>CM057721.1:11456916-16256916 GCA_030064385.1 Melaleuca quinquenervia | reverse complement strand
TGACGGCTTTGCCCGGTCCCCAAAAGGAAAATGGGTGTCCCCGATAATTTGCGAAAGCACAGAGAGAGAGAGAGAGAGAGAGGAAGGAGGGAGGAGAAAGCGTGTAGGTAAGGAGGTGGCGTTCTTAGCAGGTATGCGTAGAAAGATTCGACTTTTATGCCGTTTTGACCAGACTTTTCATGCTGAATTGAGAATGAATTATTCCCATTCTGTCCTCCGGGGACCATCTGACGCGTGTACGTGTAGACGTGCATTATTTCCTCCTTTTTGAGCAAATACCATAAAAGAATTGTCCAAAATGCAGCTCGCTGCGACACAAATGCTCAAAAAATATATTATTTTCAGCCTTTGTTTATCTAAAGTATATTTGTCCTGCTAGCATAAGATTAAGATTTTTTATGATACATTTTGAGGTATTTGTGTTGCAGTAAGCAAAAATGATCAGTGAGACAAAAAAGAATATGTGGTATCTTTATTACAATGGGCATAGTTTGATGTTTTTTTTATAGTATTGCTCCTTTTTATAGGACAGTTGTTTGACAGTCTATCAAACTATTGAATAAGGAGAAAGTTGATTATTGCGCACCGTTAGATTCAATGCTATAACTGCTATTAGCTTGTTAGTCAAGCCAAAATGAGGACCTTCCCAGTTCGTGAAACATGTTTTCAATATAAACCAACAAGTATAACACGACAACTGGTCACTGTTGTGTTAATTTCTCCTGATGGGAAATCGATATGATTTTTGTCTTGGCGTAATATTGAATCATATGATCAAGCTGCTGTATCAAGAGCATGAACGAATTCCCCTTTTTGTCTTTTCCCTTTCTTTGGGTTAAATTAAGGCGACCAGTCGCAATAACATTGTCTTGCAGCACAGATTTGCAATGCATGGTTAACTATTGTTGTACAGGACCAGAGATTCGGAAACAAGCAATTGATGGTGCTGAGGACTATGCAAAACCCGTCCGGATGCAGCTTGGATGGATCTTCATATTGGGGAACACGTTGCTGGGATAACTCTTCTTTCTTATGGGTCATCACTTACGTCATCCCTAACTGGGCTTCAAGCGCTGTTGATTCGTTGACTAATTTGTTTTTGGTTATTGCTCTTGGTGGAGCCAAGTCGTCGGCAGCCGGACTTTCCACGCTCCAAAGCGGAAAAGACAGACAGAAAGAAATGCCTCCGTTTTCGAGCGGTCATCTTCACTTGCCGAATTGCTTGATCCACACAGGAGAATGTCCCGTCAAAGAAAGAGGGGAAAGAAGAATCAATTTTGATTATTGATGAAGCATAACATGTCACATTGACCTTATGAAAAATGAAGAGGAGTAGGGTACAGAAGCAGATAGTTAAGCATCAATTCTATCCCACAAAACTTGCTCTCGCATAGATCAGGCGGCGATCAAACACGCCCAATGACAGATGCAGGCGACCACAAAGCCAAGCAGCGCTCCGGCGAGGACCTGCGATGGAGTGTGGCCTAATAGTTCCTTGAGTTTTCGTTTACGAATAGGGTGCCCTTGGAACAAATCCTCAACTATCATGTTCAGAACCTGAGCAACATGGGACAAATTGATCAGCCGACAGGATCATTGCCAAATTCATCAGTCAGTGCGTACAAGGCTGCCCATAAGTGAAACCCACCCTAGCATCAATTTAGAACATCAGACAGATTACACAACCAAACACTCATTTCATGCATGCCATCGAGATCTTTCTGATGTACGATGAAGTGTGATGAGATCTGCACGTCGGTGGAATCTTAAAAGAGAAATGCCACTTAGGTAGAAAATTGGCTTGCGATTTTAATTTTCAGGCAGTGAATCAGAAGAATCAGTGCAGTGCCACGATACAAATGCATGCACTCAAGACTTATATGTAGCTATGCAAGAGATCCTCCTCTTAGTTCAAGTGTTCAGTTTCCATGCACTGTTGAAAGTGAACATGAACATCACAGCAGTTAGCATCACTCTAAAGATACGCATCTTTATCTAAATAAAAGCAAATTCGCTCCCCCCTCACTCTTCGGTGGCAAGAAAATGAAATGGTTGCAGGGACTCACAATCAAATCGACTAATGAAGCAGTAATGCACCAAGGCCAAAAGCCATATAATCCGCCAGACAATCATGAATAACAAAAGCACCTAATGCAATGAAAGAGCATCAAGTTATTGTTCAAGTTCAATCAGTAGAACCTACAGACTTTCAGCAAAAAGTGCTCGAAGGATGCCATAACAGCAACAAGTGTTTACGGCAACTGAGTTCAGTCTAAGCTGCTAGATTTCTAATTTTAGCCAGCAAACAACCAGTCACTCACTTCTTTTCCATGAGCCCAGGCTTAAGAACCATCATGATAAAGGCCTTAAGTCCCCTGGACTAGTAGAAACCTCAGCCAATTTGTTGCAATTCTATTAGCTTGACAAACATTGTTCCGCAGAATTAAAAAGCTCAATGAACTAGCTGTGTACAGATAAAAAGGCGAAAAGCCCATCACTGCATTGGTCAAGCAAGAAGAAAAGTGGTCGTCTGATATAATTCCTAGTCATGCAAGAAGCAGAGAGCACCAAAAAGCATCTTTTTATGGATATTAAGCCAGAGAAAAAGCTGTACGATAATTACGTACAATGTGGTAAACACCCAAGCCAGCACATAGAAAGGCAATGGCGAAATTTCTACACCAAAAGGCACCAGAAGTCCTGGCAAAGATCGGATTAAGCAATTTCCCATTTAAGCAACACACATGATCGATCAATCAACGGAAGAAGAGTATCGCAAAAAAGAAAATTGAGCATACAAATGTATCATTTCCAAATATCCACACAGCTGCTTATCAAGATTCAAGACTAGAAGCTCTTCACTAAGTAACAGTACCACGAGGAGACCCAAAGAATGAAGGGAACGAGAAAAACACTTCACCTCAGCTTGCATGCCAGCATGTCGTCGTACACCAATGGCATCATACATAACAATCAAACTGAAACCCAAGCTAACCGGAAACAACGAATCTGCCATGCCATGAGAAAGCGCCACTGAAGTAGTTAAAGCAGTACACAGAGCCGAGTGAGAAGAGGGCATGCCTCCACAGGCAAACAAAATCCTCAAATCCCATATTCTCTCCACAAAGAAATTCAGTATCACCTTCACCGATTGAGCAAAAAACCAAGCCAAGAAACCCGAAACAAAAGTTGGGTTCGCGGCTAATGTTGCGACGAAAGGACTGATTTTGACCTTAGCACTGTAAGTTAAACTTAGCAAAGCAATTCCTATCCCCCCATTCTGTAAATATCTATTACCATTACAACCGTCTACAACCTCCTCCGACTCACCATATGCTTGTATCCTAGAAACCAATTTCTGCGTGTACAGATAAGCAAAGTCTCTGATGCTTTTGAAGGCTCTGACCAAAACCCAGGAGGGTTTCAATGGGGAAGTCGTGTTATTGCAATCAAAATCGGGACTTCCTTCGTCGGGAGGAGTTTTAGAAGAAACCGAGACAGAAGAGATCCTGGGTTTCCTGTAATTAGTAAAGTTATAGAATGAGTGGTTCCTCGGACCGAGTGGATTTCGGACGGTGCTTATGGCATTGAAGGTGAAAGACGTAAACGATGGTCTAAATAGGATACCGGTGGTCTCCATAAGAGGGGCTTCTGCTCTGGAGTTCAATCAGCATCTCAGAGAAGAGGAGAGCGAAGAAAGCAGAGAAGGCACGACCTGACCATCACAGCAAGCCAAATCTAAGTGCTGCCATTTTTGTGCCAACTGAGGAATGAGATCGGCCTGGAGAAGAAAGTGGCATGAAGGATACGCCATGGCGGTGAAAAGCCGGGATGATGCATATTTTGGCAAAGGAATATGCTTTAGTATGTTACTTGTTTCCAAGTTGGGGTGGGCCACTCCTATTGGTAGTCTATACGCATAAACCCAGACTAATATATTCCACAGCACATCTTCTTGTTCGAATTCGGAGCGATCCACTCTATTTTTCATATGGAATACTGAGGTCTCGTAGGATCCTCGGTTCGTAGGATCCTCCGTCCATTAGAATGCCTGCACAGGCCAAAATGGGTGGAACGCTTGCCCATGATACATGTAGCTGGGCTAGCTAGTACTTATGCCTTTCTAAGAATGGGGGCCGAATCTGTTCAAGAATCCAACGTGCCCCAAAGTAGGATCCCACAATCAATTCATATAGATGATTATGCAAAAGGTACGGATGAAAGTTTACGAAATTGATTTGTCAAGTGATTGGATAAACTCTTATAGAGTGCATGGATATGAACACTAATTAGTATGTTTCAGGTAAGTCGATTTTGCAAAGCAATCTAAATCATCTTTTTTGGGGAAAGCCTAATGCAAGTCGAATTGAATCTGAGACTTAACATCATTATTCACCGGGCCGAGATTTGGGTACCAGGGCTCAGATGATTGGCTGGATGAGAGAATGGAGTGTACCTGCATGCTCTCAATTTTGGACCATGCCAGGAGCTTTAATTCATCGAAAATTCACATTGGACATGGCAAGGCTGATGCTAGACTCCTAGTGTAGAAAGAAATTATGATTAAGCCACTTCGCCAGATTATGCACAGGGTGGAGGCCTATTGCTATTGCCCATCTCAGCATTGCCATTTGCCAAAAAAGGAAGTGCTCCAGAAGGATTTCTACGCCGATTTATAACGGAAGTAAATCCGTCGAAAGGTATTTCTTCCGTCTTTATTTTAGGACATTGAGTAAATACAAGTTGTTTGCTAATGAACGATGAATGTTGATTGTGAACAGTTCATCTTTGAACCTTTAATGGACTCTGGTTGAAGCTTAAGCACTCCGCAGATGCACCCACTTGAGGTCCAATTTAACCAAAATTGGTGCAGCGCGAGTCAGAAGGAAAGAAACAGCTGAGGCTGTGACATTTTATGCGTGAGAGAGAGAGAGAGAGAGAGAGAGAGAGAGAGAGAGAGAGAGACCAAGCAGATCATGCAGAGGAGCGCTCGGTTGGGGTGTCCCGTTGCGGTGGCATCATTTGGTAATGAGGTGTCAGGTCTAATCTGCCAGTGTACAGAAATGTGACACGCAGTGTCACTCACGGCAATAATACTTGCACAAGCTGTTTCTACATGCATATGTCAAGACTCAGGAGCAGAAGAAGAGCTTCTTCAAGAATTAGGAAGAGTTTAGCCTCTCACCATTCAACGCTAACCTTGGCCGACCTAGAAACATATCTCTTGGACTCGCAGCATAAAAATAAAATAAAATTGCGGGGTCTTCTCCGAAGATCAAGACCGTGCACTTTCTTGTTTTGCCGAAAAAATACAGAGGGAAACAGCTAGGTTTTGGTCCCATAATGTCACCTGAAGAAGGTTTTATGTGGAGGAGGAAAGTCAAAACCAAACTTAAGCCAGTTGAAACAACTAGGAGATTGGACAAGACACAAAAAGATGAAGGAAGCAGTGCAGTAGCGGCAGAGGGAGAGCCTTTGAGCCCATCAGCTCAGTTGTTCCATGAACCAAACTTCAATGTGTACGTAGTAGTCATCATGGGCTGCAAAACTCCAGTCGACCTCCCTGTCATCAAGTCTAACCTCGTCCACACTTTGCTCAGACACCCCCGCTTCTCCAGTCTGCAGGTGACTTCCTTACATTGTATTATCATGCATGAAAAGTATTTGTTATAACTATCCCGGTTATCTATATTCTATTTCCAATTTCTTGACATGAAAATCACTGATTCATCAGTTATGGTCAAAATTATGTAAAGTAATTAAGTTCTAGGATTTTCTACTTCTTCGTCATAACAAACACCAGTAAAAGAAAGAATATCCTAATCATGGATGCTCTCTTTTTACCCAGCAACATGCTTTATGAGAACCCTGTCTCTGTCTCTCAGCCTCAACTAGCATAAGTGATAAATGATGAGCTTCTAGTACAAGACTCAAGTAGTTTGAGTAATTCTTGCTTTGGAATTCCGAAAAATGACAGGTTGAGGATGAAAAGGCCAAGGGGAAGTTCAGATGGATTCCAACAAATGTGCACTTGGAAAAGCACATTATAGTTCCGGAGATTGGACCGGGAATGGACTCACCTGACCAGTTCGTCGAGGATTATGTCTCCAATCTCAGCAAAACCACCATAAGCAAGACCCAGCCTCTGTGGGACATCCACATCCTCAATGTTAAAACCTCCAATGCTGAGGCAGTCGGAGTTTTCAGGATCCACCACTCGCTTGGAGATGGGACTTCTCTGATGTCTTTATTGCTTGCTTGTACTCGTCAAATCTCCGATCCAGAGGCTTTGCCTACAATCCCGGTGAAGAAGAGTAAGGAAAAGAAAGAGCAGAGAAATTATGGCAGGATTTGGGGGTGGTTGCTAGGTGTATGCCGGTTCTTGGCACTGATGTGGAATACTGCGGTTGACATAATCATGTTCGGGGCAACTGTGTTGTTCTTGAAGGACAGCGAGAATCCTATTAAAGGCCCACCAGGCGTTGAGTTTATGCCTCGACGGTTTGTGTACAGGACTGTGAGTTTAGAGGATATAAAGATGGTGAAGAATGCTTTGAATGCCGTGAGTTCTTGGAGCTTGACTCTCATCCTACACTAGCCATATTCTATGTAGACTGAAGGAGAAGGAGAATTTGCACATCCTCTCATCATGAAATTTGGATTTGCAGACGGTGAATGACGTCGCATTGGGGGTTACTCAGGCAGGTTTATCCCGGTATCTCAACAGGAGATATGGTCAGCCTTCCTGACTAAGAACTATATTCATCACTTGTAATCTGCATTTAGGCTTACGCAAGAGCCAAAATTATCATTTCCTAAGTGCAAGTATTCATATTGCCGATGAGATTGGTTTATTTAACCATCAATGTGTCCTTAGTTATTTACCAAAAAAAAATGTGTCCTTAGTTAATTAGGAGAAATGTATGTGTGATGCCTTTATATGTGAAGAAAGCTTTGGATTATCACAGGCTTGCATTCAGGGGCTGAGACCAAGAAGAGGCATGAAGCAAGTGAGATCGGAAATAACCTTCCAAAGAATATTCGCCTGAGGTCTACTCTGCTCATTAATTTGAGGCCATCCATAAGAATCCAGGTTACCGCTTCTTCTTTTCCCAGTCGATGTTGGTTTGTTAAATACCATTATGACTCGGCTTCTTTCACGCAAGAGACTAGGTTGATCTGTTGTGGCAAGACTAAACTTTCAGGCTTTAGCTGCTATGATGGAGAAGGACACCGAAGTTAAGTGGGGAAATAGGATCGGCTATGCTCTCTTCCCCATTCGCATTGCATTGCATAGCAATCCTCTGGACTACGTCCGTGAAGCTAAGGCTACCGCTGATAGGAAGAAGAACTCTCTTGAAGCTATATTTACTTACTCCATTGCTCAGGTGGTTCTCAAGCTTTTCGGCATTAAGGTATTGTTTCAAAAATTCCAAGGATCAGATATAAAGGAATACTTCCAACAGAACAAACAGTTGCTAATGTGCAGACCAGTTTCCATTTATTTCTTGTTTCGAAGCCGCATTGCATGCTCCCCAGTGTAAATTTCGTTTCACATGTTGGGCAGGCAGCGAGTGCTCTTTCTCATAGAGTTATTACTCATACAACAATGTGCTTCTCAAATCTAGTTGGACCTCTGGAGGAAATAGGCTTCCATGGACATCCATTGGCTTACCTAGCGCCAGGTTGTTATGGTCAACCACACGTGCGTATCTCTGTTGCCCCAAAAGATTTTATATCATATTGTCAACTCTCTATGTTTTCCCATGTGTCATGATCTTATCGATGTCCACTGCACGTCCAGCCAGTCATGTTCGCTCTCTGTTATGAAATTAGTTCAAAAAAGGAGCATTAAAACATTCGTCAGGATGTCCCTCTATTGCAGGGCTTGATGGTAAACTTCCAAAGTTACATGAACAAGATGACTTTTGTAGTATCGGTTGATGAAGGCACTATACCCGATCCTCATCGGCTATGCGACGACATCGTCAAAGCGCTCGAGCTTACAAAGGATGCTGTCTTAGAAAGGGGACAAGCCAGAGGAACAACATCGTCGTTAACAAGATCTCCGAATTACCCGATATGAGCTGTGACAACGGCAGTGCCTGTCAGCATTGTGTAATAACTGATGACGAGGGACTAGTTCTTATCTTATCTGCCTCAGCGGTGGTGCACTTATCCTTTCGTCAACAGGGTAGGCATTAGAACAGGAGCACCAGTGATGAGCTAACGAACAGATTCTAAAATGAGCATGTTTTCGGTTTCTAGACTATCGATTAGTTTTTCCTCTCAACGATGTTTGACTAATGCCGCGTACATAAAAGAGTCGGTTTCCCTCCAATTCGGCCACGGTTTTAACTAACGTACTTTGTTGGATCCGTGTTGCCGTTAATACCAACCAAGTGAACCCAGAATAATAACGAGATCTATGCATATGCTGTTTGGCCTCCCAAAAGACAAGACCAACCCTCCAAAAAACCAGAAAGAAAGAAAGAAAAAGCCCAGGAGAACGAGGTGGGAGAGAAATCCTTAGCTGTGTCGAAATTTTTCCCAGGACTTAGGAAACAATTTCAGCCGTCTCAATCCCGATTTCATCATCAGTATTTGCAAATACACTCTCTCTTTCCTGGGAAAGAAGCGGTTCAAAAGAATCTTGGTAATGGAGTGGTCAGCAACATCTGCTAAGGGAGCTTATCTTGACACCCTCAAGCTGGTATTTTAATTTCCTTTCCTTTTTCCTTTTTTTTATTTCATTTTTTTCGTCTCGCCTGGGAAAAAAGAAAGGTGCGTGCATTCAATCAGATAATTTTTGCTTGAAGAAATTGACTTCTCGAATATTTGGGAACCGTTACTTCTTTACAAGAGAGATCTCATTGAGGCATCAAGTGTCTCAGGTTTCTGTTCTGGGTATTTCTCGATTATACTTTTTTTTTTTTGAGGTGGATCTTCAACCATTTTTAGAAGACAACCAGTGGAAATATGTTCTTAGTTTTCTATGAAAATGTAGAAGATGCCAAGAACTAATTGGCCTTGACAAACCCAGAAACGGCTCGACCATAGATTTTGTGAATGGCCATGTTTTGATGTCATTTCCTTTCCAGCTCGGCTTAGCCATGAAGTTCCGCATCACCACAAATTTGTATTGTCATGTACTTAAGCATTGCGCTAGAGCTAACTCTTTTTGCACAACCATGCGCAGTGTAGCGATCACAGACCACGGCCATCCAACCCCTGGAGAGCAGTTACCAAGGAGCTTGGGAGCACCGAATTCATTTCAGCCTTAGCAGCAGGAATGAGGGCGAAACTCATGGTGGAGGTCGCTTCTGATGTGTCGCCGTCCACGATTGCTTTAGCAGCTGCTGCCCGACATACTGGCGGCAAGCTCGTGTGCATTGTCCCAGAGCCGGTGCTCGTCGAATCGAAGAGAGTAATTAAAGATACGGGTCTCAAAGACATGGTCGAATTTAAAACCGGGAACCCCTTTGAGCTACTCCCTAAATACAAGAACATCGATTTCTCTCTTGTTGATTGCAACTCAGACGACAATGCTGACTTGCTCCAGTTGCTGGACGTCAATCCTAGCATGTCGGTGGTCGTGGCAAACAACTTGGTGGGTGAAAGAAAAGGATTGGAGGGACACGTAAAGGGAGTGACCAATAAAGTTGCCGTGAGGTCAACGAAACATCCCATAGGGGAAGGCATGGAAGTAACTGTGATCAAGAAGAATGACGAGCTGGGGAAGAAAGACAGAAGGGGTGGAGGAAGTCATGATGAAGTGGAAGAGGGTGGGCCGATGAGGACTGAAAACAGCAGATGGATTGTCAAGGTTGATGTGGAGAGCGGCGAGGAACATATTTTTAGGGTGCCAAGGAGCCGGAGGAGGAGCACTCCACGCAACAGAATTCATGACTGAGGTTCCGAATGTCATTCGGATCGCCAGGTGATGAAGTGGGGATTCTTGGATCCAAGATTCGGGGCTTGGCTATTCCACCAGCAACAGTCCCTGTTCGCTGTAGAGAGAACATGGAAAAGCCTAACGACGGATCTTTTGAAAGCACCAGAGAAGAATTTGTGAAGGGTTCTAATGAAAGTGGGACGTGCTGAACTTACCGAATAAGCATGAACAATTCAAACTTGTCCTAGGGTTCATACTGCCACTACGTAAGTATTTTATTTACTCTTTTGCATATCAAGTGTCGAGTAAAATGTACTAATATGTCATATGGGTTCTGTAATTGAGGAAGCATATTATACTAAACTTCATAATGCTGTAATGAATATCACAACTTCTAATAGCGAAATCATGCAAATGTATCTACATCTCAAGAAAAGAGGTGAGATGGGGCATGGAATCGTGAACTCGATCAGTGCAACTTTAAGATATTTTCTTAGACCCGGATCATGAACTCGTTACAATCTTGTCAGTTAACTGTTCCCTGCATACTTCGCCAATCCAAACACATAAGCAATATTCTGGCGCAACATGAACGCATAAACAGAATGAATGAATCACCATTATTGATGTCTGAGTTCTATCAAGTAAGGCAAATAATAATTCGCCAACTTGGACTTACGCTGGCATTGGCTACCATTAGCAGAACGACTAACCAGTTTCATTGGAAACTTTCTATGTTTGAAGAGCGGTTTCGATGAATACCCTAAACTTCTGCTAGTTCTGAGAATGAATGCTGCGAGTCTTTCTGCCTTCTGTCATCTTATCCCTTCAATAAGGATGCGCAGGAAGACATACTCTCCATTGACAAACTGAAAGAGATGACTTACCTCTTGTTTTGGTTACCTCAGTTACTCGTTGAAGGAAAGATTTTTCTTCCACAAGAAGAATATCAGTAAGCCCAGCAAGGCCAGAAGATATGCTACATTTCCATGTTCTTTAGACGAGTTAATAAGCAGCATCAACGTCAACGACTGTGTCAATAGCCTATGCCTACTGAAAGAATACTGAAGTCATATACAGTTTTCCTCAAATAAACTAATTAAGGCCGTCGTTGTGGATGGAAACTTTCTCTTTTTATCTGTCTTCAAAAGCTCTAATACAAAATCAAAAGTCAAAATCCAAACGACCAAAACTGTCGCCTCAAAAAGGATTTCCTAGTTTAAAAAGTATTAACCCTTCTTGAACCTGCACGCCAGAGAAAAAAAAAATTGATTAGCGCACAAACAGATGTAAAGCTCATCCGCACAGAATTATCTGCTATATTTTCGAAGTCTTGCTTCCAAATCCCAAAATTTGATGACTCCACCTCACTGAAAACTTAAAACATACAGGAGAAAATCACCCTGTAAAAAGTTGCTGCATAGAAACTGCCTTCTAGACACAACTGAAGCGGCACGCCCACAGAACATAATAGGCTCATTTTAATAGAACGTACACTAACAAAAGCCTTTTCACATTGTTAAGACACTTTGCACCCTTTCCAGACTATACTTGGATGGAGAAAACACTCCGATCCATATCCAATTGGTATGACCTTGATTTACAGGTGTGGTTAACTAGTGTGCAAAGTCTAGTATGTGATGAGAGAAGATTGAGTGGATGAATAAGAGAACTTTTGAAGTATCGCAAAGTCATCTATCCGTGTACTTGATCTTAATCTGCACATTCAATTGAAGTGTTTCTGAAAGCACAGAGGTGGGAGCATTGTGATTGAAAACAAACCTCATCTTTTTATAAGATGTCCTCAGTACGAAATTGACAGGATGACTGGAGTGAACCAGAACAAAATCCACACTGCCTGTCCTTTTGGGCTTCCAAGATTACAAAGTTGACCATTTTCTACTCTTTTTCCTCTTGGATTCTGCCTCTCAAAATGCCAGGTTATGTAGCAGCAGCTGAACAGGCTTCACTTGAGGAAAGGCTAACTGACTTGGGAGCTTCGCTCCCTCTAAGTACTCTGTTGTATATTACTTTGAAAGATTGTGAGCCATTTGGCCTGGTGAGCAAACTAATTGGCATTCTCAGAGTCTGTTTCCGATTTCGTCGTCCCCTGATCAAAATACTGAAGGTTTTCTCACCATCACAAGTAGTTTCACCACTTCCACCACCATTTTTTCTTTGCATACCTTCATGCATTTGCAAACAACCAGAATTTTCCCACCTGCATGAATTGGATTGGCCATTTTCCTTGACACTTTCTGATCCAACACAATCAACTGTTTTGGCATCATCCACCACCTGCAATGCTGGAGGATTTGCTTCTTCCTTAGATTCTTCCACATTGTCAATATCCACAGGCAGAACTGGAGCTGGATCTGAGGTATCAGATTCGACAGGCTGAACTTTTTGCTCCAACATGAAATCCCTGATAGGCTCGACAACAGGTGATGGCACAGAGAATTCCATAGGATGACATCCGGGCCAAACTGGTCCGTGGATAAATTCGGATACATTAGGGCTGATATTACACTGCCATGCAAAGTGATTGGGGTGAAAGGCACTGCTTGTCACAGGAAAGGTACTGGTGGGTATTGGCTGAGGCCGAGTATAAGGAGGATACAGAAAGGGTAATGGCTGCATCATGTTCGGAGTAGGAGGAGGTGATGGATAAGGTTGGTGAGGAGAGGAACATAATGGGGTAACTGTGGGAATCCCAGTAGGAGTTCCTGGATGGAGTGCCATGTTGACTGGCCAAGGTGCAACGTTGGGTACAGCCCCAGGAGCAGAAGGGAGAGTGATGCTCATGGTAACGGGCGTGGAACGTGCAACCCCTGGCAAAGGATTAAAAGGAGCTGCAGAGGCAGATAGTTTCTTATTTGGCAGTCCCCTCCCCTCACTGGAGTTTTTGGTTGAAGATTTATTTTTCACATCCTCAACCTCTGACAAGGAGTTGCCTGAGTTTTCGTTGGGTTCAGAACTCCCCGGTGATTCCTTTTCATTAAGTTCTTTTTTCTGAGGATCAGCCGAACTTGACACACCACTGCTGTTGTAAACTTCATTGTTCACCATCTCCACCTTAATTATAGTTGATTCAAGCCTTCCTACTTTCTCAGACGCCATCAAAGTATTTTCTTCTTCCTTCACATCAGGAGATGAAATTGGCTCTGGCTTCTCTGTTGTTGCAATTTCGACCTTCAAGACTGGGGAATCTGATGCAGAGTCCTTCGTCTCCTCTTCTGTTTTATTTATTATTACTGCTAGCTCTGGGTCAGCAGATCCTTTATCTTCGTTTGATTCTGCATCATGCTTTGAGATGTTGGCCTCCTGTTTATCAGGACTTTCGTTGTGGTATAATTTTCCATGCAATTTAGAGATGGTTCCAGGGGGTGCTAATGCCACTTCCTTGTATGAAGGAGACTTTTCGAGTGTAACAATTGAACCTTCCACTGAACTCATTTTGTACGATGCAGAAGTTGATGCATGTTCTCGTGAAGAGCCAAAAGCCTCAGCACCATCTCTAGAGTTCTCAGTTATTGAAGTATTAGCAGCAGGAGGCATAGACTTAATCCTATATGTTACAGCTTTAACTACTCTTCTGCCGAGTTTGCTAGCTTGGGAACTATTGACAGTATGGTGATCTGGGTAACCAGCATGAGAAACTGCCCGTTTCCTTATGATGTAATACCTATTACCTGGGTGAGAATTCATCCCAGCAGCATAACTTATATCTGCATCCATATTCTTTTTCTGATAGCTGAATACTTTTCCAACAGTTTGCCGCCGCTGCTTTAGTCGCCGCCCCAATGAACTTGCCGATCTTGGCCTCTGAACAGGTTGCCAACCATCGTCTCCATCATTTGTTTCCAGCAAGATTTTGTCAACATTTAGTGACTTTTCCTCAGCAGTGTCTTCCAACAAGGGCTGCTGTAGGTGGGCGGATGTAGGCTCCATTACCAGATCAGCATCTGCCCCACTTCCAACTTCAATGTGTTTTTCCTGGTCAAAGTTGGTGCTACTCCCCTTTCTTTGTATAAGGGGCTCTTCATCCAAATCTTCCTTTGAGGATTCTTCGGGAGAGGCATCAGAGCTTGGTGGCAAAATACTCTTTAAAGATTTTTCCTTCAACTGAAATGGGGACTGGCAGTTAATATACAATGTAGATTCACAGCTCAATAGCGAGGGGAAAAAAAAAGAGGACAAATTCTCTCATTCTACCCTTCCACACCCTGGGAAAAGTCACTAAGCAAAACAAACAAGCAACACAAGCAAAAAGGAAATAGGAGGAGCAAACTAGAAAGTAGAAATGGCCATCCCATAGAAAAGATGAATGCTTACTGACGTCCATCTAAGTGAGTGCAACAAAGGTGGCACACCCCATGCCAAGCTCGTGGAATAATGAAAACCAATTTTAGCCTTTTGGAAATCAAGCAAATGTGCAAATTATATTTATCAAGTATAACAGTTAGGACATGATCAATTCTTTCTGTTTGATAAAGCTACCTAAATAGAACTGATTAGTGTTATAAGACTATACTAAGGCAATGACTATCTAGATGTTAAACCTTTTTCAAAGTCTGTAAGTAGTCTGTAAGTCACTGCCCATTCGCATTTTAACGAATGTGGACCCAAAGATGTAGCCAAAACAAAGCATTGGGTCAGGAGGGCACGTAACTGGTAGCAACTGGTAGCATTGAGAGGCCTATCAACACTGTCAAACTTACATAAAAATCCTAGCACATCAATAGGGCTGCTACTAGAAAAAAATTAAGCTATGGTTAAGAAAGGCAGGACAGTCTTTCAAATTCTACATGAGTAAACAAAACCAAACCTCGGGTTCACCAGTGATGATGACAAAAATCATTGTGTATTCAGTGTACAATGCAGTCTCAGGTACCTTTGAATTATAGGGTTTTCTCTTCATTGCTAAAGCATCTCCCCCTTTGCCATCCTGACTAGGATTTATGTAGTCAAGCAGATCAGATACACTGCCAAATTCATGAACAGTAATTAGCAATCGCAGGAGTAAGGGGCTCGGTTAGAGAAAGGTGCATTGAACTTCTACTTAATTGTGCCATTATAAGAATGAAAATTAGACATAGTACCCAAAGACTTTTCTGTTACAATTTTGTCAGCATCAGATGCTCTTGATCAGGATTCCTGATATGTATAGTACCCATATCCCAATTGTTGGAAAATTTGCAAAATAAAAAGACGAAACTGATTCCAGTAACGAGAGAATGGTTAAGTTGATTGTTTGATGAAGTAATTCTTTGAGTTGATGTGTGATAATAGTATGCATTGTTGCAAGTTGGTTTGTAGCAGGATCAGACAATTTTTTATGGAATGAGTTGACAGTTAAAAGAATTAAGACACACATGGTATACAAAGTGAACATGCTATCGGTGGTATGTGCGTTGGATCTAACGGATGCTTCATATGGCATACATCATGTATTGCTTATCAGCCGCAAATCTGAACCAAATGTCTAAACTTATATTCCTTCTTATTGACACAATGACTAGATACATGACTATAATCTGGAAAAAGTCGACAAAGATATGCTCCACCCCAGAAGTGATATATTGTTTATAATAGCGGCAAGCAAGATTCTTGAGATCAACCAATATGCCTCTCTAGGATCAATTCTGCCAAAAACTAGTCGTAAAGGGAGAAGCATCAGGGAAGATAGCAAACGCACTATTTCCTACCTTGCTTCCACATTATATTAGTTTTATAGAAACTTTTAAAGCAATCAATTGTAGAATGGATTAGAGAAAAGGTTAAAGACGGCTCTTGCCTGTTTAAATAACCTACAGAATATCGGATGAGATAGTGTATCTCAATGCTTCAAGCAACGTAAAAATGATTTTACTTTGTCTTAGCAATCATTTTTTTAACCAAGGTTTGTTGATCAGAGCTAATAAATGTGCAAATGATATTTTTATAGTGCAATTATACCTTAGGTGACCTTTGCTGGCTATGGATGCATCAGGCTTTCTGGTCCCATTTCGTGCAGCTTCTTGCTGTTCGAAAGCCTTGGACTCAAAATACTCAAGCCAAGCAGCAGCATCCTGTTAGTATTTTAGATAAAAGAAAGGTAAGTACAAAGTATGAAATTACATGTGCAGTAAGGCAGAAATCACAGTGCCAAAGGAAACTGCCCCCATCAAACTCAAATCGATTTAAGCATGAAAATGATCATGTCCAATAAAGCTCACGTTGTGTCATTGCAAGTGACAATCTGGATTTGCGTTGAAGAAGATGCAATTGCCTGATGAGCGATAATAACAATTTACTGATGCTATAGCTAGCTCTGTAGAGCATCCATATTTTGAAGTTTGACCTTATATATGAACATATTACCTGTGTACGCAAGTCATCGGGGCCTAATTTCGCTCTGAGAATTTGTAAGGTTGTTTGTTCATGCTGAACACTTAAGGGGTAAGCTTCCATCAATGACAGTGCAATTGCTATGGCATGGTAACTCGCTGCTGTCTGCAAAGCATGAAGATCAGATAAAGATTGTCTTGATATCAGAGAACAAAACAGGAGTCCTGCTATATAATTTGAAGCTCATAATGTGCCGCTGACTGCAAAATATATACTGTTCCAGAAAAGACAATCTCTAGACTGTTGACTTCCCTTTTCATGCTTTAGCGGCATAGAAGTATCTTTTCTGTACCAGCGAGTGTGCCCTCTCACACACTTCTCTTAATCTCATCTTTTGATGGCTAAACGTCTTTTCCTTGGGTTTCATCTAATTGAATGGCACTCGGTTCTATCTAGGATTTTTCGACAAATATTTACCCCGCTGATGGCAAGCTCCTTTATGTTTGATTATGAAGTTTGAGAGGAAGTGAACTTGACCAGTTCCTCACCTCCCTTCAGCTAAGCATTGGCAATCATTCATAAATTATTTCATTATCTGAATTAAGGACTCCATTTAGAAGTCCAAATCATATTTACTGGGTTTAGCTACCTAGCCTTATATTGTGTTAGTGACTCTCACCATAGATATGTCTTCAAAAGATATCGTAAAGCAACCAACTAAATGACAATAATTGCACTAAAAAGAAGGAAGGGAAAGAATGATTGACCAAAAGAGACCTGGATATGGTCTGGTCCAAGTAACCTTTGGTTACACTTTAGTGCTTTATGAAGATATCTGAGGGCAACATGCACATTCCCAAGGCCTTCTTCCATCATTGCCACATTGATATATGTAGCAGCCGTGTTGGGATGAGAAGGACCACAAGTAAGATGTAAAAGATAGAGAGCACGCTTCACATACCTGTTCAGCATTATTACCAACTTCAGCATTAAAAAAAAAAAAACCCTACAACACATAAAATTGACTAATCCTTTACATTAAAAAAGCCTTGTTGAATTTATTTAAAAAAAGTCTTGTTGGTTTTACTATTTTCCAAGTCATCGGACAAGATAGCTGTAATTTGATAAAAGAGTAACTTGACTTTATTTCAGTAATAAAGAAATATTTATAGGCTTAGGTTAAGCCTAATATATTTACATAAATACCCCAACTTGCTAATACTCTGAAGTAATAATCTAACATTCCCCCTCAAGTTGGAGAGTACATATCAAAACGTCCTAACTTATGACAAAAATATATGAAACTCGCATGCCTTGAAGACGTTATGTGAAATATATGCTAGTTGCTCTGATACCATGTGATTTGATAAAAGAGTAACTTAACTTTATTTCAGTAATAAAGAAGTATTTATAGGCTTAGGGTTAAGCATAATATATTTACATAAATACCCCAACTTGCCAATACTCTAAAGCAATAATCCAACGATAGCAATTCCACAAAAAAGTTTCACTCAACGGAATATACAACCTAGCTAGGACATAAACTGGTATATCTCAAACTCCCATACAACTCGAAAGATAACTCGGATTTTGGAGTATATTCAACAAAAAAGGTTAGGACAATTGGAGTATACCGGAGAGATGGGCAACATATCATGCAAGAAATCCTCAGTAGCTATCAGGGCATGCATGTGGAAGAAATGAAAGCATGCGATTGTACATGTTACAGGAATATATACACCGGACAGGAATAACAATAAGCTTAAATTGGATAATGTCATGAAGCACAAAAGCAAGATGATAAAAAACATAAAACTTCAACAAATTATATGTGGAAAAAGGAAAAATGCGAGCATACTTGAGAGCTAGCTCCGTGTGTTGAAGTCTGTAATAAAAAACTGCAAGGTCACCGTAACTTTTCATTGTATCAGGGTGATCAAGTCCGAGTTCTCTCTCATTAATGTCCAACGCCTTTTGCTGATATATTGCTGCCTGTAAGTAGGACAATTTTCTCATAAAAATTTAACTGAAAACTTAACTGTGATTGGAAAAAAAAAACATTTTAGGCGCCAATGCAGGAAAAAACCTATTCAACAAGATTATGCATAGCAAGTTCAGAGATCATCCTGCCGCAGTCTCATTCTTTACAGTGATGACACTTGCTAAACAAAGAATATAATACCAGATACCTGATTGAAATCGCCAGTATGATATAGAACTACAGCAAGAAGACTGTATGCCCCAGCTGTCATTCGATGGTAAGGACCACAAACTGCTACAAGCTTTGCCAGAGCCTGCAAGAAACAGAGAACATTCAGCAGGAGACACAGCATATTAACCAGGAAAAGAAAAGGATGGAAAGGATGGAAGCAAGATGTGTCAACCACATACTTTTGTCCCATAGGCTACTGCATCTTCAAGTTTTCCCTTGTCTAAAGCAGTTTTTGATGACTCTAGCAGCTGCCTTCCATCAGCAGATGAGCACGCTGCTTGCTGCAAAGTAGCATATTGACTTGTTTAATAAAAGAGTACAGACACGAGATTACAGTTCTGTGAAATTGTGTATTACCTTATGCACTGGAATCAGGCTAATGACATCTGTTTTGCAGAAAGGATGTTGAGATTCCATGTCAAAATCCCTTGGAACCAGCTCAATACCAACCTATAGAACATTAAGAACAATGTGTTGGCATTGGATTCAGCTAAAATTAAGTTATTATTGTTCATAAGGCTAAGTTCCTTCATTAAAGGAAAATTCTACTGACTTAGTTTTTTGGGCCTTTTTCTTTCAAAAGAATACGTCAACCGTCAGTTGACGTTAATAATCTTTGAATTGATTTAAAGATTAGGAACAAAGAGGAAAGCTGTCCCTGCTATCCGTCCTCCTACTGGACAAGCATGCCACATTTCAGGCAAACATCTAGTAACTAATAAAGTCTGTTCTAATGTAATATTATGATTTAAAAGGAACTGCCTTAACCAGAAGTTTGTTTGAACATTTTCACCATGCTTTCATAGAGTTGCATACCTTCTGACATAATCCCCGTAATATTGCAAATTTCCTAATGTCCTTGTAGTTTAAGCGGCTAACGTCCCACTCATAGCGTTTCAGAAGAAAAACTTGTAACCATCTCCACACAAGGGGATGGAAACTGCAATCTTTACTTTTTTCTCCTCTTGGATGCACACCGAGCATCAGATTCAGTGCAGCAGCTACCGATGTTGCCATTTTCTCAACATTAGTGACCGAAGAAATCACAGCTTGAAGAACGTGCTTGAAAGCTCGTACTATCATCTCATGAATACAGAGAGATTGCACATGCGCTAACTTTTCAGAAAGCTTGACCTGGTAAAGGAGACAAGGCACGGGCATCATGATCAAAGGGGACCACATCAGAGCTATACTCTATCCTATTCTGCAATAAGCAAGGAAAAACATCCGCAACTAACTTTCTCATCAACCAAAGCTTACGATGGCCCAAGTACCAGACATGAGGATATGTCCAGAACGATCACATTAATGGACAGGATGTAGGTTGAATAGGGAAAATTCAGACTTAAGTTTCCAAACGATTAGCTAAATGGCACACACATGAAGTCCTGATGAGCACATGGTGAGGTGCAGGTAAGAGAATGGTATTGAGAACTAAAAAAAACAATTTTCACCTTGATTGCAAAGTAACTGGAGAAAGGAAAAGAAAAGAACCTCTGTCTGGTAACTATGTACATCAATTTTTATCCTGATTAGGTCACCCAAGGACAAAATCACCCGTCGAGCTGTAAAGTAGAAAGTAACAATGGATTGAAGTCCAGAGAAAGGGAACTTACGACATGTCCAAGAGAACGCATTCGAAGACCTCTAGTATGCATGAAGTCAGTTAGAGTCCGACCATCAACTGGCGAGAGTTCTAACGAACCAAAATCAGCAACCTGTGTACCACAGAAATAAAATATGCATAACCAGATCTTTGGGCAGAACCAACGGCAGGATTAAAAGAGGAAGGAGTACAGTCATTACCAGTTTTGGAAGGGCAACATCATTATAATATTTCTGAGACAGTTCGATGAGCTCTGGCAAAGACTGCTAAGTGGTAACCACTTGTAGTCAGTGAGAAAGTACGTATTATTAACAATTAAAAACAAGCTAAGCCCTATCTAGAACAAGATTTACCTTCCGGTGA
Organism: Melaleuca quinquenervia; assembly: GCA_030064385.1. Lineage (NCBI taxonomy): Eukaryota > Viridiplantae > Streptophyta > Magnoliopsida > Myrtales > Myrtaceae > Melaleuca > Melaleuca quinquenervia. The sequence continues at coordinate 16,236,510 of CM057721.1, read as the reverse complement.
AGTCCAGTTTCTGATTCTTTTAGGCGGGCAAAGGCTGCATCAGACATCATGGTTTTGAGTGCAAGCTCATTCTCTTTCGCAATATATTCAAGTCCCATCTCCATGGAAGGTGATGCAGCATTTTCAGCTTCTCTGGCAACACAATTTGCCTTGGAAGAAGAATTGTCCGTCAACGGTTTTAGATTGGCTCCATCTGGGTTCTTCTTGTTGCTCCTAAGGGATCTGAGAGGCGTTCCAAGTCCTTCGACCTTCATCTCATTTCTAGTTTTAGCCTTCTCAGTAGAAGCCTTTTTATCCTTTTCTGAATTGTTTTGATCTTGTAAATGCTGTATCCAGCATGCTCCGAGTTCCCATCTCACGAATTGATTTCTTTCTTCATCTTTTTTTTCAAGCTCTCGAAGACTGTCTTCCAACAGTTGCTCCACAATGGATTCAGAAGCACTGAGCTCATCATGCTCTGAAGTATGCAACTGTTGAAGGTGTTTATTGTTTTCTGGAGTGACTCTCTTATGAAGGAGCAATCTTAAACTGAAAAAAAAACGGAAGATATTGAGAAGTCATGATGAAGCCACCCCAGTATACAAAGTGACTCAAATTAAGTGCACATGCCATCCAAAAAAAAGAGGTGCGCATTCCTTCAGTAACGGATTTCTCATAAGCATATCATCCTTCTCTATCCCAGCAACAGAATGATAAACTCCAGAGGCCATATGTCAGTTTCAGTGTTCATAGGAAAACTAAAAGATCAGCTATTATGTTTCATTGGAAGAACAAGTTGAGCTGGGAAACCTGTTGATGTTGAGGGCATTGGCACCGCCTTCAGGTTGATCAAGAAGTTCAATGCCTGTAGGTACAGGAAAGACCTTTTCACTCTGCCCCTCAACTTTTACGACAGCAATACAACCAGAATATCTCACATTGACGATTCCTAAAGTGGATATGTCCTGCAATCAATATGTATGGTGTTCTTAATCATCCCATCAAAAATAAAATCATGCAAATAGAAAGTACTCTATCTGACCACATAAATCAAACATAGAAGAAGAAGTATACATGGGCTGCAGTATTTTCATCAGCAGTAATCCCCTTAAGCAGGTTTCGTTCCACTAATTTCTTTTGATCCATCTCAGGGATGTGGATCCCATCAACTTTTGTATCTATCTTACAGCTAGCGTCGGAAGAGTCCTTGATTACTGTGATGCATAAGTCTCCCACTTTCTCTGAATACATATTATTAGCATCTGCAGTAGAACTGATTAAATCCAGGTTTCTCAACACATGCTGCACGGCTGAAACTGCCCTTAAAATGGCAACATCAACAAACAAGCTATGTAGAAGGAAAGCTCTTCTATCGCGGATCTGCCTCTCTTCTGCTGTCTTGCAAGGCATAGATGCAATATACAAGAACTCGTTGGCCCATGGCAGCAAATCACCTTTGCCATCTCTTCCTAGACCGCCACCATTTCCTCCCCATCCTTCATCCTCCACAGGCAGAGGAGGAAAAATGGATGGTGATTGAGCTGCAACTGGAGGTATGAGCCATGTGTTTGCTCTAAATCCATAAGGAAGGTTCCCAAACTGCAAAATTGGAGCAATGATGACGCAGTCTATGGCACAGATATATGCAAAGCTGGAAAAGTAACCTGTATGCTTATGGAGGATACTAAAGTTCAAATAAAGTTTTCTTAAGCTGACTAGTCTATATGAAAAAATAAAGTTCCAGCATACCTTGTTTCGTTCTGAAAATGCTTTCATGAGATCATCGTATGCCTGTAAAAGGACACAAACAACATATGCAAATTCACTATGCTTGTGTCATCAACACAGAGAGAGAAGAAATGAAGAACAAAATCAAAGCCATTTCAGAGAAGAAAATGACTCATTTTGGTGATCAAAAAACAAATAATATTGCTGCACATGAAACAAAATGGGTCGCTTCCAAGAATCCCGAGAAACATATTGATCATGCATCCAGACATGAAAACTCTAAAAGAGGTTATTAATCCAGCATTGGGCAAAGCTAGGAGGCATTTCAATGCAATGCACAAAAGATGTCAAAACAAAAATTAAGAATTCTAGAAATGAAAAATATATTAAATTTCAACAAAGAAAATAAGTTGATCTAAAGAAGTCGACCAAGGTTTGTCACTATAAGAGATATGCAAACTCACATTCCTCATTTAATGCGCGAACAATGTCTCTCAGCAGAAGAAAACCAGAATACACAATTAACCAAGATCTGAGGATTGTTTTTACCCGGTTACAAATCTGTATTTTCTTACTCCGACCTTTTAAGCATAAATGAACTATAGCCCAAAACGAGAATAGTACAGCAAATCAGATTTATCATGTCCAAATAAGGAAGTTCAGCAGTATGTGGTAGCATTAACAAGATCAGCTAGGAGTGCGAGACAAACATTGTAAAAAGCTCGGCTGTGATGTCGTAACAAATCAACGAGATTATGACATAGAATCGGCTGCTTTCCGACACTGAAAAAGCCCCGCTTGCAGGCTTCTACGTGGACCAACTTCCCATTGCACAGCTTCACCTGAGCCACGCAAACACAAACAGTTGCACTCTTTAAACGGTTGAAACAAAATGTCCATGCAAACGCCACTAGTTTGCAACAGTTTTCTCGTTAATCAAGCGCTTCTAATCATAAAAATCACCAAAAGAGGGGGAAAAAGCTGTGCTGGGTTCCCAAAACCCGACATTGTTTCGTTGCTGAGAGCGCGAAACTGGTCGAAGGCGCCAGTAAAAGAAAGAAAGTCACAGAGAGAGAGAGAGAGAGAGGGAGAGGAGAGCTTACATCGAGCGAGAAAAGATGCTCATCCGCAGACACCTCGTCGACGTGCCTTTTTGCCGCCTTTCTCACATCTGCAAAAGCAATAAATGTCAATATCTGAATGATCAAGGCTAAAATGTACCCGCGCGCGCGCGCGCGCGCGAGAGAGAGAGAGAGAGAGAGAGAGAGTACTCTGAAGAGGAGGAGTGAGGTGAGAGAGGGAGAAGAAGTCGTAGAAGCTCCCGAGCTTGGGGCAGGAGTGGCTCATTTCTCCTTCTCCGTCCACGGCGAGGTCCTTGGGCGAATCCGACGGCGGAGCGGCTCGCTTAGCGGTGGCCTGAGGAGTCTTGCCGGGTTTCTTGACGCTCTTGTCCTGCGAGTCCGGACCACTCTTCCGACCCTCAGGCTCTGGAGGGTCCTTGCTCGTCGCCGACGGGCCAAAACACGTCGTGCATGCGACAATGTCCAGCAGGCGCCGCACGTGCGCCACCGCGCGCTCTTCATCGTAGTCCTCTGCTTCGCGTCAACACCGAGAGAGAGAGAGAGAGATGAGAAGGTGGTGAAACGGCGCTGTTTTGGGGGGAGGAAAGACATGGAGATCAGTGGGTACCTTCGACGAGAGCGAGCGTGCATGGCTTGAGCGCAGAGACGTCCACGGTGTCTTTCAATCCGGGCCCTCTAACCTGCGTAGCCCCAAATCCAACCGTTAATGTCCCCTCAAGCAAATACCATAATTGCCCAGGCTCATTTTCCTATATTGCTGTTCCTCAAGACTCCCCCGGAAAAATCCTTATTTCCATAGATCCTCGACTTCCCCATAAAAGCAGAAAATCAGTTTTTGGCTTTTGAAAAAGGAAGGGAAGAAACTGATTTAATTTTATATATATTTGAAGACTTTGAGTTTGAAGTGATCAAAATTAAAAAAATAAAATAGAATCTCAAATGCTATGTAAAGAAGTCAGTGAAGAGCAAAATCAGATCACTCCTAGATTAAGAGTGGATTTTGCTCATTTTCACTGGAAAATGCAGCTTTGATGGAATGCGTGGTGGGCAGTGCGGTCATTTTGCCTTATCACAGAGTAAGAGTTCGTGACCCAAAAAATAAAGGGCGGTCCCAAGGTCTCACGTCTTGTTGGGCTTGTCCTCTTTCAAGCCAAAAAGACAGGGGATGACCGGTATATAGCCACAAATTTATTGAACAGATATTAATTCAACCTTTAGCTTTTTATTTGAGTGATATAATCCGAAATCTTTACATGAAATTTCAATGTAGGTCTTCTGCTTAATCGCTTTTGGAAAATCGCCACATTGGCGCCCAATCATTACCGATCATTTTACATTAAGCGATTTCCTGTAGCAATTAGTCAAATGACTATATTAGAATGTCATGTATATATTTACGATTATATCGTCAAAATTGAAAAGTCTAGAGTAAAGTTAACATTGGTACACTAATTTCAAGATTGATACGTGTCCCTATCAGAGAGAGCAATTTCCCTTTTCAGACCGCCATGAATAGACCGAAGCCGAAGATTTCGGATTCATTGATGGGGAAAAGGATTGGCTAACGTGATTCACGTTAGCCAATCCCAGCCATTAATGTCCCCCATTAACGGCCCGGATCCCATTGGTGTTCCACCTTTTATTGCCTCACTTTCCAATATTGACGTTGATAGAATTTGGGCAGAAAAAACGATTTCCATGGAGAAGAGCGCGATCGGACAGGACGACCCAGACCAGATCATCGTACCACAGCGCGAAAAGGGGGGATCGTCGAGAATGACACAGACCGCAAAAACCAAACGTGCTACCCCCAAAGACATTACGACGGTCTCGATCATAAGATAGTGAAAAAGGACGGCGGCCGACGGGGTTAACCCGACCACACTTACCTCGTGCGACAGCGAGAAGTTCGTGACGTGGCACGTGTCGGTGTTCACGCACAGGAGCCGGCGAACGTCGATGATCCTGTCCGTCGAGATCCCCTGAGAATGGAAGCGGAAACAGTGAAAAGGCGCATCCACCAGGACCTGCCGACATTGAAGTAGACCAGAAAGAAGCACGACAACCCTCCTATAATGCTGGACCATGAGTTGGTTCGCTAGCGTAGCTTTCTTTTCCTACATGACGATTTCGATTGCTGATGTCTTTGGCAAACTTTGGAAACCACTCGTTTACGAGTCCAAGTCTTGTGTGCGCGCTTTCGCTTCTTCTACTCCTACCGGTCCCGCCCATGACTTTTTAGCTAAAGGTTAACATAACACCAAACCGGAGCACCAAACCTGAATGAAATCTAAGCACTGCAAACGACTCTTCCTATTTAAGTTCTTTTGCTTCTTTCCTCCTTTACCTAGGTTGCTCGGAATGGCAGCATGTATTAACAGCAGGAGATGACGATGGACCAGCAATTCAAATCTCTTGTCTGGATAAACAGCTCGCACCCTAGACTGTATACTAGCTTCTAATTATGGCAATGAGCTAGGTTTCAGATTATGCTAAGGCCGAAAAGAAATGAAAGGATGTTCGAAAGACATCTGAACAATGAAATAATGAATATGGGATGGTAAATTCGAAGTAACGCAAGGCCTTGGAGCTCAGATATTGTCAGATATAAATGATTTAGAGAGAGGGATGATGAAGTCGAACCTTTAGTATCACGCGAGTTTCATCGGGAAGGTTTATGGTGATGTCCATGACTACCGGAAGCACTGCAAAATTCAACAACGGAAAGAAGGTCGGATTTGGGAAGCTGCATACTAAACTAAAAGATATGACTTCTTGTTATAAAAGAAGATAAGCATGTCAGGATTACCCTTTTCTTCCTTTTTCTTCTTCTCTCCTTTGGCCTTTCCGCGGTTGTTTCTGGGTGCCATTCTTGACCTTCTCTTGATTGAAGTAAGCTCGAGCGGTTGTCTTCTTTGAACTCTACCTTCAAATTAAAAGCAGAGATGACCTTATCGTCTTATCCTTCCATTCACAGCACAGAACCAAAATACAGAGGACATGAAAAAAGAGGAGAGTTCTGCGAGCCCATATGACTCCAGCTGCTTCCTATTCTGATATCTTATTGAATGACAGCCTCAGAAGAAACCGCAGATTAATTTTCGAATAGTATCATCTCGACTCAGCCGATTGGATGAGGGACGAATGCTTCAGATAACTTCACAAGAGAATGCAACAGTTGCGCCGAAATTTACAATTTTCTTGTTTTGACAATTAGACTATGTAAAGTATTGGCATTAAGAACTGAGGATGGAGGCAACAAGCACCAACTGTATTGAAAATTTCAAAAGAGTAGAAACAGAAAGATGTCTTAGTCTCAAGCGTTGAATTAGTAAAGAGGGAAGGGAGTCTTTAATGAACAATAGAAGCTCTGCACTCCAGCAGCATATGGTCGCATCTCAACAGTGTGGAAAACTAAGATTGCGTGCAAGAACCTGATGGCGGTGGTCGCTGGTGCTTCAAAGAATGAGAAAGGAAGGAGGGGTACGAGCAATTCTCAATGAAGCTCTCATCCACTGAGAAAAAACGGCGAGAAGGGAAGAGAAGAAATGACGAGAAGAGAGAGAAGAGGTGTGATAAGGAAGGAAGGGCGGAGATTTAACAGTCAGACGTATGGCATTTTATGGCAGTTTCTGGCTTATGGCGTAATTATCATTTTATTTTGGATATTTCTCTGAACTATGGAAATATCAATATAAAAATTTCGACTTTAAAATACCATATAATTTGCAAACTAGGAGCGGACCAAAAGGGCCACCCGCCAATTTTACTGCAGCGATTTGCAGACGAGGAGGGACCACTTTCCTGATAAGGTTTCACTCCAGAGCCAAAAAAGCTCAGAAAGATGTCAAGGATATTAGATGAAGATACAACCCTATCACTGTTCATTCCCCGCTCATGCAAAGAGCAACTTACGTCGTGAATCGTTCATTCACAATTAAATATATGTTAATCATTCGTACATACAGTTTATAAGTCGAAATGAGGAAGTTCTCTCTTTCTGCTGCTTAATTGCATCTTGGATGAGGAGAGAAACTCTAGACTGCCCGCTCTAAGCAAATCGCCTCGGGAGTTCTTACTTCTTTCGAATGGTACCATATTTAGATTTGCAGTCACATGTGGAGTCGGCTCGATCTGAGGTTGCTTCTGGTATGGCCCAAATTATCGATTGCCAAATCAATAATTTTACTGCAGGGGACATTCCAATCTTTATTCGATGCGGAAGAGCTCGCGTCATTAACGACTCGATGATTCAGAATCTGTCTAACCGTGCTGCAAGTTAAATCGAAGTAGACAGAGGGTCAAGGGGCACAACTGGATCCATCACCACCGTGCAAAAAAGAGATGACCGACGGTTGCTGGTGGTGTATGACATAGATGTAGTCAAGCCATACATCTTCATCCAAGGAAATTTGTGATCTGTACTTTTGTGTGTGATGCTGGAAATAGTACAAACATGCAGAACCGTGTTAGAGGGGCAACGTTGAAGCTCACTCAGCATCAATTAATGAAGAAACTGGGTTACTATCCGAGTTTGTCAGATCAAGACAATCTTTGAGCAGACTAGACAGGACGGGATGACGATGGTTTAGCAATTGCGAATACTTGTATAACGGGGTCAGGTTCCATGTGGGTGGAGGACAACCCCCCATCATTCTTCGTGAAAATGATGTTCGGTGGATAAGCTGACGCGGAACTTCCATTTTCTTGTAAGGTGCCCTCAACTTTGAGCAGGGCGAACCCATCTTACAGGCTTAAAAAAATTCCTGCCAGGAATTTCAACAGGAGAGACTATTCTATCAGTAATTGTAGATGTAGCAGGAGGAGACTTTCCAGTATACGATGGAGGACACAGATTTTCAGGCTATAGGTATTAGCAATCAAACCCACATATCTGAGACTCCGATGCCTCCATTATGGGTTAACTTCCGGGAATAAGCTAACTCTGGATATGGATGACTGTTTCGCGACCGTTCAACGGTCTAAGCAATTGCGTAACGCGATTCGTAACGCGATTCTTCAACTCATTCTCGTCTAGTTCCGGTTATTTGTGTGGTTCTCGATTTTTTGCAGGTTCTTTTATTGAAAATCATCGAGAGCTTTGAAACAAACCCAAAATAGAAATTGGTAATACGGCCACTTGCCATGATAGTCTGTTTGGCTCCATCCATGATACTAAGCGGACATCCATATCGCAGCCTTTCAACATTTAGTATTCTACACGTATCGCCCTTCCCAGGCATCACCGTAAGTTTTGATGCCTTTTCACATTAGGTGGCCTCGGACAATTGTCATTACTGGAAACTTGTATTCATGCCTTCTAACGGAGCATCTGATATGTGAGAAGTAGGAAAAGACTGAACTTAGTTAGGAACAGGTTGACTGAAGCTCTTCCTGGTTGCTCTCCATTAAGCGAGCGAAGAAACTCACAATGAAGACCCGGGACATCTGGATGGCAAAGGGTTCTCGTGCGTCTATTATCGTCCAAAACCACTACGTTTCGCCTTGGTTCCTCGTCAGCAAAAGCAACAATAATGTAATCTTTCCGTGGCAAGAGCAAAGTCTAACAGAGATCAAGACACGTTACAGAATCATCTTATCACAGCAACTGCCTATACAGTGGTGGCAAGGATTATTCTAGCTCAATAATGAAACAGCCGGTCGCCCGCACCCCATTTTAGACGTTAAAATATCGTCTGATTAGATATTCTAAGCTGAATTATGATAAGTTTGCTCTCTCCAATCCACAATCAACAAGAGTAATGCCCCATTAACATGTTTACTCAAGCGCTAACACAATCTCCAACCAAGAACAGCAATAAAAACACAAGAATTAGAGGGGTCAAACTGGTGTCCACCCAGAAAAGTTCCATTAATCATTCAACTTGATAAGTGGGGCGGCATTACATCGTATTTCACTGGCTTGTTATAGAACAAAAGGACATCCTCTGATTAAATTATGAGCTTTTCTTTGCGGCAGTGCAACCATCTAACCGATAGATTTCTTTTTTGTCTTTTCAATGTTGTCCACGTGCCCGATTAGTTGCACCCGTCGACATGCTACTGGGAGAAAGTGTATCTAATGGGGGATACGGACCGCCTGACGTACATTTCATCAAGCCTAGCCGTCTAATTTGGATCAGACGGCTATGAAAAATGCAAAACAAAAAAAATTAAATCTATTAATGGGGGTTGTCCGATCTGAAATCGGACGGCTCCCAAGTCACGTCACCTGCCATAAAGTGGCAGGTGATCCAGATCCATGGTGGGAGTGCTAAATTGGTCAAAACCATCCAATCACTTGACTGTATCATCGTGCGATTGACCAATCATTTTTCCAGCACACCCTGAATCGAGGGATTGTATTTTATGACGTTCAATTGTCTTCTTTGTGCATTGCTTACTCGATGGAATACGACAGGTACATACTTAATGACATACTTTGGTGATCGCTGATGCCATTACACACGTCATTCGTCATTTAGGTATACATAAACCTGCATTCGCCTACCCAGAGTACTACCTCAAGCATGACTCGAGACAAGTTAACCTGATGATCAATAGAGTTACGAACCATCGAATCTTTTTCAGAATGCAAGATGCACTTGAACATATATCATGGGGCATGCTTCAACATCTCTCCTCCATTATGTTGTAGTCAAGAAGATCAGCAAAGTCTCCATTATGTTGTAGGCAAGAAGATCAGCAAATAATGTATGTTGCATGATTACTAAAAAATCAACCTTGCCAGGCAATGACATTAATCACCATTTGCTCGTATGTGCACTACTGATTTAATCATCTTTTTGACCCCTCTGAAACTAATATTAGACACATTTCCAGTGCGACTGCAAGTGTCAACAAACTATGGTGGATCTTCAACATATAAGAGTTCAAAAGCACCACTATATTCAAAATACTATGTACAGAAAATAGAGGTATTTCCACCAATCTCAGACAGAAACATAGGGCAAACAAGTGTGAAAGGCAGGGCAGAAGCATCAATTAGGATACAGTCTTAATCCAAAGTTGAACTCTATACAAGTCAGCACTTGTATCCTGGAAATGTCTATTGTCATTCCAGGACAGCCCGCATCTACCTTTTCTAGTCCATATCAACTGCAGGCCTTTGACACGTACAAGAAGCGAGCTTCAAGGTCACCCACTCAACTTGAGCAGCATAGACTTTTGCATGAGTCATGATTACAAACGTTAAAAGATAAAGCTACCTGATCATCAACAGTATGAACCACTTATTAAAATAATCAAAGTCTTATAATGATTCTCTCAATTCTGAACCCAAATTGAGGCAAAGGATGACTTAGAAAATTGGCATCCAACAATGGCCTTAGGAAACCCTGCAAGGCCAAGAGTCTAGGACTGGTATGCTGTCCCAATGCCTCCCCCCATGATCATCATCCAAGCATTTCACAATTTCAATTCGTGGCAACACCAAAATTGACACCCCTACCTTTCAATATCAACGGGGAAGACACTGTTTGTCTCCAAGTTCAGGATTACCGCAACCAACCCCCCCCCCCCCAAAAAAAAAAAAAAGAGGAAAAAGCCGGCTGAATCACTTTGTGGCCATAAAAGATTCTTGAAATAATGAAGTGTGAAAATCAATTCGAGTTTAGGTCTACAAATACCGTCTTTCCTAAGCTAACAAGTGCATCAAATTGCTAACAATATGCAGCCTACAGGTTATTTTTCTGCAAAATTTCACTAGTGTATTGTCAGGTTCTCTACTTAAGTCCAATTTCAGTCAAAACTGTGGCCTTAACCTAAAGAGGTATAGAAGTTGACAAAGTGGAAACACATTTGTCTAACCATAGTCTTCTATCAAAGTGCAGTCAAACTTCCATTTCTCAAACATTAAAAAGAGATACCAAAGTTCAATCTCTGCATTCAGCAAGTTCAACAGTAGACACCTCTGTCAGTACCTTTAAGATAGATGTGATAAAAATAAATTAGAGATGGAAGAATCCCTGAATCATTTAGTAATACTTCTTGGGGGCAAAAAAAATATCAAACTGAGTTAAAATCTTCTAGTGCAAGGGTATTTGAAAGAAGTCAAAGGATATGTGTTGCTTGCAGTACCTTCATGTCTCTAAGATCTCAAATCTCCATCTGTGGTGGTTAGACTTGAACTCCACTTTAACCATAAGCCTATATTTGAGCTTAGTTTCATTTTGTAACTTCACTTGTGATGCTGATTTGCAATCATCAATTGCGGCTGAGTGTGAATCTTTCTCCAAAAAGGAGAAAATGGAGAAGATGGGCTCATCTTGTGCAAAATCCTGATAAACCAAAATAGGGAAACAGAGAAAATGCTTGGTTTTGAAGCATGACAACACTGTCATAAGAATCTATTCTCTCGTGGTGAAGCTCCATCATCGTGCATCACTTTTATAATTGTTTCTACAATAAGACAATGGCAAAAGATCATTCGACTTTCGTACAGATAAGCTCAGCATATTGCCATACACAAGACATTGGATCCGCAACTATCATAGGATCAGTTTCAAGCCATGACCAATGCAAGAAGCACGACAGCAAACAAGATATATAAGAGGACAAAGCACAAATTCAATGTCCAGAAGACATCTAGTTTAGCATCCAAAATTAGAATGCATCCATCCATTCTATTCAACCAATAGCCCTGTTAACAGCTGAAGAGCACGGGATAATCATTGTAGAAGAGCTTGCAACAGTCACAACGCAATGACTATTACAAGGACAGGGCCCTTCGTCGTTTCCAGATCATATAACCACTGCTGACATGAATTTCTTGCTCAAGCCTATTACTTTTCAGACATCATATCCTTATCATGTAACTTTAAGTAACCAGGAAACAGGATACACTTTTAATGGGGAGGTGAATGTGAGAAGATGCAAAAAGATTTTAAGCGGCTTATGCTTAAGAGGAAATGGAATCCATTTCGGTAAATATCTGCAACTTGAAGTATAATAAGGAAAACCTATATTATAATAAGCAAGCCATCATCTTTAACCAGCAGGAGCGTTCACTTCTAGCCTAATTTAAACCATGATGCTTCTTTCTCAACGTTGTGCAGCGAAAACGTCTGGTGGTCTACGAGGGTGAAAAGAGGCGCATATCAAAACCAAACACTAATGCTTGATTCCATACTGTAACATGGAAGCTACCCAATATTTCAATGCGTCGGGGTACTTACCAGATAGTCCTGTTCCTGTCCGCCTATCTACGACTAAGATTCTATCCAACGCAGAAATAATGGGAATGATATGACCCGATAACTGTGGACATAATGAGAAACAAACGCGCAAGCAAAGTGCCGGAAAAGCCTCTGCTAATGCACACTAACGTGATGACAAGGCAGTTCCATGGACAGCTAGACGCCATTGCAGCTCGCTCCATGATAGGTTTTTGCAATGCTAATTCTGTCAAGTTCCAGTAATTGGAAGCCTGCGAATTTGAAAGCTCGTGGATGAAGCAGCAGAGCAGTAGCATCACATACGCTACATCGCCAAATTACGGGAACATGCCAACTAAATCGATCCAGCACCAGAAGTGAAAGCAAGACGGATGATAAACTAACAGCTCGTAAGTAAAAACAAAGACAAAATCGTTGTCCCTCCACTCTAAGCTCTGTTCCCCCGTCGACAGACGGAGGAACAATGTAAGAACGGCAAGTTAACACTCTCTCTCTCTCTCTCTCTCTCTCTCTCTCTCTCTCTCTCTCGATGTGGGCAGATATGAGGACAGTAACCGCCGCACCGCCCGTCCTGAGGCAGCGGTTCTGGGTCCGGCTCCGGCGCCGCCACATCTGGTTAGAGTGTTGATTTTTTGCTTCTTGTTTTTTTGGTTCTGTTTTGAACTTTCTCGCCAGCGATAATCGTTGAAACCGCATCCCCAGAACATGTAAACCAAAAAGCCACTTCGGTGCACAACATATGCAATCCGAGTTCATTTCATTCGGAAAAAAAAAGTATATAAATAAATAAATTGAAAGTTTCAACGATCAAAATTACATTGTCTACATAAGTTAAGGATAAAAATAAAATTATTGGCACCATATTCTTTTAATGCAAAGTTACTTATCAGTTATCACGCACAAGCACGTTAATCATAAATAGATACGTAATATCTATTCAATATAAACAGTTTATTATCTAAAGCGCGAAGGTCATTGTGTTTATCTTATTACTTACATCTTCAAATCAAAATATAACTCAAGGAGCTCAGGATACACCTAATCTTAATAGATCAACTAAAGGCCGATAAGTTGCCTAAACCTTCTTGAACTATCGACAATTTACGTGCAAAATGAGTAGGTCTAGATATGTAGTTCATTTTCTTAGGGTCGGCCCTTCCAACCTTTATGTAGCTACATTTAGTTAATTTGGTCCTATTTCATCGTGGCCGGTCCAATCCCTAACTTTAAGCTTGACCCACCTAGGCCTTATAAATAAGTTTAAATCTGGACGAGTAATTTTACTAGAGCTTGCCCCTCCAACTTGGCCTATTTAAGATCAAACGGCTTTTCATAGAAAAATCAATATCCTATTGTCACGTGAGATTAATCGATAATGCTTAGGCCTACTAATTGATTAAGTCCAAGCGACCTTTTCCTAACAAAAGTTAATAACTAATCAGGAAGTTTTACTAGTCAAATATAGTAAATGCTAAATACCTTTTTCAGATGTAAATTATTAATTATAGAATTTTGAAATTTTACTCGTTGCAATTATATGATGTGTCGAATGTTTCTTCCCTTTTTTCTGTGTAAACTTGCTCCATTGGATTGAATTAGTTAAGAATTCAGTAGTCCTGCGAAAGTACAAACTCGCCTTTTCAATATATAAAGTCGCGCATTGCTGTATAAAGTTTACGGTAAAACTTCATTGGGTGTCATCGAATGTTAATTGGACCGCAATCATCGTCAAATGGGGACTGCAACACGGTCATAATGCACTCTCTATAGCATTGAATTTTACAACCGATGCTTTTTGCTGAGGATCCGACCAATTCTTTCTGCCAATTGCTCGCGCAATCGAGACGTGGTACTAGTAGCCGTCTGTATTGAATATCATGGCAATCTTAACGGAAATAATTAATGTGAAATTCCATAATACGATTGGAAAAATAAAAAGAACAAAGTCGGGGCGGAGGGCTTGGCCTTTTGCCGCTGCAGCCTTGACAAGGGCAGTAGACGGTAGCATGGCCCGTCGGCTTACAAATGGCGACGGGTTGCGCGACCCTTCACAGTAGATGATTGTCCTATCCTAGCCAAATTGCAAAAGATCGCAAAATCCTCTATCGATTAGAAGTGGCAAAATGGGTAAATAATCAATATTTTAACTGGTATTGGATAATATTGATTATAAATTGGTCAGCTTAAAAATTAAATAAATTTTAAATGAGTCATTTGATAACTTAATGAATCTTTAATAGGCTCTAAATGTGTTATCTAATTAGTTTTACGCGTCATAAATAAATTATTTTTAAAATATGAAAATTTTGATATTCAAATTTTGTTTACATGTCAGCTTGGGCCATGTCCAAATTAAAAGTAAAAAGATCCAAAGTTTAAAAAAAATCATAAACAATATCGACTGCAACGCATACTTATACATGTGCAATATATTCATCGTATATATTTTTTAACTAAGGTGTATGAGTCAACTTGCGCGCACTTCGACTATTCATCGGGGGGAAACTAGTACAATAATCCACCAACATACCCTGCCACTTAAATCACAGGCATTTCCCTAATCTCGGAAACTCTCGGTTGTTCGTCCACTTCTACCTCAACGAAGTCCAAATTGCTTTAACCAATCGAGCTACCAATTGGTGGATTTCACTATAATTTTGTCGTGATATGAAAACCTTAAAGTTATAATATTGCAACACATTTGCTTCAAATTATTTTTTTGACACGAGAAAATCAAAACTTGTATGCACGTGAAGCATTTGCCTTAAGTTTTGAGGTAAATATGTCATGCGAATATAAGTTTATGATTCTCGGCGTTGCAATACAAAGTTTGAGTTATATGTATCACACCAACGTAAATTTTGGGTGGATATGTCGGATCGATATAATAAGTTTATAATTTTTTATGTTATAAAAAAAGTTTAGATGAATATGTTGCAGTTAATTTAGTTTAGGTTATTTTACGACTTTTGGACCTTAATGATATTGGCACATGTCTAGCCAGGTCAATGAATACAAAATACGAGCTTTCCATCAAATTTTTTGATTCGCGCCTTCCATCGTTCCACGAGACCAAAATTTCGCGTCTTTTCCCTCCAAGTCCAAATCAAACTCCACCTTTGGAGCCATAGTAATAGCCCGGCCTGTCTACTGCCACGTGAGCACCGCCCCAAATAATTTATCCTCATTTATTACCTTTTCTTTTCCTGCGCGATTTGGATAAAAGCAAGACAACTTAAAATATAAAAGAAATAAGAAAACAAATATCTCTTCGGACGACGCCAAAATTAGAAGGCTCAGTTCAGTACATTCGGTGCTTAAAATGAAAGTTCAGTAATTATATTTTATCGCCATTTTATATATAACGAGAACGGATGAAATTTACGCCCGATGCTACTCATTGAATGCGTTTAAACCTACTTTCCCTCCAGAGTTCCTAACTATGTGGAGGAGTTGTTCTCGATTGGTTTATTAAGCCGCGTTTGATAATGCTTCTATTTCTTTATTTTTTTATTCCGAAATATAAAAAAATCAAGGTCATAAAATAAATTTTGAATCAAAATCAGAGTTCAAAAAATACTTCTTATTTCTATAGACAATTTATTAGAACAACTTTTTTTTTTGTTCTTCTTTCTTTAACTGGTCCTCAGTGAAAATCGATGATAGCTAGGATTAGGCTAATGAGGGCAAGGTTGACTTTGAAAGTCTTCGATGAACCTCGTTGCAGTTGGGTGATGTCGACCTTGCTCGGTTGTTGTGAGGTTGAGCTTGCCATGGCCAAGTGAGGCTGACCTCGCAGTGGCTAGGCAAGACTTCACCGACAACTGCTCGAAGGAAAAAAAAAAGGGTATGAAAAATAAACAAAGGAAAATTTTTAAAATTAGGTTTTATGTTAAACGCACTTCTATTATCTTTTTTATCTATGGAATAAAAGTTACTAAACATACTTTTCCAAAGAAACCTATTTAGAGAGTAGAAATATAAAGAAAAAATAATTTTGAAAATAAAATGCTCCTGTGGATAAAATCATTGCTAAACATGTTTGAACATACTAGAAAAAAGGTTGGTTTTTTCTTGTCATTAGTAATTTCCCATTTAGAAAAATAAATTTCAATATATATTTTTTAAGATTTTCTCGAGTTAGCTAATAATTTTTCTATGGATAGTAAGTCTTCTCCCATCGATTAGTACCTTTCCCACCCGTTTAGTAAACTTCCGAAGTCAAAGCGATAAGAAATCATCGTAAATTTTTAACCATGATCACAAATTCTTAATTAAAAAAACTACTCAATATTACATTAAGTGCTTGACCAGAGAGAAATATCACAAGAAGCAAAATTTGTTCACATTACTCCACATCTTTCCTCTTTCAAAAATAAAAATTAGTTTTCCTTTTCCATCTTAATGATAATGGCATGGGGCTGGTTGGGAAAGATGGGCCGATGAATGCAAATCATGGTGCGGAAAGAAATCTCCCTCCAACGGGGCAGGGCCAACATAAATGAAATTTCTCGTCATCTCCCTCGAAATCGAACAGTAATTAATGAAAACCAGGTTGAATATTGTATTTTCATCGACTTATGTTTTTTGAAATCTAACAAATATAGAAACATTTTAAAATTGAGATAAGAAAAAGAAAATAGAGCCATCTCCCGAAAATCCCAGAATAGAAAGTTCAGGAAATTAAATGCTTAAGCGCATATTGGATAATTTAATTATTATAGCCGTTTATAGAAAGTGGAAGATGGATGAAATTCACACCGAATGCTACTGAGTGCACGTTTTCTTATAGAGTCAGTAACTACGAGGAGGAGTTGTTTATATCAAAAATAAAAAAATCCATTTTAACACGTTAGCAGAAGTTGACTTTTTATCGTGATCAGTAATTTTCCACGTGGAAAAGTAAATTTCAACACAATTCAGAAACACGCTTGACGATAAGGTGTCTATTTTTGAACGGAGGAATAAGTCTTCTTGGCTCATCATTAACTCTAACAATATTCTGACCAGGAGTGAGCATGTCTAATACTCAACGTTAAGGTCAACCCACATAGTGTCGGTCCTTAATTTTTTGGATCATGAATTGCTTCATTGAGCTTGAGACCGCTAAATTATTTTCCTATAATCATTTATTGTATTTTTCGAAAAGACAAACATATTATTTCAAAATTTATATCAATCCATAATGTATATTAATTAATCAGATTATGGATACTAATGAATGTCAAACATAAATATAATATTCATTTGATAGAAGTTATAAACCACAAAAAGAAGTTACTCTTTGACTTCTCTCCGAGAAAATTGGCAAACTTATATATATTCTATATATGTCAAGTTAGTTTAACGCACAACATCAAATTAGAGATTTTGAGATCGATAATTGACCCATTCATCTTTAGTTGAGCTCGAAACTAAATCATTACTCACCCCTAATTTCGATTTTGGAACGATCGGAGGTATGCTAGAAATTTTAATCTAAATTATAAATGTTTTATACAAAAAAAAGAACATTTCAATATTGTAAGTGTGTTTTTCATTTTTACCTCAATAATTTGGGCATGCGTTCAATCGAGATGAATTGGAGAGGAACACGAACCACAGCGGGGCTGGGCGGGCGGGCGGGACAAACACCGCCCCGCGGTGGGGCAGGGCGCTACACAACCCATTCATTCCAAAAAATTTCGGTTCGCGCCTTCCGCACGCCCAATTTCGCCGCCGGCTCCCTCCAAACGGGCCATCCTTTTGGAGCCAAAAAGGTAAAACCCACCCCAAGCTACGCGCCACGTCAGCACCGCCCCCCAATATTTTATTATTATCCAATACTTTTTTCCCCGCAATCTGGCGAATACTGAAAACAATCTAAAAATCGGAGGAGAAACGAAAAGAGAAAAGGTAGAAACACGGGAGACCCTCCCTCGGACAGCGCCATCCTCCGCGGCTGCTAAAAACCTGTGTCTTCGCGATTGATTTCCGTGCACTCCTCAGCCGATTTGTTCCCTCTCGCTACCGGAGCCTTTTTGTAGGAAAGAAATCAAACGTTAGGGTTCCGATTCTGCGTAATTCGGCCTTTGCCTGGGCGGCAGAGACGGCTCTCGACCTTCGGCGGGCGGTTTCCGGCATCCGGGGCGTGGCGATTTCGGACCGGGATCTTGGCTCTTGGTGCTGCTTTTTGGGGTTTCTCTTGTTGCCGCGTGATGGTTGGAAGATGATCGTTACGCGGCCGAAGGAAATCGAAATGCCGAATCTGAAGAGGTGCCAATCGCAAGGCCCCGAAGGGGACGTGGATTGGAAGAGGATGAAGCAGACGAACGGCTATGGCTCGTCAGGCGTGACCGGCGGTTCGGGCTCTTGCTGTAGCAGCGAGGAGTCCCGCCTGGCGATTGGAGGGGAGCTGAGTGCCAAGGAATCGAAAGAATCGAATGGAAGCGCGGACAAGTTTCGGCCTCCATTGTTGACGTACTCGCGTTTACGTACTCGTGGGCTCCGTTCGCGGTTTAGCGAGTCAGTTGTATTTCCATTGAGAGAAGATAGGAATATTCAGAATACGAAGCGTACTGAGTCGGTGTTGACGAGTGAGGTCAATTTGGAGAAGAGCAGGATAAATCGTGAGGTACTCGAGTGCAATGAATTGGGGAACGCGGAAGAGAACGGCGGTTCTTGTGGGAATGTGCAGGAAGGTAGAGTGTCAGACGGTATAGAGCTTGCGGATGGTGGCAACAGTAGTAAGCATTTGAGTTCACGTTGTTCGGTGGTATGCAATGTGAATTCTTCGCCTTCCATCGATAGTGAGAAGTATGTGCCCTCTTGTACCTCGACGGCGACGAGAAGACAGAGTTATAGGCCGGAAGATTTCAGCTTGGGCGACATTGTTTGGGTCAAGTGCGGGAAGAAGTACCCGGCTTGGCCAGCTATAGTAATTGATCCATTGTTGCATGCACCTGATTCGGTTCTAAAATGCTGTGTCCCTGGGGCCGCCTGCGTGATGTTTTTTGGATACTCCAAGAATGGGAAACAAAGGGTACCGTTTTATCCTTCGTTGATAATTTTCGACTATTACTGAAAAAAGAAAAGAAAAGAAAAGACGGTCTTCATCCGCACTGGGTTGTCTCTCTGATCCTCATAAAGCCAATTGAATATTGTGCAGGACTATGGCTGGGCGAAACAAGGAATGATATTCCCCTATGCGCAGTACATGGACAAGTCAGTTAATTTTCATCTTCTTTAATTGGCTTGTCCAAGTTAGAAAAGTCATGAGGAAGATCTCAGCAGGTTTTGTCAAATTTTATTTTTTTATTTCTCCAGATTTAAAAGCCAGACACAGCTTCATAGAAGCAAGCCAAGTGAATTCAAAGCGGCAATAGAGGAGGCAGATTTAGCCGAAGCGGGTTATATGGACTCTTTTGGCTATGGTCGAGTGGCTAGTGCAGAAGCAAATGCCAGTCTCAGCGAAGAGGTTTCTGGCTGCACTTCAGATCAGGTGTGCTGATTGTGATCTGTTTGATTTGTTTAACACTTATATTTTCCTGAGTTTTAGGCAAGTGAACTGACAAACTTGATGGCAAGATTTAGAGTGTGACTAAAATAGGTCTAGATCACTGGGTACTTTATTTGAATCTTGTTTAGGGCGACTGTGTAAATAATGCTTCCCTGTTTTTCCATGCGAGCGTATGAGCCTGAAAAGTCGTTATTAACAGATCTCTGATGTAAGATTGCTAAACTAGAAATTTGCCTGCAAATCATGGTGCTTTTAGGATGGTCATATCTTCATTGTTTACTTTTGGGTAGAGGTCATTTCCATTTAGCTTTATGGTGAATGATATGATCCATCCTTTGAAGATTGACCATTTGGCTGTCAACGGCTTTGCTCTTCAATTGGGATGCAGTTGTAATTCTTGTTTTTAGATCATGCATAGAAGTCTTTGTTTCAATCATTTGTGCAGTGGTCGCATTTTTCAATGAAAGCAGAGCTTCCTGTTTCTTTGATACAGGATCTGTGCTCCAAGGATATGCAAGCTTGTGACAGCTGTAGCCTGTTTGTCCCCTGTAGAAGTATGAAAAAGATGAAACGCCCAAGTGGTGAAGTTCAAATTTTGTGTAGAAATTGTGCCAAGGTCCATAGTTGCATATTCTTTATAATACTTTGACAATAGGTTTACGAGATGACTCTGAGTTTTGACCAATGTTATGTTCATCATTTCTACAGTTACTGAAATCCAAGCAATACTGCGGAATATGCAAGAAAATTTGGCATCATTCTGATGGTGGAGATTGGGTAAGATATCTAACTGCAGATATAGTTGACTTTTGTTCATTGAAAATAATGAGTTGTTTGATGTTCTATCTTGCTGCGTGGAACTCTTTTTCAGGTATGTTGTGATGGTTGCAATGTTTGGGTGCATGCTGAGTGTGCCAATATCTCCAGCCGACTTTTCAAGGTGAGCATTGCATGATATAAATATATTAATGCAAGCACCTGGAAATTGTGTCTGACATTCATGTACTTGAAGGATCTAGAGCACTCTGATTATTACTGCCCGGATTGCAAGGCCAAGACCACTTGCAAAAGGCCAAACTTACAGGAGTTGGAGCCAAAAGAGAAGTATGCTCAGTGATATATTACCTGTTTTTTGGTTAGTCTGCTTGCATGTGTGCTTGTGCATACGTGCGCATATGCCTATAAGGTTGGCTTAGGACTTGACCTAGAGTGCTCCAATTTGCTTGAAACAGGTTGGTGGAAAACAAGCAAGCTCCTTTGCCTGACAAGGTTTCTGTGGTGTGCAATGGCATGGAAGGGTCGTATATCCCTAAGCTTCATCTGTAAGCTTTCAGTACTGAAGACTGAATTTCATATAATGCTGCTTTGTCTATTCTGTCTTCTCAATATTTTTTCTTTTCCACGATCTTTCAGAACGCCACATCGTATAATGTGGAATGGGCCTCCTTTTTTGTGGTTACCACAAATTAACTTGGCTTATTGGCTTTTACATTAGAATTAGTCTGTTGTCTACCTTGAAATGTATGTAATCTGAATGCTGTGTGTTGCAGACAACTTTTATCATGGAAAACCTGCATAACTTGGGAACATTTTTAATTTACACTAGGGTTGCTGATGAGCTGCTTTGATTCCGTTTGTCTTTGTAGAATTGTGTGCAAGTGTGGTTTATGTGGTTCGAAGATGCAGACACCTAGTGAATGGGAACGGCACACTGGTTGCAGAGCCAAAAAGTGGAAGTACAGCGTTAAAATCAAGGATACGAAAGAACCACTGGAGAAATGGGTTGGTACACTTTCCTGTGACTTCATGGTGTCACTTGCCCTCTTTCTTCATCTGTTAACTAATGCTGGACTTGCTTATCTGCTCTGTTTGATTTTTCTGTCTATAAATAATCAATCATGAACTTTGTTTGTATATTTCCAGTGTCAAATGTATCGATGAAGTAAATGCCATTGAGTTGCTTTTGCTTATATAGCTTGTGCTATGGTATGACGTCCATGATTTATGCTTTATGTGCAGATTTGTTCATTAATATATAACCTGCTACAGGGGGCTGTGGGCTTTTCTATGTGGGGTTGTTTATGCTGTTGTTATTACACAGCTCGTACCATGTTTTTGTGTTCTTTAGTCTTGATCATCTTGAGATAAGATGCTGTCTGCTAGCTTAATTAGTTATCTTTCACATAATTTGAGTTTTCGTATTTCCATCTTTTTCTCAAGTTGAAGATTTCCACTTAGAGAGTAAATATATCTTCAATACTCAGATGGGAAGAAATCATTTTTAGGTCATTGAGGTAGACATAGTCAATGTTATTTGAGGGTCTGAAATAGTTTTTTGCACCCTTTATATTTGAAATAATATCTTAGGAAAGATTGTATGTATTATATGTGCGATGCTTATACTATGCGTGGCCAAAGTGCAGTTTCATGCTAATCTTATGTAATTTCAGCTTGCAGATTATGCTGCACTTGGTTCTGATCCTTTGAAGTTAGATAAGCAGCAGTTGATGGATTTCTTGAAAGGTAGTTCTTGCATTTACCCTCAAAATTCACACTGAAAGTTTTCATGATATATATGGTATAATTGCTTCTTCCTTGAAGTGGTGCTGCATCCTAATAAGAAGATGTTTGGGGATTTGATGCTTTTTCTGGAGCAGTTGTAGCTATTGGTTGTGGCTTTGACTCTTGGTTTTACATATGATTTTTTTTTTAAATGCGGCACTTGAAAGTTATTGTTTACATGGACATCAAAGAGATTGAGATATTTCAAAAACCAGAAGCAGAAGTTTTGCCAGCGAATTCCCCCCCCCCCCCCCCCCCCCCCCCCCCCCCCCTCCTCTTGTCACTCTCCAAAAAGAACAAGAAGAAGAAAATGACCTTAGTGTTTGGAATGAATGAAAGCACTTCGTTATTTATATGTCTATCTTTATTGCAGAGAGTTATGTGCCTGTTTCTGCAAAATGGACGACAGAAAGGTGTGCCGTGTGTAGATGGGTTGAAGATTGGGACTATAATAAAATGATAATCTGCAACAGGTCTTATGCCTTTTCAGTTAGCATTTGTCCATTTTTTTTTCTGGTATTCAAATCTAAGGTCACCAGATAGTTGCACATTCTTCTGTAATGACCTGGTTTCACTCTTGACTGCAGGTGTCAGATAGCTGTGCACCAAGAATGTTATGGGGCAAACAATGTTCAAGACTTCACTTCATGGGTCTGTAGAGCATGCGAAACGCCTGACGTGAGGAGGGAGTGTTGTCTTTGTCCGGTAGAAGGTCAGATTCAATGTCTTAAACTCCTATTGTCCTTTTATGTTGTTTATTATGCTTTTAAATAATTTGAAGTACATGATGACAATATTAGATTGCTTTTGATTTTTTTACAAATATTACCATTGGGTTTTTGAGGAAGTCCTGTCGAGTGAAATTCATAATTATAATTGTATGAGTTTTGCATTGAATCTAGGTCTTGGTGTTGTGTGAGTTAGTATTTTCTTGCTAGAGATTGTTCTGACTGGCTTAAGTGCTGGTCTCTAGGGGGTGCTTTGAAGCCAACTGAAGTTGAGCCACTCTGGGTTCATGTCACATGTGCTTGGTTTCGCCCTGAAGTTGGTTTTCTGAATCATGAGAAAATGGAACCGGCTACTGGAATACTTAAAATTCCTCCAACTTCTTTTTTGAAGGTAATCCGTGATTCTTATTATTACAGATTTGAAGATCTGTTTATTTGATGTGGAGGATTGGACTTTATCATGCAAGTGATAAAAGCTTCTTGCAATGGGAAAAACCTGATATCATGATAGCTTTATAGCAGCTTACTGTCTAGTTGTGTATTTGAGTTTCTTCTGTTAATTTTGTTTATTGTCTGCTCCTTGATATAATTGCTATTAACATCTAGATGCTCAGTGCTTGTTTTCAGATAATTTTTCTTTGCCTGTGCTGCAGAGTTGTGTAATATGTAAGCAGACTCATGGTTCCTGCACACAATGTAGCAAATGTGCTACTCATTTCCACGTTATGTGTGCTGCAAGAGCGGGACATAGCATGGAAGTAAGTCTTAACATAGAATTTTATTCTTTCGTGACTTTTATCAGAACTAACATTGGTGGAATCTCTTGAGCTGGATTTTTTAATCTATTCTGGTGCTTGTGCTGGCTTTCTTTTTATTTCTTTGCTGTTGGATTTCAGATATAGTAGAGAGATACCTATGTTATTTTAAACTGATTCTAAGTCTTTGGTTTCAGTTACACTGCTTGGAGAAGAGTGGGAGTCAAATAACAAAGAAGTTGATATATTGCGCTGATCACAGGTTATCTTGGTTCCCCTTGTCTACATGTTTTGATTCTCTGTTTCAATCTCATTTTCAGATTTGTTTTGTTAAGTCTGTTGCTTAGACAATTTAGCCACTATGACTTGTTGACTTAAACTGTATCATGCATGCTGCCTTGTCCTGGAAAAGTATGATTTTACATGGGTGATGATGCAAAGACTCGATAGCCAAGAAGTAGATTACGACTTTGTTATTTTCATTAGCATGTTACATCAATGTAGTGACTAGTTAGTCAATGTTTGTTCAATGTCATTTTGATTTAATATTTATGAAATATAGTTTTTTTCTCCCATATTTGCAGTTTATTGTTGGGTAATAGGACATTTTCCTGTTGCAATTTGAACTTGAGAATAGTTAGTCATTGTAGAAGCGTTGACAGTCAAAATTTAGGAGGTTGTCAGTATGTGCTCTATTTTTATTGAGTTAATTCTAATTGAAATACGACTTTTTCAGTTATATAATCTGCTGCTGTATTAGATGAATCGCGATGGCTGGGTGAACTCTGCTGATTAATTTGAACAATGTCTGTTTGATTTGGCTTCTCATATTTGAACATTCTTACTTCCTGCTTTGCATCTTAATAGTAGTCAGTTAACATTACGGTGGCTAGAGCGTGCTCAACTTTGCCTGGTCTTAAAATTGTTGAACTCCTTGACCATCTTGTAATTTCATTCCTGTGTAGTTGTCAGTCAAGTAGGCAAATTCTGCTCTTTTCTGCCTCATCGTGTCCATGTTTAACATTAAGATTACGTGCTTTGGCTTCTGTCCAGGATCCCAGATCCAGATTCCGTTGTGGTTGTTCATACTCCCTTAGGGGTGTTCTCAGCTAGAAACTTGGTTCAAAACCAGCAGGGAAACTACAAAGGTTCCAGGTTGATATCATCTAGGAAAGAACTTCCTGAGTCCTTAACCGTCAAAATTGATGAAATTGAACCACTGTCGTCTGCAAGATGTCGCGTCTTCACAAAATCCAACAAAAAGGTATTGTATCCATGCAGCTCTAAATTTAACTGTCATGATCATCTACCGGCAATTATTTATTTGAGTCATGATGTTGTGCTCATTCACTTGTCAGAGAAATGAAGAACCAGTGTCTCATCGTCCAATGGGGCTGAGCCATCATTCTCTTCAAGAAGTGGTTAACATGCGAAATTTGGAAGTAATATTTCTACAATAACCCCTTTTGTTTCCTTGTTTACCTTTTTCCTCTACTTTACAGATTGATGGCCATTTTAGCTGTTAAAGATTGCTTCTTTTCTTTTGCAGAATCGAAATGATTCTACAATTTTCACTTCATTAAAAGAACGGCTTCACCTCTTACAAGTACGTTTGGTCCTTCATTTTTTATTGTCACGGTTTGCTTGAGGCGTCTTCTCTAATTAATAGTTATTGTTAATTTACTTTTTCAGAGGACAGAAAAGCATCGTATTTGTTTCGGTAAATCTGGTATTCATGGATGGGGACTCTTTGCTCGAAGAAATATTCAGGAAGGAGAAATGGTACTTTCTTGTGCGAAGGACCTTGTTAAAGCATATGTTATTATGCTTTAGTTTGACAAAAGTGTCATACTTGTCATTCTGCTTTTTATTAATTCTCAAACATGGAGGACGTCTTTGAAATAGAAAAAAAAGACAAATATGGTGATTTCTATTCTTATTATTTTTATTTTTTATTGCTGTAAAGAGTGAGGTTCTGTAAAGGTTTTAGAAGATTGGGTATGTCTTATTTATGTTTAGCTATTTTCTAAGACCGGTCCACTCCCGCGGTGTATTCTTTTAAGCTATTTCTGAGAAATCATATGAAGCTACCAGTGCCAGTGAGGTGAGATTGACACTAGACCTGGTCATTTACAGGTTGCTGAATACCGTGGTGAGCAGGTGAGACGCACTGTGGCAGATCTTCGAGAGGCAACTTACCACAGAGAGGGAAAAGACTGTTACGTAAGGCTCTAAAATTCCTTGTGTGCACTGCACTTTGCATTTTTCATTATTGTTGGAGTTTAAGTTCGACTTTGACTTTTAACTGAGCTCTAGCTTGTCTGATGGAATTATTGCATTTGTGTAGTTTTCTAAGATTGTAATATTTCTGAGAAGTGTTCACTTACGAAGTTCTGGCATCAATAATAACCACATGACATGCTGTGCTCTGTTACACAAATCATGGGGGAGTGATTTGTCCATCATGTTTATGCTGTTCTAAACGAAATGTTTGTTGAGGCATTCAAGATTTCCATCACTATTTTCACTTTCTTAATGAAGTCATTTACTTGTTGCTTGCTGAGGAAGCGTAGTGCCTGTGGGTTTTTTATTTTTATTTTTATTTGACAAATAGTGCCGGTGGGTTTGGGAATTGTGTTTCTTCATGATTGTTTCTTCCAAAGCTTTATCTCTTTGGTTCATCAGGTTCCATGATTAGCATCGGAATCACGATCTGCATTATCTGTCAGTTTATCTTCTAACCATGATGAGACATTGTGCAGCTCTTCAAGATCAGTGAAGAAGTTGTAATCGATGCCACAAATAAAGGGAATATAGCTCGGCTAATTAATCATTCGGTAAGTTGCAATATGAGCATTCCCTAAATGAATGACGGGCCTCTTCTGCTTCGAGCGTTCAACTCATGAGTTCCCAGCGTGACAAAACTTTTGATTGCTTGTTTATACAGTGTATGCCCAACTGTTACGCCAGAATTTTGAGTATGGGTAATGACGAGAGTCGGATAGTTCTTATCGCGAAGACTACGGTATCTGCTGGCGATGAGCTGACGTAAGATTTCCTCCAGATTGTCACCTCCCTCTTCCTACTGTGTTTGTGATTATCTGTGTGCACTTCCCCTCTTAAGATGGGAAAAAGCCGAACCATAGCAAAGTCTCTCATGTGGGTCGTGACATCGAATTCATGTTGTTTTGCAGGTACGATTACTTATTTGATCCAGATGAACGCGAGGAACTGAAAGTCCCTTGCTTATGTAAAGCCCCCAACTGTAGGAAATACATGAATTAGGCTTAGCCATTTGTACATCTGAGAATAGAGGCCGCCCTCCCTTTGCGGTGAGCATATAATTCTTTTAATTGTTTCGCCCGAGGAAATTTTTTTGTAAATCTTTCAGGTGACAATAATATTAATTGCATGACCACCAACAAATTCCTGCTTGGTGGAGGCGTTTTCCTTTTCAATGTATGCTTCTTGTTTTTTCTAAGTTCTGATGAACGTCAGCGTCTGTTTTACCGATGCGGTGAAGAAGCCTTGCGGTGGCTTGACATGGCGGTGTTGAGCGCAGGGACTGGGGCTCAAGCCCCCGGGTCCAAGTGCCGGAGTCAGCTGTATCTTAGAAATTGATTTCTGAACTTTTAAAAAAGAAAGTCCTTACTTTATTTTATTTTGAAAATACTTCTCTCGGTCTGTTTCCTCAGGAAATTTTGTCGAGAAATGATAGAAAGTACTTTTTGACAAATAAATGTTCCGTATGACGATTTGGAAGGTTTATTGAGGATAGTATGATATAATTTTTATCGAGAGAAATTCAGATGACAAATTCAGGAAATTTTCTTAAAAATGATCGCTTGAAATTGATAATAAAAATATATTTATTATTAACAACAATTTAATCTTCTGTTAAATTATATGTCGTTTTTATGCATGAGAAAAAAAAAAAGGACCAGCCCAACGCATTCTTTCATAAAATGTTAAATTTAAAAGTGGAAAGAAAAGAGTCGGGCAAAATTTCCCGGTCCGGACTGAAAATGGGTAAAAGCCCACGGGCGTGATCCGTACCCGTATAAATGTGTCTTCCCATTTCGAAATCTGAGCGTTTTCGCGCGTTTAGCTAGCTGAGGGAGCTCTGCTTCCGATCAGAATCGAATCAGCTTCGAAGGAGCAATGGGAAAGCGAGTGAGAAGAGAGACATCGGTGTGCGCTCGCATCTCCCCTCGCTCCAGCTACCTCGCTCCTCACTCCACTTTCTACTGGTACTCTCTCTCTCTCTCTCTTCCGGCTTTGTCCGTTTCGTGATCGATCGAGCCTTCTCCTTCTCGCCGCTCTGGCTTCAACCGTGGATGTATCGTCTGCTGCTTCGTGTCGTTCGAAGCAATCGCCTCGAAACTTGAGCCGAACGCGACCGGCTACTGGTCTGCGCGTGGCTGCTCCTCGTTGCTACGCGTACTGGTTTGATGCCTGTGAGTTCGGTTTCGTCGATATGTGCATGCGATTTCGGCTGCTTTGTTTTCTCGCTTCCAGTTAGATGCAGCTTGCGGTCTCGTCAAGTTTCACCTCTGTGGTTCGATTTGTAACGGTCGATTTTGGTTGTATAAGCTGCAAAAAGCATGCGAACTAGCTGGCTCCGTTTGAAGTAGAGAGGATTAGCACGGTGCAGCTGCATGAGGTGGAGATAGCTACGTTACTTGCTTTGGAGTATGAGCAGATACGATTCTTAGCATATGACGATGGAAAAAAGTCTTAACGGATTAAATACTTTCTTCATTACTCTGATTCTCTCCGACGCGAGAGCGGAGGTCAGGAGTCAAATGCACGATCTATGTACTTGAGATTTTCTAAAAGAGTGAGTTATAGACATACACTTCACTGGCGGAGAAATCTATCGTCCAAGTTAGTAAAAAACCTTGAAGATCGAAGCTAGAACTAGTAAGTTCTCCTATGCTTTTTGCTTTTTCCAAAGGGACTCATCAGGATTACCAATTACTACACTATGGAGCTATTTTTCTTCGACTTCCTTTCGAGGAAGGCTCTATTTGGTGGTCATTGATTTCACATCTTTTGTTCTGTAAAAAGTAGAAATAAAAGTTCAAAAGATCTGATGTCCCTCCTTGGTCGACTGAGTCTATGAAAAGCTATCAGTTCTTCACTGATCATGGTCCATAACATATTGTACGCACATTCTCTTCACCATGCACACTGTTGCAGAGAGATACCATTGTTATGCGACAAATGACAGCAGCTCTGAGAGTTGCCTTATCCTTCCGTCTATGTTGTCCATAATAATTATTTGTATATGCCCCTCCACTGGCATCCACCCATCAAATTAAGCAAGAATTCTCAAAGTTCGCATTCTCTTTTGCGCATGTAAAAAGCTATGAGGAAGACGTGTGGACAGCAATAGCAAGGTTTCTGAGCGGCAGGTCTCTGGTGATGCTTGCATTGACCAGCAAATGGTTCTACCGTCTTATGACGGATGAGAGTATATGGAAGTATGCTTGTTTGCGTGATCTTCAAGTCCCTGAGCCTAAGCAAGTTTCATGCAAGTGGATCTCACTGTATGCTTCAGCTTTTGGTAGAAAACAGAACCCTCTTTTTTCATCTTAGTCTTTGTTATAGAGTGCAGCTGGTAAGTTCGCCTCATTTCTTGTTCCCTTTGACCAGATGGGAGTCACTCTTACATGTTTCGTCAGCAGGAGAAGCATATCGGTGAGTAATTTTTTCGGTGGTTTTGTTTCTGATGTGTCCCATTTAAAGATGAGACTACGCGAAAAAGGATAACTGCATAGGAAGTGGTCACACCTTTCAGACTTAGAACCAATAGTGTACAAATCGTAAGAAGACTGTGTTCTGTGCATTGTATAACATGTCTGATTTTGATTTACAACAATGATGTCTTAAGTTCTTCTTTTGATTGACAACTCAAGATTGGATGCGAATCGGTGCATTCTCTCTTGATTCATCACAGGCGCTCCTGACCGAGAGGTTGAGTCCTGTGGAAGTATCAGAAGCAGAGGATATGGAGAAGATATTGGAGTCTGACGTCTACTGCTTGCTGAAGAACATCAGAACTGGAATCTGGATAGCTGGTACTTGCTAGTTGCAAAGGGACCCGCCATTCTTTTCCACATTAAAAGGTTTAGTATGGACAACAGAAGCACTTCGTGGCTTCTCTAACCCTATGTTCTCGCATCTGTCTGCACACAGATTTGCAGCTGGTTCGCTGTCCTATCTGTGACCAAAGCAACTGCGAAGGTAGCCAATTGTTTTCTTGTATAAGCTACAGTGATATAGATCTCCTCGCTTTGTAAAACATATCGTCCGTCTATGCTGACACAGCTGACTGCTCAGTACAAATTAAATTTTGAATTCAAAAGAGTTGAGGATATTGGATCTATTTCTCTTGCAATTGCTTGAATAGGCTAAATGATAATGATGTTAGATATCCTCAAATAAATGTTGCTAACCTCTAGAGCGAGGTTCGTGAATTTTGGTTATCATAACTCTCATGAATTAAATGACATTGTCAGTCTGTTGCAAATTGTATGACGTGGTTTCTTGCTTTAAACTGATGATGAGTTTCTTGGAGGGAATAATTCAGGCACTCCAGGTAGATAATTAGTGTCATCGGAAATAGGGATCACTTCCTTTCCATAGTCTCTTCTGGACATTGTGAAAATTGTTAGTGTGTTTGATTTAGCCAACATAGTACTCTAAACTATTCCCCCTGGTAGGAACCATGCAAACATTGGATGCAAGGCACATCGAACTCTTCCTCAACGAGGGATACCAGGATGGAACTTGGGAATATCAGGTCGTAGGAGCTCACGATATCAAAGAAAATACAGAAGCAGCTTCTGGAGCCATTTTTGACGTCAAGCACCTCAAAGATTTTTCAACCTCAGGTGATCTTAGCACTTCGTTCTTGCTTAGTCATCATCGCTTTCCTGCTGTAAATGCCCAAGCATGCGGCCACCCGCAGAAAATTTTCCACTTTCGTACTAAGCTTTCTCCTAGCAACAATAGAAACATACAGAATCCACAGGCCCATGCCTAACTAAACTATCACCCTCAGCAACATGATCATCATATAGCAGCAATCTGGATAGATTAATTGCTTGCTGTATTGAGATTACAGAAAATTCTTTCGTAACTCTCTGGCAGCAATCTTTGATGTCAAGTCATGGGTAGGGAAGCCTGCTGATTGGCAACCAAAGGCCATGGTCACGGTCCATGCAGTTGCAGTAAATACCAATTTACAGAAAAATGAAGGTATTGCTCTAAATCAATCAGTTAAAAGTTGACCTATGCGCATAACTGGAGAGCTGCATTGCTTCTGAATCGATCATGAAACTGCAGTAATTATCCGATCGCATAAATTGACATGGAGCTAGTTTTCTCTCCATGGTATTGACATAAAGATGCAAAGAACTAAGAAGCAGAAAGGTGACTTTTATTTTCACTTTTGACAGTTTTTGACCTGTGTCAACGCAGGATTGCATCTCAAATATCACGTCATGAGAGCTGGAACTGACGGCGAAGTCGTTTCGATCAGGATTTCTCAGCAGCTTCTGTGATTCATTTCATACCAATTTTTTAAATCAAAACCTGAAAAACCTAATCAGAAACAAAATGCATATGTAATCTTACAATATCAAAAAGAACAAACAATGCCTAACCAACTGATGATCAGGTGCGCTATTCTATCACCCCCAGCAAAGGACAAGGTCATTTCCTGATTTCTCATAATCTCTTTGAGGCACCATTTTCCGCTCATTCTTAGGGACTGACGTAGCAGTACGACCAGTGCATGCATGTATCTGACAAGATGATTAGATGTAGCATTTGTCGATCCATATAGACATGTGCACGACGGATTCCTTCGTGCATTTGGTCAAATTGAAAGCTCCAGTTCAACAGTGTGGCATGGAGTATTACAAAAGGTACTAGAATTTCATATACAAATTGAAGAATCATATTTCCCGTGAGGACTCTTGTTCTCACAGCATTTCAAAAGGCATATCCTCCGGTCTGTTTTGACAGCTAAAAGTGGACTAATGGAATCAATTGGCGCTTAAACACTTTGTCCTATCACCCACTTACTATTAAGCGAAAGGTTTTCTCTTAGGCAGCCCCAGTTATCGACAAACTTCATGGCCTCCGATCTCGTTCGAACACGGCGTTAAGAGGCCATTAATAGATCACTCATCAAGTGAATCTGGACCATGTATTAACGTGTTAGGCCTAGCTGTTGATAGTCCATAAGTCCCATCTTTCTGGGCCTTCTGGTTATTGGTTCTCTGGATCGATCAAAGGAATATTCTCCCATATCAGTGTTCAAGCTGGAAATATCCATTCAGTCTTTTAACCAGTCTATTCAAGGACCCATCTACTTGCCCTTCGCAGGCAGCTCAACATGTACCCGCCAGGTTCATGGTGCACCATTAACTAAACTTACTGTCCTGTCCCGAAACTGGAGCATAGCTGTGCATTAAGTGCTAGAGAGACATATCTTGGAGTCATTCTGTATATGCTTCGAGATGTTTGGAGTTTGAATAGGAAAGAGAAGACGGGGCCATACTTTCTCATTACTTTTTTGAAGAGGGGAAAAAAAAAACGAACACCAGAGTTGGAATTGAATCCATAATAAATAAAATGATGAATCAGTGAAGATGTGGACAGAATGATGTTCTCATTGAGGACTTCTAATGATTTGTTGTTTCCTTCCAGGCTCACCTGTGTATTGATACTTATTTTCAAAATGAACCCACATGAATAGAAATTACAAAAAAAAAAAAAAAACGAGATAGTAAAGGTGGATATACGTAGGAGCTCCAGTATTTCTTTATAAGGTGGAGTTTTCCTCAACACGCACACTTTGCCTAAGTTTTCTTTTATTGTCACTTTTGATTTAACTATAACTTCGATCTAACCTTCTGGTAGTATTTAATAAAGATGCAACTGATGAAGTATGCATACTCAGCGACTAATTAGGTATTAGAAATGTTTAAGTGGTCATTGCGATTTTAAAATATTCACATATAAAACTTCGCTATGCATCATCACACTAGCATAATATATGATTTTCTTGCACGGTGAATTTTCCGTATTTCTCGACATTCTGCATATATGTTATATTATTTCAAGTTCCTTGTGTATTCTGCAAGTCGTTTTTTCTATTTTTGAAATAAATCATAGCGATAATGGCATAAAAGATCCTTGGACTTTGGTACAATGTGCAATATAATCCATAAACTTTCATTTTGTTTAATGTAGCTCTTAAATTCTTGATACATGTTCAAATTAGTTCATGGATTATATAAAATTATTAAATTGCGGTCTTTCCTATTAATATAAGTTCATGAACTATATTGAACATTTTCATATAATTTGATGATTAGTTTGGACATGTTCTAAAAGTTCATGAACCACATTATTCAAAGATTACATCACATGTTGAGTTAAATCAAAAATTGTACCGAACAAGTTAAAAATTTAAGGATCATATTGCATATTTAATTAAAGTTCATGAATCATTTGTGTTCTTTTCTCTAAATTATAATGTAAAAGGTTGTAGTAAAGCGTAAACCTTATATCTGCGCCGTGCAATTTGTAACCTTATCTAAATAAAGGATGGTTTTAATGTCTGCATTTGTTAACGCTTGTCCCATTGTAAATGGGATTGGTTTGTTTGAATTTATCCAAATTATTCTTTTATGAATCTTCTCTTTTCTTTAATATGAGTGTCCATATTTGATTTCTTTTTACATATTGATTTTGATGATATCTTATTTAAATATTGTGTATTAAATTAGAGCTGTTTAAAAGATTTCCTTTGCCATATTCTAAGGCAAATATCGGATGTTTTATATGCAGGACAGGGTTGGAAAAAATTGTCAAAAAAAGCATAAACCTTTACCATTTATGCTGATTTAGTCCTAAATCTTTTTCACATTTGCCATTTAAGTCATTTTGGATGATTTTGGCCGGAAAATGCCTACGTGGATTTCGCCGGCAATGACATGGCAATGACTGGGCGACAACTTTTTTTCTTTTTTCTTTTTTCCTTCTCTTTTCTTTTGCTCCGGCCGCTCTAAAAGCGGTGAAGCCCTCGTGCCAGTGAGGTTCACGTAGGCATTTTTCAGCTAAAATCCGCCAGAAGGACTTAAATGGCAAATGTGGAAAATGTTTAGGACTGAATCGGCTTAAAAAAATGTTGAGGACTAAATTGACATAAGTGAAAAAAGTTTAGAATTTTTTTGGCAATTTTTCCGACAGAGCTGTATTCTGACAAATTTATTTATTTATTTTCCTCCTCAATCAATTACTTTCGCACATATGATATGAGAAGGAAATCGATGAATTCAACTAGATTTGACTGACAAGGGCATTACGGTATTTCACCCATTCAAGTTTTTTGAGAAAATTCAGATCAAAATCATCGCCCCCATTCCACTACTTGACAATATCGCCGTCTGAAGCATTCTTACACCAACAACCTTACTCATTGCATATTTTTATGCCAACATCACATTTCAACTTTGAAGCTATTATCTTCACCAGTACATTTCTTTTAACGAGATAAGAACTGTTTCAGCTATCCCGCCACTCATGATGACAATTCTCATTGCCCAGTTCACCAAAATGGAAATATTAAAAAAAGAAAGCTGATTGCAAGTCTCAAAACCCATTCAGCAGATACGTTTTACTGCAACTCTGAAAGATACACAGCTGGGAACACAGCCAGAGAATGGACATCGCCAAAATGATCTTGATCCTTGTACATAAGTCAGATTACACAAACTTGTATCTTCCATAAGCACACGAACAACTACAGACTATACATGCAATGTGTAGATGGTGATAAAATTTTTTGGTGGCCAAAAGCAGCAGATGGCATGGAATTATTCCCATCAAATAACGACAAAGTCCTGGCTTTATCACAGCTTCATGACTACGTTCATGCTTGAGGTGGCATCATGAGAATCATTTCTTTGCAAGATGCTTCTTTGGGATCTTGTCCAAGGGGGTACTCTTGAGTAGGAAAAGCCTGGAAGCACGCTCCTGCAAAGTACCCCCACATTTCAATCCACGGGATTGAAGCTCGAGCTTTAACCTTTCCATGCCCAGAACCTGCAGGAACAAAGCAAAAATTGTAGTTAGACACAGGTAGTATCATAAGCATTAATACCATCTACCAATTGCAGCAGGACAAAGGACTACTAGGGATAATGCCTTTCTGTTGGCTAATAAATTGCGAGTTAAGAATGTCAATACTTGGAAAATAGACTTCTTTAAAATAACTGAATTCACTATGTACTAGTTATGAGTCATCTGAGTGATAATTTAAAGTACAATACCTCCATTTCAGCAGCAGAAGTGAATTTATCAAAGTCAAGTGCCCTGTCCTCCGAAACATTAGCTTCAAAAATTTCAGCTTCTTCAACAACTGCTTCTTTGTCCTCTGAAAACCCACCAGCCCCTGGAGGTACTCGTACAGCTTCAGTTGTTACCTCATTTCCCAAATCTGGAGCACTTGTTGACTGACTAACCACTACTTCGCAATTCTCAGGTTCAACTTTATGGTCACTCTCATTCACCAGCTCAGCCACTTCAGTCTCAGAAACTCCAGCACAATCCAATGACATAACAGTACAACTCTCAGAAGAAACTGGGTTAACCAAAGCCCTTTTTTCATCAGGCACAACTCCACCAGAGCAACCACTGGATTCTATACATGCTTGCATGCCAGTCTCCTTTTCTTCCTCAGAACCACTTCCATTAGAGCTTGAAGTATATGCTTCTCCATCTTGTCTCCCGCCAGTCACAGAGTCGGAGCTTCCATCCACTTCCCTAATCAAATTCAGTTGCACTGCACCATCTGAGATGGTAGACTTTTCATCTTCTTCATCCTCACTGGTATCATCACCTGAATCATCACTGTCGCTGTCTCCCATTTTTCTCTTCCCCATCCTAACAACATCAGACAAGATTATTGGTAAGAATGCAACATGATTTTTTAAACTGAGAAGCTACTGCAGATCTTATTTTTTTGAAGAGATCATGTGCACATGTGCTTATGTAAAAAAAAATTGCATAGTATAGGCCCAGACTAGCAAGAAACCACCTTCACTGATCCACAAGTACTAACAATCTAGTTAAGTTTTCTGCAATTTCTTTATTACATACGACATAAACTCCTTCCCCAACCCTCATGCTGATAATCGATCAAATTCAGCAAGCAAAACAGTAGCAGGAAATATAAGCTAGGCCACAGGTTGAGTCAAGGAGATTATACTAAAACAAATGAAAAATTATAATTCCAATCCAAGCAATAAGCAAAAAAACAAACTACAACTTTGCTAGCATTTTGCTCTTCCTTATGTTCTTCACATGATTAAGAAGAAGGTTAAGCAACATGAAAACTCGTGCCTCTACAGGATCTCGCCTGCATAGTTCAACTTATTTATATATGCAACTAACGATTTGTATTGAGGCCTTCGGCAATCAAAAGAACTAGAGCTTACAAGTACAGAAACATATTGAAAAAGGAAGGAGCAAATGGTCACGATCAAAGCACCAGCAGAAGAAATTAGTGAAATCATCATGCATAAGAGGGTGTCGAAATCGTCAATTCCGTAATATTTTCCCAGGTTATTGTTCCACTAAATTCTCCAATTTCCTCATCAAGCAAACCAAGCAGTCCCACGATAAACGAGAACAAAATGCTTGTATGATAACTTGATAACTAATTTAAGCACTAGAAATCATCATAACCACAAAAAGGATCAGCTTGAACCTCCAATACTTACCAAATCTTCAACTTTTTCGCATCTGTGCCCGAGCCAACCCCAGCTTTCCGCTTCACACTCCGCTTCGACGTCCCGCACGACCCGATCACGTCCCGAACACACTCCTCAACCTGCGCCACACATTTGGCCGACTGCTCCCTGTACTTCTCTACATACTTCTCCGCCTCCCCCGTTCCGACCCCCTTCTTCCCCTTCTTCGCGGCCTTCTTTATAAACTCCTCCGCCATCCTCTCCAGCTTCCTCTCCTCCTCCTCGGCCCTCCACTCCTCGAGCTTCTTCTCGGCGTTGACGTGGCGGAGCCTCCGGCCGCTCATATCGCGGCACGCGTCGAAGTTGTTGGTCTTCTTCTGACCCGCCTTCGTGGCGGCGCCACGGAGGAGGGACCCAAAACCTCCCTTGCCGCCGGGGAGGCGGAGGGAGAGGTGGAGCGTGGCACCCGGCGAAGAGACGGCGGAGCAGTCATCTAGCTGGCGGCCGGCGAGAATGAGGCGCTGGGAGGGAACGGGGATCCTGGAGATCTCGAAGATGCGGCGCTTGATGGAGAGGGCGTCGACGTGGGGGGCGGCGAAATTGAGGACGGAGGTCTTGCCGTCGATCAGCTTCACGAAGAACTGGAAGGGCCTCGCGGATTCTGCAGCGGTTTCCATGGTCGATTTGATTTCTCTCTGCGTGCGTCTCTGCGGTAGAGAGAACGGAAAACAAGGAGGATGATTTGGATTGTGCCCTAATTTATGGACACAGCGCGGGCAAGAAATCGGGGCCCCGAGAACAAATCGGATTAGGAGGAAAGCAAATCCGGTCCATCCCGGCCGTTGAATTCCATTTTGTCGGGTTATCGGGTTCTCTGGACCAGAAGTCACTCGCCCCAAATCGTGTACGTCGAAATTAGTCAATAAAAGAAAGTTATTAATATCTATAACAATTTATGTTTAAACATGATAAATTTTTTTTATTCATTTATTTGCGTAAGCAACATAAGTAATTACTTTAGAAGAATACATTTTCAAATTGATCATTTTGCACGAAATAAATGTGACCTAATTAATGAAAAAAAAAATAAACATCTCTTTTGAATCCCTCACATAGTGCTAAATTAAAATCCAATCAAATTGTCCCTCCTTACAAACTCATTTTAGCATCTTAAAGGTTAAGATGCAAAGTTCAATTCTAGAGATAAAACTCATATTTGTATTGAGTATTTAGTTCCATACCCAAGACAATGCCACCTATCTTTTTAGTGTTGATGAATCTTAATCTCTTAAGCTTTATTTTGTTTAAGTGATTTAAGAGTGAATATCATAATGGTGTAGATCCTCACCATAATACACAAAAGTATCAATCCTTTTCTTTCACCGCTTCTCTCTCTAGCTAGTCAAGTTAACCGCCGCAAGCATTTGTTGCCTTCTGAGTCATCAAAGTTTGATGCAAATGTTGAAATGGAATTTTACTAAAAATTATTTTCATTAGGTTTTGTCCAGAACTGTTGTTTATGTGCTTAAAATTAACCATAAGGAAAGTTTGTAACTTTTATCTTATTGATTTTTTTTCTATTGTATGTATGATCATTCATTACCTGAAAAGTGAAGCTGTTTTCTTATGCTTCTTTACATTCATTCCATTATTATTTTTTTCAAAAAATTAAAAAAGTTGGAGGTATCTGCAATTTTATCCAATTTTAATAGTACTCTTGAGATATTTAGATTTTTTAAAGGATTTAGATTATAAGTAATATAACAATTAAATTTGGGATATGTGCACTTGAAGTTTTGAAAGCTATCAAGAAATTATAATTTAGTCCTAAAAAATTATAAAAAGTGTAGTCAAATTTTAAAATCTATCAAGTTAATTTAATCGAGTCTTTGTGTTAATCCTATCCAATTTACCTATCGAAGTGACTTTTTTTTTTATTATAACGACATCGTTTTTGTTTTATATTTCTTAATTTAGTTGGTTCGTCTCTAAAAATATGTTAAAAACATCAGCTAAATTATATGGAGCAAAGAAAAAGACTCGATTGTATTAATATGATAAATTTTAGAGTGAGTTTGTATCTTTCTCAAATTTTAGGACTAAATTGTAATTTTCTTTTAGCATATCCCTAGACGTTATCAATATTCATCCATGAAATCGGTCAAATCTAGCTAAGATACCCTCTTCGCAAAAGCAACTTTGAGTGTCCAACGTCACCGGTACGGTACCTTCCTTCTGCACCCGCAACCCGACCCGGACAAGATAAGAGGTTTTCGACGATCCCGACGGGAGCACTCGATACCGCCCGCGAGGTGATCTCGTCGCCGCCTCGCCGGAGCATGTGCGCGTTGGTTTGCAAGCGTTGAATTACAGAGAGCATCGTCTCCTGCGGCGAACGTACGCTGGAAGGATGAAGAACGCCGGCGAGGACAAAGGCCGGAGCTTCCCGGTGGATCCGAATCTGCCTCGCTGGTTGTGCCAGAACTGTCACCAACCGCTCGCCATCGCCGGCGTCGAGCCGTACGCCGACAAGTACTTGAGCGATCCCGCCTCTCGCTCCGGTCCGGTTTCTTCGTCATCTTA
The DNA here is from genome assembly GCA_030064385.1 of Melaleuca quinquenervia. Classification (NCBI taxonomy): domain Eukaryota; kingdom Viridiplantae; phylum Streptophyta; class Magnoliopsida; order Myrtales; family Myrtaceae; genus Melaleuca; species Melaleuca quinquenervia. The sequence goes on along the minus strand of CM057721.1, from coordinate 16,197,622 downwards.
CTGCTTTTGGTTTCAATAATTGCTTTGTAGCGTTGATTTCTGCTCGAGCCAGCTCGATTTTAGCTCGTAATTCGTAAAGTTGCTCTTTTTCTTGAAGGCAATTGGGGCAGGAGATTGTGAAATAATTCTTTTGTTAACTGATGCTGTTGTAGTAATTAAGATGATTAGATTGGGCAATTGAATAGCATTCGCCTCTTATTGATTGCTGTGACGTGATTGCGGACGAGTATCTATAGGATGTCCTGGTTTTCTTGCCTTAAAACCATTTCTGTGCCGAGAGTTGTAATTCAGCCTCGATCAAGTGTCAATTTTGCTACATCTTTGCTCAGATAAAAAACGACGGCTTGCTGCTTTGAGGGTTTAGTACTGAGGGGGAACTGTTCTTTTATCTTTTTGACGAGGAAATTTGATGGAAGCAATCACTCTAATGTGCAAAATTTCATGGCACTTGTATTTGAAGGTATGCATGGGTCTTCAATGCATGTGGCGAACAGCGTGCTGGGTTCAACTCGCATGGACAATTCTTTCGTTGTATTGCCAAAACAGAGAGCTCAGGTACAAGGGATTCCTCCACGTCCTCATGGTGCTAGCCTCCAGTCTGATGCGAACCCAAATGGGAAGGCAATGGACGAATCTTTTGTGGTAGTTTATAAGAATGAGTCTTCTTCAGATGGAGGAACTAGCCAGATACCCTTATCTGAAGGGGGTCATGCAGCTGTTCCTCTGCAGCCAAACAATTCTGGGTTTAACACGACTATAACAGTCCTTAAACGTGCGTTTGAGATTGCTACAGCACAGTCTCAGGTAACTCAGATGCTTTTCCTCTGAGGACAGGGAATATGCTTCATTTTCTGTTGGCCATGGATTATATAATTTTTTCGTTGCCTTCATTGCCATTCTCAGGTTGAACAACCTTTGTGCCTTGAATGCATGAGGATTTTGTCTGATAAACTTGATAAGGAGGTTGAAGATGTAAACAGAGATATCGAAGCCTACGAAGCCTGTTTGCAGAGACTGGAGGGCGAGCCACGTGATATTCTTAGCGAGGCTGATTTTCTTAAGGAGAAGCTAAAGGTGCAATTTGGCTACCGGATTGAACTCTGAGTTTGGTTTTCAAATATTTTGTAATTGATTTGTTCTTTTGTATTCTTGTTTTGAAAATTTTCTTCTTGGTGTTTTCTTTTCTCTTTTTTTTTTTTTGGGGGGGGGGATGATGGAATTACACTGTTTTTGCACACTCATAAGATCTAACACTGGAAGAAGACTTCATTGTGCTTCAGTGGAAGTGATGATGAGAAAAAGCTGGCATCTGTCCATCTATATTTTTATTAGTCACAAGATCTAGTATTGCGCCATCCCTAAAAACTATTTCTTCTGCATTATGTTCAGATTGACTATATACCGACAAATGCCTAATTTTAATGATTTTCTGTAAATGAAGCATTTCAGCTGTGGTGTAGTCCATATGGAACAACCTATGTTGTGATTAGACATGCTAGAATGAAACAATGAGCGATGCTAGAGTGGTAAAATCTTGGTTGCTTGCAGGATTACACCTTGGCATTTTATCTTTTGATGGATAATGGCAGCTTAGAGTATTAACCTCATCATATAATACCTTTAAGGGGTAATATTTGCAGTTTAGACTATAAATTTTCTCCTGTTATTTGAAATATATATGACACTTGGTTCAGTTTTTCCTCCCTTCTCGCCTTTCTATCCAAGTACTCGGTTCATCATTGCTGCATGTATGCGTATATGCTGTTGATGCAGTTTTCTGTGGCTGAGATCAATACTAACACCCAATACCTTGTCTTTCTAGATTGAAGAAGAAGAGCAGAAGCTTGAAGCTGCAATACGAGAAGTAGATAAACAGTATAAGGAAGTTAGTGGTGAATTGAAGGAACTAGAGACAAAATCTAGCCGCTTTCAAGAGTTGGAGGAGAGGTATGTTTCCTGTCTCCACTGGTGAAAAGGATACCAGTCCTTATATTTGCTTTTGGATCTTACTTGCTCATAGACTTGGGATTCAAGACTTATCAGTTATTTATTATTCTTGCACTTCTGTCGATCAGGTATTGGCATGAGTTCAACAATTTTCAGTTTCAGCTGATTTCACATCAGGTCTGTCCATACTCTATAGTTCATGAATTGCACTCTTTTTATACTATTCATGACAATGATGGTGTTCTCAGTTGATTTGACGAATTTGAAAGAATATAAGTTTATCGCTTGCATTGACAAGAAGATAAATGTAAGTTAAAAACCTTACGACTTCATATTGTAATCACTGGGCACAGTCTAAAACGGCTTCCGGAGTCTATCTGCAAAGATGCTAACTAGGCACGGTCCATTGCTTGTAATTGTCTTTCATAATTTCACAATTGATTATTGAACCTTACATTGTCCCAAAGATTATTATGCTGTCACTACTGTTTTGTGATACAAAATCTAGAATCCTTTAATAGCATCATAAGATGTGAAGTCTGCAGTTCCAGAATTTCCTTTCTGAGTACAATTAAGACTCTCTTTGTAAATCTCCATATGTAAAGACCAGTGGACTGAAAGTGTTAGGTGAAAGCTCAAATTTTGCAGCCTTTTGATTCTCAGTTATCATCCTCAATCAGTTTTGACTGAAGCATTTAATCTGTCCAAGAAAATCTGGCTTTTCTCTTCATGCTAACCAAATTAGATTCTTCCTGGGTGAGTTGCTAACTCCGTTACCACTGATGAACATTTGCAATGTTGGACTTTGCGGTTTTTGCTGTAAAAACTTGTAGCATGTGCATTATGAAAAAGCATGTACAGGCAATGCAGCAGTGATATATCTCCCCCTCGTGTTGGTACTTCACACCTGATTTTCTAACTTGGAAATTTTGGATTTGGAAATAAAAAAAATGACCACAGGAAGAGAGAGATGCAATCTTGGCAAAGATTGAAGTTTCACAAGCACATCTAGAGCTGTTGAAGCGAACCAATGTCCTCAATGATGCCTTTCCCATCTGGCATGATGGAGAATTTGGGACGATAAACAATTTTCGACTGGGGCGACTTCCCAAAATTCCTGTGAGAAAATACTCGATCAAGCTTTGAATGTGTTGTATCGTTTGGATGTTTGATTTCTAGCTCTTCCAGTTTCTTCTTTATGCTTAATGAGATCAAACCATGTAGTGGGATGTGAATGTCCTTTGCTATCAGGACAATTCTGTAAATTCAGAAAGATTTGGTGAAACTTACATCCTCTCCCAGGAAATAACATTGCTGCTGTGAGTACTTTTATTAATGCAACCTTTGGGAGAGTTTATTTATTTTAAAAAGATTAATGAGAGTATTTGGAGATAATAGAATTGTGCTACATTATTATGTGCAAATAGTGAACAAAAGCTGTTCAGTGAGTCGCATTTAGTACATTTGACAACCTTTTCCCTGATTCTCTGATCTAAGGCCTGAAAGATTTTTGTGAAAGGCTGTGGATGAGGTTGTCATTTTCACCTTGCCTGATTCTAGAAGTTCAGGCTTCCAGCTACATTGTGGATATTGTGGTTTTGTTCTATTAATTGTCCCACGGACTTGTATTAAAAATAGTTTGCTTGGATCAGTGCACATCTTTTAGTGCAGTTGCAAGTGATTCTTGGGCCTTCTCTAACATGTCTATATTTTAAGCCTATGTTACACATGCAATTCACTCTGTTAAAGGGTTTGACTTTGTCCTTTCACTTTGTCTTGAATTGCTCAGGTTGAGTGGGATGAGATAAATGCTGCTTGGGGCCAAGCTTGCCTCCTCTTGCATACAATGTGCCAATATTTTCGGCCCAAGTTTCCGTATCCTTTTACTTAATTTTATCTAAAGTTTGATCTTCATGCTTTAATTGGTCAGAGCAGACCATGTGCATGAGTTTGTTAATTGCCGCCGTTTTAAATGCGCTATCTGGCACAGTATTGCAAGGCTGACAGAAAAAACCCAGGCATGCAGTAGAAATGGGCTTTGAGGGTGTTAGTGTCTCGATCTCCTCTATGTGTCTCTTGTTCCAGATTCTTACATTTGTGGATATTTTTTGAAGGTGACATCGTGGAAATTCTCACTTCCTAGCTAGCTTCTTTGGTGATTTAAATGCTTTAAGTATCTTAATGATATGATTAGGAGCCAATGAACATGTATATACATTCTTATGGCAGATATATCTCTGCCTTAGTGTAACTTATCAAAGAACCCATTCATCTCTTAGGTTCTGATCCCACCATAAGTTAACTAGCTTTTGTGCCATTTTGAAACAAAACTGATTGATCTTGGTGCTCCCATGGTCTGTGGTTTTGAGAATTCTGATTATCTGAAAAGCTCAGGATGGGATAGATAAATGCAGACTCTATTTTGGCACACATCATTTTTCCCAAGTAGACAAATGCCAGCTCTACTCTTGCACTCATCATTTTGCCTGATTGAAATTATTCAAGTTGTTGCTTTGTTTCTCTTAAGTGGTTTGTTTAGATGCCGTATAAAGATACTTCCGATGGGAAGCTACCCCCGGATTATGGACCCCAGCAACAATAGTTATGAACTGTAAGTACAGAGAAGTTTCTCGCAATTGCACCAAATCTTCTCATATCATTTTAGCCTGTACTTGCATCTCAAATTTGAGCCATGCCTCCCTGAAGTAGATGCTTTAGGTTCAGAGACACGTTTTGCATAAATCTATCACATATCTAATTTGTTTTGTTATTAAAACCACATTAATGATTGACCGATCACTTTTGTCATCTCTTCATGCATATCGGGATCAGGAATAGTTTTAAGAAGTTAGATTAAAATGCATTTGTCAGATATCTGGTTGCAGTTGTAGTTTTCTGTGTAGTTGTCTCATTTGTGGAGTAACATAATTTCTAATTCCTAGGTTCGGTCCTGTGAACTTGTTCTGGAGCACTCGTTATGACAAGGCTATGACCTTGTTCTTGACATGCCTCAAAGACTTTGCTGAGTTTGCCAAATCAAAGGATCAAGAGAACAACATACCACCAGATAAATGTTTCAAATTGCCATACAAGTAAGTGTCTGTTCCTATAAGAAGATATAACTTCGAATTTTGGAATGCACCATCTTGTTAGTTTAGTATGTATACAATGGTCTAGATCAAATTTTCTGTTATGATGTGAATCTGTCGTTTTGATATATCCTGACTGGACTGCTAATAACTGTCCTTATGGTTGTGAGAGGAAAATTATTTATTTTTCATGTTCTTTATAGTAGGAATATTATTCGACTCTGAACATGTGGATCACCTGACATAATTCACCACGTGGCTCATGTGCATTATGTGAAAAACACGATTTGCTAATGGACGTTGTGTTGAAGCATGAAGCATCTTTTGTGACTTTCGGGAATGGTCTACAGCAGTAGCGGGAACCAATTACAGATATTCTATTGGGAATTCTTAGTTACACCTAGTTTGGAGTCAATTTGTGAACATTGGCACCTATCGGTATTTTCATTGTGTGCACACTAGGGTTCTCCGGAATGTTGAGTGAAAACTGCATTTTGAACTGACTAAAGGTGTGATGTTATTGCAGGATTGAGAATGACAAAGTTGAAAACTATTCTATCACGCAAAGTTTCAATAAGCAGGAGAATTGGACGAAAGCTCTAAAGTATACCCTGTGCAATCTCAAATGGGCTCTCTATTGGTTTATTGGAAACACCAACTTTCAATCGCTTTCTGCAACTGTATCTCAGCATGATGTTCCAGCTGCAGGCTCCTTATACGCGAAGCGAGGAACTGATGCGAAGTTTGGATCCCGAAATTTGTAAAAAGTGACAGCAATTCACACATGTGACATGTACATAATAGAAGTGGAATAGAAGTATGAAAACTTTTCGGGACATAGAGTTATGTAGACTTTTGTGCCATCCAACAGAAAATCGTACATGCTGGCCCAAAAAGAGCAGAATCATGTATAGGGGAAGCCTGTGTCACTTGAATTGTTGGGGTCGTGACAAATATGATGCCGCAGTTTCAAGTCTGAGGCGAGGATCGATGACATAAAATCATCTGGCAATTCCTCAAATTGGTACTGTTTACCAAATAATCGATGTCTTCTCATTGCCCAACCAGTTATATATCCACAATCGCTGGGTGCACAGCTCGTCCGAACTGGCTTAGGGTTAGGTTGATTTACATTTAACACTTCTCATCAAACACTAGATGCTGCCAGCTGGTTTTGGATCCCGGACGTATGTGCACCAAAATCACAGGGTCGCCCAAATCAGCCAACGGCCAAGAGCAAGGCAAAGTCAATAAAAGGCAAATTCCATCGGGAAAGAAAAAGTGCCGAGATCCCTAGTGGGAAAGTTTTGTCCATGTTAATTATAACCCAATTTTCCTCGAGTGCTAAAACGACTTTTTGCAGCTTTATAGGGGCAATGATTTCTTATTGGCATTGTTCCAGTCGGTATCAAAGAAGATAATGACCTCCTCGATGGTTAAGCACGCAGGGCAAAAGGATCGAATGAGCACACTCGCCATCATGACCCAACCATCCCCTTGAAGTCATTACGCGCTCGAATCATGGTTCTTGCTCATACCTCGTAAGTATTAATTCAAAGGGCTTCCATTATGGCATTTATCTCGCGAGGTAAATCTCCTCATCGTGAAGATATTCAACAACATTGGTAACCCGACAGGGAATCAGATGAGGAAAAGCAGTGAATATTTGCTCTTGCTGCATTTTCATCAAGCAACTCCATTTTAATGATCATCAGCCATGGCAATGGTGGAAAAGTGCCTGCAATCCGTACAGAATAGGCATATGCCATACCGCCACATAATTAACACAACAAAACGTTACCAAAAAACGGATTTATGACCGCAACAATTCTGCCAAGATAATATACAATGAGGTACATGAATAGGTCCGTAAGCTGGGCGAATCCAAGGAAATCATAGTAGCAGCAGAATAGTTCAGCTATCATCAAAGTAATAGGAAATACAAAGCCCACATTTGTCACAGATAAGCTAAGTGAAAGTAAAGAATCCCCCATTGGTCACCGACAAGAACCTATGAGGCCAGTATATTGGATGACAAGGACTTATTTTTCTAACCTAAACATTAAACTACCCTAACAAATCGGGTCTCACTTGGATCTAGGACTTCTCTTCATCTGACTGAGAACCTGCTGGCCCCGGGACATCTACAAAAAACTCCTCCACTGTAGCAAAAAGAAAAGAGTAAAAACACTTGTATGGACAATTTAGCACATGCAGAAGAACAACGTAAAATATTTCAAGTAGAGCACATGTTCCATCCAGAAGGAAATGCAATACTATTGAGTAGATACGGTATAGTGCAGAATGAACCAGAAAAAAACACTCATTCAAATCTATAAAATCAGTTTAGAAAGCTGGAGATTTAAGTGGGCTCAATAAGCTCAATTCCATCTTGCGTTGCTATAGTGTTTTCATTAGTAAACAAGTCACTCCTTGTCCTCTCTCACCTCCACCTTACTTATGAAAAAGTAAAAAAAAAAAAAAAAAAACCCCTAGAGGTTTGAATCCACTCCTTGCAAAAGGTTCTAAAGTCATAAACAGTAGAGCTCCATTAGGGTGACTCAAGCATGGACAATTAGGAACTAGGCAAGAAGATGCTTCCTTTTTTTCTGTTGAAAAGGATTCTAAGAGAATCTCTCAGGTTCTGCCTCTCCAATGCACTAGACATTTGTCAACTCAAAGCAGTCTCAATGTGGATATTTTCCATGCATGAGTTGTAGATGCATGGAGTAAATCATTATGAAAAGGAGAAGGCATTCGTACCTATATCCTCCGGGTCAGGAGAATCAAGCAAAATTTCTGAATCTGAGGGAAGAAATGGCGAACCAGGGTAGTTTCCAAGGGCCCCTAAATCTGTAATTCCAATTAAAGATATCCCAAAATATTTGTATGAGTGAGGATATAATAGAGGTCATAGGTCAAAGGATTGGAGTAGATGGACACTTAAGCCATCAGAACACCAAATACCTATGACTATAGGAAGAATAATTAACCACATACCTCCTAAATTCGAAAAATCAGCAGTCAGATCTGAAAGACTGAAGTTCCATTGTATCTGATCCAATGACCTAAGAGAGTCTCTCGAATTCCCAGGTCCCCCATCAGTTGGAAGCTGCAATCCTACTGAACTTGCTACGTCAGATGTAAATGCCGTATCAAGTGCCGACGTATCTACACCCAATCCAGATATTTCGGATGCAGAGAAGGGGAAATGACCACTAGATGCCGCTGATGTAGGACTCACAGGCATCTCTGACATGGATGACATGGCACTGGTTGGAGGAATGATGGAAGATGCATCAGCTGCACTGCTATCCATTGCCATATTAAATCAAGGAAAATGATAGTTGTTAATACCAATCAAGAGAGTGAGGTAAATTTCAATAATGCACAGGCGATGTCACACAGGAAAATACTAGGCTTAGACAATGCATGAGAAAAGATCAACCAAACATCCATAGAAATCGCCTAGACAAGTAATACTACCTAAGGTAAAACATCATGTTTTAGCCTCATGAAAGAAAAGTGAGAATTGAAGGATTTGGTATGAGTGAATACAGCTCAATACTAAATGCCAAGGACCAAATCCACAAATCCAAATTATTTCATTAACACCAGATAACTTATGTTTGTAAGCATTCATATGCTCAGCAATTGTTATTACATTTTGCTATAAGTATCATGTTGAGGGACGAAACATGTGCCCCATGCCCTTAACACATAGCATATCATCCGAAAGGACAGTGGAGCAATATGCAAATTACCGAGCAAATTGCCACATGGTACCCTATCAGTTCCCAATTCCAATTGGTACAAAGCTATAGATCAGGATACACAGGACATGGGTCCAGTATGAAAGCTAAATCAATGTTATTCCCAAGTATGATGAAGTACATTATGATGACAATGTCTTGGTACTTACTCATTCCCTGAATTCACACACATAGCATGATAGTTGCTTGGTGCAGGAACTCCATTCACTACATGACAACTAGAAATCCCACAGCCCAAGGGGTTGATATGGGGTTGACCTGGTGGTGGAATTGCAGGCTGCTGTAGCACTGGGTATCCCATAGGTAAATTGTTAACTGCACTGAACACAAGTTGAGTTGAATAGTAGTTGATGACAATAATGCTTGGACCTACTACATCTAGCCATATCCCCTAAGAATGAACTTAACCATTGAATAGTATGCTGGCAAAGCACAACAACAGAGACTAGCATTTTGTAATGGCATAAGGAAAGAGCTCGCTTTGTATGCATAAAACTTCATGCACAATGGAAATTAACTTCAAGTTTAAGCAAAAAAATAAGCCCCCAGCTTCCACTTTCCTCACCTTGGCAGTTTATCATGAAAATTAGCTCAGACAACCTTAACTACATGGTGGCATTTTATATAGGCCTTGACTCCATGTTTTGAGTGTAAAAACAAGGCCTAAATCCTTTTTTCTTTCCCTGGCAGCATATGAAGAAAATAAGCTCATATAGCCTATTTTTGTTTGGAAAGACAAAAAAGAGGGGAAATGAGTGGAACAAAAGTGGAGTTAAAGTCCACTTTTTTTAGCTTGGCAGAAGAAATCGGTACTGAGGTTTGATTAAATCGTTTCTTTTCATCAGGTAAGTTGTGAAACCCAAAACCCCAACTTCATAACAATTAGGGACACCCCATTGGTGGACCCCATTGGTGGATCCAAGAGGGAAGTACTCATCCCTGTAATCACTCTCTCCATGCTCTCTTGTTTTTCAAGCATTTAAACCCGTTCACCTTTGTTCCCTCATTGATTATTTTCACAATTGTTTCCTCTTCCCAAGAAAGGCTAAAATAGCAATACCACAATAGATTCCCTGTGACATACACATGAAATATGTATTAATTTTCACAGCACTAATGCTGAATATGGAATGCACATCTACTTTCCGTCACAAGAAACAAGCATGTATTTTTTGAGATATCCTTGTCCTTACAGACTCCTATCTCACTCATACATCTATCCAACCAAATCATTAAGAGGTTAACTTACCAGGCATTGGGTGAATTCCATTTTGTATAGGGGCCAGAGGGACCTTTGGAGGCACAGGATACTTCATGAGACGATACTGGTACTCTAGTAAGTGATTAAATAGCAGAATTTGCTTTTTCAGTTTTAACCTGATATAGTATGCCCTAAAGAAATCGGCATTTTCTTCTTCCAACTTCTGCCAAACTGAAAAAAAAATTAAAAAATGGTTGAATAGTAAGCATATGAAAGTCAAAAGGATGTTATGAAACAAGTGGCAGCAGCACACTTTTCCTGTCATTTCTCAGTAAAATATAACGAGGACTTTTCCTAATATGTGTTGATTGATGCAAATATAAAGGTTGACCAAACAAGGAAAACAAGGAATTTTTTTTATCAAGGAACAAAACCCAAAACCATAAAATCCAGTTCAACATCTAAAAAGGAGATGAGCTGTGGCCCAATCCAAGGACTTGCAATAGTGTCCCAATATGCGCACCTAGTGTTGTGAATGCAGGATCTATCCTTGCTCGAGTCAGCAGTGTCTTGACAACTTCATCTCTATTCATATAAAGTTGTAGACAACGTTCTATCAAATTCTGAACCTACAAGAAGCCACAATACAGAAAGTACAAGAAAGAATTAGTGCTTTTCAAGGGCTGATAATTTAAAAAGGAAAAATATTGAAAAGAAAACAAAAGATATATCTACCAACTTAGAGTTTAAGTGGGATGAGTAAGTTTACAAGTTCTATATCTTTGCGTGAAACCTTTTTGGTTTCATTACTTGACGTAGAGATCGAGCTGGACTCCGGCAAGGGAGCCTCTGCTCCCTGGTTGTTCTGTTGGTCACTTTGAGAATCATGAGATATATGGTTTGAAGATTGTATTTCCTGCGTGCCCTGTAGTTTCAACATGAAACAAAATCTTAGTGATCAGGTGTAAAAGAAAATAATAAAGTCATTGTTTCCGGACTCAGAAAGAGTAACTGAGGAATTTGCAGCAGGGCTCTTGAACAGTCTCTGACCTACATGCCACTGTTTAGAAATTGAACAGAACCCAAAAGGCAAAATGTAACATTGTATAGTTAGCTGAAGTCCAAATGACATTATCATATAAGTGAGGATGGTCGTAAGGAAGACCTATGTAAGGCACATGTTAGTAATGTTAATCCAGTTCCCCTCTCATCGTAGCACAAGATTTTTTTTTTGGGGGGTCAAAATGAGCCAACCACGCCATGCGCAAATGATTCTAGGGGTACCGCAATTGCTTTCTGCAGGACAGCATCATAATTCTATGTTCAGAGGCAGTGCAGAAAGTGCAACGATGGTTCATGGAATCTATCTGTTTTATTTTCCTTGAAATAGCAGGAACAACAGTGAGGTTGTGGCATAGAACAGTCAGTGAAATAGAAAGACACTGGACGGTTCTTCCACTGCATAAAACAAAAAAGAAGAAGAAGAAGAAGAAGACGAAACGACCGGAAAAGCTCATAAAAAGTAGCCCAGACATATAATGAAGAGAGTTGTGAGAGATGTACAGTAGAATATTAACCTGTGAGTTCTTCATTACAGCAAAATGCAGGCTGACCACATTTCTTTTCAAGCAAAGACTCTCCTAGCTATAATAATGTTAACTCAGTAGTTATCTAATTCTCTTTCACTTGCAGAGTAGAGGGTTCACCTGGAAAACAAGGATGAAGTGCATCATTAGTAAAGTACTTCAACATAACCAGAATGAGGTCTAAAATATAAAAGAACAACACCACGTATTTTCAGTAATGGGGGAACAAACAAGTCCAGAAAAACAAACCCCGCATAACCAAAAAAAAAATTAGCCTAAAATTTAGGACCTAGGCTAAAGAATATGATAACAATCACCACCAAATTATAATTGAGCGATTGAATCTCGACATTGTTGCACACCTACCTTCGTTTCTTACAGGAGATAATTCTACCTTAACTAGAAACTTTAAATCAACTTGCTATTATCCAGGTACATGGAATCCAGCCATAACACATTAAGTTCTTTTCAATTTAACTTCATTCCTGAAAAGACTTTACAATTTCTGCAGACAACTTCAGAGCACATTTTGTTTAGTAAATTAGATGAGTTAAAAGTACCCTTATTGACATCTAACAAACAGACACCACGCAAACAAAATGCAAAGAAGAATGTTATTCCCGCAATTTGCCTTTCCCTTTTAACAGATTCAAACATCTACCAGCTCCTGCGTGCCTCAGTCATAAAGCAATCTACAAAAAGGAGCTGCGGCTATCACGAAACGTACTTGCTCGGCTAACTCACCACTGTCTTAAAAACAATGCAACAAACCAGGATATCGTCACAGATGCAAACTTTAGTCCTTTACGTCAGTGTCAGTTCACCCTCGAATGAAAGAAAACAGAGAACAGAACAAAACATCTTATGATAGATAAATCCACTCCACGACGGCAGACGCATGAAGGAAAAGATGAGATCCAGCAAAAGCTCACCTAAGACGAAGCGATTTAACTTCCCAAAATGCTCGCAACCAAGCTTAGTTTTGACAAATTGAGAAGCCAAGCTTCCCTCCAAAGCTAGAGTTTCGACAAGTTAAAAAGAAGAAAAAAACTCGAGCAAAAGAGCAAACTTTAGAGAAAATCTAAAGGGAAAAAGAGCCGGAAAATCCCCACGCAGTCAGATACCCACGAAGGCAAAACACATAACTTCACTCGAAGCTTCCAATGTATACTTTACAAAACCCCCCCCCAAAAAAAAAGATGAACCGGGGAGGAGAAACGGCGCAGATTCGGAGGATCCGAGAGTCGGCGACGGCGTGCCGGTGCAAGCTGGAGCAGGCGGCGAGTGTTCCGGCGAGAGAGGCGGAGACTTTGAGAGGTGTTTTGGGCAATGGCATTCGTCGGAGACGCGGCAATGGAAAGAGACGATACTGATGGAGAATGAATGAACTGCGAGATATATAAAAAATCTGGCTCTTCCAAATTTGGAATGAATCTGCGCTTGCCCTTTTTATATTTCCGGATTTTCTTTCCTTCTCCAAACTAATTAAATATCATAAAAAAAAAAGCGAGTCAACAAAGCGAGAGCTCGAACTTTTACCTTCCCAAAACAATTCCACCTCGTACGGACACATTCTTATTTCTCCACACAGCGGTGGGCGTTTCCTCCACGTGAATTCGGGACGCGATTTTTCGTATTGATAATGTTAGGCCGAGGTTCGATTCGCCATCCCGACCCTTCTTAATTCCACCAATGGGGAAGGTTAAAAAGAAGAACAGGCCCAATTGGATCTTGATGCTCATAGGAACATGCATTTAATCCGTGAAATTTATAATTTATCGATTTTGATGAAATTCGATGAATCTGTTTAATTGTTTTAAATTTTAACTTCTTTTGCAGCAAATCGGATGCTTATCCATAACGCAAATTCTAGATATAATTCAGCTTTGCTTTATGGTTCCAAGATTGAATTTTCAGTCTTCAAATTCTCCCATCGGAGGCGTTTTTCCTTAATGCCGGTCAAGTTTCTATCTTTTTTCGCCGTCTTAAAATGGGAACCGTTTTTTTTTTATAATCTTATTTTATAGAATTTGAATTTCTCGAGATCGGGGTGAGTTAACCGGCTGGAGCCGCGGCTCGTGCCCATGACGGCGCCGCAGTGGACAAGATGGTAAATTAAATGGCCCGCAAGTCACGAGGTGGCTGTGATTGGGCAGACGAGGAGACCGATCCCTTCGTTGATGTTTATGTTCTTCCTTTTTCCCCCTCTACTCTTCTTAGTTTTACTGTTTTTATTTCCTTTTGCCATAGGAAAAAAAAAAGGCTGGGGGATGATATGGGCCATTGGATCCAAAGCCAAAATATCTCGTCCGTCCGATCAATTGTAAAAATGATTTTTATCAACGGGTGTTTGACGAACTTTCTTTTTACTGAGGTGCCATGTACTTTTGGGAAAGTTATTGACAAAACCTTTTTCTTTTTAAATGTGACCGATTATTAGTTCAGCGATAACTTATGAACTCTTGGAGAATTTATTAAAATAGGATCATAAATTTCACCACTTTTTAAGAAAAATTATAGGCGACCATAATAGATCGGCTGATTTTTGACCTTGGGACAAACGTCATCGTTTAAGTCAATTCACTCGGAATGCAGAAAGAGAAATTTAAGATAAATTTCGGTTACTCGCCAATTTTCAATAGAGAGTTGCAATTATTTGGGCGCTTGAGCTGGTAGTTTACTATCTCTCGAGGTAAATATTAACTATCATTTACGCTAACTTATAGGAAAATCATGACTAACGAGGCAAATTGATGATTATAAGTCATCCCTCTTGCGATTATAGAAGGTACATCACGGTACCATTGGTTAATCGAACTCTGTAGCTGGATTACTACGTGGAAAAAGAAAAGTACCAATCATTCGGTCAAGATTACGGTGACTTTAGGCAAACTATAGTCGTCGGATATATAATTATTGCCGTGACCTATTAAGGATAGTCGTCGGATATATAATCATTGCCGTGACCTATTAAGGAAGATTATAATATCGTGTGATGATTATTAAGTGACTCCATCGTCAAGTTACAAAGTATAAAAGGAAGTTATTATTGATGATGAAAACTTATCGACCGTGTTGAACTACCGAGTCATGACTACTTGAGAAATTTTGTAGCATGCAAAGGCCTTAATCTAGAATCCCTTTTGCCCTTAAAATTTCCAAAACACATTTAATTAAATTTAACAAGTGTCCGAGAGGCACTCCTTAACATCTTCCGCTTTCGAAGACAATTTTTTTTTATCTGGTCGACGACTTGCACAACCTAACTACCTTATTACGAATCGACACTAACAAAACCACCATCAAATTTACATAGATCCAACCTAAATCAAGAGAATAGTTAATCAGCAGTGATGAGAATATCACATCGATTCTTGCCGCTGCGGCGATGCTTGCCTGGTTTCGAATAATCCTCCTCCTCCTTTTTTTTTTCTTGTCGTTGTAAATGAAATTAAAGGTATGTTTAATTTGTGAAAAAGGAGTAACTTTAATTTTTTAATAAAAATGACCACTTGTATCTTATAAAAACGAAGTGGCAAAAAATATTTTTGGCCGTGTATGAAAATATCTAGAAACAAATTATTATCGATAATGATAATATTTTTCATTGGTTAAACATTTCAAACGGCATAAACGATTATTTCTTAGAATATGCTTTTCGGATCTTTCGTTTTTTGCGAAATAAAATGGGCTTAGCCAACAACGTCGGATATAATTATGGTATTATGGATTCCCAACTCTTTTTTGACATTCGAGAAGGAAAAAAAGAAGAAGAGAGGAGGCAATTATTAAGGGAGAGACCAAATGAGACGAGGTGGGCAAGAAGAAGATGGCGGAAGAAACGAGGGGAGATAAGGCATAGCATGGGCAGCCCCAAGTTGCCGATTGTCGTTTTACTCGGTCGTCTCCCAAGCTACTCAGCATTTTAGTATAGTATTTACCAAAAATAACAACAACAACAATGATGATGATGATGATAAATAAAAATAAAAATAATTGGATCTATCCGATCATACGACGACGTGGGGACCCTCTCTCTATGATCACCGTGGTCCAGTTCCTAAAATATCTCAATCCCATCGACCGGATCTTTTGATTTTGATACGATTATATTCACATGCATGTACATACATACATACATTTATACGTATGTTGAAAGGTGAATACCACCACACACAAAGAATCCAAAATGTGTTGTTACTCAACAACCCTTTCACGATTTTTCCTTAAAGTTTGGTGGACGGGCGGTGGACTTTTTATCTTAATGCGCTTTTTTCCTTGTAACTTTATTTAGTCTTTTTTTTTTCGGTGAATGAAGACAGGACCAGTCCACTTCACCGGCCCCGCGACTTTTACTGTTGACTCCTCCCTAATTGGCCTCATGAAGATTCCATTGCGATCGGACGCTAAATATGATTTAAAAACATTTCGATATTAAATTAAACCATACGCTAGATAGAGCGTGTCTAGATATTTAGATATTAAATCTTGTCTTCATTTAATGATTTGAAATTTTTTAGAATTATCGATTGGATAGATGCATGACTAGGTGAAGTGAAGTTGTCAAACTAGGATTAGGCAATCGACCACAAAACACCGAGCCGTGACGGCTCACGAGCCACGCGTGGTGGTCGCACGTGAAAACTATTAAATCGGAGATCACGCGCCTGATATTGGGATTAGGATAATCAATAAAAAAACCTTTTTTGCAGGCGGATCCGGGGGCTTATTTCGGGTAAAGAGATGATTAGGCCCCTGAAAATGACGAGCCAGATAATTACGCGGTATTGGCACCAGTCAAGAAGCGACACGTGGGAGGACCATTCTGTTCCTCAGACACGCCGACCAATGAGAGTGGCTCTGGTATATCCTGACATCGATGTCAGGGCAGCGACCGGTCAATGCTGGGGAACACGTGTCGCGAGGGAAGCGGCGGAGCGTGGCGGTCCGAGGACCGCTAACGCCCTCGGGCCTCGTGGAAATATTAGCGTTATCTCCCAATAATTTCAGCTTTGTCTTGGACCTGGTGATGGTGGACGGGCTTTGACCCCGATTTTTTTTTCTCTCCAGCCCCTTGAAATCCTCGAAATTACGAATCCAGCGGACTGATGTTTATCCGGACCTAAGTCGCTTAAGGCTGCGTTTGGTTGATCGGATAAAAAACAGGATATAATATGTTTTATCCTATTTCGTATTTGGTAACTATCTAAAAAATCTTATGAGGAGGATGAGATAAAGTATGATATGATTTCTTTTATCCGAAACACAAAACCCCACTTTTTTTTTCCTTTCTCCGTCGTGCACCCACAGACTACTCCAACTTCTCTATTGGGTTTGAGTCATATAGTTTGACCGAGTTTTCCCGACTTGGTTAGAATTTTATTTTTTCGAATGAAAAATACTAAATAATAAAAATAATAATACCATAAATAAAAAAAATTCAAAAATTCATTATTGTTATAAAAAAATGTCTAGGCGTTCAGACTACTCCAACTCCTATGTTGGTTCGGGTTATATAGTCGGACCAAGTTTCTCTGACCTAATTTTAAAAAATACTAACTAATAAAAATAATAATACCATAAATTCAAATATTGAAAAAAATTCAAAATTTCATTTTTGTTAAAAAAAATGTCTAGTTGTTTGACCACAATTTATTTCATATCAATTTATTTCATATAGTATTAATTCTATAAGTCCCGAACCAATTATAGATTTTTATTTTAAATAAATATTTTTAGTTTAACATAAAAATGAGAAAACCCTTATAAAATTTTAAACTCAATTGAATAAGCTATTATCGAAAGTATCGGCATCGAAACCTTCTTCTTAATAGCTATCCAATTTACATCGAATTTTTATGAAAGTGATGAAAAGTGATGAACTGTAATGTACTTTATATGTGCGAATTATTCAAAAATCGTTCATTAACGTAATTAATTGTCATTGTATCCTCGCGACAGTTGGAAAAAAAAAGCGAATGAACTTTGAACTTTATGCTTTGTTCTAATTGGACATTTATTTGATTTGTCATAGTAACAAGATAGAAACTAATGAAAAATTTGTAAGAGACAAAAAGAATTCATGTTTCAAAGTAAATATATTAAAATTAATGTTATTTTAAAAACGTTTGATATTAAAAAGGGTAACAAAAAATTTCTTAAAAGGAACAGAAAAAAATGCATAAACATAAAACTCGACGATAATCTGTTAATTTGAAAAAAACTTATTGGTTTAGATGATTTTTTGAATATTAAACATGCAAATTTATACTTGCCTAATATTATTTATATTAGAATATTTGAATTTCAATATTTATTTCACCAAACAATAAATTTGATAAGATAGAAAAATATCAAATTTTAAATTCGTAGTTTACCAAACAATAGATTGGATAGGATATGATGATATCCGACTTTAAATCCGAAATTTACCAAACAATGGATGTGATATGAAGAAATCGAAGGATTTCTTATCATATCCTATCTAGTCCTATCATGTCTAGAAATCTGGACGACCAACCGCAGCCTAAAAGCACAAACTTCAGGTAGATCCCAATTTCTAGCCCAACATTAAGATGGTACCAAAATCTCCCCCTCCCCCCTTAAATTCGAATCGACGTGTATACATCGGAAAACTGATAAGAATTAGATTTGGGTGTAGCTTCAAAGTGGACAATGCCTTTTTTATGAAACAAAATCAGGGCTAGAATTGAGAATTGTCGCCTGACCAAAAGTCAACATTTTATTACGAGACAAAAGATAAGTTTAGGATAGAATTGAAATTCGAGGTAAAGTCGGTACTATTGATGATAATTAGCCAAATTTTATGGGCTAAATAAGATAAAAAAAACATTCAGTGTATGCAAGAAATCTAGGAGAAGTTTTTAGCATATGATTGTGCATGTTGGTGGACCATGCAAATGGGGCCATGGGTATGGAAACCAGGAAGAGATTTCTGCAAGCTAACACTCTTCACTAAAGATGAAAGTTCAAGAGAGAAGGAACGGTTGGAACCACCCTTTTTTTTTTGTTGCTCATTTCAATTCCGAGTATCGTAGCACATTGTAGCATGTACGAATTGAGAGACAACACATGCTGCGCGACCCCGCGACCTAGCTTTCAACATCGAGGTCTGTCCTAACTCATGACGCGTCGTCTGTCGATGCGAGGTCGAATTTTAGAACAGGGCCTTCGATCTGGTCCCGAAGAGCCCGAGCTCGGCACATTGCGAATCGCCCTGCAATATTCTCCATCCCTTTTTGTCTCGTCGCTGCATTATTTCCCTACGCGCCCCGAAGCGACAATAATGGCATCGCGATTGCGACCGTGATGAGGAGAGACATGTTCGTGAGCATGAAGTCTCATAAGAGGAAAGAGCGACATTGGCTCGTAGTCATGGCCAACCGACGAATCTTCTTGCACCATCATGTTTGAATAGACCACCACCGTTTCTTAACCAAGGAAAAGGATCCCATTATTGCAAGGGCTAATTTCCTAAAAGAATTCCGAGCTCCATGTCTAATCCCAATTCTATATGTGATATTTTTCGTTTGAAAAAAAAAGTCCCAAACTTTTACTTCAATCTGAAGTTGCCAACACTTTCAAAAAATCGGCCGTTCTCTTCAAGATTATCGATATCGGGAGGCATCCAATGAACCTCAAATTGACCCTGATATTGACAATACTGAAAAAACAATTAGTCATGATTTTTGGACGCATAAGCAGAATCTAGAACAACAATAAAAGTCAAGGATTGGTTTTAGATGATGAAAAAAATTCAGGACAAAATTGAGATTACATCTAAAGGCGAATCTTTTTTAGGGGATTAGTCTTTTACGGCGAGTAGTTGCCATATGTTTTATATATATAGAATAGCTAGAGCTAAAATTGTAACAATAATTAATGAATTATAATGGTGATCAGATTGTTGTATGCATGATTTCTAATTTCAGGTAAGCATATCGTATTTTTCGAAGGATCGTTTCTTGGTTAAATGCGGTTATAGCGATATATATGTGAAAGTACTTAAATATTAAATCACGTATTCACCTAATGGTTTAAACTTTTAGGACAGCTGACAGTAGTCCTATGAAAACTTTACATGTTATCAGAGCAGGAGGTTCTAAGTTCAAATTTTACCAAGTCTCTCTCTCCCCAAATTTCTCAACGCTTAGTACTAGGTAAAAAAAAAAAAGACCAGACTAAGCGTGAGGGGGAGTGTGAAAGCACTTAAATATTAAACAACGTCTTCACCTAACGGCTTAAACTTTTAGGATAGAGTGGTCCTATAAAAACTTCACAATATATATATATATATATTTTTTCATGAGTAAACGAATGTTTCTCTTTCCATATACGATTCGACAGCTACGCACACACCGGATGCTGTCATCGGGGGCGTCGTTCGTATTCGGGCTCGAGAAACAGGGGAGGTTTGATCTTTTCTACTCTGTGGTCGTCATGAGTCGTGGAGGAACCGTCGGGGTCCAATTGACTTTGGGCACGTCGACACGTGTCGGCCTTTCGCGGTAAGTTCCCGACGCCTCTTCATCTCGTGGAAGGGCCAGCCAAAACCAGACAAAAAGAAGCCCTTCGTGGGCTTGGGCCCTGTGAGGGCGAGATGTATGAACGGCTTATCAATACTTATTCCACCTAGCCTAAATAAAATAAAATAAAATAAAAAAACAATGAATTATTCGGGACTTTTTGAATAATCGACTATTTGTCATTAGGTACGATAATCCTCTATCTCAAGCCATGCAAAGGCTGCGTTTGGTTTAGCTTTGAAAATGAATTTTGGGGAATTTCTGAAAGTTAGTAGAACTTATTTTCAGCTTTCAACATTCTCAATGTCAGTTTTTCACCTTTAAACCCTTTGAGAATGACTGTCAAACATCTTAGTTGAACTAAATGCACCCTAAGTGTTATTGAAACACCGTGTTTCTAAAGTTGGCCTTTGAGAAGAAACGTGCGACTTTGACGGGTTACCTGAAGTTTTGAGATAGGAAGATGTATAGACACTTGAAATGAAAAAATGTTAATGTTTAGATTTCATTCATGTTGGTTTCTTTTAAAATTCCAATGCAATTGGATTTGCAGATGAGATTTCCTAAATTTGTGCATATAGATATAATTATTTCACTAGTATAGCGCATAAATGATGCAAAGCTTATATGTTTGAGTGGACAATCAATCGATGCGTAAATAAATTAAACCATCGGACTTCATTATATCCGCGGCTTCGCAAGTCCCCGATTGAATCGGAGGGATCTTATGGAGTGATACTTAAGCTAAAAGTCACTTTCAATCGGGCATCAACTTATGCAATTGTTCGGAGTATTCCTTTTGAGGGCTTCATCAATGTGAAAATGGACCGGGTCGTCTTGATATTTTCCCGTCGTGTACGAGAAAGGCAAACGGGATAGTCCAACGGAAGGACCTAAATGGGCGTCTCTGGTCCCCAATCTTTCACCGTCATTTCAGTACTGAACATCAGCCAACTAAACTCGAGCCTAGAGGTGGTGAGAGACCGTCATTAACGACGTCGACGGAGGGAATTATTGGATGGAGAAGAGAGGACCACCGTCCCTCCGTCACTTCCCCTTCCATTCAATGCTGGATCCCCCCGTCCGTCGCTCGAGTGGGGGAGGCAGACCTGCGAGCCACTTGAAAAACCCTAATTGGCGGTGTCTGTAGAATGGACAGCAAGCCCAGCACACATGTACTTGCCATCGCTAAATCCAAGTTCCTGGTGTATGCTTTGATGTGATCTGCCTCAGCCAGATTGTGAAATGTCTGCCAACTTCCTTTCTCTCTAGGCATCTCGACGGAGAATTAACTTGTTTCAGCTCAATGCGGTTTCGCGTCGAGAGAGTTAGTGCGACACTCAAATGAGAAGATAAGGCTCAAGCATCAGCTTATTAGAGAGCAATTACTATACTTAATTATGCCCTTTTAGCCTCAGTTTCAGCCTGAATATTTGATTAAAAAAACACCATCTCACATGATTAGACGGATCCTTAATATGGTAATTAACGAAATCCCAACATAAGTTGACCGTGCATGCCATATCTAACATAATTACAAAATATCTAACAAGAGCCGGTCATATATGTTGCGGTCATTATTATTACCTTTTCTCTTTTTTTGGCGAGGTATAGAAATGAAGAAAATAAAAAATTTTCTTAACATTAAGGAGGATATATCCTATGCTTACTAGAAGGATTAGCATTCCAATTGCATGTTAATAAAGCGATTCGCAAATCGACCGTAGCTTTACATAGATCTGGTTGGCGTGTTGATCGGGCACACGAGGCCAGTGAAGGCCGGGATTTATTTCTTTAAGATGGATTCCACCTCATCGCAATCATACGATTGCATGAATCACTCTCCCAGACAAGGTGATTTTGTCTTCAAGAATTAATTTTTCTATACATGACCAAATCCTCAACCTAACTAACTCCACTCCAAAGACGTAAAAGTTTCAACTTAATTAACTAGTATCTGGGCATGCTCGAATCAAGACAAACCCTTTCCTCCCTGCCTTTTAACTTTCGCCATGTATCATGAGTGAAGTTAGGCAAATGAATAAGTTAGCAAATAAATAATGTCGAACCTGCGAGTGGAGCTCTCTGTCCACTCATCACCCACCATGCATGTCCCAAGCCCAGTCGACACACAACGAAGTTAATAAGGCGAAGAAAAAGGAAACCCCACCAGAGGCCACGAGAAATTAGGGTTTCGAGACGCAGATGGCAAGAGGAGGAAGGATCTGAAGGTTTGATTGCGGACATCGCAGCTTTAACATCTTTCCCGTAGAACCCTAGCTCTTAAAATAATCTCTTACATGGATGAGGCGATTAAGAATAGAGTGCATTTGGAGCACTATGAGGTTTATGGCCTCGATCGATTGTGTCAGACAATTACTTATCGTATCCGATCCATATCTGTACTTTTATTGGCAAAAATCTTGGTTGTGGCATAGGTCCTTTTGGCCACCTCCACAACCTCGAGACAAATTGAGAAAAGGAGAGCTTAGTGCGGCCTAGCAGAATGTGGATCCCATGCCCCGTTCGAGGAATGTTACATGCACTAAGACGACGGAATTATTGGGTTTTACTTACTCGTGCCACGGGGCGGTCATTAGCGAGGGAAATGAACCTAATGAGGCTTTGCCTCTATAATTAGCTACTCGAAATGTGCCCGTCTACTAAGCTACGTCATTTAGCAAAGATGATGGAGTAAATAATCCGCGTTAGCAAGGCGATCATGCTGTTGCGTAAAGGGTGTGCAAAAGCATTATATGCCTCGGTCAGTATGTCCATGAATGCAATCAACTTCACTCTTAGAATTATGTGGGTATTGCCACATTGCTGCGGAAGAGTGATCGTGTGCTAGGATGCTCGAGTCTTTGCAATATTCATGACGAATGCGCGATGATCGCGGTCTATGCTTTCGAGTGGGGATCGACATGGATATTCGTAGCTTCTTCAATGGTTTATAAGTGGATCGTGCGACATTCGATCTCCCATTGATGTCTTCTAGCAGGCGATGTCGGGAAAGATAGGCGGATTGGCTCGTGAAGATCTTCCATGGCCCAGAAAATATCGTCCCACGTTTTAAAAAACTCAGATTGCCAATGTTTTGGAGATCTCTCCCGTGCTCATGATGATGGAACTTAACAATGGCAATGAGGGGAGGCTTTTGGCGAAACTGACTGACACGCTTGCTTTTTCCTACTTTTCTAGTTATTCCACTCGATCGATTACTTTCTTTTAGGGTTAGTGGAGTTGCGATGGTACATGGTGGGGGATCCACGAGGACAAAAGCCAGAGATGGGCCTCGATTGCCTTGGCCCACCTCCGTGTTCACGAGCTTAGGATGACTAGGCAAAAACAAGGACGGGAATTTAAACACTTAAATTAGGAATGAAAAGGGTCGACTAAAAGGAAAAGTTACTGATGTTGGACATTAAAAAAGTAAGGAGCAGAGGAGAACCTCCAACTCGATCGATATGATAGTTTCCGATCAAACGGAAATACTTTCACATTCTCATTTAGTATTCATCATTAAGTGATTGTTGCCCTATAAAATACGACGATCCCGCAATGAGTTGTATATGCTTTATACGTTGAGATCATGCAGCATCATGGACTGTATATTGAACCTATAGTCCAACTTATATACAACGTCGAGAACAAGTTCGCCCCTCTGATTTCCCAGTTGTTTTAAGGGCAATTGCTATTTGTGTTTGGATTAAGAGTTTTACGATGCATAACTCCTTATAATCTTAACTTCGCGAAGTCATGCTTCGTAAGTCTTGGTCATCTTCCTACTTTAGATTAACTTTCATGGTGATGGGCACGTTTTCGAGCAATGAATTTATGAACTTACTTATAGTGATTGCTAACTAGTATTGCTTTTTATCACAAGCTTTTCCGTTTTCCCACAAGTCCTGGACCACGATGAGTTCTGCAGTCCAATCAGTTCTCCCTTTAATCTTCAATCATGCATAGCCAAAGGATTAGCAAAAAAATGTTAGGAGTGACGCGAAGGGTTCATCCTCAACTTTTCAGAAACCAAATATTTTCTTTTTTTGTACAAAGTCATCTACACTTGATATTAAATACTTTGTGTAAAATAAACCTAGCTCCACGGAATCAATCTTATAATATATTTCTAATCATCATTTCTCTTTCGAGACTCATGCATATGACCTTGACTGAATGAATGAGAAACGAAAGGAAAGGAGCTTTTTGGGCAATGCTATGCAGTAAATGAACGTAAAATCAGTGGCTCTTAATGATAATATATGGAACCAAGATTGAGCGGACTCATTAAATAGGTTAGATAATATATGGTTGGTGGAGTCAATCGAAATGCATGACCCGTGGGATATCTAACATATCTTTGTTGATTCTGGTTCATTGTGATGCGTCAATTTGATATGACTTCTAGTGCATTCATGATATTTCCCATGCGCGCTAATGACTTCTAGTGTAATGATATTGTAAGAATTTCAGACCACTTTTAAAAAAAATTATTAATGTGGATGTCGGCCGTCCTATATGCTCGGCGTTGACGCGAATAGTTTTCACAAAATATCTATTTTTTGTAAATATTTTATTTTTTTTTGTTTCTTTTATTTCTCTCCATTGGCCATAGGTGGGGGTTGGGACTCCCTTGCTAGCCCCAAGCAAGGTTACTGTGGCCATGCCTAGATCTAGTGAGGCTAGCGCGATCCTCAGTCCATACAAAAGAATAAAGAAAGAAAAGAAAACAATGAAAAAAATTCAGAAAAAATTATCAAAAGTCGAAAAATTATCTCCATTAACATCAGCTGTACCATGTAGGACGATCAATGTCAATATTAGCTATTTTCGGCTAAAATTGGTTGGAAAGATTGCATTGGTAAATAGTAAAAAAATGTTTAGGATTAAATTGATCAAATTTGAAAATTTATCATTGAATTGGTAGTACAATAGCTTTGTGACCTTTTTTTTTTGGTAATTACTCACAATTTTTTTTATGTAACAAAGAAAAGTGTGATAGAGAGTAGCCAACATAGTTTCTTTCAGAATTTCTCAAGTACTCTTAATTTTTTTTTTCCAGAAGTTAAAAGCAGTCGCAAAAACTTTTGAGATTACATTAGAGAATGCTATATTAACTGTTACATGCCTCCGCCAAATTTTCATGCAAGCTTGTAACTAGGTACTATGTATATCTATGATGAAAGTTTTATGGACCGTTGCGATCTTGTTGAAAAGAGTGATGGATTCCTCAAAGTAACGAACCCGAACCCGACCTTTCCCCGTGCTAGATGACCCGTCTTTTGTTGGGTTTGATGTATCCTGGCGGGCGGAAGCCAATTCAATTGAGGGCCGACTCTGGGTACAAGATCGGATAAGGGCATGCTAGGTTCGGTAATTAGGGCTATCAGAGTCAATCTTAAGCTGGTACGAGTGAGGTCGGTCCAATGAGAAATAGGGTTTAGGAGAAGCGAGGGAAAGGCGTGTTAGCCATGGAGCGAGCATCCCGTGACTCCAATGGCCAAAAATCCTTTTGGCTTTCACTCTATAAATAAAGCTTCCCCGCCCGCTGCCATTCTTCCCCTCCCTCCTGCACTTTTCCATGCAACTCAGTCTGGCCTAAGGTTGGTCTCTCTCTCTCTCTCTCTCTCTCTCTCTCTCTCTCTCTCTCTCTCTCTCTCTCTCTCTCTCGTGTTTATGCTCGCCATTCCCATTGTCATGCAAGAAGTCGGTTCTTCTGGAAATCAAGCTGTCTCGCTGTGTAAATACTTTCATACATGAGCTTCTTTATCTTTCTGCATACTCTGATGGGTACCCTTTAGAGCACGCATCTGGCTATACGTGTTTATACGTACGGACCCCCGCGCACAAAATATGGCCCAATATGTTTGTTCCGTCTATCTCTGCATCCACGCGTGGATACCGTTGTGGTATTTATACAATGATCAAATAGATCCCCAAACCTCGCAATGAACAGCCTAGGCCTAGGAGTGTTTGCAATCTTATGTCATGCCATCTCTCTCTCTCTCTCTCTCCAATTAACAAATTTCTTGGGGTGAAAGTAAGATTGATCACGTGATAAATCATGTAGGACATCTGTGTATGTATGTACTTTCTGATTAACAGAATTTACGATGCGATAAGCCATATATGTTCCTATGACACGATTTCCATTAATATTGAAGACTGTAACTTGCAATACTAACCTATTTCAGTCCATCTAGTTTTAGGATTGGTAGGTGAATAAGAAAGTACGTGGATTCGACGTTAAAAATCTACTTGAGTAGACAATAATCTGTCCTATACGGAGAGTTGGTGAGCGCCTTTTGAATTGCCGAATTAATGCCCTGTTGGTGCCTTCTAAACGAAGCTTCTTTTTCACTCCATCAGGGTTACTTTAACAAAGTAAGTTCGGTTAATGGAGTCATTTCCCATTACTCTAGGCTTCTCTAGGTGAAAATATGCGAGGAACTTAAACATCGATTTCAGAACTTGAATCCTCCGGGATGCCATGATCAGTGAAGGATGAATCACGCTAACCCGCCTCTTTAAATCAAGAGGGCAACTATCCATATCGAAGGGCTACATGAGTGCTTACACAGCATAAAATAACATGAGCTAGCAGAAAAGATACACGAACGAGTTCTAGGGCAAGACAAACGAACACCCTACCTACCCATGAAACTTTCTCGCGACTTACAACTAAGGAAAGAATAGTGTGCCATGTGAATCATGCATACCCTTTTTCTTCTTACTGTTTATTTTTGTCACGAGCTCATCACGTGGATAATTTTGGTGGTTTTGCGTACATATAGGAATTCTATGGGCTCGGCACTTTGAGTTGACCTTGCATTTCAATTTGTTTGCTCTCTCCTAAAGGTAAAGAAACGCGTCTGTTCTTGCTTTCAGCTCGTTAAGGAGTCATGAATCACATGTTCGTGGAGTCTTACGCTTTTTTCCATTCACAGCCTTCTTGCCACATGACCAGAACTGAAATATTTTGTTATTTTTTTCTCCTTGATAGGATATTACTATGATGATTCCAGTACATTGTTTATTGACCTAGATTTTAATGTCCACTATTATTTATTGCTCACAGTTTGTAAATTGGTGCAAACCTGCACGGATCTTAAGGATTAAGATAGTGGGTACCTCGATATCAATGTCGTCGATGATTCCAGTAAAATAGCGTTTTGATTCTCGCCACTGATGAACCAGCTTTAATTAAATGGAGCTTCATTTGTTTAAAAGCTTTCGCCATAAATATTAGCATCTATATTAAAGCCCCGGAACTAGCGTTCCTTTGGGGAGTCATCAATGGCTTTAATGTTGATCCAGTGACGTACTAGGAAGACAACATGCAATAGAAATTAGAGTATCCATGTGCATGTTCTCTCCTTTTTACCTTTTCCTTTTTTTGCGGTTGTTAAATGCATACTGTAAAGAAGGAACTCCTTGAATCTCGAAGATAAAGTAGGTCTTGAGAAGTATATAATTGAATCTAAGATGGGATTCTCAGAGTAACCCACGCAACATCGGAACATGGAATCTTTCTCAAGAGCGAGGCCGGAAGACAATGGAGATTCTATCTTGGGCTCTTACTCTTCATGGCTAGTAAGCACACTGCAACGATGAAAACTACGTGCCACGTTGAACTGAACTATCATCTCGTTTTTTCATTTGTGAACTTCATTTGATGCTCGTGTTCTTTCAAAGTTCTCATTCTTATTGAGCATATAATAATGTTAATCGAGGTGTGAGGTTGTTAATACATTATGCAGAGAAAGCACCCGTCTGCCTTGTGCACATTTGAAGAAATCATGAAGAAAGCCAAAGGTAAAGAGATTGCGGTGTTCTTGGACTATGATGGCACTCTCTCTCAGATTGTAGACAACCCTGACCAGGCGTACATGACAGAAAAGGTGCATCTGCTCTCCCACATCGGATTGGTTTTCCGAATGCTAGTCCTTAGGATGGAGAATCGCCAAGCTTTGATTGATGCAATATAAAACACAGCAAACCAAGTGAGAGCAATTGACTATCGAGTGTCAGTTTTCTCACATTAAATTCACAAAAATCACTTGGTTGCCATAGGGCATATGGAGCCAATTAATTTCCCATTCAGTGCAAACTGCTGATAGACAAATATGACAAATATTGAGGGTGTGTGTATGACCGAATTAAAATGCAGATGCGTTGTGCTGTATGTGAAGTTGCAGACTGTTTTCCCACTGCAATTGTTAGTGGAAGGGGTCGTGACAAGGTATGCTAATTTCTGCGTTCTAATGATTCTTGCATTCTGCTGCTTTTTTGATCGAGTCCAGTTTAGCAACCACACATGAAGTACATATGTAGATTTATCCCTCTTTTCTTTAGCTAAATAAGAAAAATTTGGCAATCCATTTAGGTTTATGAATTTGTGCAACTGAACAACGTCTGTTATGCTGGAAGCCATGGAATGGATATATCCATCCCATTAGCCTCCTCAAAGAGCCAGGATGGAAGTGCTTTGGACGAAAAGGTTCGTCTCTAAGTCACATAATTCTATGCTTTGGCACTTCATCTGCAAGACATTCCTATTATGCTGAACAGGTGAGAACAAATTGGCACTCGAATCAGGATATAAATTACCTCTTCTTGTTTTAGGGGGATGAAATCGTTTGGTTCCAACCAGCTCAAAATTTCCTAGATACAGTTCAGGAGGCAAGAACTTTCTGTGCACCGCTGACAATTTAAATGTCAATCAAGTTAAGTGTCTTGCAGCATTAAGAATGTGATTCCTCCTATAATAGCGTTTGTGCATTTTTTTGTTTGTTTGTTGGAGCTCACAGATAATGAGGCTGTTGAAAGAAAGAACTACAAGAATAGACAGTGCCGTGGTTGAAGACAACAAGTTTTGCATATCGGTGCACTACCGTCGTGTGAATGAGAAGGTGAACAGTATACGCTCCTTGTACCGCCATTAGAGGAATAATCCTTCCACAGTTTCTCTATGCTAGTATCTATGCCCTTATACATCTAACAAATAGGTTTTAACTGAGTCCCCGAATCTTGGACCCTGTTTCTTATGACTAGCAATAACCGGACACTTTTACACCTCCGCAGGATGTTGGGAAACTTAAGCAAATAGTAGAATCTACAATGGAAGCATATCCAACATATAGGATTACCTGTGGTAAAAAGGTACATGCATGAATTGGTCTAAACAACTTGACTGGTCATAAGGCAAGCACGTTCAATAAAATTACTTTCCTTAGCAAGGAACCGCTTTCGTTCTTGGTCTCTTGCTGAAGAAGCACCTCGAGCTTATTTTGGATGACGCACTCTTCATTTAAATGGACAGGTTATGGAGATACGTCCTCCGATTGAATGGGACAAAGGCCGAGCCATCGAATATCTACTAGAAACTCTCGACTTGAATGGCCATTGTAACGTCCTTCCCTTGTATATAGGGGACGATGATACTGACGAAGATGCTTTCAAGGTGTAGGATCACGTATCTGATACCGGACATTCATCCAAGATCTTGTGTAATTCTGTCATTTCTCTTCTATTAGAGATCTTAATTGGTCCAATCTGCGTACAAAAGGCGGAATTGATATTTCACCTACTTAGAAACAAGATAACATTAATTACCTTTGAGTTAACTAATGTTCCTTTAACCAAAAGTCTAATCTAGACAAAGAACGATTGGGGGGTCAAGAAAAGCTATATGAGTAGAATCTCTCTTTGCTAACCGTAATAACTTGGAGATAAATGGTTGCAGGTTATCAAACGAACTAAACACGGTTTCTCCATTATAGTTTCTTCTGTCCCAAGGGAGACCATGGCCTCGTACTCTTTGCGAGACCCCAGCGAGGTCCATTCTTTCTTGACACACCTCGCCAAGTGGAAAAGAAGCGCTTCTCTGAGTTAACCGACTCAATACCCGAAGGCCACTGTGAGTCTGCAGACCACCAAGAGTCGGTTCCAATCCATCTAGAAGCTTCGTGAATTTGTCAATGTTTTTGTTTGGCAAATTTGCCTTCAGCAAAGGATGTTCTTGGATTTGTAATTTATACTTGGTAGCTAGCCACCTGGCCAGAAATGTAACTTAGTGGGTCAAAAGAGACCTTGCTACACTACTCACTAATTAAGAATATTCTGCTATAAAATTGGTGGCATCCAATTTCTTGGCAATGTGAGTGAATCTTCTATGATTAGCAGAGTCAGAGTTTGGGAATCGATAGAACTTTGCAGTTCTTTTAGATTTGATAGCAACGATCTCTTAGGGAAGATGTGCTTAGCCTGCTTTTTTGTGCTTTAACTGGTCTAACATATCAATCGCCTTTCCCAAGCTTGGTACTTGTGTGCGTGCCACACATTATGTTATCATCTATCTAGTAAATTCATCTAGCCCTTGGAAAAATAGATGTGTTATAGGAAACTACAGAAAACTTTTATTTGGTGTGTAGACACAATATGGCCTTAGGTCGTGAACACCATCTTTATAACCTTTGGTAATTTGTGTGTACTTAACCGTGAGAAGTGCCACATGAAGAATAATATTAACTACCATAGTGGCCCGGGCATGGCTGGGCCTTACACTCTTACTTTGCCGTGCATTATGCTTCAAAGTTTGGTGTGAACGAGGAAAGGATACTTGAAAGGCTGTGAGGTGTCCTGCGACCAAGAAATGGACCAGCAATTGCATTGCTTCCCCTACCTGCAGCCGTGTGACCAGCCTATCAGACAGATTATCGGGACTTTGTATGGCTGACAAGAAAGATGGAGCGTGGGGCACGTGGGGAAAACTTGAAGTTGATATGAAGGTGAGTACAAAGGATACAGTGCGGAAGGCTCTGTCGAAGAAAGCAATGCAGACTAGGCTTCCTGCAGGCAGTGCAATCATGCAGATGATTTCATCCTGCCTTCCTTCCCCAGTTAAGGCACAGTAGTACCACGTTGAGAACTTGTATGATGGTCCACTAGATGACCCATATGCTACTGCAGTTAGAGGTTGATCCTTGCAGGCCATTCATGATTCACGTATAAGGATGATTTCGGCTTCTGAAAAAGGCAGCTTTTTCTCATTTGGCTGGATATTCTATGGTAAGGTTATCACTGGCTCCAACGTTAATTAATGGGGCTCAGCTAGGCCTTGGGGGGAGGATGGATCTTTATGTTACGACTGTTTAGAGGACTGTTATTTGGACTGGAAAGAAGCACCTGACAGTGGAGGATGTGCTTTGTGGCAATGCTGTGGCCCTGCTTGATGTTGATCTGTTCATTTCCAAGAACGCCTGCAATATGAGGTTTGACTAGTCAGCCTAGGCTTCTCAAGGCTATTTACCAGGTTTAAATGTGAAGTTTTTGATAAAGATTTCGGAGGCGTCTGCAATGCATATCTGTCTAGACGTCCATTGTTCTATACCTGGAAAATGTACATCTGAAACACTAGAAGAAAACAAGCGAAAGCAAAGCAGCAGAACCCGTAGCCTAGAGTTATGGTGAAGTAGGATTGGCTTGGGCAATCACCTCATCTTGCTGCTGCTGATTATCGGACCTCAACTGCTTCTCCTCCAAGTCGGGCTCCATTGTTGCTGACTCAACTACCGCTATTCTTGACCGGACCACCTTGATTGCTCGAAAACAAACTGCCCTCTGACTCGCCATAGCATCATCAAGGCTCAAACTAACTGCGGCATCATCACTCACAATTTTTAAGACTTTCCTGAACTGGAATGGTTCCGATTCTAGGCTCGAGCAAATGCCATCCACCAGACAGGTTTCTCAGTAAAGAACCGAGCTGTGCTCAATCTCTAGCTTCGGGAGCTCCGACTCATGGCCGTTATTGTGTGGCTCAATTCTCCAGTTTTAGCTCCCCTTTGCGTGGCAAGAGTTCTGCATAGTGCAAGTTGGATGGAGACAAAGCTCCGGCCATAATATTATCTCAAATCCACCCACCTCCCTGCTAACTTCAAGAGTTAATCACTTGCCACGGGTTTACTCTGTTCCACTAACATATACTTTATCAGTCGAATCTTCAGATTCCGATGAGAAGTGCCCAGCAAAACAGCAAACACTCAACTCAATTCAACTGCCATCACTCTTCTACTCTGAAAGCTATTCTTGTTCATCTCATAGAAGAAAACTAACCCAAAAGTACATGCCAGCCGAGCCCGTGGCTCTCCAATTTTGCACCCGTTGGAGTTGCTTCGCCACCGCTTGCCATGAAGCTGCCGTGCATGGCAAGACCGAGCTCTCCTCTGCTGTTCACGTGTTTTTGATTGTATCTACTGGAATCACTATCAAGAATTCCCTAGTTTTAAGTAAGTTACGATCTAAAATTATTCGTAGATCTTCTTTCATATTCTAAAGTAATCAAGTAATTATGGCTAGCACCCTTTTACAATGAAAAATTGGGTTAAAGGTGCCAATTTATTAGTAGAAATGACTAATAATCTAATAACATTTTGCCCAGTTACGTAATTTATATAATTTCGGATGATTTTATTGGCGCTCGAATCATCTGATCAACAAGATTCCTTCGAAGAACATGATTAGGGTTGTGTGATTCCACGACAGTTACATCCAGGTTCAAAAGACAAAAAAGACTCTTTCTTGGATTAGACAGAATTTATCGAGCCAAGGAATCCAACGATCTCATATCAGATTAGCTGATAAGGGAGCATAGGAACTCACATTCTCTACTTGCTAAACTCTGAAGTGACTCGATACACATCCACGTCTGACTTAATCTCAGAAGCAAGACTAGCCATCCCATGGGAGAAATCTTGTGTAACAGCACCTTCAGAAATGGTATAAATGATTCCGTGTCAGCATGTCAAACAAGACATCTGCGAGAGAAACCTAAGTGCATTGCCTACTGAGCAAGAAACTTGTACATTCCTGTAATGGTTCAAAACAAAGTTTATGATACTACTCAACTAAGCTGTAGAATTTGTGAACCTAAGGAAATCTACTCCCTGACTGCATTCTCTCCCCTGCCACAACTCTGCAATGTCCTTGAAACAGACGCAGTGTCGAATCCAATTTCTTCCCCACCTCCTTAATTCTCTCTTTTAGATGGTCATCACCGAAGAGGAAGATATCGATCAGTCACGACAAAGAGGAAGGATGAGAAACTTCATTATGTAATATTTCTCATTGCATTTTCTCTGACCAGAACCTCATTTCTTACGAAAAAATGCAGAGACTAAGAGACCATCTTCGCTTGACTTTGGATTAAGCAAATCAACCAAGGCTCGATGTGGCGATGATACATGGCATCACGGAACAGTTAAAAGAGGTCTTGAAGAGTGGTGGTTCAACCTCTGCAAAAAGGGAGATTTGTTGCCACCATTGCTTTAATAGTCAAACAAGCAAGATGAATGGTCTCCATGCAAGCAAGGACACCGACAAGAGCTGGAATGTCGAGTAAAATCCCTGCTGCAGTTCCTCAATTTCAGTATCTTGAAACATAGTGCCCGTTCCAATGATAAGGAAATTGATCACCTCCGAAGGTGGGGTGAAGATGGCTGATCTGGTGAAGATCGTGAAACAGGAGCTCCATGAAATCTTTGTTCCTCCATTACGCTGCTTGAATGGCTTCCTTCATTCAGTTGAGACGCATCGTTCATGCCTGAAAAGCCCACTGTTCCAATAGACCCAAACTCAAGCTGCTCTGATGAAGAAGCATATCCAGCATTATTATCGTAAGGGTAAAACATCATGACAGGTGGAAGTGCGGGTCCATTTGATGATACGATGCTTGGATTCATGGCTGGAAGAGGATACATGCCATAAGCTACATTGGCCGGACCCCCTTGTGTAGTAGTTGTGCGGATGGGACTATTCTGAGAATGGTACGAAGGAAATGATCCATGTCTATGTGAGGCCCATGGTCTTTCAGACTGGACGTCACCTGCTGCCCCTCTATCCACCCTTGAGTTAGATTTCTCGGATTGATTGCGGTTATGGTTGCGTGAAGGTCTGGATTTAGAGGCAACATTCCAGTTCCCCTCTCTATCAGCATGGTGATCCCCTCTGTCATAGCCATAATTCCCCCTTCTTGTATTGGACGAGTGCCGCTCCCTTGCTGAAACCTTCTGAAGAAAGAGTAAAACTACATATCAGGCATCTAAAGTATCACAGAGAGTAACCTCATGGCTAAACTTAATATGTCAGAGAGCATGAATAGACCCAGATCAGCATTAAACTCTTTGATAAAGGAATAGGGCATCCTCTTTCCTCAACAGTGCACTAACAGGAACAAGGACAGGGTTGCTTATATTCTTATACTCTCTTTTCCCTTCAGTTATATATTTCTCTCTAAATGAAAGAGGTGACAGAAAGAAGACAAGTAGAAAAGCACCGATAGAAAACAATTCCACTACCCAAGAAAAGAGTGAAGCAGACGGCGAAAAGATGAAGGGCTAGATGAAAATCGGAAAACACTATATAGCATGGAAGGTGCAAAACAAAGAAAATGAAGAAGAATACATGACATTAAAACAAAAAAGGAATGAGTGCAAAATATCTATATATCTTTTCGAAAGAAGAGAGAATAATCTTTATGCTTGAACTAGTCTTACAGGATTTGGCAGGTAAGTCCCTGTCCCACTACGATATCTTGGCATCTCATCAACATGGTAAATACTGGCAGGTCCATTAGAAATAGGTTGAACTGGGGAAACTGGAACGAGACGAGGCCCATAGCTAAAGGCATTAGTATTTGCTGAAAGTGGTCTTCCAGCTCCATCCCACGGAAATCGGCCTGGCAAATAGATAGGGGATAAGACATTGGGTGATTGATAGAGCATAGGATGAGGATAGTGAGAGTTCTGACAAATTCGTCCATACTGCAGATTTTTCCAATGGCTAGCAAAGTCACTGTTAAGTATGTCAGACTTCTGCTCAGATGGCTCAACAGGAAACAATGGCCCAACAGTGACAGAAGTATTCAATGCCCCCGGATGATCTGGTCCCTCAGATGAATCAAAATTCTGGCTAGTGTCGTTATTATCTAGCACTTCTTCCACACTAAAATTGCCCATTGATGCATCTGAACTGCCACCATCACTTGGCATATGAGGAAAAAGAAAAATTGGAACTGGGGGCCCCGTGGGGTAAAATGCATAAACCTGAGAATTGTCCCCTGACCCTTCGCGAGAACCTGGCAAGAGAATTGGTATCATAGAATCTGTTCCACCGGTTTGAGCCGGCAATTGATGTGTCGGAACATGCCCTGAACCGACAGGTTGAGGTCCTGTGCTTCTTTCTGTCAGTTCATGTCCAATACTTGAAGGAAGGTTCAAGTCCATAGAATCATCATCTGCCTGAGCAGAGGAATGATCTGATAAGCTTTTCCCTTTCCCATATGTGCTAGATGGAAAGACAATAGGACCTGTTTTCCTACCTCTTTTCTCTCTTGTTGACTTTGACGACTTTGTTGAAACTCCCTCCCAAGAACTCTCTGAGGAAGTCTTACTCCGAGAACTACTCAGAGTAGCTCGCAAGGACCTCAAACTTGCAGATCTGTCATCCATGTAAGCCTCATTTTCTCTACCATCTTGATGTTGAAATCCACTTAGTTTATCTTCCCTAGACGACCCTCGGTTTTCCCGAGCAGACTTCTGATGTACTCTAGTATTACTGCTAGAGTTGCCTTCCCTAGATAAAGAAGCAAAGCCGTATGACATCGAAGTTGACTGTTGCTGATTGTCTGGTTGAAGAGTCGAAACATCTCCATTACCTATATCAAAACCTTCAGTTGGCTCCCTGTCTTGCTCGTGCCAGAGATCACCATTAACCTCACCATGATTTGCGTCTTTGGAACCAAGATTTTGTTCACTAGGTTCAATGGAATCTTCTGGATTTATGCCCAAGCTGATATCAGGGAAATAGTGAGCCAACGAAGGAGAGAACAATCCATGATGAAATGGTATATTCGTTAACCAGGAACTCTCAAAAGGAATATTTGAGGGAATCATTCCAGGGATATTTCTCTGTGCATGTCCCATTGGAATTAAATTCAGCGGCAAGTGACCTGCAGATAAATTTAGAGGCATGTGAACCTGTCCATTATAAGCATGTGCTTGAGAAGATGCCATCATACTAACAAGATCTTGCTCTTCGTGATGCAATCCTTGTGATCCTGAGACAGAAGCCAAACTTTCACCCCTGATGCCTAACTGAATCCTGTCATCATGGTAACTGTTTAAACCGTCCGAGTCAGTAGCCACGTCTTGCTGAGTTGAGGAATGTCCGACGAATGCTGAATCATCAGCTGAAGATGAGATGTCTAGGTTTGTGCCATCAGTGTCCAAAATCTTCCTCCCACCATTATCCAATCTTGCAGAAATAGTCTGGCTTTTTCCACCATCAGGTCCTCTATTAAACCTTCCTTTGGAAGAACCTTCATTATATGAGTCAGTCAGCTCAGGACTAGAATGTGTTCGTGCAAAAAGAAATTTTCTTTGAATGTCATTCACCAAGCCATCTGCTCTAGAACTTCTCTGACCCTTATCAATGCTTGTAGCTTGCTTCGAATTTGTTTCCCATCTGTTATTATCTGCTACCCTTAAGTTGTCTACATTTACACGATTCTTCTGACTTTGGATACGAGGTATGGTAGAATCGTCAATTCTTCTAGATGTAGTCTCCAAGATGTGATTTAACTGTTGAGAAGAGACACCATGAGGACCACGAGTACTTTCAAAGTGACTTTCATGAACTGAGATACTCTCACTCTTTTTGCCGGTTGAATTGCTTCGCAGAGTTTCAGACTGCTGTAAGCTTTCAGCATTTGACAATCTTAACTGCCGCAAGGCATTCCTTGGTGCATCAGGGCGATGTCCGCTGCCATGTCTCTCCCAAGTGTTCATGAAAAACTCATTTATCTCAAAAAGTATGTCTTCTTTAGGGCAATCAAGCAGTCTTGCAAGCTTCTTCGCTCCAAATGCAAATGCACTGCGTATTCTAAAGAAATTACCTGAAAAATTAAACATCATAAATTGACAAACTTGGTCTATTAAAATACGATTCGTGAATAAAGCACAGAAAAAATCTCAAAAGGAAAACCAATCAACTCTCAAAAGCAAGTAGTGTACAACTACATAGGAGAATCTACACAAATCATGTGATAAAAGAAACACACTTGGAATACAATGTGAACCAACTCTACTGGCAGTCAAAATTTAATGAGAATAAAGAATTATTGCTGGCCTAGTAAATATTACCCTATTCTCTATTAAGAAACCAGACTCAGGGACTCGATACAATGCATAGCCTTTCTTCTATCTAACCTTGAGCCTGGTCTCATGATTGCTGCTATTTTGATTTAGCTTAACGACCAGGATGAACCGAAGGTCGATCGGACATGCTGGAAAGAATGAAAGGTAAGCTCTATCTACTGCAACTATGCCCATGCTACAAAACCATACCACAACCATTCAATTATGGTGCTGTGGAAAGGTTAGTTCACCCTTTCATATATATATATATATATATCCTAAATTTCCTGTTCTTCATTCCTTCAGTTGTCCTGGTTGTGAAGGCTCGGTTCACTTTGCTTGGCACAATGGCACAAAAAACATATAAAATGAATACTTCAAACCTTTGTCCCCTCTATTTCTGTCTATCTAAGGAAAAGAAAAATAAAAATGTTTGAGGAGAAGATAGGCAAAGCACACACACAAATTTGGCCACACTAGAATCAGCAGGAACTAAATATCACAGCTCACTGCCACAAAAGCAGATCAAAAACCCTATTATGCATAATGCATAGGCAAAAGTGCCTAGTTCAAGTAGGGATCACTTAGTAGCTGTAAGAATGTCCAGTACATGGTAAAATAACTCATACAACATGCCCTCTAATTTTCAAAGTTATTTGATTAAATCTTCTAAAAATGTGCTTAAAATAAACCAAACTCAATTTTGGCATCAATTACTCTATCATATTCATAATATTACATAAGATGAAGAGGACTTCCCTTCTTTTAAACAAAAAGAAAGTTATGGACATCACAACCAAAAATCCAGGAACATATAGCAAAGATTGTGACCTCTAATTTCTAATAGAGACATAGCATATATCTCCCATTCCAACTGCTGAAAAGTAACGTACCTCTGCTAACACTGCGCCCAAGATTATTGTTCACCCGCAAGGGGTCAATAACATTAAAATGTTTAGAAATGAAAGGTTGACCCTGATTTTCTTGACCCATGGGGTAAACACTATAGACGTGGTTACAAGCATCAAGAAACCCTTTGCTCAGTAATAGATCTCCACCGTCTTTCCTTGGCGGTTCAGCTGAAAAAAAGATTGTTTAAGGAAAGCAAGATGACAACATGGAAGCGGGAAGACACATCTGAATCAAACTGGTTTTCATTTCCAACTTAACAGATCTTCCATAATTAAAAATAACAGAAACTTCAAAGGAATACCTGTTACATCTGGAAGAGAACTAATATGTACAGGACCCCACAAGCTTACACAAAAATTGTCCCAGTCAAACTTGCTAAAGAACTCAAGAAAACGATAAAGCACCTGCCAGATAAAAACTATTAGATCACTGTGCAAAGAAATACAGTGAGGCACACATAGCAACATTAAACGGAACATCACCTCAAGAGGTCCAGCAAAGTTATTGTTGAAAACATGAAATATGTAAAGAACCAAGGTTTCCAGAGCATAAGTTGAAATAAGCCCGTGGTGAGCGCCAAGTATACGGCTCTCATAGTAGCACCAAGCCTTTATCAAGATAATGCTACGTTTGAACAAGTGACTTTGGTTTATCAAATTATCAACCTGCAGGGGCAATACATATTTAGTAAATAAGGTACTTATGTTCAATTTACTTTGTTCAAAGCGCATGGAATTTACCTCTTCAAGAAAACAAAGGGTACATAGCCCACCAAGCTGGTTAAAGGATATGTCTACCACAATATTCTCCACAAGACACTTTATTATCTTCACCTGCACAGATATTAAAGGAAGACAATGCAATTTCTTATCAAAGTGGGGTTAAAAGATATAACCAAAATACCAAACAGGTTACCTAACATCTCATATGCAAAACAATACCAGCAGGCTAAGAGGAACCTACTTGAGTAATTCATGACACAAAATGTTATACTGCGCTAAGTTTCTTATCTAGACCCCTAGAGGAGCAATGACTACTCAGCCAATAACAGAAATTTCATTTATAGTTAGCAACTGAGATTAATTGATTCTGTGTTAAAAGGAAAGGCATACCCCAAGGACTGAGTATAGCAAGCCAAGTTAGATGGGAATTTCATGCATGGCACCATTTATTCTCAGCTCTCCTGAACAAAACAATTAACCAGCGCCAATCTCTTTTAGTCTCCTTGCCTTTTCATGGAGAATTTTTTGGTTTCTCTCCATATGCCTTGGCAGATACAATAAACTACTCGTTTCATCACCCTACTTCAACTTGTCAGCACATATGAATGATTTAAAAGAACTAATCACCAATGATTCTGCATCAACCTAATTTAATACTTGAAGCCAAAGGGGAGAAAAACTACTAATAAAACCAGAGTTTTATTTTCAGCTTATAATAAAGGAACTAAGTACATTCCACATCATAGACCAGAATGGTTTGACTTCAAAACATGAGATCTGACATTACTTCGACGCAACTTGAGCTCCTTTAGAGTAATCGAAGATATATAAGCAAACATGCTCATCAATTACACAGTAATATATACGACATAATAACCTGGAGCCAACCATATGTTCCAATTCTCAAATGTCATCTTGGTCAGATCTCAATTTCAACATCTAAAAGAACCATATCAACTTACTTAGAAGAAAGAGATGCAAATCCAAAGAAAGTAAGGAATTAATCTTGCATAGTGGGAGAAGTGAAGATAGTAACTTCCAGTGATTGCTAAGTCACACACAATACAGATAACCAAATTTCAATAAGTATCACAACTTCAGTTTAGTACATCTTCATGTCCACTACCTTTTCCAATCAGAAACAAAAAGTCTGTTATAGCCAACGGATTACCAAAAAAAAAAACAATACATAAAAGACAAATCAATCACTACAAAATTATTACGATAAAATAGTAAGGCACATACTTCTGCTTGGATGTACTGGACCTCCTTAACACGAAATTCGGCTTTTTCATTTTTTTCCTCACTCTCCAGCATGTCACGAACCTGGTGAGCCCATGTATCCTTTAAATCCTGACTACTGCTAAATGCGGATAAGTCAATGTCTCCATCAGGCAAATATGTCTTCA
Source organism: Melaleuca quinquenervia (assembly GCA_030064385.1). Lineage (NCBI taxonomy): Eukaryota > Viridiplantae > Streptophyta > Magnoliopsida > Myrtales > Myrtaceae > Melaleuca > Melaleuca quinquenervia. The sequence continues at coordinate 16,157,239 of CM057721.1, read as the reverse complement.
GTGGAACAGAGCCAAAAGTGAAAACCTGTGATAAGATGACACACAAAAATGACACCAATAAGTAGCTGAGAAACAAAAATCCTCAAATTGTTTATGTTGCACGAAATTCAGATGGGAAAACTAGTGAGGTTGAAACGGATAAATACTAGCTAAAACTTCTGTATGACTGAGTGTTAAAAAGCTTAACTATCCAATTGGAACACAAATAGTGATAAAAGGTTTATTGCTGCTGTGCAAAATGACAAGCACCAAGTTAACCGGCCAAAATCTCCGAGTTTTGGTGAATTTGAGTCTCAGAATTATAATGCCCAACAGTTCCATAACAAAGGTAAACCAACTATTTACTTGTAAAATAGTATGCAGAGGTGAAGTGCCCCCTCAAGTTTATCTAAAAAATCGTAAAGCATCTGTAAAGAACAAATCTTCATGATCTTCATTGAAGTCAGCTTCTGATTTCTGACTAATAGCTCCAAAAGCACTAGGACCACTGTAATGAGAATTGCAAAGCACCACCATTGTCTGTAGCGTTCAATCACATCTCTTTCAAATATTCATAAATCATGACTAATAACATAAATTTATATTGCCATGCCATTCTAAAGAAAGCTAGAATCACTTACTAAACTGATGACAAACATCAAACTGTCAAAATAAGTAATCATGAGGATTATTATTGATGCAATGGGATCCCACCTCACAAGGAAAGCACTTTCTGATGAGATCAATCACGTATCTGGCCACATCATTTCTGCGCTCCTCGGAGGGTGGGTCGGGCTGAATGCATGCAATGAGCTCCGCAGTTCGTTCTTCGGCCCTCAACCACCGGTCCGAGTCGAGCGCCTGTATCACAGATGCCGCTTCTCCAGGCAACAATCCATTGGGCAATAGCCCATTTGGTGGCTGTGCCCACTTCTCATGCTTGCCCATACACGCCCAAAGACTTCCCTTCTATGCCAAACACAATACGCAAATCCCCAATCACCTGGAACTATCACAATGCTTCCTCGTAAGGAAGAAATTACCCAGAAAACGGGAAAAAGACGCAGAAGCAAGAACTATTCCCAACGAGTTCAATGGAGAACGGAAGAGAAGCAATTTTCCCCAGAAGCATCAGCAGCAGGAAGTTCTGATATCCTATAAGAAATATCCCCGTAACATGGCAACCGACAACAAACTATGGCAGTGAGAGTCGCAATATTTATCAGCACCCACTCACAAAGAAAGATCGCCAACAGACAACAGCCCAAACGAATCAGTGAAAATGGACCGGGAATCACAAGGAAAAAAGCACAAGAAAGGGCTGCACAACCCCCTTCTTCTTCCCAATTCGCGCAATAAGCCAACAAGGAAACCCTAGAGGAGCAAAACAAGTGCGCAACCTAAGAGACGACGACACGAGCGGAAGAAATCGCGGGTGCCGAGTTGCAGGACGGACGATCGAAACCCTAAGCGAGAACCGCGAAAATGGGGGCAACAAACTCGTATAAATGCTCGAATCTTGTTCCGCCAAAATCCAACAGGAGCCGGAGAAGGGGAATGTCAGGAAGGTCGCCGACCGAGAGGCGAGGAGGAGGACGGCGGCGACGATGGAGGAGATGAAGTGAGGGCGGGGGGCAATACGGCAAATGCGTAGCGAGCAAGAGATTGAGTCATTCAATGGAGGAAAAAGGAAACGAAAACACTGCGTGTTGGTGAATCAATCAAATCCTAGGCGCCACGAAATTCGACCCTTGAGGGAGGCGATGGAGAAAATCCAGAGAGAAAAGAGTAGGCTTTGACGTCGTTGCCGCTAAAATTCAGGCTTTTCTTCTCCTTCTCCTTGTCCTGCTGCCCTTCTTATTTAACCCTTGCTTGAAAAAATTGAAAATTTTCGTTGGGGGAGATACGATAGAATATGGAGAAGAAAAGGAGAGAGAGAGAGAGAGACAGAGACAGCGGCAGAGGGAGTACAGAGGCGAAGAGAGAGAGAGAGAGAGAGACAGAGAGAGATGAAAATGGTGGAAAATCAGAGAAAGCAATTCGTCTCCGATCGTTGGGCCGACATGAATCTGATTCTCTCGCGTGGGCCTCAGTCAAGGCCCATAAGCATTGGAGGCCGATGAATGTCAGGTCATGGAGAATGGCTCGGCATTGATCAAATTCCTTGAAACACAGAGTGATTAATTTCCGATCATATCCATATTGTTAAAGTATTTTTTTATTTAACGTGATCTAGAAAAAATTTGTGACCAAAATTGAGGCGAAAACTCAAAACGAATGAGCGGTAGATCGAGTGAGGGCGAGACTAGATGAGTTGAGTCTTAAGTAAAATTTAAGATTTTACCTTTTTGAACTCGTTTGAAATCCATGTAATTAACTTGTATGATTACTCAGCCCATCGGGTATGGATTGATGAATGAAGACTCGTTTTGACAGGTATAAGTAAGATGGTATGTTAGCTCGTGAAATCAATTGGTAATCTGCGTTCGTTTCTATTTTCGTTACGACGGGGGCATCGGATCGTACTTGCACATCGGAAGTGGTTTGGTTCGCAATCTTTGGATAGATTGTTCATCTGGCATGGGCCGAAGTATTGGAATGCAGCACATGTGCTCGTTGAAATTCCCCTGCGAAGATGGAAACGGGGGCTGGGGGTGGGTGATGAGAGAACAAGTGTGCTTCTAGAATCACGTCTTGGTCCTTCATTGGAGAACAACTCAGGCAGATGGAATGAGCTCGTTGTGAGGCGAGGAAGCTATTGAGTGCGTCTTTACAAGGATCAGCATGTTGGGAAGTAATGAACACAGATTTTCTTTTTGCTCCCTTTGACCGCATGTAAGCTGTCGGTTTGTGCATGCAAGTACTTGCTATACATTTCTTTACGCTCTTAAATCATGTATTGTTGCACAATCTCTCAACTTTTTAGACTTCTAATATTTCTTGGTTCTTATCGGGTCCTATGCCCCAAGCCAATGGTAGATATCGTTACCTTCTTCTGAGCTGCCTGGAGAGAATACCGAGAAACTGAATGCTTGTGGATGTTGTTGAAGTATGCATTCCTTTATTTGCGCAGTGCGTATAACATATATATCCACGTATACTGAGGAACTGAACTTCTTTACAGCTATAGGGTTGTATCCTTAGCATATGCCCCAAACTGTGGCTTCTAGGGACTCTGTTTTAGTGGTTTTTCAAGAGCCTAAAGTGCACAGAATCTTGAACTAGAATAGCAGAGTACACCGGGAAAGCTCTCAGGAGAATGAAAGCACGTTTTGAGCTTAAACTTGTGCATGCACACAACGCACCATTTTCATTAGCATTGTTGGGCCACACAGAGCATCACGGTAGATAATGCGCAGAGATGCGTATTTCATGAATATACAAGAAGCTGGCATGCACGACTTCATACATCAAAAAATGAAATCCTAGGTCTGCAAGTTAACAAACATTTTCCTAGTTCCTTCAGAGTGTCCTGGGCTTTAGTTTTTTTTTTTTAAACGCCGGTCAGGACCTCTCTACTTGGATACCTGTTGCTCTCAAAATAGCTTTGATGGCTCCACAAGTGCGGAGATGGTGAAGTAAGCAGTGGCCACATTTGATTTCGTGGGACAGGTATCCTTACTGTCTTGTCTGCCTTCTTTGTGTGCTGTCTTAGAACCCCATTAATTGCCTTCAAATAGTTGCTTGAGTCATGGTCTCTGAGAATAGTACCCTCTGAGCCATAGGCGGTAGGATCGCTTAAGGTATCTAGAGGATGGGGACAATTGAAGAAGGCCCTGACAGCTTTTTTAGAGTACCTGCATCGGTCCTTGTCCAGAGAATAGAGGGCACTTTCTGGAGGGAGCAGTGGATGTTGAGGTGATGATTTCTCATCTGGTTGGAGGATGAACATTTTGCCTAGTGGAGAGTACAACAGTTTCTGCAAGAGGAATGCATGAAGTAGTCAAATTAGGTTCTTTCAAAGTATGATTGAACTACAGGAAAGGACAGGTTAGATTGTCAGTGTGTTAAAGATTCTTGAAGCTATGTCTCATTCTTCTCAGCAAACTGTTACCATTACGAAGCAAAAATTAGTTCAAATAGGCTCCCTTAGAGTCATCTGAGTGAATTGTGACAAAAAAGAAGTTACTATTGTTATGTTGACTGGATACTAGATGCTTACATTTCTTATTAGACAAGGATGAGATCGGAATGATCCAGGTAAACGCTTGAGTAGCGCAGCTACCTGGTTGGGGTAGCTGCATGAGAATGCTCTAGGGACTATATCTCTGTGCATCATTACGCACTGCACAATACTTTCATCCAAACCGAGATGATTCAGGATCTTTTTGCCTCCACAAAAGACAAACGGTGAGCCAAAGGTTACAGCAGGGCGAAGATTGGATGGCTTGAGGATCTTCCTGGAAATGAGCATCAAATGTACTAGAAGGGCGAGACTCCCTCCAAGAGAATGGCCTGTAAATTGAAACTTTGCACGATCCCCAAACTTAATGAGGTGGTCAATTATCTCAGGCATGAACTGTTGGTACATTCCTTTTGCAGCTTCATAGATACCTCTGTGAACTGTCCCCTCAGTTTCCTGGACAATGATGACAAGTTGCTCAACAGTTAGTTCTTCCTCCTAGACCAATCCCTTTTAAATGCAGAAAAAATAGTATCCCTACAACTGCATGGTGCTTTGCTATGCTCTGGCTACTCTAATTAAGAATCCATCCAAAGCTGTAGCAACCGCTTACCTCGAATTTGGTTGGATCAAAGAAAAGGTTTGCCTGCCAAGATGCCAGAGAGTCTGATCCCTGCATGTCAAAATAATGAAACGGTTGGTCATGCAGACATTCTGTATGCTCTACAAATTTTGCCCTAGACATGAGCCATCGATAGTTAAGAAGTGCACATGTTGCATTAGACTTAAGAGTAAAGGGGTGATGACATTTTAAATGGTGAGCTGTGCAGGGTCAGACAGAGGATGGGGGTTGAAGTTATGTTGATCCTTGATTTTGTTTCAGGTGGTGATATAGATAGTGAACTACCAGACACCTTATAATAGCATAACGTTGATCATAAGTCATTTGAGGCCCGAGTTTACTGTAGAAACTGAACTCAGTTTTCTCTGTAGATAGCATAGGTGCTGATGCAAGGGCCTCTTTTTCTAGAACTGGATCAACTGGAAGGAAGAGGATTACCTGAATGACAAAACAGCGTGTATATGTGCTTAAATCGTCACAAATGAACCACTCGCAAGGTGATGAGTGCAGCGACTGCAGGCCCCTTGCTGCCTCTTGTTTCTCTTTCTCTCCCGCTGCAGCCACTGAGGTCACTGCTGATGCTGCCATATATACTGCAACTTCTGATTTATGAAATCGGGGGGAGTTATCTGCCTCTTCTTGTGTTCCATCTCTGCTTCCAAATGGATTCATATCATCTTCCTCCTCCTGTGTCTCAGAACCAACAGTGGAAAGTTCCTTAGCTTGAGATTGGACAAAAGATGCAGCTGAAGCAGCAATGTCATAAACAACTGATGGATGGATTTGGCGTTTAAAGTCTTTTTCCAACTGGCAGCTATCAGTAGTCATGACCGAACCGACAGGTACATGGATTGAGTCTTCATCAAGCTTTGCTTTAATTGCTGACGTCTCAGCTTTCCTTTCAATGGAGGATGTCACAAAATGCAGTCTGTATCGTTTCCTCAAGTCCTCAGCCTGCAATTTTATTTGAAAGTTCACGTCATACAAGCATTATAATTGGAGAGGACCTTAAAGGATTGGCCTGAGAAAGTATCTTCACCACATACTCCCAGTGTTCTTTGACGTTTTGGCTACATAAAAAGTAGCTGCTGTAGATGTACTCGAATTTCAACAAGTGAAAAGCTCAATATAATCACATGTGCAAGTCCATGGATGTAAAAAAGTGGAAGAAAGTGGAGGGAAGATGGAAAACTAATTTATCAATGCTGGCGGTTAAACGCTGCAGATCTTCCAGTATATACTACACGTGAATTGGACTTTCTAGTTGCAAGTATCACGATGGCAAAATCTGACACCTGCTCTAGGAATGCAATGTAGAGACAAAAGACATGAAACTATGAATGGACATAAAAGAATTCTAATAGAAAGCATGTGCAGTAAGGAAGAAATTTCCATACCGTTATAGTTTTAATCGCATAGGCCATGTTGCATAAGAATGCCAGCTGAGAAAATAGCTTGATATCGGATGTGGGTACTCGATCCAGTAACTCTGAGAAAGATTCTTGATCATATTTCACTTCAGCATCATCATCTTCTTCTTCTGAACTGTAACCTGCTTCACAACCACCGTCATTATCTGTGCAGCCGGTATTGCTGATCTCAACCATTTCAGAAGAATTATCTCCATCCAGACTGTCTATTTGACGTTTATTTCTCCAGTGGCGACTAATCTCCAGCAGCCTCTCCACCCAATTTGATCTCTTTATCTCCATCTCTCTTCCATCAACTTTATCCACAGGATCCTCCAATTTCATGTCTGGCTCCACTATATTCAATTCCTTGCTAGTCTCCTTGTCAAAGAGGAATGATCGGAGTGAGGTTGGGATAATAGAACCGGACAGTTGGAAAGGAATAATGCCGGTGGATTGACTGTGCTTGAGTTTAGAACGTGCCGATGAGGCTGGAATGCTGTATGTCGAGTAACATAGGTGATTGTCGGAATAAGACCGGCAAAAGGTGGCTCCCTTTGAAAGGTCTCTGGCCGATTGTGATCTCCGAAGGCCGTTTTGCTCTGGGTGCATATCTTTCATTCCTGCTGCGACTGGGGCGGATATCATCGTCATGCTGCTGCTTGCCATGGAGCACGTCATGACCTGTATTATGTTTCGTGTAAGCTAAATCAGATATCTGTGGAACTCTCCCTATTCCCCTCTCCCTCCTTTAACTAGAGTGGTTGGTCGAGCTCCTGAAATCAAATTAGCTTGTGACAAGGAACATTATAAAGACAGCAGAGGGAACTATGGGCTCTTTGTTAGCAACGAATGTCTGTGGAAAAGTCAAGATCGCCAAAACCGTTCAACTCTTTCAGTTTGTTACTACATGTCTTTGGGTTATTCACTAAACAAAAACATTGTGCACATCGAGGGTTCCTTCCATGAGCGAGAGTCCTATGTCTGATTCTGTCATTTCTGTGTATGACTCGAAGGCCTTGTGTTTGAAGGATAGAGCAGCAACCTAGGAAATATTGTGACCGTAGAATTGGAACTTTTTTTTATTTGTGTGTCAATGAAACCTTAATTTATTTCCTTCATGGCCCTATGCTGACTTACCGGATGAGTCATTATGTGCTTATGTTATCTCCACGAAGATTAACCATCCGTCTCTTGCAAAGCGAAATTTCATGTTTTGGCCTTGCCCTTGGTCACGGTAATGAGAATTTGCCGTTCCCCTCAAAACAGATTACGTGGTCGTGTGTGTGTGTTGGTTTTTTCATGGTGAAGGTCCTTTCTTCTGTTGCAAAACAGAGATTCACCAGTAAAATACACACAAAAAAAAGAAAGAAAGGAACTAGTAACCATTCGAACCACATTTTGTTTCATACAATGTTATGCTGAGCTGTGGATACTTAGGATTGGATGCTAAAACCTCCTTCAAGTATCATCTTACTCAAATTATGCTGTGGGTTTGTTCCTCTATTCGACCGAAACTAATCATCCACCGACACTTCAGAAAAACCTTTTCCGGTAACTCACCCAACGAAATCCGCCTGTCGCATTTGGTTCGGTAAGTGAGCTTTAACTTTCTCAAGCTGTAGAACCGAACAAAATAACACTACAAGGACAAAAGGCCAGAAAGAAGGATAAAGATGACATAAATTATGTCGTCTACCTGTAATCCAGAGGAGGGTTTAGTTGCTACCAACGTTTTAGACTTGGGGCTTATTGCTTCAATCTACGGATCTCTCCCCGGCTTGTAAAATCCGTCAGTTGCAATTGCTCCCCAATAAAGAACACATACAACCTCACTTGTGGAATCACGTGTGAAACAAAAAACAAAGAGCATAAAGTAGAACTTCAATGGAATCTAGGGATTATTTCCAAGTGTGCTGATGTTCAATCCAAAGCAGTGTGACGTCAAAAGAAGTCAATAACATACGGTTCTCTCCGTGGCTCCGTGTCTAGTAATGATCGTCATGGGATGCTCCGAGCCGACATTGCCGCAGTCGCTTGAGATTGGAGGCTCCTCCGCGTCCTCTCCGCAAGCGACGTCCCCAAGCGCAAAACAACATCTCCATCATATCCAATTCCTCGCGCTTGAAACAGCTCAGTCTAATCATGTCTATGCGGAAAAAAGACCACGTATATGTTGCGATGACTCTGGAAACAGGATGCAATCGTGCAGCTAGCCCACTCTTAAATTACCCATATTAGCTAAATGCAAATGGTGTTGCAGCTCCAGAACCTCGTTAAGCATTGTTGCGATGGCCGATGGGGATGGCATTCGAAAAACAAATCGTGACGATTGACAAAACATTATTGGGAAGTATTAAATTGAAACGGCCTTCCATTTCTCATCGGAAAAGTAGGACCCTATAAAATCCAATGTCTTTTGGCTTCGAGTGAGACTCGGATTCCCCGAGAGGACAATGACGAGATCAAACCTTCTGGGAAATCTAGGATGTGGCAGTGCAATAACGAGGAGAGAAAACATAGCACGAGAATTTCCATGAACATTAACCGAGAGGGTTGATTTGTAGTATTACCTTAACAGACAAAAATGGCAGAAATCCTCCTCGTATATACATGTTGCCTGAAGCTCAAAGGAAAGGAAAGACAAAAAGAGCAGCACCTGTACTCTGAACATGCAACTCAGACATTTCAATCTCCACGTCTGGCGCATCGTAATGACAGGGAAGCATGTCAAAAAATGATGGTGGGGCACAAGATTTGTGAATGACATATACATTAATGAGTAGGAGCTGGAGTGGAGCTCTTTATTCTGTTTTATCATGTGTCTGAATCTCTCTTCTCTCACATATTTATTGTACTGAGATCAGTTCATCCCCTTGTCTTTTCTTTTTCGTTTTCTTTTCGTTTCCATTTTCATGGGGCTATATTTCTGTAACCAGCGATGGAGTTTAGCGCAGGGTTGCATGTACGTACACATGGAGGGGGAAACGATCAAAAGACATCGCGGAAGTGTCGTGGAGAATCTATTCACGTGGACCTTTCGAGCGTTGCCAACCATTTTGAAGGACAGTTCCTGTCACCATTTTTCTAATAGGCGAAGCAAAATTTCGTTTGACCCACTCGCCCTTATAAGGTAGCTGAATAGTCCTACAGAATCAAACATAACAAGCAAGGGCAACAGGGGCAGTTCTGGGAAAGGTGGCCATTGTTCTTTTCCTCGGTGAAAGGAAAGATTCGAAGAAAAATACGAACAAGTTCTGAAATCATATAGAGTCCACACAGAGAGGAAAGACGGCGAGAGAGAAGGCAAATGTTCGGCTGCATGGAAGGGCGGAAGCCAGGTTTGGCCGCCCAGCTGGCGGGTGGGTGGTGATCCGCCTCTTCATTTCGTTACTTCTCTGCCGCCTGTTTCCTCTCATAAATCCAGCGGCGAAACTCAGCCTTAAGTGACGGTGGAAAATGGCTGGTTCTGTCATTCGAGGTTTTCAATGATCCTGCCTTCGTCTACCTTTCGTGGACGCTCAAGATTTCTACTGTCAACCTCTGACTGATAAACGTTAGCAGCTGTTACCAACACGAGCCGCCATCCATTTCATCACGAGCCTCCAATGGATTTGATAGCTTAGATTACGTGATCATCTACATGTCCTGACTACATAAAATCACAACAGTTCATTGCAGTACTCCAATGGATTCGTCAGTTTTGATTACGTGACCGTCTATGTGCCCCGACTTCCATAAAATCATAGAAGCATAAAGGTACTTTCTCATTACTATAAATGAAAAACTATAACGTGCGGAAAAGTTATTTGTACATATGTACCGCTCTATTTATAATTCCTTAATGAATAAAAACCCGGTTAACATAATTTAGTTGTGTATATGTCGTCATGAATAACTTCTCCACGGTGACCAGTAATCACCGGATGGCAATATTCGCGACCACCGTGACCTTTTTTCCACCGCTGCCGTCGCCATGTGTAGAAGCTAACTAGGAAAGGAAATTCGAGTTGGCTTCGCTTAGGGGTGTGCATGGTCCGGGTTAGGCCGGTCCCATGCTCAACATGATGACCGACCCGCATAGTGTTGGTATTCAAATTTTGGGATTATGGACCAATCCGTCAAGCTTGGGATTGAGGATCAGTCCAGTCCGGTCCCAGGGTCAACTCGAGATTGCTAAAATTTTTCGTACATGCATCACAAAATGCCTGGTTTCAATTGAACGCAAAAAATTGTCCATTTCCTCACAAAGATTCACTGTTTTTCTAAATGATCACAAGATCCACTCAACTTTGCCCAAGATGATTAGATTCATCTCGATTGTGCCATAAACCAACCATGATTTCTTCCTCGCCGCATAACATCACACTCTTACACAGAGATTAACCAAATGATACCAGTTCAAGCCTTAACTAGCACGTACTAATGACAAAAATTTACAATATCCACCACCCACCACTGCCCCCCTCCATTTTTGCATCTCCTCTAAAATTTGGCTCGCCTGTCAGCAAACATTGGTCCATCAGCACATTGTAGGACACTAAAAAGACTGGCATCAATCTGAACAAAGCTGACAAGGCAATACAGTCAAAAAGGAAATGAATAATCTAAATCACATGGAACTACCAAAACCCTAGCGTTAGGAAAGGCAAATTCAAAACTAATGTAAAAGTGACGGCCCGTTTAACGCATCAATCTATGAGCACAAATATGAATTTTAGGCATAGTGAATGTGAAGGAAGGTTAAACAAGGGAGTACTGACATTGCAAAGGGCCGGGGCTGCCGTCGGTGTTGAGGGAGTCGAATTCGTGGCTGGTGAGATGGTTGTTGCACTCGGTGTCAGCCTCCTCTCGAAAACCGTGACCCTTGGTCTTCCTAGTGGTGGGCGAGGAGGAAGCGCCGCCAGTGATGGTGGACTTGAGCTTGGGGACCGAGGCTCACGGGGAGGTGTTGGCGTCGTGAGTGAGCAAGGTCAAGCTCGAGTGAGCAGGGGTCAAGCTTGAGCGAGCAGGGGGCCATCAATCGAGCTCGAGCGAGCAGGGGGCCATCGGTCGAGAGAGAGGGGGTTGTTGGTTGAGTGGCCAGTGGCTGTCGATCGAGCAAGCAACAACGGGTGAGTGATGGGCCAATGGCAACGAGCGGAGGGCGAGCGATGGTAGCGGCAGCAAGTGGAGGGCGAGCAAGCGCGTCGAGATTCTGGAGGGCAAGCGACGAGCAGCAATTGACAAGGGATTTCTGGATTTTGTCTTCAAGAAATTAAGGCAAGCTGAAAGAAGACTTCAATCAACCGAATCAAGCACAAGCAAGACGATTGGAGTCACTAGAGGAAGACGAACGACAAAGAAAGAGAAGAAGACTAGAAGTGACTCACTCCGTCACTCAACTCACTCATGGGTTTTGGCCCTTTTGGGTGGATGCGTGTGTTGGGCAGCTTGGGCTGTGGCTATGGTCATGGTCCATCAGCCCGTGGATTTGGGCTTTGGAAACAATGAATTGAACAATAGATTAAGGAAAGAAAAGGTTGAGCCGTTGTAGAATGGGCCTATTAAAAATATTTAATATTTAATATTTATGTATAATATATTGTTGTGTTGGTCCGGGTTGGACCAATTTGACTTCCTAGGACTGATGACCAACCCGTACAGTACTGAGTTAGAGATTTTAGGATCGATGATCAATCTGTTCGTATCAAAAACCCAATCAGGATCGGTCGGGTTGGGCCGGTTTAGGGCCGGTCCAGGACTGTTGCTCACTCCTAGCTTCACTTCCCATTCGACTAGAGGAATGTGTAGTGGCCTCAAACTTTCTGGTTCAAAGCCCATATTTCTAGTACCAAATGGACCAAATTGGATCCTTGATAGGACCAAAAATGGGTCGTGAACTAGTGACACGGAAAAAAGAAGAAGAAAAACACAAAATAGACAAATGAATTAAGGAAGGAGAAGGTTGAGCCACTATAGAATGGGCCTGTTAAAAAAATATTTTAATATTTCATATTGTCAGGGTTTATTCGGATTGGATCAACCCGACCTCCTAAGATCGATGACCAACCCATACGATATCGGGTTAGAGATTTTAGAATTGAAGTCCAACCCATTCATATCAAAAACTCGATTAGGACTGGTCGGGTAGGGCCGGTCCAGGACCGTTGCTCACCCCTAACTTCGCTTCCCATTCGACTAGAGGAATGTGTAGTGGCCTCAAACTTTCTGGATCAAAGCCCATATTTCTAGTACCAAATGGGCCAAATTGGACCCTTGATATGACCCATCACATAATGGGTCGTGAACCAGTGACACGAAAAAAAGTAGAAAAAAAAATAGACCGAGGGTCCAACCCATGGTATTGTCTAACTAAAAACTATTCCAATTTCAAAATTTTTGCTGCATACAGAGTTCTAGAACTATGAAATTTTAGCAAAAGCTTCTTGTGTGTTTATTCCACGAAAAATGGCTGATTTGAAAAATAATTTCTTAAATAAAATCACTTGTATTACTCGTAAAAATGAATGAATAAAAATATTTTAGTCGTTTATGAAAATGTTCAGACTTAAATTATTGTTGAAATGAAAATATTTTTCCCAGACTAACTACTTCGAGTCATATGAACAATTATTTTTTTAAAAAAGTAATTTTCATATTATTTGTTTTTCATGAAACATTGCCTTAATTATAAAAAGAATAGTTCAACACAGGAGGAAATAGCCCCGAAAAATAGCGTGAGTCTGGCAAAACTGAAATTGAGAGGAGAAACATCTCAGAGTAAAATTTCGAATAAGTATCTATTACTGCATGTCATCATCATTAATTATTCACACATGAGAACCTTTGCATATTCAAATTTTGAAAAGTTTCTAGCTTTATGAAAGGTGGCCAAAGCCCGTATTTTTAACTCGTATTTATTAAGTTGAGTGAAACATGAGCTACCTTTCCGTCCAAAAAATAAAACAGATATAATTTGCCTACAATTTAAAATACGGGTTAAAATTAGTCTAGTAAAGCAAAGCCTCATGAATGATCAGTTCTAATGGATTGCAAAGAACTCAAATTCATTCCATTTCATCCGAGATCTATACCCTCCAAGTGCGTGGGTCAAGAAGGCTGGGTGAAGGTTTGTTGAGGTCGGGCTTGAGACCTTGAAACCCTTGCTTGAGTCTATGGAGTTTGGAACTCATGTGATACATTCACCCCAAATTTCGAGTTAAATATGTCACGCGAACATAATTTTTGAATTTTTGATGTCATAAAAAAAAGTTCAGGATAAATGTGTTACACTAATACAAGTTTCAGATAATTTTGGAGTAAATATATCACAATAGACATAATTCAAGTAGCCTTTTCCCAAAACATTAAAGTGAGCCGATTCTAAGGTAGAATCAAAATCAATCGATTCCCCATTCTAAAGCCTCTTTATTCTTGTCCGGTGTTCACTCACGTCCTCACGTTGCTCATATGGCACACAAAGACCTAGCCCGTGAGACCCAAGCTCCCTTACCGACTAGGCAAGCTAGTCCATGGGATTGTCCATTCTTTAGAGGCAGCACTTTAAGGAGAAAGATTGCTAAAAATCGGAGTCCAAGTTGGGTCTAAATCATATATGAGTAGCGAAATTGCCTTGGATAATATGGGTGAGTATGAGTGGGTCATTTTGGGCCAAGTAATGATCTGATCAAAATCCTACCCAACCTACTCAATTGACGGGCCTAGCGACTATGAGCCCACCTTTTAGACTCTCACCAATCTAAACTCGTCGGTGGTAGTTTGTGCATCGCAACCATCATTCTAGTAATTGACCAACGATCCACAAAATAACCTTATAAAACACCGGCGGCAACATTCCTACTAATTTCTCCAATCCTTTCACCAAGCTAACGACTCGCAAAAGCATTAGATCAAATGAGTAAGACTTCCAAACCCAATCGCCACGCGGAAAAGCTCCGAAACCTTACTCATATTTACATCAAATCTCCAAAACAATCCTCTCTCTCTCTCTCTCTCTCTCTCTCTCTCTCTCTCTCTCTCTCTCTCTCCGGGTAAAACTACAAGCACGACGTCCCCACCAATTGCCCCCGCAATCCGAGAAGGAATCTGCCAAAAGACCCAATAAAAGAACACAAGAGACAAGCATAGGACTTCTCTGTCACTTCCCCTAACCGAACCCTGCTTTCCACTAGATCAGTTGCAAAATTCCACTCTCCGACTGCACAATAATGGTCTTTCGGGGTTCCGTGGGGACACCGACATGCTTGATCTTTGCGACCAGAGTGCACGAGAGGACGACACGTTACGGCTCTCCCTTTCGATGCTTTGGCTCCTTCCCTCTGTTGAGGATGCAAACCAGTATTACGGGTCGTCCGCTAGTTGCGCAGAAGGGGTGGTCCAATGATAGATCCGCCTAATGAACCCACCCTATTCGCCCGTACTCTTCCCTGCCTCATTTGGCTCCGTTCCACGCGTGTCCCAAGTTAGTGGGGCTTGCTGCTTTTCTTTTTCCATTGTCGCCTTGCTCCAAGGCAAGGAGAGCTAGTACTACATTTTGGCACGACTACGTGTTTATTGGCGAGATGGGTGTTGGAGAAGTGCACGCAGGGGTTCTCTGTCTGCCTCAGATGAGCAGGCGTGATGTGTGGACGTACATGTTATATCTAACGCCAACGTCTAATGAGGGAGAAGACAGATGATGAGGCAGTGTAAGACAAGCAAATACTGCAGAGGCATCGCTCAATTAGTTTTATTTATTTATTTTAGACTAAGGATACATTTGATAACGATGGCCAATATGCAGACCACGATCAACGTCTGCAGTCTTTGAAGTGTGTCAGATCACAAAATAACCTCTTTCTTTTTGGAGTTGTAGAGCTTTTATAGGACGACATGTCAATACGCTTGAAAGCTTAAACTCTTTAATAAAAAGACGTTCTTGATGGTTCATACATAGGTAACATTGCTCGACATTAGAAAATGGGTAATGCTGCTAAAGGGAAAAATACAAAATAAAACCCAACCTAACATGGTTAACATCCCGTCATGCTCTTAATTCCTAAGGCATCTGGATTAATGGCACAGGACACATTAGGGTGGATTTGGGATGTTTAGACTTGGTTTGTAGGCCTTTTAGCACGCATAAGTACATAGACTTTTCTTTTCTTTTTTTGGGCCCAATTTTATCTCAAATAGCTAGCAATTAATCACTTCGACTTTACACCTCAAAGGCTCCTTTTTCATAACATTAGTTCGATTTTTATGTTCGGTGAAAAGAACAGTTTGCAGGTCAAAAGGACACCAATTTCATAAATGCTGAGGTTAAACATGAACAAAGAGCTAAAAAAAAAGCACCCTTGTTTGATTACAACGGATTACATGGCACTCAGTTATAAGATGAAAATCTAATCGGGAGAATCATTCGTCGTTTTTATCAAGAAAGAAAGAAAGGATTGATTAGTCTGCTTGATTATGCAGATTAAGTCTATCTCTCCCATGAATCATGCGAGCTCCACGACGAGACTCGAAAGGTAATAAGGTCGACCGGATGAAGACGTGGCGCTCATGCAGCGGGAGGAAGATCAAGTTGGGGGCATCTCAACCGTCCCTCGCGAGGCAACTTGTCGATGGGGGAGTGGGGGGAGCAGAGAGGCTCTGTGGATCATGATGATCTCGTTGTCCCTCCCAAGAATTTGTCCATCGCCAATTGCGTTCCACCACCTCCCCACGAACTGCGAAAAGAATCGGGCTTGCCCAAGAATATACCACTTAGGAACGGCACTCCAGGAAAGCGCCTTGGTCGCTCTTCACTTTGCTCTTGGCTTCACTTGCGACCTCACTGGCTAGTGCGCTGCGTCAATAGAAAAGACGGGCACACGATGCATCAGGAGGCGCACCGAAGTTTGCTTGCAGATACATTACAGAACTTACGTGGATCTCACTCCATCTTACAGTAGTTCGCAGATTGATTCGATGCGTCGGCTTTTGTCGTGTTGCGGCTATTCCTTTCGTTGAGTAGGTGGGGCTGGATTCCCCATCGAGCACCGAGGGCTGCCGAACCGACCCCATCATCCGTTCTATGCGCGCGTGCGTGCAGGTTCGATGACCCTTGCTGAGCACCATGAGGGTGGCCGGACCGGCGCCTGCACCTGGTGAGGGGCGGTGGCCGGTTGCAGCAGCCTCCCAACCACCGCATTTCTTTCTCCCTGTCCCTTCCCCGTCCCGTCTTGTCTTTCCAGAAAGGCCGTACTGTTCTTTGTCGTTATTTCTCCATTCGGTATTCATGCACCACGTCAGCGTCGCATGTTCATTCCAATCCAAATCCCTTTAGTGATGGCCCAATGGTAATTGACAAAAGCGACATGGTTTTCCATGGTGCTGAAAGTTCGATGGCACAAATTTAGACAATGCTAATGCCTGAGATGGTGGGCCCGAGGGAAGACCAGGTTCTCGTGGGGCTTTAAAGGCAGCACTGCAAGAAAACAAAAGTGGGTAGTTAGGAGGTTCCCCATTGGACGATTCTTGATATCCTCCCAAGCTAAGCTAACCAACCAGACCACTTTTTGATGCCGTCTTCTTCTTCTTCTTCTTCTTCTTCTGCGTTGTCCAGCTCTCAGCTTCTGCAGTCCTCTTCCTTCGCTGCACAGTAGGCAGTGAACACCTCTTCTTTGAGTTCGACAGATAAGCCTTGGAAATGGACGGTGGTGACGCATCGGGGATTATGGAGGCCCAGTACATCAGGAGGCATCACAGGCATGAGGCCGGAGAGAGGCAGTGCACTTCGGCTGTCATCAAGCACATCAAAGCTCCTGTTCACCTGGTATGACTCGACGCCCATCCTTGTTTTGAATCGTCATCTTGCTTGCTTCTTGATGGGTGCAGGATTGACTTATTTAGGAAGGTCGTCGGGTGAATCGCCAGCTTCTGCTTTCTCTCTCTTTTGCTCTGTTTTCATCCGCCTTCAATCTCTATGCTGGTTTTTCGAAAGAGTTCAATTTTCCAAAGTGGCTTCTTCGAGTTTCGATAGCCATCCGGAAAATTTTAAGTTTTTCAAGTGAATGGAGTTAGAAAGATCATCCTTACCAAAAAAAAAAAAAGTTAGAAAGATCATGGTTGAAGGATCTTGCTTTTTTGAGCATTCTGCATCGCTTGTGTACAGGTCCACAGTGATTTATATAGATGTTGTCTTACTGCTAGCTTGGCTATCAACTTGAGCTTTTCAGCCAGACTAATTCCCCTGTTCGAATTGGAGATTTGACTCTGCTTTGATTTCACTCGACTCGAAGATGAGCAATCGGTTTTTCTTTGTGATAATTAAATTGATCTTTATTTGCTCAGAACCTCAAATGAAGGTGGAAAAATCACCACCCACTGCAGGCTAAAATCATACAAGTCACAAGTGTAAACTAATCAAACTTTAGCAAACTCCTCCTCTGCATTAGTTTTCTGAATTCAAATCACGCAAGATGAGAAATCATTCGAGTATCCGTGAATTAGTTGTCTGGCTTCTCGTGCTTGTTTGATGAAAAATATAGATTTCTCTATGTTCTCAATCGTATCTTCCTTCTCTTTTGGGCATTTGATGGGTGTAGATATATCCTATCTTTAAAAAACATGGATAATGCAGGACAAAGAACACATGAATTTTGTCCGGAACTTTGTTCAGAATAGTTTTCTTTACACTACAAATAGAAGTTCTGTTCTCGTGCTCTTCCTCTTCGTGCTTATGAACCAAGTACTACTCTTTTAATAGGTGTGGTCTCTGGTGAGAAGATTTGATCAGCCTCAGAAGTACAAGCCCTTTGTCAGCCGGTGTATCGTGAAGGGTGATTTGGGCATAGGGAGTGTAAGAGAAGTGAATGTCAAGTCTGGGCTTCCGGCTACAACCAGCACTGAGAGATTGGAACTTCTCGATGACGAGGAACACATACTTGGTATTCGAATTGTTGGTGGTGATCACAGACTCAAGGTGACCATTCTAATCGCCTCATCTTAAGATAATTTGCTTTTTGGTATTTATCTAGTTACCTGTTAATTTCTACGGACAAAAAAGAAGTTTCTGCAAATGAACAAATTTTCCTTGTTTCTCAGTTGAGATTGCCAAACTTTTGGGACTTCTACCCTCTTTCTGTCGTTTAATGCAATAGAGCAGGTCCTTGTTTGTCGAAAAAGAGCAAAGGCTTCATTGTAAAGTATACAGGTAGGATTATTAGACTACTAGCATCTAATAACCACGCTAGTACTAGCAATATATATATATCTCTCTACCTTACTGTGATCTGACACTTGTTATCTTTGCAATTCTGCAGAACTATTCTTCAATTATGACGGTCCATCCCGATATGATTGAAGGCCGACCAGGAACACTGGTGATCGAGTCATTTATAGTAGATGTGCCTGATGGGAACACAAAAGATGACACATGCTACTTTGTTGAGGCCTATATCAGATACAATCTCAAATCTTTGGCTGAAATTTCAGAGAGAATGGCTATCCAGGACCAAACTGAAGCTGTAAACAGCTTCTAATAGCTTCTAAAATCTATAGAGCGTCGTGAGCAGTGCTTTGATGTCTTCACGACTTGTGGATGCATTGGGAGCTCTGCTGTCAAAATAGCTGTTCTGGAAAGCACTCGCTTCCGCTTGCTTCTTTTCCTCCCTTGGAAAATATGTCTCCTCGCTTGGTCACGTTTTAAGGAAGACATCAGGAGCACTTTTTTGAATGGCTGGGTATGAGGGGTTTTGTCCATGGAAATGGTATTAATGCTGGTTTGGTGTTTGTAAATATAGACATGGGACTGTTGTTCTATCTGCATTTGCTGGTGTGCATGTGTGCAGCATCAAATTAGTCGGTAGTCTGTAAGAGTGAACTTTTGAACGGCAACCTTGCTTCCTTATATGTACATAGTCATTTCCATTGGATAATGCTATTGGAGCTATCGCAATGTGAAGGTTGCGACTTGTTGATAAGGGCTCACAGTAGATATTTTGGATTTCCCCAAGCCTACATGATAATCATGATAATAAATATGGTTGTGCCTCCGGGAGTGGGTACTAATGGGCTAAGAATGATTGTGCATAAAATAAATAACGAGGTCTACTATAATTGTATCCTAGTTGTTGTCAAATGGAAATCTGAATGGAGACTATGCCCAATCTGCAATAATCTGCCAATTTGAGTTGGAAATGTTTCAAAAGATTTCTACGCGCCTTCTCCAGTGCTGTTGGCCTTCAGGATGCGTGAAACTGTCTCAACAAAATTTTGCCCCCTTTTGGTAGATCAACCATGTTAGTAAAGAAAATCTCAGGAAGGGAGCATTCAGAATGAAGTGTATCAGAGTTTCCTTCTCATGCCCTGTTGTTTATTCACTCGTTATCTTGTGGGGTTTCAGATCTCTTTCCCCATTACAAGACTATAGCTAGTAAAACTCATCAACGTCTGGGACTATGAATACCGTTCAACACATCTTCCCATTTAACCATCTTCCTTGATGATGATCTATACCATCTATTCAACGCTTGACTGATGACCCTGAACAAATGAATGGCAGTATGAAGTCCAGTCTTCGTACTTCACAGTCTCAGAAGTTCCATATGCAAGGCTTTTAGTTTATATCAACCCAACAGTATGCTTGGAGTTGGGATTAGCCCAATGAAGAGGGGGAAAACTGCTTGAGGTCTCATATATCGACCACCAAAATGGGGCTTAGCTACTCATCTCTCCCCCTTTTTCAATCTAATGCTGAAGCTAATAGCCAATAATGACGCAAGTTTGATGCAAGACCACGTCAGCGAAGCTTCAAAAGACTTCATCAAAGCGAGTGAAACCCTCTGTTACCAGCAATCATTACAGGAGCAGTTTCCTCTGCTCAAATGATGAAAGCGGACACCTTCCTTGATAATGATCTCACAGTTTCGCAACATGGAGATATACTTTGCCACAGTGTGACAGTCAGGACAGATCCTAGAGTTCTTAACCACCCTGATAGGAGCAGTGCCTTGCGTTTTCATCAGTCCGAAAGTGATTGCCAGCTTTTCTGTGTGACTTAGCAGAACCTTTTCTTTCTCAACATCGTCGATATTCTGATATACACAACTGACATCAGGCACATACCCCAGTTTCTTAATTTGGGAAATTAACTGATACAACTCAAAATAAATCTGTCCAAAATCAGGATGTGTACTCTGCTCTGCAGCAAAATGATGTACAGTGCGATCGATTTGTATCCAGCTCCAAGCTTGTCCGTGTTTCAACCCTGCCCTATTCATCAACTCTTTGACATGATCAACGTCCTTCCATCGGTTTGACATGGCATACAGATTCATCATTAAGACATAGTTAGCAGACTTATGAGGCTCCAGTTTAAAAAGGTTTTCTGCTGCAATCTCGGCATACCCAATATTCTCATGAATTCGACTGGAGCAAAGAAGAGCACCCCAAATGGTGGCATCTGGCTTTAAGGGCATCTTTTGAATGAAATCCCAAGTCTCGTCAAGGTAGCCAGCTCTCCCAAGAAGATCTACCATGCAAGAGTAATGCTCTATTTTTGGTGTTACATTATAGTCTCCGCTCATTTTATCAAAGAATTCCCAACCTTCATTAACTAAGCCTGAGTTCTTACAAGCAGAGAGGATTGCTGTGAAGGTTATAGCATCTGGGGTTATACCATTGCTGCACATCTCGTGAAAGAGAGAAATAGCCTCTTTTCCAAGGCCATACATGGCAAACCCCATGATCATGCAATTGTAGGATGCCAATGAATTTTTATGCATCCTCTTGAAAACTTTGTGGGCACTTCTCCAGTTGCCTGACTTACTGTACATGTCAATGATTGCTGTTGTTACATAAACATCTTGGGTCATACCATTTTTTACGCTGAGGCAGTGTATCTCTTTCCCCTTTTGCAATAGAGAGAGGCCTCCACAGGTCCGAAGCATGGTGGATATGGTGGCAGCATTAGGTTCGATGCCTTCTTCTTGCATTTGGATGAAAAATTCAAGGGATTCCGCATATTTTCCATTCTGTGAACACCCTGATATGAGAGCAGTCCAGGAAACGACATTGGGAGTCAATCCAGAAAGCTTGATCTGATGAATCATGTCCAGAGCCTTTTCAGTGTGGCCCCACATCGAATAACCAGAGACCATACTATTCCATGTCACTATATCAGGTTTAATTCCTGCCTCTCCCATTTGACCAACTAAATTTTCAGCATCTTGAAGGTGGCCCTCAAATGAATACCCAGATATCAATGAATTCCATGCAAATATGTTTTTGCTCTTCAAGGTATTGAAAGCTGCTTGAGCAATGTCCAGGCAGTCGCTTTTCACATACATGTCCACTATTGATGTTCCCACGTATACATCGTAATCAAGACCATGCCTCATTACATAACCGTGTATTTCTTTCCCATAAGGTAATAAACCCAGTTCGATGACTGACTGGAGAGCACAGGTTATTGAGCTTGAATTTGGTTGAATTCCAGAAGTTTGCATCATACGGAAGATGCTCAGGACGTCCTCATATGAGCCATTAAGAGTATGCCCTGATAAAAGGCAGTTCCAGGTTATAATGTCTGGCTCAATAATGGAAGATTCCAGCTTATGGAAGTGATTCCACGCATCATCTAGAAAGCCAAATGAGGCATAAGCAGAGATGATAGAATTCCATGAAGTTAAGTTAGGATCTTCCATTGAATTAAAAACTGCTCCAGCAAGTTCAAGCTCTCCATTTTTGGCATACATACTGATGAGAACATTGCATATTGGCACGATCGATTCCATTCTGAACCTCAAAACATGGGCATGAATTTGCTTTCCTTGTGTGAGGGCTTTCAATTTGCCACAGGCTTGCAGCACTCTGACGGTTGTCGTGCTTTTTACGTTCATGCCAGAGTACTGCATATCCCGAAATAGCTCTAAAGCTCTTATCCACTGCTCATGCTTCATGTTCAACTTAACTGCTTCATTCCATACAACATCTTCTCGATTTGGCATTTCGTTGAACACTCGATTGGCACATTCTATGCCCCAACATCTCTCATAGAAGTTCATGAGGGCACGCTGGACAGGAGCACTGGAATCAAGGGACCTCTTGATCACACAAGCATGAATTACTACACCCAACCACAAGTCCAGTACATAAGTGCAAACTCTCAATGCAACAGCGAAGATCCTAGCATCAAAGACCATTCCTTTACAATGCAAGTCATCTAATACCTCAAGAATTTGCACAGGCAGTTCCCTGAAGTCCTTCAATTCCTCCGAGAAAGCGTTCCATCCAAAGTTGCTTCTGGCTAGGCCCAGCAAGAGAACTAACGCGGCTGATCTGTGATCACCAAAGTTCACGTAATGCCTGATCAGGCTCTTGACCAAGTGATCAGCAGAACCCCACTTGCCAGGCATTTTTACCATCTTGGCATGAATCATCTGCACAGACGCTAAAGAATTGACTCCATTTAAGTCACCCAACACCGCAGGGACACTCAAAGATGGAAGGTGCAAAGCACAGGCTGGAGTAGCCGTAGAAGGGGCAGAGTCACCAAGAGCAGGGCACGAGAGAGAATGGCTTCTGAGCTTGAGGTTCTGGGTCTGAGGTTCTTTAAGGAACAGTGTGTTGGTTTGGTGAAATGGAAGGAGTCCGTCCATGGCGGGTAAAGTGGGTCGTTATCAGTTGGTCTCAGAAGAAGATGGCAGTTAAGAGAGCAGCGCCCTTGCCAGTGAGAAGGGTTCATTTGGCGTTGAAACTGAGAAAGGAGCCAAAAAAGGGTCCAAACTCTTCTTCTTCACATCTGCGGATAAGCTGATAAGGTTGGCGCAATCCCGGAAGATCATATTTCTTTGTTTATCTCTTAAGCCTGCTTGAGAGTAGCGGAAAAAGTACAAACCACCCTTCAAAATTTGAAAAATTTCAAGATACCACTTTATATTTCAAAAAATTATGAAAGAATTATGTGAGATTTCACCCGTTAAAGTTTGAATAATTTCAATTGTTCCATGTAGTTTTTTTTTTGGTACTACAGAAAAGTCAAAATGGGAAAACCACAAAATTATGACATTTCAAATTGAGATGTAAAGTCCAACCACCGGTGCTCCTTTCCCATCGTCCGCGAAATGAACAACTTACCAGACCGGTGCGAGGATAGTAAAAGATGAAGGTCTACTCAGTGTCATGAAGGTTCTCCAGTGGTCTGGGAAATAATATCAGTGGTGACCTTTAAGTTGCTAAGCATGTTGCAGAAACAGCAGCCCCAACATTGGAATCGTGGTTCCTTATGCTTCCATGGCCTCCCTGCGACTCTCTAACAGTTTCCTCTGCACACGCTTCCGTGTCACGGACCCAGGATGTCCTTGATTTCTTGGCTGGCTAAGACGAAGAAATCGTGTAATCCTCCCCAATTGTCTATTTGGATGCGAAAGTTGGAACTTTTCCTTTAAAAACTTTTGTTACTAGATTTGGTGTATTGGTCCACACGAGGTATTTGAGATTGACCTGTTTGTTGGCCGATCACAAGGTTGGAGGTTTCCAGTCTTCTAGCACCCTTACCACGATATATAGGAGTTCATAATCTCAAATACTATCTCTCTGTCTGACATGCGCAGCAGACGCCCGGACAAGCTTATGGTCGCATCATGAGTTCGACTTAGTAGTTCAGAACTAGGGAATATGTATCAGTTTTTCTGCATTAAGAGATTTATCATCAGATTCTTCCAATACATTACATCATGAGTTCCACTTACTAATAATTTCTTCATGTGCTTGAGCTAAGGATGAAAATCCGCTTTGGAAGAGGAAATAGCGAACTCCATCGACTTCCCACCCAAAACTTGGGATGAATTGCATCCATGAAAACACGGGCAAATGACATTAAACAACATAGACCAGAAAAGAAACATGTTATACAGAACATATACATTCCACTCTTATCTTTAGGCACAACAAATGGAATTTTATCTGTATTTCATCATACTGCGACATGGGAGGCCCCTACATTGTGAAAACAAAAAGATTAGCATCTTCCACGGTCTAAGTTCAATACTCCTGACCAGAAGTACATGCGGGTGTGATTCATAAATTGTTCCAAAACCATAAACTGCGTACATTTCATACCCAACTCTTTTATGAAGCACTCCACTTACAGCAACATAGAGGAAGAAGTAACCCCAAAACAAGTTGAGAGCTCTGCAGGGTAATTACCATGGTGGACCTTCAATTTACAATCTGAGACCCTCACAATTGGTCTTAAGAGATTTTGCTAAATGTCTTGGCTTGTTCGCAGAATATGTAGTTCAACAATAATTTCACCAACGTTCTCTTGGCCGACCATCAGGAAACACAGGAAGGAGCTCTTTCTGATCCTTGTTTCTCGAAGTATCGGCCTGCTTAATAGGGTTGATTGTCCGCATTTTCACACTTCCAGCATCATCAGCAAAATCTGGTGGAGCATTATCGTCTTCATCAGTCCAATCATCATCAAAATCCCCATCATCATCATCATCATCATCCTCATCATAAAATCCATCATCTTCATCCATTGCATTCTCAACATCAGACCAGTCTTCATTGTCCTCTAAACCACTTTCACCCTCTTGATCGGTGGTCCCCTCTGCTCCCTCATCACCACTTCTAGAAGCATTCCTTCTCGGGAACCTAGGAACCATAACAAGTGAACGGAGCTTTTCTTTGATGAGCAACAACCGATCCTTCTCTATCAAGTGAGAATCACGATATGCTTCCCGGAGGAAAACTGAATCCCTTTCTCCCTTGAGAGACACATAGAACAAGTCTGGATGCCTGATCAGCATTCCTCTCAACTGTTGAGAGAACCTGAATTCCTCTCTAAAATGAGTGAGGTGATCAACCAGAGTTCTTTTCTCTACAGTGAGGCTCAGGATCTCATGCACAACCCCGCAAGCATGCTTCTCTTTCTGCGGGGTACCCGGCCTAAGTGCTGAGAAATCAGAATAGGGAGATATATAAGGCATGTCCCGGAACTTGCAAATCCTCCTCATCTCACCCCTGGCCAGGCTGAGACCCTTAGGTAGCTTCACTCTATTGAACTTGACAGGCCGATCGATAATCAGATCTTTTTCCTCTAACTCCTTGGCCCTGTTTTCCTCTTCTGAGAGCTCAGCAGCTGACACTGCAAGCTCGGGGTCCCAATGAGTTAGCTCTAAGGCAGGGCCTCGTGCCGTTGCCATGACTGTGAAATATTGTGGATAGCGGTGACAGATTGTATCGCGAAATTCCAGAGGAAGACCAAAATCGGTCCTCAGGTGAGCAATCTTCTCAAGCAGTATACGCTTCTCAAGTGACATCATCAACAGCTTCCTAAGCTTCAAAACAAGCATATCCTCCGTCTCATTCCTCACCCTCAACTCCTCCAAGTACAGCCTCTCAGCTTCAGCCGTCATCTTGAATTTCAGCGAATAAGCTCCTTCCTCAACAATCTCAAACATGGCCGGGAATTTCCTCAGCAAGGCAATGAACCGCCTCTTTTTCGTCAACCTAAGGTCCTGCCTGTACTTCCCCAATTCCCTAAGCGACATGGTACGATCGGGCTGGCTCACTAGGATCTTCCTAATCTTTAATACCAACTTCAATTTCTTGTCCCTTTGGATCACATTGTCGAGGGGAAGCTCCTTCCTCCTCTTAACCGCAGCTCTCACGGGAAAAAAGGGGACATAGCCCTTTCTTGTATCATCACTAAAAGCTCCATCCTTTCCTGGAAAAATCAAACTCCCCCCCAAGAATGGAGTTTTCCGCGAGACTAACGAGAGTCGCGAATGGGTTCTCAGAGGAACTCTGGGCTTATCAAGAGAGTGACAGGCGTAGGAACGCAAAAAGGGAGCAGGAGCAGCCGCTGAACATTTAGGCGAGAAAAACGACAACTTGGGATCCATGGCTATGGGAGTTTCAGGAGCCCAAGATACCGACGAACCTGCTAATCTTGCATCTATGCATGGGAAATTCAGAGCGAGAGTGGATCTGCAATTGACACGCACAGAGAAGCGGACAAGACGACTCACCCCGACAGCTCTGCTTGGCGTTGATAATGGCGGACTCAGGCCCTGCGCGAGTAGGACTGGCGCTTCGGCTTGGGGCCTGGGGGAGGAAGAGGGGTTTATCCCAAACTGGACGGAAATGGCAAAAACCCTTCCCAGATATTTTGGGTTATTTGCAGATTTGGCCCTCCTTACTTCTTAGCATGCGCGTTATTTGTCTTTTCAATTTTCATTTTCTGCAATCAAGTCCCCTATCATCTTTTTATCATTCATTCAAGTCCTCTAACTTGTAATCACGCGCTTTCAATTGATGTTTCCTTTTTCTTTTTTGTACAATTTGTTTTCTTAGCATTATGTGACATTTTTCTGCCACGGCGATAATACCACGGTTGTTGACACCTAAATTTTGACGTCTCGTTTATTAAATAAAAATTAGGGACTAATCTTTGGTCTCTTCAAAAAAATGTTTTGATATAGTTGCATATAGTTTTAGGAGAATTTTGCATATAGATTTAATTTCATATTAAGTGGATCTATGCAAGAAGAGCATGTAATTTCGTCCAGGTTCATTGTTTCTTTAATAGGCGAAATTAAGAAGATCACGATTGTGAGAAGATTTTCGGCCATAGTTAAGAAATATTTGCATGAAATCGGTTGATATTCGGTCGAATAAAATAAAAAGAAAAAGCATTGGTGAATATTTGATCAAAATTTTTAAAGGATTTTACTGAATATATTTGTTATCCTTGCTCCGAGAGAAGATCTGCGTGGGGTGGCTTCTAAAAGAAACTTCACAGCAAAGAAAACTAGAAAAAAGGGGATAGAATGCGCGGGCAAGGCCCTATTCGTCGCTTGCAATCGGTCCCAAAGATTAGTTAAAGATCTTATCTTAATTTGACTTGAGTATTTTGTTGCTTAAAATTGATAAGATTTCATGTATAGCTTGATTTTTTTGGGTGATAGGCATTATCAATTGGAATTTGTTTTCCAATTCACAATCGCATATTAATTTTTTATTCAATCTATAAGGCTTTAAATGGAATAATTAATTGCATAGGAATCTATAAAATTGATGTCTTGATCTTTAAGACTTAAGATCAATTTTTCGACTTTATGCGCGAACTTTTGTTGGTGAACTTAGATGTTATTTCATGTTAAAATTGATTTGATGTGTTTATTTTCTTTTCTTATTAAGAATATCCAAAAAGATTGCATGTTTAGATTAAGTTGCATTATTAAACTAGATTGCATATTTAATTTAAGCATTTATTTAATTACGAATTTCCATTAATAAAATTAAAAATAAAAAAAATCATTTGACCTGCTTTATTAGTTCTTTGTTTATTGCTTTGTTTCATTAAGCATTTACATTAACATTTGCGCACTCATGTGATCATCATGAATGTTAGGGAGTTAATTTAAAATCAATTCAAGTTATTTGCTGACTTTTTTTGGAAATGAATGAAAATGTATCGAAATGGTGTTAGAGTAGTCAAGCGTAATCAAGTCTCCATAACCATAGCCTTTGGTTTGTAAGGGTAAAGTACAGCTCCCGGTACTTTATATGGGTTTCTAATCGATCTACCATAAATAGATTAGTAGTGAATCTTTTGAAATCAATTTTGCATGTAAAGAATTAAAACTTAAGTGGTGAATTAGTATGAGCTTGGGAGAGTTCAAGTTAAGTCAACCTTAGCAATTTATTAGTCGAACTCTAGGTGGCACACCTTCGGAGAGGTCGCGACAATGGTAATTATTGATGTGGCGATTTAGTGATGGCCACTAATTAAAGGATTTTGATTGCACGAACTGAGGAAGTCGTAGGATTTGATTGTAGCACAATAAAACTTAAAAGGACCAGATTATATAATCTCAAGAAATTTGGGGAACTTGATTGGCTAATAGAAAAGTCAAAGGATCACACTATAAATACCACAACTAAGAGGACTTCAAAATATACTCAAGTCGCGCCGTTTCTATCACTTTTTTATTTCCATTTCCAACTTTTCAAAGTTTTTCTTTTCTCTTACCTCCTCTATTTTCCATTTAATATATATTTATCGGTTAGTAGCTTTGGGACGAGTCTACGGTTCGTTAGGAGGCACCATGTCCTTTCGGTCTTTTACTATTGAGTCTACTAGGACGCGTTTGGTAACGTTTCTATTTAAGGGAACAATTTTTTACAAAAATATATTTTTTTGTGTTTCTACCCTTTAGAATAATTTTTGAGTAAAATAGAGCGTTTGGTAAAAAAGTGTTTTTGGAATAAAAATGTGTTTGGTATGATTCACAAATTTTGTATTTTTTTTTGTTTTTTCTTCTTGTTTATGGACGTCTGACCGCCATTGCTGCCATCGAACCGCCATCGGACCGCCATTGGGCGGCGGCTGCGATGGTCGAGTGATCGAAAGTTGTAGCAGCAAAAGAGAGAAAAAAATAAAAAAAAATGTTTCTTAAAAAGTGTTCAAGAACAAAAAATAAATTTTTTTGTTTATTATTTTTGTTCCAAACCTATTCCTTAGAACTAATTTTTCTCGGGAATAAAAGTGTAAACAAATACGTTTTTGTTCTTTTTTTGTTCTCTAGAACAAAAGAACAAAAGTGTACTTGTTTATGAACATTATCAAACATGGCCTTAGCAACTATTCACAACAATTAAAATCAAAATATGTTCAACCGTTGAGATTTATCGCATTTCAATTTATCCGGCTCTGGAGCCGCCGATGCCGAATCCGCCTCGCGCCTGCCGGCATCGAACTCGACCCGCCTCTATGTGCCTCTCTCTTATTCCATTTTTACTTTCTTCGTTCGATTCACATTAATGTCCGGGCGATCTAGGTTCTTTGCCGCCACGTATTTGTTTGTCCGGACATATATGTTGTGGGTTCTTTTCTTTTCAATGAATTCATCGAAATCTTCGAATGTGGCCGAAGATTATCATGTGGGCTGTTTCTGTTCAGGATGGGGGGATGCAATTGCGAACAGTTCTATGTCATGCGCAATTTTCTGAGCTGGCTGGTAAACCAACTCATGCTGCCTTCTGCTTTGGTTTTGGGCGTGTGCCTTGCTTCGAACTTCCTCCCGTGTTACAATGCAGAGACCAGAACGAGTTCAGCCGTAGAAGGCCAACAATTACGCCTATACTGTCATTTCTATTCATTTTAATTCGCAATGTACGTGTCGGATTTTCATCGTGTTCGATTTATGCGTAAATTCTTCTACCAGTCTTATTATGTTCATCAGGGTGACGAGAATAGGCGCGGCTACACGG
This sequence comes from Melaleuca quinquenervia, assembly GCA_030064385.1. Lineage (NCBI taxonomy): Eukaryota > Viridiplantae > Streptophyta > Magnoliopsida > Myrtales > Myrtaceae > Melaleuca > Melaleuca quinquenervia. The sequence goes on along the minus strand of CM057721.1, from coordinate 16,127,850 downwards.
CGTGAGTCTTTCGAACAGTAAATTCTTTTGATGTATCCGTCTTGCGATGAGGATGAACGCTACCAAAATTGGTTGACACTCGTTTATTCTCCACTCGAGATCCGGAGACGGCGGGCCGGCAGAAGTCTTGATGCTGTAGATCGGGGACAGTAGCTCTGCAAAAGATTCTGCAATTCCATGAGACTCGGGAGCTTATCCTACCAGCTTCCATTAGGCCTGTGGTCTACACCTTTGACCTTACTGGAAAACTTAGATAAGTGGAAAGTGCATTAAGGACATAAGAACTTAGATACGTCATAGGCCGGACCTCTCTACAGTGTCTAGTTTTCCGGTAAGGTGCAGAATCCGAGTCCTAATGAAAGGAGCGGTTGGTATGATGAGTTTCCAAGTCTTTCGGAGATGCTGTAGAGAGTGCAGAAGAAGAAAATGCAAAAAAGGAAATGCGTTGTTTTAGAAGAAATCTCTTTTTATATGACAACGATAAGAAGTTTTAGAAGAGTTCCTTCACGACACCTTCAAGGTAAACCACCCCGTGAGGATTCATCCAAGTAGATTATTCCTGGCCCTAAGCTACATAGGCTTTATTTGAGGGGTTGAAAAATGATGACTTTTGCAGTCTGAACAGCGAAGGTGATATTGCTAAACTGGTGAACTGTAGACAAGAAGTTAAGTTTCTTGTCCTTTTGTTTCGATTATACATTAGTTAGCAACTGGAACTTTTGACATTTCCGCAGCGAGCTTTGGAATAGGATCGATCCTTATCAAATTCTCTAAGGGAAAGAGAATTCTGTTCATTGACAGTTCCATCGTGCGAAGCCACTTTCCGTGGTCTGACAGCTGCAATGTCATTTTCATAATGACGTTCAGATCAGTGAGTGCCTCGAATACATTTTATAATAAGGTTCACGAAGTGCGGATTCGTTTTCTTTTCATATTTCAGGACATTTGTCTTGGTTGCATCTTCATCGTCCATAGTGGGAATCCTACCGAGAAGCATAATCCATTTTTGCCAGCGAAGAATCGAGTAATGACTGGTAGAGGCACACCTAGTGAGGAAGGATCTTGAATTGGCTCGACGACTTGGGAGGTAAAAGGCAGCCTCAGTGAGCGATTGCATATGCCGAAGACCAGCATCATTATGTACGAAGTGATCCTGTTTCCACTGTCCTGTGAATCCTCAGTGATCTTGGAGATCCAGAAAAGTAATTTGCGTTGTAGAACGATCGAAGAAAAAATTCCTTGTTGGATGGATGGACAGAGAAAGGAAAGTGCTTCATGCACTGTCGAGGTTCGTTAGCTCTGTCCAGCAAAAGATCTCTATAAAGAATAGGTTTGTCCTGTCGAGCTTAGCCCGTTAACCCAGATTCCATCAAATGTAGCAGCAGGCGAAGCGGCAAGAGGAAGTTGATAGATTATACTTTTTGAACCATCGACATCTCCTGGCTTTCTCTGCATTCGCGTGTTTGACCAGGGGAATGTCCTTGTTGTTTTGCATACTCTGGAAAAGAAACAAACAAAGGGGATGAAGACGTAGTGGCACTTGGACCCATGCGTACAATCAGGATTTAAATAAGATGGGTCTACATATTATGCCTCAGAGCCTCATCCTTTGGTTCTTTATAGTACCAAGGGCTCGCAGAGGCACATCAGATGTCGTATATTAAGGATTCACGGGTTCACTTGAGGGGATTTTCAGAGCGGAGAGGCCTCGTCCAAGCTCAGGTCACACTCTAACCTAACTTTTCCCAAGTGCCCTAGGAATGACAGTTCAGATCTCCAAGCTCTCTCTCTCTCTCTCTCTCTCTCTCTCTCTCTCTCTCTCTACTGCAAACAGTCAAGTCTAATGTTGTCCTAATCAGAGAGAGCTCTCAAAGACGCAGCAGGGCATTATAGCTCCCCCATCCAGGCCTCTCTAATAATATATGTAAGAATCACCAGAAGAAATTTAAACTGACCGGGTTGTAAGTTGAGCGCTTACTATGGTCAGTTATCTTATTTGTAATTGTTACAGGTGCGACATGTAATTGGTATAGAATGCAGTTAATTAGACACAATTTGCTTCAGGAAATATAGATATAAGATAGATCATGAGGTCCATCCATGCTTCACGCACGTCCCTACGTAGTCTCTTATATGTCGCATAGACTCCCTCTTTTCCACTATCCGATCGTGCTATATAGACAATACACGACTAAAAAGTCAGCATTCCAGGACTACTTCTTCATGTTTTTGCTTGGTAGATGAATACACATACATAAGAAAATGCAGAAGGTCGCATTAGTTAATTGGAAGGATGAACCTATACAAGAAACCATCAGAGCTTTCATTCCAGACTGTCTTTTGAGGAGTTGTGTGTGTTTTATTCGACATTTGCTTGCTACTAAGCGGATATATAATCACATTTTCGACCTGATGAGTCGTCCTCCGACTCCTTAGTAGAGTCTCGTGCCTGAAGGAAAGACCGCACAATCGGTTCGCCGATGCCAGCTTGTAGCAAACCAAAAGGGTGCTTCATTTTTTTTGGCCAGTCAAAAGGAACACCTGAAGGGACTAAACATGGGTCATAATGGGTCAACCAGAAGTCAAACTCTTGTTCTTTTGTATGGTTGGTTGGACCAGCCGTTCCCATGGTTCTCCTACGCATGCCATCGAAAGAGACGTTGCCCACGCACCACCAGTTTCATAATTCCCATTGTTCTTTTGTTCCTTTTTTCCAGAAACTTACTAAACAAACGTGGTACAGAAATTCTCTTGCTCCAACTACTGCGGCATAACCAAATCACCCCTAGAAAAAACTCCTTGTTGTGTTGCACATTGGAATGATCAACTATGGATAAGCGCAGGCGGAAGCGAGCCAAGACTAGCTGTTGCAGTCATGAAGGTGGGTGTTTCTTTGTCTACTGGACCTTTTTTTCCTCTACCAATAATGGCTGGAACTGAAAGTACTCATTGTTCTTTTCTTGTTCATCCTATGTTCTTTTGCCTAACCTTTTTAGCCGTTTAGCTTTTGTCCATTTGCTCCACCTTTCATGGATGTCTCAAACGTTCGCCATCTTTTTCTCTTCATCCCTTTTGTTGCCCGTCTCTTATGCTTCCTTTGTTATAGTTCTGTTGGCTCCCCTGATTGGTCGGTCATATGATTCATTTCGTTTAAAGTTTGTGTTGTCGCCTTCTAGATAACTTCATCTCAGTTAACTCAAATGTTTGTCTGCATAACGTCATTTTTTTAAGCAGAGGTGAGCAGTGTTGAGTGGAAGTTCATAAACATGTCGGAACAGGAAGAAGATCTCATCTATAGAATGTACAAGCTCGTTGGAGACAGGTATAACAAAAAAAGAAGAAACTTTCCTTTGTTTCTTGTTGAGGGGGTGATAGTAAAAATATAGCAAAATACGCAGAGTCAGTTGCTCGTTCCACGTTATTTTAGAAATACGATAGATCCACACCATCACTACGCTGGATGCAGTTAGTTCATGTAATGCACACGATAGACCAACACATCATGCACCTCAGTTCTTGGGTCAGATAGGTGTCAACTCAATCAAACTTTTCTTGAATGCAACACGACGCGCACAAGAGTGGTTGAGACTGCATGCCACAAAAGGATCCACTTTTGCTTTTGTGTAGGACCTAGCAGGGGCTCGCTGCACACCATGCACAGAGATTAACTTTTCTTATATGTCTGAGATGGTGGTCCATCCGTGTCCATGCAGACATGATAATGGAAAAGCGAAAATCGCGAAATATGTTCTAACAGTGATCCACTTCTGCCTCAGTTAACGTTTGCGCCAACTTGGCATTATTTTGGTCATGATTTTAGGTGGGAATTGATAGCCGGACGGATTCCAGGTAGGAAAGCCGAGGAGATCGAGAGGTTTTGGATGATGCGACACCATGAACTCTTCGCCAACACCCGGAGAGAGATGGAAAATCCGAACACCATCTTCGAATCTCTCCAAACCCACATTACTGATCCTGAAAATTAGCTGCTGCTGCCTCTCTCTCTCTCTCTCTCTCTCTCTCTCTCTCTCTCTCTCGTTCATTAGTCTTCATTTGGAACTTTTATGGATTTCGGTTGAGTTGTTAATCTTCATCTGATGAAAGTGAGGACGTACATTGTGTGTGGGGGGCTTGGCTAATTATATGCGGCTCTTTCTTTTTTGGGCAACCTGAGGGTCAAAGTCCAACAAAGGACAACAGTGGAGGCCAGAGAGAAGATAATTGAAGGAAGGAGCTTAGGAAGGACATCTCGAATGTACTCCCGTCATCATTTATGGTTGGACGGACGCATGCGTCTCCATCGCCTTTACATTGATGTCAAGTCGGAACACCAACCACATGCGCATGCAGTTTGATTTTTCGAACTTATCTAGGATGCGCCTAACATCATCATTGCAGCTGAGCACAGGTTTCCCAAGAACTAAAAGGCATGCTATATAGTTCTCTTGACTCTCGAAAAATTTTGAAATGTTTCTATGGTACTTTTTTCCGGCTTGCAAAGATGAAATCATCACGGCAGTTTGTTTTAGATGGCGGCCCATTTTGTTTAAGATTAGATCGTGGAAATAGTCGACTTAATTTTCTTTGAGGGTGGAAAAGAATGCTGATGAATGCCAAAGCCTCCTGGGAATTCTTCTCTCATGCAACTCCAGATTTACGAAAGTACCAAGTTGTCTCATGTGGGGAACACGTCCGCATGATGATAGTGCACTAATTGCCTTTTCGTGTACTTGTATCCGGTCCATGTCTGTCACAAGAACCCCCACGGTTTTTATTGTTCTGGGGCTTAAAATAATTTGTCTCCAAACCCGTTTCTTTGTCCTGCCGGAGGAAAGAAAAGCAAAGATGAAACAGAGGATGAAGAACTCAATTATCGTGTCTCGTCTCTTGATGCGTAATCAAGATTTAAAGGCGATTCTAGTCGCAATTGATTTTTATAAGCATCAATAGGTAGAGGATGAATTGGAAAAATAGTACTGTTTTGTTGCCTTATATAAACAAGTTGGAATTCATGTGCAAACGAGTTTGAGTTGCAAGATTTTGCAAAAGAGTGTTGGATTTATGGTGAAGGACATTGTAAGTGTCGTAACTTTAATATGGTCATCATTTTGACGTCAAAACTTTTCAATTTTCCACCTAAATGTCATAATTTTAAGAACATTGTCATAACTTTTCAATCCATCAATGAAAAATTTATCAAAAAAAATGGGTTAAACATATTGCAAGTGTGCCAATTTAGCCATAAATATTTTAATTGTGTCAAATGAATTATAAACCTTTTCAAATTTTGCTAATCGAGTCTATCTAGCAAACTTTAGCCATAAATCACTGGCTCAGATGTCGCCTTCCTCCGCCTCCTTTGATCCTCGTTGTCCTTCTCTCCTCTTCCCGCCTCCTTCATGCGTCGTCATCTGACAATTGAAAGCGGCAACGTACTCCATTTTTAGGTGCAGAAGAATGATGAGTAGGCTAATCGGAGAGAGGGATGAACGGGCCAAATGTTGTCCCTCGAGGGAGCGCGGGATTTGATTTGTTTTTTTAATAAATAAAAATAATTTCGATTTGGTCTGGATAAGTGTTTCCACCCTAGAATCGGGAATCGGATCATTGTTTCTTAGAACCGTTTAGAACCGACCGGTCCGGGCGATTCCCGGATGGGTGGTTTATAATGTTCACTCCTAGTTGCAATGGCCTCGCTCCAAATTTGGCAAGCAATGCTTTGCTAGATCAAGATGAGTGGCCATGAGCCCTTGCCCTAGACAAAAGAAGGCATTCCAAGCCTTGCCTAGAGCTGATGAGGGAGTTTCGATCATTGCTTGTGGTCGTCAAGTGTCTAGGGAAAAAAATAAGTAAAGAAAAAGAAAAAGAAAACAAAAATATCAAAAAATTGAAAATATTATTAAAATTATTAAGGTTAGTGTTGGCCATGTCACAAAAGATAGTTGCATTTCTTATCATCGATTTTTGGTCAAAAATTGATTAGATGTACTCAATTGACAAAACTTAAAAAATTTTGTGACTCAATTGATACAATTAAAAAGTTTAAAACTGAATTAGCATAATTACAAGAAGTTTATGACTTTTTTCAATCAACTGAGTGTTGAAAAATCAAACGTCGCGCTAATATTGATGGGGCTTATTATGAGTGATTTTATTTTATTTTTATAAAAATTATGACACTAAAGTGATCAATTGAAAAGTTATGACATTAAAGTGAATATCATACACTTATAGTATTATTTTTCACAAATTTGTACATGGCTGCTCGTAGCATTGATAGCTTGGCCAAGATTTTGAACTCTGCTTAAATACGTAAATTTGAAGTTACAAATTGGAAAAAAAATATTTTGCATGCAAATTTTTTAAAGTTTATTTAGAGACCCCGCCTTGTGCTTAATGCTGTTCTTTTTATTGTGTTTTAGAATCTTATGCCGAGTACATATCGGCCAAATCAAAACTAACTTAGAGAACTAGATAAAGATTAATCAAAAGCTATAGTTAGAAAGTAGTTAGGTGCCTTAGAATGCTTCGCCTACAATCGAAGAACTTACGCGAATAGTATGTTTATTTTGGAAAAAAAATTTCATGACAAATTAAAATGTTTTCCAAAAAAAAATCGGGAAAATGCTTTCCCTTTTTCAAGTAAAAAAATTGATTTCCCTAACTTTAACCATCCATACATGTCTGATCGTATATAGTTTTCCATTAATTGATCATTTTCAACATACCAAATGCATAAAGCTCTAGAAAGTTAATTCGCGAATTTTTTTTTCTCTCAAACAAAACACCATGATTTTGCATTTTATGGAACCTGTTTTCCATTGAATATCTGAATAGCATGCTATTAATCCAATGAGATACAACTAAATGGCTCTTGGCTTGATTGGTATAGGCGTCATCTACCTGAACATTGCTTCTATAACATGTGATTACCATCGTTCTTAATTAACCTAATGAGATGATTAAACTCAATTACGATACATTTATATACTTCAAAATTGGATTTCATTAGGAATCGGCTTGATTAGTACAGGCATCAGTGGAAGTCATTAATGTGGCTAATTAATGACAGGAGCAACCTCTAGATTATACTAAAGAAAACGATATGATGTGTATATCGCCTTTTCTCTTCTCATGATAATGCCTCTTGAGATGCAGTTTGATTTTGAGCCTCGATCAAATCGTCCGTCCGTACTATTTCTTAAATTTTAAGTTTTTTCCCTTTTCCGAGTTTGGATTTTGATCTGATAGAGTAAACTGAAAATGGAAGGCGGGTTCGGGTCATGGGCCTAAAATGGACAAGGCTCGACCATTATCGGGTCGGCCCGAATGCTTGATTTTCTTCTTTCCGTCTCTGAATGAATCAGCAGTTTATCAAGATTCAAGCCCACCAACTCTTTCGTTTTGGGCTGCCTCAGCGTCTCTGGACTCTCGAGTTTGGCTGAAAGGTTAAACTTGGGAGACGCCATGAGGGGCCTTCGTGCTTATTTGATTCCACAGCCATTCACCTAATCTCAAAAAGCCTTCGATTAGCTTCTTCTCCTTTTACACTTCTCCTTATCCAGTTTTATTGACTTAAGTTGGCCAGGTAAAGCTAAAATCCCGACGGGTAGTCTGAATATGAGAGGCATTTGCACTCGACGGTACGAGGTGGGTTCATGGTGTCGGGTTTCTTCAACAGTATGCAATGCGGGTTCAATTTCGTCTCTTGGTCAAGCTTTGATCGAGTCACATGCTTCATCTTATATGTCGAGATACTTATCGAGCTTAAATGGGTTTCTTACCGAAGTATCTCTAATACATGACAGGGGAATGGCTACTTCCTTTGCGTGGCCAAACTCCAGGATTGGAGTACTGTAGGCGCTCAAAATAAAGGGTTTAAGTTAAGAATGCATGTGGTGCGGTCTTCCTATACTTAAATCTTTTTTAGGGGTTGTGATTATGACAAGCTGATGCAGTATAAGAATAAAGAATCGTAGGTGGGTCCATCACAAGGTGTCTACTTTATGGCAAACCGTAGAATGTACTGAATTCAATTTCAAATGTCAAGGATGGAGAAAGGACTGGACCCCCACCTTACCCTTTTAATTATCAGAATGGCTTGAAACGAGTGGAATTGGAAATTTTGCAAGATACACTCACCCAGTCTCTCTCTCTCTCTCTACTAACCTCATGTTAAATGCCCGTTTGACCAGGTAAACGCTTGTCTAAATTGAACAAATTAAAGAAAAACCAAGCTAAAGAGCTGGGGAAAGCCCCACGCGTTGTTCATGTCCACATCAAGATTAATATTTCAATCGCCCAATTTACGTACTCGATATCATCACCTACCCAAGAACAAGCGAAAAACCCCAAATTGTTCAATTTTCCACGGGTTCGCACCACAAAGAGAGATTCTATGCATGTGCCCTCGCGTGAGAAGCTTTTCATGGTCAAGAAGGGCTTTGCTTGCACTCTTTGTTTATATTTACATTGCCATAGTGTTAAAGAAACCCGCACCACTTAAATTTACGAGCGTTATATACCCTTATACACACTCGGTCTCCCTCGACCTCCGAATACAAGATTTCTTGCGGGTGCGGACCCATGTTCTTCTTCCACCTTCATTTTGAACTTTTGCATCGGAGATTCTAACAAATGGGAACATTACATAATGATCTTCTTTCGACCCACTTCCAAAACCGATAGCTTAGGCGATTGAGTTTCATGAGGCAAATTGCTGGCATCCAAAATTGCCCAAGTCCTTGATCGTCGACTCGGACCATTGATCTTGTTTGTTCTTTTGTCTTATTTGATCTTGTCTTTGTCTCTGCTTTTTCCAAGGCTGACCACGATTGCATCCGATCTTCATATCTTTGATTTTCTTGTCAATACGCGCTTCCCGTCCAAAGAAACAACAGATAACCCTTTCACATCCTCTGTAAGATTTCCATATCGATTCACGCTTCGACGGGAGTAACGTCGACACTTTTGGACGAAACGCAGATCGACTTATTATCTCCTCGAGGTGCGTCCTGTCCTGAGGATTGTGAAGAGCACTAATAAATTCAGTCGTGGCCAACACCGCGTAGAGAAGGTGGAGGACGCGAAAGGAGAAAATAATACACGGGTCCATTTTTTTTAAAATTGAATTATGTGCTCCCTACGATTTTTACTCTGAATATATTTGTGTGCTTGTATTGTTTTTTTTCCCGTTTTTCTTTGTAATAACAGGGAACACGACCCGAATTGATGATTTTTAGATCAATAAATTACCTTACGAACCTTGTAAATCAGGTAAGGTGCAAGCTGAAGCACCAACGAAAGGTCTGAATATGAAATCATTTACACTCGGCGGTATAATATAGTCTCACGCTGTCGCATCTTTTAAATAGCATACTAGTTGAATTTCTCAAGACTTTGATGGGATTCAATTTGTCTCTTGTTCATCTCCAAGCAAGTCGCACCTTCCATATTGTATGCCGAAATTTTCATCGAGCTCCAATGGATTTATTATAAAAGTACGTATGATATACGTTTTTCTTTGTCGCACGGGTTGGCGAGCGGAAGATGGTTGCTTTCTTTACGTGGGCAAACGCCAACATTAGAATATTTCATATTTTCCAAAATCAATGGTGTGTGGGACTCCAGAGTGCATGGGGGTTTGGCCTTTCTATGCTTTTATGGTTGTGATTACGACAAGATGGCAACGTATAAGAATTAAAAGAATCGCAAGTGGGTCAATCACACGGGTTCCACTTAATCAAACTGTAGATTGAACTCAATTCAATCGCACATGTCAAGGATGGAGAAAGAAATGGACACCATCTTTACCCTTTTTATTCATGAGATAGCTTGGACCGAGTCGGAGTTCGAAATTTAGCTAGACACCCTTTCATTTACAACGCCCTTTTGACCGGGTAAACAAGTACCTAGATCGAAAAAAGAATGGAGAAAGCCCCACACGTTGTGCCAATAGTCCACATCAAGAATTAAATTCGAATTTAAGTTTTGTGCCGATATCAGTGTAGGAAGATCATGCTTCTTTGGACTTAACTTTCAAAACTAATAATTGGTGCACCCAAATTTCATTAGGCAGATTAAATCCTCATCTCTTCGTTAGGCATAAGAAGATGTTCCCCTACCAGATGTCGTGCGCCTTCGTCGGTTTAGGTGTGAAATTCAACTGCTGAATTGGCCCTTCGCCATTTCAAAGTTCCAAAACGATCGATTAGTCGAGGACGATGGAATACAGGGCGGATGAGTCCGCATATTTCGGCTCTAATGGGAGGACAACTCTATGAGATGAATATGCTTAGTTGCTCTCCACGATTTAAGGGCATTCAGTAATTTTAGCTCCATAGGAGTTAAGGACGATAAAATTACCCACGTTATGCATCCCATGGTTCCATCGTGGCTGCGGCGCAGCCGTTCTATCTCTTCTCCCTCTCAGCTCGCACCATCCCAGTCCACGTGCTAGGGGATGGAGGCCGTCGCCGGGCACTCACCTCCTTGGGTCGAGCTCGATATGGTCGACTACCTCAAGGGGCTCAGATCCCAGCAACCATAGGGGTGCGGGCTTGGAACTTGAAGATCCAAGGACAGGAAAATTGTTAGAAAAGTTTTGAACTTTATGCAAATTCAGTTGTAAACCTTTTAATTTGGTCAATGTAGTCTTAAACCTTTTGAGAATTTATCGATTCGGTTCATCTGGCTAATTTTGACACAAAATTGGTGATGTGAGTGCCAGTGATGGAAATGTTTTTAATTAATTTTAGTTTTTCTTTTGACAAGGGTTAGCAAGGGGCCAGCTGGTCACCAACCATGGCCTGGTGACTCCTATCAGCTAGTACGTGATGTCTTGCGAGCCCTCATCGGCCACTAGGTGAGGGCTACGAGCCCTTCCCAGTTGCGGCAAGTACCATGGTCCTTGCCTAGTTGTGAGTGATGGCTTGGCGAGGGCTCACTACCCTCGTCACGGCTGGCGAGGACTAACAACCTTTGTTGAGTGGCTAGTTGGGGTCGTTGAGCCTCGGTCGATGATGGCCCCCCACAAGCCCTCATAAAAAAGGAAAAATAAAAATAAAAACATTTAACAGTATAAAAGATAAAAATTCCAAATTTTTTTTTTCACGTTAACACTGACTATACCATGTATGACAACTGACATTAAGGTCATTAATTTCCGATCAGAATTGTGATCAAATAGACTGAATTGACAAATTGTTATAAAGATTTATTCAAATTAAAATGTTTATGATTAAATTGACACAAATGCGGTAAATTTAGGGTGCCTTCAATGATTTTCTCCTGCAAGGACACTGTATGTTGAAACAACCCAAAGGCAACCTTCCCCAGGCCACGACGGGAGAGATGTGGGTCTGTACGAGAACACGCATAAACAAAGAAATGGGACCATTGGACTGGGGCTTGGCCCCTCTTGTCAACTTACATATCTTAGAGCTAGTGTGGAGCCAAAAACAGGGTTAGATTTAGCGCGATCCTCACGGTCTTGCTAGAAATTTGTCACAACGTGTGCAGTCTATAATTCTTTTCTTTGTTCCACGTTCGTGTTAGGTCCGGACGACGAGATTAGTTTTATGGAACAGCTCGGGCACTTTTGTGCTTCTTGTCGCGAAAGGCGAGGAAACCAGGACAAAAATATGTGCATGTGTTTGGTATTTCTTTTTTCCATTTTTTTTCATAATAACAAGGAGCGCGGCCCAAATTGGTGATTTTTAGATCGATAAACTACCTTACGAACCTTATGAACAAACCCCAATGAACGGTCCGAATATGAAATCATTAACCCTCGATGATATAATGTAGTCTTTTTATATGGTCGCATTTCTTAAATGGCATATTAGTTGAATTTCTCAAGACTTTGATGGGATCTAGTTTGCCTCTTCCTCAACTCCAATCAAGTCACACCTTCCATGTTATAAAACTATCCATGATATACGTTTTTATTTACGTGGGCCAACGCCAACATTATAATATTGCATATATCCCAAAATAAATGGTGTCTGGAACTCCAGAATGCAGTGGGGTGAGGCCTTCCTATGCTTCTATGGTTGTGATTACGACAAGATGGTAATGCATAGGAATTAAATGAATCGCAAGTGGGTCAATCACACGGCTTCCACTTAATCAAACTGTAGATTGAACTCAATTCAATCGCAGATGTCAAGGATGGAGGAAGAAATGGACCCCATGAGATGGCTTAGACTGAGTGGGGAGTTGGAAATTTTGCTAGACACCCTTTTATTTACAGTGCCATTTTGACCGGGTAAACAAGAACCTAAATTAAGAACAAACCAAAGAGCTGGAGAAAGCCCACACGTTGTGCAATTAATGCACATCAAGAATTACATTCGAATTTAAGTTTTGTGCCGATATTAGAGTCGGAAGACCATCTTTCTTTGGACTTAACTTTCAAAAATAATAATTGGTGCGCCCGAATTTCATTAGGCAGATTAAATCTATCACCTCTTCGTTAGGCATAAGAAGATGTTCCCCTACCATATGTGTTTGTCCGCGCCCTTTCCTCGGTTTAGATGTGAAATTCAACTGCCATGGCTGAAATTCACGGCCGGTCACCAACTGTGGCTAGTATCACGGTCCTTGCTTAGTTGTGAGCGACGGCTTGGCAAGGGCTCACGACCCTCGTTGTGGTTGGCGAGGACTAATGACCTTTGTTGAGTGGCCAGTGGGGGTCGTCGGGCCTCGGTCGATGGCAGCCCCCTTAAAAAATTCAATAGTAAATTTCAAATTTTTTTCACGTTAGCACTAACTAAATCATGTATGGTAACTGGCATTGAGGTCATTAATTTCTGATCAAATTGTGATCGGATAGATTGAATTGATAAATATTTATGATTAAATTGACACAAATGTGATAAATTTAGGTTTCCTTTAGTGATTTTCCCCTGCAAGGACAACGATCGGAAACAACCCAAAGGCAACCTTTCCCTGGCCACGACGAGAGAGATGTGGGTCTGTACGAGAAAATGTATATACAAAGAAATGGGACCATGGGACTGGGGCTTTGGCCACTCTTGTCAATTTACATATCTTAGAGCTTGTGTGGAGCCAAAAAGAGGGTTAGATTTAGCGCGATCCTCACGGCCATGCTATAAATTTTTCACAACGCGTGCAATCTACAATTCTTTTCTTCGTTCCACGTCCGTATGAAACAGCTTGGGCACTGTTCTGCTACGCCCGAACGAAGGGACACCGCTTGCTGCTCCGCCAAGAACATCGCGAAAAGCGAGGAAACCAGGAAAAAGAGGGAGGACGGTGGTTGTGGCCACAACTTTTGCCGCAAAAGAAAGGGAGAGAAGACAAAAGAAGGACGAAAGTGAATGGAACGTGGTGCGACTTTGCTGTACCGAAGCCGCTGGTCACTTTCATTTCATACTTGACTTGAATTTCATCCACGCGGTTGCATGCCATCGAATGCTCCGCAAGACCAGACGCGGTTGCATGTGATCTGATTGCTGCTGATGCGACAAATCTAAGGTTAGTTTTAGTATGGTGATTCTCGTGGTTATGAAGGCCTCATCTGCCCAAACCCTACTTGACTTTCTCCAGAAGCATCTGCACTATAGAAAAGGCGATTCATCCCATTTACTACTGTCCTTTTTGCTGGATGCACCGCAATGGAGATGTATCGACAGAAGTTGTCCTTGCTTTATGAGCATATCTGAAGATAAGGGTATTGGTTGGACTTTTCCAGGCCCCTTTCTTTATTTGGGTTCACACATAATCGCTGACCGGATGTTTGGGGTTTCGTTGAGCAGGCAAGGGCCACGACGTACTCGTCCAACGTCGGCGACCCTAGCCGGCCCTCAAGCTTCCAGAAGAAAAGGTGAAGATAGCAAAAGAAAAGGAAAAATAAAATATAAAAAATTTCAAAATAATATTAGAAAATGTTGCCGACAGCACTAACACCGCCATGTAATAGAGGACTGCCGGTGTCCATGTTAGCGATTTCCTTATCTTGGCATTTGGCCACGCAACAAAAGTGGCCATTCCCCGGTCCATGGGACAAAGAAATACATGGACTGTCTAGATATTTAGATATTTTGATAATGAGTCCATTTGAGCTCGATAAACATTTCGATATATAAGATGGAGTGTGATGAATTAGATACACAATGAAATTTCGAAAACATCAAGTAAAATACCATTTAAGAAATTTGACTACGTGAAATTATTTTGCACAGTCAATTGCAAATAATCTCATGTTCGGACAATCCATCAGGATTTTAGCTCGCGTCTTACCTCGTGTGACTCTCTACCAAGCTATAGGCCTTCGAGGAACCGTAGTAACATGAAATAATTGAGGTTGGGAACTGGCCTGGTGTAGTGATGGTGGCTTTGGCTTTGCAGCAACATGCTTTTAAGGATAAGTTCTTGACAACATGCTTTGAAGCTCTTAAAACTACTCCTTTGTCCGGTTGGTCCAATATAATCTTAAACCAGTTGCGCTAGGCTACAAAAGAATGGAATTTGAGCTCAAAGAGACAGTCGCTTGCTGTTATAAAAGGTCAAATTATTACTCATATTGAGAATTTAAACGTTTTTCCTCAGATCTGTGCGAACTCCCAACCCTATCATTTTCTGCTTCTTCGGTTGTGATTGTCCTTGAATATTGTCCTTTTCAACTGCGAGTCTTCTAAATCGGGACAGAAAAGGACATGAGAATGTAGTCAAAACATGTGAATGCGCATGGGGGTTGAGGTATCATTTATTGCAATAAAAGCATTGGCCTAACCACTACATCCTCTTACATCAGGACTAGCCCGGTATCATCTTGCATTTGCGCTAGCACCACATCCTCTTACATCTGGACTAGCCTAAGTAGAAGCATTGGCTTGCCCCACTATTGTCTCGGACAAGTGCACTGGCGTTTGAATCCTTGTTCAGCTGCACTTCTCATTGCTTTACCTTTAGCCTAAACCCATATTCATTAACGTTAAAATTGGAACCTTGACATATAAAACTCACTTTTCTTTTTTAGGGCCTTGATCCAGTAGAATTGTCCTGAGATTGAGCATGACCTTGAGCTACAATTACCTAAGTCTATATGCACCATACCATCAAATACGACATTGCATATCATGATCATAACACCACTTACTTTTCCTTTGAGAAAAGTATTAAAAAAAGTCCAAACCTATAACATTGGTACTACATCAGTTGTAAACTTTTCTTTTATGATTGTGATTATGACAAGACTGTAATTTATGAGAATCATTGAATTGTAAGTAGGTCAATCACACGGTGTTTACTTATGTCGGACTTTATAAATTGAACTCAATTCAATTTCAAATGTCAAGGATGGAGAAAGAAATTGGCCCCATCTTTCCCCCTTTATTCATCAGATGGCTTGAACGAGTGGAATTGGAAATTCTGCCACTCTGTCTCTCTCAACTGACATCATGTCCCAATGACCCTTGGACCTGGTAAACAATTACGTATATTAAACAAAGACATAAAACAAAGAAACAAACCAAAGAGCTACGTAAAGCCCCACACGTTGTTCCAGTCCACATCAAGAATTACATTTTTAATCACCAAAATTACTCGATATCAACCTTCCCACGAATAAGAGAACCTGCAAACCACCCCGAAAGTGGTCTCTCTTCTTGGGTTCACATCACCACGAGAAACTCCATGCCTTTTCACTTCCCACGAAAAGGGGTTCATGGTCAAGAAGGACCACATTTTGAACTATTTGTTTCTAATTAAACTACACTTAGTGTTAACGTACACTGTATCTTGAATTGCTTGTCATGCTCTTTATGCTCGAGTGATTTCTCTCCACATGTGAATCTAGTCTTTTATATTGAATGCTTTAACATGATATCGGAGTTAGGCACTGTCCCCATTTGTCTCGTATATGCAGCCCTCCTTTGTCCTAAGAAATTAGAAGACGATACTCGTTCTGTAAGTTTTGTGGTTTAATATTTAATTATTCTTAATTTCGTCTTTTTTTGCTTAATACCAAGCATAGTCATGTTTAATTAGGGGGATCGATGTGCCCTGATAAGATATGAACTCAAAATTTTTTTGCTCTAATACCACGTAGGTTTTGTGGTTTAACATTCAATAATTCTATCTCCTGAAACCAACTTTCAAAACTAATAACTGGAGCGGCCGAATTTCATTAGGTGAATGGATTTCTATCCCCTCATTAGACATAAGAAGACTCTCCTCCACCACGTGTCCTTATTCGTACTCTTTCATTGGTTTAGAGGTGCAAAATAATATTATGGCCAATCTAATGAAATATTCAGACTTTATAAAATTATTGTCAAACTGTTTTAGAAATTTAAGCATCTATATAAGTCCATAATTTAACATTTATATATTTCAACATTTTGCCTATCCCAATGTCAAAATTTGGAAACAATTAATAAGTTGAGGACGACGAAAAGTCGGGTGCATGAGTACTTTTTTAAACAAATATGCTTTTGTTGCTCACCATGATTTCAAGAACATCAAGGTACGTCCTGTTCCTTGGATCATCAAGAGGACAAGTCAGTTCTTTCGTCGCCAACAGCACGTGGAGAAGGTAGAGGGCGCGAAAAGGAGAAAAAATATTACCTGTATTATTATTTCATTAATTTTTGTGCTATCTACAATTGTTTTGGGTTTTGTCCCTGTTGTGTTTGGTTATAAGAATGATGAAATTTGTCTTACACTATAGTTTAGGTACTTTATGTTAGGAATGTACCTCGAGTTTGAGCCTATGAAAGGAATCTGATCCGTTTTTTTGTTTGAGTGATTTTTTGATGTGAGTAGGTTTGAAAATAGGATACCCTATTTTGGATCCAAATGTCCTATGAATATAAGACATGGGTGTTTGTTTGTTGCCCATCATAGAGCATAAGAGCTTTCGGCCACAACGATCAATTGCGCGGTGTGCTCACGAATTACATTTACAAGAAAATTGTAAACATTTTGAAACTAATAAATCTCGTTGTGGGGTTTGTGAATTTTTTCTTTGTGAGATTGATTATAAGCAATTGCGAAATTTAATGAATGTACGGTTTTTTGGGCGGAACTCGAGATTAAAAAAATACAGAAAGTGTCTAGGCAAATTGAATACGATTATAATCTCTGAAACTATAGTAATACCTCGTCCTTACTTTTTATGCGAAGCATGTTCATATCGATTAGACTACAAAGGGCGAAAGTGAACGAAACGTGGTAGCCCCTTGGAATACTAAAACCCATGTTGATAAGGGCGAAAGTATTAAGCAGGTTTTCGTCCACGCAGTCGCATGTGATCGAAATGCTGCTAATTCAACAAAGCTAGGGTTTATTTTTTTTATGGGTATTCTCGTCGTAATGATGACCCAATTTGCACAAACCCCACTTCAATTCTTAGGAACGGTATTCGTCCCCTCGATTGCCGCCCTTTGCCAGATGCAATGCACGGGGCATTAGAAAAAAGAAGAAAAAAGGAAACAGGAGAGATCTCATGATAAATGCAGTTGTTTGATGTGCATATCATATCTATCAAGAGATACTGGTTTGACTATCTAATTCCCTTTTCTTATTAGCCTTGGCACGTCGTGCTTCGCTCGACCAGTTCCTGGGAGCGGAATTATACGTACGTTCGGTGCCGAATTGGGAAGGAACGATGTCTTGCCATCCTCGTTTCCGTTTGCTCGATAAGTCGATTTCGCGAAAATCCAAAGCGCGACGCGTCGAACTCTCCTCGACCCACGAATTCCTTAGTCTAGAGGCATGCACGGATGAGGGGGGCGAACGGTACAACATCCTTAATTAAACAAGTGTTAGGGCACGAGCTTTCTTGGCTGGATTCTTGATGGTGGAGCTGTCATTGTTGAGCTGGGGAAACATAATTAGACATTTTTCTTGCCCTAGAGGAGGAGGAAGAAGAAGAAGGAGGAGGATAGAAAATGCTAAAACCCCTCTATATATATATGTATGTATATATCATAAAGTATGTTAGGGGGTTTATTGATGAGGCTGGACTTGGTGGCATCAGATGGGAACGAGGGAGCGACCAGGTTCCATGGATCTTATCAACCTCAACGTAAGCGAGGGTTCCGAGGGATGACGACATGGGCCTACGTCACGCTACTGTTCCTTTCCTTTGCCGTCGTCCCCTTGTGGGGGCGAAGAGGTGGGGATGCAACGCGGAAGTGTGTTTGAAGATTCTCATTCTCTTCCTCTGCTGCTCGCACTGCCCCATCCTTTGACCATGAAAACCAGACGGACGTGTCTTCTGACTCCAGACTTTGCCTTGGTTTATCGCAAAAACCACTTTGACGGAGTCAGCAATTCTCATTCTCTCTCTCTCTCTCCGTGTCTCTCTCTCGTGGGGAGGACTAGCTTTCGAGAGAGGTTTTGGCCACACGGTTCTATCCAAGACCTCGAGTTCACTCGGTTTTCTTATCCTCGGCCAATCATCGAGCCCCCTTCTCTTTCCTCCTCTTTTCCCCCCCGGCTATAAGTAAGTGTCGCGAAGGATCGCAGCACACCCCCGCCCCGCCCATCTTCCTCTCGCCTTCCTGCCTTTGCTAGCAAAAAGCGTCCTCGTCCTCTCTCTCTCTTGCCCCCTTGGTGGTGTTATATACGCCCTTTTTCTCCACCTGGCCGCATCGGCCCATAGCCACGGGTTGAGCTTCTCCGTTGCTCTCTCGTTTTCGTCTTGTAGCCGGTGATCATTCAGAGACGGAACTCTAGTCCTTCACGCGTCGTGGCGCCGAGGTTGTTGATCCGACTGAGCCCACTGATGTCACCCGCGCTCCTTTGCCTTATGTTTTGATGTGCTCCGATCCCGACACGAGGAACCGATAGGGAAACCCATCTTTGGTTTCGGCAACCCTCGCCTTCCCGTCGAATTGTTTTTAGAGACAGGCCTTTGTCGGCGTTGGCTTGTTGGGTCTGATCTTGCGAATATGGAGACGGTCATCAACTGGGAACAAGACAGCCTGATCAACGAGCTGGCCCAGGGAAAGGAGCTGGCGAAACAGCTGAGTCGGCACCTAGTCAGCTCGACGTCGTCCCGCGAGATGCGCGAGGACTTGGTCGAGAAGATACTCTCTTGCTACCAGAAGTCGCTCGCAATGGTGAATTGTGATGCTTTCATGGAGCAGCACAAGCGCACCTTCAGCATTGAGACTAGTGGCAGCCCCAAGAATGAGGGGGGCGTCTGCAAAAAGAGGTAGCTACATTCATCCTGACTCGATGTGTTTATGCCGACTGGTGATGGTTCAAAGCTTTGAATCTGAATCATTCGTATAGAATTGTATTGATTGTGGGGCTTTCGCGAAACGCAGGAAGACTATGCCGCGTTGGACAAAGCAGTTCCGGATCAATTCAGACACCGAACTGGAGGGGCATCCTGAAGATGGTTATAGCTGGAGAAAATATGGGCAAAAGGAGATTCTTGGAGCTAATTTCCCTCGGTAAATTCTCCATTCCCAGTCCTCGCATTGTTCTGCTTTCGAATCAATTCTTCGTAAACTGGTGACCGATGATTTTAGAAAGAGCAGATACGAAAAAGTATCGACCTTTACCTGTCATGAATTAACCAGACACGATTGCGTGAACACCTGGCAAAAAGAAGCCTTTTTCTTCTTTTGGCTACCCCGATGAGTTTTGAACTCCCTACCTTGACGGCTGTGTCGAGATTCAGCTTGCGGATTCAGCTTTGCAATGTCATTTTAATTTATTTTATTAAGTTGCTTGTCCTCTAGTTGCCACTAGCCAGCAATTGTCAGCTTCTGCCACTGCACGTGGGTCTTGCAGTTAAATGGCTGTAGTGCCTTTCGTTATTTATTAGATTGTTGGACATGTCGGGGCAGCTGGGGGGTGGTCCAATTGGCGCCTAATCAAGTAGAATCTTGCTTGTAGCGAGAGCATGATCGTTTGTGCAGCATTGTCCTGAACAAGATCTGTGCTTTTCCAGGGGATATTACAGATGCACTCACCGTAATGTCCAAGGCTGTTTGGCTACGAAGCAAGTCCAGAGGTCAGACCAAGACCCGACCGTCATAGAAGTCACGTATCGCGGGCGACACACTTGTATCCAAGCCCCTGGTTCTGCCATCAGTCCAGCCCCAGTTGTCAAGGAAGAGCCTCCAAAAGAAACCACAAACGGTCAAGAAAATCCCAAGCCGTCGATGGAGACCCTTCTGAGCTCCAAATGGGGACTCAGCGTCGAAACTGAGAACTTAAGCGCGAGGCAAGATGATGTGTTCCCACTGTTTCCCTTCGCCACCACCACAGTCGAGTCTGAGAATGGAGAAGGAGATTACTTTGCTGATGCACTGATGGACAACAGCTTTATGGACAGGTTCTCATCCCCAGCGACCTCAGGGTCCAACTACTTTTCGCTGTCGCTGGACCACATGGCTAGCTTTTGCGCTCCCAACAACGTGCAGACGCCGGAGTCCGGCCTCACGGAGATAGTCTCGGCTCCCACTTCGGTCACCAATTCCCCCATGGGGGACGCGGCTTTCTCGCTAGGCAAGGTCGATTTCGACTTGGAATTCCCCTTCGACAACCCGGATTTCTTCTCATGATTGATGAGGCTGAGCTGTGTAGCGAAATTTGGTCAGTGGTAGTAGAGGATGATTCAGATTTCAGTTCATGGATATCGTTGGAAGAGGTGACCAAACCAAATTGGTAGCAAACCGGGCCATCTAAGTATGGCCCCCACCCCCGATGGCCAAGAGAATTTCTGCTTAGATTTCATCAAAGGATGTGTTATTTTTTTGCCGTTTTGTTCTTTCTTTTGCTGTTCCCCTTTAACTGTTCAATTCGATTGAGCTTACTCATAGAAAGTTAGGAGCACAAGTTCATATTCACGAGATGACATCTAAGTGCGAGGTTGCAGCTTGTAAAATGTTTACTGTTGCCTTTTGTGCAAATTCAGAGAAGAAAATTTGATTCAGAGGAAAATTGGCGATCGAAATGGTGTGCTTCGCTTCCTGAACAGAAAATCAGAGTATCACCTTTTGTCAGTAGCAACCTAATCAAAACTGGCTTGAGGTGATAAGCTGGGCAAATGGGCTAGCTTCGTCGAGACATTTCTAATATCAAGTAATATTACTAATATGTAATTATATTGTTATGTTATTCTCTAATAAAGAATTCTCTGATATCCATAAATGAACTACAATACTTCAATCCCAAAATTGATCGCTTGCGAAAACAAATGAATGAAAACTATTTTCATCTTCTATGAAAGTAACTACACATGATTAACCGTTGATAATGGCTAATAACATTAAGTGGCATGAGCAATTAATTTTAGAAAAATATTATACATGTAATTCTTTCTTCGCAAAATAAGCGGAGGCTCAATTTAAAAGACAAATCAGGTGTTGGAGGTTATATCTCCAGACATCCGAGCACAATTAATGCTATCCTCTAATATCATCTTGAGATCATACTTGTACTTGAACCCCATTTCCTCCAGCTTCGACGATCGCCAAGCAATCTCTCTTCCGGTGTCCTCGATGAACCTGAAGCACATCATCAGAAGGATTTAGTCAGCTGCTTGAGGAATCAATTCGTCAGGAATTTGATTCCCGTAAGATCGACCCCCGTCCTGCAATATTCTAGCCAAGAAAGCCAAGTTAAATGGGAACATTGGCTTACTCTTCAGGAATCTGGATTTCTGGGAAGTTTTTCTGGATATGGCGAGCGATATCTGCGCTCTTCACATAGTCACTGGCACATAAGAACCTGCCACTGATAGAATGTTGCTTCGACATGCAGAAGATGTGTGCCTCGCACGCGTCTTCGATGTGCACCACGGGGACTTTGCCCATCACTTCCTCCAAAATCCTCAGCACCCCGTACCATGCTTTGTCGTTCGTTGCCTGTGCAATGAGCGTTCTTAAGCTATCGGGCAAGGCAGAGCGAATGGTGCTCCCTCCCACCAAGCCTAAAGCAATGCTCACTATCTCAATCGCTCCACAGTAGCTCAGCAATTCCCTCTCTGATTGCGTCTTAGATTTCACATATTCCTCCTATAGGGAGTTAAAAGTAACAAATTACTCGTTGAAAAAACTGGTTCTCTTCTATTAACGGAGTGCGAGAATGGTTGCTAAATACCACAAATTGGTAATTGCTGTCAGGAACTGAGAGATCGGGGAGGGTCCAGCAGGATTCGTCCATTGCCTCGGCGAAGCATTTTGCATCGTCTTTCATTGGTGAAGCAGCCAGAACAGTAGCAGTGTAAATGAGTCGCCTCACGGTCCCAGATTTGATGCAGGACTCCGCAATGCTCTTTACTCCAGCAACGGCTGCCTCGGATGTATCTTTGAACTGTATTGAAGTGGTCGATGGCTCGTTAAATTAGAAGACATATTACACTGACCCTCGAGTCCTCAGTAAGACAACTACGAGTGTCTATAAGGATAGGTCTTCTACTCACTAAAAAAGAATTCCCGCAATGTCCTATAGTGGAAACTAGAGAAGGATCTAATCATTCCTAGCTCAACTAGCAACATATGTCTTGAGGAGTCGCTTAAAAGCATGAATCACTCGTCCTGATGGTTTCTTCTGTAACGTTCATGTTTTGTTTTTACCCTCGTTAAACCAGACAAAGTGAATATCCAGAGGCTGTGAAGAAGCTGCTCTTTCATAGAAAACTTTACATTAACGAACTCTGTGCACCTGGCAAGAAGCAAAATTGGGACTATTAAGTCAACTAGAGGGATTTCAGACCTTTGCGCTGTTGGGGTCATGGTGCAGTGGGGTGGCCACATGAAAAACATATTGACACCGTCGAATTGCGGCCTCAAAATCACGGGGATTGTACAGATCTGCTTCAAATAACACCAACCCCTTCTCTGCATTGGGAAAACTCTTGAGGAACCCCACTTTTCTCTCATCACCTGCGCTCACCCACATACCCAACAAAACCACCCTTTTATCAACACAAACTAGCAAATGCACAGAGAAAGAATCAAAACGAAAGGAAATGAAAATGTTACCTGAGTTTCTAACGGTGGCATGGACTGTGTAGCCTCTCTCCAACAGCCTCTTGACAATCCAAGAACCTATGTAACCAGAACCACCCGTGACACATACCCTCGTCGTCTCCTCCACAGCCGCGGTCATCATAGACACTTCTGCTTGAAACTCTCGCTAAATGAATGTGAGTTATTCGATGTTTCCTCAAGACTCTGCCGTTCAGGATTTATCAGGCAGAAACGGATATGGCACATGCTCAGTTCTTGACCGAGTAACCTCAACCATACAAAATGGAGATCACGATAACTCGGCCTAATACATGACGTGCACGGCAATCTACGAGTCCCAAGAACACATCTATCCAGAGGATTAGGAAAAAGTTACGCGGGCTTTGCTGGCAAAAGCCCAACTAATTCGAAGGCTTCATTCTTGATGCATGTTGAGTTTATTGAAGCCCGAGGCCGCGTTTATAACGTAAGATCACCTCACGTCGCAGCCTGTGATTGCATGATCGGGTCTAATCAACCCAACATGTAGCCAACTCGAGTAGGTCCGGCCATGTCCCAACATTCTACTCGATTAACTCCCGCGATTGTATGCTCATCAGGCTCGATAAGGTAAGTGGGACACTGTCCCATAGCGTCTTCGAGTCCTCTGTGGGCAGAAGACCTGCGGCCACTGGTGGTGCCATGCAATTCCCAATCCAAGTTTGGACCAATTGGTTGCATTTTCGCCACTGTCTCCCCAATTGTTGGTCCATTGGCACAGGAATGGTTTCATCCAGGAATCCATCTTTGTCCTTTGTTAGCAACGCCCGCTGAAGGTCTCGAGATCACGTAGCATAGTTCTCAGGGCCAGTGAGTTGTTGGCTGATAAGATGGAGTTCTGGTCCATCGCCGTTGATGTGGACAGTGGGTTGCCAAGTTCTAGTCGACCACTTCCACTAGTAATCTGGTACTGTAAAATTGTAGGACCATAAACTGGGCATGGATTACTCGAGCCTCCTATGTAACCCTTGTTTTGATTGGTTGAGTCTGCCCCAATTGTGGTTAGTAACCGCCATGAGATTAAGCAGTATTCTGGTTTCCCGGTGATGATGTCGTCGGATTCAATCCGACATTCCACATGTTTGACGGCAAACAAAGTGGCATCCACTGGTAAGGATGGCCCGAATGGGCTACCCCATTTGCGACTGAGCCGGATAGGGTCCCCGATACATGGGTGAATTCTGCAGGGTCTGTTCTTGAGGCGTTTCTGGAATTCCAGAGATGTTGGCTGGCGAGTTCTGCACCAGAGATTTGTGGCGAAGGTGAATTCGCATCCACTGCAATTCTCTGCTCTCCATATTTGAATGTTTGAGTTTCTATGTGTGGTTTTGATTTGTTTTGCAGTTTCGCAGTAACGAATCAAACAAGATGAACACAAGGACCACTCAGAAAATTTGCGGAATTGAATCAAGAGCCAAGCTCTGATACCATGTCACAAATGGAAGAAGCAGAAAAGAAAAGGGAAGAAACACACTCTATTTCTTGTGTTCTATCTCTATTACAATTGTGTATGCGTTTATACGCTATACAATGATTATACTTAAATAGGAAAGTAATCATTCTGATACAAATTGATACACTAAATCAATATCTAATCTCATTGCTTGATGTCAGGATCTCGCATACTCCAACAGGAGGGCGCCAGTGTGAGGGCAATTATGGTCTCGATGCCGGTTGTCTCGTGGTGGAGGTCGTCGAAGCTGACAGGAGGCAGGAAGACCGAGTTGATGGAGGAGGGACCTCTGGGCCTCCGACGGGGAACCATCGTTGGGGATGACGACAGTGATCGAGAAACTGTCGCAGTGGACGAGTCGCTTTGCAAACTCGGCGGCGAGAGGGATGAGATGACCTGTGCCCGGTGGTGGTACGATGGCAACGTGGGATGAGGTCGAGGGTTGTTCCATGGTGGATGATGATGAAGAAGTGTTCTTGTTCTTGCTGTAGGGAGAATTGGAAAAGCGACGAGGGGGCTTTAATAGTTGCTTCCTTGGTTGTCGAATTGTTTGGTGATTGCGCTGGCGGGTTTGCTTTCTCGCGCTGAGGGAATGGGTGCAATGTGATCCTCCTTCAAGCCTTTGCCGTGAGGAGCGATCATGCAGAAATATACGAACAGAGATCAACATTATAAGTGGGGCTAATTCATGGATTCAAAATAGCCCGTATGGGGCCTAGGAAGCCGAGAACATCAGGTCATTTTTTCTTTTATAGTTATTCCTAACAATAATGCGATGATTTGTATCATCATATCGAATCGTATTACGCTCGATTTAGAATGAGCATTCAGTCTCTTAACCAAGACACACAAAAAACTTCAGCACAACAACTAATTTTGAATTGCGATGGCCTCGTTAGGATAGCGGTATTAGCTCCCAACTAATTTGAGCATGTGAGGCCAATCCAACATTTAAAGCTTCTCAAAGTTATAACCATTTTGTTCTAGAACTCCTAACAAAAATGCCCCGATAATACTCTTACCGGCCATTTGTATCGTCCCTTCTACGTCACTCACTCTTCTCCCGATGACATCAAGTACCACTCACAAGGATATGAAAGTAAAAGAAAATTCAGCCTACTACATTCTTCCCCACTCAATTCTGCAACGCCCTCGTCGGATATGTTTTCGCTTCCCTGTGTTCCTCAACCACCAATGCTCCTCCTTTGGGACTTACATGAATGGCAATGCTTGCCAAACAGAATAGGCCACTCTCCTCCATTGGTAGCTTCCTCCGATGAATGGCGTTTGTGTATCTCTGGTCAGTGGTGCTTGCCCTAACAAGTGTAGCATCCGTAGCCAATTGCACTTCTTTGGTAGCACCTTCTTTCAGCTACTAAGCTTCTCCTAATCTAAATAGACGAATGTAGGTGTGTCTCCCCCCCAACCGGAAATGTGGTAGCAAACCTTTTCTTGAGATTCAGCCATTGATCGAAGTACGTTTTCTCTATTTATAAGCAAAATCAGCTCATTACTATGCCCCCAATTGCCATCCTAAAAGGTAGACGAGAGCTACGCCTTTTGTAGGTTGTCTTAGCCTTGGCTAGCACACTCCATTCTCGTAGGACCAGGTAAGCCACAAGCTTTCCTCGAATCGCCCACCCACTTGTAAGATCCTGCTTCAATGCTGTTTGCCATGAGCCAATAGATTTATGGCTACAAAATAGCTTGTGCTTGCCTAGTGAACTGAGAACATTAGGTCAACCTTCCTTCTATAGTAGTTCCAAAGAGTCATATTGTAGATTGCATCATCGTATCGTGTTGTACTACCTCCGGTTTAGCTTGGGCATCCAATCCCTCGAATGAAACATAGACCACTCCATTGGTTCCGGCCTACCATGGCCTCATAAACAGAGCGGTATCAACTTCCAATCAGTTTATGCATGGGAGGAAAACCCCACCTTCAAAGCGTCTTAGAATTATATCTGCTACATGGTAAAACTCCTATCACAAATCCCATAAAGCCACTCTTGCAAACTAGTTGTATTATCCCTTATGCTTTGATCACTATTTGCCTCGATGACATTGAGCACCACTCATAAGGACATGATAGTACATGAGAATTCAGTCTGTGGCACATGTCTACAATCGTGTACAAAAGTCCCAAAGTGATGTTGAGTTTATTGAAGCCCGAGGCCATGTTTATAACCTAAGATCACCCCCCTCAGGTTTTGAAGCTAGGCTGATTGATGTTTTTATATGCATTTATTTTGAGAAAAATATATTTATAGCATGATATATATTAACATTCAACGCTATTAACTCCCACGAGTGTTCCCTCATTAGGCTCAATCAGGTTTTGATGCTTTTACATGTTTCATACAAAGAGCTCGATCTTTCGTCATATGGAGTGTTGCATAACTGACTTTCGTACCTTGGGCATGCAAAAGGTGTCAATTACATTTAGTGGAGATCACCTTCGATGATTGTGTTCAGGAGAAAATTTTAGAAAAACTTGGCCAAAAAATTATAAATAAATCATATGGACAGCAATTCGGTCATGAACATTTCAATTATTACAATTCAATCCTAAATCAATTGTGTCAACTTAATTATAAACTTTTTGATAATTTTAATTTAGTCCTAAAACTTTTGACGATTTGCCAATTCCGTCATTTCGACTTATTTTTCTAGAAATCTTTAACATGGTTGTCTAGCTGATGCCATCCATATTATATGGCATGAACGGTGTTGACGTAGACAAATTTTGCATTTTTTTATTTTCCCCCTTTTTCCCTCCGTTGATCTCAAGCAATAGCCACCCTTGCCGATCTCAAGTGAGGTTAGCCCTTGTCGAGGTGAGGTTTGCCATGGCTTAGCTGGCGAGGGAAATCCCTTGTCCATAGCTAGTAATATTGACCTTTGCTAGATCCAGCAATGATGAACCACACCAACTAATGAAGGGAGAAAGAAAAGTAAATTAAAATTAAAAAAATTATTAAGAATTGCAAAGGTTGTCTATGCCAATGCTAGTTGTGCCACATAAGTGTCTACATCAACGATTTCTTGTCAAAATTTGCTAAAATAACTAAATTGCCAAATTATCAAAAGATTTAGTAATAAATTAGCAAGTAGCCATAATGTTTGTGACTAAAATGACAAATTATCAAATGCTTATGGCTAAATTGACACAAATAAAATATTTGGAATGAATTGACTGTAGTACAATATGGACAATTTTCTCGAAATTCTGAGTGTTTTAAAGAGTTTTCGGCTAAGAATTTTGTGTGTTAAGTGAGATTGAATTATTGTTTTGTGAAAATTGTGAGTTTAAACACTGTGAAAATATTTTGTAATTGGGATCAGGAAATATTGAAAATTTTTTAGTGACTCAAGTATAATTATAATATCCGTTTATATCGCTTGATCTATAGATGAAATCATGTGTTGCTCTCTCTCCAAGAGTTGGTCATACCGGCCTATCCACGTAAATCTAATGTCCGGTTAATTTTCTTGTTCTAATTGATTAATGTGTTAGATAGTTTGCTTTTTGCAATAATATAGAATATCCCTAAAGAGGGAAAATTGCCAAAAAAGTCATAAACCTTTACCCACTTTGTCATTTAAGTCTTCAACCTTTTTTTTTTAAAATCAATTTAGTCCTAAACATTTTGCCACTTTGCCAATTGAGTCTTTTCTGACAGATTTTGGCTAGAGAATGCATACGCAGCGACGGCATAGCGACGCCGCTGATGACGGGGCGATAATGGAGCAACGACATATGTCCATAACAAGGTTTTATTTTTCTTTTTTCTTCTATTTTCTTTGGCTAGCGCTTGCCGGTCACTCTAGAGGGCAGTGGGGGCTAGGGAAGCTGCTGCTGACAAGGGTCAAGCAAGGCCGCCCTCTCCCAGATTTGGGCGAGGCCGGCCTTGCTCGGCCCCCGTCGGCCACTGGAGAGGCCGGCTGGTAGCTGGCAATCGGCGGGGCCGCCCTGCCCTTGCCCAGATCTGGGTGGGGCTGGCGTCGCCCATATCTAGGTGGGACTGATGTCGCCCAGCCCCCGCAGGCCGTCGATTGGCCTAGCCAGTGGCCAGTGAGGGACGAGCAAGGTTAGCCCTGCCCTCATCTAGATATGGGCGGGCTCGGTGGGGACGGCCTTGCCCGTCCCCTGTTGGCCAATGGTCGGCCTCCCCTGACCGCTGGCCAGCCTCTTTAGTGGCTGGTGGGGACTAGGCGAGGCCTGCCCCACCTAGATCTGGGCGAGGGTGGCCTCTCCCAACCCTCGCTGGCGAGGACTTCACCACCCTTTGAAGTGGCCGGTGTAAAGAAAAGAGAAGGAAAAAAAACCTTATTTTGGACACATCGTCACTCTGTCATCACCGGCGAGCTCTGGTGTCATCATGTATGTATTCTCCGATCAAAATCTGTCGGAAGGACTTCAGTGGCAAAGTGACAAAAGGTTTAAAACTGAATCGAATTAAAAAAAAAGGTTCATAACTTAAATGGTAAAATGGATAAATATTTAGAACTTTTTTGGCAATTTTCCCCCTAAAAGAAGTAGAGGGTACGTTCAGACTTGCACGTAATTTACTTGAAATCTTTATGTCCAAAAGCTCAACGAGCCATGCACTCCAAGGTTTTGAGCCATCCATAAATAATACACTGCATTAAAGTCTTAATTATATGAACTAGATGACAAAAATGAAAGCTGGTTGAACCATCAAAATCGAATAGTTTGATAAGGAAGAAGACTGGTCAAACCTACTTCCCTTCGTGGGAACGTTCGACGAAAAGGTCTAATTATACTGGTTGGTATTAGTCACAGCTCACAAAGAAAAGGGGCTCTCAATGATTGATTGCATGAGGAACATGCGTGATGCACGTGCTTCCAGAATCATTCTGGAATTACACAATGATTTGCATCAGGATAACGATCGTACATATCCTAAGAGGATTCACAAATTTTATTGGGTTAATATCAATAAAAGCTCAAATTTTATTTCATGCCACACATATATCCTAAACTTTTTTTGTGACATAAAAAACCCCAAAACTATACTCCATGTGACATATTTACACACCAAAAACCCCAAACAAGTAATTTTTTGGGGAAAAAAAGAAGAGAAAAAAAATTATAGGGTAGATGTGGGTTTTTGATGTCACAAAAAAAACATAATGTTAATGTGTCACATGAGATATAGTTTAGGATTTTTAGTGTCACAAAAAAAGTTAGGATAAATGTATCACATGATGTGTAAGTTGGGATTTTTCGTGATATTAACCTAATTTTATTTTGTCAAATGAGGTAACGTCTTTTATTGGGTCAAGGAAATTCGGCATTTCGTACACTCTTCCTTATACTTCATATGACAATGAAAAGATGAGGGTTTTCATAATCTTTTTTGAATAGATGACCGGCTTAGGTTGATAATAGCAGAAAACCCGTGCACATGCATATCTGTAGATATTGCTCAGGATAACGTTCTTACTGTTCAAAATTATACTTACCAAATAAGTAGAGGCACCTTGATTTGATGATCTAATTGATCGAATTGACGATTGATCGATTATAGATAATAGCTAAGAAGCTATTTAGCATGTATCAATTCACTTGGCAAAAAGAAAAAGAGACTACGGGCTTTCCTAACTCCACTGATGTGGTCAAGGAGGATCACAAACAATATCTCGGCTCTCCCCGGTTAGGATCATATTGCATATGCTAAGATTGATTTATAAAAAAGCTATAGACAAAGCGATACGAAAGATCCTTATTATATTGCAAATGCATCTTGCTTCTTTAGATGCCTGATGATTGATTATTCGGGTCGCTAAATTGTTGTTGGATGATTTCTTCAATATACATAACGTTACTTAATCCTTTAAAAAAAAGCAAAGAAAAGCTTTCCTCAATCAATTAAATTATTCTCGAGACGTTCTGTTCCTCACGAAAGCCATGAAACTTGGCCCTCATGCGCGCCATTACGTAGTCAAATCATCCACTGTGATGTTGCGAGTGAAGATTAATTAGTCTTGACATGTGTATACGGTCGTACGAGTGCTGATGTAGCTCAGGATAATTACCCTCTTTTACTTTTTAATTGTTCCTCTTTCGAAAAGGACCATTGAAGGTGTCATTCATGGGGCTCTTGAATTTTTCACGACATCAAGATTAAGGAAAGCGACGTAAAATGCATTCAAAGAAGTTGTCGTTCTTGCGTCTCCGTAGGGTTGTGTCTGATTTCGACGTAAGCATGATATCGAATTTTCGCAATATTCTTTGGAAGGACACATTATAATACATGGTCGTCCAACGTCTCACGTAAATATTAAAAGAATATCGAAGTAGATATGCTAGCTCGAGAATAATATCCATATGCTAGCTGGACACGGGACACTGGTCCTGAGAATGCTTCTTCTTTTATCAGAGGTTATTGCTCGCATTAGCGTGAAAACTCCTATTAAAATTACGCTGGGGTTTCTATTAGAAAAATGAAATTTTGGTAAAAGAAGGTGAGAAACATATTATGTTGATGCCAATTTAGTCTTAAATATTTTAATTTAGTCAATTTTATCTTAAACCTTTTGACGATTTACTAATTTAGTCAAGCTTTTTGTTGGTTTGTCAATTTATTTCTGAACTTTTTGACTATTTTAAAATTGATTTATCTCTATTTATTCATGTCAGTGCCGATCATATTACATAGGACGATCCACATTGACCAGAACTTCAAATCAACTAATTAAAATAAAATTAGTCATGAGGACTAAATTCATAAATAGTCAAAATGTTTAAAAATAAATTGGTAAATTGTTAAAATATTTGAAATTGAATTGCTCAGTTGAAAGGTTTAGGACTAAATTGACATAAGAGCAATGAATTTAGAACTATCTTGATCATTTTTCCCTGGAAAAAAAAAAACATAAGTTGTACTTGAATTCCTTTCTGAAATTTTTTTAAGGCTTATATGATTAAAATTCTCAAACTAATATTTTTGGTATTAAATTATGCCTCGAATTTGAGCCATGCACTTATTTTGAATTCAATCGTGGCCGTGAGAAGTTAATACTGGTCGACACTCAAGCTTGACCGCATATTAGTTGGACTAACCGGAAGGCAAAGGACTCTTTATTTTGCCGTGAGATGAGATTCTTGGACTTATCTATTTTATCTTCTTAAAGCACAGGAGAAATAGATAAGGCAAGCGGGGATCGTATTCTTTCTTGATTGGTCAAAGCTAATTTGTTGACTCGTGTATATGAATATATGGCTGCAGGGGACAGGGGCGAAAGGAAGCGCCCAAGTGAATAGCCGAGAAGCATCACAGCATCGCTACATTTGGTGAACCGGATAAAATTCTTAATACGATAACTTTCATCCTATTCAAATTTAATTTGGAGTGACGCAAAATCCAGATATAATCCGGATAAAAAAAATCTCAACTATGGGGTGGGATAGACTTAGATAAAATATGTA
The DNA here is from genome assembly GCA_030064385.1 of Melaleuca quinquenervia. Taxonomy (NCBI): domain Eukaryota; kingdom Viridiplantae; phylum Streptophyta; class Magnoliopsida; order Myrtales; family Myrtaceae; genus Melaleuca; species Melaleuca quinquenervia. The sequence goes on along the minus strand of CM057721.1, from coordinate 16,095,938 downwards.
AAACTAGGAACACCGATAAAAAAAAGAAAAAAGAAAATCACATATTCTTTCCTCACTTTGCTCGCCAATCTCCCTTCCTCTCTTTTGCATGGCACCACCATCATTAGCCTTCAATGGCCACCGCTCCTCCCGTTGGCGATGACCTGCTTCCCACCTTTAGTCATTAGGAAAACTTATGCCGCTCAACTCCATCCTGGCGGGGAACTTTGGGGTCATGATCATAGCTCAATGTTAGAGGTGAGCATGTTTTCGGAATAGAATCGAGAACCTAATAACCAAATTGACGGGAATTGATCCGGAATTTAGGAATCCAATCGACGGGAATCAATCAGGTTTCGAGTTTCAAGATGTACAAGGTAAGATTTAGGTTCAAAATTTTGAGAAACTTGTTTTGATAAGTAGGTTCCAGATTTTTGGATTTGGAACCTAGACCCTAGAACTAGAATCTAAAATAAGTCTTTATATTTTTTTTAGTTTATATATTTAGTCCTATAGTATTTCGTGGTGTCTGATGATGAGTGGTAATATGAAATTACTAGTCCGAGTTTTCATCGCTAGCGATATTCATGACTAATTTTTCTTTTGTTAATGTTTTGCAATTTTCATGCTTCTAAATATGAGTTGTGGTCGGTGGATTGTAGTAGTAGCTGATAGTCATTGGAGAGGATAATTTACTATAGTCTATCAATTGAAAAAATAGATGGAACCTGTAAGACTCTGGAACCGACTTTAAAACTTGTGATGAGGTAGGTTTTAGGTACCAAGTATGTGGGGGTAGATTCCAATCCAAGTTTCCAAAAATGAGGAATTTATTCCGATGGGTAGGTTTCAAGATCTCGATGGAACTTATAAGAAATCCGGAATTGCTCACCCCTACTGGTTGCCACCTCAACGAAGAAGATGATTTGATGGAGGCAGTAGCCATGGCGATAGAGCTCCTCAATCGTGTCACTTGGAGCGAGTTGAAGTGCAAGAGTTGCCCGCTTGTGAATTAGATAGGGGCGGCGTCTTAGTGGGCTCGACGACCCATTGAGGAACTCTGCCGGCCAGCCTTTGAACCATGGCTCCACTGTCGTCTGTACCACTGCCATCCTAGAATGTTGCAACTGAATTGGGCGACCCTCGCCCTCGCCAAATCTAGGCGAAGGGAGGGTAGCAAGGATGACCATCGCCCATGGCCGGCCATAGGTTGAAAAGGAAGAAGGAAGAGAAAAAGAAGAAGAAGAAAAGAAAGATTCAGGAATAAAAGATGGAGTGATTGGTTCACCTGTGAAGTTTTGTGAAGGACCATCGCCAACTATCCTAAAAGCTTAAGCCATTAGGTGAAGACGTGGTTTAATATTTATGTACTTTCACACTCACCCTCACGCTTAGTCTGGTCTTTTTTTGCCTAGTACTAAGCGTGGAAGGACTTTGGGAAGACTAGGGGCCTGGTAAGATTTGAACTCAGGACCTTCCGCTCTGATACCATGTGAAGTTTTGTGAAGGACCATCACCAACTGTCCTAAAAGCTTAAGCCATTAGGTGAAGACGTGGTTTAATATTTATGTACTTTCACATCACCTCCCAACAAATTATTCCGTTGCCTCTCCTCTTCCTGCTCTTGCGCCCTTCTAAGCCAGGAGGTTGTCGTCTTCTAGCATCAGCTCATGTGACCCCTCGACTTGCCCTAGCTCCACCTTGGCCGCTCCGCCATCACCAAGAGCCAACACGACAGCTCAATGAGCCTTCTGGTCTCCTTAATTTATGGGGAAATTCATCTTCTTGGTCGTCCACGAGTGCATCCACAGCAATATCAACAACTCAAGCACCATCGTGGCAAAGCCGTCACTTAATCGCAAGGTTTGCCACTCCGGGACCGCCAAATTGGGCGGAGAGGCGAAGGCCTCAGAGCCGAAGGAGTGCAGCTCCGATCTTGCAGGCAATCGGACGGTCAAGAGGATGACCGAGATAGGCTGAAAGTGGGATATATATATTATGTAACGAAAAAGAGCTTAAAATAGCTACTGTATCCAACCCATATAAATACATATACGGTTAGGTTTATCTCTCCGATCCATATGACCCCACTTCTAACATTTTAGCCAACATATTCGCCCATTAATATGAATTTACTCCGAAATTTCGGATCCATTTTGACACAAATTTTCGATATATACTATCATCATCATATATAAGTTTTGTTTGCGAAAGCGACTTAAACAAGAGTCTCTCCCTTTCTAGGGGGCCACCGCTTGGATTTCAGATACTGATCACCCACTCTTTCTCAAAATATTCGCTCTCTGAATCCCCCATTTTTCTATTTAACATGATTGAACTCTCTGGCAGGGGAGTCCCCTATGCCCCACCATTTCTTGCGCTTTCCAAGATTGGGAATGTCAATGCCACACCTTACCTAATCCTTTCGGGGGTGAGCTCTTCAAGAAATCGTTCCGTCGTGATCTCTGAATGAATTCCCCAACTCCACAGCTCATGACATTGGCTATGGGAAAGATGGCCCCACACATACGACCGTCGCAACACTGTTTTATCTGTTGTTTTCCTCTCACCTACCGCAGAGTACACATGCATCACCTTGTTTGCATCGAAGTAATAAGTAAAATCCATTTAGACTGGAAAGTGGAATTCTTCGCATAAACATGGGTGGGGGAATGGCAGTACCAAGCTAATTCTCCACATGCACGTGGAGAGAACTTATTACAAGAAGGGGGATAGAGAAAACAAACAGGAACTGCAAAACCAGCTCCACTGATGACATGAAAGAAGATACCGCATGATAAACAAGAACAGGATAAGATATCATATGATACGATTCGATTCTAATGAAGCTAATTGACAAGTTTGGCCTTCCATTTGAGAGCCAATTCGGATATCGCCCTCGTGGAGGACCCGTCTTCACTGAGCACTTTGGCCGCCGCGTCCTTGAGGTCCTTCACGCTGTTTCGAATCCTCTTCCCTTCTTCGCCCTCCATCAGGCCCTTCACCACCCTGGCGATCTCGTCTCTCCCCACCAGGCTGCTCTCTGGATCGGCACTCGGCCTCAGCGCTGCCTTGATGTTTTGGGTCAGCATGAACGCGTTCATCCTCTGCTCGGCGTAGAGCGGCCAGACGATGAGCGGCACGCCATTGACCACGCCCTCGAGGGTCGAGTTCCAACCGCAGTGGGTGAGGAACCCGCCGGTCGAGCTGTGGGCCAGGACCTGGGCCTGCGGGGCCCACGATGGCACCACCAAGCCCTTGCCTTTGGTCCTCTCTAGAAAGCCTTTGGGCAAAAACTCGAACGGCTCGTTTTGGCTGTACACGGTGAAGTAGGTGGCGTTCGCCGCTTTGTCATTAGGGGTCCTCACCACCCACAAGAACCGGTGCTCGCTCATCTCCAGTCCCAGGGCCAGCTCTTGAATCTGGTCGTGCGAGAGGGTCCCACCACTCCCGAACGAGACGTAAAGCACCGAACATTCGGGCTGTTCGTCCAACCACTTTAGACACTCCGAGCCGTCGGACTTGCTGCTCTGATCCATGTTCACCAGCGGTCCCACCGGGTAGACCGGCGGCTTCCCAGGCTCTTCTACTTGCAGGTACTCGACCGGCCCTGGCTCGAGCTCCTTGAAGCTATTCAGCAGGATCCCCTCCGCCAGCCTGTATCGCCTCGCGTGGTGAAGGACCCACTTGTAGGCGTCGTTGCGGCGGTCCTGGACCGGGTCGAGCAGGTCCGTCCCATGGACCGGCATGCAACCGGGTATCTTCACCGGCTCGGGCAGGTCCCTGTACTCGCAAGAGACCATTTCGTCTAGCGTCGGCAAGTGAAGGAACAGCGACAGGCACATGGCCGTGGTGGGGAAGAAAATATAGGGGGAGACGTTGAACTCCTGGGCCACATCGAAGGCGTCGGTGCCGAACAGGTCGGCGACGAGGGCGACAAGCCTCACGGATTCGGCCAGCCTCCGCAGCTCATCACGGAGGGAGGGGAGCGAGCGCACCAACGTGAGGGCGATGATGGTCTCGGCACGGGTCTCGGGGTGGAGGTCGTCGAAGCTGACGGGAGGCAGGAAGGCGTAGGTGATGGTGGGAGGAAGGGAGTCGAGGAGGGACCTCTGGGCCTTGGACGGGGAGCCGTCGTTGGGGATGACGAAGGTGACCGAGAAGCTGTGGTGGTGGACGAGTCGCTTCGCAAACTCGGCGAGAGGGATGAGATGACCCATGCCCGGTGTTGGTACGATGGCGATGTGGGGTGTGGTCGAGGGCTGCTCCATGGTCGATGATGATGAGCAAGCGTTCACGTTCTTGCTGTAGGAAATTTGCAACAGCGATGAGGGGGCTTTTAATAGTCGCTTTCTTGGTTGTCGAGTTTTTTGGTAATTGTTATGGTGGGTCTGCTTTCGCGTGAACCTCTCGCGCCGATCGAATATCTGCAATTCGATACCTAATCAAGCCATGGCCATTCAGCACGTATCGTGCAGAAACATAGAAAGAGAGATTAAAACGGAGAGTGGGGCCAATATTGCCATGCCCCCAGTCATGTACATAAGTCCCAAAGCACCTTATCGAAAGGACTAAAAACAGCTGCGCGGGCCAACTCATAAGTGGACTTCGACCATATTGAAGCCCGAGGCCGTGTATCAGCCCCAATCAGGTTCGTGAAGCTGGACTAGTCGCCGTTTTCTTCTTCTGATAGAGAAAAACATTTGTAATGTGAGATAACCAGATGTTTGACTTGACTAACCCGCGAGTGTAGGCTCATTTGGGTCGATTAGATAAGTTATCCAGTTGCTTTAGCTTGATCACCATATGAGCTTGTTGGATATCAAACTCGATAACAAAAGTATATGTTTAACATGTCTTGAGTTTGAGGTGTGGGAATAAAGGGCGATGGGTTCCCACCCTAGAGTAAGGAACCGCCCACTAAGGGCTTGTTCCATAAAATGGGAACCGGGTATCTGGACGCACTTGGGAACCATATTGTCCAGTTCCTGGGTGGGTCCACGGAACTGGTCGACTTGATAGTGGGGATGATTCGATATTTTCGAAAGTATTTCATGCCAAAAAGGTCTACTAAATCGGCTAATCATCAGCTCGTCTAGACTCAGAGCTGATATGTCCTAGTTAGCGCCCCTCACGATGCCACAAACATAATAAATAAATACACCTATATCAATTGTTGGGAAAAAGGGCTTTCACAAGTAATACATGTGTCCTCAAGTTCCTTAAACGGCTCAGCGAATAGGGTTCAAGATGGGAAATTTGCGTGTGAAGTATGTGGACTTCCTTCAGTTGCTAGAAACTTCACGAGAAACAGGGCAAGGCAAGCCTCCGAAAGAGAGCATGTTAAGTAGGGTGAGGAGTTGGGGTGCCAGACATGTCTTTTGCTGGCAGACTTCAGCTTTACGATGACATAACATACACTATAAAATTTTGCCACGAAGCTCACAAGCTTCACTTCAAATACATCCATAATCTACATTATTTATCACATGTCAAAATAAGTTTGTCACAAGTCAAAATATGGGATGGGCTTTGGAAAAATGGATTAGTATATAGGTCCCTTGATGAAAAAAACGACCATTTCAAATTGGGCTCATAGGGTTTATGACCCATTTTTGTCGATCCTGGTTGTCAACATTCTTAAAAGAGGTGGAGCTTGAAGATAGTCTGAGTTGCCTTGATGATAATAAGAAAAATTGAGCACAATGACTTATATGAGCTTCAAGAGAGACAACAACGAATTTCATTTAAGAAAAGGTTGAATACATTTGTTCGAAAGTCCAAATTATTGCATATGCTTAGGTGAGGAAGCATAAAGAGGAAGCATAAAGATTATGAGCGAAAGGAACCTCTGGGGTGGTAATGTGGTTGATGAGCTTAATGTATGATTGGAGTATGATGTTACCACGTACACATGATTGAAGGGATTTCATGAAGCTGTGTTCAATCGTGGCGAATTTTAAGTTTGCATTTAAGTTGTTGTGGATGTAGCTCAGTCTTCAGAGTTTATTTGGTTCAACATTATATATTAATGGTTTTTTTTTTATCTTCAAGAGATATACTGTAATTGTGATCAGATTAAAAAAAAGAGAGAAAATTTGGGAATCAAAGCTTTTGCGGACAAGAATTGTCCCCATTAGATAATGGGTAACAAAATTGAAGGTCAAGGATTATAGATAAAAATAACCACCATCTTCATGTAGAGAGGGATGCTAATTATGATCGGGTTTTTTTATACCTCTCTTATGGACTAACGCAATCTTTGAAAAGCTTATCCGGAAATGTTAATGAGCCTTATAGTCTAAAGGTTAGATTCATTAATTTAGTCCCATATCATATTAAGGAAATGGCACATCGATGTCATCTAGAAATTATATGCTTGGTTTATTAAAAAAAATATTTTTTCATGTAAGAATGGTCTAATCCACCTACAAAAAAACCATCAATGGTGACTCTTACTTTAAAATGATCTTGCATGTTTAGTAACTTAATTGGTATGTGTTTGGGAGAGCAGTATAAACTTAATAATTCATTAGTTGATTCTCAGTTGACCCACTTTGGGGGAGATCGCGATACTTAGTTTAACTATCCATGTCATAATATCCACGGTATTCATGTCATTTTAGTAAATACATACCAAGGCCCATATAAATGTAATTGCATATTGAATGAGTCCGTGATTCTCGTTCGTCATTAGAATTAGTTTACATAATGATGTGTTGGAAAAAGAAAAAGAAAAAGGAGAGAGAAATGAATAATAAGGGGAAAAGGAGAGAGAGGGAAGAAGGAAAAAGAAAAAGGAAGAAAGAAGGGAAGAGAGGAGAGAGAAATGAATAATAAAAGGGAAAGAGAGAGGGGATTCGGTGGGAGAAGAAAAAGCAAGAGAGGGGTCAAAGTAAAAAAAATTGGGTTGTTACAAGCTTCACGTAACGTCGTGGGAACGGGATTAATATTGAATCCATATTTGTTGCTAATGTATATGTAATGTTATGATTTTTGATTTGGCTTATGATTTTGTTTATGATAATTTTCCTTGTGGATCCTTAGTTTTTTATTTAATCAAAAAGTTTATTAACTTATTAATTATAATTTCCTAATATTTAAATATAAATTGAAAGAATTATGTTATACAATTCGAAATTGTATAGAATGGATGATTGCAAAACATGTTTCAATATAAATTGGGTTAACCTTGGGACCGAACCGAAAAAATAGAGTGGGTCGAATACAAGGTTTAATGTAATTAGGATTAGGTATAATGTCCAAAAAAGGAGATCCGGTTATAACAGAATCAGATATATAGTTCAGGTTTGGAACCTATTCACCCTGAACCCGATCAGCCCTACATTTATGCCCCAACCTTTCCTTGCGCTTTCCAAGATTTGGATGTCAATGCCACACCTACCTAATCCTTTTGGGGGTGAGCACATCAAGAAATCGTCTCATGGTGATCTCTGAATTGGTTCCCCAACTCCACAGCTCATGACATTGGCTACAGCAAAAATGGTCGCAACACACACGACCGCGCTACACTGTTTTTATCAGTTTTCTTCTCACCAACCGCAGAGCACACACGCATCACCTTGTTTACATCGAAGTAATAATTAAAATCCATTTAGACAAAGTGGAATGCCGAGCATGTACATGGGTGGGAGAATGGCAGTACCAAGCTAATTCTCCACATGCACGTGGAGAGAACTTATTACAAGAAGGGGGATAGAGGAAACAAACAGGAACTGCAAAACCAGCTCCACCGTATGACATGAAAGAAGATACCATATGATAAACAAGAAGAGCAGGATAAGATATCATATGATACGATTCGATTCTAACGAAGCTAATTGACAAGTTTGGCCTTCCATTTGAGAGACAACTCGGATATCGCCCTCGTGGAGGACCCGCCAACGCCGACCACTTTGGCCGCCGCGTCCTTGAGGTCCTTCACGCGGTTTCGAATTTTCTTCCCTTCTTCGCCCTCCATCAGGCCCTTCACCACCTTGGCGATCTCGTCCCTCCCCACCAGGCTGCTCTCTGGTTCGGCACTCGGCCTCAGCGCTACCTTGATGTTTTGGGTCAGCATGAACGCGTTCATCCTCTGCTCGGCGTAGAGCGGCCAGACGATGAGCGGCACGCCATTGACCACGCCCTCGAGGGTCGAGTTCCAGCCGCAGTGGGTGAGGAACCCGCCGGTCGAGCTGTGGGCCAGGACCTGGGCTTGCGGGGCCCACGATGGCACCACCAAGCCCCTGCCTTTGGTCCTCTCCAGAAAGCCTTCGGGCAAAAACTCGAACGGCTCGTTTTGGCTGTACACGGTGAAGTAGGTGGCGTTCGCCGCTTTGTCATTAGGGGTCCTCACCACCCACAAGAACCTGTGCTCGCTCATCTCCAATCCTAGAGCCAGCTCTTGAATCTGGTCGTGCGAGAGGGTCCCAACACTCCCGAACGAGACGTAAAGCACCGAACATTCGGGCTGTTCGTCCAACCACTTTAGACACTCCGAGCCGTCGGACTTGCTGCTCTGATCCATGTTCACCAGCGGTCCCACCGGGTAGACCGACGGCTTCCCAGGCTCTTCTGCTTGCAGATACTCGACCGGCCCTGGCTCGAGCTCCTCGAAGCTATTCAGCAGGATCCCCTCCGCCAGCCTGTATCGCCTCGCGTGGTGAAGGAGCCACTTGTAGGCGTCGTTGCGGCGGTCCTGGACCAGGTCGACCAGGTCCCTCCCATGGACCGGTATGCAACCGGGTATCTTAACCGGCTCTGGCAGGTCCCTGTACTCGCAAGAGACCACTTCGTCTAGCGTCGGTAAGTAAAGGAATAGCGATAGGCACATGGCCGAGGTGGGGAAGAAAATGTAGGGGGAGACGTTGAACTCCTGGGCCACATCGAAGGCGTCGGTGCCGAACAGGTCGGCGACGAGGGCGACAAGCCTCACGGATTCGGCCAGCTTCCGCAGCTCATCACGGAGGGAGGGGAGAGAGCGCAACAACGTGAGGGCGATGATGCTCTTGGCGCGGGCGTCGGGGTGAAGGTCGTCGAAACTGACGGGAGGCAGGAAGACGTAGGTGATGGAGGGAGGAAGGGAGTCGAGGAGGGACCTCTGGGCCTTGGACGGCGAGCCGTAGATGGGGATGACGAAGGTGACCGAGAAGCTGTGGTGGTGGACGAGTCGCTTCGCAAACTCGGCGAGAGGGATGAGATGACCCATGCCCGGTGTTGGTACGATGGCGATATGGGGTGTGGTCGAGGGCTGTTCCATGGTCGATGATGATGAGCAAGCGTCAGAAAATTTGCAACAGCGACGAGGGAGCTTTTAATAGAAGAGAGATTAAAACGGTGAGTGGGGCTAATATATCCTGCCCAGTGGTGAATAGGTTTCAGGATCTATGCCCAACCTGTTATAACCAATTCTCTTTTTTTTAACATTGTCCCTGACCCTATTTGTATTAGACCATATATCCGATTCATTATGTTTTTCCAGTCTGGTTTCAAAGTTAACCCTATTTATATTGAAACATGTTTTGTAATCACCCTTCCTATACGACTTCGAATTTTATAATATAATTTTTTTCATATATATTGAAACATGAATTACACGTAATTAATAAGTTAATAAACTTTTTGACTAAACAAAAAAACTAAGAATCTATAAGACAAATTAAGGTAAAGTAAAAATCCTAACATTATATAATAGTAATAAATATGAATTTAATATTAATCTCATCTTACGATATTTGTAACCCAGTTTTATTGACTTTGACCTCTCTCTTTCCTTTTCTTGCCCCACCTAATCCCCTCTCTCTTTCCCTTTTATTATTCATTTCTATCTCCTCCCTTCCCCTTCTTTCTTCCCTTTTCTTTTTACTTCTTCCCTCTCTTTTCTTTTCACCCCACGAGGTCTGGGTTGACCTAGTCTTCGTGGACTACACCACGAAGAGGGCCCGCCTCTTGTCCTGTCCAATCTCTCTCTCTCTTGGCCGCGACTCCTTCTTCACGGCTTTCTTCTTCGCGTCTCGACTTCGGATTTGGATCCCCTGACCGGACATCAGGTGATCCACAACTAAGGGGACCTTCTCCTTTTGATAAGGGAAAGAAGTTTGATTGGCCGGTGGAGATAAGGGGTCCTTCTCCCTTGACTTCAGCTTTAAGGACAACGTCTTCATTGTCCTCGACGTCTTCGAGCTTGGCTTCTCCCTGCCGTTGCTCTCAGCTTGCCGCCACCGCCACAGGCTCCGCCCCAGCTAACCAGCGACGTGGCCTTCTTCCTTCACGATGCTGCAAACATAATAAATAAATGAACCTAAATCAATTGTTGGGAAAAACGAATTTCACAAGTAATACATCGGTCCTCGAGTTGCTTAAACGGCTCAGCGAATAGGATTCAAAATGGGAAGTTTACGTGTGATGTATGTGGACTTCCTTCAGTTGCTGGATTTTAGGAGAAACAGGGCAAGGCAAGCCTCCGAAAGAGAGCATGTTAAGTAGGGTGAGGAGTTGGGGTGCCAGACATGTCTTTTGCTGGCAGACTTCAGCTTTATGATGACATAGCATACACTATAAAATCTTGCTACGAAGTTCACAAGCTTCACTTCAAATACATCCATAGTCTACATTATATATCACATGTCAAAATAAGTTTGTCACAAGTCAAAATATGGGATGGGCTTTGGAAAAATGGATTAGAATATAGGTCCCTTGATGAAAAAAACGACCATTTCAAATTGGGCTCATAGGGTTTATAACCCATTTTTGTTGGTCCTAGTTGTCAACATTCTTCAAAGAGGTGGAGCTTGAATATTGTCCGAGTTGCCTTGTTGATAATAAGAAAAATTGAGCACAGTGACTTATATGAGCTTCAAGAGAGACAACAACGAATTTCATTTAAAAAATACATTTGTTCGAAAGTCCAAATTATTGCATATGCTTAGGTGAGGAAGCATAAAGATTATGAGCGAAAGGAACCTCTGGGTAGTAATGTGGTTGATGAGCTTAATGTATGAAGGTGTTACAACTCTATCAAACAGCAAAAAGTGCTACTTAGTATTGTTACCTAAATTTTTGCCACATATTTAATCGTTCAATTATGAAAGAAATTAGGGGTTGGTTCGATCCCTAAACAAAAATATCATTTGCATCATTTATATTCATATCACGTGATTGGAGTATGATGTTATCATATACCATCGTACATGTGTTCGGTCGTGGCAAATTTTAAGTCTGCATTTAACTTGTTGTGGATGTAGCTCAATCTTCGAAGTTTATTTGGTTCAACATTAATTATTCATAATTTTTTATCTTCAAGAGATATACTGTAATTGAGATCAGATTAAAAAAAAGAGAAAATTTGGGAATGAAAGCTTTTGGGGACAAGAATTGTCTCCATTAGATGATGGGTAAAAGGTTGAAGGTCAAGGGTTACAGATAAAAATAGAATCTCCACGATTTTCATGTAGAGAGGGATGCTCATTATGATAAGGTTTTTAAAAACCTCTCCTATGGACTAACGAAATCTTTGAAAAGCTTATCCGGAAATGTTAATGAGCCTTATAGTCTAAATGTTAGATTCATTAATTTAGTCACATATCATATTAAGCAAATGGCACATCACTCTTATATGTCATCTAGAAATTATATGCTTGGTTCATTAAAAAAATATTTTGTCATGTAAGAATGGTTTAATCGACCCCACCAAAAAAAAACATTAGTGGTGACTCTTAATTTAAAATGATCTTGCATGTTTAATAACTTAATTAGAATGTGTCTGGGAGAGTAGTATAGACTTAATAATCCTTTAGCTAACTCTTAAGTGGTCTACCTTCGAGGAGGTCGCGACACTTAGTATAACTATCCAATAAATCACAAGGAATACAAAGTTGATCACTTGAATGTTTGCGGGCTGTTGGGGTTTCCTTTTCGGAAGAATGCTAGACTTACATTAACAGTTGTAGATGATTATGTGAGGAAGACTTGGATATTTGTATTGAGGCACTGTTTTGATGTTATTGAAAGGATCAGGAAGTTGAGAATTCTTATCATAATTGAGATTGGTAAGGTAATCAAGCATTCGGAAACTAACAATCGTATAGAGTTATGCTTGAAGCCATTACAAGAGTTATGCATTGGAATAGTTAGACATCGGACTAGTGCCAGTGAACCACGAAATGTTAAAGATTTTGATGAGCAGAATGTTACTTGAGATGGCTTATAAAATGAACTTAGATGCCAGAACAGGCAGCACATTTTGGCGAATGCAGTAAGTTCAGCGAGCTATCTGGTGAAAAGATCCTTATTGACTACGATTGATTCTTTGGATATGAAAGAAGTGTGGTCACAATAAATGTCACTGGTCATTCAGTTTTTAGAATATCTAATTTCCGTGCATTATTCAAGTGAGTTTATGATTGTTGATGCCTAAATTATAGCAACTCCTTTTAGTCAATTAGTGCATAGAAAATTGGGAGTCACTTCCGACTCCTAACAAAAAAAATTTCTTTGCATCCGCTTATTAAGAGTGATTTTATAGCATTGAGGCCACAGAAACTACATTTTAATTGAACTAGAGCTAATGGGCTAATGTGGGAGGTTCTAAGCTTACTTAAACTTTGAGAGTGAGCCCACAACATTATGAAATCTTGGCCAAGCCCAATAATCATATAATGACCGAAATTCATAAAGACGGGGGTGCCAAGTTGGGAAAATTGATTTATTATAAACAAACTAGTAACTAATCACTATATTATCAAATTTAAATCCATGGAAATGAAAGATAGGTTTCCTATTCTTAGATAATCATATATGTTGGCTTGAAATTAAGGAGAGTTCACAATCTAAGTGGTTCTCCACGTCCACAAAAAGGGGGCACGGTACGTGATAGAAAAGAAACGTTCAACGAGCAGAGCTCCCTCTTCGCCACCATGCCCGCCGCTGCAGAGCCTCATCGTCGCGGTCAGCAATTCCAATCAATCTCATCTCGTCGGAGAGCTATCGGAGAACTCCTGCTGCAGATACGTCCACCGACAACGTCCCGGAAAGCACAACTCCAGCAGCTCGTTCTCAACCCGATGCCCCCAGCCTTCCACTGGCATCTAAGAGCCGCTTCCCGCAACTCCTACAGCTGAAGTAGTGGCCCAACGAAGTTCTAATCATCACCGTGTCTTGCCTGATCCAATCCAGCTTCTCCCGAGTCGCCAGTGGCTTCCCGGCGTCCCTACAATGCAACACCAACGCTAAATCAGTCCTCACTGACACTGCAAACCTCCATTGTCGTTGCACTCGAGTTTCCTCTTTAACAAGTCCTCCGGCAACCCCGCAGTGAGCTCTCAACAACAGGCCAAGTAGCTCAAATTCTTGGCACCGATCTCGCAAGTTTAGCCATGGTGGTCCTCACGCCAATTGCCGTGATCCACTCGCCATCGATCAGATTTGGATACCAATTTTCCAAATCAGGAGATCTCCTAATTAAGCCCAATTCGAATATTTGATCTCCTAATTTTGATTTGCTGTGAGATTCTGGGCGTTTCCCAAATAGGAAATTTCCTCTTTTGAGTTGTTGCATATTTATGATAATTAGGGTTCCATCTTTTAAAATTAAAGATTAGATTCCTGATTAAATTTGTTCTTATGACCCCTTCTCATAATGAGAATGGATATAACCCTATTTCAGGCCGGTCCAGTGTGAAATGAACTTATGATCATGGAATTGACTCGATCATTAGTTGGATGCGGTCAAATTTTCAGTTATGTTGGCTTATATACAGTATGTCATTAATTTAGGAAACATGGAAAAAAATTTGCTTTACATTTTTTGATAGATTGCATCTATCGAAGTCTCCTAAATTAGAATTACGTATTTTAGTAATCGTGTAGTGATTAGGATATTGCCTAATTTTCATTAGGATTTAATACAAATTAGTTCCTAGTTTAAATGAGGTCATCATATTCTTTAGGTAGTTTCCTAACTTAACTTTCAAAGAAAATCACAAAAACGTAACTACATATCTCATACAGAACTAGCTTCATGAATTCCATGTTGTAATGTCCATATCATTTAGTAAATACATACTAAGGCCCATATAAATGTAATTGCATATTGAATGAATTCGTGATTCTTGTTCGTCATTGGAATTAGTTCACATAATGACGTGTTGGATTCGATGGAGCTTTTACTTTGGTTGATGCATTGACATTTTTGCCCCTTTTTCTATCAATTTACTCGTAACTTTGTTTATTGAGTGTTAAATTTTTGACTCCGCACTCGCATGATCATTGCTTATATATTAGTACCTTAAGATTAAAATTGACCAAGATAGCTTCCAAAATAATTTTGAAATGATGAAAAAATGTACCGAAAAAGCGTTAAATTAATCTAGCATAATGAAGTCATGGCATCTATAAAAATGTAGTCACGGAAGTAACACGTGGCTATGTGTATGCACTAAGGGGAGTCGATTCCTGATCACCCAGAATAGATTAGCGACAATTCCTAATTGAAATACATTGCATGTTTAATTTAATAATTTAAAATTCCAAAGTTGTGGCAAATATGTGCTAAGGAGAGTCCACAGTAAGTATTTTTTATTTATTAATCCATTAACTTTCTCTTGGTGGTTGTCCTAGGGACAACCATGAGCCTGATAAAAAAAGGCCAGACAGTGAAAATCAGTTATGCACAAGATGATCGAGGTTGTCGCTTGTGGTGTCAAGAATTAAATTTATCTGTTATTAGTAAAGAAATTACATGTAATAAGTTTCTAGTATTTCTAAGTAGGAGTTGTTGCATTAGTATGTACATGGATTTGGACGGTGTTATGCTCAAGCTAGAGTTTCAATTAGCAACTTTTGAGCCAAGATGGCAAGTTGATAATCAATGAAGCTTAGATTCTAGCGAAGCGATTTTAGCATGCCTCAAATGTCAAGCCAACGTATAAATCTATTAAAATATATCTCGAACTTGAGTCTATAGATGAAATCCTACCTGAATCGAAGTGCGAAATGGTCTGGACACGTAAAGAAAGTCCGAATTGGACATTATGACCGCTTTCTTCATGTTCCGTGCATGTTGGAGTCCAAAGTGATGTTGAACTATGAGCGTAAGAAGATGATTTAAATGAGGAAATCTGGGTCTAACTTTGAAGAATGTGTTTTGCATGTTTCATATAGAAATATTCATCTTTGCATTATATGATGAGTGTTGCCTAGGAGATCTCCGTGCCGTGTTTGCAGAGGGCGTGAACTACATCAGGTGGAGAAACACCTGCGGGGATCGCATCCCGGAGGAAATTCCCAGCGTTTTTAGTCGCCAAGGGATTTTTGTGCAAAGAATTTTATATGTTTCTCAGGAAGATTGAGTAATTATAGTGCGAAGAATGATGAGTCTAAACACCATAAAATTAACTAGGTATAATTGAGAATTATGAAACATCGTTACTATTTGAGTGATTTAAATGGGGTTGTAAGATTCATTTTTATTGCTTGATCTATGAAATATCATGCTGCCCTCTTCAGTGCATGCCGACCGAGACACATAAATTTGGTATCGAATTTATTGCCTTATTGTGGTTTATTATTGTATATGGTCGTTATGTCTAAATGAAGTATATAATACGTCCATATGCATACACGACTTGCTTGAAATTCTCATGTTCAAAAGCTCCACGAACCATGCGTTATCGTCTTTTAAGTTCTCCATAAATAATTTGACGCTTATAAGTCTTGATTATTTGAACTAAATGATAAAATCAAAAAAGGAAACAAAGGAAGCTGCTTGAACGATAAAAATAAATAAATAAATAAATGAAGAAACAAAAGAGACAGAACTGGTCTAGCCGACTTTCCTTCATGGGAGCGTCCAACTAGAAGAGTTAAAAATCAAGCTGGTTGGTATCAGTCGCAATTCAAAAGGATAACGATGACTCCTTCCGGCCAAAAAACTTGTGAAAGATGCTCTCGATGATTCATCGCATGAGGAACATGCATGATGCACGCGGTTCTACAATCATTCGTCAATTGCTCCTAGATTTGAATTAGTAAAGTACATCTAGAATTTAATTTATCTATGATGTAGCAACTTTTATTAGTCAAGAAAAATTCAGCATTCTGTACACTCTTCTCATACTTCACATGACATCGAAAGGAGAAGGGTACCGATTAGAAATACACTTTAGGATCCGATTGATCAAGTTCATGATTGACCGATCAAAGATAATAGCTAAGAGGCGATTTAGGATGTGCTCATTCACTTGGCCGAAAGAAAGGGAGATTACCTAACTCCACTGATGTGGCCAAGTAGGACGAAAAATGGGATTAGGAGGATCATATGTTATAAAAAGGATAAACAAAATGATATGACGGATCCTTGTTATATGGCAAGTGCATCTCTCTTGTTCAAGTACCTACTAATTGATTTTTGTGATCGCCAAAGATATCTTTTTCTTGTAAGATGATTTTTTAGTATATATAACTTTACTCAATCCCTAAAAAAAAATAGCACAAAAGAAAAGAAGAAAGGAACAAGAAAAAGAAAAAATTTTCTACTCAATCAATTAAATTGTTTTTGGAACTTTCTGTTCCTCGCGAGGGCCATGCAACTTGGCCCTCATGCCTGTCATCACGTAGTCAAATCTTTCGACATTATTTAATCAGTGAAGATTAATTAGTTTTGACACGTGTATACGGTCGTGCGAGCGCTGGTGTTGTTCAGGTTCATAACCCGTTTTTCTTGATCTCTTGGGAAAAGATCATTAAAGGTCACATTCATGTGGTTCTTGAATTTCCACAACATTAAAATTCCAGAAAGCTACGTGACACGTGTTCCAAGAAATTGTGGCTCTTGCCTCCTCGTAGGGTTGTGGCTGATTTAGACGCGAGCATGAAGTCGACTTTCCTTGCAATAACATAATGTATGCTTGTGGACTATCTCGCCTTGATGTTAAGAAATATATGACTAAATGCTCTAGTTCGATAATTCTCCACACGTTAGATAAAAAAAATTGACAAGGGTCCTCCGAATGCTTTCTGTTTTATCACGCGAGAGTAGAAACTTCTACTCAAATCACGTCGGCACGTTGTGAAGCATTGATCGGTTTTTTTGAATAGTCGAGACTCCTCCAAAAGTAATGTTTTACGAGTCTCTAGTCTAGTCCAAGAGCAAGTTGGCCAATCAATACTAAACTTATTATATGGAATCCAGATGCTAATACAATCCGAAACTTTTTAACTTTATTTTTATAATCTTAAACCTTTATGTAAAATTTTAATATAATCATTTCGACGGATTTTTTTTTCGAAAATCGCTGACATAACAGCGTAAGAAGAAAGAGGGTGTTAGAGATTTCTAGCAAAGATAATAAAAAAGACTATTAAAACTTCGTGTAAAAATTCAATATTAGATTGATAATATTGAAACACTCATGACTGAATTGATGTGCTGATTAAATTATTTTGTGCTGTCAGTATGGTCAAGCAGGATATCTTTGACAAATGCAGCGATAAAATTCTAGTATGTGTTGGTTGGTAAAGCCTATAAATAGGCTTGGGACGTTTGAGCCTATAGATAGGCCTATAGCATCTCCTTACCATCAAAGTTCCTTACCATCTCCTTTCCGACCTCTGCCACTTTTGTCTCCCCAAACACTATTCGAGCGAAGAAATGAGCACGCTTGCTGCTTGATATTGTCTTCCGGATTGAATACGACCGGAATCCGCAAAAGCATATTTTTCTAGGGAGCAAAATGGCTGACATTCTCGTGTGAAGGTTCGAATAATTAAAAGTATCTCCAACACTAGGGTAAGCAACCATCCGAGGGACATCAATTACCCTAACGAGGTCGGGTTCTATGCAACGGTTATGGTCCGTTTTCCAGTTTCGGGAACTCGAAACTAGTTAGGACCGGTAGATTCGGTTCTTTGACATAACAAATGGTCTTGGGGTAAAAAAGAAAAGCCAGATTTTTGTTTCGATTTTCTACATTTTGTAGTTTTGCATTATTAATTTAGGCTCAATTTATTTTTTATATCTTCAAGAAAAACGATCACCTTATAGTAGGATGTAGTAACCCGTCACATGTAGTTCAAATCCGTTCATATGCATGATGTACTCAGCTGGTTTATCATCTGTTTGAAAGGTGAAATAACATGATCTTCTCCGGAAGTTTTGCCTTCTGAGAGGAATTATTCTCCATAAACTTGGAGAAAGAAACTTCATTATTGCGAGTGTAATGGCACATGCGAATCTTATATTGATTGACAAAGTTATGGCCAGTCTCACTTGCAGTGGAGTGGTTGGTTTCCTTTCCTCTTGGTGAAAAGGAGGGAAGTAAGTTGTATGATGTCAACTAAGCTTTGGTTAAAATCTCATTTATAAAAGGGTAACATATCACAGTAAGTCGTCTCCACATCTTGAAAAATTACTACACATGTAGCGTCCAGATATGATAACATATCTGCTGTTAAGATCTTCATATGAAAATCCAGATGTTATATAGTATTGCTAGGTCATGAATCTAATGCGCTGATGCTCTAGCCTGTTGGTATGGTTCGAGAGTAAGTAGACTAACAGCAATGAAGAAGAAGAGAAAGAGTAGCTAAGTTCTAGACTACGTATATATTTCACTAAAAATTTCATAATAAGGGAAAGTACTTTGCATTAAATCATATGTATTTATTTTTTTAATGGGATGCACCTCTAAGCACGAAGGTGGCAGATTTTTATGAAAATTTTTAAAGGCAAGAATTTTAAATCCATCCATGAATCCCAAGAGATACATGGCCAAACGAGTGACACAATCGAGAACCAATCTTGGATCAGAGAGACTCTATATAAGGTATTTTTGTCTTGACTTACGCAAACAACTAGTGACTAAAGGCTTAGGCCATCAATTAATTAAAGTAAGTTCAATAGGCTTTCATAAAAGAATGTCCAAAGCGAAAGTTACCCATTTTGATGCAGTATATTTTCACAGGCATACTTAGAATTTTTCGAGTCGAAAGTATTTTGTTGATTCATTAACATGAGCTATTGTTGAAATTATGGGTTAATATGGCTCGACAAAAGCGAACAATATAGCGCACGTATCTTCGGCTCATTTTCTGCAACAGTTTTCTTTGTCTTCGGTAGACAACCTATCTCTTCTAATCATTTGATGTTCGAACATGTCTCTTCTAATAATTTTTTGTAGCAGTTTTCTCTGTCTTTATTAGACATATCCGAAAGAACATGTCTCTTCAGATCATGTCCTTTAAATCTCTATAAATTGAAATAAACTATTTTTTTATTGAAGAAAGAACTACATTCTATGCTTAAAAAAACAATTCGGTCTCTTTGTTCAAAGTCAAAAGGAATAATCTCCTCTTCAACTTTTTCTCTGGTTAAATTTCTATGTGTGCTAGTCCAAGAAAAAGTTTGATTGAGTCATGTTTGCATAGTACTAAATACAAACAGATTTGAAGTGTAGTATCTTGAGAAGCATAATTCACAAATCTGCAAAGTACCGTTAGGAAGAATTAATTGCTTTAAGGGTATTCGGTAATCAAAACCTCACCTCATGTTAATTTTGTTACAATTTTATTGTAATTGGTTTGTAAGTCGGTCATCTTTACTTGTTGAGAAAATTTATTAAATATATTAATTCATTATATTGGTCCTTATTATTTTGTTTTCACTTCTTAGAGTAATTATTTTTATTTAATTTTATCGGTTACAACAAACGGCTTTGCATTGGAAACAACAATTTCCTTCTTGCTAGAAGAGAAAGTTATTTTTTTGTTGTTTTTAGTCCATGTTAATTTTTCGTGATCCAAATACTGGAAAGTTGAAAGATAATTTTCTAAAATAATTTTCCTTCAAGTAAATGGACCTTAATTTTTTTTAGCAATTCCCTATCAAATAAGGTTCTAGTATATTTATTCCGTACATCAATAGTTATTAAGTAATCCCTTTATCTAAACCTCGTTCAAGTAGAGCTAATCTTTTCCATTTCTAGGAGTTGGCTGATTAATCGGGATGTTACGGCCAACACTTATTGCCATCAGGTTTTGTGGTGATTGGCGTAGGGATTATCCTTGGTGACTATTAGCATAAGTGCCAGATATCTTTTACAATCCCTATGACAAGTATGTTTTGTTTGTGAAAGCGATTAAAATAAGAATCTCTAGGTTTTCTTTTAGGACCACCATTTGCAATTCATATAGAAACCATCCACCACTTTCTCCCACGATCATTCACACCTTTATCCCCCAATCTTTCCCCAATTTTCAATTTAACACGATTGAACTCTCTGGTTCATGCCCCATATTTTTCCTGCACTTCCCAATATTAATCTTTAAAGAAGAAGAAGAAGAATTGGGGATGTCAATGCCACACCTACCTAATCCTTTTGTGGTGAGCTCATCATGAGATCATATTCGTAGTGATGTGTGAATGATTCCCCAACTTCCACACAGCTCATGTCATTGGCTACAAAGAACGTTGGCTCCACACACGCCACTACGCCCCACCGTTTTTTACTGTTGTATCCTCTCACCTACCGCGGAGTAACATGCGGTCCACATAGTTTACGTCGAAGCTACAAACGGAATTTTCATTTTACGATTGGGAAATGACTGGTGTGGGTATTTACAGAGCTTTACTTCTCCAGATGTGCGTGGATGGGACTTGGAAGAAGGAAGGAAGGAGGAGGAAGGAGCAAACAAGCAAAGAAAGAGAAATCGGCTGCACTGATGACATTAAACAAGAGAATAATTACATCGAGAGGGTGAATATAGACAAGAAGGAAAGGATAAGATATGATATGATGTGATGCGATGCGATGCGATTCTGGTGCGGCTAATTCACAAGTTTGGCCTTCCATTTGAGAGCCAACTCGGAGAGTGCCCTCGTGGAGGACCCGTCTTCGCCGAGCACCTTGGCCGCCGCGTCCTTGAGGTCCTTCATGCGGTTCCGAATCCTCTTCCCTTCTTCGCCCTCCATGAGGCCCTTCACCACCCTGGCCATCTCGTGTCTCCCCACCAGGCCGCTCTCCGCGTCGGCCCTCGGCCTCAACGCCACCTTGATGTCCTGGGCCAGCATGAACGCGTTCATCCTCTGCTCAGCGTACAGCGGCCAGACGACGAGCGGCACGCCATTGGCCACGCTCTCGAGGGTCGAGTTCCAGCCGCAGTGGGTAAGGAACCCGCCGGTCGAGCTGTGGGCCAGGACCTGGGCCTGCGGGGCCCACGATGGCACCACCAAGCCCCTGCCTTTGGTCCTCTCTAGAAAGCCCTCGGGCAAGAACTCGAACGGCTCGTTCTGGCTGTGCACGCCGAAGTAGGCGGCGTTGGCCACCGTGTCATTGGGGGCCCTCACCACCCACAAGAACCTGTGCTCGCTCATCTCCAGTCCCAGAGCCAGCTCTTGGATCTGGCCGTACGAGAGGGACCCACCGCTCCCGAACGACACGTACAGTACCGAACCGTCGGGCTGTTCGTCCAGCCACTTTAGACACTCCGAGCCGCCGGACTTGCCACTCTTCCCCATGTTCACCAGCGGTCCCACCGGGTAGACCGGTGGCTTCCCGGGCTCCTCCCGTTTCAGGTACCCGATCGCCCCTGGCTCGAGCTCTTCGAAGCTATTGACAAGGATCCCCTCCGCCAGCCTGTACCGCCTCGCCTGGTGGAGGACCCACTTGTAGGCGTCGTTGCGGCGGTCCTGGACTGGGTCGAGCAGGTCCTTCCCGTGGATGGGTATGCAACCGGGTATCTTCACCGGCTCGGGCAGCTCTCTGTACTCGCAAGAGACCTGTTCATCCAGCGTCGGCAAGTGAAGAAACAGCGAGAGGCACATGGCCGAGGAGGGGAAGAAAATGTAGGGGGCGATGTTGAACTCCTCGGTCACGTCGAAGGCGTCGGTGCCGAAGAGGTCGGAGACGAGGGCGACGAGCCTCGTGGACTCGGCCAGCCTCCGCAGCTCCTCTCGGAGGTAGTGGAGGGAGCGCGCCAGCGTGAGGGAGATGATAGTCTCGATGCGAGTCGTCTCCGGGGGCAGGTCGTCGAGGCAGACAGGATCTAAGAAGACGTAGGTGATGGAGGCAGGGAGGGTGTCGAGGAGCGACCTCTGGGCCTTAGACGGGGAGCCGTCGCTGGGGATGACGAAGGTGACCCCGAAGCCGTGGCAGCGGACGAGCCGCTTCGCGAACTCGGCGAGAGGGATGAGATGGCCCATGCCGGGCGTCGGCACGATGGCTATGTGGGGTGTGGTCGAGGGTCGTTCCATGGTTGACGAGGAGCTGAGCGAGGCTTCGCGTTCGCGTTGTCCTTCACCTTCGCCTTCACCTTCACCTTCACGTTGTAGGATAGAAATTGGCTAAGGCGAGGAGTGGCTTTCAACAGCTGCTTTCACGGCTGTTCGCTGTCCAATGCGATGGTTTCTCACAGGTGCTAGGTCTGTCTCCAGGACTCGTGCGGGGGTCAGCTTTTATAGCAAAAGGCAAGAGGAAAATTCAGAACTCGCTCTCTCTATTCTAATAGAACTGATGGAACTAACAAATTTCAATATTCGGCTCCCCCCCCCCCCCCCCCCCCCCCTCCCCCCCTCGTCACGCTTGCGCATTACTTTCTAGAGTCTATGTTCAGGGCCACGGGCTTGTATAGTTATATCCCTCGTCGCGGGGACTAAATCGGATGTTCGATCACGTCCGGGCAAAGAAGAAAAACCAAGAAAAATTCTTTTGTGGGTATCATGAATTATTGCAAAAGAAATTATCCGGACAACAGCCGAAAATGAATTTGAAAGGAAGTGACTGATGATGACGTGCGTGAGGGATTCGTAAGTCTGCATGTGGAGCTGAATTATTGGACTGCCGGAGGCGGGCCTCCTCCTTATCCGGACGTGTGTGGGGGGTCACCAAGGTCTAGACCTCCGCCCACTCTTGGCCCACTCCACGTCGATGTCGACGCTGACGTAAGATCCCACGCGATGCTCGCGTCACCCGTGGTGCTCTGTCTTTTGTGATCTTCCTTTTTTTTTTCCACCCCTTTTATTGTTGTTTTGTTGGGTCCCACATTCATTGGAGTTTGTCCTGATAGCTTTTTGTCCGACCCGAAAGCATGGATACGTTTAGGCTACGTAGGATTCGTCATAATTTATGTTGTAGAATAAATCCTTTCGATAGAAAAAAATCTCTTTTTTTTATTATGGAATTGATTTTTGTTTCTAAATTTCCGTTCTAGAATAAGAAATTTAAACATTGTTTCTCTTACTGAATTGCACACGATATACACAATTGATGCAATCTTATCACAATTTTCACTTTTTCCATCTCGACTTTTATAATGTGTTTCCGTTATTTTTATATTTGATGATTTCTTGTCTTTGATTCTCTTTTTTTTTGTTAGATGGAATCGAATTTCTTATGTGTGAGAGTCTTACCATTTGTCTCTGCTCACTAATCAAACGATAGAGATTTTTAGACGATGGAGGATTTGACCGAAAGAATTTTTGTTTTTCCTAGTAGGGTTATTTTAGGTTGAAATTTATTCCTTTTGCTCAAATACCACTTCCAATGGAGATCAACGCGTATAAAGTGAGTTTGAAGTTACCAACGATAGAAAAATGTGATGAAATTTGTCAATTTTTTGCACTAAATAATAAGCACTTGAAATTTATAGAAATAAAATTCTTGCAAACTCTAAAAATAAAAAATGAAATAGAAACATAAACAATAAATAATTCATATATCAGAAACAGAAATCCGTTTGATAAGTGCTTATTATTTAGTGCAATATATTCATTTGTATAAATTTCAAGTGCTTATTATTTAGTGTAAAAAATTGATAGATTTATGTCATTATTAAATGTATTTTTTTTTTCAGAAACTCAATTTAGAATAAATATAGATATTTCTAATTATATTCTAGAAATCAATTTCTGGTCAGAAATTCTATCATGCGCACCTTAACGTTCTCACCGAGGAAGTGACTCTTGGGAACCTCATGAACTAAGAATAGACAAAGACAAAAACAAAAACGAAACGAAACAAAAAAAGAAGAGGAGAGAGAGAGAGAGAGAGAGAGAAGGGGGGGGGGGGGTTAGATTTCCTGGCGATACTGGAGAGGATTGTCAAAACGTGAATTTTTTATGAGAATAAATATGAACTGATTTGATTATTTATGGGGTAATATATAAGTAAGGCTCTCAAATCAAGGATAGACAAGACCTTTTTTCTAATTTCTTTTTCCACCTTCGTGGTCTATGCTCTTATATAATTTTCATAAATATACAAGCAAAACTGGCGAGGTCCTCGTGGATTGATACTTTGAATGATCAGTTACGAAATTACTCAGAAGTTTCATGGGTCAGTGCCATGCATTTGTTAACCTAAGGTCCTAAAACCCAAAGTCATACTCCTGTTCAAAGAGGCAAGGCTGCAAGTGAGACTTGTTGCTCTTCAACTAATGAATGATCAAAGATGGATGATGGTAAAAATGGTATATGCTAATCCTACTTGTCCTCTGATTATCCCACCAATTCTTGCTTATAAATGCTAGCTCTGACCTAAAATGGTGAAGTGAGGTAAGATGATATCACAATTATTGCATGAAATAATTTGTGGCACAAAGGTAGGAAAATCATGCTGCTCGGGTGACCAAGTTGAGTTCTTTGGCCACGGAACTTATTGTGTCTTAATGCTCCAATAAGTAATAATTAATACGTTTACGCATATTATCTTGACTTGACTGTGCTTTGCATGTATTCAATTTGGTGAAATCAAGTTTGGCAAATGGTCTCCAGCTATTTCTATATTTCTTTCACGAAAAATAAATGATCAGAAAAATAATTTTGTAGATTGTCTGCACTGTTTGAAATTATTAATTAATGAAAAATGTCTTTATTATCGATAATAATTTATATTTAAATATTTTTATGAACAAATTCATTCATTCATCTTTATAAATAACATAAGTTTTCACTTTAAAAAAATATTTTAAAAATGTTTTGGGGAAGTAAACGGTGCTTAAATGCCACGTGCGACACCCAAGCTCTTGGGCGGTTCCGCGGCTGAAATACAAAACCCCTCCTTGTTTTGGTCTCCCGCAGTCTTGTTCCTTACTCCCGACAGTCTTTCATTCACACTATCAATGGTGTTTTCAAAGACCTTAGTGACCATGTTTGAATTTTCCCCGTTGAATGTTCCTCTTGCCGTGTGAAAATGTGCGTGTCCCCAATGTGTACGATGTTTTCGCAGGAGCCAGGCTAAGCTACTGCTTTCCTTTTCTCCCGCAATACGGTCTTTTCGAATTGAATCCTTAACATTATTATTTTCGTGAATCACGTCCTCCGTGGTCACTGGTAGTTCGACTCATTGAGATTAGAAAACATATGACATCGTGTCCTAACATTACATTTGGTCGATGGCGTGGAAAATCTTACGTGACCTTCTTCTTGATGCGGCTATTTGTTTAGTGCCCAATGTTGTAGCTTCCCTTACCTAAGAATATCCGATCAAGCTAACTTTAACATGTAATTAACACATGTAAAACAAAAATTAAGGTGCAACCCTCAAAGTCTTTTGTCGAGAGAGTGAGTCAGCTTGTCATATGCACTTGAGGGAAATGGAGGAAGATTGAGGAGAATTGCGTCCGAAACCACATGAGAAAAGAGAAGTGCTCACCGAGGATTTGAGAAAATTGTGCAAAAAGTTCTAAACTTATTGTACGGCGACCAATTTATTCATAAATCATGGATAGCATTAACTGAACCATTGCGTTAGTGACTTTCAATCAGAATTAGTCGGAAAGACTATATTGATAATTCGTTAAAAATTTATGACTAAATCAACAAATCCTCAAAACGTTGAGGACCAATTATCGAGATATTTATGACTGAATTAGTAACTCATCGAAAGGTTAGAGACTGAATCGACAAAATTAAAAGGTTTAGGATCAAATTAGCCGTCGTACAATAAGTTTAAGACTTTTGAGATTTTAGGTTAACCAATAGCCAAAACATTAAACACTTGGTTAGTTGATTGAAAAAAGGAAAAATGTTAAGGCTCAATCCGCCGTGGCCAAAATGATGAGGACCGGTTCCACGTTTATCTTAGATAATTATTTAGTCATCTATAATGTAGCTTTTTGCTTGTTATCTTATTGGGATTAGGATTTAAACGAAAGTTGTAGGCTAGTAAGTGCGTTCAAACTCCTCTAATCCATGGTGTGAATGTACAAGCACGAGCTCAAGATGCCCCACCTTTCGACCATGACATAAATTAGGCAACTAGATTGGTCAATCATGTGTTTTTTCCACTATTCAATACTCCCTTGGAGCATTCCTCGAATTGATGCTGAGTTGACTCAGTAATTTCCCTATTAAAAAACGCAATCATCTCATGACCATAAAAACAAAATTAAAAATGAAATGCGATATTCTTGTACTTATCGATTCTATATAAAGCGAATCGAGGCTTTCTAATCTTTTGGTCAAACACTCTTCTACTTTCTTTTGTGATTATTGCGAGTATTTTTTTAGCATATATTATAACCGGACCGAAAAAAAAAAACTGAATAATTATTAAAAAAATTAATAGGTATATCTCGATAATCACCATCAACCCCATAAAAGTCCGACAAAATGATTAAACGCTTGGTTTGTATTTAATTTATAATCATGTCAAATCCCCGTGTCAGTCTCTCTATATCAATTTCGAGAGTCACGTCCGTCACCCTATAAATATAGCCGCACTACATACAAACATATATGGACCGGACGATCCGCATATATCGGTGACAATTAACCGAAACCCGCGAGATCCCGTCGAGAAGTTAGGGTTTTCACAAGAGTTGGACTTTTCCCTTTTCTCTTTTCTATACATCTAGCCGTCAATTCCCCCAATGACACATGGAGAGACGGTGTTCAATTCGCTCATCCCCATCGAAGCCCAAACCTTCACGTACCGAACAAAGCAGAAAGACAACATCGGGTCGTCCTTTTCATCCCGAAAGAAGACCCGACACCAGAGATGCCGTCGCGGCTTAGGATTTGTCCTCGGGATTAAAGAAAAGGGGTCTAGAAAGTTACAGACTTTGATACGGTTCGTAGAAGTCGATGCAACAATCTAGAAAGGGGCACCGTACCGTCGATGATGAGGATGATGATGAGAAGATGATGAGAGGATGATGCAACGAGGGAGGAGGTTCCTCAGTCGTTTTCAGTTGATGGGTCCTCCCCCCCTTCCATGGGTGGAGTTTCAGATCATTATCATGACTTTGGTGCCGCAACATGACAACCAGGAAAATTTTAGTTCACAACGCTTTATCCGATAGCATTCATGAATGCTTGGCCTACTTACTTCCTTGAGATTCGTGGAAGAAACTAGGTCATGAGGGTGAAGCTCTATCGTGTGTTCGACTTATTTTCGATTCGGTTTGGCTCACGATTTGATTTTAATTCGACTTGGGTTGCCGTAAATCTTTAGTACATGTATATTATTTAGGGGAATTTGAAATACTCGGCTTCTGTTTTTTTTTTTTTTCAATTTAGGAAGGAGAGCCATTGGTATAAGGGCTAAACTCTTGGGTCCCTGCAAAAATAGACCAGTAACTATTTTCCAGTCGTATGTCTAAATTATATGGCCGACCATTGATGTATTTAGTAATGGCAACGGATGATCAAAATTTCCCGTTGACTACTCAATAGACTAAATTCTAGTTGCAACCGTGCAACTACTTTAAATGATTTCTCCTTGCGCACGCCTCAATAAGGTGCTTCTTTAACGAGAATAAATAATTTTAGTGGTTGCTTAATTTTTGTTGTTGCAAAAGAAAAGAAGAGATTCATGCATGGAACCCTTCTTTTTTCTTTTATTGTGCTAATTGCCCTCTCACTTCGCTTGGCCAAGCAACTTTACACTTAAATTTTCGAGCAAGAATCATCTACCTTAATGGTGCCTTGGTTGAGATATGGGCCGTCCAATCTCAATCGGATGGCCCCGCTTTTTCCAAGAACAAAAAAACAAAATAAAAACATTTCCCCCTTATTAAATGAGAGCCGTCCGATCTTGAATTGGACAGCCCCGCCATTCCTATGACTTAGTTCCAAGAGAAAAATGATTTTTCTAGGACGAAAGTGCCATTGACCCACAGTAAGAAAAATGGCATGCGGTCTCTCTTGGCCATTGAAAAGTGCTTTCGCCGTGAGATGGGGGTCAATTACGAGGAAAAGTAATGAAAGAGTCATAAAACTATTAGTATCAATTTAATCTTAAACTTTTCAATTGGACCTATTTAGTCCGAAACCTTTTTACATTGGCATCAATTCAATTTATTCGGTTAATTTAGAATAGAAAATCCTAACATGGGCCTTGGTCATCCCACATGGTGTGATTGACTCTTATGTGAAATTTTAATAAATTTTTAAAAATTTTTAATTAATTTTTCCTTTGTTTTTCCTTCTCTTCTCTTTGGCTTGTGGCAACTAGCCACAAGGGAGGGTCAATGAGGTGTTCGACCCTCGCCTGAGCCGGTGAGGGTCACAATGCCCTTGTTGGCCACGATGCAAAGGGAAGGGAAAAAAGAAGAAAGAAAGAAAAAAAATTCAAAATTTTTATTGTAAAATCTTTAAAAATTTTACATCAATACCAATCACGCCACATAGGATGACCGGCATCAATGTTATCGATTTTCCAGCTTAAATGGACCAAATATACTAAATTGTTACAAATGTAAAAATGTTTGGGAATAAATTGGTACAATTGAAAAGTTTAGGACTGAATAAGTACTGAAGCAATAAGTTTAGGACTTTTTGTTATGACTGAGGACTTTTTTTATACTTTCCCCTATCGATTACGCGGTTATAATGTATTTTATACATAGGATAGGTTCCAAAAGTCTCCCTAGATTGAATGAGGAGCACGCAAGGAATTCACGAATCGAATCGGTGCGATCGAATTGAGTTGTTGAAGAAATACCAATAGGAGAGTTTTAGACCGAGCTGTTCAGCTAAAGGTTTTTCAATGGAATGAATGGCGAGCTCTCACGCAGTGGAACGAGAGACCGACGGACCAGACGGCACGGAGCTCCCATCCAATAATGTTCTCTCGCTCATCAGTTTCCGTGCAAATTCACGTGCATATGGAGTCCGTGTTACGGTTCAAATCTTGAATCTGAAAAAAATAAACATACAAATTTCACTTGGCCTCCATACTTGTCGCGTGCCCACAAATTTGCCTTCCCGTGATGCCTCCAGTCGAACCCCTCCTTCCACATTCGTGGTTGTCGTCCATGCCTTCAAATTGAATCAATCTACCTTTTTATGCACGTAATTTGCCCTCGATTAAGGACTCGAGCTTTTAGATTGAATATTCCAACACGGCAAATGTAAGTCAAGACTTCGAATCCCGACACTCTCATCTCGAACTCATCGCTCGAGGTGCGATTTCGACAGCAGGTTCATATAAAACAAGAGTGGACGAGCATGAGGAGGTAAGCATGCACGCGACGGGGAGTGTTATAATATTATCGCTTGAGTACGATATCAGAAAGCGCCCTGCGTGCGTACGTCTCCTTTGTTCATGGACTCGGACATTTCCCATCGGACCTTCCAGGAAGCGATGGCGTTTCCATGCGGCACGCGGTCACAAGGGGGGACTTTTCCTCGATGACCGTTGCGTCGATGACCCTTGCGGGACCGACGGGCCATCGTGACCGTCGTCATCAGCTTTTGCTTTCGTGGAGTTCAGACCATTTCAATGTCAAAAGCTAGCGCCAAGCCCTCCGGCCCCAGTTGCAGAAGAATGAAGACTAAGGGAAAAAGCTGGGAAATCGCTCGAGTTTCACCTAGCTATAGACTATGGACACCCCTATCTTTGATCCTAAACTGCACTTGCAAACACCGTTCCAAAACGAACTGTCAAAATCTGACTTCTCTACTTCATTCCGAACTAAAAGTTTTGGCAATCTTTTGTCCAAACATAGATTGCTATGCTTGAATGTATTTCATTTTGTGTTCCGCCGTGGCGCCCCCCGAGGGGGGGAGGGGAGGAGGACTATGCAAGAGTGTTGTATCTAATTTTTAGTTGAGGAAAATACCACCAAAAATCCCAAATTATACCCTTCGTATCACATTTACCATAATTTTTTTATGACGTCAAAAACTCCAAACTTATTTAATTGTAACATTTTTTGTGACATTAAAAACTATGATATATTTACCTCATATTTTTTTCTTTTTCTTTTATTTTTTTAAACCCACTTTGGCTGGCGAGGACTGCCAGAGCTCTCCAGCCACTGGGCGACAGTCGCGAAGCCCTCGCCAACCAAATTAGATATCAAAAATAAAGAAAAGAAGAATGAAAAAAATTCTAAGGTAAATGCGTCATATTGATAGAAGTTCATGATTTTTAAGTCATAAAAAAATTTGGGATAAATATATCATAAAGAGATAAATTTGAGATTTTTTATGTTACAATTTTTTTTGAATAGATATGTCATAGAGAGTATAATAATAAAATCAAAACTTCTTTCTATCATAAATTAAGCAAGTGTGAGTGTGTATGTGTGAGGGAGAGGGAGAGAGAGGGAGAGGGAGGGAGGTGAGATGCAAACTTATGGCATTCTTGATTCGATTGATTGAAACTGGCTAACAGAAAACTATGATCACTTAAGGAGACGCCACTATTAAAGTCATTGGGCCCCGGAAATCTTGCCCTGGATCTCCTCTCGTGTGGCCTATTCAAGGAGACTACGACTCCCACTCGCTGGTTGGCCGACCCTGTGGAGGCAGCACAAGAGGGATCCGATTACGAAAATTAAAGCTATACGCTGGTCTTTCCTCCGGAGAACTTTTGTTACCATCTGTCCACCGTTTTAGGTGACTTTGTTTACACATCACGCGAAGAAGGAGAAGCTCACTGCTTGCTCGAGAGTGAGTGTGAGTAAATTAGCTACGGCAGCATGTCACGGGCCGAAGTCTTCCATACTCTCCTAAGCTGAAACATGGAGCTTGTGAATTGGAGTCAAGAGTGAGCAACGCAAAGGGGATGATACAGCTGATTCATCTGAATTGAGCTAGGATTTTTTGTGTTAGGAGTCTTGGAGAGATGAGCTCTCAAGGCAAAGTTGGTATCCCATGCACCGTGCACCGTGCACCAACCAGTTGAGAGCTAATGTCGCTATCCTAATAAGATCATCGCAAATCGAAACTTGTTGCTATGCCAAAACGATTCGTATATCTTGTTCAATCGACTGGATGTCCGAGTGAAATTGAGTTTGGTACAATTCATGGGGAGGATGTAGGTCCATTGGGTTTGGCTTTTGGAGAATGCTCTTGAGGAAATGCAAGGGTTTTTAGTCTAAAGGAGTCTGGTAAAATGTAAATATTATTTGATCAACTATCGTTAAAAATTACCTTTAGATGTAACTTTGGATAAAATATTGTCCGTAAACATTCATTTGAAAGTCCTTTGATGTGCCGATTTAAATTTTTAAACTTTGATTTGTTTTAAATTGAAAGAAAAAGAAAACAACGATCACATAGGTCATGAGGGAAAGATATACATTGTCTTATATATGATACATAACTTGTGTGGAGGGCAGCTTCACAAACTCTTCATTTATAAACATATGTGAACAGTGATGCTATTCAAGCACCCGACGTTTTGCATTCGTGGAAGCAACTTTAAAGTCCCCAATGAAAAACAGAATCTTATCAAGAATGTATCGGCATCGACAAGATGCATGCCTCCTCATGCGTCAATTCTTCCACATTTAGATGTCTAGCCAAGAATACCATGGCATCTGCTTGGTGAATGATCCGTCTGCTGTAGAAATTCACCCCCTTCCCTAAATTATCTTTGGTCCCTTGGAATCATGAACAGAGTCGGGTACTCAATGCCACCATGTCAAGTTGTGTAGCCTCAACATCCTTTAATGACCTTGCCAATTTTTAGTAATATGAAGATGAATAAGTCTTAAGAGGCACAAAACAAATCCTCTTAACTTGGCAGAGCATGAACCAGCAAACCAAAAGTGATTGCTACATAAACATAAAAGCCCAAGTGATAACAAGGACCACTATAGCCAGCAAAGCCTAAAGTCAAGCAAACCCACATTGGAGATCACCTCAACATCCTCCCCACTAAGCCTCTGAAAATGTAGTTAGGTGATAGAGCACATTGAAATGTCATCTTGCCAGAGCCCCCCAAAAAAAAAAAAAACGTAAGAATAAGGAAGCAAAAACTCCACTACGAGCATTAAGAACAATCTAGAGACCAGTCGAAATCATTCGACAAACCCCATTACTAATTTTAAAATCATCACTTCCGCAGAGCGTTACAAGTGATTGTTGCCAAGATCAAGCCCAGCAAGACACGAAAATGGAAAATCACGTAACCCAGAGCAAGGAAAAACAATTGTGGGAGGTTTCGATCTCTCATTGCAATCACATATAGTCATCAAAACATTGAAGTGAAGGAAAATCAAGACAAACCAGCAAAGCACAAATGAAAGTGACCTCGTAAAAACCTTCCTGCTCAACACGAAGTTATCTAAGAATCATAAGAACCGGCATACTTTTAAAGAAGAAAAGCGAGCGGCGAAGTGGCAAGCAGCGTCTAGAGTAGGCATCAGGAAAGAGAGGCAAAGAAGCGAGCGACGTCGAGAGCTGGTGTTGAGCAGATGTGAGGGAAGAAAGCGAGCAGCGTCGAGAGCAAAAAGCAAAGTGAGATGTCTGTCGAGAGCATAGAGGCAAGAGGGAAGCTTTCGAGATTAAAAGAAAGAGGAGAGCCAAAAGAGAGGAGCGAATCTTTAGGATTTGTTTCAAAAGGGTTCAAAATGGGAAGTATACTTGACAGATGACAGTAAAATGGGAAGTCTTGAAATTTTCATTAAACCAAGGTTCGATATTTCAAAAAATGCAATTTCTCAAGGCACTTCCAACCTCACATCAAGCTAAAATCTTTTGGAGAGTCTTAAAGATACAATTGCAACTCCCCATAGTGAGTTCAAGAAGTAATCAAATGTCTTTCCACTCGGCCAAGGAACTTTAGAGCTCCAAAACCCATTTCAAGCGCTGAATCAAACGGGACTGTAATTCATGGTACTATTCTTAGAAACAGTCTATAGAAGAAGGGCTGGTCTAGTGTTATCGGCTCGCTAGATCCCGCACGGGCCATTCCGCGGCCAAGAAATGTACATGGTGATATGCTTAGACTTGAGGAGAATGACATCCCACGTCGTTCCCTGGCCCAATATGTTGGATCCCTCCCTCTTGGATCGGTGTGCCTTGGGCCCATTTAGCCTCTGGATTTTCGGTGTGCCATGGGCCGATTTTTTTTTTTTTTCCATATCGTTGAATTTTAATAAGCGTTAGTGAGTTTGAAAAATGTTAATAAAAAGCAATGGCGTGCAAATTTTATTCTAATATTTATCAAGGTTTTGAGTTGTCATCTCTCACTTGAATTATTTATCAAATTTTATTGAATTTTTGGTTTTTTTTACCAACTTCTTAGTTCAATTTACTTAATGGGGAAAAAATTGATGAGTCACTTCGATAGAGGTTGATAAATTATATAATGATTGCTAATTTGAGGTGTTGGTAAGACAAGTAAGTAAACTTGGTAACAAAAGAAAAGCGTTTTTATTAGGGAGAAGAGAAATTGATAATTTGAAGGGGGAAAAAGAAGCTAATAAATGTTGGCTTAATCAAATAAGAATTAGCATCGCAAAGCTAGTTGGTAAACAATCAATCAATTGGTACCCTAGTGGTTGATTGATTGAAGTCATTGATAAGAAATGACAAATCAATGGAAGATGCCGAACTCACCAGAGAAAACATGCAAAAAACATCGGAGATTTAAAGGGTTCATTTCAAGCATCCGTACCTATACACACAATGAGTTGGCCAGAGAGATTCAGCCGTAAATAATTTACTAACCAATCGGAGAATTACAAAGTTATGATTTCTCGCATACTTTAGTTTTCCACCATAGATCACACCTCAATCCACAGCGTCCAGGCTCCCATGATTACTAGATAGAAAACGCCGTTGAAGGCAGCAAGTAGGCGTCGCAACCACTGTCACCATTGCTGAAGTGCTGCTCGATCGGTGAGGGCTGACGACAGGGAAAAGGATTCAGCATGGCCTTGGCATTAGCGTACTCAACATCAGCGGACAGTGTTAAACGACTGCACAACATCTGTCAGAAGATAGCATGCGAAAGGGCCGTTCTCCGTGTCATATACTATGCAAAACCAGAGCGGGCAAAGCCAGCCTAAATAGGTTCCAGTTTCGATGAATTTAAGTGAATCGGAAAGAGTATACAGAGAGTTGGCAATGGCAATGTCCATGTTAATCACGTACCTTCAGAAAACACACAGAAAGAGTCTCTATTGTCGACAGGATGGATGGAATGAGCGCAACACCCGAGACGATAGGTTGCAAGCTGAAATGGAAACACAGATCGAACGAGAGGGAGACACTGTTAACTTCTTTATATGACAGTCATGAAGAACAACTACGAGATGAACTGCTGAGGGAACAGGAGGAAAAGTTCGTGATAAACCGTACAAGCAACCTGTTTCGTTTTGTCTATGTCGAACGATCTTCGTCCACATAATACTGGAAGAGAAGCCACAATTAGGACCAACTTTCAGCTTCTTTGGGTCTTCCTTGCCGTGTCCCCTCACTCCGAACCTCTTCCCCAACCTCTTCCTCAAAATTTCTCGCCACGATGAAACTTTACACGGCTCGTTTGCATACTCGGCGCAAGACACTGACGTAGCACGAGCACAGTAGTTTTGCCGATTCGATTTTCTGTTGCTAGGGAAAGCCATGAGATGTCTCTCTATGACATGACTGAGTGACACCAATTCGAAGGAATCATACAAAGGGCTCCCGCAGTCCCATACTTTCAATGCTTCCCCATCTTCGACTTCAGCTTCTTCTGTTTTCGCTCTTATCATCTTTTTGGCTTCCATGAAAAAAGTTCCCAACAACCTTTTGCATCACAGAGAATGAATTTCTTGGTGTCATGAGACATGTATGGGGACAAGTTACTCTGCCCATCGCGATGGGGCCAGGTAAGTGTCTCAGAGTTGTTGAAGAAAACGACAGATCCGCTCGCTAAAAATATTAGCCCCCTATTCTTGTCATTAGGTTCTAGACAGGCTTTACCAACATTAAACAATTGACTAAAATGACAACACAGAGTCCACTAATTTACGCCACTTAGAACATGAACTCACCCTTGCTCATGCGAAGAGTTGGGCTATGTATTGTCAATATGTTATTAAGCTGATACGAGAGCTTGCAGAACTGAGAAGCTTGTCCCCTATCTTGAGATTTATCCCTTGAGAATTCAAATTGTAAGAATAGAGAGACCGGGTTCTGCAGGTCAGGATTACCAATGATAGGTTAAATTACGCTTCGCCATCATATGACAATGTATAGACAGCAAGCTTCCGAAGCAAAGAAGCAGAATTGGGATGGCAATTTCATTGACGGTGCCACACGCACTTCTCTCTAATACTAAGAAAGCGATCAGATGAATGAACTCAAGACTTGAGAGGACATAAAAAGTAGTCCTGCTTAATTCCACGACAACAGAGAGAAGACTAAAAAGGTTAAAGCGGGACAAACGCAGAATCGGTAGCTTTGGGCTCACTCATTTGTTTTCAGCATCAAAAATGAGTAAGGCAGCGATAGGCAATATCAACCAGGTGTCTGTTCCATGCCAAACCAAAACACAAATCGTCATAACTAATGCCATGTGCTGCATTTTGAAAAATTTAGATAAATTCATTAAGAGTAGAACTTGCATATGGGGAGGATGAAATCACATTTTATGCCATATACAGATTCGGATCAATCAAGAAGAAATTGAGTCCAAATCTTAAAGACTTCACTTCATTAAAAAGCAGAACTAAAGTAGCTCTTGACGACATTCCCAGACAAGATCCGCAAGACAGCATCGTTCGAAGGCCCTACACATCTTGGGGTTTTGAATTGGCTGACAGCAGCTCCTAGTCCTAGGTAATGGTCCAGGATCTTTTGGAAGGTCCCCCTCTTTAGGACTCTCAGCTCAAGCGGTGCTATCGTATTGATCTTGCGTGAACTCACGTAGCCCGCATCCACAAATGACCGGTCCAAGCAATTGCAACATTCCTTTAAGGTTTCGTCGCTTGCTTCTCCATTAATTTCCCAGAATATCACGTAGTGGCCAGGGTCCTTTGATAGATCCACGTGGCTGGTGAAATCTATGATTTCGCGTTTATCTTCCGCCAGCAGATTGGCCGCTGCTTCAACCGCAAGCTGCAAGTCCTTCTCTGTGTTCTTGTCAATGTTGATGGTGAGCAAGAGATTTCCCCTGCATATGAATTGGAGTTCTGGGGTCGAGTTGTGGAAGCCCACCACCTTCACCACGTCTCCAAGCCTATATCTGTAAAATCCTGCATGCATCAAATAAAAAAAAAAAACAAGAAGAAGAAGAAATTTAACTTATTGAACTTCAGGACAACAACAACAACAACAACAAAAAAAAAGAAGCATTGGTTGCACTTGCATATGAATGAACTGAAAGGGCAGTTCTTGGAAGCAGCTTCTTCAGAACTTAAAAACCATTTTGAGTTTCAGAAAGCATGCCCCTTGCAGATGCGTATTACGGCAAAAGAAGTACATCAAAAGCTACAAACTTAGTAGCAGGGGAAAGTAAAGTAGAAGGAAACAATTAATAACTTTGAAGTACCTGCAGCATTGGTAACGACTATCTCGTACTCTTGACCAACCTTCACTTCAGTCAGACCCACCAGCTTCGGCTCAAGCATATTGATACTCTCTTTTATGGGGATAAATTCGAAATATCCAATATTAGGGAGTATAGCAAAAGTAGCCAATTCAGGAGGCAACTTTGGATTAACATTTGCTGCAATCCACCCTTCAGATGCACCATAGTCGGCACTTAACAGAGGTAGTTCCCCTGCATAGTGCCTCAACTTTTTCAAGTAAGGCTCCATTGATCCCGTCATGATCCCATAAATGTACTTAGCATTTGGGAAAAGCTCTGGTATCAATCCATACCAGTTTATCAATCCCGAGCACTTTTTGTGTATCAGATCAGCCAAGGCGGGGTCTGGTTGGAGCAGCTTCGACATAGCTTCCCGGATGGATGGAGCGGTAATTCTGCTGGAGAGCACCCCGTCACGTATATCGGTGCATAGTTGCTCCCAGACTCGTTCAAATGTTCGAAATGCATGGACAATGCTGTGCGCAAATGTGGACGACACAAATTGTACCTCGTCACGATAAAGAAGCCCACACAAGAGATGGCAATACAGGGATTGGTGGAAATCGGGACCAAATATCACTTCGTCAGGGCTGCAACACTGTGATTGCATTGCCTCCATCGTACTTTTGTATTGTGAGCTACGGAACAGGTTGGTGGTAGCAGTGCCCGCGGCAAGACCACCTTTTGTTTTGAATTGCTTGCTGCCATATATGAACTGTAAGACCTTCCCACCTTCGATTGGGTAGTCCCTGCAGCAAAAACGTCGTCTTTAAGGTAATGCAACCAAAACCACAAGACCAATATGTGTTGTTCCATAACGGATTCAAGCAAGGTTTATAAACAGGATGATCGATGGCAATAGTGGTGAATGAACAGTTGTGAGAATTAAACAAAAAACCGAATGGTTCACGTAAAAAACTAAACAAGGGTTTGGCTTCAGCATAATTTCGTGAATGAACATCTGCATTATTCTACAGACAAGTATTAGCCCAGAAGGATATCCAAGGACAAATAAAACATAATCGACAGATCTCTTCTAAGAGTATACCTGTTTCTAAAGGCAAAAGAGGTCTGATAAATCTGCATGGTAGTATTGAACAACTCGTCATTGAAAGGGACGTATTTGGGCTTTCCTTCTGTAGTACCAGAACTGTAAAAGCATTACGTATAACACCATCAGACGGCTATAGAGTAATTATTTAACCATACCTGAGGTGAGTTTAATCATACGTGTGATGTTACCTTAATGAAATAGTGGTAATAGGTCTTCCTGTCAGTATAGGGGAGGAGTCACCATCAGCAATTCTCTGTATATAATGCTCCAAGTCTTTGTGAGTAACAATGGGAACACAAGCCCTGAAACTCTCGAGGTCCGTTCTGCCATCAAGACCTAGATTCTGCAAATACTCAGAATTGCCGTTTTCTTCTAGGATTTTCTTCAAGGTCTCTTTCTGGACGCTCCCAGCATCTCCGGTCATCGCCTCAAATTCTTCTATTACTCTGTCGAGGTCGATTCCTCCCATGTTCTCCAACATGTTCACCGACTTTGGACTGTAACATGAAGCAGAACTTGAGAATCTGAACAAGAAAAGCCAATCTCTAATCTGCTACAACAATAATTGGGCTCATAGATTTAAAAAAGAAAAAGAGAAGCAGGTAAATATATCGAAACCATTTTCTCAAAATAAAAGTCAGCATAAGGAGTTGTTGCAGATTAATCATACAAAAGAAATTCAGGACTTCAAGTAGACAACAACAGCCGGTGACCCAGCTTCACAGAAGAATGAAAACATGGGCACGGTTCGAGTGTGCTAAAAAGCTGGCAGACTTGGACTTCTTGCTACTTTGCAAATTAAAAACGAACACAGAACAGGAAAGAAACAAAATGATTAACATCGAAATCCTAACAACTTTTTTCCTGTTACTTGAGCTTTCCAGGCAAACAGACAACATCGCAATCATTGAACACGTGTACCTGTACTACCTCAGCCTGGAAGTAGTGCAGCGAAACAATGAACGGGGACGAATCTCCCTCTTTTCCAAAAAAGAAGGCGAAAGAGATCTCAAGAGAACAGGATGAATAGCAGACTGCAAGTAGAGGAACGAAGTGAAGAAGAAAGAGTAAGATGATTGAACCAGTGTGCTTTGAGCTTTAAATAATCGGTTTCAATTAAGAAGTTCTCGGAAGCATCTCCGAGCTCTAGCCACGCATTTGACGCTAGTCAACTAAGACGACTACTGAAGAAGTTTCCGAGAAATGAAAAGCCGTGATGGACACAGTTCGACGCACATTTAAAGTCGAGAACCAATGAAGAATAGCTATATTATTGTGATGTTTGAGACAAATTGACTGCCCAGAAATCGACGACAATAATGACAAGAGGACATTAAAAAAAAAAAAAAAAGGACCGACGAACTTTCAAGGAAAGGCTCGGAAAAAGTCTAGGTGCAGGGTTCGAATCTCAACACATACAGACGCCGAGTTAAAAGGGGTAAAAAAAAAAAAGAAGCAACCGGAAGCCACGAAGGAGAAAAAGCGTATCTGCCACATGACAGCAGAGATCAGATCAAGAATTGCAGAGCGGCAACGGGAAAAGTTGTAAACTTTAGACAAACCCATCACACGAAACGGCTCGAAGACTCGAAAAGAAAAGTAAAAAAAAAGAGCAAGATTGAATTGCAGAGAGAGAGGGAGAGAGTGCAAGAAGCACACACCTGCAAATGCGGAATCGCTTTGTACACTGAGATTGGGTTGGGGGGGTGTGGAAGATGGGAGAGGGGGAGAGGCTTTTTTATAGATAGAGAGGGAGGGAGGGAGGGACGGAGGGACGGGGAGAGAGAGAGGGAGGGAGAGAGAGCGCTCCCGAGTGGCAAGAACCTTTTGGTGTTGACCATGTAAACGCTGGGCCGTCTCTTTCGTGCGAGAAAATATTCAGTGGTTTGTGCGCGCCACGTCATCAGCTGACATGGCGCGCACATACCATTCATTGATTGACATGTGGCGACCGGGCCCACATCTTCAGATTTCTCTCATCTTCTGTCCCTCTCCAAACGCCGTCCACTCTCCGTTTGTGTGCACTCCCTCTCTCCTCATTTGAACGAAAACACCCCCGCGCGCTCCTCACTCACCTCCCTTCCTCCTCTCGCTTAGCTCCCTCCCTCCCTCCCTTTCACGACCCTGTGCCTTCGACAGCCGTGGCCTCCGCCTTCGCCGTCGCCCCCATTGCGCGATTCGTGGTCTGGATCTAGCAAGCTCGCCGACCCCTTCGCTCACTCCGACCACGCCGCTCTTTCCACCTCTACCGTCGCGAGCCCTAGATTTGTTCTCAGGTTAGCACTTTGGCCCTCTTTCGCTTCTGTCTCGCGGTCCTCTTCCGCCCTCTGCGTGACACTCCTCTTTCTCAGCTCCTCAAACTGGCGCTCCATTGATTTCGTCATTGTTCTTCCCATCCAACTCCTTACTTAGTTTTATTTGTGTTGCAGGGGAACTTGTTCCGCACCAGATGAGATGAGCCCAGAGGAGCTGGAGAGTCTTCTCATAGTGGACAAAGATATCAGTAGAGAACTTTTGCTTTTGCTTAGCATCAACTATGCACTGAACCTATCATTACCAAAAAAAAAATTATGCACTGAACCTACTTTCTCAGCGCACAAATTGTGTTTTTGGTTTTAGTTGACTAGATCGGCAAATTGTTGCACTGCACTTTCTCAGTGGATAGATCGTGTTTTTGGTTTAGTTCTGCGTAGGATGTTGGGTTGTGCGTTTGGGACTTACTTTTCTATCTAATCTTGTTTTCTAATTTCTGGGCAAAGTTTTGTGGGTTTATTCAATCTGCGAAAATCATATAGTTGCTCTGTCCTTTATATAATCTGTGTACCTCTTTTAGTTCACTTATTTTTTAATATCCTAGCATTGCTGGTTATGTTATTGTTTTCTTAACTGTTCCCATCACAGAAATGCTGCTAAATTTTGGTTCTTGATAAATTGGAAAAGCTGTTGCGTTACTTCCTTCTCAATGGGATTATGTTTTTCCACTCCTCCTCTCCCTCAAAAAAAAAAAAACAAGGAATCTATATGTTGGGATGGCAGGAATATGGCACCTTCACAATCGTTAAACCAACTTGATTTGCACAATAGTTTTCAAGGATGTTCGGTGCTCCAACTTTTCTTGAAATTGTTAAGCCAATAATAGATTATGCAGACAGCGCCTGGCTCTTTTTCTAATTTACTTCTTTGGATAGTTACTGATATCAGTACATAAGAATCCTTTGTCAATTTCTCATTGGCATGCTTTGTGACTGGAGTAACCAAAAGATGAAGTGGGGAGTGATTAGAACAAGGGTGAATAAGATGACTTAATTGTCCATTTTCACAGATGCTTGACAGGAGAGTGATACGATACTACGTGGACTCACTAAAATTCTTCTGATGATTGCTTTTCCTCTGATTGTTCGCCTTTGTTTTTCCATCTCAGTCAACTTGTGCAGGTTCTGATATCTTTAGAGATTTCATGTCAAAATTTTAATTTTTCACACAGTGCAGATGTTAAAAGACAAAGGGTTGATGAGGAGCATAGGAACGCCACAGATGGTGAAACTTCTGGCTTGGATGCTTTAGCTAGTGCTTCTAATTGGAGCATTTGCTGGTGAGAATCACTTCTTATTGAGCAAGCCGGTTGAATAAGGCTACCCTAGTCATTTTCCTCTTTTACCATTTCAGTGGTCTCCTGTACTTCTAGAAATTTAGGAGTTGCAAAACCATTAGTGGCATTTTTTCCAATCTGCACGACTGAACAATGTCTCCTTTTTCCCTTTTCTGTCGCTTTGCCAGGTTTTACAGCTAGCACCATCAGCTTCCTATTGGAGGTGGCAAGGAAGAGGCTAATGGTGGGAGCTCTGCAAGGGAAGTGTCCACCCCACATGGCGGCAGCACTGGCCGAAGTCATTAGGGAGGAGGGTCTACTAGGGCTGTACAGAGGGTGGGGCGCAAGTTGTTTGAAAGTCATGCCTTCGTTAGGCACCTGGATGTTCTAGGAAGTTTGGCAAGATATTTTGGTTGCGGGCAAACGTCCCATGTAACAGCTAGAGAGTAATTCTTATGTAATGGCTCAAGAACAAGTCCCATATAGCGGTGCAATTAACAGTTCTAGCCATATTTTCGTTGATCTGACAGGGGTTATTGTTTGAGAATCTTTTTGATGCAACGTGGGTCATTGTTTTGCCCATTAATTAATTTATACCGGCAAATTCTTATTAGAAAGGATTGTTTCCTTTTTCTATTCTTTTGAATGATTTCCTTGCGATCGAAATATCTTTGGCGATGCTTTCTGATTATTTTTTGCTTCTCCAAAAAACGGATATGTGCTCAATTGCAAGGTGCCATGTTTGTTAGTTGACCATGTTGCCCATGTTGGTTAAGTGGATTATTGAAAAGATTGAGTCACCTTGATTTTTTTCCTAATTGAACTTAATTATCTTTAGAGATCAACAGTCATTAGTCACATATGTAAAATAGAAAACGGGTCAAAGTAGAGAGTAGGAAAGGCATGGAAAAATCTACATGCTTTTAATTGAACAAGTTCATTGTCCTCACACAAGACAGGACAACCTGTTGGAACACCGCCTCTCTCCCTCATTTCTCAATTCAAATGTATGCCAAAACTCGGTCAAAATTTCAATTAATAGCCAACAGAGCACTAGCATTGATCAACCATGCGCTACAAAAACATTTGTATTGCCCATTGAAATAGAAGCAAGTCTTTTTGAGTATTTTTATCTCTTCACCAAGTCTAATCACCTAAACAATCTCTGGACGTTGTTCAACAAGGAAAAAGGATAGGAGAGGGATCCCTATGCAACTTCCCATCAGACAAATCCAGTTTCTTCATCTTTTCTTCGCACCAGAACAATTGTTCCTTGACAATCCTCTCCATCTTAAGAACCATGGAACACAATTTCGCGTCTATGAGGGCAAACAGCACCTGAACGTCATCTGTTTGTGGCAATGATTTCGTCTTCCACCATTTCTTCTTCTTGCGTAGTTCCTTCAATTTCACAGATTTCTGCATATGGTAGCAGTAAGACCAAAGCAACAATAAATTTGGAATTTTACTAGCAAGTCTTATTCATCACTACTTAACAAAACACAAACAATTGCCAGTCGGTTCCATTTAACCGATGCATAGGTCCTAAAATGCAAACATCATTCCTGCTGCAATAAAAATCTTTTTCAAGAGCTTAGCTCATACAGTTGTATCGGTCATATATCAGTCTACAAAGAGAAGTAACGGGGGAAGATTTCGAGGAGATTCCAGCAGCAACAGCCACTGGTTACGCTTAAGAATTAAAGGGACGTTGACACTTTGGTTGGAGCAGACAGAGGCAAACAATGTTAAGCCAAATACATATACCCACACCCAAAAAGAAAAAAAAAAGATAAGAACTAATCAAGCCTGTATATTGTAATTAAGAAAGAATCAAAGACTAATGCTGGAAAAGTGATATGTAGTGAGGACAGAATCTCACCCTCTCAAGAGATGATTGGACATGCTATAGGGGGCTGGCATAATGGTTTTGATTTGCAAACAAATATAGAACTCCAGTGGACTTCCTCTTATCCATTCTCAGGAAAAGATAAAGAGTGACGATGGTGTTCTCCATAATTTTTGAGATCTAGTGCAAGAACCAATTTATCAGAGACACCTTCTTCTGCTGCTTTCTGATTTGATCCAATTTCTCTCCATTTCCAAAACTTTTTTAACAAATGATAGATGAGGAATGCAAATCCTCTTTAGCACATACTGAATCATCTCAAAGGCAAAACACTTCAATGGCACAAATGAAAGAAACCAACTGCAAGACTCCTAATATAGGAGTCTGCATAATCTATTATTGGCTTAACGATTTCAAGAAAAGTTGGAGCACCGAACCTCCTCGAAGACTATTGTGCAAATCAAGTTGGTTTAACGATTGTGAAGGTGCCATAT
The DNA here is from genome assembly GCA_030064385.1 of Melaleuca quinquenervia. Taxonomy (NCBI): domain Eukaryota; kingdom Viridiplantae; phylum Streptophyta; class Magnoliopsida; order Myrtales; family Myrtaceae; genus Melaleuca; species Melaleuca quinquenervia. Next base: position 16,052,224 of record CM057721.1, on the reverse strand, counting down.
TCCTGCCATCCCAACATATAGATTCCTTGTTTTTTTTTTTTTTTGAGGGAGAGGAGGAGTGGAAAAACATAATCCCATTGAGAAGGAAGTAACGCAACATCTTTTCCAATTTATCAAGAACCAAAACTTAGCAGCATTTCTGTGATGGGAACAGTTAAGAAAACAATAACATAACTAGCAATGCTAGGATATTAAAAAATAAGTGAACTAAAAGAGGTACACATATTATATAAAGGACAGAGCAGCTATATGATTTTCTCAGATTGAATAAACCCACAAAACTTTGCCTAGAAATTAGAAAACAAGATTAGATAGAAAAGTAAGTCCCAAACGCACAATCCAACATCCTACGCAGAACTAAACCAAAAACACAATCTATCCACTGAGAAAGTGCAGTGCAACAATTTGCCGATCTAGTCAACTAAAACCAAAAACACAATTTGTGCGCTGAGAAAGTAGATTCAGTGCATAATTTTTTTTTGGTAATGATAGGTTCAGTGCATAGTTGATGCTAAGCAAAAGCAAAAGTTCTCTACTGATATCTTTGTCCACTATGAGAAGACTCTCCAGCTCCTCTGGGCTCATCTCATCTGGTGCGGAACAAGTTCCCCTGCAACACAAATAAAACTAAGTAAGGAGTTGGATGGGAAGAACAATGACGAAATCAATGGAGCGCCAGTTTGAGGAGCTGAGAAAGAGGAGTGTCACGCAGAGGGCGGAAGAGGACCGCGAGACAGAAGCGAAAGAGGGCCAAAGTGCTAACCTGAGAACAAATCTAGGGCTCGCGACGGTAGAGGTGGAAAGAGCGGCGTGGTCGGAGTGAGCGAAGGGGTCGGCGAGTTTGCTAGATCCAGACCACGAATCGCGCAATGGGGGCGACGGCGAAGGCGGAGGCCACGGCTGTCGGAGGCACAGGGTCGTGAAAGGGAGGGAGGGAGGGAGCTGAGCGAGAGGAGGAAGGGAGGTGAGAGAGGAGCGCGCGGGGGTGTTTTCGTTCAAATGAGGAGAGAGGGAGTGCACACAAACGGAGAGTGGACGGCGTTTGGAGAGGGACAGAAGGTGAGAGAAATCTGAAGATGTGGGCCCGGTCGCCACATGTCAATCAATGAATAGTATGTGCGCGCCATGTCAGCTGATGACGTGGCGCGCACAAACCACTGAATATTTTCTCCTTTCGTGCACTCAGAGTCAAGAAAGAAGGTGCAATGACTCGGCAGTCGTTACAGTCTCACCGACTTCTCCGCCCTGCGTCTCTCTCTCTCTCTCTCTCTCTCTCTCTCTCTCTCACTGGCCACGAGGAAACTCAAGCACGCTCAAGTCAAGACAAAACCCACTTCACAGACCCAAAAAGTAATTTCCATGCACAGATCTTCTAGGAAAAATGCCACGAAAACCCTAAAATATATGTCAAAACTTTTTTTTTACTGTCAAAAGCTTTAAATTTGTCCATTATAACGTATCAATCCTTTTTTTTTTTGGTAACAGCCCGCTTTTACGTATTTTTGGAGACTGGTGCGGTGCGAGATTAGTGAATTAACGAGATAAGTTTGTATTACGAAAAAGATTTATATATCATCTATTTCAATTCAATTCATAACATATTCATTGTGTTAATATAAATTTGAGATTTTTTATGACATAAAAAAAAGAATTGAAATATATTTATCATAAAATACAAATTAAGGATTTCAACGACCTAAAAGAAAAAAAAAATAGGAGCATTTGTGTTGCGATGATCGTAATTTAGGATTTCTTATGGTATTAATTCAAATTAAAATAAAGGATATTCATTCTACGAACAAAATGATTCCATCTCTAAAACTTCCCGAATTTAGTTTTTTTCTTTTATTTTTGAAGTTCAATGTTCCTAAACGGATAGATTATTAAAACTTAAATAAAAATCTCAAGATTCCTAAATAGACAAGTGTCTGAATTGTTTGTCTTTTCTTCTCCTCACATTTTAAATCTGTTTGGCATTGACCTGCCATTAAATTGGACATATCGAAAAGTTGTACTAAATAGGCTCTATGTTAATCTAAATGCAATTTCATGTGGAAGCTCTCCTCTAACACGAAATATAAATCAAAACTCGTCAAAGCAGAACTTTGGGTATTGTGGTTGAGACTCAATCTCACAAAACAACTTGGCTTTCATTGGATAAACATCAAGATTGACTCTAATGGCATCGTTCGTCTTCTTACTCCAGAATTCATCATTCATAATGCTGGTCTTGCTTTGCTTGAAAATAATCAGAAGGCTATGAGCTCTCGCTTTGAATTCAATGTGCAAAACGACTTTTGGAAAAGGAAATCATCTTATTATCCAGCCTATTTATCTTGGAATCGATAAACGTTTGGGCACTTTCTTTTTTGCATTGTGTCCAAGAGAGTTATTTCATATTTTATTAGTGTGATAAGTTAGGGATAGTAGATTGACGGCGTTGAATTTTCATATTTCGTTTGAGGCCCTTTTCATATCAAAAATAATAATAATAATAATAATAATAATAATAAACCTCTTCTCTTTGTCAGTTCATAAGATTAACAAATTCCTATCTTCGAAACTACTTAGATAAGTTTTATGGTGAAATGTCATTTTATTTTGTTTGCATCGTTACAGGAGATGACTGACTCGATGCATGCTTCTTGTGATCTCAAAAAACTGCCCGCGTAAAGAAAAGTTTTCACTGTCATAAAAGACATAGACTATGCTTACCAGAGTGGAATGATGGGTTTAACTTTTACCTTCATCTCGTGCTCAAAATAAACAAAGGGTAATTTGACCTCGGTCTTGCTGCTGAAGGAGCAATGAAGCGACAGGTCTAATGATGCTCGTTTTTTTTTTTCTCTAAAGGAATCAGCATTGGATTGCAACAATGGCGGAAGTGGGCAATGATGCTACCAAGCCGTAATCACTTTGGAACCTCCATTGACGAAACGTAAATAGTTTTAGTGGGAAACGAATCCTATTATAATCAGAACGATGCTTATTCTAATGTTTTTATCAGGAAATACTTGAATTTAAAAGGATTGTTACCATTACAAATCTCAAATTGGCGGCGTATTCATAACACATTCACTCGAAATCAATTCTCATCTTGCCAAAAATTCCACATTGGTTTCGTCATTACATATCCAACGGTTCACCGCAAATCGATTTTGTCTTACGAAAAATCTCAAACCAATACTTCTGACTCAAACCTACGCTCCATGTCTGATTTGAAAATGTCGATAAGGAGTATTTTGGGTTGGGTACTGATTAAGGATTCTCAAGTGAGATGGAATTTAGGTTGAGGTAGATATGTCAACGGGGTGCTAATTTGAGATTTTCTATGAGACGAGATTAGTTTAAGGATAAATGTGCCATGAGTGGATCCGCTTAGGATTTTCAACAGTATTAGCCCAATTTAAAGAAGTCATCACACGGAGTAATGCAAATTTTCCATCCATTTGTTCATTCAACAAGTGGCTCGACGTCACACTCGAGGCTTTGACAGGATTCTGATTATCATAATCATATCTACCACCTCGATTAATATTTCCATGTCCCTTATCATCCTCCTCACAAAAGACAAAAACAAAACAGTATGCGCTCGACCAACTGGTTAGGTGCACACGCCGCCAGCACGACTTTGATGTTATTTTCTTCATCTTCCCCACGCCGGGTTTCGTCGAACTTCCACCGTTCCTGTCGTTTGTTTGCTACGGAAATATCTCTTCCGTCGTCGGCATGAGATGTTGGGTCGTCAAAGCATGCGTCCGAAAACCCTAATATCTCATTCAGTTCTCTTTTCTTGTACCCAAAGTGAATACGAACGTAATGAATCGTCAAGTGGGGATCAGACCTAGCAGAGTTTGGCTGTTGCGCTCTCTTCTCGATTGACAAATTCCAACGCCTAGGAACGTGTTCTCCTCTTGTTCTCTTTCCATAAAGAGTTGGTGCTCGGTAGCATATAATATCAGCATACAACCCAATGAAGTCGCGGACCTCGAGACCCTTTTGTCGTATCGCATCGTCGACGACAATTCGCCTAAGAAAATCTTAGTCGCTCATCACGTGGCTTTCTCTTGCGACAGTCGCGTCACGTTACCAACTCCTTTTGAAAACATAATAAAAAGTTGAATATCATGCAGGGGAGTCGAGCTTAGGGTTTCGCAACGTCTGCACCCCAGAGATGCTTCAACCTAATGTTCCAACATCATATGACTAAGTTTTGTTAGGAAAATATATATAATCATTCATAAATATGTTGTACGGATATCATTCGATTATAAACCTTCTTATTTCGACAATTTAGTCTTGAATCTTTGCACGAAATTCAATTTGATTATCTTCATCAATTTTTATCGAGAATTGTTGACATAGTAGTCCAATCATTACTGGCACTGAATTGGCACATGTATAATAAGTTCAAAACTGATTAAACAAATTCCCTGTGTTTTGTTAGGCTGCTCATATAATATAAATATATATAGATGCATTATTATTTACTAATAATGCAACAAGAGCTGGTTTTTATATTCGCAACTTGCCCAACTCAAACGTAAAATACTAATCACCTATTGCACGTGATTTCATGTTCCCATCAAATAAAAAAAAAAATTTGGTGACCCACACGACTATTTCTATGCATTGCACTAGAACAAAAGTAAATAATAAGGATGCAACATGCCACGTGGCTTAAAACTGACATTACAAATTTGGGGTTAAGCTAAGAGGAGTTGGACCGTCGTGTAGAGATATAGTATATTATCTTTAGAAAGAAACCGATGCAACCGTCCAAGTTCCAGATGGTGCCAAATGATCATTCAACCTAACACGAGAGCCAATATAGAATATCAAATATGTACATACTGCTTGAGCAGCCAATATGGTCTTATACATGTGATCACGTACGTTCTTGAAAAATAAATACAATTTATGTCCATATCTTTAACTCACCAATCACAAATTTAGTCATGATAAGTTTTCTCCAATCAAAAATGGAAGATAAACGCGATTTGTTTGATGAGGTCTTTTATCGTAGTAACTACTTCAATCAGCCTAAAACAGTGGTGATGTATCATGTAGCTGAACACCCTTATCCATGAAAAAAAAAAAACAAGTAACAAATGAAAGTTTAGATTTCCTCAAAATCGATATGCGGAAGTGTTCTTCCCCATCTTAAACTTTATTAGAGCACTCATTGATAAATTAAAATTCTTATGTTTGCAAAAGGGAAGAAAAAAAGAACGCACAAACACCCATATCAATTTTTTTTTAACTTAATGCTTGGGGCACCCGCCGCGTTAATTTCACTCGCACGACTTTTCCGATATTCGTTTAAGGTAGATCAATAAACTATAAATTATCGTCTAGTTGTCAAGTTGACTTTTCTTCACATTTAGCAGTGTTAGCTACTCGCTAACGTGGCATTTAAATTGATCGGTGGTCATATCATTTCTGGCGAGCGAACGCCGATGCCACTGAGCAAAGATGCTGCTTATACAGCTCTTTAGACAGCTCTTTAGCTTGTCAGGAGCCGCAAGGAGACAAAGACAACTACTGATGCGTTCCATCTGTCTTTCTGCGTGTCCTATCCTGCTTCATATCCTCGCCCTTTCCCGCATATTCATTGACCATGTCGGGTCGAGGAGAGTAAGGACAGCGCCTTAAGGATTTGCCCTTTTCGAGTCTGATTGAGGTCACTGTACCTTCCGATCCAAGCAAGATTTTTTCCCCTCCTTCGTGCTAACTGAAGCTGTTCGGAGGAAGAATTGCTAGGCTTTTCTTGTCTGTGAGTGTCATATAGGGTAACCAAGGCGATCTAAGTGTTTAGAAAACTTATCACGATGTGATTTCATCTGTCCCATGAATTACCCTTAGTTAAGATATGATATTCATTAGAAAACTTTTCTTTTCTCGAATGATATTCATTCGAGATTTTTTTGGCATTTACAAGTCCTTACTTGTTTTTTCTCTTGTCTTTTCCTCATATGTGTTTTAACATAGTCTTAGTCAATGTGCGAGAACCCGAGTACCCCTTATATTATAGAAGGACCACAAGGATGCAGTAAGAAGATCTGGCAAGGTCCTATTGTTCGGTGCTCAAATATTTTTTTTATCGGTATATTTTAATAAGTGTTTGTAAGTTTCTAAAGAATATTTATAAAATAATAGTCGGTGATTTTTTTTTCTAGATAATTTGTTGGTAACTCAGCAATATTTTTATAGAATTAAGACCTTTGGTAGTTGGCAGATTAGCAAATTGCTAGCAACTTTCAAACTTATATTTGCATAACTTAACAACGCTTTCAATTTACCAACTTTTATATAAAATTAGTAACCTGAATGAGTGTGATTCACGACTCTAGTCATATTAGGTTATTGGTTAGTTTTAAATTATCGACCTTCATTTGAGTTAATTACCGAAATTTCATTTTTTTTTTTTTACAACTTACCAACTTTTGTATCGAGTCGTATTTGCCTTGGTAAGTAACCCCCTCCGTGCACTAACTCTAACTTTAGAGATTATTGATCAAACTTAGTATGACTTGGTAACTTTCTCATTAAATATCATCAAATAGGATTACCGACTTTTATTTGACTTTCTCACCGACAATTTTTTTTTTCTTTTTGCTTTTTCTATTGCCAACTTTTCATACCGTTTCCAAAATTTTGTTCACATTTCTTAGCGACGCTCGAAATCTACCAACTTTTTTTTAGAAATTATCGACCTTAATTAGAGTGACTAACAATTTTTCTCTGATTAAGTTCTAATCAAATTTATTTTTCTTCAATTACTGTTCCTTATCTTCTACCAACTTTTACTTACCTATCTTGATTACGTCTTAAGTTACCACCTATAATTCTCCGACAAATTTATCAACCTAGTTATGGGCTGCTAACTCTTGTTTGAGTTAGTTGTCAACGCTTATCTGATTTTTCTTAATTTATCAACTTTTGTATTGGATTACATAATAGAGAGCAAAATTGGTAAGTCACCAAATAAAGATAACGTAAATTTAATCAAGATTGGTTTCTTTCCAAAATCTTGATTAAGTAAAGGTTCTTGTGACGCAAAGAAGCTTGTGGGTCATGGGTCAAACATGGCTCGAAAGATTGACACTCATCATAATCATTGATGATCAAGATACGATCGCTCGTACAAGTGTTGCTCCAAATAACATTATCAGATCAGAAAAGGTGGGGCTCTAGCAGCAACTCGAAAGCTGAAGATTGTGAGGAAATTATTGTGATTACTACATGGTCATCATCATAGATCGGAAATTTTTATATCTTAAAAGGTCCATATGATTGTGGCCATCATGCTGTGGATCACACAATAATAACGACGGACACCGCCACTTGACCAGACATTTGATAAGATCGGAGAGCGAAAAGAAAACGCCAAGTGGAGGGAGACAATGGGTTATATCGTTACTGATTTATCAGTTATTCTTGTCGTGCCAATTTTATGTATTGTCAACATTACAATAAAACATTAAATAATCTTCACTATTACAGGAATCCCACGTCGCTTGTCTACATAAATTATCTATCTTTTATAAACATATAGTCCTTGTCCAACTATTAGGTCACAGTTTTGAGTTTGACTTTTTAATATGATATTTCTGTCACAATTTATTTCACGTGTGCGCCATCTTATTAGTAAGATTGCACCGAATCTATTAATTTAAATTTCTGAGTTGAATATTCTAAGGCCTGCGAAATCTACAAAATAGTTAAAATAATAAAACGAAAAATAATGGGAATTACATAATCATGACAAGAGTTATTGCAATATGTGTATAAAAAAGGTTAAAAGAAAATCTGCTTAATTTGTTCCTTTTAGCAAAGAAAAAGGAATTTCTTAGTATTACTCACATTTATGATTCCGTGTATATGACACAATCTCAGCGGCATTAGAAGAAACGCATGGAAGTGGTCCCTCCACCAAAAGGTCCCCATCATTAAAATTTGATGGATGAATGGAGGTAGGGAGGAATATCGTCGAGTTTGCTTCTTCAATCTTGTCTTGTCAATGTCATTGGTGCTTTTGTAAAAAAAAAAAAGATAATATCTTGAATGTTCACATCCTACGAGTCATTTCCCAAAAACATATTTCGAAAATTTGGCAAAAAGAAGAAGATAATTTAAACTAATTTTTATAGTAAGATAATATTCACCTGTCTTGGGTTAAACGATGATGAGCTCATGATTAAGCCAACCATACTATTTCAAATTTTCCCGATGCTAATAATTGAGAAATATGGCCCGGGTTCTAGAGACGTGTGGAAGTAGGAGTAATTGCCCTCCTTGCTTGTTTTATTGATAAACAAATAAAATTTATTTATCCCGGATTAATGTACATAACTTTATGGTACTTAGCCCCACCTAGAACTAGAAGCACTGGATAAGTAGATGAAATTTCGATCACATGATTTGTGTGGCATAGAAACTTGGTCAACTATTATACACATATGCTCCAAAAAGGGAGGGGCCTAGTCCAATTAATTAACTCAAACGCGTGTGCCCATTTTCAGAATTTTCGGTTCCAAAAGGCACGTACGATGGGCCATAACTATCGTAACTTGGGAGTCTCCTCCAAATTTATCTTTCTTAATTAAAATACTTATCGGTAGTCTCCATCTTCAGCTCTATTCATATTGAGATGTTCGCACAGCTAAATCAACCTTTTTCACTATCATAACATAATCTAACATTAATCGATGATGAGCTCCTGATTAAACCAACCATAATATAATATTAAACGATGATGAGCTTATGATTAAGCCAACTATACTATTTCATATCTTGGGATGCCAATAATTGAGAAACATGGCCGTGTTCTATAGGAGAAGTAATTGCCCTCCTCGCTAGAGTTATCGATAAACAAATATTAATTATTTATCCAGGACCAAAATGTACATAACTTTATGGTACTTAGCCCCACATAGAGGCAATGTCTAAGTAGATGAAATCGATCACATGATCTGCATGGCATAAAAACTTAGTCATCTACAACTGAAGCGTGCTCTAAAGCAGGGCCTTAGTTGGTGACATCATAAACGGATCAACTTTCTTCTTATTATTAATGATTATTAGACTTAGTCGATAAGAATAGTTTAGTCAATAGTAAAAAGAATAAATCAACTACTTGAAAAGAGTCAACAACTTGCTAAGGAAGTTATCGACGACATCAATTATCAACGAGTGGCTTCATCAAGACTCGAGAAGTTCGATTGACAAAGTCATCGATAGTGGGTAATTGACTGGAAGATGAAATTGCCAGGTAGTTATGTTTTGTTGCTGTGCTAATTTAGGAATTTTTAATAAATAGACACATTGCACTCTTTGTAAACTCCATCAATCAACAAAAAGCATGTTATCTTTCAATTCTTGTACTTTAGTTATAGTTTCAAATATTTCATCGTCGATTAAATTTCAGTGTTTTCTTTATATCATTAAACTTTGTTGTCGATTAAATTATGGCTCTTTTTCTGTGATGGGGTTTCATTGTTGATTAAATCCATTGAAGTGTCTATATTCCTTATTTTCCATTGTATAACTTCCGTTCAAAATATTCATAGAATCTGTCTCCTCTCAATCGAAAAATGATTTTTGTCTTCTTTGATTAAATTTTGGTGAAAAACTATTCTAATTAATTAACTTAATGAATGAATTCATTTTAGAGATTTTCACTCCAAAAGGCACATATGATGGGTCATACCTATTATGAGACGTTCTTGTGGCTAAACCAATTTTTTTCAATATCATGACATAGTCTCGGCAAAATTGCCAATTGGGTTTATCTCAATCACTTTAATTTAGTGGTTGGGAAAGACAACAAGATAGAGACCTCCATCTTATTCGGCACGTGATAAAAGCTAGTTACATAATGTGTTATTCTACGAAAAAATGAATAATTTGAGAATCATTTAAAAAAATAATTGCTTGTCGTCCATAAAAAATAGAAAAAAATATTTTTTCCTCATCTATAAAAATGTTTGCACAAAAAAAAATTCGATAATGAGAAAATCTATCGATTTATTATTTTAAGCGATATAAATAATTAATTTTTAGAAAGATATTTTTTGAAATAGTTTATATTCCATAAAATTAAAAGATGATAGGAGTCGCTTTACTCGATGATGGATTACTCGACAATGGCACCATGTGTGCGCGTGCTAGATTGACACATCAAGTAGGTGAGTGCATGGAGCCTCGTTCTAGTCAGCGGTTGACCATATGAGCACATAGGCACGGTACCTCTCGAAATCTCCTATTCTCTTTGCCATTTGTTTTTCAGGTATGAGGTTAGATATCCTTTACCTAATTTTGCAGACGTTTCGCGATAACGCAGTAATCTCCAGACCCCGGCTCTCGGAATCGACCCAACATCCAATTTCGGCACGATGATCTCGACTTCCATGCCGGTCAATGATGAATTGCAGCCGATTGCGTTCATGGCCAGTTCGAACTGGAGGACCACTCTAGTGCTAGAGGCAATCGTGTTCAGTCATGCGATCGATCGAGACCTAGTCGATGTTTGGTATTCATCTATCTGAGAGTGTCCCACCTGATCTTTGGGCAGAAAGAGGGAACCGTGCATGTTAGAACCCTATTTCCGGTTTGCTTTTTTGTCCCACCACGTGGGAATATGCGAGCATTTTACTATGAAATGTGCAGCAATCAATGGACCTGTTCCCACCGAGGCTGTTCGTGCCATAGAAAGAGAACAATGTCATGTGAGCATGCATTGTCTAATCGGGCCATCCTCAATCATCTGTCAGAAAGAATAACGAAGGGAGATACGAATCAGAAACCATTTCTTGCGGTTGTGCGGGCGAAGCACGAGCCAGCTAATCCTTCCCTCGAGAGGTCCGCGTCACGCTAGAGGACGAAAAGCGGAGAAAGGAGATCAAGAATCTAGGAATTTCGAGATCACAGCACATTGCGAGAGAAGGGCTGCGCTTCTGTTGCTGCTTGATATCCATCTCGGTCCCATTCTTTTTGAACTTTCGCCAAAGATATCGACAAATTATTACACAGACCGAATCAAAGGCAGCATGCGTCAAAGTTCGCAAGCAAGAATAAGGCGTCGCAAGAGCTAAGGACATCCCCCGCCGGTCAATGGTTGTCTAGATACATTCGTTCCAGCTCATTACTTGGTCACGTCCATTATGGAGACAACTTATGGATGAATTCAGGTAATGTTGATTTCCATCTCGATTATATTGCCCGGTCTTTTCAATCTTAGGGTTGCAATTTGATTAGTCCAATCTTCTCTCTGAGGAGGTCCCCACATCAATAAAACCCTAACGGATATATATATCTATGTGGATCCATATCTATAAGCTAATATGCTAAACCAAAACGTGGGAAATCAACCCTAATAGGTAAGCATCACGACACTGACGTTTTCCACTACCATGTTTCTTTCCTTAGTCCTTTCCTGTGCATATGGTGTTATCTCCATGGACCGGCCCCGGCACAAATGTTCACGGGGAAAACACAACCGAACATCGCCTCCACTTTACAAATTAAATTTTTGGTTCTTTGGTATAAAAGGGACGTCGATGGAGTTGGCGCATTGGCTCTCTGAAAGGACTCGTCCATATTTAAGTGGAAAACGACGAGCTTCCATGGCCTTGGCCACTCGTCGTGGAGTTGGGGTTTTTCTTTTCGAAAGTCGGGGCGCGATGTCGTATTATAAGATCTCCTTCTCTCTTCTCTCTTCTCTCTTTGCTCATCGCCTCGATGTCGACGAGTGCTGTGGCGCGCACGAAGTCTGGTTCTTAGTGGTGCAATCCCCTTTACGGCCACTACCTTTATGCCCACTTGGAAGAAAAAGAAGGCCATTCATTTCTATCGAAATCTTTCATGGTGGATGTAATGCTCGGTTGCTTTCGTCGACACGGTGGACATAATGCTCGGTAGCTTCTAAAGAGCAAATCTTGGGTGATTTTTACAATAACACATCGGCTGCTGACGTGATTAGTATTTATATACCCTGATTTCATTACCAATGAACATGTACGCACAATGTGGAATCACATAAATAAAAATTATGCCGAGACCATTTACCTTTCTCTCCCTCTCCCTCGCCTTCCATCTACAGTAATTTATGAACCCGACCTCTGTGCAGAGTCGCCGACACCGTTGGTTGTCCAAGCAAAGCCACCCCTTGTTGTCTTTGTGGTCGGCTTCATCTTTCTATGTTTTTCTTTTTACTCTTGCACTAGAAGTTGTTGCGGCTCATCCATGGCCGTCAACATCTGCCTTCGCCATCAAGGCTTGTGACCATGGACGAGCTGCGGTCGCCATGGGTCTAGATCTGGAGCTTCAGCTATGCCATATTCGAAGACATTGCTCCAGATCTAGGCCAGCAGAGTCACTGGCAATGGAGGAGCAAGTCTCATCTTCCTACTATTGCCATGGCTGCAGATTTGGTCAACTTGATCAAAACAAAAGGCAAAGGGAGGGAATTCGCCATTAGGCTCGATGGTCACAGTAACGCAATGGGCTCGAGGATGGAGGTTGTGTGGCTTGGGTAGTGGAGATGGCTAAGCAAGATTCTGAAGTCAATAGATGGCCCAATTGATGTGGCTAGTGATGTAATCTAAAAAGGGCGAATAGGTTATAAAATGAACTTGACAAATTTTCATAAAATAAGTAGAATCAAGTTGACATATGCAAGATTAGCTTGATAGATGCAATAGTAAGCTTATAGTACACAAATAAATAGAGAGATGGAAGATTTGCACACAAAGATTCTTATAATGGCTCAACTTAGATCAAGTCTATGTCCACGCCTAGACTAATAGCTACCAATAGGCTGGATTCCACTAGTATTCACTTAGTAGATACAAGAGTAACTTGCTTCTGCTTCTATCTGAAACTTGGTAGATAACACCATCAATCTTAAGCACTACAACAACACTCGTACTCTTCTCAAAAAGAAATTACAATCAATATAAACAATTTTTGTTACATTCTCATGATATGTATCACAAGATTTAATGCCATCAAACCTATCTAAGCTAACATTCTCGTCTCATATCGGGTGCCAAAAACTTTAGTCTTTAAGACTCAAGTTTGGGATGTGCTAAAGTTTGGGATGTGAATGAGCCAAGCTACGAGGATTTCGCTACTACATAATCCATTCTCCAAATAATTTAAAATATTTAACATACTACATATTTCTTGTATATGACCGGATTGGTCTCTAGATTCACGATGTGTATTTCATATAAGAAATTTTTCCAATTTGGTTTGTGGCATATAAGTAGCCGCCGTTTCTAATATCGAAGTCGAGCAATTCGATCTTCTCACTAGCTTTCTCATCTTCTATATTAGCAACGGAATTGGGCGATCTTGAGAAAATTCGAATGCAACAAGTGTACACCGCACTTGGTGCACACCTGAGTACACTCATGCCACCTCGAAGCACCCATTCACAACCATACATCTTGTCATAAGTTCTCTCTATGACCTTGCTTTTCCCAAGCACCAACGCAAGAACTACCAAATCAGCTCGCCATGTCCTACATCAACATTGTCGTGTTGGCCCCAACACAACCGACCGGCAGTCCTTATCATGCAACCATGGTCGTGAGACGCCATTCTTTACATGTTTTTCAAACAATGTTCGCCAATTCGAACCGTCCACTCGGGGCTATGGACTGTGCTCGCTTTCAAACAGTGCTGTCATCTTTTTATCACGATTTGCATGAGGGCAAAAATTGAGAAAAGTGCCAAAAAAGTCATAAACATTTGCCATTTGTGCCAAAAAAGTTCTCAACCTTTTTTTTGTACTAAATCAATTCTAAACATTTGTAAGTTGTTCCATATAAGTCTTTCCGTCAGTTAGTAACCAGAGAAAGCACACGTGGCGCCGACGTGGCTCGCCGGAGCTCGCTGGCGATGATATGACGCCACATGGCGACAACTTTTCTTTTTTTTTTTCTACTTTTTCTTCTCTACCGGCCTTTGGAGTGGCGGAGCCCTCGCCGGCGACGGGCAAGGCCGGCCTTGCGCGGATCTGGGCATGGGCGGCCTCGCTCGGCCCCCGCCGGCCACTGGCAAGGCTATGGACTGTGCTCACTTTCAAACAATGCTGTCATTTTTTAGCACGATTTGCACGAGGGCAAAAATTCAATGGCGCCAGCTTCCAAATGGAACTAATTATCACATATCCACATTCTTGTTCGGATAGGGCTTGCTTTGTCCAGTGATTTTCGATATTGATAGCACCAACTTTTAAACGGGTTTGTGGCGCTGTCTCCCCGAAAGTACAGTGAATTTGGGTTTTTTTTCTATGATATTAGTTACAAGCTCAAGTTCATGTACACTACCAACTTGAGTTTACTTGAGTTTAAGGGCTCGTCTTAAAAGATACTTTTATATAATCGATATATCGGGGATACAAAATATATTCTGTAATTAATTCGAATTAGCAAATACTTAGTATCTTATATGTGGCTGAACTCATGTCTAGATCCGTAATATGACTTATTAGATCGGATTTTCCCTTATGTAATTCCGGCCTCATAAATTGACAGTAGTTATAATATCAAAATAAAGCAAATACAATCGTAACATCATTCCTCTCTCTATCTCTTTTTAATCGCAAAAGCTAAGGATCTAGTTTTCTTTTCATTAAAGCTCCGTTCATTTCATGGAAAATATTTTTTAAATTTTTCAACCTTCGTTCCACGGAAAACAAAATAGTCAAAAAAAATATTTTCAACCAATAAAAAACAACACATTCAAAAGTGGGGAAAATATTTTCCGCTTTTTTAAAAGGGGAGAACATTTTATATCTTTTTGTTTATCTTTAAATATCGCGACCTCTAACAGCGTGCATCGACCTCACCTAAGGCAGGGAAGTCGCCAGCCTTTAATAGCAGCGAGCTCGAGGCTTGCTTTGGATTACCATGGTCATGACCTCTAGTAGCTCGAGACTTGAAAAATGTTTTCTTTATTAATAGCATGTTATATGTAAGCACCTTCGTGGACGATAAGAAGAAAAAATTCCCTTCATCCATCTTGATAAGAGATGATTTTAAAGAAAATAATTTTCAAATTATTTATTACTTGCGAAAAGAACTAAACTTTTGAAGTCCTTGATAAGCCTGACGTTGAAAAGACAAATGGGCCCCACTTGGACACGTGGCAGCCACCCAATAGGCTAGAGCAAAGGTCTGCGTGGCACTACCGTAGAATGCAACGTTTTCTCCCCGGGCTAGTAATTTCCAAATTAGCAAATAATATGGCCCGAAACCTGATGCGATCGGATCGGGTCTGCTCCACCTAATCCCTTCGGCCCCATCTCCCCTTTCGAAAGCCAGCCCGATGAGCAGACCCATTTGACTTTTCGGACCGGAAATGTCCGACGCTGCATTTGAATGGCGGACCGTTGCACGCGCCATCCCCCAAAACCACCGCGTGCGTAATCAAATGTCGGCGCACCTGTATCGAATTTTGTCCCGCAGAATTGCGGGTCGATATATACACGTAAAAGAAGGGTAGGGATCAATTGGTGATTAAAATGGAGAGATCTCGATTAGATTTTTATCGGATTATCAAAATCTTGATACGTTTGAATATATCATGGAACTGTATAGTCTGAATAATGTCCACGTGAAGGTCCATGCGAACATCGGGGAGCATGCATGATTTAATGTATGCAATGATGCGCCGGACATCACATCATTCTTCCGGAAATTCCAGGAACTGCCTATAGAAATCGAGAAATGAAGAGAGAAAAAAGAAATATCGGAACACCTAGTTTGACCAAGGGTCATGGCACAAAATGAAAGAAGCGCGTAAGCCCGACACGTTTTTCTTGGTATTACCCATCAGTATAAAGAATCTATTGATTGCACGGACAAGAGAAAAGTCTCTCCAGTAACGTGGAAAAGGATCCTCTGATCTCAGATCAGAGTAATCTTTTCCCCTCAACCATTGGATCTGCCCCCTCATGTATGGGGCCCGCCACTTCTACCCTCTCTCTCTTGCCTCACCACCATTGGATCCTCTGATCTCCTCTGATCTGATCCTAGTAACGTGGGGTAAGTAAAAACGAAATCTCAAAATACAAATTATAATATCCAAATGAGGAAACGAAGTAATTAATGTCAAAATGTGAAATCTCACACTTAATGTCTTGGAAAAGCTACGCCTGATATGTGAGAAGATATATATTTATATCGATGATAACGTCACCCGACGTCGAATTTTGGCCTAAACGTATGTGTATATTACCTCACGTTTACGGAGATTCAAGAGATGAGATTAAATTGGAGCCCTAAAAAACTCGAGGCCATTAACAAGTTCAGTCGAACTTGGTTTCTTATCCCCCGAAGTTCTAATTCGTTGGTGTCGAACGACAAAACATGAAGTCCAAATCAAGTAACTCAATTCGATATGAAATTGCTTGTCTTCACGGCAAGATTCGGTCCAAGAGTTGGAAAAAAGGAAGGGACGGACTGGTAAGTATCTGTGTACCACTCATTATACTCCACAGCACATCAATTTCTTCTACGCAAGGACGCAGCCACAATAAAGACGCACAAATCGGACTATTTGACCATTGGTCCACCGGATGAAACGAAGGGACGCGTCTATAGACGAGCCATCTCGTCGATCATGGATCGGCGGTGTCACCAGCCAGATTCGATCGGTTTCGTCGTCTCGCTATTGCTATGGCTCCAGATTTGGTCTTCAAGATTAGAACGACGGCTAAGGGAAGGAATTCACCATTGGGCACGCCCGCAATAATGGGGCGGTGGCTACACTAGATTCTCAAATCAAACTATAATATGACAAGCATAAATAAGCGTTTGTCACGTCAGCTGTTAACATGGTATTATGAACCATATAATATTTTCGCGCTTCAAAAATAGTTATCTTAATGTCATCAAACCAATCTTAACCGAGATGAATCGGTCATTGCATTCGTAAGTCTTGACACAATTCGTGCATATGAGTTTGAGAGGTACAGATTTTTCATCTGGGAATTTAGGAGAGTCGGGCTGAACATGAACCTACAAAATCAACAACGACGGGTCCCAAACTCAATGTGATCGAGTCGTGTCTATTCAGCTAATCTCTTCCAGCCCATTTTCCTTACGAAAGAAACCCAGCGGAGCGAGTCATTCGGGCTAGGCCCATTTCACCATTTGGACCGGAAATCTCCGGTGCAATCGCTAGCCCATCATCACTTCCGGTCGAAAATTGAATCGCAAACCATGGCACGACAGCCGCGCGCGCCGTCGCAAAGTATCACGCAGCGTACATCCGGCACACCTACACGTTTCATATACGAATGCGCAAATCGTTTGTAATGCATGTGTTTGCTAGCAGCCTTTAGGGTTCCATCTCTTTGATTTCTCCATAGTTGTATCGAATTTTGTAGAGAAAAAGGAGTTTGATAATCGTCCTATTCATCAATAATTCACGGACCAACCAACGCCTGGAGACACGCGGAACAGTCGACGCGGACAGTTGTCTGCAGGACGAAACGAAAGGACGCCGCATGATGCCACGGCCCGGACAACATCGTCGATCGCTCTCGTGCGTGCGCGCTTCCTGTCCTTGTGCTTATTATAATCCCGTTAAGGGGCAACCCAATGTGGCATCAAGCAAGGCCAACTTGGTGGAGCTTGCGATACTAAAAGAAACAAGTGGATAAGAGTCGGAAAAGAGTTCAATCTTTTTGCCAAGTTGCGATTGGGGAGTGCTCGTTCTTCGTCAGCAAATGAACGATTAATTCGAGGGATTTGATGGAGATGGCGATGCATTTTGTCATTGCCCTTGTTATGGCCCATGCCCAATACATAATTTTGTTCATGGGGGGTCACTTACCAATTCGCTCCTCCAGGAGTTTTCGCATTATTGATCTCGGGGGGACCGGTCCGCACATTGCCCCTGCCAAAAAGGTCTTTTGCTGGGTCTATGGACTATTTTGTTCTCTGAGTGTGATTAAATTAGGGTTTCCGATATGCATGATTGATGGTTTGGAGACCTTTCGAATCGAACATTCTTGAGAGTGGTGTTCTTCGTGAATATGTATAGCCGATTTAACATGAGAGAGAGAGTTATTATGATTCTTATGAAAAGAAATCAACATTAAAAAAATTCACAACAACCTAACTTCTTTGCTACATTTCTTTTAGAATAGGTGAACTTCCTTGCTATCGCTTGTAAGTAAAGGCTCTTTTTAAACATGGATAGTAACATGAGTCAATATAGATCGTCGAGTTTGAATAAGAAAATGACATTTAGTGAGCGTGGCGTAACCCAATTCATGGGAACGCCTAAGCAATCGCATTGAAATTCTGTGACATTTGATTTGACGCGTGGTTGGAGATGAATGAATTGGGAAATACATAAAATTATAGACTGAACAAGGTGCCAGGACATTTGATAGAGAGAGCGTTTGAAGAGTAGAGCAGAGACTGAGCAGAAAGAGCAAGCGAAGGCGGCAGTAGACCTACCTACCGCCCCCATGGGCTTGGGCCCACTGACCCGAATCCGCCAATTGAATAATCGGGGGGCTCCGACAGGGACACTCGCGACGCCGTTAGATGCAGCTCCTAGGTTTCCGTCTGCTGTTTCCGATCCTCCGACGGGACTCCGACCACCCACCTGCGATGGTCGCCGCCGTACCAACTGTCGCCATTTCAGGTGCGCAACCACCGCGGCTGCTTCCCCTTTTGTCGAAACACCACCGAACTGTAGTCGCCAAAAAGGGTAGCGAGGACCCGATTTGGTTTTTTAATTTGTAGTGGTTCGAAGGTTTGCTGTGTCTTTTTTTTTTACTATTTATTCCATGAATCATTATATCGAGTGAAAAAAAACCTTTTCCTATAATTTTGAAAATTATCTTATAATTCGGTTATTAATTAATTAGAGCACTAAATTTTAATATGACATTTATCATAAATTTTTTCATTTCATTCTATTGTGATACATTTATCTAAAAAAAAATTTATTGCGATGTCAAAAAGCCCTAATTATGTCAGTTGTAATAAATTTATCTTAAACTTCTTTTTATGACATTATACTCATGCGACATATTTACTCTCGGTTAAGATTTTGCAAAATGATATTATAACCACAATGATTTTTTTCTTTATTTCATTAAATCACGTGAGTATCGTGTCAACACTGTTTGTCTTTCATGGTCTACGTATATGGTTTTTTAACCTTGCTTATCGATGAAATTCTAACCGCAGAAAATATTTCGCACGGTTATGAGGTTGGGAGTATTGGCGCAACAAAAAAAGATTTTAAAATAAATATATTATAGTGGTGTATGATTTTAGATTTTTGGCGATCTTTTTTTTCGATATAACTTTGTGGCGAAGCTTTCTCTATATTTCCCTTTCAATTAGGGATTCCTTGTCAAAATCCGGGACCCCAGACTCAGGAAATGGTCCCTCGAATAAATCCCCTTTTTCCAGCGCCAATTTCCACGTGGCATCCTGTAGCGCGAGTACCGATTCCCTCCGCCCACGCGCGCGAGTCTGCAATTTGCCAATTCGTCTCCCCTCTATCACGAGCTCAACAAAAGCAAACGGCGTCGCGCACTCACAGTCGCGCACCCCCACCGAGCTCGAAGCTGTTGTTGAGACCTCGCTTTCAGCTCCAGCTCGAGGTCGCCGCCGCCGCCGTCGCCGCCGTCTGCGGATGCTCCTAGAGGTGCAGACGCGCTGCTCTCAGTGACCTCTGGAGATCCGATCCAGATCGTTAGTCCCGATCGCCCCCGGAACCGCGACCAAAGACACGTTCTTTTCTGTTTGATAGGGTTCTAGAGCATTATTTCTGGTGCGTCAGTTCTGGTAATGGCTTCCGAGGATGTGAAGGCGAGCGAGAAGGCGGTGTCGACGTTCGTGAATCTCGCGGAGGAGGCGAAGCTGGCCAGGGAGGGCGTCAAGGCCCCCAGCTACGCCGTCCTCAGTATTTGCAAGTCTCTGGTCGCTGGTGGTGTTGCCGGAGGAGTGTAAGCTCCATATCTCTTCGAAAATACGAGTCGCGAATGAGAGTTTAGGAATGCGTGTTTTTCGTTTTTTTTTTTTTTGAGCTGCTGGAGTGACTGTCCTTTGCATAAGAATGCTCCAGAAGCTTTTCAACAGAGCGTTGCCTCTTATGAGCCTAGTTATGAGTGTGAGATTGTCTTCTGCAAATTGGAATTGCGAGTGTGTTAATTTGTGTGTTGCGTGTTGGATTCGGTGATTTGTCCGTAATGCAATGTTTGCAGTCTTTCGTTCCTCTTTTGCTTGTCTTGGTGGAAGTGGGTTCATTGAAACTTGCCGGGAATAATTAATTTACCTTTCTCTTCTCCTGCTGATTTCTAGTTTCATTTCTTTGATGATTTTTAGCGTCGGAGGAATTGAAAGGATTAAAATTTGAAATCACAAGCTAATTTTTTCATGGAGGAAGGTGGCCGAGAAAAGCTGTGCAGCACAATTTATATGGGCCAATGACTCGTTAACTAGCCACGTTTGGTTTAGTTTCAAAGGTGTAAAGCTGAGCTAGGGTCATGTACCTGGTATTTATTTCATTGATCGGCTTTTCACGGAGCCTTTGGCAAATGATGCTCTGATCTTTCTACTGGGAATTGATTATGCATTACCTATCACATTACTCTCTATGACGTCTGTTATCTGCTAGTAATCATAATTTTAATAAACTCTTTCCTCTAGAACGTCTTGAAACTCTAAACTTAGACTCTTGAACGATCCCTGATTACTTGTACTGCAATTTGTCTCAACTGTCACTCACTAGGTCGCTGTAGGAGTTCTTACAAGTTTGTCTTGTACATCCTCCACTAACTTTTCTTGGAGATAAACCTGCTGTTGTGTGATAGCATTGTTTTCTATGATCACAAGATAAAGGCTGAACTAGCTCTTTAAACTGTCTGTGCCATGAAAGTGGCTTTGCTTGACATAAACGAGTAGGAAAGAAGAGATTACAAATACTTATATATTATAAGACATACGAACGAAATCTAGTCTAATTTTTGTAGCAGTGATTTAGAATCTCTTGTGGAGGTTTGATGCCACCTTGCTGCCCTTCAGTCCTCAATTTGAATTACCTTTGTTCATTTCCATTGGCAAGAATGTAGTTTGTGATGATCGTGGCTGATATAGGGTCTATGCATGCTTGTGTCTGTGGTAATTGTGGCTGACCTAGAGTCTATGTGTGGTTGTGTAGGTCGCGCACTGCCGTTGCTCCATTAGAAAGGTTGAAGATATTGCTGCAGGTTAGTCATCCAGCCTTCCCCAGCTGTCTTTCTTCATCGCACGGATCCTTGCAGCAACGATCATGAAGATATCACATGAAATGCAGGTTCAAAATCCCCATAGCATAAAGTACAATGGTACAGTTCAAGGATTAAAATATATATGGAGAACTGAGGGTTTCCGTGGACTGTTCAAAGGCAACGGTACCAATTGTGCTCGTATCGTTCCAAACTCGGCAGTCAAGTTCTTCAGCTATGAGCAAGCTTCCAAGTATGACTTTGGCAAAATCTAGCAACCCTAACATTGATTTCTGGTGTCTAATTGTCATTGTTGCTGGCTTTTCATGTTATAATTGTATAGGATGTGTCTCACTAGGCAAGAACATGTTTTCTAAAAATTGCTAACCAATTTTAGATGGCTTCTCTGGTCATTGGTTTCTTGTTTATGTTTCCAATTTTGGCCTCTCTTCACTTGCTTAAATACCAGATAAATTTGCTCTTTTATTTCTTCTGCTGATTTTTCTACCTCTTCCTTATCATCAGGGGAATATTGTGGTTCTATCAGCAGCGGACTGGCAATGGTATGTCCACCCTCACTGGCTTATGGCTGATTTTGAATAATTGTGTTGCTTCGAATACTGTTGATATTTGCATGCTGGCAATTTTATTCTTTTATACGTCCTGTTGTTTTGCTTGTTTCTTCACTTGCTTTAATTCGAAACATGATAACTGGTTGAATCAGACTAGGTGAATTATTGCTGTTGAAAATGAACCAACAACTTCAAATTTTTAAAGTGCCTGAGGCCTAGCGCTCCCCTTTTAAGCGATGGGGTAGCGTAATATTCCATGGAGAGATGTTTTAATATTACTGTGGCAGAGCCATGTCAGTTGGGCTTTTTGTTGTGGGCCTCCGTGGCCACTCTGCTGTTCTAGCTGTTGCAATCAGAGCACAGGGTTTTGCCCTACATTCTTCCCCTTCTCCTTCTCTCTCTCTCTCTCTATCTCTCTCTCTCTCTCTCTCTCTCTCTCTATATATATATATATATATATATATATAAGTTTACAGAAAGATGTTCTAATAATCATCAAAAGAAAATGTCCCGCAGTGCTCCTCTACATGTCTTTGGCACATGGTCCTAATAATCTGTCAGTATTCTTGTATGACTTGATTGTTGCATATCCTTGGGAATATCTGAAAGTGACCTACTGATCATGAAATCTAGACCATGATAAGAACATTGCTTAAGTGGAAACACTTATTTGGGTGATTGTTCATACGAACAATATATATCTTTTTAAAAAGTGGGATATATTGAATAGCTAGTTTTCTACTTTTGTACTTTTAATTTGACATTATAGAAAGCTTCATTGGTCTGCAATATTCTACCATTTTACATTGATGTAACTGAACATTTTTTATGCTTAATTGTCCAATATGATTTGATGATTTTGATGGCGAAATCTAAGAATCTGATTAATTCTAAGTGTCATGAAAACTCTATGGTGTAAATTCTTGGTCGTGCACTGGATTGTTGTGTGCAGCTTTTCAGTTACTCTTTTACTGTTTGTTTCCCACAGAAGACGCCGAACTCACTCCTCTTCTACGTCTTGGAGCTGGGGCATGTGCTGGAATAATTGCAATGTCTGCCACCTACCCCATGGACATGGTGCGAGGCAGGCTTACTGTACAGGTACATTTTTCTTAGTCTTTTGAAGCTTGTTTCTAGCATTTTCTGATATCTTCTGAGAGGCATGGTCAACCTTGTTGGAGGAAATTTTCTGCTGATAATAATATTAAGCAGAATAGCTACTAAAGGCTAGCTAAAGGATATGATCTCATTTCTGCTGTTTCAAATGTTTTATGCTTTTGGGATTTAGACATTTCCCCCTCATACCTGCAGACGGAGATGTCCCCTTATCAGTATAGAGGAATATTTCATGCACTGTCAACTGTGCTTCGGGAAGAAGGGCCACGGGCCTTATACAAGGGATGGCTTCCTTCTGTCATTGGAGTGGTAAGTGACAATGTTTTTAATTGCTGTTTGCGATGGTTATTGCAGCTTCTATTCTAGTTGGAGAATGAGCACATGCATGCACTTGCCGCTTCTCCTGACCTCCATGTTGGAATTTTTCATTTCCACAATGCATTTATCAAATAACCTTCCTTGTCTCTGCTTCCTCCCGCCTGCTGTGACGTTATTGCATTCAATGGATACTGGTTGATGATGCCTTTTTTCCTTGTGACATCCTACATGCTTAAAGTCCTTCAGAATGTGTATGTACATAAAGGCATCCTCAGGTAGCTATGCAATCTTTGCTTCTCTATGTTCATTGACTTGTAGAAGCGGAAGCAGCATCATGGATAGCCGAATTGCTTGAGGGCATGCAGGACTCATAATATTTTTGCTAATCTTTCCTTTTCCAGAGATACAATATTGCTCGCATACATGTGTTGTTCCTTTTATTGCTTTAAAAAAGTAATGATGATTCTCTTTTCTGCAGGTTCCTTATGTAGGTCTCAATTTTGCTGTATATGAATCTCTGAAGGACTGGTTAATAAAGACCAGACCATTTGGACTGGTGGAGGACACTGAGTTGGGTGTCACAACAAGGCTTGCCTGTGGAGCTGTGGCAGGAACTATTGGTCAAACTGTGGCTTACCCTCTGGATGTGATACGCAGAAGAATGCAAATGGTGGGGTGGAAGGATGCTGCTTCCATAGTGGCAGGTGATGGAAGAGCTAAGGGTGCTCTCGAATACAATGGCATGGTTGATGCATTCAGGAAAACTGTGAAGTATGAAGGCTTTGGAGCACTGTACAAGGGTTTGGTTCCGAATTCTGTGAAGGTCAGTTTTATCTCAGTTAAAACTTGCTCTTTTAGAGGTTTTAGTAGCGTAAGGCCTAAGGAGGGTTGTTAACTTAGCAGTGGAAACAATTTTCTCAATACTTTTGCTAATTCTTGAATATACACTTTGTTTTACATCTCTGAAAACTGCTGCTTTCTTTCCTCAGGTAGTTCCATCCATAGCCCTCGCGTTTGTGACATATGAGGTGGTGAAGGATATATTAGGAGTTGAAATCAGAATATCAGATTGAACTTTGGAGCATCCTCTAGTGTCTGTCAAAAGTGTGGTATTTTTGTAGGCAAGGGTTAGGAAAAAAGGGTAAAGTGGAGGTGCTCTTTTCTTCTCTCTAAGAGTAAGCCTAGCAAACCTAGCTCGGATAATTGCTCCCCCTTGTTCTCGTATCGAAATCTTCTTGTGAACATGCTGTAGCTGTTGGATTCTCATTCATATGCTGTGTCAATAAGTATGTAGGAGGAATAAGGCAAGAATTATGCTTCAATGGCTTTTGATGCTGTCAGAAAGCATTTCTTTCTGAGATTATAATGGAGGGCTGGTCAATGCTCTATCATGTTTTAATAACTCAGTGGATGCAGTTTAATACAAGAAGAAAGAGTCCAATTACAGTTGCAGTATATTTACTTGCTAATTTAGATCTTATATACAGATTATACTGGCTAGCTGATGGATACTTTTTGCACGGTGTTTTTAGAGCACAAAATCAGGATAGCTTTGGGGCAGTGTGGAATATCCTTGGACAACTGCAACAATAATTTTCACCTTATGTGATTACGATTGTAGTGATCAGTGGAGAAGGGGCTCCCTTGTATGGGAATCTAATCATCATGACAAACATTCCATTGACTTCATCGTAAAAAACTGCTTTAGTTTACCATGCTGAGTTAAACACATCGAAAGGCTTGTTGTACAAATGAATTGTCAGTGCCCAGAAGGCAAGAGCAGACAACTTGGGTTGAGAAGAAGGCTCATTGGGATAGCTCTCAATCTGATGAGTTACCGGACGATGACCTCTTCATCTTTGGACTCATCTGCAGTAGCTGACTCTCTGAATTCATTCTAATGCTTCGCCCGGTTGGAGTTATCTGTGGAGGCCGTACTGACCGCCCTCTTGGTGTCCCTGCAATGACGATAGAGATTCCTAAATACTTTATTCAGTAGGGAGCTGACATTTTCCTTTGGAAGCACAAGGAGCCCTAATGATAGATTGTTGGCTAGGTTAATATGGCGATGGTAGTGGTCAAAATAGCATATCTAAATGGAAATGATGGTTCCGCTACTGGAAGATGCAATTGACCTGTATGTAGGAGATGGTCTATACAGTAATTACGTGGGTCACTTTTTTAGGAATGTGTAAGAGGGAGACAGAAACATCGTTGGAGGGTGACAGTTTAGAAAAATCCTATGATCCTATGGTGCATTGGGAACTGAAAATTGAAATACAGGGAATGTAGAATGTATGATCCTTGCCCTGATAAACTTTTTGATGCATTCAGATTTGGACACTGGCAGCCATTACACAAAACAGTATGTACCAACATATTAATTTCTGATTTTGTAACTGGGAGCCAGAGAAATGAGTGTTGATCTTGAAGTGAAGTGCTGCAAGTAGATTTCACAAACGAGAAGAAGATCTCACCAGGTTGTTTGTTTGGCTTGACATCTGTTAGTCTTTTCAACGATGTCAAGTTCCTGCTCGAACTTTCGGGAGAGAGCGATATTTTCCCCTCAGGTGCCGACGGGAGAGGATCGTCCAAACTGATCGTGTTTTCGTCCCCACAGACCGAGGCTCCCTCGCTACCCGATTCAGAGTTCTCTTTAAGGCAGGCACTTGATTTCTCCCTCTCCGCTACTCTGTAAACGAACATCTGAAATGGTACATCCGATACCGGCAATGCGTTGGGGCTCTCCCAGGATGGAAATTTCTTCAGTAGTCTGGATTCGATATCATGGTAGTCCACAGATGGCATCGGCAGGTCTGGCTGGCTACTGCAATCAGGATTCATCGCGAGAAAGCGCTTCACGTAGCGAAGGATCCTACAAATGGAAGAGAAGCTCGGCCGTTGATTTGGATCGATGTGCCAACATCTCTTCGTCAAGTTGGTCAAGTATTTTGGTGAATGGAATGGGAACAGGGGCCTCTCTCCTGCCCTGATGTTCCTGCTCATTTTGTCCCCCTGAAGATGCGCGTCCTCGAAGGGCACTTTGCCAGTTAAGAGTTCAAAGCAAATCATCCCGAAACTGTAGACATCGGACTTCTCGGTGTACTTCGTGTCTCTGGTACTTCCCGTCTCTTCTTGCTCGGCTAGAACTTCGGGAGAGCGCCAAATGATTCCATCTTGATTTAAAGATGTCTTTTGGGAAGAGTTTCTACAGGACGACAGGCCGAATCCTGAGACTTTGGCTTGCAAGTATCCTTCTCCTCCCGAACTACTCCTTGCCCTCACCAGAATGTTAGAAGGATTGAGATCTCCATGGTAGATTTTCTTAGAGTGGAGATACTCCATTCCTCTAGCAATCTGAAGCATCAAGTCGATGGCGACGGGAAGAGAGAAAGGAATTCGTTTTCGTGGACCACAGATTTCCTTGATGTAGCTGCCTAGGTCTCTGTTCATCAGCTCCGTGACCACGAAACACTCTTTCTTTTCCTCGTCGATGAAGCTACAGAGAAAGTGCAGTATATTGGGGTGCGAGAGACAATGGATCAACGAAATCTCGGGAACTAGAGTCTCGGTATTACCGAAAAGATGTCTCAAAGCAAAGGTTTCACCCAACCAAAGTATCTCCTTGTATTGGCTTCCATTGCCTAGCCTCCGCCTCACCTGGTAGTCCTTCGACCCGACTAGGATCGAACATGGCAAGAGTTTCCAAATGGAAGGCTCCCACAAATCCAAGTTCCTTAACAGCAGATCGTTGAGTCGCTGCTCATGCTTTGTTGCTGAGCCAGAAATACTCTTTTCTCGGATTTTATTCATAAGAAGCCATCTATCTTCTTTCCACACTTGCTCTAACCGGTTGCAGAAATCTTGAGTCACGAGATATTGTTTGCCGAATTTCCATTGGAACAGCTTTGGGTCCTTCCATTCTTTTTGGTACTTTTTTGAGTATACCAATCTCCTCTTTTGCATCTCATCATGATCCCAACCCGTAATTTCTCCGGCGATCTCAATTGCTTCAATGACCACTGGCATGCAACTCAACAGGTTGTGGATGTGAAGGTCAATGCAGTCTGTGTTCTGATACAGGATCATGGTTTTCGCCCACCACTCCTTATTGTCCAGGCAGAGTCTGATATAGATCTCTCCTTCCTTGAATACTCTGAGGAGCTCTTTCAATGGCTGTTCTAGGATTCTCCATTTCGCATGCTTCTCTTCGAATCGCAGGTTCTGTCTCATCTCTTCTGCCACGACTTCGTAAGCGTAGTTCAACATGTCCAGCAACAAACAACACTGACGCCCGTTGATTTGTATGTTACTGCGGAACACCATTAAGGCCTTTAGGCTTCCTAATACTTCTCCTATCTGCCGAAACTGTTCCATATTCGGATTGCGGACCCAGTAACCCAATCTGGGACACAGTAGATCCGCGTGTTCAATCAGATGCAGCGGTGCCAATCCTAGGAAGCCGGTAGACTCTTCTTCTCAGAGGAGATTGCTGACAACTTTGAGCACGGGCAGGCCCAGAACACCCTGTTCCAATGGGGTAGATGTAGATCTCTGAATGTCATCTATTTCCACCAGATTCTTGGAATGAATCTAATGGAAACGCAAAGAATCCCCTAGAATCCCTCAATCCTCAACCACGAAGCGCATAGAATTGGAAGCAGATGACAGGCATGGGGCAAGCATGGAAGAAGAGATGACAAACAAAGACGGAAGCTCCTAAAATTTTTCTCGCCTCGCCTGATACCTCAACATAGATATGATCTATGGAAAAACAAAAGGCCAAAAAAGAAGAAGATGAATGCACCCATATAAAATCTATCTTGAAAGATACAATCTCTTGAGGAGGGGGGGAAAAAACGTCTTCATGAATTATTTTTAGTCCAGTCAAGGGTCAACCTCGTTATGGGTGGATGGCCTATTTTATGAGCCGTGAATTTAGGTGATTTAGCTTTGAATGCAGAAGCAATTTCATTCTATAGAGGGAAAGTCACAGATTGGAAATGTGAGATCATGAGTGGGAAGTTTGACCATCAGCTGATTCTGTTGATGTCACATTTTTATTATGTTTTGGTCAAATGTGTCGTGATGTGGCTTGACTTCGTGGTCCGAATCATTAGCAAGCTTGATCCGTGGATGAAGGTAAATACAAGAGATGATATAGTTGAGGGGATCGAAGGTTGTGAATAAATCATTCCATAACGTCGCTCTCTTTTCATCATTACTAGCGTGGTGTTTCATGAGACAATATTCCTACTGTTAATTTTTCTACTTTACATGATATAGAGCATTTTATTGAAAGTGAACCCTCTTTCTAGTGTGTGCGCATGTTAGTATTATGGCGAGCGAGCGAACTTTTTCATGGTGTTTAGTTTTTTTTTTTTTTTTGTATTAGAGAAGACAGTATCTATCTCTTAGAAAATAGTAGTTCTTTCACGTGATAATCAAGTTCCAATAGGATAGTTAACATTCAATTTGTTGGCAACTAGAAATATTTGAATTTGGACGCCAATGTGGATGCATTTTCTATCAAATTTCCTAATTTGATCGAGTCTTTTTGAGGTGTGACACCGAATTCAACTACTTCCTGTGATTATAATATACTGTAATTATTAGTTTTATTTTTTGTGCGAATACAATTTTCAATAGAATATTTACAAACATTTAAAGATTCATATTATCGAAATACAAAAAAAAAAATCGACTGAACTCTGGTAGCAATTCGAAAGAGAAAGTTTGAGGATCTTAACATATATTAAGGAAGATATTAAGTAAAACCGCTCAACGAAACACGAATTCAGATTACAATTTTATCTTGCTGGCTACGAAGTGTTTGTTTGGCATAATTGTGCAAGTGTCGCAGTCATACTTTGAAGTGTTGTAAGTCACAACATCTCAAAATTAGGTGAGATAACTTTTTAAAAAAAAATTTAAGGATAAGTGCACTGTAAATTCTAAAACTTTTCGTTTTTGAATGTTGTGATAAGCGTCGACTTTGATATTGTAAGCTGTAAATTTAGGGATTTAGCTTTGAACCAAGAAACAGTTTTATTCCATAGAGGGAAAAGTCACGGATCAAAACTGTTTTATTGTCTCTAAGAAACTTGAGTTGGCACAATATAAAAAAATAAAATCCAAGAATATATCTTAGTCGATTTAAAATTTCTCAGTCCGAATGTGTAGTATAAAAGATTGCTATCAGCAGATTCAGCACACGCCCCCCATGTAATTTGATTCTCCGTCCTGTCCTCTTCCTTTTCTTTTCTTGGTCAAAATCCTCTCTTCCTCTACACCTTATCGAAGAATAGCCTTCAGCCGTCTCCACATCATCTCCTTCCTATCGGCGACGGTCGTCATGGGGTCCCCATTTGCGATAGGCGATGCCGCGCCACCAGCAGCTTCTACTGCCTTGCCACGGAGAAGTAATTCCGGGACGAATTGTAGAAGAAGCTGCTGGCGGCGCGGGGTCGCCAACCGCTTGTTGGCTTCTCCTCAGCCCAGAAATTTTGCCCTTTTTCTCCCTTTTCTTCTTCGGCATATCTATATATCTTATAATACATGCAATTGCAATATAGTTTCTTCGGATCATTGCCCCCTTTTTATGTTGATCATAGGTACGAACTAATAATCGTTTTCACAAACATTCATGCTCTCTTATGTTTCTTTCGGCAAGGTTGGTTTTTCTTGAGGATGTGTCTCTTGAGGACGTGACGATAATGGTTCTTTTCTTGCTGTTCAGTGTATTTTATCTTTCGCGCATTGATACATCAATGATATCGAAGGCCTTCGATCATTACTATGAATAAGATGAGTTTTAAATTTCCATATATCAATGATTTAGCTTTGAGCAAGGAAAGAAGTTTATTTCATAGAGGGGAAGTCAAAGATTGGAACTGGAAGACCATGGGTCCGATAATTGAACATAAAACTAACTCTGTTTATTCTATGATTACTGTTATTTTTAATGGGTCACATGTGTTACTTGAATTCGTGATTTGAATGATTATTAACAAGCGGATGAAGGCTGACCTAACATGACTTTTACTTGATAGTGTGAGAGGTGTTTTATTTTGCAATGTTACTATTAGGAGGTTCTGTTGTCAAAAAATTAACGATGATGATCTATTTTGACATTCTCTTTGTCGTTACTTTAATTCAGTTAACGATGATCAATTAATGATATGTCCCTACGGGATGTGGTACCGAACTCAACTACTCACTTTAATTATATAATCCCAACAGGGTCTCTATTTTTCTTTTTTTCTTTTTTGTGTTGCGATCACAATTTCAGTGGAAGAGTATGTACAAGCATTTAAATTTCATACTCTTGAAAATGAAAGAAAATCGAGAGAGCCGGCATTGCAATTTGAATAGAGAAATTTTGAGGATCTCAACGTATATTAAGAAAGAAATCGATTAAAATTGTTTGACGGGAACTATTATCTCCATGGCAATTTGAATTGCGATTTTATCGCCGCAGCCATCAAGTGTTGGTCTGGTGTAACGATGCAGGCGCTGTAACCGTGCCGTAGTGCTGTAAATTGTGTGTTTGGCAATGATAAAACATATTTTACATAACAATTAAAAAGTAGGTGATATAACTTGTCCACGGTATTTGTGAGGGGGCTGAGCTAAACATTAGTCTTGGCCGCACATTGGTCTTGTCCACCGCAAACCTTGAAGAATCATATAAGTGACCACATAGGCGCGCGCGCACATAAACACTTCAAATTTGACAACACTTCAAATTTATCAAAGGTTGTGAATAAATCATTCCATAACATCACTCTCTTTTCATCATTACTAGCAGTGTTTCATGAGACAATATTCCTACTTAAAGATTCAGAAATAAACAATATATATATATATATATATGTGTTTTTTTTGCATTTCTTTTTGTAATATATCTTAGTCTATTTTCATCTTGTCAAAGCTTTCTAGTGAAAATAGTAACTTGGGCATGCGGTGCATGGCTCTTGTATGCAGATAAAATTACAATATAACAAGAAGCCCTGAACATTGTACTTTTAGAGTGATGCTAGACTAACCAAGAATGGTTCGCAATTTTTTTTTATTAAGTGTTTTGTCGGGCTATGAATCAATTTAAACAAGTGCGTCGTATTCAAGAACCAATAATGATCCAACACATCACTTAAGAAAACCAGTTTAACAAACCAGCCCTAGCAAATCTAGTATTTTCCACAATTGTAATTAGGTCCACAGCGGTCCGCACATTCACCATCGGATGGTTGATAAATGGAATATTTCAATTTCAAAATTAATACCAACGGATATGTCACTCATCCATTAATGGGGTTATTCACTATTTTTTTTGTATTAGTGATGGTTGTATAATAAATTAGTACATTTTTTAAGCAAAAAGCTTTGTTCCTGTGATTATAATATACTGTAATGTTTTAATTTTATTTTTTGTGCGAATACAATTTTCAATAGAATATTTACAAACATTTAAAGATTCATATTATCAAAATACAAAAAAAAAAAAACAAATCGACTGAACTCTGGTAGCAATTCGAAAGAGAAAGTTTGAGGATCTTAACATATATTAAGGAAGATATTAAGTAAAACTGCTCAACGCCACACCAATTCAGATTACCATTGTATCTTGCTGGCTATGAAGTGTTTGTTTGGCATAATTGTGCATGTGTCGCAGTTATACTATGAAGTGTTGTAAGTCACAACATCTCAAAATTAGGTGAAATAACTTTTTTAAAAAAATTAAAGGATAAGTGCACTATAAATTCAAAAACTTTTCATTCTTGAATGTTGTGATCTTTTGCCCGGTGGGGAGGGGATAGAAACATGCCATGGATTATTTTCAATCCTGTCAAGTGTCGACTTTGATATTGTAAGCCGTAAATTTAGGGATTTAGCTTTGAACCAAGAAACAATTTTATTCCATAGAGGGAAAAGTCACGATCAAAACTGTTTTCTTGTCTCTAAGAAACTTGAGTTGGCACAATATAAAAAGATAAAATCCAAGAATATATCTTAGTCGATTTAAAATTTCTCAGTCCGAATGTGTAGTATAAAATATTGCTATCGGCAGATTCAACACACGCCACCCATGTAGTCTGATTCTCCGTCCTGTCCTCTTCCTTTTCTTTTCTTGGTCAAAATCCTCTCTTCCTCTACACCTTATCGAAGAATAGCCTTCAGCCGTCTCCACATCATCTCCTTCCTATCGGCGACGGTCGTCATGGGGTCCCCATTTGCGATAGGCGATGCCGCGCCACCAGCAGCT
This sequence comes from Melaleuca quinquenervia, assembly GCA_030064385.1. Taxonomy (NCBI): domain Eukaryota; kingdom Viridiplantae; phylum Streptophyta; class Magnoliopsida; order Myrtales; family Myrtaceae; genus Melaleuca; species Melaleuca quinquenervia. The sequence continues at coordinate 16,019,700 of CM057721.1, read as the reverse complement.
TCTACTGCCTTGCCACGGACAAGTAACTCCGGGACGAATTGTAGAAGAAGCTGCTGGCGGCGCGGGGTCACCAACCGCTTGTTGGCTTCTCCTCAGCCCAGAAATTTTGCCCTTTTTCTCCCTTTTCTTCTTCGGCATATCTATATATCTTATAATACATGCAATTGCAATATAGTTTCTTCGGATCATTGCCCCCTTTTTATGTTGATCGTAGGTACGAACTAATAATCGTTTTCACAAACATTCATGCTCTCTTATGTTTCTTTCGGCAAGATTGGTTTTCTTGAGGATGTGTTTCTTGAGGACGTGATGATAATGATTCTTTTCTTGCTGTTCAGTGTATTTTATCTTTCGCGCATTGATCCATCAATGAATTCGAAGGCCTTCGATTATTACTATGAATAACGATGAGTTTTAAAAATTCCATATATATATATATACACACAAACGCAAGCTTGGCTTTGGCGGTGCCCACTGTAAGACTACTATATGTCAAATATCGTGCGAAATCTTTCTTAAGAAATACTTGCTGACCGAAACTCCTTCATGTTGTTAATCAGGTGGGAATCTATTTGCAGTGCTATGATATCTTGCGCAATGCAATGGAAGGTTATGCAACGGAATACATGCCAAGCTTGACGCCATATGTTCCACTGCTTGCGGGCTCAGCTGCTCGATCATTAGCCTGTATTTCTTGTTATCCTGTGGAATTGGCAAGAACACGGATGCAGGTACAGTTTTTACTTTGTCTCAAAAGCTTTTGCAAAAGCCAATGCTCTTGTGTCATTGAATTCTTCTTTGGCTGGAGAGTTACAATTCATTATTGGTGACTTCCTTTGAATGCCCCTTAGTTTGTTTTTCCAAATAAATTTTCTCTTAAGCTAGTGAAAGGATTAAGTAGGAAGAAGTGATTGCTCCTTCTCTTCAAGCGCGTTCCTAAATCATGGTAGTTCCATTTGCAACCAGAGGTAACTGAAGTTTTAACAGCTATAAACACTTATTTTGACTGATAGGCATTCAAAGAAATGAAAGATGGTCCAAAACCTCCAGGAGTTTGGAAGACATTGCTTGAGGTCATTAACCCCGTCCGAAGCACAGACAGCCTTCAAAATTGTGAGTATGGTTTTGACTTTTGCATCTCAATCTCTCTGTTTCTCTCATTTTGTACATGAAGGGGATGGCTCTCCTCATGAATGAATTACTGTAGCAATCAGAAAACTATTGCCAGTGGAAATTCATTGGTCCATTATATTTTTAATTATATTAAATTGATGAATATCATGTGACAGTACACTCCTACTGCATTCTGTGGACTGGTCTTGGAGCACAACTTGCTGGTGATGTTCCATTTTCTGCAATCTGCTGGTCAACTCTTGAGCCGGCAAGTTTTGGCCTCCTGTTTTTTACTCTCAATAAAAAATTGATCTTTGCTTAGATAATTTTACATTTTTTCTGTAGATCAATGTCCTTGCCTTATTTTACAGACCAGTTGAATTGATTGGGGAGGAATCCAGTGTGGGCATTGTCCTTGGAGCAAATTTTTCTGCTGGTTTTGTGGCGGGAACAATTTCAGCTGCTGCAACTTGTCCATTGGATGTGGCAAAGACAAGGCGGCAGATTGAGGTAGTTTCGATGTTGAACTTCAAATTTATATTCCAAATCATGAGCATGCATGTCATGTTCCATCCTAAGGTATTTTAATCGGGAGATATCCATTTTTGAGATGACAGATTGGAATGCGTTTGGTAGATAGGTTTTGAATGAGGTCATATTTCTATAAGCCGCATTGAAGTGGGATGATTATTCATTATCACTTACTTTTTGCTTCCTTACAGAAGGATCCCTCAAGGGCATTAAACATGACGACAAGACGAACTTTAGCTGAAATATGGAGGTAATGTGGATTTGCATATGTCTACTCGTAAGTTGTAATTTATTTTCCACGTTGTGAGACGGGGCAAAATCATCATTTTTTATATCTGAACAAATTACAATGGATATCACATGATCAAACCCCGAAAACAAAGAGCCTTGTCATTAAGGTGGATATACTAGAAATCATCCACGTAACTTGTGTATATAAGCTCTATCCAGTTTGGGCAGGTTGAGATTCATGTTTCTGCACCTACCTGTTTATTTAGGATCAGACTTCATGTACATCAGCCTCGACGGGTGAGCGATTTCTAATCCAATTTGAACACGTGCAGATACTGTACTTAAGTTGGTCCCAAGATAAATATTGGAACGAGATTTTTGTTTTCTACCACATGTAGATTTATCATAAGACAAGTCATAATCATGCAATTGATGGGTGTTAGTTACTACCTAAGGGAATCCGGTAATAACGGGTCAATTTGTGCTTCAAAGGATATATTATTTCGATGAAATGTAGTCTTCCTCCTGATTAAAGGATTGGCACCCTCAACAAATCACAAATCTTACAGGGCTATAGTTTTTCCTTCTTGGGATGTTAATCATATAAACTACTTTCAGAAACATAGTTATTTAATTAAAAGTTGCGTGTAGATGTCTCTAATTTTCAAATTCAATTTCTGTTGCGTGGAAACTCTATGGAATCGAATGAATGTATGCTGTGACGGTTCTATTTGTCTGTGGGGACATTAATGGACTCGGCTTTTTTGCTTGGAACAGGGATGGTGGAATGAAAGGACTGTTCACCGGAGTAGGACCTCGAGTCGGTCGTGCCGGTCCATCGGTCGGAATAGTCGCGTCATTCTATGAAGTCGTCAAGTATTGTTTACATCAAAGACACCTTAAAGATGGTGGAAGGGAATAGGCACTTGCCTTTCATCGTTCATGCCAATACTAGCGCCATGGATCTAGGATTGACAATGCATCCAATCAAGCGAAGAGGGCTAAGCATACGATAATAAAGCGGATCGATTCTCTGGGCACGTGCAAAATTGCTCATTTTGCTCGATCGCTTTCATCGCCCAGCGGATGTATATGTGCGTGCACCTTGTGCGCCTAATAATTCCTTTCAATTGCTTCATGGCATATGACAAATTGCAGTACGAACTTTTGGTTCTCTCTCTCTCTCTCTCTCTCTTTTTTTTTTTTTTGACTTTTTGGATTATCCAACATGATGAGGTTTAGGTAAAACTGAAAACTTGTAGCTTTTAGCTTCTATTCTTTTAAAGAAAAGAATGTACTTATAATTAGATGTTTTATGTGGAGAGAACGAATGGTAAGTTAGGTTCGTCAAGCAAGCGATTGGGGAAACAAATAGAAGTTTGTTCTTTCTCGCCTGACCGTAAAGCATCGAATTTGCCGCAAAACTAGTTTTCAAAGATGGATTTTGAGTGATGTGTGTCGTAAAGGCGTGCCAACTCTAGTGAGCTAGCATAGCCAATCGTTATCCCGACCTCCGTGACAAAGAAATAATTGTTTGAGAGATTAGCAAAAAGACTGAAATTTTAAGGAAAATCACAGGATCGTTGGAATTAAAGGTGATCTAAGCTAAGATACTAAAGGTGATCAAAGTGATACGAGGAAGGGAATTATTGTTTAAAAGGTATAATGTGTATATTTTTTTCGTCAATTTGATTTTAAGATTTTCAATTTTGTCAAATTGATTTTTTATTTTTTTTTTCGCATTTTTCAAACTTAGTCTATCTAGTTAAGTTTGATTAAAAATCACTAACTTAGATGCCAATTATTTTACATGGCGTTGCCAAAGTTTACATGTTACAATTTCTTTTTAAAATGTTTTTTCCTGCCCTAGGCTAGTGAGATTGATGACCATTGGCAAGGGCTAGTGATCCTCACCGGCATGGGCAAAGGTCCTTTGCAATGAACAAAGAGCCTGATAATCAAATTTCTTGCTCGTCAGAAGATTGCCGAGTTAGACAAAACTGCATTTACTATGCAATGAGAGGCGATACAAGACTCTATCTATACGATTTGGAAGATCAGAGCATTTCGACATCGCTTCCCTATCCCCTTGCCAATGGCCAAGGATCCATCCTAGAGTGGATCATGATGTAGAGCATTTCAATATTACTTTCGTGTAAAATCTCGCGGAGCTTACAAGTTTTTTTTTTTTTTTGGGGGGGGGCGGAGGGAGGTGTTAGGATAAACATATCAGAATCATCTTTAATCCTTTTTTAGCGTAAACTTGGTTTGTTTATTTTATTTAGTTTGGTCTGAGAATGGCCTATTTTTGTGAGCGGAGAAGTAATGTGATTTAGCTTTGAGCAAGGAAAGAAGTTTATTTCATAGAGGGGAAGTCAAAGATTGGAACTGGAAGACCATGGGTCCGATGGTTGAACATAAAACTAACTCTGTTTATTCTATGATTACTATTATTTTTAATGGGTCAAATGTGTTACTTGAATTCGTGATTTGAACGATTATTAACAAGCTTGAAACACCCCCGGCGGATGAAGGCTGACCTAACATGACTTTTACTTGATAGTATGAGAGGTGTTCCATTTTGCAATGTTACTATTAGGAGGTTCTGTTGTCAAAAATTAACGATGATGATCTATTTTGACATTCTTTTTGTCGTTACTTTAATTCAGTTAACGATGATCAATTAAAGATATGTCCCTATACGGGATGTGGCACCGAACTCAACTACTCACTTTAATTATATAATCCCAACAGGATCTCTATTTTTTTTTTTTTTTGTGTGTTGCGATCACAATTTCAGTGGAAGAGTATGTACAAGCATTTTAATTTCATACTCTTGAAAATGAAAGAAAATCGAGAGAGCCGGCGTTGCAATTTGAAAAGAGAAATTTTGAGGATCTCAACGTATATTAAGAAAGAAATCGATTAAAATTGTTTGACGGGAACTATTATCTCCATGGCAATTTGAATTGCGATTTTATCGCCGCAGCCATCAAGTGTTGGTTTGGTGTAACGATGCAGGCGCTGTAACCGTGCCCTAGTGCTGTAAATTGTGTGTTTGGCAATGATAAGACATGTTTTACATAACAATTAAAAAGTAGGTGATATAACTTATCCACGGTATTTGTGAGGGGGCTGAGCTAAACATTAGTCTTGGCCGCACATTGAAGTGATATAGTCAGAAGCCAGATGGCCACTGCAAACCTTGAAGAATCATATAAGTGACCACATACGTGCGCGCGCACATAAACACTTCAAATTTGACAACACGCGCCATCAAGAGGAGCTCGGTGGCTCTCAAATTATGTCATCCCATGATCAAGAGGAACGTCAAGAACTCCAAAGAAACGGTGAAACTTACAAAGAAATCACACCTAAATCAAGAAAAATTGAAGAAATAAAGCGGGGCGCAGAAACAGAACCCCGACCTGGGCTTTGGTGGTGGCGTGGAAATGACGCGCAAGCCGCCTCTACACCTCCTCCACAAAGGGCGTAACAGAAGGGTCCCTCGAATTCAGCAGCAAGACCTCCTGCACGGTGATGATGGCCTTTATATGCTCCAAGTTGATGATATCGTCCTCTGGCGACCGAGGATAGTGGACGGGTACGAGAGAAGCGCGTCCAAGATCCGGAAATCACGGGCAGGGAGGCGCGTGCACCGCATGATGGCGTGCTTGCCGGCCTCCACCACCTGGGCCTTCCCGGTCGAGTCCAAGAGCAGCCATGCCTGGACGCCGGTCCCCTTCTTGCGGAGAGCTCTGGTGGTAGAGGGAGGGGGTTGCCGGGTGGGTCAGGTAGGGTCAAGTTCGGGGTCGTCGAAAGATTTACAAAGATCTTCATCGTCATGTTGATCGCCGCGTCGGAAAAAGCCGAGATTTGGCGCCATCCGTGGCACGCCGGCGCTATTATGCGTGCTAGAGAGAGAGAGAGAGAGAGAGAGAGAGAGAGAGAGAGAGAGAGAGAGAGAGAGAGAGAGAGTTTGCTGATGGGCTGTCGCTAAGGCAGAGGCAGAGGGGGCTCAAGACCTAGCAGCCGCGGCCGGCGGGACTCTTGAGGGAGGTGACCTGCCAAAGGCAGATCTTCGTAGCATATGCGGCTGGCGAGGTAAGGGTGGGGTGAGGGGGAGGGGAACGAGTTGGAGATGGAGAGTGAGCGCGCCATTAGCTCTAAAGGGAGGGGATGAACGTCCACGCTTCTTTACCATCACCTAGTGTGGTGCGCCAAGGAGTGTGTAGGTCTTTGATTCGATTGTCGGCGTCGAGCGAAGATGAACTTTCATCAAAACTGAAGCTCTCTGAACGAGGTTAGACATTGAAGGCGTACCACTGAACGTCCAACAGCTCTGAAGGAAGGGGATGAACGTCCACGCTTCTTCACCATCACCTAGTGTGGTGCACCAAGGAGTGCGTAGGTCTTTGATGCGACCGTCGACGTCGAGCGAATATGAACTTTCATCAAAACTGAAGCTCTCTGAAGGAGGTCGAACATTGAAGGCGTACCACTGAATGGCCAGCAGCTCTCTTCTCTGAAGGGATGAAGGAGTAAATGGAGGGGATGAATGACTTGGAGAGGAAGACGAACGTCCTCAAAAACAAGCGGGCTTCTCAAAAGAAAAATTTTAAAAAACTTGTAGGCATTTATGAGGGGCCGTCAATCAGCCGGCCATGTCACTTTCATTTATTTTATTTTCTTTTGTTTTGCTTCTCCGTGTGTTAATTTCTCATTGGTCCAACTAGATAAATGCTCACCAAGTCAGCTGCTGACCAGGCTTACGCATACCACTTGAAAGTTTGAGGATCTTAACATATATTAAGGAAGATATTAAGTAAAACCGCTCAACGAAACACGAATTCAGATTACCATTTTATCTTGTTGGCTACGAAGTGTTTGTCTGGCATAATTGTGCATGTGTCGCAGTTATACTATGAAGTGTTGTAAGTCACAACATCTCAAAATTAGGTGAGATAACTTTTTTAAAAAAATTTTAAGGATAAGTGCACTGTAAATTCTAAAACTTTTCATTCTTGAATGTTGTGATAAGCGTCGACTTTGATATTGTAAGTCGTAAATTTAGGGATTTAGCTTTGAACCAAGAAACAATTTTATTCCATAGAGGGAAAAGTCACGGATCAAAACTGTTTTCTTGTCTCTAAGAAACTTGAGTTGGCACAATATAAAAAGATAAAATCCAAGAATATATCTTAGTCTATTTGCTATAATGCCCTTATCAAAAAATTTCTCAGTCCGAATTAGTATAAAAGATTGCTATCGGCAGATTCAGCACACGCCACCCATGTAATCTGATTCTCCGTCTTGTCCTCTCTTCCTTTTCTTTTAAAAATTCCATATATATACACTTTTCATTTCATTCCACATTTAAAATATAAATTTTTATGGTGCCCTTATATATATTATTCTTTTTTGCATGCGACTTTGTTAGCAAACCGATCACGACATTCCGTCGCATTTTGCATGTGGAACCAACCATTATTGAACAATAAAAGTATTGCTTGGTCATTTTCTAATTTTCTTTATTTATGAAGTCTCCTATATCATATCTTTTTTCTTTTGAAACAAGATCCACCATCTAAAATTGGCTGGGAATTTCCCATTGAATTTCTTATTCTTGAATATCGTTAGATTTGTTTCTTTATATACGACCCACATGCAAAACAGATTATCTTGTATAGCAAACTTGTGTTCGGTCGCATATTATACACAAAGTGAAGGAGACCATCTGTATTCAAGAGTAGATGCCAAGTAGACAAAACCACTCTCACATTAAAAAGATATGCTTGTTTTATTTCAGGTTCCAAATTCAAACTCAAATGTTTGAAAGTATTTTGAAAGTAGAATGGTACTTTAAATTATGGCAGGAAAGTATAAAAGGGCACCTTTTGCTTTTCATGAGTGTAAATTTCGCGTAGGAGTTGGTTACTCGAAACATCAGTAAGTTAGGCAAACGAAAATTGGCAGTTTATTGGAAAAGTTAGCCATCTTTTCAAACGGTTAACTGAATGTTAGTTGTATGTTGGACAAGCAACTTTTGAAACTTACCATTATTTCCAGAAGCTTATTAGACACGGAGCTGTTATTTCATTTTTTTCAAATAGAGCTGAAACCATCCTGATCAAAGCGGTAAGTTTCTTTCGCAAAAAGAGAGAAGCAAAAAGGCGATACGAGACTATCTATACGATTTGGAAGATCAGAGCATTTCAACGTCGCTTCCCTATCCTCTTGCCAATGGCCAAGGATGCATCTTAGAGTGAATCATGATGTAGAGCATTTTAGTATTACTTTCATATAAAATGTAGCGGAACTTCCTTCTAATTGCTTGTAAGATTAAGCTATTTTTTAAACTAATATGTGATCATCTCGACTAAAGTGGGGCAAGTTTTGTTGGCGAAGACTTAATGAGCTTTTCTTCATTAGTGTTTTTAACTGTTTTTCCTTTTTCAATATTGAATAGTTGAGTTTTTTTTTAATGAAGCTGAAGTGTTGCACTTGATAAGGGACCAAAATATTATTGTGCCAAAGAGCATAATTGATTTAGAAATTGGCCATGACTAGAAATGTTCATTAGATAAAACTAGAGTTGCTTTGCAGCGACTAATAAAAATACACAAGCTCTTCATAACATTGCACACACAATTTGTCACGTGACATATGCAGAAGAAATTGTCTTCGATGTTAATTGTTAAGTATTCAAATTGTTTCCCTCACTAGAAAAAGCTCGATCCTGGACCAACAAAAAAGAGATTGTGCGTAATTATCTCTTTACTTAATCTACCGAGGCGTTCTGGGCGGGAGCATGAGGATGAAAATTCCCCTATACAAGAATATACATGAAAATAACGCTGGTTTTAAATCGCGCATCTTGTTAATTTTTCTATTGCAAGATCGAACAACAAATACAGGTAAAACTCAAAATAAAAGAGATCGCATTTGCACCTGATTATAGTTAAACGTTGCGACATTATCATATACAAAAATGATTATTGTGGATGCAGTAAATATTTGTAGATTGCCAAAAAGTCAAAAATCCGCATCTTACATCGCTCTATACTTGGTTACTAACAAGTGCTATGAAGTTTTCTTTTCACATATAATAAAATTTTGTTTTTTAAAAGGTCAAGTTTTTGACGCCTTGCATGTGCTCGATCGATAACAGCGACATTTTCACGTGCGCTGATGATTATGAGTTATCTAACACTCAGACGTGATTAATATAGTAAAAACCCTCATATAAAAGAACAAAACCATAAAAAAAAAATTAAATTGTGTCAATTGCAACACATTTTACCTTAAAAATTTATGACGAAAGAAATTCTAAATTTGTACAAGTGGGACATATTTACCCTTTATAAAGGTACCGTTAGTGAGCACCTTTGTAAATTTGCTTACGTGGACAAAAAAAAGCAAATGACATCGCTACGGGACTTACGTAACTTAGGTGAAATATAAATGATGTCGTTTTAAGGTAACTTCGATAAATGGTAAATATGTTACATATGTACCAATTTGACATTTTTTTTCTTTGCCACGACATTGAGATAAGGGTAAGTACGTCATGGTTAATATAGTCTAAGATTTATTATGTAAAAGAATCGAATAAATATGTGACGGTGAATATAATTTTGAGATTTTTAGCGCCCATTTTTCTTACAAGAAAATGTAGTGTAAGTTGTTGGCTCACACGAAAATAGTTATGATTGGTATATTCTCACGAGAAAACTCCAATCAATTTCTTTTTTTAATGCAATACACACGTATTACATTTCCACGGGAAAAGTGAATTGGAGCCAGCAAGAGTGACAGTGACGGAACCAGCCATTGATGGAGTCTTTCTCATGACATTCTCATTTGGAAGAAGCGAATGTAAATGTAAATTCATCCTCACTACGTGTTCATGTAGTTAGACTTTTTACCAAGATTACCCTGTTATTCTTGTTCTCTTGTTTTTATTATAAAGTTTAAGTCGATTAATAAATCGACAATTATATTTTTCAAATGGGAAAAACAAGACAAGATGCGGCCAATTTATGAAAGCGTGTGTGACGGTCTAACATTGATGAATAATATCATGCATTATGATGAAATTTGAAATGCATTGAATATTATGAAATTTTTAGGGATCAAATACGAAATTACGAGTAATTCACATGAATTAATAATAGTTTCCTCTTATTAAAGAGCTTCTTACCAGCTGTACATCCCGCGCAAATTTGATGCGCTGGGTCGACGAGAAAGCAGGCGGTTTGGTCATGAAGAGACAATGAGTAGGGAGTTAGGCAAGAGTGGCGATGGGCTCTCTCTCTCTCTCTCTCTCTCTCTCCTTTTTGGACGAAACTACCCTCGCAACTGCGGAGTCACGGCGCTAGGGGGGGTGAATGACTTACGCTCGATCGTGTCCATTCAGATGCGACGACTAACTAATTGGGAAAAATCGGAGCAACAGTTGATGGGTCGGTCACCGTCCGATGCTTTTATGTGTTTGAAGTTATTCATTGGATATAAGTACACACCGGCTTTCCATATTCAATCACATTCCCATTTTCTCTTCTCTTCTCTGCTCAACGTCTCGCCCTGCAAAAATGTTAGTCTCAGTCACCTCGTTGCTTTACTGTGGCTCAAAGATGGTGCCCCAACTTGGACTGGGCTAGGTGGGACAGTCTGTCGCCGGCGAGAATATCGGCGGCTTCACCACCCTTTGGAGCGGCCGGAGCAAAAGAAAAGAGAGAGAGAGAAAAAAAAAGGAGGTTGGTGAGGTCCGGTTGAAACTTCTTTACCCGCTCCTACATGAAGTCCGACTCCTCCTAGGATTGGCTTGGCCTCATCGTTTTTATAAATAAAAGAAACCCTAAAAGTCGGCTGTTTATTAGGTTAAAGTATCAATCCTTGAAGGTACGTAGCTTTAACTCTTCTCATGTCCTTCTGACTTGATTCGTGGATCTCTGTTTTTTTTTTTTTACTATTATTTAAATTCTTGAAGTGCTTTCTTCTATTTGGGAGAGCACGTTTCCCTGACTTGGTCCATGCCGATGTTCGGAATTTTACGTTGTTCTTCTTGGCTCAAGAGAGAGCTTACGTCCTTACATATAATCTGCGAAACTTGCAAAGTAGACAATGGAATCTTGAGCTCGAAGACAAAGTTGCAATTGTCATCGACCTCCAGCTAAGCATCAACTTCACCCGTGGCTTCTGATCATGGATATGTCAAAGCTGGACTTTTGGAGAATCACGTTGAATAGACAAAATCGTTCTCACATAAGAAAGCCATAAGGATCTTTTTTTCAGCTTCAAAATTCAAATTTCAGTCTCTCTTATCTTAACATATGCGATCTTTCGAACATTTCAAAATTTAGAGATATCTTTTAATTCCATATTCATATTGCACATTTAAAAAGTACATTTTTGAGATTTTGAAAAGAGAAGAGAGCTTTCCTCAAGATGATAAACCCATGATACTTTTTGAATTTGTAGATATTAATTAGACTGGATTTCTTATGCAAACACGGTTACAACATAACAAGAAAGCTTACACATGTCGTATAAAATGAGGCTACTACCACAAGCCACCTATTCAATCTATACTCTGTCTACTTCTTTCCTTTTCTATGTGGATCAAGATTCTCCCTTCATGTTCACCCTTTTCGAAGAATAGCCCCTATTCCCGGTTGGCCGTGCCATGCCCGGAGCAGCTACTTTTGCATCTCGTGACGGAGTTACATGGCGGCGATGAGATAGAAGTAATTGCTCCGGTCGCGGCGTCCTCGACCGTTCGATGGCTCCTCCTCAGCCAAGTTCTGGTTTTTTCGCCCTTTTTTTTCCATTTTCTTTATGCTTGTTCTTTTGTTTTCACTTACTTACTCGTTGTTTTCGCATGCATTCGCCGACATACATTAACTGAAGTGCCATCCATCATGGAAGATTATGTGGCTATTGTTTTCCAGTTCATTAGGTCATTTTCCTAGTTCGACCAAGTGATGAAAATAATTGCCGTTTCAACAAAGATCTTCTTCTTCTTTAGCAAGGATAGGGACGGTTTATTCCTTCATTAGGCGACGGCGGCTGCACACCATTTTCTTGAGGAGGCGGTGCATTTTCTTGAGACGGCTAAAGAAGAAGATCTTTGTTGAAACGGCAATTATTTTCATCACTTGGTCGAACTAGGAAAATGACCTAATGAACTGGAAAACAATAGCCACATAATCTTCCATGATGGATGGCACTTCAGTTAATGCATGTCGACGAATGCATGCGAAAACAACGAGTAAGTAAGTGAAAACAAAAGAATAAGCATAAAGAAAATGGAAAAAAAGGCGAAAAAACCAGAACTTGGCTGAGGAGGAGCCATCGAACGGTCGGGGACGCCGCGACCGGAGCAATTACTTCTACCTCATCGCCGCCATGTAACTCCGTCACGAGATGCAAAAGTAGCTGCTCCGGGCATGGCACGGCCAACCGGGAATAGGGGCTATTCTTCAAAAAGGGTGAACATGAAGGGAGAATCTTGATCCACATAGAAAAGGAAAGAAGTAGACAGAGTATAGATTGAATAGGTGGCTTGTGGTAGTAGCCTCATTTTATACGACATGTGTAAGCTTTCTTGTTATGTTGTAACTGTGTTTGCATAAGAAATCCAGTCTAATTAATATCTATAAATTCAAAAAGTATCATGGGTTTATCATCTTGAGGAAAGCTCTCTTCTCTTTTCAAAATCTCAAAAATGTACTTTTTAAATGTGCAATATGAATATGGAATTAAAAGATATCTCTAAATTTTGAAATGTTCGAAAGATCGCATATGTTAAGATAAGAGAGACTGAAATTTGAATTTTGAAGCTGAAAAAAAGATCCTTATGGCTTTCTTATGTGAGAACGATTTTGTCTATTCAGCGTGATTCTCCAAAAGTCCAGCTTTGACATATCCATGATCAGAAGCCACGGGTGAAGTTGATGCTTAGCCGGAGGTCGATGAAAACTGCAACTTTGTCTTCGTGCCCGAGATTCCATTGTCTACTTTGCAAGTTTCGCAGATTATATGTAAGGACGTAAGTTCTCTCTTGAGCCAGGAAGAACAATGTAAAATTCCGAACATCGGCATGGACCAAGTCAGGGAAACGTGCTCTCCCAAATAGAAGAAAGTACCCCAAGAATTTAAATAATAGTAAAAAAATAGAGATCCACGAATCAAGTCAGAAGGGACATGAGAAGAGTTAAAGTTACGTACCTTCAAGGATTGATGCTTTAACCTAATAAATAGCCGACTTTTAGGGTTTCTTTTATTTACAGGAACGATGAGGCCAAGCCAATCCTAGGAGGAGTCGGACTTCATGTAGGAGCGGGTAAAGAAGTTTCAACCGGACCTCACCAACCTCCTTTTCTTTTTTTTGTTTTACCATGACGTACTTACCCTTATCTCAATGTCGTGGCAAAGAAAAAAAATGTCAAATTGGTACATATGTAACATATTTACCATTTATCGAAGTTACCTTAAAACAACATCATTTATATTTCACCTAAGTTACGTAAGTCCCGTAGCGATGTCATTTGCTTTTTTTTGTCCACGTAAGCAAATTTACAAAGGTGCTCACTAACGGTACCTTTATAAAGGGTAAATATGTCCCACTTGTACAAATTTAGAATTTCTTTCGTCATAAATTTTTAAGGTAAAATGTGTTGCAATTGACACAATTAAAATTTTTTTTTATGGTTTTGTTCTTTTATATGAGGGTTTTTACTATATTAATCACGTCTGAGTGTTAGATAACTCATAATCATCAGCGCACGTGAAAATGTCGCTGTTATCGATCGAGCACATGCAAGGCGTCAAAAACTTGACCTTTTAAAAAACAAAATTTTATTATATGTGAAAAGAAAACTTCATAGCACTTGTTAGTAACCAAGTATAGAGCGATGTAAGATGCGGATTTTTGACTTTTTGGCAATCTACAAATATTTACTGCATCCACAATAATCATTTTTGTATATGATAATGTCGCAACGTTTAACTATAATCAGGTGCAAATGCGATCTCTTTTATTTTGAGTTTTACCTGTATTTGTTGTTCGATCTTGCAATAGAAAAATTAACAAGATGCGTGATTTAAAACCAGCATTATTTTCATGTATATTCTTGTATAGGGGAATTTTCATCCTCATGCTCCCGCCCAGAACGCCACGGTAGATTAAGTAAAGAGATAATTACGCATGATCTCTTTTGTGTTGGTCCAGGATCGAGCTTTTTCTAGTGAGGGAAACAATTTGAATACTTAACAATTAACATCGAAGACAATTTCTTCTGCATATGTCACGTGACAAATTGTGTGTGCAATGTTATGAAGAGCTTGTGTATTTTTATTGGTCGCTGCAACGCAACTCTAGTTTTATCTAATGAACATTTCTAGTCATGGCCAATTTCTAAATCAATTATGCCCTTTGGCACAATAATATTTTGGTCCCTTATCAAGTGCAACACTTCAGCTTCATTAAAAAAAAACTCAACTATTCAATATTGAAAAAGGAAAAACAGTTAAAAACACTAATGAAGAAAAGCTCATTAAGTCTTCGCCAACAAAACTTGCCCCACTTTAGTCGAGATGATCACATATTAGTTTAAAAAATAGCTTAATCTTACAAGCAATTAGAAGGAAGTTCCGCTACATTTTATATGAAAGTAATACTAAAATGCTCTACATCATGATTCACTCTAAGATGCATCCTTGGCCATTGGCAAGAGGATAGGGAAGCGACGTTGAAATGCTCTGATCTTCCAAATCGTATAGATAGTCTCGTATCGCCTTTTTGCTTCTCTCTTTTTGCGAAAGAAACTTACCGCTTTGATCAGGATGGTTTCAGCTCTATTTGAAAAAAATGAAATAACAGCTCCGTGTCTAATAAGCTTCTGGAAATAATGGTAAGTTTCAAAAGTTGCTTGTCCAACATACAACTAACATTCAGTTAACCGTTTGAAAAGATGGCTAACTTTTCCAATAAACTGCCAATTTTCGTTTGCCTAACTTACTGATGTTTCGAGTAACCAACTCCTACGCGAAATTTACACTCATGAAAAGCAAAAGGTGCCCTTTTATACTTTCCTGCCATAATTTAAAGTACCATTCTACTTTCAAAATACTTTCAAACATTTGAGTTTGAATTTGGAACCTGAAATAAAACAAGCATATCTTTTTAATGTGAGAGTGGTTTTGTCTACTTGGCATCTACTCTTGAATACAGATGGTCTCCTTCACTTTGTGTATAATATGCGACCGAACACAAGTTTGCTATACAAGATAATCTGTTTTGCATGTGGGTCGTATATAAAGAAACAAATCTAACGATATTCAAGAATAAGAAATTCAATGGGAAATTCCCAGCCAATTTTAGATGGTGGATCTTGTTTCAAAAGAAAAAAGATATGATATAGGAGACTTCATAAATAAAGAAAATTAGAAAATGACCAAGCAATACTTTTATTGTTCAATAATGGTTGGTTCCACATGCAAAATGCGACGGAATGTCGTGATCGGTTTGCTAACAAAGTCGCATGCAAAAAAGAATAATATATATAAGGGCACCAAAAAGATTTATATTTTAAATGTGGAATGAAAAGTGTATATATATATATATATATATATGGAATTTTTAAAACTCATCGTTATTCATAGTAATGATTGAAGGCCTTCGAAATCATTGATGTATCAATGGGCGAAAGATAAAATACACCGAACAGCAAGAAAAGAACCATTATCTTCACGTCCTCAAGAAACACATCCTCAAGAAAAACCAACCTTGCCGAAAGAAACATAACAGAGCATGAATGTTTGTGAAAACGATTATTAGTTCGTACCTACGATCAACATAAAAAGGGGGCAATGATCCGAAGAAACTATATCGCAATTGCATGTATAATAAGATATATAGATATGCCGAAGAAGAAGAGGGAGAAAAAGGGCAAAATTTCTGGGCTGAGGAGAAGCCAACAAGCGGTTGGCGACCCCGCGCCGCCAGCAGCTTCTTCTACAATTCGTCCCGGAATTACTTCTCCGTGGCAAGGCAGTAGAAGCTGCTGGTGGCGCGGCATCGCCTATCGCAAATGGGGACCCCATGACGACCGTCGCCGATAGGAAGGAGATGATGTGGAGACGGCTGAAGGCTATTCTTCGATAAGGTGTAGAGGAAGAGAGGATTTTGACCAAGAAAAGCAAAGGAAGAGGACAGGACGGAGAATCAGATTACATGGGTGGCGTGTGCTGAATCTGCTGATAGCAATATTTTATACTACATATTCGGACTGAGAAATTTTAAATCGACTAAGATATATTCTTAGATTTTATCTTTTTATATTGTGCCAACTCAAGTTTCTTAGAGACAATAAAACAGTTTTGATCATGATTTTTCCCTCTATGGAAAAAAATTGTTTCTTGGTTCAAAGCTAAATCCCTAAATTTACGGCTTACAATATCAAAGTCGACGCTTGACAGGATTGAAAATAATCCATGGCATGTTTCTATCCCCTCCCCACCGGGCAAAAGATCACAACATTCAAGAATGAAAAGTTTTTGAATTTATAGTGCACTTATCCTTTAATTTTTTTTAAAAAGTTATTTCACCTAATTTTGAGATGTTGTGACTTACAACACTTCATAGTATAACTGCGACACATGCACAATTATGCCAAACAAACACTTCGTAGCCAACAAGATACAATGGTAATCTGAATTGGTGTGGCGTTGAGCAGTTTTACTTAATATCTTCCTTAATATATGTTAAGATCCTCAAACTTTCTCTTTCGAATTGCTACCAGAGTTCAGTCGATTTGTTTTTTTTTTTTTTGTATTTTGATAATATGAATCTTTATATGTTTGTAAATATTCTATTGAAAATTGTATTCGCACAAAAAATAAAATTAAAACATTACAGTATATTATAATCACAGTAAATAGTTGAATTCGGTGTCACACCTCAAAAAGACTCGATCAAATTAGGAAATTTGATAAAAATGCATCCACATTGGCGTCCAAATTCAAATATCTCTAGTTGCCAACAAATTGAATGTTACCTATCCTATTGGAACTTGATTATCACGTGAAAGAACTACTATTTTCTAAGAGATACATAATGTCTTCTCTAATACGAAAAAATAACTAAACACCTTGAAAAAGTTCGCTCGCTCGCCATAATTCTAACATGCACACACACTAGAAAGAGGGTTCACTTTCAATAAAATGCTCTATACCATGTAAAGTAGAAAAATTAACAGTAACAAAGCTTTTTGCTTAAAAAATGTACTAATTTATTATACGACCATCACTAATACAAAAAAAAATAGTGAATAACCCTATTAATGGATGAGTGACATATCCGTTGGTATTAATTTTGAAATTGAAATATTCCATTTATCAACCATCCGATGGTGAATGTGCGGACCGCTGTGGACCTAATTACAATTGTGGAAAATACTAGATTTGCCAGGGCTGGTTAGTTAAACTGGTTTTCTTAAGTGATGTGTTGGATCATTATTGGTTCTTGAATACGACGCACTTGTTTAAATTGATTCATAGTCCGACAAAACACTTAATAAAAAAAATTGCAAACCATTCTTGGTTAGTCTAGCATCACTCTAAAAGTACAATGTTCAGGGCTTCTTGTTATATTGTAATTTTATCTGCATACAAGAGCCATGCACCGCATGCCCAAGTTATTATTTTCATTAGAAAGCTTTGACAAGATGAAAATAGACTAAGATATATTACAAAAAGAAATGCAAAAAAAAAACATATATATATATATATTGTTTATTTCTGAATCTTTAAGTAGGAATATTGTCTCATGAAACACCGCTAGTAATGATGAAAAGAGAGTGATGTTATGGAATGATTTATTCACAACCTTCGATAAATTTGAAGTGTTGTCAAATTTGAAGTGTTTATGTGCGCGCGCGCCTATGTGGTTACTTATATAATTCTTCAAGGTTTGCGGTGGCCATCTGGCTTCTGACTATATCACTTCAATGTGCGGCCAAGACTAATGTTTAGCTCAGCCCCCTCACAAATACCGTGGACAAGTTATATCACCTACTTTTTAATTGTTATGTAAAATATGTTTTATCATTGCCAAACACACAATTTACAGCACTACGGCACGGTTACAGCCCCTGCATCGTTACACCAGACCAACACTTGATGGCTGCGGCGATAAAATCGCAATTCAAATTGCCATGGAGATAATAGTTCCCGTCAAACAATTTTAATCGATTTCTTTCTTAATATACGTTGAGATCCTCAAATTTTCTCTTTTCAAATTGCAACGCCAGCTCTCTCGATTTTCTTTCATTTTCAAGAGTATGAAATTTAAATGCTTGTACATACTCTTCCACTGAAATTGTGATCGCAACACACACAAAAAAAAAAAAATAGAGACCCTGTTGGGATTATATAATTAAAGTGAGTAGTTGAGTTCGGTGACACATCCCGTAGGGACATATCATTAATTGATCATCGTTAACTGAATTAAAGTAACGACAAAGAGAATGTCAAAATAGATCATCATCGTTAATTTTTTGACAACTGAACCTCCTAATAGTAACATTGCAAAATGGAACACCTCTTATACTATAAAGTAAAAGTCATGTTAGGTCAGCCTTCATCCGCCGGGGGGTGTTTCGAGCTTGTTAATAATCATTCAAATCACGAATTCAAGTAACACATGTGACCCATTAAAAATAATAGTAATCATAGAATAAACAGAGTTAGTTTCATGTTCAACCATCGGACCCATGGTCTTCCAGTTCCAATCTTTGACTTCCCCTCTATGAAATAAACTTCTTTCCTTGCTCAACGCTAAATCACCTTACTTCACCGCTCACAAAAATAGGCCATTCTCAGACCAAACTAAATAAAATAAACAAACCAAGTTTACGCTAAAAAAGGATTAAAGATGATTCTGATATGTTTATCCTAACACCTCCCTCCGCCCCAAAAAAAAAAAAGAAAAAATAACTTGTAAGCTCCGCGAGATTTTACACGAAAGTAATACTGAAATGCTCTACATCACGATCCACTCTAGGATGGATCCTTGGCCATTGGCAAGGGGATAGGGAAGCGATGTCGAAATGCTCTGATCTTCCAAATCGTATAGATAGAGTCTTGTATCACCTCTCATTGCATAGTAAATGCAGTTTTGTCTAACTCGGCAATCTTCTGACAAGCAAGAAATTTGATTATTGTTGGAAAGGAAGATAGTCCGCTCACCAATGCTGTCGATCTTCTCCCATGTCTTGCGGTCGAAATTCATGCGGAAAACATGAAACCCGAAAAGCTTCCTATAAAGAATGCCTCCATAGTGCAGGCTACGAACCATGAGCAGCTCATCGCCACAGTCGACGAGATAATGGCGACAAGTCATGTCCGGCGGCAGAAGATACAAAAAGTCCTTTCTTGTCAGAGGGGTGTACACCAGTTCCGAACCTCCCAAATCAACCTTAACGAGATTGCAATTCCATGTCAACAAATACAACTCTCCTTTGTACGTTGAAACACACGTCAAAGCATCTCCATCGTCGTGCTCAATCTTTCGCTTTCTAAACGCATCCGCTCCGAGTTGGCAGAACCAGATGATGCTTTCGTTTAGATGAATCAACAGAATGTGGCACTCGGGATCTTGTGGAGAAGATGTCAAGAAACAACATTCGTGATCTGCTTGTGTAGTGCACGGGAGCTGAATCTTCTCCATGGAATTAGGATCCCACAGACAACATTCCGCGGTATGACGATCTCGCAACACTAGCCATTCTCGCGAAGTAGGATAGATATGCTTATTGCATAGATCGGGGATGATCCGAGTATGGTAATGATCTTCCGATATGTGGTAGAACACTTGTCTATGCCATTTGGATCCGTGGCGGATCAGAAGCCACGGGTGAAATTGATGCTTATCTGGAGGTCGATGAAAACTGCAACTTTGTATTTGTGCCCGAGATTCCATTGTCTACTCTGCGAGTTTCGCAAATTATATGGAAGGACGTAAGTTCTCTTGTGCGAGGACGAACAACGTAAAATTATGAACATCGGCATGGACCAAGTCAGCAAAACGTGCTCCCCAAATAGAAGAAAGCACCCCAAGAATTAAAAGAATAAAAAAAAAACAGAGAGCCACGAATCAATTCAGAAGGGACATGAGAAGAGTTAAAGTTACGTACCTTCAAGGATTGATGCTTTGACCTAATAAATAGCCGACTATTGGGCTTTCTCTTATTTATAGGGACGATAAGGCTGGGCCAATCCTAGGAGTAGTAGGACTTCATGAAAGAGCAGATAAAGAAGTTTCACACGGGTTTCAATTTGATGGGATACGATGTGGTTGCTTTATGAGTTAATCCAATTTGATAGCTATCTATAAATTCAAATATCACATGTTCATCTTCTATTTTTTCAAGATGAAAAATTTAATTTTATATTCTACATACATATATAATCATCGATTTTGGAATGTTATCAAAGTTTGAATTAGCTTAGATAGGAGAGATTTAAATATAGAATCATCCGTTTTGCACGTGCATATTATGTAGAGAAACAAATCTAATGCAGAAAAAAGGAAAAAAAAAAAACTCATGAGGAACGGACCACCAATTTTAAACCGTGGATATTGATCCAAAATAAAAAAGATAGGAAATCTGAGGATTCAGCACACACATATTCTGTTGGACGTTAACAATAATAGAAGTATATTGAAAGGATTGTTCACTCGTGCAAATCAAGAAAACTAGATACGCAGCACCCGGATGACCAAGCAACACTTTTTGTGGGTAATTTCCATCTATTTGTTCAAGTACCGCGTGTTTACTTGTGTGCTGATAAACCCACATTCGGAAAAATCAAATGCGCATCTCGAAGAGACCTCTCTATTTTCAAGACCCCAGAGCATGTGATTCGGAAGTGAAATTTAACATATTGAATTATCTTTCCTAATATAAGTTTGGTACCCGAAATAAGACAAATTTTTATCTAGGTTATTAATAATAACACTTCTGACTAAATTGTTAGTTTTAATTTACTAAATTATTTGTTTGCTGAAATTTTGCCGAAATTGTTAATTGAATTAGAACTGACCAATATGATCTTAGATCTACTTACCGATTCGTATGAAGTCACTAACTTGCACGTAAAATTACTGGTCTTCTTTTTTCGGTGAAGTTGCCGCACCAACTTTGAGTTATGCAACTTATCCACATCCGAATTAACCAACCGTTGTAAGTCATTACCAACCTTAGTTTGAGTCATTTGCCAACTTTTTTCAATTAAGTTATTAATTAGTTCCGGGTTACCCACTTTATTGAATTCACTTATTAACATTAACTTGGAAATTTCCTGCTTAACATGGAACGGCTTGCTCTATGAAAAGGTTTCGACAATATTAATTAGTTTTAAATGTTTGTAGATACTCTTCTATTGAGAATGTAATCGCACAGAAGAACAAAGAGCCTGATAATCAAATTTCTTGCTCGTCAGAAGATTGCCGAGTTAGACAAAACTGCATTTACTATGCAATGGAAGGGGACACAAGACACTATCTATACGATTTGGAAGATCAGAGCATTTCGACATTGCTTCCCTATCCCCTTGCCAATGGCCAAGGATCTATCTTAGAGTGGATCATGATGTAGAGCATTTCAGTATTACTTTCGTGTAAAATCTTACGGAGCTTATAAGTTTTTTTTTATTGGGGGCCGGGAGAGTTAGGTTAAACATATCAGAATATTCATCTTTGATCCTTTTGGTAAGAAGCTAATGGAATTTATTATTTAACTTGCATTTAAAATCGAGCAACTCTTGTTTCCGTTATTATATTCAATACTTAAGCCTAATTTTGCAAACAAGTAAGTAAATGTAAATGGAACCTGGAACTGGTTGATAACCAAATTGAAAAGAAAAAAGTTGCTAAATGACTCAAATTAAGGTCGGTAATATTGTTATGAGAGTTGGTAAATTTAAATGTACATAAATTACATAACTCAAAGTTGGTACGCGTTGAAAAAAAGTGGATAATAATAATAAGCACCGTTAATTTTTTTATAGAAGTTAGTCACTTCATATTAGTGGCTAAGTAGATCAAATGATTGATAAATTAACTTGATTGATGACTTAAATAGAGAGAAGTTCATCAATAACCAGAATAAAAATTCGTAATTTGGTCATTCATTCAAAATTTTGGTAAATTTTCACCAAACAAATAAGCCATTGGTGAGCAAGTGAATAAAAAGTTCATATCTTAAAATTAACAACTTAATTAGAAAAAAATATTATGAATAACCCATATACTTTTTTATTTTGGCAAAAAAATCACTAGCGTTAATATTGACCACTCTAAATCGCACTGGTAGCAATGATGCATATGATTTTCAATAATATTTTTTCAAATTACTTATTTTTTTTCTTTAGCCCTAGGCTGGCAACCAACCCTTGCCTAATCTAGGCAAGGGCCTCCACGACCCTTACCCTCTTCGGCCACAAGCACGTTGGCTCTCACCTAGATCCCAACAAAGGTCGACATGCTCATGGCCAACAAGGGCGCGAAGGACCTTTGCCCATGCTGGTGAGGATCACTAGCCCTTGCCAATGGTCATCAATCTCACTAGCCTAGGGCAGGAAAAAACATTTAAAAAAAATTGTAACATGTAAACTTTGACAATGCCATGTAAAACAATTGGCATCTAAGTTAGCGATTTTTAATCAAACTTAACAAGATAGACTAAGTTCGAAAAATGCGAAAAAAAAATTCAATTTGACAAAATTGAAAATCTTAAAATCAAATTGACGAAAAAAAATACACATAAGACCTTTTAAACAATAATCCCCTTCCTCGTCTCACTTTGATCACCTTTAGTATCTTAGTTTAGATCACCTTTAATTCCAACGATGTTCCTGTGATTTTCCTTAAAATTTCAGTCTTTTTGCTAATCTCTCAAGCAATTATTTCTTTGTCATGGAGGTCTGCTAATCTCTCAAGCAATTATTTATTTGTCATGGAGGTCGGGATAACGATTTGCTATGCTAGCTCACTAGAGTTGGCACGCCTTTACGACACACATCACTCAAAATCCATCTTTGAAAACTAGTTTTGCGGCAAATTCGATGCTTTACGGTCAGGCGAGAAAGAACAAACTTCTACTTGTTTCCCCAATCGCTTGCTTGACGAACCTAACTTACCATTCGTTCTCTCCACATAAAACATCTAATAATAAGTACATTCTTTTCTTTAAAAGAATAGAAGCTAAAAGCTACAAGTTTTCAGTTTTACCTAAACCTCATCATGTTCGATAATCCAAAAAGTCAAAAAAAAAAAAAAAGAGAGAGACAGAACCAAAAGTTCGTACTGCAATTTGTCATATGCCATGAAGCAATTGAAAGGAATTATTAGGCGCACAAGGTGCACGCACATATACATCCGCTGGGCGATGAAAGCGATCGAGCAAAATGAGCAATTTTGCACGAGCGCAGAGAATCGATCCGCTTTATTATCGTATGCTTAGCCCTCTTCGCTTGATTGGATGCATTGTCAATCCTAGATCCATGGCGCTAGTATTGGCATGAACGATGAAAGGCAAGTGCCTATTCCCTTCCACCATCTTTAAGGTGTCTTTGATGTAAACAATACTTGACGACTTCATAGAATGACACGACTATTCCGACCGATGGACCGGCACGACCGACTCGAGGTCCTACTCCGGTGAACAGTCCTTTCATTCCACCATCCCTGTTCCAAGCAAAAAAGTCGAGTCCATTAATGTCCCCACAGACAAATAGAACCGTCACAGCATACATTCATTCAATTCCATAGAGTTTCCATGCAACAGAAATTGAATTTGAAAATTAGCAACATCTACACGCAAATTTTAGTTAAATAATTATGTTTCTGAAAGTAGTTTATATGATTAACATCCCGGGAAGGAAAAACTATAGCCCTGTAAGATTTGTGATTTGTTGAGGGTGCCAATCCTTTAATCAGGAGGAAGACTCTACATTTCATCGAAACAATACATCCTTCGAAGCACAAATCGACCCGTTATTACCAGATTCCCTTAGGTAGTAACTAACACGCATCAATTGCATGATTGTGCCTTTGTCTTATGCTAAATGTACATGTGGTAGAAAACAAAAATCTCGTTCCAACATTTATCTTGGGACCAACTTAAGTACAGTATCTGCATGTGTTCAAATGGGATTAGAAATCGCTCACCCGTCAAGGCTGATGAACATGAAGTCTAATCCTAAATAAACAGGTAGGTGCAGAAACATGAATCTCAACCTGCCCAAACTGGATAGAGCTTATATACACAAGTTACGTGAATGATTTCTACTATATCCACCTTAATGACAAGGCTCTTTGTTTTCGGGGTTTGATCATGTGATATCCATTGTAATTTGTTCAGATATAAAAAATGATGATTTTGCCCCGTCTCACAACGTGGAAAATAAATTACAACTTACGAGTAGACATATGCAAATTCACATTACCTCCATATTTCAGCTAAAGTTCGTCTTGTCGTCATGTTTAATGCCCTTGAGGGATCCTTCTGTAAGGAAGCAAAAAGTAAGCAATAATGAATAATCATCCCACTTCAATGCGGCTTATAGAAATATGACCTCATTCAAAACCTATCTACCAAACGCATTCCAATCTGTCATCTCAAAAATGGATATCTCCCGATTAAAATACCTTAGGATGGAAAATGACATGCATGCTCATGATTTGGAATATAAATTTGAAGCTCAACATCGAAACTACCTCAATCTGCCGCCTCGTCTTTGCCACATCCAATGGACAAGTTGCAGCAGCTGAAATTGTTCCGGCCACAAAACCAGCAGAAAAATTTGCTCCAAGGACAATGCCCACACTGGATTCCTCCCCAATCAATTCAAAGATTTTCTGCCTGATCTGTAAGAAAAGGCAAGGACATTGATCTACAGAAAAAATGTAAAATTATCTAAGCAAAGATCATTTTTTTATTGAGAGTGAAAAACAGGAGGCCAAAACTTGCCGGCTCAAGAGTTGACCAGCAGATTGCGGAAAATGGAACATCACGAGCAAGTTGTGCTCCAAGACCAGTCCACAGAATGCGGTAGGAGTGTACTGTCACATGATATTCATCATTTTAATATAATTAAAAATATAATGGACCAATGAATTTCCACTGGCAATAGTTTTCTGATTGCTACAGTAATTCATTCATGAGAAGAGCCATCCCCTTCACGTCCAAAATGAGAGAAACGGAGAGATTGAGATGCAAAAGTCAAAACCATACTCACAATTCTGAAGGCTGTTTGTGCTTCGGACAGGGTTAATGACCTCAAGCAATGTCTTCCAAACTCCTGGAGGTTTTGGACCATCTTTCATTTCTTTGAATGCCTATCAGTCAAAATAAGTGTTTATAGCTGTTAAAACTTCAGTTACCACTGGTTGCAAATGGAACTACCATGATTTAGGAACGCACTTGAAGTGGAGCAATCACTTCTTCCTACTTAATCCTTTCACTAGCTTAAGAGAAAATTTATTTGGAAAAACAAACTAAGGGGCATTCAAAGGAAGTCACCAATAATGAATTGTAACTCTCCAGCCAAAGAAGAATTCAATGACACAAGAGCATTGGCTTTTGCAAAAGCTGTTGAGACAAAGTAAAAACTGTACCTGCATCCGCGTTCTTGCCAATTCCACAGGATAACAAGAAATACAGGCTAATGATCGAGCAGCTGAGCCCGCAAGCAGTGGAACATATGGTGTCAAGCTTGGCATGTATTCCGTTGCATAACCTTCCATTGCATTGCGCAAGATATCATAGCACGGCAAATAGATTCCCACCTGATTAACAACATTAAGGAGTTTCGGTCAGCAAGTATTTCTTAAGAAAGATTTCGCACGATATTTGACATATAGTAGTCTTACAGTGGGCACCGCCAAAGCCAAGCTTGCGTTTGTGCCTCTCCACAGCCTTGCAAATCCCTCCTGTGACCCAAGAAAAGAAGACAAAGGAAAAACCCAATTGTGATGAATGAAGCAAACAGCCAAAGTAATTTCTCACGAGTACACTGAATTATTTGATTTTTGCCATGATGGCAATTGGTCACACATTAATTTCTCTAATGGTGATAACACTGGAAAGTAACAAAATTGCCAGCTCAGTTACTACGGATAGGCAGAGCCTTGATCTTTTGTTGGACCCTAGAAAGAATGAGACTGAAGTCAAAGATGCGCCAGTTCAGTTTCTGACCTCCAAGCACCTTTTTATCAGTAAGTACTACAGATGACTACATTATCTAACAACTAAGCATCCGGTTGCGGTGACTTGAGCTGTACAAAAGTGGTTGCTTTAATGCAACAAATTCTTGGAGCGATTTATTTTTGTAATCAGTTCTTTCAGAAACTACATGCAATCCAAAATTCATATCTGAGTAACTAAAAACAGAACTACAGAACTCAGCAGAATCCAGAAGGCCGATTGCTCATATGCATTATGGAGCTACAGAGTTTGGCACCATTTTGGAAGTTCAGGCACTGAAGCAAGACATATCATGCACTGCATTGCTTTCAATTGTCTTGCCAGAAAATCGAGAAAATTATGTGAGGCATAAGCAAGTAGTATTATCATCCAAAGATTTGTACAAAATCCTTACTCAGAAATAAACAGTGAAGCACCATAAGTACATGCTTTTCACCTTAGTTCTTCTGCCTCATTTACTGCTGCTAATATATGCTCCACAATCGTAAAGCAAACTAACCTGGCGTATGACTTTGTAGAAGACATCCAGAGTCCCTTTATACCGGCCACATTCAGGAGGGCACACTGCTTCATTGTCAAATATGGAACGTGTGCATGACGTGTAACTTCTTAAGTCTGGAAGAATCTAAATTGCAATGTTACATACATACATGGTTAATATCCCCTCAAACCTGGGAGAAATCAGAATCCTAGTAAAATTATCTGATGAAGCTACAGGAGAAATATAATAGACAGACACATACCACATTCGACTCCAATGAGGACATGTGACACAGCTCCTTAGAAGGGACTCCAGCAGCCTGAGCTTGCAACCTTGTCTGCAATTTTACATAATCGATAAGTTGAACATTGAGTATCCATAAAAACAGAGTCTCGCATCTTTAAATATATGAGCTCAAGATGACAATAAGATCAGTATGATCTAATTCTACATCATCATATAGCTCCATTGCTAACAATTACATAGCAGTAGCATGAATGCCCTGATATTGGCCTTGTAGTGGTGAACAAAGGAATAACCTCGAAAAAGCAATGTGAACAAGAGAGACAAGCTCCACAATTGGTGTCTCAACAAGATACGATCAGTCAGCTAAAACAGCAGTTAATAAAGAATTTCGAAATGAGAACAAAAGGGTATATAAAGCCTCAGCTCACAGGAAGTGAATGGTTGTAATCATATAATAACACACCCAGAAATTGATTAAAGCTTGCGGAATGATTTTCGAGTGAAATTCAATACCTTGGCGACATCAAGAGGGTTGACAATGATTGCGGAGATGACGGCAGCACCAGCCGCAGAGAAAGCCCTCTCTCCGAAACCCAACTTCACGTCTGAAATTCCTCTCTTCTCTGAGAAATTTCCTTTGCCTTCTCCGACCATCTTCTCCGAAGCATAGGACACTTTACCGTCAAAATCCACCCTTGTTGTCGCAGCGCTTAACCATGAAGACGACGAAGGCACGCCTGGTCTTGATCCGACCATAATACCCACCTCAGTATTGTAATCTCTCTCTCTCTCTCTCTCTCTCTCTCTCTCTCTCTCTCTCTCTCTCAATTCATCCTTGCCCTCACTTTCAATGAAACAGCCGAGAATTTGTTGTCCGGAAGAAGGTACACATTGTAAAGTCTCAATTTTTATTGAAAAGAAAAGAGTTAGGCCGACTTCGTCGTCCAAAGGCAACCCAACAGAAGCGGAAAAGGAAAATTCTGAATATTTAACGGCTTGGGTAATTGACTTGTATATCTTTTGCAGTTGCGTTTGGGTAAGGAGGTTCAGAGAGCTTTTTAAGGCATCAATTGGTGCTTTTGCAAGGGCAAGAAGAGGAGATTCTGATTCGTGGCGTGAAGCAGAGAGCGCCAAACAAATTTGTAATTGAAATAGGAGTATGAATCGGGATTGGTGTTTGAAGAGAATTGCGTGGTGAGTTGCGGGTCGGTCCCCCAGGCAGATGGCTTCTTTCTAGCTTCCCAGCTCAGCGCTCTGTCAGCAGGGAGCTCAGAGAGGTTGGTTTTTGGAAGCCATCTTTTTGCCTAAATTTTCTGGCGAGGACAAATTCTAGGCCTTTCGCGGAGAGTGCGGAGGCTGCGTGGCGACGAGGGGAGACTGATACGTGGCGCGCAACTAAAGGAGATGGCGTGGCTGACTCGGAGTCCGCGGCAGAGAAAGACCCTCGTCTTCCAATAACCCAGCTGCATATGAACGTAAAAGTTGCAGAGAGAAACAGAGCAACTAGACTTTTGCCACTGATTGTGGGGTGGATTGGGACATTGGACACCAACCGCCAAAAGCTGTCTGATTGTGGACCGGCCTGATTATGGGCTCAAGTACAATAGAGCATAGTGGCAGCATCCAACAGAATATTTGAGGTCCGGTCTCGTTCTCTCAAGCAGTTCATAGAAACCAAACCATCACGCAGAAAGAAGGGGAAAAAAAAGGCCACAATTTTTCTTCTTGTAGATCATTTTGGAGGTTGTTCTGCATTCAATGGGATGAACTTAATAGCATCTGAGTCATCTCGATTCTATGCGAAAGTAGGCTGACTACTCTTTTTTTTCGATGATACGTCCTTATCTCTGGCAATTTGACTAAGTAAACACTCATGCATCCCTGTTATACTCAGCTCTCATGATGCAATGCCAATTCTCTTATCGGATATCGAGCTTGTACTTCTATTTTTCTATCTCTAGGAACACATAATTGCAAAAACCTGTCGATTTTGATTATCTGTTGTTTGTCTTCTATCCCATGATGGGCTTGTATTGTTAGTTGGGCTCATCTTGGACCTTGATGGACTTTCTATGAAATTTAATACATTCATTTCTCTCGTTTAGACGAAATAAAGTAACTCACTTATCGAGAAAAAGAATCTGTTAATTAAGAAATGTATCGCCATATGTCAATCATCTTGTCTCGTGTTCATACAGTAGAGTATCATCCTTGAAAATTGTAGAAAATATTCCCAAATACAAATATAGAAAGTCCAAGCTTAATGCAAGAATGAAAGAATGAACGAACGAATTAGTGGTCATGTTGTTATCCCCTGCCACTTAAAACATGCAGAGTCCTCTTTGAATTGCCTGCCAAACTGCCATCTCTCCCTCCACCTGCTGGGTCCATCAGCGACACAATTCGCTTCCTGGAACTCCATTTCTGTTGCTTGCAACTTATGAAGGACATCGTCGACCAAATGCTAGCGGACACGACGGCCAGTTTCACGGCAATCCCAACTGCCTCGTGCCATTTCCATGGACTGAGCAGCATCCGAAAGCAGCAGACCATGGAGCCTAGTCCCGGCCTTTTCTGATGCTTAAGGTCAGCTGCATCGTCGTTTTTCTTTGCCGGTTGATCTCTTGATTTTATCTTATTAAACACCATCTTTTCATTGCTGAAACATGCATTTAATTCTTGCACCACACCGAGAGGCCTTCCATGATATTGGCTCACATTTCCAATGAGGACGGATCTGCTATCTTCCAACCGAGCAAGCGCGGCGTGTCTTTCCAAGTATTGCCAGCTCCGTAGCCTCTGCATGATATTGCTCTCTGTTGTGAACTTTCTCAAGCTATGCATGGTTGTATAGGTAAAATAGAAATTTTTAAGAGAAGAAAGATTAAATTGAGCGATCAGAAACTCTTTCTTGAGAATAAATTATGGGACTATGGGTGATTCCAGCTTCAGTTTCATGTCCTATTCCAACAGTAATCGCCTCTAGCACGATAATAAATTGTTAATCGCTTACAAAAAAACTCTCATGCTGTCATATGATTAGAGGCAAATTGAAGAAGGACGAGCATCCGCAGCTTAATCATGTAACACCATAGCTGGTTTACACAGATCTTCCATGATTGCAAGATCACATGTACTTTACGATCTCACACATGCTCCAATAAATCTAAGATGCCTGGTAAGGCACCACAATTACATGAACAAGAACTCAAGAAAGATTAATTTGCCTGAATGAAGATTGTCATCAAGAAAGATTAATTTGCCTGAATGAAGATTGTCATAGTTCATTCAATTGATTATAGCTGGAAGAATGAAGAGGAGAAACTGAAGGGAAGCGAAGCACACCTGTAAGTATACGAGCATGGACTCCACATCCTTCAATGAATCTCTTATGGCAGTGAGCCTCTCTCTGTCCCTATATGCTGTCCCCACAATGTCGCAGTTATGACCATGTTGCCAGCAGGAGTTGCAATACCAGAAACTGCTGTTGATTTCACCATCAATGGTGTCTTTCAGTGCCCGAACCCTCTCAATGAGACCCTGTAGATCTCCATTCAACTCCATCAATGTCAAAAGCACTCAATGCCCAGCTCAACGTTCCGGCTTTATTTCCCTTCTTTTTCTCTCTGTCGCGAATGACTTCTTCCACAATATTCAAGAATGGAGGAGTCCTCTGTCACATGTTGTCAGGGCCTTTGATTTTTCCCTTTTACTTACTGTCTCTCCATATGCTCCGGTGGAAGCGTGAGGCACTTTGGAACGGAAGGTAGAGATATTCCGCTTTTGGAGTGGTTCATTCATTGCGGTGTGTGCTAACAAATCAATCTGGGTCCAACTTGTTACCACGGTACCACCTTTCTGTTTCTTTATGTGTGCATTATGTGGGTTTGCTTTGAAGGCAAGTTTTTGCTCCCCCAACTGATTGGCTCAGCTGTTTCATGCCCCCACCCAATCCCTCGCTTCTGCACGGAATTGCGACCGCCCAGCGCATTAGCCCGTCGTGACCCGCTTATTTGAAAAGAACGGAGTCTATTCGAGGACCGTCGCGTGAGGTTTTTAAACGTGAGCAGCAGCCTTTGAATGGCAGCACGACGAATCCTGGAACTTAATGACTCGAACAGAGACTGACATGATAATACAAAATAGTGGCCAGTGTGCTTTCGAGCGTCGGGGCCACAAACGTGCGATCCACTTCGTCATGTACCGACACCGCTGACATGGTCGTGAGCTTTCATGGGGAAGAAGAAGAGGATAAACTATAAGCCTCCTCTCTGAGCATTTACATAATTCGTCGATCTTTAAAGACGACGAGTCTGCCGTATTCTTTTTGTATTTCGACGGTGTTGCTCACATGGAGGCTGATGGCATGAAAAAGACTTGATGTGCGCAATCCTATTGAAAAGGACAATGGGCGGCGAGTTTTAGGATCGGTCAGCTGAAGTAGAAGTCCCCAAATTAAAGCCCATCCAAAGCACGCAGAGGCATTCTTGAGTCCGGTCCATAGAGCCACAATACCCTTACAAGCCCAGCCCACCTCTCTCTCTCTCTCTCTCTCTCTCTCTCTCTCTCTCTCTCTCTCTCTCTCTCTCTCTGTGTGGGTTGAGGACGAGATCGACATCGTCGCACTCATCCTTGGATAGGAGGCGCTCGACCCACATAGACACGTGAGAGTTTAAGACAAAAGAGTGAAAGAAAGCACGAGAAATCGAATTTGAGATATCTAAGTAGGAGGCCCACGGACCATCTGAAATTGCAGAGCATTACAGACTGATGGTACTGAGGAGATGGGACTGCCTCCATCATAGAAGATGCAGTTCGATTTTAAGTGCACATGCGCCTCTTTGACCATTTGTTATTGTTCTCAACGTCTTTTATTTCGTCTATTAACACTTAGTAGATACATAATTATCCATATCCAATCAGTCATTTTGATAAATCCTATTAAGAGTCAAGAAAGTCGATCTAAATATTATTTTATTTGACAAAATTGAGGTTAAATTGTATAAAGTTTCAGCTAGATTGCTTTTTTTAAACAGGCTCCAACAATTGTAGCTACACTTAAAACCCAATTGCAAAAGTGGGTGTGGATTCATATATGCTCTAAGTAAGCTCATCAGAAAATGACCAACTGAGTTTCAGATTATATTTTGAGTTTGCGCACGAATGATAAAAATGGTGATCCTTGGGAAGCACATATTGGAATTGGCAAACCAGTGGGTGCACTCCAAGGTGGCCGGATCTTACAGAACTATCTTATTTAGGAAATGTAAATCGTCATTCCTGCAGATGTCTAATTCTTTTACTTGATAGTTGTTCTTCAGTTGCTTTGTAACTCTTTAAGAACATCATGAACCATAATATGCCTCACGAGTATGGTGAAGGATCGTTGTAGTGCTCACAAAAAGGTGCAAGAAGAAGGCAAATCCAGACATGTGCGACACATACACGACTTATCTTGAATATCTGCTCCTCGATTCTCGCCAGCCAAGCCAGCCCACCACTCAAAAAGAATTCTTTTCTTTTTCCTTTGTATGAGGTTCTATCTATCTTGACTGGGCATGGAATGGGCAAAAGGGAAGTTTTGAGTGAGGGAAAGTAC
Source organism: Melaleuca quinquenervia (assembly GCA_030064385.1). Classification (NCBI taxonomy): domain Eukaryota; kingdom Viridiplantae; phylum Streptophyta; class Magnoliopsida; order Myrtales; family Myrtaceae; genus Melaleuca; species Melaleuca quinquenervia. The sequence goes on along the minus strand of CM057721.1, from coordinate 15,987,224 downwards.
TAGATTTGGCTCTTCGTTTCATGAACAAGCCAACAAACATGTAGGACCAGAACCTTAACAGTCCCGAGACGCGGCGAATGGAGAGAATCGGACCGAAATCTATGTTAGGTGCTTCTTTTCTTTCTTTTTTCTTCTCTCTTCTCATCTTTTCTTGCCTCACGATTTTCTGGGTAACGAGCCTGATTGTAGCTGAAGATCCCACTCAATCACACGCCAAATGATAAGAGAATAGGATCAGTGTGCCTGTCTTTATTCTGATCTCATTTTGTGGAGATCTTCTCTTTTTCCTCTTTTCGGTTCGTTTAACACATTTTCTAGTGAAACTAACAGTGACTCCTGCTCTGCTTTAGGACTGCTTTGAGTGGACAAGGAGAATCTCGAAGTGGGGCATGAGCAGCAGCAGCCGACACAAGTCAGACAAAATTTAGGCTGCTGAATTATTGTTCTTAGACCTTAATCATCGTCCACTAACGGAATGGAAAATTTCCCTCCTCACCCCTACAAGATTCTTAGGCTGCCAAGTGCTCTTCATCCTCGTATGCAGGAGTCAAGACCATGGCTCCTTTTTGTTTAGGTCATTATAGGGTTTAAGGCCTCCAAAGCTCCACGAACCTGTGGAGTTAAACCTCACACAAAGTAGTTGAAAAGCCAAACGAGTTTTTAACTTGGCTTGGGCTGTACAGTCAAGCCTTTTGTTCTACAAGACTATGTCCGCCTTTTTGGTTTAATCTGAGGAAGGCAATTCACAAGAAATTACTTTCTTGTAGTTTGACCCAAAATGGTTCTACCGAATGGGCATCGAGCTTGAGAATCTGGTTGTTTACCACTCACTCTACATCTTGGGCTTAAGATACATTGAATTCGAAAGCGACTTGCCAGTGTTAAAGTGGGTCTGAGCGCAATGACCTTATGAATCCACACCCACACCAAACAATCTAGAACCTAGAGGGCCTTCTCCTTATGGTAATCCTTCATCGCTTTCAGTATGTTAAAGAAGGCCTTTGCAAGTCGCATGTCTTTGACAGCAGAAGCGATGCTTGCGTATTGACCGATGGAGGTGCCACTCAATAGACATCACTTTGCAAGGGAAGAGGTGGGGACCAAAGAAATCTAAAGAGAAAGACAGTTCCATGTATGCATTTGCAATGGAGCCCGACTTCTGAGTACTTGGGATCTCCTGACAGAGAAGCACCGTCTCGTGTCAAAGACTCGACAGATTTTTCCCTTAACGAATCCACCTGCTAGATTTCAAGAACACAGTCAATCCATCCCATATGCAAAGCCCAGTTACGCTCCATCACGATCCACAATGCAGACCAGGAGACGAGCAGGCACGATGCAGCGATCTCTGATTGCTCCTTGTCTCGAAAGAGTGCCTGAAGCGGACCCTGAAAAGCTGACTGCGTAATAGACCTGGTGTGTTCCCATGACAGACGGCCTGACCAAGGAGGACTAGGACAGGGCTCCTAGGGATGAGCCCTTGACACGGTCCTTTCCTAGAAATGCCTGCCTGACCTCTCTACGCTCTCTTGCTCGGTGGTTTCCTATGACTTGGACTGAGAAATGACACGCTCCTTGATTGATACGTTACAGGGTCCCTAGTCAAAGGCGTTGTACTCTCTAGTCAATGTCCCTGCGAACCGCCGATTTCCCACGACTCTCGTTTGTGTTTTGTCTCCGCGAAACCTTCCGATAGTACAGTCTTGCTCATAAGCCAAACGAGGCATGCGTCCATTTATGATTTCTCCGGGAAAAATACTCACAAAATTCGAAATTTATTTCACTTATATCAATTCAATTCTAAACATTTTCATATTGTATCAATTAATAAATTTGGCTAATTAAAGTTGAAAATTGCCGACATTAACATCAACCGTTTTACATATAATGGCCAACATTGATATTGACATTTTTCTACGATTTTTTTCTTCTTCTTTTGGACTGAAGAGACCCTCACCTCGCGTCCATGCGCCCTTGCTTTAGCAAGTGAAGGCATTGTGGCCCTTATCTAGGCTCTCATTGTGGTGTCGCAGTCCTTGCCAACACTCCTAGTTGTGGCCGGCGAGGGCATCAAGCAAGGAGCCACGAGCCCTCGCCCAAACTAACAAGGGTCGCAACACCCTCACCTAGTGCTGACGAGAGTCGCCAACTCTACACACAAAAACCAAAAATTCAAATTTCAAAATTTTTATTGAAATTATTTATATCAATACTAGTCATGTCACATGGAACTGTCGCCATTCACATCAATATTTTTTCATGCTTTTCCATGATTTCACCCACCCATAATGGTGTTACTTCAATGGGGGAGATCAACTGCACCCCATATCCGCCTCGTATACCATGTCACCAGAACTTGTACCTCGCCGCATAGTCTTTAATTCCAGTGGTCTTAAGCGGCCAGAGAAAGTTTCTCGACTAGGAGACGATGCCAGCCAACGTGCACATCAAATCAAATTGCAAACTTTAAAAAAAAAAAAAAAAGAACAGCAATATCAAATCAGATCATGGATGGTACGGATCGTAACTCTCCAAGTGGACAACGCCCCCCAAGTTGGCAATTAATCGCAATATAATTTCTTCGCCAATTTCAACGTAACGTCTCCCTTTTGTTTTTTTTTTTCAAAAGCATAAACCGTCCGTCGCTAACATCAACGTGACCACTCCTTTGTGTTTTCCTGAAGCACGTTCAATGAGACTTACATGCACAAAAGTTGCTCGTCAAAACGTTTATTGCCCCTCAATGGAGATTTTCATGGCGACGCACCAGCTCTAGTTTACCGGATCCTTTTTCACTGGGAATGTATTCGGAAGAAATCGACCCGAATAGCCTCAAAACAACGAGATCCACGGCGGACCTCCCTCGAGAAACACGTGAACTCCGCCACTCGGTTCATTTCCTTTTTTGTGTCCAAGATCGATCCATTTGGCCACATTCGATGGGAATTAATATTCGAGGGGGGTCGAGCAAAGTATGAGCCCGACATGAATGAACCTCCCCTCCCTTTGTCCTAGAATAATTGGTGACCTCCCGGAAGAGAAAAACGAACTGAGAAACATATCATACATGAGGTAGGATTGGGAAATTTGGTAATAAGTTTTAGGAAGTTGGTCGTCGCATCGACGGCTGATTAATTAATTGGTTTTGTCACTGCAGTGCTGCTTTGTTAAGAAAATAAACCAGCGTACAACCCCAAGATACGTGAATTACAAGGCAATAGTGTAGTTCTTGAGTTTTTTGGGGTCAGTTTGAACCCTCTTACCCGCTAAACCCCATGGATACTCCAAGAAGAGTCCCATCTCTCCTCCTTTTGCCAAAGGAGAAAAGGTACAGCTAACGCAAAGGAAGATGGACAGTGGAGACAAGGAGGGAATTGAACCGGTCAGATCCGGGAAATGGGCGGGGAGAGCTGGTGGCTCTCGAGTGTCCTGCGCGGAGGACCGTTGAAAATGGGGGTCAACTTTTTAGAACTAGTTGCCTCTGGGCAGCAGCCTTTGGTGTGCCCCACGAACATCCAATCCCGTGCCAGAACACAAATATCTTGGCTCACCCTGTTTCATTATTAATCGACCCGCTTGAATATCTTCGTGGATATCATGTGGACAGAAAAGCATAGAGAAAGGATTATCGTAGGGTCGCTGAAGAAATGAAAGTACACACGATCTGCATTCTTCAGATTAGAGAATTCACGCACATTTACACACTTGCGCATAGGATGAAACACGAAAAGGAGTCGGTCACGATGTTTACACAAAACTGCCCTCGGACTGGAGCATCCTACTTCTGCACCAGAGGAGGAGCATACACTTAGCCAAAAGAAAGAAAAAAAAAGGGAAAGAAGGACATCTGCAGCATCCATGGACATGGAGTAGGATTAGTGGTTTGTACAGCGGGATGACCCTGATGCAGTAAACACAAGTTGAACCCGAATCGAACCGATGTCTCTCGCAGCTGCGACCGGAATCTCACCCCGACGAACGAATCAATGAAATCCCACCTCGGAATTGGCCATTAGTTATCAGTGGAGCACCAAAGGATCTTGAAAATAATTATCCACATCCCATTTACAAGACCCGAGATCCTCTTCCAAGAACTCGAAGCACGCCTGATCGACATCATCTTTCGGAATCGCACCGGCGCCGCTCATCTCCTCCAGGAAAACCGGGCCGGGACTTTCCGGGTCGAAAAAGCCCCTCAAGAAAACCGGATCTAACAAACACCCCTCGTCCTCCGGAACCTGCTGAGCCAACGGCCAGTCGCCACGGCCGCCCACTTTGGACTCAGGCTCAGCTTCCTCGCTAGTCTGAAACCTCAACACCGACGTCGGAGAGGAAAGGCTCGGATGCCGACCAACTTTATCACCGTCTTTCCCGGAGTTGGGCACCGCCATCGCCACATCGATTATTGGCCGCGTAAAGTTGGTTTGAGCATCTGGGCCCTTGATCCGTATCGCGGCTCGATCGTAGACGAGGGCGGCTTCCTCCGCTGTGTCGTACGTGCCGAGCCAGATCCTCGTCCGCTTCACGGGGTCTCTGATCTCCGCCGCCCACCTCCCCCACGGCCTCTGCCTCACCCCTCTGTACCTCCTCCCGCCCTCGGGCGCCGCCTGCTGCTGTTGCTTCACTTTAGGCCTCGCCTTGCCGTTGTTGACTCTCCTCTCGCCGTTGGCTGCTCTGTTTCCGGGCCGCGAGACAGAGTCGTCCTCGATTCGGATCTCGCTCACATACTTCTTGACCCGGCAGCGCGAGGCCGGCCATCGTCCTTCCTCGTCGCTCGAGGAGTCGGTTGCGTCCTCGTCGGTGAACGAGATCCGCACGATCCTAGACATGGACGACGAAGACCACGACTGTCTGGCGAGCTTGTCGCCGACGGTGCGGTGCTCGGAGTACTTGATCGAAGCAGAACAAGAACAAGAAGAGGAAGACGGCGGGCACGGGCACGGACACGGACACGGACGCAGAAATGGTCGGTCCATCAGTGAGAGGAGAGGCAGTGAGATGTTTCTAAAGAAAGAGAGAGCGAGGAACGAAAACGGGCGCGGGGGTTCGGATTCAACAACAGTCGAGAGTGAAAAGGCATTAAAAGTTGGAGGAGACGAGCCTTTGCGTTTTTTCTCTTTTTAACGGAGACGGGTCTTTAATGGGTGGGAAGGTAACTGAAGAAAGAGAAGGGATTACGGAGGCAACCAAGAACAAGAGCACTCTATATGGAAAAGCCGATTCCGTTGCGGCGAAGCAGCAAGAGGAATCATCAACAACATCACCGGCGGGATCGAGAGGAAAGGAAGAGCCTTTAAACGGAGAATGGAACAGTAGAGTACAGAGAGAGGAGGAGGAAGAGGAGGAGGAGGAGGCGGAGATTTTTGCAGAGAGAATTAAGAGGAGAGTGAGAAGGGTCAAAGCGCAGAGAATCCCTCCTTTATAGGAGGATTCTAAAACATACCCGAAAGGAAATGACTTCTTTTTAAATTTTCGTGGGGATGAAGAACAGACAGATACGGGAAATCCTTAATATCTCAGAGCTCCGATCCTAATTTAATAAAATCGAATTTAAGGAAAATGAGTTGGGGGATTTCCCCATTTGAAGCGCGACCGGCGAGCACTGCTCTGTTATACAGTGGAAGCAGGGGAGAAGACTCCGGTCCCGACGGGGATCCCGGACGACTCGCCGCATCGCCTGATACGGCTCCCGATGGCCGACACGTGTACCCGCTCTGGCCCGGTAAAACCGTCTGGTCCCTCCGATTGACCTTGGCCTGCAAGTAACAGAAACATCATCGTATACCTGGTCACGCGCCGCTCCCGCACTCGAGAAAACTGTACGGTCAACCCCGGAGCCCTTTTTCTCTAATGAGATATATAGATTTTTATAAAAAAGTTACAAAATCCGCTGATGGTATTGTTAAATTTGTTGATGTTATTTGCTTCCTCGTTAAGCATGTCGTTTGAGCCAAAAATAATAAAATCAAACGTTGGCCTTCCACTTTATCGACTAAATAATCATTAATTAAGGAGCGGATACCAATGAAAATCCTAACTTTATCTCATGACTTTGATAAGCCTAAACTCATATTGGTAGGACAAAAATAGCTCCCCGACTACCGCCAAAAATCCTAGCCCTTATCCACTACGGTGTCGATACAACTTAGCTTCTTCTTTTTTTCTCGTGCCGGCGAACTCGCGCCATTGTTGGATATTCGTATCGCAGCGATAAAGTTTCGGATTTGTTATGGTAAATAGAGAGTATTTTTGTCCCGCTGATACAAGTTTGACAGTTTTAACAACACAAAATAAAAAACAAAACAAAATAAGAAGCTTAAGATCGCGGTGAGTATAATCTATGATTTTTGCTAATTATTAACAGAAGTGATATTTTGTTTGGACGTCACATGAGGAATAATAAAAACGTTTCCTTTGTTTTTATTTTTTGTATTCATCGAAATGATTCCGGAAGGCATGAGTGCTCGTATTTCTCCAAGCGCGGTGCCGTTTCTTGGGATGCACGGTCGTTTTAGAGTTCTAGCATCTCGGCACAGTATAATGATGTTCTTAAACGTATTAATTGAATATCACACAGTTAATTAATTTCTTCAAAACTTTTCTGTTTGAGCATGAATTATTAAATATTCCACGAGGGCTGAGGAGAGAGAGAGAGAGTTCCGTGTGGCACTGTATTACCATCATATGACATATGTGCATGGCGAGAAAAGAAAATAATTAAGGGCGATACGGGTTGACTTAGAAAATGTGGCTCTACTTAACCCGGATTAAGAAAGTAATTAAGATGAGGAAAACCACTGGGGAAAACGACAGGGCGGTTTTGCTTGGCAAGACGTGGGCCCCGAACGTCGTTTTGGGAAAAATAATAATAATGATTACTAGAATAATATATATATATATATATATATATATATATATATATATATCTCGAGAGAGAGAGGGAAGGCTTGGGGACCAAGCAATTGGCAATGTATTGGTCTGACAAGACCGTGCGAGAAAAGGGCGAAAAAATAAATAGAGAGAGAGATCAGGACCTTCCCCCTTCCCTTGATTGAATTTTGTCCCTTGTCTGCACGTGCGCAGGCCGAGTCCCCTCACGTGCTTTGACTTTTTGGCCGGATTTTCTTTTTTTAATGTTCACAAAATTGGAGATCACGGCAGTTCGCCTTTTTGGTGGGAAGTGTCGTCGGAAATTCACCTACCTTGTTTCTCCATTGCGTAAGTCTATTTGACCAAGAGCTAGAAACTCTAGGATTGTCTGCTCGATTTGCATCACCGACTTGTCTTCACCCTACTATTATCATCGTGTGTTAAATCATTTTGAAAAAGAAATTCATCGCTTATTACCGTCAGATATCGTTTTATCAAGTTTGACACTGAAAAACTCACAAAAGTTTCATATGCTTCTTAACGAATAAAAGATAAATGAGCTAGAGATACTCGTTGAATCTGATCCTGTGCTCTCTCTAGTTGATTAGAGTCGACCCACCTATCTCTAGAACTATAAATGATATGATTACGATAAGAATTTCAAGATTGATCATGATAATATAATTGAAGTTTCGAACTTTGATTTAGTGCATTTATGATCTAAAACTTGTTGAAGATGTCATTAGCCCTTCCACTGGCTCCCTTAAGTTTTAGTGGATGGAATATCTTTAAATCAATTTTTTTTTTGGTTGAACAGCCATGATAATTTAAAAAATAACAAAAACAACCACATGAGGATTTTTTTTTTTTTTTACATTTGAAATTGTATGGGTTTTCGGATGGACTTAAGAGCATTGAATTGTAAGTTTCTACGAGGGGTTTTAGGACTCAAATGCATTATCACAACAAGTTCAGGAGCCGCCCCATGATGGTCTACTTCAACGTCTGATTGCTCAATAACATTTTGACATCCGACACCTATCTCTTCCGTATGCGCGGCGGCGAGGAAAGATTTACCACGGCCTTAACGAAGATGTACAGCACGCAAGTATTACAAGAACGTCATCCATTAGCAGATCCTGCATCAACTGATGAGTCTACTCTATGCAGAGCAAACAGATCTGCAGGACCAGCCACGGTACATGTTCAGTGTAAATCCGCTCTACACAACCAAAGAGAACAGCATCGACTTTAGAACATTCAAGTTCAGTTTTTGGACGTTCAGACAGGCCGGGGAATATCAAGTTTCCCACTTTTGCACGAAGGACCAAACTAGACACGCATATATATCACTTGTCAGTCGAGATAAATCACAGGCCTCACCTTTAACTTATACAGTGAAAGATAATGACGGTCAATTGCTCGGTAAGAGGTCGCAGCAAGTCCCCTCACTAGCCCATGGCATACTTCTGGGTCCAGCTCCTCGCCGTCGTTTCGTACTTGGCCCGGTCGGTCTTGTACATATGAGCGATTTCTGGCACCAGGGGATCGTCTGGGTTGGGGTCCGTCAAGAGCGAACAGATCGAAAGCAAGACCTGCAAGATAAGACAAGAACCTTTCCCACCGACTTAAGACGGGCCTTCTATCAACTTCACGACCATGCAATGCGTTAATGACCGCAAACCGAGAACCCAAAGCCATTTCAAGGATCCTCAGCCAAGAAGAGATCAAACATGACAGCGGGATGTGAAAGTTCCAAAAACTAACCCATCTTTGCCTCATCTTATTTCACCTCTAAGATGTCAAGTGCTAAATTTATCGAATTTAGAAATGAAAGATGAAATGCATCACCCGAAGTAGAGGGGTAAAACAGGATTCCACGCATCAAACCACCATAGCAGAACATGATTATTCGACTAACACAAATGCCCGACAAAGACTTCCGGCAAAGTTAACTACACCAAAAACTGTGTATTCCATACAAAGTTCATTTTAAAAGGAAAGAGAAAATTTGTCCTTTGGGTTAAAACCACAAAAATATCAAAATAAAGGTTCACAAAATTTACTGCCCTCGGGATCAGGTGATAGCTTCCCTGTCAGGAGTCAAGACGAACCAGTCAATGCTCAACAGCAGAGCTCTATGGCACATTTGCAAGAATACTAAGACCAAACAATGCATTAACGATAGCACATAATGCATGGTAGATCTGCAATGATCAGTGACATTAGCTGTAACCATACAGTATGGCACTCAGTTGTTTTCTAACATCCATTTTCTGAAAACCATGAGAAAACTAATGAGAATGAGTGAAAAAAGCGAGACCATTTGTTTTCTGATGTGCATTGGCTAAGCATAACCTTGCCCTCAACTGTAACTCTTCGACAGTACTAACAAATCAAGAGCAATGAGCAAACAATTCAGGTGTATTGAAAGCAACTAGCTTTTCAAAAGCATATGTGCAATTAAGGGAGCAGGACCTTGGAAATGGTTAAGGCAGGACTCCATTGCTCCTTTAGAATGTCAAGACAAATGCTGCCATTGCTGTTAATATTTGGATGGAAGACTTTTGTCCTAAATGCTACCTGCAAAACAGACGTGCACACATTATCATCAGCGTCCATTTCTCAGTAGCTATAAACTATAATGCCGAGGCTTAATTTTATAGCTGTACTAACATTAACTTTCTAGCTGAATCATTAGTCATGTGCATATGAAGTAAGCTGACACAAACATTCTATATAATCTAGCCAATAATGGACCGGAAATTTATGTATCAATCACTCGTGGGCCACAACAATGATCACAACCTAGAAATCTAATCCCCAAGGATATAAACCAATATCTCATTACTTACTTGGCCTACCTGTCCATCGGTAGTTATTCCAAAACAAGAAGTTTTACAGACCCTCAAAGAAAGGTTAGCAAATGTGTTGGGAAAGGCAAAAGCGGAAAACAATGCACAACCTAAGTTGAGTCATCTTTTACCACAGCCTAACTAAGAAGAAGAAGATTACACCCAATGGTGTTATAATTCTTCGTCTATCACATGGCCTGAGGGAAAGAAAAAAGAGAGAGTTCATGACATCATTCATCTCTCAAGAGGACAACTAGAAGTATAGATCCCATACCTTAGGGGGTTTAAATGGGTAATCAGGAGGGAAATGGATAGTTACTAGAAATACTCCGCCTGCATAAGGACTATCTGAAGGGCCCATTATAGTCGCTTGCCAGTGGAACATGTCCTCTCCCACAGGACCTGCCAATGAATTTAAAACAATAAGACACAAAAATTCACATTTTAGCACCATGGCTACTCTCTCTAACATGAGGAACAAAAATACGAAACAAATTTTCTAGCACATGACATTTGTCTTGTGTTACCAATAGACAATTGACAGACAACCCAAAATGTGATCAGTACATCGCAATGTTAACTGAGATTAATAGGCTTCTGATTTTCCCACCTGATGTGTCTTCGGCCATCCGCAGTCTAAGTTAGCTTAGCGAGATCTTTTATATTCAGGACGTCCTCTAGTATTAACATGGACTGCCCCAGTGTCTTAGAAATAAAAGTAATTAGATCATCAAGGCTCAGAGAATAAAAAAGAACCAGAATACCCCCACCTACACACACGGTACAAGACTTAAACACAATGGCAAGAACAAAATTATGTTCCATATCGTCTTCAGCTTCACTTGTCACCAAGCAACTATCATTCACGAACGATGCCAATCCAATGTGCTTTTAAGATATATGGGCAAGACAAAAACTGCCTTAAGATACAAAACTAGAGGCTGAAGGTCAAACCATTACCAACTTGAATCTTCATTATATAAATCTAAGTAACCCACCTCATCCATTACATCAACCTTCTATAGGGAAAGAAAGTTAGCGGCGAAAGTTTTGACCTTCAACCTCCACCAGATAAAAAACCCGAAAAGCCCATGATGAAATTTCTTCTCCCATCTTGAACAGATACTTCAGTGGTCTTCTTTGCCAATCACGGTCATCATCCATTTAGATGGAGATGCACAAGTAGCACCACACCAAGCAAGTTAGTGATAATCTTCACAATCGCTATATTGTCCAAGACATACCGAGACTTGCATGCCTGTCCACTATACTCTATTCGCTCTTCCCAGAAACCAATTCATTGCCTATGGAAAGATTCTAGCAACAATTCTTCCAACATCATTCATGTGTATGTTCCTAGCAATCAGCCTCCATATCAACCAACAAAATCCGCTTTACTATCTTTAGCATGTACTTCAAAGCCATAACATCATACATACAAGCATATGATTAACTCAAGCGCCAACAGTAACAAAAAAGCAAGCACAAGAAGAAAACTCTATAACAAAAACTACAGAACCCGAAGCTCAAGAGTGAATTAATCTTAAAGCAGCAAACGATCTAACAAAGAAGGATACCCACGAAAAATTCCTACAAAAAAGTCAAGGAATTGGTGATAAGAGAAGAACAAGAACAAGAATTAGGTACCAGCACTGCAGGAGGTAGGAGGGTCTTTCTGGAGATCTTTGAGCTCCTTCAGGATTCGCTTGGAAGCCATCAACCCAGCTCCGATCCAAAACAGAGAGAATTTCAGCGAGAAAAAGGAAGCTTGACGAAATCAACAAGGGAGAAGAAAACAACGGCGACAAGTTCACGGAGTCTTAGTTGATTAAAAAACCAACCCAACCAAAAAAAAAAGGAAAACGAATCTGCTTGTTTAACACGGAGAGAACTTGGGACCCCTGTGGGTTGCGTTTTGGTTCTTGGAATGATTTTCATTTTTTTTTAATCGTCCTTTCAGACGGTAAAGCTAAAGGGGGGACCTTGGCGATCAACTTCAAATCTCTTTTGCTTGCTTTTTGTAAATGTAAATGGCCGGCTATGGAGGAGCCTCGGCCAATCGATTCGTGGTTGGTGCTCGTTGCGGGCCCAGTTGCCATACTTGTCCTTTCCCTCTGTACTGCACAGACTAAAAGTTTCAATTCACACCAAAAATGGCAGACCTTTGGCAAGAAAATAGTTTGATGATGCTACAATTTAACCACTGATAGATAATATATCCTCCTTTTTTTTTCGCTATTGTTAACTGGACGAATGTTTGGGAAATCGATCTCGAAGCTCAGTTCTCCTCCTTGTGCTCGGCATGAGCCCAGCATTCAATTTTCTTCACTAATTAATTGTCTCACAAATCGTAAGAGACTCCAAACTTTGTAACTCTAAATGAGAGTTCAATTCTGTCATTCTAGTTGGTGGCTTGGGCCACTGACAACGCCACATAGTTTAGACCATTTTTACTAAATCAGATGGATCGAATCAAACCAAGGATGAGTCGGCCTCGTGCTTTTCCTTAGCGTGATAGCGAGAGTGCCGGTCTAGGGGGTATGAACCCACGGGGGATGTCCAGTGTCTTCTTGTTGTATTGCACAATCGACCTGTCACTGACTGAAACGCGTGCCTCAGTCATTCAGGACCTTTCCTTTCGACACCAGGACAGTGAACTTGGTCTGCTTCCGTCTCCGCTGTTCGAAGTTTGTTTCGCCCACCATGTTCTGCTTGGCAATATCCGCCAATCGCCAGTTAACGCTTCTGTTACTTTACGGGGCAAGGACAGAGACCGTGAATTTTCTGCTTCTAACAGATTATGACACCTCTGCTGTCATTGGACATATATGGCCACGGCCAGTCATGCGATACTAGATAAGGCCCTTTCATAAGTTGTCATGATTACTTGATCTTTTTGTATCGGAAAAGCCGTCGCTTCTTTCCAATTTGAGCAACCAATTCCAATTTGAGCAACCGAGACATCGCTTCTTTCCAATTTGAAGAGTTCAACACATTATTGTGCCATTGTTTCTGAAGGAGCAGAAGTGGGAGATGGGTGTGCCGATGTGGAAAGCATTGGCCATTTTCAGGCATCTCTTGGTGGTGGTGCTGGCGATGATGGGAATGCTGAGCTTTTCATGCTGCACTGAGTGCGAGTTCAAGGCAATATTCAACTTTGGCGACTCGAACACTGACACAGGCGGGTTCTACGCAGCTTTCCCCACACAAACTGGGCCCTTTGGGATGACCTACTTTAAGCGGCCATCAGGGCGGGCATCGGACGGAAGGCTCATCGTCGATTTCTTGGGTAATGTCGAATGAGATTCACTCAGATGTTCGTAGGTGTTTTACATAGTTTTCTCTTAAAGTTCCTTTTAACTACATGGTTATGGTTTATAGTGTATCAGTACAATATGTCGATCTTTTCTTTATTTACCTGAGAGATGCAAATGCAATGCAGTTGTTCAGTAGATGAGAAAATAAATGACGGGGATCACAATTTCACCAACCTCATCTGGCTTATCTTCCTGAATGCGCTGGCATACTGTTTTTTCTTACGATAAATAACCCCGTAATTCCAAACCAGTTCTAAGAAGATGCATAGCAAAAAATGCGGGTTGTTTAGTGTATGTAAATATACCGCATTTCTCCACATTCTGTCAACAAGTCTTGCACAACCTTCTCATGGTGCATTAGTTACTTTCCAAAATGAGGAAATGGCGAACCTAGTGATTGTTGGGTTTCTCAAGGTCATCATCGATGACAAAAAATGTTGCAGAAGAATAAATCTTGTTTTGGCCAAGTTCCCTTGTTTCCTCCTTTTTTCCTTGTCTTTTGGTTGCATGAGACTGTCAAGGATTCTCCCCATTGTCCCTGGAAAAACAGCTCTATAGATTGATTTCCCCTAACGTAGACATACTTGATAAGTCAAATCAATCAAAGTTCATGAAATGGTGAGATGAGATCCATATTGACACCATCAACCATGTGCTCTGCATGTTTCCGGTACTATAATGTTTTGCTCCCCTTAATACGGAAATGAATATCATTGAATATTTTCTCCCGGTTAAATCACAGGAAAGTGAAATTCATGAACTAAAGCGATGTAGTCTTTCATTGAATGTGGCAGCACAAGCTCTAGGACTGCCATTTCTGAGTCCATATCTGCAATCAATCGGATCTGACTACAGACATGGGGTGAACTATGCAACGCTGGCATCAACTGTACTCCTGCCAAACACGTCTTTATTTGTATCTGGGCTCAGTCCCTTTGCTCTTCCCATTCAGCTCAACCAAATGAAGGCATTCAAGTCCAGAGTCAACGAATTTCACTCCTCTGGCCAGAAGGGTATACTATAAACTGGCAAAATTAGTTAGTTGATGATAACAGACACCACAAGTGAGCAATGGAAGATTTCTTGACATGATGTGTTAGTTTCTGTAAATTGATTTTCAGGAACAAATCTACCTTCACCAGATATATTTGGGAAGTCCATTTACACATTTTACATTGGTCAGAATGACTTCACATCCAATTTAGCATCTGCTGGTATTGGTGGAGTGCAGCAGTATCTTCCTCAAGTTGTGGCCCAGATTGCTGCAACTATCAAGGTGAGTGCTCCGTTTGCCCTGAGAACTTTCTTCTTGTTATTCCCACTTTCAACATGTATAAATATCAACTCATGTGGGTTGAACATGACCGACAAAAACCAGCATCTACTGAGAAACAAAAACCAAACTGGAGCTTACAGAAAGATAGAGCTGTTTCGATCTATTGAATCATGTATCCGGTGGTCTACTGATTAATGTCTGTATGATGCCCTGAAGCAAAATGATCTGCAAGTTGGTCCAGATCAAGACGAAGCCCAGGAAGGGACCTTAGCTATAATTGCCAAAATTAAGCTCTATTGATTTGGAATCTAATAAACAGATGGCCCGTACTCGCGTAGTTTGCACAGACAGCTTATTCAGTTGTTCCTTGTCTAGATTCATGCACAAGAATAAGCATTAGAGTATACTAGCAAAAGATGGTACACTCTCTCAATCTACCTTGTCTAGGTCTAAAATGGTAAGATTTCACTCACCATATTTCCAACTGTTACAGAGTCAACTGATTACAGTTTCGATATCACGAGTTCAGTTTACTTCACAACCTGCATATAAGTGCATTGATTTAAATAATATGTGGTCGTGCTTAATAAGCAGACATTCTTAACTGGATCTTGTCAATTGTAAAACAGATTGCCTAGTCAAAGCTTTCAAATTAATGAAAACGTTGTCTTTTTTGCAAATTTCTTGCTTTTTTAGGAGCTATATGCCTTGGGAGGGCATACATTTTTTGTGCTCAACCTTGCTCCAATCGGCTGCTATCCAGCCTTTCTGGTGGAGCTCCCTCACGACAGTTCTGATCTCGACACTTATGGATGCATGGTTTCTTACAACAACGCGGTGGTCAAGTACAACAAATTGTTGAAAGATACATTGGCTCAAACCAGAGCTTCTCTTCCTAATGCCAACCTCATTTATGTCGACACCCATTCAGTTTTGCTAGAGCTATTTCGGAATCCTAAGTATCATGGTAAGCTTCTGTCACTTCTTGCTTAATGGGAAAATTTGAGGTGTATTAGCATAATTTACCATCTCTACTAGCAAGCACCATAAAGCAGCCTCCTACTGTTAATTGCTAGATTAATCAATAGAGAACATGAATTGGGAAAGAAGGGAGAAAGGGACCTCTTGCGTTGGCTTGCGGACATCAGAGTGTACAAACAAGCGGACAACCAATATTTATAACACCATTTGATGAATACAGCCAACATTTTCCAAAGTCTTATTCGATGGATATGGTCTTGTTGGATCATGGGTATCTATATTTTTCCCCAAAATATCTATAGGTTTTAAATAATTTGAGCTCATATATTCTGCTGTGGTTTGGACCTATGCAGGACTCAAGTACGGTACGAGGGCGTGCTGCGGATATGGAGGTGGCAAGTACAACTTCGATCCTCGAGTCTTCTGCGGCAGTAGCAAAGAGATAAATGGCAGCTTGCTAACTGCTTCCGCTTGCAATGACCCCTCCAACTATGTAAGCTGGGACGGAATACACACCACAGAAGCTGCTAACAAGCTAATTACCTGGGCCATCATAAATGGATCTTACTTCGATCCACCTTTTTCGCTTAACCGGTATTGCAATCTCCAACCTGTAGGTTGATTTCCAGGAATCTGGAAATGTGGACGCTGTTCCTCTTATGACTATGGCCCGTTAACTGTAATAAAACTATAATCTTTCCGTTGGAATTACGAACTACAAGTTAGGCCCTTTCGCTGAACTCCAGAAATTTTGCAAGGACGACCTGAATTAGTAGTTAAACGCCTTAACAAATGTTATGTGGGGTCATTATGCAATATCCACTCTCAAGACACTCCTATTATTTAGAACGAACTGTATGCTCACAGCACAAGGGAATGGTTGATGACCACACTCACAATTTACCAAATGCAGGATCTAATTTCTTCTTCAATTACAGTAGCAACTAAAACTTAATCTATGCACCTAACAGTTTCATGTTACAGGATAGCTCAGCGATCACACATATATCTGGAAGGCCAAAAGACGCCTTCGATATAAAACAAGAGAAAAGCGTAATTACAGTGCACATGTCTCCTGAAATCCTTCTAGTTCCCAGATTGGTCCTCGATGTTCGCCTCACCTTATGGTTTAGATGGAGGCAGGATCATACCATGGAAACCTACCAGCAGAAGTGCCAAAACTTTGCCGGCATCCAATACCCTTACTTTGAGTCGTAAGTTCTCCTATCACATGCGTCTGACAGTAAAACAAACACAAAGTCACACCATGCACGTAAAATATTCTTAATTCCGTCAATCATTCTCCTTATCACTAATCAAATGAATCCACCAACCTAGAGGTGTGAACAACGTACCAAAACCGCCTTTTAAAAAGCAAAACCAATCTGTCAATTTCCCTTCCTTTCTTCCCCTAATGGCAACATCCCAGAGTTTTCCTGGAAACTTCCTGAGGTATCGTTCACACTGAGAGGTTCTGTACAGGGTTTTCTTTCCTTTTCCTTGCATATTTTGAGAAAAGCAGGGAAAGGACTTATTATGGAAACATTCCAATTGAAGAATCAATCTGCAGAATCACGGAACATGTTCGTTAGCCTCAAGAATAGGCTGGGTTCTGATCATCGACGCTGAAGGCATTTTACTAGTCCCTATCCAGAATGTATCAAAAGAGACACCCTTCTCAGACTCTTTCTCCATTTCCTTGATCCTCTGCCTCACCACTACCTTGTGCGTCCCCAACACAATCAAACTCGCAGAAACTAACACCATGAACCCACCTACGAACCCTACAACCCACCATTTCCAAAACCCTACTTCTTTCTTCTTCTGCTGCGGGGCTGGAGCCGGAATTACAAGGGCAAAATGACCTTGACGTCGTGCAATACATCCATTAAATGAAGTCATGTTGCTAAAACCAACCGACCCATTTGGCCTGAACTCGATGCACCGGACGGACTGATTTAATGTCTGCAGCTCTAGCTCCGCTGGAGAGAAACTCACCAAAATGGGGTTGCCATTAATGCTCAACTTGAGCTTCTGGTTGCCAACTCCACTTGAATTGGATGCATCAAACACCATGAACCCCACGACAGGACTGACCAACCTATATCCAGGGACTTCATAGTAATTAGAAGACCAATTCTTGAGGTTCTCACACAGTATGGCAAGCCTCCTAGCATAAGGCGTGGGAATGATCCTTGGTGGGATGTTGAAAGACGTCAAGTTTGACCCTCTGACCCAAAAGCTAGAGCTCCTGAGCCTGACGATTGAGACTTCAATCCCAGAGAAGTTGGCAGGGAGGGAGATGTTGTAAACAACGCCTGTTCTTGGCTGTTGCATTGTTTTGTTTGCATATTTGTGAATGACCGCATCTAGGAGCTCAGGGTCGTAGCCCCTTGAAGCTTGCACGAGTGTGGATGGGAATGACCACAAAAAGAAAGCCACCCAGATGACAAAACCGAAGCCTCTTCGCATCTTTCATTTCAAAAAGACCAGAACAAAAGCCAAAAAGAAAGGTTCTTGATCATGGATGAATGGCTACTCGTTTCTAACAATACAATCAACATTCAATAAATCGACTTTCGTGGGAAATGGTTTACCTGAAGCTTTCTTTCTGTTATCATAAAAGAAAAATGCCATCAACCTTGAAGTCAGAATCAATTCCTTCTTCAAGGACGGATCTTTCTTCTTCCACCCGAAAGGTCTCAATCTCAAGCCCCAACAACAAGCTGCATCAAAACCAGAATCGTCGTGGCCTCAGATGTACGCTTGCGACCGGGAGATGAAGAACGATTCAAAAAGCTTCCAACTCTTCAAACTCGTCCTGTATCCGTCACCATGTCCTTGGAATGGCCTAAAGAACAGTAGGGTTGAGCTGTATGATCATGGTCAGACAGATAATATATAACCAAATGACTTTATGGGGCCAGTGAGACGGATCCGATTATTCATCATGCAATTACCTGAGCCACGCTGGGCTGGCAACGCGAGGAGAACTTTGAAGGCAGAGAGTCAATGGAAGTTTCGCCTTTTGGAATGTCCCTTTTCTATTTCCTTTCGTTGGAGATTTCAGGTAGATAAATGCTTTTCCACGTTGGGATCATAAGTTCTTTTTTTGCGAGTGCGTGTTGGATGGAGAACAAGAATAGGATGGTTCGTGACAGACGGTTTCCAACGAGGCACAGGTAGCCCCACCGAGAGAGGACGAAACCAGTCTGCTCCCTGCCAAAAACAGCCATGGCTTGACTTAGCCTTTCAGGTATATCTTTAGGAGGAACGTACCTTGCCTAACGCAGTATCAGCAGTTAGTGAATATCTGCGAACGCACAAGTATATTCGGTTAGCAAAGAATATTAGTGTAGCTTAGATGATCAACGTGAGGAACGGGTTCGGCATATTGGATCGAGACGCTTTTCCATGGTCCGATGATGCCCTCGATGGAACAACTCTCGCACCACAAATTTCTTGCATCCTCCTTCGGGAGAACTATTGCGTACATCAATTCAGTAGGCCATGTATCCCTTTCGTCAATGTGCATAACTCTACTTCAATACCATTCATAACCCCTAAAAGCCAACCAATAACTCTCGCACACCCCATAGAAGGACAAAATTATCAATGTTGCACTTGAGCTAATAGCCTGTCATGCAAGCCTCCCGCCGTGGCCCGCTATGTCGAAAGCAATAGAAATCCCCTCGCCCTTTCTCCTCCCCTCATCTTACCAAGCTGGAGCCTAACGGAAAATTAAGAAGGGGATCCTGTCAATTTGTTTCGACCTAAGATAATAATCTCATGAGCTCGATCTTACATCACCGTCTAGAAACGAAGGAGGACTCCCGTCTCCAAGCCAAACTCGGCCTGTGGCTTTGGAAGGAAAATGCCAATGCAAAAGAGGTTAAAGGGCAAGGAAAATGAGTAGATTAGGTTATAGGCTCATGCGAGACAAGTCCATTTGCTAAAAGAAAGGAAATGGATCGTCTGCTCTACTTCATCGACAGAGCAGACTGATCTGCCCATTACAGCCGTCCGATAGCTGTCTTTTTTCTCAAAAAAAGAGAGCCCACCCCTTTTTACTTTTCTTTTTTTTTTTTGAAAAAAGACAGCCGTCTGATCAATGATCGAACGGCTGACATGAGCAAATCAGTTTGCTTTGTTGATGAAGTAGAGCACACGATCCAAATCCTAAAAGAAAAGCCTTGTCAAATGGCCAATTAAAGGCGGAGACTAGGACTAAGGATGTCCACATTTGAGCAGGCGCATGCTAACGTCTTGTCTTTCGACAAAGGGGCATTGAGAAAACACGTGGGTGTAGCATCACATGAATAATCTTTGTTAGGGCTAATGACCGCATTATAAAAACATAACCCCCATTATTCTTTTCATCTACCAATGCGAAAATGAAACAGTTGAACTACTGCACTAATTAAGGTTGTTCTACTTTAATCTAGGTCGGCCCGTTAGTTTCAATAGGCTTCGAATGCAATTTATTGTAGACCCTTTAAGCATAGAACTTATTGGCAACATCGTACGACCTAATGAGATATGATATTCGTTAAAATTGGAATGCAGTGCGCCGTCGCGACGCCACTTGACGTTCTGTGGTTGAACGCATTGTGAGCAATCTAACAAATGTATGAATTAGTTTCTCGTGAATTCAATTGCCTATGCAAAACCCATAATCCCACCGACGTGTACTTTCAAGATGATCTAGATGTGATTGTCTTGTCAATGGCCGAGTTGGAATTGCAATTTCAAGCTGACGTGGGTGTACGGATCATGGCTGGGCTTGGGCTGAATTTTTGGGCCTTGGCCGGTTCAAGTAAAGCTAGGCCCTCTTCATTACCTTCATTTTCGTTTATTAAAATATTAATATAAATGATCCGTTAACTTTGATTCAATATACAATAACATCCTTTAGTTTTTAATTTGTTCAATTTGATTTTAGAATTATTGATAAATTTTTAGTATTAATACATAAGCTTTTAATTTGTTCAATACGATGCATGAACTGATATTAAATCTCTAAACTATATGAAAATATTTGATGTTATATTTTCATTAATTCAAATTAAAATGAATCTATGATTGAACTTCCAATTCGATTACTTTGAACAATGGATGAAAAAAAAATTTATACGCGAATTGTACACTTGAGAAATTCATCAAAGAAGTAAGTCCCTGACTTCTCTAAAGTGAACAGATAAAAAGATGGACATGCCGATTCATTTCATCCACATAATAGCATAATGTAAGATTTTCCGTTTGAGCAAACATAAATATTACATTTAATATTTATCAACAACTTATGAATCGCATTGAGCAAATTGAAATTGTAAATATTGTAATCGAACATCTATTAATAAATTAAGGACCATACTAAATAATATAAAATTGCAGGAGCGACGTTACCCATCGATCCTTGAATCAGAGTTCGGGGAACATTCATATTAATTGGCCTTGTTTATTTTTAGGC
The DNA here is from genome assembly GCA_030064385.1 of Melaleuca quinquenervia. Lineage (NCBI taxonomy): Eukaryota > Viridiplantae > Streptophyta > Magnoliopsida > Myrtales > Myrtaceae > Melaleuca > Melaleuca quinquenervia. The sequence continues at coordinate 15,966,455 of CM057721.1, read as the reverse complement.
AAATAAAAGCAAGCAAACGAGTGAGTGAAGAGAGAGGGAGAGGGAAGCGAACGTGGATTTAGTAGATAGGCAGCCAACCAATCAGAGAACTCCGTCGTTCCACGTGTCGATCAAGGAGATCCGTGTCGGACCGAGGCGTGGTAGCGAAAAATCCCAGTGGATAATGCGCAGAGTTTTAACGAAGGATACACAAAAGCAAGAAGAGCGAGAGAGAGAAAGAGAGAGATAAACGAAGAGAGGCGCACCACATCATTGCTGAGAGGCCGCAGTTTGCTCTAGTAGCTTACCGAATGGCAGCAGCATCCACTTCCATGGCGGCCACCGCCGCTCTTTTGCCGCCGCGGGCGGCCAGGACGTCGGTCGCCGCCGCCCGGGTCTCCTCCTTGCCTTACCTCCCGCCGCGCTTCTCACCCCGTCCTGCCAAGCTCTGCTCAGGTACATTTTGTTTCGGTTGAGCGAAGTTGAACTGGTCGGTTCAGGAAGGTGCGCATGCGGATGCGGAAATGCGTGGGGTGTGAGTCAATCACTCCATCCTACTTTACAAAATCGAAGTTGAATTCCAGACAATAACTTTTAAAAAAAGGAACAGAAATAGAAATTTTGAGAAATGTGTCGTGAATCCTCATAATTCTTTACCAATTATTGAATGAGGCACCCGGAATTGTAGGATGAACAATGGGCAATGGTGGGGGGAATGGAGGTAATGTCTTGTTGCTAGTTCTGTAGAAAGCTTTTATCAGTGAACAAGGATGTGCTTGCAAGAATGTCAAAGCTGGCTGTGGCTGATGAAAGCGCAGTGCGGCATGCGTCTAGAGAGGGGGCGGTGGCGACAGAGAGCGAGAGCAATTGGGTTTCATGCACATTTTCCTCTTTCATTTTGCAAATCCACACAATGCCTATTTGTTCACAAGTCACGAGGAAGATAAGCGATGCGGAAGTGTTGAATTAAAGTTAACTGTATGGCTATTGTAAGAAGAGGAGTACACCTAATGGCAATGACTCGGCTAGTCTTCAGCATTCCTGTGCCTCTTGTGGACCTGCTCATGCGGACGTTGTAATAAGCAGGCAATTTAACATGTAAGGCTGTTTCTTAGGGAGGCAACTTGAGGAGGAGCAATTAGGAACCGCATAATACTTTGCTGGGGGTTGAAGTAGGTGTCCATAATTGGTTCGGTCAAAGCAACGTATTTCGCTGACAAGTAGACTGATAGCCAAATTAAAATGTGAAACTTAAAAGAATCGCCTTGTCGTCGTTATCTGTTTTTGTCTTAGGTGGATGATGACTGTATCGGCTTATTTTCTTATGTTCTTTCAAACAGAGCCATGGAGATTATCGTTGGTCCAGATTAGAGCCTCTTCGGACGATTCCCCTGCTCCAGTTGATGCCGGGGAACTATTCACAGACCTGAAGGAGAAGGTGAGAGACTTCACTAGGCTATGATAGCTACAGGAGCGAGCCAGGTATTCCTTCTCTTGTTTTGTGCAGAGCTAACGTCGATAATCCTCGTGTCTCTCTTTCAGTGGGACGCCCTGGAAAATAAGTCCACAGTTATTCTCTATGGAGGTGGGGCTATTGTAGCTGTCTGGTTATCATCTGTCGTGGTTGGAGCTATCAACTCTGTTCCTTTGGTATGCTATTTTGTTAGATTAGAATACAGATGCTTTTGCCTTACAGTGATTTGCTCTGCCACAAATGTAGTACTCTGTTCAGCTAACGGCTTAAATACTCTTCTTGGGACATTGCTTTACTGAGCAATGTCTAAGAAAATGTGGTACTCCACGAATCTCTAAGAAAATGTTTCTTGTGACCAGCTTCCAAAGATCATGGAGTTGGTAGGGCTTGGATACACTGGATGGTTCGTCTACAGATACCTTCTATTCAAGGTAAAGAAAGTTACTGAGCATTCATCTTTGTGTAGTCTTATCTGTGTCGGCAGTAAACGATGAACTCTTACGTTGACTAACTGGCTTTCACTTCTATATGAATCTAGTATATGCACTATGGTCTTTATATTACATCTATCTTGGGCTTTAATCTCCTTCAATATAGATTGGCCACTAAACTGCACGTATCTAACACGTGACATGATTTGTTTCCTCAGTCGAGCAGGAAGGAACTAGCCGAAGATATTGAAGGTCTGAAGAAGAAGATTGCTGGAACCGAATAGGTCCATGAGGTCGGTCACGAGTTCGTTCTTTGTACTCCTATGGTAGAGGCAACTTGGATTTATAATTTGAGATAGCTCCTCCGCGAATTTCTGTGACTCTTGTACTTCCCTAGCCCCTCCCTCCTCACCTGTTTCTTGATTTCATGAGATTCAGAGTCGATGCAAAGTTCACATGTGCTTAATGTGATTTATTATCACTCTATGGAATGCTGCCACATGTTATGCGTCAATAATAGCAGTATCTATTAACAGTTCTTCAACTTTTGATTCATAATTTGGAGCAGTACTTCAAGCCACAGAACTGCTTTCCCCCAGATGATACAAAAACAAATGAGAACTGCCAAAAGGCACTGATTAGATTCTGATTAACAAGGCAAGATTATGCAATACATGCAATAGTGGTCTCTAAGGCAATTGGACCGAAGAGAGGTTCGAAGATCAGTACAGACTAACCTGACAAACTGTAACTGGGCGTTGGACAAATAGTTCACAAGAGAGGGATGAGCTCTCTCTTCATTCTTTTCATTCTTTATTTATTTATTTATTTATTTTTTGGCGGGTATTCAGCCACAAGAGAGGGATGAGCTCGCCTAAGGTCGGTGAGGCTCAAGCTCACCAAGTTTAGCTCACCAAGTTTTGGCTAGCCAACCAAAACTAGATATAATGAGGCCAAGCTCACTAGAAGTTATTGAAGCTCGAGCCTCGAAATTGAGCTCATCGATTGACACTAGATCCATACACACTAGATTCATACACACAAGTTCTGGCTAGCCGAGCAAAATTCACATTTTTTTTAAAAAAATTAATTTTTGTTTTTGAATGATTTTTTCTTCTTCCTTATATGGTGGCCCACCACGACTATAGTCAACAAATGACCACAGGCCAAGGACAAGCTTGCTAGACCGATGAGATCGAGGCATCGCCAACTGTCGCCGGCCTCAAGGGAGCTAGAGGAGGGTGTTTCCTTGGCCTTGCTAGTTGGCCCAAGGCCACTAAGTTCAAGTCTCGCTATCATAGGCCACAGGCTAAATAGGGTAAAAAAAAAAGAAAGGAAAAAATCAAATGAAATAATGTAAATTTTTAATTTTTTTTTTTTTACATATTTCTTAAGCGGTCATGAATGTGAGGATCTGGAAATCAATATTAGGGCTTTCATACTCAAGCGTAAAATTTCGAGACAAAGCCTCAATGCCTTATCATATTTAAGAAAACGTTGTTCGGCTGTTTCAAAGGAGAAATCATTTTCCCGAACTTAAGATTTGGTAGGATTAACCCTTCTTCCGTTGACTAGGAAAAAACATTTCTTTAATTCATTTGCTTGAGCAAACCAAAAGTTGAAAAACGTTCCAAGACTTTAAGCCCGAACTGAAACTGGGCCTCTGGCCCAAGAGAGAACTAGGGAAATGCCTCGAATTGGGTTTAAGAAAAAGCCCAAGGTTGAAGGCTTCACTCCTGCTCCTCCTCCTTCTTTCTCCTGCCGAATCGACCCAGAAAGCAAGCTAGGATTTGTGCACGCAGGACATTCTCTCGCATTCGCCATAGCCGCCAAAATCGAAGCTTCGAGTGCTGTGTGATCGACCACACTTCCTTACATCCTCATCTTTCTGTTGTCTCCAACAAATCCCCAGCAGCCACTTTGCTCAGGAAAATGCTACGACTAGCTAGACCGAAGCCTTCGTCATCATCTTCGTCGTCCTCTTCTTCCTCACTCGATTCGCTGGCCCACCAATTCCTCCAACGGTGCTCCGTCAGCGGAACCGCCAAGGGAAAGGCCAAAATCAAAACGGGCCAAACCCTCAAGCGCTCCAGGCTCACCACCAAGAAATCCACCGGGCCGTCGGACTCTGCCTCCAAGGGCGGCGGCGGCAAGCGCGGCCCCTCCGAGGCCGAGGCCCTCGTCGAGGCGTGCCTCAACGCGCCGACCCCGGTCCGCTACTTGACCGAGAAGCAGCGGGCCCGGGAGGCCGAGCGCGAGAAAATGGGGCTGATCAGCAAGGACCGGCAGCGAGAGATCGACATGTTGAAAAAAGGGAAGTCGAAATTGGGCGTCTCTGATAAGCCGGAGATAATCGGGACCCCGGCTTTGGATTTGATCACGTTGGGACTGGTGGATGCGGATAAGATTCCGAAGTATGAGCTCACGGTCGAGGATGGAAGGCAGCTTGCGAAGGAGTATTCTAGGGTTTTGATGAGGAGACATAGGGCGAGGCAGGCTGCGGAGAGTAATTTGTTGCGGATGAAGAAGGAGGCGATCGAGGCATTGCCGGAAAAGCTGAGGGAGGCGGCAGTGGTGCCTGATTTGACGCCTTTCCCTCCACACCGCTTCATGGCGACGCTCACGCCCCCGATTGAAGGGTACATTGAGAAGGTCAAGGAGGCTGCGAGGAAGAGCTCGGCCAAGGAGAAGCTTAGATGATGACCCATGAAGATGGTCATCGAAGGTCAGAGCTTTTGTTGTTTTAGTTGAATTAATCCGGTTATGAAGTTCTGAACAATGTTTAGTTTAAGTTGCAGTATTTGTGTTTTGTGTGCTGTTTTTGAGGTCATAGGTTAGGGTCGATGCCTCGTTGAGCATTCATGTAATGTGCCATAGATGTGGTTCAGGGATGTTGGAATCTTCTTGGTTGATTAGACTCTTTAATTTAGGATAGAGATTGGCAGAATGCATATCGTTCTGTACACTTTTGAGTTTGAGCAGTGGTCATTAGTTTCTCTGGTTATGCGATTGTTCAACCAATCTTGATACATTGTGCTTTTACTTCCAATTATATGCTCAAGAGCAACCAGAGAACGAAAATCTTCAACCTTTTTTCTTCTTATTTAGGCAAGGGATGGTTTTATTCTTCTGTGATCTCATTACCTAGCAAAATGTCTTCTTTGATCTCATTGTCGCTAGTTGTGGTTTGTGGCCATCGTTTTCCTACTATGATGTGAGTCCGCTTTAATAAGGAAGAAATCCTTTATGGGTCTTCTTTGGTTTGGAGTTTAATCTTCTTCCTTCTTTGAATGATAAATAGGTTTTCACAAAAGAGGTATCAAAGGGCTTTGCCCCTATACAAAATGTCTTCAGGTAGAAGCCACCTATGCACAAAAGGCTTTCTAATATTTCCAGCAAACTAGGAGAGTTGTGCAGCTCAATCCCTATAAGAGCGCTTGATCAACCAATTATATACATTTCCCCATCCGTCTTGGAGTACCTGATACTGATGGGATGTTTAAAGTCTCCACTGCTTAGTTCTTTGAAATGAGTGAAGTTTTAATACAGATATTTAGTCAATTCTCCTGCCTGATTTTCAATTAAAATGCAGTCATATATATACCGATCTTTATCTTCCATAAAGCTTCTTTAGGGCTACACAAAAGGTACATATGGTTGTGTCTTATCCTATTCCAAGTTTAATCTCTGGTGATTCTCCCTGTATCTTCTGGTTCTAATCTGTACATCCAGATAACCCTATAGATTTTGTTGATATTTTTAGTGTTACTTTCTATCGTCATTTGGACTCCTTAATTTATCTGTGTCTAAATAATATAGTAGTGGAATAAGGGTTGGCTATTTGTTTTGTGACCTTTGCCTGTTGCTTTTGAACTTCTGACTGCTATTCTACAACTGTTCGATACCATGCATTCAGTTAACCTAAGATAAGAAGACTTGGGTATGTCATTGGTTTGCTGTTAGTTTGTGATGATTTGAGAATTGCAGCATACTCTCTTAGCTTCAGAATTGCTGTATGGGCGGCGGCGCTCCTCAAATAACTGAGTGCCCAGTGAGGACTTATGTTTGACTATGTTTGCAATGCTTTCATGTAATGTCTCTCTGGGGAAATTGAATAATCTTTAGTTGCTGTAATTGTGGTGTGATCCTCATATGTCTGGTAAGGTCATATTTCAATTAATTTTGTGCAGTTGAGATATACAAAGCAAGGGACTGCTGGAACCATTGTTTGAGCAACTGAAGCTAGAAAGCTGTTCTTGATTTGAGGAAGCATCTTTCAAGGAGGGACTGGCGAGTTGGGGTGCTAGTATCCTTAGTCTCTCATTAGGTCTTGCAGTTTCTCTTGTTGGACTTGTGAATGACAGAAAAAGTCTAATAAATTTGCCAACTTCGGTGGTTTGGACTTTACAAATGCTTGGATCTTCCATCTGCTGCTTAAAGGCACCATAACATCTTGTCTTTTTTGGCACATGGGAATCTCAAGTTTATTGTTACCTTCCTTTCTCCCTTAATCATTTGCTTGAGTTTTGGATAATGGTCTAAATTTAGTCACCAACTCAAGTGATCTTTAGTCTGTCGACTATTCTTGGAGTACTCACTTGAAAGGAAATGCAAGCAGAACCAAACAAGTGCAACTCAGCTCTCACGGCGTCTCATGTAACAGGAAATTGAGATAATAGAAAGCACATAACCTTAGCCCTTACCGTTGTAGTTTCCCACTCTGGCCTATCCCGTGATTAAGTTTTATTTTCTCCATATTTTCGGCCCACGCAATCTACGATGGCAGAACCATAGCTGTCAGAGATCATATGCGAAAGGCTTATAACACTACACAAGATTTTGTGGTCATCCGTTTACAACTTTATCTTTCAAGTGCTGTCTCTTGCTTTAGATTTCCATGTACCCTGTCAAGGCACGTTTCTTAGAAACAAAGTGATAGGCCTCCAAGAAGGTGTGTTTCCACCCCGCATTAAAGAACATACATATATGTGAAGCTGACAAGACAAATCTTCAGTAATGTAGATAGTTACTTAATCCAGTTAACGCCGAGCTACATTCTTGGGAAAAGGGACTTCTCCACAATAAAGATTTTCTCCTCGTTCGTATAGCTTAAAATGTATGCAAATTGCAGTAGCAGCATCATCGCAATAGCCTCAACTTCTCGGAGAGGAAGAGACTGTTGTAACAAAAGAAAATGGTCAGGGCTCCCAAGCACGTTGATGTGACACCTGGATCCGAGGAGAGTAGTCAGTTCCTGATGGTAAGCTCAGCTCTCAGATGAAGGATTCCATTGATGAAGTAGTGGCTGTCCTCAGCCACGAAGCTAGTCCACGGTATAGCAAAAAGATTACGGTAACCAACAGCTTTTCCACCAGTAAATGTGTAGTTGCCCTTGTATTTACTAATGTACTCATCCAAGGGTTTCGATCTGGCTGCAAATTCATAATCCACAGCAAAAGTTACAGATCCCTTCTCTTGCATGCCAAGAAACAGCCCAAAGCAATGGAAGGAGTTTTGCTGGTCCATGTTGCAATGTGCCGAGAGAAAGAATCCTTGTCCACCCAAGTGGAATGCTTGAGAGTAAACTCGTCCAGATGGAAAAAGATTTATGCATTCTTCCTTCTTCAAATCCAGGTAAACCACACACTGCTGCCTAGGAAGTTCAAACTCAACAACCTTAACAGGTCGATATTTATAGGCCCTCTCCACGAAACGTCGGTTTGATGTTGCGCATTCTTCAGCTGCTAGGGTTCGTTGCCGGTGCGGAGCCTCTGCTTTGAAGAAGAGGGCCTCAAGCACGAGCTTTGATGCAACTTCATGGTCAAAGTCATTACATGACAAAACCTTCTTAAGCTTTCTACAGGACATATAAGGAAACCGTATGTAACGTGCAAGGCGTGATCCTAGAACATCACGTCGCTCCTCCAGTACTGGATATTGGGCTCTAGCCCATCTCAAGATAAAGTCATACACTGCGTCTTCTGATGCAACCTGGAGATCGTCACAAGAAAGAATAGCCTCGATCCCAGCAAGAGGCAGGCCCATCACTTCTTCTGGAAACCTGTTTCAAAATTAAAAAGACCTATGGTTGAAGCCAATTTTTCTGTCCAAAACTGTTTACAATTCCCCAGTAAATTTTTAGGAGTCAGATAAGAGTAAAAAGACAGGAGGTAAAAGAAAAGACAATCATCAGATGAACAAAGGAATAGTAACCTGTTTATGTCCTTGTAACGTGCAGCAAGATACTGCTTCGCTGCATCAGTCAAGGGCTGGACAGCTTCACCCATTAGAACACTTGATGGGAGCTCTAAATAAAGTAATGCAGACTCAGGCGTCATGGGCAAATTTCGAAGCAATCGACTGCAATACCTCATGCAGGATGCCACTTCAAATTTGTCAGCAGCCATCAGCACATCAAGTAAAGCAGGAGCTGTATTTGCAGACAGGGTGTTGCTGTACATGAAATTTAGAAGTTCCATGAGGGCCGCTTCCTCTGTGTCAAACAATAAGTAGGAAAATGAAGTTATACAGCCAACATGGACAAGCAAAATTGAAAGTTCTACATACAATGGCATCCTATGTGAAATAATAATCATAGTGCATGTATGTGTAAAACTTAGAATTCCTTGAAAAAAAGGAACGGCCTTGTTTGAAAGATATTTATTACAGTTTGTATAGAATGGGATGCAGCAATTTCATTGTACAACAAAAAACGATATGAGTAAAAACAAAATGTTGGAAAAGCATTTGCATATGAAAGAGAAAAAAAATAACAGAGAGGACTTTATACCGGTTGCATTGATGCGCAGAGTTACATGCCGTTGTTCTGATTCCCTCATACCATTTGAGAAGAGCTACAAGTAAGATATCAATGAAAAGCATGAACAAGTGCTCAAATATAATTAACATGGGGAGTTAATCATATTATGAAAAAAGTCACCTTGTAGAAGAATGGACTTTTTGCAGCTAAGATAGGACTGCTGATGTGCAGAGTCTTAATTTTTAAAACTGTGGAAGAGTCCATGCTCCAGCCTGAGTCATTGCTACTTGCCGCTTCATCACCTAGCAGATTACCAAGACTGGTTTAGTGTCATATGACAAAAGATGGACTGCAAATTTTCCTTGAATACATCCTATGTATCAACCAAACTCCAAATATTTAGTATTAGGGAACCACAACTTATGATTGTGAAGTAGGCATGAGGAAGAGAGTGGTATTTGCAGCCACTAGACTGCATGATTCAACCAAGATTGTGCACCTAATATAATGCAGGATCATGAACCCAATTTACTATATTACAACCATCTCCTAATTTTCTTTCTCCGACGATCTAATATATTCTTTTAAATCTTTGATCTCCTAGCATTATGTGAAGGGAAAACATTAAATGAGCAAAACTAACAAGGACACACACATAAAAGAAACATTTAGTACCTGACGGTGATTCTTCAACCATTGCAACTGCATCATCCTGATTTTCACAGCCATCACAGTCATCCATATCAGGCTCATTAAGAATCTGCTCCTCAGGGCACACGGTGATATCAAGAGCTGGAAATAGATGAAACCAATGTATAATTAGCACCAGTAAATGATGCCTAAGTAGACATGCATCAAAAGTGCACATAACATGTAAAAGGTGAGAAAACACAGGAAATTGTACTTTTTTTTTTTTGGTAAATAGGAAATTGTACATATGGAACGCTTCTAAACATCACAAGTGCTGTAAACAGATAGCAACTGATCAAGGTGCAAATAGGCCAGCAAATATTTCAAGACTCAGCCATTGGAGTATTAGTAAGCTGGCACACATAGGACTAGCTCATAAAGTTGATGTTCATGAAACAAGGAAATAATAAGCTGTGAAACAACTTAGATAGATGTTGCAAGCTGCTACCCAGCACCCATTTGTTAGTCCCATGAAAGTGGAAAATGTCAAGAACATGTACCCTTTAATTCTGATAGTTCTCAATCTGTCTTTATCCTGATTAGTATGCTGGGTACTTCCAACTTACCAATTTTAAAAGGGCAGGTCAAGGTGCAGAAACTAGCCAAAACAAGACAACTACAAATATTAGTGTTCTAAGTCACACAGCATAGTCTCGACAATTTTTAAGCTAACAGCAAAGAATTCTGTTTTTGAACAAAGAAACAGCAAAGAATTCTGCTTTTGAACAAAGAAAAAGCGGGTTTAGCTATTGAAATGTATATAACCATGTAATCCGAGTAAAGAGGTCTAGTCAACCTATTGAGTACATCTAGCAGGTGAAATTTTACAAGCTGCGTGACACTCCATATTACATCAAGATCTCAAAAAGCTCCTAATGAGAATTTTATGCAATGCTTCGACTGAACTTTTTTGCACACGCTCAGAGTCTGGATTGTAAAGCGAGAAATGAAAGTGATAACTCAAGCACGTATAGTAATTTCACTTGTCCAGGTTGCGTTCTATTCTTGAACATCTTTCAGGAGAAAACGTGAAAAAAATTAGAAAAGCGTATCCTTGAAACGACCGAGTCTATCTAAACAATTTCCAGAAATCAATACAAAAGCCTCTAGTTTTGAACTATCATAACCCTTTTCTTCCACATATTTTTCTGGGCAAACTCACAGAATACACCGAAAAAGAAATAGAAAAATTAATACCACAAATAAGAGATAAAACACCATCCATGGAACTTCAAACCGGCATCCGATGACCAAAATCATCAGATATACACAAGGAAATCGGAACTAAGTCGAAAGCTCAAAATCATCGTCCCTCGTTTTGTTTCCCCTACTACCAGCCCATCCAGCTGGAGGTTAAAAAAGTCAAAACTTCAAAAATGAGCAAAAGAAAGGAGCGGAAGAGATTACCCGTCTCCTTCCGACCATCTTCTCTCCTCCTCTTCCTCAGACGGGCCCAATCGGCGATACTGGTGCAACAGCCGCCCTCGCCGTCCGATCTGCACTCCGACGGCCCGCCGACGACCTCGATCCGGAGCACCCGGTCGGAGAAATTGCTGTCGTTGAACGCGAACCCGAAGTTCCCATCGGACGACTGCGAGAACTGCGGCTCCATCTCCGACCTCGGGTCAAACAGATCCGACCCCATCTCTCGCATCCCCGCGCGCAGCACAAGAACAACCGGAACAAGCGAGAGAGAAACAAGGAGACGGAGACGGAGACGAAGGGTACGAAGAGATGGGCTGAGCTGGCGTTATCTAAAGAAATGGGAGACGAGAGGGTGGAGGAAGCCGAATGCTTTTTGGGCAACAAATCTCGGATTTGGACTGTGCTCGACGTTCAAAGTTTCGATCTTTGTAAGGGGGTTGGTTGGGGGTGTTGGCTAGGGTCAAGTCTTGGCCGTTGTGCGCGGTGCTGTCATGTGACCAGGAAGGAAACTGCAGATTGTTGCTCTGCTTGGATTATTACCACAGATACGGATGCCAACGTGGAGGGTGTCCGACCCATTCCTCGGGTCAAAGGCTGATGACTCCGCTTTTGTCCGAAGAACACTCTAACCATGCTGTCGTCCAAGAGAAAAGAGATCAAAAACACAACGTCAACATTAATCAGAGAGGAACTTCATGCTCTTTACCTCTCCATGATAATTTTCCAGTGATGAAGCCCTTTGGCTCTATGTGGAGGTGGGCATGCCTAAGAATCCCTGCTCTTTTCCCTTCTAAATCACATATGGATGTAACTGATTTGATATGTTTTTAATAATTACCGTACAAACGGCATCTATTACATCATGCTATTTTATTTCAACCCTGATCCGGTGATGAAAATAACGACTCGCTTATATATCGCCGATCGTATGATGAAAATTTATTGACGATGTGTTGAGCTTGAACGACCCACACTTCCATAATAATACGGTATTAAATTTCAATGGTTTGTGTGGATTGAGTTTTGTCCGGTGAAAGAAAAATGGATATATTGCATTTTACATGTTAAACTAATTGGCCCATAGTTAGTTGAAGGTCAAGGTTTTTGAAACCATTGGAACTAATCAACGGACGTGTTTGAAGGGCGAAACGCGAGATTGACTCCCAAGCCTAAAAATTCTTGCTTTAGGGCCAAATTTTTTAGAAAGTGCTACATTTTCATCGCAACATGATTAGGTGTGGCCAAAATTTCTGTGGACTCAAGTTAGTGGACACCATGCATGAGAAGGAAACTGCTAATCAAATGGTGCCTTGAACCTAATTAGCATAACTGTAGTTTCGTGATCAGAGCTAATTGGCATTCCAATTTGTGATTATGAATTCCATTCCTGTTATATCACAATTACAATGTAATGTCTCCTAAAACAGGCTAAAATCAATTAAACGCTGTCAAATATGAAAGGCTATGCCCGTTGTAGAAAAATACCCTTCCTCTCCTTCCAAAGAAAACTATTGTTTAGTGGCAGTAGCAGAAGATCAAATGTCAAGCACTGCAAGTGTGATTGGTGCATGGTAACAACATTATATACGTAACATTCTAATACCCTAACATGTTTTACCGCTGACCAAGTTAAGTAGCATAAGACATACTTGGAAAGTTAGAAAAATTTCCCAACTAATGGGACAACACTTGATTGCTTAGCTTTTATCGAGCATAGGATGCTTTAATAATTTCTAGAACTTCTGATCAAGTTTCGACCGAAAGTTCTACTCTTATCTCGACAAGAGGTGGAGATGGATATCTCACGAAATAATTTACCAATTAGTTAATCCCGTGATAACATGTCTATGGATTATGACTGGTAAAAAGAATGATGAATAAAATTGTCAGATGTTATTTAATCAATCCAATGAATACTTTGGGTAGATTTAATTGGAGTTCCAGCCATTTGAGTTCCAACATAGACTCCACATTGCATTCATTTCCACGGCGTTTAATCAGAAGTTGACCATGACAAATGACTCTTGCCAAACTGATGTTCCAACAAAAACTGTCACGAGAATTAATTCACATGTTGACAATCTCTAAACCAGCTTTCGTAAATACGCGTTAATCTTCGGGAAGCTTTTGTTGACTGTTTCAAAACCCGTCCTTCGGGGTTCCACAAAACACGCCATGTTTCCGAGCCGCACACCTTCCTGAAAAAGTCCAGAGGAGCGTAAATATACACGCGGGGTCCGAGAAGGACAACCTCGGGTGCGGACATGAAGATCCGTCTAGCTGAAGATTCGTGAAACACCTTGCGAGGATGCCCGGACTCGAACGTGAACGCCCCAAGAAACTGCCAACACTGGATGTTACACGGGCGCCCCACCACCTAATTTGGTCCTGGAACACGTAATATGTTATTGTCGTGAAATTATACAACAGACAAATGTATCTACATACATGGACATTCAGATTGTAGCTCGAAAGAAAGGATGAACATATATGAAAACAAACGATTAGTTTTTATGTCGTGGTGGCTGTGCGCACGGGCGTGCATGGGTGCAAATCAGAACTCCCTTCACTCCAAACCGAAACGACGAGGGAAATCTCATCTCCAAGCTCATGCAAACCCTAGGGATGCCTCTGAAATATGTAGTTTAGCCTCCTCTTGGTTAAGACACCCATGGGGTGTCCATGAACTAGCAGCTGCAATCTACCATCGTCTCCTTTCAGATTTGGTGTGGAAGGGAGCTCTGATCTGTACATATATATAATTACACGGATACCACAAACTCAAAACCCTAATCACTCGCAGAAAGAGAACTTATGAACGAACCTTTGAGCAAAGAAGGCATTGTGTAGAGTATGTTCTTATACAGGAGCTTTAGATGAGTATGTGGCTCGTTACAAAAGCAGCATTTATTGTGAAGATCCAAAGAGATCTGGAAATAAAGGAAAGGTGGGTCATGCCTTCCTCGGCTTGGCAAAATCTTGGATTAGAAATCGATGAGTGTAATCCTCTATATTAACTTTCCATTGAAGGGTTATTTTTTTTATTGTGATCTCTCGTATAATCAGATTTGGGGTTGTGCATTGAACACGATATCAACTTCACAGGCTTTGCTGGGGCTTTTTGTCCAAATCAAATCTCTCTAAAAAACTAATCCCCGGAGTAGATCGCTACTAAGAGAATTTCCCAAACCTGGCTACTCACTGACAAATCGTCCTTAAAGTTGGCTGGTCACCCTTTTCATACTAGTCATTATTATTTCTCTCCTGAATTAATAAAAAAAAATTTAACATGTTGCCACGATATTTATTGTTTAGCATTAATCTATCGCATAAAATTAAAACCAAAACAGAAGTCGCATGCAATGAACAACCTAGGTTTTCTTTTATTGGTTCTGCTACCTTGTATTATCCAAGGAAAAATGATTTTGTAAGTTAGGCATAAGTCGCCACGTGGGCTAAGCTCACTAGTATGATAATAATCCCTCGAATTTTTATTAATAGATGACAGAAGCTGAAAGCTTATAGGTTTGATAGATGAAAATAAAACTTGATTTGAGGCTGGATTGCACAAAACTCGTTGCAATTCCCCAAGTCAATGCAAATTCATCCGGAAAATCTGTATAGAATTTCCAGATATGAAGGTTGCATAGGCTATCTTGCATTTCTGTCTCCATATGTGCATCATTTCCACTGGTTGCTAATTTACATGCGGAATGAACTTGGGCAGATGTAACTTCGCATGTATGCAATTTTCCGACGATATTCCAGAGGCCAACATCATGAATGGCGAGCCTGGATCCGTACTATCCGGGGGGACTTTGGCCACGGATAATGAATCAACAATGACGGTTTCAAAACTCAGATATTTCTCCAGATGGTTGGTCGGTCGTTGAATTTTCCACCGACACCCAAGAATACAAGAACCAGTGAAGGGAAAGTTATTGCAGAAGTGGGTCGGTGGTCGCCATGGTGGCCTTGAGTAGTTTTGTTTGGCATGCTCTCGAGTGTTATTATTGTCTTCTGTTTGCTTAATCATTTCTTCGTGTCACCTGAACCAGGGGAAAGAAACTTTTCATACGTTTCTCCACTCTTTTCGCTATTGTCAGGTGCAACCCGTATGTTACTCCGTAAGTAATTTTGTGCGCGTTACATATCGTGTATTTCGATGTTCACTGGTGTTTCTACAAAAAGAAGAAGGGTGACAAAAAGGAGGAAGATGCAGTATATTCCTGTGCTCGTTGCATCCAGTTATGTGCGGATCTTGCACCAATGAACTCTCAAACGTATTCAAATGAAAAATCATGCCACTGCAAGTAACCAAGACATCATATTCGCACAGAAAGCACACAATATCCTGCCGCTTCGACTTACAAGCTGACGTTGAATTCCAGTTTTTGACAGACAACTGCAGACAAAGTAAGGAGCTATTGTGGCGGACATTAGTAATCTATCTATCTGTACATCACGTACTAATAAAGAATTCCGTCTCTGGAACTGCTTATGTAATCCGATCATTCTGAGTATAAGCCCATAGATGGTAGACAGTGGAGTGACATGCTAGCTTCACCAGCAGAGTCGGAAGGGCAACTCCTTGCAAGCACCACGAAGCCCAAAGAAGCTCCACTATCCAATAACCAATACAAGCCATCAGACTCCAAACTGGACAGGGGAGAGCCAAAGATCACGCGGTCTCAGGATTCATCCGGCAAGTCATGCAAAAGACCAATGTAAGTCTATTAAAAGCTGCATTTTACCACTCCAGTCTCTCTCGTTCGAAGTGGGTTAGGAGAAAATTTACAGATGTGTCGGGATATATTAACGGAAAAGATAGATATCCTTACCGTTTCTGCATTCAATGCGAATTAATGCTCTGTAGTCATCCAAAGTCATGCAAATGATGAACGCGCATACTGTTTTGTTCGACATTTAGCTCATCAAGATAATGAAAGTTCAGAAAAGGTGAAAGAGAAGATGAGGAAAGGAGATGAGTTAGAGCATACCTGAGGAGCTCCCTTCACTCCAATACAAAAGGGATCAAGGTAACCTCATCTCCAAGTTCATGCAAACCCTTAGACACAATGATCAAAAGAACCCTCCCATGTCTAAAGGTACCCATGAACTAGCAGCTGCGCTTTACCCTTCATCTCCCTTCAGAGATGGAGTGTAGAGAGCCCCTTTAGGACACCTACACCCTTGACCAACCCCCATCCAAGAATAGATGGAAGTTGATTGAATTGGTTGATGATGTCCCATCTTACCTCATGTTGGTCCTTATATAAGGCTTCGAGTTGCCTCTTGATTAAATCTCGGCCGTTCGTTTTGTTATAAATAAAGTATCTCAATATTCCCGCTGTGATTACATAAGCAAGTAACTTTAGGAAACTCATTCAGAAAGCAATGCGAGTAAAATATCGAAAGAAAAAATCACTTTCAAGGATTTTGCTAATAAGTGCTCATTAAATAATTAAGTAAGCAAGATATTCGCAATTTTTTAATTTTACTACTTCTTGTAGTTGGTGTCGAAATGTTTTCCTAACTGCCTGTTAAGATGTACCTTCTTAAAAACCTCTGACTATTTTCTGATTTCTGCTACAAAAATGAATAAAGAAAATAATAACACCACAAACAATCCTCGAATATTAATTTAATATACAATACAATCTCTAAACTTTTAATTTGTTCCATATGATATCCAAACTTTTGGTAGCTAATTTATCCCCTAAACTATATGAAATATCTTCATTATCCTTTCATTAATTTAAATTAACGGAATTTGCCAATTTAGTTTCTAATCTAGTAAGTTTGAATGGTTAACATAAAAATAATATTACCCCTAGGTTATTTATGTAAGATATTCAAACTCTTTAATTCAAATCAAAATATAATCATCCATGTTAGCAAATAATGTAGGAAATCAATTTTTTTTTCAAATTGGAAAAATTAAACAAATTGTAAGGATTATTTTATCCAAATTTTAGTTGAATATCTCACATGGATAATTCATATGTAATGCTCTTTTTATCCACTGTTCAAGTGTATCGGATTAGAAGTTAAATCAAAAAAAAATTAACTTCAATTAATAGAAGGAAGACATTGAACATTTTTATATGGTCCAAAAACTAAATTAAACACATATTAAAAGCTCAGTCATCACATTAAATAAATAAAATATTTGGGGATGATATTCACATTGGGCTAATATTTATGGACCACAATGAACAAATTAGAATTTCAGGAACGACATTGGGCCAAAATTCGTGAATTATTTATATCATTTTCCAAAAAAAAGAACCAATGAATACCTTGCAACTGCTGGACACCCGTTACAAAGATTCTCTTGCGATTTATACTTGTCCAAGAACAATAAAATAGAAGAGAGGCTCCAAAGGAAAAGCTGAATTAGTGGCAATAGGTATCTCTTTCCTTTGCTTTCCAATCACGGTTCAACATTGGTTCAAGCAATATAATAACTTGTTTGAGCTGCGGAAGTGGGCACTTACATTGGAATTGATCTGGGCCTTTGCATTTTGGGGGACCCCATTTAGTGTTTCCCTGATGAGGATGCTTTAGAGCTCCAACCATCTGATGGGCATTGATTGGACCAACCCATGATCTGAGTGGGAAAACTTGATGTCATCTGATGATAATTCACCCTCCCAACTTTAGGTTTAATTGGAGTGCGGAAAGTGAGGTTCCCTTTCAAGACGCGATGCTTCTAATGGCGAGTCAAAAGCTTGGAATCTGAGGGTACCTGTTTTTTTAGTACAGAGAAAATATATTCGGCCTAGTATTCAGGTTGTCTGCCATTGAAATTTATTAGTCACGCATTATTGATCATCTCTCATTCGTGGAGATTCAAACACTGGCGCCTTAAAGAAGCTTGAGTCTCGAGTTCGGTTTGAGCTCAGCTCGATCAGTCGGAGATGGACCGTGGAGAGACTTAAGTCCTTTACGAATCTCCTGATCTCGACCGTTTGAATCTCCGCTGTCCATCGCAGGGTAGCTCGACTAGCACAATGCAAGAGATTCGTCCGCGATGAGCACGTTATGTCCGTGAGGTGTTTGATGAACGCGTATCTCTGTAGATGATCATGACTGGACTGCTTTCACTTCATAATTTGCTTTTAATGCGAAAGAGATGATGCAAGTGGTAAGTCCTACCCAATTATGTGAAGTTTTTTGTAGAATCACTGTCAACTGTTTTAAAAATTTAAGCCGTTAGATAAAGGCGTAGATTAATGTTTAAGTGTTTTCACACTCTCCCTCATACTTAGACTGGTCTTTTTGCCTATAATTAAGCGTGGAAATATTTGGGAAGATAGGGGCGTGAAAAGATTTAAATTCAGGACCTCCTGTTCTAATACCATATGAAGTTTTCTGTAGAATTACTGCCAACTGTCCTAAAAGTTTAAGCCGTTGGTGAAATTAGGTGAAAGCGTGGATTAATATTTAAGTACTTTTAAATTCTTTATGAATGCCTTGTCCGATTTCGCGTGAGGAAGGCAACCAATTGCTCCAACAATGCGCAACCAAATTAGTTGTTGCATCAACCCCAAGCATCATGCCACACTAAACAGGAAATGACCAACGAGACAAAAGATAATAAAGTGAGCTAGAGACAACGTGGGAGTTGATTAACTCTCATTAGTCCAACACAAGATTTCCCATAATATAATATTGCACCGTTCAATTTTTTCATTTTTCATTTTTCATTCTTACATTCTTCGTTATTGGTCAGCTAGGAGCAATAGTTTCGTGCTTTATAACATTTTATGTTTAATTATAAGCAACGTTTTGACGTTGTTGTTTGTAATCTTTATTCAAAAAAATTTCAAGTGCCGTACCTACCCTATTAAATCACACGTTCGTTTCGTAGCTTTAACTTTAAAAATAGTTGGTAGCAACATCATATCGAAAGCTCCTAAATTTCGATCTTTCGAGACCCTTTGTTTGTCTCTTGTATTATATATAGTCCAATGCTTAGTCATAAATCACACTTCAACAAATGCATAAGCAAGAGTGTTAAAATACTATTGATCTGCTTTCGTCTAACAAATTAAATTTAGAGTAATTATCGATGATCTGAAAAAGTTTTATAATTAGGTACTATAGTTACCTCAAGAAGCGCTAGCGGAACTGGCAGTCAAATCGCCATAAAGCAAATGATTTTTCTTACTCTCCGATCTCATGTATAGTAAACGGAATCACAAGAACAGAATCCATATTCCAGATGAGACGAGTACCTTCTAAACCTGCCTAATAATTAACCCTACAAGTGGGTCTGGCATAATCTTTGGTTGATGTGCTGGGTATCAATAGCAGAAACAGACGGATTCTCTTCCTTTCCTGTAGATTAATCAAGGGAAGCATCTGTCTTTGATCTTCTCATGTTCACCACCCTACAATCGCAGAATCGAGCATCAAGACCCTATAATTGAAGCGCCCTTGTAGCCAATCGCGGCGGTGCAAGATGTTCATTACTCCGTATTGCTGTTAATAAAAGCGCAGTCCCGCTATTGCCCTATGAGCTTTAAGCTTTATATGCCACTGTTAATTATCTAGACAAAAACTCTATGGAGAAAAGTAGATTGAACATTGATGATCATTGTAATACCATATTCGCTAGACTATGAAACCTGTCACTTGTAAGTATAATTTACAAGCACCATCAACCTATGCAGTATCTCTGTGAGCCTTCGAACGGGAATGCTGACCCTCTATCCGTGCTTCGAGCAGTTTTGCCATCAACGTGTTTTCCTTCAACCCTTTTGGCCATCTTAAAGAAGAGGTGATTTTGCCAGGCTCCGGCAAAGGCACTTTTGATGGCCACTTTTGCACTTGACTTATCTGACCTGCATAACCAGGCAAACCACGATGTTCGTCCCGTGAATTGCTCGCAGGATGAGTCCTAGCACTTTTCAGATGCAATGAGTGACTTCCGATCACATGATCAATAGAACCATTTGCATTCAACCCACAGTGTTCACCATGCTGGCGGTATCCAGCATTTGTGCCCATCTCATACGTCTCCACATCATAAAATCCTGATCGGTTGTCCTCTTCCGTCTTTATGTTTTCCCCAGTTTCATCGTTGCATGCTTCTGGCAGAGTGGACGGATCACAGGACTTCATGATTTCACATCTCATGTCTTTGTCCGAGGACCTTGATCTAACTAGATCAGTGAGATGGCTGTGTGAAGCGTTACCATCAATTTGTTGATAGCTGTCTTTACTTTCTTTAGCATCCACTTTATTACTTTGTTCAAAACATTGCAAATCGCTATCGAAAGAATGGTCATCGTCATGGGCCACCGGAGGTGCACTTCCAGCCTCTTTTAAAGCAAATGATTCCAAAGAATGCCGGCGAAGGCACCTTTCTTTTGTGTCATTCAAGGAGACCTCTCCATTTTTGCTTGACTCAGCTGATCTTTTAGTTTGAAGAAAACTTTCTATATCAGAACTTAATTTGTCCACAACAGTGTCCTTTCCAGCGACATCATCATGAGATTCTTCCATCTTCATTTGCATACGCTCGTCAAGCCACGCTTCTGAGATGTGGAGAATCAAGCGATCGAGGCTTTCCCTAACAACATTTTCTTTTATTGGCCCGTGCTTTAGAGACCTCACTACCTGTTCATAATCTCTTATTCCTTTAGCAAACTCATCACAAAGATTTTCCAGCAAAATCCGTGCTTTCTTCTCTCTTTCAAGCTCTCTCAGAGCAGTAGAGTAAGCAGACTTCAATTCAGAAATCTCTTTGGCCAGCTTCCTATGCAGGCTTTCCGAATGCTTTCTCAGCTTTCTCTCTTTCCCCATCTCTTCCCTCAGCAATTCAGCTTCAGCTTCAATTCTCTCATGTTCCCTATGCTTCCTACCATATTTGTCCTCTGCAAGTTCCTTCATCAAATCATCCATTATTCGCCTATCCTTTTGCTTCTCCCACACCAACTCTTTAATTCTGGAGTGAGATTGAAGCAATTCTGATTTCAGAGCTTTCAACATTGACTTGTCGGACACATGCTGCTCTTCAAGACGCCAAATCCGATTAAGCACCTTCAGTAATTCTGTCGATGTCTGAAGGCCATAACCTGACCCACCCATTCTTCCTTTTCCATCAAATGATCCTCTTGGAGAAGGCTTATACGGTGCCACCTGTTAAACAAAAAAACAACAGCATTCAGTGGAATACTCAATTAAAAGCAAAGCAGCATCAGGAGAATGGCTCTCAAGAGGAAAATATTTCAAATAGCAAAAGCAGCAAAAACTGGCAAGTTCTGTAGTTCCACATTGTCAGTACACTAGTGATATTTGCTAGATCATTCATATTCTTCCTGGTGCTGGCTCTCCTAAAAAGAGCAACATTTCCTTAAAAATGGTCAAAGTTCTTTTCTTTGTGGAACAAACACAGGTGAAATGTATAGTTCTTCCAACTCGCAAAATATGGCAGTAACAATAACCTCATTTTATTGTCTGGAATTGCAAAATCAGTATCACAAGCAGAAGAATATCGAGAGACAATAACCTCCATTGAACCACTACAAGTTTCTGGAGTGGCAGACTCAAATAAATGCCCATTCCCGCCAGAGTTATTTCGTTGCATGGGCGACACAGCAATTTTCCCTGTGAAACAATCTGCAATTGCTGGCTGCAATGGAAGATGAGGAAAGACAGGTTAGCAGAAAAGGTATTGGATAAGAAATCAAACACATTATACTTTCAGAACCTACACATGAGATCCCGTGATACCAGTAGGTTTCTACAACTGAGCAAAAGGCCTTGTACTTACACTTTCTTTATCAATGCTGAAAGTCTGTGATAAACCAACCAAAACAAACCAGTCTCCACAGGTCAAACTAATGACCTTAAGCCCTTAACTCATTATACTTATGCATTTGACAAAGGGCAACAAAGCTCACAGGCAGATGGAACAAGCTTGTAAACTTTAGTGCAATCAATACAAGATCTTAATACCAGTCTCAAAGAGCAGATTGTCTCTGAAAAAAAAGGGTGACAAGATAGATCACATTATCTTTACAAACAAGAAGCTCCAGGACAGAAACCATAGGCTAACATAAGTTTGTCTTGTCTCACTAGCACAGGCCAATTCTCACAAGGACATTGGCACAACGGGGGGGTTGGTGGCAACCACCACCCAGCCAGCCACTAGAAACTTTATCCAAATTTATCTTGTGAAAGATTTTTGTATATTTTTTCTCAAAGATTTAAAAGATAAACCCTGCCTCATCGACATATCTCACGCTCATGGACCTAAATCCTATGCGTGCCATCACATGAAAAATCTAACTAAATAGCATTTAGCAGGTACACGGAGTGGTAAAGGAAGAGCAATTCCAAGGCCATCAAAAGGCCGGTATCAGAGAGCATGTTGAGTACATCTCTTGTCTCCCATATGGTTTGGACTTTAACCCTTTAACCCCTTTGCAAGCTGCTCGTTTTAGTATGGACATCTGGATGTATGAACTGGTCGTGTGCTATAAGAGGGAATATCTGAGACAGCCTAGTAGCCTAGCCACTTAAAGGAAAATGCCACAATAGAGAACTTATTATGGAGATAACCACAGAATTGGCCGAATATTACAGCTTAGCTACTGAACTAGGGATCCGAAACAAGAAACTCATAAGCTTCAACATCGAAACAGCGTACAACATCTTGAGCACCCAAAAAACATGGCACAAAAACAGAAATACTCTGGACAAGCAGAACCCACGATAAAGCTATCAACAGAGACCTCCCTAAAGTGACGAATCACATGCCAAGAGCTGAGAAATTCAAGCACCAATGACAAGAAAGAAAGCTAGGAAACAAGAGTACCTCTTCAGTTTTCACGGTACTAGGAGGAACAAAGTCCTCAAAGCCCAGCTCATTCTGGTGCTTATGTTGACGATGCCTGCTTTTGCTTTTGCTCATCATCCTACCAAAATGGAGGGTCTGGTGGGGCTCAATTTCCCAGAGACAAGCGCAAAGCTTCCTAGCAGACAGTGCTGATGATGGTGGAGGGTGTGTGAGGAATTCTTGGATGGAGTTAGTCTGAGGTTGAGACGGGGAGAGCTCAAGCCTCCATGTGGGCGGTGGCGTGCTAGGGCCTCTTCTTTTTCCCAAGGCGACACCTTGTTTCCACTTTTTCACCAGTCCCTGCTCTTTTCCCTCTCTCTCTCTGCTTTTCCCTCCGCTTTCCATCTCAAAGCTGCTTTCTTTACCGCCTTCCCTCCCGTCCCTCCCCTCCCCTCTTCCTCTCTCTCAAATTTGTAATTCGAAGGGATTTTTTCTTGAACCCATATCTGCTCGTCTTGAAAGCTTTCAGCTCACGTGTTGAAACGCCCACTCCTCTTCAAGAATCAAAAGGATCGGTTCCCTCTCTCTCTCTCTCTCTGCTGTGAGGACTGAGGAGTCAACGACAAAGACGCAGTGGAGTTTTTCTTTCATCTTCTCATGGGGTTTTTGCCTTGCTGCCGCAGTTGTCACAATAGCCAAAAAGAAATTTCTCTTGCTCTCCCAGAGACAAAATAGAGATTTGGATGACTGTGTCTAGTCCACGTGTTTATATACTATTAACATTTGTTCAGCCACTAAAAGAAATCAGGGGACCCCAACTGCACCTCCGAACGAGTTTCATTTTCTTTAGCATTTCTTCAAAGGTGCTCTTACCCCGAATCACAAGTTACAACAATCAGGAAAAATCCAATCTCCCATCTGATATTCACTTTTTCGCCCACTGTAAAAGTAAGGTTAAGGACAACCCTTGTTGGAATCATATAGCAAAAACTATATATCAGCGAACCATTTCGGTGGTGCGAGGTATCAAAATCAGCGGTCAAATAAGGACAGACTTTCTCGATTCATTCATGCTATCCTAGGCCTCCTACATGGTAGGCTGACAGCTAACCCTAGTGACATTCCAAGTTACAGTTCCATCTGCAATGATCACTTCCGCATCTTTTTCACTTGAGGGCGACTTAAAAACAGCATACAGCTTTTATCCGGACTGACGTTTAGTGCCTACGTTCAATAAGTGCTTGACCAAAGCTTATAATCCTTCGAGGAAATTACCAATGTCCTGTATCTTTTCACAGACATAGAAACTTTGGCAATTCAGCACACGATAACGAGTCGTATATGCCGTCAATGTGCACCGACTGCATCCGATAAAGAAGCAATACGAAGGAGAAGCACAAGAAGAAACAGAGCCGATCTTATGGTTTTCCGGCTCAAATAGCCTCTGTCCAGGGTTGTTTCACCGTCACCCGGTGGCCAGTTGCGAAATCATGGAACCCACCAGTGCAATGTCGAGGCTCGTGAGGAAGGAGCAGGGACGTGCTTTTTCAGGACCGCGGAAGGAATCAGTCTTGGAGACAACGAGGTCGTGGGCGTTTGTGGTCCTAGGATGAAACTTGCATTGATTTTGGCCGCATCCTCTGCTCTCCATTTTGTCCACTCCAATGATCAAACTAACCGCCACGAATAGAATATTAGGGGAAAACAAAAATAGCTCACATTTTTTTCCAATTTGGAAGTAATTAGATGTTACATTAGCCGGATTCGCGTTCCTTTACTACCTTTGATTATTGAGAAAATTTCGCTTAATGCATCGCATAATCTCCATGATATCGAATTGGGAAAAAGCATGAATTGGTTCATTGTTTGTTTCCCAATGGAAGGTTATCAAACCTATCCATCGATGGAAAAGTTGCTTTTTTTTTACCACGCACGTGGCCTCTCCTAATTACCAATAATGATTATATTTGGACCACCTTTCGGGTTCTAACCGTTTATGAGTTGGGTCGGGTTGAGCTCCAATTGCAAATTTTCCAGGGCCATAGATTGGTGCATCGTTGATCAAGCCAATGCAAGAAAATGGGTTGTCCACACGACCATGACATCCGAGATAGAAAGGACTACTAATCCAACATTTCATATCAACCAGCAGAAATTTCAGACTTCCACCGTAGTAGCAATCGCTGAGCAAGATCAATTAAATTATGGAATGTCAAGCAAAAAGGGCAAATCTAATTTGATTTTGTTGTCAATGACAATCATATCGATGTGTCACCTGATGTGTATATGCATCATAATTTACAACGTAGGAGAAGCGATGGCAATGTCTTGTCATGTTCGGCAAATGTTGTGGTGTGCCATCAACAATAGCGACGGAGGACGGAGTAAAGCATGTTTTATTGAGCCATCTTCATGACCCACTGTCCCTTTGGTCTCCATTATTCGATTCTGCTTCAGCCATCCGATGTTTCCTAAAGTAAAAGTTGTGTCAGGAGCAAAACAGCTTGAATATGCACTCCCCCTTTATGCACGTTAACTTGCCTTCCTCCTAGTGGTCCTCAGAAGAAGATCGAAAACAACACTCTTGAGAATCTACACCCCGAGAGAGAGAGAGAGAGAGAGAGAGAGAGAGAGTTACCCCATTTAAAGACCTCAGGGGAGCAAAAGCTGCTGCAACTTTGGTTATTGTGTGAATTAGTAAGTATAAATAGTTGATAGATCAATAGACAGGACGCCGAAAAATTTGGCGTGGTCCCAACGCATTGCTTCTGGACCACTAGGGGGGTCACTTGGTGGGTGGGCCGGGCGCAATGCGCTGGGACCACTACTCAATAGGACTCTACTCTTAAAGACCAATGAAGACTAGCCAACTTGTGGCATTTGAGTTGAGCAGGACCACATCATGCCACATGCCAAATTCTACCCAACACTATTCATTGATTCTAATTCTATTATTGTTTACTCACAACAGTTCCACTACTTTGAATCTATGTATAACTCAGGATAAGTTGTACATCAGTACATCAAGTAACATTGCTCAATGAGTATCTAACAACCATATGTTTTTCAATGTAGGCGATCCACAGAGATCTAATTTCAGATTACTCAGCCTCAAGCCTCTTCTAATATGATGTCATGCATTTGACACAATCCCGAACTGGCATTCTCACAGGATTATCAAATTCAAGCAAAGTTCAAAAAACTTATTCAGCAATGTATCGGATAGAATGAGAAAGACTTGTTGCAAAACAGGAAAACCTGCTCTGGCAGGAACATGTATGAGTACCAACAGCCGAAAAGCATTTGGATATCAGGCGGACATGTCCTAGGATACGGCTGATGCTGACTTTGAACCATACTGTCCCAAGAAATTACTGAAAGTGAAAGAATATGCCGTAGGTGACTTCGAACTATACCATGACGACTTGCAGACTGCTCAATGCGCTTGATCACATTGTACGTAGCCATAAAGAATATCTTCTAACCGGCGATACAGCTTTAAGTCGTAGCTTCCCTCGCTTTGGCCCTTTGCATCAATGATACACTCCCCCACGGTGTTAGGAAGTAGGAAAAAAGTTTTGTGTACTCAATGATGGACAAATACCGATTCTTGCCAGGACATGAATTTTCAACGTTTAATTCTCTCGAGAAATATTTAGAGCTTACTGGTAAAAATAGGTCACAGATGTCAGAGAGAGTAAACTCCACATGCTCATCAGTGTCGAGAGAATCTTCAGAACCGGTATTAGTCAGGTCAGAGCTCCTTCCATCACCTGAATCTGCATGATCACAAAAGACGAAATTATGACGATGTAAATATGTACATCTATTATGGCAGTAACTTCAAACTGATGACTGTTATACAAGTGATGGGCAAGAAAGAAGGCAAAAGCTCGCTTAATGTGGCATAAAAATGTAATTCCACCATGAAGCTCCAAGCTTTCGACTACACTTCAGTTTCTTCATATATGGCACTGAAAAGAGTAATTACAAATAGGATCTCCATGAACAACGCAAGGAGATCATGTTTGGTTGTTCATAGGATCAGAAAGGCAAATCTTTCGATTTGCTCTCTATATCTACTTACAAAGATGTGGAATACAACAGCATCATAAAAATGGGAAAAGCATTTGTTTAGGGAAACATAACCGATGGGATTCCACAGAAGGCCACCTTGATGTGAAGGTTTTTTATGTATACCCAGTGAAGGACTGTAATATCGTGCCTTGAGACTCCAAGAACTTACACTCATAATTTATTTGCTTATTACCAAGAAAAACTGGATTAAAAACTCATGTAAATAGCAAAAAAGTATGAATGATCAAATTCCCATTTAACTGAAACCACATGGATATCCTGAATGTACATGTTCATTTCTTTCTACAGTTACTTTCTTTAATAATGGCTTTACTGTCCTAGAGTCGCTATAAAAAACTCGCAGAGTTCCTAGGTTCCAACACTAGAGCATGCTAGCACCTATCTATCTTATAATATCCATTGATCATAAAGACATTAGAAGTTTGGTTTTCTTCTGAAAGGTGCCACTAGCTAACCTTTAATGTTCATCTGTGTAAATAACAGAGCTCAGTAAGTCATAGCTCTTTTGTGCATCCAATTGAAGAAATGGATTTGCTTTCAAGAGGACAGAGGCATATAGTGTAACAATTGGTTCGCCTCCGAATGTTAGTGAAGTAAAACATTTCTTGCCGTCAATTTTCCAGCTGAAGTTTTAAAAAACAATATGGTGTACTGCAAGTGATTAGTTTCTGTATATTATTGCCAGACAGATCATCTCATGTGACCTTATGTCCAAAGCTGGTGCAGGTCAAGGAATTAAAATAAAAGAAGAAACCAAAGACCATATCCTTCAATGTGTTTCTTTCTAGAATTTCTAGCTTGTTAGCAGTTCAACCATGTAACGAGCCCTCAAGTTTATATCGTCTATGGATGAATAGATCTGCCTTGAAAACATTTGACATGACGAGAAAATAAACCTGCAAACAAGGAATCGTTATCTTTTGCAATCAAGTCACTAAAAATAAAGAGATAAACCAATTCGTGGTCATTCTTGACCTTGGAACTGAAGAAACAAGCCATAATAGCTCAGACGAGATTATCTACCTTAAGGCCTCCAACTGGCCTCACAACATCGAGTTCATACAGCCTGGTCAACAGCGATGCCCTATACTTCTTTACATGGGGAGAGTAATTTGAAGCATTTCCGAGAGTCTTTATCAGAAGAATGTAAGTGATTCAATGCTTACCAGAATTCCTAGAATTTAAGAGGAAGCGACAATCAAGCATATGATAAGACCATAATAAAGATTTGTCTCTGTTCAGTTTTCGTCTGCCAATTGTTTATGAAAATTGTATATTTGTAAGAAAAGGGGAATCGCAAACTAGCAGAAAGCCTATGAGCTTTAACTTTATTACCTCTTGCCTCAAAACTTCTTGAGGGTTTAGGTAACAATCAATCATCTTCCGGAAAGTGATGCAGGACTAATGGGCTGTCCTGGCGAAGAAAGCTTGTGAAGGGTCTCATGGCCCCAGATAGACAGAAACTAATCAGCGTAAGCCATATACATCCAGTTCTTGCTTATGTCTGGCAAAAGACAGACGTCATTATCAACTAGCAAGACCGCTGTCCATCTTCCACACAAGTTTATGACCTTCAGCTTTACTCAGTTGCAAAATTCCTTTGGTCTTTGGCAAATGAGATTTTTGCGTCATGTCTAGTTGATAAAACGGGACAGAGAATTGGAATGGCCACGAATTGGGAGTTTCCGTTTGCTTTTTCGACTCATAGAAGTCAAGAAAATGATTAATTAAAGAGAATCACCTTCAACAATATTGTGAACCATGACAAAAACAAGAAATAAGACTACGGAAGTGATTGAACAAATGGCCGGCTGAAATACAAGAGGACTGCAATGCACAGATGATGAAAGCTGAGTGAAGAAAAGGTAGAGGAAGCAAACTCAAAGAGGTACCTGAAAAAAGCGGGACAATAGTCTTTTTCGCCCTAACTCAATAGCCATCATTTTGGAAGAAACTTGAATTCCTGCTTGGAGTATTGGGCCGTGGTTCTTTCGATGGATCTAAAATGAATTAAACAAAGTTCCATGCGCAGTACCATGTGCTGTCCCGCGCATAGTAAGCAGAACACTTACGAGTACACATCATCTGAGAACCTTTGCTGCTTGAATTCTCATCTAGTTGAACAGCCGCCCTGATTCTTCTATTACCGTGTCCTAATCAATATGAGGCTGTCAACGTGCAGCTCTTCAAACAAAGTATGATATCAAGTATTCAGATTTGGCAATATGAATCCCATGGCAGGAAACAAAATCATGAGATTTACAGCAGACGATCAGTCGGATGACAAGCTTGACGAAATGGAATCATCTTGCAGCAGCTGACCTTGCTGAATATTTAGGACACTGAACCCAGAGAGCAAGTCCATAGCGACAAGAACAGCGAAGCAATCTAAACATGTGCAAAGGAATAGTGGGTTTCTGGGGTTTCACGGAAACAATGAGCATATTAACACATGAAGACTGGCGTTTCGACTGGACAACAGCGCATGTGACAGTAAGAACGTTATTTGTCCAGTATAGATTGCTGGAAACAACGTATTCTTTGATCTTGAAATTAACACGGAAAATTAAACATCTTCTGTCTGTTGCCGGAGCACTAAAAAATGATTTGAGTTGTAAGCCACAAAGCCTAGTCCATGCATGAATTTGAAGCATTTCTCTCTCAAATTGATGAATATCCGTTTTGCCAGAAGCAGAATTGTTACTGGGCCGGACTTTAAAACTTAAATTAAGAAGGTCGAATAAGAAAAGAATTGCAATACCTTACTTAATTCAAACGGGGCGAGATATTATATCATTGTGTGAACTTTCATAAGACAAAACATCCTTTTATGCAATAGAAAAGCACAGTACTATCAACAGACTCGTTAGAGAAACATGTACAAACAAACAGAGAAGAGAATTTGGAGCACATCTCCCCACTTGCACTGTCAACATCGTCTCGTTTACTTATTTTATTCTGGCTTAGTTATTCTTCGATCGGCGGCCCAAAAAAAGATTTAAAAAAAGATAATGGTTTAACATAGAAGGACATTAAAAACGACATTCAGGTGGTATAGCTAGTTGGATGATGTCGGGACCATCTTCAATATCTCACATCGGCATGGTGCGTTCACGATTTTATTCACAGAATGCTCCTAACAAGGTTTAAATTCAAGGCATACCATGATGAAGAGCAAACACCTTTATTGTCCGAGGGACTAATTATCCGAAGATCTCGCTTAGGTGAAGCCGCACAAAATCGACTCCTATTTGAGAGAAAGGCCACGCGGCAGGAGATGAGAACACAGACAAGTTACTGACTAAAATAAGCCCTTGTCACAAAATAAATAAATAAGTACAACCAACTATTGTAGCTGCTCCAATTCCCCGGGTGAGCTTTCCACATCAATTTCACCCAACTCCTCCTTCTCTCCCCTTAAATAATAATTACGTGAAACATCGTTTTGTCATATTACAGGCCCTTGTCCTTTCAATTATTTTAATCGCAGAAGACCCCGACAGCCGCGCATGGTCGTACTAGAAAAGTTTGAGCAGACTTGGCTTGAGTTATTGCTTCCAGAAATTGAAATTCGAGCGACCCAAGAATTCCGATCTCGACCCCCATCAATTTCTGTCGGATTCTCCCGGATACGCATTCGATTTTTTTGGCAATAAAATGTGACAGGGTCGAGTAATATATTCGAAGATTTGTCAAGGAGCATGTCATGGGGGCCGGACGCACTTTCCTGGTTTTAATAAGAAACGTTTTTCATTTAAACGATATTTTTAACACTCGGGGTCCATTCATGCTTCCAAATCCTGAATGACAGGCCTTCGTCGACCTCTTTGCCATTTCCCGAATCCATAGAGCATCTACCAGTGGACTCAAAACGTGTAACTCGAACCGATCGATCTTCATCTATGTCGTCACCTTTCCGACAACATGAGTATCCAGACAGTATAACTACGTGCGCGTAGTAGATATATTCGTGCTGCACATCTTTGTTCTGAAGAAACTGGGGTTGAAGCAGCCGGGCTGGAGTCCCGTATGGCCAGCAATGAACTGAGTTCTCACCTATATAAGCGAGGAATTCATCCGTGCGAGATCGCCAACTTTTGAGATGGTGGAGATGTTCGAGAATGGGAAATAAAAGACAAGTGAAATAGCAACAGTAACGCATGCAAGAGAGATCGCTCGAGGAAGCAGGATCCTATTCTGGAATTCCAGACTTGCCTAATGCAATTCCAAGATCGATCTTTGTACTCAAACATTGAGACAGAGTAGTGTACCAAGATTCTCATACCCCGGGCAATCCAATTCCAACATGGAGCAAACAAGAAATTAGTACGACGTTGAGAAGGTTCCTGCGCAAGATATGATCCCGTGCGTTTTGGCACGGTCGACTTAGTACCCATAGCAAAGCTACAGTACATATAACTCGTATTTCATATGAGAAACAAAAACCCTCTGTCCCACAAGCATGGCTCTAAAGTAGTCCATCACAAATGGGGATGAGAATGTCGGTATAATCCGAAGACGTAGTGCACACACTACCGCTAAAGAATACGCAATATGGCTAAAGACCATATAACACTCGAACCTAGGAAATGCGTAATACTTTTAATTCACAATTCCTGTCTCTAAAACCAAGAATTACCACAGAACAGAGAAGACTAACCAAGTATAACATTCTGGGAGTAACTGCAGATTCAGTAAAGACGGGAATCATGGTGCACAAAGGGCCTATGCAGCCTTGAAGATGCAAGATGCACTAGACATGACGTACTGTCAAAATCTAGTTGCAGTGCATTGCACATGTGAAAAGTAATAGGAAGCATAAACACCCAATCGAATGTTAGAAAGTAGAATCTTAGATACAGAAGACATTGGTTTGTGAAAGAAAAGAACCCGAAGCTCATATTTACTCCCATTTTCCGAATGCAAAGAATGATATTGGCTTCCATTGCACCTACATTCTCTATAAACTTTGTCATGCCACTTGATCATGTAACTTCAGTTAATTGCAAACAAACACAAGGAACATGAAGTGTTGCTCTGACAAAAGTGACCATCGAATTGAACAAAAAACAAATTAGGGAGCAATTTCAAGCCTGGGCTCAAACGAAAAACCAGTGAAAAGCTGAAGAGGGAATTTCTTCGTCACAGGGCACTTTGGGGACCACTTCCATTGTTTTTGGTTCATGTCAAAAAGAAGAAGCATCGAAGAGCCATAGCTCTGGATGTATATCAGATCATCCATACCGCTGCTGGCAAAAACATCATCAAGTTCCCCAAATCCTTGAAAGCACTTATGTGGCATGCGGGCGATCTCTTGCCACTCCCTCCCTTTTAACATCCAGATGCCAATCCCCTTAATTATGTCAGGCCGATCTTGTTTACCAATTCCTCCCACCATAACCAGGCTTTCCTTCAGATTCATCAGACGGCCACAGGTAAGGGGGCAAGGTACCGGGATGGAGTTTCTGATCAACAGACCATGGGAAGATCGGCCCGAGAGATCATACATGATTAGGCCGTGTCGGCTTTCCGGAGCACCACCACCCGTCGAGTAAATCAAGAAATACAAAATTCCATCACAAATCACACTCTCATCACCAGCCCTCCAACCGCTGAAAACCTCAGAGGCTGAGGTGGCCCATGTCATGGTCTCGGAATCATATAGATAAATTGAAAGATCCCACTTGAAAAAATTCCCAGGGACTTGCTTTGATTTCACAATGGAGATCTGATAACCTTTGGAAACTCTGCTGGCCGACATTGCCAGGGCACTATAATCAGAAAATTTCAAACCTGGGGGCTCTGCTAGCTTCCTCGAACATCTAGTGATGGGATTGCAAACGTACAATTCACTTCTACTGTCATTGTCCATGAAGGAAACCAACCCACACGAAGAAGCTTTGAACCAATTGGATGTTTCGATGCAAGGCAGGTCAATATTGTGCCACTTTTTAAGGATTGGATCATAGGCATACCCACCAGGCTCGTCAGAACTCGTAAACATAAAATACCAAGGTTTCTGTGACAGTACCTGTGCAAGGTTCCATAAGAACCTTCTTGAGCTAACTAACTCATGCCATCTTTTACAGACAGAACCTGCTCTGAATATGCTTGCAACAGGGAGACAAGCCAAGATTCGTTCCAAGAGATCATCCGGCAAGATCAAATCCAGAGAGTCTGCAGAAGCTGCTTGATTGCCTTCATCACTAAGCTCAGAGAACGATTCGAACTCACCTATGTCTCTAGCAGTATCATCATTGCAGTGACTAACCCAAGATGTTTCTCCATCCATCATCTCCAACTATAACTAAAAGGCCTGAGAATGATAAAAATTTGTCAAACCTAGATAAATGAAAGAAAAAGTGCTGCAAAGAAAACTGAAGAGAAGATCAGACGAGTTACTAGTTGCAAAAATCTTTTGGAAAGGATAAAACAGATTAGTTGAATGAAAAGATTAGTCAAAAACATATCAAACGTTGGAAATCTAGTTATATAACGATATCATAATCCCTTAGTGACCTCCAAAGAAAAGCTCATCTGCGGATGCCATCAAAGAAAAACATGAGAAAGTCCTCACCAATGTCAGAATTCGCCATTAATCATCAAAACTTAGACAGCAACATACCCATGAAGACAAATCAAATCAAATCAGACTTATTCTAGAGGTTGCTCGATTCAATCAAGTTGCAGAATATCTGAAGCACAACCGTCAGATGACAATGTCCACGAGTTTAATAACTTACCCCCATGAAAAGAAACCACATTCAGGTACAGATAAAGCAAAGCCAGAAAGATAAATCACTTCATTTATCATCATGATCGCAACAGGGACCAGCACAAAACAACATAAATATTTATATTTTAGCTGGATCCAAAGAGTCATGGCTAACAACCAAACCAAGCAATACTCGGGCACCCAAAGCAGAGGCATAGCAATTTCGGCTGAGCTAAAAGGAAAAAGGAAAAAAGGACTAGAAAAACCAATCACACTCAAAGCCCCACCCACCAGTGCTAAGAAATGACACATCCTAGCTGAACCCACCTCGTGGATTGAAACCACAACCGGATCAACGAAGCACTGGAAAGGAAAAAAAAAACGAAATAGCTCCATTAGATCGAGAGAAGAAAAGAACCTGGTCGAGAGCCTTCTTCAGAGTTGGAGACTCAATGGGCAAAAGCAGATTCAGGCGAAAGTTTCGAGATTTGCGAGAGGGAGTCGATTCGACGGCGAAGTATCCGAAAAGGAGCTCCTTTGACAGCGAATACGAAACGGCGGTACCATAAAACTCTACAGTACAACAGACGAACACAAACAACGGGGAGAAAAAATCGAAACCGTGTGCAGGAGATTCCGAAAAGGATGAAATGGGGTTGCTCCAGATTTGGCAGATAACCACGCCCGAGCAACCCACCGCCACCGAGAGAGAGAGAGAGGATTTTCACTTACATAGGTGCTTTGGAGGTGGGAATTTTTAATGGAGAGAAACGACCGGCGAGGAATGAAATCAGAGAAGGCGGCTTCTCGCTAGGAGGCTGCAGTTCTGGTTGTGGATGCAGAGAGAGAGAGAGAGGGTTTTTGTGGCGTGGGGACAAGAGCCCGTAGTAGTTTAGAGAGAGAAAGAGGGCGGCGCGTGCACCCACGCAGGCTGTCACTGGCGCTGTGCCTCGGCCACTGCTGCGAGTTGAGGGGTGGAGAGAGAGAGAGAGAGAGAGAGGAGAGAATAGAAGAGAGAATGAGGGCAAGGCAAGAGTGGAGACGGAGTGAGGAAATTAGGATTCTTATTGTTGAAAAAAAAAGCATTGTTAGTGTAATGTAATGTGCTCCTCCAAAGGAGATCAGCCGTTCGATTTGCATCGACACCAAATCTTTAAAACCAGATTTGTATTATGTGGCTGAGCCACCAATCTCGATTTTTAAGTCACGGCGACAGACTTGTCTCGCCAATTTCGTATTCAAAATAATCATAAGATCAAAGTATCCGAAACGAGCACGAAACTCTTGTTACGATGCTTACAGGAGTCCACCAGCATTGGTTGTGCCACCCCCGTCTTATTATATGTAACAAAGAAAATTTCTACGTATGCAATCAAGTCCAAATTAAAAATAACCATAGAAAAAATCGTGATATCATATTTACTCTTTAATTAAGTCGTTTGTTTGTGATTAAGAATTTCTCTTTATAAAATAAGCATCGTAATTGCCTTTCTACATCCATATTGTTGAACATGCTAGTAAAAACTGAGTATTTTCTTTTCTTTTCTTTTCTTCCGCGTATGAAGCACAAAAGTCGTCCCTTTCGTAAAAGGGAAAAGGGGGAAATCAAACAAAATTGTTGGAATTTCGGGCACGATGAATAGGGAATTTTGTAATGCCATCTTACTCATCAATCTCCATTCTTGACTTTATCCTTCTTCTTTTTCCTTGCTAGCAGTATTTAGTGCCCACTCCTTTTTTTTTTTCCAATTTGTGCTTCCAGTTTGTCTCCCACCCCTCAGATTTTACGTTATTTTCTTATTCCTTACTAAGTATAGGTTTCTCTTTTTTTAATAAAAAAATTAAAACCAGTTGAAGGCTTGCATACACTGATTTCCCAATAAAATTGGTGATTCGAAATGTCAACTCGAGAATTGGTCTGTTTTCTCAGGGTTTTTATTGATCGCGATCTTTCGAAATGTGTGTAGAAACCAAAGCCACGCAATGTAATTAGGGGAGAAAGAACAATCAAATGGGTCTCTTGTTGTATCAAATTTGGCAATTGGGATAACACACAATCTATAATCATATTCAAATGATTATTCTCCAAAAGGTTCTTTTAAGGCTAATGCTTTGTTTGTAGAGCTTTCCTAGATGTTTCCGACATATAGTTTTATATCTGATGCAACCAAAGAAAGGCATTGATCACCTAAATCAATTTGGCATCCAAGTGCTCGTACTTTGTTATAAAAGAGGAGGAGAGAAGAGAGAGGAAGAGGGGGTTGTGGTCTCTTAGTGGTGCCACCACTATGAAACTCCCTTTCCAACCAAGCCACCTTAGGCGCCACATTAGGTCATGTCTCATTTCCAATATAGATAATATTTTTAATTCAATTTTCCATTGAGTTTGCAGTCTTGGTTTCATTTATTTCATGAAAAATAGATAATCTGAAAAATATTTTTATAAAAATGATCGATACTATCATCGAGAATAATTAGTCAAAAAAATGTTTTCATTATCGATTAAAATTCGTGTCGATATATTTTTGTGGGGCGGTGAAAAATATTTTCCGTGTATTAATTATTTAAAGCAATGCAAGTAATCATTTTTGGGAAAATATCGTCAGTGCAAGCGATACAAGAGATCATTTTTGGGAAAATACTTTTCAAATTATTTATTTCTCGTGAAACAAATTAAGCTCTCGTGAACAATAAAATCACAGTAGACAAAATTCAATCTGACCCAACATCGAAAGCGATGTGTTTCAAACTTTTGCCGCTACTATATTCCATTTGTTAATCATTCTGCGACATCGATATGACAATTACATGGATCTTCCGGGCCACTAAATCGGTCCTATTTGTAGGCAACCTTCTTTTTCTTTTCTTTTCTTTTCTTTTCTTTTTTCGTTTTCACTCTTTTCCTTGGAATTAAAGGATTATCGATAGACAAAAAAACAATCCCCGAAATTAATATTTCGTGAGTTTGATAACATGCCTCAGCATATAATTTTATACTCACTTCACCAACGCATGGCGTTAACAAGAATGATCCATTATCTCCGCAATGACTCGATGAAGAAGCCATGCTTTGCTCTCCTATCGCCTCGACGGAAACTTTCTCAATGCCCTAAACATTTGCCCCATCGTGCTTCTCTTAATGGATTCTTACCTCATCGACAGCATAACATGGGATTCGGCCGATGCTCAATCTCGGCCGACGGCTTCCGTAATTGAATGGCTACGAGGAACCCAAGAGGCTTTTAGTTTCTATGGGTAAAGCTGCGGATTGAATGGAAGCTAGAGGTATACCTTTCTTTCGACGTGGGAAGCGTGTTGTTGCTAATTAGGTGAATCAGGCATGGTAAATTTGCCCCGATATCATCATCGTTACGACGTGTTTATGAGTTATTTTAGAGAAGTTGCGCGTTGAAAACTCGACGTGGTGTTAAGCATTTAATATATCATAGTTAACCCATAACTTATTGACGGTCGATAGACTTGTATTCATGCACCGTCTTGACGATCTCCTTAAACAAATGTATAGGGTTTTTATTACGCACTCCCAACAGATAGTTAGATTGATAGGCACCCAATATGTTCCGACGTTGAGTGTATATGTCAAAGGAGGAATCGAATGATCAATCCGGCTACCGGGCAGGTGGGCATCGTGTCGCAGTAATGCGAGCCCAATATCAGATCAGAAGTAAGGGGAACAAACCTAACACTACCTCGTGTGTGAGGGGGAGATTGTCACGATGCACGTGCAAGTTGTGCTGAAAATGTCCCGCATCGAAAAATCGATATTATGTTGAGCAAGAATTGTCATTGCCGCATCATAATTCATCGGTTTAATTTTATTTTAGTAAAGTTACGTACAACTAAATATGTGGAATGTCTTTCTTTTAACGATCTATTTTTGTGATGTCCTCGGGTGAAGGTGTACATATATTATATAATATGTACGAGAGAAAAGAAGAAGAAGAGAAATCAACCTCCTTTTTTCGGGGGTGGTTCTTTTTTTATGGATTTGCTGCTGGGTTTATCAATTCAAGTGCACCAACGCATGGAGGAGAGGAAAAATAATATCGGAACTGCAAAGTGCTCCCCATACGATTCGGCACGTCACGCGTCCGCACTCATAATCTTTGGAATTCCCTTGCAAATTAATTAATCTAATTCCTTGAGTCGATCGATTCCGACGTGGGATGCCTTCTCGGATTTGGATTAGGTCGACGTGCGTCATCTTCGGCCGTCGCTGGGAAAAATTCAAAAGAAAAATCTCTATTAATGGGGTTGTCCGATTTGAAATTAAATGACCTATAAGTCAAGTCGAGATCCTTGGTTCCATCGCGTGATCTTTTTTCTTTCTTTATTTTTTTATCACTAGCTTTTAACCCGAAGTATGGGGAAAAAAGAAGAAGAAGAAGGCGTCTTGACTAGGGGAAAAGGGGGAAAAAAGCAAAAAGAAAAAACCGAAAACCAAGCATCGTATCAAAGGAACAACCTTGGTTGCTTCACCATGAAGCATGCAGAAATTGAAAAAAAAAAAAAAGACACGATTAAAAAAAAGAAGGGTACGAACCGAAAGCAATTAGTGATGCACGGCAAGTATTATACGCATGACACTTCCTGACATTTTTTTTTGGCATTACTGTTTTATTTCCGGATCGAATATCACTAGGAAATGAACCAGTTGGGTCGAAAAGATTTCGTGATCGAGCCTCGATAGAGAAAACATACGGAAAAAGAAAATTAATAACGAAAGCGAGCAAGGACGGCGCCCCTCCTCTTGCCAATGGGCAAATTGACAAGAGCAAGTCTTTAATCGGCACCAACAACAATCCATCGCGATAAATTTCGTAAGTCCGGCAATGCGGGCTAATCTAAAGAAAAAGAAAGCACATGAAAAGAAGAATAACAAGACTGAAAGTAACGAAAGTGACGAGTAAAAGAAGAGAGAGAAAGAGCAACAGCTGTGATGGTTCTCTTTTGTACATGGGGCTGGGGAATCAATGCAAGGTTTAGATCTTTTGCCAGTGCAGCGGAAGGACAGCTTGTCATCTCGACGGACTCGACCCCGTCTCTTGCACAAGAACGACGTCGGAATCATTGCTGAGTTAATCGGCGCAACGCCGACGTCTCCTTCGACTCCCATGGAGTCTTCGGCTCCTTCGAGGAAAATTATTGTCCGTGCGCCGCCCACTTGTAGGTCGGTGGAGGCGGCCTCCCTCCCTGTGTTCCTATCCTGGTGTAGACCCCTCGGGCAGGTTTGGTTCGAGCTTTTTCTGCGACTCCTTTTTCCCTTGTCTTGGGTTTCGGGTAACAGAGACTGGTCTGTGGTTAAGATGGATTGGCAAGTTCGGGACTTCGGATCGGAGTTTTACCGTTCGAGGAGACGACGGAGGGAGCTGTCGATTGGTCTCGTCGGTAGGGGTGAGTGGTTCCCCGGGCGGTCCGGTTCCCCTCCGGAACCAGGAACCGGACCGGTGAGACCGGTTCCCGTTCTCTAGGACCGTGGACCGGACCGCCAAAATCTTGGACCGAACCGGACCGGACCCGTCGGTCCGGTCCGGTTCTTGGGCGGTTCAATGGGACCGGGAAAGAAACCTAAAATTAAGAGAGAGAGAGAGAGAGAGAGAGAGAGAGAGAGAGAGAGGGGCTTCGTCTGGATCGGTTGGGCTCCTTAGCTCGACATCTTGATCCGCCCGTCGGTCGGCAGGTTCGTGACATATTGCGAGTGGAGCTCGGTCATAGAGGTGCTTGGGGAGGGCCTCCCATTGGTCTTGTTTTCCAAATGTAGTTCGGACCAAGGGCTGGTGCCGAGGGCCGACTGAGATGGATCTAACTTGACGCCATGACAACGGGCTCACACCTAAACGTGTTGTTCCCGCATAGAGTCTTTTCATTTTTATTTTTTTTAATCTCTAATCGGTCCGGTCCGGTCCTCCTAGGAACCGGGAACCGGACCGCCCGGACACCGGTTCCACTTTTGGGAACCGAGGACCTAGTCCAGGCGGTTCCCGGTTCGGGCGGTACAATTTGCTCACTCCTACTCGTCGGACCAGCTTCGTGGTGTTTTCTTTTTCATGTCAGTCGCTGTGTAGAAAGCCACGCCGGAAGTGCGACGCTCCGACATTACCTATAATACGGATATTGTCCGCTTTTGACACTGAATATTCACTATTTTATTCTCCTTGATCTATCCGAGAAAATGTCCATACTATTAAGGAGGCCACATGCCTTATAAGTTGACCCTAAAACTCCCCTCTAGACAATGTGGAACAAGAGAAATACTCTCATTTGCTTACGTCTAGGGACCGAAGCATCGTCATCCCCTGAGTCGTTTCACTCTCTCTCCCTTAGGAGCACAGCGTCCTCACTGTGGTCTCGTACGCGATCGGGAGTCAGCTTCGATACCACTTATAGCGTTATCCATTAGTACAGATATTATCTGCTTTGGATATTGAGTCCTCACGATTTTGTTCTCCTCGGTCTATTAGAAAAAATGCGTCTATACTATGAAAAGGGTTCAATGCCTTATAAGTTGGCCTTAGGACTCTCCTCTAGACAATGCAGGACGAGAAAAGTGTCCCATTTGCGCGGGTTCAAGGACCGAGACGCGGATGCATCGCCATCCCTCCTCCCCGCGCACCGTTACCTGAATCGTCACAGGTAGAACATCTCCGCGAAAAGGTGGCACTATTTGCGCACCTGTTTAGGTTCACGACGCGCGTTTTTCAAGTGA
This sequence comes from Melaleuca quinquenervia, assembly GCA_030064385.1. Taxonomy (NCBI): domain Eukaryota; kingdom Viridiplantae; phylum Streptophyta; class Magnoliopsida; order Myrtales; family Myrtaceae; genus Melaleuca; species Melaleuca quinquenervia. Next base: position 15,926,362 of record CM057721.1, on the reverse strand, counting down.
ATTGTCTACGACACCCTAACTTCTCCCCCCGCCCTGCGATCATCTAGTACATGGATGCTTTTTTTTTCCCCCTCTTTTTGTGGCTTTTCTTTCCGTATGTATGTTGCCGGGCTTAGGCGTTGGAAGTTCATCCTTTTCGTGCTTCATCCAAGTATCTCAGGGTTTATATACCAAGAATATCCCTCGAGTTCATGATTTCCTTCGTGTTTGATGCGCATTGCTTCGCAGAGTGACTTTTTTCTTCTTCTTCTTTCCTTTCCACAGTGCTGATTCGTTTTTGGCCGACTCCGTAGCCCGTCTTTTGAATTGATTATCCAGAGAAGATAGGCGAAAGGTACTTAGCATGAGAAAACCAAACTAACGAAGGAACTGTTGGGAGAGAAAGCTAACAAATTCAACCTCGGCCACCAACTGGCTCCTGTAATCAGGCCATATCAACTCCAGAGACTGTAAACACAGCGCTGGACGATCCGAAACGAGGTAACGATAACACCCACAAATTTGATTTCGAATACCCGATGAGATAAAAATTACGGACCGCTCTAAAAACTTTTACTAATCACAAAAAAAAAATCGACAGAATACAGAACAATTCGTCTCTAGCCGTATAGTTAGAGACTCAACACATCAACAATATGACCATATGCCCTCGCCATAGAAGGGGATCAGCACAAAGGGCTAAGCTGACCATTGCTGCGTAAAATGAGCGAAGATTTGGAGAAGGGTTTCAATAATTAAAACATTCACTCTATAACTCTTGATCTCGCGACAACAAAGCAAATCCCATCAAGTTTTCACCGCCGAATCATTCCCGGAAGTTGGCTGCCTCTTCTGCTGTCCAAATCGTCGGTCTCTCCCCCACTTTGTTTTTCTCCTCCTCTTCTTTGGTCCCTCCTTGCTCCTTCAGCTCTTTTCTTTCTTCGTTTTCTTAAATGGGTAATGAGCAAGGCCCCCACCAGGGGCACCCATCCCAACAAATCTCCCCCTTCGCCTCGGGAGGAAAGCTTCATGGGGCTCACTTTGTTCCTGCAGAATCGAGTTCCACCGAGGACAAGATTTTGGCCTTCATATAAAATCCGTCATCATTGGTGTGGACTTTCTTGAGTAGAATGTGTTTCTTTTCTAATTTCTCTCACATCTGATGATATTTCACATTTTTTTGTGTACTTTGATCTTGAATGCAACATCCAGATTTGTACAGAGATAGACAGTGCTCGCACTGTTGCTGTAAAAAAACAATTTTCTTTAGCTTCAAACCATCTCTTGTAGGAATTTCTTCGTCCACGAAAGTTATTTTACATCTTTTTGTAATAGCAATACCTAACATCATTTATTACTCTACTCCGGTCGCGGACAATACCGCACGTTCTTGTAATTTTGATCCTTAAGAAATCGTTTCCCAGCAAAACTTGTCACGTGACTTGATGTGGATTTTGGAGAGTTAATGTCACCGGCATAATCTACATTTAAGTAGTCGATCAACTAGGGCTTTCTTTTTTCACTGACCTCGACATGCCGTGTAAGGTAATGGATAATAACCGGATGCCACATCAATAATTTCTAACGGCAGTTGATCAGAATGATTACGTTAGAATTTCTCGTAAATGTCTAAAACTATATTAGCAAAAATGAAGATTTCATGGCAGAATTGGCATTCGTCTAATAGATTTGAGACCGATTGGTAATTCTTTCCTAATCAGCGTGGCAAGAAAAAAAAATACGACGAGGCCCTTTTAGAGAATGAAAATGATGGCTTTTAATGTCAAACAATTATGCAAGAAGAAGAAAGAGGAAGAGGAAGGAAAGCCAAAAAAGGGGTCCCAAATGCTTGCCGGTTTGGTTTTTAGCATAGGTTTGGAAAGTAGTCCCGCCCTCTTCTGAATTGATTGTTACATAACTCGATGAAGAGCTCAATAAGAGCTCCAATAAATGAGCCACATATTTGTAGGTCTCCATGTGCACATTATTGGCAATACATAAAATTTTGCATTTATTGAACATGAATTTACAAACTACAAGAGAAATCTCGAACATGACATTGTTCAGTGCATTAACACTGTCGGAACCGATAATAGCGATCAGAATGAATGCAGTTGCATTTTGAAACAAAATCTAATATGTTATAAAGAAGAGAATAAACTTAGCAGGGTGCACTCAAATCGTTATGGAATGGCCACAAGTACAATCTTTTCTTTTTGGGTACATAGTATGCACGAGACATGCAATTTCAAGATGTTGCGAAATCAAGCTCTTAGCAAGAGCCTCCGTGAAAACACCGATGTCTTGCTACCAAACCAATGCTCAAATCCCGCTAATGGTGGCAGACTATATGATAATGAATATGAGAAAATAAATTATTTTTTATATATCTTTTTTATTTTATTTTTCCCAAAGTTTGATGAGGGCATGAAAGCTAAAAAAAGCATGTTTAGGTGGGCAGAGCAGTTGTGAAGATGACCGACGGTGGTCTACGGACTAGGCGGGCATGACTTTCAACCACAGAACTACATGTTATTCTTTGACATCAGAATCGAACTACAGAAAAGAGCGAGATCAGAAGCTTAAGTACTCTATGATCAATCAGTCAATCAATTAATTAACTAATTAATCAGGGGCAAGTGACCAAAAAACAAGGACATCTTCCAAGCAAAGGCAGCAAGCAAGGTAGGCAACGAGGTGAATTTGGACCCTTCAATCATTGCAGAGTCCATTGCCAAGTGATAAGAAGGAGATTTTGGATCCTTCCGCCGTCCATTCCATGCATTAAATCCATTCGGTCGATTCATTGCTTGTCACGGAATGATTGGTCATGCATATTGAGGAAGAAGATATTTGAACTCACTCCATCATCTGAAGAACTGGGCAAGCTGTACGTATCAATTCAGTCCATTGATGTAATTTCTCGGTGAAGATGCGAGCATGACAACCAATGCATCATGTATCCATCGAGGAGGATAGAACATCTTAACTATGTGGGCTGTCCATAAGATCAGACACAGTGAAGTCTCTATACGCGCATCGGTTCATATGTCTGACAAGACCTGAAGCCACTCTACTAAACTAGGGCGCATGCAAAACCCATGCAATCTCGCCATCGTCAACCCTAAAGGGAGGGAGGTGAAGAAAAAGGACGAAAAGTGAAGACTGGACGTTTCTTTACCAGACCTAACAGGCCAAATTTCTTCAGCGACCGGACAGATAGAAGTTAAAAGAGAAATAATAGCGATCACAAAAGGTTAAGTAGAGCTGAGTATGACCCCACAAAGAAGTCACAATCACCAACGTGAGCAGAGATGGTTCTCGTTTTGGTTGCAGACAAAATGCATAAAATAATGCGGGTGTGTCTCTGTGCGTGCAGTAGTTGCTGCAGAGTGGGCGAGAAATCTGGAGACGTCAGGGGGAAAAACAATAAAGAAAGCAGAGAGAGAAGGGACGAGGAGTCCTCAGAGCCACGTATCGATCCCCATGCAAAGGAAAGACAGATTTTCGACTTTATTTTCGACATCAATTCAGTCAGTTCCATCGTGCTTCGTGCCATCTCTCTGTTCTTCTTCACCTTCTCCTTCTGAATTTCCTCGTGTTTCGTAGTGGATGTCGAACTGTACAATTCAAGAGGCGGACTTGCACCATTTGGTCAGTGGCTGACCGGCGTTTCGATGGTGACGACTGGTTTTCTCTTGTGATCCCAGACTCGTGAAAACAGGTTTTCACTTGGGCATGTTTGCCCGTTAATTTTCACGCAAGTAAGTTCCCTTTCCCCTTCTTCCCTGGCGAGCGAATCGATGACGGTTTGCAGATGTTCTATAAATGGCACGATTTTGGGTACGGGGGTTTATTGCAGGCTCGGTAACCAATTTAGTTGCTCACAGGTGGTTTGGACGTAAGGACAGCTTAAGATCAAAAGGAAATGTCGTTAAGGATTGGACTCGTTAGTCGGCAGATTTTGGTCAACAAGATGAAACCCGCGAGCGAACCACAGATAAGAGTGATGATGAACGGCGATCGTAAGCAAAGCTTGGCCCAGAACTGATGGCTCCAGCACTTTGGGCTTTCATCATCTATATCGTAATTAAAAGAGCTGTTTCATTCTTTTAACAGCCCACTTTGGTCTTTTCGGTTGTGCATTTCTTGGGCCAGGCCCTTTTGCATTGTGCGACAGAGTTTGAGCAGAATTTCTCAAGTTCTTATTGTTCTCGGAGCCAGAGAGCTAGACCAAAATTGAAGTATTGATCAATGCAACAAAGACGAAAAACACAGGGTCGTCATGTGACACAGTAGCCTAAACAACAAGCCAGAAGCAGAAAGGACGAGCTTTACGAGAGACGGTTATTCCATGACATAGAACATACTTGCTCCATACGGACAAACACATCACCGCAATCACTCATCTCCCAGAAACTAACGATGAAGACTCGCCTATGAAACATTAACCAGCCATCCCCTCAATTCACAGTATCGGCGCATGACTTGGCATTTGAAGATCGAGGCTTTGCCGCCACCGTTCTGCACCTCGATTTCATTCTCTTATTCTTGGCCAATCTCCTCTCCAAATCCTTCACTCTTCCAGTCAATTCGGATATCACGTTCAACTGCTCTTTCCCCGCTTTCATCAGTTTATCCATCATCTCCCTCAGTTCCCCGTTCTCTTTGATTAGTATCTTGTTCACGTCCATCTCCTCCATAGGTTTGCTCACATTTGAATCATCGAGATTAGGCGGTGACTGCTTGAATTGCTCAACCCCTTCATCTGAGATAGGTTTATCCAGAGCAACAGCCACCTTCTCCTCGCAATTGGCTTCTTGTTCGTCTACTTGCTCTCCCACATGCTTCGTCAGGTCGATATTCTTGGCATTTGCTGCAATCAGTTCTTCATTCTCCCCAGCAAGAGCTCCACCGTTCAGCATGTCAGAGCAATTGCAACGAAGATTAGCAGAGATGATGGCCCAGTCTTCATTTACATCTGGACAGGTTTCCACTGTGGGTCCTAACATCCCCGGCTGAGCTGCTTCTGGTCGAGGAGGCAAAATGGCTTCATCACTATCGCCCTCTTCATGTGTCTGGTCTCGTTCTGCTCCATTGAATGCATCCTGCGAAGATTCCCCGCTCTTTAAAGAGCCAGCAGGTGACAAATCATCTGGTCCTGGTGCAACCAGCTGCTCTAGATGCACATCGTCAACTACTTCCGAATCTGAAGCCATAGCTTTGGGCACTTCCAGCTGCCGCACCTCAGTACTTGGTTTGCCAAAATTTTGTGGAGTAGTAACAGCATCGCTGCCTTCAGCACGCTTATCATGTCCATTGAGCACAGAATCTACTTCACCAAACTTATCATGCTCGCTGACCACAGAATCTGCATCGTCCTCTGCGATATGGATTTTACTCGCTGCTTCCACTTCAGGTTCTCTTCCATGACATATCAAGTTATCATCTCCAGTGCACAAGGTTGGGCCCGGAAGAGTATCAGGCTCCAATCCAGCACTGTCCAATGCCGTGGTTCCTTTCTCCTCATCTGCTGGTGGCAATGGTTGCAGAGCAGAAGTTCCTTGATCTTTGCTCATAAACTCCATTTTCGTGCCACTTCCATCTCCTAAATCAGCTGCCAGCATAATCTCATCTTCAACCACAGAATCATAATTACTGTTCTCCAACGTGGCTAATTCCAAGCTCTCATCCTTTTCTCCAAGAGGATGCTCCGGATTAGTCTCTGTAGGCTCCATGATGCTGACCACGGGTGGTTTGCCATCATCGATTTCAGATAGATGTCTGAAGTCACCTACGGGACAACATTGCAAGGCAGCTTGTTGTGACTCCACGTCCAAAGATGCTGACGGTTCACTTTTCAAATCTTCGACTGCCACTTGAGTCTGACTATCGATGATACCCAAGCATGCGTTCTCTGAGGGTTCAGACATTGAATTTCCAGCTTGGAGAAGTTGCAATTCATCTGATTCAAGCTGACCACCACTGTTCTCACCAACTGAAAGGCTCACTTCAGATTGTCTCTTTTCTTTCTCATGGTGTTCTTTCTCGCTGATAGTACATTCCTCATTCCTAGGAGTATCAGAGTTAGCAACACACCCCTCCGGGCTCTTCTTTGTCAGAGAATCGAGTTCCTCCTGTAAGGCAACTAGCTCCCTCGCCAAAGATTTTCGAATATCTCGCAAATTAGGATGCAATCCCTGGAGCAGAATAAAAACCCATACCGAATCAACAAGGAGAACTAGAAGAATCTCATAGAAACAAATCCATCAATAGTTTTAAACTTTCCGTGGCAAAAAGCAAACTCAAAAACACACAAATAGAAAAAGTTAAGATGAGCACTCATTCGTTAAAAATTCACGCAGTCTCCTAGCATCCAAGTCATGATAACCAATGACAGGGTTGTGTAGATTAATTAAAAAGTGTTCATATATTGAGTGCCCCTTCAAGATCTAATACAACCCAAAATATTCTTGAAAGAAAAAAAAGAGACACTTGAAAAGCCACAGCATGATCAAGCCCTTCTCTCACCTCGAATCCCATTTTTCAATGATTCCATGATCACCAATGAGTGTGGGGCTCCTATCCTGCCCTTTTCTAAGTATGAAGTTAAGTAAAATATAAACAACAAAATTCATTATAACAACTGGCTTACCTGAATTGTGTCAAGCTGTAGCAGAAGGTTCATTATAGATTCTCCGATGAGAACTTTCTGCCTTTCGAGTTTCCCATGATCGGGCAGAGTTTCAAATGAAGATGCTAGCTCCTGGATACTCTTCCTTACCTTCGTCACCTCATCACGCACCTTTGCCATTTGCTTTAGTTTCTTCAGGGTCTCCCATTTCCTTACTTGGAAACCGCGAAAAGCTGACTGAATGTGCATGGCAGCTTCTTCACCAGATAAAGTCCTTGAGGCTTCCAACTCTTTGCTTCTTTTTTCGGTGCTTTCATCACCTGCAACTTTGGCTCCGTTGTCCCCTTTAGTTTCACAAACCTCCTCCTTCTCACCGTGGCCTTTGTTCTCTTTAATCATTTCCGGAAATTCAACCTGGAAACTGCTTTTTGAGTCTTCACTACTGTTGTCGCTAGGACTATGAGTTTCCCCTTTCACCTCAATGACTTTCACTTCTTTCCTTTTCGGGTGCCCTTCTAAAGATCTGTTCATGCTTTGGGCGAGTGAATTTTGTTCTTTACTGACTTTTGAGGATGCATCACTTGAATTGCGAGATTTTGTTTCAGAACCTGGAGGACTAGGAGATCTTGAACTACCACTGCGGTATTTTTTCCTGGGCAAGGGATCAACTCTCAGACAAACTGGGGGCAATTTTGATGTTTTGGTTGGGGACGATGACGACTTTCTGGAATCAGATCCAGGGACTTTATCAACCGGTATATCTATAGTTCTTTTGTTCAAGGCATTTCCTGCTGCTTCTTGAGAGTCGTGCGAGTTATTCTTGATGTCGTTCACATGAATGTTCTTCTCCGCATTCTGATGGTGTGATCCAACTTCATTTCTGTAATTTTCTTGCGGTCCCCCATCTGAAGTTTTATTATGATTGTTATGAATCTGCAGTGGAAACACCTTTGCATTGGATTCAGGAGATTCCAGTCTATCGGCTTGTTCCTTCTCAGCACCTGCCTCCTCTTTTTTATCATAAGAAGGAACCCAGATGACAGGAAATGGATAGTTCCTTTCATTATTGCGCACATCCTGATTAAGAGATCTAATCTTTTCTCCTCCTGGTTTTGAATGGTCATCGTTGCCCATTGCGCCCATGAAGAAAGGAAACCAACTATTCCACCCTGGCTCGTCATGCAATGATGAAAGAGCCGGTTTCTTTTCCTGGGAAGCAGTATCAAGATCCATGATCCTTGGCGTTCCCTGCTCCTTTTTCCTGTTATTTTCAGGCGGGATCCATACAATCGGATATGGAAAGTTTCTCCAGTTCGCTGGCACCAAGGACTTTGAGTAATTCTCACCCTTCTTGTCTCGATCTAGTGCCTCTTCCTCTTCTATTTTGACACCCTTTTCACTTTTTGGGTCGCATACATGATGAGGGCATCCACAGCAATGGTGCTCTCGAACCGCATAAGGTCGTTCCATGGGATAAGCTGGCGGATAAGGCAATTCGTTCCCAGGATAAGCTGGCTGATAAGCCAAGCATTCAGCATTCCAAGGATAAGATCCCCAACAATGAATCGGTGGTGGCTGGAAAACGTGAGGGTAGGGTGGTCTGTGATAATAGCTGGGAGTTCCCATGTGGTTGTAGCAAGCACGGCACGGCACAGGATAGCTGCAATTACCAGCATACGGGTATGGCAAGGGCTCATGTGGAACAGGAAATACAGTCTGATTGATCCCCACTGGAGGTGGAATCTCATCTGACATTGGCTGGCGATGTTGCCTCCAAGGCGTTATGTAGCTTTGACGGGGATGAGAATCCGCGTGTCCATAAGCAGGTGACATCTTGAGTGGAAATTATGGATTTGTCACTCGGAGGTCACCAATATCAAATCTTATTCTGTGCAGTGAAGAATAAACCCCATCAGAAAAATAATGTATATTGCTGAAGCTAAAGGGAAAGAAGATGTCAAAAACTGATCTTGGCCAAGCAGAATAAAGCAAGATAGAGCTAGTAGTACTAACACCTATGCTAAGTAATTCTCCAGCAGAATTGTTCAAACCAGTAAGAGGTATTGCATGCATACAAGATATTATTTAAAGCAGCACATCATCATCATACAAGTCTATAGAACCAAGTTCAGCCAGAAAGGCAGACAGGCCTTGCAGCCAAGATGGAAAATGTCGATCTTATAGGCCCCTTCTTCAAACGACATATCTATATACAAACAAGAGTTGGCGACTATCTAATAGCAACAACCATCTCCAAAATCACTATTAAACAGTTTGGTCTATTAATATGGGTCTCAAAAAGCTGCAGAAAACATCAGACGCCGAACAGAAGTAAGAGAGAGGCACAGCTGTCTAATACTTCGTCACAACCCTATACTTCAGAGGATTTAAAAAAAATATCAGAAAGCAGAGATCATTCAAAAGGGGGCTCTTTTCCACACAATTTTGGGTATCTCACGAGATGGTTTGCAAAAATGCTCAGACAACAAAGAGAAGGTCATCGTGCCCTCAACATTTACTAACGTCTTTAACAAGAGCAGGGACAATGACGAAATCCCGCGGAGTACCTCCAACAACGAGCCGCGAGATACTCTGTTCTTATCAATTCTGCTAGCCAACTACATGCGCGAGTTCAAAAGATAACAATCATCGATGAACTGGGCGTCATCCGAAAAAGTATACGGAATGCCCGTGAACCAGATCACTTCACCGGCGATGGCAACAATAATAAGGGTTATCCAAGCAGATGATGCAGTCCACAATACCAACAAAATGAGTTCCTCCTCTCTGCTTCATCGCAATCACGAAACAAAGACCCAATTCACCGGAAAAAATTTCCTCGAAGAATCCACCATCCGGATCCAAATGGACTTTGCAACACACAGCTACGGCCTCTAAGAACGTGCAGAAACGAGAAGCAGAGAAGCGAAGAGGAAGAGAAGAAAGAACGCGACTTACAGCTTAACAAGACGCCGGAAAAGCGGAAAACAAAGACCGGAAGCTTGGTCGTAAGTTGTGAAGACCCACCGGGAACGGTTCCGCAAATCCGAATGACTCAGTTATCGGCGCAAATCGATGCAACCACCCGAACGAACGGATCGTTCTTCTTCTGCCTCTCTCTCTCTCTCTCTCTCTCTCTCTCTCTCTCTCTCTCTCTCTCTCTCCGAGCTTTTCTCTCTTGCAGCCAAGATCGAGTTACGAAGTCAGCGCTTCAGGACGTTCGGCTCGAGAGATTTATAAAGACGTACCAGCGTAGCGACGACGATAGAAGAATGAAGAAGAACGAAGAACAAAAGAACGTAGACAAGTCGAGATGTTTCGCGCCCTTTCTCCAGTCTGGAGAAGCGTCTGGATATTTCCGGCGCCAGGTGGATCTTGTCTCGACACGTGAGCCAATGGTTTGACCGTTTACCCAAGCTTCTTGTTTCTTCCGTGGGCCCCGCACATCGCCTCTCGTTAGTGTTAGGTTAAAAATTCGGGAATGGATCCCTGCACGAAGTTGCAAATCCCCACCGTCCAAGGGAAAAAACCCCGTCCCCTATCTTTGAATAGAGGATTTTAATTTTGAAGAAATCGAACGGTTCTCATTTAATAAAAGGAAAATATTTTTATTTTGTTTTTTGTTTTTGAAAAAAACGGAATTATCCGATTGAGATCAGACGGCCCAGATTCCAATCAAGACGCCATTAAGGTAGGTGATCCTTGCCCAAAATGCCCACCCCTCTCTCTCTCCACTTTTCACTGTGGATCCCTTGATCTAAATCTAGGGGATCCAAATCCAATTCAACAACATGAGGCCATCATATTCAAACAACATATTTGCCGTCCCTCAATAAATATAGTTAAAAATCTACTTATATAGATATAGAAAAGTAAAAAAATATTATATGTATTTTAAATGAAATAAAAAATATAATTTTGACTGTAAAATATTAACAAAGAATAAGTTTGTTATATCGGTGTACGTTAAATACCATGTTATGTCACAAGAAATATTTTAGGGTATAAATATATTATAATGAATATACTTTGGAGACTTTAACATCATAAAAAATTAAGATAAATGTACTGTAATAAGAATAGTTTAATATTTTTGGCGACGTTTGCCTAATTTAAAACACAAAATTCCATTGCTTAGGGCACTTTTATGCTGGTAAAGAAGTGATTGGACTTTTTTTTTAACTCCTTCACGTAAGAAATATTCTTAGCGGTCCAATTCTCCATCTTCACTGTTCCAACTCACATATTGCTCCTTTCTCGGGTGTCTAGGAAAGTCAGCCGCATTTCATTCGGCTCCTGGAAAAACCTTTAAGAATTGCCAAAAAACTTTAGGTTAAAGAGGGAAAATTTGTCAAAAAAGTCATAAACCTTTACCCACTTTGCCATTTTAATTCTAAATCTTTTTTTAAGCGGGATTCAGTTCTAAACATTTTTCCACTTTGCCATTTAGATCCTTTCGATGGATTTTGGCAGAAGAATACGACGACATGGTGACGCTGGAGCTTGCTAGCGCTCGGGCGACAGCATGTCTGAAATAAGGTTTTTCTTTTTTTTTTTCCTTCCTTTTTCTTTGGCTAGAGCTTGCCGACTACTTCAAAGGGCAGTGAAGCATTCGCCGACGACGGGCGAGGGCGGCAAGGGTTGGGGAAGCCGCCGCCATCGCCCTCGCTCGGCCCTCGTCAACCTCGCTAGTGACCCTTGGGCGCCGAGCGAAGCCGACCCCACCCAAATCTAGGCAAGGGCGGCCTCACCCAACCCTCGTTGGCAGTAGGCGAGGACTTCGCCGCCCTCGGGAGTGGCCAACAAGTGAAAAAACCTTGTTTCAGATACGTCGTTGCCCCATCATCATCTCGTCAGCGCCAGCAAGCTCCGATGTCGCCACGTCATCACCATGTATGCATTGTCTGGCCAAAATCCGTCGGAATGACTTAAATGGCAAAGTGACAAAAGGTTTAGAACTGAATCAGCTTGAAAAAAAGATCTATGACTTAAATGGTAACATGGATAAAGGTTTAGGACTTTTTTGGCAATTTTCCCGATTAAAGAGTATTTTTGAATCGAAAACTGTATTTAGTAGATTGTAATTTAAAAAAGAATCTGTACACAACTCTAATTAAATATTGTTTGGAAACAAGTACACTTGCAAAAGACTTTTGCTATTTCCCCCTCCAAAAAAAAAACGTCATAACTCTTCACTGGACGACGGTGAACCACTTAAGCAATCAACGAGCTAGATCTAGCACTGGAGGCCCTTATCTGAGGTTGCATGACCTTAAATGGTAAGGGCAAAAGTGAAGCTTCAAAAGACCTAGCACGTGTAAAATTGGAAGAAAAAATTGATTTAGCATTTCGGAAATTGATCAAAATCCAAAATTGGGTTGGCTTGCATTATTTGAAAATGCAACGCATCTTCAGAAACCTCTTTAAAAAAAAATTGCCAAACAACAATTACATTTGCAAGAGAGCTTTCTACAACTACAAGGCACATTTGCAAAGTCCAATCAAACGCAACGTGAAAGACCAATGAAAATTTGCTGGTTGATCATATGAAATTGGTTTCGGATTCTTTGAGAGCGGAGCCAAAATGCAAATGTACCACGAAGATGAATAATTGGGCGAGAAATTATCAACCCTTTACAAATCGTGTTATCACTGGGTGTCGAGACCCAGCCTGACAGGAATGGGGAAAAAGAAGCAGCCGTTGTGGTGACAAAGAGGACTTCAAATGATCAGTCAATTGCCTAAGAGCGAGTATAAACAGTAAACAGTGGGTATTTCCAGTGATAAAAGAATATCGCACCAGTACCCAAGAGGAATGAACAGAACGAAGACCGCACATTCAAGCCAAACATCGCTCGTTATTAACAAGCTAACTGTAGAGTGCTCGTATCAAGACCCTCAGAGGCACATGTCATCTAAAGACAGCTCCAATTTCAGAGGATAATTGCAGAGAAAGAACAAACTAGAATGAAATTTACAACGATTCAACCACAACATTCATGATACAGCACTAGCCTTCATCTTAGGCGCCTTTGGTTTGGCAAAGAAGGCTGACAGCATGCTTTTGCTACGAACAGGGGTACGAACAATCTCCCGGCGATTTGGGTTATCGAATGACCTGAATGTTGACAATGGTTTGGTACCCTCCCAAGAATCCTACAAGAGAACAGAGTCTTCTGTGAGTATTTTGATACTTTGAACAATTCTTCAAAGCAGAAGAGGTCCCCAAGGTGACCACTCGTACATCATCACTCACCACCTCAGAGAAGAGGTAAAACAATTCATAGTAAAAACATCTATCAGAGACGGAGTACTGTGTAACCTACTAAAAAGACAAATGAATGTCTTCAATCTTCTCAAGTAACAGATTACCCTGTGTGCAGCACCAATTGATGGCGGGACTGCACCATATGCAGAACCTCCTGTTAGAACCTGCAGATGACCCGCCAAGGATGTTGAAAGAGCTTTCTCGCCATCATCTACACAGATGACAAAATGAACACAATTGGAGATCATTCTTGTGTGCAGTAACAATGTCAGGAGAAATCACAAAAAGCTTGAAAGAGGAAGAAAAGCAAAACAGGACGCACCTAGCAGATGAAAGACTTGGGGCATCTTTGCAGAATCTTCAGTTCTGCAAATGAAGCAGAAATTAAGCACCAGTTTCTTCTTAACCAAGAGAATTGGTAAGCACAAGCTGACTAATTACCTTGCTGAAGCATTTTGAGTTCCTTTCAACGTGGACTTTGTTTCTGATGCTAAATGCCAAGAAAGTGTTTTTGCAGCAGGGGTACCTAGGATAGAAATGATCGGGCTTCATGTTGGAAAAGCAAAATAGTGCAAATTGGTGTAAGATTAGAGTAAATAGCTAGAGTGCCACGCTGTAAAGTCCATATACCTGAAGGCTGAAGACGAGATCGAGCTTGAAAATGATTTTGCCTGACATCCGTGTGAATTTGTGGACTAAAATGCACTTTCTTGTTGACAGAATCTAGCTCATTTGGAATAAGAAAAAGTTAAACATTGTACACAGATCGAGAGTATGCAATTAAGATAAGCTAACAAAAGAGAGACAATGAATAAATTTCTAATAATCCAAGTCAGAAACTCAGGAACGTAAGCAGTCTTACTTGGTAACATGTAGTGCTTGTGATGTCGGGGAATAATTGCCAACAACTGCTGCTGCCGGAGGCCTTCCTTATCCGTGTATGTTTGGCATGTAAGAAGTTGCTAAGGTGTACAAAAAAATACTTACATCTCTATCATGTAGTCTGCTGCATGTGTTATTCTAATGGTAAAAAAAGCTTACCTGATTAAAACTAGTGACCTTTAGCTCCATGACTGTGATATCCAAAGATTGCTGCTCGATAAGGTCGGTTAATTTATAAGCCACTGTTCCAAGGTGATCCACAGCATTGACCAGGGCTCGAACAGCATAATCTTTCAGGTTGTCCAATACCCTAAGTTCACCAGTGAGCCAAATTTCATAGATTTTACCAACAAGCTTAATTGTGGATAAGACATCAACAAAACAAAGACAAGCACAGAAGTCCAGAAGTTAGCTCGAGAATAAATGTTCAATAAACAACAGATATGGCTGTCAAATCATCAGGAAGTGGTGTCCTGTGAGATAGATTGAGGCAAGAATATCAAATGCAAGAATCAACCCTAACATTGTAAACGAGAATGGTAGTTTCTAAAATATTTTGCAATTCGAAGACCATACAATGATCTATTCGCTCCAGCAAAGTTGCTTAATTGAGCACTTTCTAGATCTCAAATCTTATCACTGAAATTATTTTTAAAAATAAGAACAGAATGAAGATCACCTTCCTAAAATTTCCCAGCAAGGCAAACTAAAACAGCATCATTCTTTCTAAGTGGGAGCCTCCCCATCCATGTTTTACATATCATATATAATCATTTCGAGAGCCAATAGCCAAAAAGATGTTCTTAACTTCTTGAATGACAAGACTGAAATCTGAAATACGGACCCCAAACATTCCAGCTCCATGATCCAGACCTTTTCACACGACTGACGCTACACTACAATATTACCACGACGACTTTACTCATAACCATATACACATGTCTTTTCGATAGATAACGAAATAAGCACTATATTATATTGTCCTGAAAAATGAAGTGAGTACAACTGCAAGAAGAATGCTCCTGCAGAAAGATGGAAGCATACTAGGTATCATGTTGTAAACAAGTTGTTCATATCTAACATTTCGAGTCTGCATGTTCCAAGTGAATTGGAGAACAGCACTTCCTTATCTACGAAACACAGGATTAGGCAAGGTTGACTCGCCATCCGAGTTCAGGACTGCTTAGGTCATAATCCATAGGCACTACTGCAAGCGAATCATCAGCCATTCAGATTCTACACTTTGAACAAGATAGACCATGTGGCCCATACTGAAAGCCTCTAAGAAGACGAATGGTGAAGCACCTTAACGCCACCAATAATCCTAACAGTGTAATAACGGTGTCACGAAGTCGTACATTTGTTTTTGCTCACTGTTGAGATAAGACTTCTCGCAGTACTCGGCAGCTGAATAAAGCTGAGGCCTCAAATTCTTCAACTCCTGCGACAGTACCAACACGGATACAACCTCAATCAATCACTTCGACAAATCAACAATTGGAAACCAGAACTCTCACGATTGTCCACAACAGCGTAAAGTCAATTATTAGCGATCATGCAAAACTCCATGAAGCACGACCGCATCGGCCCGAGAAGAAGACGCGACAACCAAAACCTCTCTAAGCAGATCAGCTCGAGCACCAAACAAGCAACAGATCCCACGAGAGCAACCTCAACAACTACAAACATTAAAAAAAAAAAAAAATCCAGGAGATCGAGGATCACAAAAGAACCTGCAAGGCCTTGACGAAGCTCTTGCTCCGCTCCATGGAGACCTCGTCGAAAGTCATGGCCGGATTCTCCGACCTCGGCCGCTCCATTTCCATTGCCCGGCGAGCTCGCTCAGTCCCAAGGCAAACGCATCAGGGGGTCATCACAGAAACCCTAAAACGAACCGAATATCCCCGGGCAATGCCGAGAGCGGGATTGAAGGGACGGCGAGGTTCCGGAGGAGCGAGGTCCTGGTTGAGATTAGCTACACCAACAAGAACTGAACACGAATTTCCCACGGTTTAGAGAGAGACAGGGGGAGATAGAGTGAGAGAGAAGCAAGGTGAGGGAGTGCGATTTGGAGTCAATGGCAAGGGAAAATGACACAGCCAGAGAGTATTTAAGAGAGAGAGAGAGAGAGAGAGAGAGAGAGAGAGAGATGTTTTATATGTTTATGGTGTTCGCGGTAGTTGGCATTTGCACGGTGCACAGACTTCCCAATGAAGACGACGGTGGATTTCCATTCCCCCACCTCTACAATAAGAACTCCAAAAAAATAAACTGAAAGAATAGAGGAAGCTTGAAAAGTCAGAACTGCCCTTGCGAGCAGACGCGATGTGGGATTCGCGGGATGGGCTCTTCAGGACATTCGACCCGGGCGGCGACCTGGCATTCTGGGTCCACCCAACAAGGATGATGTACCCGGGTTGGGGGGGGGGGGGGGGGGGGGCGTCAACGTCCGCGGCCCATTTCGTGATTTTGGGCTGAAAGAGGGCCCATGATTTCGGCTCAATTACAAGGGGATCGGGGATGAGGAATAGGGGTGAGCAAAATAGGGTGGGTGGGTTTGAGACCTGGACCCTATGCCCTAATTGGTTTTCCATTTTTTGGACCTTGTATCATACCCTGTTTGCATTGGACCATGTACCCTGCTTACCATGTTTTTTAGTTCGGGAACAAGGTTAACCATGTTTATATTGAAACTTATTTTGCCCATCATATACGATTTCGAATTTTATATTAATACACGAGAAAATAAACATAATTCATCTAATTTATATTGAAACATTAAGCACTTGTAATTGATAAATAAGTAAACTATTTGATTAAACAAAAAATTAAGGATCCATAAGGAAAATTACCATAAACAAAATCATAAGGTAAAACAAAAATCATAACATTACATATACATTAGTAACACACATGGTTTAATATTAGTCTCATTCCCACAATATTACATGAAATTTTTTTATTTGTCGAAAATGGTTAACAAATTTATAGCGCAAACATAAATTCTCCAAAAGTGAAATGAACATAAATCATCATCAAAAATTAAATTAGGCAAGCAAATCTACATGGTACAAAATCTCTAACAAAAACCAAAATTCGTGTATAAAGAAACATCAACAAGAAATCATGTTTCAGAGACATACAAAAGTTATGATTTAACAAAATTTATTTACTAATAAAGAAATTTTATAGTTCATGGTCAAATGTTCAGGGTATGTACCCAACCATATTTTAACCGGTTCCCCCTTTTTTAGATCATGTACCCAACCCTGTTTGTATTGGACCATGTTTTCAAGATGGGTCGGTTCGAGAACAGGGTATATCAAGTTCGGTTGCACAACCCTAGTGGGGAATGATTAGCAGTCTCTTAGATATATGCAATGTGGCGGCCCGCTGTCCATTGAGCCATCGCGTCTCGTTGTAAGTAAAGCCCAGGAAAATCACGGACCTCGTATTTAAAAAGAAAAAGAAAATCCAACTAGGTAAACATTATTCAGGTACCCACGAGCCCGTACGATGCGGACAACGTAATTAGTACAATCACGGGGGCCAACAACCCCTTCTTCTTTCCTCTTTATTAAATTAATGTTCAATATACATTAATCCTTTTTTAAACCGCGGCCGATGACTTTCTCTGACAAAGGGTGGAACTTTAAACTTTTGGCCGGTTTCACCGACGCGGATTGCTACTTCCGATGCCTCGATTGATGGTTACTCTTCCACGTGCGCCGGGGAGAGTTTTAATCTCCGGCGAGCCGTTTCTCGATCGGCCTTACCTTACCAATAGCATGTTTCTCTCTCGTTAAATGCGACCCACGAAATTTTAATTCGAGAGAAACGGGATCCCTAAATGTCTCCGAACAATTTTTTCCGTTCTCTTTAATTTCAGGGCAATTAATGCTGTTCTCGATTCGAACCCTTTTCGATGTCGTACGGTGGCCGGCATCATTCGCGACGCTGATATTTTATAGATGGCAAGTAAAGTCGGACCGGGTGGTCCCTCCCTGAGGACAGTAGTGGGCGAGGGGCCGAAGGTGAAGGCGACATCCGATGGCCGGACCATGTGCGCCACGAATCCATCAACGGGTCCAGAGGAGAGGACCCTTGCCCACCGTCGAGAGCGTCGGTCCCGCATTTCCTGATTGCTGATGCGATGGATCGATCCGACGAAAGAGGGTGAGGAGCGTTCGAATGGTCAATATTGACGACCCGCATCTATTCGTCCACACACACAGAGACTATCTCTGCTGCTGCTGCTGCTGCTGCTGCGCCCCTCAGATCATCGAATCGCTGCGAAATATCTATATCTAGCGCCAAAGGGTTGGCCCCGAAAGTCCCCTTCATCGTTCTTGATATTTTCCCGAAGGAGAAAGGGACAGGAACCTTGGTCAAAAAGAAAAAATAAAAAGAGACGAGACAGACGAGACTTGGAGTAACAGAGGGTTCCTGTGTATTTTTGGGGTTCGGAAGATGAACGCGAGACATGAGATGGAGCGAGAACCAGAAAGGGGAGTGATAATAGAGATAATAATAAAAAAAAATCATATATAGAGGAGCCGAAGATCAACAATAGAATCAAGATCAACCTCGCAAAGTAAAAATCCGGTGAATTGAAATTGAATCGATTCTGGAAAAACGGCTCGCGAAAATGGAAACAAGGCAGCGGGGGGGAGAAAATATTAATCGAAAATCTGGAATGCGGGAAAGCGGTAAAATGTCGAATCATAGAGGAGGCAGCTCGCTTGCCCTCGTCAGCCATGGGTGTTGACAGCTTCCCATACCAAGTTCTTGGGCACGGGATTGGACAGGTCGCGCGCCTGCAGCGCGGCGGTCCTCAGCGTTTTAATGGTGGAGGCGTTGGCCTCCCAGAAGGAAAGGCTCCGGTAGGGCAAGTTGTGCTTCTTGCACAGGTCGCGGGCGAGAGGGGCGATCTTACGGAGCTGGCAGCGGGGCAGCCTCGGGAACAGGTGGTGCTCCAGCTGGAACTGGAGCCCACCGTGGAACCAGTCCATCCAGGTCGGGCAGGAGATGTCGATGGTCCCGCTCGTCTGCTTCTCGAACCAGTCGCTCCCGTTGGGAGGGCCCATGTAGACGTTGGCGGAGAAGTGGTTCAAGCAGAACTGGATGTGCTGGATGGCGGTGACGCTCATGCTGGTGACCACGAACATGGCCCGCTCGCTCCAAGTGGGCAGGAAAGAGACTAGCAGAGGGAACCAGGTCCAGAACACGAGGATGCCCAGAATGTTGACGGCTCGATCTGGGACTTTTCTCTTGGAGAAGAGGAGCAAGAAGGTCTGGATGAACAGATTGATCCTCCCGAAGCACATGACCGGGTAGAAGGTCCAATGCTGGTAACTAACCAGCAGCCTCGCCGCGGAATCGAACTCCAGCTTCCGGCCGTAGAAGATGGACGTGAGCGAATGGAAGAACCTGGAGGAGACCGCGAACACGGGGATGTGCTGGAGGTCGGGGTCGTGGTCGAGGCTGTTGCAGGCGAGGTGGTGGGCGTTGTGGGTCCACTTCCACCACGCGATGCTGATCCCGGTCAGGCAGTTGCCCGCCAGGATCTGGGCCACCCTGTTGCAGCCGGAGCTCGTCATCACCTGGTAGTGCCCGGAGTCGTGCCCCACGTACGCGCCCTGGATCCACAGCAACCCGAGCAGCGCGGCGCAGAAGAAGTGCACCGCGGCGCTCTCGCACGCCACCACGCCGTACACGCAGACGGACAGCATCAGCGCGATGGACGCGAGGGAGCACACCGCGACGTGCCCCTTCTTCTCGAACAGCCCCAGCCTGGCGATCTCGGCGTGTAGCCGCCGGTAGTCCTTGGAGACCTCGGAGGGGACGAAGTCCCGGACGCGGTACCCGGTGTACAGCCCCTCCAGGTGCTTCCACGCCGACCCGGGGTGGTACGCCAGGAACGCGTCGGTCACGTCCTGCCCCGCCAGGGTCCGGAGCGGGACGTCGCCGCCGGGGTGGTGCTTGGCCCACTCCGTGACGTCGTACACCTTCCCCTGTATCGAGATCCACAGATCCCCAGGGGAGCTGTGCTTCCGGAGCTCCTCCGACGTAATGTACTTCTTCTCGGCCTCCATGGCAAAGGGCGGAAACGGGCGGCAAAAATCCCCGGCTCGGATCTGGCCGAGGAGAGGTCTGCAAATCGAAATCAAAGCCCACCGCTCGAGTTCCCCCGACCAATCAAAGAACCCCAAAAACCGCAGGGGACGACGGTCCCTTCTTCGAATTGGATCGATCCGAACGGAGTAACATAATCTTCCAAATCCCGGGGGCCGTTCTTTATCCAGAGCCCGCTGGGTACCGCTCGCCCACTTCCGTTTTTAGAACCTCGTGACTCTCTGTCTCTCTCTTTCTCTCTCTCTCTATCTCTTTGTGAGGTTCATATAAGTTCGCGGCTTTAAGGAAGAGGCCCCTGTTTTTGTTCTTTTCCCCTCTTTCTTGGTTAATTCCTATTTAACAGCGAAGCGAAGCACGCGGTTTGGTTGCGAGCTCATCGCTCGGGCCCCACCAACCCCCCCCCCCAAAAATATCTTGGCCACGAAATCAATTGAAAATTGCGCGTAGATCCTCCGCCCGACGGCGACCCCTCGGATTGGCGACGACCGTGGAAACACGAGGGCCGCCGTCGCTTTGCCAGGTCTTCTTCCTTGGATGCATCGCCCCCACCCTCCCCGATCCGGCGGAATGCGCCCGAAATGAACGGAGAAAGGAATTTCACTCCAATCTCGCCCGACCAGCCTTCACCCCTAAGGAAAAGGTCGGGCTATTGCTTAATGTCGTGCGGGCCGCCCCGGTCCCATCCCCACTTTGTGTTCGTCGGTGTTATTAGTGGGAACTAATTAATGAATGTGCCACAATAATTATGGCACCAATTCTTTTTTTTTAGGTCGCGCAACGATACAAAAGTATGAAATTTTGTCCTTCAATCTTGCCCAAGGTATGATTATTATTTTTTTTTTTTGGGATGCACGAAATCTTAAGAAATTTTAGATTTGATTATCCGATTACATTTGAGATCGTGTTGGCCCTTTTTCTTTTTTTAACTTGCATTGCCTCAAACAAGGAAGTTCGTGCTTAAGTTGAAGAGGAAATAACTAGATTGGGAACCCAAGATGGAAATTTAAGATTTCGCGGTGAAAATTATGAAAAATAAAGTAGCCAATTTTCAATAAATTATTAAGTTAAAGAAAAAGGTTAGGTTAATAGGGTGAATGTAAATGCGAGGGGAAAAAAAAGAGAAAAAATAAAAAACATTACAAGTGGGCTTAAGAAAGCGACACATGTCCCCCCGTCCTTTACTATAAGACGCATGTCCTCGTCAAAAGCACCCCCTTTTTTTAGTACATCTTGCATCAATAGATTGGAAATGTTAGCTATACCGATTAAACTCGAGCTAGATATGTAAAACTCGATAGCTTGTGTGAACATTAATCCTTTTCTTCTTCACAATAATAATAAATAAATAAAAAGATGGACGTTTGAGCCACATAATTCAATTCCGGTAGCTCCATGTAGATTCGATTTGAAGATAATTAAGATATAGTTTGAACGTACGAATCGGACATCAGATCCGAGCCGTGTTTTCGGCACGGCACGAGTGTCCCGTAACCCTAGATGCACTATACTCAATAATCGTTGAATTAGCTCTAAAGATGATTAAGGGCATTTGAGAGTAAAGAAATACACGTGTCGCTACGTATTTAATTAAGATAAATAGCGTACGTAAATCCGGGATATGCTATCTAGGGACATTTATTACTAGCCGATGAGAGAAAAACAGAACAAAAGATAAAGATAAGATAAGATAAGATAAAAGGATGGGTTAGTGCATGAGTAAGAATGATTAGCGAGAGCATAAATTCAAACAAAATGGACAGGGTTTGGTTAAAGTATAAAATTCCGGTCATTTCGAGAAAAAAAAATAATTTTGACAACGTTTTCCTAAAAATATTCGCTTGTACGGCATTTGATCTTTTTTTAGTATCATCAACAATTTAGGTCAAAATAATTTTCATGAACAAGAAAAATATCTTCTGTCAATCTATTTTTGCGAGCAATACAAGCGGTTGTTTTGGAAAAGGAAAAAAAAAAGTATTCTCCGAAAAATCATTCATTTTTCCGCGGAACAAAGCGCATCCCAAAGATATATGTTACCTGTAATCTTTCACTTCAATTTTTACCCTTCAGGCACGCGATGGGCCAAAATAACAAATTTCGTGCGGTGTGCTAAGTTTTGCATGGGAAACGCATAGGAAGTCTCCATTATAAATCATTTTCTTAAGTGCAAATATAATATCTTGGGAAATAACGAACAAATTAAAAAGTAATAAAATTAGATAAAGCACGCATTCGGTGAATCGAAAAAAGGTAGAGATAGAGAGAGAGAGAGAGAGAGAGAGGAGAAAATGTATGTAGCAGAAGATGATAAATAATAAAAAAATGTCAAGTGAGACTTGGTCGAGCCAAGAGCTAAAGAGGGGAAAGAAACAAAAAGGAGGAGGACGAGAAGGAAAGTGGGTGGGGCCGGGCGGGAAATTGCACGCTACTTTCCCAAGACTTTGATATATTCCCCAACGGACGGAACTCCCCTCCATCGACGAACGTGCGATTCTGTCGCGAAATCTTAATCCTTAAGTTCAGTTCCAAATCCGATCCGTAACAAAATCACATACCTTATATTCAATTCCGGACCGATCCGAAACTTTCCTTTTGTCCGAAAGAAAAACCCGCGACTTTCAATCTGTTCACTAATCACACGGAACTTTCGATCCGTTGCGGATCCGTCCCCTTGATCCATCCCTACTTGAAGTGGCGTTTTTTCATATCGGCATCGAATCCATGTCAATAAGATTGAATTATTTCAAAAGCGAAACCGTTCTAGGATATAATACGAACGGCGATTTCTTTAGGGAGGGGAGGGCCAACGAGGATAGACTCGAGGGCCGGAGTAAAAGCCGATGGTTTTTCTCTTCGATAAAGAAAAGTTCGGGGCAAATTCAGACTTGACCTAAAGTCGGGATTTTTATTTTTTTTAAAAACAAAAGAGGGTTCGAAACTGGACCTACAAATAAAAGGCCTAAAAAAGAAAAGGTGGTTGCACCCTATGGCTCAGCTGCTTCCTCATAAAATTGAAAAAAATTACGTTCATTACGCATGTCCACATTGGTGATTCCCCGTTCTTAGTTCGTAAGGATTTGATGATTTCGTGGTCTCTAATCCATGTCTGTTCGTACAAGCTAAGGTGGTACCAATCTAATCTAAATCAATAGCTTACAGCCAAGACTCCGACGGTTTCCTGCTCCAAACCTGGTAATGCCCCGATGTCCAAATTGTCAAATCTCCTCTGCTTGGTACGAGAATGTCGCGTGCTCTCGCGCGTAACCAACGTGCGCGCGTCGTTTTCACGGGGGAGGATGGCGATCGCCACGCATACGTCTCCGTACGATTGTTTCAAATTTCGAATCCTCTTTACCGGGTCGACGGACACTCCATCGCGATTTTGGATTGCCCGTCGGAATGAAGAAGGGAGAGGCTATCGGTAGAGCCGGCGGCGAGGATGGAGCTCCGGCGAAAGGGAGCTGCCCTCCGAGTGGCAAAGCCCCCTCCCCCCCCCTTCCGCCGCCTATCCAACGCCGCTCTCGCATTCCCGCAAAGCGATCGTAAACAGCTTCCTCATCCATCGTATGAAACGGATCTCGTCGGATGCCACAGGATTCCCAAGAAATTCTCCGGCTATAATATTCATAATGTATACTTTGATTTAAACAACTGATTACCCGTGAGCGTGCACGTCGTCAGGTTTCGTGCTCGGGACATCGTTTCCCTCGCCCGACACCTTTGAAGAACTTTTTGTCGGGGTGCCCATTCTTGGAAAAGAGACGATCGAGAAAGCCTCTTGGTTATCATCTTCCAGCGAGTCGAGTCAGTCGAGTCGAGTCGAGTCTCCACCAAGCGGTAGTGGGAATCCCATTAGCGAACCTGACGTGAGGCGAGCATTCCATTCGAGAACAGATGCATGCTGGTTGATATTTCACAGCACCGAGCAACGAAGGAATCCCATCCCTTTCTATCGGAATGGGATTCCTGCTCTCCACTCTGTCCTTAGCCAGTCGAATGATTTCGTCCGGAGAGAGCTTCCTGGGGATCTTGATGCCTTTGACGTGCGTGCTCCGCTCCTGTCGTTGTTGGTGTTGGGCGGCCATCGTCTGAAGCTGACCGTACTGTCAACTCTCAGGAAAATATCTTTCGGACATTCCGGCGTTCGTTTCGTGAAAAATAAAGCACCTCCAACGGTGAAAAGCGAAAAACATTTTCCGTCTTTTTTATTTACATTCAAATATTTCTAATAGTGTGTTTCGACATCGCCCGAGGCTAGTAAACCGGCGTCCTTTGACAAACGAACGCCGGAATATTTTTCCGAAATACTATATTTTCATGAAACGAACAGAGCCTTCTCTTCTTTAGTGTTTTTGCATGTGGAGTCTTCTGGCCAGATCGTGCTAGGATGGCGTGTTCATTTGCTTTGGCGTGTTGGGCAGCGATCGTCTGCAGATGACCATATTGTCAAACTTCCACCGGCGGACTTTGAGTGATGAAAAACAAGAAGGGAATATCGCTTTCGACCGTTGTTTGACGGTTCTTCCTTTTGTCATGCCATCTCAGAATGGACAAGGAATCGTACTTGACCGTAATTGATCTCTAGCTCTAGGTGACCAAGATTCCCCCCTGGCTAGGTCTCCACCTACAATGCCGGTGGCTCGGCCCACAAGGATATCCTAGACTGTATGCGCATACCACAAAACCAACAGGTTCATAGAGATGCTGAGCACAAACTCATCGATCAACATATTCTAGAATCTCACCATGTCAAAACCAAACTCATTTTCATAACACGTTTCATAAACTCATTTCACAAATCAGCCAAACAACCTTTTCATCAACTCCAAACCAGATAAACAAATAGCATTCCATTCATCAACTCATTTTGCAAAACATAAATCATTTTTTCAAGCCAAAACACAATTCTTATAACAAAACATCATCAAATATACTATCAAAAATATTTATTAAACCCAAAGTGGCATGAACCTTCAAGCTTTAGGGAGAAAAGTATCACTCACCTCGAATATACCAATTACCAATTTATATTTCTCGGCAAATATGTATCACCTTTGCTGTGCTCCTACCCTAGCGGCAGGGGATAGGGATTTGATGGGTGGGATGAAAAGATCACTTCTGCCGCTAAGGCAAGGGATCTTTTCACCTTGCTATTCCGTTTTGATTTGTTTGTCTGACTTCGTCGAATTTGTTTGTCTGACTTTACGGAGGAGTCTTGCCCCCGGAGAACTGACGCTTGATAACACGACACGAGCTATGCTTTGGTATGCTAATCGAGAATGATTCACTAGATTGATTAACTAGTTACGTGTCCCTATACGCTTTCCAAGCATATTTCTTAACAGCCGAATCGTGTCCAATTTGATCCGTCATAGAATTTCGATCGGAGCACCACGCCTCCATACTTTGCTGAGCCTCAAAAGGGCTGCGTCATGTTGGCCACACGTCATTCTTTTTCTTGAGACATATATATGCATAGACACGCCCGCATGCACGCACAACCAGCTTTTGGAGTTTACAAAGGCAAATAAGCACTGTTGTGCATTCTTATTATTCACATTGATGTCACAAAAAATTTGGGCGAACAATCTTGTATTCAAACGAATCGCAACCGGGCGGTATGACAAAAGCAGCACAGATTACACAGCAGAATTTCCTATACTTGTTTAATTACATGATGCGACATTAGTTATCAGGGAAAAGGTCTAGAAGTCCATGATGTACTATCCGAGTTGTATAGAGGAACTGTGGAGAACTCGGACCCATAGCGTTCGGGCGGCCATGTATTCCCCTGAAATGGCAGCGGATTGGAGCCTTGGCTCACGGATGGGCTAAATCTTGAGAAACTGGGTGGCGTTCCTGCTGCTGCAGATGTTCTGTTATCTGATAAAGGTGGAGCAGTGCCAACTGTGTTTGGACTTTTTCCACTTGTATCAACTGCAGACTCGGCCGTTGATCCGTCACGGTCCCTTCTCCCCCTTTCATCGGTCTCTTTGAGAAGAAAATCAACCCAAAGATCGGCGATGGACTGAAAAGTAATGCCAGTAATAACATTAAATTGATAATTTATCCACTTAAAATGGCTTTTTGAAGAAAAATGACATGAATAAATCAACGCCCTTCCCCCGGGGAGGGGGGCAAAAGGCTGTATGCGCATTTTTTGGGCGGACTGAACATTAAAGAATGAGGCTCTGAGTTATCTAGGACTCAAGAACTAAAGGACTGACAGATGGCGCCAGAGATGTATAAGTAAAGTATTGATGGAAACTAAATTGGCCTAGCAATTCAGGCGGCAAGGCAGATAGCAAGGACAAGATGGAACCCAATCCATCAGGTGCAAAAACTCGTTTTGAAAAGGGAACAAATGCAAGCTTTAGATGCAAACGTGGCAAGATCATCCGTTCAAAAAGAGTGTTTTAAGATCAGAACCAGATCAGCTACTTCGACTGGTTGAACTGATAACCGAACCAGCCCCAAGTTAGACCATGCTCAACTAGTTAACCGGTTTGATCAATCAAATATTAACTCTTAAATCAATTTTTGGTATAATTGAGTAATTAATTACTCCACATGCTAACATACAGGATTTTTTTTGGCCATAAATTCATACAATCTCTCCTCACTTTAACAGTTTGAGGTTTTTAGATTGGAAATTCTAACGTGCACGTGTGCAGGCACGAGAGAGAGAGAGAGAGAGAGAGAGAGAGAGAGAGAGAGGGGCAGAGGCTTTTATATACCCAGCGTGATTTTAAATCTCAAAAATGAAACACTAACCTGGTTGTCAGATGCCATATTAGCGTGTGCTTCAACCGAACTTCCTCCCAAGATACCACCTACTAGACGACCCGGAATACCCAGAACACCCCGAACAACACCTTTACCAGCACCTTGTTGTGCAACACCAATCCTCTGTTTGTCTTCATCTGAAAATCCAAGCATGCGTACCATAAGATCCAGAACCTGAAAACCTCCCGAGAAGGTGACAAAATAAATCCATCAAGAGGTACGGAATGAGAAATCATGTATGACGCAGCAACTCCATGCAGCAGTATGGAGCTAGCTGTACCCAACTTCAAATTTTCTCGACTTAGTTCACTCTATTATGAGCATTGCTTTCAGCATACTGCAGCCCCAGATAATCAACCTGATCTTTCTCAAGGTAATGCATGTGAACTGCAAAATCATAGAGCATGTATAGTGGAGTCATCTTACCTCTTTGCTGTGATTTCTCTGGAAATAAGTCACAAGCAATTTGATCACAATACGCCTGTAGATGTCACCCACATCATTAAGAACAGCAGATCACAACCACCAAAGTATTATTCGGAGTTCAAAGAGGTAACAGTTCATCAAATACTTTGCTATCTCCACGCAAAGGATTTTAATGCAGATTTCTCATAGAATACCAACATCAAATTATTCATCTGGCCTAGATACTAACCAACATCAAGCGATCTGCTTTAGCAATCAGGTTTAAGAGTGTTAAAAATGGACACATTAATGAAGGCATGCATGATTCTTCTTTGCTGGCAGAAATATTGAACTTAGACAACTCCTATTGAATGCACAAAGAGTAAAGTCTCATTAAGCCTCTCCTGAATTCTCTTTAAATGAATCTTCATTTTCATAAGAATAGCAATATTAGAACCATTAGACAAGAGCCATCCACCATAAAGCAGAATTAACTTGTGTTAGCCAGCAGAGTCAAACAGATAAATGTCCCAAAATCAGCAGCAGGTACTCAAAATGTGCAAACTATCAGAGTATGAAAAGTTCAACAGGATATCACAGCCAGCCAACCTGTCAACTAGATAATCTGAGTCCATTGACATTCTATTAAGTTGGGTCATGCTCTGCTCAAGTGCACGCCGCAGTTTTGCATTATCTTCCTCAAGTTTGTTTACTCTGTTATTCCCTTCAATCAGCGCCCTTTCAAATTGAGAGAATTTGTCCAAAATATCTTCTTTCTCCCTTTTGGACATCTCCGCCGACTCGTGTGCATTCTGTAACAAGTGTGCTAATCAGTACTTATTTTAGCAAATAGGAAACCATTGGAGTACGAGTATAAACCCTGTACTAGACAACAAGCACAAACACTCCAAAATTATTTGGGGATATTTACAAGGGCCTGTATAACTTGCTCAATAAGAAAGTACACTCATCACCCAAGGACAACATTTACTTTAATTGAGAACATTAATTTTCATGAAATCTCGCCAATTCCCATCAACAACTGCAAGGACATGGAAATAACAAAGTCATGCAGGGAAGGGACTCCTGTATTTTTCGAGGCTTTCAAATAAGCAGTCTTTATAGGAAGTAACATGTGTATGAAACTGTGATTGAGAAAGGCTGTGCAAATAAAGGAAAATGGAAGTTTAAATGTGAGATCAATCTTAATGATGGAAGGGAGAGAGAAATTACATTCAAAAGCTCTGAGAATCTCGCACATTCTTCCCTTGCCAAAGCCAGATCTCTTGCTAAACGTTCCTAAGTAGAAAAAAGGATTGAAAACGGCAATATGATGAATAAGAACCTTTTTTCCTGAAGCACAAAAACGTGATATTTTCATGATGTTGCACATTTTATTACCTTTGCTTCAATTTCCGCATAATACTGACCAAGGGCAGTCTGGAGATTCAGCAGCTCCATGTTCTTGGCATCTACAATGCTCATATAGTTAGCAATTTGTTTGTTCAGGTCTTCGATGATCTCCTTCTGCTTTTGAGTTTCATTGCTGCTATTCAGCTGTAACTCATCCTGATTTGCTATTGCTTGGTTGAGAGCTTTCTCAAGGCGCATAATCTGAGCTTTCTGAGTTGCATTGGTTTCTCGCAATGCTTCAATTACTTTTCTGTCCTCATCCATCTTTTCTGATTCTTCAGATTCCTATATGAATTGCAGCAAGAAACATCATCTCAATTTGACTAAAGAATCCAAAATTATATTCATTTAAAATGTAATTACCCATATTCACTAAGTTTAGAAGAAGCAGCAGCTAGATGTAATTCTTAGAGCAGATTAAGCATGTTCACCCGTGCAGACAGGTTGCTGAACTACTTATGGGCATAATCTTAGCCAAAAGCAAAGCAAAAAGGAATGAAAAGGAATCTCTGTGCACAAAATAGAACAAAGCAGATATGGACACAGAAGTCTGAGTCATATTAAAGTACTAATCGCGTTCACTTAATCACACTGGCGGAGAAAGTGACATAAAGTTCAGGCAATGACTGATATGCACACTTCTCCAACATTTACAACAATGATTGGACTGGTAAAAACCATGGAGGAAAGACAGAAATGATACTTGACAATGATGAACCATCCCTCTCAATGCTAGATTTAAGCAAAAAGAAAAAAATAGAAAAAATATAAATAAATTGGAAAAAGCAGGCAAGGAATCTCAATTATTAGAAGATACCCTTCACAATTTTAAAATATTGATTGTCCATAGCTAAAGAAGTTCAATTGAGAAGAGATGGACCTCATGGTTAAAGGGCCACTTTTGAGGGCATAAAGAAGGCCAAAGAAAAAGAAATAATAAATTGTAATGAGACAACCTTAACTTTAATGAATCTTCAAGAGGACACAGCACTTAATAGAAAATGATGAAGTAGACGCATGTATGTGAATAATCCACTTCAGGGGAATAAAGGTGTAATTTCTATTGTCATCATAGTGAGAAGATCATTGGGCTATGGTAAAAATGTGCAGAACAGATAACTGGAGAGAAAATGCATAAATCAGAGATCATAAGTTGAAAATTAAAACATTATGCTCAATAAAATTGGAACTATTTTTATTTTCCTTCACCGTCATGACCTGAACAAAGTACAGGGTATCATGGTTCTTTCAGCTCGGTACTCGTAACACATTTCTCACAAATAATCAAACGACTAAAATGAAAGAAGCATATGGAGCTGCTAGCATATTCAGTGATCAGCAGACATGTTATCTGGATGTCAAAACTAATTTAGCATCAATTATATACTGACCACTACCATACCAACATCTGACTAAATGACGATTTATTCAGCCGAAAGCAAATCAAAAGCACGAGTATGTAACCTTATCCAACAAATGCTGTTTAAGCCGGCTCAATTCTCTCAATGCTTTATCCCTCTCTTTTCGTGCTTCCTTCAAATCATTCTCCAATTTTTGCAGGGATTGCTTTAGTTCATCTCTTTCACAAGAACTTCCAAAGGGAACCACATCCTGTACAAGTATCTTTACTTAGCAAAAGTAGCACAAGGTTATAAAGTGTATCACAATGCCATCATCACAGGTGCTGTAGGTCTTTATAAATTTCTCATCGAAAAGATCACCTCATTCACACTAGTTTGGTTCCCTTTGATAGTTGGAGAGTTCCTGCTTGTCCTCAAAGCAACCTCAAGTTCACTTTTCTCCACCTAAAAAAGTAATTTACCACACAGCTTGACAGTGAGAAATAACCAAAAATGCAGTTAACATGTAAAAATTAGGGGGGGAAAACATTATAGACACTAATTAATGATCACAACCTTGAGGTTGTCATTTTCCTTCTCCAGGGAGGCAATGACTCTTTTTAGTCTCTCAAGAGTCCCATAAACATCTTTGTTCTCATGCCTGTCCAACCCATTTTGCAATCTTTTTATTTCCAACAGCTTCTCAGTCAATTCATTGCGCACTTGGTTCATCTCCACGAGATTCTGCCAATACAGGATGTTGCCACCCAAGGAAAAAGAAAAAAGAAAACATAAGACATCTGAGTTAGCACCACCAAGTGCCATGGATAATTACTTTGACATCAGTGTTGACTTGAGCTGTGATAAAAAGAGAAGATATTTTGGCCAGAGTAGTAGCTGCAACAAGTTTTTGGTCATCGAATTTTGGGCTTCTTTTTTTCCAAATCATTCTACTTTACAAATCTTCATTTGGTTAGATTGTTGTACTTTTGAAATGGCTTCAATTGGGTCAATTTACCAGGAGTCCATGAAGAATAGAGCAGAAACTCCATATAAAGTAGCCCACCTGGCTGTTAGCACATTTAAAAAATGTCATGTCACTCTAGGTAAAGTGCTATGCCAGCTCCCCTCAGTTTTTCAGGACTCTTTGAAGGAAAACCTAATTGACTATCGTTTTCGTAGTACGGAAACGTAACTAAACATTTAGAAAAGTAATTACGTGAACAAAATAAAAAGGTAAGGCAATGCTTACAAACAAAGAATGGTGATGCATAACCATAAGGCATACTAGGAAATCAAAAGAAAACCCAAAGCACTTACTCTGTCCTTCTCATCCTTCAGTGACTGGAGTTGGGTCTGAAATGCTTGATTTAACTTGCGTTCCTCTGAAAATGAGATCAATATGAGATTATGAGAAGCCCAAAAAAATACACTCACTCTAATGCAATGCAAAATAATAGCAAGAGTTGGAATAAACCTTGCAATTCAATGTCTACAGCTGCTAATCTTTTGCGTTCCTTCTCCAGTTCCGTCCTGAGTTCTCCAATTTGTAACTGATGAGTAGCTTGTAGTGCTGCAATGGACCGGTTTTTCTCTTCTAGCAAATCTACAAGCTCCTAAAGGGCATTCATATATCATTGTCAAGCATATCCATTTAACATCATATTTGAGTGATAAAACATACATTAATAAAGCAAAAAAATCTACCTCAGCAATGCATCATATCAAACACGATCATCCACACGACAAAGGATTGAACAAAAGGCGCCATTACCTTTTCTTTAGCCCAAAAACTGTCATGTTCTCCTGCATGCCTAGTTCCGTTGCCAGTAATGTCCAGTCTCGAGACAGTACCATTCTGTCCTTGATTTAAACCGGAACGTGTTTTCATTTGCGATGCCAATTTGTGCTGCCGGGTTGGAGATTGGTCATTAGCCTGCTAACATTGCAAAGAATATTCAGGCACATTGCCATCTTAACATTTATATTCTTCAGGTAAAAAAAATCTGGAATTTCTACAGATGTATAAGACATCTATGCCAAAAAATAATATAGCAGAACAATACCAAATTGCCATTGGTCCAATTGACATGGAAGCCAACTAGTTTAGCTTTTATTGGTCCAATTGTTGTTTCTAGTACTCTGTCATTTTCAAAATGGTACAAATGTCATTCATAGCATGGGACAATAAAATACTAACAGTAACGACGTTGTGCTTCTGTGTCTTTTACAGTTCAGAGAGCTAGAACTAAAGTAGGACCAGTCTTCAGACTACCAGAAAGTTGGTGATATTATAAATAGATGCCATGTCACGATTAGGAAATTAATGAAAGATTTCTGGCAAATTGAGTTCTCCTTTCTAGCGTCACTATTTCATATCTCTAATAATTGTTAGCAGACCAAAAGCTGTTAAGTTGCCAGAACACATTCTGATTGGCATCTGCTGATCCAAGATTAGAACACATCTATAAACATAAGCAGATGCATAAATATTGATACAGCTAGAATTTCTGATGTGATAGAAATATCACAAGAGAGGTTTGACATTGAACAAAGAACAGCACTTTCAAGCGACCACTTGCCCCAGTTAAAAGCAATGCAAACATAGTAGAAAAGTCAGAATGACCTAAATATTTTCGAAAACATACAAGCAAATGATACATTGTTAGATAATAGCAGAAAAGTTTCTGACAATACACGTCCTTTTCCATGCCAACCTACATTCAGCGACCTACCTTGAGCAAATTTGGGCTATTCATAGATGCTCTCATGCTTTCATTTCTGACACCATTGATAGTCGCATCCAGATTCTGCTTCAATACTCCATTTTCTTTGTTCAGTCTAGAAATATGATCCTGCTCGATATGAAGAAAGTCGTAAATGACTGAGATAACTATTTAGCAAACTTAATGGAAATTACAAACAACCAATAAGACTGTGAATCCATCACAATGGACAAGGAGTCATGATAAGTAGCTCACTCTTAGAATGTTCGTTGCACATATGCCCATCACTCATATTCTTTTTAAGTAGGATAAACAAAGATCGCACCAAAATTATTAATAAGTTTTGGATATTTGAAAGCAAGCGCAAATGGCAAAAAGTTTATAAAAGTGCATCCAGATCAAATGCAGTAAAATAATTTTTTTAGGAATGGACTAGGTTTAATCTCAATCTCCTTAGCTACTAGGTCAACTAGGGAGAAACAAAAAAAAAAAAATTAAACAACTTCCAGGGATTATAAAATCTTTATGAGGGATCAATCAAATTAGCATGTTTCACAGTATCAGCTATACATAATTTTGGGCCCAAGCTACAAAAGAATCCAATAACCTGAATCTCGTGAAAGAAATTGCATCAGGAGTTCACAACTAGGTTACGAAGAATGAAACCACCCCAGACATGAAGCCATCATACCAGATTGATAGCTTTTTAAAAACTCTAAAGCCTCGATTATAATGATGCGAGTCGCGTGCATCAATTATCAACTAATGAGAGCAGCAAATCATGCATCAGTTTACCTCTTTCTCCTTTAGCAAGGCTGCATAATTTACTGATAGGGCCTTAATTTCTGCTTCTGATTCTTGTAGCCTTTTGATTTCTGCTTTGTATTGCTCAATCTACCAAATAGAAATGATGATTGTGATTGGATTACAATCCTCACAAATGAAATTACCAAAAAGTAAAAAGTAAAGAAAGTTCAGCAGAAAGACCATGCTTGAGATATGTATTCTGAGCATCTGTTTTTTAGTTATTCTGTTTCCCTCTGATTGCATCCAAAGGCATTAGTTTGCGAAGCAGGAAACATTGCACAAATTGACTTAGTGCAGTGAAAATCATGAATTCAAGGAGAAATATCAAGTTTAACGGGCAGAGAAAGAAACAAACCAACAGCACACATCCTGACATCCTAGACAGTGTAGAGTTGCAGAGTGCCTAGTTGGGACGCCTTCGAGCACATACAACATTCTGTGGCACCAAAAGTTCGATGCTATACATAAGAGTTTACCACAAGGAACACCATATTGGACCACATGATAATAGCCTAACTGGGTAGTAGTTAAATTTACTGATGTCTTGCCTCCACTTACTTGTGCTTAATGCTTAATGATGAAGTAATTTATGCGGGCTTCAAAATTGGAGGTCTTCATGCCTTAGCCCTCTAATGTAAGCGGGAAAATCCCAATTTCGAGCAGAGGAACTCCTCCTGATCGTGCATTTGTAAGACAAACTCGAAGTTTTGCAGTACAGACGATTTTAATTTAGATTTAAATCTTTTAGAAACTTAAGCACGCATGCCTACCAAATAAAGGGCATGCGCCGTCAAAGTCGGCAAAGAGATTCGAATGGTGCATCTCCTCGATTGAGCAGGCGACCACAAGTTAATCGAACCTCGCCTAGAAAAACAATTTACGCAAAACCCAGTCCACGGCGCTCAACCGCGGTTCGGGAGCAAGACCGCATCTATCCAACCAAAATTCAACATAACAGAAGAGACGCAACGAGCTGCAGCACCAGCTCCGCCAACAACTTAAATCCAAAGCGCACCTCCAAATCATGAGCGGAGCCGAATCCATTGGCCACCGGAGACCGCGAGAGGGACGGGGAATGCGCGAAACCGTGAGAGTTCCTCCGATCGGAGACGGCGGAATCGTCGCCATTGCTCCGGCCGTAGATCTCGAGCCCCTCGTCATCGTCGTGCACGGCGAGAGCGATCTTCTCCAAGTTCTCCCTCCAATTCGCGAGAGGACCAAGCATCTTCCGCCTCCGATCAATGCGAACGGGCCGAAAAGGAATGAAGGCTTCGCGAGCGAAGACCAAAGCGCCTCCACCGATCCGGCTCGAGAGGCGTCTCGATTCGGCGAGATTACACGGCGGCGATGGTAGATCCAAAAGGAAAGCAACGGAAGAAGTAGAATCGAAAATACGTTTCACAGTGGGAGATTGGGGGAAATGATCAAGTAGACTTCTCAACCGCCTTAGGGCCTTTAATTTCAGGCCCGAGGGAGGAATTAGGAATTCCCCTCGGCACGCAAATATTCCCCATTTATGACATAAGCATAGCCATCGCGTTTATAATAATAACAATTAATTAAAGAGGAGGCGTTTATTTTACAAAAAAAAAAATTAGATTTTTAGAAAATATTGTTGAAAACTGACCATTTTATGTCGCTCGTAAAAATAATTGAATGCAAAATATATGCATCGCCCACGAAAATGGTTAAGTATAAATTGTTCTCGATGATGATGAGAACTTTTTTTCATTGACCGATTAAGTTAAGTTACGGGACCGATTATTTTTGGAAAAACGTTTTCCAAATCTCGAATTTTTTTGTGAATATCCTAAAATTCTGAATTTATTAATATTTCTGTTGAACAGTTGACGAAAAATAAATGGGCGCTCTTCCTTAAGTACAATTTACAAGATGCTTTTGTTATTAGTTTCAAAATTAAGTCATTCGAAAGAAAAAATTGCTTTTGAGGTGATTTCATTTTAATTTAATCAATTGATAAATAATGAAAATTGTTTTGATAAAGGTGTGTTATTTGCGAAATGAAGGACTATAAATATCTTTTTTTTTTTTACTTACCAAAAAAAAAAAATCTTTTTTTTCTCTCGAAAATCTCGATAAGGACATGTATATACATATACTCATCATATTTAATCAGTCAAGTCACGTCACATCACTTAGCCTATCATTCCGAGGATCTGAGGGTGGATGTAATTCTAGTGACCGAATATCTAGTCATGGACAAGGCGGACGCTCCTCGCGTCCTACGATCAGTCTAATTCGTAGTATCATTCGATTACGTAAGTTAGTAACCTCGCTCTGCAGTTGAAAAGAAAACTTAGTCGGGAGATGGGAGTTGTTTTATTTATTTATTGATGTGACAGATTTAAAAATTTAAACAAACAGAGTCAATTATTGTAAGCCAAAAATCAACTTAACTAAGAAAAAAGTGTGAAATAAAACTCTGCAGCAAGGGGAGGGGGGAAAAGGAAGTAAACAATAGCCTTCCTAACAGGAAAACCAAATCAACTCCTTGCTCAGCTAATTGCTTCATCATGTGTAAATACAGAAGTTTTGCTCCAGAAAATACAGAGGCCTATCTATATTCAGCACTGCAAGATCAACCACACTGGCCCTTACAAAACGAAGCGATCGAAGCCGACGTGCGCGAACCGGGGAACGGTATGGCGAAGTGCATTCATCGGAAGGGTCTCGGCGGCTTCTCGAGCACGGCGGAGAAGAACACCTCCTTGTCATCTTTATCCAACTTTGGTATCACGACCCATTTATGCCTCTTATACCTCAGCATCTTGAAGGATTCCAAGTAGTCATTCAGATCCTCCTTCAAGCAGAAGAAGCTGTCTACCCACAGAAGGCCACCGGGCCTCAACACTCGATCCCAATCATACAGCACGAAGTCCAGAAGGATAAAGTCTATCCACCCGTCCAAGAACCTCGTCGTGTGGATCAAATCGAGAGTATTGTCGAACATAGGCAGCCGCTGGTTTATCGTCAGGTAAAGAGGCACGAAACCACGCAGAGCGATCATCTCACTGAAAGGTGCGCCGAGATTTATCGTCGCCGTGATGATAGTGACGTCGAACTCCCTCATCCTGGCGGCGAAAGTCCCGGTCCCGACGCTGAAATCCAATCCAATTCTGATCTCCCCAGGCTTGATGGCAAGCACTTCGGGTATGATGAAATCCGCAGTGAGGTCTGTGTTCGGATCGATATAGATGGGTTTAACCCATCTAGGCATCTCATGACTGGTGAGATTGAAGCAGTCTGCACATTTGAAGAATCCTTTCCCAGTCGAATTTCTCGCCAAGCAAGCGAAGTTTTTGCACCGATACCCGGCCCAACGAACATTGCGATCGTCTGGAAGCTTCCATATGGACTCGTTGATGGGAAACGGCTTGTGGTATAGCCGCGGTGCCCTGGAGAAGCACCTCCTCCTCGGGAGCGGGTCGCACCCGTGAACCATGAGCCTCTGAGCTAGTTTCCAGTCATCGTTGCAGATCTCACCAACATCATAGTCCATGTACTCCTCCAAATCCTTCTTCATGGCAAAGCAAGCATGGCCAATGCTTGTGAAAGTCCCATTTGCTCCCATGAAGTTCTGTTTCCCCAACCTGTTGGGCTTAATCTTAACGTACTTGCGTATCTCTTCGATGAGGAAGTAATCGACCGGCTCATCCGATCGCTCCTTCTGCTTCGCCAGAGGGTGGACAGTCTTGATTTCACCAGTCCCCTGATCCGATAGCAATGAGGCTTCCATCGTCTTGATAAGCCCCAAGATATCCACTAGAAAGTGGCTGTATCGCGACGAGAACTCCGACAATGACGTGTTGGCGGACATATACCCTACCGTGGTAATCTCATCCTGGATTTTGCGAATGACCTCGTCGATGGTTGCTCTAGCCTCCGTCCCAGCTCTGACTCGGTTGATGTTATTGCAAAAGGTATCGGGAATGTGAAGAGATCTAAGAGAGTAGAAGTAGAACAAAGTGGCGAAGTAGATGAGAACGCCGAAGCTGCCCAATACAAAGAAAAACTTAGGGATAGCCCTGCAGGTCCCTAACTTCACAAGAACATTCGGTTTCCGCATTCTTCACTTCTTGTGCTCAAAACAGCCGCCTTTCTGAGATCACTGTCTAGCCAGAGCTAATCATCGTGTCCGGCGTGTGAATAACCAATCGGACAATGACGATGCTTTACTTTCTCTCCGGACACCAGCATTGCTGAAAGTCCCCAAGAAGAGAAAACAATGGGAAATCGCTTTCGAAAGTACCTGAATCTTGACCCTTGAAGCCCTGGGCTAGGAGAGGAGAAAGGGCCGACCTTGGAGTCAACTCCTGTATGGTCACTGATAAACAAAGCTGAGA
Organism: Melaleuca quinquenervia; assembly: GCA_030064385.1. Taxonomy (NCBI): domain Eukaryota; kingdom Viridiplantae; phylum Streptophyta; class Magnoliopsida; order Myrtales; family Myrtaceae; genus Melaleuca; species Melaleuca quinquenervia. The sequence goes on along the minus strand of CM057721.1, from coordinate 15,888,623 downwards.
GCTTGAGAAAGTCGGAGAAATTTGAATACCCTGCGACTGGAGTCCTCGATTTTCTGTTTCCTCGATTCATTTTTTTAATCTGCAGAACCATAATTATAACGGGTTCTCAGGAGCTCCGAGATTCAGCAACGGGAGAGGACCGGAGTAGCTCGAGATCGTCGAGTCAACGCCCCTCCGTATTTTAGAAGCTTTCAGTCCGCAACCCAATGCGCTTCTGGTCACATCACTTCACATGTTTAGTCACTGAACTGTATAGAATGAAGGGTGTGCGTATGTCAACCTCATGGCTTTTTGACCGCAGTTGCGGGATTCCGGGGCCGGCATGGAAGCATCGAAAGCACAAAACAGGCTTGTGGGACAGAGCACGACCTCAAAAACGAAGAGCATCTCCGGCCTCCAAGTTTTCTTTTTGCCTTTCCCACCGTGATCCGAGCGGAGAATCCGGAAGTGGGCGTGGGATGCGAAGTCAGATCCGTGCAAGATAAAGGCTGAATCTGGACATCACCTTTGATTAGTCGGCGAGCTCACATGTCCAGCGCTGTCGGATTAGGATAAGTTGTTCCTTTACCGCATGGAGGTGTTGAGCGTGCTAAGCAAAGGTCGAGTAATTGCTAATCGCATTCGATCCACTTCTGGGAAGGTGGAGAGTGCGTGTGAAGCGAAGCCATCTCGCAATCAAGGGCCGTAAGTGGTCGGATTAGAAAAGTGCGAATGCGCATTAGGGACAGCGGGGTTGTGCCAAAAGCCCAACTGGCTAGTCAACTCGGACATGCCGGACGACTTTTGACTTTTTTTTTGTCCGTCTTCTGTACAGACAAAACCTGGTCGAGGCTTCCGGATCGAATCAAACCCTTTCCTGTTGCATCTCGCGTGAATATACAAACCTTGCGTGAGCCCGAATTCTGGGTCGCCAAAGAGCGTGGCGACCGAATTGGGCAGATTGCGAAGGCCATTGACGGGAACATCCGATCGGCGCAAGAGGAGTCAACTTCTCAGCTTAATTACAAGGCCCAGCGGACGAAAAAAATGGAAACTCAATCTAACAGTGAAGTGCTACCGGCTAAAAACATGTCAGAAGTCGCTACTTTTCAATCTCTTCTTGCTTCCCAAAAGGAAAAAAAAAATCTCTTCTTGACTCTAAAGAACTATCATCAATCAAAATGACGAATTCAGTGAAACCGGAGAACGATAATCCCCCCAATACAATCCTCAACCTCGTTCGTTGTAGAATTTACATTCCCAACAAGAACGCTCACAGAAACCAAACCAACCCAAGAAAAAAGAAAAGGAAGGAAGAAAGGAGTAATCAGCGCCGTCTACGGCGGTCTTCGCCGTACTGAGATAGCGGTACGACCTCGGAGAGGGGCGTGGAGAGGGGGGTGGGAAGGGGGGAGTTCCGGCAGACGGGGCACGACCCATTGAGCTTCAACCAGGCGTCGAGGCAGAGCAGGTGGAAGAAATGGCGGCACTCGGGCATCATCCTCAACATCTCCGAATCCCTGTACTCGCACAAGCAGATCGAGCACGTGGTGCTGCCCCCGACGCTATTGGCCTCCCTAGAGTAAGCGAACTTGGGGTACGAATTGATGACGCTCGGGTCGAGCCCCACCGCCAGGCTCTGATCCGCCTCGCTCTCCTCGTTGTCGTCCTCGGCCACGAAGATGATGCGAGGGAGGACGATGCCGTCGGAGACTGGGTCGTCGGTCCGCGGCGGCGGGCCGGCCAGTTCTTGGTGGCGGCGCCGGCGCCGGCGGGAACGGCAGCAGATGTAGGAGGCGAGGAGGACGGAGGAGAGGAGGACGAGGAAGCCGAGGGCGATGGCGATGGCGTAGCCGAGGCCGAGGTTGGTGAGGTAGCTGGCGGCGGAGGGGGGCGGCGGAGGCAGGGCGGCGACGGTGGTGGCGGAGGACATAGAGGAGGGTGAAGGGGCAGAGAGGGGGATCCATAAGAGGAAGGGAGTAGAGTGGAGGAGTCAGGAAGGAGAGGGGAGGAGGAGGAGGAGGAGGAGGGGGTAGGGTGGGTGATGCAGCTGGGGCATTTAATAATTTTAGGTTTGGCAACAGAGACGAGCATTTAATTCTCGGTAATGTCGAATTGAATTGAATCGAGCGATTGGCCGATGATGGATGGTGATGACGACGATGGTGCGGGGGCAGCTTTTGGGCCCTCGGTCATGGCCATGAACAGTCGTGGGCTTTTCGCTAGGCATGGCCGAGGGACCTCGAGTCCACATCAGAGTCCCAAGGCTCGATGACGACGACGACGGCGACGACGACGCTCCTCCTCTAGCGACAGCTGAAGTTCTGAACTGCCGGCGCCGTCAAGCTAAGGCTCACCGTGCAGTTCAAGCTCCCGGACCTCCGCCTCTTGACCACGCTCAGCAAGTTCACCTTCCCTGACACATGAGCATAAGTCCCTATCTCCACCGCCTCCGAATCGATCAGCTCCGCTTCGACCGCCACCGCCTCCCTTTTTGAGCTCCGCTTCTTCACAAGAATGCCGCTGTTCGCTATCCCGTTCTTCCCAATCTGAGCCCCTCGGAACGTCAGGACCACGACGCCGTCGTCGATCTCGAACGAACCCCAGTTCTGGTTTCTCACCCTGATTTCTTCCACGAGGGTCAGGTTCAATGAAGCCGAGGCCGTCGGCACTCGAGAGAGGCGGCTTATGTTGGCTACGGCTACCGAGTCGAGCTTGAGATCGGGGTCCCGGAAGCGGAGCACGGTGAGGGCGAGCACCCCAAGCACGACCACCGTGAACAAGGCGCACGCGCCGGAGATGCCGAGCCACTTGATTCTCCGACGCCTCAGGAGCGACTTTGGCGACAAGCTCGGCGTGGCGGCCCTTTCTTGACCGGTCGTAGCGGGATGAGACCGATCGCCGTGCTCGGCCATAGTCTTCTAGAGACGGGCGGGGGGGCAAAGGCTTGAAAGAATTGGGGAAAGAGTTGGAAAGGGAGGACGCGTTTGGAGAAATCTTGGGGTTCTTTGGAAGTTTGAAGTTGAAAGTGGCGAAGCAGGTATTGACTTTGCGACATGCAGGTATTGATTTGACTTTTTAGATGTTCCTTCGGTTCAGAGTTCTAGAATCGCTTGACTGGAGAAGGCGTAAAGAGCTGAGGCATAAAAAGAGAAACGATAAGGAGCGGATTTGGAGATGCGGGGTATCGATCCCCGTACCTCTCGCATGCTAAGCGAGCGCTCTACCATCTGAGCTACATCCCCTTTGCACGTCTAACGCCACAAATATATATAAAATTCTAAAGCGTGGATTCCCCGTCTACGCTACGTCAAAACAAACGGAGGACGCGGGCGACCTCAACCTGATGGGCCCAAAACGACGTCAAAGCCCGCGAAAAATGCCCGATTTCAAGTTCGAACCCCATTCTACCCATGTCTAAAAAAGATCACGTGATCTACCCCGCGTCCAAGCATCGCTCCGGACCAGTTAGAAGTTCATTGTAAGAACCTCCGTCTTTACCGATAGTCTCACCTTCGTATAGAACAAGAGCAACTTCTCAATGTTGATAATTTTGAATAAGACGCTGGTGATTTTTGGACGCAATATAGGTTTGGGACTAGAATGGAAGTTGATGCGATAAAAAAGATGACATTAGAAGTATTATGTTATTTAAGAGAATTAGGCCTTATACAATATTGCCGGAAAGTTACGTCATACTGACACTCATCAAGATAAGGTCTTCTTTCACGTTGTCCCCCTCCTATTATCGAATGTAATTCAAAGCACAATGCCCGGGGAAGCTTCACAATCCCTTTGATTGCTCGTTTGGGAAATGCGACTTTTGAATCTGAAATCAAATGGTTTTTTCAAAATATAATTTAGAATGTGGACTTTTCATATTAAGATTCAATTGGAGGGTCCCACTTGAAAAGAAAAGGAGGCTCCAAGAATATTATGGTGATTTAAAAAGATATCGTGCGTTCGAATAAATTCTTGACACAACACATCACTGATAATGAAAAATGTACAAAGACGCGAATCTTCAAATTCTAATCAACAATGCGCTAAGTACATAGCTAGAAAGTCAATAACAACACGTGTCTTACACTACAAGCAAAGCGGCCATGGTAGCCATCGTTATGTATAAAGATAATTACTCAATGAATTCTTAAATTTTGATTTAACATGTAATCATGATCCCTGCATTTTTTTTTTGTGTACCTTCAATTCAGTCTATAAATTATATGAAAATAAATTACAAAAAATCCAGAAATTCAAGACCTTATGAACCACATTTAATGTTCATAAATCGTCTTGAATAGATTAAAAATCTAAGAGATGATATCACGCGTCAATTAAAATTCAAAAAGCTATGGAGGTCACGACGTCAAGACTTTTGGAAAGGAGAAAAATTCACATTCAAAGGGAACTTTTCCATCTGCCTTATTGAACGATCGCGAACGATCGCATCAGAAGATGTCGGAGAGCGTGGGGAGCTTGATCTCGCCCTTCGTGGAGACGGGGATGGTGATGTTCCCGAAGATGGGGAGATCGATGATGAGGCCGATGTCGAGCTGGTAGTCGATGTCCCAATCCCCGCCGATGTCCCTCGCCAGGCTCACCAGTATGCTGTACGGCGTCTTCACCGGCACGTCCAGCATCGTCGTGTCGCTCGCCTTCAGCGACCCCGGATCCGGCATCTTCCCCGACGCTATCTCCCTGATCCACACCACCGATCCCCACACGCTTCAGTTCGCGATCGAATCCCGATACGTAAGAAACCGACGCGTATAAGCTTACCTGCCGGCGCTTTTCAGAGAGTAGGAGATCTCGCAGATGGGGAGGGAGTGGCCGTAGGGGTTCTTGACGGAGACCTTCGCGTTGTACTCGACGCACTCGCGGGTGACGTGCTTGAGATCGACGTCCGTCACGCTGGCCTCCGGCTTCGGGATGGCGGCCACCTTCTCGGCCACGAAGTTCTTCGCCTTGTCCAGCAGGTCCCCCATGTCTCCGCCTCCCCTCGAAAGCCCCGATCGGATCGCGAATCTCAGCGAGAGAAACTCGAAGGTCGAGTATGGCTTCGGTCCCCCGAAGAGGTCGGCTTTTGCCGTTTATATGCGAGAGCCAGCGCGGGCCGCGACACGCGTGCCGTCCACGCGGTGACACGTGGGGTAGTCACGCGTGTGGGCGCCGCGGGTTGGGAATTCCCGTGGAAAGAGATCTTAGGACAAGCGACGGTACTTTATTTGGTTGGTTTAAGGAGCGAGATGCGGAGTTTGCGGGTTTCGTTTCACTTCGCCGGTGATGGCGCGATTGGGAATCTCGTGAAGGGATAGCAATTGCGCGGGGTCGGATGCGGTGGTTGTTTGCGCGTGTTTCAGTTTAGTCGCTGAATTATATGAAAACGTTAAATATTATCCATGAATATTGTACATGGTCGAAGTATATTGAAGTTCGATAATAATATTATTGCACCGAGTCAAAGTTTCAAATCTATTCTTGTAATTATCCCTCGATTTTACTTCCGTAACAATTGCCTAGGAATTTGTTTTTCTTTTCTTTTTCTTTTTAACACGAAAATTATTTTATATGGTCTTGTAAAATACATAAATAGTTATATTGTGATGCGAGATCTTAGCATGTATTCGATAAAATCGGAATTTTTTTTTATTGGTGTGTGCGAGAGAGATGCCCGTCACGTCTTGGGCCCGAATCGAGCGACCCGAGATGGTGCAATCATAGAAAGACAAAACGGAGAATATGATGGAGTCGTGCTCATAAGACAAAACAATTGACAAAAGGCAAAGAAAAAGAAACGAATTTCTTTTGTTTTTCAAGGGACGGATCATCACAATTTGCAATATTATCCGATCCATGGATTCGGGCCGGGCATTGTTTAGCCCGTGATGGGCTTCATTTCGGGTCAAAGAGATGAATAGGGCTGGCTCACTCTTCACTCTTTCATGTTGCAAGCCCATCCCATTGCTCGAGTTGATCTATCAAGTCAAAGTAGTGGCCATCCAAAGAGCAATTTCCGGTAATTAATGAAACCTTTCTTTCGACAAAAAAAAAAAGAGCAATTTCCCATGATCGAATGATGCCTTTTCTACAGGTGAGAGCACCGATGATGATTAAGAGAATTCGACTCTATAAAAGATCTTTGATAAAATGTTAAGATCGAGTCATTCATGTACCAAAAAGAGTACATATATATTTGTGGATTAAGTGAGAAATTGCTCAAGAACTGAATTAGGGTCATCACTTGTCGGGCGACCACCTTGAGAGTAATTGAATCTGCCTCAGAAGAGGAGACAGGGTCTCCATTATCTTCTCGGAGGGATGGTTGTGGACGCCTTCGTAAGTAGTCACGACGATGCTCGTGTCCTCGGACAACCTCTGCACTTGTTTCTTCACGTTGCACGCGGTGTGCCCACAGCGATAGTAGCTCCTTTCGCAATACCGATCACGTCAGATTAAGAGATGGGTTTGTAAGAACATACACACAGGACAACATCACATTCTTCAGAAGCGCAGGAGGACAATCTCAATGCATGCATCACATCATCGATCGCTTTAAATCCCACTGTCGATCTCGGACATGTAAGAATGCTCGGAGATGGCCATCGTGATGATGATTTGACATTATTAGAAGATTAATGATCTGTATTTGTTATTCTGAGGACAAAACATAGAGAAGCCGATCAAAACTGTATGAAGTTTGTTTCAAATAGGGCGTATGCATTTCCCTGAGTTTCGCTTTACACAGTGAATTATTCCTCCCTCGTCTCCGCTGGGTCCGCCCGAAAGACCCAAAAGTAGGAAACCACATGTGAATATGCATATGTATGTTGTCCAGCCAACAGGAATACATACCTGGGGTGTGCGCTGTTCTTGACGGCTTTCTGCCCATATTTCCTCCAACGATAGCCATCGTCGAGAACGTCGTCCTCGCTCCTTGTTTGGAACTCGAATCTCGGCCTCGCCGCCTTTCGAGTTCTGCTTCCCGCGGTAGCCTTGGATGGCTGCTCCAATCTCCTCTCTGTGATCTCTCCCATGGCTGTTCCATACTCAGACATCACTAAAGAAGCCTCATGGCGCGGGGCGTCCCCAGCAACGGTGCGTCCATTGATCCCAGCACTAGTACTGCCGGAAGCAAGACTGACCAAACTGTTCATGTCGACGAGGACTTGTTGGGGGTCTATAGGAGGCGGGTGCAACGATGAATCGGCGATGAGATAGGGAGGGTTTTGAGGGAACAGCGTCGGCAACGGGATTGGTTGCGGTGTTATAGGAGGAGGAGCTTGTTGTCGTTCCATTACGGAGATTTCAGATTGTGTCAAGGCACAGGACTTTCAAAAGATACCGATCTCGAAAGGGCTATGGAAGGTGAAGAGGTTGGCCTGACCCACGCAGACGCGAGGATACACAGAGCTGGAACTCCTTCATAGTCTTTTTACTTCTTTTCCTTCATATTTTTATTGCACAATCTGCATGTCAATTTAAATTAAAACAAGCTGGTCTGAGTTTATTTCATATTTCTCGTAAATCGTTAATATTTCAGAGTAAAGACTCTCTTTTTTTTTCTTTTTCTTTCTTTGAACTGCGTACCTGCCACACATCTGCATGTAAATGAATTAAACTGGAATTCGACTTTATTAAAACCATATAATAGAATAAACTTTCATGACTAATCAAAGAAATTTCCACAGAACATGACGAAAGGTATATAATCTCTCATTGATATGAATGCCCCAGAAATGGGTGAGGTAAAAGCCACCAAAACATCCACCTGTTTCTGTTCAACTAATCTTTCGCAAGTGAAGGGAAGGCGAAGCATGTAGGCAATGCGTTCACCACCTACGCATGCCCCCTCCTTTCCCTATCATGCTTACCGACGTTTTGTTAATTTGTAATGCATAGAATATGAAGCACGACAACTTCGCCAGGTAAAATGTTGGTCCAAACCCTTTTGACTTTTCCGCGTTTAAGCCACGCAAGAGTCAAAGACACATGCCCGCTCGAGAGGTACACCAAGTCTGGGCTTTGATCAAACGCTGTTCACCAAACAATGACATTTCAAATGTCGATAAACTAAATGGTTTGGTAAAGGTAGTACAGCATTCAAGTCCTCAAAAGAGTTCTGAAAGCATTTGACTTATGAATGTGGCAAAGCCCTGATATCCGTAGCACAGTAACGCCGAAAGCATCCTTTATTCAGTGATTTAACTAGTTATTCTAGTAGAGAGCAATATGCTCCAATGGGAGAGTTCGACGATAAACCTAGATGTCCGGTGGAGATTAGAACAAAGGTTTCTTTCCGTTCAACATGGCCAATAGGTGCTCCAGAACCCGACCACCTCCATCGCGTAGACCAGAATGCATGTATTCGTTGGTTACCCACAGTCTGATACCAGCTATGTGAGAAGCTGTCTCCATCGACAACTTGAAATTAACATACATATCTTCGTAATAGACTGCAGCTGCGACAGGTACCTGTCAACATAGACGAATAAGTTGAATGATGACCAGAATCAATCTATATTGGGAGCCAATTGTTTTCTTTGCAACATAGGCGTGACGAAGCAAGAGAGAAATTTCAAGCACCTTATTATTGTTTAGAGCAATGATGTCATATAGTGAAGGCCAATCCTTCTTCTCCGCCAATATCTGAGCAGCTTCTTTGAATGGCTTCAGGAAATGAATTTCATCAAACATCCACGGGAAAATCATCTGGAGAATAGACACAAGCCATCTTAACAATAAAATGTGGGAAGATAAGTCAGGCATCCCAACAGAACAGGCATGGGTCAATATGTTAACCCATCAATTGCAGTACTACGGAGCTTCCTCCTACCTCTCCTGTGAAAAGAACAGGACGGCCTTCTTTTGCTGCCTTTATGGCATCAAACTTGCTTTCATATTCACCTATCACTCTATGAGCAGACCACTCTGATGAAGCACCCTACACATAAATAAGGCAATCGGTCAAAAGCATCAAATGTTTGTGGCGATTCTTCAATGTGCTAAATTACTCCTTCAATGACTAACTTAACTTCACCAAAATAATATTAAAAATTTGGTTAGGCAAGAAGAAACTGGCAAGCTTCGATATAATCAATATGGACAGGAGTGAGATGTTTACCTGACAGTATATGGGCTCATGTAGAAGAGCATAAAGAGGATTCGTATCAAAAGCCAACCAATTCTCAAACTGCGTACATCCAATAACTAAGGTTGATTTTCATGTGTGCTGTAACGAACCAACAAATAATGTAGTCACAAGTCAATAGATCTTACAGCTTTTAAAAAGTAGTAGCTGATTTGCTTTGATGCGCCTGGTACTAAAATAGGATCCCAAACCCTCTCGAGCCTGTGCTCAAGGCCACAAGAAAAGATGATTGTATGGTCAACACAAACTTTTCCTTTTGCAAAGTATATGTGCTTAGAACTCGAAAATATGTCCCTTACATGTAATGCAATCGCTCGAAGCTAGCACTGAATCCCAAGCCAGAAAGACCGAGAGTTTGGAAACCCTTAGGCGTTAAGATGCCACCAGAAGGGAGACCCACCTGCAATTCAACAGAAACAAGAGAAATTCAGCACAAACATTAACAGCACTGGAGTCTTGTTAATCTACTTGATATCTCACCCCACCACCTTCAGATTCTGCCAAATACTTCACAACTTCACGAACAACTTCTGCATCCTGAGGATACCGCTTGTAGTACTTCTCGCTTTGAAGAGTAACCTGCTCTGAGCTTGCTCTATATACAGCATCTGCAGTGCATCCATTTGCAATGGGTGGAATTCCACCAGTTATAAGAACTTGTTTGAGTCCTTGAGGAGCAAAGCTTAAATAAGTAAGTGCACAAAAACCGCCGAAACTCTGCAAAACAGGAAAAGAGTGTCACTAACATTAATCATGACACCATAGTAAGGGGGGAAAAGAACAGAGGGAAACAAACTGAAGAACTGATTACATCTCGTTAGTAACTAGTGAGAGTAAGCATGAGCATTCCAGCAGCTCCAAAAGCAAAATTCTTGTCTCTGAATGCTTTGGTAAACTAAAGTCTAGAGCAATTGAATGAAAAAAATGAAATACCTGACCCAGAATTGTCCAAGGTCCAGCATCAGGAACAAGACGCACTCGAATAAACTCGGCATCATTTACAATATTATCCGCGCGAAAACATATCAAGTAATTAGCCAGGTTCTCTGCAGATTTTATTTGCAACATCGATGAAACAGTCAATGGAGTAGACAAGCCAGTCCCACGCTGCAGTTCAACAACATTTGTGAGATCAAGCAGGCAAATATTGACCCTGAAATTAAATTTTACTGACTAACTGTCCAGGGAATGCCTGCAACATCATGCCTGATCCATCAAGATTACACGAAATTCTTCACACGCTCTGTGTAGCCATCCACTTGATTCAGTGGGCCTCGGGGACTCAAAACCAGGTCCACCTTGTAGATACAACAGGTATGGCAGTTGTTGCTCTTCTTTCCCGACTGAAGCAAATAAAATTAGAACAGTAGAAATAAGTCAAAAGAGATACAGTTTGGGATCCTTTAGGCCAATCAATACAATGAAAAAATAATGCACTTTGCATTAGAGGGTGCTTCTCTCTTCATACAGTCCACATATGCGAGAAAAATATTGAATTTTTTAAGCGAAGGAGTAGCATTGGGTATGCTTCTACGGAGCTTAAAGAGAAAAACCCAATACATCACATACTTAACTGCAAAAGCAGAAATTTCCAGAAAATAAAAAATCTTTTCTAAACAGATGATTTTTTTTTTTAAATCGCATAGGACTTTCTCGTTTTAAAGATGAATACACATGACAGCTCCATGGCTGAGAAACCGGTACAGCATGTCATACTACAAACACACCCTATTCTAACAATCGGAATTCTGTTCAAATTACTTTCTAGGAAGAGCCTGTGAAAATGAAGAATCACCATATCTCACTGAATGTGGCTCCAGCGCAAAATTGATTACTTTGTCATATATTGGAGACAGTCGATCACTATCCCGCACTACCAACATAGTGGAGGCATGAATGATATCTATTACTACATGGTGTGGAACTTCCATTGGACTTTCATACATTTGAATCGATCTCACTCAGTTGGGACAAACCTAGTGGTTGAGGTTGTTTTGATTTTCCCCCTTTTTTTCTGAGAAGTGTCGTGTTGCTGTGCTGTCATTGTCCTCATCGTCAAACTAGTGCACCGATGCATAGGATGCTTTTAGCAGCCACAATGTAAAGACAAGAGGAGGCTTTTATTCATTGGCAAGGTCAACGGATGTAGACTTATGGGGAAGCTTCGAATTGGTGAAACAAACCCAGTAAAGGACTACAGATAAACCTTCAACAAGATTCGCTTATCGAATCAACTAAACTAAAACGAAGAAACCATATTTCATCAGCAGTTGAAGCTATCAATTGCAGCACTACGAACTACCACGTGATTGATGAATAAGAATCGACGTTTGAGAAAACAAAATTCCATTTACAAACAATCTACCCCTCGGAATCAGGAAAATAATCCACGGCAATTTGAAGTAAGGAACTGAGCTCGTAATCGTAAGTACCAGCAACGACTTCGCGAGCGAAGACGGAAATCTTCTGCGAGATATTTCGATCTGCCGAATAATCGAGGGGAACAGCGAAGCGATGGTCTCGCAGACGGAGCTCGGGCACGGAATACCACTCTCCGGCAACGTGCTCCAGCGAGGAGTTGCCGTTGGTGGCGCTAGAATCCGCCATGGACGCCAATCTCCGAGCTAATCTAATTACCGTCAGGGGAGAGCGGAGGCTCAGCGATGCGGTGGAGTGCGGAAGAGTGAGGAAGCGGAGAGGCTTTATCAAAGAAGGTGGCGCGTGGAGGATCAGCATGAGGAGCGAGAGTGAGGCGGCGCGTGAAAAATCGGAATATAGCGCGACTTAAGTGGAGGAGCTTCATGTTGGGGGGGTGGGGGGGTGACGCGACGCGGCAGATCGGACGTGCGTCGGTTGAGGAGCGGAATTACTAGATTCATCTCACCCGTTGGATGGGAATGCCGTTGTTTTATCATGTCTGTACTCAATGCGCAGATGGAGCGCGAAATGATACCCTGGAAGGGCGCGTGAGGCACACCATCAAGGGCTGTTGCTTTGACCGTGTGATGGGTCGTGTTGACTTTCTTCCTGGGGAGGGAGGGACGAGCTGGGGGAGTCATTTGACTAACATCCTTAGACATAATTGGCCTGAAATGGGGTTAATTAGGCTCAGCATCCAGAACTTTGATCCCATTTTCAATCATACATCATTTAACTGTGTGCTTATTCTACGTAGAAACTTTGACAAGTCGATTGATTAGATATCCACAAAATATAACCTCCGCGTTTAATTTAGATAAGGATCCGAAGCGAAAACTCAAAAAAAGTTATTTTCGGGGGCATCGCAACTCGAGATAGATGATATGCACTATGAATTCTCGTCGGTTCTTGTTGAAAAGAAACAGCAAGTAAATTACTGAAAACGACCTTATCCTCACTTTCGGTACGGTTTTCAAGACTAATGGAATCATTTTACAAAGCAGAGCATCTTTCCTACATCACGGTTCAGGACTCATCTTTTGAAACTCTACAAAGCACAAAAAGAGCAACAACGAACAAGGAAGAAAAATATTAATAGAGACCAAGAGACTTCTTGATGAAGTGCTCAAGTATTCCGGCGGGTCAGCTACCGCCGGCGGCGGTGACTGCATCGCCGGCTGACCAAGAAAACCCAAACCACGACTCGGACGGATCCGGAAATGAATCTCCATGGTGAGAATCTAACAATCCCTCCAGACCCACGAAGAAATCATCGCTCAGAGCCATACCAGACGACCCAGACTCATCTTCTGCGTCATTATCCTGCATACTACTGCTTTGACTATATTCCTTCTCTTCTCCGCTTTCGCTGCTGGTAGTCTGAGGAGCAAGCACCGCCTCTTCTTCCACTGCGGTTAATGGACCTGTAGTTGCAGTAGCAGCAGAGTCAACGCTGGCCTCGGTTTCGGGCGTCGAGGTCTTGGGGCGCGTGGAGCCGGCGAGTGAGCTCCGATGCGTTGGTGCGGGGTGATTGTGCTCCGATGTGTAGGTGACTATGAAGATTCCCGGGTCGGATCTGTTCCGCTCTACTTGCTTCCGGGCCAAGCACCCCTTGGAGCTACTGCATCTGTAATAACTCCTGTTTCGGAATTCATTAAAAATAGGATTTTCGTCAAGAAAACTGAGGGAATCTTTCACAAGCATTCTGGAAACGGAAATATTCGACCTCCTTAAGTACCTTGGATGTGGAGAGCCTTTGATGGGTTTTTGACCGTATTTCCGCCAAGCCCACTCGTCCGAAGAGACTTTCTCTGCAGGAACTTGACGGACCACCTTCGTCTGGCTCTTCCTGGTTTGTCTTCTATGGTTAGTCACCGAGCGCGTAACGAAACATGAGATTTTCGGAAGAAACGGGAGAGAAGAGATGGTACCTTTTCTTGGATCTGGGAGCATGAGAGCTAGCTTTGAACGGAGCCGGAGTAGCAATTGCAGAAGCACTTTGAAATGGCCTCTTTAGCATCAAATTAGCACTCGGCGAGCTCTTCGCGCCTTCAATCGCAAGAGGAGAATATGAGACAGGGTTGTTGCGATGCGAAAGCAGAGGTTCATATGTGGGCAAGAAGGGCTTGTAGAGCTCGTGGAGCTCCTCCAGAAAGACGCCTTTTCTGGTCTCGAAGGGCCCCCAATCCGATCCTTCCATTGCAGAGAACGGAGTGCAGGAAGCGGGTTCGAGGCGATGCTCCGTCACCGACGAAGATGCGGCGGTGGCGGCGGAGGAGGAGGATGTGCAGCCTCTGACCACCGCATGCAGATCCCAATCGACCTCCATGGCCTCTGTCAAGCTCTTGAGGGGCTCGTTTGGCTGGTCTAGAGACAAGCTCCGAGAAATCTGAACCAAAGCAGGCGGACACCAGGGCACTCTGCTTCCTCCGTCGGATGAAGAATCGCGAGGCGACAGACAGAGAGAGAGAGAGAGAGAGAGAGAGAAGAGACAAAAGAAGGCGCTGACTTTTGAGGGTGAGAGAGAGAGAGAGGATCTGCTTTCGCATATATAGAGGACACATCTATGAATAGAGAAAGAGATAGAAAGAGAGAGAGAGAGAGAGAGAGAGGTGTTGGCATCTCGATGCTGCCCGTAATCCTTCTCAGCTTTTTCCCATTCCTCTCTCTCTCTCTCTCTCTCTCTCTCCTGTGAACAAAAAGAAAAACCGCCAAGCGGTTTTGGGTTTGACTTTTGATTTTGTCAAAGGGTTTGCGTGGGATGGGAGTTGGGAAGTGGTCCACACACGGCTCGGGCCCACGTTCGGAGTGCAGGCTCGTGAATTGCCGACAAAAAACCAAAAAAAAAAAAAACCGAATTGAATAAAAAGGTTTTCAACGTCATGGTGGAGGGATATCGAGGCTAATTTATCGAATTAATATAATAATTGATATGACGGACTTTTATTAGAGAAGTTGTAAATGAAATTAATCTATCTAGGAGTCGCTCCAACCTGACTGGTAGATGTTATGAGTGTCAAAATCAAAGTAACATGCTCAATTGAATATAAGATCCGGCCCAACTCGATTCGAATTTCTAGATGTTTTTTAAATCAGATATTTACGTAATTGTTTTGATACTATAATGCTTTAGGATATGGTCCATTCTAGTTTTAGATGGAGCCCAACCCAAAAAATGATAGATCCATTTAAAAAAAATACATGCAAGCACGATCTTATCTAGATTGGCCGACCCAAATGATTGGGTTACTTTCTTATATTATTTCGGGTCGGATTAAGTGCACATTTATGATGTCCTTGGGTCAAGTATCATTGAACCTAATGACCTATTGACACCCCAAGTAAATCATATGCACTTAACTCCAATTTCTTGAGCTTGAGCAGCTTGGAGTTCCATCGAGTTTGAGCTCAAAAACACTTGAATTAATTAGCTCGCGACTGAGCGTTTGAATAGTCATCGAACTCAATTACGCGTGTACATTGACAAATATTAGTACATTTAATGTTTTTATTACGTATTTCCCTTACTACAATCCTAATGATTCGTCGATATAGGATTTGCCGGCCGGATAAATTATTACACGAGCGCAGTGTATGTATCAAGCAGAACGTGAATGATCCAATATCACGGACTATGTATAACGCTTATGCGAAGTTTACCGAATTTAACGTTCCAAAATCGTTTTAATGTATGCAACGAGTTCATTGAAGAATGGGCTAACCCCACAAAAAATCTCAAATCTTAAACCCGCGTTTGCAACAACCTTGAATTGATATAGTCATGCCATATATGTTCCAAACTAATTTTCATGTCACAGGAAATCCCAAATCGGCGAATCAATATCATATTTATTCCGAATTAATTTTTGTATCGCAAAATATCACAAATCATCAAAGCCTTTAATTAAGAAATTTACTAAATTTTCCTAAGAACTCCATCACAAGAACTTGCCAGAAAAAAAAAACATAATTTCGAGCAAATGCGAGCACGGGCATAACAATTTAGATATTTCAGTGAAACAAAAATCGATAGAGTGCAGCATGAGTACATTAGTTTAAGATTTTTTTACGACGCACGAATTAATTTTCGATAAATATAACATGAGTGCAGTGGTTTGAAACTTTGGACTGTATTAATCATTAAAAGAATGATAGTGAGATAAATGATCTTTGACTTTTGATTTAACGTGCACCGTGGTTCTTTTCAATTAATTCAAGTTTAAAGATAATTATGAATATTTTCATATAGACATGTTGAATAAATAGAAAGTTCGTGAATTGTACCGTAGATTGAGTTAAAGTTTAGAGATTACACTGTATTGACTAAAAATTCTTGAAACCCATTATAAATTTAGTCAAAATTTATGGTCATTTTCTCACGAACTAATTTATTGCCCCTACGGAGATGAGCTGTCCTCGCCGCTTTGCTTGTGAAAAGGAAAGCAACCAACGGCTGTACGCGGACCGCGACCAGCGCGTGCGACGCGCGTGCTCGGCCCCTGGGATTCGGCACTCCAGCGGCTGCTACGCGAGCTGTGTAGAAACCTGTCGTCACGTGCAGCCCTTTCCCACCCTTTAATGTCCCGCGGTATCCAATTCTCTACGAAGCTGCCGAGCGCTAAAGCGAGGCGGGCCCACAGGGGCCCACGCACACGCAATGCTCTCCCGGCACGAGACATTCGACCTCCCATCTCCGCACACGTGTAGCCGACGCCGACGATCGGACAACGTGCACGAACTTGTTTCGTTCGAATTCGATTCGATGATAAAAGACGTGTTTTTCGCCGAAAGCCGATTTTCCCATTTTCCTTCGCGAAGGGACGTTCCACAGCGACACGGAACCACGGAATACTACGAGTAGACGAGACGATCGATGGCTTCGCTTTTGAACGGGACCGTACATATACAACTCGCGCCGGAATTTTAGGGACGATCGAGAATGAGAATGAGAACACGATCACTTTCAACAGTTGCGGAATATGCCAAAATTCAGTCGACCGTGAAGTTTGAGTGCGTAAAGACGCAACGACGGAATATAATGGATGGCGCAAGCCTTAGAAATTCCGACGAAGAAAAGCGTTGGAATCTGATCAACAACGTGATTTCAGATTCGAAATTCCATAATTGCGTCCCAATGATCTCTATGTGTCGAATTTCTATTGGTAATCTATCGATCCTTTTAATCGATGACCTTGTATGTTATTGCCAAGATACGCCACCGTTTGTCGATAGTCGATCAATGGCCATCAGTGTGCATCAATATCGATTACGTTTCTTATGATCGCCAATACTGGCTCGCTGTGTTTTTTGTTTATTGACATTTTATATTTTAGCCGTGTTCCTATCCATATGGACAACTTGGTCGATTTTTTATGTAAACACGACTGATATATGACTTTGTTTATTTCATCAAAGATAAAAAAATGAAATACATCCTCTAGAAAACCGATTATAACGTCTAAAAAAATGAGTAAGCAATAAATATTTTCATCGACTACTATGATATTTAAATATAGATTGTTGTTGATAATAAATGTGTTTTTCATTTTAAATTACTTTAAGTAATACAAATAATTAATTTAAAAATTATTTATTTTCATGAAATAAATAAAGGCAATCAATTTTATCTACGTAATGAGCCGTACATATCCACTTACTTTATATGGCTAAAATAATATAAATGCGAGGAGCATCAATTGCTTAGCCATACGACACAATGCCACGTCGTGATCGCACGGGATCTTCTCTTTCACAGCGTTTGGTTTTCTCGTAAATTATTTCCCCATCGTGATTACGAGTTTAAATTACGAACGTACTTTCACAAGTTATACCTCTTCAAGTTTCACTTATTAATTATCTTATCTAGTATTTGACAAAGCCATTCGAACTGAATATCCAATCCTATTATCTTTTTCAATATAGAGTGATGGAGCGAGATATTATTTCATCGGCCGCCATGCGTGTACTATTATTGTACCAATCGATCATCGTCGCTCCCAACCACCACAAGATCATCGTCGAATCGCGTTTCAATGCTTGAGAGCGAAAACAAACGTCTTCGACCGAAGTGAACGACATCAATCGCATCGTCTGTTAATAGTGAAAAAGAGCAGGGGCATTTTTGTCCCTAGCCAATAAATGTGGCTATACAGAAAAACATAATTCGTTTTTATTTCGGACTTTCCTATTTAGATAAAAATTTCTAGTCCGTTCGCATCCGGATTCAAAAATCGCGAAGATCAAACGCGCCTTAATGAGTTTGAATTTCATAAAAAGAGGAATATGCACGCGTTGGAAAATTAGTCAGGCGTTCTCTCTCTGTGAAAAAGGAAAAAAAAAAAAGAGGAGGCGAATCGACTCCCCTCATTCGGACCCGAGTTCGGATGAATCGGATCCATCATAATCGATCATCATCAAGATTCCCGTGGTCGGAGGGGGGGGGCGTCTTCGATTGCTTTCGTTCGCGCACACATTCCTCGGATCCCCACCGAGGCGGATCGGGCGTCGCGGAATAATGGGCACGGGACATGATGATTTCCCCTTTCCTTCTCTTTTCCCCGATTCTCCTTCTTCTGGCGAGTAACGTCAGAATGCGAATCTCTCTCTCTCTCTCTCTCTCTCTCTCGTGTTGAGTGGAGGACAGGACAGGAGAATGATGATTTTCATCAGATTAAAGAAGAGATGACGCGTCTCCAGAGCTGGACCCCGCCACCGCCCGCCACCGCTTTTATCTCCGCCGAACCGCGTCGCCACCTCCGCCGTCGTGCGCTGCTTCCTTTCCCCTCCGATGGTGAGATCGGCTTCAAGCCCATTACTCCTGCCGCGATGCTTACTTTGAAATCTCGCGAAAACTTTTTTTGAGGAGAACAGGCCAATTAGGGAAAATGTCGAACAGTCGGAAATGAAAAGATCATACGAAACTGCTCCATATGTCGAGCTGCATGCGTCTAACATTTTTGGGTGCGTGTGGGGGAAGGAAATGATGATTAAGACTTTTTGGGTTTGGTGGGGTTGGTGATCCCGGCCATCCATTCCCTCTCGTCCATGGAAGGTGGATCGATGTGGTGCTCGTCGATCGGGTCACCTCCTTTTTCGTTGGAGCAATCTAGCAGGCGACGAAATGAAAAAGGCATGATTGCTCACATCCCCTTTGGTCCGATCTCTTTCCCTTCCTTTCCATGGAAACTCGGGCAATTCCACCTCGAACTTACAGTCCAGAGAATTCCGCAAGTTTAGACAAAAATGTGTAAATTGGGATGGCTGTGACGTATTCAGTCTTCTTTTCCGATCCTTTTGCATGTTGAGCTTGTGGAATGGGACGAGAGAAGCAGGGGGGCTCCCCCACTTTTTGGCCTTTGGGGTGGGGCGCTCCCGTGCCGCGGATCTATGGTGAGCTCAAGTTGGGAGAGTAAACCTGATCATCAGTGCGGCGAGGCCGCCGAAATCCAGCTCGACGATGCATGATTCAGGGCAGCCCGATTCTACCATGGAATCGGGAATCAGACCGATGGAATCGGTTCTCAATTTTTAGGATTGTGAACCGGACCGACTAATCTTAGTATCTGACCCCTCCTGGTGATCACCTCAAATGTCAAAGACAACTACGTCTTCGGGGCGAGGCTCCAGATTGATGACACGTTGATTCCAAATTTTCGTTGTTTGCACTGATCAGAACCAGCGAGTAACGTGGGGAATAAGGTCTCAATTTATGCTGCGAATGATTGCTCGGCATCATCTTCCCAACTTTGTAGTGTGGATGATTACTGAATTGCACTATCCATTTTCGTCTCGGACAATTTATTCTGCTACGTTAGCGGAGCTTTCACATATATTCTTGCCCGCTCGATGAAAAAGCCGACACTTTGATCATTATTTTTCTCGAGGCATTCTTCCTTGTTTTAGTTTTCTCGTTTCTTTCCCTCGCAATACGTACATGCGAAGTAAGATCAAGGAAATTTCACGTTCTCTCTGGTCATGATGAAATGAGACGAGACAAATGAGTCAATTTTGCCGCTTGTACCTCTCACCAATTCTTATTATCAAAAATAAAAATTATACGACTTCTAAGTGATAAAGACGTTTAAAAGTATCATGACTTTCGTACAATCTCAACTTTATTTCCTGATCATTGGAGTGTTACATCGGCAAAAAAAAAAATCATTCGTTTGAACACCTAGTCCAACTATTTGCGACACGAAAAATCATAAACTTATCTCATCGTGACACATTTATCATATTTTTTTTACAGCATTAAAAACTCTGAACTTGTCTCGTTGTGATACATTTACTCTATAATTTTTTTCTTTATTTTGGCATCTAATTTGGCCAACGAGAGTCACTGGCAATAAATTCACGACCCTCGCCCACCTGGTGGCTAGGGAGCTCGGGCAATACTCACTGACATCTGCTCGCCAGAAAAAGTGAATTTAAAAAAAGAAAAAAGAAAAGAAGAAGCAAAAAAAGATCTCAAATATGTTACAGTGATATAAGTTTAGAATTTTTAATGTTACAATAAAAATTTTAGAGTAAATATGTCACGGTGAGATAAGTTCTGGGTTTTTAATGTGGCAAAAAAGTTCGGAATAAATGTATCATAAAGAGTATAATTTGAGGTTTTTTGTGGTATTTTTCTTGATAATAACAACAAAAAGAAGAAATACCACCAAAAAGAAGAAGAAGAGGAGGCCCAAATAGAACTCAAGTGTAGGCCCATTCCCTACCGAAATCTCTCTCCTGGCGCGCTCGTACTTCCGGCGATTTGAAATTCCCCGAAATTCTTTTTCCCGGGAAAATGAAAGATAAGAAAAGAATACGCCGACGAAACGCGAGAGCGGAGGGATGGCTGAGATGGCCGGCGACGCGAAGAGCAAGACCATATGCTCGATCTGCTTCGAAGATCTGAAGCCTATCATCGAAGACCTCCAAGTCATCCCCATCTGCGGCCATGTCTTCCACGAGCTCTGGTCCATCTCCCCTCTCTCTCTCTCTCTCTCTCTCTCTCTCTCTCTCTCTCTCTCTCCACTTAGCAATCGCCCCAGTCGCTAAACTGCTCCGACTTTTCGTCTCTCTTTTCAATGCCGAATCTGTAGCTTGCAACAGTGGTTCGAGTACTGTCCGAGCACGAGGAAGCGGAGCTGTCCTATCTGCAAACAGGCTTGCCAGGCGAAGAAAGTCTGCCGGCTTTATTTTCAATCCATCGGCGATTTGAACGATGCCGCCCCTCCTCCGAAGTCGCCCAAGATCGAGGTGGATCCCGAGGTGTTGCGCGTGGAAGTGAGGAGATTGGAGGCGAAAGTGTCCGGGCTTGTTGCTACTCTGGAGCATCAGACCAAGGATCTTGAACAGCTAAACGAGGAGGTATGAGGTTCTTGGCCTGGTCATGACGGGTTTGATCTTGTGATCGAAGGAAAGGATGGAAGAGAACTTCTTGTAATTCTGATAAAGTTATCTCAAGTAAAACGCCAAGGAGTAATGTATACATCTAAATGCATTTAGGTACATTCAATATCTTTCTTGGCAATTGAAGCTTTTATGGGTGGATGATGTTGTTGCAATGTGGTTTCGACTGTAGATTGTCTGTTACATCTCTGTTAGTTAAGTTAGCTGCAGTCGAGATGGCGTTTCGATGTTGAGCATGGAAAACAAAATCGGCTAATACCCACTGCAAGAGTAAGTCCAGACCTCACAGGTATAGGTTGGCGGAGATTTAAGATACTGATCTAGCCTTCTTAAAAGTAAATGTGTTCCTGTACAGTACATAGAACTGTGGAGGCTCTTTTCGCTGCCTATGAGAGGAGAGAAATGGAGTCTGCCATTCTCTTCCATCAGAGCGACTCTGCTCAAGTTACATCAGCAATTTGAGGCCTACTCGTTTACAAAAATGAAAACATTATGTAAATCACCTTGCAACTCCATGTATTCTTTGTTTTTTCCAAAAATGTGTACTCCAAAAGCAATCGTTTTGCATAAATGAACGGACAGCAAGGGCCAAGAAGTTTTCTATATCTTATCGAGACTAGAGCTTTGTTTTGACTATTTCCTGTTTGGCTCTCATGTGAATCTTTTGTTACGGTAAATTTGTCCCAGCTATGCCTTTCCAAGGATTTGGCAAAAAAGGAGGCAGCACTGAAGGATGATGTCTTAAAACAGAAAGCTTCGATTCAGCAGTTGCTTCGTTTGAAATCTGAGGTCGGGGAGAGTAATGTAGGCTTTATTCTGCTATATCAACTTACAGGAATATCCTTCCATAATTTTTTGGCACTTCTTGGTCATATTGGACAGGAGCATGATAAAACCACTTTGCAATGCTTAAGGTTGCAAGAAAGAAACATGGCATTGGCTAAAGAGCTTGCTGCACTTAAATTGTATGTAAATTCAGGAAGAGGCAACCTTTTTATTAATTTTGGATGGTTTCCTATTTGGGACACTGATATTATGTATTATGATGGTTGAGATAGGGTGTCTGACTTGGACCTGGAGGAAGGAGAAGTCCTAAAGCTCGCCAGTCTGGGAAGTGAGGGCAACGCCAGAGATACCATAGACATCCTTAGAAAGTCCTTGGTCATACGAAATCAGTGAGTTATGCCCATCTGAAACCTAAATAGATCAACTATTTCTGAGGTCAATAATTCTAGGCATGCACAATTTATTCTGAAATTTTTGTCTTCTCCCGCTCTAAATCTGTTTCTTTCGTTTAGGCTTGTCAAATTGTATAATGCTGCATTCTTACAGGAGTTATAAAGAATTGATGGCTAAGTGTAATGTTCTTGGGAGAGGAGAGGCTCGTTCAATGCGGAAGCTTGAGAAGGCCAAAGGAAAGATAAGTAAATTGAAGGTCAGTCAATTTACGATTTGTAATCATTTCTTTGTGAGATGACATGCTTTCAGGCCAAGTGATAATCTGTTGTCTGGTTTCAGATCAGGGTCCAAGAATTAGAGTCATCTATTGAAGCAAAAGACAATGAACTCTTGAGGTCTTTGAAGCAAAAGAAACAAAAATCTGGTGCTACCAGTCAAAGTGAAGCTACCTCTCATGCAACTTCAGCAGCAGGAAAATCGTCATCTGAAGATCAATCAGTGCCACCTACTGTATCATTGCCAGACTCTAATTTATTTGGTACATTAACAAAGCCAGATGCTTTCTTGGCAAAAGAAGGTTTCAGAACCACGAGAAATGTGGGTGCAAATAAAAACAATGGACCGAGTTCCACTGCCTCAATACAAGAAGACACATTCATTTTTATCGAGGAGGATGCATCAGAACTCCCTCTGCCCGGTGCAAACAATGCCGTACACAAAAATGAAGCATCCAAATCAGGGAACTGTTCTTACTTTAATCAGGAAGCTGTGGTGCCGGAAGCATCGGATATCCCAATTGAAATTTCAGGTTCAAGAACTATAAGTGCATCTAGTAAAGTGGATATTGTCACCATAGATGATGATGTGGCAATTATGAATGACCATAACTTAGGCCAGCCAGTGCTGAACATTAGAAAAGAGACTCCCCCTCAGCTTCCGCTTGGCAGGCCAGGTAATTAGCTTCTACCTTTATTGGTATCTGTGTGCTTTGATCAATGAGTTTGATAGAGCTTGTGCCACCAAGTATTATCACGTACATACTTGCCCAATTTGTTATGCATATCCTGAAAGCAAATTGGCTGGCATCTAACTTACAAAGTCCACTAGGAGAAATATGTTTTTCCGGTGGATTGCTTGGTCCAGATGGAACAACTAGGTATTTGGGAAAATGGTGTAAGAGGGGACAGAGCGAGGCATTGAAGGCCGTGCAACGCTCAAGCATCAGTAATGGTGGTTTAATAGCTGTTGGATCTGATGGAAGAGGTGGTCGCATCAAAGCCCTGAGGTCTTCCATTCAAACTTCAGTGGTATGCTAACAAACCCAACTTTTTTATGTGGCAATCTGGTGTTTCTCAAAACCATTTGTCTGATAATGGTCTGATGTCAGCTAAACATTCAGTAAATCTGCTAATGCATAGCCACGCTTTATTCGAGAGCAATGAATACTTCTTTCCTGCCTTCATCCATACTCATCTGCCTAACGTTGACGGTCCATTTTTCACAATTAGGAAATCCTCATGTTAGCATTTACTTTCTCAAGTCCCTTGGTCATGCCGATGAATTTCCACGCAGTGCTAGAATTATGTTATTGGGTTTCATTTTCCTATCATTTAAGTTATGACGCCAGAGAGGGCATTTCTTTTTTCTTTTTCTTTTTCTTTCTTATGCAGGACAGTAAGGAGACGCCAATGAAGAGATGCAAATCCGAATCCGAGACAAATGTCTCTCAATCTAAAAAGTGCTTGCAAATCGAACACTTCTTTGCAAAGATGTCTCGCTAAGTACGCTTACTAACGCACGGGTA
Organism: Melaleuca quinquenervia; assembly: GCA_030064385.1. Classification (NCBI taxonomy): domain Eukaryota; kingdom Viridiplantae; phylum Streptophyta; class Magnoliopsida; order Myrtales; family Myrtaceae; genus Melaleuca; species Melaleuca quinquenervia. The sequence continues at coordinate 15,864,693 of CM057721.1, read as the reverse complement.
CATTTTTCATTGGCTCCCTGTGGTCGAGCGTGCAAGGCAAAAATTTGATTCCTTTGTGACTGGGCTTGAAATGGCACTAAATTGAGTACGTCCCCAAGTGATCAGAAAGAAACTCGTGTGCATGGTAAAAACTCGATTCTGTTTGAACTTGCTCTGAATGGCAGCAAAGTTGCACACTCGTGCTCTCGATGAGGGCCCCTGGTGATCGAAGAAATGTTGTATAAGGATTTGACATCAGCAACTCATTTTCCCTGCAATCTCACTATGTTCCGTCTTGAAGGACTAACCAATCTGCCTCGTCGCCTCCTGTCAAAGAGTGCCTGCACATCGGGATAATACCTGGAGGCTGTGACTTCAAAACTAGATTTGGAGTTAGCAATCTCCTCAGCGGAGTGGCGAACAATGTTCATGCAGCTTCCCAACCGTAACTATTGCTCTGTCGCCTTTTTCTATGCTATCTATTGGGTTTAAGTCTGATGTAATCTATTGAAAATCGCAGGTAGGGGTCAATTCACGGTACATTATGATGCGTTTTTGCCTCCAGATATGCATGCTCGGCATGATTTAGGAGTTGGCTCGGTGATCCGATGAGTTATGGAATGTGATTCATGATTGACAAGTTAATGCTCGGACCACTAGCATAGACCATTTCTGCAGATACTAGATTGTTTTGTCTTCCAGGTAATCATCTCTACAGTTGGATTCCTAAGTGATGGTACCCTGCATTTACTGCTTAGGATTGCCATCTCTCTTTTGGTTTTCCTCGCTCTATAGATACTTCGGCCAGCAAAATAAATTATTCATCCCGCAATCCCGAAGGATAAAACAAGGGGGAAAAGTCTAACCTTTGCGTACGAGGAGTTACAACCATATGAAAGGTGCACTCATTCTTAATAATGCATCGAGAGTAACCTTTTCTCGCAGAGAATCGTCGCCTTTAAAGAACACCAGCCACTCGTATTCTCATGGGTGAATTAGATTAGTACTTGATTGAATTAAATGATCCGGCTTGAGTTTAAAAAATGAACATCCACGGTGGACAGCTCGCGACAGTCGTGTCGTGTTTATTTATTTTTCCCTTATATTGAAATATGAAATTTTATTTATTTTTCCCTTATATTGAAATATGAAATTAAAATTTGAGGGATGTTATTGAATAAATTAAAAATTCAGGGGAAAATTATACATTAAATCAAAGTCTGGGGACCATTATGTGATTTTTCGGGGGGAAAAAATATCTGCTTCCCCTTCTCCTTTTCGATCTCTCCTTCCCTCGGATTTCTCTTTCTAAACCCTAAGAAACACGAATTCCACCCCTCCCCCCTCCCACATGCCTCCTCTCTCTTCCTCGATCGCTGCAATCGCAATCTCCCATGCGAGGCTAGCTTCACCGGATCCTCGATTCCCTCCGATTCCGTCGCCGGACAATCGCAGCTGAATCGCCGGTCACCGTCCATGGCGATCCCCAAGACCTCCAACTCCTACCCCGCGTCGCTGAATTACTCGGTCCACCTGGAGATTCGCCTCTTCTACGTCCGCATCTCCCCCTGCGTCCCCGGCATCGTCCCCGACCACCTCACGCTCCGCCATGTCCACCGCGATCTCGGCGTCTCCCTCGAGATCAACGGCGCCCGCGTCCCCGAGCTGAACCCGGCGTCCATCGCGCTCCGGCGCGACCGCGTCGACAAGGACGCGCTCGAGGTGACGTACCTGAGCACCGATAGCGTGAGGATTACGGGCGGCGTCGAGTTCGAGGTGTTGGAGAACGAGGACTTGCTCCTGTGCGGGTCGTTGGAGAGGGTGGACGATAATTGGAGCAACGTGACCACTGGGCTGGAGAACGATTCGAACAAAGGGTGGTTCCTGGATTGCTACGTTGCGAATTTGGGCGTCTCTTCGTCGCCGTCATCTTCTGCGTTCTTTCAACCGAGGATGGGGGTGTCTTCCCCATCTATCGAGGTGTACATCGCGGGGCGCTGCTCAGGCTGTCCGGTGATTTTGACGAAGACGATACAGGTGAGTCCCAGAAAGAAGGGTTCGCGGCACGGAACTTTGGATGCTATACCGGAGGATGAAGAGATCGGGAAGGAGCAGAACATAGGGAATGGGTTGGTTCGACATCGAGATTTGCAGGTACGTGACAAGTGCTGCTAATATTCCAATCTGTAGTTCACATTGTTGCGGTCTGTTCTTTATAAACAGCTCGGTTATGTGCGTGAGGCAATATTGTTGATGCGAACACCAAATTTCTCCTTGAATTTATCATCGCTCGAAAAACATGGTCATGGTGGTGGTGGTTTTGGTGGCGTAGTCTATATCTGATAGATCAAGAAGTTGTGGAGCTGCTGGGGTGATTTACAATGTTTGGAGCTTGTCATAGTATGAGTGCTGTGTTAATAGTTTTTCCTTTTTTAAATCTAATCTTTGTTAATAGTTGAAATGCGGCTTACTTCGGGTGATTTTAGCTTGAGCTGCAGCAGCGCAGTTGGAGCTTGGATTTCTTTTTCTTCTCCTTTTCGAACCATTACCTTTTGAAAGGGGATACACATTTTTCTCTAACAGTTAATTCTCATCCGTTATTTATCAGTGTTTGCTAGATTTGCGAGTGGTGCCACAGCTTCCGTGTAGATTGATTCGATGCACATCAAGAGTTTCCCATTAATTTAGCATTTACACCCGTAGCTTCGATTTACAGTGACTTCTCCCCTGCAAACTGTCAATCTAGTGCAGTTGGCTGGTCATCATCTCTCATTTTCCATAAGCATCGTTATGTGAAATATTATGCTTTTCTTTACTCACTACAATTGCGCCTTAAGCTTTGCTGTTATGATTCTAATATCCAATGATTTAGGGGCCTATGCAGATGGTAGAAGCGGAAACTGATGACTACGGACCAGAGAGTAAATTTGGGCATCCATATTACTCAGAAGACATGTATATGGGCGAGGACGGACAGCTTTCATGGTTTAACGCTGGTGTAAGAGTTGGTGTTGGAATTGGCCTGGGCATGTGCCTTGGGATCGGGATAGGTGTTGGACTGCTCATGCGCTCTTACCAAGCAACGACCAGGAACTTCAGGAGAAGGTTTTTCTGAATCTGATCTTTATGGGGGACAAATTTGCATCTGGTTCTGTAAAAGGATGCTGGAGCTCTGGAATTTCACTCTGGTTAGTAGTCTGGACTGTCCAAGATTTTGGTTATGTATGATGTCGGTCAGTGAACTAGAGTTGTTCTAGAGCAATGTGGTGATTCTTTAGGAAGTTGTACAGCAATTTATTTCTCAAAAAGCTTCAAGAGAGCTGAAGAGGTCGTCCAATAAACTTTCCTTTAGCTGACTTCCGGACTGCCGGCGGATGCTGAAACCATCCCAGGAACATAAATAATGAGGTTGCTGCAGCTGTTGGTGCAGTGCGGCTGGTGCATCGCGTCGTGAACTTCAGTTTTGGTCCTCTTACTTGAATTTCGTTGGTAATCCGACTCCTGTAGTTAAGGTCTCGTTTATGAGCTTTATCGAGCAGTAGATGTTTTTGTATATGCTAATGCATCGAGAGAGTGCGAGTGCGCTTGTTGTATAACTTTCGTATTATCCAGGCTGTCGTGTCGGGTGATTCTTGTCTTTTGTGCTCGAGTGCGTGGATGGGTACTTAGGAAATGTTAGATTTCTTTGAACTGTTGTGATATTCGCAGGCTCGTGAGCTTTGGTTGCTGCAATTTTCCAGTCTGAGACTCTTCTGTCTAAGGCATCTCCATCCTTTATAAGCTGCAAACACTGTCCTCAATTGTGCGATTTCGCTTGTTCTGTGTGGAAATAGACACAATCAAAGCTACCTGGTCATTTACAAGATGAACTTTGGGTTTGGACGCGCTTTTATTGTGGCGAATCCTTTCTTCTTCTTCTTGTGTTTTTTTTGGGTTTCTCGTGATTTTCTTCTTCTTAAATTTTTATATTGAAGAAAGCACTTCAAGCAGGGCTCCCCCGTTGGTCAATTCCAAAGGTCACCGGCGGGAGAACTTTCTAACCTAATATGACCTACCGGGAAACCTTGAGAAGCATATGCTCATGAAGAATATTCGTCGAGGGGACAACGGATTGTTTTGGGCATGACGTCGGTTTCGAAACGTAAACCGAAAACTGAGGGCCTGCCAAACGGTTGACAACGATGCGGAATAATAACATATCTTGTTCCTGTTGACTTTTTATTTTTTATTTTTTCCTAATACTAAATAAAGTCGACCTAAATATTTACTTTTTTTGGGATCATTAATATTCTCAAGATCTATGATCACGACATAGATATGTATTTTTTTTTCCGTGTTAGGAATAAATCTCAAACTTATATTGATTTAGATTGTAACAGAAGGTATATATGTATTAGTTTGAAAATTTTCATGATACAAAAAATTGGGGATGTTTATATTACATGGCCTAATCCTTAAAGAAATAATCTTAATTTTAAGTCTAATCCCAATTTTACCTTAAATTATTTTGTCTTATAAAAAATCTTAAGTTTCAAGTGTCTACCTTGAACTTCCCTTTTTCTAAAAAAAATCTCGATCTTTAGATCACGTCACAAATTTACCTCGAATTTTGTTTTGTCTAAAAAATTCATCAACTTTTGATCATTTTTCAAATCTTTTATTTTAGTTCATAATTTGACATAATATCTCTATGTCGATGATAAATCTACATGCAACAAAGTGACGTGGAATATTATTTTTAAAATGAAATTGTTCTACAAAATAAAAATTAGGAACAATTGATGATGTTTTGGATGAAAGGCTAATTTGGGCAATTAAGACTATAGTATATAGTGATAATGTTTCTCTCAAACCAAAAAATGGTGTAGAATAGATTTGAGACTGGATTTAAAATTTAAGATAAAAAAACTTCGGGGTAGATTTGAGATTAGACTTAAAGTTTAGGATTTTTTAGAGAATTATGCCTATATTAATGTGAGTTTAATTTAAGTTTTTGTTTATGGTGCTTGCTCTTTTCTTTTTTGTCGAAATTACTCATGACTTGTTAGCCAGATAAAAAAAAAATGAAGAAGGAACTCCACGAGAGAAAAAGCAAAAAGAAAAATGAAAACGACGTACGGCGAAGCAGGTCGGTCATGCTGACGTCCTCGAGGAGCGCGTGACTCGCAAACGCTTTTCCTCAAACCGAGGAGAGAGGAGAGGAGAGGAGAGAGAGGCGAAAGGAGCTCCACACCCACGCTCTCTGCACCCACGAACGCTTCTGCGTCGAACAAGATCCCGAACACCCACCAGCAGCAGCAGCAGAAGCAGCTTCGTCAACCTCAAAAATGCCCCAAATCCCCCGGCGCTAAAACCCTAATCTCACTCGCCCCCGTCAACCACCGCAACCGTCGCCGCGACTATGGCCAGATCTTCCCTCGCGGTGGTGCCTCACCGCCAGCCCGACCCCTCGTCCCTCCCCCTCGTCATCGCCCTCAACTGCATCGAGGACTGCACCCTCGAGCAGTCCTCCCTCGCCGGCGTCGCCTCCGTCGAGCATGTTCCCCTCAGCCGCCTCGCCTCCTCCGACCGCACCATCGACTCCGCCTCCGCCGTCCTCCTCCACTCCCTCGCTTTCCTCCCCCGTGCCGCCCAGCGCCGCCTCCGCCCCTACCAGCTCGTCCTCTGCCTCGGCTCCGCTGACCGCGCCGTCGACTCCGCCCTCGCTGCCGAGCTGGGGCTCCGCCTCGTCCACGTGGATACCTCTCGAGCTGAGGAGATCGCGGACACGGTCATGGCTCTGGTCTTGAGCTTGCTTCGCAGGACGCATTTGTTGGCTCGGCATGCGCTCTCGGCTTCGGGGTGGCTCGGATCAGTGCAGCCTCTGTGTAGGGGGATGCGGCGGTGCCGTGGCTTGGTGCTCGGGATCATCGGTAGATCGAGCTCCGCCAAGTCACTCGCTACGCGTGGATTGGCATTTAAGATGAGCGTGCTCTACTTCGATGTCGTTGATGTAAGAGACGATCTTTTGCAGTTCATTTGGCTTGAGTGTGTGTGCCTCTGCTTTCAATCGATCGTTCAGCGGTAATGTTATCCTGTCATTAAACTGTAACGTGTACCTGTAGGGTTTCATAGCTAGCTGAAGTGCATTTTGATTGTCACATTTGGTGAGCTGATGTCTCTAGGCCTGGAAACGTTTATGTTAAAATTAATTGAAGTTTGAGGATTTCTTGTTGCGTTGAGCTGGTCATTTGCTGCTCCAACTCCTTCAGATGGTTTATTGTTTCTGTTTAGACTGCTCGAAAAAGGATTATCTGTTTCAGTGGTTCGGTTAGTAAGATGTGAATGGATGTTTAACTGGGTGTGGCTACTTAGTTTGTCTTAATATATCTTTGGTTGCTTCATAGTATTAGCTATTCAATTTATGGATAACTTACTGGGTTTTTCATCTGTTGCTTTAGAATATTAGCTTGTTGCTTCATGATATATAAAAAAAATCACCATGTCTTGCTGAAGTATGACAGCCTCGATGGTTCATGCAACTAGGGTCGTGTTAAAAGTTTGGAACATAGCTTAATCTTGGAAGTTAAAAGAGTGACTTGATCATAATAGTTTTTCTTTCTGAGAAAGTGAAGCCGGGTTTGTGCTAGATGCATAAATTGTCATTTGCAATCTCTTCATCATTGTAAGAGCAGCCCACTGAAATCCTCAACTGTAGTGGTATCTTGAAATTTAAATCTTACACATTGTCACTAAGATTAGTTGTTTCACGAATTATTTCCTTCCTAAAACACAGGGAAATGGTAAAGTTCTCAGGCCATCCATATCCTTTCCAGCGTCTGCCCGAAGAATGGAAACTCTTAATGATTTGCTCGCAGCCAGTGATATTGTCTCTCTTCACTGTGCATTGACAAACGAAACTATCCAGATTCTTAATGCAGAATGCTTGCAACATATAAAGCCCGGTATGCTTTTGTCTGAAGTGTCTCTATGGAGCAGTTTGACTTCCTGTATCTTTTTGTAGATTGATATCTTTTGTCTATGTGCAGGGGCATTTCTTGTAAATACGGGCAGCTGTCAGTTGCTGGATGATTGTGCAGTAAAGCAGCTTCTCATTGATGGTACCTTGGCTGGATGTGCCCTGGATGGCGCTGAAGGGCCACAATGGATGGAAGCATGGGTATGATTTTTATGTTTGTATAATGTACAGTAAAATGTGTGTAGTTCTTTTCTTGAAAGCCTACTGGATAATGATTTTTACTTTGATTCATGCTGGATTGTAGCTGTTACTGTCCAAATTTCCTTTTAGCATTTGGTTACATGTCTTCTTCAAGTAAACAACTCTCTGAGTACAGCTTTTAAATAGTGCCATTATGTTATGCAGTTAGGATTGATTACTAAGTTAGCTTTTGGAGCTCCAGCTGGAAAGCTATGATGTTTTATAATTTATTGGTCTTATTTTTGAGATTTTGTTTTTGTTCGAAGCATTTTGCCCAGAATCTCTTGGTCTCACAAATGAAGTATATATTGCATCTACACTGCATATTTATAACATGTATGATCACTTTCTATCCTAAAAAGTTTTGTACTAGAATAAAATTAATGTCCTTGTGTATTGTAATGGCTTTATTTGATATTACTCTACCAACAGTTCATATATAATTGCAACATATTCTCAGAAAATTATCCTTTGCTTCAGGTAAGGGAAATGCCCAATGTGTTGATACTACCACGAAGTGCTGATTATAGTGAGGAAGTGTGGATGGAGATACGGGAGAAAGCCATCTCGATGTTGCAGACATACTTTTTTGATGGCATTGTTCCGAAAGATGCTGTATCTGATCGGGAAGAGGAAGAGGAAGAAAGTGAAATAGCAGATGAAAATCAGAAGTTTGATTCTCAAGACAAAGAAAGTGTTCTCCAGGTTTCTTCAGTGGCGCAAGCAACAGATATTATCCAACTGAGTCGAGAAAGCACACAGAAAGTGGGCACTAGTCAATTAGAAGAGTCTCCAAACCACAATCAGGGTTCAGGTTTGTCTCAAAACATGATCGCACGACCTGAAGTTAGGCGTAGTCGATCGGGTAAGAAAGCGAAGAAGAGGCATGGTCGTCAAAAGTCAGGGCAAAAGTTTGATGACCCTTCTGCTTTAGGAAAAGAAAGCGCATCCAATCGAGAAGATGACACTGCTATGAGTGGCACAGATCAAGTATTAAGTTCAAGTTCACGTTTTGCTTCTCCTGAAGACTCCAGAAGTAGGAAAATGCCTCTTGATCCAATGCAAGATTCTACTCCGAGCCAAGCTCATAAGTCAATCAGGAATCTTTCTGGGAGGCCTGCGGAAATGCTGAAAGATGGGTATGTCATAGCCCTATATGCTAAAGATCATCCTGCACTCCATGTCTCCAGGCAAAGAGTAAAAGGTGGTGGCTGGTTCCTAGATACTATATCTAATGTAACAAAAAGAGATCCCGCAGCACAGTTTCTTGTTGTTCTGAGAGGCAAGGTTTGTTGAGAAGAACCCTTGGCTCCCAGTAATTCTTATTTACTTTTTTGTGAATGTAGTCAAACCTTTTGGCTGTTTGGAAGCAATATTTGCTATTGCTTAAGTTTGTGCTCACATTCTGGGCAGAAAAAAAAAAGTTGTGCTGACATGATCGCATGAATTCTATTGATTCAGGAGACAATTGGATTGCGATCATTTGCTGCTGGCGGGAAGTTATTGCAGGTAATGGAAACAGTGAACACCTTTGCTGATTCATTGCAGAAGTTATGCGGGGATGCTTGTTGTGTTTCTTGAAAGTCAGTCTGATGCTGCTTGCGAGATATTATAATTCTACTCTCGTTTACATGATAATGGTGTTTTAGTTCAAACCAACTGCCATTCAATTGTATGAGCATTGATCAGTTGAAGTTGAGGGTAGTCATTCTCTAGCCAAATGAGAAAATGAAATTAATTAGAGGTGGTCTCGTACATGAATGAGCTGACTGAAGCTTCTGAAGTGTATGCATAGGACCTTGAGTTTCCTGTGCAAGTGATTGGATGACATTTAACTTTATTTTCTGCTTTTGTTTTTTCTTACAATCCTCAACTTGTTTTAGATCATTTTATATTTTTTTGCTTTGCTGAAGAGTCTTGATTGTTGCGAGAGCGAGTTATTCTGCTAGAACTTTTATAGCTTTTACTCGACTTTCAGTAGGGTTCTTCATTTTCATTCTGATGTGCAGATAAATAGACGAATGGAATTTGTATTTGCCAGTCACAGCTTCGATGTCTGGGAAAGTTGGACGTTGGAAGGTTCTCTGAACGAGTGCAAGCTGGTTAATTGTCGGAATCCTCAGGTGAGTTCCTTAATTGCTTTTATATATATATATATATATATATATATGTATATAGCATTTATAGCCAATTTGGGATCAAACAAACCGTATGCCACTTTTCCCCTCTGTCAACATTTTAAGCAATGCCGATTTAGAAAATCTTCATTATTAGATACTTCTTTGTTGTCACCTGCTGATTCTGTGGATATACGTCGGTAGTCAATATATATCTGCAGTTATAGGAGAGGGATTCTACTATTCCATAACATACGTTTGGATTGTACTATTCCATAACATACGTTTGGATTGTCCTTTCCTTTCTCAATTGCTCACCTACTGCATTCCAGGCTGTGCTGGAAGTCCGCGTCGAAATTTTGGCTGTTGTAGGAGATGACGACGGGATTACCCGGTGGATTGACTAGTGAGTTATCCAGCGGAACTTGGCGCATTTTTTGCCTTTGTTCATTTTTCCTTGCGGTTGTATTCTCTCCTGCTCATTCTTAAAGCGTCCTTGCCTCGATTTCCCTTTGCCTTTTGGCGTGGCGTCTCTTCTCATTGTGTCGTGTGGTGTTCCAGCTTCCAAATGAGACGAGTGAGCATTATACGAGGATCAAAGTGTTTCATCTTCACGTTTTACTTTCTCCTCCCCCCTCCCCCCATTTCCCCTTCTCTCTCTCTCTCTTTCTCATTTCATTTGAACTCGGAGGGTTTCTTTCGAGTTGCTATGATGATACCTGTAATTGCAATCAGTCGGGGCAGGCCAATCCACAGATGATGACCTGTTGTCCGTAATCTAAAAGGGCTTAGGTAGCGTGAATTGTTTTCTCTGGATGTCTTCTTGCCATTGGCTCCTTTCCGTGCACTGCATGCTATGTTTGCTGACGTCGGATCAGCCGCTAAACAATTCCGTCTATTGACCTTAGTAATTAACTTCCCTTCCCCAATAAAAAGGCGACGGTTACAATGATCTCGACCGCGCTAGAACGTTCCCCTTGCGTGGCGCTTTTTTTTTTTCCCAAATCCTCTGGCAGAAAGATGCGGTTGGCAATCGACCGAGGAGAGAGTCGCAAGTGCCGCGTGGCGTGGCATCTGGCCGTTGATAGATGGTATCCCGGATGCCAATCCCCTGCTCCCCCCAACCCCACCCCCCAAAGAAAAAAAATAAAAAAAACTTGGGCAAGTTTCGCTCTCACATACGTTTCGCTCCAGCGAGAATAGTAGAATGTTGTGAGGAAACAGCCGATTTCAAAGTGAAGCTTGAAGACTATACCACTCGACAGAAAGCCGAGATCAACTTTCATTTCAAATCCGGGCCGCAGCGCTTGAAGAGTCGATTCATCGAAAATCATAAGCTTCCTTTGATTTCTGTCTCCACCTTAAATTCTCGCAACCGTGAGAGAGTAGAGAATTTTAATTTATGACATAAAGAATGATTCCATCGCCTTGACACGTCCATAAGCATACATTGTTGTCATTTTATTATATCAACATGCATATGTTACGATTCTCGATACTTGTATTCCAGTCAGTTCAGACGAGGAACATAAAGGGAGCAATACACAAGCTCATAAGGAGAGGAAAAGATTACGAGCCGCGGTGTATTAACACAATGACAAAATGAGCTAATTTATTTATTTTTAAACATTTTCGAAGCTAAACAATAATCTCTAAAGACCCCCGGTTAATCCCCAAAATAAGAAAAACAAGTAAGAGAGGGAGTGGCCTCAGAGAATGCAAGCCGGCGTCAAAAAGGTCAATTGGGTCGATGAAAACTCTCTCGCGGCTTGGATGGATTTTGAAGCAGAGGAGAGCCGCCCCAGAGCCCTCAGCCTTTGCAGCGAGCGATTTTAAAAATTCGTAAGCTACGCAGTAAGGAAGTGCCACCTGTCACCACGAGAATCCCCTAAAGCCACTCCCCCGCCCAGATTTCGCCACGTGTGCGGCTCAAAGCCGGTCAGATCGTCTCCCCTCCCCGGGCAGAGCCACAGCTACCTGCTAGAAGAGCCTCCCAACCTCCTTCTCCATATCCACATATAAAGGTCGGTTCCCTCGTTGAGCCTGTAGACCACATCTCTCGTCTGTCTCGGAAGAACGACGATCGCCGGCGACGACACAGCACCCGAAGCCAACCGGAAAAATTCAATCACCGGAACAAATTCGAACTCGGAATCGGTCGAGAGAGTAGCTTATGGTGTCCGTGAACCCCAGCCCGGCGCAAGGGTTTTACTTCTTCGATCCCGCGAACATGGGGATCCACGGGGTCAACGCCGGTTCCCCGCCGCCCTCGACCGTCGCGACGGCGGGCTCGGCCGCGAACCCTGCGCCGTATGCGGAGGACCCGGGCAAGAAGGTGCGCAAGCCGTACACCATCACCAAGTCCAGGGAGAGCTGGACCGAGCAGGAGCACGACAAGTTTCTCGAAGCGCTCCACCTGTAAGTAATGTAGGCGGTCTTTTAGGCTGTTGATCATAGTTCTTAGTCGAGATGTTCATGTTTGGTATGCTTGTTTGGTGATTTCGGGAAATGATCTCCTTGGCTTGCGGGGTGGAACGAGGGAGCACAGCTCTCCGTTGGTTCTTCGTCATTCAAATTACTCAAATCGAGACTTCTTTGTTGGACTCTGCAATCGATTTTGTGATTTAGTTGTCCAATGATGTCGGTTTCTGCAACTCTGCTTCGTATCAGAGCGAATTCTCGAAGTTTCTTTGCTGTTCTAGCTAGGACGTCTTCACATTTATTTCCTGGAGTCATCATGTGAAGTTGCAATAGATGTCTGGTCATCTGTCTAGTCAATCGATGGATCATCCTCAGGTAGATGGCTTAATCAGTCTAGGCAAATAGTAGATTTCTTCTTTGCAGGAGTTGAGACCATTCTGCTTCAGACTCCAGGTTTAATACGAGCCAAGGATAGTTTTCATAGATAAGCTAATAATTTGGGCGGTGAACCATTGTCAACATGGCAGTTACTGTTGCCAATGTCATACTTCTCTCCCTCTGCCTGTGTTGTTGTGCCATGATAACAGAGGATCTTTGTTGAGATGAATGACGTGACTCTCTACTGCTGCTTCAACTTACTTTTGAGTGTTCCATCTCCTAATATGTGATTGATCAACCAGGACAATTCGTTAGGGATATAAAAGTTGTATCTATGGAGATGTGATTAGATTGCATTTGGCTTGCCTCTCTTTGATATTAATTGATCTCCAGGTGTCGTCTTCATGTTCAGAAAGTGGACTTCAGCTGCCAAATTAGGGTTGCTTTTAATCTGTAATAGTGTCATCATGGGTTTTATTTGCAAATAGTTTTCTGTCCCACTTTTAACCAATTGGTGACCACGAGCAACTGAGTCTGTTTTGCTCTATTTACATTCCATTTTTTGTGGATCAGTCATTTTTAACATCTGATTTCCATAGGCACGCGACAGATCATTGTTCATGATCCCTGAGAAACAAGACTAACTTGTTTGTGCAAGAAGCTAAATCCCTTTTGACTGTCATTTCTCGTTGTGACTTTTTGACCCGACTTAGGTTTGATCGTGATTGGAAGAAGATTGAAGCTTTTGTTGGATCAAAAACGGTTATTCAGGTAATGCAATAACTTAAAAAACTGTTCTGATCATATAAGCCCTGTTTAGTGGAGTGTATGAGATCCTTTCGGCATGGCAACTGTTGTACATGTTGGCGCTTGAGCTGTTGCTGCTTTTGTAGCATATTTCTCATGCAGTGTGTGTATAAGGTGGCACTTTCTTCTATATCAGCACAGAAGCTCTTATCTCGTTTCCTATTTTGTCAATATTTTTGATTCTCTAATTGGATATTCATCTTGAAGATAGCAAACATTTGATGAAATTTACTTATTTTTATTGCCCGTGCAGATTCGCAGCCATGCGCAAAAGTACTTTCTAAAGGTTCAAAAGAATGGGACAAGCGAACATGTACCACCGCCACGGCCAAAAAGGAAAGCTGCCCATCCTTACCCGCAGAAAGCACCTAAAGGTTTAACAGATGCTGAGCCTTTCTTTTCAGTGCTGTTTACTATGATAATGTATGACAAACTGACATTCAATTCTTGCAGCTCCAGTTGTTTCCCAAGTTAATGGGCCATTTCAAGTTTCATCTGCTCTTTTGGAACCCAGGCATGTTGTCAGACCAGATGGATCAGCACTGCTCGGGAATTCCCTTACAGGTGTAGCCTTGACTTCATGGAGTCATGACTCGATACCTGCAATGAGTGCATCACCGGGGACAAAAGGTTTTTCATTAACTTTCTACATCGGTGGTATTGCAGTTACCGTTTCGTACTATATATAGACTATGCTTTATGATCAACATTCTTTTTTTTTCCTTTCAATGTAGATGTACGAATTTCTGGCCCATCACTTCCAAGTAATTGTTGCAACAGCAGTAGTAACAACAGTACACCGAGGTCCTGGCCAAATGGTCAAGCGATTGAACCTGTGGATCAACAAAAACATCTCAGAGGTTAGTATCAGTGAGGTGAATATGGTTGTTTATCACTGGCTTATTGGACAGATATTCTCTCTCTTACTGCCCCCCCCTGGGGCAGATATGGAAGAAGGAAAACTAAACTCGTAAAGAGATAAAGCTATCTGAATTCGAGTGGGATTGTGTTAATTCCCTTTGGATTATTGTTTTCTTAAAAGTCATTGAATGAAGGCCCGAAGATGGTAAACTTTAGATTGATATTAAGCTAACAAATGGGACCTTGTGTAGCCATACCATACAATTGCTATTAAAAAGGTTGTCTTATTAATAGCTATTCATGCAATAGCTATTAAAGAAGTTGCCTTCTTTAATAGAAACATGCAGGTCTATGCACGTCCATAGGCACTGTGCTTTGTTATGCCTGACATTCTAAAATTATTATATGTTGGCTAGCAATGCATTAGATAAAATTGCCGGACTAATTTTCAGTAAGCGAAATGCATCGGTAGCCATAAAACCATGTCAAAAGGGCGGCTATGAAGGAGGCTCATGCTCGGTTTCCATAGCTTTGTCTGTTTATACATTTACTGATGCTAGGTTAACTTGTCTATATAATTTGTTATTTCAGTGTTTCTCATCCTGCTATCATGTTTTCAGGAAGTGTAATGATTGTCGTTATAGCTGCTTATTGCGGATAGTTATAAAAGATCTTATCCTTTTGCTCTATCTTTCCACATGTTATGCTTTGGAATGTTTGCTAGTCAAATGCGTTTGTCATGTCTGGTTATCATGAGATACAAACTGATAAACTATGAAGCAAAAAAATCCCATGCAAAAATGTTCAGATTGACCTGCATGTTATCTTTCTCATTTCTAGATGGGTTTTGTTACTTATTCCTGATATATACCTTTTCTGATTCAGTTATGCCAGATTTTGCACAAGTTTATAGGTTCATTGGCAGTGTTTTTGACCCAGACGCCGGTGATCACCTGCAGAAATTGAAACAGATGGACCCTATAAATATGGAAACGGTATGCGTCTAATCTGGAAACCATTAAGTGGGGAACACATTTACTTATTTATTGGGATTTGGTCCTTCAGGAAATGTCTTTTGGTGTGTTTCCTGAAAGCAAGTTCATACTTGTGTAGCTTAGGCTGCTATGACTTTGATTGCGGAGGTGCTTTTCCAGGTGTTTTGTGTTAAGTGGTCTCTTGGTTAGATTTTTTCATAACCTTTCATCTGAGAGACATTTTTGAAACCGTAGTTAGGAATAAAAAGGTAGTAGTCATGTCTCTAGACCCCTGATGCAAATGCTGGGCAGTATGTTTGTTCTGTTATTTGGGGATGTTTGTTGGTCTTTAGGATCTTGCAATTATTTAATTGGTCTCAAGTGATGCAGCTCCTTTTTTGGCTCAAGATTGTGATTTCACTTGAATGAACTGTAGAGTTTTAACGATATACCAGATTTCAGTGTCTTGCATAATCAGATCTTGACCTTTTATGCTCAGCTTCTAGACCTACACCAACAAAATGCCATTAAGGCTGCTATTTTGGCAAGTTCTAGAGCCATTAGGCAATTTCACATACTATACAGCAAAAATATTTGATTGTACTTCCTAAAAAGGTTTTCGGGCTTGACTACACTATTCAAAAGGGGTTAGACTTGATTGCACATGAATATGTTGATGGCTGGCGGTGATTTCCAAGCAAATATTAGAATTTCAAAAAGTTAGTCCTGTTCCTTGCATGGGCCCTTGAACTAGTATGTATAAAAAGTGGCTGATTTTCTTGATTGGGTTCATATTGAGCATCCATCTTATCTGTGGGTTGTGGACTAGCAACAGGGTTTGGTGATGTTTGGGATTGGGAAGTGTTTCTCGAGTGATATAACTCAGAAAGTTGTGCCATAATTCTGGAGGATGGTGTTTGTACTTGTGCCTCTTGTATTGCTGTTTATCACTATATAGCCGGCTCATCCATTTTTTCTTTTCCTCAGGTACTGCTCTTGATGAAAAATCTCTGCGCAAATTTGACAAGTCCTGAATTCGAGAAATATGTAAGTGCTTCTTATAACGTTGATCTTAGTAATTATCCTATTTGATTTAATAGGTTTGAGAGATCTGGGCTACTTATTGGAAAATTAATGCACTCTCTTTTTTTGTAGCAGCGAAGCTTGTTTGCTTCATATGAGGGTGGTCCTGAGAAGTCCAAATCTGGCGGTTCCTTCAATTTCCTCCCTGAAAATTCTGGAAGCGTGATTCTGTCTGCGTAAGTTGTGACTCAAACAAACTTCATGCCTTCCAAGTTGGGCATTTTTGGGGAAAACTGCACTGACGTTGAGGATCAAGATTAGCGGTGGGGAATGCACAAGGATCGCCGAGCTGTGGGACTTGCAGACTGTTGGTCAGTAACTGAAGTTGGGCTTGTGGTTTTCGTGGGTCTGTAAATATCCTGTGAAATGGAGACGGCAGTTTGTGGAAGTACGGTGAGAGACATCGACGGAAGCCGTACTTATGATAGGCTTTGTATAGAGTTTTATTGGACATTGTATATGGTTGCGAAGTCCAGTGTTGTCGTACGACCTAGAATAAAACTTAGGCATCAGGTGTGTTTATATGTATGCGCATGTGTAAAATCGAAGAAGAGGAAGTAGTGAGAAGCGTTTCATGAGGCTATGGTTGTAGTGACTGCTCTCTGCTCTTTTCTTCTCTCTCTCTCTCTCTCTCTCTATCGTTTTTGCTCATATCACTTTAGTTTTATGCAAGCCAAAGAACTCATATTGGATCACCGTGAACGTTCCTCCTGCATTTTTTGTGAACAGTAAGGCACTTCGTCCATGATCTTATAGTTAAATGATCAGTCCTCGACAGTCCCTTCTCGCCCGCGTTCTCAATCTGAGCTTTTTCTACCTCGACGAAGGGCTTACTGTCCGACTCCACACTGAGTATCCACCTTGCCTCGCTGGGAAATATTCACTTGTTGAAGGATGCATTGATTAGTTCTCGTTTCAGTAGATGAAAGCCGCGAGTGGGCAGGATCAGCAGATCCACTGACGACCGAGTTTTTGGTACATACCGAAATTTTGAAAGCTATCTTTTGTAAGATCCCCAAGTACATAGGGAGATCTACCAATTGTATGCATCTCGGTCGGTTAGTGATTGACGGGCGCACGAACCTCGTAACTTCAGATCGTTGGTGGTCGGCGAAAGAAGTGGAGAAAGTGTCGTAGCATTTTGCTCGTGAAGATAGAACCCTGTCACGTCCTCCTCTACAAAATGGATGACTCTTATCTACTCTGCAATTCAGACCACGACCGAAGGGAAAACCCCCTCGGGACATCCGATATTTACGATGAGGCCCCTCCACTCTTCCTCGGTGGCACTCTTGTAAATATGCTCCATCTCGGGAGCATCTCGCCATCGCCACTCCCTGGACACTCCCCTATCTACTTCGATAACAACAGTCAGAGCTCAAACGGTTTCTCCCCCTCTCATGGCGTGCCCGTCGCGTTTACCTGCAGCGGCCGCGTCGTCGTCCTTCCACGGCCAACTCCTCTGCCCTGCGCCTCCACCGTTCGTCGTGCGGGTGGGCCAGAGGAACGCGAGCGCCGGCGGCGTCGTCTCGGTGAGGGCTTCGGGCGGGATAGTTCTGGTGGAGAAGTCGGAGGCGGAGAAGCCGTACAGGCTCAAGGCAGTTTATCTCGAGAAGGTCGTGCCCTTGCTCAAAGATGAGTTCTCTTACTCCAACATCCACCAGGTAATCATTTCGATTCGGTCGATGCTTGCGTCGCAGTAATCATAGAGTAGGAATCGACCAGCTCGCGGTTTATAGCAGCTCATTGTGTTGGGAATTTTGGCGGGAGGTGCGCGCATTTCGTCATAGCTGATAGAGGTCACACAGATTTCAGTGAAAGCTGCGGTGCATATGATTCTACGGTTCCGCGATTGGATACTCCTTTATCGGAAAATGAAATATCACTACCATCTTTAAGAAATTTCCACACACATTTCTTGATTTCATATCCGAGTTTTTTTAGCATTTGCGTGTGTTATCTGGCCATTAACGATAATTATCTGTTGCGATGAGTTAATCCTTTCGGTTTTTGGCGTTCAATTGGCAATAAATTATCTCAGTCTCTCGGTTTTTGAACTCGGAATTCATTAGGTTCCAAAGGTTGAAAAGATTGTGGTGAATTGTGGTATTGGAGATGCCGCTCAAAATGCAAAGGGGCTGGATGCAGCCATGAATGATATGGCGGTTATTACGGGGCAGAGGCCTATAAAGACGCGGGCCAGAGCCTCCCTAGCTACCTTCAAGATCAGAGAAGGTCAACCACTTGGTATCGCGGTTACACTTCGAGGAAATGTGAGCACAAGTCATCCTTCAGTCATTTTTCCTATCCTGCTTTAGGCCAAGAAGTTTTTTTGAGCGGTATCTCGAAGTTATAGTGATCGATGTTGGTGATTTCAATGATATTTTGCGTATACACTCAACGTTCATGATTTTACTTCTTGATTCTTAGCTCTGCACTGATGCTTGTCTAAAATTGTCAGTATGCAATATTTTCTTGTATTGAAGACGATGCTGCTAGAGATGCGAAGCACAATTTATAAAGTACATTTATATCTTAACTTAGTCATTTTGTTTATATTTCAATTGAAATCGTACTACTTTGAGGTTGCTACATTGACAAGTGTTGTCTGCTGCTGCCCTTTATCTCCAATACTCACTGGCGCTATAGAACGCAAAGCCTTCTATTACATTTCACAGGATCCTAGCATTGGTAGTTAAACATTTGTTGGTTTTCATTTCATGTGGATCTTGTCATAGTTGTTGTCTCGCTTGATAATATGTTATGACTGTGCTCACTGAATTTGCTGAAACCATGTAAGCAGTAGCGAACGATCATTATTGAAGTAGCCTGCTCATTTGGAATGACTATCTTGGAACTGGAGCTTTCTGTTGAGGTTTTTCTGTTACTTCTTATGCTTGGTATCCTAAGCTGTATAAGTCTTACAAACTTCTTTTGTACTGGTTCCACATTCCCACCCCCTTCTTTTGTTGTGCCAAGTGCCGGTATAATGGCTTGGGTCCTGCTCTCTTTTAGTTACTCTCGATCAGTTGCCATCTGCAGTCATAAATATTACCAGTAAGACATTGCTATATGTTTTTGTCTCTCTCTGTAATGACAGATCATGTACTCATTCCTGGACCGGCTGATCAACCTGGGGCTTCCCCGGACTAGAGACTTCCAGGGTGTAAATCCAAATAGCTTTGATGGACATGGGAATTACAGTGTTGGCATCCGGGATCAGAGTGTTTTCCCAGAGATCAGGTATGATGCTTTAGGCAAACCTAGGGGGATGGACGTTTGCATTACAACTACCGCGAAAACAGACCAGGAGGCTCAAAGGCTGTTGGCTCTGATGGGAATGCCGTTTAGAGAAGGTGGTGGTTCCGCAGGTTTACCCCGGAAGAAGAAATTGAAGAAACATCACTTCGATTCAAAATCAAAAGGGCGGGCCAGAAGATAGGATCCTTCGGCGCAAGTGGCTTGGGATTTTGTGTAACAGTCGTTTGTATTGATTTCCTTTCTAGTTTGTGCCGGCAGTTGAAGCAAAGTGTGATCCCATTAAAAAGTGATTAGATATGCCAGTTTGTAATGCTTATTATTTGGTCTAATTGTTTCTTTTCTCCTGCTCTAGAGCATGTTTAAGCTTGCAGAATTAGATCCAGTTGCAGATTGACAATATGTCAAATTGTCAATACCCTTTGTATCTAGGCTATGATGGAATTTGGCTGCATTTTTGTGGGATCAACTCGGTTAGGCTATTTAAGAATGATTCTGATGTGCCCTAAAGAGCCTCCTAGGGTAGGCTCCACTTTCACCAGATAGGTCCGATTCATGTTAGCAATCCTCACGTCGTGTAGGTTTTACATGGAGTTAACACTACCAATTTCAGACAATTTAAGTCGCTCCAGTTTGCTTCCAGGCGTTAGGCCCAATAGTGAAGAGATTGCTGGGGCGGGCTTCGGGGTTTACCTTGATGTAGGTCTAGGATCGACTCTGAACTCGAGCTGAGCCAGTCTATGCGACAACCCTGGTTCGTTTGAACGACGGTTCAAGGAGCCATACAACAAAAGTGACCTCCCATGGCTCGACCTCCGAGACACTATGCAATGTCCATTCCTGTGGATGAACCTGGCTAGGAGAGTCTTTTTTGGGCTTCATTCACCCGAGTTAATCACGATCATTGTTTATTGGGACCTATAATTGGTCTAGATTTGAGCAATTAGAAATGAAAGGCTGGTGGTTAGATAAAATGATAAGAGAAAAGAAGTGAAAGATTTGAAGGGATTGACCTCGTAACGTCGTTCGAATACTAGCAATGGCAAAGAGATGGGGAAAAAAATACCATGATATAGATTAAGTATTTCATAAATAGATGTAAGGTAAGAATGTATGGGGTTGGGTAATACAAAAATCTCTCCCCATTTT
The DNA here is from genome assembly GCA_030064385.1 of Melaleuca quinquenervia. Taxonomy (NCBI): domain Eukaryota; kingdom Viridiplantae; phylum Streptophyta; class Magnoliopsida; order Myrtales; family Myrtaceae; genus Melaleuca; species Melaleuca quinquenervia. Next base: position 15,844,468 of record CM057721.1, on the reverse strand, counting down.
GAAAAGAACTCCGGAAGGGTTTAAGATGTACATGAGAATACGGGGACCAATGCCTAGGAATCTTTCGCGGTCCCCTTCGACCTCCCTTCGCTATTTCCTTTGTCCAAAATCCAAATACGGTCAAATTATTAGGACGTTACCTCTCTCGTCATCCTAAGCTCTAATCCCTCGTACTAGACGTGGCGATTGCCTGGGCGACCCGGGAAGATCCTCATTTTCACCGTCGTCGTCGTCGGGGAAACCGATGTTAAAGCACGAAGAAGAAGAAGAAGAAGAAGAAACGGTATCGCGTGACCTGTCTGGCTGTCTCTGTCGTTTTGTCTCGATCCCCCTAACCTTTAGCTTTTATGTAATCAAACCCACGCCGGTCTCTCGTCAAGACAAGCCGATTTCCTTAATTTCTCCATTCTCGTCGGACTCCCACAGTTCCCAATCTCTTCTATTTTCCTGCGTCTCGTAACTGACAACTGGCGACGCCAGCCGTCTCTGCTCTAAGCGCCCCGCCTCCGTGACCACCGACGGCGGCGGCGGCGGCGGCGGCGGCGGCACACGGGGCCCAGACCAGATAAGTGCCCGGAGAGTTAAATTTTTTCTGCTCACGAGCCTGAGGCGGTGAAGGAAAAACAATGGGGTGCTATTATTATCAGATAGCATTGGGAAGAGCACCGCCGTCTCTAATGGCCAATTCGCTGGTCGTCGCGAGAGCAGAGCAACGCCCCATGGCCATTCCTCCAGATCTCCCCTTTGACCGTAACCTCTTGAGGGGCGGGCCTCTCTCCGCCTCTCGCCGCCGCGATCTCGTTTTTGTCGTCAATCCTCGAGGTCGGTCTCTCCGTTCTCGCCTGTGCGGGTCTGAAAATTGGGAATTTTATTCGTCTCTTCTCTATAGTGGCGTCGATTGATGAAACGTTGAAAGTGTATGGGGTGATGATTGGCGCGTTGTGTGGACAGGTGCGAACGGTAAGACCTGGAAGGAGTGGAAGAAACTGTTGCCTTATCTCAGGTCTCGCCTCGGTGAACAATGTAACGTGAGTTCTTGAAACGTTGCCAATCTTCAAATGACATTGAATGGCTTTTACTAGGGTCTTGAAAGGGGACTTTTTCGGCTCAACTTTGTCTGAGCCCACGTGTTGGTGGGTGCTATTCGCTTGTTGGAATGATGGTGGGAGAAGTGTTTGGAGTAATTCGTTGTATGAGACTGATACTGGGGAGAGCAATTGGCTAGATTCTATTCATTTCTTGCTTTATGTTGCTTCTGCTTGCCATGTCTGAGCTGCCATATCATGTACGTTTGAACTCAGTTACAAAAGACTACTTGGACTAATTGTCGCTTTCCCCTCTTGAATTATCTTGTTTAATCACTTTTAGACGTTGTAGTTGCATCTGGAATCTTTTCTTATAACATGGAAGGATCTCTCCCTCCCATCCCTAAGTTGTTGATTCCATAATATATTCATTGCTGGGGCGGTACATCTCAATTCAAACGAGTTAAGTTACAGTTACTTTATGTCGAATTCGCAGATATGCGAATCATTCACATCTGGTCCTTCTCATGCGACTGACATAACGAGGGAGGTAGGCATCTTGACCCTAATAAGCTGGTCAACTTTATGCATATTCACTTTATGAACTATCGGTTTGATATTTGTCTGAACATTGTTTAGTCTATACGAGAGGGCGCAGATGCTGTAATTGCAGTTGGAGGCGATGGAACTCTTCATGAGGTGGGATGCCATTAGCCTTGTCCATGTTCATAATTTGTAAATTTCTTCATTGTGACATGTAAAATCCTCTCACTGAATATCCTGGTAACATGAGACTAATTGCAGTGGCCTAGAGCAGGTGAGATGGATACTTATTTGTGAACTTATATAGACGTTTCACATTGGGTAGTGTTGCGGATTTAAGTATTCACAACTGCTGGGGTAGCTTGGATTAGACTTTTTTCATGTTTTTTAATCTATTGGTGTTGTAATTAGTGATCATTTTGGTGGGTGGGTGGAGGACTAGGAGAGGCTACTATGTGATTTTGAAGCTCAAATGATCAATTCATCATGCAACGCGCTTTTCATAAACCCATCGCTGTTGTTTCTTTTGTAACAAGACATAGAAAAGCAAAGATTATGATCATGGTCCAATATGCCATTATATGGTCATAGAAAGTCTCTGGCATGATTGGTTCCTATACATACGTATCTTATAAATTACGTGTACAACGAGAAGGTAATCAATGGCTTCTTTTGGGCTGGAAAACCTGTCACCAATCAAGATACAGCGTCTCCTCGCTCCACTGCTCTTGGTGTAAGTGTTTCCCATAAATTTCTTTAGCCATGCTCTTCGTGACTTTATGAACTGTTCCTGAGAAAGCTACTAAATTGTTTGACTCATGCAGCTAATTCCCTTAGGCACAGGCTCTGATTTCGCCAGGACATTTGGCTGGTTAGTTCTTTATAATCATATTTGCTATTACTTGAGATTAAGTAAGTGCTTTTTTAATTGCTAAATATTAGTTACAGTAAAAGTTCTGGTTGGCACTTGTTTTTCTCAGGAAAAATGATCCTTATGATGCTGTTGAACGCATAGTGAAAGGTTATTCATTAAGTTCCATTTCTTCCATTTTCCATCATACGCAAATTTGGCTAAAAATGTTTTTGGGACATGTATAGAATTGGTACCTGCCTCTGAATGTTGATCTATTTTGTAGGATCCACTTTCTCATTGATCATTGTGTGATTGATGCATTTTCCAGGGCACAGATTACGAATAGATGTTGGCGTCATTGGGGGAGAAAATGAAGAGCTTCATTACTTTTTGAATGTTGCGGACATTCATTTGTAAGGTTAACTTGAAACTTTTGGTATGGACCATGACAGTACATGCTATACTGCGAATTTACTCATTGCCATACCTAATTTAAAATTTACAGGAGTGCAAAAGCTGGTTACTATGCTTCCAGATACAAGCGATTTGGAAACTTATGCTATGTCTTTGGCGCATTGCAAGCCTTTATCGGGCACCGTAACCAAGACATTCGAATCAAGGTCTCTGTCTCTGAAGATCTATGAGAACCTTATAATCTACTCTTTATCTGGAACCATAAATTTATGGGGGCATCTTTACCTTACTTGATGTCTTTCCAGTTAGCTGATCCTGGAACTCAATGTTGTAGTTGGCTGTATATTTAGGTGAATGATGGTGAATGGGAAACCTATCCACAAGTGACTGCGCTCTGCATAGGTAATGCCAAATTCTTTGGTGGTGGCATGAAGATTACACCAAATGCTGATCCTTGCAGTGGAAATTTTGAGGTGAAGTCTAAAGGTCTTATGTGCCCGAATGATCATCTGTCTCTCTCTCTCTCTCTCTCTCTCTCTCTTTTAATTTTTCGCTTCTTTGCCAACTTTGTCATGATCCATATCTTCCTTGCAGGTTGTAATTCTTCAGGATTTTAAGTGGTATGACTTCATCTTTAAACTGCATAAGCTCTACAATGGGACACATTTGTCTGTAGATAATGTGTCTTCAAGAAGGTAAAGATACTTTTACTGGTTTATTGCTCATGTTTATCGTTCATCAGCATAAGAAAAGAAGAAGTGGTTCTTGTTCTTTTTTACTTTTTACCCCCTTTTGAAGTCTGAAATCAATCACAATCAGGGGCGGTCACAAATATTCTCGGGCATCTGTATTTTGGGCCATTAGCAGTTCTATTTAAAACTATTTTCTACTCTCAGACTTTGTAATTTGATGGCGTCATTCTTTTCTTCTAAATCCAGCGTGCACTCGATCGAAGTAGAAGAAATATCAGGCACTGGCAGCATATTTGTCCAGTCAGATGGGGAACATTTGGGGTTCCTACCTCGGAAATTTTGTGTTTTACCTTCTGCTATAGAGATAATTCACTGAAGTGGTGTCTTGACGAAAACGAATCAGGTGAAATAATTTGCTTGATCACATACAAGGGTGACAAATTTTCACCGGGAACTCCTTTTTTGGTCCGTTAACAGCAGACGCAAACTAAATGCAAGGGAAGGCCAGAGCAGAGCTTTCTGGAGAGGGGGATCGATTCATTGCGGACGCATATAGCCTCTGCTTTTGCGGGATGCATGTTTTTCGTCCATCTGGCGTGTCAAAGCCATAGTTCTTTCTCTGTTGATCTTTTTCACCTTGTATTAGCGTCCAGCGTTGTGGATAAGTGGGAGAGATGGCCTGGAAAGGGACATGAGTATGATCTGGTACGGATAAACAGCAGTTTTGAAAGGATGTTGCTTTTTGCTCGGCATTTTCAAAGTCCCAAGCAAATGCTGTCCACCTTTTGCAGATCTTCTGTTTTCTGACCAGAAATCATGCATCTGGAAGAAGCTCCCTCCTCCCCAGTCACAATTGGTCTTCAAAGCAATTTTCTTATGCTACCGTAAAAATTGGGAAAAAAGAAGTGTAATATTTGTATGAGCATCCGTAGCCTTTCCTTCTATGAGTTGCATTTTATCAAGGAATAAAGACACAAATGATATTTGAACTTTGGCTTAATATGTAATGTGGTTATTGAATTTTCAATTTGTTTAACGTGATTTTTGAATTTTAATCAAATATGCAATCAAACTAGTTCCTAAATTAGATACACATAATAAAAAAAGAAAATAAAAATTCATGAGAATGTGGCTGAATTTCGAAACTTATTTCAAAAGTACATTGAATTGCGAAATTTTCAAAAATATAAATAAATCCTAAAACTTATTGTGAAAATGCAATTGAATTTTAAGATTTTTAAAAAGTGCAATAAAATATTGGACATGATTGGACCAACTCGACAAATTTTACAATTTGATTATATTTTTTAAAAGTTTGAGCACTCAATTGCATGTCGTAATAAGTTTTAAGATTTAATTATAATTTTAACAAGTTTTAAAATTTTAATTGTATTTTCATTGCGCTTTTATCAAAAGAAAATAAATATTAGTAAGTCGGTGGGGAAGTGCTGTGCTGCTGAATTTTAATTTTCCTTTAGAAATGGGAAGACAGCGCTATTAGAAATCTTCGTCTTCTACGCTTCCTCCGCACCAAAACCCCTCTCTTTCTAGCTTTGGCCTCCTCTCTGCCGAAGCCCTTCGCCATGTCGTTCCCTTACATGGAGGCCGTCGTCGGTACGTTTCGCTCCCCCTGAACAACGCATGCTCTGCCTCTATGCCCGCGCGTGCGTGCTCGGTCGGACCTCCGCTTGCGCGTTCGCTGTCCATTTTTCAGCTCATTTTTTTTTTCTAGGTTTAGCGTCTTTCTCCTCCTCTCTGGTGCGACCGCGATTGCTTATTGTGATCGGTGGTCGCGCAGTTCGGAAGCGATAATCAGCTTCCCTTTGTGTGTTTTGATGTCCGTGTGGTTTCTCGCGTTCGACTGCCGGACGCGACATTTTGCCTTTCGCCATTCTAGTGCTGCGGGATCAGCTTTTCCGGTGAATGGTTTTTAGGTTTTTCGGCTGTATTGCACCTGTTCACGACGCCTTCATTTTGGGCGAATTTGAAAATAGAAGAAGAAGAAGATGATTAATTGGAATTCTGAACTTAATTTAAGCTCCTGAGCTGGGCAAGGAGGCTAAAATGTGCAGTGGAACGGTTAATCAGTCATAAACTAAGATGGTTGTGCTTTGGTGACGTGACACATGCTTGGATGTGCCATAATTTTTTTGAAGTTTCGTTTTTTTCTGGCGTATTATTTTGCTGCTCGTTGTTGGATTCCCTTAAGTTCTCCACTTAATGTCTTTTAGGTTTCATGATATTGATGTACTTCTTCGAAACTTATCTGGACTTGAGGCAACATGCTGCTTACAAACTTCCGACGCTTCCGAAAACTTTGGAAGGAGTGATTAGCCAAGAGAAGTTTGAGAAGTCCCGGGCCTACAGTCTCGATAAAAGGTTTGTGTACTTGGGTTCTTCGGCTTTCACTGATTCCCGGAAGAGTTGCCTGTAGCATTTGACTACATTTTGTCTGGAACTTCTTTTGATGATGGTAAGTGTAATTTTGCTATCCCAATTCACACCTGATCGATTTATTTTCCTTCTTTTCAGCCGCTTCCACTTTGTGCATGAGTTTGTCTCTATACTGATGGACTCTGCAATATTATTGTTTGGGATATTGCCTTGGTTTTGGAAGGTAAGCGTAGTCGTTGCTGCTATACTAGTATTCATTTGAAGAAGTTGTATCATCTCCTTATTTTGTGATGCAGAAATCTGGAGATTTTCTAGTGTTAGCTGGCCTCAATGTAGAGAATGAGATACTACACACCCTCGCCTTTTTGGCTGGTGTTATGATTTGGTCTCAGGTATACTAATGGCAGGTTCCTTTAGCTAGCACATTTTGTATTAAACTTCTCTCCTGTTCTACAACTGTACGTAACTATTTGTATCACTGATATCTGCACTTGCATATTAGTGTGCTTGGACATCTTACTATAAAAAGAAGATGAGTTTATTGTGCTGCATTTTTTTTTTTCAATTATAATTTGTGGGTGAATGCGGAAAAGGAGTTGGGAGTGCAAATTTTTGGGGGAGGCTCCTTGTTTTGCAGTGTAGTATTTTGCTCTTAACTTGTCAAACTTTTTAATAAATAAGTGAAAGTATAATTTAGATAGCTTCAATGACAGATGTAGCCAGCATCATACGAAGTCTAAAACTGAACTATCATTATGGCTATGGGACTTTGGAAATGAATCTATTGGCTATGGTGATTGTCACACTTGATTTTTCATTTGATGCTTCTGGCGTTGGATCGAGATTGAAATAGATTACTTTGTCAAGTGTTTTTGGGTTTTCTGCATCTTGAACCATTCTGGTTATGAAATAACACGGAATCTTCCAATATAGCTGTTTAGTCGTTATCACTTTGCTTTTAAGTTGTGATTGTACATACAGATAGGTATTTCTCTGTGTAACCGACCCAGTTTGGGTGGAAAAAGGCTCTGATGTCATCATAATTTAGTTTTTAAAAAAAAAAACAAAAATCAAGATGTTGGGTACTGGTTTATAACTGTTCCTCTGATATTTATACAAGTGTTGTCACATATGAGGGTCTTTGATCTTTCTTCATCTTGAATAACGATTAAGAAGACAGGACGAGCTCTTGATGTCCCTTTCCATGGTATCCCCGCCTTTGCAACTAGCATATGGTGGTGGCTATAAAACATATGATTTTAGCTGAATATATATGCATAATTTAAAAAAAAAATGATATTAATGTAGGTGCATTTTGATTGTTGTCAACTGACTTGCTTTGCAATTTCTGTTGCAGATAACTGATTTGCCATTTTCTTTGTACTCAACCTTTGTGATTGAGGCTCGCCATGGTTTCAACAAAGTTTGTATTCATTCTCTCATCTCTTTTTGCTTATGTCTTATAATTTGGTGATTTGCTGCTCGAGAAAGCTGTGTTGTGATCTTTTCATATATCTAATTACTATTATTGGTTGTTTTGCAGCAAACAATATGGTTGTTCTTTTGGGATATCATCAAAGGGATTTTCCTTTCTGTAATAATTGGTCCTCCCATAGTAGCTGCAATTATTGTAATTGTACAGGTATGATGGTCCTTCACTTCTGACTAGCACACTTTAAATGCAGATTTTATGGCTAAAAATATTTTGTATTATATTAGTTACGTCCTTCGATGTTTTTTCCATCTGGTAAAATTTTGTTGTTTATGTTGACGAATTGTTCCGATTCTCCTCTTTATTCTGCCACTACCTTGTCATTTTTATAAATGACCGCTAATTTGTACTCTTGCAGAAAGGGGGCCCTTATTTGGCGATATATCTTTGGGGATTCATGTTTGTTCTTTCGTTAGTGATGATGACACTTTACCCTATTCTCATAGCTCCCCTTTTTAACAAGTTCACACCTGTAAGTTTCTTGTTCTTGTCTTGCCATGATTATTTGTGTTGTTTGATGATAATTTTCTTCTTAATTACTCTGTTGCAATAGCTTCCAGATGGTGACCTCAGATTGAACATTGAGAAACTCGCGTCTTCTCTTAAGTTTCCTCTCAAGAAGTTGTTTGTGGTTGATGGATCAACCAGGTCAAGCCATAGCAATGTGAGATCCATATTATGCATTCAGTTATTATTTTTAATTTATGGTTGTTGTATGACCTGCCATGCCTTCCTTTAGTATAAAATTGCACTAGTGATAGTCTCATTGTATCAGTATATTGAGTTTTGTTACTATTCAGGATGCTACAACCTCAGGGGATAGGTCACTTAGTTTCTCTGCGATATCTTTCTATTTGACTGCTAAATTTCAGAATGCACTGTTCTTTTCAATATACCCATAGGACTTCAGATATAGTACATTGGCCTGCTTATGAGAGGAGGTGGACTTTTCCTGGGAAATGAGGCTAGCTAGATAGAAGTCTGAAAGAGCATGCCAACATTAGTCGCCTTTATTATCCTCAATCATATAACCTTGTTCTTTGATAATATCGACAGCATGCGGCGATCACTAATGAAAATATGTGGCTATTTTAGCAATTTATGGTGGCCCCCTCCAGATATCTGGTTAGGGTAGTACAGGGTGCAGATAAAGGTCTGCAGAGCATAGATGTGAACTGATGAAGGCTGGTTAATTGTTAAGAGGATATTGGATATGTAGGTAAATATCTATGAAAGATTATGGAAGAAGTGAATTAATAGTTGCTTCTCTAGTTCCTGCATATTGCATGACTTGTACATTTTTGCCTACGTGTCTACTGGTGCTCACACTCATACAGATGCATAGCTTGCATGGTTTGTGGACTGACTACATGAATACTCATACTCATGCAGGCCTATATGTATGGATTCTTCAAAAACAAACGGATTGTGTTATATGACACCCTTATTCAGCAGGTATGGATTATTTTTAATTTTTCAAAGTACCGGCCTTAGAGAACTTTTATTGATCCGATTTTTGTAGTGTCTTGAGAATTGCTGTTCTCAACTTTGCAGTGTATTCAAAAGTAGTCTTTACTTGTCGGAAACTGTGCATTTCTTCAGACTATTTTATGTGAAATTCCATCATAATCTTTTCAGAGTAGGAAATAAGCTCACTTCCTTCACCCCCCCCCCCCTCCCCCAAACTTTTTTCTGTCTTTTTTCTTCTCTCCCCAGCATGTGTTCACTTACTTCACATGCTTCTTTTTGTTTTTCTTTCCTTTTTACATTGGGTGAGGAATTTGGTTCTGACTTCCTGTTCTGCCCCCTCCTTTTGCACTAAATCACTTGGTGATCAGGATTTTTGTTACTCTTCACATTAGGAATGTGAAAACCAATGGAATATGGCCATATAAACTTTTCTGCTCTTTTTCAAGCAGACAGTCCTTAATTGGCCAAAATTGTTTTTCGCAGTGCAAGACTGAGGAGGTCGTGGCTGTGATTGCTCATGAGTTGGGACATTGGAAGCTTAATCACACTATGTACTCTTTTATAGCTGTACAGGTAAACTGATTTTATATACCTGGTAAAACTCTTTCAATTCTGTGATTGGTTAAATTTTCATTCCTCACTTTGATTGAACGTACCATAATTCTCTGATGTAGAGAAGGGAATAGGTTCATGAATACTCTACTGTAATACTCTAATGAAGAAAAGATATCTGCAGATTTCCTTAAAAACATTTCTCAAATTGTGCTTGACATTGTGTTCTTTTTAGCATATTACATGTAATAACTCATTTGCATACTACGGGGGTTATGTTTAATCTTGTCCATGAAAGAAATTGTGAACTTGCCTTTTCCTCTTGATTAAGATGTTGGAAAATAAACCATTTACCCTTTGATTATGACATCAATTGTCATTGATAAATTGGTTATCCCTACAATTGTTAGTGGTAAAGATAAGGCTGCGTAAATAAGGGTCATGCTTGCAGAAGCTCTTAATTAGTCTAAATTGTGGAATCTCACTCTGTGGATATGCCTACACCCAAGAAGGTTGATAAAGTGGATGCAACACTGGTACAATTTGAATATATATTATAGCAATTTGCTTGTTTCAGTTGACAATTAATGTTGTTTGGTGTTACGTTGACTGAATTTGAAAATAGGCAGAAACCAGGGATTGGCAAAAGAGAGATGCTGGATAATAAGTTTCTTCTGCTGAAATTTCACGATATTTTCACGAATAATAGATCTGTTGATATTGTTTTTTTATTCTATGTAGTGGATTTAGCTGTAAGAAGCAACTTACTCCTTCACATTAGGATCCTCTTCTTTTTTTTTGAAGGGAAAATGTTGATAGTTGAAAATGACCGTATGAAATTTCTCCAATTTACTTAATTGTCCGGTTCGTGCTTACTCTCAACTGCTTGGCTTGACGTAATAGTGTAAAGTAATTTCCTACTCATCTGATTACAAAAGGGTGATATTTAGAACTTCAAGTTAAGAAACATTCAAGATTTTTCGTTTCTCATCACTATACTATTTGGATGCAGATCCTCACGTTTCTGCAATTTGGAGGATATACTCTTGTGAGGAACTCTAGTGATCTGTTTAGAAGTTTTGGTTTTGATACACAGCCAGTGCTGATTGGACTCATCATTTTCCAGGTATTACTCTGATAAGAATGGCCACAGTGCTTTAGAATGGGTGTAGTTGGGCCTATGAATGATTATTTTTCAGATTAAAGTGTCACTTGTTCCCACATTGCCTTTGGTTAAAATCCAATAACAAACTAAAATCTATCGAGTAGCACCCTTTGAAACTCACTATGTGGTGGCAACATTATATAGTTTGATGGCTATAGCCAAAAAATGAACTATCTTGTCTTTCTTTCTGTCATAGAAAGATGATACCATGTTATTGTTTCTGCTTCTCTCTCAATGTGAGCGAGAGCAAGAAAGAGAGCCCTGGGAAAAGAGTGTTCACATAATTTCTTGTGCTTTGGTTGCAGCACACTGTTATACCTCTTCAGCACCTTGTAAGCTTTGCTCTGAATTTGGTGAGCCGATCTTTTGAATTTCAGGTAATTTATATATTTCATTACAGAGTTTTCTCGGCATGTATATCTGGTTCGGAAAACTAATTTGTGTGTTTGACCATCCTGCGTTTATCTAGGCTGATGCTTTTGCTAAGAACTTGGGCTATGCTGCTGAACTTCGTGGTGGACTTGTGAAGCTGCAGGTGATTCATACTGCCCCTTTTGTCTTAAAAACTATGGTGGCTCTCTGCTAAGTCAAAAGCCCTGAAGCACTGTTCTGGTTTTAATATGCTCAAAATCGGAAGACTGGGGCATAGTTCAGTGATGTCGTATTCATGTGGCTCTATTTTGTGTTTTCAGGAGGAGAATTTGTCGGCGATGAACACAGATCCTTGGTATTCAGCCTATCACTATTCTCATCCTCCGCTGGTTGAAAGATTGGCCGCCATTGATAAATCGGACAAGAAAGAAGACTGATTCAGCTATATCATATGGATAGCGAATAGAGGAAGACTCGCTCATGATCGGCATGTCGGGTCATGCAGATAGTTATGCTACTCCTAATGGAGCCAAGATTTCAGAATTTGATGCCTGAAATTTGAAATTATGGGGAGGATGGGGTTTAAATTCGGGAAAGTGAAAAGAGAGACGGGAATGATAATCTTGGGGCTTAAAATGATAGCAATTTTGGGATTTTGATACTAGTTAGCGTTTATCCGTTCACCGGGTGCTTTCTTCATACCAAATCTCATGCATATCCACTCACGTGACCCCTCGGGGTATGTTTGAAGAAGCTGCTAAGCATCACGGAAACAATCGAGTTTTCGATACGCTGCAGGAGAAAAAGAAGGGAAGCGGAAGCGATCATCAAAGCGCTTGAGATTTTGAAAATGGTCAACGCTTGAATGGTCGTTATGAGTGCCCTTTCGCGTTTTCGAAAAAAGGTCTCGTTTAGAAATAAGCTGGGCTTGGGTAGTTGCTTTGTCGGGACTCTGCAATTATTGACCGGGACAATTCGGAAAGGCCGATGATCCCGCGAGAGCCAGGCAACTTGCCTCGACGGCGGGGCATTCACTTAGAATCTAATCGTGATCATATGATCTTCCACATTCCATGTCATCCTGCCGCGTGAGCTCCTCCGAGAAAAAGAAGATAGAGACATCGGGATCTTGCTTTCTCCTCGTGACCAGCTTTTGTTCACGGTCCTCGGGCCCCAGGAAAGGTTCAAGTGGACCACGAACTTCCCTTGATTGCAATCAGCCCTCCTCATCAATTAGACTTCCAGTTAGGAATCTGCCATTATTGGCTCCTCCTTTTGGTTATGGTTGATGGTCACGTAACTAGAGCAATAATTGTCATCTGCAGTGGGTCGAGTACGTTTAATAAGTGGAGCGCGTCGAGAGCATCTTAGGATGAAATCCATTTTAGTATATTCTTTTTCCCAAGGGGCTTTAATCATGTGGGATAAAATCCACTCCGCGAATATACGCAAATGTATACGTATGTATACGTATGCCTGTCGATCGGAATTTGTTTAACTAACACGTGTCTCCCAAAGAATGTGAGGATCACTCTTGTATGGGACGCCGGTCGAGAAAGGGTAATTGGGGGGGTGCAAATCTGATGGAATCCAAGTCCAACGATCGGGTTAACGGTAATTAGGGCCCCGGTTCACTCGGCTTTGCAGGCGAAAACGGGAAGGAATGGCCAACGAAAGTGACGCGGAAACCCAACCGAGGCTGAGGTTAGTGTAAAACGCTATTATGCTAATCCCTCTCGACGGAATTAAGCCCACGTGTCTCGCTCCTGTCTCGCGAGGAATCCGTCCACGTCATCGCCTCTTCCTCGTCTCGAGGTCTCGCTCGCTCCAAAGGGTGTCCGAACAAAAAGAAAAGGACTTGCTCCGTCGTCGCCAGCTGGACGTTCGGCCCCGACAGATCACTTCCACATTTATGCAACGCTCTCCCTCTCTCTCCACTGCAATCTCTCCACTGCAACACTTTTAAAAACTCTCTCTCTCTCTCTCTCTCTCTCTCTTCTCGACTCGACTCGACCTTCAAATCATTCGGTCCTCCTGCTTTCAAGTCTCTCTCTTTACACTGCCGTTCGCCGGAAGACCCGATTTTTCCCGGCGGGTCGATGCGAAGATGTCGGTCTACAACTCGTCCTTCGTGAACAACGAGCTGTCCAAGCCGACCTCCATCTTCGGCCTCCGCCTGTGGGTCGTCATCGGCATATTCCTCGGCTCCCTCATCGTCGTCGCGCTCTTCCTCCTCTCCCTCTGCCTCACCTCCCGCCGGCGCGATGGCGGGAAGGGCGCCGCCGCCGCCAAGCACCGAGCCGGCCTCGACGCGCCGGCCGCCACGCCTCCCATCTCGAAGGAGATCCTCGAGATCGTGCCATCGGAGGCGCCCCACGCGGCTCCGGCGCCGGAGATCCAGATCGACATGGGGAAGGTGGAGCACCGGGTGGTGTACTCGGATCGTTACTCGAGCGGAGAGAGCAGGGGGACGGAGAGGACCGAGACTGCGTCTTTGGGGAGCGGGAACGTGGGGCCCGAGGTGTCGCACTTGGGTTGGGGGCGGTGGTACACGCTGAGGGAGCTCGAGGAGGCGACGGGTGGGTTGTGTGAGGAAAATGTGATCGGTGAAGGTGGATACGGGATTGTGTACAGAGGCGTGCTTGGTGATGGGACGAGAGTCGCTGTGAAGAATCTCCTAAATAACAGGTAAAATCCCCTGTACTGAAAGTTGGTTTTTATGCCAATCTATGCTTCATTGGAATGATTATAGCTGGAGTTCTAGTTATTTTTTAGCACGAGAACGCGAATTGAACTGCATGAATTGCCATCCTCCGGAGTGGACGCTGCTGTGTGCTGTCGTGTGTATATATCATTCATAGAATGTTTATGCTGGTGATTGGGATGTGAAGGAAGGAGATTGCTAATGTTTCGAACCGTCTCTTTGTTTCTGAAGTCGGGTTGGCTGAGTTTGATTGCTGGGATGGAAGCAATAGCAGAAGGATTGATTTTAGATGTGTTTCTTTGAATCTTGCTTGTTCGTTAAGCAATTTGATTGATGAAAAGCGAGCTAGTTGTGATGAGAAAATTTAATTTAAGCTTTTGTGTTTCTTCCCACTTTTGGCTTTTTCTTTTGACGCTGCTGCTGAAGGAATACAAACTCGTTAAACTGTAAAGCAAAAAAAAAAAAAAAAAGGCCTGCGTTTGCTCAGAAGTGCCCATCATCTGTTTGGTGGATTTGACATCCTATTTTGTTGTCTCTAGGCCTTTTATTAAAGAATCTGAAATTCAGCTCAACAGTCCTTTTCTGCATCTTGAAGACTTTACAAGTTATTGCTCTGTTGTATCGGCCAAAAAAAGAAAAAAGAAAAAAATTATGCATGGACGAAAACGTTTCGTGTTTTATTTTGCTGGTTGCACAGGGAAAATCGCTGCATCCGCATGCAAATTACGCACTACTATCTTCTTTTTCCATGTTTCCTCCACCAGCTCTCTGTGATCCTTACACCATTCGAACTTGGATGGGATCCTCCTTTCATTTCTTCACTGCAAGCATGCATAATATGCGAGCTCACGAGATTTATCAATGATCAGGGGACAAGCTGAGAAGGAGTTCAAAGTGGAGGTTGAAGTGATTGGGCGTGTACGGCACAAAAATCTTGTCAGGCTGCTCGGTTATTGCGTTGAGGGTGCTTACAGGTACTGATACTTGCCTTCCGGCCAGAGGTTGAACTTGCGGATGCTGTTGAATATGTAAATAGGTGTGATTTGTTCTGCTTTTGCTAGGATGCTTGTGTATGAATATGTTGACAATGGAAATCTGGACCAGTGGCTTCATGGGGATGTAGGTGAGGTCAGCCCTCTTACGTGGAACATCCGTATGAATATTATACTTGGAACTGCAAAAGGGTAAGTGACTGAATACTTATATTGGAGTCCATCCAAGTGGTTCTTCATTTCTGAGATTTCCTTTTTGTGCTTTATGTTCTTCAAACTGACATGTTACTTTAACAACCTGGCAGATTGGCCTACCTTCATGAGGGTCTTGAACCTAAAGTTGTCCACCGAGATGTGAAGTCCAGCAACATACTGCTGGATCGACAATGGAACTCTAAGGTGTCAGATTTCGGACTTGCAAAGCTCCTTTGTTCTGAAATGAGTTATGTCACAACTCGTGTGATGGGAACATTTGGGTTAGTCCAGGTTCTTTTGTTTCTTCTTAGCTATGTCTGCTAGCTCCTTTTTGAGTAGAAAGTCACTGAAGGTTAGTATTTCTGCAGCTATGTAGCACCAGAATATGCTTGCACCGGAATGCTGAATGAGAAGAGTGATGTCTACAGTTTTGGAATACTGATCATGGAAATCATAACAGGCAGAAGTCCTGTTGATTATAGTCGATCAAAGGACGAGGTTGGTGGTGATGCATAGGACATGAAATGTGCTGATATCCATTTTGCATCACTGTCTTTTCTTTCAATTTGAGCTCACTGTGAAATGGAAAATTAATTGTAGGTGAATTTGGTTGACTGGTTGAAGGCCATGGTTGGAGACAGAAAAGCTGAGGAAGTAGTCGATCCAAAGCTGCCTGAGATGCCTGCTTCAAAAGCGCTCAAGCGGGTTCTTCTGGTCGCTCTGAGATGCGTGGACCCTGATGCAACGAAGAGGCCCAAAATGGGTCATGTAATCCACATGCTAGAGGCTGATGACTTGCTGTTTCGTGATGTATGTAACTTTCTCTCCTTCCGATACATCGCTCCTTCACATAATCTGAAAAGGCATAGCAAGGAACTTCCTGTTGTTAATTCTCTTCTGATGCATTTCTTACTACAAATCACAGGATCGTCAAATTGGGAGAGAGTCTTCGCTCTCGAACCGGGAATTCCAACAGGATAACCATGCTGATGCAAGGTTAGGAAGTAAAGCTACTAGCGAAGGTGCTTCCGATTCAAGTAGACATGATAGCGATAGGAACAGTCACCAGCCAACTAGATGGAGATAACAAACACAAGATGCACCTGCAAAGCAAATATAGATACCATTTTACTCGGGAAATTGTCATTTATATCTGATTTATGCACTAGTTACGCCTTTCGTCTTCTTATTTGTTTTTTCCCAGTGTACCTGCCATGAGCAGAGAATTCTATCGCCATAATTGGGAAACTTCATTGGCCTCTTCTATAGCATCTCTTTGTCGATTCCTCGTCCTCGTCCAATAGAAGAGTACAGCTTGTTCACATGCTCTAAACTCGTATCCCCATCGCCGCCCTGCCCCAACTCGAGATGAGTACGTGCGGTGGCCCTGCCCAGCAGCCACTCCGATGGATGAAACTCCCCTGGTCACCATCGACACTGCCAAGTTGCCGAGCTGGAGAATTGTGGGAGATGGACCCAGTGGCCAGCCAGACCCAGCGAGAGCAACTGCGCTTTGTCGTCGTCCGCAAGGTTCTTCTTCCTTGCAATCACTGGACGCACGCAAAGCTGGCCGCCAATAACCCAGGCTGGACAGATGGGGTTTCTGTTTGCGTCTCGCTATCAAAACGCCAAGACATGCTCGTCTTCACCCATAGAATTTGTTCATTCTCATCCTCCTCCTCTGTCCCACCCTCCTTCTGCCATTAATTCTTACCTGGACCTATAAATTCTCTCTGGACGTAGCTTCTTTTGGTTTTGCTTGTAAAATTGTCTCCTTGGAAATACATTGCGGGTTAGCTTGTTGTGTCCTGGGATTTTTTAGAGCTTTTTTTATTAAGCATTTCGATTATTATTCAATATTTCGAATCTTTAACAATGGGAGCCACCACAGATATGTCCATCAATTTCAAAACTTCTTAAATTTATTTGTTTGTTTACGTGGCCAAAATAGACAGATGAATTAACTCCTTTGGTTTGGTGCAGAGTGGGCTAAAAACCATCGAGCATTATAAGGCCATGAGAGGGAGAGGACAAGAAGTACAGTGATAATTTAGGACTGAGGACATGACTGTGCACATGCTCCAGTTTGCCAAAACATATTGTGCTCTTTCCACTTTGTTGTTATTTTAGAAATGTTCTGTTAACTTAAAGAGTTTGCAGGGTACAGAGAAGGGAAAACCCCGAAATTTCGCCAAATGAAAAAACACATCATAAGACCATGAGGGGCTATGGATAATTTATGATGCATTTGGTTGGGCTTTATCAAAGTCCCCTTTGGGCCTTTGAAGTCCATTGGCTTAAAGAAAGACCATTCATTTAACATTTCGAGCCGGCTTTGTATGATGCGCCGCATCTTCGGAGTTCTTTAAATTGCGTTTTCTCAATAGAAGTCTTACCCAATTCCGGGTTTTGAGCATTTCCGAAAATGTCAATACATTTTTTTCTTTAAACTTTACTCTCGCTAAAATTTCGAAATTATAATTTTACCTTGATCAATGCACAACCCTTGCTTGAGGTTGTATGACCCCAGCTTTGGAATATCTTGAGCGCTGCTGATAGCTGAACTTCAAGTTTTTTTTTTTGTATATTTCAAATATGTAGCTAAGGCCCTCTACAAATCTAGATTTATTTCCGAGCGACATTTAAATCAATGTCATTTCTCAGTGTGCTTTTCAATTAGGAATAATCACATAAATGGTTTCTAAACTTTGACTAAATATTGAACATTCTAATATAATCCAGGAATTAGCTTGAACATGCATGTAATGTTCAAGAACTATCATTGCATATTAGATTAAAAATCACGCTCCAAAGTAAATAAGTTAAAAGTTCGGGATCATATTACACGTTTTATTAAAGTTCACGGAATATTTATGTCATTTTCCCTTTTAATTACACTTTAATGGGTGGCCATCAACAGGGGCTTCATGGCTCACACATAATGGGTGATGAGCCCTGGCCAAGGTTAGCAAATGAGGCTTCCCTCGCCTGTGGTCGGCAAGGGAGGCTTCGCTACAAGCCTTGGTCGGCCGTTGGTAATGGTTTTGTTGGTCACAAGCTTTGGTGACCCTCGCTAGCGTTGATTACAGCTTGCATGCCAAAGTGAGTGAAGAAAAAAAAATCTTAGATAGATGTGTCACCAAGATATATATTTAAAATTTTTGGTGTGGTAAAAAGATTTAGGTTAAACATATGACATAAATATAAGTTTAGATTTTTTTTTGGCATTTTTTTCTCAATACCAAGATAAGAACTTATTAATTCATGGCGTGGCTTAGATTGTCGAGGCTAGAAACCCGAATGATTTGGCAAATATGACGTCATAAAAAAGGAAGCCAATCGAGGGACCTTGGCGGAGACCAGAAACTTCGAGGTGCTTCTTATAATGAGCTAAAATCTCATTAGTGATAAAAAGAAAAATAAATTAATGCAAGGGGCAAATTCCATGGGCACCATATTTCTCTGTGTGCTAGAAAAAAAAGAAAATTTAAAAAGAAATAGTAAAAAGCAAGCAATGCCCACGCAAGCAACGGATAAGAAGGGCCACCTCGAGGGGCAAAAGGGGAAATTATCATTAAGAACTGGAAAAAAAAAATAAAAAGAGAAATCCCCCCCACCGGTTACCTCGACCTCCAATACCCTTCCCCCACGTGTCCCCTAATCCCGTCGTCTTCCTTGACTCTGGAATAATAATGCCCCGAAACGTCGTCCACATTTTCCACGAACAACCCGATCAATCCCTCCGCGTACGCCTTCGTTCTCCGAAACTTCGTTCCGCGATTTCTCTCGAGGTTTGGTCGATTCTTCCTACTTCCCTTCTCTCTCTCTCTCTTTCTTGTTGTGCTTCAGCTTTGATTTCGTGGAATCGGTTTTCGATTGTGCTTGCTGCGTGTTGAAGAGGGCTAGGGTTTCCATTATCTCGGTGTTCCGTATAATCGCTGGTGGTGATTCGCCTCTTTCTTGGTTGATTTGTGCCTTTTAGCTCGTCGATCCGGTAGATCTGTGAGTATGGCGATGAACTCTCTGTGAATTCCCTTATTTTCTGAGCACTTGCCATATAGTTTGCTTATAGCCTTTAATCGATGGATTCTGCCTCTATCTGCATGATTTTTGCGCTTGTTCTCGGTTCTGTTTCTGTGTTGATGGTCTTTTAGTCTGCTAGCGGTATTTGCTTGTGATGCACAGGTGTTGGTAATTTGACGTAGGCACTCGGAATTCTCGGATCTAAAATTTTTGCTGCTTCACATCTATACATGAGATATTAGTGCTGTTTATGAGCTGATCTGTGGATTTCCCGTCTGGAAATTGTCGGGATATCATTTGCTGATAGAGTTGTACTAGAAGGAAAGATTTTTTGGTTTTCCCAACCCAGTGTGATGAAAATATTCTCTGGTAACAAGTTTGGAGTATTTACTATCCGCTTATCTTGTAATATTAGGTATATCTCCTTTGTATTAGTGCCTGTTTTTTATATACTGTTAGGTTTATCTAAGTCATTCATTGTGTCAGTGCCGGTGTTTTGAATGGATACATATCCCTGTTTTGCCACTTTACATTTCATGTTTTGATGGGATGTTTGTGTTTTTTCAAATTCTGTGGAACATATCTTTTTGTGCAAATAAAATAAGTATTGCCCTCATCTTCTGGGGAAATTTTTAATGAAAGAAAATTGAGATTGGAGTTGACTATACTGGAGATTTATGCATGTGTTTTGTGGTTCTGTTTTTGTTCTTGCTTCTGGGTTCTCACAGAGAACTTTTAAAACTGACCTTGTTGTTTACATGGGGAAAAAAACTGAAACATGAATTGATTGCTTAAAGTGGCTGGCATGATGTCTTATATAATTTTGTCTTTTTGCAGTGAATATATAGAAATGAGTCGTCCTCAGGAAGCGCAGAGACCCTTCTTTCCTTTTGGGAATCCTTTTCGGAAGATATCGCCGAAAAGTTCTCAGTTATCTTCAAAACTTCTTGCAGTATTGAACAATTTTGAGGAAACGTTAGCAGAGAGATTTAGAAAACTTCAGCCAAAAGAGACAGGTGATGTGCTTAGCTTAGCATGGATGGATTTGGTTATGAAGTCACTTTGTGAAACTCACAATGATGTGAAAAATCTCATTACTGCACTTGAGCTTCCTGTATGTGATTGGGATGACAAGTGGATTGATGTATATCTTGACATCAGTGTGAAGCTGCTTGATATATGCAATGCCTTCAGCTCCGAGATCTCACGCCTGAACCAAGGCCGTCTTATGCTTCAATGTGTTCTCCACAATCTGGAATCCTCATCTCCTGAACAATTTATTCGTGCTAGTTCTTCCCTTGATCGTTGGAGACAGCATATCAGCTCAAGGAACCCCAGGTTTGAGAACTGTGGCAGTATACTGGAGAGCCTGATGGAGTCTCTTGATTTGCCTAAGGTTAAAAACTCAGCCAAAGGGCAGGTTCTGATGCGTGCCATGTATGGAGTCAAGGTGCAGACTTTATTTGTATGCAGCGTCTTTGTTGCCGCCTTCTCTGGCTCAACCAAGAAACTATTAGAGTTGAGTGTTTCTGACACATACCTGTGGGGTCTTTCCTTCACTAATCTGCTGACAAGTGTAAATAGTAGCATTAGAAACCGACCTCCTAGTGGTGGAGTGGCCATCTTCAAGGAGCTGGAAGCAGTTGATGCAAATGTCAAGAAGTTGTCTCCACTGATCCGGTCTGGGGAGGGCACAGTTGAGGAGTCTGTCCGGAGCTCCGTTTCCAATCTACATACGAGTGTTGATTGTCTTTCGCGAGGACTGGATCTCCTTGAAAAGGAAGTGGATGGCTTCTTTCAGATAGTTTTGACTGGGCGCGATGCTTTGCTTTGTAACCTTAGAGCTAACGGTCCAGCTTCTGCGCAAATGCAAAAAAACAATGTGCAGCGATGATTTTCCATATATTTCTAGTCTTTCTTTTACACAAAAAATGTCGTGTTTTGTTATCTTGTTGGTAGAGTATGTAAGATGTTATGTCTTGAACATGCTACATCTGGTGTGAGTGTAAGGTCTGCTATGCTGCTACTAGATCAGTTTGTGCCGTTTGTTGGAACTTTTCCTGATATAAGGTCAGGGATATATGTAAAAATTCCTAGTGTAATGCTGAAGAGTATCGTGTTGCTTTCTATTTGTGCTGATTCGGTAATTGGTCAGGCTCTTTATTTTGGGTGTTTTACTTTGCGTAGGTCTCTAATAGTTTGTGTGCTCCAGTGCCTCGTTGTGCTGTGCACTCAACGCTGTCGTGGTTGAATGAAAGTTTCACATTGAGCACCGTGCTGTGGAGGGTATGACTTGGAGGCACGATTAGAAATTTTGCAATTCTCTCCTTTGAACCAGTCGAGGGAAAAAGGCGGCTCGCACAAGTTGAGTAGGGATATGTATCCCATCTCTGTTCGTTGCGTGGGGCATGTAGTTAAAAGTAATATAACCGTGCAGACAAGCATATGCCGTTCTTAGGTTTTTGCCAACCGCCACCTCCAGCTACCTTTATTTAGTTGAATCAGCCGTTGTAGAACATTCATCTCTCTCGGAGGATATTCCTTACTATATTGAACGAGCAGCGTCCAATCCTCGGGGGCATTTGATCACTGTTTTGACCATTTCAGATTTTCACGAGCGAAGGTACGCGGCTCTTCAATGGAGGGATAAAATTCTTCTAGTCGTGTGCACCGACATTGAGTCAGGAATTGAACAAAATTTTGTGGATCGTTATCTGCCCTATGGTTTTCTTTAGCCTCCATCATCGTTTGACAAAGCGATGGCTAAAGGAAAATTCTCGGATCACCTAAAAAAACCGATGCCAAATAAGAGCCGAGACACTCGTATGCGCATCCTAGTTCATAGCTGCAACAATCTGAATGGCAAGGCTATTGACTCTAAAATTTCTAAAGAAGCCAGCCAATCGAGTGGGACAATTCCCACCGGATTAACCAGAAGTTGTTGTAATGGTTCATGGAATAAAATATTCCGTTAGTTTTGGCCTTGAAAACGGAAGATCAGTTCTCTTTGTGGCATTCGGTTTAGAATAAACTACGGAAAAATCAAGTTCATGAGATAGCGTATGGATTCAGACCATATACTGTGCCATTTTCAGGGGTAACTCAAAGGAAATGAATGCCCATCTATTGAATCTTGATATGCTACCTTAGGAAACAATTCGAATCACTCTGAGGGTTTGAGGTGTTTCGCATGGCTTCTCAAATGAAAAGAAACAGGAAGGCGAAATGTGATGAAACTATCGGCACGCAATGCCTTCAATCCTTCTTCATACATGCATTTGAACAACGACCCCAAAGAGCACTTAACCAGAGTCCCCGTTCTCAACTTCCCCCGTTCCTGCCAAAACTTTCAACAAAATCCACACAAAAGGGAAACCAGGCTCATATCCTTAGAAATGGTAGGTGAAGGTAGAGCTTCGGGGCCATGGATTAATGTGACATTGGAACCAGCAGCAGAAAAGCACCAAAAAAATATATATATCAGGCTTCCGATCATCACACGGTCATTGCAGCAAAGGTGAACTGTCGGCAAAACAGAACTTCATGAAATTAGATATGAATTAGATACCTTGGGATAACTATTTTGAGCTGTTTGATGATTGACTCAAGTAATCACATAACTTGCGTCTTACCTCCAAATGGAAACTTGCATTCTTCCTCACTGTGTCATTGACTGGCTTCTTGCATTCTGCTGCCTAATTTAGCACCGTGCTGCTTAATTATCTGGACAGACTGAAGAAGTATATCTTGTTGTGTGGTGTACAACTCATCTCTACCCTAAAACCCATGCAGCATTACGTAAGTGAGAGAGTGACCACAAAGAATGGTAGAACAGGCAAGAGGCATCAGAAGGGGGGGGGGGATTTAGAGACTGGGTGGCACAAGAATCAAAGCATGCGGCATAAGCTTACTCGCCTCCAGTATCACAATAATAAAAGTAAAAACTGAAATCTCGCGTGTTGGTTGTCTCACTTTTTCTGGTACAACACGCAATTTAAAGAATCACATATAACAGAACAACTGAGTAAGAGACATTTATCTCATGCAAGTAGTAATAGCATCATCTCAATAAAATTACATTCTAAAGTAGATAGTGGAAAACTGCTTTATCATGAGATGTGCACCTGCGGAAGAGCTACTCACCATGTGTTTGAGATTACAACCAAGAGTCAATTCGACATGAGAACTTTCCACCTGTGACAGGAAACAGTAAGGGACTTCCTTACCCAAGAAAACTTTTGGGTGTGATTTCAGCATATTCTTGATGTCATTTGATATCGGTGGAATCTTCTCCAGATCATCACTTTGCAAAGGGATTTTGGTGACTATGGCACGCCATTCAGCACGTGACTTATTTACAATCACCTACAAACTTTGTGAACTAATAATGAGGTTTTCTGACCAAAATTTGCAGTTACTGCTACCGCAGGACAAAGCATATAAAAAACACATACAAATCCAACTAACAAAGTGCCCAATTTTGATTTTCAAGAATACACCAATCCTAAAGATCTGGAATATTCACCAACTCATTGCAGCTTAATTTTCTTTCCCCATTTTTTTGATGGGGTGACCAGCAAGAGGTATTGCCAGTGAGATCAAAAATCATAGTGGACTACCTCGTCCAGCAAAAGGCCCAAAGTACTAAGCAGTGACGCATACAAATGAAGATTATCCATAGCCACACCACTCAATCAATATCAAACAACAGTAACATTTTGCTCAATGAAGACTAGTAAGTATTCATGTATTTTGCATATCCAAGCACGTAATAACATCAGCAATATTAAAACTAATCCACTAAATTCTGCAAGTAACAACCCCCCTCTAGAACAGAAGCAGGTCTGAGTAGAGGGTAATAATGCAACCCTGCAAAGAATAGTCAATTATGATATTCCAAGAGATTGATGAAAGACCTCCTAAGGATACAGAAAGATCTACAACATTCAGACAACTACATACAAAAGATAACACTGCTAGTAATCCACCTCTCCAGACGAGTACACACCTGGCTAGAAAACAACGAATTTGGAACAATGACAGGAAACTTCTCGGCATTAAGCAGCGATGTGGTCGTAAGCCCCATTTCCACAACTTGACCTTCTATCGATCCAGCCTAAAATACAGAAAATTTACTAGGTTCAGAAGTCAAGGCTCGTTTCTCTTTGCTATTTGTTCCCCACTATATTCGCAGCCCATGAGATTGCCAGAGAAAAGAGGAACAACATGATCATGTACTGATTGAAGATCCAAATCATGTCATGAACTGCAGAGTTACTTCAGGATAAGGTGACTTCTCATAATAAATGCATTAAGAGATAAAATGCTCCTGGTCAGAGTAAATGGTTCTGAAGAACAAAACTTCATTCCATATCCAGAAGGAAAGGAAAAAAAAATTGCAAGTATATCTCCAAGTGAAAACAAATTGCCGGGTTGATGCTGAACCATACTTTAATTGTATCTCCCAGCGAAAACGGCTTCGAAAACTGCATAGACAAGCCACTAAGCACATTTCCAAGTATATCTCTGGCAGCAAAAGCAGTTGCTACACCTGCATAATTTTAGCTAATACATAGGTTAAAGCATGGCAAGACTTGTAGGCATCATATGAGCTCTTGGCATTATGGGGTGTAGCAAGACGTATCCTACAGATAATCTGGAGACAGTGGATACAAAGACAACAAGCGAGGACGATAAGTATATAAATGAGCTCTGTTGTCTAAGAGAGGAGCTCGGAAATTCCCAAATGATGCATGCTACGACATGATGGCATTTACCAAAAATAACTCCACAAGATTTTATGTTGTGTTAACGATTTGGTGACTATATGATGCCACAGATTGCAGGTAACTCTCTGACAGAAGGCATATGCAGATAAATGAACAGTTTAAGTACCTCCTATACCACCAACTGTAATGATAGATTGCACAGCCACTCCACATGCTTCAGCCAAAGCCATCAACCCAATTACAAACATCCCTATAGAAGAAAGTCGGTCTAGTGCAAGCATTTTTTCTCGATCAACCCCTGCCAAACTCTTGCTTGCTAATGCACGAGAGAACACATTTGTTTTCCAGCGGTACAAGAACCATACGAATGAAAGAATAACTGCACCCCTCCATGCTTGCCCAATGTATTGGGATGCTATAGTTGTAGGAGCAACCATCATGGCACTGAAATTCATATAAGAGTTACAGTGTAAACATTAAGGTTCATATAACAAAACACACATATGAACACATGAGACAATGATCAAGCTTGCATTTACTAACATCTGCCAAAATGCCATGAAGGTGATGAGATATCTCACAGGATCCTCTAGGGCCCCCCAGAAGCTTTTGTCATAAGAAACTTCTTCTCCCAAAGGGGTTCCAGAGAGCAAAGCAGCCTGACCTTGTGTTGCAAACTTGTGAAATCTCCTCAATATTCTAGGCATAACAACCCATGCCAATAGAGTAGCAGTCAAAGTAAGACCAATTGGCATAAAAATATTCTTAACATGGGGGTGTGAATCAAGAACCTGCTGCAAATAAGGAGTCAATTCATCAGATACCTCCTTAACCTTTTCTCCCGTGTGACCAGCCGCATCAACGGCGCCATGCCAAGCTTCTTTAATCTTATCGAGCCACTCACTCGAGACAACCACATTATCCCCATCGCCCATTTCTCCCGCCCCAGAAACAGCCGATACTTCCGATTCCTCGCGTGTATCTCGTTTGCCACCGAAATACGATGCAAATGACCGAGAATCCAATAGGGGGCTTGCCAAAATGGGGGAGAAATTCCTTCCACAGCACGTGCGGGGTAGTTTTGGAGAAAATCCATTGGTGGGTCTTCTCAGGTAACCGGTAGTACCAGAGA
This sequence comes from Melaleuca quinquenervia, assembly GCA_030064385.1. Lineage (NCBI taxonomy): Eukaryota > Viridiplantae > Streptophyta > Magnoliopsida > Myrtales > Myrtaceae > Melaleuca > Melaleuca quinquenervia. The sequence continues at coordinate 15,818,721 of CM057721.1, read as the reverse complement.
GCGATGCAGGAGCCAGCCTTCTCTGATACGTGTTCACATAGTCAAGAGATTTCGACTCTTTGGAGCAGTAGATGGCATCAAGAGAGAGACGCGACGCTCTTACGTGAACTTGAGAAGAATACTTCGAACATGCAGCGTGGGACTTACCCGACACCCATTGCGAACAAGGGACAGTGAATCTGCAAATGGATTTTAAACTGGGAAAGCCGATTTTAGCCATCGTCTGAAATTTTCAGCACCTGGGATTCTAGGAGCTGCGGGAATAGCTAAAGCTCAGACATCCTAAAAATGCTCCCAAGAACGGGATGAAAGCGATATTGAAGAAACTCTACCCCCCCACTTGTGACCTCTGCTTAAATGCGAAAAGACGGAAGTTTTACTGGATAGTCAGAATCTTCAGCTCCTTGTTCCTCGGCAATCAAACGGGTTCCCAGCTCATGCCAAGCTTGGTCATCCGCATGCGATGCGACCGCGGCCAGAAGAAGAACATCGGGCTTGCTTGCTCGCTCCCTCAAGCGGTTTCTAGTTGAGTTAGCATAGGGAAGAGGAAGACGCAGATCCGGGTTGTCGGGTCCGCATCTTTGGCTAAAGGTGATATTTCGGGTCGGGCTCGGAGGCAAACGCTCAGCGTACGTCAGGTGACTTGTTGAATCGGACGACTGAAATTTTTCAAAATTTTTTTTTACTTTTTTAGCAGCCGTCCAATCCGATTGTGAGCTACGTCACGTCACTCCTGCTGTTATCCATATAATGTCAGGGGATTTATTTCCCATGTTCCACGTCCTTAAACCTTGAAGACCTCTCATCCAAAATAAAGAAAGTAAATTGATACAAGTTCTCCATCTCTAATTTTACTTTAATTTCACATGAATTTTGAATTTTTTTATAATATGATTCGTGAACTTTAATTTATTTAATATAAAATATTAATTCCAAAAATGTCCTATCGCCGCAAAACCGTTTAACTTGTAAAATTCACTATTTCGTATCTTATTCTTAGCTGATGCTTGATGGCGCGCCTCACCTTGGCTTGTTCCAGCTGGATAGCGCGTTGAATCCACTGTCTGTTGACTGGGCTCACCCCTTAACTCGCTCCGCTTGAAAGCGTCTCTCCTCCTCCTCCTCCTCCCTTTGCTCGCATACTGGTCCGCGAAAATGGAGTCCTTCCTGAAGCTCAACCCGTACTCCTTCTTGTTGCTCTGCGTGTGCACTCTCCCCGTGTTTTCTCTCCCCGATTCCTTCTCTCCGGTCGACAATTACCTCATAAACTGTGGCTCCGCCGTGGACGCCACCGTCGACAACCGTGTGTTCCTCAGCGACTCGTCCACCTCCAATGCACAGGTTCTGACCTCAACTCGGACGATCTCGCTGAAAGACGACAACCCGGCGCTGGGAACGCCCCAAATCTACCACACGGCGAGGGCCTTCACCAGGCCTTCCAAGTACGTGTTCAAAGTCCAGGAGAGAGGGACGCACATGGTACGTCTTCATTTCCAGAGGTTCAATTCCTCGAGCATGGAGTTGGGTGACGCTCGATTTCATGTTTTGGTTGATGGTTATGTGGTATTGAGTAATTTTAGCGGTGAAAGCGTGTCCAGACCCGTAATTAAGGAGTATCTGATCTGGGTTGATGCGGAAAAGCTTGTTCTTACGTTTGTCCCTGCTGAAAGGTCGAAACTTGGATTTGTCAATGCGATTGAAGTGATATCTGCGCCCAAAGATTTGATTTTGGAGACCGCCCAGCTTGTTGATGGTGGCAAAATAGTGAATTTTGGTGGATTGAACCGGCAAGCGCTCGAAGTGTTATATAGGGTTAATGTTGGTGGTCTCAAGATTACTCCTTTCAATGATTCTCTGTGGAGGACCTGGGTTCCTGATGAGGCTTATCTGAAGTCGACTTATGGATCGGAAAAGATATTCTTTGGTGGTAGGATTAAGTACCAACCGGGAGGTGCAAGCCGTGAAGTAGGTCCTGACAATATGTACAATTCTGCCAGAGTGATTAAAAGCACAAATGCAACAGTACCTAATGTTAACATGACATGGGTTTTTCCAGTGACCGGAGATTATAAGTATCTCGTTCGATTGCATTTCTGTGACATTGCTAGTATTTCTCTTGAGTTGTTATACTTCAATGTGTACATCAATGGGTTCTTGGTGTTTAAAGATTTCGATCTCTCGTATGTTGTAAATGAGGTTTTGGCAGCACCGTTTTATGCAGATTTCATAGTCGCGGGAGATAATTTGGGGATTTTGAGGGTGAGCATTGGACCGTCAAATTATAGCGTGGCGCATGCAATTGATGGCATTCTTAATGGTGTGGAGATCATGAAGTTGAATAACTCAATGGGTAGCCTTGATGGTGAGGTGTGTGGTGGATTTCTTTTGAAAAGCTGGCCAAGAGGAAACATGGGCATCTTGGTTCCTTTGGTTGCTGTAATTTGTTTGCTGCTGAGTATATCTGTGGTTATGCGTCGGAGGACAACTGGGGTAAGCCGCCCTGTGGCATGGACCAGATTGCCAACAGACATGACAGAATTAAGCCTGAAACAAGCCAAGCAACAGCTCAGATAAATCATTACTTGTAACATGTACTTGGAGTTGGTCGTAGAGGAGGAATGTTGTTGCTTATTGGTGAATGTATACTGTCGATGCATTCGACAGCTGCTGTGGCTTCTGTTATTTTGAGTTGTAGTTTGGGGCCTGTTAGAGGGTTTATAAGCTTGGAGTGTATGTGTTGTAATTATTATGTAAGTTTTGTTGGAAGTATTCCTTACCACGTGAAAAAAGATGTTCATGCCTTTCTTGTTGGCAGTACAGTATCCTCATTATTTTACCTGATCTCAGAGCACTGTGAAGCAATAATAATGACATAGAAGTTTGTCAAGTTTATAAGTGGGAAGGTGCCTGTATGTTGTAGACTATTAGCTTCTGTATGCTAAAACCTTGCTTATCCAGCAAGTTTTCTCTATTTTTTCTTGATGACTTGCTGTTACTTAATAATCAGTGGAAGCTGCTGTTGTTTCTTTATTCCTGACAATTGCCAACGAGGTGGGTGATTATTTATAGGAGTTCCTATCCGTATGCCTTTCCTGAGTAGCCTCTGCTTCCCAGAATATCTAGATTAGATCTTAGAGAATACTAGGACTTGCCGAAAAGGCCTGCTGCGGTTTATTCTATTTGTCCAAAACCTATGGAAGTTTGTTGTAGGCCTCCCGATTACTAGCTTCCAGGATTCCATAATCATATTTCTCTAGTTCATAGACTTAAACAATCTCAAGCCTATATATTGGATCTTTTGAACTGAGGGGAAGTATGGGGGATTATCAGAGATATGGGGGGGATAGAGTTGTATCTTCTTATTATGTTGCAACTTGGGAGATTGGAGTTTTCCAATTCTGTTTTTCTGTTATCATTATGCCAGCTTTATAAATTCTCTCTTGTCTGAGATTGTCTTCGTGTAGGGGAGGTTTTGTATGTCATGTCTCTTTCTTGCATAATGTTTTTTTTGTCTAGATACATAGGGCCACAACTCATTGGGCATCCTTATATTTTTCCGTAATGGATCCTTGCAGATGATTGATGACCGATCCAAAAAACATTGATAACATGCATCTATTGTGCTACTTCTTCTTACAGATATTTTCAGCGGCCTGTACTGCGCATGTATGTAACATATCTTGAGCATCAGCTGACCTAAAAGGGGGATGCGTCATTCAAACATTTAGAAGTCCTTGACTTTCATTTCCTCTCGGAAATGATAATCTGCTAGCTTTGCTTATGTGGATGAATGTTTGTGAATGCGTTGTTTGGTCTAGTGATCCTTGTAATGCAATTCTATTTGGAACAAGGACGTATCCTATTGGTAATTCAAGGTCACGAGCATCCTGATAGTAGCAGGATAAGAAATAGGACTTGCTTGGAACAAGTTGCTGCTGGAATAGTGTAATTACCCTCTATAGTTTAGTTTCAGTCGTTTTAGCTTTATGTTCTTCTGATACATTGAATGGCATGACTTTAGTCAAAACAGGAAAACCACAAACTTAGGCTGTGCTCTTTGTTAGTGGTAAAACGGAACGTCACATAGATGCTGGAGATCCGTGTGGAGAAGCGTACATACTTTGCCATTCCATGTATAATTTCCCGCTTTGATCTATGGAGCACAAAATGGATGGATGGGTCACCCACCAGCCAGATAGATTTCTTTTATGTTGTTCTCCCACCAATTCTTCAGGCACTATCATTTAGTGATTTGATTAACGTCAGGTAGTGAACAATGATGCTGATAGTGTCTAGACACTGGTATGGGTGCCACTATGGCTATGGGCCGCGAGTGCTTTACCCTTCCCTGGCACATCCAATCTTGGCATTGCCATTTGCAGCCAGAATTCGACCTCCTCCATGCCTATTATACACCTTCAGCATTTGACTTAACTAGCTGAATGAGGTTTTGGTTAAGAAGTAGCCGGTCCAGGCAATTTTCCAAGCCCGTCGGGTTATTCTCGGCCTACCTGATGATGCGATTCCCATGCTTGAATCTTGTTTTATTCCTAAGCTCAAACTGTCTGTTGGCTACGACCAATCATATAGTTGTGTAGTCCAGTTCCCATTCTCGTGCTTTTCCAATTCTTCGAGCAAAATGCCAGCCGACTGCTTAATCGTCATTGTGAGGATGACGAGGCATTTGCTTGTTCCATATCTTGAGCAGTGACACATGGGTCAGAGCTCAGGTCAACTTTCCACGTAATTAAAAAAACATCCGCAGGTAGTTCCTTCTCGGCAGATCACTGGCATCTATTGGTCCATCCAGAGTCTTTAACTCACAGCCTGTGAATATATCGTCATCCCACTCGACTTGATATAAATTGTCGCTCATCACCCTCCATTGCTCAGCCTGAGAACTTTCCACTCCCACCCCTCCTCCTCCTCCTCCTCCTCCTCCTCTTGCTCTCTCTCTGTCTCTGTCTCTCTGTGGAAAGCACACTCCATCTGCTTTAGATACAGAATCAATGGGCTTTCCAGTTGCTTACACCGAAATTTCCGTCCCAAAGCTCTTGTTCCAAACAATCCCCCTCCTGAGCTTCATCAGGAACCTCATTTCATCTCTCCTCCACCTCCTGGGCTTCCCCGATTTCCTCGAGATCGACCCTCCTTTCCCTGAGAGCCAAACACCCGTTTGCCCGCCCGTGTCCGCTGTCCTGATCCGAGAATTTCTGCCCCTAATGAAGTACCGGGAATTATCGGACCCCCCAGAGAGCTGCACAGTTTGCTTATATGAGCTCGAGGTTGGGGAGGAGATCAGGAAGTTGAAGAATTGCAAGCATGTTTTCCACAGGAGCTGTTTGGATCGTTGGATGAACTGCGACCAGCGAACGTGTCCCCTGTGTAGGACCGAGTTCGTGCCCAATGGAATGCAGGAAGAATACGATTGATGGTTGTGGGATGCTGCTGCTTCTAGGAGTGGTGTTCTTGAGCTTTACGGTGAGTACGGTTCGATTTAGGCATTTGGTGGTGGTCGGTGAACTTGGGCGGATGAAGTGCAAATTAGGCCAGCTTCAAGAGTCAAGAATAAGAATCAAAACAAGAAGAAGAAAGGTTTTGCAAGTCTTTTTCTTGATGTTTTTTTTTTTTTTGGTAAGGTTCCTTTTCTTGATGTTACTCTCACAAAGAACCGAAAATGATGACTTTTTCGATATACCAATTAGGCCTTTTGGCTCCTCTTCTGTGAGTTCTTTTCTTCGGATTGATGATAATTGATAATCATGGCTCGTGGTTCTTTTTGGTAGAATTAACCACGGCTTTGGAGATTCAAATGAGTCGCTTTTCCTTTGTGGCTTCCACTTTTCTGTGTCTCTGTATTGATGATGTTTGAATTGCTTTAACTCAATAGGAAAAGAATAACCTGCAAGGTATGGGGTGTTGCAATTGCAATGAGGCTTGAGTCTGGAGCAGTTGCTAAAATGCTTGATGGATCTGATAAATGAATGCCCATAAGACATGGGAAACGAAAGGGTTGCCTAATTTCAATGGTCAAAGCAAACCCTTTCGTTTGAGAAGTGGGTTTGGCCATCTATCTTTATGGGATTAACTTTTGGATAAAGCAATAAATATTTTAGCCATTTGCATGAAGCTCGAGCTTCCTTCTTGCATACGAGCTTCTCTAGAATCGGTGGCAAAAGTTTCTTAGTAGCTTACTTGATCAAACGGGTGAATCCCACCCACCTTCTACGGATCCCATATTGCCCTCGTTTCTGAAATTTTGAGTTGAACTCATTCATTCATACTCTTCCTTTTCTTTCAGAGCCACGCATTTAAATGAGGCGATGAGCTTAGATTTAAGATAATGGTTTGGGTTGTTGAAGACGATCGGCCAATGTGCAGTGTGAGACTTTTTGTTCGGATCTTGTCGTCATCGATACGAAGGACGAAGGACGACAGGGTCGGGAGTTTCTTTAACTATTGTAATGCAAGCAATACGTGACCGGCGTTCATGCTGTAATATTTTAGTTTCTGCTCTTTTTATATGAAAAATTCCGCAAGCGTTAAATATTAGGTCTTTGTTTCTTTAATTGGGAAAAAACTTAGTGCTCGTTCGCCTGTAAAAAGAAGACTTTGACGCCAGTATAATACATGAAGCGGCTGCATATTTTCTTTTTGATATGGAAATCTGCTAATTGTCTCACGTCCCTTGTCTCTTTCTGTGTAAACTCCATATGTCATCTCAACGAATCAATCGCTGTGCGAACTTGGGTCATGATACTACGGACAGAAATTGTAGGTTCAGCATCATGAGTCCAAGGGCTTGATCCATATCTGCAGTCATCTGAAGAATTATCTGTGAACACAAAGAAAGAAACGTGGACAGATAGTGAAAACGTCCTTAGGATAACGAAAGAAGTTAACGCAGGAATCATCGTCCCCAGGCTGTGAAAGATTAGAGAAATCCTTGCTTAAATCCGGGTCCATTTATCAGATTCGATCGTTGTTAGATTTTGTTGCACTCTCATAAGATTCACAAGATCAATATCTACGATATATCCGGTTTATCCTGCACCAATCCAAGCGTCTATCAAAAGAATGAGTCATACACTCATGAATGATTTGAGTATCTGGAAAGATAGGTGACGAGGAACTAATGGAATGCAAGTTTCAGACACCGCATCCCTTCCCATGTATTTACAAGGGGATTTTCTCGTAAATCCGTTATTGCATTCAGAACTTATGCACACAATTTACCAAATAATTTTCCCATTGTGTTCTTCCTCGGTCCTAAGATCTATATGACCTTCGTTTAACCAAAAGTATAGTTAAAAGGAAAGGGGGAACGAAGAGTATCACGCGTCAGCATAGATTGAATCCATGGCATTTGCAATGGTTTAATCAGCATTTTTTTGACCAAGATGGCACAAAGTTTGGGGTGTCTACTGGTCGGGCAGAAAGCCAGACCCGGCCTGAAGCAAATGTGTTTCCTTCACCCGAACCTGACACAGTTATTACCCTACCTGAAGTTGACGGTTTGGTTCGGGTATTCGGATATGGAATTTTTGAACTTTTGAATATTGAAGAATTGTTGGGTCCTTCATGTCCGACTTGGTCTTGCAAATTAGGCTTTAGTAGGCTGATTTGAACATGGAGATTTATCTTGGCAGTCTTCCTTTCTCTAAGAAACTTAGTGACAATCTTGGTAAATCAAACTTTACATGTATTCTCTGCGCTGACTTGCATTACTTTAAGATACCATGATCCAATAATCCATAGTTTGGCTCTCCAAGAAAAACAGCATCCAAGCATGAAAATGGAGGAGAAATATCAGTATCTAATGTGCATTCAGTGCTTAATAAGTTAATAAAGTCAAAGCTCTCACTCGCATTGTTTAGTTCACAGCTTTGCTTAAGCCTTAAGATACTCTTGTTTGATCTCAAGGCAAGACTCATTGAGTGCATGAAATTGGGAAAGAAAAGATTTTGGGTGCACCGTAAATGTGAGGACTATTCACTGCTTTTTATGCGTCTCTTCCTCCTCTTTCCACTGCAAAACTCAAGAGAATTACTCAAGATGGCCACAAGGCCAAGAGCACAGTGGCGCTTAGTTCTATGTTATCTGTTTCTTGGATCAATCAATGCGAGTTCTCTTCCATGCGAGGACACTCGGTGCAGGACAGGTTCGTGCGGAGATTGCATCTGCAAGTTCCCTGATCCTTCGACCATATTAGATGGCGATCGGCTTTTTCTCGGGTGATTTTTTATCATTGCATATTGCACTTCAATATTTTTCCGTTTCCTTTTTTGCTTCCAATGAGATTGTCAAATGATATTAGAAGCACAACTCTAACAAAACGTAACGATTCTTTGAATAAGGCATGCGACAATTTCCCATATTAGTATTGCTCAGCTGAATTGCTGATGTAGATTCATGATATTATCTGCTGGGATGACAGTGGGAAATTTTGCAATGAGGAGATGGTGATGTGCCATGGAACGAACTCTTTTTGGTGCGAGAGTGGAGGGAAATGTGAGGAGATAGTGCAGGGCGAAGAATATAGATGCAAGTGCCCTCCAGGGTACACCGGTGAGCACTGCGAGTATTCTGGCACGCGTTGTGGCGGAATCTTCTGCTTCTATGGGGCTGAATGCTTGGTTGAGGAAGAGGCTTGCGAATGTCCTTCTGGCTGGCAAGGAAGTGCTGATTGTTCACTCCCAACAAATTCCACTACAGGTCTAGCCCAATTTCATTTCGTAGATTTGCCATTATCTCATCTTTGATAGTTTCATATGATCGGTGGTCATATGAAATGTTGTGAATTGCAGGTTCTTCGAAAAGTACATCTTCGACCAGATCGGATCAGCAAGGCGGGGATAGTAACACGAATGTGAGTAATGTTCGTTTTCATTTTCTGGTTCAATGTTTTCATTTGCCTCGATTACGTTATCACATGAACTCTGTGTTTTTACAAGCAGGGATTGGTCTTGCTCTCTCTTGTTCTATGTTCGGTAGGAGCTGTAGTTGTACTAGCTATTTATGCCCAGAAATGGATTATGAGAAGACAAAGAACTTCTCCTCCAAAGTCTCTGCAGTTATCGGACATGCAGCCTTACCACCGTGTATTGGAAGAGGACGGCAACAATCAAATTTCTGTAGAGGACACGCACAATAGCAACTCCCATCTCTAATCCTGCCATAGCAATATTCTCGCACTAGAAGTTATTGAGAATCTTTGTTATCGAAAATCAAACAAGTGTCTTCTTTTCCCGTTAGAGATTCAATATATGTTGCATTATTTTCTCCATAGCAGGGACAATGGAGCTGAGCTTGGCAAAACTTAAGCGTGTCCTGAAAGCTACCCGATTTATGCATCCCAATGTTGATAATACAGGCACTTTACATAATGTATTGACGAAAGCTCACCAAAAATCAAGTTATAATGAGCTAGATGATAAACAGATCATTTACGTTGGGGAAAAATGCACCTGGGTTTATAGTTATCCGTCGGCTAATGTCTTCCATCCATAGAAACAAAAGTTAGGGAAATGCAATTAGTTATTGCTATTGTTGTACAATAACTTTTCTGAAATATTGAGATGCACATGTTGACTAGTATTTCGCCAGAAAGCTGCACTGATTCTTCATCTCGGATGTCCTGGATGAGGATAAGCAGCAGGTGGATAACCTGGAGGCGGATAACCTTGAACTTGAGGAGGCGGGGGATATCCATACAGTGGCGGTCCATAAGCTTCTTGTGGCGGCTGTCCGACCGAAGGAGGAACTGGCTGGTTGATGCGCGACATCTGCTGCACTGGCGGCACAACCATTCCAGGCTGTTGCCCAAACTTACCATCTCTCTTGTCCATTTCAATCTTATGTTGGGTCTGGATACGATCCAAAAGTCAGTAACCAAGCAGTCAAATTCTTAAGCGAATGATCTTGCCGTTTAAAGAGCTGGGATGGTAAGATATGGTGGCTAGATGACATGGTCATTCAGAATCAAGATGTTTTGACTGCTTTCCAATGGTTCAGCTACTGTTTGGCAGAATAAGAGTGAAAAATATTCCAGAGGGGGTGGTTGAAAGCATTTCTAGAGCCTCGTTTAGTATAATCTGATTTACAGGGAAACCGACATAGAGGGAATGGCATAACTTCCTGATCCATTAGTATCTAATTGATAGTAGATAGTACTGTACCTGCATACATGCACAGACCCTGCAAGATGATGCAAATAAAATTATCAGCCAAATGCTACCTTATACATCACACTCGAGCTGTTGGCAGGGGTAAAGGAAAAGTCTCTTACGTGCAATAAACCATGTCAGATAAACAAGACAAGCACTGCGAAGCATCTGCAATTTCCTCACTTCCGGTTAAACAAGCAACCAAGGAACATATACATGCCAGTTGTTGGAGGCAGAACATGAATGCCTGCATGAGAAGGCAATCGGTCAAGGTAGAGATTGGCATGCTTGACCAGCATGACGGAAAGATGAGGGAGCAAGAAAGATTACAATGATGCAGTTATCACACTGAGTTGTCTGTATGTTGAATTCGTCTTGCAAAAGGAACCTGGTTGAGGCCACTGAGTTCGCAAAGCAACAGAGAACCTTTTTTAATGCGAGAAGTGAGAAAGACAAGCAATCATAGCATTAGTAGATTGGAAACAATAAGTGGACATAAAATATACAAAGCAAGCAGAAGCTTTGTAAGTGCATAAACAGATCAAGGAAGAAGCTGGAAGAGTCGATTGAAATCAGATCGAGCTCATACCTCGGTGCAAAGACAAAATTCAGGGCACCGGCTTTCTCCACAACTACCGCTGCATGGCATATAGCCAGCACAGCATGTATACCTGTAACACAGATGAGTTGGTGAGGTTCAGTATCTATAATAATAAAATTTCTTCCAGAAAAAGGCTCTAGTGCCATCAATTACCTTGACATATCATTGTAAAGAGCTCGCCTGCGCAGCATGAATGAAGCACACGGACCACTGCTCAAAGAAATGAAGAAATGGTGGCATGATTATACAGAGTTCTGAGTGTAACTCTCTCTTGATGAGTAGGTCCCAATAGATACTACCAACTATTCATGATAAATGTCACTAAAAACAATGTCTTGATGATAAGATCATTAGGAAGTATATTGCTTTTTAATTGAGGGAACTGTTTGAGATGCTAAATTGTTCAACCTGACTTGACATACCAAGTGATGTGCAACAGCTGCACCGGATAATCCAAAGGCATACCATTCACATTATACCTTATCAATCAGGATGTCAGATTCGTAAACCTTCTTAATACACATATCACCACTTGAGACTTATGCTACTCGTTCATGAGAAGCTATTGAACTTATCTTCATTTTGAACCCTCTCTTCCTATTTCAGTTCCAACTTGATTGTCAAGAATGTCATGCTGCTGTCATTTTGGTTGCGAAGTGGAGATCTTGAGATCACATTGATCCATTTTTGTATTCCCTAATCACGACTTCTTACTGATCCGATGCAACTAATTGATGTTTTATCTATCATAATCATACAAAAAGTACAATGTAAGCATACACATGCTCTTATTATTAAAAATTCTGTAACAGCTGGCTGGTCCGCAGAAATAGCTTAGATTGATCTAGGTCTTATATTGCAGAATGGCGCATAAAAAAGGCCTGAAACACGACCACATGCATAAACTCGACAAAAAGTGTGATATGAACACCAATATACTAATGAAAAATCAAAGTTTCAGAAAAAATAAAGATGTGATATAGAAGTCCTACCACCACGCTGCAAAGCAACAATCTGCGCAATAACACAGAAGGAGCGGAGCTGGTCAGTCATTTTGTCTTATCAAACCAAAACATTTTGAACAATGACAGTAGGAAAAGAAAATCATGACCCAGAAAAAGCTCCGGCACATCGATAAATCTCCAAGCGTAATAGTGTAACAAGGAGTAGATAAAAAAATGATTACAAGGGAAATCGGCACTGATGGCGCTCCTGAGATCCGTGTGCCAAACATTCCTGTAGTGATGGCGTAGCTCCATCTTCTCCGCACGGATTTGAAGCGCCATATTTTGTCTGTACAAATGCGACGAACAAATCGAATTCCGAACAAATTTTATGCAAAGAGCCAAGAGATGGTTATCAGCTTGAAGGACAATGGATGGAGAGAGAGAGAGAGAGAGAGAGAGAGAGAGAGAGAGAGAGAGGTACGAGGAAAAGGCAAGTGACGATTCTGGGTGGTTAGGAACAAGCAGTTATTGCCAGTGCAAATATAGGCCCTTCCCGTATGATAACTGCGTCAGTCGGTTAGAAAACTCAGCTGAAATTACTTTTATTGCCTATAGCAGTTACATCTTCAGTTCCATTACAAGCTAGGCCTAATACCAACCGGACGCGCATACTTAGGTTGCGGGCTGGGGCAAAGGATAAGATTTGCAATTCCTTAGATCAAGGAGACAGGGAAATGTGCCTGACATTCTATAGATTACATCAAGGTCCCCAGGTCGGAAAAACTCTCTCTCTCTCTCTCTCTCTCTCTCTCATTGTTTTCCATGACCCTTTGGATATGATGTCCTGCCCACAAAATAAAAAGTTACGGACAGCAGAATTTTTCTTCTTGTTTCTCAACATAAAAGTTGGTAATAGACAAGCTCGTTGTAGGCTGGCCGTTGGGTGTGGTAAGACTACTACAGTATGGATGTGAAAAGTGTGTATGGTCCATGCTACCATCTATGAGATTCCATGTGGATCCGCCGTCCTAATCATATAGCACGGTCATCTCGATCTTTTAAGTCTACATGATACCTTCTTTACCCACAAGTCATGTGAATAAACTATAGAGGGTTCGGTATGTATCTAGGTGAGTGCATAAGATCTCCTGAGAACAAATTATATGACAAAGGGAGAAAAACAGTATGTGATTATGCCTTGTGCGGTGTGCTCGTGCACATACAGTATAGATAAATCTTCGACTTATCTATTTCATCTAGTAAATTGACCAATTATTCTGATTTGGGGTTCTACGCTGTACTTGCCTACACGATTCTTCGAACAAGCAATGTCACTACTTTGTCTGGCACTTCATCTTTCTCGATGAAATTCTTTTCACTTGCCACTTTGACACTGCAATCGTGGTTTTCAATTTGTACTGCACAAGCATGGTCAATCAGATTGCATTAGAGAAATAGATGAGAAAAGCTCTCAACTTTGCTCGAGGCTACAAAATGCTTCTCTTAATCACGATTTCTACACTACACATTCTGCTCCCTCAACTCCTCTTCCACTTCTCCCTCTAGCCTCCAATCCCAGGCTCTAATCAGGTTTAGTATTGCATGAAGTAAGCCATCTTTTCGGGAAAGAGAAAACATTGTTTTCTTTAAATCACTTCCTATTAAATTTCATTTTGTTGACATATGCGTTCTGTCATCATTTCTAAATTGCAGGGATGATGCATTAAATCCAATTGAGGAAGAAACTAAGTCTATTCATTTAACATCCTTTTTCAAGGGTAACCTTGATTTCTTTTTGACAGACAACACAATTGGCCCTTCCTAGTGGTCATCCGTCATGGTCCACATAGCCATTCCATCTCTCTTCGGAGAAGCAACTGCTCGGCTTTTCCAGTGCCGTGGCAATGATCTTCTCCAATAGGAAAGTTCCATCTATTGGCCCCCTCAGTGTACATCTTTTGATTCCCTTTCTCTGACTAACATCTTCCCAGTCATATCAAGAAATCATATTGAGAAATTCCTTGCAGAAGCTTTCTTGAGATTTTTCTCTGGACGTCACAAAAGCTCTGGTCTCTGCTTTATGAGCATCAGTTTGGTGAAGTTCTACAAACGCTCTTTTGATACCTCTGATTGCAAGTTCATTCTCGACTATGTACTGAAGTATGGGTCAATCAAATGTACCAAGGGCGCATTTTTCGATCCAAATTAACAGCAGAATTGGGAGTCACTGTCCTCCTTGAGTTGCCTGAGCAACATTCTGAGCAAAGCGGCTATTTTAAAGGCTTGTGGGTGGGACTTGTCACTCGAAACAAATGTCTGAATGTGACCTGAGATATGAATCCAGCTACAACCAGCAACTTTGTTGCTGCACCTGTCCCTCATCTCTTTCCTTACTCTTGCTACCTCTGTCCACTTTCCTCCAGAAGCATAGATATTTGACATTAGACTGTAATTGGCAGTCTCGTCCGACTCTACAGAAAGTAGCATTTCGGCAGCTTCAAGCGCTAACTTCTCGTTGCCATAGACTTTACATGCCCCAATAAATGCTCCAAGCATCTCTGCATTTAATTCAGGCAGTTTGGTCAAGAAATCATAAGCCTCGTCCAGAAGACCAGCACGTGCAGCAAGGTCAATTAGAGACGCGTATTGCTCCACATCAGGCCCAAGCCGATATATATTGATCATCAAATCAAAGTAATGAAGGCCCTTGCTTACCATTCCAGCATGAGCACAGGCAGAGATAACCCCAAGAAAAGCAATTTTATCTGGCCGTATGCCACGAGATAACATCTGCTCAAAATTTTCTGTAGCTTCCTTAGCTAGACCATTAAATCCATATCCACGGATGATTGTACTCCATGTTACAAGATCAGGTTCATCTACCAAGCTGAAACATTTAGATGCACTGTCCATGTGCCCACATCCAGAATATGCGTTTATCAGAGAATTTAAAACTGACAACAAAGATTCAAACCCACTTTTAATTGTATGAGCATGGACTTGAATTATTTCAGATGAGGACGACATAATGCTGCAAGAGCTAAGAACGCTGGCCAGAGTCAGTTCGTCTGGGTGGAAGTCTTTCTGGAGCATTTCTTGAAGAAGCTTCATGGCCATCGTTCCATCTGCAACCCTTCCATATCCTACAATGATAGTGGTCCAAGAAACGACATTCTTATAGGGCATCGTATGGAAAGCCTTGTAAGCATCGTCTATTCGTCCATTCTTCGCACATGCATTGACAAGCGCACTCGACACTAAAATATCCGCGTCAAAAGAAAGTCTAATCACAAGACCATGAATTTGCTTAACCAGTCGCCACTGCCCTGAAGTGGCACAACAGCCAAGCAAACTAGAAAACGTAAACTCATCGCCCTTTGCTCCAGCCAACTGCATTAAATTGAAGAACCCAAAAGCCTCTTCAGCTGAGAATGTCGAAGCATAGCAAGATAACATCGTGTTCCAAACAGCTAAATCCCTATAAGCTACTTCATCAAAAACCTGCCTCGCCTCTTGAATACGACCACATTTCCCGTATAAACTAATAAGACCATTGCTGACAAAGCAATTTACACGGACACCGTATTTCGCTATAAAACAATGCAACTGCCTACCGAGCCCAATGTCTTCAGACTCTATGCAAGCTCGGAGGAGACCATTGAACGTCAGGAAGTCCGGATTCACCGACTCCGTCAACATCCTCTTGAAATAAATAACCAAGTCAGACAACAAGCCAGTACCAGCGCCACGATCTCCGACGTCACAGATCAATGTGTTCCACGTGACGACATTCTTCATGGGGATTTCGTCGAACAATGTCCGGGCATCGCAGTACTGCCCGCATTTGACGTAAACATCCAAGACCTGATTCTGCAAGGACAGAAAGCTACACAGCCCCGACTTCACCACGCGTGCATGCACTTGTTCTCCCCCGCGAAGGAGCCGAGATTTCGCCGACACCTTGAGGGCGCCGGAGCAGAAGGCACGTGCCGAGTCGGAGCGAGTCGGCTCGGAGTCTGGAAACGAGACCGCCCCGGCGCCGCCTGTGCGGGGGTCCTTGCGGTGGGTCCGAGACTCGGAGGGGGCGGCGGAAGAATCAGTTGCCGCGAAGGGTAACGGTCGTTCGAAATGGACGGTGCAGATCGAGCGGGTGCGGCATTTGGCAAGCATCCGACGGCTGTTGTTGAATAGGCACCGGCGAAAGGAATCCCCGTTTTCTTTTGGAAAGGGGGCATGTGGAACCTCCGCGACGCAACCGCAAGTTTTTAACACAAAGTTCCATCAAATTCGAATTACAGAGGCCCTCATTAAATTATTGGAAGGATTAATATCTCAAGGGACCCTAATTTATGATCAATGTAACATAAATATTCAAACTTATTTTATATTGTATAACTTAAGACCCTTAATTACTCCATTAGCGACACAAATGTCACAAAAAATTTATATTAGCATCATAAATATAACCTTGAATTGAATCGAAAAATATGTTTGGATCTTTTCTTTGTACAATGTTTTTTGAGTTTTTTATAATATCATGTTCAAGAAATCTATCACATGCTCCGTGCCCGGATGGTACCAAAGGGTCATATCCTTGTATTTCGAGAAAGACTAGTACAGGACCCCGACGTCATGAACCCTCCATTTAAGACACTAGCGGCGGTGGGTTTTAAACTCTTGACCTCGTCGATAAGAAAGAAACTCTAAATTAACATAATTATTCACCGTTAATTTTTTTTTTTTTTACGATGCTTGATTATTACGTCGGTTTATACGGCGGAAAGTCCAGGCCCAGAGCCGAAGGTGACTGGGTCAACGTCCGCATGGGAGACCCCACTTCTCGATATTTCTCGTCTCTTAATTCGCGCGGCGTGTAAATGTGAATAAACAAAATGTCGTTTTCCTTTTGTAAGGTGCGCCTCAATTCTAGAAGCTCAACGACCAAAAATATTAATATAAAATCATTATTAGATTGTACATCCACCAATGCATGCGGGACCGCACAAACATGATATAATAACATAAGTGATTCATAATTTTTTAATTTATTTCAATATAATTACTAAATTTTAAGTTAATATACAATGTGGTCACTGAATTTATGACTTATTCAATATAGCTCCCGAACCTCTTATACGTATATAAATTAATTCCTGAATTATACGAAAAGAATAATATATTATATTTTTATATGGTCGAGAAACTAATTTAAATATGATTGAACGAATTAAAAAGTCCAGCAAATCGAATGAATAAATTTGTAAAAAATTTAGAAATCCTATTATACGTTGGATTAAAATTTGTAAATTATTGATTTTTTTTATTGATTATGTTTTATTTATGGAAGTGCAGCATAGGAGGGCAGAGGTCAAGGATCCCTGTCCCGGCCGCTGTTTGACTACAGTGGCCTCTTTGAAATTCGATCCGCATCGACTGTCAGTCGTGGGCCCCACTGACTTTTTGAACCGAAAAAGGAGAAAGGAACGGGGAAAAAGCGAAGTGAGAGAAAAAAAAAATGATTTTAATTCTCATGCGCGTGTCGGAGATATTCGGAGATTCCGTTCAATTCAACATTAAATAATTTTAAAATTAATTATTTACACCGCTTAAGATATAAACAAATCCAAATTATTTTCATTGTTCGCATAAAGATTCGCACATAAATTATTCCTAGTAAGAAGATCATTTTATACTTAATTAGTTATTTTAAGAAGAGCAATTGATTGTTTTTACTTTAATTTTTTTTTTGAATCGTTATTTTTTTTTCGAAAAATAAATAGAAACTAGTTTGTTAATTGGACTTTCGAGACAAGGGAATCGGTTTCTTTCTCCTTACATTGGTCCGAAAATACGTTTTTTTTTCAATGATGATCTTGCCCAAAAAGTAAAATGGCCTCGTGGCCAACATTGGACTTTACCGCGGTTGTCTGCCACCATTTCAATCTCCCTCCCCTTGGTCGCTTGGTCGGGTTTCATTTCATTTACGATAATACCCTTGCAATTAGTTGAAGTTGCCATCTAAAAGCCTTCGAGTCAGGATCCAAATCCTTAATGTAAAATCCTAATCGTCCGATTGATCGGATCGCATGAGATTTATGTCATACTTGACTTAAGTTAAAGGATTCATTTCCAGGAAGAGGAGAGGAATCGCACGAAGTAGGCGAGTCTCAATCGATAGCTTTTAAAGGCTTTTTGTTTTTTGTCGGGGGGAGGAGTGGAATCCCACGAGAAAATAGATCACCTGACTTAAATCGGGGATGACATAAAAATCACATCCCAACCGTCCGATACGAATCGGATGCCTGGAAATAAAAAAAAATCAAAATTTAAAAATAATTTATTAAATAAAATCTCAGGGTCTAATTGAGATCCAAATCCTGCAAATGCGTCTCAATTAATGGATCGTAAGTGTAAAAAAGAAAAAGATAAATAAATTAAAATTTTAACACTATTTTTTCCATTTGGAATAATATCACCAAAGGTATCATTGCATTTGCTTGAAATTCAAAATCGTCTTTATGCTTTCTTATTTTCTTATCTTTTAATGAGTGTCATTAATCGTCTTCCAATCAATTCGATAATAGACTTCGTCGACATGAAGTTAACGCCATTAAGTATGTAAATCGACGATTTTTTATTGAATATTTTCCTTCGAATTGACAGGTATTTCCCAACTATATGTTGGGTTGCCTAATACCTTTGACGAAGAGCCTTCGAAGGAAGGGAAACAAAAGGGTTAGGTATGTTTTACTCGATAATCACCATCCCCCATTACAAAGATAGCCATTTTCTTATTAATTTGACTAATAAATATCGATCTTTTCTTATTGATGGGTACATGGGACAGTTGACTGATTGGAATAAGAATTGAAGGATGATAATGACATTCAATGAGATAGACATTAAAGGAGATGCTTCAATAGTGGAAAGGTAACATCGGTCGATAGGGATTGGCAAACTAATGCCACTATCACATATCGCACGAGAATTAATTTTTATATTTCCTTCTACTGCTGATCGTCGGGGCTCGGCAATCTTAGGAACTGGATTGGTGAATCCTTTTTGGCTTAGTTTTTGGTAATCTCGGTACATGTGAGTTTGACTCATATTTATGTCGATTAGCTAAGTCTTGTATATGTGAGTGCAAGCCAATGGATTGATTGTTATATATTTTTCGAGAATGATTTCTTGTGTCGTTTAAAATAATCGGTCAACGATAAAGATTTTAATTATAAATAAATAAATAAATTTATATACATATCTTTAAATGATAAAAAAAAATTTACTTTTGTTCGTCTTCGTAACGTAGATGATCATTTAAAAAAAAAGATATGTATTTTGAATCATCTATTCCTATTGAAACATATTTTAGGACGTGCTTGGTAACCATTCTCATTCTTAGTTTCTCGTCCCCGGACGAGTTTGGAACGAGAAACATGTTTGACAATTTCTCATTCTCATTCTCATTCTATTCCTAGGATGAAAATATGAGTGGTGATGGGTTTGGGACGAGAAATGAGAACCAAAATATTTTTGGTTTTATGTTTCTGGGATGAAAATGAACAGTACCAAAAAATAAGCTAATTTTTAATATTTTGTTATTATCTCTTGCCGCCATTGGTCGTCCGCCGCTGCCGATAGCTACATTTCTTTTATTTTTGTATTATAGGGATATGAATTTTGTGCAATTACTAAACGCATTTTTATTCTTTTTCTATTTTAGAGATAACACCAAACACGTTTCTCTTCAAAAAAACTCATAAGAGAACCATTTCTAAAAAAAAATTATTCTAAAAAAAACTGTTTCTAGGGTGAGAATGAATAGTACCAAAAGATAAGATATATATTTTTTAAATTTGTTTTTATCTCTTGCCGTTGCTAGACCGCCCACCACCACCCACCCACCACCGACGGTTGTCGCCTCTACTGTCAGTCGCCACATTTCTTTTATTTTTCTATTATAGGGATATAAATTTTGTGTAACTACCAAACACATTTCTATTCTTTTTCTACTCTATGGATATAAATTTTGCACAATTACTAAACATGTTTCTTTTCCAAAAAACTTACTCGAGAATCATTTAAAAAAAATATTTTAATAACAATTATTTTTTAGACAAGAATGATTACTAAACGTGTCCATAGTTTTCAACTGAAGGTATGAATGTACGAGGCTGTTTGTGTCTTTTAACAGAAAACGACAAGGAAAATTTGGAGGACACCTTTTAAGCTGTCCGTGAGCGTCAGTGGTGGGAGTGGGAGCTTTCAGAGATAGCTCCTCCTCTCCTGAGCTGCAAGCTCCTCTCTCTCTCGTCGTCCTCCTCCACTCCTGAGCTGCTGGTTCTTCGTCACTTTCACTCGAGGGCTCCATCGGGACACTCGTGTTTCGCCAGCCAAAAAGCACCTCCTTGCGCGACCGAAGCATGTGCGAAATCAAGTGAACGAGATATGTCACCACCCACCATCGCCGCCATCGCCGTTCTTGCTTCTCTCCTTCTGATCCTCCCGATACTCACCAGAAGTGGCCCGCCGCTTCCAAGCTCTGGTGCAACTCACATCAATAAAACCACCTCAAGTCTCGCTGTTATCAGGGAAGCCCACCTCGGAGCTAGGCCAACTCTCCAAAGGCCTCTTGAAGTCCACTCAAGTGCCGCGAAGCCGACCGCGAAGACCCGTCATCAGCTGAAGAAGATCGCCGCCCTTGGACCGGGAACAAATCGAACCACATTGCCCAGAAGCAAGAAATTAGAGACGACCAAAGTCATTTTGGCGGGGAACTCGACACTACAGAGCGAGAATGGCACGTTCAAGCTCGGATTTTTTAGCACAAACGGGGATTCAGCTTGCTACTTGGGAATCTGGTACGCCTCCATCCCAACTCCGACTTACGTTTGGGTCGCGAATCGCGAGAAACCCGCCAAGAATTTAACGTCCTCGACGCTAGAACTCACCGACACGGGTCAATTAGCGGCGAGAGAATCAGGCGATTCCGTCTTATGGCAAAGCGATAATACGGAAGCGTCGTCGAAGGTCACGTTTTCGGACAGTGGGAACTTGATTTTGTGGTCGAACGAAGAGAAGATCGCATGGCAGAGCTTCGATCACCCGACGGACACGTGGTTGCCGGGCATGAACCTTACCAAGGACCTAGCATTGGTTTCTTGGAGGAGCTCCTCGGATCCGTCACCGGGTAAGTACTCTCTCAGGCTCGACCCAGATCAGTACGGGGCGTTCCAGCTGATCTACGACTCCGGCAAGGTGTACTGGTCCACCGGGAACTGGACCGGCGAGGCCTTCTCCGGCGTGCCGGAGATGTACATACGGTACATTTACCAGTTCCACTTCGCGGACCCATTTACGCCGACAGCTTCTTTCTGGTACTCCGAGAGGTCGCTGGACAGCGCCCTCGATCTGCCGCCAACCCGGTTCCAGGTGGACATCAACGGCCAGCTCCGGCAATACACGTGGACGCCGCAGACGGAGAACTGGAATACATTCTGGTCGGCGCCTGAGAGTCAGTGCAGGGTCTATGGGCTGTGTGGCAATTTGGGGTTCTGCAGTCACAGGACATTGAGGCCCTGTGAGTGTCTCTCTGGGTTTAGGCCTGCGGATGCTGAGGGTTGGGACTCCGGGGATTACTCTGCGGGTTGTTACCGAGTGAGTGAGCATCAATGTGGGAAAGATGATGTTTTTGAGGAGGTAGGTGTAATGGGCTTTGAAGGGGGCGATGTGGTTTCATTTTCTGGGAGTAGGAATGACTGTGAGGAGTCTTGTTTAGGCAATTGTTCTTGCATTGGCTTGTGTCACAATCAGAAGAGCAATTTGTGCAAGAAAATTTATGGGTCTCTGTTGAATCTCAGGAACATAAGTGCAGATGCTGCTTTCGAGGATGTGTTGTATGTGAGGGTGCAGAGAGGAGGGATTGTTAAGAAGAACATATCAAAGAGTATGGTCTTAGTGGCCAGCATTGTTGGGTCGATTGCGATTTTGGGGTTCTCAGTGTTGATATTGTCCATTGCTCGGAATAGGAGGGAGAAGGGAAAAGGGAAAGATGGAGACGAAGAATTTCAGGTATTGAACTTGAGGGTCTTTTCGTACAAAGAGCTTCACATGGCCACAAGAGGGTTTTCTGAAAAACTTGGACACGGTGGCTTTGGTGGAGTTTTTAAAGGAATTTTACCCGATTCCACTGCCGTTGCAGTCAAGCGCCTCGAAAGGCAAGGTGGTGGGGAGAAAGAATTCCGTGCCGAGGTGCGCACCATAGGGAACATTCAGCATGTCAATTTGGTAAGGCTTAGAGGTTTCTGTTCAGAAAACTCTCACAGGCTTCTGGTCTATGATTACATGCCAAATGGTCCTTTGAGCGCGTATTTACACCGAGACGGTCCGAATTTGAGCTGGGAGGTTAGGTATAGAGTGGCGATTGGTACTGCCAGAGGCATTGCTTATTTACATGAAGAATGTAGGGACTGTATCCTCCATTGCGATATCAAGCCAGAAAATATTCTATTGGATGGCGATTTTTCAGCCAAGGTGTCAGATTTTGGCTTGGCTAAGCTGGTTGGCCGGGACTTTAGCCGAGTCCTAGCCACTATGAGAGGCACATGGGGCTATGTTGCACCGGAGTGGATCTCTGGTGTGGGAATCACGACCAAGGCTGATGTTTACAGCTATGGGATGACGTTGTTGGAATTGATTGGTGGCCGCCGCAATGTGGAGGCACCGCCATCTGCAGGTGGAGAGCCTGGGGCTGGCGAGAAGTGGTTCTTCCCGCCGTGGGCTGGCCGCCAAATTGTGGAGGGGAATGTGCCAGGAGTGATGGATCACCAGCTTTGCTTGGCGTACAACATGGAAGAGGCAGAGCGGGTGGCAATGGTGGCCGTTTGGTGCATACAGGACGAGGAGGATGCCCGGCCGACAATGGGGATGGTGGTAAAGATGTTGGAAGGCGTGGTGGAAATACCTGTCCCACCCCCGCCCAAGTTGATACAAGCCCTCGTTTCCGGTGAATCTTTCCAAGGGATCAGGGAACATTCTGGTATCAGGATGTCTGCGATTGGTAGCTGTTCCGGTGGCAATGTCGAAGTATTTAGCACTGCTTCTGAATCTTCGCTTGGTATTGTCTCTTCCCCAGCAAATGTAGATATACCTGAATCTGCTATTAACAAAATTAACCGGCGAGTATGAAATTACTGTCAAGAGTTCCAAGGTTTTTGTGCCTCCTGCTCTAGTGCCATAGTTGCTGTAGCAGTTCAGGTGTTATCCTCCTGATTCATATTTCAAGATTCAGAAGAGAAGGTGCGTAGATTTTTTTGCTTAGCTATTAATCAGTGAGTTCAGAAACCAGAGACTTGATCCTTCTCTTACGCTCAATGACTTTACGGTTAAATTCCTAGTAGAAGGCTGAAACGATGAAACAAGTTCCTGAAGAGCATCGAACTGGTACTCGCTGCTCGCTGGCATTCCTGGCTCATTTCCAAACACGAACTTCTTGTATGGTTGTGAAATAGTTTGGTGTCAGATTTTCATGACGCAAGTTTGACAAAAGGTTCAGCTAGACGTTAGATAAATAGAGTGGGATATGCTTGGGTCCATTGTCTCCCCTAAATGAAAATGAAGAGTGGTTGCGTCTACTCCAGTTTTGTTTTCTTCTCCGATTATCCTCAATCATGGAGTGTAACTAGCATCCCCTACCTGGCCAGTTAAGGCGCGCTACGAGTATGCAGCATCATAGGGTAGGCTTTCGACTCTGCACCGCCTCCTTTCACAAAGCTATACGGTCATGGATTCTTGTATTGATCTGCCAATTACTGGTCCATTGAGGGGCCTAGGACCATTCTCAGCTAGAAAAAGATCGGCTATGAATGCGACGGCTAGTATTTCCAACCAAAACCTATTTAAACCTCAAATGCAGAGAGGCTAGAAGGCTGAAGTCACCCTCTTATTTTCAAGCCTCGTCCGTTCCCCTCACAACAGTCCAATTAGTTCTCCAGCCAAGAAAAGTTAGGCATGAAAATCCGAATTCGGACAGATTCTTCCCCCTACTTACGAAGAGATTTTGGCTGAATTACCTTCGACACGAATCTAGGCGATGTATTCATGATTCGGGATGAAGCTTGCGTGAAACTAAATGGGGTCCGAGGAGTGAGATATCACTCGGGAAAAAAGATTAAGAAAGGGGGGTTCACTCTCGTGTTCGTTTTTCTACTTCGCGTGCAACCTCTTTGCCTGGCTAAGGACTTGCCTTGAGGCGGGAAATTGTCCTCGCAGAACCGCGCCAAGGGTATCATGAGCCTTATGGAACATGTACACTCATCTTAATGGTAATTTATTAAATTACTTAGAAATTGCCGAAGCACTGAATTTGAACTAACTTTTGAGTCTCCAAGCAACTTGTTTGATCCAATTTGCATATCTCGCTCGAGAGATGTTTGAGTTAGAAATTTCATAAATGATAATCGATGAAATTACCACTGTCGGCGCTTAAGTTTCGACAACCCAACCCAATCATTTATTGCATAAAAATTAAGAGTCGACCCCGATGCCTAAATATAGATATTATCATTGAATTGCACTTGCATATTAAGAGCAATTTTAGTTTAATAGTAATAGACCCACAAAAACTGCCTTTGAATTGGATTGAAGCTAATGGGTTTAAGCAAGGAGGTTTTAAGCTTAATTGAATTATGTAGATTAAGCCCACGGGAGCATAAATTCGGTCAAGCCCATTGGATGTATGCGTAGGCCGAAAGTCACATGCACTGCAAGTGGGGAGCGCCAAACTAGGAAGAGTTTGCAATATCTCATCAAAAAATTAGAGGAAATGAAGTTATTGTCTTTGGGAGTTTTAATTTTATGGAGATAATCAGAGGATAATTGATTTTCTAAGATAAGAGTCAGTAATGTCCCTTTCGATCCAAATTAAGAAAGTGAAAACTCATTGTTATCTTGAAATAACCCTAATCTAAATAAGCTCTCTTTTCTCTCAAAATTGAAGAGGTTAGCATATGATAGAAGTGGATGCATATTAAAGGGAAGATCACATTAAAAGGGAGGGAAGCTCTCTTTCTTTCTCACGGCCGCGCCTCACCTTCATGTACAATTGCTGCCGCCGCCACCGCCTCGCCGTCTTGTGCCTCGCCGCAACATCCTCTTGATATTATGTTACCTCAATAGTCATCTATTAAATCAATTGAAGCCTATAAATAGGCTCTCCATGTACTTTTTCTTTTATCTATGTATTTATACAAAAATTTCCAATTCTCTCTTTCGCATTTTATTTCTAAGTTAGTACCGAAGCATCCTTTCCCGAGGGAAACATCCCCATTTTATTATTCTCGACTTTGCAATTGGTGAACCTTGTAACAAGGGTCCCATTCATGTTTGAGGAAGTACCACTGTGGTCGTGTTATGACATCAGTGACGCTGAGCTTTTCCTGTTTTTTCACGGAGGTAACTGTCGCCACAGCAAGCCGCTCGACAAAACCTGTCTTATTTGGCCTAGCTAGTCACGTTGATACTGTCCAATAGCAAAGTGGACCACAAAAGGACTCGCTACCAAAGGACTCGCCACCATCACATAATCGACATATTAAAATTCCATCATCAATGGAAGCCCGAAGCCATCACACACGCCACGAAGCGTCGCCACTCCTCGGATCCATTGAGCTCATTTTGATCAAAGATTTTGTGACATCGTTCCAATCATATTTCAAACATAAGTCGATTTCTTCCTGCTCACCTTGAATTTAAGGGAACAATGTTAAGTGTTGTTAGGATATCTACCTAATTTTACATACATATCCTTTAGAATTAGGCATGTATCTCATTTAATTGTACATAACTCCGATTGATTATAGTCGATTTTGTGTGATCTTCAAATTCTATAAGTAGGCTTTCAATACGCTCTTTTCTATGTATTGAAATATACAACGATTCCCGAATTCTCTCTTCCACACTTCATTTCTAAGTCCATTCTCCATTGATGTCCAATCCTCCACTGCTGCCGCCACTGTTTGCGCATCCGACGATCTCTGTCGAGTCCCCCTGACAATCCTGTTGACCCCAGTTCAGCAACTCCAGCTTCTGCTCTGGCACCACAACATCTGCGACACCTCCTAGAAGTTGCCTGCAGCATCGCGACTAGCCCTTCCAACGTTGCAACACCGTTTAGCTTTCCCAGTGATCGCCAACCCTCGAAGCAGCCACCGTGATTGACACCACGATCCCTGTCGTGCGCAGAGCCTGCTTCGTCGCCGTTCCTCAGTGTCGATCTTCGTCAGATCCAAGAAGCCCATTTTAGGTGGTTTCCTAAACTACACTTGATTTGAATGTTTAGCTGCCTTAGCTGTGAATATTTGATTCTAATTCCATTTGATTTGATTTGGTAAGCGCTACTAAATGAACAGTTCCGTTGTTTGAGTCGATTCATATATACGTTTTATAATCAGTGAACTCATCTTTGATACTAAGAATTGGACCCTAGATTAAGTTTGCTCCCTTATTTGTGTGTGATCATATCATCATCAATCATATCGGATGTTAGACCTTATGTTTATTGGATTAGGCTTATATGCATCATAGTTAATGAATGTCAAAGAGATTGCATTTCATTTAGTTTGGATGGCATTTACGCATGTTACCTAATGTGGAAATTCATATCTTAGATGCATTAGTAATCAACTGAAAATTTTAGGAAAAGCATAATTTCATGCAATGCGTAGTTACGATTTAATAAATAAACTCCAAACTATATTCATTGTGACACAAATACTCAAAACTTTTCTTTGTGTCATAAAAAATATAAACTTATTTCGATGTGATAAATGTATCTTTGATGAAATTGGATTGGAGGGTATATATGTCACATATATATAAGTTTGGATTTTCTCGTGACATAAAATAAGTTGGGGCTATTTGTATTACATTAAGTAAGTTTAATATTTTCAGTGACACAAGAAAGTTATTATATTTATATCATAGCGGACATAAATTGAGAATTTCTTTATGCGTAAAGTTAACTTACCAAAAAATATTAGCTTGGTAGGCCAGCTTGTCATTCAATAAAAGTCATTAGGTCATGTTAGTGTTCTGGAGTTTAGTCTATTAGTTTTATAAAAAAGAAAAATACAAAAATCTCCCACGTAGTTTCAATAATAGGGTTAATTTATGGTTAATCCTAATTTCAAGTCGTTAGAATTGCATATACTTGTGTTAAGTTATTAATGTAGTTTTCATGTCATTTAGAAGTCTACACAGTCAAATAATGCATGTTAGTTTAGAACTCACATAGTCATAGTATTTGAAATAAATCATGTTTATTTTGAATAGCAATAAAAAAGAATTATTCATCATTACACTTAGAAATAAAATTTAGGCCATGGATGTATAGTTTGGTATGTAGTCAACGTTCTATAGAACATTTGACGTGTTGGACAACAACAAAGGTTTGCTTTTGAATTTGCCTAGTGTAGCAAGATTTTTCTATCTCACTAAACAATTTACTTATTATTTTGATTTATTGATTTTTATATTCTTATTTGTGCATCTGCCTCATCACTATCCACATGATAGTGGTTCAGGATTAAAATTGACCAAGACTACTTCCAAAAAAATTTTAAATAAAGAGAAAATATATCGAAAATATGTTATATTTATCTAACATAATCAAGTCCCCACATTAATGAAATTTTTGGTGTGCAGAAGTAACATGTTACTCCACATTGGGGCATTTCAACCGGGCTCCTAATAGATCCATGATACGTATTGGTGGCAATTGCAAAATGAATTAAGTTGTATGTTTATATTACTTTATTAAAAACTCAGAGTCGCGATTGATATGTGCTCGGGAGAATTTGGGGACTAAGTATATACTTAATAATTGATAAAAATTCCCTTGGTGGTGCACCTTCGAGAAATATCACAACAGCTACATTAAAGAAAAATCTATTTTGTCTTTCCCATTTCTGTCCAACATACGAACGCTTACCCATTTCATTATGAGTTCTGAGGACTGCATTAGGTGTAATCCTTTTCTCTAATTAAGAATGACTCTATCTGGTCGATCTGAGTTGGGATTGGTTAGAGAATCCCAGGTCTTTGTCTATTCGGTCAAGATGTTTCAGGAACAGCATTGGGTAAACAGCATTTTGCCTAACTTCTCAAAAGGATTTCTACTTGTAGGCTTGAGCAAGAATGACAAGTGATGATCTGTCATTAGATTTTTTTGTGGACTCGGACCATCACCTAGAATATTTCCTTTCAATGAACCTACCCAAGGCAATAATCTCTGTCTCTCATATAATTTGACGTCCCAGACACATTATTTGTGAACATGTCCTATTTATTAATTGTTTGTTATTACTTGACATGTGGGAGCACATCGGAAAATATACTCTATATATACTATATATTTTCGCATCCCATCACTAGTGACCCCCAGTTCTATGTACATTCAAACTTGGGAACAATTGAACTTATAACTATTATCGTTACAAAACAACTTCTTCTCCATGATCTAACTTCATCACCTACAGTGAACCCCCAATGTGGAGAACAGGAGGCCCGTTGAAGTTCCTTTGGGGCCCAACAAGCATCCCATCCACGTTGAGGTGATAGGCAATGGAAACATGAAAAATCAGTCCCGCTACACCGACATTGACCCAAACTACTGTCTTAGTCTTGGTGACAGTAAACCCCGACTCTACATTAACAACATCATCCCTGAAAAAATCGACACGCAGCAAGAGTTTCAAATGTGGAGGTGATGGCATATCCATTCCAATTTCCCAAAAAACTAAGGGATGAATGAATAGGGTAGTAAATGAAATCACTAGCTCCAAAGTAGGACGTCGGCCTAACACTTGATGTCGTGAGCGTTGATAGCAAATCGATAGTAAGATTATTTAATTACTCTATGCTTATTGTAACAAATTATTCTGCACAATATCAACAAGCAATCACAGCATGCATGAAATACATTTTTATTCTGGAAGACACTCCTTGGGCTTCTTGAACCTCTCTTAAGGGCATCTTGTGGTAAATGGGGCATCACAATTCTTGCAGCATCTCACTTGTCGACCTTTTCGCAAGGCATCGCGTCTTATATGGGGTTAATGAACTACCATGTCATCATGTACAATCCATGGGGCATCTCATGCCATGTGAGACATTGTCACCACCTCAAGTGAGTGATGCCAACGGCTTTCCGTAATCTTGGTCTTTAAATGAATGCAAATCTCTCACTCATGGGAACATGTAATCTAGTTCTAATTTTCTTTTTTATGCGTATGATACTCATGCACAGGTGGCACAACTGAAGTGAGACACAATTTCACTCGAGCCTAACCGGGTGTATCCCAAGCAGACTATGATAAAATGTGACTTTGAATGTAATAGCACACATTACATGTTGTAAGTCAACACAATAAATATATCATCACATCGAAAGCATCAAACTTTCAATAGTGACAATTAGTAAAAGGGCATGGTGGAGAGAGAGAGGGCTCATTGAGAGGAAGGGGAAGAGGAAGATGAAAGTGGGGTGTGTTGAGGTGTGGACACGAGAGGGTAAACACCTATTTATGATGGTCCTTCACGACCCCTCATTTGATGCCTTTTATCATTAGAGTTTTTTTTTTTTGGTCGATTTATCATTAGAGTTTAGGTAACCTTTTATCGGTCCACATGTTCAAGGTAGGATTTACAGGTAAAAACCTAATTTAATGAAATGTCCCTAAGG
Source organism: Melaleuca quinquenervia (assembly GCA_030064385.1). Taxonomy (NCBI): domain Eukaryota; kingdom Viridiplantae; phylum Streptophyta; class Magnoliopsida; order Myrtales; family Myrtaceae; genus Melaleuca; species Melaleuca quinquenervia. The sequence continues at coordinate 15,789,267 of CM057721.1, read as the reverse complement.
TCATGATTAGCAATTTAGGTGTCTCATCGTCCCAACCATTATGGGTTTAGTGATTCTCTATAATTGATCCACCTAAATACAAACTAATATTATCATGCGGCCTAGGTTAGGTACGGTATCCCTTAGGCTAGATTAAGTGTCCCCCACATTTAGCTTATTATGTAAATATATCTAATGTAATAATTACCATGGCTCAGTGATATTCCCTAAAGTGGGTTAATCCCTTGCTTAATCTTATTAAGCTTATCTCTTGCTTGATGGGTAAAGACTAATGGTTGAACTAGCCAACATAAGTGATGACATTATAAATGACTTATTATGCAAATCAAAACTGATTTTCTCAAGAAGCTTCTTAATGACTTGTTGAACAAGTCAAAACATCTCAGTTGGTATAAGCAATAACATCATAAGTGACTTTTTATGTAAGTCAAAAGTGACTTTTTCAAGAAATTTCTCAATGACTTATTAACAAGTTAAAAATATCTAAGCATATAAATCGTTTTTTAAGTTTCTTGTACTTGAAATTTCCGGATGTCACATATAAGATCCTTTTTCATTCATTTCATCCCTTAACATATTGTACATTAAGAGTTGTAGGGATTCGCGATACAAATCATGAAGAACTTGAATAGGTAACAATATTGTTTTAATTCATAAATTATATGCATTTTGTAGAATTGCCTTACTCAAATGCACATCACAATATTTATCACAAGAATATTATCCCTTATACATATGTAATTGTCAATCCCTTTTACTTATAACATGTTTTGGATAGAAGTAATGAAATATATAGGATAAAATGTGGTAGTAATCCTCTTGGATCACTTACAAGTCTTTCTCCATTACTCTATTGGGCCAAAAACCTTTTTCTACTCAACTTAATGGGCCCAATTATCTTGTTAAAGTGGGCTAGTGGTTAGTGAGATACTCACATATTTATAGTGTACATATAAAGATTTTGTTAGAAAATATCTATAATTTTTTTATATGAAACTTCATTTTTTGAATTTCAAATAAGGGTTACTTTTTTTTTTTTGTTGATAGATGAATATTGTAAATTGAAAAGTAGATGAAGGATTCTTATGGAGGAAAAATGTTTTGCTCATATATCATCCATTAGAAAAAATTCAATTTCTATACGTGGATATATGCATTTTATTTAGAGGCTGATAATACAAATTAATTACAGAATAATAATTTTTTTTCCTTCAGCCATTATCTCTATCCTCCTCCTTGGCTTCTCCTACTTCTCATGTACTAGAGCTCTCTTACTCCCCTCTCTCGAGAAGACATCCCGTGGTTTGAAACCACCAAATCACTATCTCTCTAGCAAACTCCTATACGCACCAAATATAATTTGTCCTCCCTTTAAAAGAATTCTTTATCAGTTCACACTACAAGCATGTTATTTCCGACTATTAAGTCATATGCATATAAATTTAAGAAGTAATGAGTGACAATTATCAAAATAACAATGGGAGCCTTTTTCAACTGGTACATAAAAAAATGGATGCAGAGGGACGTGCACCGAAAGGTGATCTTTTCCTTCATATTAGTAATAAATGTAACGAATTTCCGATTCCAAAATTTATTAAGGAAAAAGCATTAATTACCCATTTCATAAAAATCTTCAATTTTGGTTGAAGCTTTATTGCTCTCTATTATCGGAAAGTCTATTTATCGACCTTCACGAGATAAGCTTGTTAGATGCTAATTCCAATAACGGCATGTTATGGTGAGATTGAGGAAGATATTTTGAGATATCTCGAAAAAAGAAAAAGGGAGGAAAAGGAAACGGAAATAGAAGCGATAATTTAAAAATTCAAACCTAACTCCGGCCTTGACTCAACCATAAGGAGTAGTCAATTATTAACCGAGGTTGCCCAATCATTTTCACTATAAAAATGATGAAATAGGGGGTTGTGAGAGATGGCCCTAAGAAAACCTCACATACCTCTCAATACAAAGTACACCCTGTAGAAAATACCCTCTCACTGGCCACCTCTTCAAGGAAAAAGGTCACAAAAGAGGAGGGGGAGAGGGGAGACAGGTGGTGTGAGTAGTGGAATTGTAGGCCGGATGAGGTCAACAAGAAGGTGAATTGTAGCCCCAAAACCCCAAACACGCGCAGACAACAATCTCCTACTCCTCACTGGTACAATACAATCTCTCTCTCTCTCTCTCTCTCTCTCTCTCTCTCTCTCTCTAGATTCTCTCTCCAGTTCATGTACATTTTCCCTTTCTCTGTGCTAGTATTGCATCTGTATATAGCAATGTTTTAATCATTGGGTGTCTGCATCTGTTGGAAAGAACTCTCCTTTTATTGGTTTTTTCAAACATGCCCCCTTTGTCCTCTGTCCTGTTATTTCATTTCCTTGTCTCTCCATTCTTAAATGTCTGCAATCCGCGAAAAGGGTACGAGAAATGAGCGCGACCCGAAACTTCAACCGAGCTCACTTCTCCCGCCAAACGCACCAACACGAGCGCGCATGCGTCGGTCGCATCTTCGAGTCGGTAGCCTGGATCTCTGATTTTACCACTGCGCGCGGTTGTTTCTGTTTTTTCCGCTTTCGCCTTCTTTGCGTTCCGGGTCATTTTCGCTTTTGTTCGTCTTTCGTTTTAGGTTTTTTCTTTTCCTTTTGTGTGTTTGGAGTGGGGAAGAGAATGCCAGTGCCGAACATTTTTATGCGCTTCTAGGGTTTTTGAGTGAATTCGAATTCAATGGCAGGGTGGTTGATGATAGCTGATGAAGTTCCAGATTGCCCTGGGATAAAGAAGCTCCAGGCGAACGAGTTTCACAACCATTTAGATCCGGTTGTAGGCTGTGTCGGGAACAAACCCTCAAAAGGCGAGTTCAACGAGCTTCTGCAATCGGTGGCGTGGTCTTTTTGGATCTGCTACTGGTCTATTGGTCTTTACACATCTCTGCCTCAAATTCTTGGACAGATACATTATGTTGGTCCGGAGCTATCATAGGTGGCTTAAGCTCTTTATTGCAGCGTGCTGAGAAGGATCGTTATTATGCCTTTCCAGAGACTGGGTTGAGTGATTTGGTGGCTAAAATTTATATTGCTATATTCAAAAATTGTGGTCCCAGCTTCGGAGTTCTCATAGAAAAGAAGGAAGTATTTGGATCTGCTAAGGAGGTAGTAAGGGACAACTTTGGAAGTTCAACATATCAAGTGCAGTTTACAATCCTTGTGCCGGCAGTGTTGTATTTTCAGGTAGGTAATTCATGGTGGTGGACAAGGATCTTAGAGGACATCTCATGGAGACTTTAAATCAAAAGAAGAATGACGAGGAACGCATGCCCTCTGTATTGACATTCAGGATCAACTCTGGGGACGATGATGGCATGGGGGATGCGGATGAGACCAAGAGCATGGAGCTAGAATCCAATGGAAGCAAGATCAGTGTTGAGAATGAAGACGTGATGATTTCAGACTCGAAGGAAAGTGCGGCGTGTTCTGCAGGTGGTGGAACACGTAATGAAGTCGATACAGAGAGTGAAGTAGTGGAGGGAGATGCAGTGAATAAGAAAACCAGAGCTTCTTTAAAACGAGCTCGTGACGGTATTTATGAAGAAGATTCAGTGGGGTCGAATTGGAAAAAGAAGAGTCCAGTAGGGCAACAGGATGACGAGTCGATTGGTGTAGTTGCTGAATCAGAAGGAGGCAACATATATAGCAGTCAGGATGATTTCATAATTCTGGATCCTGAAGTGTCTGGAGAGGAATCTGCTTGTGTTGTGGGCCAGAGTCCATTATGGATGATGCTTAATTGGCTTAATGGGATTGCAAAAGACCCATGTGATCCAGAAATTGGTTCTTTACCAGACCTGCCCAAGTGGAACGTCTATGGCAGTGACAAGTTGTGGAAACAGGTTTTATTGTTTCGGGAGGCTCTCTTATTAGAAAGACACAAAATTCTGAGTGACAAAAGATTAGTCTGGCAGGTACATGGTTCCCAAATCTCAATGCTATTTTTCTAAACCAAAAGCATCAGTCTTTGCCCTTTCATTTCCAAGTTGGGTTGGCTGATATTAATGTTTATCTTTGCATGGGCTTAATGGTTTTTAGTACTTTTACTCTTCTTAATGATCTCATTATGCATTGCAATATGGAAGAAATGCTTTATCTAACTTTCATATAAAATACAACAGCTGTCAATAATATAACTTCAATAATGTTTAATTGAGATACAACTTCTAACGAGAAAATACCACAACCAAACATGATTTTTGAACTTCTTAACTCAAGGAGAGTTTTAATTGTTTTTTTTTTTTTTGGTAAGGAAAGTTTTAATTGTTATTTATCAAATGCATTTCCAAGAAAATAGAATAATAAAAAAGCAAATTGTTTTTATTGAAATTTTTATGCATGAACAAATTTGGAGACATCCTCTGAGATCAAACTGTTAACTCAAAGAGATTTGAATTGTCATTTATCAAATGCATTTCCAAGAAAATAGATTGATGAAAAAACAATATGTTTTAATTGTAATCTTTATGCATAAAGAAATTTGGAATCATCCACTGAGATCAAACTGAAACTAAATTAGTTATTAACTATTGTGCATAAAATGAGTGTAGAAAACATGAGAATGCTTAGTTGGATGATGGATGTGGGGCCCCTCAAGGCAAGATAGGATTGAAGATGAATTTATCCTAGGGAAAGTGAGGAAACACTTGGTGGAAGGTTGAGAGGAGCTCATTTGACGTGGTTTGAACATATGAAACGAAGGCCTTTGGGTGTTCCAGTGAGGAGAACAAATGTTTATGGTATATAGAGTTGGGTCAAACAGCATGGAGAGATATGTAATAGACATGGTAGGAAATGATTGGAAAAGATATCGACCACTTTTTCTGAGATATGATCAGAGGATGAGTGCAATGGTGTTAAAGAGGTGACATCAATTAATGAGTTAAGGCTTAGTTGTTTGTTGTAATACTACTCCATTGTGGATAATGGAGGAGTCGAAATCTTATATTGTTCCTATTTTTGACTCAATTCTTTGATATACTTTTAGTTGGATTTAACATTTTGAGATCTCTCTCTATTCCATTTCTCCAGCCTGGTAGATAGTTCTATCTGGCCAAAAATAAAAAAAAGCTTAGTAAATACCTCGACTGGAGATATTTACTAAGCTTTTCACCTACCAAATTACATTTTAGGGTAGACTCGACTGTAGAGGATGACCCTGTAATTATCTCACCTACCAAATTACAATGCTGTTCATTGTTTGGTAAAGATCATAAAATTTTATTTTAACAATTTATGCAGGCTTTTATGAAGTTTTTTGTAAAATAATTGTGGTTGAAAACCTCTTCTAGGCTTTGCTTTTTCTATGGTGGAAATTATGTTTCCTATTCTTATTATACCCTTTTTTTCTCCTTACACTTGATTTCTTGTTGCATTCATTATTGGGAATTTACTCTTGCTTGATACACTTGTGGAGATTTGATTGAGGGCACCTCATGAAGATTCTATCACTTATTCTTTTAATGGCAAAGAATTCCACCTTTGATGCAAGCATAATGTGAATTAAGAGATTGTTGGCCATTGGTGATATGCAGTTGCGGAATCAGTTCCCTATATTGTGTCCCAAACTATTTCTTATATTCCTTTTGCATGGGGTTAGTTACTAGTGAGAGGAGAGTAGGATTCCTAGATTGTCTCTGTAAGCAGTGTCTGAGCATGTATATGCCACATCTAAAGACTTTATTGTTTATGCACTATTATTGTCTCATTGTGAATCATTCATGTCCAATCCCAATATTCATTTCAACGTCTTGAGCTATGTTCCATGGCATAAACATTTAAATTAACTAGAAGTTAATACATGAATAATGCTAGCCGTTCACAATTAGTTTTAGACCTGTTTACTTGAAAAAACATTTAAATATGTTGCCTTTTTCAAGTGGTGCTGTGATTATGGATGAACGATTTGAGATGTAGCATTTATTTACAATAGGATCACATAACCACAAAAAAAGAATTAGTTTTTATTGGCATAGAATTATTGATATGCAATCCAATTTTAAATAAGGATAATTACACAAAAAATTCTAATTTTTTCCCTGTGAAACAGCAACACCCTGAACTTTTTGATGTCTCACCAATCCCCTACATATGTACCAAGATCCAAAATGCCTTCTATTTGACTGTTTAATATCCGACGTGGCAGCATACATAGTCGTGAAAAATCTGCCATGGCTGTGCTCTTGGTCAATGTGGAGCATGAGTCCATTGCCACATCAGATCCATTTGTCTGGCATTTTCAATGAATGCTGTCATGTCGGATTTTTAACAGTCATTATGGGCAGAAGTCTGACAAAGTACTTTTGGGTCACTGGTGCCAGTTTAGGATATTGGTGAGACGAAAAAAATTTGGGTGAAAAAGGATTAGGAATTTATCTGGATTTTCTGTGGTGCAATGCATTGATTTTTTCAGTTACAGTGGTGAATCCATTGATTTTCATGCAGTTGGAATATCATAGGTTCAAGTTATAGTTTCCTACAAATTCAGAATTTGATTAAATTAAAAGTTAAAAATTCTACGTGAGAAAAGACTGTTATGAAGTTAAGAATTTTAAACTCAATCTCATACATCATGTAAGTATAATTGGTGTTTTGTTTTGTAGAAAAATCAGAGGATGCACCCAAGCATGTATGAAGATCGTGATGGATCCGGTTATAAACTGAGAGAGAGACAGTGTGAAGAGAGTTTTCTCCTCAAAGCTTCAAGCAAGAAGGTGAAAAACAGTTCAGATGCTTTCTTGTCAGGATGTCATGGTAACTTGGATACTGAAGATCACATTGATAATGAGATCAAGAATGGAGATTCCAGTTCCTCATCTGCAGATTCTCTATTTGACTATCAGGGACAAGAGGATGTACCTCTGGGTTCTGAATTTCAAGCTGAAGTGCCAGAGTGGTCAGGGGTTACTTTTGAAAGTGACTCTAAATGGCTGGGAAGCCCAATTTGGCCTTTGAAAAATACTCAGAGAAGATCTCTAATTGAAAGGGAACCTATAGGAAAGGGAAGACAGGATTCATGTGGATGTCAAGTTCGAGGCTCTGCTGAATGTGTTAGATTTCACATTGCCGAGAAAAGCAAAAGATTGAACCTGGAACTTGGCCCAGCTTTCCAAATCTTCAAGTTTGACAAAATGGGCGAAGAAGTTAAACATTCCTGGACAAGTGAAGAGCGGGAGAAATTTGCTGCCATAGTGAGGTTGAATCCCCCATCTCAAGGTAAGTGTTTCTGGGATCAAATGTTCAAGGATCTTCCGACCAAAAGCAGGGTTGAATTGGTGAGCTACTATTTTAATGTCTTTCTCATGCTACGAAGGAGAAATCAGAACAGTTTCACTCCCCTTAATGTTGATAGCGATGACGATGAGTGGGAACCTGGTTCTGTTGTTCGTGGTGTTGGCCATCAAGAGATCAGGACGTCAGGCTCCATATTTTATTCACCAACAAAGCCGCATTCTAGGTTTAGATGATGTTAAGTTTCTTTTGAAGCATACACTTTGCTGAGTTTCTTCTGAAGCATACACTTTGCTGGGAGCTGCTGATCTGGTTGCTCTTCTGAAGTTCAGTGCCTCGGCAAAAATTTTCTGGCGAGCAATTTTTTTTTTGTGGGTCATAGCTATAGTGTATTATTACAGGATAATCATGGTTAGCTCTAGTAGAGGGAAAAAAAAAAGGTGAAGCATCGATATATGGTATTAGCTGTATAGCGCAAGAAGTTGTGTTGCAGTCAAGTCATTTTGTTTTTCCGGCGTACAGCTCTTGAAAGTATACTTCCTGTTGATGTCTCGTGACTAACAACACCGGATACATGTCTTCTGTTTCTTCTTTTTTTTTCAATATACTTCGTTTGCTTTCTTTCTGTCCTTAGCTAGATGACGAAAGATGGCTTCGTTAAGCAAAGTGATGGAGACTGATATGGAAACAAGTGAATCTCATTTGCAAATGTTTGATCTTAGCCCGAGGTTCCGTTATAATGGACTAGATTCAGCAGAACACATTTTCCTGCGTCCACCTTGTAGCTATCCTTTCGTGTCTATTATGTGGTTTCTTAAGTCGGTGTGAAGGGCTAAGTGCAAATCGAAGCCGTCATGATGAAGCGACATTGTCGAGCTATTTCGCATGGCGGCTTGCCAAGATAAACCCTGACCATGCTTGAGGATAAATATGGATGCTAAATTGAAATAAGCTTATTTATGAAATTATTATATGTTATCGCAATGTACATTCAAAGTATGAATGCAGATATTGATGAACCGATTAATATTAGTTTTAACTTGAACGCTTTTTTAACTTCCCATTTATGTCGGTCTTTAATTTAATCAAAATCACACTCGCCAACAAATGCGATACTTTGAGGTCTAAACCATATTTTGCTGAAACCCTCCGTACGAAGGAACAACTTCGAAATTCCGGCAGAGGCGAATGAGATGGGTCCCAATCCCTTCCAATTGTTTTTAACGCAAAAGTAAACCGAGTAAGAAATTCTCATTCCATTCAATCACAACAAATGTAAAGTTAAGAGGCTTTTGCTTTGACCCTTTTGTTTGACATGCGCTCCAGAGAGGACGATTTACCTTGGGCCTCCTATCCCTGGAAGCCTCTGGTATGCAAGGCATTTTTACCAGCACTGGCATATAAAAGACTTGAGGAGAGAGTTGGTTCTATGCAATGTTGTTGATCTCTTAACTCATGTACAGATTTCTTACAGACCTGGCTGTCCATCCAACGCGGTCAAATGAGTCGGGGAAGTGAACTTCCTATCAGGTGTACATACAAAAGGGTAAATAAATCTTCCCACTCTATTCTGCCCCTTCTTCACCGCGTCGCACATATCAATCTGCGTACGAGAAAATATAATTCAAGGATTAAAGGCCTACACTATGCTATCCATAAGCAGTCACCTCTCTCGCATGGGTTGAAGAACAATGGCTGTGAATTTTCCATCATACCACAAAATAGCACAAAAAATCACAAATGGCTCGGGCGCCTTCTGCCCGAATCTGTTCTCAACCTCTTCACTGGATTGGCCCAACCAACATCACCACCACTGCTATTAGACGGCTGGCCCGAGTTATTGATCCACCCTTGCTGGAGGGTCTGTTGAGTTGATTTTGCATCCTTCAGCGCTGACGGACCGGGACTCCTAATACCACGAGCCACAGCGGCTGGTGAAACAGGAACAGATGATGCAGTCCTCGACTTCACCAATACTTTCTCTCGGTCCTTCCTCTTCTTCTTGCAGATGACCAAGTCCCCTGGGTGAGCAAGCAGTGGAGAATCATCCCGCTGAGACTGTTCCCGGGCGTTGAAGTTTCCACTCACCATGCCAGTTTCCTTTGGATGCAAGCTGACTCTGATCCTAGTGTCTTCTCCACGTCGCACTGACTTAAGGGGAGGGTCTTTATCAGCATCAACATCATTTATCGTCCTGTGCCTCTTGCTTTGGCCAGCAGATGGTTGTTTCGGTGACGGAGCAGATTGGGATGCAGCACCAGGGCCCAAGAAAGAGAGAGCATTTCTCGCTTCTTCAAAATCTGTGTCTGGAAATGCAGTCTTCAATAGGTCAAAGAAGAGATCGTGAACTTTTCTCGCTTCAGATCTAACCTGCAAATATGCAATTAAAACCTGAGATTCCGTTTGTAGCAAATAAAAGATGCAACAAGTAACATTCAATTGAAGATTAATACAGGTGCACGAGAGTATTAGCAAATAAATTGACCACATAAAACTAAAAAAGTTAAGCTTTAGAGAGCTTCAGATCTCAGTCCTGAACTCCCATAACTTGTAGTATTAGATCAGTACTATCCTCATTTCCATACTCTTGGTAAGTTTATATGGCGCTGATAAGTAGCCACTGAACTAAGTCTGAGATGAAGTAAATACTTTAAAGGTGCACCGGTCACCCAATATTTCTGGGCAATCAAATGTTTGATACAATGTCTACACAATTGCAAATTCAAAATCCATAACTTGACTCCACCTATATCAAAACAGAAACGATCACAATAACCAGAGTCCACAAAACAAAATCTTCAATCCAAATTATATAATTGTGCACTTCCAGCAAGTACCCCAGCAATCTCAATTGCATAAATGAAGCTCAGATGATAATCTGGATTAGCAAGATCATGATTATTTGTTTAATATGTCAGATATACACTATCATGCACCATACCTCATGAGAAAAGCCATAGAACTGCATGGCACCTTTTAACATCAGCTGCACATCAAGCACAAGATCCATCACGTCTTCGTACTCCAATTTCTCAACGCGCTGATCAATTCTCCGCAAATCCAAAAGGTTACTTCCAACTGCACCCATATGACCAGGACTTCCCATCCGCTTCCAAAGATCAGCTAGCAGTGGAACAATGTGATGCCCTTCCTTATCTATCCTCCTCTGGACCTTGCATACTACACTCTTGCACTAATAATACAAATATGTTGAGTCAATACATGGAAAGATGAATGAAGTCAAACAGCAAGACCAAATAAGACAAAAAGTTCCAGGGTCACATGCATGTAGCAAGGCCAGATTAGAAAGGTTAAGACTATGACAAAACAACTGCCCACCCCCACCCAGAAAGGAAAAGAGAGAGCAAAGAAACAGAAGAAGCTAACTAAATACCTTTTTCTGAATGATTTCAGATAAACCGGCACCAACACTTGAATTTCCCGAGGGATTTGCAATTCTACCATTCCAGTTTTCTCTCGAGCGTTCCGCAGCAGCATCTGATGATGAAATGTGATTTGATCTGCTAGATTTTGGCAAGGGATGTAGCTTGGATGGATCACTTATTCTCCTTAGAGATGTTTGCCTCCTACTTTTCATGGATGGACCACCATGAGCATGCTTAGGAGCAGTAGTTTCTCCAAATGGACCGATCTCAGATGCAGTCCTTGACTGGGGTTGATACTTGTGGTCCATTTGGTGTGGCACAAAAGCAGAATCTCCACATTGTACAGGTAGTGGCCCATTGCTAGACTTTTCCTCTGTCCTTTCCATAGTGTGACGAGGGCGCACCCTGATACTACGCTTCCGCTTGATCTTAGGCTGCAAGACCTGTTCATCTTCACCCTCTTCACGTTCATGAACCCAACTTTCAGATTGTTGATGATCCATGTGAGAATCTCCAGACAGAGCAATTTCTCCCTCTTCAAGTTCATCAGGCTGGCAAACATCCACAGATTGAAATTTAAAAGTAAACCAAAACAAGTTTTTTAAAAAAAATATCACAATCAAAAAGATAAGGAAAAAAAAATCTGGGAAACAACACAGACCATCCTTCTTGAAAGAGAACTTGGCCTGGAATCCAATGCAGACAAAGATCCAAATTTCTGTGAAGAAGCAGAAGGAGATGCCATCCTGATTCCTCTCTGACTGTCTGCTGATGATCCTGAGAAACCAGCTTCTTCAGGCAAATGATTGTTTCTAGTCCTCTCTGACGTCCATGGATACTCATCACCTTCTTCAGCGGGAACATCATCATCAGACTGGTCTTTGTTGATTGGTAGTACTCCAGGTGCACCACTATAAGTGTCCTCCTCAAACTCCTCAATCTCTCCCTCCTCTTCACGTGTAGAATACCGATTTCCCTCATCAGAACTTGCTTCAGAATATTCTTCATTGTCATCATCTAATTCCTTGTAATTAGGATGCTTTTTACTCTTGGGCCGCCCCCTCTTTCTCACTGATTCAGATCCCGGTTCATTGGGTTCTATTACTGTGCTGGCAAACAATGTGCTCTTCGATGGTTTCTTTGATAGAGTGGCAACAGCAGCATTGACCTCCGTTGTACTTGCCCGAAGCCATTTTGGCACTTGATCATAACTGGTCATCTCTTCTGTCCAATCCAGTTCTTCATCCATCTGATCAAAAAGCTCAACTTCTTCTTCACTCCTAGCAATCATTCGATTTACCTCCTGCAGAGAGGGAACATCATGCAAAGTTTCTTGATACCTTTCCTCATCATGTAATAATGTCTCCAAAGTCAATCGTCTCTCTTCGTGTGTTGTTCTCTGGTCAAAGCGACCAGCATTGATCACCTCATCAGCCATGTCAATTTTATATTGTTGAATGTTATTCCTGATCAGGCTCTCGATGGATCCCATGTACCGATCCTTACCTGCTAGATCATCTTCCATATCACTTGTACCACCATTCCTTAGCTCGTCCTCCTTCTGATGACTTGGAATTTTGTCAACAACTGCTTCCATATAAATAACTTTGACTTCCCTCGTCTGCCCAATGCGGTGGGCTCTCGCAACAGCCTGCTCTTCATTTTTGGGGTTAGGATCAGGATCATATATAACAACTGTATCAGCAGACTGAAGATTAAGACCCCGACCAGCTGCACGAATGCTCAACAGAAATATGAAGCAATCCGAATCAGGGCTATTGAAGTCCACGATAGCTGATTCACGATCTTCTAAGCTTGTTGTTCCATCAATTCGCCTATAGACAAGTCTCCTCCACTGCAAGTATTCCTCTAGAATATCAAGCAATTTGGTCATGGTACTGAAGAGTAGTACCCGGTGCCCAGTCCTCTGCAGCTTAATAAGGATCCTATCTAAGATCCACAATTTGCCACATGATCTTACGAGGAAATCCTTCGAGAAATCATTAAAGTAGGGGTAGTTCAGCAAAGGATGATTGCAAGCTTTTCGAAGTTCCATACATCTATTATTTAGAGTTCTAAAAATCCTAGCCTGATAAATTGGATTCTTCTGAACTCTGCGTTGTTCATCTTCAGGGTCAACTCGAAGAGTACCAGTAGATTTGATCCAATCATAGATGGCACTCTGAATAGCAGACATTCTGCATCTTAGGACTATGGACACCTGCAACCAAAGGTGCTATCATTTAAAGGCCACCACAAACAAAAAAAAAGTTATTAAGTGAAACCCACTTGTGATCATCCCATACCTTTGGAGGAAGTGAACCTTCCACATCTTCAACACGACGCCTAAGCATAAATGGCTCCAGAATTTGATGAAGTCGATGGATAATGATGACTTTCTTTTCAGTCTCAAGCCAGTCATCCTCTGCATTTTGAGGAGGGCCTTCCTTTTGGAAGGGTTTCGAGAACCAATCATGGAACACTTTTCGATTATCAAAAACCTCAGGAAGAAGTAGATTTAGAAGTGACCAGAGTTCCTTCAAATCATTCTGCAACAAAGACATATCATGCTAAACACTTACAGAGAATAGTAAAACATCGAGCATAAGACAAGCAAGAGCTTGTACTTGCAAAAAATTTACCAAATCTGTATATTTAAGATGAGAAATTGGCATTCTTCCATCATTTTCTGACAACTATTTTCAAACGTTACTAAATAGCGGCTAATTGATTAAAGCTTTATCAATTCAACTGTAAACTCTTTTCCTTGAAGTGGCAAATCCAATATGCAAAATGTGAGAATGAAAAAGGTGTCCTTGCTCTCTGAGCAAAAGTACAAGTTATAAGAATCGGGAGTTAACTAGCCCAATTTCCCAAGAACTAACTAGCTATCATGCTTCAATAATCTGACAGGTAGTAATTAACCATGGGCACTGTACTATACAAGAAACACACAAGGAAGTCGTCAAAAAACAAGGATACCAAACAAAAGAACCTGGCTGTGTTTCTTCACTAAAGATATTATAATTAATAAGCCCCATTTATGCATTTTGTCGGTAGAGAAAAATGAAAGAAGATTTCTTTGCTACAGGAAGCCTAAATCATTGTGCCATCTGCCTACTACGTCCATGCATCAAATTGATATATGAGGGAATATGGCCAAATATAATCTACCCAAGAACAGAAGTGACATTTTCATTGAAAACTTCAAAAATCCCCATAGCAATATTACATGTGACGTCATCTGCTTTATATCTTAACATACCTGTAGTGGAGTTCCTGTAAGAAGCAGACGCCTCTGGCAACGATATCTGTCAAGATCCCGTGCTAAAACTGATTCTCTGTCCTTCATCCTTTGAGCCTCATCAATAATTATATATTTCCAATCAACTTTTGAAAGTTTTGATCGGTCATACATAATAAACTCATATGTAGTCACAAGAACATTAAATTTCATAGCACACACCTCCTGTATCACAATTACCATAATTAAGCTCAATGAAACAATTGTACTAAAAAATAAATGTAAAAAAATAGCAAACCTCACCTGAGAAAACAATTTCGACCTTTGGTCCTTTCCACCCACGTAAAAAATGCATGAAGCCGATGGCAACCAATTATAGAATTCACTCTGCAAAAAGAATAGCTATTAAGTACACTTGAGAAAAGGATAGAAGGACAAAGGGAATTCTCCTTTATGCTAAATTAAACCAACCATATAATCAATCAAATGATACCAACCTTCCAGTTCACCAAGACAGCATTGGGTACTATGATAAGATGAGGTCCATAGTTACTCTTGAACTCCATTAGATAAGCAATCAGCGCCATAACCTGCTCTCACAACACAAGCCAGTCACACAAATGAAAAATTTTGATTGATTCCCAAGTATTTATTGTACTGTGATCTAAGATTAAAAAATTAAAGTCTCAAATGAGCACTGCTATATAAAATTAAGTTATTAAAAGCGTAAATTCTAGATTGCCATAACTAAGAATCTCTTTTCCACACTTCAAAGTAGATATTTCAACTTTAAGGACCTAAAAGTTTACCTGCACGGTTTTTCCAAGACCCATCTCATCTGCCAAGATTCCATTTAGCTTGTTGTTGTACAAAGAAAGCATCCACTGCAAACCAACCTGCAGAATTCGGAGATGGTTATCAAAGACTTGACTTCAAATGTGAAAACTACAGCTACATGCTAAAAACAAAAACAAATATGTTGGATTTCAGGATTTAGACATACAAGTTGATAATCTCGTAAAGTTCCAGCCCGCAACATTGAGGGTTGCCTCATAACCCTTTCGTTCACAGCATGTGCAAGGGAATAATACCTGTTAACAACAGCGAGAAACAAATATTACCCAAAAAATCTATAAAAAGAGCCCCAAATTGAACAGGGTGATCAATTGGACAATGACAAAGGTACAATATACACTAATACATTCCAATCTGCTGCTGGCAAAAGAGCTATTAACCCCGTTAAATACATAGGACAGAAAAACAATATGAACTAAAACAGATCATAACATCTGAAGAGTGAAAGCTAAAGCATGATTTAGTTGAACATACTTGCTCACAGATGAAGCATCCTTAGGTGCATTCATTTCCGTAAAACGGTTCCGTATCGTTACTTCTTTTCCAGCACAAGATGCTGCTGTCCTCACTTCTTCCTCAGAGAGTCCCTTTACTCGGTACATTAATGACAACAAAGATCAGTTATCAAGAGCATAGCCACAATTAAACATATCAACTTTGTTGCAAAAGGAAGTACAAAGCTTAGCAGATAAAACAAGTCAAAAGATAAACGAAGGGACAAAGTACCTGCAACCTTGCAGCCGCAGCAGCAGCATTTGCAGCCTCTTCTACTTCCTGCTGGTTCTTGGCAGCTGTTATCTTATTTCCCAGCTTCTGAAGATACTCTTCCGTCTGAGTCAAAAATGATGACAGAACGGCATACCTCTCAGCAGCATCACCTGGAATGCTGGTTTGCTGCTCCAGCAACATCTCCCTGTATCTTTCCACATCATTATTCTTCAATGCCTCCATCCTTCTATTCCTATCATCATCCTTTCTTTTAGAAAATTCCCTCAGCATTCTCTCATGATATTTGGCAACGCCTCTGTTACGTGCAGTCCGAGCATCACGGATGGCCCAATGAGCTTCAAGAAGCTTCTTACGCCATTGAAAGATTGATTTGAGTTGCTTCTCCCGCAATGCTTTTTGAGAAGCTTGCACTTGACGAGTTAGCTCCATCCTTTGGCGCTCACACAGGCGAACAAATTTCCGATATGGCCTATCAGGCATCTGCATTATTTCCTGTTGCTGCTGATCAACTTCGTCCCTCAAGCGTGCCTGTAGATCTAAAAGGCGGAGCTTCTTCTCTTCAATTTGCAAGCGAAGTACAAGATCAGGCCTGATCCTTTTTCTCTCCAGATTGACAGCCAGTAAGCCACCGATCTTCTTCAGATTTTCTGTCCTCTTCTTGTTGAGCACTTCAAGCCCTTCCTCAAGAAGCAGGTCCTTGATATCGTATGCCAGTGTGAGATTGTTATTGCTGTTAAGCACTGGTGCTGACCCAAAAGAGTCATATTTCCTTGTGAAGAAGGGGAAATCAAAAAGTGGTCCATGATACTTCCTGGCGGAGCCTGCATCTTTTGGCTGGGTCGCTGCACTCACTTGCACAGGTTTCTTACCCTGTACTGCATCAGAGATTGCTGCTTGGCCTGCAACACCCTTTCCTTTATCAATAGGAAGGTCATTTCCCGGAGAAGCTTTCTGAGCCACACGTTCAGCATCTTGCTCCACCTTGACTGGAAGGACAGCAGTTTGCTGATCATCCTTGACAGTAGATATGGATGGAGGATGATCCTTCAAAGCAGGTGGTGGACCTTGGAAGTGAACTGCAGAAACAATTGCCTTCTCCTCCACTGCAGCACCCTGCTCTTTTAAAGAAATTTGTGCACTAGGTGGTGGCACAGGCCGAGCATCTTTCTCACCTGTATGTGAAGACCTCACACCATCTTCTACAGCCTTTGCAGCAGCCTTTTCCAGACCATTCCCTCCAGTAGGGAGAATTTGCTGCTGCAACTGCAACTCAAGGGGTGGTGGAACAATAGCTCGGAGTAGTTCTTGTGGCAGAGTTCCTTCTCCTTTCTACAAAAGATACATACAAGTTGATACATATGAAGAAATAGCATATGCTTGTAACTTCTTCTGACATTCACTCATGGATCTGTGCATGAGTGCGTGCGTGGGTGGGTGGGGGGTTGTGGGTCTGTGCGTCTGTGTGTGTGTGTGTGTGTGTGTGAGAGAGAGAGAGAGAGAGAGAGAGAGAGAGAGAGAGAAAGAGAGAGAGAGAGAGAGAGAGAGAGATTGGTACTTTCAGCCGCCTAAATGCCAATATCTGAGCTTTAAGCACATGAAGTTGCTGTTTCGTAAAACCACAATGTTGTTGTGACATCTGCACAGCTACTCCACCTTGGGAGGAAGGATGGCTATTTAGGGCCCCACTGTTTGAAGGAATCGGAGACTGAGGTGATGACCTATTTATCTGTTTAAGATATTGCATCTGCAAGGATTCTTGCCCACTGAATGACTTCTTATTCTGTAAGGATGAATCCACGCCCTGAACTGCACTTGCAGATAGTTGAGGAGGACGCATAGGGAGCATTCCGTTCTCAAAGACAGGAGATTTTCCCGAAGACACTTGGTTCTCCCTTCCATGAGTAGGAAATTGCTGCATCATGATGTTATTACTGTGGCTTACTGCCCCAGGGCCAGAAGGACCAGCAGGAATGTTCTGCTTGGCTTTTGCTGAGCCAGGTTGACCAGATACTTCATTAGGAGAATTAGCATGGGGAGAAGTCTCACTTACAACTGATGGAGAAGCAGCTTGAGGTTTTGAGACAGGCGTGGTTGATGATTGTGCACCAACGTTATTTTCGTTTGCTTTCTGCTGGGCAGCCATCCTAGCCTGCATCAGCGGTATGAGCTGTGCCATCATGTTGGCATTTCCGGGTAGTGAAAGATCAATGTTATTCTCCATTGCCCATGCCTGCAATGCTTGCATCTGGGAAGCCATCAGCTGGTGAGGCATGTTTTGCGAGCTCTGCTGAGTCTGCAGTGCTTGTAAAGGTCTTCCAGTACTAGCATGTTGTAACTGTCCCGTAGCAGCTGGCTGGCTAAGCGGCCTTGGCTCAGGCCTCTGTTCAGAGCCTGGCTGAAAGACTTGTCCCAAGCGCTTTTCACCAGAAGCAAAGTGTTCAGACAAACTCTTGGAGGATGATGCCTGAGCCTGTTTAGATGCCTGAGCAGACATAAGCTCCTGCATTTTCATATTGCCCATCCGCATGTCTTGATCCTTCCCAGCACCATGCCCCATCATCTCCAGTTTAGCTTGCTGTGCTGCTTGCATCATTAAAGCAGACTTTTGCGGATCTTGAAAGCCATATTGTAGATAAGCTTGATGAACTGGATTGAGGACTTGTTGTTCCACACCCTGCTTTTTATTCTGTCCATCCTGGGAGGAACCATGTTGCTGTGCCAAATCTACAAACTTTCTAGATTGTTGAGGAAATTGCATGGAGCCTGGTGATGGAGAAAACATGCTACCTCCCCCACTTCCTTGAAGTCCACCTGTTTGATATGCTAGAAGGACTTCATTCCCTTCAGGTCTTCGCATGAACTGCTGCTGTAATAATAACTGCAAATATAATAGCAAAGAAGTAAAATACATTTTCAACATGCTGTAGAAATTTACAACAACAATAGAAAAAGATACTACCCTAATATAGAAAACCAGTTTTTTCAGGTAACAGCTACAGATCCAGAAACTAGATCTTATTTTGCAAATTAAGAGAAATAAAAAGGAATCAAAAACAAAACTACAACAAAATGTTATATACGGTTTACAACATATATCTCAGAGTTTAAGCACCAATACTTCTCATTCATCATATTGAAACTTCCCATTGAAGCTTAAAAAAGTAAAAGGCCCAACAACAAAAGAATAGGCATTACACTATTTCATTACTGTATAAAATTCAAAATACATCTTCCACACTGACGCATCAAAAGCTTTTAACACTAGACACCCCCAAAGATTTTCTGAGAAGGAGGTAGAATTCGATCAATTATTACAACTCAATCACATAACAACATGTTTTGTCCTATAGAAACAAGTACCTCACAGCAGTTACACAAATTCACTGTGTGCATAACTAAGTCCTCTTATGAAAGAAAACAGAATCGTGCATCATACACCATCTAAAAGTGATCGAAAAATCTTAAGAGATGCATTAAAACTAAGAGTTCCTCCTGGCAACTAACAAAGAAGAAAAACTTGCAAGATCATTAAGAATTCTAACATAAAGCACCATTTCCCCCTCAACAAATTGCAAGAGCCCTGAGAGCTACATATCCCATCTCATTTGGTCCACACCCAGAAGATTCTCAAAATCCACAAGGACAAAATTGAAAGGGAGAAAATAGCCAAAAGCGTGAAGTATAAAATGTTATCAATATCCACCAAGTGGCAGACCACAATAAAATATAAAAAAAAGGTTTCTTGCGTATGCCATTTCTCCTCAATAAAAACATAACAATATAAAGACAGAATTTTATATAAAGCAGTTCCTTAGTTCACTTGATCATCAGAGATTTAAATTACCTACTGAACTAATAAACCAACAGCTACACTAAATGCCATCAGATACAAAGGAAATGTATTAATTGCCCAATCCAATCGCACACAACATCCCACTCACTAAACACCACGTAGTTTCCCCTACTCTCCAACTAAATCCATGTTCAGACACTAAATTCATAACATGACAAAACGCTTCCTCCCACCAAATAGAACATTCGTGCAAAATCAACACCGTTTTTCTAAGCACCCGTTATAACAACCAACAATGAAATACCCCCATACTTGTCTAGACTGCTGCGGCTGCTGTTGCTGCTGCTGCTGCTGCGCGGAATCAAATCCCAAATGCGAGGCGGACACAGCCGAAGAAGAAGACGACGGCGACCCTGCGGCGGACGTGGACGGCGCCCGCCCGGCTGGGCCCCGGCCGGGCCCGCCGCCTCCGCCAATCGGTTGTTGCATGCACAATTCCCGGTAATTCAAAATCTACAACCCGAAATCCCCCATACAAATTCTCACCCCAAAAAAAAAAGACAAAAGCAAAAGAGCCCCCAAAAAACCCTCCCCGGGAATTCTCAAATCTCTCCAAACAACTCAAGCGACAACCCCCCACGCTCGCCCCGATCCCAACGCTCGAGACCCAACAGCTCCCCTCTGCACCCACCCACCTTCTCTCTCTTCCTCCACCTCCTCAATTATCTTCCTCACGGAAAGGGAAAAGGAGAAACGGATAAAATCGAAAAGAGGCGATATTTACGGGGGCATTGCGAGTTCCCTCCGTCAGTCAGTACAGACAGAGACAGAGAGGGAGACGAGAGAACTCCCACACGCGCGCTCGCGCTCACCACTCTGTGGGGTTTCCTCCCTCGCAGGAATTGCGACCCGCACCGCAGTCAAAGTTCGAACCCTAGGGATTTGTTTTTGTTCCCCTTTTCTCCTATTTTCTTTTGTTTTCTTGCAGCTGATTTTCTGAACCCACGCAGAGAGAGAAAAGAGAACGATAGAGCTAGAGAGAGAGAGACAGAGAGACGAGGCGTGGGGGGGCCTGCGTTGAAATATAAGCCTCCAGAATCGTGCTAAACTACAGAGACACCACCGTAAACGTGTAACCCCTCCTCCAATCGCAGGATCCTTCTCCACGATTACCACCCAATCGAATCCCGCCACGTGTAGCACCGGTTGGGCCCGCTCCGTGGGCCCCCGCCGCATCTGCTCTGCTGCTGCTTCTTCTTCTTCTTTTTAGTATTTAATTTATCTAAATGGGAAATTCGTAAAATTGCGATGTTGGGGGAAACAATAATGGTATTGCAAGCTGAAATTGCAAATTCCCAAAAAAAGGGAAAAAAATAAGAAGAAAGAATTTTGTGTCGCAATTATATTTTGGGCTAAAATTGCCGCGTTAAACTAGATTTACTTCCGTAAATTGGCAATAGATTGCGTTATATCTTAGTAACTTAATTAAGAGGTCAACCTACTCAATTATGTCATCACAAAAACGAGATAAAAAAAAGGACAAAAGGACGTGATTTAATAGAAGAGGAGAAAATAATGACATCGCTCGATTTTTTTCAATATTGTCTAAACTAGTTTTCATTTTTGTAAAATAAAACACTTTTGAAGTCAAGTACTTGGTAGACGTTTTGGATCGACCTAGATTTACTTTTGTGTCGCAGTTATAAAATTGCCACGTTGAACTAGATTTACTTCCGTAAATGCAATAGATTGCGTTATATCTTAGCAAGTTAATTAAGAGGCCAACCTACTCAATTATATCATGACAAAAACGAGACAAAGAAAGGTCGAAAGGACGTGATTTAATAGGAGAGGAAAGAAAATGAAATCGCCTGATTTTTTCGATATTGTCCAAATTAGTTTCCATTTTAATAAAATTAAACACTTTTGAAGCCAACTACTTGGTAGACATTTTGGATCAACCTATTCTATAAAATTTAAAAAATCGAACAATTCAATTATTATGTTCGGTATATATTGCACAATCAGGGTTGCGTTGTCTTTTGAACAATTGGACCAAGGTGATGAACTCATCCTTTTATAATAGCCTAGCAAGCCTAATAGATTCATTTCTGCTACACAAATTATCAGATGTGAGAGTTTCACATCAATTTTCCAGTTCCCTTCAAGGTCAATTTCCAATAGAATGCTATGTTTTTTTTTATAAGTATAGAATGCTATGTTATGCACGTCACAAAGAAAAAAAACTATGAAAATTTGACCAAATCTTTGGTTAGTGGAACATAATTTAAGCTCATCCTTTCGAAAATTATAGTGTCTTTTCAAACTATATAAAAGCATTATCGAGTTTGAATAATAAAAAATACTATATTATCAATTTGGGATAAAATACTTGCGGCGGCATAATTAGGAGAAATACTTCACATTAAGAGCAACCTCTACCAACTAAAAATTTGTAGATTACTTTCCAAGAGCGATTTATAACTTATTTTGACCAGGAGCGTAATATTGATTACATCGAGATTTCTTTACTAAATTGATTCACTAAGTGATGCGATGGAGTCTTATTCAACGTGGATTATGCTTGCTTGTTTAGAAATCTAATTCTAATAAGCCAAATTACCTAGCAAGCCAATTTTGAAAATCTTCTTTGATTTTTTTAGGAATTTCCACGTAAATGGAAAGAAATTGATTCCCAAAGGATTATGCGTATATGCAAGACCAACGGTCAGCGTCGAAGTGAAAGACAATAAAAACGCTAAAAAAATAAATTTCAATTTCATCAAAAAATATTTTCCGGCTTGCCGGATTCGAACCAGCGACCTAAGGATGACAGCTTTATACCACTACAGTCCTCCGCTCTACCAACTGAGCTAAAGCCGGTTTTCCTGTTGGTTCATCAGTTATTTTATAATTATTGGATATCTATTAATTTATGACCTCTCTACCCCTCTTAAGCTAGTGAGGATCGACAGGAGGCGACGTTAGTTTCTGTTCTGAATTGATGGATTAGATAGGATAATCCACTTCACTTTGCTTAAGATCGCCAAAAATCAATTATTAGTGAATTTTCATTTGTGTCGAGGAAGCATAAAACTGTAACATGTTCCTTTTTTTATTTTTTGCTCAATCATGTCAAGGAACTCCATAAATAACAAGAAGCTCTCCGGAACACAAGTGCAGGACAATAAGACTTGTTGATCGAGAGACTTATATGGAGCGTGAATCAAAGACACTCATCAAGCAAGAAAAGTTCGAGCTTCATGGAAAAATAAGTGGTCAGATGAAGAGATAGTTTCTATTGATATAGAATTGTTAGATATACATTTAGAATATTCTTAATATCCTTAAAGATATTCGGGATATTTATGATATTGAATATATTTATACTTGATTATAATTGATTTTGTAATGTTTTGTCATTGTAGATAATTGACATTTAAAGCCTATGAATAAGCTCATGTATTCCTTACTTTTATATCGATTGAATATATATAATTTTTTCTATTTTGATTTACATTTAACTTGGTATCGGAGCCATTTTTTAGAAGCTTTTTTTTTCATAGGAAGATTTTGCAACGTCAGTTGAATAGGCTATGTTTGCTTCACGTAGTTGTCATGACACTGGCCGTATAGGTTGCGTCTTCTTATTTCTTTGCCAAGTATCTTATGCTGCTTGTTTCGCAAAATTGCCAATATTTCCAAGCTCGTCATCGAACATTGTCACCATGGAAAAATGTGAAGTTTTAATGCCCATTCAGACCAATTTGAACGATTCCAATTATATTTTATGGGCTCAATAGATATTTAGTTTTTTTAGAGGACACTGGCTCTAGTATTATGTCACCGGTTCTATTCGTGCGCCTGTTTAGATTATTGGTGAATCATTAGATCCATGCTGTAAAATTCTTGTGAAATTATTCACAAAAGAAATCTTGATTCTGTTCACATGTGACCTAATTAATTGTTTTGTATTCAAAGTGGTGACAAAATTGTCTTGAAAATGTGACTCGTTACACATTCAAAACAAAAGTCATGCTCCGATTAAGGGCCATCGATTTCAAAGTGGATTGATTTCTACCCTGAAATTGGATAGAACATGGCTGATTCCCAATTTGTGGTTGATTTCTACCCTTAAATTGGATAGAACATGGCTGATTCCCAATTTGTGGAATTGGGAACTGGCCCACCCGGTCCCATAAATGAATAGACCAATTTGATTTGGTTCCAGAATCAATCTCCGAGTGAGTGCCTTTTTTATTTTCTATTTTTTCTATTCCCCACAAGTGGAAATTGTCGAACATTAGAAGAGAAAAACAGCATTTCTTTCATTTATTCGTTAAATCAATGTTTACATGATGGGGGCGGGCACTAATTGACAATCGACTAGTTTTTCACTGGATTTTCTAGTCATTACTCTATTACATATCATCGTATCATTAAGTGCAAAATTATAAAATAATCGGTAATATTCTTAATATAAATGTATAGGTATAGCCAGATAAGATTATGAAAGAATGCATAGTTTGCTTCTATATATATGAAAGCCATTCCTCTGTATTACTGAAAATTTAAACCTAATTTAGTAATTTAGGATTTGTTCAAAAAAATACTCAAAAAATTAAGTAATATGGGCCAGTTAGTCGGTTCGATTTCTTATGCGAAACTAAGAATTGTACAGTTCCCTCGAGAGCCGCCTAGAATAGGCCGATTCGGTTCGATTCGGTTGCCGATTAGACTAAAACCAACGCACACCCCTAACTCCAATCATAATGAGAATTAGATCTCCTTTTATTGGCAAAATTTATGTTCGCCAATTTGAGACAAATTTATTGCGAAGATTTCTTCCAAATATTGTTATTAGATGAACTGAAACCATATCCTACAAATAATCAGACAACTCTTTTGAATTTTGAGAAGTTTCCCCAAAGTCCGATATCTCAAGTGATATAGGCTTCCTCCAAATTGTGAAAACTCATTCAATTTATTAGTCGGTAGTTGCTTATGAACGGCTAGTCACAAAAAAGTTATAAAACATTGAGATCCCTTTCGACTTCTAATAATGGACCATATACAATGAGTCTTGCGCCGACTTAATAGAGGAAAATCCGATTCCAACACCAACCCTCAAAAGACTATCTTCCTCATTGGAAGCTAAAAGAGGTTCGGCCACCGTAATTCGAAAAAGTTATCCTATACTAAATCTCTTAGGATAACCCAAAATTGCGGTTCCTATTAAGAGCATAACCATTCAGTCCATCTTGGAAAGAGAAGGTCGAGTATCACCAGCATTACATAGCGGCTTCATACTTGAAATCCACCCGACCGTCCAAAACCCGACATGTTTGCCATTTCCCAAATCCCACAAATCACCTTCCTATCATACCGGCCGTACATTCCCAATCGCCTTTCACAACATCGAGTCATTGGGTCGCATGCTGTAAATTTCTCGCGAATCTAACTTTATCGAGTCTTTGGAAATCTGTTGAAATTATACGCACCCGATAGCACCATTTATCCGATGACAAATAAGATTAAGAAATTCATAATTGGTTTGGTAATCAATATTATATTAACGTCACGTTGACCCGGCTAATCCCATTCGATCTACCCCGCACGCTAACCGAAAGAAAAACGGCTTTTCACCGGATCGTCTCCGGCGCAACTCCGCGATACCGAAGCACGCGACGCAAATCCCTCGTTACGGGACGAGCGAGACCGGCCCAGCCGGTAGCATCCATTACTCCATTACGTTATGCCCGTAAGATTCCCGCGTACAATTTCTGCCGAGCTTTTTCGTTCTCATTTTTATTTTTTTTTCCTCAACAAGCAATCGAACGTGATTTGTTCATAATGATATTCCTTCAGCCCACTTTAAATTTCGTTGACCGGCTTGGCATGAAGTATTACTGACCAACAATTTGCTATTAATGACGTCCTTAGTGAACCGAATTGAATGGATTAATTATTTGACAGCTAGATAATAATCTACCGTACTTGGAAACTGGTGTTTCCATCCAACGCATTTGACAAATAATTTCACACACAATAAGTAAAATATATGATTTACGTGTTTTTCTGTACATATTTACATGCAATAATTCATTTTTGAACGGGTTGAGCGTGTGATTTTCTTTAAATATTGTGATTGGCACATCTGTTCGGATCCCGAAATGGAAACACCCGCTAACACGACACGGTACAACTATGGCACTGTGATCGGGCCTTACCTGACTATTATACAAACTGCTTATGACTTGACCCATAGTGATAAACAAAGAAGTCCGTAACTTAAATTTTCAAAAAAATAAGAAAAGAAATATATACCTATGATTTACACATACCCATCCTTATTGTCGTGGTCATCATTCAAGCCGACTCTCTAACAGTCCACTTTGATCAATTAATCCCTAATATTCCGGACTTTCGACGTCGAAAAATTTACGATGTCACGTGTCATTTGAAAAATGACAATTGAAAGATACATGATATTTCCGATTTCGAAAATTACGTGACGGCGAGCCCGGGACTTGACTGCACGTGTTTCCAAGCACTCTTTGAATGCATGACTATAGAATTTTTTTTCACCAACAATTAAGAGCGCAAATCGGCGGGCAAAATGCTATTGGTTTTGTCCAAAGGAATATAAAGGACAGATTTCATTGTAGTCACCGTTTACCGGACCAGCCCGTTTACTCTTTTTTTTTAATGTGACAAAAAATCCGGCTTATAAATCTCTCTCTCTCTCTCTCTCTCTCTCTTTCTGTGCACTCCTCAAGACAGTTTCTTTCAATCACTCAAATCTTCTTCGCAGAGATTTTACCTTGTTGCCATCTTCGATCCCCTCGATCTCATCCGATCGCTCGCTACTCACCTGTAAGAATCCTTCCGCTTGTAATCTTCGCTTTCCTTCCGCAGTTCTTGGGTAGCTGCGCTCCGTCGCCATGTCTTGTTGTTGTTGTTGTTGTTGTTGTTAGCTGATCGAATTCGCTACCTGACTCGGATTTTGAATTTCGTTGCTGTTGAGATGAGATCTGCTAGGCGTAGGTGTATGCTGGGTGAGGTGTGGCGGCCCTGTTGGCCTGTGGTTTGGTGACCGTGCACCCGACGGGCTTTCGATTGGGAGGTTTTGGTTTTGGAGCTGATTATCGGAATTCTTTTTTGTTGAATTCTGCTTCTTTCGATATTAGTTGTGAAACTCGTTTGAATCTTTTGAGCTTGAGATTGATCCTAGGCTGCCGTTTCAATTCTATGCGTGTGTGAAGTGTGAGATTTGATTCTTTGGGCAGCATGCTCGAAGTTTTCGTACTCGAGACCTAGCTGGCATTTTTTTTAAGCAATAATTTATCCTTTGGGACTTGGGATTTGGTCGGCGCAGAAGCCCAGATGAACGATTGTTGGTGGAATTGGTGGTGTGGAGGTTGGTGTTGATTGCCGATTGATTGGTTGAGCAACACCCTTTTGCTTTTGGGAAACGTGATAAACACATAGAGGGAGAAAGATTAAGGAGGTAGCAGCTGTTGAAGAAGGAGATACGGTCACATCATAGTTTGGTTTTATGAATTTATCTGGTTGTTGGGGATCGTTCTCTATTATTCCTGCTCTAGATTCCCTCCAGATTTAGAGATAGCTGAATTACGTTGGTTCGAAATAATAGAAATTCCTCTTAGTTTGTTTTATAAGGAGTTCATGCTTTCCACTTGTTTTTGTTTGGTTTTTGTTTCTATGAAGAAATTCCATTTAGTTGATACTGAACTCATGCTTTCTAGTCCATTTCTTGGTCTCTGTTTCCTACGAAGTATTCTTTGCTTTGGTGTTACTTCCTGACATGGAACTTTGGCTCTCTAATATGTAAAATGGCTTGTGTCGTTTCAGTGTTAAGGGTGGAATTCTACAGAAATCTTCTCTCCCTGGCCTCATACTAATGGATGTTTCCACCTCTAGCCTGTAGTTTGAGAATTCCGAGTGTGTCGATGTAAATCTACTTACAATTTTGACAGTGAGCTCAGCTGAGTGAGTTTGGTACCCTATTAATATAGTGCATCAACTCTTGCACTTTATGCTAAGGTTTTTGCAACGAAGAGTTCCTATATTCACCAACTGGCAGTCGTTGGTTTTTGTGAATAGACATCTTTTCTAGCATGTAGGGGGCCAAATAGTTTTTGTATCTTCTGTTCTCTATTATGATATTTTCTTGGTGATTTTTGTTCACAAGGACAAGCTGAACAATGGCAGATAAAGATGAGGGAGAGGAAACTAGTACTCGCAGAAATGAATGGGAAGTTGTCTCGCTTACAGCGTCAGCATATGCAGCTGCTCCTGGTCCAGTTGTTGAAATGAATACTGAAGACAAGGGAAGTGCATATGATGTTGATGATGCAGAAATATCTCGTGCTTTGTTCATGTCCGGTCACTTTGTCTTTCCACCCAGCCAACATGAAAATCTTCCATTAGAGCCTGGGAAAGATCAACCCGAAGAAGAAAAACACCAAGACGATGTTGCTGAACTGGAAACAGCTGGGGGAAGATCTAGCGGAAAGGATGAGAAAGATACGAGTTGCAGGACAACA
The DNA here is from genome assembly GCA_030064385.1 of Melaleuca quinquenervia. NCBI lineage: Eukaryota > Viridiplantae > Streptophyta > Magnoliopsida > Myrtales > Myrtaceae > Melaleuca > Melaleuca quinquenervia. The sequence goes on along the minus strand of CM057721.1, from coordinate 15,761,416 downwards.
CATGATGAGTTTCCTGGGATAGAGTGTTTGGATGAGACAGGCAGTGGACAGTTTAATCATGATAAGGAGTTTGAGGAAGGCATGAATCTGCAAGGGCTAGATATACCATATGCTGATGCTACTTTAAGTTCTTTTCATGGTGAAACTGCTCTTGGTGGCCCCAATCCAAGTACATATGTGGACAATACAAGCACTGAGTTAACCGAACATGAGCATATTTTAGATTCCCCCAAGGAGTTATCGAGTTTGTCCAAATCCGCCGAAGATCACGATTATTATGAGACTGACATTCCTTGTGGAGCCTGGTGGAAGAAACGTGTGGCCTCTTTTTATACACATGCGAAGGAGGCAAATACTTTTTGGTCTGTTTTTGTTGCAGCAGCTGTGATGGGTCTTGCAATTCTTGGGCAGAGGTGGCAGCAAGAAAGATGGCAAGTTCTTCAACTTAAATTGCATATGGTTGTCAATGATGAGGTATGCCTTTTGCTCTTACGATTTGTTGCTAAACGGAGACACTACCAGTTGGACTCTGGGCCACGCTTGCTGATAGTGCATACACTGCTTTTCAATTCAATAGTGCAAGATTAAAGTTTTCACTGACAGACAACATTTCATTTCTCCATGCAAACAGCTACTGATTAGTTTTATGTGTCAGTTGTCCTAGCAAACAATAAGCACCAGATGCTATTTTTTCCCGAGGAACTTGAGTGAAAGAGAAGAGACTATCATTGGAAAATAAGCTATTTATATCTGAGGGGAAGCAATCAGAAGATTTTTCCATTTGCTTTTCTTTTTCAAACAGTGACATAGATATGCTACTGTATTATCTGCCTTGGACCTAAACAACTGCCTCAACTGGTGGCATTGTTGAGCGATTCTGCCATAGAGTTATTGTAATTCCAGGTCATCTTATTTCAGGACACTAATGTGTTGGTTTCTTGGACATAGGTCCATTCTGTGTGAGTCGACAACTCTATGTAGAGGGCATAATATGTTAAAATACTTTAGGATGGGATCATCAGTATCAAAGATTATCAAGGTAACTGGCTGGGTCGGTGGTACAATGTGGGAACCATCTACAATTGCATTGTTCTGTTTAAACTTTTACCCAGTATGAAGTTGTTGGTGGTCCTCTGAAGTGTCCTTATCTGTAGTTAAGGATGAGGGAGTGACTTGTCTGGCATCCTTGTATGAAGTTGAGATAGGTATAATCTTCCAAGTTACTGCTTTGGGTTTTGGCTTATGTTCTTGAGTGAAAACAAGTTTGATTCACAATGGTATTTTCCTTCGCTGAACGACACTGTGTATTAGATCTGCCTGCCCACTGTTCTCTCAGCTTCTTCATACTAGTGCTGTAACTGATTGTTTCTTGAATCTTCTTTCTGACAGAAGATGGGCAGGCTGCTGGGTCCCATATATCGTATCAAAGATGTGATAATAGGTGGCCACCGCCGTGGTTCCTTTATTAGGGCCAGTTCCTCAAGTGAGAACTAAGATGATGGCGAAAAATATGGAGGGAGGGAGGGAGGGAGAGAGTGTGCGAGTGAGATTTTAGCAAGTTGTTGTATTGTGCTGCGAGTATCATTCAAAATGACGGAGTTACACATGTACTATTTAATTTATAGTGTGGTGACAGAGATGACAATTTTATGGTAGTGTATTTCATTGTACAGTGATTTGCCTGGCAATAGTTGGTTCTGCCCCTAACTGGACATCATGTGTTATAGGCAAAGTTTTTGTGACATGATGTCTTTAGTAGTTCGCCTGCTTTGCTTGGTGAAAAAAGAAACATGCTGCTTCACATTCACTGTTTGTGGATTTTCGTGTGTGGAATTTTCTTTGGCACACGGACAACATTCTACCATACAACATTATGTCTTTTTGTCATAACTCATCGTGGAAACATCGTGAAAGTGTGACAATTTTGAAACCTCAATCAAGTTTTTAAAATCAAAAGTAGCACGGCATGGCATCCTACCACGAAGAGCCTCTACTGGGGGATTGCCGATCGTTTCAAGATTTTACCAGAAATGTTATATATCCGGTTGTTTTATCCCTTCACACTTTTTGTGTATGTTTTTCGTTTTGTCTAACCTTAAAAAGGTGTCGCACGTTTGGATCCACAAGGCTCGCACGTTATGGGGTCCAGAGGACTCTCTGGATGCAGCCTCTGCTTTTGCATAGAGGTTATTTGAATGACACGAACCCGTTACCTTCAAATCCCAAAACCTTAGTAAATTACTGAGGCTCATGTGTACTCTGTGATGTGTCTACATCGGTCTCGAAATTATTAGCTTAAATGAGTTCCACTTAATGAAACTAATCTCAGATGAACATGTGTAATTTTGGCCTGCGTGTTGCTGGTTGATTCTTGGTGCCATGGCGCGGGAGGCTTGCACGCAAGAAAAAGCGACATTGGCTGTTTCTGTACGTTGGCAACCTAAGCTGATTGTGGCGTCTTTTACTATTGATTTGAAATTGGGACTTAAAAGCCCTAGGATTTCTGGAACAGGCCATTAAAATACTGGTATTTCTGCTGCAAGTGAGGAAAAACTTTCTTCCCACGTATTCTGCAGCTGGCGAGATTCGCCAAAACATGGTGCCCCAAAGAAAAAAACAGTGGGCTCGGAGTTTGATCCCACGGACCTACCAATGAACACACTGACTAGGAACCCTGAACTCAGAAGCCACGGTTTCGTAATGGTAGTTGAACCTTCTGTTCGTTGCCTTCTCTTTCAAAGCCATTTTGTTTCTCCTCATTAAGTCATTGAGTCGGTGACTGCACCCTCCTAAGTCGACAACCTAAGATGGGAAGCGAGGGTGCTTCTTCTAGAATTCAAGAACAGCCTCAGAGAGTTTGGACTAACTCGAATTCTTGAAATTTTTACAATCTCAAAGTTTTTGCACACTAATATGTGTTAGGATGCACGTGTTAGTTGTGTTTTAAAGTAAGAAGTCTCACATCAAATAATTGATATGGTGCTGAACAATTAATTTATTTTAATTGGCTAGTCAATTATTAATTTAAGATTTTAAATAAAGATGGGTTCAACTGAATATATTGAAAGGTTTAGACTTAAGCTCCTTTTTGACAATCCCTCATTTGAAGATATTGGCCTTCTATTGTGTGCTCCCAACAAATGGCATCAAAAAATTGTACATGAAAGAATTGATATGGTGTTGAGTAGGAGTGATTAGTTTTCTCGGCAGTTCGATTCCAATGGGGCCAGGAGAGTTCAAACAAAAAAAATTATTATTTTTACTTTTTTTTTATTTCTTTTCGAAAAGTTAGGCATGAATCAGAGTTACAAAAACTTAAATGGGTACTTTTCACCTTTTTATATTTTTATGTTTAATCAAATGTAAAGAATTTATGAAAATTTAATCGGTTCAATTCAAGTAGTTTTGGCCGGTCTAGCCCTCCTAAGAACCGTGAAGAGGACACCGGTTCTAGTTTCGCGAATGGGAGTAAGATTGACACTATCGAGAACCGGATCAAACTGGCCGGTCTTGGCTAGTTCAGGTGGTTCCCAATTTGGTTGGTCCTGCTTGCTCAGCCCTAGTGTTTAGTAGTTAATATATTCTCATTAGTTCAAGATTTTAAGTAAATATGAATCTAACTCGATAGGTTGATGGGCTTAAATTTTAGCTGTCTCTTGGTAATTTCTCAAGTGAAGGTATTGAACTTTCATCGTGCATTCTGAACATTCATTCAGAGAGATCGCCAAGAAAGAGCACAAGTGCGAGCCCATCGACGCTACACTCCCGAGCAATGCTCGATGCATTCAAAGAGCCCTACCTTCACCATCACTTTGCATATCTAGGATTGCCCTTGTTTAAATGTGCGCCACTAGCAAATCAAACTGTATATTACATTTCGCTGCATTTAGCCCCATCCTGAAATATATTTCCGAAGGGCAAGGAGTCGACTCAGCATAAACGAGCAAGCTGATGAAATCCAGGTCAGTGCGGGCAACCTCTGAACGATGTATTCTGCGGCGCGATGACTCTATCAGAATCATGTAGTCAGTGAAGAGATCACCCCCGGCATCTGAAAGTCGAAAAAGTGAAAGACCCTCGCTTATTACTGAGTGACCCATTTCGGGGAGATGGATGGGGAGCAACATTGAATCTCCCCATTTGTAAATTCGTTCTTCTGCGGACGCTTCCCAAGTGGTCTTGGCGAGACCTAAAAGTTTGCCATTTGTAGGTGGAGGAAGAGTTCCGTGGAGGACGGTTTGCGTCGCATTGCATGGGTCTTCGCACCTTCTTGGAGCGATGATCAACGCCCTCTTTGGCGTTGGGCTCGACGGCTTGAGGATGGTCCCTTCTCTTGGCCTCTTCGCCTTCCTGTTCACGTCGTGGGAATTGGCGCCGAACTAAGATGAAGCGGTTCGATTTAAATGTCCAGACACAGAGGGGGAGAGAGAGAGGTCGGTGGCAAATTAGGGCATTGAAAGGCGAGTCGTTAAGTTTTAGCACAAACATGACCCCCATAAATTTCATCTCTCCCTCACAAGTCAACGCCTCTTTTCCCTTTGTCATAAACACCAAATTTTAAAAATCCAAACATAGCGAGAAAATAAAAAATAAGAGAGAGAGAGCATACTTTCATAGTGATCGCCTCATATGATTTTTCTTTTTTATGAGTCAGGTTAACTAGTACCCTAAAATATTCACAAGAATACTAAACGTACCTCGATATGTTTTTTTTTTGTGGGTAACGAGGTGTCCGGGCCAATTTACGCACACCTCGACTATTTCTTGGGGGAGACCAGCATAGCAACCCAACACCATGGTCCCCAACTTAAATCACAGGCGCTTATCTGTGAAATCGAATACAAAATCTCAGCGAAGTCTAAATTCACCCTAACCAGTTGAGCTATCCATGAGTGGATATCTCGATATGTTTGTTTTACATGATATGAGAAATATTACAAGAAATTTCCTTGATCAATTGCTCATGTAGAGGCCCTGGTCGATGAAATCATTTTCCGACTGAAATTAAATCCCGAAAAACCTACGAACCTATTTTTCCTTCGACAAGTCATCGTGACGTCGATGGCATATAAAAATGAAGTAGCAAGACCCTCGTTGATTTCTTGAAAGAACGGAAATTCTTATCCACCATACATATCGTGCGTGCTATGGATTCTATCTAACTTCTTTCTTTTTCTTCATTTTGTCGTTCAAACATGTAATGCCGAGCTGCCAACTAAAAGGAACTAATTGCTCTGTCCATTGGTTGTAGGGGGGCGGTGGCATGGTTGTAGCAAACAACCATTCACGCTCTTGCATGTGAGATAATTAGATAGATTTAGCTGCCCTAACACACTGCCATGCTTCTCCTCACAAGTCAAAACCTAGCCACAACCATCCAGCTTCTCTGCCGACCCAATCTCCCTCTCCTTCTATTACCTCAAGTACACATTTACACAACGTTTGCATTGTTCACGACACCGATTAGCTACTCACCCGAAACTTGACAATAGTTTTCCCGGTTATTATACTAAACATGGCGCATGGGATATTGTCGCCCGATACTAACATTTTCGGGATGAAGTTCAGATTGTATGAAAAGCTTGGGAATCGGATGCGTAAGTTGGGATAGGTCTCAAGAACACTGTATATGAGTTCGACGACGTAATGATGGCGACGATCTTCTTTGGTAGATTTGATGATTAGAGTTCGCTTAGCATGTCCACATTTTCTTTCCAAAAGTTGACATCACACGGAAAGCAAAGAAAGACACGAAAAACAAAATGAAAAGAAGGGCCTGGCATGGATTAGATGATCAGGAAAACAAAAAGGAAGTTTGATAGTGCCAATGGGCATGACTGTTACTTTCAGGTGGCGCCACCTGCAAGTTTGACCTCAAGATCTCCCATGTTTGCCCCGGCGTCTGGTGCTCGTGTTAACCGGTGAAAGACATTAAATTTCATGCAAGGGTCAAACGAAGCTGTGCGATGATGACGATGAAAGAACGCAATCCTCAGGCTCAGAGCTCTGTCGCTTCTTTTTACCCGTTTTTTGTTCTTACCTCCTTTGTTTTCTTCAATAAATTGCAAGTTGGTTGAAAGAATAGAACCAGAGGTGGATAAAGATGAAAAGAGAGAGCAAAAATAAAGAAAAGAATATCACTTCGCCACAAGTAAACGCTTTAAATTGTTGGTAGTTCGCTCACCGACCCCTAACCAGAAGCCCACATGAACAGCCCATTTTCATTTAAGGCACATTACGCGGCTCTGCACATAAGAATCTTCACAATGTTAACCCCCGAAAAAAAATCTGTTTCTTTTTTTCCGAAAGAGAGAGAGAGAGAGAGAGAGAGAGAGAGAGAGAGAGAGAGAGAGAGAGAGATGGAGAGATCTTGAAGATTGAAAGCATAAGTACTTCCTCAGAACGAGCCTAAACTGTGTGAACCCCTATTCTTTTTTGCATCCTTTATCTCATCATACAGAGAGTCACTTTGGTGTTTCCTTTCGTTTGATCTGTCCCTGCTTCCTCAACTAATTTCATTAAAGTTCCCTCTTCATTGAATGCTCCGCAATTTATGACATTTTCCCTTTTTCTGCAGAATTAGGTGTCAAATGCATGTGTGCGCTCTACTTACACTTAGAGAGAGAGAGAGAGAGAGAGAGAGAGAGAGAGAGAGAGAGAGAGAGAGAGGAATGCGTGACATGGGCTTCTTGCGAGAGCGGCTTACATGATACTACGGATGATTGAGTTCGAGCTGGAGAAGAGGAAAAGCCTCGCCAGGGTTTTTAAGAGCTTCTCAACGACCTCACAGTGCATTTAAGGCACGCCATTACGATTATAGCGAGAGTCTCCTCATTGCATGAGTCAAGCCAGAGTGATTCATAGTGTGTGCGCGTGAGAGAGAGAGAGAGAGAGAGAGAGAGAGAGAGAGAGAGAGAGGGAGGGAGGAATGGTACATTTCAATCAACAGTCTGTCCTCCATTATTGCTCTTCTTTATCTCTTCACCTATAAATTGTCTTGCTCTCTCTGCTCTTTACTAACTATACGTATCACACTCTCTCCCTCATTTACCCTCTCTCATTGTATCTATCTCTGCATCTTCTTCTCCGTCTCCCATCTTCTTTCGTTTTGCTTTTCTTGCTTTTCAGATACATATACAGTCAATCGCATCATACATGTAATTAGGGTCCGAAGATTTTCCCTTGAAAACTTGGGATTTCGTCTCCCGGAAAGTAGCTAGCATTTTCCGGGAAGAAAAGGAAAAGGGATTTTTGCTCCTACAGGAGAAAGAAAACCAGAGGGGAGGTAAAAAGGACAGGAAATGGACGTAGCGACAGCTCTACTGGCATTAACGGCAATAACGGCCTACCTGATCTGGTTCACGTTCATCTCACGGTCGCTGAAGGGCCCACGTGTCTGGCCCGTATTGGGCAGCCTGCCGGGCCTGATCGAGAACTGCGACCGCATGCACGACTGGATCGCCGACAACCTCCTCGCCTGCGGCGGAACGTACCAGACCTGCATCTGCGCGGTGCCTTTCCTGGCCCGGAAGCAGGGTCTAGTGACCGTCACTTGCGACCCGAAGAACCTCGAGCACATCCTCAAGGCCCGTTTCGACAACTACCCGAAAGGCCCGACCTGGCAAGCCGTGTTCCACGACCTCCTCGGCGAGGGGATCTTCAACTCAGATGGCGACACGTGGCTGTTCCAGCGGAAGACCGCCGCGCTGGAGTTCACCACCCGGACGCTGCGCCAAGCCATGGCTCGGTGGCTCAACCGAGCCATCGAGCTGCGGTTCTGCCCCATCCTGAAGTCTGCCGAGCTGAGCGCCGGGCCGGTCGATCTGCAGGACTTGCTGCTCCGTCTCACCTTCGACAACATATGCGGCTTGGCTTTCGGGAAGGACCCAGGGACCTGCGCGCCAGGTCTCCCCGAGAACGGCTTCGCTTCAGCCTTCGACCGGGCCACAGAGGCCACGCTCCAGCGGTTCATATTGCCTGAGGTCATGTGGAGGTTCAAGAAGTGGCTCCGGCTAGGGATGGAGGTCGGCTTGAGCCGCAGCCTCGCGAACATTGATGAGTACTTGTCCAAAGTAATCGCCGCTCGGAAGCTTGAGCTGCTGAGTCAGCAGCAGAAGAAGGATGAGCACCCACATGACGACCTGCTCTCGAGGTTCATGAAGAAAAAGGAGTCCTACTCGGATACTTTCCTCCAGCACGTAGCGCTGAACTTCATCCTTGCCGGGCGCGACACATCATCGGTGGCGCTGAGCTGGTTCTTCTGGCTGGTCATCCAAAACCCTTTCGTGGAGGACAAAATTGTTCGCGAAATATGTACAGTCCTGACCGAATCGCGCGGCGATGATGTGGCAAGGTGGGTCGACGAGCCTCTGGGGTTTGAAGAGGTGGACAAGCTGGTGTACCTAAAGGCAGCCCTATCGGAGACGCTACGACTCTACCCCTCGGTGCCCGAGGACTCGAAGCACGTGGTGGCAGACGACGTGTTGCCTGACGGGACGTTCGTGCCGGCTGGATCGTCGGTCACATATTCAATATACTCAGCAGGGAGGATGAGGGCGACGTGGGGGGAGGATTGCTTGGAGTTCCGGCCCGAGAGGTGGTTGTCGCCGGACGGCCAGAAGTTCATCATGCAGGATGCCTTCAAGTTTGTGGCATTCAACGCCGGGCCCAGGATTTGCCTAGGGAAGGACTTGGCTTACCTGCAGATGAAGTCGATTGCTGCAGCAGTATTGCTGAGGCACAAGCTGAGGGTGGCTTCTGGGCACAGAGTGGTGCAGAAGATGTCATTGACACTGTTCATGAAGTATGGTCTCAAAGTGGATGTGCTCGGGAGGGACTTGGGGCCAATTCTGGAGAGCATTAGGAGAGAGAGAAACGAGGGAGCGGGCATCAAATTGAATGGTGAGTGTAACGGCGGTGGCGACGCGGTGGTTGGGTGTGCTTAAATGGTGGTATTGCTATTGAGCGAAGTTGAATTTTGAGTTGTGGGAATGGGAGAATTCATTAGTTGGCTGGTATCATTTGGTTTCATGATCTTGATCCGAATGATTTCGCCCCCAGGAAAAGAAGGGTGTTTTTGTATTCAAAACGATACGATTGGGTTTGGTTTTGGTCTAGGAAGGAGGTTGGTCCTTGATGAACACACACACAGATGGAGAGAGAGAGAGAGAGGCATTCATTCCTCAGCAATCGCTTGCTTGCTTGGCTGCATTGCACCCCTCGGGAAAGCCTTGAGTTCATTCTTTTGTTTTTTTTTTCCACCTTTTGTACTTACAGTGCTTGTATTTCGTTCGATTTATTTGTTTATTCGTTTCTGGTTCGGTCTTTTCGTCGGAAGCAATGTCGTTGCCCGAAAGGGCCTTCATGTTCTCAGTAGAAACTTGAAAACTCTTCTTTGCCTTCAAGAGCTTCAGTCTTGCGGCCGTAACTTCTGGATGCACTTGTCCGAATTGAAGATGCGGAACTTGGACCACTCGCAGCCACTTTTCCGGTTTCTCCCAACCTTCATGAGATGAACCATCTCAGGTAATTAGCTTGCGGGGAAGTCAGGACACATCGAATATTTGAACTAATTCTCAAGCAGGGTACTAGCCCTAATAATGCCTATCAGTCCATACAAGTGTCTACGTACATATATACATTGCTATGAATAATTGTCTATCTAACATTAATTGGACGTGAGCAACACGAAATCAGATGCATTCATGAGGGCAAATTTATCAGAGCTCTCTGGAAAATGATTTTGAGTTCTTAATAAATGAGGTGCACTATGAGGGTCAACCACGTGTTTGGGGGTAGTAGCTTAAGCTTTCACACTGACACTGTATATCCTTAAGCTTCCCATATAAAATCAAAGAACCCGTAGAAAGAATTTGCTCGGAGCTGACAAAGTCATCAGTATCCTCAGCATCTGATGGCCTCAAATCGGCAAGATGAACTGTGTATCGGTATCTAGGTGCAACCGTGCGCTGTAAGGTCTTCCCTCTGCCTGAGTTTTGAGTAGCTCATTTCACTATTTTCCTTATACTCGTGTTGCTCACTAACTCGATGCTTTCAAGTTGTTCGAGCAGCAATATCTTTTTCCCCTGATGGTCATTTCTCAGTCAAGAATTTTCTCACCAGTTGAAAATAAGTTCCACACTAATGTGCCCACGAGGTATAGTACAACAGCCACCTTAAACACATCATCCCAAGAACCTGCAAAACGGCGAAGTTGATTAAGAGCCTGAACTGAGAGGAAACAACAACACGATTGTTAAAGAGTACTAACTATGCTTGGTGTCATGCTATACCTCGTTGAAGTATGTACCCTGTTGCAGCTGTACCAAAAACCCCAGCAAGCACTCCTGCGGTATTTGAGAGTCCTAGCAGTACTCCCTGTGAAAAGACACATATTAGCTATGACAAAGTTTGGAAGAAAAGGATGCAGGGAGAGTAGGTGCATAGAAGGAAAAGACAAATTGCAGTGACAAAGAAGTGAAAGGAGATTCTATAGCCAAAAGGCAAACTTCAGTCTATTGTTTGCATTATTTAGACTTTTTTTTCTTTTCAAAATTGCAACATAAGGAGCAATAACTCACAGCATAGCGCGGCCCAATGTCTTGGTGATTGGAATAGAGACCAGACTGCGAAAATGCATCAGATCCCTGTCATACAAGTATATAATATTAATGCCGGATGTAGGGTTGTTATGAACTGACAAATTTCATGGAAAGCCCAGTCTGAAAGGCTGTTCTTTGTACAATTTACACAGATTAAGAGATACAGTGTCCACTCTGGTCATTAAGCTTCATATTCCAATATTAACTCCAGCATACAAGGTGAAACACTATGCTCAGTTTTGGAATTTGCAACACTAAAAGACTCCCTTTAGCACAATAAAGTGCAATGCAAGAATACAACATCAAGCGAACATATCATGTGGTTGGCCATATTAATCCTTGTAGGCCATTACTTCATATACATAATTTAACTGGAAGATAATCTCATGGTTTCTTCACTCTCTTAACTTTTCTCACTAAGAGCTCGGTAAAGGGTCCTCGGCTGTCCTTTCCCAGATAGTTTTCAGCAGCTTCTCACTACAGCTAATACCTCAAAATAAAAGTACTTTCAAATCATGGAGTTGAGTGTACGCACTGTAGGTCTTTTTCCAGGATAACTAACAGGTGCTTCTTCAGCACTACAATGATGATGCCAATATCTATTCATTGGACTATCAATTTTTGACACAGCATAATCTGATTTTCCGTAAACTCATACCTGACTGCATGCCATACACAGCACTGCTAGAGCAGGTGTCTTCACGTGGCTCAGCTGTGTTAAAAAGAAGGCTGGGCCCAGAAACCCAATTGATTGCATGATCTGCGTTATTAGAGGGTCAGTAAATGGATTAGTTACTCTTTTGTAGGCCATCATGTGTAAGTGAACGACAACATGCTGGTTTCTTGACCTTGCTAGCAAGTTGGCGCTCTAATGGAACAGGTGATACTTAATGCGATGAGGTTCTGTTAATAATCGATCATATAGATCATAGAAATTTAAAAGCAAGCCTCATTATTTAAAAAAAGTAGATTGCAGCAATATCATCCATATTTTTCACCAAACAGGATACACATTTTGAAGACAGCGCAGATATTACTACTTGCCTTCCGGACATTGGTGATCGATAGACCTTTGCTGACGAGGGTATCTGCAATCCATCCCCCTAGGTTTGCAAATATGGCCATGGTTAACCATGGCAAGACACAGAAGAGGCCAGATTCAGTGAGGTTGAACTTCAAAACCTGGAAAAGCATACAAGGTCGTCACACTATTGTAAACGTGACAAAAGTTCCACCGACTTTTATGATCTAAGCCAAATATAGTGACTTAAATACCGCGAATCATTAAAATATGCAGTTGGTAGAGGAAAAGGTCATGGCATTTGCTTGTAAAATTTGTAAATCATATATTTGGAAGATCTAACAGAGGCAACAGGGAGGCTGGAATTTAAGTAACTGTTCAAAGCCACACTCTATCCAAGCTTTGATGTTGCAAGAGTATGCAGATCAGCCACAAAAGTCTACAATTAGATAATGATCAAAGCTACTAAAGAGCATGTACCCTACAACTACAGGAGTTGAACTCGAATACCTGGTTGTAGTATGTGGGCATCCATGTTAGAAGAATGAAAGTTCCCCAATTATGGCAGAAGTGCGAGATTATTAGAGCCCAAACAGGCGCTTTTGATAAAATTAGTTTCCACGGAATGACAGATACGGGTTCCTTCGACATGCTGCCACTTAAGATTAGCCGTTTTTCATTTGCAGTGAGCCCTGGGTCCTCCTTGGGTGAACTATATGCCTGTAAACAAACCAAACAATGGGTGAAAAAGAAAATGTTCCATTTCCATGCATGACATCCAAGGAATAGATGCATTGAATTAATTCTCTAATCCCAACTGTAATCCCCATTCCAAAGTCTTGCTTATAAGTCACCACTTTAATTAATCTTATTCTTTTTTCCTTTCATCTATTCTGGGTGAATGCTTACTCAAGTGGCAGGCAGATAGCTGGAACTAACATTTTCGATCAAACTAAATATGATCTCATCAAACAAGCAACTGTCAAACTACAGTTCATTGGCACAAATTTTCCGACAGAAATGGAATCCTGAAGTTATAATTTTTGCTTCCAAGAACCGAAACTTCTTCATTGATCGAATGTTTTATGTCTGTGCTACGATTATGGGATGGAAACTGACTCATACTTTTCTAAGCCAAATTGCAAACCATATGCTTCCGAGGGAGCCAAATGAGTAGAAAACAGATGGCCAGCCGAATTTGTGGATCAGAGCGGGTGAGAAGGCCAACCCTGCCACAGAACCAAGATACATGCCACTATAAACTAGAGCCAGTGATCTGCTTCTCTCTGAAACTGGAATCCACTTTGAAAGTATGTTGTTCATAGCAGGCATAGCTACACCCTGTATAGAACAGCAACATAAGTGCAATGTCTGATGATTTGAAACAATCCGAGAGAAAAGGTTGATGGTGACAAGTATGCCGACAGAGTAGCAACAAGAAATGCCCATTCCCAAGGGATAATCAGCTTATGTGGATGGAACAAGGTGGAAATTAAAAAACTAGGGGTTTGTTGTGGTAATACAAATTATATTTACTTATCCATGGTAGGGAAGATTATTGTCAGACAATCAAATGAAACAAAGAAAGAGAAAGGGCCAACCTCACCGATTCCCATAAAGGCACGCATAATTAGCAAAAAGGGAAGCCCAAGTTTTGCTGCAATAGGTGTCAGAACCGTTGCTAGTGACCACCAAACAACTCCAAAACCCAACACCAGCTTCCCTCCAATTTTATCAGCCCATATGCCTCCAACAATCTATGCACAGGAAATATAGTATAAAAAGCAGTTAGATGAGGACCATGCCTTAAAACAGGAAAAAGCATGAGAATTAATGATACATATACGTATGTCCTGCAAAATTTTACATGACATTATCTAGGGATTTATATCCAGGCAAAAACAAATAATTGGACATTTGCTTAATTACTTGATGTTAATACAGAAAACATTTCCACTTCAATTCAAACCTGAGTAAGTAGATAGCCCCAGAAGAAAGAGGACTGAATTAACCCCACCGTTGCACTGTTCCAGCCAAACTCTTGAGACATTGGAAGTATTGCAATGCTCATGTTGACCTAAATACACAGTGAAACGGGTTAGGATATGCTGTAGCTTATCAATATGGACTAAGTATGAGAGCTATCTGATTCCTCACTTCCCCTGTAATAAAAATCTTCCTTGCTGCAAGAAACCAACATACAAGAAAACTGATGGAAGGAACCTTTTCTGTAGTTGTCCATGCAGTCCTAAAGATATAACATCCCAGGACCATACAGTGAGGGAACTCTTCCTCTACTAAAACTCCAGCTAAGGTTCTTCTTATATATATTTGGAAAGTGGAACAAGAAAATTACATACCCTGTCCATGTTGCACAGTAGAAATGCTGTGAAACAGAGCAGAACAATCACCCAGCGCTTTGGAAACTGCTCCCACCATGGAGATGTTTCTTGTGCACTTCCCTCAACTAAAAGAGCGTCACTTGACCCTTCTGGGACAGTTAGTGCTTCCAACCTTGCTTCTGAAATTTCACACTCCTCTGACTTATAATGAGCACGAGTTCTATTGACCTTAACAAACTCAGATTGCCTGACTGCTCCACATTTTGTACCAAGAACCTGTGGTGCATGGAGTCTAGACCAGCTGACACGACAAGAAACTGAGCAAGTATAGCAGTAACATCTTCCTCTACTTCTTGAATGAGTAAGAGTGCTGCGATAACTTTCGTCAGGCAAAGTACCCGCACTTCTGGATATTCCTCCATCAAAGGGCACAGTGACCCGGAGAGCACAACTCAAGCAACTGGATGTATATAAGTTGGTCCTGTGTCTGCACAAACTTGGATGCAAATTGCTCCCGGGAAGCAGAGCCACGGATGCAGCCACAAGACATCCTCTCGGAGGTGAAGTTCCTCTCTCTGCTTGACATAACTTGCCTGCCGACGTCGACAAGAGTTAGCCTCAGAACATAAAAGCTCTAAAATTTTCCCGATACATGCAACACTGTAATAAGAAAACCTTTTTCATCCTCCTAAAGATGACAAGAGGATAAGTACATCAAAGCGCCACAACTGAATAGGTTAGGAGCCCCTGCAAACAATAAAATAGTCCCCATCGCGCCAAATAAGGAGCCCAAGAATTAGAAGATGCCAAACCCTTTCGTTAGCAAAATTTCAAAAACCATCCCGCACTAATTAAATCGGTTTAACAAACCACCTGGGCCACTGCCAGAGCATGGAGAATCGTGAACAAGTCGTAGCAAAGTCCAAAAAAAAAAAAACCAACAAAAGAAAACCTCTATTCAGACTCTTACAAAATGCAAACTTAGGATCTGCGCCCTGCGAAAATATTCATCGCGGACGAGTCGTTGATGTGCAAATTCCATGGTAAGAGTCTATTAACCTTCGCATTACTAAAATTTCATACTGGAAGATAAACCGAGACGAAGTTATTATCCACAGCACAGTCCACCACTGGAATGCGAAAGTGTCGGCCTTCAATCACATCGACATTTTCTAGTCAGCCAATTTCACTTCAACGCAAGAGCTGCTGCATGCAACTCATCAAAGAGCGAAGCGCGACCGACACATCGTCGTCTCCCGAAGCAACCCAGCTAGCGCGCTGCTCAAACTCGAGTTCTCCCCTTCCAACTCAAACAATCGCAACTAGCGAAGAGCTCGGGCAAACCCAACCGCGGCGACCTGCCGGAATCCGCGGCGGACGGAGAAAGGCGCGGCGGAAACTGAGTACCTGAGCCGCCGAAGAAAGCGCCGAAGTCGCGGTTGGAAATCAGAGCTCCGATGGCCATGGCTCCAGCGCTCTCTCAGCTACCGAACCGAATCACTGCATTTCGATATCTTCTCGAAAGGAATGCGACGGAGGGAAGAGGATCGACTCCGCTGTGAGGTGGAGACTGGAGAGGATAAACAGAAGAGAGAGAGAGAGAAAAAATACTAAATTTTCTTCTTCTTTTTTGGTTTTGCGATGAATCGTTGGGAAAAAGCGGGGGAGACGACGCCCGAGTGGCCTTCGTGGATCCACCGACTACCGAGGAGGGAGGGGTCGAGGGATTGACACGTGGCGGTTCCCTTCCCCTTTCTCGGTTTGTGAGGGCGTTTCGCGGTCAAGGGAGCAGGACGGTGATAAAGATCGGAAGCCAGGGGTATTCTCGGGATCTCAGCCGAGAGAATCTAAATTCGCACCTGGGAGATAGGTTCTCCTCAAGCTCCACCAGGAGATTCTCCCTCCTCAAAAAGAGAAAAAAAAAATATTGGAAAAAAATAAAATGCGTGACTCCTTCTTAAAGCGTAAAAGGTGCTTTATGCAACACATTTTCAATATTCATTCATTCGGGAAAAATATCACCAAAAAAATCAAATTATTTCTGATTATATACTCTATTTCAATTCTATCCGATGTGGAATAAATTTGGATCTTTTTATGACAAAAGAATAGAATATTTATGTTATAATGAGTAAGTTTAAGGTTTTAATGACATGTGCTTGTATGATAATAAGCATAATTTAAAATTTTTCGTAATTTAAGTCCTCCTTTTCTTCATAATTTTTCTTTCATATCAACAGGGGCAAGCACAGCATGCCCCACTTTGGCATCAACCATTTAATAGGCCACAAAAGGAGATCATCCTCCATCGGTGCAGCTACCATGGAGGGCAGCCATTTACTGATCCACCAATACGGCTAACATCCCTAGAAACTCGCGCTTCACAGAAGTTTGTTTTAAGCTAACGGGGAAAATTGTTTGGCAAAGTTTTAAAAGATTTATGATTTTTTAGACGATTATCTCGAAGCTAACGTAAGTGACGATGCCCCTTCTATATCAGTGAGGACTACACTAGATCATGGATTCTTTTTTATTCTGTAGTGGTTGCTTATTTAATGGGGATGTCCGAATCAGTGAAAAAATAGATAGGAAAATGGAGAAGTAGACAACACCGATTAGTATTCTTTTTGTTCCGGCTGCTCTGAACATGTTCCCTAGAGAAACCACAAAAGCGAATCGACCCACCTTGGCAATGTACAGAGACTTGATCAAGCCATCGATCCCTTTCAACAACGTCAGTCTGCGGTTCGTTTAGACCCCGCAACATCAACACAAGCCTCCAGCAACCGGTTGAGGAGACCTTGTACCGGAATGATTGATCATGTTTCGTGCCACGTCGGATTTCATTTGGGTCAATTTTATTGCAGAGACGACGGGTGCAACCACCGGATTTCACTCACTTCAGGTTCTCACCAGCAAATTATCCTCCAACCTGCAATTCAAATCGGTAGGCAAAGATCCGAAGAACCACCATCAAGCTAACAGTCCAACCGATGGACAAAATACTGGGAAGGTGCAGCACAATTTGCTTAGTTATACTGCATTCAGAAATCCTCCCAGAGGACGTACTGCATTTTATAGCCATGGATGATTGCCGATCACTTAATTCGTTGAGTCCCCTAGGAAAGGGAAAAAATAAAAGTGAAAAGCAAGTACTTTCCTTCTAAAAGATGGATCTGCCGTTACTTTCTTCTCTTTCATTAAGGCGACAGCACGTAGATCTCCCTTCGATTCAGATGTCCTTTCAGTGTAATTTTGCTTCGAGGCTATTGAAAACTTAATTTTCTACAGTTCTAGGGTGGGTTCAACGTCCAAAATACAAGCCTATCGCTGTCAAAGTGACTTGGAACTAAACACAAGGGTGGAAGACTAGTATATGTAAATACATTGGGGTTCATTAGTTCCTCATTGAGAGGGTTGAAGTCGGATGTGCGGGCACGGACTCTCGGGCTCGCCTCTTGTCCACAAGGTTTTGAGATCGCCTCTCTGTTTCCCCAATGTCAAAAAAGTGCCTGCAGCCACAACCTCAGGAGAGTAAGTGGTGATAGCTTACGTGTGGATTGCCAATGGAAATTAAAATCTATTTTGTAAGATCTTTCGCGGGAAACCCAATTACAACCACCGAATAATCCCCGACGGTTATTCTGGATACACACGCAGCTACCCAACTGACAGAGTACAGAGTTCATTGGATGATTGAGCTCACCAAGTGTAAAGGGAACAATATAAAGCAAAGCAGGTTGCCCATGTCCATCCATCAAATTCAAAGCCACGTAAGTGATGAGCAGTCCTGCAGAACGTCCACAAATTCCGCATCAATGACATTTACAGGGAGCCAGAAAGAGGCATCAAGTACCGACCGAAAGTCCCTCTGGAAAAAAGTGCAGATTTTGGAGAAATGGACTATTGCTGTTGCATTAAGACCCAACTTGGAATCAATGTCCGGAGCGTCTCATACCTAGACCATAAGCAATCATTGCCCACAAGAAGTATCCTTCTCGAATCTTCTTTTTAGCCAACATATCGTACCTGCAGAAAAGGAAAAGGCAGCACCAGATCCCATTTAATTAGAGTCAGAATCATTACAAGCTAGTTGGTTCACTATAAAGCATGACCCTCAGAAAGATTGGAGAGACACAAGGGAGCGGTTATTATAAAGAAACAGGGATTACTGTAAACATACAGGAACTAAATGCAATAAGATGCAAGCTTCAGCTTATAAAGTTGATAATCACCTTAATGAAAACACCACTAGCAGACCGGGTAAAATGATATCTCCAAATCCAATGATGCTATAGCCACCCCAAGGATCAAAGAGTCGTGGAATTTTCAGAAGCATGGGGATCCCATCCTCTCCACTCTTATCTCCACGCGCAACCTGCACAGCAGAAAAAGAAAAGGTCGATCCAGTTAACCGAGATGAGTCATTTTGTGAAGAGAAAAACTGAAATTGCAAAAGTTAACTCAGTTGAAGTGATGGAAGCGATGGCAACTAGATTGGAATTAGACTGCGTCGAAAGAGAAATGGAAACATGTGAGAATTATAGGATTTTTCTTCAAGCTATTCAAGCACCAAGGAAATATGGTTTGGGCCGATCATTGGTCCACAGTGGCGAAGGAGTTGGAATCTGTGTGCTGGACAAGAAGAGAGAGCTATATGGAAGCAAATAATTTGGTTTCGAATAGCAATTTTTCGAGTGTCACTCCACCCTAGGATTTATGTATCTCATCTATTGCTGGATACAGGAATTTGCAAAAGTTAATTTCCATCAGCCTGAGGAGGAAGAATTTACTTGTCATACTCAAAATTGTTTCATGTGAAGTGAAGCTTATTTTTGTGATGAGTAGCTAGCTCAAACAGTACTTGATTAACGTCTTTTAGTGGATTTATGTTTAGTGAGAATCATGAGAAGAGAATTTGCCAGCTTGTATTTCGTAAATCAGCCCATTCCATCTCCAGGTCAGGTCAAGATTGCTGGCCTGCCCTGGAGTTATCAATTTCATTAGCCTGAGCCAAGCACGTAAAAAAAACTTCATCCAGCTATAGATGTGACCAGATTAGCAGTTTTCTTGTAAACTAGGTTCATGTACTTCACTTGCTTTAGAGCAACCTTAGCTTTCTCAGAAGTGCTATGCGGAAAGTGATGTAAAACAAGCAGACAAGCTTCAGAAAGAGTTGCTTACCACTATCATCACACTCTCATGGAACCACCATTTAGAAACAAATACCCAGAAGATGTCATACAAGAAAGCACAGCTGAGAAGCACTGTCCCAACCTGTTCAATAAAAGAGCAAGAGATCATGTAATAGCACATTCATCTGCATTTTCTTTGATGCATAAAAGCACAAATTTTTATGAATATTCATAGACATCCTTCTATATTGACGGCAGAGCTTTCTGATGCTTGTCTGCTAACTTCACTGTAACACTTTGTGCATCCTGTGATCACAGGAAAGGCCTTTCCTAGCAGAGGATGTAAAATAAAAGGCAGAGATATTCCAGATAAATTTGGAAGAAAACGAAGATCTCAACAAAAAATAAGTCAATTATCAGTAAACTTCTCATATCATATCAAGTTCTGACTGTAATATATTCATCGACTATAGCTTCTGATGATCACCTTGAGATTTGGTATGCGAATAATCTGAAGCACCGTGATTATCAAAGTAATTCCCTAATTCAGACAAGGAAAAGGCAACATTAGGCGGTCTCTCTAAAAATAATGTGTCTTCTCAAATAAAAAGAAAATGAAGACAAGAGAAAAGGCAAAGCATTATATCTTACTGGATCGGAAGTAATAAAAATAAACTAGGCAAAAAGAAAAAAGCATAACGGCAATCAGATCATCACAAGAAGAAAAGTACATTGACAAGAAGCAACAGCAACAATCCTAATTCTTCAGGATTCAAATGACTGAAGGATTCAAACATATAGAAAAAAGCTGCCGCAGGTCTCCTAAGAACGACAAGGATGATAATATACTGTTATAATAGTCTAGCAAATGACACCTGTTTCCATGTCAATTATGTAACAAGTTACCTTAAGAAAAATACATTCAGCTCTTAGCGGAAAAAGAACCTCAGATATTTCTTCCCCTATCATTCAACAACTTCTATCTCCACAAATCATCATTGTAAAACCTTTCTGGGAGATACCCTGCATAATTCAGCTAATACGTTCCCAAGCTTTTTTATACTCTGACTTAACAAGTATGATCTCACATAAGAACAGATTTTGACAGCTGTCTGTAACATTTTATCAGTTCAGTTGATTCCATAAATTGCCATGATTTCCTTAATAACAGATCTATACTTTCAGACTTCTCGGCAATCAAATAATTTATTTCACTAGGTTAAGTCCTCAGGAATGGACCCTGTCCATACTTTGTCATGACACAAAAGATGTCAGATAATAAGAAAACATAAACATGATCAACGCAAACACTGCAAAAGCAGCGGTAAGAAATTTTTACCCATAGGTCAAATGTCCAAAGTACATAAATAAGTCAAAAAATGCTAACAACAGAAGCTATTGAGGCAATGAAAGGAAGCCAAACAAAATAGCGAGGTGACCACAATTTTCTTACAAGTATATCTTGACCTATCCACGCAAAGGAAATGCGGCGGAAAACTGCCCAAACAACAGCAAAGGCTATGCAGAATGGAGAAACAGCCAAAGTTAGGTGTGAAACGGCTCCAAAGACCGGCAGCTTCACAAACGATTGCGATGAATTCTCAAACCATCTGAAACTAAAAAAATTTTAGAGTCAGTCTCGTAATATTTTAAAAAATTGCTCTAAATACTTTTCGACATGAGAAAAAGAAACAGAACACAGAAAAAGATGCTTCTTTAAAAGTGACATCAATATCCTCAAATGTTGACATTTCATATCAGCTTTTACATTCATAGTGGAAAAGAGATATGGCCCAAAAAAGCACCATTCACCACTACTTGATATTGATCCTAGAGGACATCTCAACAAGTAATGCTCGTTTTAATGATCACTCATTACTCCTCAATCATTAGACCAAGCAAATCAATAGTCTCGAGGAAGTACGATAGTTTTATGAATTCAGAATATCAGGGTATTACTTGCCATGAGAGATACATTGTATTAAATAGGAAGCAAACTTAACAACTCCTTTTGATCTCAAACTTTTATCTGTATATTCCGTTAAAATTCATGCCTCTAATTAGATGAGGCGTAATAATATACCCATAAATGATTGATAAAAGTGTTAAGTAATCATGTGCATACCTTACATCCCAAATTTGAATTTCTATCTTCTCATCACATAACCATGCAAATTTTATTTCTCAAACCCATAAAATGATGCATGCTCTTTGACTAGTATATAGAAAGCAAAACATACATGAAAGAAGAGCAAAATAGGTACCATTCAAATACTGTTTTCTTTTTGGCTGGGCATTGTAGCTATGCATAACTTTGCAGACATTGTGTAAGCATCAACAAGCAAAGTACACTTGTCTTTAAAGAGTAGGAGTAATACAAAGGTTGTGTTATGTATTAAGATATTGTTACTTTAAAACTGATTAATGATAATATAAGCACGTATGTAATTTTAAAATCTGAAAATTACATACCACGAAAGTAAAGCCACCAAACAAGTTTGCAGACCCTGCAACCATAGACATATTGCAAGGTTAAATCTTGTCACATAAAATGAGTAAGAGGCAAGGGCAAGCTTAAAAAGTTCAAGGTTCTATCTGTGACTATTTTTTAATCAGTCAGTAACAGCTAGACTGCAAACACCCGGATCCTCAACTGAGTACACTGTTCTAGATCTTAACAACAAATGCAGAATGTTAATACATGTACTATTGTACATACGTCTATGCTCAGTGTCTCTAGAATAATATAAATTCAGCAAATAAGCATCAAAATGCACATCTCTAAGTCAATTTATGCACTGAGACAATGGAAATTTTCCAAGGAATGCCAACATCCCAACTTCTGAGATTTCATGCTTTTATTTGCCACAGGGCATGGTGCTTGACAGGCCACAAGTACCACATGCAAGGGACGTGTTTCAGAGGACTTGTTTTTTTGTTACTCTTTTCTACCAAAGTACAGCCAAGTTTATAAAATTTCCCCAACCAGCTACTATGTTTCTTTCCTGGGAAATGCTGCAAAAACATAAACAGAAAAAAATTGTCGAATACATACTCATTCAATATGCACATGAGAAAAGAAAACGCACCTCCACTCCACCAATGCAAAACAGAACCACCAGAACCTCAATAAACCAGTAAGACATCAGTTTGTACAGCATGACCAAGAAACATGAAGCAACTACAACAAAGAGAACAGCTGATGCCATGTTTATGTCCACAACACCTCTGGAACCAATGCCTTCAATCTCTACCAACTCGTCAGAGGCATCCTGCCATTGTTAAACTCTATATCAATTTGAAATAGCAATTACAGAGATATGGGTACTTTTGTTTTTGAAACCCAAGGCCAGAACAATCAAAATTGAGCTAGAAACAAATGTATGTAACCTTCAGCAATTTCTCACGCTCGATAACTGCTTCTCTAGCACTCCTTGCAGACCAATAAGAAGCACATAAGATGGTCCCAACAGCCATAAGCCATAAGAACACTTCTGCAACGTCCACTAATGGACGCTGGGGGGAGTATAATTGCACTGTGACTGAAAAAATAACGCACATCAATTCGCTGTTGCAAGAAAGACAAAATGCTGAAGACACAACAATGCAAGATGGAGATTCGTTACACCAATTTATTCTTCAAAAAGAAAATTCCAGGAAGCCCAAACTTTTCTAAGTATGTGCTCTCAAGAAATATAACTTAGGGTATAAGCTTCTCTAGACATGTATTTCACTTTCGCTAGACAAAGATACACATATTACACACCATTCATTTTCATGTTTATAAGCTTCTCCAAACTTGCGCCAGCATCTTGTGGAAGCATGACAGCCGGAATTCCAATCTTGACATCTGTTTCGTTCACTTCACAAACCATCTTGAAGAGTTCTGTACACCATGGCCAACATCAATAGAACATTAGATTTCATTCTCTTTTTTTCTTTTCATTTGGCAGGAGCAAGTTCATGTGATTGGAACCATAACAACTGCACTCAGTTGACTTGATAAAGCAAATGAGTATAATGCGTTCACAAGTCACATCATCCTATGACAAGTCTGTCTTGAAGCATGACAAGGAGTTAAAGGAAGGACAAGAAGGAATTCTCGATGAACTTTTGCTCATTAAACTAATTTATTTATGCAAGGAAGGACGAATTCTGAGATTATGATGACTCGCGAGTTTCTTCTGAATGTTTGAAGTGCAAAGATTACATCAATTAATGTCTATTGCTTAGCATCCTTCAGAATTGCAATCTCATCACTACAAGCAGGAAAACTTAATTTTTGGCCCGTCATTAATCAGAAAAGGAATTTATGAAAATACTTGACAGGCAGTGTCCTTCTTCAGCTTTTCATGCATATTGCCCATACGATTAGCCAAAATGCCACCCAAGAGTTGCTTTCTAGACTGCCAAAGAGTTCAGTCGAGCGCATCCTTTATCCGTTGTTAATTATTAAAGACATGGCAAGCTCCGTAGATATAAGCAACTATCAATATGTAGACATCGCAGTCCAACAACTAAAAGTTCACACAAATACCTGTACGGTTGTTTATAATAAGTATTGCAGTTGCACCAGCATCTTCGGCAACATTTGACTTAGCTGTGAAACTGCAATTACCTCTATGCACCACAACGACCTCCCCATTAAGCTATGAAAGAATTTATATAAACAAAAATCAGTGCAAGCATTCACATTATATCTGGGTTTTCAATTCAGATTCAGATGCCTCAAATAGATAAGGACTTAACCATAGATATATCAATGACTCATAATTCACAGCAAAGAAATGAACCTTTTCCTTGGGCATGCTACAAAGATCAGGAGGATCTGCGATTATAATTCTAGTATTGTTGGCATGTTTCTCTTTTGATTCTAATGTAAGGCCGAATCGAGCACCGACACCAACATACTCAATGTCTTCAACGCCATTCACCCAAGTAGGAACTTTCACCTATTATCGCAACAAGGAGGCAAATGTCAGTTCATATAACCATATGCCAACATGAGGACCATGAAGCCATTATCAAGCCTAACAGACTCTAGATGGAATAAAAAGCAATCGAACAAATTCTTCTCAATTAGTTATCCTCAATGACTATATAAACTATGCTATGTGATTATCACTGGTGCTGCAGTGAATTGACCATAAACCCGTCAGCACAACTAATAAAACATGATGTGGCATCTAAATTTTCAGCTTTCTTTCGCAGCCAATTTAATTGATTCCAGTAGCCAGCAAAATGATGTAAAAAAAATAAAGAAAGCAATTCTTTCAGAAGTAGATAGTCAAAAGATCATTAACCTAGCCCATGTGCTAAAATGGAAAGGCTAGAAGCGAACAATTATAGGAGAACATTATATTAAAAAAAAACTCATAAAGCTGAAATATATCTACCCAAAATCAATTTAACCAAGATGACTCTCATCACCAAAAATGCAATCAAGGGGTAGAAAGCATCCCATGAAACTCCTCGAAGTCAACTCTAGTAATTTATCAACCACAAGTGAGGAATTAAAATAACTAAGGTTACTTCATTTGTAGCACTAGGCAAAAGTTCTGAGCACTACCAGAGAAAATCCTAAGTCAATTTACCAAGAGATGCATCAAACAAACTCAGAAAAATACCTCAATTCAAAGCACTAATCGCCTACACTAGATATCGCCCTTCAAAACTAATCCACCACGTCAAATCAAGCAAGCCTGTGCAAATACTCTAAGACATCTATCTAAACCAAAAGTCTTTCCTCTCGCTTCCCTTTCTGCTTTTCTCTATCCCCTCATTTCCTCAGCAATTAGATCAAAGCGTCAAACGGACCAATCATCAATCAAACAGCGGCAGCAGAAACCTTGACCGAATCGCCGCCGCCACAGTACCACCACGATCACGCTTGATCCAGCACCTAAACGAAGCTAACCGCCTAAGTCACAAGCTCACAGGCTCGCTTCTTCCTCTTCTCCTTCCGTTTCAACGCCAGCCGACCACGAAACCGCCAATGGAATAAAAAACCAACAGAATACCGCAATGAAATGGCCACGCACACACACACAAAATATAAAATAGAATACGGAAGCGGAATCCTCAACTCGAGCGAGGAAGCTAGGGTTAAGAACTTTACCAAGACGAAGTTGTTATCGCAACCCGGCCTCTTGGGCGCAACATCGTCCTGGTGTACTATATCGCCGGACAGCACCCAACAGGGACTCAAGCTCGCTATCAGAAACCAGACCGCGCGGATCACCAGCTGCTTCCTCTTCATCGTGCAGAATCCAGAGCATCAAAGGAGCGCGAAGAAACGGAGCTCGGTCGCCGGAGATCGGAGCTCAGGCTCAGACCCAGTGGCGATAGACAACACGGAGTTTAGAGAGAGAGAGAGAGAGAGAGAGGGGAGAAATCTCTTGTACTTGAACTCCGTACTTTTCTTAATTATTTTCATTTCAAGTGTCGTTTTGGCGAGGACGTGAGAGGTGGGGCGCCGGGCCGGAACCGTTGTGGATTCCTCCAACAGGTTTCCCTCACTTTTTTCCACTCGTGCTTTTCCCATCGGAGAGGACGCGCGCAGCTAGCGCGTGCTTCACACCGGTCTACGAGGTTCGCACTACATCAAAACTTTCTCTTAATATATAACATGGTATATAAATTTCTTATTTATTTAATATAATCTTTAACGTTTAGCCTGCTATGCGATATGTTTCCTAAAATTTTTGTACATGTTCATCTCAAATTAATTTTTTTATAATTCAAGATTTTTAAACGAACATGTATCAAAAGTCTATATGCCACGTTGAATAATATAAAAAATTAATCGGCATAATATCAAATAAGTTAAAAGTTCATAAATCACATTATATGTTTATTTAAAATTTAAGAATCATTTGTGTCGTTACCTAAAAGAGAATAAATGGGAATTTGTAGTTGTCATGCATCAGAGCTGAACTCTAGTTAATGTCGTTAACATCTCATTGTTTAGCGAAATACGGTAGAAAAATGCAAATTCAGAAAATCTCTTGAAGGAGAGGAGAGATGCACCTTTATCGCATGGTGGGAGCAATAATCATTTCTAGGCAAGTTAATTAGGTGGATCACATCGATGCGCAGATGAATTGAGAATGACGTGATCAATGAGGCGCAAACAGAAAAATAATGCTAGATATGGTAGAATAGATTTACAAAAGTGATTCGGAAGATGGCACGACGAATTCGTATCGCGCGTCGAATGCGATCGATTCAATCGTCATTTGAAAAGCTCATATACAATCCGTTGCATTATTTGCATGCAAGCTTTGCATATCGATCTTAACTAGCCCAACGTCGCTGTCTGACCAAAAGGAAACATCGCTAAAAGTAATAATCGTCTCCACCCTTTTTTCTTCTCGATATATTGTCTATAAAATTATCGTTACTTTCGAATTATCTTTCGATG
Source organism: Melaleuca quinquenervia (assembly GCA_030064385.1). Taxonomy (NCBI): domain Eukaryota; kingdom Viridiplantae; phylum Streptophyta; class Magnoliopsida; order Myrtales; family Myrtaceae; genus Melaleuca; species Melaleuca quinquenervia. Next base: position 15,734,894 of record CM057721.1, on the reverse strand, counting down.
GGAATAGATGCGGTCCAATCTCGAATCAACAAGACTTCTACCGATATTTACAAATGATCGAGCGGTTGGCGCCTAAGCATACGTCAAGAAAAGGGCTTCAAAATCAATCCTTCGAATTGAATGGAACAATTAATTAAAGCCACATCGATCTCTTATTTCGACTTCCCTTTGCCAAAAGTAGAGGCCACCCACCGACCGTACCGATCCGCCTACAGCGCGTGAGGCGGACTGCATCTCCTTTCCCCAGAGGTGACCGGCGACTCCCTCAGCAGGTCAATAGCGCCCGTATAGGTCGTACGGATAAGCCGGCGGGAATTAAACCCAGCAAAGATCCAGTACTTCTCAGATCCACCACCCAGCATGCGCTCGTTGGCCAGTCAAAGTCAACAATCCCACCCTTCCATCCCTCTCCCCGCGCTTCCGCTCGACTTCCCTCCTCGGTCCGGCCTCTCGCGCCGCGACACGTCATCCGGGGCGACGTGGACGCGGCAGCAGGTGAAAATCCGGACCGTCGTTGAGGAGCATACGGAAATTTAAAGGCGGGAATGGCTGGGGCCCACGCGGAGGGGTCTCGGGTCAGCTGTTCACATCTGCAAGGGTCCCAGTTTGGGCTTTTGTTTTTTCGTTGCGGGGGTGCGTCGCACGTGCGGGAGGGGGAGGGGCTCGCACGTGCGGGCCTTACTACGTTGATGAGATAGTTCGCAGGCGACCTTCCGCAACCGGATACTCGCCTTTTAAAAAAAAAAAAATTTCCCTTTTTCCTTTTTTATAAGTATGTTGGGCTCTTATCCAATTTGGGCTCAAGTGCGTCCAAAAGAACTTTTTCTTTTTTCAATAGGGTCTAAATTTATTTAATCTCGAATTGTTAATGAAAGGGGAAATTAAATTAAACAAATAAAAATAAAAAGAACAACGTAGCCGTCCACGAAAGCAACGCGGCGAACGTCAGAAAGCCAATTCGTGCCCCACGTCACGTCGCGCCGCCACGTCATCGCGGCGAGGTTTCGTGTTGAACCGAAACACCTGGATTGATGATAATACTTAAAATACTGATCGCATCACTTTATGGAGAAGGGCAAAAGTAATAAAAGAAGAGTAAGTGACGCCCACCGCAAAATCTTTCGAACATACGACACATTTACCCTTCACATATCGACGATGCTAACATGTCCAAAGTGTGAAATAAATAAAAAAAACATTATTTAGACTAAATCTCGACAAAAGGAAAATACGTCCCGCAAATAAAAGCGATAAGGGTACAACCAATCCATAAATTGTCAACGCTTCCATAAAAGCCTTCGGGTCTTTGAGCTTCCACACTTGACAGAAAAAAAAAACCTGGGACGTATTGCTCAAATTAGACAAATGACGATTGAGACGAGATTCGGCATTTTTGAAGCATGAAACGATACAAAATACCGTCTCAATTCATCCTATTTCATCGTATCTAGGATGTGATATGATTTTTTCGGAAGAAAAGGAGGATCCGAATAAGATCAATGAAAGATAAGAGATCTGAGTATATTCATATCATAACATATAAACAAATAGCAAGAACTATAATTGGTATTTTTATTACATTAGCTAAAACTTATTTGTTTGACTCATTCCATACTAGAAATAATCGCAAGAAATCTTTTGATAACACGGATTCCTATTTCTCAATGATTGATTGCAACTTTCTCCAAACCTCCAAAAAAAGCATGAAAAAAAAGGCATGTGGTTTTATCAAATCGTATGCTATGGCTCGAATCCGTATTCAATCCTTTTTGGGATTTAATTTGTTTGATGATATAAAGACACCACACTTCTCAAAAATCAAAATTATTAATCAATGAAGGAACAATATCACCATTACAAATTCCATAGGAAATGAAATGTCACAATATTTTTTTTTATTTTAACTCATAAGGAAGAAAATCGATATATGTATAGAAATTCCTGCTTGGCACATTTCATTTATATAATACCTACCCCAATACGAACTCAATTTATTATTTCGGGATAGTAACGTAGAACCAAAGGAAAAACAATTCCGATGGAACCTTTTCTTCTATTGAAGTCCATTGATGAGAAGGTGCTAAAGAAAGCTCGAACCCAATTTCTACGGTACATATAAATTTGAAATTTGTTACATCACCAAAAAAATTTGGGTAAATGTATTGTCATAGTATGGTTCGAAATTTTATCGTCACAAAAATAGGTTTCGATAAATGCATCGCAAATAAAATGTTTTAAGAATCTTTACCTTCATTAAATTTAAGTGATATCTCATATTTGGACGGTAGTGCGAAAAATAATACCCTTTTTGCTTTTATCTAAGCGTATTTAAACAGGCTTGCTCACACGAAATCACTACCATAACCTCGTGTTTTACTCGCGCGCGCATGCTCTTATGTACATCACTCCCGCTCCCGGAATGCATATGCACAAGAAAAGGCCCCCCGGGGGCAGCACAACTGCACAGAAATTTTGCCGTTGGACAAACCACAGTAGCTTTCATTGCTCTGAAGCCATTCTTGAATAGCTTTGATTGCTCTGGAGCCATTCTTGAATAGCCGACCGGACAATCCTATTCGACACGAGGTTTAAGTTTTCGAGCCGAAGATTCGTCATGGGCGAAGTGCTGTGGCCGTTCAGCCACTCCCTTATCGCCTCTGCTTCATATGTATAGCCATCCGACGCCACGAGAGGGTCTGCCATGATTTCCTGCAAAAGAAAAAAAAAAGACTCAAAAGTCGTCTTAAGAACCTGAAATATAGTGAGGTCACGTTGAACCTGGTGCCACTGCATATGAATTGGATCACGAGGTGCCAGGACAAGTTCTGTTACTGAGGTATCAAACTGAACTGGTATAAAAAGTTCCGTCACATTTACTCCCGTGAGATAATTAAGGCGAGCGCATACTATCCAGCTGTGTTCGGCTTGCGAAAGAATACCATAGAATGAAAGAAGTAGCAACTTACATGTCTTATTGGACAAATGAAATACGAAGGAGGCTGGGTATGCCCTTCACCAGGGGAATGATCAGATGACGAATATTGCCGAGTACGCTCTTCAGGAGGAGAACGATCAGACGATGATGCTTGTTCACATAGTGTTTGGATTTGTTCAAGTAGTGGCCACACCTCTGACTGAAGATCCGGCTGGTTGCTGATGTCTATCTCACAGCAACTCAAAGCTACTCTTGCCAGCTCTGTGACCTCCTCAAGTGGCCATTCCCCTGCTGTTTGATCCAAGTTGGCATCTAACTCATTATCATCCAACGCATTTTGCACAATCTCGTCCAGATTCATTGCCGCTTGACCAATAAGTAGCCGCAATAGTACAGCCCCAAATGAATAGACATCTGACTCAGCAGAAAAGTCTCCTGTTGTGCTGGAGCTAAAAGGTGTGTCATGTAATCCAAAGTCGCTCAATTTAGCAACGAAGTTGGCATCGAGAAGAATATTTTGGGGTGTCAGATCACCATGAGCTATCCCGTAAGGTTGAAAGGAGTGCAAAAAAATAAGTGCAGCACATGTATCTCTACATATCCGTATTCTTGTTTGCCATGATAGAGGGGCAGTGTCATCTCTACAGCTTAGCCGGTCTTCAAGGTTACCATTTGGGAGATATTCGTAGATGAGAGCCCAAACTTCTGGGCAAACCCCAATGAGGGTGACCAAATTTGGATGCCTCAACATGCCCGCAATGTGAACCTGAAACAGCAGCCCAGAATGACATGAGCGCCTGATTCAATATCTCAGAAAATTGACTAAAGCCTGCGTAATCACATTTCTTTAAGAAATATAGTCATAGTCACCTGATCTTTAATCTCTTCAACTTCTGCTTGAATAAAACAACAAAAGGCAAGCAAATTTACGATTTAAGTTACACGTTTTAAAAAGTTGCAAGCAATCATATTGGCATGCATATGCACAAAGTCCTTACTACAAGGTAGCCTTCAACGATTTCTTAGACCCTTTTTAGCACCATCATCCAGAGATAATCTCATTCAAATTGGCAGGTATGCAATTTTTGAGAAAATACAATTAAACTATGAATAACTCACCTCCTGATGGTACTGTGATGGGCCCTGCGAGCTATCAGAACACATCATCTTTATGGCCACTTCAGTATAACGAAGAAAACCTTTGTAAGTGCTTCCATAACTTCCTTCGTCTATTTTTAATGAAGGATGGAAATTGTCTGTAGCTTCCTGAATTTCTGACAAAGAAAACTTGGTAATGACTTCCCGATCCTGCCAGTTCAAACTTGAAGGTTCACTTGCTTGGTTTGCTGAGAGCTCCTCATTAGCTTTGAGTGCATTTTCAAACAGCATTTGTAAGTCATTTTTCTCGTTCTCGATCATTGCACATCTCTCCCTTTCTTTCTCTAGCATCTCCTCAAGATAAATCCTCTGCCTTGACTCCTCAGCACGCAAGTACTCAAGTGCACCAACCTGTAAATAGGCAGTGACATTGGAAAAATCCAAGAAAATAAGCAACACTTCCAATACTGGATCAAATTTTTTTGTGCAAGCCATAAGATTGTTGAGAGTGAGCTTCAAATCATCTAAATTAATCCTTGAAAAAAAAAAGAGTACATCGGTGCAAAGGACAAACTCCACTCAAATGGTAGAAATAATGTCAATGCTGCTTTTAAAGTTTTAACCAAGAAGGGTTTGAGAGTATTAATCTTCCAAACAAGTTTAATTCATTGTCCGTAAGTTTCTGCACTCTGTAATCTAGATTATAGGTTTCCCAATCCACGCTTGGACTGACAGTAACAATTTAGAAACTCAAATGACATTCACTGCACAAGGAAAAACTCCTGGATTTTCACACATATGTACTGCTCCAAAATTTCAACATAGCCATGACAAGCACCAGACTAGAAATTGAAGAAAACACTAAAAGAACTCATGGTGCCTGATGGTGTTGACGTGTCTCTAAAGTGGAATCATCTTAAGATTTCATATCAAGAAGTTTACTTTGCGTTTAGCCTCAATTGCAGCTTTTTCAGCTTTATGACGGCGCATCAACTCTTCGAGTGCCTCCTCTTTTGCCTTTGTGACCTCTGACATTGCTCTATCAAGTTGTTCACAGAGTTCCTCACTGTTACTTCTTTCCTGTTGGGAAATAAATGTATTTGGGTTACGCTGCCTATGAAACCAGCTAATTTATTTGACCACAAGAATAGCCGAGTAAAAGAGTAGAAAGGTTTTCTTTCCCCTTACCTCTGCACTAGATGGATGTTCATGAATGGCAGGCACCGGAGTTGTTTCTGAGCTGTGGTCTCTCCTTTCAACACCATCAAACTGAACCAAGGCTAGACTATCTACAACTTCACTAGAGTCAGATGAAGAGCTATCTGAATCTGCAGTATTCTGGCCAGATTGAACATGGGAGCTCTCCGGTAGTGACAATGTCTCAATATATGTGTAAGAGGTGCTTGAGCTACTCTCCCTGACATCAGGGTTTAGCAAATTGCATTAGCTTCATAACATATTCACTTTAAGTTGGTCAAAAGCTGTAAAATCAACTTCAGCAGCTATCTCTGTTAATCCTATCTACTTAGAGCCAGTTGCTAAATTTATAAACTAAGTCATAAGCTTTCTCTAGAAAAATTTGAAACTCATAATGTTGGGTCAATAATATGAAATCGATCTTAGTACTTCCAAGAATCGTAGAGATGGATTTTAAGTCCTCCATTCATCCCCACAAGCCAATTGGACAGGAAATGGGGCTTGAAAACCCAATTTCCGATACCGTGTTGGACATTATGCCAAAAAATTGCACCGCAATCAAATGCATTGAAAGAAAATGCGAACAGTCAACTGCACAACTCTAAAAGAAATCCATATGTCTGGCAGTGAAAGTTTGGCATGGTTATGTATACCTCAAGTACACTGGATTGCCTCTGCAGATAAACCAAATTTCACAGGATGGATGAGCATGCTGGTTCACAAACATTGCTTTTGCAGATTTAAGCTGTCCCATGCCCCTATAGGTTCAATCTTTATGTCAATGAAGGAGTGAAAATATAGCATTCATCTCAGTAAAACACTTTGTAATCAACTCCATAATCACATCAAGTAACACAAAAGCTTGAGCTAAGTAGCCATCATCTAAAATGGGCAGAAAGCAGTAGTAAGACGAAGGATGAATAATTAAACAGCTCAATGGATAAAATAAGTGGCCAAACTATCCACTCTATGGATAAAATAAGTCATAATTACGTCTCTTTCTGATCACTTTGTTAAACACAGTTATCTAGAATGTAGGGGTGGCCAAAATTTTCAATGCAATGGTTTCTGCTCATTCACTGACTCATTTAGCAGAATATGAGAACCCATGCAACATTTGTCCAAGATTTTGAATTCGTTAAAGCATCAGAGACACCAGTCAAGTGAAGAAAACACTGCATACCAAAACAAAATCCTCCATTTAGTCCATAATTCAATGGGCATTAATTAGTCCACAATTGTGAATAAAGATAAGCCATGAGTAGTACTCAATATAGTGACTATTTGCTGCTGCTCCCATAACGAGCTTCCTGATGCAATAATGCTTGACAAGGTCCACAATCCCTTGTCCTACGTCCTGCTTCTCGGCATATATATTCATCGAAGAAACCTGGCAAAGGCAGCAGCGTTTGGGAAGCAAGAATAACAAGAAACAGGACTAAGTAACAAAAATAATGTTTCCAAAGGTTTGATTGTACTTATTATCGAGATTCCTTTCAAGGTGGTATAATAAGTAATGACAATCTGCAAGGAAAATTTTCTAGCAAAAGAATTTGCTTTCAGAAACTTCCCAATGATGGACCCACATCAGGATTTATCAATGTATAATTGTCCTTGATAATAATTGTTCACAATTTCTACTTAGATATGATTGTGAACCTTCTCAAGATCAAGATGTTCTCACCTACAGAAAGTAATGACAGAAATCACTCTACCTCACTAGTTTGAATTTCCTAAACTATTTAACCCAAATGGAACCGATGGTAATGGAGTGCACCGAGAAGTCCAGACAATCAGTTCGAGATCAAAAGAGAACATCTCATCTTTCATATGAACTCGACAAAGGAAGAATTAGTATTTTCTTTCCTTGGGATAAATGCCCTAGAAGTAAAAAAATCTTGTCATGAAAGAACAATTGGGTCCTATAACTTTCATACAGTGCAACAAAATCCCGAAACTTGTCAAACTTGTGCAATAAAGTACCTCTGTTAACTCTATCTGATTTGGCTAATAAAAAAAGCTAACATGACTTATTTTATCATTATTTTTTCTTTTCGCATGGCTTTTAGTTCTCTCCAAAATTTAATTTTTTTTACTCAAACCTTAATTGAACCTTAATTAAGTGAAATCAGAAGGTGAAAAATGCTAAATGCAACCCAAGTTCAATCTCAAACCATTCAAACTCTTTCCCTGAGAAACAGAAACCATACAACGATCTGATAAGACAGGAAGAGAACCAATCTTTAAGAAATTGGGAAAAATTTATCGCATTTCTATGGCCTAAAGATATAGACCCCAGCTTCACCTTCCCCAGCTTCACCAATGAGGATTGCCAATTGACTGGCAGGGCAACAGCTTCCAGGCACTCTCCATGTCACGCAATGGTGGCAGTGGAGAAACAAAGATAATTCGACATAGGTTGATCTAGTCATTCCAGTGTTATGGAATGTCTGGAGATGGAGGAACGATCTGGTTTTTCAGCAAGACAAATTGGATCCATGGATTACAGTTGGACACTCTTGATCTACATATGGATGGCCTCATTTGAGGGAATCTTCCTAGGTGCCATTTGAGTTGTTTATAAAGATAATCATGGCTTTCTCGAGGACGAGTTCGCGAGGATGATAAGGGTCCTATAGCTGCTATGGTTGAAACCGGAGGTTGCATCGAAATGCTCTGTCCTTTGCAACATACAACACAGGAAGATCTTTGGAATCTGTTTCTTTTATCTTTTACTGCCTTTTCTTTCCTTTTTTTTTCATTTTTTAATGTCTTTTTTTATCTTGTGTCTTTTTGAATTTTCAAGAATTTTCTGATGTGACACTTGATTGGCGCCACAGAAAGTAATAAAAAAGCCATGCCAACATTTTCTGTTAGTTAAATTGGACGGATTTAACAAAGGGACTCGAATGCACCAATTTCACGAGTTTTACAACTTGATTGCACTATTTGAATGTTTTAGCGCTCAATTGAGTTTTGACGACAAATTTTAGTGCTTCTTGTGCACTTGTCCCTAATTATCTACTTTACTGCAAATGAATTACACATAACTACATACTGAAAGCCACGTCTTTTTTAAATGTAAAGAAAAATTAATCTATTACCGAAAATCTGTCAATAGAAAAACAAACAGGAAGAAACCAACCTTTGCTTCGTTACACATTTCAGTGTATGCATCCAGGATCTCGTTCACATTCTCACTCGCAAATTCTGGAGGAGATTTCACCAATTGCAAACAAAGAAAAAATTCTGTTGAATAATCACTGCAGAAGGAAAAAAGTACTAACTAGTAATGCAATCATAAACAAAAGTGCTGTTCTCATTTTCTTAAACAGAGCAATCGGTGGTCAGTGTAGACATAGAGAAAAGCATTTTTATCTCATGAATCATTCTGGAAGACTAACATGATGCCATTTCTCATCATCACATTCAAAATTGCAGGACCACCGATCTTATAATGTGGTCTAATAGTCTGTGCACAGAGTTAAAAAAAAAAAACCCGCAATCACTTTTATTTGCAAGAAACTTGAACAGAGTTTTTCACCGATTCAAAGTTATCCCCAGCAGACATCTGCCACGAGAAACTGTAGAGAGATCAACCTCCAAAATGCCATATCTATTCCTACTATCCCGCTGGCCTTTTTTGTTTATATATTTTATTTGGCTAAGTAAGCAAGAAAGTTATATTCACGACAATGATCAAATGCGGCCTAAGTATGCTAGTATCGAGTCCTAGTGACAGCAGTCACTAACTCCTACATATCTCCAAATGCTGTTACGCGTAGCTTCTTCAAGCAAAAAAACAAAAGGAAAAATGAAATTGGCTTGGCTATTTCGTCTCGTTATAATGTACATAGAAAGGAAAAAGAGCTCGAAGGTCAAGGTCAACGGCTAATGCACAAAAAAAAAAAAATCATCAAGCACTTGCACTGTAAATTTTGTTTCGTCCATCGCACCTGAACTTTGCTGCCGTTCAAAGAACCCAGCAATTTCGACTGACCCAGAAGAAAGACCCAACCACAAAAACAGGGACAAAGCTAAAACTTCCAAAGAAGCATCTTTTCAGCTCGCGGGACTCAGAAATTACCAGAGGCGCTGGGCCGACCGCCAGGCTGACGGACGTGTAGGATGCAATATCTGAACTCGCCTCCGAAGTTCTGAAGTGCCCACAAGAGAGTCGTCGGGCTCTCCGCCCCGTCGCCCCCCACCGCGACGTACACGTCCCCCGAGACCACTCCAGACGACGACCCCGCGTCTCTGCTCGCCATCGCCGTGACCGGGGGGCGCTGCGCTTCGAGCTCGGGACGGTGATCGCGGACACCACTGATTCCCCCGGCCGGTTGAGCGCTCGAGCGAAGAGACGCGGGGGCGTATGGCTTTGATGGGTGTGCTGAGCGAAGTGGGGTGGAGCCCGGTCACGAGAGAAAAGCACGCCTCAGCTCCAGACGATCGGTCACTCATATGTATATCTCAGCGGTAACTTGCTAAGGAAGGTCCAACGAAACGAAGAAGTCTTTCCTCCTTCTCTTTTCGTGCGAAAAAGACTCGGCGGAGTCGACGGTTTTCTTTTTCCTCGCAGTTTAAAGGTTGTCGGAAGGATTTTCCCCCACGCGGGTTTCGCACGCATTTGGCGGTTCCAACGAAATTGTAAACCAAAGAGAAAATGCGACTTTGTAAGCTTAGACCCAGTGAAATTCAAGGATTCAAGAAAGAAAACGTGTCACGAAAATTCGGAGTGATTTTTCTCTATTTCGAATTGTTTGATGGATAGTAAAGTTCATGGCCCGACACTCCGGCTTTAGCGTGGTTGGGTAATTTAGAGCCGGTAAAATTTGAAAAGTAAGTAAAAAGGATGTGATAAAGAGTAATGTGGTCATGGACAATAAACCAATGAGAAGATGCGATTCCATAAGCTTAGACCCAGTGAAATACGAGGATCCAAAAAAGAAAAATATGATTGACGGAATAAGTTTGTTTGAAATACAGAGCGATTTTTCTCTAAAAAATTCGAAAAGTTCCCATAAAAAGAGTTTGAGATCAACGTCGTTTGATGGACAGTAATGTTTATGGCTCGACACTCGGAATCTAGCGTGATTGGGTAATTTAGAGTGGGTAAAATCTGAAAATTAAGTAAAAAAAAATGTGATTTTGTAACCAAAAAGACGAGTTTGGAAGAGTAATATGATCACCGACAAATTTTTTCTTTTTGATCCGCCATTCTTAGGAGTATCTGCTTTTATAAGTGGTGGCGGAAACAAATGTGGGTACAAAGCATATGTGCTGAAATGTATGGTGGATATAAAGATTGATTCGATTGACAGGAACAATGGATGGATCAGCCGACCAACCTCCCACGTTTCGAGACTTTGACGTGGCCCTTTTCCACTTCGTTCGATCACAAAAAGCGGGGGAACGGGCCCACTTTTTAATTCTCTTTGATTGATCTGACGATCGTGCTTTTTTGGGTCGCATTTGAGAGAGATTATGGAAAAGGACCCTTTAGTAAATACGCCCAAAAAAAAAACAAATAAGGCCGGAAGGAATTTGCAATTACCACACCGTAATCGGAAGTATTCTGAAATCTCATCTACGGTGACCAATTTGAACATTTTAACTTTTAAGTTGTTTAAAATTTTGAAAGGCAAAAAAGAAAAGTGACCCGCAACTTCTAGGGATTGAATGTTGAGAATCGCGTTTTCTTTATGGGCTACAAAAAATCAGATGGAAAAAGAAATCAATGGACTCTTTTCTGAAAAGAAGAAGAAGAAGGAGGAGGAGAAGAGAGCAATTTCATTATAGGCCTAATTCCATTAAAAAAATTCATATTGATGAGACAAGAAATCATGTGGTCCATGTTTAGTTTGACATGGTATCTTCATATTGATGAGATAAAAGAAACATAGACTTTAGATCAAGTCTCAAATTTGCCCCATATTTTGTTTTATCTTGAAAAAATCATCAACTTTCCATATAATTTCAAATCTACTCACGTGGTCCATGTCTAGTTTGACATGGTATCTCCATATTGACGAGGGAAAAAAAACATAGACTTTAGATCAAGTCTCAAATTTGCCCCATATTTTGTTTTATCTTGAAAAAATCATCAACTTTCCATATAATTTCAAATCTACTCACGTGGTCCATGTCTAGTTTGACATGGTATCTCCATATTGATGAGGGAAAAAAAACATATACTTTAGATCAAGTCTCAAATTTGCCCCATATTTTGTTTTATCTTAAAAAAATCATCAACTTTCCATATAATTTCAAATCTACTCATGTGGTCCATGTCTAGTTTGACATGGTATCTCCATGTTGATGAGGGAAAAAAAAAAACATAGACTTTAGATCAAGTCTCAAATTTGCCCCGGATTTTATTTTGTCTAACAAAAAATCATCAACTTTCAATTTATTCTCAAATCTACTAATGTGGTCCATATCTAATTCGACACGGTATTTCCATATCGATGAGAAATTCACATCAATAAGGTGATATGAAATGTTATCTTAAAGATGAAACCGTTCTAGAATATAGAAAGTGAGAATAACTAACGATGTTTTTTAGATGATGGGGTTAATCTAGGCAAATTTAGGATAATAATGTAAAGTGATAATTTTTCTCTCAAACCAAAGAAAAAATTCGAGATGGATTTGGGATTAGACATAATGTTTAGATTTTTTTAGACATAAAAAATGTTTGAGGAAAATTTGGGATTGAATCTAAAGTTTGAGATTTTTTTTAGATAAAAAAATGTTCGAGATATGTTTGAAACTAGACTTAAAATTTAGGGTTTTTTTAGTAAATTAAACATTTCAATTATACTAGACACTGTCACATAATTCCCGAGGAAAGACATGTTGAGACACAAGACATAGGAAAAGTGCTGCATTTTCGAAATGAGTTGCCTTTCCCAAACGGTCCTCCTAAATTCTTCACCAAAAATTGCTGCATTTTCCCTGCAAAGTGCTGCCTAATGCGAAGATTCGAGGACACTTTTCCCCTCGACCATGTGAACTCTATGAAGGATCCATTGCCGTAAAAGAAAAATAGAGGAACAAGAAGAGTCTGAAAACATAACGTGGAAAGAAAAAGAAGAAGAAGAAGAAGAAGAAGAAGAGGAAGAAGAAGAAGAGGGAGATGCTGCCGTAAGCTCTGGAACGCAAGGACAATGGAAGCATTTGAGCTTTCATGACAAGGCCATTAACAAGATCAACCAAGCTCAACCCAGAACTGGATTTAGTCAGTAAGAGGGTACGGTGCATATATGCTTTTAGCTCCACCGATGAGATATTCAGAAGAGAAGTCTTCACACCTCGACATTCAACAATTTCAATACGCTTCGAAAATTTTGAAGCGTGTTTGAGGAACGGCATAAATTGAGCTATCCGCCGCTCGAAGACCGAAGCCTGTCTAAAGAGTTCGAGAGCAGATGGACAGTTTCTTCGGCGAAAAGTAGATATAAAGAAAGATATCACAAGAGATTATGAGTCAATGCTTGGAGGTGTCTGAGGATAGTCGCGATGCACTCGAATTTTACCAGCAACAAGGTGCGCCGCCATTGAACCATCAATGAAGATAAGCGAGCTGTCTGAAACTGTACAAAACTAGTAACTGCAGAGTTGCTAATCAAGAGCGCAAATGAGGCTAACTAGATTGCGGTTAAATTACGTGATATAGAGGTGCAGTTGGGATAGATTTCACGCAATTTGAAGCACATTTCATTGCATATGCACACTGAGAAATCCACTAGTGTTATGTACAGACAGTAAATGACAAGTGGTCATTCGATGCCCAAGACCAAGAAACTAAAACCCCTATCATACAATTCGATGCCAAAAAATATTAAGGTTCAACGGTTTTGCTGCCACTCTTGAATCATTGAACGGACAGTCTGATTCGGGAAGAGGTCGCGGTTTGAAAGCTGAAGATTTGTCATGGGTGAAGTATCGTGGCCGCTAAGCCACAACCTTATAGCCTCTGCTTCGTAAGTAAAGCCATCTGCTGCCACATGAGGATCTTGCATAATTTCCTAATCGCACAGTCAAATGAAGTAGATTAATCATAATTAACACATTCAGGCCAACATATGGATATTCGATTAAAACACTAAATGGTATATGCTGAGATGAACTGCCGAGATGACTCACGTGGGAGATAGGACAAAGAAAGTATTGAGGAGGCTGGTCAGGCTCTTCTGGACCAGACCGACTGGATAATGAGGCTTCAGAATGGGTTCGCAGCCTTTCAAGTACCGGCCACACGTCTGAACTAAGACATGGTCGATTAGTGCTATCACTGTCACGGCAACATAATGCCAGGTGAGCCAGCTCCTTGGCTTGCTCAAATGGCCAGTCCCCTGCTGTAGGATCCAACACAGCACTTAGATTCTCTAAATCTAAGGCACTTTGCATCACTTCATCTAAATTCAGGGCCGATCTCCCAGTCAGTAAACGCAATAACACATTACCAAATGAATAAACATCAGAGGCAAAAGATAATTCTCCTGTCATGGGGGAATGAGATGGGGTAGCACACAATCCAAAATTCGTTATTTTGGCCACGAAGTTGGAGTCAAGAAGAATATTTCCCGGTTTCAGATCTCCATGTACCATACCATAGCAAGAATGGAGAAACATAAGTGCAGCACACGTATCTGCACAAATACATATTCGAGTTTGCCAAGACAGATGGTTGCTGCTGTCACTGGCCCTGAGTTTGTCTTCAAGGCTGCCATTTGGGAGGTACTCATAAATGGCAGCCGAAGCATCGGGGCAGACTCCAATGAGGCTCACCATATTAGGATGCCTCGACTTAGTCGCAATTTGTATCTGAAACAGAACCAACAAGTATGGGAGAGTGACCCTAACACAATCCCGGCTAGCAAGACAAAGATTACTAGATTACCATAGTCAAGAAATATCTTTATCATTCATATATCAGGCTGTCCCTAAATAAAACAATAAACAGATCTGCAGTATGTTTAAGATCTAGATCACATCATTAATCTTTAAGCAAATTAGAGTCACCAGCGTGCTTCTGAAGTTTTTGCAACCGTTTAGCCTTTTCCTGGTACCCTAGGCAACTTCATAATGCCATTGCCCTAATAATCCTTTAGTTAAATTCTTTTGTGTCCCTTCCAGGAAATTCCAATGATGCACAACTACCTTACCTCACGATTGTAGATGGAGAGGTGCAACATCTTTATGGCCACTTGCGTGTGATGAAGCAAACCTCTGTAAGTGCTCCCATACTCCCCTTCCTCAATCATTAATGAGGGATCAAAACTCTCGGTAGCTTCCTGTATTTCTAAGAACGAAAACTCTGAAATTAAGTCCTGTCCACGTGCTCTGGACGGTTCACTTGTTTGGTTAGCCAAGAGTTCTTCGTTCAGCATCTGTAGTTCCTCATACTGTTTCTTCAGCACTTGGGATGCTTCCTTTTCTCTGGCTAGCAATTCCTCGAAATCTTTCCTCAATCTAAGCTCCTCATTATATGCATTTTCAAATGCTTTAAGCTGAAAATAGGCAAGGAAATCAGTATGCTTGAAACTTCTTTTGGAATTACTTTATCCAAATAACTCATGCTGCATCAAAAGAATATAACTGAGAACCAAGTAAGGCCTCATAACAAGGATTTACTTTGCGGGTAGCCTCATTTGCTGTTTTCTCAGCTTTCTGGCGCCGGAGCAACTCTTTTAGTGCCTCCTCTTTTGAAAGTGCAACTTCTTGCATTGCTTGGTCAAGTTGCACATAGACATCGTCGCTGCAACTTCCTTCCTGAGAGGAGATAATCATCATCGATATTCATAACAGAGATATTTCCTCCCAGTAATCTATCTAACACCAGCTGTAGCGTATAAATTATGAACATGCACAGTCTAAAAAGGAAAAGAAAATTCTCACCATTCCAGTATAACTTTGATTTTGACTGTAGCGTTCATATGCACGAGCTGAACTTGACTCAGCCCTTTCATACTGAACCAAAGCTAGATCATCTTCAACATCACTAGAGTTGGATCTTGAATGAACCGAACCAAGAGAAGGACTCCTTATAGTTTGTACTCCAGATTGAACAGCACTACTTGTTGATACTGATGGAGTGATGTCCATATCGAAGGTGGTCAAATCACCTTCCCTGTAAAGATTTGGTAGGTCATATCTACTGAGATAAGGTTGCGTTCAACTAAAACTCGACATGAATTTTAGAAAAAGCTTAAGCAGCAATCTCCACTATACTCCTGTACATAAAGAGCCTTAACAGAAACCTCAAGAAGTGGATGTCCATGGCTTCCATCAGCAAATGGAGAGGGGAACCTGGGGAACTTAGCATCTCTTCAGAGAGAATTTGACTTTCATTTAACAATTTAAACCCAAAGTCTGCGAAGATCAATTCATATAAACTTCTAAAGTCAATTACAATCATTGAAAATTTGTTCCCTGAGATTTATCAGCTTCAAGCTTTCCACAATTACACTTCAATAAATATGGTCATGCATACACGTACCTTACGCAGATTAGGTGCCCACTGCAGACAAAATAAATATGACAAGATGGATGCGCATGCTGGTTTACAAATTTGGCTTTCATGGATGTGAGTTGTGCCATCCCCCTGCAACATGAAAAGCAGATAACCAGGCAATTTCGAGAATATAAATGAAAAATGAAAAAGACACAGATCTTTTGACAGATTTTTTGACAAGTACTTGTCAACTTAAAATAGAATAACAAGCAAACAACTAAACCTAGCTGTGATCATTACAATTGGCCGCTTCATTACATACAGCATTCTAGGTCCCGTCTGTCAAGATAATCCTAGTAGGTCACTCAGATAGGTAACTATGCTAGCTCATTAAGCAAAGCCCGAGTACTGATGGACCCCTAATCTAGTAACAGGACAGGGTAAATATCAGATTAGCTTGTACTGCCCAAGAATTACAGACACAACTATGAATCATGATTATGTCGTACTCAAAATAGCGTCTGTCTGCAGCTGCTCCCATGACAAGCTTCGTAATGGCATGCTGCTCGATGAGTTCTACAATCCCTTTTCCTATGTCTTGTGTCTCAACATGTCTTTTCTGCACAGGAACCTGAAGAAAGAAACCGTAGTTTGCGCACATAAATACACTCTGAAACTTTTGATTTGGTGGCAGTAGTTCTAGTCTTCTAGCAATTTCGGCGTCAGGTAAAATAAATAACCACGATATGGGAGATTGGCCCGCCATGTCGGTTGAATTATTCACAAAGAATAGAGAGCTTTTTGCAGTAAATAAAAATTTTCAGAAGCAACAAATGTGTGCTATAGAAGAAAGGTACCAACCCTTGCTTGGTTACACATGTGAATGTACTCATCCAGAATGATTTCCATCTCTTGCCTTGCGAGTTCTTCAGGATTCCTGGATCCACTATGATAAAATGGGTGTGCTGCGAAGGGGAGTTCAACCACATAAAGGAAACTACTATTAAAAAACTATGACAGTGGAAAATTACATCAACTAGAATTGGAAAGGAATACTAGCAATTTGCTCGTATACAAATATTATATTTCTAGAGTGAGTCGTTCTTACGAGCCAGAGAAAACTTATCTCCCAAACCATTTTGCAGATGCATCATCCCTCAGACAATGATACTAAGTAGTGAACTAATTGAGATTCAACCGTGCCGTTGTAACACATATTAGTGTTGATGCAAGAGTCATCGCGAGCTATTTTTACACCCAAAGTCAACGAAAGACGCATCTACCTATAAAGTCCAATAATATGCTTGGATAGAAATGAACTTCCTTCAATGCAGTCCCACAAAACTATCATCTGAAATCAGTGGAGATCTTCTTGCTGATAGAGTGCAAGTGCACCCCAATTATTTGGAAAAAAGAAAAGGCCATGAAGCTAACCAAAAACTATCAAGTCTCCACTCCCTAGTTCACTCAACAGGATTTCACCTCGACATAAACATACTCTCGCCTTTAAGGGGATTCACAAACAATGAAGCAATCTTTTTCAACACATACCATACGGATTCAGTTGATCAAACGATGATATTTACGAGATTGACAAAGCAATCTCCTTACGTCATTACCATAATGATTACTACACGTAGTCATCCTTTGAGAATGAAAGAGCAGTAAAATCTCGAGCAAATCACCATGTGTGCTTGAAAGCTAAGAATCAAACGTTGCCGGAACATGATTGAGCGTATAAGGAGACCCTAAAGCTCATAGAAGCAAATTCAAGCCCATGTGATATGAACCATATGAAAATTCGAAAAATTCCAAGTACATGGTACTGTGTTTCCTTGCAATCCGCAGCAAACTGGAAAAAAAAAAAAAGCAGGAAAAAAAAAGAGTTTGTGGGTGAAAATCCATTGGAATGTCGTGCCACGACACTGTTCAACTCCACATTTCTGACAATCAATGATTGTAAGAAGAACAATGTATGAGATGCATTTAACTTGGCAAATCCAACACCTTCGAACCCGATCACTTACGAGATGGATTCAGCTGATGAGGCTGATGAACATGGATGATGCGGAAGTCGCCACCGAAATTATTTAATGCCCACGTGAGGGTCTTCTTGCTTTCCCCCACGTCCCTCCCCACCGCGACGTAGACCCTGTTGTTGACCACCCTCGCCGGCGATTGGCCGTCGCTGAACTGCATCATCGCCGCCGCTCAACTCGAGACAGGGGAAGGACCAAGCGGACGGGAGCAACTTCACCTTGGCGAGAGACGCAGATCGGTGATGACCCAGATGAGCTTTTCCCCGATTGGTTTGCTTATAATTGACTGGTGTCTGCTCTTATGTTCGCGCACCGGAGGGGAATGTCCAATCAGCTTCAAGAGGGCATTCATGCAAGACAGACTAGCCAACCTTTGTCCAGAAATTGCTGTCCTCCTTCCTGAGTTTCCTCTCTCTCTCTCTACGTACAGAAGATTAAGATGGGGTTAACTTCCAAAGGAAGGCGTTTGTTTCCTTTTGTTTTCTCTATTTGTTTCCAAAGTCTTCGTGGAGTCAATGGCCAAAAGGCAAAAGCAGCAGCCTCCAAAGCCAAAGCTCGCTTTCCGGGAAACAGAGCACCTGGGGACCTTAAAAAAGCAAATCTTCAACTTGAAATTTATTTTAATTTTATAAAAGTATTTCTAACTTTAGGACCCTCTCAATTAATAGATTTCTTATATCTCCTAAAAGAAGTTTTAAATGTTAGGTCTCGTCTCGATTCTATCCTAAACGTCTTGTAAAAAAAAAATCAAACTTAAGTCTTATCTCAATTTTGTTGTATATTCTCAATTTTATTCTAAACTTTTTACAATATCATAAAAAATCACAAATTTTTATTTGAGTTATCAACCTGTTTGGTAACGTTCAAAAACACTATTATTTATGTTCTTTTGTCCGGAGAACACAAAAAGAACATAAACGCGTTTGTTTACGCTTTTAACATATTTTTTGTTCCTAGGAACACATTTGGAACAAAAATAAAAAAAACTTGCTTATTATTTTTGAACACTTTGTTTAAAAAACATTTTTTATTTTTCTTTTTTCCCCCTCTCTTGCCCTTGTGGCCTTCACCCGCCCGCCGGCTACCCCCAGCCGCCCTCCATCGGCCACACGATCGTCCATAAACAATAGGAAAAAATAATAAATAAATAAATATTATTAATCGTACCAAACCCATTTATATTCTTTTTATATTTTAATAACACTTTTACCAAATGCTCTATTTTACTTAAAAATTATTTCATGAAGTAAAAACACAAAAAAATGTTTTTATTCAAAGATTGTTTCCTGTAACAGAAACGTTACCAAATGTCTAATGTGATGTAATATTACCCCTATTGACCCTCCATCCGAAATTTAATAGAGAAATGAAAAACTCCTAAGTACAAGCCATTAAATCATTCAAAGTGTTTTTTTACGCTTTTATTCCCATAAACAAAAACCATATTTTTTTATTTATAGAAACACATTTGAAACAAAAACAAGAAAAAAAAACTTACTTATTATTTTTGAACACTTTGTTAAAAAAACACTTTTTGTTTTTCTTTTTTTACCCTCTTTTGTCCTTGCGGCCTCCACCCGCCCGCTGGCTACCCCCCAGCCGCCCTTTGTCGGCCGCGCAATCGTCCATGAACAATTGGAAAAAATAGATAATAATAAATTTATTGATCGTACCAAACGTGTCTTAATAACACTTTTACTAAACGCTCTATTTTACTCAAAAATAATTCCATTGAGTAAAAATACAAAAAAGTGTGTTCCCTGTAACAGAAACTTTACTAAACGCGCTCTAATATTACCCCTATTGACCCTCCATCCGAAATTTAATAGAGAAATGAAAAACTCCTAAGTATAAGCCGTTAAATCATTCCGAGCGCGAGCTCTCCGATCGCAAGAGATAGAACATTCCCGAGTATGAGAAATCGAAGATCAAGCGCAAAATCACTAAGGATGATTTTGACAAAACATTAATGGAGAGCAATTTAGGACTCGAGTAAAAGTTTGTGATCTTTCATAAGATAATATATTATAGTGAAATTAAAAACTGGATTTAATATTAAGATTTTGTTTATGAGATGACAAATTTAAATTAGAGCTGATACTTGAGGGTTTTTTACGAGAGAAAAAAAAGTTTAGGGTGGAATTGGGGCTTGACCGGAAACTGAGTTTTTTTATTGGACAAAAGGTAAAATTAGGATACAAATGAAAGTTTAAGATTTTTTTTTAGGATAAAGCAGAAATAGAGTGAAAACCGCCATCATGGTGCTCGAGTCAGTGTGGGAGTACAACATCACCCCCCTTTATGTGCAACTTTGCTTTTCACTTTTGTTCCCCCACATTTAATCTCGATGCTTCTTTTCTTTGTAACTGGATCCTCTGCTCCGATTCTTTCCAGGGCAGGGTTCCCGTGATATAAATCAGGGACGAATCGAACGGTCCTGATTTTTTTTTTTTAAACTTCCCCCTATTTAATGGAGAACGGACGGTTTCCGGCGCACGTGGGGTCCGGTCGCCGGACATGCTATCAAGTTTTTGTTTCAATAATTGAGACCAATCAAGATATTTGGGCAATTGCCCTTTGAAAAATTAGTCAGCAGTTGAAGATACTTTACGGTGCGCCACCGTTTTTAATGTTGTGCTCGGTGTGGCTGAATAGAATTGAATCAAGGAATGACATAGAGTGGCGATTTCTAGTATCTTTTGTTTAATAAGATGCGAGAATAAAATGGAATGAAGATTCTCGTGCTCAGCCGTAAGACATGATGTTGCAAAATCATAATATTTTTAATAATTTTCATTTAAATTGTGTGTGCCCCTAGCATACGTGCGTGCTGTCATTTGCAATATCATGCAAATTTACTCGGGAGAAAGACATCATGAGTATCAAAACTTAAGTACATCACTCATTTTGGTGTTAAAATTTTCGATCGGATCACTAAGTGTCAAATTTTTTGAAAAGCAATCATTTATGTTTTTATTCCAATTTGTTTTGCCGGAAATCCACCGTGGCATTCTTTTGTTAATATTTTGAGTCGACGTGACTCGCTAGAAAGGTTTTAATCGACATTCAAAGTATTACAAAATAATAAAATGTAAATTTAATTGATATTAACAAATAAAAAAAACTAAAAAATAAAAACGCTGATAAGGGATGGCGAGGGTGCGTGAATAGGATTTCTTTCACAAGTATCCAATATGAGGAAATTGTATGAATATGTGTGGAAAAAGAAAAAAAAAGTATATTAAGATTTGATATTTCTAAGAAATTCATTTTGCGGCAAGAAAAGATTTTATTAATTTTTGGAAAATTAGAGGGATATTGGAATTATTTGTTTACGCCTTATTTTTATAGATTAGACGATAGGTGATAGGTGATGTCTAGAGAAGACTAAAATTGCTGTGAACTCTGGAAAATAGGAGGTCTTCTTTGTTTTGTATAATGACAGCTGTCCCTAATTATCCACTGTGGCAAGGAAAAAAATTACTGACACTTGCGAAAAGAAGAAGAAGACAACATGGTGATTATGGTCGGGATAAAAGCGGGTGATAAATCAACAAAAAGGTGTTGTGATAGTAAGGGTAAATTTGAAAATCAAGAAGCAAGATAAAAACATTTTTGGCTTACGTACACAGATATAGATAAATTTTTGCAATCCTCCAAAAATGTTCCTTGAAAGATCCCAAACTAGAGTCATATGGATCTTTCCACAAATTTATACAATTCCCTTTGTAAATTGCGCATTTTTATTAGTAATTTCTATATATACTCTACGTTTCGACTATTTAGTGATAAAGTAGTTTTACTAAAAAAATTAAATGCGAGTTTTTTGGATACATGCAACGCGTGTGTACATCTATCGGCGTTGCGGAAACTATTATCTAGAGGAGGATAAACAAGTGATTGTAACTTATTGTGAACAAAATAAAGCGGAATTAGAAAGCAAGAGAAGTATCGTATGAAATTGTACCGAAGTTTGAATTTCTTGTGCATGAAAAATATTATCAAATGTAATGATAAAAAATCAAGTAAGAGAGAATTTTGCACGCAAAAATTATAATGGTTCGGTTGATAATAAGTCAACATCCACTCTTCGAGCTGACAACCAATTAGTTGTATTCCACTAATAAACTAGTTAAAGGTCACAATATTGAGTAAATCTCCCTCATTCACCATAGAATATACTAATTTTTTGATTTCCTCTCGAGTTTAGGGACTTTATTTCACTAGAAAAAAAATGCTAATATACCTATCCATGGCTGCGCTGGTGAAAATGTTTCTCAAACATGGCTTTGCGATTTAAGCGAGAGATCCTGGCAGTACTCGAGATATTGATCTGCAAATACGTAGATTCGAAAAACTAGCGAAAAGTGAAGATTCTCGATTATTAAAAATAAAAAAGTGCCAATGATTGAAGCTGTTTTGGATTTGGAATGTTTTTATTCTCGTGTGCTCTCTGTCTTCTTTTCAGTACTTTAGTCTGCTTTTGTAATTCTACGACTTAGCTATTGGACAGTCTTTGAGTAGCCATAAAAGACAAACTTTCCCTTTGATTTAATTGCCTATACAATGATTGGCTTTTAATAAGCTAAGTTTTTCGTTTTAGAATTTTTTATTGAGATTGATCACTCATTCGAAGATTTTTTCTTTTGCATAAGAAAATATTAGAGTTCGAGCCAAATCTTTAACCGATGTATATTCGTCAGATATATCTAGATCGGATGTTGTGCTAAAGATTGGATTATTAAAAAAATAAAAAAATTTCCGATATAAGAATTTGACTCAACATGGATAAAATCTAGTATCCCAAGATACCCAACAAAACCTTAGCTGAAATATTGCCATTATTTTCGTAATTTCAATAGAAGATAGTTTGCAGCTTCATTCCAATCTTCAGAATTGATATTTAGATGATTTTTCACTATCGTATGAAAAGTTACTCAACACGGGATATCGACATATTTTGCTCAATGTGTAACATCATTCACAAACATTTGTTTTTTTCAATATAATCCCATAACTTTAAACTAACATGTGATGTCAACAATAACATTAAACATTTTCATATTGTCCAGCGATTGAATTGAAGATACAATAAAAGTTAAAGGTTTAAGATCGATGTTACACATCGAGATAGAGTTTATGGATCACGTGTTTTATTGTCCTCTTTTATTAAGTAAGATACAAACAAATCACCCGAGCAATGGAAATATTAACGAGAGCTTATTGAAGGCAATACCGACGCTGAGGACCAAGGATTCGCCAAAGCAAAACACAGACCCCCGAGCCAGGCCAATCCAAAAGGGATCCAACCCATCGGATGGAGGAACCAAACTCCTATTTCACTTCGCCATCTCACCTCCCTCCTGTCCTCGTTTTCTTGCCAAATCATTCCGGCGTGAAGTGAAGTTCCCCACAGTATCATCTCCTTCACAGGATATGCAGACGCAGTTCGAAACCAGATCCCATGCAGCTCTCGACAGCATCTTCTCAGCAGATGTACGCTTCAGCGCCAAAGCACGAGGTTTCCTGGTTTTGCAGCCGCTCCTGAATCATCGAACGGGCGGTCTGGTTCGAGAAAAGATCAAGGGGATGACGGCGGATGATTCGTCGTCGCGGGTGAAGTATCGTGGCTGCTACCAAGCCAGCGCCTTATTTCCTCCGCTTCGCTAGTAAAACCATCTGCGGCCACACGAGGATCTTGCGTGATTAGTCTAAGTGTGGCATCGTCTCGCCTTGAAGCTCATTCACCAAAGCGCCTCGAATAACCTTCGGAATTCCACATCCTTTTAGTTTATTGACACTTAGCTGAATTCAGGGCATTCAAGGAAATGAGGTACTTCTTCAACTCGGAAACATCCCTCGTTCCATTCAAGGAATTAAAAGTCGATGATTTTTTATGAGGCAAAAAGAAAAAAATCGAGAGGGAATTACATCTAAACTTAAAGTTTAGATTTTTTTTTTAAAGAATTAGGTCGACAAATTAGTGTTACGAAAAAGAATTGGTACTTGTAAAATCTAAGAAAAGATGATGGTTATGCTTGGAAAAAATGCGTATGGTCACTCAATGATTGGGTATTGGGATTAAACGGGTAAATTTGGAAAGAAAAAAAAGCGGGAACAAGGAACACTTTTGGTTTCGATAGACAGACTTAGACAAATCCTTTCGGTCCTACAACCTTCCTAAAGGACTGTCAAATTTAATTTTTTTTCTTTTTGTTAAATTAATATTTCATGTAAGTAACATGTGAAAAAAAATTATTTGTGCAACAAAAAAAGGGTAATGAGAGTTTATTAAAATAAATACCAATTATAGGTAAACCTGTCAAAATAAATCCATTTTTAAATCATATTTGATTAGTCGAGTTACTATACGAGTTAATTATATCTAGTGAACAAGCTATAGATAGGTTTAAAATGGTAAATTCCAAAATAATATGAATAATGGATGGGTTAACAATTTACTTAGGCCAAACTCATCTCTATAACTCTCTCGCGTCCTCACTAGATCTCAAACTCGCTTATACAGTGCTCTCACCTGGATTTAAGTACAGTTTTTTCTAGATTTTGTTAAATATGGAAGTATTTTGGTAACATTAGTTCAATCGGGTACAGCAACATAGAAATTAATCAAAATTGGTTAATTTGGCTGGGGTAATTGGATCTGATCATACATGAAAGAGCTGCCAAGGCGAAACACAGAGGCCCAAAAGGCAAGCCGATCCAAAACGGCTCCGATCTTCTGGATCGCAAAACAAGACTTTTACATTTTACTTACCCAATTCCCATATTCCATGTCCCTACCCGACCCGAGGAGGCCCGACTGATCGTATGATCCGACCCGACCCCCGACTCAGATCCAAGCAAGTCCATTTCCCTCCTATAAATAGCCTCACGAAATCCCGCCAACGTCCAAAACACTCTCTCTCTCTCTGTAGCAGGCAGTGAACACTGAACCGTCTGCCTCCATCTCCGGATTTTTCTCTGTTAAGAGTGAATTTCATCTATCGAACGAAGTGGATCGAGCGGTGAAGATGAAGATGAACCGAGCCTGCGACCTCAGCTCCATCTCCGTCCTCCCTCCTCACGCCAGGTTCGGGGGGCGCGCTCTCTCTCTCTCTCTCTCTCTCTCTCTCTCTCTCTCTCTCTCTCTCTCGTCGTTTGGTGCGATCGTCCACTTGATTCGTTTTGGCGAATGCTTAATACCGTAGATTTAAGCAACTACCGTTCTATGTTCATTCGAGTCGATGAACATTCTCAGTCTGGTTTGCTTCAGTTCTCGCGACTGACGAGCGGATGGGCGTTGTGAATCTTCCAGTTTCGCGGAATTTTGCTGCTTCCGAACTGTCTATTTTGGCGAAAACTGCAGGGAATGATTGTCATTTGATGATCATGGCTTTATAAACTGCATTGGAGCTTGTGAGTTGTGCTTCGCTAGTTCTATTGAAGGATTGAATCAAAGATCAGTTCTAACATTTACCTGCAAATTTCAACCGAGATAAGGAGGCTTTGAGTTTGGAAAAATCTGCAATTAGATGCGGCACCATCATGATGTTCTCTCTTTTGGTTTCCTTTTGCCGGAAGTGACTTGGAAGAGATCGTGCCTGTGAGATAATATGAATTTAGGAGTTTGGCTGCCATATGAATTTCCTCATTTATCTTCCAGTTCTGGAGAAATCTCGCAATTCACAAAAATTGTAATTGTACTAATACATAGAGTGACGAGCATAATACATTTGAATACCTGTGGCATTCTTCCCTCCATTATATGCATTGCCTTCTAGAACTGCATAATCATCTGCTCTTCTTATAGAAAGAATAGAGATCAAAGTTGTTTTGCCTTCTTATGGAAGTGGAGCTTAGCTGCTCCATGCTGTAAAATGAAGAATACAGCTAAATGCTCTTTGGCAATGATATGCAGGAGACCAATGACTCTACAAGCTGGAGGAAAAGCATCACAGCTTCAAACGCAGCAACTTTCGCAACAATCATTTTCTCAGGGACTTTCATCTCAGCATGGGCTATTCTCTCAGTTCTCCCAGAATTCTCTGGATGAAGTTTTAACAAACGATCTGGTCTGGCCTTTTTTACTTTGACTATTAACATATGAACAGAAATATTTTTAGCCAGCACTTGGGATTGTTTATTCACATTAAATGCTTTCACTAGGAAATGGGGTCTAGATAATTTAAATTGGAATCCAAGTCATCTATAGTTTGAAACCCATCTGTTGCCAAAAAGTATTATATATGTTTTTTAGATCACAGAGACTCAGGTGTTGAAACAAGTTATCCAGTCTGCAATATAGAGATGTAATTTTCACTAGAAAAACTAACTTTTTTGTCACTAACTGAAGCGTCTGCACTGTAAATGGTTTGTTACATTGACATGGCATAATTGCTTAATGAGATGCAAACATAATACCTTAGCTATCCTCCTCCTTTGATGTTTCAGGAGATTTTTTAATTGTAGATGCAACAAAACTTGTCAGAAGTTAAGCTGAGATGCACCGTGGTTGCTCTGGACAAGTTTTGAGATGAAATCTATGTCAAAATTTTGTAACATTTTTATGTCTTTGGATAAATTTGCTGTACCATGATTGCATCTACCTACAATGATAATTGACAATTGCTTGCCACTTCTAAATTTTCTTTTCGTTCATCTCCTAAATATAACTCTTTCTTCAAACTTAGACTCCAGTTTTCTTTCTATAGATAGGAACATACCTCACAATGAATGAAATTATTTGAAGTGACGAGACTGGGATCCTGCAAAATCTGTATACATTTTATTACGCTGTTCATGTATCATATTTACGTTTGATGTTTGGATAATAAATGGTGAATAAACTCATATTTATGCAATCTTTCTTCTGTAAAATTTAGGTGATTGTGATTCTATCCTTCTAAATAACGAGGATTTTATTAACATTAATTTAACATCAGTTTTGCACAATTTACTTGCAGAGATATAGTTCTGGAGAACGTGAGAAATCTAAAAAGAACATACCTTCCTTAGCTGGGGTCAATCATATGCGAGAAGAGAGTCAAATGCCAATCTCAAGAAATTCCACCAGACTTATCCGGAAGTGGAGTGCCAGTTCCTCATTAGATGGCGGAAGTAAGCAGCAGAAACTATCAACGGCCACATGAATATTTCTTGAATACTAGCTGTTATTAATAGTCCTTGACACAGAAGTTCCTGAAAGTTATGTTAACTTATATCACTTGTTTATGATGTTACATGTGTGACTATATGATCCCTATTTGCACTATAATAAGTTTCCAAAACTTCAGGGAGCATTATTATTATTACTTTTGCAGGTCCACTAACGGAAGAACTCGAGCGCAGAATTGGATTAATGGAAGCTTCATTAAGCAGGTTTTCGATAGTAGTGGATTCTGTCCAGAGCGATGTCATGCAAGTAAACAAAAGAACAAAAGAATTATCCCTAGAAGGTAAATTCTCTATCCAATGTATGTCATAACAAACATGCAATATAAGATCATTTAACAGTGTTATTATAATACATTTCATGACCACTACTTACCTTCAGGCGTATGGATGTCACTAATTCGAAATTAAAGAACTAAGTCTGTCAATGAATTCTTCTTAATCGTTGTGCCAATAACTGCCAACCCAATGGAAGAAAAATGTCAATGACCTCACTACCTAAAGTTATGACAAATATGCGACTTATGCTATGTGGAACGACATGCATTTTTGCTGTGTAGGAATCTATTTTGCTTTGTCTATTTCAGTCTTCTTATTTGATGTAGTGGTATGATATGGTCATTCAGGGAGTGCTGCAAATTAACTAGTCACTGTCTGTGCCCTTCTGATTGTTGTTGCAGTGGAAAGCATACAGCAGAAGTTGATGTCCCAGGATAACTCATTGCAGCAAATGGTAACACATCAAATCCCGTAATTAATTTTGTGGTCCTGTTCAAGTATTCATGTCACATAATTGCCATGCATGACTATTAAGCACTCAATGACATGGTATATTAGAGCAAAGGACAAGAAGATATCAAAGCTAGCCTTGAATGTGGTTTTAAATCGATATCTGAACAACTCAATAAGCACACAAATGAGGACAGATCGCAGGAAGTCTTCTCAGCACTCTCAGCCTTACCGGGAAAGATAGAAGGACTAATGCTGAAACTCCAAGATCAGCTTCATAATACCTTCATCAAAGAATTGGAGGTACATAGCTATACAATTGAAAAGCTGATTTAATGTTTTGCTTAATTTATGGCCTTTTTATAGGTGAAAGCGAATGGCACTCAAGGTTCCTTGTGCTTCAGATCAATCATTTACTTTGCATTTTTTCTTGTATGATCCTTTTTAAATTTTTTTTTGAGAGTATTGTATTTCATGTCTTGAGTAATTCCAGGCAGCACGATACATCCTGCAGGACCAAAAAGCAGCAGCACCTGCTGTTCTTCCAGTAAAGGTATTTTACCAGTCTCTTAAAGATTACCCAGACTAATTGATTGCTCTATACGAAAGAAAGCAATTGAGCTTGCCAGTTGCAGGTTACCAGCATTTCCGCTGTCCCACAAAGGAAAGCACAAGAATTAGAAAGGTATGTCATCTTGTCTTTGGCGATTGCTTTGCTAAATAAGAGAAATAGATCCTCACAGCCCTGTTAGAAAGGTTAAGTAGTTCAGGGCTCAGAGGTGTCAAGCCTGGATTCGTTGTTTTGGCTGCTTACAATTTTAGAAGCGAATGTTTCATGTGAGATCAATATAACTGACAAATTGTAAGCATCAAAATATGCACTCAAGATTTAAAAGCCTATTTGGGTAGCCAGCATGCCGACACTTCTAACAGCAATATGTAGGTTTTATCCTTCTCTGCAGTCAAAGCTGAGACGCACTGACATTATCTTTTGTAAATCAACAATTTCCGTGCTGAGAATGTAGTTATCCTTTCAGAAGGGTGTTCCGATAATTATTAGAACTTGTGGGATGAAATTTATTAGCTGGTTAAATTACTCTAATTTTCTGTGTGTGGGGTGCCTCTTTTTTTTAATGGGATACACCGAACAAAAGATCACAAAAAATGAATTGCTACTTGCTGGGCTGAGGATGGATAATTATCTTGCCGGATTATTACCTGTGTCTGATCTGGGATTGCATGCTTGTTTTGATGAGTAAAAGTTTCCTGCATGCTTTTTTTGATGATTAAATAAGTTTCCTGCATGCTTACCTACTTATGTTTTGATTGACCTAATTTTCTTCTGTCCCAAGTCCCTAATCATTTTGAATTAACAAGGTGTTGGTTTCAGTTCAGCTGCAAAATCAGCAGTGCGTTTGCAAACCAATTTCGTACCAAAAACTGAACTAGGAGGGTGGACGTCAGTGAAGTCAGAAAAAGCAATTTCTAATTTGCCAATGATGAAGCACAAGCAAAAAGATGTGTTATCAAGCAAAAAGGTGTTTCTGCATTTCGAGTTTCCTTTTGCTCACCTAACAATAGATAATGACTGATAGAATATATCAATTCTTCAAACGTAGTATTTGTACAAGTTGTACTGAGTTGCTTAAAATCATCTCAGTGATTTTTGTTGCGCATATGGTCTCGTCACCCCAGTTACAGAGTGAAGTATTACTCATCTTAACTTGTGGCACTGTCAGCAGGTCAGGGTGGATGAAAAAGAATGTCAATTTGCCATTGAGTTGGATGAGGAGATTGACAGTGGATTTCATTGTTTGCTTAATGACAGGGAGACAGGTAAGGCCTTATGGGATGAGTATGTACTCATCAGCTGCTTACTTGTGAAATAAAGGGAACTATCACCAGATTCACAAAGCCATTAGGGAGTAAGATTGAGTCAAGTAGCTCCACTTAAGACTGACATATGGAACGTCATTATTTTCGGCAAACCTGACTACCATCCAGGAAAGCTCGTACATGTTAAATGAAGTAAATTTATAGATATCGCCAATATTTTATAGATATATAAGTGTACATAAAGAAGGACAATCCCTGATCAGAACTCCTTGCCAGATAGGGGAAGCTCCATAACAGATGAAGTCAAGGTAGAGACAGCGCGTATTCTAAGGAAAGCAAGGAAGAGAAAGTGGAGGTCTTCAAAAACTATAGTTATTAATTGAAGGTCGGTAACTCCTCCATCCGAGATGTTGCACATTTAGTAGTTCCTGCCTGTAGAATAGTAGATGTCTGCAAATAATATTCTCAGGAACCCTTTGCTTCAAGACAGGAAGAATTAAAAGTATGGCACATGCCATGGCATCTTGTAATGTCCACAATGTCGTATCTAATCAAACACACACAAGGACTCGTTTGTCTGTATTGGCTGATGAAACTGCAGCAGGCAAAGCGGTATATGTTTGTAATGCCTTTTTCATACTCACTGGGGGATTATTGAATATGCCAGTACTTCTTCCATGGCTTGGTGTCGGAAATAAGGCTCAATTCCTGGCGGAGAGGACACCAGCCTGGAAAAGCAGATCCAGTTGTGCCGAATAACACCACAATAAGGTATCCCCTCATCTGACCAAGCGTTGTAAACTGCCGTAACCATTAATCATAGATGTAACTCTGGTGTGACTGTGTTGCAGCAGACATTTTACCTAGTTGTTGCTCTCTCTTTCATTTACCTCTCAAGACAAAAAAAAAAAGAGTAAAATTCCACTAAGATGTGCGTGCTGGATATTTGTCTAGCATTTCATGATTGATATTCTGGAGAGTGAAGTTGTCTATCAGACTTTCGCTTATGACAACAAAACAATAGAGTGATCAGCTGAATTATGAGATGAATTTCCGGCAACTGACGGTGCCATGTGATCTCTAGCATGACGAGTGCCGCTAGCCCCATGCATAGCCCGAAATAGATCCATTTTCTCCCTTTGGGGCCAGCCCCTTTACTCCAACCTTCAAAAGAAAAGTAGCATCTTCTGCCACTGTTTTGTAGTTTTGCCCCGTACATGAATCCATTTTAAATGAATTTTTATGTCTGTTTATTTTATTAGATGACCAACTAATTTTTTGAATAATTAATCAAAATCGCATCAGTATCTTCTCCATTATTTTGTAACCTTTTCTTTAATGACCTTTTCATATATTCCCCGAATCGATTTTAAGAGACTTTGTGTCTGTTTTTTTTATTAAGCAACTGACTAATCATTTTTTAATGAATTCTGATAATCAATTATGGAATTATGTTTGGCCATTAGTTAGCATTTTCTCCCCACGCTCTCCACATACATCACACGGTTCCCTCTCAAATTTTTGTTAGGAACATCAATGTTAGGGAAGTGGAATAGAGCTTGTTTTTTTTTCTGTCTAATCAACGTAGAAGAGAAGGATGTCTAGGCAATGTGAAGGGAAGCAATCGTCCTCATCTCACGTGCAAACACAATCGTCAGAGACAAGTAACTCATCTCGATCGGTGAAATTTTATTCTCTCATAAAAGGCCCCACTTAAAAATTTAAATGGGGTATATGCTAACAAAGTGTACCGTAAGCGTAAAATCTTTTTTTTAAACTCTCATGTATTGAGTCTTTGTTATCACGTTTGACTCTCCCTGGGAGTTAAAATAAAAGCTCAGCTACAGCTCAGAAAAGAGAGAGCATCAGGCTTTAATGGGTGGTCCTAAGGTACGTCTTCCATGGACCGATTCACGATCCCATTCCCCCCAGGGACGTCATGATTCCCCACTTCATGGACACGATAAAAGAAGGAAGGCCACCCATCTTCCTTTGGGGAAATAAAAGTGAAATCATACACGCCGACCCTATCATCATCATCATCATTTTTTCTTCAAATCGAGGATTAAATTTGAAACCTGACAAAATGATAATACGACCATTTTAAACGGGAAAGTCCACTCCCTCACAATCTTCGAAGCCGGCATTCACCTAACTCGTGAACACGAACAAATGCAGCTAAATGAGACTAAAACTTAAGCGGGACGACAAGTGCGTCGTTGATAAATCGAGACTTTGGTTGTGATTGACACGTTGGGGAGAACAACTGTTTGGTGCGATCTTTACATGATAACGGGCCAGCAAACCATGGACCCTATCGCCGCAAAAGCCAGCGCTTGCATTGGTCCTTTCTCTCGAGCAGATTCGATGATCTAATCCCAACAAATTGTAGGAAACAGCAAGTTTCAGCTTCAGGTTAGGCAGTAGACGTTCCGGTTGGGTGAGCAGAATCACTCAATTTTACAAATTTTAGGGGGAAAAAACACCAGATGCATTGCAGCAACGATGAAAATGTACCTACCCATAGTCGAAATGACCTATATAAAAGACATATTCCCGTCACACGAGAAGCATAATCGCAGCCGTGGAACTTCCTAGGGAGGGATTCTGTAAGAGTGTGTCCATTATCTGTTAATATTGGACATTCATACGGCGATACCAATCGATGGGAGTGGCTGCAACCAAGATCTCGATTCTATCGCAATCATCGCTCGCTTTATTTATTTCTATATTAGGAGGAAAATCATGATTTACTAAAGGTCTTGCTTCCACAAGAATCAATGAACACATAGGATAAAAAAATATCCAAAGGAAGGCCGCGGTTCTTTCCCAATCCCGATCGTTGGGTATCTTCAAGGTCAAGCAAAGGGCAAGAAATGGCTAGTGGCAAGCTATCCAATTCACCCATTCGGCATGCAAAAAGCTCCCTCCAACAAAGCCAAATCGGTCATTCGTTCCATCGCGTGGTCCTCCAAAGGCAGGATCCGTTCTTTGTTAATGCGGTAAAGCTATTGTCTCACATGGGCCTTGTTATTGGGCAATTAATCGCCACTAGAGCCGGTAATCATCGCGGCGGGCCCCCACGTGGTCCACTAATGGGCCCAGGAGGACTCTGTTCAGGCCGAACCTTGCCTCGCGTCACATCAAAGCATAAAAATGGAAAAACGGGAAGAGAAAAAAAAAAAACAAATCGTGGCGAACTTTTAAAAAAAAATCTCTTAACTTTACATCAAATCTCCGTCTTATGTTAGGCTTCTTTTTCTTTGTCTAGAAAAATCTCGAACTTTCATTCTATTATCTAAACTGCATGTACGTCCAAAAATCTTTATTGACTTTTTTTTATTCAAATTATCAATATCATGATTAGCTAGAGATTTTTATTATCAACAAGGTCACATTCGTATGCAATAAGTGAAAATAGACCAAAAAAAAACACAATAAGCTCTAAGGAAAACAAAGTAGATTCAAGTTTCAAAAATTAGGATCCGGCTCTAATTCGAAATCTAAATCATGAATTGAACATATCTAAGTGCAGTATCTTATGTTGATAATTTTGAAAAAATCAATGGCGTTTTTTGGACGCCTCGCCAAATTTGGGATTGAAGTGAAAGTTGTGATTTTTTTTATAAATAAAAAAAATGTTAGAAGCAGAATTGAGATTGGACCTATATTTGAGGCTTTCGGTTTTTTTTTTTTTTTTTTGGCTGGTGTCATGTCTGATCGTGAGTAATTGTGAGCTGAGTTGTGCCTTCTTCTTTCTTCTTCCCAAGACAATCCCGTGTCCTGCAAACTATCTAGCCTTCGATCCACTTGTCGCTGCACCTGTGCCACGGAGTTTTGTGCAGATGGGAACAATTGTAACGAAGCAGATGAAACGTACTTTATTGCCTACAACGAATTACCTCTAAAGAACTTCTTTTCTAATTCGATTAGGTTAAAGAGTGCCATTGCTGCTTGATAAATACCCACATAAGGAAAGTCGGTGAATGCCCGAATTTTCTTATGATTAATGCGATTAGCGCCGTAAAAGTCGAAGAATATCTATACAACTGTAAAGAGAAATTGTACATTCGGTATCGGCCCCAAAAATAACCAAAGGGCCAT
This sequence comes from Melaleuca quinquenervia, assembly GCA_030064385.1. Classification (NCBI taxonomy): domain Eukaryota; kingdom Viridiplantae; phylum Streptophyta; class Magnoliopsida; order Myrtales; family Myrtaceae; genus Melaleuca; species Melaleuca quinquenervia. Next base: position 15,701,326 of record CM057721.1, on the reverse strand, counting down.
GCTTGTTCATTGAGCATGCGGACTCGTCTCTATTATTCGTCACGGTGTTTGGTCATTTGAGATAGGAGGGAACGAAAATAGGCAGGGAGGATGGAAAAAAGCTCCATTGGTTTTTCCATGAACGTGAGGAAGAGGCAGGAGGAGGTGGGAGTGAATAAAGAAGAATGGTTATGTCTCGACCAAGAAAGGAAATCTTTCTTGGTCATACAGACCTCCTTAAATTACCAAATCAACTCCATCAAGTCATAACAATTCTTTCTTCTCATAGCAGTCGAGTAATCACTTAATGATGAAGCTCATGAGATTTCCTTGAAGGAGTTATCTTTCTTAGGGCCTTGACCTCACGATCCAAACTTTCTAATGTGGCGATTCATATTAAATCTTAACCGACCCAACAACCCAAAGACTTAGATATGATATACAATGTTGTTTGTGTTTGTCCTTAACCAGTTCTCCAGTAGTTATGATATGAAGGATGCTTTGTACATGTTTTTCTTCACTGATGATGAATTCGATACATGAATCTTGCACTCAAAGTTGATTTGAGTTTTAACTTAAGTGGTCACGCTATTCTCTATCAATCAAGCAATACATCATGTCGTTGACCGATATGGTTCGGGTGCATCGGATGAGAACTGATCGAGTGGAATGTTCACGTGCCCATGTTGAAGATAAGACATATTTCTCGGCTCATCATGAAAGACAATGATGAGCAGTACCCTTCAAACTTTGTCAATGCGTTGATGCTGATGCAATATCCAAAAACACCAATTTGATAGCGGGAAGCTAGTTTTCAATTTTTGCCACCCCTTAAATTTCACTAATGATTCTTGCTTCAGAGCCTCTTTCAAGGAAGGGGCTCATTTAAATTCAAAACTCGACAATCATCATTACCATCATTGTGGCTTCCCTAAAGGTTGTTTCAATGAGTGAAAGGAGGAGTGAAAAAATGGCCTCTTCTAGATCTAATTATGTTCACTAACGAATGACCAATAAGAAACTAATTTAATGTCCCTGTAAATCTTCTTTGATCTTTCTGGTTTCACTGCATAAGCACAATGTGAAGAGAGGAATAAGCATAACTTGTTCATCGATGAGCGGATTCACACATTTATTTTCTTTTCTCTCATCTGTATATTAATTATCCGAAAAGAATATATCATATTAACAAGTCAATTCGCACAAATTCAGCATAAGAAAATATCTTTCGAGAACTTAATAAGACCTTTTCTTTGAAGCCAGCATGAGATCATATATCCGTAATCCCATTGGCCTTTTCTTCACTATGATGGTCAAAAGTTCATCTTCACAAGCATGTTAGGTTCTTTCTTTGACAAACTTGAAGTGCATTAACGTTTTCTTACCAAGCCTGTCCACGACCGTAAATTACGCATCGACGGCACTTCTCTGATGTCGGCTGAGAAATCTTCGCAGAGAGAAGAACCGAAAGAAAAAAAGACAGTATTGAAAGTGAATAGGCACTCTTGTCTGCTGCTGAATGGGCATGGTTCCCTATGTATTCAATCGGCTGCAGGAGTACACGAGGAAAGGAGAAGAAGAAAACAAAAGTTCAGGGGCAATCTCGATGGGCCGAGTTCTTCAAATTGTTATTTTCTTCGAGCAAGTAAAACAAATAGTGAATTTGTCTATGTGCCAACTGCCAAGTCCTATATTTCCCTTATAAAATACATACTATTTCGTATATTATTATACCGATATTTCTTTCACGCATGCAATGTATCAATATGATAATTTAATAATCGTTAAAGTTCCTGCGCGTGTTGGGTTTTGTCGCAAATTCAAGAAAGCGTACAGCTTCTCATAATTAGAAGAAAACACATTCATATATCTATAAAGAAAAGATCGATGAATTTCATTTTAAGCTCAATTTAAATTAGCGTAGGATACAATCGATTTAATTTAGATGGAAACTTAAAGATAATATGGAGTTGCATTTACCTTTAAAAGTCGCGATTTTGTACTAATTCCGTTATTGTGCCGCGGTCGATCATCCTATTGCGGGCATTGGCTTGATTGGAGATTTTCAGGCAGAAATCTAGGACTGCAAAGCGATTTGCATTTGCCTCGTGACATTACAGAGGCTGGTTTCGATGGGGAACTCGCATGTATGTTATTTCAGTTTCTCCAGTTTGGCAGCTCGTAGAGGAGAGGACGAACGAGGACATTTCGTTGTCGTCGATGTCAAGTATCGTTTTCGTTCTGGGTCTGAAAGTGGAAAGGTGCAATACGATAGGAGCCACCCCCGTGCGCATTTCCTTCGTCACACTCATACATATGACGCCAGAGAGAGACAGAGATAATGGTGGAACGCGGAAGCTGAGAAAATGGAGGCACCCCATTTCCATACGTATCTCTCTCTCTCTCTCTTCAAAATGGGCCCCGTTTCCACTCCCACAACTGTCACTTATTTTTCTCCTCCCATCGCCGAACAGCTGCATTGTAAAAGCTCTCGCCTTTCACTTTCTCTACCCTCCTCTCTCTCTCTCTCTACCCCTTCGTCCACTTTTCTCAGTCTTTAATGGCTGCCCTTATGTAATCCCTCCACAAAAAGTAAAGGGTCGGTGCTAGACGAGCATTTGGGCCCTTCTTTTTGGCTGTCGAAAGATGCCACCATAGATTAAATGAAAAGGAAGGCAAAGCCTTTGATGCTCTTGTGGCGTTTGTCAGAATTCGCCTGAAGAATCTGATTTGTGTTTTTTCGTGGGAAGTCTGGAGTCTTTTTTGTTTTTTGTTTTTTTGTTTTGTTTCGTGATTGGTGAGAAAGAGCAGATTCCATTTGGTGGATCATGGTTTTGGTATCGAAGAGCGAGGCTGTCAAAAGTTCTCGGTCTTGACGTCAAGTCCTTTAGCATTTGGAAGAGAGTTCGAAGCATTGGATTTGTTCTTTATGAGCTGGAAGTCGATGGGCGACTTTGGATTGCATATACTTTGATTTTCAAGTGGGACATTGGATTGCTTCAGTGGAAGACTGAGTTCGATAACCAAGAGTCTGGATTCCGTTGCTTGTTTTATTGAAGTTGAGTTTGAGTTAGGGCCCATCCATATTTTGAGAGTCAATCTTAGCATGTTTGCCTCCCTCTACGATTTCTGTCAAAGGATAGTGTGCCGCCATCGTAACTTAAAAGTTTGTGGAAGGATGTTCGTGAGCAGACATCGAGGCTTTATTTTGGGATGAAAAAGGAAAGACGCAGCCTTCGATACCCTGCCCTGCTTAGGATATCATCTTGGCCTTTTTTTCTGTAGAATAGAAACCTGCCGCAGAGATTCTGATTAAGGGAGTAGCAGAGATTCTGAGGGAGCTATATTTCCGTTTCCTCCGGACAGAATCGAACTCCACAATTTTCAACTTCGAGGTATTTTCTGATGCATGCCATGTTTCTGTACATCTTCCAAGTTATTAGATCCAGTAGAGTCCTTGATTAAGGGATGATGATTTTGATTTCATCTATATGTCTCATTCCCTGCAGATTGAATTTTTGGTTCAGTTGGGATGTGTGTGTGTGTGTAAGCAGCTCTCTGCAAAACCACATTATGAGTTGTTCTCGTGGTGCGTGGAAAAAGAAGACGAATTTCCTGTTAATTGATTTGGCAGTCTGACATTGAAGGATGTGATAGCAGAACTATAGTGTAGTAAGTGTTGAGGTTACTTTAATTAACACAAAAAACGTGAGATGGTTATGCGATTTCAGAATCTTATTATCTGATTAAGCCATCATATTTGATTATTGTTTACTAGGCCTCTATTACATATTTTCCTGAATCTTTTGCAGCAGGTGTCAAAATTTTGAATGAACTTGCAGAAATTGGATTAAGTATACCTTCAACATGACAAAGAGGTCAAAAAGGCACGTGGGGAGGCATGAAAGGGATCAGTTAGGCTGCATGTGGAGTTTCATTAGTATTTTGGATTTTCGCCATGGTAGATCCACTCGGAGGCTATTATCAGATAGTAGGCGAGGAACCAGCCATGCCGGTGGTAAGGCCCCCTAATTGATTAGCGAGATTGGCATAAACTAAGTATTTTTCAGATTGAAGAATTACTGCTCATAACACATGGTGGTTTTCTGCCTACCTATTACCACATTTTTTGCATATGAAGTAGTGCGCTTGTGTTTTTCTTTGTATGTCTGTCTTCTTATGATATTGTGGGTATCAGATATTCTAGATCAACATGATTTTTTAGGTAATTAAAATTTGTGGATTGGTAAAGTTGGTAGTCATTTTATTATTTGAGTTCTATTCTGTCCTGCAGATACGCAACATTCAGTGAATAAGTTTGCGGTGTTGACCAATCTGGATGAGAAACTTGAAGTCACCCTGGTAAGATTCGACAGCATAGACTGTAGGGTTCTCAAGTTTGCCCCTTGGATGATTGTAAGGCGTTAACAACTGGGTTGTTAAGTTTCCCCGATTGGTGATTGCAAGGCCTTGATTGAGAAGGATATCCATTTTTCTAGCTGTGACTAACTGAGAAAGGTTTTTCAGGATGGCGAAGAGAGCTCAACAGTTGCAGCTGATGGGGGAAAACCCAGTGTGAAGATACTCATGGAAGAAGAAATGTTAGGCCAGCATGATACAGATGTTAAGGCAATTGATTCCAAAATAGTGTCCAAACAATCTGATTTGGGAGATGAAGATTGCAGAAGGAAAAACTGGAGAAGAAGTAAGAAGTCTTTTAGGGGAAGCTATGACATGGATGCTAATCTTTTGAGTGCCACTGAAAGCTTGTCATCCAGACGTCGTGATCTCAATGCAGACCAGGACCACACAAATAGCCATAATGAAAGTTCTATAGCGGATAACTCCGGTGGTGAGATCTGTCAGGAAACTGCTGAAGTACAGATTCAGGTAAACTCGAAACATGCTGAGCTCAAAGAAAAATTGTGTGAAACAATGAAGGAGTTGATAAATCAACAACTCAAAAGTGGGAAGCATCTCACAGAGCATGGAGGGACTCCCTTCTCTAGAGAACTGGTTAATGCACTTCAGATTCCTAACTTAAATGAGGAATCATTTTCCAAACTCCTGGAAGATCCAGACTCGATCTTGGTTAAATACATGCAAAGCTTGCAGGGTGCTCATTTGAGGAGAGAAACTTTGTCAGATTCATTTGCAGAATCTAAGGAGCAGTATGACACATCCAATGAATCACAAGAGGTTGTTAATCATAAGTCTCACAAGTTCTTTAGAAGAAATGTCAAGTCTCAGGAAACAAAGACACCTGGGGAGGTTGAAAATCCTCAAACTTCTAATAGAATTGTTATTTTGAAGCCTGGGCCAGCAGAATCAAAAAACTCTACAGCTCTGGACAGCACCGACACAATTCTAGGGCATTTGCCGAACGTTGACCATAAAGGGCAGGCCGAGAAAGCAAGCAGGCACTTTTTTATTTCGGAGATTAGGAAAAGATGGAAAAATGTGATGGGAAAGGAGCACCATGGCCGATCTCCTGGTGGTCTTATGCAAAGACTTCCTGATGGTGGTAAAGCAAACATGGCAGAAAATAATGGAATAAATTCTCCTGGCAAAGAGCACTTTTACATGGAGAAAATTGCTAGACCTGTTGCAAAAAAAAGAGAAGAAAAGACTGTTAAGCCAAGAGAGTATGAAGCAAACAGAGAATATAAAAATGTTAACGAGTCCAAGAGAAGAGTGTCTAACATCTACATTGAGGCCAAAAAGCACCTTTCGGACATGCTGAGCACTGCCGATGGAGTGACAGACTATTCAAGTGGGCAGTTCCCAAAATCTCTTGGAAGAATTCTCTCTCTTCCTGAATACAACTCTCCTCTCGCTAGTCCAGGAAAGATATCAGAAGTTACACCGATGAGATCTCCTGCCCATCTCAGGTCTCCGAGGATTGATGAAAATAAGGAGAGGCAAATAGGAGAAGCAAATGATAGCCATCAAGGTCCTTCAGCTCCAAGTACAGAAAGTGAGTTGTGCATTCTGGTAAACTGTGATGATAAAATCCAAACACCCGACAAAAATCTGACTCTATCGGATGAACCTCTTTCCAGTAATGAGGTGGAAGAGACCTCTGGTCCATACCTGAGGCCTAAAGGTAATTCAGCCCTGCCCCCCTTTTCTCCCCCCCTCCTCGTCTCTCTCTCTCACCTTTTCTTTTTTGGCTCGTATGCACTATTTTGCAGGTAACACTGAAATTCTTATAGCAGTTGACGGAACAATCAATGAAGAGCATGTCTCCAAGGATACTTCCACTGGCAGTGCTAGTCCAGCCAGCCTCCAATGCAGTGCTGAGGATCATTTGGCTGAAGATGTTGATGATGAATATACTGATCCTGACTGTAAGAAAGAGGTAAAATAATTCCAATGATGCATATTTCCTTATTTAGAGACCAAGTCATACCTTCTAGATGCCAAATGATGAATTGATGAAATGCTCATGATGTAAAATTGAATTTCTTGAGGAAAGTGTATCCAAATCCATATGTAATGTTGTAGTTTGAGTCCTATCAGTTTGTAAGGTCTACTTATCTAATTTTACTTCTAGACTTATAGTCTTTTGACAGAAACAAACATTCTATATATTTAATAATGTATTAAAATGAAAAGAAGAAATAACTCCCCAAAAGATGCACGTATTCTCTATACAAAGAAAAGTTGTATACCTAAGTCAAATTTATTTTCTGTTAGGAATAAGATAATTTAAATCCGATGCATAGCATGGATCATTACTGCTGGAACATATGATAGCGGCTTGATTAGCATTTTGTTTTGCATAACAAATCAATGCACTGCCGTCTTTCATAAAGTTAAATCTGCGAAACATGGTATTTTTAATAAATAAGAGTCTTTTTGACTAAAATGCCCTTGCACAGAAGGAAACTATGTTGTGTTTTTTCTCCTCCTCAACAATTTCAACCCCCTTCCTCTATCCAAGATTCCTCGTCACTGAATCCTCTATGAATAATGCTTCTACCTTTGTGCGCATTTGACTCTTCTCCATCTCTGAGGAAAACCAGTCACAGTGTGATTTCTTTTCCTATGTGCATAGCCTCTTTAAGAGTCATGAGCTTCATTGACCATCCTACAGCGTCAGGGGGCGTCAGGGGGAGCTCCACTAAAAAGAAGAGGTCTATCCCTCAAATAAGGTTACTCTAGGATCTAAATTCAAAGTTGGCAAAAAATAAAAATAAAAGAGAGAGAGAGAATCTAAGATCGATATTCTATGCTTTTGAATATTTGTGTTATTGACACTTTGTGGTTGATGTTGTGTGCTCTGCCCTTAAAGATCATGTTCAATATCACCAATCAAGTGCTGTTTAGCCAAAAGGATGGTTCACTGGAGGCTTCAAACTTCAGCCCCAATTTGTTGAGGTTGAAGGCAGAAACAGAAGTGCAACAAACATTTGCCTATCCTTTTTTTCTCTTGAAAAGAGAACTGTGTTTACAGACATACACAAAGTAATAACTTTAAAGTCAAAAGATTATGACACTCATAACAATCGTTTCAATTGCTGTCCCATATTCGGTGGCTAATACACATAAAGCCAATTGGGGTAATTGGTGAAAATATGGGGCTATTGTTGTTAGGATGTACTCAGGCAATGAGTTTGTGTGGTTGGACTATTGAATTAATTAAGTGTGATCTTGAAGGGGGAGATTCTTTCGGACATATGATTGGTATAGAGAATTCTTTTCAAAGTGAATGTCTTTGAACTGGAAAGGAATAGAGAAGAAAAGCAGATGTAATGAGAGAAAAAAGGTTGCAGATTGATTAGGTTAATGAACGGAAATAACAGGATACAATAAATTTACGGTCAAACTTATCCATGTTGTGAGGGTAGTATGGAATTTTCCTTTAAATTGGCTTTGTATGCAGCAGTTTCTGCTGTGGAAATAGCAGTGGCCTAATGTGTTAATAGAGTCATCTGATGTCAAACAGAATATTGAAAGCAGAGTATAGATCTTGCAAGTGTATTAGCAGTAGCAGAAAAAATTGCCTTGTATTCATCATCTTTCCTGTCTGTTGCTATCTGCTTCATTTTATGGTGTGCATTCAAGTACTATATCATATTTCCCTATGAGCAGGGGCCTCACTCCAATGACGAACTCCATGCGTCTCCATCTTCATCCCCATCAAGCTCTTCAACAATTCAGAAGGTTGTGGATCTAGAAATTGCTGTCGACAAACCTGAGAGACAAAGTCCTGTATCTGTTCTTGAGCCACTGTTCATGGAGGATGACATAAGTCCTGCAAGAAAAGCATCTCGATCTGGTAGGCCTGGGCATTTTATGAAAATTAAATATATGTACCTATGTATGTGATATTAATGGAATGCTCATGTTGTTGGGCTTACTTTTGTTGTTTGATAATTTTTCTGTAGAACCATCAATACAACCACTGAGGATCAAGTTTGAGGATGAAATGCCCCATACTCCCAAGCGTGGTATTCATATAAAAAAGTCTATGGAAGGCAAAGAATCGTTGTTGGGGTATGTAGAAGCTGTTCTGCATGCCTCTGGCCTGGGTGGGCAGGAATTTTATTTGAGATCAGAACTTTCAGACCAGCTTATTGAGCCATCGGTTTTTGATGAAGTAGATTTCTTCTATGAACAACTTCATTTTGACCAAAAACTCATGTTTGATTGCATAAATGAGGTCCTTCTGGAGGTCTATCAGTGTCACTTTGGTTGTTCTCCTTGGGTTTCATTTGTGAAGCCAAGCATTAAGCCAGTCCTTGACATCAGAAGTGCAATCCATGAGGTGTGGGAAGGAGTTCACTGGCACCTCCTCCCACTCTCTCCACCTAGTAACTTGGAGCAGATTGTTAGAAAAGACATGGTGAAGTCTGGGAAGTGGATGGACCTACGTTTTGACTCTGAAAGCATCGGATTTGACATGGGTGATGCTATTTTTGATGAGCTAATTGATGAGACAATCGACTGCTGCATGGATGAATGTTGAGGAATTGTATATTGTTTCGGGTTGGATGGGATTTTGAAAATGACTGCAGCATCGGCTCCATTAACCTATATCATTTCACAGCATGACAAGTGATTGACCTGGTGAGTTACAAGAAAACCCTGATCAAGTCATTGTAGCTTTATGGCAGGGTTTGGATCAATCTTCTTAAGCACAAATGACACGACTCTCTCTAACTTTTTCCTAGTCATGTTTTAACTTGAGCTAGTTCAACCAACAGAAGAAGCATCTGAGGCCGGTCATCCATGGTGTCTGTGTTGTACAGACGGTGACTGGTTTTTGCAAGGAACATGTTCTCCATGTTGTTCCAATGCTGATGATGGTTCTCAACTCTTAATGCTGGTCCATCCATTCCCTGCGGCCATATGCATTTTTCTCACCATACTGTAAAGTTAGGGTTCTTATAGCCTCTTGTTTTTGTGTGAGAGTGTGTGTGTGTCATTTTTCCTTATTTTCCTTTTCCAGACTATTTCCTGCATCATTTCAGGTTTGATCTTTTGGTTCATCTTTTCCCTTGTTCACTTGTTCTTCGTGTCCCTGGCATTGCTATTGCAATTGCAGAGTTTGGAGTGGTGATGATGGTCGTGACTTTTCTTTCTTAGATGTGTTTGTATAGGAGGGATACTAAGATTACACGAAAAGAATGATGTGAGTACTGTACAAGTTGTGATTAAGGTGCTTCACATTACCGAAGTTATTTTTCTTCATTCTCGTTTTGTCCGTTGTTCGGCATCGCAACCATTCAACAACATAAGTATGCAGTATTAAGAAAGCCCGCGGGGGGAGCACATGCGCTACTAATCTTGAAATTAAGCTGTTTTTAGTGTACAAATTGCATACATTTAAGTACTTTGCTTCTCCATTTCTCAATGCAACGACATTTAACTTATGTTTGTGAGAGGGAAGTTTCTCTTTGTAAATACTATTGCGGTGGGACGAAAAAGGGGATGCTTGAGTTTTTAGACGTGTAAATTCCTCTTCGACTAAAATGGGATGGTGTGACTTTGCTATTTTTCCGGTCTTGTTTTCTTCTTCCCATCCTATTCTGGTGAAGCAACTGTCTATTATCTTATACCCAGACAGCGGATGATAGAAAAACAGACCACAGGAGGAGTAGGAAGAAACTTAATCCAAAGAAGCTATTCTCGCTATGAAAATAGTACACCGTTTTGATGAACTGTCAGATATTTCAGCCGTAGAAAAGCGAACTGCTTATCTAATTGGGCTATACACTACCAAGAAAGCTTGTTTACAGATTTACGCTCAGCTTTATGCTTGAAACTTGAGAATACATGGGCTATCATGTGGACCACGCCATTTGTTTCCTACTGATCTTGTTTTCTTATGGATGAATCTACAAAGAGCACGTCTTCGATCCAGGCGACAATGTTGAATGCTAGACCTTCCAGGATTCTGGAGTAGCTCTCTAGTATTGCTTGTCCCACATCCTGCAAGATGTGTTTCTAGTTCAGCGCATCCATGAACAGCTATCAGAGAAAAAGCAAGTGCATGTATCCCAAAGATATGATGTTCTTTCTTTCGGGTTATGGTTATGATGTGCTTTTGAGTGAGATTTCAGCGAATTTAAATGATTAGCTATGGAAAAATGTAGGCAGGAAGTTTCGCTCACCTTGTTGTATTGGATCTTGCATATGTCCAAGCTTGTCTGAGAGAGCTCGGGATACCTCTGCTTCAGGGAAAGCAGTAAGCTCTCTGCTCTCTCTGCTAACATATAGTTTTTGTCACTTCGGCCAGTCTCCAGCAAGAAATCCTTTACCATGGTCCATGATGGTTTCGAATGACTAATACATGCCTTCCTCCTCCATGTATACATTGAAGCTTCGACTCTGTCAGCAAGATCGAGTGCTTCATGCTCTGACGATATGTTAAGGCAGTCCAGTAGATGATCTGGAGAGAATTTGTCTGCTGCGTGTATATATCTGTATATTGTGTCTCCAACACTCGCTCTTCCACTCTAAAAAAATGGAGAAGAGACAATTTTTTTCTGTGGATGAGATTATCACAAGCAAGAAAACGGGTAACTGATTTAACAGATGTTCTCAGAATAGGATCGGTTTAGCAGATAGCCCAAGTGATCTCATCTTTGGTGGTTGTAAAGATATTGCTGTCATCATAACTCAGGAACTTCTCACTTTTTTTTTAAACAATTGAATAAAGACATTCATTCAATTCAATTGAGGGAAGTTACGTTATTCTAGCAATAACCAAGAACTTCTCTAGACAAATGCGCGCAAGATTTTAAGATGACAGATAGTTCCATTATTCCCTTTTTATCCACTTTGGCGTAACCAAATTAGTACTCAGATAAGCGCAGCCCCAGATACAGAAAAAATAAATACAAGGATTGAACCCAACCTTTGGAAGAGATGTCATGTAAGAATCTGGGATATCCATCTCGTCTAGGAGACCACTGTTGATTGCCATAGCCGCTTTGTGAATTTGAGTCGCGCAGTCGCGTTTCTGCTGCAAATGCTTTCTTGCCTTCTCCGATAGGCCTTCAGGACTTATGCATGGAACAGGCAACCACCATTTGTCTTCTTTGCGCTGCGCGATGACTCTCCTGAACGATCCCCTACAAGTCGAGTTTGGTGACACGCTTCCGTGCTCGGCATACCAGAATTCTGTCTCCTGGAAGCTGTCCAATATTTCCTGACCAAACCACAACTTCTCATAATGCGAAAAAGAGGAATCAGACATGTCAGTTACATCTATGAACAGAACACGTGGATGCTCACCAGGAGCATCGCATCAAGCTTTCTCAATGCGGGGAGGTTGAGGAATATGTCCGATCTCGGTCTGCTTGTCATCACCTGGAAGGCCATACAACGTCATGTTTAAAGTAGACCAAAAAAAAGAAAACCATGCCACCATTTAAAAAGGTGATCTAGAGCAAAGGCACAAGCTCAAGACTTCACCTCGACAGTCATGCCGTCCGGTAAAGTCTGTAAGGTGGGGGCAAATTCCACGATGTAGTTGCAGACTGACAAAAGGCAGTTCATTTCTCTCTTCCACATCGCCTTCTTCTCGGGGTTCAGAGGCTCCAACCTCAAACTTTGCCCGAATACAGTTGCTGCGTATGGTAATAAAATGGATAGATATAAGTCAAACCATATAACATTCATAATTCAGTGGTATATTTGATTCTGCTTAATGTCAAAATCACTAAAGATTACCATAAAGATTGGTTATGGCATTTGAGATTGTGACAGCAGCGCAGACTCCTTTCCCACTCCCAGACATGTCCTCTCCTAACAAAAGCTTTGCGAATCTCTCCTTCATCATCTCAAGCTCTACAACAGCTACAAACATCAATACTCACTCGGACTAATCCATAATATCGTTCTCTTTTTTTCCAGCCGAGTACGGAAAGATATCTAATGAAAGCTGAAGTGACAAATAAATAAAAATAAAACAAAGCCATGAGAATCGGTTACCTGAATCCAATGATTCAAGATTATATAGCTTCTCATCTAGATACTGCTTTTGCTGCTTCATATCGAGTACGTCGAATGTGATCTGGTTATGGCGTCCGGATTTGACACTTGGCCAGCACAAAGGGGAAGGCTCACTAGAGGAGCAGTTGTCATCTGTCCGTTCCGAATACGTCGAGGCCTCTGAGTTAGTGCGGCAAAACATGAAAGAGTCCACGCTCATCGGGGTCTCGGTCTCGGTGGTGGATTGGTCATTTCGATCGGCTGAAGAAGGTGAAGCTCGGAAACCCTGTTCAGAATTCTCATCCAAAATCGACAACTTTCTCATTGCTGAATCAGTCGAGCTTGTGGAGTGCTCCTCAACACTGCACATCATCATGAAAAGCCTCATTTAGTGAGAGTTTGGTGTGTATTGACTCAACGCAGACTCGGGATTACAATGGAAGCACATTGATTCGTCTTATATAAACAGAGAAATTCATGCAATTCCTGAAGGCAAGAAAGATTAAGAAACATTGAAAAAGAAGAAGAAGAAAAGAAACATCAGTGCTTTTCTTTTGAGCTACAAAAGCAAAAGGGGTTTTTCATGGGTCGTTTTTGTTAGCAGGAATCTGAATTATTCACTGAAAAAATTTGCAGCAGCAAAGAGCATTGCCAAGAAAGCAATGTTCGAACAAATATTATAGAGCTGAAAAAACATGAGATTTGAAAAACTAAAGCAAAGGGCTAACCCAACAAAAGAAAGCAACGGTCCAACGTATTCTTTACGTTACCTTTAGTTGCCTCCGCATTCGAATTCGAACCTACTGGGTGTCACAACTCGCAACTAGCTATTTCAGAACCGATTTTGAAACAGTTCCCTCCTAAGCACTGCCTCTCTCTCTCTCTCTCTCTCTCTCTCCGTGTGGAATCTTTTAAAATGCAATCACATGGTTTTCAAATGCACAATCCAATCCGTCTCTTTACATGATCGAAAAACAGATATCCGTCGTCAGAAATTGCACTTCTCAGAGAAGATTTGTGGAAAGCAACTATGGAGACTCGAAAAGTAGCAGTTTTTGGTATGTGTTGAACGAGGATAAGAAATGGTGGGGGATGGGTCTCGGTTAAATAGGAGCAGCTCATCACATGATGTTGTAAAGAACAGTTCAAGAGAGTTATTTACAGACAAATTCTAGGTCTCAAGCAACTCTCAGACGTGCAATAAGTTGACCCACCAATAAGCGATGCATAAAGTATTAGGTACTCCTGTGGTTGGCGAAGATTAATTTCGCATCTGTCGTGGCCATCCCTCACCTCATCTAGCTGCTAGCCACCTTCGGCTTCAACTTAATGCACCTGATAATTGTGGGCAAAAGACAACAAAAACTGATTTTGTCCAGAACCCTGATTTGGCGTCCCCATTTCTAGATTCCCACCATCTCATTTTCTGGTTTTGCATGGGAAGCTGACCCATGAGTGCATGTTTCAGCACTGCAAAGTGTCTGAAATTGCTCCACTTGCTTTTTGGCACGATTTGCTGGAGGAGGAGTCGGAAATGTCATGCAGATTAAGTCTTGTCTGAATTGTTCACGTTGCGTATAGTGCTACAGGCATGATTTGATGGAGTAGGTGTCGGAAATGTCATGCAGATTAAGTCTTGTCTCAATTGCTGACCTTGCATACAGTGTTACTGTCACCGGATTCCAAGATTTTTTTGGCGGTCTTGTCATAAGCAGCTTGTCTCGGGGCCTAAAGTTCGCATCACAGCTCCCAACTCCCGTCCCTATGAATTCCCATTAATAACTACATTATTTGATGTGATTAAATTAATTAAATATTCCAAAAATTCTATTATTTATTCAAGAAAAGTTGCATCTCATTGGAGCATCAAGGAAGAGGGAAAAATGAAGATATTGAGTTCATCGAAAATGGACCGTCATAGCAAACATAGCCGGTCCTTATGCAATTCTTGCTAAGACTCCAATTAGAGAAAGTGACATGTCAAACAGGGTGTCTCAAACATTGATGACTTGAAAGAAAATTAGAGGAAGGAGATCATTTCAATTCTCAGAATATTGACAAATGTAGAAGTCAAATTTTTATGGTTAAGAGAAATTGAGACTCGATTTTTTTATTGAATGAAAAATTAAAGAAATGCCATTTAACTTCTCAGACGGCAATGATAGTTTACGCTTCAAAGGGCTAAAAGGAAGTTAGAGACTTGAGTTGCACAGTAGGACTTGAATATGAGTTTAAATAGTCAGCCTGGTCGGGGGTTAGCCTATAACGCATGTGATTCTTGAAATTATTGACTAGTTAGGCTTTAAAAAAGAAGAGAATATGAGTGACCGTTCGAATGACGAGACAGTGCTGTTGTTTAGAGATAGGTATCAAAGACGTGCTGCCCATTTCTCTGCTTTTAAGGGTCCTGTTCTTGCCTCTGTGCAATGGACGTGTTATAGTTAAAAAGAAAAATATATTCAATTAAAGTCAAAAGCTTATTGAATGTTTTGTGCCCCATCACATGCTTGAACCTGACTACGAGGTGGCCGGTATTTTAAATGTTTCTTTGCAGGCCATGCACGATTTTCACGGGAATGTTTAGAAAGAACATAAGGTCGGGCTGTGGTTCTCTTATTAGCCCGTGGAATCATTAGCAGTCTAGGTCAAAGAGAGCAAGAAAAGAAAGGAAAAAAATTGCTGGCTCTTATTGCCCATAAAATTTCCGAATGAGATCAAACAGTTCTATTGACGGTACACCCATCTTGGGATTTTTCATTTTCATGTGCAGATCCAATGCTTATTCTTTGAGGACTTGGCCCATCTTGTGTTGCGCATTCATTCAGTCAGCATAGATGGATTTGTGGCAAAATGGTCTTATGGCTACTAGGATTTGCTCAGCAGATCCTGTTGCAGACTGATAAATTTCATAGGAAGTACAATTTTATTGTCAGCTTCACTCGACGAAGATTTCGAAACCTTACTTTGGTTTTTCTCCGACATCTTCACCCTGAAAGGGTAAGTATATCGGATAATGCAGAGAAATCTGTGAAGCAGAGGAATAATTCGACAAAAAAAAATTGTGGGAATCTGTTGCTTTACAATGGAACCCGATTAAAGGTTCGTTTATGTGGCTGAGTGCGGTTGTCTTTCAATCCTAGTTATTCTTTATTCTGGAACTTCTATGGCTGTACTTGGAAAAGAACTTCCACCAGGAAATCTTCCAGAGACTCAGAATAGACCTGGAATTTGAAGTCTTTGGCTCTCTCTCCTGTTCCTGGAGGAAGCATTGTCTTGTCTCTCCGTGCAATTCTTTCTGTATACAAACGGATTTGTGTTAGACAAATTGTACACATCAACGAGTATAATTAAAGACATATTTGAGCTCAAATTATTTCATATTTATGCATACATTGGCAATGAATTTGAGACCTAGTGTTAGTTGCCCTCTGTAAGTGTCGTCTTCAAGAACTACATTGTATGGAGCTGGTTCAACTGCTAATAATCCTCTGTCGAGTCCCTCACTAATAATTCCACCAAGGTAAATTCTGAATTGCAAAAGGGGGGAGAAACTACATAAAGGTAAAGAATTTTAAGCTTAACCATAAGCAAAAGCAATTACAATTACTGATGCGTTGATTTGTGCACATTGAGAAAGACTAATACACAATAAGGTTATGGAGTTTAGATTATATACGTGGATTCTCCAGCAAACCTGCCCTGACTGAAGAATCCCGACTTCTTGATTCTGATCTTCAAATGGGTAGAATTTCTAACATCAGATGGTCGAAGTTCAAATGTGAATTTTTCGTTCCACAAAGCCTCATCATCTTTACCTTCATAGGCAGAAAAAAAGAAGAAGAAGAATTCGGTGAATAAAGTAGCATTAGGATTTCATTTAGTAATGGTAAAAAATAAAAACAAAAAAGTCAGCTGGAATTAAACCTGACGAAATTTTGGTTCTATGCACTTGAGCACCACATTCCACGATTAGGTAATATGTTGGCTTCCCTACAAAAATATTTACAAATTCATGTAGATGTGAATTTTCCAATACTGGTTAGGCTATGGCAAAAACAAACATAAACTTGTGATGCAAATTATTTTGAGAGAGAGAGAGAGAGATACAAATGAGATGTGAGTGCTGAATGCCTTCAGCATTTACGAGAAGCACTTCAAGAATTCCTCCTGTCATGAGCGTGTGGGAGAAGAGAGCATCCAATTATTTTGAAAGATACTATTTCAAATTTGTAACAACCCATTCACGATCGCTCTTCTCTGTAAATGAATATCGAGTGTAAGTTACATGTACCCTACATTATTATGTAATAATCTATCTCTGTTGCTAACGGACATCAGCTTAAGTTTCATGATGAAGGTAATAAATGACTATTTTCTCAAGGGTTGACTCATATTACTATCCCATTTCAAGTGATGACTTAATTAGGATTAGGGAAAAAGGTTTTCCTTTAAACCCCTTTAGTCTAAGTTATCAACCTATTCATGGCTTGTGATCTATATTTTTCAGAAATTGAAATAAGAAGAAACATGGTTCACATGCCTTTCACTATTCATCAACGGCACATGGGAAGCTGCTTTGCTTATATGTGAAGCCCAGGCCCGGTTGAGGAAATTTAGAAGCCTTCAAGTAGCCCACTATACGAGAGAACAAAATCACGTTGCCGACTAGGTTGCTAAGGCCCAGAGACTGAAGAATCTACCAAGAATTTGGATAAGTAGTCCTCCTACGATCCTATTTAACTTACTTTGTGCTGAAGGATGTAATATGTCCTGTGAAATTCCTTATTTTCTGAGCTTATAATATTATGACTTTTGACCCAAAAAAAAAGCACATGGATTTTGCTAATTTGGTCCCTAAATGTTGCAGCATGTGCATGTGCTAGTGAATGAAAGGGGAAAAAATTTGTTGAGTGACCGAAAGGAAGATCGCTGTTGCATAGCTTTCATTGAAAGTCAAGAGTAACTAAGCAGAAGCTGTCTTTCTCCTCCAATGTGACCATATCACAGGAGTACTCTACGGAAGAAAGCTCTTAAGCATTGACCATATTTGCTGAAACTAATTTCTTGCAGCTTGAGGGCCTGAGGGCCCAATGCCCAACAGTACTTCTATGGAATTGGGCCCCCAGCCCAAAGCATATCACTATTGATAGATTGAATGTCCAATCTCCATCACAATGACCAAACTTAAGATCATTTTTTTCAATAGAAAGAAAGAAATGTTTTTTTATGCTCTATTTGCCAAATTTTGGAGGTAAAATCTCCCTCATTGATCTGTAATTCACTCTTTCTGGATCACCAGAAAGGTTAATAACATATTTACCCCTTTCAACAGATTAGTGACTAAAATATCTCAATTCATTTTTTGTTAATTTAAGTAAATAGATTATTTCCATCATACTTCTAAAGATTAATCATATTCTCTCAAGATGCTTTCAATTCACAGTGTGTTAATTTTAACTCTAAACTTCTGTTAAAGTAGTCGGTCGGGTTATCGGGGAACTGGGAGTTAGCCTCACAAACCCCGAAATGCAAGTTCTCCTAGATTGCAACTAGTTGAAGGTTCCAGCTGATCAGGAACTTATAAGTCTAGTGGAGTAGCTGGTTTTTCATATGTTCAAGAGCTTAACAATTGACGTTCTTGGAGGCCATCAGCTTCAAATGAGAATTAACAGGTTGTATGTTTGAATAAAGCAGTTTCTCGGTATGCATGTTGGTGAAGCGCCACCAGCCCCCAGGTGGTACGACCTGATCTGTTCAAGTGAGGGATAGTTGTAAAAAAAGAATTATGACACTGAATTTTGCGCTGCTACTACTTTGAAATCTAAAAACCTGCAGTAATTGACATTTTAATAATCCAGAAAGAAAGCCAAATTGTACATTTTTTTCTAGTTCACGTACACTGCACTGAAGACGTTAAATGCATATGCTTGGCAAATAAGCATTTTTGGCTTTTGGTAAAAACTTTCTTCGGAAGAATCCAAGGCTCAAGGATCCACTCAACCGAAATTAAGAGAGTCCCACGAGGACTTTGATTGAATACCTTCTAACCAGCCTGTAACTGCCTGTCTTTCTTTTATCTTTTTTGCTTATTTTTTGGGTTGAAGCAAAGAAAAGAAACCTTCGTCACTGACTTGCTCCACATGAACAGCCAATGTTAAACCGAGATGGTGGCAATTCTTTATTCAACCCCTTTTGGCTCGATGAGAGCTCCTTTTTAAATTGTTTATATCTCAGTTCAGTTGCTATTTTTCATGTATATAAATCTACATGGCAAAATGTAACAACAGGCGCAAAAATATAGGCTTTGTCCCCCACCAAAATCTAAGGTGTTGATGTTTGTCAGGCGGTGTTTTTCATGAAACTTCCCTGAACTGCATCTTGTTGCTTCAGTTGTTCCTGTCAGATTGGTGAACCCTTTCACACTTATGTTTGTTTGGGCCTAATGGAAAGGTAGCACCAAACCTCAATGTTTTATGTCGTGGAAAAGATGTCTGATTCACAGACTTCCCTGGAGCTTCCGGTCCTAGAAATTTCTCAGCCGATTCAGCCATCCTCTCTGTCTCCAATAGCCGATGCCTGTAAAGAGTGGGGTTTTTTCCTCATCGCCAACCATGGGATTGCTAAAGATCTCTATGACAAACTCTATGCTCTCTGCAAGCAATTCTTTGGCCTCCCTCCTGACGAGAAACTCAAGCTTGGTCCATTCTCTTCTGCCAAGACTTACACTCCTCATTTCATAGCATCTCCTTTCTTCGAAAGCCTCCGAGTGTCCGGACCAGATTTTCTTGCCTCAGCGCAGAGCTCTGCAGATATTATACTTGATCAGCAAAAACAAGAATTCTGGTAACACCATGATTCTCTCGCTGCAGCTTGAATTTCTTTGTCTAAGGACTTGTTTGTTATGCCCTTTATTTTCTGATGTTCTCTTCTTCCTTCTATGCAGCGAGGTATTGGAAGAATACGGAAGGAAGATGTCAGACTTGTCAAACAAAATCATAGAAGTCATGTTGATGATCTTGGGAGAAGGTTTCAACAAGAAATACTATGAATCTGATTTCAAGAATTGTCATGGGTACTTGAGAATAAATAACTACTCTCCTCCTGAGAGTCTCGAAAATGAGGTTGAAGGTCTAGGGATGCACACTGATATGAGCTGCATAACTATCGTGTACCAAGATGATATAGGGGGACTTCAAGTGAGATCGAAGGATGGAAAATGGCTGGACATAAGTCCTCGAGAGGATATTCTCGTGGTGAACATAGGAGATATGCTGCAAGCTTGGAGCAACGACAAGTTAATTTCATCGGAGCACAGAGTAGTCCTGAAGCAGCCGGCGAAGCGCTTTTCTCTAGCTTTCTTTTGGTCCTTTGAGGATGACAAAGAGATCTTGGCACCTGACGATGTGGTAGGAGAAGGAAAGGTGAGGATGTACAAGCCATTTGTGAGCTCGGATTATGTCAAGTTCAGGGAAAGCACGGAGAGCGGAAAGTTTGAGAAAGTTGGCTTCACGGTTAAAGGATTTGCTGGGAGGGATTGAAGGGGGTGGCTGAAAGAATCTGAGTTCTAGTCCTCGCTTATGATGATAAACGAATCACCTTGTCGTCTGTGTTTTTCTTTTCCCTATTCGAATGAAGCTGTTAAATTTGAACTCAGACAGAATACCTCTGTTAAAAGTTGGTCAATAAAATGAGTTACAATTCCCCCTTGTTCCTTTGTGAAAGTTATTCTCCTTTTAGGTTCGTTTAAATCTTTCGATGTGTACATTTCTACATAAACATGTTGGGGTAGCCACAAATCCTTCTGGAATTGTAGTCCTTCAGTAATTATGCCGCATTTCTGCCTTTTCCGTTTCCCACGTTTATACAATACTCGGACATGATCATATTTAGTGCAAGCATTAATATATGTTTCATTCATAGGTGGATCCAATAACACGCAGGCACATGTGGTTTTCTTAGCTCAGGGTTTTACCAAAATTTGCGCATAAACTAATGGACATTGAACGTATTGAAAGGTACACTTAGCTTTTGTCTGGATTCATGTTCACGTTTCGTTCTTCTCTCATGAACGTTTTATGTCACCAAGGCTTTCTCTTAACAATAAATGCATGAAGTTGGCACTACGCAACTTGTGGGTTTTGTTGCAGCATCTTGCCATTGAATAATCTCACCAGTTTGCCATGCTGTTGACTAATTATTCGATCTGCAGAGACAGGGGGAATGGAAACAGGAGAACTGCAAATGGTCATCTCACTTCGTGTGCAAGAATACAAGAGTCAGCTTTCTATAAAATAATGGTTCACCCATGTGAGATATGCATAAAGTCAAAACACAAATACTGGAAGACCCCGAATTTTTGCAATAACTTTTTAGCTGCATGTGTGAATTCCCAAATCGTTGTTCTTGACATTAATGATCCGGCAAGAAATTTCGCTCCTTTGGAGGGAAGTGCCCAAGTTTGTGCAAAACTATGAACAATTAAAATATTTTGTGTGCATATGTGCGCCCGGATGTGGAGAGAGAGAGAGAGAGAGAGAGAGAGAGAGATGGATGCAGTAATCTATTAAGAGCTTTTGAGCTATCGAATAGAAACACCCCTAAATGGCCCATGATCGCATATGAATGATTCCAACTTCGCATCCATCTATTCTATCTTTAAGGGCGCGCCTCTCCTTTCTCATATATTGCGATTTACTTGTTTCTTTATTTATTTTTTTTAGGATGGAAATCTCCTTTTGTTTGTGTCCTAGCAAAAGAAGTAGAAGAAAAGCAGAGATTGCTTGGATCACATAAGATTGCCTTTATTTTAAAGGGGCAAAATGAAGATTAGATCGTGGCACTTCTAGTACTTAAAGGATAGCATGATATAGATACGAGGCACCCCAATTGGACTGCATCTGGGAATCATTCTAAAAGATGAAATTCTCCATCACCCTTTTATGCACATTGATTCTCCAGAGAGCAAATCGATAGGCTTCTCAGTTTTCATTTACGAACCTACAAGGAACGTGGTAGATGAACATAGATTTTAGTTTCCGTAGGTCATGTGTTATTGGCAACGAAATTTGAACCAGGAGCCACTGGCAGAATTTCTTCAATTCAACAGCAAGGTTCTTCATTACTAGTACAAGAAAATTCTTATAAATCCTAAAAGCTGAACATTAAGAAAGAACTGGTTTTGAAAGTAGCCAAACCATACACTTACAGGAGCATAAAGAGATCGCCTATCCACTTGAATAACCAAGCACACAATCAGTTACAGCAACATTTCTCAAAACTTCCCAGTAATCTTCCAAAGGGCTTTTCTGATCATCCCAGCTGGAGATACTGCTGCGCCTCGAAACTGAGATTTAATTCAAGAAAGGGTATTGTTAGGATGAAATGTCAAGAACAACCTCATATTCCATGTGCTAATATTGTCGAGCCAGGGGCACTGACCTTAGACTTGAGGGTCAATGTGAGAACACCATCAAGTGTGGATGACTGGATTGAATGAGCATCCAAGTGCAGGTTGTGTACTTCCTCCAGTATATCAAGCAATAAGTACTCCCGATAGGGACATTTTATCTCGATCAATACTTCCTGCTCCTTTACCTTGACTTTGACATCCGAGTGAAGCCCATCTCCTTGAGCATTTTCGACATCGGTTTCATTGATGTCGGAGGCCTTCCTCTTGTTTATCCAACGTTTTTTGCAGTTATCCGATGTCTGCTCTATCATGTCTGGAAAATTTTTCCTGGTAACTTTCCCCTCAAAGTCTGTTGAGTCCATGCAAGATTCTAGTTCTTCTACTCTTGCTTCAAGCTCTCTTAGGTACAAAATTGTGTCATCAAGGATGGATGCTTTATCTATCTGCATAAGCATAATCAAGCTGTGAAAAATCCTAAAGCCATGTCCTGGAACTGGGAGAGACATAATGCTAATATTTTCAAACGAAAATGCCATCCATATGATACTCATTCATGGCAAATATATGCTAATAGGGAAAAACTGAAAAAAAAATTATGAAAAAGTTACCTCCTCGATGGAAGGAATCATGGCCTTGAGGACCAGAAACTTTTCATGTTCTTTTTTCTTGGAAGACAATATGGGGGCAGCGCAAAAATCAACACCTCCTGGCAATGATTTCGCTCCATTCTCTTGCTTGGATTTAAAAGCTTGCCCACGGTGCATCAGTGGAATTTTGAACAAAATCTTCTTCAGAGTTTCCTGGTGTGCTTGCGGTCTATGAGCCTCGACCATCCTCCACCTCACAAAGCTGGATTTAAATCCCCAGCTGCAGATACACCGTGTCTCGGGCAATTTACGAGAGTTCTTTAGAACAGCAAAAATTGCTTTTCTGTAATATGTGGCGACATCGTCATCACCTCCAAGATCCAGGGAGCTGAATTTTGAGTGGTTGCATTCTTGAAGTTCTTCCAAGTTGGCTTTCTTGACATTTTCTCGCCCTGGAGATGAAATATACTTGTCTTGATTCACAATAGCTTCAGATATACAATCGCTAGAATTTATTGAGCCTTGAACGCCATTACTGAAATCATCATCAACAAAATGCCAACTTTGAACTTGTGATGCCCCTCCGTTCATACCATCGACCATAAATGAATCTTCTGTTTGGTAATTGTGTTCACACCCATTTGAACACTCATCAGGAGACTCCATTTCCAGTTCTTTCGGGAGACTTTCACGTAATTCACTTATGTTCTCCGGGTCAAATTTGATTTCTTGAACGGGTGAATATAGGTTCTCCAAAACCAACTCATCCACTATGTCACAGTCGACCTTGGCGCACATAGGCTCTTCATCAGCATCTCCATTGCGTGGTATACAGGGAGATTTCTCAGAACAAATCGGCTTGGAGAAATCTAGTAAAGAAACTTTGATATGTTGCAGGAGACTGGGGTCCTCCGGGACCTAAATGGAAGACATTCCATAGAATGAAGAATAAATAGAATTTACATCAGTGGTGCACATATAGGTCTAGAATATAAGTAATCCACTACAGCAGCCCAACTTACCAGCTCGGTCACACCAAGCTCAATCACGCCTCCGAGATAAGGAAAACATACCACAGTCTACAAATCACAGCAACAGAACTATGTCATGACGTCAGAAGCAATGGAATCATTTTGCCTTGGATGTTTACAGAGATTGTGAAATTAACTAGATAGACCAGATAATTCAAGCCCGTGATGTCCTTTATGCTGGAGGTCTCGTACTTGAACATAATACGAATTTTTCGTCAAGGAAATATTGGGACCTTCCTTTGTTTTTGTGTGTCACTTTAACTGTTAGTGGAATTATATTTTCACAGTTTAGTAGAACCATGAGAAAGTGTTACGCAGTATGACTTAATATGCGGGTGCACGTTTTTTTCCTAGGATTTTAAACGGCACGACAAGGGCAAAGACTTGACCAAGTGAATCTCTATCTTTTTTTTCCCAGGGATTTTAAGCTTACTCTTTCCGGCAAAAGAACCGCTCTGTTTTTTGTCTTTGCCAGAAGGCAAAAGGAACAAGTGCAAGCATTTGACAAGAACATCAAACTGGTTTGTTTCTTCAAGTTAATGGAAGTAATTCAAGTGCGAGAATTTCACAGTCAATGCACACGCTATGCACGTGCACACAAGGTGCACACACCATAGACAAAGCCTGCAAAAGCAAGGCGGCCATTGTGCGTGTAGAGAGAGAGAGAGAGAGAGACAGAGAGACAGAGACAGAGAGACAGAGGTACCTGAATAGATGCACTCTGTGCATTGATTGAACCCCGTCCAAAGAAAATTTACACAGAAAACAGAAAATTAGTTCTTGCTAGGCAAACTGTGTAACTTTAGTCGACCATCGGTTGAAATAAAGGCGATCACAAAACAAGTTAAAGGCTTTTTAGCCCCTAAATCCCAACCTTTGCAAGTAGTGAGCGAGAAAACACTTTGCTATCTGCATATTGAGCATTGCATAACCATATCGTTTGGCCATCCGCCAGCGCTCTTCCAGGAAGACTGCATATGTCAAAACTATCATGTCACCATGGCACAGAATGAAGAAAAATTTCACCAAATTGAAGTACATGGGAGAGAAAAATTACCCTTCGCCAAGAGTGAATACAAAGGACATGCAAACCAAGTAATACCACTCTTCGTCTGTGAGATCCTCTGGAGATAACGCAGCAGAGGGCCGCTTGTTTTGTGTCTCTGTTTCTCCTTCGAGTAGGGATTCATAAAGATCTCTCAATTGCTCACTCCTCTGTAAGCCGATCTTATCAGGCTTAAGCTCCACAGCTTGGACCGTCTTCCTGGTCTTGATGTCACCATTGTAGTAGCCGTCACCCCATTGCAGTACACTTCATTAAGATAAGAAAACCACTAAGAGGAACGAACTATTAACTAAGTTCAAGAGCAATTCTACTGAAATGTACAGGTAACAAAGAAGGCGCGACATGGATGAAACTATTAGGGCTCCTGGCTTAGCAGATTTTCATCTGAGAATGACAAAGCAAAATAATTATTCCAAGATGAGAAATTGTCTGTGACGGCAACTTTGAAAAATATACATGTTGCAAGAGTTTCAGTATAAACGTTTCTTCTTATTCACCACTGGACATCTCTCTAATTTGGAAAGTGAAGATAGGACATGGATTTGACGCAACCGTTGTCCTCTCATATTTAACAGGAAGGAGAAATTTGACATTCCATAATACATACAAGGTATACTAAAAAAAGAGCGCATTTTATTTCTAAGCTCTAAAAGCTACTTTTGATTACTTTCACACACACAAATTTCAACTGCAGCTCTATTTTTCTTCAAGGACGAGGATTCCTCTGGAAGGACAACTTTGGTTTCAATGAGAGCCAAATTCAAGAGCGCATGAGGAATGAGGACACTGTTCAGTGTTCACTCTACTCCATCTGACCAAACCAGATTCAACTTTCTCCATTACTAAACAAACTAAGCAGAATCAAGAATCCTAACACTCATGACCTTAAAGCCAAATGCTAACCAGTATTAATGACTGAGAAACCGAGCTTTTGGGCAAGTATAAAGCTGCTTTTGTAGTGTGCCGGAAAAAGCCATATTAAACCAGAAAAACAACCAATCGTCCCTGAAAATGGCAGCTGAAAATATCATCACCAGACATCCAAATCGCCATACCATGTATGGATCAGTCGACTGCATTAAGAAACCTGACTTTGACCAGGACATTTTCCTAATTTAAGAAACGTTAACCCCCTTTAAGAAGAACAACAAAATTAAAAGCAACTGTGAAAGAGGAAAACTTGGGAGATCTAGTAAGCAGCACTGGTTGAATACTAGAAAGACGTACCCTTGTTTTGTAGCTGATAGTGACCAGAAAATTGCGTAGCTCCATTGGATACTCCTCACAGCCACAGCAAGCTGCTTTCTCAGGTTTGCTGAGACACCTTCATTGCCTTCTACGCCTGTAGCCATTTGAACAGCTTTTGTCTTATGTTTTGCTCGAAAGTATAAATTGCAACTGTCACGAGATTTAAGAACCCATATGAGATAAAAGAAGAAGTGGGTTCTTTCTTTGGGTAGAAATCTTGAATCTTTTACAGCCCTTTTAACTCTCTCTCATCTCAGCAGACGTCCACCCAGGACCCAGAAATGGTGGCTACTGTTTTCTGTCCCTTGTAATTCTTTTGAGCTAGATTCGGTTGGACTCTATTAAATTGGATTCCGTGGACAAGAGAAAAGGAAAGAAACTATAAACAATCAAGCTGTAGAGACCCCAACTGAACTGAGGATTTGACAAGAATATAAAGGACAGAACTGTTTCCTTTCCATAATTTCCTGAGAGTATACCAGTGACGATCCATTTTTTTACTTTTTCTGTATTTTATTGTTATCATTAAGAAACAGATAGGTACCGTTTGTGCTGCCCCTTTATTATCCTAATACTTAATGTAAAAAGAAGTGGTGGGATCGCATTTTTAGGTTACCAAAATTTTAAAAAGAAAAAAAAAATCGAATCCAGGAGTAAAATCTACGTGAAACATACATACATAATACGCAGAGAGGACGGGCATTTACATGTAGCGTATATTATGCCTTTTCTCCTTCCTTTTATTTATTTATTTATATCTTTGCTGCAGCATCCATCTCCATAAAAGCACCATTTTTGACTGTGGATCCTGCTGTGGAAACCAAGACAAGAAGGTGGGTTTTGAATTGAGAGAGAGAGAGAGAGAGAGAGAGAGAATTATGTCATGGCAAAAGGATTAAAAAAGAGAAAGAGGGGGCCCATTTTTGAAAGGTACCACCATTGACGAACATTATTGTAATAACTTTTCTTGTTTGGGTCTTCTTAAAAGCAGATGTTTCTGCACACACAAGAAGGGATGTGGTCTTCGCTCATCTCCCAGTCACATTCACAAAACCCAACAGGCAAGAAGGTTAAGGAAGCAAATAGCTGAAGCTCTCATCCTCCATTAACAACTTGTTCCAAGTGGATTGAACAATTGGAATTGAGTTCGAAGGGTTGTATTTGGACACTCGTTATAATTTTGATAATCATCAAATGAACATAGGATTAACATAGGGTGCTTAAAAATCCTCGAAGAACCCATCCCTTCCATAGAGAATTAAGCGAGATGACATTACCGAGCAAGAACTTACCCGGCGTTGTCTCTTTGATCACTCGACATTTGACGTGGATCTTTTTCGTCAAATAAATAGACTACCAAATTCAAGCAGTAATTTCATGCCTCAAATCTTGAATTAGGTCCTGTCAAGTTCTGGAATCTTGCCTCTCCTTCTAGGGTTCTCAGCTCCATCTATCTATGCTTGGAGCTGGAGGCTAACTCCACTGCAGATACTGTGGATGCATTATGAGGGGAGTGAAAGCCCGGGGCAAGATGACGAACGGGGTGAGTTGTTCATGGTCTAGCAGCTTTGTGTCAGCACGGAACTAGGGCTTGTCTTGTCTTACCTTGTTTGGACGCGGGTAAATTTAGCTCTCCGATGCATCATTGACACTGATTTTCACTGCTGCTAAATTGTCCCCTCCTCCATCAATTTAGTCACATGTCACGTGTCCCAAACTTTTGGATACAAATTAATAATGTCTATTGGATTCTCGATATCCTCCAATTATAGCGGCCCGAAACATAGCCAGATCATGTATGTTCATCGTGGACTATCATATGAAGAAGTCGCGAGTGGTCTTGTATCTTTTTTTGTGCTTTATTAATAATTAGACAGGGGCCTCGTATCCCGCCTTTGACAGTCATCACAGCATGTCACGCTGGAAAACTGATCTCATGGAGAGTAGAAAATGAACAGTTGACACTATTACAAGAATGAGTTCAACCCATATTTCATATTTATGTTTATTCGAATTGCGCTTCAAATTTCCATGTGTATTGATCAAAATAGGTGTATTTATTCCACATAAGGAATTCCACCTGCTGAGTCTATAGTATTGCGATAGTTCCTACTGGTTGAATTGGATCTATCTACAGACAAGGGTGTGGGAGGACCAAAATTAAAAGAAAGCCTTGCTGATATATGTATCAACTGTTACAAAAATTGCCTATTATATTTTAAAGATGACAAAACTTATCTTACGTCAAACTTTGGATAGTCTGAATGGTATCAGACGATGTATCGTCTGAATTTTCATATCGTGTGAAGCATTAAGTCTGTGATATAAGACGTTAGTATTTTCTTTGATGTTTTCTCATGGTGACCTTGGGAAGTTAATCTTGATATTTTGGTTGAAATCCGAAACAGCTATCTGAATGATCTAATTGATTAAAGCTTATTATGGAACATTATTATCAACAAGTATCTAGATTTGGAAGCCGGAGATTCTGATTGTATGAGCGATATGAATTGACGGATTCTCAACTTGATCTATTTATGACTCGAAGATCTCATTCAATGATTTATCCAACAGGTTGATTGGAAGAACTTTTTTAGAAAGTGACAACTGTCATAAGGATTGAAGAAGTATTTAAGGAGCTTTCTTATGTCGTGTTAATAGAGCTTTTTGAGAGAACATTTATTGTCTTATTCTACTGAGATCACTTGATTAACATTCTTACATTGTACTCAAAAGAGAGAATACACACGAATTGTGTGAGTGTGTAGCTGTGAAGCTCTAGTACTGAGGTTGTAACTCTTTTGATTCATAGTGGACTCCAGCCAATAGGCTATTACCACGAGAGAGTAGACGTAGGCTTAATCTAAGCCGAACCACTATATATTTTGTGTTCAATTCTATTTACTCTTTTACTCTGTTTATTATCCCGAAAGCTTAATTATTTATATTTCCGCATTAATTAAGTGTACGCACTAGCGATTTCATTAACTAATATAGCCAAGAATAATCATGTTGTGTCGTAGTTCTCCTTACTTTTAACAGGAATATCTCGGGTTTGGAGAGCTTCATGACTCTATTGAATCAATCTTGCGACTTGTGCTTGCTCAATATCATTTCTCATGAATTTTCTACATGTATAGATATAATGGTAAATCATACAACAACTTAGTTGTTGGAACCATTAAAAAGCGGCGCAAGCATTCTTTTTCAATCATATATAAAGATTGATCCAAGAAAGAAACAGCGAGAGCCATTGCCATCGTACTATCGACACTCTCTTAGAATTTTTACGTTGACATGATGAAGCATCGTATTATCTCAACCAACATGGTGGGAAGACTGTCGATTAAAATAGCTCATGCTCTTTGTACTCGGTGTGAATTTCTAATCTGTGTCCATCAGAGAATATCGAACATGCACAAATTTACTGATGCATGCACACAGAGGGTGAATTCTTGCTGATAAGAAATTTGGGCACTTGCAAAGCTTTTGTTGGGTAGTCAATGGAGTTGTTTTGCTCGTTGTAGCTTCCTCTCGGACGGACAGAATTAGACGAGGGAAAGCTACAAGGGACAGCAGGAGATATAGCCAACAAAATCACATGGCGCGATCAAGAAGCGATTGGTCAGTCTGGAATCGACGCTCTTGTCTCCCCAAAAACACGTGTTCTCTCCCAATGGAGCCCGTGACTGATGCTGCACAAGGTCGAGGATGATTGGTTTCCCACTCCCCTTCTTACGCCTTTCAATAGCAAGGAAACAAACGCGAGTTGTACCATATGCTGTTGGGTTGCTAACTTGCTACAGCGCTGATTAAATATTATGTTTGAATGTTATTCCCTCGTGGAGACATGCATAAGTCGGAGATTCACAGCAGAGAGCAAGGTAAAAAGTGCAGTAGGGCTTTTCGTCGGTGCAACTACAATTGACATGCTCCCCGGTAAAAACCGGGATGAACGAACCGGAATGAAACTACATCTGAAGCGTTTCTCACCTCGCAATGATGTAGCATCTCGGGGATGCTTATGAAGCAGGCAGTGAAGAAAACTCATGCCGTTCTTGTGTGCCGGTTTTCTCTCATGATACGCATATAAGCGTTCTTTTAGGAGAAAACCGGCTTTCTCACTTGAGTAACACGACCTTTTGTTTTCCGATCATTTGAGTGATCTAATTTTCAAAAAAGAAAAACATTTGCTTGAGTGTCGTGACTTTCAATCGATTACTTAACTGTTTTTTTTTTAATATGCACCCCAAATGTCATAAATTCAACATGACATATATGGCCACTTCTGGTGAACATTTTTCAAGAAGTTATGTTGCTTAAGAAAATCGATTAAAAAGGTTGTATGCCACTCGGGTAGTCAGAAAAAAGAAAAAAAAGGGAGTCGCGAGATGCTTCTAATACTTATGATTTTCTAATCTCGATAACTCTAGCAACTCATCTTTTCCTTACATTAAAATGAATATAATAAAAAAAGGTACTCCACTTCTGTAAGATGCCACACTTTTGGCAGGTCTATTGTTATCTGCATTATCTCCCGGATCGATGAGACCGAAAAGAAAAATGTATTTTTTATTATGTACTTATTAAGAAAATTAATAAAGATAACATTCGAGCAATCGATTAAAAGGTTACACGCCGCTGCTTAAGTAGTGAGCGCCGTACGAAAGACACGATACCTATTATATCATATTCCGGAAAACCCTAGTTACCTATATATTCCTCAACAACAATAAAAAAGAAAAAGAAGCAGTACTCCACTTCTATAAGATGCCGCGCCGTGGGTAGGTCCATGATTATTTACATCATCTCTCTAATCGAGGAGACCTGAGAGGGAAAACTATTCGATTTCGCCGTTACCGAGGAAGCATCAAGGCCGGTGGGAATGATCATGAGAACAACGTGAACGTGTTATAGGGACGACGACACCGTCGCGTCCCTTCCGAGACGTTCGGGCAGGAAGAGTGTCCCGACATCATCGTCGCTGGTCTCTGCGGGGCGTGCAGACGAGGAATGGCTATATTAATGGTGCGTGGCGGGGTTGTAATTATAACATGTGGGCCGGGGCATTTATGGGGATGCGTACGAGAACCCGTGCTCTGAGAAGAAAATTACATTGATTGGTGGGGCGCGTTCACGCGGACACGGCGTCGTATCGAGGGTGGGGAATCCCGACCCCTAGGACGAGCGGACACGGCGTCGTATCGAGGGTGGGGAATCCCGACCCCTAGGACGATATGGGAACGGATCCCTGCTCTAGAGCAGGGAACTCTACAAAATCTCACCCTTGAATGTCTGCCCCCTCAAGCAAAAAACAAAATCCTCACCCTCTCAAGGGTGGGATTTTGCGGATCATCCCTGCTCTAAGAGCAAGAGATCTGAATCCGGACAATATGTCTGCCGGTACGCACTCGAGGAAGCAGAGCTGATTTCAACCTCTAAGACCTCTTGGAGAAAGTGTAATTAAACTTTGAAATTTACGTAAAATCTGTAACGAAATCTTAAAGACCTACTAAATTTTACTAATGGAGATTTGATTTTGGCCGACGAAAAATACGGACGTAACTTTTTTTTTATATTAGAGATTCTCTCTCTCTCTCTCTCTCTCACGGGGGCAATGGCGTGGCTTAATAAATTATGAAACATATGGCTAAAACGACGTTGTTTTGGTCAAGATATAATTCCCAATACAAATTTTAGCTGAATTAAGTTCAAAAGATAGATTAAATTAAAAACTTGGTAGAGAAATAAATAAAAAAATGATGAGGCCTACAAGCCATGGTGGTCCTTC
This sequence comes from Melaleuca quinquenervia, assembly GCA_030064385.1. Classification (NCBI taxonomy): domain Eukaryota; kingdom Viridiplantae; phylum Streptophyta; class Magnoliopsida; order Myrtales; family Myrtaceae; genus Melaleuca; species Melaleuca quinquenervia. Next base: position 15,669,768 of record CM057721.1, on the reverse strand, counting down.
CTTCCTAGCAATGGAGGAGGCGGGCCTCACCACTTGTTTTCTCCTCCTCCTTTTGTTTTTTTCTTTAAAAAAAACCCAACTTATTTTTTAAAATTCGAATTTTTAATAAAAGTTAGATTTTGGCTAAAAAAACTGCGCCGTTCTAACTACGTCATCGCCATGTATGGTTCATGTCCAGAGGCGGCTCTACAAAAGTTGAGCATTTCTGTACTTGCGTCGTCCTCCGTCAGAATGGTTACGTTCTCTTCCCATGGAACGTCAGGCATCGGACGCAGGAGGACCCGGGATCCTTGCCTGTGGTGGTTGCTTCGTCTCGTCTGCGAAGCACGTTCGATTAGGACAAAGATACTGAAATTATTCTCGAATGACACGATAAACTGGTCTGACATGAATGGGTCCGGAGATCACCAGATGAGCATATTCGGATCTATTGAGGTTTAGGTGGTGCTCGGAATGAGGCCCGACATTCCCTTCTTGCAATGAACTTGGCCCAGTTCATCCGACCAAATGCCCACAAAACCAGACAGATATCCGACCCGGAACGACAGTTCGCCATCTTCTTCCATGTCATGTACCATCTTGCTGAAGATTCAGATGAATTCCGACATGCTTTGGGTCATCCTCTGCGTGAATTCTTCGCACCAAACATTCATGGCAAATAAGTTGGCCAGATGGGGGGAGCGGGGGAGTTCTTTTGGGCCAAAAGATGAGGAGGTTTATGTGTTACCAGTTTAAGCGCGGGGATATGTTACAAGATCTGAAGAGCTGCACACAGAGAGGAAACACGTAATGCGCTTGCCTAAGAAAAAATCTTCCGATTTCGAGCCACTCGACACGTCAAATTCTGTTTGTCTTACAAGTTAGCCCCGACTTGGGATGCAGCAAAGGACGACAAGCCAAAAACTTTCAGAAACAGAACAGAAAAGCTTCTACTCACCCTGGTGACGCTGTGAAGAAAAGCTGACCATTAAGCTATAATCACATCCCAGAGTGGAATAGACGCATCAACTTTAGCTGTACAAAACAATGCCGCTGCGAGATCAATGAGCCAGCTACTACTTCAGCTGGTCGATCCTTTTATGTTAAATGAGGAGTGGATGCGAATGGTGCTGTGCTCCTGCGTACTCAAATTGTCGATCGATGAAATACAGTCTTTCATTCTCTTCAAGAGAATGGGCACCATGGAGGCATTCGCTGCTGTTTTCTCTCTAAGCAGCTGGACCTTCTTCGACATCTCTGCATCTCTTTCAACTGATGCGGACATTTCTCCGGCACCTATAAAATTCTCGGAGTCAATGCTAACTACAGCTGAAGTAATGCAAGAAAAATACCAATACAACACAACGTGAAGCAGCATGGAGCATGCCAAAACATTGAACGGGACATTCAAGAACAGTTTGCTCAATGAGCATGCTCAAGCATTGCACTGGCAATAACAAAACTGTGCAACAGTTTGCTCCACGAATATAAGGTTACTTTGTGAGACAAGCAACGAGTCAGTTGTAGAATTTCAGTAAGTTCACAGTAAATTCCCAATAATGAACCAATCTAGGAAGTATTTACTCCAAAACCTAATGTCTCCAAGGACGACATCCGCCTAACAGCAAGTAATTTGATTTTTCGAACAAGCTTGCAGTTTCTCTTTTGTAACTCACTCCATCACATTCGACCCATTTCATGAAAAAAATGTGACCAGTTAACCGACCAAATAAGACGACATTAACACTGAATTGACTCTGAACAACAAAGAATTCAGGTCACTGTTCCGCCTTTTTCACCTTCATACCACCAAGACAGCTCCCACTAGACTTGATTACTATCCAGGAACCTTGCCCGGCACCACAAAAACTGGAAGCATCCTTGTTTACACGGCATTTTTCAAGTTTTAACACAGCATAATCAAGCAGCATAGGGGGAAAGAAAAAACATAGCAGGAGAATCTTGATAGGCACTGAGAAAAGCATGCAATTGAGACGCTAAGGTCAAACACCCGCGGATGAGTTAAAAAGCAAAATTTAAGCCTCCCCCACTACGTATTGTCTTCTGCTTCTTATGCGATTCTTTCGGACTGTACGGTCATAGCCTCTCAGCTCAATGCCAATCAAAGTCACATGGCGTCCAGAGAAAAGATAGACAGCCAAAATTGAAACGCGGGTGCGTACCTTGTGTAGACTCCCCCGAAGTTCCGGGTGGGGAACCGGTGAAGTCGAATCTCTCGGCGGATTTGAGCAAATCAAGGGCCTGCTTGAGCTGATCGGGGAGAGTCGCGCGGTAATGGAGGATCTTCTCGGCCATCTGCGACACATCGGACTCCAGCCTCTCGATTTCCTCCTCCGATCCGTTCCCTATTCCGGCATCTTCGGTGGTTCCAGCGGATGCTGGAGCTCCCAGGGTTTGAGAGCTGTTCATCGCCATGGGGATCGAAGAAATTGCTATGGAGGAAGAGACGACTGGATTGGAGACTGGAGAGGCACTTGGTGTCGTTCTCGAGCTTCTGAACCTCCGATCGAAGCTCGAAAGTTTGAAACTTGGAACGGCCATGGCGGCGACCTCACTGGGTTTCAGCGCTGGAAAAGATCGGATGGGCCCATTGCGGGTCGGGTCGGAACTTATTTGGGCTTGGATCTAGGGAAAATGATGGACCTGATTCTAACCGATCCATGGCCGTCAAACTCGACTGGACTCGCATTTTCAGAGACTGGAACTCTCAGTCGAGCTCATTCAAGAAATAAGGTAACGACACTAATGACACATTAACTTTGACTTAATAAATAATATGATCCTTAACTCTTAATTTATTTAATGTGATATTTAAATTTCAACCTAATGTTCATTTAATCTTAAACTTTTGATTTGTTGTATGTGATCTTTGGACTTTTGAAACATGTTTAATTTCATTTCTTAACTATCTGAAAATATTTAATATTATCATTTCATTAATACAACTTCAATAACATTATCGAATACTTTCATATAATCTAGAGATTAAATTGAATATTTATCAAAAGTCTAAGGATGATATTGAACAAATTAAAAATATAGGTGCCTTATTGAACAAATTATAAAATTAAGGATCATATTGCACACTAAACCAAATTTCGAGAATTGTTGGATCAAAACTTATGAACTATATATGTCATTTTCCCTTCGAGATTCAGATTTCCTTTTTTTAAAACAAAATAGATATATAGTCCGATTTCCTACTCTAACTCTATTTCAAATTTTAAATGACCAGGATGATAGAGCTTTAATTCGATTATGCTCAAACTCTTTTTTCCTTTCATCCAATTTTTGTACCATTTGATTTTTCCTACTTAAGGTTTTTAATGAAGCAGTATTATGCACATTCGTGATAAATGAAATGTGTACGTTACTGAATATTCATTAATTTCAGATTTTTGTGATTAATGTCAGATTTTATGTGATTAATGTCAGACGTTATGCAATTATTATGAGAATATCCATGACTATTTATTACAACAATTTCATATGTATTTATTATTACATTAAGTACATCCTTCTTTTTCCTATAAATAGGAGCTTAGTTTTGATCATTGTAACAACACAAATGATAAGAATTTGAAAGAGAGAGTTTCTATATTACATTCGGTGTTTATCTATTTTTTTCTATTTTATTTTTTTCTTCTTTATCTCCTTTTCTTTTCTGGAATTATACTTAAGAAGCAATATTTTACAATAAGATTTTGATATAAAATGACAAAAATTTTAAGAAAATCACTCCAAATTTTGTTTTCCCCTTGTGCTCTCCAGTCTCCATTCGTTCCTATTTCTGCGGGTCTCTCTATCTCTCTCCTTCTCCTTTCTCCATCGACTTGAAGACCCAGATTCTTGGACTTGTCTCTGAAGGTGCAATTGGTTGGAGGTCGGTTCGTTTCACAAAGTGCTTGCCTTTTCCCTTTCGAACCCTTTTCTTATCCGTTGAGCTTCTGCTTTTTCTCGGCGTGCATTTCTATCTTTGACGACGCGGTGATGCGTAGTAGACCGAGAATGGGTCACTCTTGATGTTCTTCTGTGGTAGAGAGGTTTGTGTTCTACGCACGTATGCTGTTTGATAGAATGCCCAGCAAACAATTACGAACAATTATGTTGACCATGTGTTGGTTTGCCAAAGCTGCTTAGTTGACATTTTTGAAGTTAAAGAGCGTGCATCTCTCTTTCTCTCTCTCTCTCTCTCTCTCTCTCTCTCCGTGACAACGCGATGATGCACGGTAGATAAAGGACGGGTTACTCTTGATGTTCTTCTGTGGTGTAGAGGGTAGTTTACCTACGCACGTATGCTGTTTGATAGAATGCTCGATAAACAATCGCGAACTATTATATTAACGTGAAAGCGGAGCTACGACTGAGCTCGAGGTCCACCGTGTTTCATTGCTTTTGGATCCGATGTTTGGACAGATTCCTAGAAAGATCCACGCCGGAGTTTGTGAACTAGGCTTGTGTATTTGACAAATGGTGACCCATGATAATGAGTTCAGATGCCAAGTTCATGTTTCTAAGATGGCCTCCAGCTTTTAGAAGGATCGGTATATGAATTGCTCAACTATGTGGGGCTGTTTTTTTTTTTTTTTTTTGCAATTTGAAAACCAAAATAATGTCTCCAGGCAGGAGAACCATGCTTTTGTGTAATTTCTGAAACAAATTGCCTTGGGCACGTGTCTAGTAGATGCACACATTTGCAAATTTGCCTATCATACAAATTGGAAAAATGAAAAAAGAAACTCAGGTATCGCACATTACATGCATAGCTTTTGCTTGCATTCCCACATAATTTTTCTTTGGTCAAACAGCAAAATTTGCTCAGTGAAAGCTAGCAAATTGTTTCGGTTACCTAGTAATCCCACCTCTAACCAAGCATCCTCCTGGATTAGCTCTTTCAGTTCTATTTGTTTTTATAATTGTCAAATTTTTGGAAACGACATGTTAGCAACTACTCTTTCAACTGTTTGGATCGGTGAGTCTTCTTAATACCGCACTGATATCATAAGAACATAATCTAGCACTTTCAGCAGTGTCTTGCTATCTTAAACAGGTTGGTTTGGGCTTAAATCAGGTTATATCATAGGTGGTGCTCCATCTGATTTGGTCCATATCTGACCCTAACTTACCTGACTATATCTGCTTCCAACCAAAGCTTCTATAATCGCATGCAGCTTCTTTAGAAGAGTCCAACAAAGAAGACCCTCCTTTATGACACTTCTTTAACTTTATTCCCCTCGTTTATGACACTTTGTTAACTTTATTCCCCTAGATTGCGTCTAAATTTTGCTTTTCTATCTCAGCATATTCAGAGGAAGAAAAAAAAAATGCAGTCCTTGGTACTTTCTTTTCTTAATCCTCTCACTCCATCCAATTTGCCACCTTCTGCTCATTTCTCAACTTCTATTTCGGCGTGGCATCAACCCATCAAACTTGGATACAGCTCAGGTTCAGTTCGTAGATTGTACACATCATTTGGAAAGTTCTCCAGGCCACTCATAAGTTTGGGAAAAAGCAGCTGCTCAGTTAGTGTTCATTGTGGAATGGCGGAACATGATGACAGTTTTTACATGAGGAAATGTGTCGAGCTTGCAAGGACAGCGATTGGCCAGACAAGTCCCAATCCTTTGGTGGGATGTGTTATTGTCAAGGATGGGAAGATTGTCGGTGAAGGATTCCATCCTAAAGCTGGTCAGCCTCATGCTGAGGTCAGTTATATTTGCTTATGTTAAGGTTTCACCCTCAATCTTTAGTTGCTAAATAAGTAGGTGAAATAAAGCTTCACCTTTTCTCCTTCTGGAGGACATTGCATTGTGTTTTGGTTGGTTTCTTTCGCTGGCTGAAGAAGATGGTGTGGGGGCAGTGCCACTGTGACCACTAGGCTCGAAGCTTCAATTGCCTACCTTCCCAGTAGATGACAGTAACACAAGGCAGTTCCCCTCAGGCTGGAGTTAGCTCTCCCGTAACTTCCCTTACGTGACAGCTGAGGAACTTGAGATATTGATGCTGCTTGTTCGCATTTTAATTTATGATAAGCATTCTCTGTTGCTGCTCTAAAGTTGAACAGTGACAGGGTTCCAGGTTGCCAGTTAATATTGAGAAGAAAGTTAAATAAGTTCCCTGCTGATTATTCTAAGTATTTTTGTATGTTTTCCTAGTATATCTATGGGACAAACAAAAATTTTGAATCCATGATTTAGGTTATGACTTTTAAACTTATCTTCTTGCCTTGTAAACTAGTTGCATCACAATATCGACGCGCAGGTGTTTGCTTTGAGAGATGCTGGTGATTTGGCGGAGAATGCAACTGCTTACGTGAGCTTGGAACCATGTAACCATTTTGGAAGGACTCCACCATGTACAGAAGCACTGATCAAAGCCAAAGTAAGAAAGGTGGTAATTGGGATGGTAGATCCTAATCCACTTGTGGCTTCAAAAGGTGTCGACAGATTAAGAGCCGCAGGGATTGAGGTGACTGTTGGTGTGGAGGAAGCGCTATGCAAGAATCTGAATGAGCCCTTTATACATCTGATGCTCACTGGGAAGCCTCTTCTCGCTCTCAGGTGGTTGCTTCAGTAAATATGGAGTTTTGTTCATGTATGTCATCAGAATTGAAGATGCACCAATTCACATGCTTGGGGAGAATGTGTCTTTAATCTATACTGGAATTGAACTGTCCGAATCCAACAACTGAAATAGTTTGGAGTGTACAGGTTGATTTGACTAAATTCCCTTTGTATAACTTTTAGGTACTCCATCTCCCTTGACGGTCAAGTCTCAGATCATCTTGGTGAAGGAGCCACTGACGCTGGTGGGTACTACTCCAAGTTTCTGCAGGAATATGATGCAGTCATACTCTCTTCGACCTCATCATCTGATAAATTGTCACTTCCCACTTCCCAAGAACCTGGTGCTAATCAACCTATTCGGATAGTAATAGCAAGAAGTTCTAATGCCATACTCGAAGTCCCAGGTCTCACTGCTGGAGTTAATTCCAGGCTTATAATCTTTACAGACAAAGATAGTGGTGTGGAATCAAAAGCATCGGTCGAAGGAGTTGAGACAGTTATTTTAGACCATATAAATATGAATGCGATCTTGGACTACTGTAAAAGTCAAGGTCTGTGCAGTGTTTTGTTAGACTTCACAGGGAATGCATATGGCTTCGAACAGCTTGTCAAGGAGAGCGTTGAGCAGAATTTGCTGCAGAAGATTTTGGTCGAAGTATTGCCTCTATGGTGTGGAAGAAATGATAGAAATGTAAGTTTCCCATTGAACATGGCGGAAGCACTTAAAATGAAGAATTTGCAACCCAAGATCTACAATAAGAGCATCATATTGGAGGGTCATCTTTAGTAGAGGAACCTCAAGGCAATTGACCATGTACCCTTGTGCAAAATGACGAGGTACAGTTGTGCGAGAAGCTGTGCGTTGAAGTATACAGTGACATTTGCTTCGCTCCTGAGGATTATGTAACTGAAATATGAAATTTGGAAATGGAATTTTATGCCAGTTTTCTTTTCTTTTTATATAAGATAGACGAGGAGACATGTATCTAACTCTCATAAACACCAGGGTGCTCTTCCTTGATCTGGAAATGCTTTAAATTTTTCCCAATCTTCGACCATAAGGTTACCAAGATTACACTAATTTGCTCATCAACTTCTCTAACAAGGAACTTCGCATGAGAAAAGGAGTGACACATGAAGGTTCCACCACAGACAACAGCAGGTTCCATATGGAGCTCAAACCACTGTCATGCTACTCACTTGTCCTATCTGAAGACTTAATGCATGTAAAATAAAACTACTCGATACAAAGCGCATAGAACAAAAGCAAATGCTTGACGGAGATTCGCAATAGCACAAAAGCGCATAGCACACGTGATTGAAAAATACCCATAATAATTCATCCAGAATGGAAAATTGGATGGCACAAGTCGAAGAAACTCAATTTAAAAACTCCTGTCAACTTCCAAACTCAAGGTTTCTTAAATTCGCATGACTGAACTAGTCTACCACAGTATATACATCAGATTTACCACAGAACATACAAAAACTGCGATATCATCCTCAAACCATGGCAAAGGCTGAGTAGGTCTAAGAGTCAAGACGACATTCTTCTGTATGAAGTGAACATGGCTACGGGATCATGGTTGCTCTTTTGGTGAATCCCTGGAGCCACCCAAGTTCCCCAAGTGGCTCTCTCGAGGTTTCTCGCTCGATCCAAAGACAAAACCTTTCACACGATTCTCGGCTGACAGTATCGCCTTCTTAATCTGGGAACAAAGACATCTTGGATCAATGATCACCATGTAATCAATTCAGAATAAGGTACAAGGACAAATCAAATCAATAATTGTCAAAGCACAAGCAACAGAAGATGGATATCAAAACACCGCCTCATACCCAATTAAAAGCTTTCACTGGAGGATACATACCATGCGTTTTATCGGATTGCAGTACAGCAGCAAAAGCGATAAATTTCGGACAGACAACAGTAAAGAAACAAGAAAGATTTGCTTGAGACAGACCAACATAAAGTTGGAACCTTGATAAATACGAATCAGAATGTATGTTATGAGAAACACAAACGGACACTGCCACATACTCAACTGGGAGAAAACATCCAAACGACATTCATCCCCGTCCCCTCAAACACAAGAAACGGCAACCGATGAAACGCTACGCGCGCAGAAATCAATCAACAAGCGTAATGGATCAACTACTAATACTCTCCGATCCCAGCCAGTAATTCAACCTTGCGCACCTGAAATTCCCCCAAAATCATTCATCTGCCATCACAATTTCACAAAATTTCACAACTCTTCGCAAAGCCGAGAACTTTCACATCCCTCTCTACTTCGGCACCCGACAAGAAAAGAATTCATTGGAAAAAATAAACAAAACCAAAATGAAAAAAAAAAAGAACGATATTAAGAAGACGAGAAGAAGAAGGGACTGACTGGATCGAGAGCATTAGGTTCGGGGCCGTAGTCAGCAGTCAATAGAAAATAGGAGGCGGTGATGGTGGCCACCATCGTTGTCCTCCTCACGAGCTTGTCCGTCCTGGGGTTGACCATCTTCGCTTCGAAACCGCCTGCTCCGCGTGAACTGTGAAGAGCAGGCGAAGCAACAGCGAGCAGCGTGGACGACTAGAAGGAAGAAGAAGGTGTTGGAAGACGAATAGAGAGACTTCGAATTGCTGCTGCACTTTTTTGTATCATCCTCTGGATTTTATGACCATTGATTTATGAAGTCAAAAGTGCAAAATGGCTGTTTTATTGCCTCTTGGGTAATATTTGTCCTTATAATTTTTGTAACAACCAAATATTCAATTTAATTTCTCTCTCTAATCCGATCAAATTAAGATAACCAATATCGATCAGGGATTTTGAGAAAAAACTAGAAATTTTATGTTACGAATTACACTTAGAATTGTTTTGCAATTCATGAGATAACGATATAATTATAATGTCAATTATCGATTGAAAAGATGCATAGATATTTTTTTAAATGTATTGATAGCATCAAAATGAAAATTAAACTGGTGGAGCAATGATATCACATTCATGGATTGATCTATAAATCGACTAGATTTAAATAGATCCAAATGGAATTTACCCCTTTTGATAAACATCTGTTCTTACTAAATGAGAAAAAAAAAAGGAACAAATGTCAATAAAAAAATCAAAAGGGAGAAAAAAAGGAAAAAGAATCGCAGCGTGAATGTCTCGTCCTCCAATTTTCTCATTTCCCATAAAAGCAAAAGCTCACAGTCCATCTCCAGTCGCTCTCTGGGGAACAAGCAAAGGCAAACGCCACCGCTTCTTCTTCCACCACCATCTCCATCGGGAAAGCGCGACACCCATTTCGGAGCCACAAGCGCTCGAGCAATCAATGGAAGACCCAAAACCGGCCACGGACCCGACGGCCCAACCTCCTCCCGGTCAACCACCCCTTCCGCCGCAGAGCAAGAAGCGACCGCTGGACGCCACTGCCTCCGTTCAGAACTCCAAGTACTTCAAGTTGCGCGCCGTGCTGAGCGACCTCCGTCCCCATTTCATCGAGGTTTGCATTCGTTTAGATGGAATTGGGGTTTGCCCTTCAAAAAAGAAATCACAACTTTAGCAGTAGACACATTTATTTGAATTTTCGGGAGCTTTAGCTGTTTGAATTATTATTTTTTAAGTCTCTGTTCCCGATCTTTTTGCTTGATGTGTTCTTGGATATACCCAGGTTGAAAATTTGTCGCTTTTTATGTGAAGTCAGAGTGATAGCGCGTCGCGAGCTGGTTATGCGTCGTCTGCTACTGTTGATGGGAACGGAAGGATCGAGATCAGATGACTGTATCTAACCGAGGCTGTCCTGTCTAGCCAATTCATTGTTCTTTTCGGCTAAATTTTGATGGTTCCGTTCTCAATCGGTTAATTTTTAGCTTTCACTAAGTTGTGCTATTGCACTTGCCCATGCAGATGTTTAGACTAAGGGTGAGTGGGTGATAACACATTGGGACTGCGTTGCAGTAGTTCTGGCTCTTGGTCATTTTGTGGTCAATTTCAGGAATTTTACGAACTGAAACTTATTCATAGGATTCTGTACTTGTTTAGCAACTGAAACAATTATCAAGCATGTTGTTTTTACTCCCTCCAATGTGCGAAGGATTATTCGGATATGCTTTTGGATTTATGTTGAATGCTGGCTCATCAAAGGAGTGGGGAAGAAAACCTTGTGTAAACCTTGGACCTAACACTTTTCCTTCTTTATACCCTTTGAAGGTGCTTCGGACACCAGATTTTCAGAACTGCAAAGCAGCTGAAGAAATTAGGACACGTAAGCATCTGATTGCTGTTTCCTTGTCCTGGTTTCATCAGGTAGATGTATCACAAGAGTAGTTTTCAGTGTTCATCACCATGCTAGACGATCAATTTGCCCGGTCAGTTTGGATAGGAAAGCCTCTTGAGATGGCTAATGTGATCTAGTTGGTTTATTAAATAAGACATTTGATTTAGTGACCAGAGATTCTTTACTTCTGATGTTTGGTGCTTCTGGGAGGGAATTTCTCTTTACTTTTTGAAGGAAGAGAAAATGTCCTGTTTCAACTCATGCTGTTGTTACACCTAAAGCTATGCCTAGTTTGCATTTGCATCATAGTGCCTACTGGATGTGTTTGTTCATTTCTGTCTTGAGTAGTCTAGGGCTTTGACATCCAGGAAGTGAGTACGTGGTTGAGTCTTTTGGAAGTGTACTCTGAAACTTGTGCTCAAAACTTTAATTTTTGGTACAAAAGGAAAAACTAAATTCACTTATTTGAAAGCAAAGAAATGCTTGATGAATTGTGATAACTATTTTCACTATGTAGAATAGCTTTGGATGAGTTATTTCTGGTTTACTTTTCTAGTTGCATGCTATAGTAGCTGCACATTCTGGATGGTACTTCCTGAAGTTTTTGAGAATGTATACCTCAAATGAGAAATGACAAGAAACATTGGCCCGATGTTTTTGAAAGCAAGAGCAGCATAAAAAAGGGCATTATCTCGGACACTCCCTGCCAATACTTTTAAGTTGCCAAACTGCCAAAGTTTATCTTGCTCAATAAAAGGTTTATTTTTTGTTTGCTTATGTTCATTTTTGGCATTCTTGCTCGCAGAGGTTAAGCTTCTGATGGATCTATACACTCAGATGACTGGAAATAGTGCTCCGGAAGTCCAGCCTTTCACAGCAGAAAACCGGAATGGTCAAAAGGCTCCAGATTTGAAGTCGAAAGAGCACCCAGAGCAAAGATCCTCGAAACCATCTGACAACAAGCCTTTTCAATCAGGGCTTGCATCTGATAAGCAGCAAACTGATGATGATGGTAAACTCGTTGTTGGGGCATCTGCTTTTGGCTGGAATTTCGTCACCTTCCCGGGCAATGAACCGGTTTATTATGGCATGACTAAGGAATCATTCCGAGCTGCTCAAGTGAATGTACAAGGATCGTAACCGGGGCTCTCTGTTTCCCGTGTTGGGAGATCAAAAGCAGTAGCTCAACCCCTCAAAGTAACAATGCGGAGGAGTTTCTATCTGGCGATCAATCTGTATGTTTCGTTGTTGATTTATCTTCATTAAGGATCGTTCGGAATCTGACTTCTTATGTTTTTGGCCCAATGTGATGTTTGGGCTGATTCTTGCATTTTGTCCTCTGAATGAAGTTGACCAGTTCTACCTGCTTCATGCTTAAAGCGGAAACCGAGGTTTCTTAGGACGTAAAACTTTTTGAGAGAGAGGATTAATCTTATTCATGGGAGATGTTTTCCAAGAGACAGATTTGCAACCATCCTGCTTCCTATTTAACTGGTTTGTACATAGCAAGTGGATAAAAGCTGCGCGACCAACCTTGCAGGTAAATTAACTTGCCTAGCAAGAAAAAGAGTGAAGGAAGATAATACAAATGATTTCTGAATTTCGATCAAATATGTTATGAGATGCATAAATTTTCAATTTGTTCAATATGACTCATAAATTTTAAGTACATATTCAAATTAGTCATGTGACTTTTATGGAATTGCTTGATGTAGTCGTTTTTATTAATTTGGTCGTATTGAAGTTAAGGACCCTATCATGCATTTAGCTAAAATTCGGGAACTATTTATATTATCATTCCAAAAAATTACAATTCACGTAATAAGTATGGAGCTTGGCTTGTTATTTTCAAAGATAATTAGTCAATAAATGTCGCTTGTTATTTTCAAAGATAATTAGTCAATAAATGTCAAATATAGAAGAGTAACAATTTTGTATGTGATGGGTCACTTGTTCAAGCAAGTACTACTAATATGCATTTAATACCTTTTTACGTGCACTGAAGCCGTGTTTGATGCTTTTTTTACTCCTTAGTCTCTTGCGAAATATTAGGTACACAACATAATCAAGTCGGTCAAACTTTGACTCGACTCGACTGATGTACTTGTTCATACTTAATTTGAGCTTGTTAAAATCTTCTTTGAGCTCAACTAGAATAGTCAAGGTTCTCAAGCTCGACCCAAACTCACTCACAATCAAGTTTGAGAATAGACTTGAGCATAAGCCTGCTAATCCCAAATATTTTGCCTGCATTTAAAAGGATGTCAACATATTATGCAATTCTAAAGCTATTTTTTGTGTACTTTTATAGTTATAGAATAAATTTGGAAGAATCAAAGAAATTTTATTGAGCTCGTGAGCACATGTCATGCTGAATATCGACTAACTTTGCTTAACAAGATACTCAAAATTGGATGAGTCAATCTAAAAAACTCGTCAAGTTAAGTTGGGGTTACTCTTAAGTTGCAAATAGCTCTACTTTAAGGGTAGGATAGATTTTTATCCTTCTTTTAATCTATATCTCGTGTGAATACACTTTTAAGGGTTTTGTATTTCTTTTTAATAATCCTGAACTACCTGAAAATTTTCACAATTTTGTAAATACCGATGGGTATATTGAGATGAAATTTTTCTTTTCGTGAAACTGTTACTTCTTTTTTCTTTATACAAAGCACAAACAAATGGATTATGAATACACAGTTATTTTAGGAGAATTTGTACATAAGACTAAATTATCGACACTTTTGGCCCAATAATTAAAAACAACAATACTAAGGGCTTGTTTGTTTGTGTTCATAAATAGGCTTATTTTTATTCTTTTGTTATAGGGAACAAAAAAAGAATAGAAACACGTTTGTTTACATTTTTGTTATCGGAAACAAATTTGGAATAGGAACAAGAAGTAGAAAGAACTTGTTTCTTGTTCTTGAACATTTTTTTCTGCCACCTCCGACCGCCTAGAGCCATCGCTAACTGTCGGCCGCCGCCTCTCACCAGTGGCGGTCTAATGGGTGGCGGCGGTCAGTCAATTGATGGTGGTCGAGTGGCGGCAAGTCGGGCGGCGGTCGTGTCCATGAACAAGAAGAAAAAACGAAAAATAAAAAATAAAAAAATTGTGAATCATACCAAACACAATTATATTCCAAAAACAATTTTTATAAAAACACTCTATTTTACTTAGAAATTGTTCCAGTAAGTAAAAATAAAAAATATTATTTATATTCAAAAAGTGTTCAATAGAACATAAATGTTACCAAACGCACCCTAAGAATTCAACCAAAATCAAATCGATAAGTACAGAGTGAAGCCTATTGATTTTTAGTCTGACGTGCATTTTTGACCATGAAAATAAATGTCACACCTATCGCGAAATACTCTTGCCATGTTGTTTTTTTTTTTTTGTCGAGTTTAATTTAAACCATGAAGATCGAGATTATCAATTTCGTGGATTTATTTTCTTAACACCATTAACAAATACTTAAGGAGAAAAAAAAAAGTAAAAGGACATATGCACATTGAAAAAGAAAATGAAGGCGGCAGAAAAACATTGGCTGCGTTTGGTCGTCCGGATTTCTAGACGGGATAGGACTGGATAGGATAGGATAAGAAATCCTTGGATTTCTTCATATCTCATCCATTGTTTGGTGAATTTCGGATTTAGAGTCGGATATCATCATATCCTATCCAATCTACTGTTTGGCATACTATGGATTTAAAGTCGGATATCCTTATATCTTATCAAATATGTTGTTTGGTGAACTAAATATTTAAATTCAAATATTTTAATATAAATAATATTAGACAAATACAAATTTGCATGTTTAATATTCAAAAAATCATCTAAACCAATAATCTTTTTTAAATTAACAGATTATCGTCGAGTTTCATGATTATGCATTTTTTTCCGTTTATTTGAAGTAATTTTTTGGTTATCCCTTTTAATATCAAACGTTTCTAAAATAACCTCAATTTCAATATATTCACTTTAAAACATGAATTCTTTTTGTCTCTTACAAATTTTTCATTAGTTTCTATTTTGTTATAGATATAATACCAAATCAAACAAATGTCCAATTAGAATAAAGCATAAAGTCCAAAGTTCATTCGTTTCTTTTTTTTTTTCCAACTATCACGAGGATACAATGACAATTAATCATGTTAATGAACGATCTTTGAATAATTCGCACATATAAAGTACATTACAGTTCATCACTTTCGTAAAATTTCGATGTGAATCGGATAGCTATTAAGGAGAAGATTTTGACACTGATATTTTCGATCAGAGTTTATTCAATTGAGTTTAAAACTTTATAAGGGTTTTCTCATTTTTTATGTTAAACTAAAAATATTTATTTAAAATAAAAATCTATAATTGGTTCAAGACTTGTAGAATTAATACTATATGAAATAAATTATGGTCAAACAACTAGATATTTTTTTTAAAAAAATGTAATTTTGAATTATTTGAATTTATGGTATTATTATTTTTATTATTTAGTATTTTTTTAATTTGAAAAAAAAATCGAACCGAGTCAGGGAAACTCGATTCGACTATATGACTCGAACCCAACAAAGAAGTTGGAGTAGTCTGAACACCTATACATTTTTTATAACAAGAATGAATTTTTGAATTTTTTGAATTTTTAATTTATGGTATTATTATTTTTATTATTTAGTATTTTTTAATTTGAAAAAAAATAAAATTCTGACCAAGTCGGGAAAACTCGGTCCGACTATATGACTCGAACCCAATAGAGAAGTTGGAGTAGTTTGTGGGTGCGCGACGGAGAAAGGAAAAAAAAAGTGGGGTTTTGTGTTTCGGATAAAAGAAATCCTATCCCACCTTATCCCACCCTCCCCCTGGGATTTTTTTATCCAGTCTATATCCCCTCTATATCCGACCTTATCCTATCCTGAACGGTTACCAAACGCGGGATAGGATAAAACATATCCTATCCTGCTTTTTATCCGGTCGACCAAACGCAACCAAAGTGTTTTTTGTACGGAGAAAAGAATTCCGAAAAATAGAAGAGAAGAAAATAATAAAATAAGACCGACCGGAGAACCGTCTGGGGGGAGAGAGAGAGAGGGGAAGAAAAACCCTAGCTTTGCTCTTGGATCGCCACTGCGACTTTGAGAAGAGGGCAGCGTCAATTTCAGTCAAGCATCGGAAAAATGTCGAAGAAGAACAGCTTATCTCGTAGGAAGAAGCAGTACGAGTTTGATCTTCGAAGTATACTCTCTCTCTCTCTCTCTCTCTCCCTCCCTGGGCAAATTCGTGTCTTTCTGTTTGTTTCTATGATTGTCTGAATTTCTGTCGCGCAGTCCTCTGTTCTGTTCCTCTGTTTTCGCTATACGGTTGTCTTGCATGTTGAGAAGTGTTGATTTTCTTTTTTTTTTTTCACGGCTGTTGAGCAGGAGAGAAGGCGGAGAAAGAGAAGAAGGCGAAGAAGCTTCAGACTAAGAAGAGCAAGATGAAGGTAAGTTGCTTCCTATTAACTTATCTCGGCCTTTTTTATTATGGTTTTCCGGATTGCGGCTTTGATGGTTGGACTTATGTCTTACATTGCTCTCCGTTTGCTGTAAGTGTAAGTGCTATTTGGAGGGCAAAAGGGTAATGGGTTCCTGTATATGCATGCTTTTTGGTTGCATACTGGTTATCTTGGATTCGAACGTTTGATAGAATACCAATTGAATTGACGGTTGCGGTAGGATTGATCATCATTCTGATGCCCGATCACTGTTCTTTCTGTATGTGTATGGGTGATTGATTCGAACTCGA
Organism: Melaleuca quinquenervia; assembly: GCA_030064385.1. Lineage (NCBI taxonomy): Eukaryota > Viridiplantae > Streptophyta > Magnoliopsida > Myrtales > Myrtaceae > Melaleuca > Melaleuca quinquenervia. The sequence goes on along the minus strand of CM057721.1, from coordinate 15,653,145 downwards.
ATAAGTCAATTGCTGGTAATTTATTATACTATTAATCTGGTGGCGGAATGGGAAAAAGGAGATCAAACATATTCGTAGCTGGAGGATTTTAGCTGGCAATATAAGTAGACTTTGGGCTAAAGTACTTATTCCTGCAGGTTGATGGTAGTAACAAGAAGAAGAAGGGCGCAGGTGGATTCCAAGTAGGGAAGAGAAAGGTAAAGACGAAGTTAACTGCTTTGGCAAAAGCAAAGGCGGCACAGGCAATGGAGCTGGACAAATGAGGTTTGCTCTTGTGAGTCGAGGGGGATGAATTCCATTGTAGTGTGAGTTCTTTATTTTCTTGGGAAAATTGACACTTCAGTGGCTAAATGTAATTCTTAACTTCACTGTTTAATTTATAGGGGAAGGGAAGGTAGCTTTCTTTTGGTCTGTGTTCATGATTATTGCCATTATGGTTCTTAGTGGTTAGTAAGTTAAGGTTCGCAAAGGCAGCTTGAACACTTTGAGAGCAGCCATTGTAGATTGAGAATCTGCGATGTGCATTATGTGCTTCAACAGAATGGTTGTTTCTTCATCGGAGTGAGGACCCAATTTGGTCAGTTTAAGGCGTGGCGCTCTTTGGATATGCTTATCTGAATTGAGGTTCAATGTCGTCCCTTAGTTGGCTTCATGGCTGAATGCACTCCTTGAATCTGTCATCTGAATTGGGGTCTTGGTCTCTCTGTACATTAATCAATGTCCTATTTTCTTCAATTGGAAGTCCAATTTCAGCCTTCGGATGAGCTCATGCTCATATCCATCAGGTTTAATACAGTAAGGTACTTTTGTGGGCCTGCTTGCTAGGACTTCACCTTATGCCCAAAAATCTGGTGAGTTAGGTACAGATCGGTTTGAAGTTCATATAATCAACGGAATTCTACTGCTCCTAGCTCCTTGGCTTGGACAGAGCTGGTAACTGCCATGGCTAGACCAATGGGTTCTCAGTGATTACTTGATGCAAGATGTGCAGCTGTCATATTACGCACAACGGTCATGGACGATCTGTGAAAGAGGATATCTGGAGTTGGGCTTATGTAATAGGCCTTCAGATTGCCGGACATTGTTCAGGGACGGATGGGCGTTGAACATGGTGAAGAACCAATGGGAGATATTACTCGAGCATGCCTCAGGGATGAAAGGAGAGCTGCCTGAGATTGCATACTCTTCGCACTTTTGAATTTCGAGTCCATATGATGATCGAAAGCTTCTCATCTTATACCACTTGTCATAATCATAGTGCTTGTTATGTAGATTATCCTAAAATCTGTTGCAGTGGCTTCACCGCCTCCTGCTATAATCTTTGTTAGAGATTAGACGATGTGCATCTTGCTGGATTTGATGATGCTTGACAAATAGATTGTTGAATATATCAGGTAGAGTTTCCGGGTCGGAGAAATGTAAACTCCATATAGTTCAATAGATCATAGAACCGGCCCGCATAATTGAGGATGTCTCGTGATCAAAGGCCATGAAAGTTGATTTTAGCGAAGCCATTGCTCCTTGAACTACCGGTCATCGACAGAAGTTCGCAAAACCATCTTCGCCGCCTCTCCTCATCCATCGAGCGAGGGAGGCCGTTCTGTCCATCTCCATGTCACGGGGTCGGAACGGAGCTGCTGTCCCGTTCCGGCCCCAAAAATGGAAGAGGAATGAAGAGGGAAGAGAGAGGGGAGGAGAAGCTGGAAGCTGTCATTTCCTGCTAGTGTGTGGTGTGGGATGGCCGTCTCTTCCACTGGTGAAGTGGGGATGGAGAATGTGGAGTGCCTTTGGCAAGTTGACAAGAACATGTTCGCTGGATCGAAGATTTCTCCCACGTGGAAATGGGGACGGCCTCCTCGAGAAATCTTCACGCACAAAGCGGAGGCTTTCGGTATAATGTTTCCAAGAATCACATGGCAAACGAAAGAAGGGGGAGACGATCTTAACACAGTCGCATGCAAAAATCGAAGGGAAAAAGGAAGAAAATTTCGACTTCTCTCGGTTCGCTCCCGGCTGGGCTCCTTCCAAAGTCTGGTGACGTTTTCGACGGCTTTCGTTCTTCCTCACGCGTTACCAAGACCGCGTGCGTCCACTCACCACTGCTGATTAATCAAAGCAAAAATTATAAGATAAGAGAATACGTTGGTTCCCTTAACAATTAGCATACCTCGGGTTTTAATTTTGACATGATTTTTTTTTCAAAAGATGAAAATGGATGACGATTAGAGACCGGATTCGAAAAAAAAAAGGGAGAAAATTGATGCCTGCATAAGTTAAATATAAAATCCATATCGGGAGCGACTGATCATATGATGGGGAGTTCGTTTCTTTTTTTCCTGTTTCCGTTGATTAGCGAAATAGGTTTTATTGAAGTGGAAAATGTACTTTACCGAGATCTAATTGGAAAATTAGAGGGAAGCTATGTGGGTGTATTTACTATGCAAATGGCGCATTTTGTTGCACGGGATGTTCGGATGAACTGCGGCACCTCGTTGACCCTGGAAAGAAAATTTGTGAATCCTCAGCGGGTTGCTGCGTTGACCGACGTCCGCTTACCTCCACGCGCCTGACGACGCGCGTGCGGATGGGGGCCTTGGCATGTCATTGGATCAGCTTGAAAACAGAGTCACACATTCATACGTGTTTTCAGGCTAGAAAAGACGATGCATATCTGTTAGTACACCACGAGCAGCAGCGCCTTTTTCTGTTCAAGTTTTTTTTGTTTGCTTCCCTCTCTCTCTCTCGGCAGGCTGGTCTTTGATTCGAGCAAAGCATGATCACTCACCCCGGATGAGAGAGAACGTGATAAAATCTGCTGTGCCCGGGGCAGGGATAGAGATGAGATAGAGAAAGATCGAGCTCTGGTGTCCTAGAAATTTGCATTGTGATAAGGACCTGCTTTAGCAGCAGCGTGGTTGTCGTTCAACAGCGGCTTCTTCTTCACTCTTCTCAGCAGGTCCTTAAGTTCCACTCACGAGCTGCATTTGCCTCTCTCTCTCTCTCTCTCTCTCTCTCTCTCTCTCATGTTCAAAGTTCCGTCTTTTCTAAGTGGGGGTTTCAAGATTGTCAGTGGCGTTGACCTGGGTTTGTTGTTGAGTTTGCATTCCTTTTGTCTTGAAGGTTTCTGGGTTTTCTTAGGTGGCCTTGAGGATGCTTGGTGTTAAAGATTGTAGAATGGGTTGGTGAGACTGTGGACCTGTTTGAGTCTCTCTTCTTTTTTATCTTGCTCATGAAGACTTTTTGTGGTTTCTTTTTGTTTGGTAGGCTGTTAACACATCCACACCTTTTTGTCTTTCTGTTCTAAGCCTTTTTGAGCTTCAAAGTTTTTTCCACTCTCGTCCAATTGCTCTCTTCCTTTCCTTCTTTCTTACTTTCGGTTGCTCGTAGATTCATTTCTGTGATCTTGATCTGCTATTCTTCTGTTCACTTTGTCAATGCTTTCTGTGTAGTCAAATATCAGAGTTTTGTAAGAGCTTGTGCTTGTTTTGAAGATATACTAAGTTCATACTCTCATCCCTAATGCTGCTTCCTTTTGCATTGCCAGTAACTTTTAAGATTTGAAGCTTGGTTTAAAGAACTCTTCATGTTTTTGGCCTAGTGTGCCTTCAAGTGCTATTGGAGCTAAAAAGGAAGTCTTTAAGAGTTTTATCGGAGGAAGAAAAAGAGTGAAATTGCCTGTCTGAGTACCTTTAATTGTACATTAACAAAGTAGATGCATGGATCGGAGAGATGCAATGTCGGCCTCTTATTACACTCAAAGAGGTCTATCTGGAACTGGTTCTGGAGCACAATCATTATACCATGGTTCACAAGGCATTCACCCGTTAACAAATGCAAGTATGCCTTTCCCGAGCAATTTTGGAGGCGGTTCTTTGGGATCCCCATTGTCAGTGGAAACTTCATCGGCGATACCGACTCATGAAGTTAATGTTGGGGTGCCAGCAGTCGGGGCAGCTCAACCAGGTGAGCCGGTGAAAAGGAAGCGTGGCCGGCCAAGGAAGTACGGTCCTGAAGGGACCGTGTCTTTGGCATTATCGTCCACGTCAGTTTCCCCTCCAGGACCAACATCCACACCAAGGCGTGGCAGAGGGCGGCCTCCAGGTTCTGGCAGGAAGCAACAGTTAGCTTCCGCAGGTGATTTTTTGGTGTCCAATTGCTTTTGGGAAGTAAATAGGTCAATTTTCTTAGTTGATTTCATGCCGCCTTAAGTCAACATGTGTGTTCTTGTTCTGCCTTGGATTTACTTTGAATGATTTATGTGACGGTGAACCGTTCTCTGTATCCAACTTTGATTGGCTCAATTTCAATATCAACCTTTCCTTCTAAAGATAAGAGCTTGAGAAGAAAGCTTTGACAAGTTTTTATAAAACTAATATGGAATCGGAGTAATCTGTATAGGAGGGGAAAGTTTAACTTAAGAAGAGTCTTTGGCAATGAACTGGGACACTGGTTGATGTCTAAACATGTAATCGGTTTGGTTTTCATAGTTACTTTCAGACAATTAGGCCATATCTAGTCTATCTTGTCAATAATGTTTCTCTAATGTACTCTACTGGTCTTCTGAATTGTCATTTCATCACACTATTTGTCATTGTCTCATTTTGGACTAAGGTTGGTGTTTTAGATGTCTGATCTGTTAAGTGAGAGGGAGAGGACGAAAGAAGCCAATTTGTTTAGAGCCTTAGTTCAGAACCTTAGCGTCTTGACCTGTTAAGTGAGAGGAGAGGGTGCGATAAGTCGATATCTTTTGAGCCTTAGTTCAGAGCTTTAGTGCTATCTCTGGTTCAATTGCTAAGCCAGTTTATTTGATAAACTTTTCCTTCCAACATAAGGATATTTTGCCTTCTGTTATAAGGTTAATTTTGCTTATGTCAATTTAAAATTCTTTCAATGATTGACTTTGTAATGATCTTTTTGCCAGGTGAACTGCTGTCTGGTTCAGCTGGAATGGGTTTTACTCCCCATATAATCAATGTTGCAGTGGGAGAAGTATGTGATCTGCTTTAAACAATCTCTGTTCTCTCTCATTAACATGTATTATGTAGCCAAACAATATATCTCAGCTTGGAAATTTGGATGTAATTTTTTTTTTGTTGAGTGAGCTGCAATTTGCATTAGCAAGTATCATCAAAGAATTTGCAGCTGCCTTTAAAATTTCAGATAGAATTACTGGAAAGCAAATACTAGAATGTTAAGTCCTTAACTTCATGCTTTGCTTTTGATCACACTGTGCTTTATGCACAGTGTTCTTTTATGCAAGTTCTTCTAGAATTGAGAAAATCATGAGTGGGGAATTTAAAAATTCGATGGGAAAATGTTGAATCTTTTCCTGATATTAAAGAAACGTTATTTTCCATATGTTAAATGCGTACTCCATTTTGTGAACAGCTTTCCCTTCATGATCATTGCATTTATGTTTTCAGTTTTCCTTTTCTCTATAAAGTAGTTTTTATCAACTTGAATACAAATTCAGGGGTGCTGAGCATCCGTGTTGTGCTTGAAAACTTTACATCATGGTCATCCTCTTTGCATCGATAGCATTGAATTCTATTAGTATATAATTTTTGCCATTCATATTGGCCGCCGAAGATTGCCATTTCCTTTTATGAGACATTCTTTTAGTCAGTTTCTTTCTTTCTTTGTTAGGACATAGCTGCGAAAATAACATCTTTTTCACAGCAAGGGTCAAAAGCTGTATGTGTCTTGTCTGCCAATGGTGCTGTAAATACGGTCACTCTACGTCAGCCTTCTAGTTCTGGTGGCACCATCACATATGAGGTTTGAGCAGCTATACATATTCTTTCTGATGAAAGTATTTAGAACAGGAAGTTGCAGTTAAATCATTTATAACAATGCAGCTAATATACGCCATTTTTTGACATCTGCAGGGGCGTTTAGAAATTTTGTGTCTTTCTGGCTCTTTCTTGCTTGCAGAGGATAGCGGTTCTCGAAATAGAATGGGTGGTCTTAGCATCTCTCTTGCCAGTCCGGATGGTCGTGTCATTGGTGGAGGAGTTGGGGGAATGCTCATAGCTGCAAGTCCTGTTCAGGTAAAACTGCTTGCTTCATGGATAGCCCATGTGCTTTGTTGATCTTTTCATATACCACAGTTTTTAAACTTTGGTTTAGACTGAGGTTGATAATAAGAGCTTCATATGAAGGCCAAGAACTTCTCTCAACAGTACTAGCAATGTTTTCTTAAAGCTATACTTTTTAAATTGAAACTATGGCAACCATCTTAGCAATCCAATCATGTGAGATCTTCTAAAAGAGTCATCTGAACTTCAAATGCACTTAATTTTGTCCATCTGATTGTGCCTGACGCAGCCATAATATCCTCTACTTGACTGATAGCTCTTAGCTGCAGGTAATAGTAGGGAGCTTTTCATGGGGAAGTTCGAGAACCAAGCACCGGAAAGTGGAAGGTTCAAAAGCTCACCCCATGCAGATGGCATCAACTCCACAACCGAGTCAGAACCTAACTCCAGTTTCCATGGGCGTTTGGCCTGATTCCCAGACACTGGACATTCATGATCATGTGGACATTGATCTGATGCGGGGATGACAGTTTAAGTGGTATAGGCACATTGATGGTGTATATATCTTGCTCTTCTGGTGTCACAAAGATTTGATCTCTTCGAGTATGATGGTATAGCAGCTGACCTAGTCTTATTGTGTGTCTCACGACACATTGATTTCGTAAGCCAGTGAGATACCTATTCCTTTTTGTAGCCTTAACTTGAAATTTTTTCCGTATTCTCTCCAGTTTTCTTTTTTTGGCTGCTGTTTTGTGTACAATCTGTGATTGGCTCCAAAAAAAGATTGTGCTTCTGTGTTTTATATAAGCCGGATCCTGTTAATGGACCGACACTTGTTCCCTAACGTGAACTTTAACCTCCTAAGAGCAGGGATTTGAACCTTTTGGGTTTCTGTTTCTGAGCTGGCTGCCAGGGAAAAATGATTAAACAGAGCACTCTGAGTTTCAGCTTCAGCCTGCTTAATTGATCCCAGGTCGGCCCCTTTGGGGCCTAAACATTGGTCGTAGATCTACAGGATGTGTTCTGTATTCTGTTTGCTTGAAATGACACTGTTCAAAGAATATTCAGGCAAAAGTAGTGAGCAATCAGCAGCTCTCTTTTACGACCTTGAAATGACGGTTAAAATAATATTCACGGAAAACATCCTTAGTGGTGGGAAAGTTGAAAACTTGTCCATGCAGTATGTTTACAGCTTGAAGTTGCAGCGACGAATTATTTAGCGTGAAGATTAGACGATATACGTTGGGATTATTGGGTACTTGGTTTTATTTGTCTTTGCCTGCGAAAAATCACAGGCTTTAGTAAGCTATGTTAGACATGTAAACTTAAGAAATAAGTGCATTGGAAGTTTAGAAACTTGTTATGAAATTATAATTAAGTTCTAAAAAGCTTTAAAGGATATACTTAAGTCGCAAAATTTATCACGCAAGTGGAATTGAGTTTTTAAAGCTTTGGAAAAGTTACAATCAAGTCTTTGGAACTTGTCAAATAAGTTCAATCAAGTCATTTTATTGCTTTAGAAAATTTACAATCAAGTCCTTAGAACTTGTCAAATAAATTCAATCAAGTCATTTTACTGATTGTACTGATCTCATCACCTGGCAACAGACGATGGTGTATCGTATCTTAGAATGAAACTAGGAAGTGGTAAATGAATGTCAATGCTTTCTCATAGAAAGTTGATCCTAGAAAAAAAGAAGGAAAGAACCATGCTATTTCAATTTCCATGACATTTTGCCATTCAGTTGATAAGCATAATGTCAGATAAATCATCTGGAATCGAATTATTCCACTTCATTCACCAATCCAACTCTCTTTTTCCTTGGTCTAGTAGATAAAATTCAACTTCCTCCGCCAGCAAGCCCTTGGATCCAGAATATAAATATAAGTTCTGCCGCTTTTCGACTTAAAAAACACAACCAGAACAACTATATGAGATCAGAGGGAACCGAAAACTTCTTCGACGGATGTCATATGAACAAGTTATAATTGGCTCTTTTGCAACTTTGCGAGTATAAGATTACAGAGATAGAACACTCAAACAAGAATTCACTGAAACGCAAGAAAGACTTACAAAGTACTGCATAATTTGGGAGGAAAAACTTGGAGCAGAACAGTTGTCCCAATGGAAGAAAATATCTTAAGAGTCCAAAACCAAACATCTATTTACAACATACTGTCTGTCTGAGCTGGCAGTCGCTTGAAGAAATTGATAGGCGCAGAGGGCACCTTATGTCGTAACCTAGGGTGCCTCATGACATAAGCCCCGAGTATGAGAGCCACGACCGGGAAAGGTGTTGCATACAACACGATTGCTGCCACGAGACAAAATAGTATGAAGATCACTGTGGCACGCGGGTCTCGCCAGCTCAATAGTGCTTGGATTCGCTCGCCTTGGCTTGCAAGATCACCTACCACAGTCTGAACCTTTCCAGCAACACTCCTCAGACGATCGTAGCGGAATCGAACTGTATCTGGCTTTCGAGTGGTCGGAAATGTGTCAAATTCTTCATCGAGCTCATCTGGATGAACAGCATCCGCTTGAGATATTCTCGTGTTCATATGAGGGGGATGTCTAGGCCGATACCGGTAATTCCAAAGACCTATTATGAACATGTACAAGAAAACAGTGGGCAATATCAACTCTGGAAACAGCACGAGCATTCCAAAGAGAACATGCACGAGGATGGTCGTCACTGGGTTTTTCCATTTGCACACCTCCCCAAACCACTTCCCAAAAGCAAATAATCCTGAGAAAACTGTCATCAGCCTAAAAAAGTTTGCCTTGCTCCGTCTCATGCTCCATAAATGAGAGTGTGCATCAGACATGTATTCAACTACTTCCCTCTTGAGGGGAGGCTCAGCCCGACTAAGACGAGCCGCCACCAAGTTGACTGCTTGGTGACGCAATAAATCCTGCTGCATTGGGGTCAACGGCCTAATGTAGTGCATCTTTGGTAGAAGTGGCCGAGAGTAGATGTACATCATGTTCACTAGGGACGTGCAAGAAAATCTTATCGCCAAATGTAACTCACCCATCTTTTTTACGCCAGAAGGGTGAAGTGCTATAAGCGGATAGGAGTGTGTATACACACGACCAGTCTCGAGAGTAGATAGCCTAATTCGAATCTTCCCGATTTTAACATCTTTGTTACTGCTTGAGCCTCCATTCATCTGACTGTTGTCGAAAACTCCCACAACTAGAACAGTTGCTGGATCATAAACTTCCCATGTGTACTGCTCATTGTACTTGGGACTCAGGCTGTTGATTATGGTCCTAGTTCGCACCCACTTCTGGCCATACTTTGCTACACAATAAGTGTCCGATGTACCCTTACCATCTTTCGTCTTCATCGGGAGGAGTCCGTCGGCATTGATAATCCCAAGTTCCAAGACCCCTATGGAGTTCTTCCACAGTGGCTTTGCGGTCGGTCTGAGGTCAGTGCTGTAATTTGTGGACTCATCAAGCACATGATACCCTCCTTCAAGGCAAAGTTGCAGATGCAATCTGCTGTAGAACTTGTCCTTCTTTCCTGCATCCGCATCCATGGCAGCTGATGTTGACTTTTCAAGGTTGTACCAGCGGGCTTTCATAATTTTGTCATCGGCTCGCCGGTGAACTTGGCTCAATGGTACAATAACTTTCCCAATAGTTTCCTCCTTATTGGAAGCTAAACGGTCTTCAACTGAAAGAATCAAATGATCTTCAAAGGGCTCGGCCGCAACAAACATCATCTCCTCTCTCCACACAGCATTCATATTCCGAGCGTGAACTGGTTTTGTCTTGAACACCTGATTACCTATCTGTACCTTAACATATGCATCAGGGAACCGGCCCTTGTCGGACACAAGCAGATCTTGTGCCTCAATTACGACAACACGCACGTACCACAATTTAGGTGAGTGGTAGACCTTGCCACGAGTATGCCCATAGATAGCTGAAGATGGATCAGTTGTAGAAGTAGTGTCTGAGTGCCAAGCATCAGGAAAAGCTTCATCTGCCTGTGTGCCATACCAAACAGCGAGCATCAGTTCACCTTTCTTCTTCTTCTCCCCATTCGTATCTTCGAGCCTATACCATTCAGGAGCCAGCGGGCTGTCAGGTGGAACTCTGGTGGGGATCTCGTAAAGATCCAAGCGGACCAAACCCACAAAGTCATCCATTACAAGATCTTTGTCCATGACCGCAACCTCAAGCAGAGATGTCTGAATGTGGTCCTTCGCAAATGCAAACACCTCATTCCACTCTGGGTTTTGCCTCTTTTCAAAATACCTTGTAGTTCCTTTATAGTTCCCCACTCTAACTTCCACATACGGATCAAGGCTTCCTGTTACGTCCTTAGCAGGAAGATCGCGGGCTTTTACAACTCGAACAAAGAGGTATTGCATCTTTTCAACAAGATCATATGTACTGTTTGGCCTCGCAGATGGTATTACTCGCCCTCCAACAATTCGGCCACCGCCAAGATGGGGGCTTGTCTCTTTCACAGAATACTCCCCTGGTTGCATAGGTGAAGGACCCGCATAATTCTGGACTATATTTGGAGGCCGTGGTCCAGATCTCATCTCGTAAGACCCCAAGTTTGGTTTTAATGAGGGAGCTGCAGCAGAATCGTCGTCATTTTGTCTGCGGCGGTCTGAGTTTGGAAGGTGACGGAAAGTCCGCCTAGACTCGGCTCTTTCACCAGAGAAGGGATTTGGAATTGGTTCAGCTGAATGTAGCTCGGTATTCATGGTGGATTGCATTGTTTGCGGTGGATTTGAGAAGCTCGTGTAAGGATCATCTGTTATAAAAACTTTCAAACCGAGCTCTCCCTTCACCCGTGACCAAAGTCTTTGTTTCTCAAGGGGGTAATGGAGGACGACAGCATCTGAATATGGCACGAAGGATGTCCCAGTAAGGGAAACTTTTCCGAGGAAGGACTTCTTGTCGGTGGCTTTATTGAGGTTGTAGACATACGCTTCAAGGCTAAGCTCCCGAAGGTTGCTAGGATTGGTGATATTGAAGTAGAAGGTTTCATTCCAGACAGGACTCAGATCTTTCTCTTTCAGAGTGGTGCGAAATTTTTGACCCTCAAACTGGAGCTCCACATAAACACCAGAAGAATCTTGCCCATCTTTGGGAACAAGATCATGCGCACTCACAACATCCACGCCAAGCCTGAGATTACTCATGGGACCTTGGCAAACTGACAACTTGATTGAAGCAAGAACCCCTCACTGCAGCTAGCAGAAATTTCCAAATACAACTAATACCTGCGAGGGATTAAAAACTGGTAAAAATATTGGCCATTATAATGAGAATAAAATTGCAGAAAAGATAAAAGGGACAAAAAAGAAGAACATCAAAGGAAAAGGTAGGAGCAACAACTTTTACTTGAAAGGAGCATTGTTAATAAAAGAGCGGCAAATCATTCAGCCAACAAAAAGCATGACGTTCAGTTCACATGTCTCAAAAACCTTGGCTTACTCCTCTAATCAAAGCAACTCAATACAAAAGGACTCCGTAAATTAGTGAGATAGACAATATCTTCTCTATTAGAGGATAAAAGATGCGACAGAAAGAAGAAAATAGGCAGGCATGAGAAGCACAGAAAACCAAACCTTTCAATCAAACACAAAGCAAGGTATGGGAAAAGTCATACATATCCAATCCGAAAGAAAATGCAATATGAATTTGCTTGGTACGGTTACGGCTTGATTCTCCTTTTAAACTTGCTTTTTACTGGTCCAATTCAAACTAAAACATCTAGCGCCTACCATGAAAAATCAAAGAAAGGGGACATATGAAGTCCTATATCGAAAAAGCATGTGTGTTGCTAATTATTTGAGTGAGGGAAGAAGAGCATATTCAATTCAGATTCCCGAACTCATCAAGCATCGCATCCCAGTTCCTCCCATAATCTTTCCGGGAAACTATGAAAAGGCAACAAGAATATTTGGTATCTTTAACCAGCCACGAACTAGTATTCCAAATTTAGCCCTCCTTTTTCTCTGACGAAAAAAAACAGAGCATGAACTTTATCACCGTCTATCCACCATAATTTCAGCCAACTTCCTGTGAAACAGAGCAGAGACACTGCTTCCTTTTATCCGACAAAACAATTTTGCCTTGGAAAAGATGAGGTCAAGATGCTTATGATCTACGAAGTCTTCCTCTTTTAGGGTCCGGAAAGCATGAAATAAGCACCAAAAGCCAAATAGAAGAAGAGATTTCTTTTATTCATGGAAACGATCGCAAAATCCACGAATTACCACAAGCAAAGCAAGACTAAAGCTCAAAGCTTCCACTTTGAGAGAGTCGTCAATCTTGAATATCATGAAACAATACTCAGAAGAAGACCCAACTGGACATAAGACAAGTATCGGCACATATCGCATAATCAAAGACGACCCAGATGAAAATTTCCACAACGTAAGCGAAAACTGACCTTTCTCAAGGCTAGGAGCTTGACAAATTTGACAGCTCGAGCTCTGGAGACCCAAAACAAGCAAACTCGTGACGTTCGCAACCGCAACCGACTCCTCCGATGCATACAAAGATTTATACAAGCGTCGCAGCTCAAGAGCGTTTCCTTGATGGTTCGCAGAAGGAGCGAGGAGCGAGGGGGTAGAGAGAGAGAGAGAGAGAGAGAGAGAGAGGAAGCAGAGTCATCGTGCAAAACGAGTTTTAAATGGAGGAGGAAGAAGACCAACGAAGTCGTCTTCTGTTCCTTCGTTGGCTTCTCGTGCTTGTTGTCTTCTCATGCGATGAATACTTTTCACGTAATCGGGCCAATCGACCGCGTTTCATGAAACGCGCCCAAGGCACCAATAAACTTTGGGATTTTTACTCACCTGATTTTTGTATTTTAATTATTTTCTCACTTTGATAATTTCTGTGAAAGAACATTATGGTAAATCACTAACGTTATAGTAGATCTCTTAATAGTTTTTCCTATCATTTATTAGGCATATGCCCGATAAAGAAACCTAAGGTTACTTTAATTTTCATAATGAAATTACTCAATATAACTTCTCAAATGTTAATTCCTTATTTGAAATAAATTCATCTCTAAAATTTTTAGAGAAAACGACTTCACTTTAAGGCTCCACGGAAAATATATTATTTTTGAAAAATATTTTCCGAAAAATCATTTTTCAGAAAAATGATAATATTTTTTTGGTGTTCATTTGTCAAAGGTCATCGGCTTGTCCACCGCACACTATTAGAGGCTGCGATATTTAAATGTAAATAAAAAAATAAAAAATGTTATTTTCCCAACTTTTGAAAGTGTTATTTTTTTCATTAGTGGAAAATATTTACTTTGACTATCTTGTTTTTCATGAAATACAAGCCCGAAAATTCGGAAATTATTTTTTTGAAAATTATTTTCCGTGGAACAAACTGAGCATAATATTTTTTATATTTATTTTAATTAATATTCTATATATTTCAAAATTTGGGTGTTGAATAATTGGACTTATTTTTATTTGATTTCAGCTCTAAAAATTGAAAGAAAAAAAAAAGCCGTGCACTAAAAGCCATGTCAAGCCTACGATGACCGTCCAATTTGTAACCATTCTCAGACAAATTTGCTTTTGGCACTGACGATAAGCGAGCGTCAATCGCTGTATGCGGACCCCAATCCACGGATAGTTTGTAAATTGTAGGGTCGAAATTTTTTCAATTATTTGTACTGTTACTAATTTAAAATATTGCTAGCTATTCGGTATGGTCTCTTCATTTGCTTACACGACAAATCAGACGTCATTTGATGACTTTGATTATTATCTGCTTCGTCGGCGTATAAGAAATGATGAGCTACCATGTCCATTTTTTTATCCATCAAGTTAGGTCATGTCTATCGGTATTCGATATATGTTAATTTGAGACGAATATCTTATTTGAATAATCCATACATGATATTTTTTTTGGGCTTCCGCTTAAACTTAACGAGTCCAAACCACATCACCAGAGATTGTTAACTTTGATTCATGGAAGAACGACATTTTATGGAGTGGATTTAATATTTAGCAATGATTTATGGACTATGTCGAATAATTTAAAAGTTTCGAAATGACATTACACGTTGAACCAAAATAATACCTTTTCTTTTGAAACTTATATCAACTTAATATATAATAATTCAAATAAAAGGATCCCTCTTAAATCATAAAAGACAAGATTGTAAACATATATCAGCATATGGAAAATAAAATCGTAAAGTAATAACTCATGACGTAGATTATATATCTCGATTTGGAGTAAATATTTTACTGGATAATCCATTGTAACTTATTTTTGTTGTCCACCGTTTAGACTTACGGGATATGAAACTCATATTAGCAAATTCATTTAACTTGAATTTAAAGATGGTAACAATGAATATTTTTATATAGTTTAGGGATTTTAATATTAATCAATAATTTATGGATTACATTGGATAATTTAAAATTTTAAAAACGACGATATTGTATATTGAAGTAAAGTAATATCCCTTTATCTCAACTTCTCCACGTATAATCATCCAAATAAAGGAACCGGAACTTAAAATCACAGAAGACAAGAGGGCAAGAAATTATTAGCAAGCAAAAAATAAATAACAATTAGAATGGATGGGTTGGGTGACGTGTCTTGTTGGGATCGACCTTTCTCGAAAGAAAATATTGCTAAATCTTGTACTTATCTTCCTCAAAAGTCGACGTGACTTCACAACTCGAACTTTTCTCAGATAAATTGCAATGCACGTGTGGAGCCCATTCCTCGGATCGTCCTGCGGTCGGAGAACGCTCAATAAATTGTATTATTATTATTATTTCTTGATAAATTATATATTTTTGCCATAGAGTAAATTTGTATAGTTTAATCACTCACTTTTCACATGCCCATCGTCCTGTACTCGTCCAGCCGGCCCGACATCACATATCACTTAACTTTAAAGATCATAACCGTTCGATTCAGATCGGACAATTGAAAATAAGGCGATGTCATCACTTGGCAGGAAATCCATTTTCGACATCACAGGAGATATCCTCGCTGCCTGTGCTGCGACGAATAGGCCCATTGGTTTTTGTTTGGTCCGCATAAAGAATGCAGACAATTATGTCCTCTAAAGGGCGTGATTAGAAAAGGCGACTGAAAATCATCTTCGCGAGGGAGACGGAAGTGCGGGACGGAAGACATGGCGACATTTACTAGAAGAAATTCGATTTCCTTTTGTCTTCACTGGTGGTGAGGTGTCTCGGATTCTTTAAGCGGGCGACCGATGCTCACGGAATTTAAACAACTTAAACTTATTATGAGTGCGCTCGATCCTAGGGATTCAGTGCATGTTAGTGTTGACCTCTCGATTCCTTAGTTTTTTTAAAAGGTTCTAAATTTACTATATGGCAGCCCAATTTAATCCCGAACCTTTTGATTTTGCTAGTTGAATCCTAACTTTATTGTACGACATCTAATTCCGATCATAAATCTTTTAATTGAATCAATTGAGTCTTAAATTTCTTAATATTTTAATAAATTGAAAAACATTTTAGTTCTAAATTGAAAAACTATTAAAATATTTAGGATTAAATTGATATGATTAAACAAATTACGATTGAATTGATCGCTGTAATATTTATGTTTAGGGTCGAATCGTCATAATTAAAAGTTTTAAGATTAAATTGGCTATCATTTCTTATGTTCACGATTCTTTGAATATTTTTCTCAAAAGGGGAGCACTTCTTTTTCCCTGGGGACCCTAATTATGAGAGTGATGAGCCGAGAGCGATTGTATTCCTAAGGAAGCGTGGTCGACTTTGACTCCTGAAGAGGAGGGTCGTCATTGGTGGTGAGCTCTGGCATGTTTTTTAATCCAAGAATGCTTAGCTCCTAAGCAAGGAAAGCCATTTAGGGTTTTCTGAGCAAGCTCCCCACGGGATTCGACCAAACCGAGCAGAAAACAGAGGTCATCATCGTCATCTTTCGCTTGCAGATTACGTCGAAGAGGAAGATGGAGAAGACAAGATTAATAAAAAAGAAGGACAACTTGGCAGCAGATTGGGGTTCACGTTCCCCCATGTCTTATGCTCTGTGATTCACGAAAGGCAAGACGTGTTCCTCGGACGGAAGCACATGGCGACGGTCCTCGCAACACCGGAGAAAGAACTCAGATTCCATCCCACGACTTTCCCAAGTGACGACGGCTGATGAGACTTACTTCTTTATTAGCATAAGTTTCTTTACTTCTGCAAGGAGAATACTGATATTGTGGGCACAGCTCATTTCATAGTGATTTATTTACAGAGAATAGTTTACTGGCAAGCATGGCGTTATCTCAATCTTACGCTGGCTTGATGATAGAAATTCTTATTTTAATTGTTTTACAAGGGATTTTTAGACGGGTTTATCTTCATTTTGCCAAAAAGAAAAAAAAGAAGAGAAAGTTGTTTATTGGTAAATAATTTTGGCAAGAGATTTCGCGAAGCTCTCGTCTTCCACAGGCAAGGAGGTTGGAAGCCCTCTTCGGTTAAAAAGAAAAGAAAAAGAATCAAAATGTTAATAATGAAATTCAGAAAATTGAAAAAAAATATTAATGTCGATGCTAATCATGTCACGTAAGACGGTCGGCATTTATATTAACAATTACTTGTCCAAAGTGACAGGAAGGATTGTACTAACGAATAGTCAAAAGATTTAGCACTAAATTAGTCAAATGAAAAGAAAAAATTAGAATTGAAATGAAATTTATATTATAATCATTTTGAGAATTATCTTGATGTTTTCATTTATAGGCGCACCTACGTTCATTTCTTAAAGGTATCGACTAAAGAATTCAAAAGAGAATATTATGATCAAAGACCCGAAAGCTGTCTCTCTTGACGGTTGAGTTGTCGTGGGACACCTTCTATCTTACTTTGACATTGTCAAAAGGCACCTAATAAGATATTTATATGCTTATGACATTTTAGCGTGGCACCCCAAGGTCTAAAGTCAATGTAATATCTTCACCACGATGAGATATTATATTGAAACAGCCTCTTTTGGAGGGGCCAGAGTTTGTCTGAAAGAGATAAGTGTTGAACAACTAAAAACGATAATCACTCAAATTAAGGTAGCCAATTTTGTTTTTTGTTTTTAAGTTGGTGAGTACAAGATAAGAGTTCGTGACCTAATAGAAAAATTAATAAGCAACTCGAGCCACAGCTGTCAAGCAAAATCGGTGGAGCTGAAAAAGTCGAACAGCTCAAATGGAGGTTGATAAATTAAAATTAGTGGGTAGTTCGATAAAAAGAAAGTTTGCAAAAGACCCATGTAAATAACAGTAACTTCATATGAGAGTAGTAAGAAAATTCCGTAATTTCTAAATAGTAATAAAGAGTGTCGGCATTTTCATAAAGAGCATTAATAAAATATAAATAAATGATCAAAAATTAAGTGAACTCTTTAGAAATCAGTTTCACGCGGAAAATGTAATATCTTTTTTTGAAAGCAGAATGGTAGAATTGTCCTGTCAGCTTAAACTATCCGCCACGGAAATGATTAAGCTACAAACATAATATCTACAGATACAGAATATCAGCTCTGAGATCATCCCCACCTCTCCTTTAGTGACATGACCGGCCGAAAGCTCAGTTGGTCAAGAATATACTGTCTAATAGCGTGGGATATTCTCTTAAACTCCATACTGTTGCTGTTTCCCTTGTTTACCCTGATCCTGCTACCAAATTATAAGTGATCATTATGAACACAGCAGAACAGTGGAAGGGTAATTAAGGACTTTATTCTCTACTTAGTTATTTTATAATTATTAGGTTTTCTTTTTACTAAGATGAGAGGTTGCAATGTGCCAATCAGGCACCCGATTGCCCACTGAACTTGACTTTGGGTTCAAATTGCCAGGATTATTCTGGTTAGGTTTGAGCTGAGCTTTTCTGTCTCCCTCCCAAATGCAGGAGGACAATGACCAGTTACTTACTTATGTTAAATGTCGTGGATCAAGAGCTATCTGGTGATGCTGAGGAAGTTAAAGGTAAGTGGGTGATTTATTCCTCTCGTGAAGTCTTTTTCCTCAGACAAATTATTGTTAATGATAGAAAACTGATGGTTAGGAGCGCAGTGAGCAGGTTGAGGTGTGAATCGATTAACCAATGCCAAACTGTGCAGCCTAACTTTGTTTTGTTCGGTCTAAGGTTGGGTCATGGAAGACTAGACTTATCTCAGTGTAACTCTTGTTGACTAGGGCTTAACACTAATGGGAATGCTCTTAAGCCCACCAGATTATTATTATTCCAATGTTTAAAGCCTTTTCCCAAGCATGGACTTAATCAACGATTGAGTTTGGGCGATCCGAGCTTCAAAATCCTTGTACGGGCCTCCCCGTGACTTAATTATTATTATCATTTTCTATCAAGGTAGTGATTAGGTGAGGCCGGGCTCAAGAAAAAATTGCTCGTATAAATCTATCTAATTTGTGCTTCGGGTCTTGTTGGCCCGAGCGAGCCCAAGCCTTGTTGCCCCGAGCAAAGCCTTGGCGTGTTAAGTAAGTTGGCAAATACTGTGATCATGTCACCTCTTTCATAGGCCAAGATTTAGCCAGAAGCACTTAAGAAACTTTTTCTAGCACTTAAGAAACTTTTTCTTACTTCTTGCTGTGACAGTACGTGAGATATTATATGACCATTGTTAACTGATCCAAGAACTCGTCATTATTGTATAACCTATAGAGCTTAAAGAAGCTTGTAGCTAGACATTGAATTCCTAGTATTAGAGGTTATTCGATTTAGTTTACCACAACTAAGCAACATAGTTTGGACACGATGGTAATTGGTACGTGGTATTAGTTATGGCGGATAAAAAAATAATTTGTGAACACAAATATTCATTCGAACTTAAATTATGCATGACTTCCTACTTATGGAAAAAGAAAATCCGTTCTTTTCATGTTACTATATACGTAATTACATTGGCAAACATCTTCCTTTTCTACGTCAAAAAAGCGCTTAAATTTGACGAACCAGCGAACTTTTTAGAGAAAGAATTAAAACTGAGAAATCTTAATAAGCATGGACACAAGAAAGGGGGAGAGCCTAAAAGAAGAGGGATGACTAATCATGAGATTAGTGCTTAAATTAGTCTTGTTTGGCTAAACATAAATTACCCCATTCGCAAAAAAAATAAACAAATAAAAAATAAATAAACAACGTGGCAACATCAAACAAGGGAATGTGGTGACCGAGGGCAATGGTTGGTTAGGGAGGCCGAAATGAATAGCAACCCTTGTTTTGTCCCAAGAAAATCTCTCCTCTATAATCTCTTTCTTCCTCCCTCAAAACTCAAAGCCTTGTTCATCTCCATCTCCAAAATCAGGGGTCTTTCCTTTTCCTCTTCCTCCTTCAAGGGTTGGATCTGATCTCATTCTTGATGTACTTTGCCCTCTATTGCTTTCATCTTCCTAGCTAAGGACTTCTCTCTCTTGTCTGGTGCACAAAATGGTAGGTTCCTTACAGCTCCCATCTTTTTTGCTTTTTTCGTTTCAAAGATTTGCTTCTTCACGAGATACAGAGGCTGGAAATTCCATGATTAGTATCAATTTGTTCATCATTCCATGTATGGCGGATGGGATAGTATATGTTCGGTGCGTCACCTGAGAGCATGGTTCGGCGAATATTGATAGGTGGATTAATTAGGACTTTGTATGGCTGAGTCTTTTCGCCATGCTTTGCATGAAATATGTTGTCATTGTCGATTGTTAATGTGAACAATTTCTACTTTAATGAAAGTTATTGCACATATGAGTCTATTAAAATGTTGATTGGTGAAGAATAATTGATTTTCACGCGTGCAGAAAATGGGATTCGTTTGCCCATTCAATGTTATCACTCTACAAATAAAAAAAAGATTTATATGAAACTTTGAGTTTCGCAAGTAAGTGAGACAGAAAATTTGCAGGCGAATTCGGCGTCGGGAATGGCGGTGCATGACGAGTGCAAGCTGAAGTTCTTGGAGCTGAAAGCAAAGAGGAACCACCGGTTCATCGTGTTCAAGATTGATGAGAAGATCCAACAAGTCACTGTGGAGAAGGTCGGGAGTCCTGAAGAAACCTACGACGATTTCACCGAATGCATGCCCCCAGATGAGTGCCGATACGCTGTTTTCGACTTCGACTTCACCACCGACGAGAACTGTCAAAAGAGCAAGATCTTCTTCATTGCCTGGTAACAGGAAAACTTTCGAATTCCGAGCTTGTGATCGCGTCATTGCATTTTTGTGTACAACCAGCTCGGAATTCTCCCTTGCTATTCCTCTGTGAAGGGTCATGACAACCATGATGTTGACATAGGCATATTGTACATGTCGAATATGACCACAGCATGTCTCGTTTGTCCGTTATTTTGTACGTTATCCTTGGTCGTCGAATCGTTTATATTTGTCATATTTGACTTTTAACAATTGTTTTGTGTTCTTTTGGTGGGTGGAAAGGTCGCCCGATTCATCAAGAGTGAGGAGTAAGATGCTATATGCGAGCTCTAAGGACAGATTCAAGAGAGAATTAGATGGCATTCAAGTGGAGTTGCAAGCTACTGATCCCAGCGAGATGAGCATCGACATCATCAAAGGGCGAGCTCTCTAAATGAATGAATCCCTTAATTAATGAATTTATATCTTTCTATGTATCCCAGTGAGCAGCAAATTTTGCTTCTTCTGTATGTTCTTTGTGGGCTATTTGGATTTAAAGAATAATTGTGTCATTCTTTCTCAATAAATAGGAGAGTGTATACATCACTAGCCCTTGACGAGAGAAAGAGAGAGAGATATCGGGGCCGATCAGGCCCAAACCCATATCCATGTTTCAATAATCTAACCATTGTTAGATTTCATTAGAAGCCCAATCATGACTTGACCTGCAAAGGCAAATCATAGAATCTCAAACAAGTGCTCCTCATTTTTATTTTTGCCCCACCCCAAAACAATTACTAGAAAATGTCTAAACAAGGTGAACATATTAAAGGGATTTTCCCCCTAAGGGGGCTTGTTCTTGTTCAAGTTCTCGTTGTTGACCTTTTGCCAATACTCATTCTCCATCATCTCAACTTGTCTAGTGGATTTAGCCTTCTTCTCAACGAAGGATTGGAGTGAAGGAGGGAGAGAGCATGGGGCTCCTTCACTTGGGGACATCACCATGGACTCCTCCATGAACCTCCTGGATGTCCCATTTGATGGGCAAGCCATTGTCTCTGAGCATACCTCTACTGCGTTTGGCGGTATGCTTGGCTTGTATGTCAACAGCCTTGCATACTCACTCAGTACATGGAACATGTAGTCATACACATAATCCATCTTCAGCTCTTTGAATATGAACTGGCTCCCACCATTTGCTATGGTCTTTGCCTGGCAGAAAAAGATACAGAATGCGTTTGCTGATTAGAAGTTTTGAAGATGATTCAGTTCACATGGATTTGAATTAGATCAAACCATCGGTACTTCTAACACAATTTTGATTATAGATTGTTCTGGAAGCAACAAGAATAGACTTGAGTCAATAATCTAATGTGAATAGGAATCGACGGCCAAGGGAGAAACCTCGTCGGTGTGATTGTTGCCCCATTCCACGGCAAACTTCAGGGAGGCGCATTTGGATTTGTCCCTTATTGGCCAGTAGTGTTGCAAGGGGACCAGTCCTCTGGTGAAGAAATCATAGTAATTTGGACGTACGAACAGAGTCATAGAATCGCATGCCAAGATGTACTTCTCGCTTACAGACCACGCCCACCCCTCAATGTATATCTTATAGCTGTCAATACCCATCAAGGATACTCACTGTCAAAGCTGTTTACCAAGGAAAAATACTAATCAATTTAATGATGTTTACCGATGAGTGCATTGGTCTTTTAGATTGGATTTCTTGTACCCTTGTTTGGATTGCTCCTCCCAATCCTGCCATAAGAGATCGACACTTATAACATGTGCTCGCAAGGCCTAATCCATATGCGCACTGAATACATGTAAGTTCCTAACTGATCTTCAGTCAATACGAACATATGCAAATTTCCCCCCTCTTCTGCTTGTATATATAAATTAAAAGGTATTACCTGAATATATAAGCGGGTATTCCAGTCATATTTATCCGTGACATTGCATTTGAGAAGGTCTTTTCGGGTGGAGGCCACGTACGGGTTGCCTCTCCAGTAAGCATAGGGCACTCTATCTTCCCACTTAATCCTCTTATTGCCTTCTTGTATGCCCTTCAACACCTGTGTCCATGGTTTGATATTTGTCTCCACCCTACATGCAGGCGCACACAGAAATATCAAGCATATCATTCTCATTATGATGATTTCATTTGGCAATAAGACTTAGCAGCTGTGTTCTTATGTAGTGAGCGAAATTCGAATTTAATTACCATCCCCAAAAAGACCAATCAGGAAAAACTATGTCCAATGTCTTCCCGTCCCCACAGTATCGGAACAATGGTGGCGGCCTCGATGTGGGCTGTTGATAGTCGTTCATTCGGACAATCGGCCTGTCATTGCAGTCAAACATCAGCTCCAAATCGGGCAATCTTCCGGGGTACCGCCTAAGTAGTTGCAATATGCCCCACAATGTGAACACATCCCTAGTTTGTATGGCCGGCCTGTACTTCTCAACGTAGGCCCTCCCGTCGAGGATCACGAGACGGAAATGTGCTGTCCTACTTGCTCTCTCGACCATGTCCCTTGTGATCCCAGTCTCCTTCCATGGCCGCAGATCTTCGTGGATCCATATGAAGTATGATGGGCATTGACTTGTTGACGCATGGTTTTGATTTTGCTTGGAGAGGTTGCGATCGGTCGGATAAATTCCTGGACATGTTTGAGTGACGTTATGGCTTGTGCATTGGAGTGGGAATTCTGGTTTCTTTGGTAGTTTCGAAGTTGGGAAGATTGGTATTGGATAAGCACCTGAAAAGAGCGGTTGAAACTGGAAATGCAAAATGAAATGTAATCAATGTGGCTTCCATCAGTTCTAGGAAAAGTCTTAAGTTCCCTATTTGGCTGAAGACTATTAATCATCTCTTAATTGAAACGAAATTCGGTATGTAACAACAGGCAACATAAAACATGGGCCTGCCATGTCTACTTACTGCTTGGATCCAAATGGCGAAAACCAGACCGCCGACCAAAAGGAATAAGGAGAAGATGATAAGCACATTGGCTGCGGTACTTCGCTTCTGTAGCTGCCAGCAAAGTGGCCCAGCCGGGGTTTGCTTATGAGTTCCATAATCAGACATGGCCAGATACTTCTCGTTGATGATCGTCTTCGTCCGGTCTTTGACTATTCCTCTAGCAGCCGACACATATAACACAGGAGGACTCCCTGCATACACATGAGAATTGAAGGGTCATACTGCGTGAGTCTCGTCCTCAGTTGAAGTCTCCTGTTTCCGTGATGCATGCAGGAGTGGGGGCGTCTGGATCCTCTGGCCTGGTACCTAGGCAGAGGTGACCAGACACATTGGCAGCCATTCGATCCCTGATCGGATGGCTGCGATTTTAATTAAAAATAAACAAAAAACTACCCCTATTTCCAATTTAAAGATCACCTGACCTAGATCTCCTCAGATCAGGGAATTCGGATCCGAAATGGGCGCTCTTTTCACTTGTTTTGCAAGTTTAAACGAGTATGGCAGAGAACAATAGAGGGCGGTGTCATCTTATTCACGAAAATCATTGGTTCTCTTCACTTTTAATTGCCTAAATATGGGAGAATGAACTCATTTAGTGCCTTAACTTGTGTATGACCCTTATTTAGTGCCAAAACATTCGTCTGGATGACCTTTTTTTTTTTTGGTAAATTCCATTTGGATGACTTAAGTGCCACAATTTAAAAAAAAATGATCACTTTAGTACCAAATCTGATCCGACTTGCTGGAAATCCGACATGGTACACACGTGGCTCGTCGGAAGTGCCAAATCATTGATTAAAATAAAAAAAATTCCAAAAAAAAATTAAAAAAAAGAGGGGCATTTAAGGGGAGGGCGGCAAGCCCTCGCCCACCGCTGCTGTCCCACCCTTGCCACCGAGGGTGGGGACGGTCGGCAAGGGTCACCGGCCCCCAGCCACGCTGGCCATGGGCTGACGACAGCCAAGAAAGGCAAAAACAAAACCTTGATTTAAGTCGCACTTACCACTACAAAAGTGAGAACAGAGAAAGCGTCAAAAGTTTATAACCTCTGTGAAGAGTGTTCCATGTTATTTGCACTCTTCCCAGAAAGCATTCAAGAAACAAGCTCGTAAGCTACAAAGCTTGGAAGAACTCTGCTTTTGTCAGCAGATTTGGAGTATCCCAGTTCTCAGCTCTCCAACAGACCATAGAGTTGCTTGCAAAATGTATACAGGGGACCTGATGTGACGCAACAATTAAACAAAGCCAGTTAGATTGAAGAGTTCACATGCTCTAAAGAAGTGCAGAAGAACAAAAGTTCAGCAGAACTAATGTTTGAAAACATGAAGAAGCATATGCACTCATGCAGCATGTCAACAGATGAATTGCACACTGACGGATATTTTGTAGCAGTAACATCATATGATCATATTACAAACTAAACCTCCTCAAGCTATATGAATTCCGTGAAAGATTAAGAACATGCACAACAGTGAAGCAAAGGGAGATTCATACAAGCAGATGAGAGGTTGCCAATCACCGCTCGCCCAATTCACACCAATATCTTTTCTCCAATGCGCTTTAAGGGGGCTCCTTCTTCATCCAAGTGAAATATCGTGTCCCTCTCCCTCTTATCCTTCAACCCACATAATGCTAAAGATTTATCCCCCGATGCAAAAGGAAAAATGTAAAGCTCAAGAATTCAGATCTCCCATTGACACTCATCACTCAGGCCAGAAGCGAAACGGCTGTGTGGAGATCTGCATGAGCGATTGAAGGAGCAAGCAATCATGTGCTCCTTCCTCATAACCTGCTCGCAAGTTTGCTTTTATGAACAAGCAAACACGTGGTGAGATCCTTTTTTGACCTTGACAATCGAACCCTCTCAAGCCCTTCCAGGTTCCGATCCAAGATTAACTTAACTCCAACTGAAAGCAACCGTGTGCCACTTTAAGACAAAATTTCTCCAGCCAATACTATAATGCCATAGCCCCTCAACCGAATGCTGATCGTTCCCGCTTTTGCAAACAAGTAACCTTGCGTCCAGCTGAAGATAATGAACTCAAAACGTCCACATGCATCAAACCTAAGCACAAAGTTAGCTCTAAACAGCAAAACCCAGCAGCCACATAAATGAACCCTGATCAACGATGCGATTTCACGACAACGATCAGTAAGTAAAGCCCAAGCATTGATTGGCATGTCTAGGACGAACTTCCAATGCCCAAAACTTGAAGTGGTAAACCGACTAACAACGGAGCCAATCTTAACTCTGAAACTCAACTTTCACTATTTCATCCAACAACAGAATACATCCTTAGGAAAAGGAAAAAAATCACCATGTATGTCGTTCTCGTGTTGCAAAAAGGGGAAAAACCTTAGGCTCAGGGATTGCGATCCCAACCTATCCTCGTTGATGTTTCTTGGGAATGGAATGAGAACAGCCCGCTGGCGTGGCCGGGGCCAGTGACCCCCACTGACCGTTGGCGTGTTTGGCGGCAGCAACAAGGCGCAGCCACCATTTTTTAAAATAAAAAAGTAGCTAATTTTAATTTAATTTTCATATTTCAAACTTTCTTATCACTTAAAAAAATAAATTAAAAAGCCACGTGAAATATATTTTTTAAGTGACAATACCATGTGGCACTTCCGGCGAGCCACGTCAATTTTTGGCCACAATTGTCACTTAAAGTGATTGTTTTTTTTTCTGATTTGACATTTAAGTAATGTAGCAGAAAGTTTTGGCATTTAAGTAATTGCCGTATAAGTTATGGCACTCCTGATATCATTCTCACGCTCGTATATGCTAATTATATCGACCATCGTACACTAAACGGAAAATACAAGTTTGGATCTAGGAGGAGAACGGTAAAGTTGGCTCATTTAATGCGGGGTTAATACCACAAAAAATTCCAAACTTTATCTTATGTGACACATTTACCCCAAACTTTTTCTGCTCAACGAAATGCATCAGTGAGCTGTGAAGAAGATGAAGATGAAGACTGACATATTTCGTCAAGCAGGTGGCGCCCGTGGGGAAACCATCAACTATGTTTGAATTTTGGGGCGAGTCAGGGCGGGGCATGCCACGTTCGGCCTCGCTTGCGGCCGCCCTCCGGCGAGCTTTGTCAACAGCCGGAGCTCGTCGGTAGTCTTGCTGGTATTGTTTTTTTTTTTACAAAAAAAAAAACAATACATTTACCAACTGGTAAATGTATCACAGTTGGTAAATTTTGGGGTTTTTCGTGTCATAAAAAAAGTTTGGGGTAAATATGTCACAGTGGGCAAAGTTTGGGGTTTCTGGTAATATTAACCCTTTAATGAGTCAATCCCGGGCACATTAAGTGGGGGAAAAAACCAAAGCAAAGTCATCGAGTTCTATACACAATTTGGGTGCTTCTACAACATTATGACGTATAAAATATGCATGTGTCATTGGCCGATCGATTCACGACTCATTTCTCGCTCAACCTGTGTGGCCTTAAGAACTCCCACTCCTTAAAGTCAACCTTCACCACTCAATCTCACCACATTTTTAGAAAGAGAATTTGGCACACCCCGAATTCTACATGAATAGATATAATGACATGGCCATCTTTTTGAAGGACGTAGTCTCAACCATACCTAAAAGAAAACCAACTCCTAAAATTTCCTATCGATATTGCTCTCACTTTATTAATAGCTAACTGAGGAACATAAAAAAATGTGGGAAAGAGAAGAATGAGCAACCACAACTCAATGACCTAGTGCTTATATCTTATAAACAGATTAATCACCCACTATGTATATCATTATAACTATAACCAAACTCAATCAATTCAAATCCAACTAATAATATATGTTGAATTTCAAATATAACTGATTTCATTTTAGCAAAACTTCCTAGGCATACACTCTAAGTGAAAATGACATACGCGGCCAAATGAAAAACAAAATATTGACATACTCATTACTTTCAAATAGCATAGTTCTTATATGTACAACACAAAAGGAAAATTATATCTTTCCATAAAACTTTGCACATATCAGAAATCATTTGTATAGCATATGTACGGGTCAAAAACAAGTAATCATTTCAACAAGGTCACATATGCACGCATAAAACACTCATTCCTCACTAATATTAAAACAAAATATTAATGGTCTACCCCATTGATCAATATTAATGGTCTACTCAATTGATTAATCTCAACAATTCATACGTTGATAGCACATCACATCAACTAATGTCAAATCACATATCAATGGTTCAATCTATTGACCAAACTATTGCTCGATATCTAACCATGGTAATGACATAACACCTTGTGACAAGGTAACCAAGATTCCCTCATTGGCAAGATCTCCATCTACAAAGCCGGTGGCTTGGCCCAGAAGGATATTATAACACTAGTATGCATACCCTCAAACCCCTCACTGGTTTATAGTGATATTGAGTATGAATCTCATTGTCTAATAATCTCATAATCAAAACCATAGTTTCATGCATAATCCCATTTCATAATCCGAATTAAATCAACTTTCACAATTCATTTTGTCAAAAGAAATATATTTTATGAAACATTTTATAATTCCATATATACAACCCTTCATGAACGCGTGCTTAAAATCAAGAATTGTTTTGTAAATCTTTCTCAAGAAGGCATCGCAAATCCCAAAACATATAATTGTTGTCAGCTTCGTTCATTGAGCAAAATGCATTACATAAGGCATATCTCAAATCATTTCAGAATTCTTCGTAAAACATATTCGCAAATTGATATGAATAATTCATTGTAACAAATCTCATGAAACGTTTTTCAAACTATTTAAAATATGTTCCACAAGTCAGTTCTGGACAATATATATATATATATATATATATATATATATATATATGCTCAAACTATTCTCAAATGATTAAGGTGTAGTAAACGCCTTCAACTTATTTGCAACGCAGAACTTCAGCGTAGAACTTGATCGTGTCAAAATTCTCTCCACCAAAATCTGTCTCAAGCAAGTTTATAGTCCAAATAAAGATTATTCAGAGTATTATAAGACCCATAAATTGACTGACCCAAAAGCAAGCCAAAAACCACCAAAATTCAATCCGAAGTTCCATTCAGGCACTGTCCATCCGTGCGTGTTTGAGTTCAAAAATTTGTTTCGAGGAAATTGTAGACTCAATTCAAGTTTCGTCAAATCTCACTGCTTCACAAGACCCTAAAGTATCAGATCCCCAAAAATTCT
Source organism: Melaleuca quinquenervia (assembly GCA_030064385.1). Lineage (NCBI taxonomy): Eukaryota > Viridiplantae > Streptophyta > Magnoliopsida > Myrtales > Myrtaceae > Melaleuca > Melaleuca quinquenervia. The sequence continues at coordinate 15,624,770 of CM057721.1, read as the reverse complement.
TAGCTTATAACTCAAAAATTGGATTTCGTCACTTAAATTTCATAAAATTCTGATTTTACGACCTAACTTTGAAAACTATTTCGATTGGATGAACAAAGGGCTTAAGCACTTACCGAGTGTTGCGGTATGTAGTTGATTCAACTTGGCAAGGAGCACTTGCGTCCCTTCTTATTCCTTTTTATTCTTAGACTTTTGACATTCCTTTCTTTTTCTTTTTCCTTTTTTTTATGGGGCCCACACTTGAATAAGTCAAACTATTACTTGTGAGATGATACAAATGGATGGAAGAGGTTCCCTTATATACAAAGACTCATGAGATATCGTCCGTAGATCCATTTTCAATCTAATGGTGTAATTACATCTCTCATCTACCAACTACCTGCCATAAATGCAAACATGAGAAATTTTCATATCGCCCGTCCTTGGAATATTTTAGAATTTTCTAGAACTCCATAGGGTCTTCTTTCTTGAAGAGCCACAGTCCTTCTTGTCTAAGGAAACCTCTTGAATGACCAATCTCCTGGACCGTGTCACATGCATGGACGATTGCTATCAAATTCTAAGGGGACCATGATAAAGCAAGACAACTTTGCAGCTCGTTTAGATAATTGATACGGTGACCATAACAATCGGACATGAATTGCGTAGGTCAAGTTTCAAGGATATTGCTTTAGATTCTGATTTAGGATGAAGTCTTAGCATTCTACTTGTGACAACATTTTTGTTAATTGACGAGCTCACGAGATTTCAATGCTTAAGTGGATTGGAGAAAGTATATACCCATTTGTGGAAATTTAGGAAACTTTTATACTCTTCTAAAGTCATATGTAATCGTGCTTGGGCATGGTCTCTCAAGTTCGGCTCAAGGGCTTGCCATGACGTGCCACAATACATATCATGCAATCCTAATTGGAGTTGAGCTACCATAATATGGTACTGGAGCATGATTGATCCCTAAACTTTGATGCCTATTCAGTAATTTATTGTATTGAAAATCAGGGATTATACTTTAAACCTTAAACAAAAATAATTTTCATTAAATTGTACAGCACATAGACATTAGGAGCATTATCATTAGTAATAATAGAATCAATTAAATTTCTTTAGAAAAAGAAAAATTAAAAAGCTGATCGAGCCCAGTTTGACCTGGCCCGCCCGGGGCCGGTCCCCTCTCTTTTTCTCGGGGATGGGCTTGGCCTACGACAGTCTTATCAAAGATGTCTCCCCTATATATTCTTGATCTTTTAGTGATTTGTGGGTACTACTAGTGGGAATACAGCAAATGTACATCCAAACTGAAGATAGAGATTCTAATACAGATCGGTGGGCATTACTGTGTTTCCTTTGCTTTGGGCCTAACCCTCTGTTCATGAGAGCCTTACACTGCATTTATTCCTTACGCCGAAACGATGACCGTACCTTTCTGTTCATCAATTTTATTCCCAACCCGATGCGTTTTGAAATGAGGCGGGCCAGGGAAGCACAGTCAAGCAAAACGTCAACCGACGAGCCAGTTTTCGCTCCCTTACTCTTTCTTTGGCAATAAGAAAAATGCCCGCCTAGAGCTGAGATATGGAACCCCATCTATATAAACCCACTGCACTATAAAAAAAGAGGGTCAGGCGCATTTCGCTTGCAACTCCTCAAAACAGTGTGGAGTCGAAACTCTTGAGAAGGTTGATAGGCAAGGCACGAGGCGAGAGATCACAGGGACACCATCGGACGAGAAGAGCAATGAGTCCACGGCTCTTGTTGCTGCTCCGAGTAAATCGCCCTATCTTCTTCAGCCTTCTCTGTGTTTCAGTCCTTTCTTTTCTGTCTTGTTGTCACCAAAGGGAGCCGGTTCTCTTTGTCATTTATGAGGAGGTACTGAGTTGATGGTACAACATGTCTATGCTCGAAGTAAATGGGATGATAGGATTATCCAGCGCTTATTTCTTGGTTGTTCTTTTTTCTCATGTTCCTAGTTCGGATCAGAGAGAGAGAGAGAGAGAGAGAGAGAGAGAGAGAGAGAGAGAGAGAGAGAGAGAGAGAGAGAGAGGTTGTGAATCATCTGATCTTCCCACTTCAAGTGAATTATATTGTGTTGAAGTATTGTCCCTTTTCAAATATCAGAATAAGAGATTCTGAATTCAAATATTTAGACCCTAATTTACCTATTAAATTGTATATTTTCACACTTTAATCTTAGAGAAAAATTGAATCCATACGGAAGAGTGTGTATTAGAATACTTAAATATTAAATCATATATTCGTCTAACAATTTAAGTTTTTGGGTTGGATTTTAGAATATAGTATCAGAGTCATTACTACTCATTTTTGTGTAGTCAAATTTCACGTGTCACTCATAATTTGGCTTACACAAGAGAAGAGCATTGATAATATTACCCTACATCGCTTGACAATGAATTATTTATACTCTTTATGTTCATGTCGTCTTTCTCCATTTATCAAATTAAGCTTTTAGACCTCACGAAATTCTCACATACCGTCTTTTCTTGTCTTTAAAAGCTGTCTCAAGCTCAAGGGTCGCTTCTTCGTTCATTCTTGTCTTGTTTGTATACTTTTATTTCGGGGGCCGCATGATGAATCTCACATGCTCTCTCAACCACTGACTTGCATGAGAATTATTTCGCTGGAAACCTCTTTAAAGAAGAGGCATGATACATAAAAATTGTGATATTCTTCGTGAAGGGCCTACTTCGAAACAACAACACCCATTAGTGTGCAAATGAGGCTGATTAAAGCGGATCTCGTTGTGTCTTCACGTCTCTAAAGAGATGGAATTGGATCCCAAGTTCAGTCTTTCTCAAAGTTGAATTCGGTGATTGGCGTATTCAAAGTGTTGGCTTTCGTTACACTATGCTTGGTCTCTGGTGTATCAATTCCAAAGTCGGGTTCTCCCCTTTGCTTTCTTGATTCTCAAATTTCCAAGAGGAACAGTAGATCTCTACCAATTGGTTCTTTGTTTAATATAATGGAAAGATAGTCCCTCTCTTTTTTCTTATTTTCCTTCCCCTTAGGAAGTATTAAATAACAGAGGAAAATAGGCAATTTCATGAGGTGATAGGAAGTGTAGATGACCTGTTCTCGTCTTCTATTGCTGCAGATTGCCTTATGATGAGGCCTCAACCAACAAATTCCGTTTGTTCAACAAAAAAATATGGCATTTATGAAAAATACTTTTTAATAAAATGATAATATTATCCAGTATTTAGTTAAAACTTGAAGATGAACTAGAAAATATTTTCTACCATTTGGTATGAAAATTTTACTTAATTTTCCCTGGAATATTTTATTTTATTTCTTTTACGGGGAGAAGGAAAAAGAAAATAAAAGAAATGGAAAAAGAAAAAATTATTAAAAATTCGATTCCTTTTTTGGAAAATTATTCTTATAAGAATGAACATTTTATTAATTAAGTATATGAGCTTGAAGTTTCGGGTCCAAACATTTATACTTAGTCATATTTTGAAAAATATGTTTCAATATTTCAAAGAGGAAATCATTTTTTTGAATTTAAGAATACATTTTCCATTAACTCATTTTTTTAAGCGAACGAAATGCCTGAGAATAAGTAAAGTCTTCTTTTGCAAAATATTTTTTGCTAAACAAATGGCATTCAAGTGGCGTTGCAAGCTACTAATCTCAGCGATATGAGCATCAACATCATAGAAGGTTGAGCTCTCTAAATGAATAAATCCCTTAATAAGTGAATTTATATCTTTCTACGTATCCCAATGAGCAGCAAATTTTGCTTCTTCTATATGTTCTTTGTGGGCTATTTGGATTTAAAGAATAATTGCGTCATTCTTGCTCATTCTCAAGGAGAGTATATACAACCACTAGCCCTAAGAGAGAGAGATCAGGGTCGATCAGGCTCAAACCCATATTTATGTTTCAACAATCTAACCATTGTAAATTTTCACTAGAAGCCCAACCATGACTTGACACCTCAAAGGGAAATCATAGAATCTCAAACAAGTGCTCCTCATTTTTCTTTTTGCCCCACCCAAAAACAATTACTAGAAAATGTCTAAACAAAGTCAAAATACTTAAGGGATTTTCCCCCTAAAGGGGCTTGTTCTTGTTCAAGTTCTCGTCCTTGTTCTCGTTGTTGTCCTTTTGCCAATACTCATTCTCCATCATCTCAACTTGCCAAGCGGAATCAACCTTCTTCTCAACGAAGGCTTGGAGTAAAGGAGGGTCAAATGGAGGAGGGAGAGTGCATGGCGCTCCTTCACTTGGGGACATCACCATGGACTCCTCCATGAACTTCTTAGATGTACCATGTGACGAGCTCGCCATTGTCTCTGAACATACCTCTACTGCCTTCCGCGGTATGCTTGGCTTGTATGTCAACAGCCTTGCATACTCACTCAGCACATGGTACATGTAGTCATACACATACTCCATCTTCAGCTCATTGAATACGAAGTGGCTCCCACCATTTGCTATGGTCTTTGCCTGGCACAGAAAGATGCAGTCCAATGCGTTTGCTGATAAGAAGTTTTGAAGATGATTTAGTTTCACATGGATTTGAATTAGATCAAACCATCGGTACTTCTAACAAAATTTTGATTATATATTGTTCTGGAAGCAACAAGAATAGACTTGAGTCAATAATCTAATGTGAATAGGAATCGACGGTCAAGGGAGAAACCTTGTCGGTGTGATTGTTGCCCCATTCCACGGCAAACTTCAGGGAGGCGCATTTGGATTTGTCCCTTATTGGCCAGTAGTGTTGCAAGGGGACCATTCCTCTGGTGAAGAAATCATAGTAATTTGGACGTACGAACAGTCATAGAATCGCATGCCAAGATGTACTTCTCGCTTACAGACCACGCCCATCCCTCAATATATATCTTATAGCTGTCAATATCCATCAAGGATAGTCACTCTGTCAAAGCTGTTTACCAAGCAAACATACTAATCAATTTAATGATGTATACCGATGGGTGCATTGGTCTTCTAGATTGGATTGCTTGTACCCTTGTTTGGATTGCTCCTCCCAATCCTGCCATAAGAGATCGACACTTATAACATGTGCTAGCAAGGCGTAATCCATACGCACACTTAATTCATGTAAGTTCGTATCTGATCTTCAGTCAATACAAACATATGCAATTTTTTCCCCTCTTATGCTTGTATATATGAATTGAAAGGTATTACCTGAATATATAAGCGGGTATTTCAGTCAGATTTATCCGTGACATTGCATTTGAGAAGGTCTCTTCGGGTGGAGGCCACGTTAGGGTTGCCTCTCCAGTAAGCATAGGGCGTTCTATCTTCCCACTTAATCCTCTTATTGCCTTCTTGTATGTCCTTCAACACATGTGTCCATGGCTTGATATTTGTTTCCACCCTACATGCGTGCGCACATATAAATATCAAGCATATCATTCTCATTATGATGATTTCATTTGGAAATAAGAGTTCGCAGCTGTGTTCTTATGTAGTGAGCGAAATTAAAATTTGATTACCATCCCCAAAAAGACCAATCGGGAAAAACTATGTCCAATGTCTTTCCGTCCCCACAATATCGGAACAATGGTGGCGGCCTCGATGTGGGCTGTTGATAGTCGTTCATTCGGACAACCGGCCTGTCATTGCAGTCAAACATCAGCTCCAAATCGGGCAATCTTCCAGGGTACCGCCTAAGTAGTTGCAATATGCCCCACAATGTGAACACATCCCTAGTTTGTATTGCCGGCCTGTACTTCTCAATGTAGGCCCTCCCGTCGAGGATCACGAGACGGAAATGTGCTGTCTTACTTGCTCTCTCGACCATGTCCCTTGTGATCCCAGTCTCCTTCCATGGCCGCAGATCTTCGTGGATCCATATGAAGTATGAAGGGCATTGACTTGTTGACGCATGGTTTTGATTTTGCTTGGAGAGGTTGCGATCGGTCGGATAAATTTGAGTGAGGCTATGGTTTGTGCATTGGAGTGGGAATTCTGGTTTCTTTGGTAGTATCGAAGTTATGAAGATTGGTATTTGATAAGCACCTGAAAAGGGCAATTGAAACTGGAAATGCAAAATGAAATGTAATTAATTGAAACGAAATTCGGTATGTAACAACAGGCAACATAAAACATGGGTCTGTCATGTCTACTTACTGCTTGGATCCAAAAGGCGAAAACCAGAGCGCCGACCAAAAGCAATAAGAAGAAGATGATAAGCACATTGGCAGCGATACTTCGCTTCTTTAGCTGCCTGCAACGTGGCCCGGCCGGGGTTTGCTTATGAGTTCCATAATTAGACATGGCCAGATACTTCTCGTTGATGATCGTCTTCGTCCGGTCTTTGATCATCTTTTTAGCAGCCGACACATATAACACAGGAGGACTCCCTACATACACATGAGAATTGAAGGGTCATACTGCGTGAGTCTCCTTCGTCAGTTGAAGTCTCCTGTTACGTAACATTACGCAGGCCACAATGCATGCAGGAGTGGGCGCTCTTCTCGCTTGTTTTGCAAGTTTAAACGAGTACGGCAGAGAACAATAGAGGGCAGTGTCGTCTTATTCACGAAAATCATTGGTTCTCTTCACGTTTAAATGCCTATATATGCAAATTCTGTCCACCATCATACATTAGACGGAAAAGACAAGTTCGGATCTAGGAGGAGAGCAGTAAAGTTGGCTTATTTAACCCGTCAATCCCGGGGGGGGGGGGGGGGGGGGGGGCACAAAGCAAAGTCATCGAGTTCTACACACGATTTGGGTGCTTCTACATCATTGTGACGTATAAAATATGCATGTGCCACGGGCTGATTGATTCATGACTCGTTCCTCGCTCAACTTGCGCGGCCTTAAGAACCCCACTCCTTAAGTCAACCTTCACCACTCAAATCTCACCATACTCTTAGAGAGAATTTCTCACACCCCAAATCCTACAGGAATGGGGACAATGACAGTCATCCTTCTCTTCAATCAATTACCCGCCATTAGCGGGCGTCTCTGGTTTCACCCGGCCCTCTAGGAGGAACTCCATGCTAGATACCTGTAAAATTGTTTATATAATAAATGAGATATAAATCTCAGTCAATCTACCCTAAGCTCTAACTAGGAATGCACTTGCCCTAAAGTCCCTAGTTGATCATACCATCTCACATTCCACACGTGTCTCACAATCAGCCACTAGGCTGATTTACTATACTAATCAATCGACCATTAGTACTAACAGTACTATACTAATCATTCGGCCATTAGGCTCTTAAACGTTACTATGCCACGTGTGCTAACCCTCCTCTCCGGCCCAATGAGCACCTAACTCTGTACTTGATACGCAAGTCTCTAGCTTGCCATTCGTAGTAGTAGCAATTCCTTTAAAGTCCAACTTAGCGCCTCTGTCCTTTCGAATCCCTATCTCGCAGCTCACTGGTTTATGATCGGGTGATGGCTCGGATTACCCAATCAGTCATATCAATATAGAATAAGCGTCAACCACAATTTAAACGCATACGCCAATCAATATAAGTAGAGCAATCCACATTCATTCATTCAAATAACGAAGTACTTAGCAATTAAATTAACACAAAGTTGCTCTACATTGTCGACCACCTCGGCACACCAATCAGGGATCGGCCCGATTTCCTAATTCGAACGGCAAACCTTCATTCGATAATCTACGGGCGCAATCACCTTAATTGGCCACCCTTTGGCCGACAATCTCCTATCTAGTCTAATTTACACACTAAATGAGCACACTTAAATCCCCGGCTCTAGCCAGTCTTAACGACAATTTATGCATATTATCAGCACACTCAAACAATCAATTTTACTAAAAGCAGGTAACGTTCCTAACCAAAGATTAGGATTTGGATCCCCTGCTCTTAGAGCAAAAAATGGATGATGGGAGATGGAGTTTAAGGAAAAATTTGGATGGAAAAAATTGGAGGGTGGATGGGGAGTAGATCATATCTGCTTTTAAGTGCAGAAGATCCACTTCTCAAAGATTAGGGCATAAACTCACTTTTTAGTCCGAGGCAATTTGGCAATGACTTGTGGCTAGCTCGCGATATCGTGTAACTCGCACAACAAGGGCACGAACAGTCTAGCACAGTGAGCGCACGACTCGGCACAATGCGGCGGTGGCGACGACACTTTTCCAGTGAGCACTGTTCCGGCAAGTTGCTGGCGAGTCTCCGAGTGTGGTTTCCGGTGTACGACGAGGTGGCCAGTCGCCTGGGTGGCGTGGCAGAGGCGGCTGGACGGTGGGGAGGCTCGGTTTGGCGTAGAACCGCAGCTGCCTCCGGCAAACAGTGGCCGGAGAAGACCACGCAGTGGCTGGGGAGGCGCTGGGACGGCGTTGCGCGGCAAGGGAAGAGCAGCGAGCACGGGCAGGACGGTGGCGAGGGGTGACGCGATGGCAGGAGCAGCGGCAGGGTTCGGGCGGCGTTGTCCTCGTCGAAGCAGTGGCGAGGGGGAGGCAACGGCCGCGTCTGACGAGCTCGAGCAGGAACGAAAAGCAGAGCAGAGGCGGAGAAGCCGAGGCAGCGTCCAGGGGTGGCGTCGCGCGAGCTCGAAGCGGTACTAAGGCGAACGGCGGCTTGCGGGGCGGGTGAGAAGCAGGGTCATGAGCAGCAAGCCGAGGAGTCTGTGAGCAGCGTCTTCGCCAGCGACGAGGTGGGAGTTCGGGCGGCGTTGGAGGCAGCTGGCGGTGCAACGAGCAGGGGCGAGGTGACGGGGTGACCGAGGCGGAGCTCGGTGACGGAACGAAGCAGGAGAAGCGGCAACGTTTTTTTTTTTTGGTAAATTAGAAGCGGCAACGTTGGCTCGCACAAAGAAGAAGAACGGCGAAGAAGTACCAAGCTGGGTCGAGCGCGAGGAAGAAGAAGAAGCGGCCAAGAGGGGAGAGAGAGAGAGAGAGAGAGAGAGAGAGAGAGAGAGAGAGAGAGCGGGTGTGTGGAAGGGACGGCGCGGAGCAGCGGCAGGGCATGGAAAATGGAGGGTAAGACTATGGTTTTCGTCATTTTTATAAGGAGAGAAGTTTTGATAGATGATTACGATGGGAAGATTATTCCGGCCGACTGGGATTATTTTTTTTTATCACATCTGTCTGATTTTTTTTTGAAATCTGCCGGCTAGATTTTAAAAATACTTTTTACCGCATCTAATAGCTGTGGTGCCATAATGACATCTCGATCCATTTTTGGGGATGGAGGGAATAGGAAAGGAAAAATGGGAGAGGGAAAAAGAAAGAAAATAGAAAAAAATAAAAGAGAAGGGGAGGAGAGAGTGAGAGAAGAGGTCAGCGCATGGAGTAGGGAAACAGGAGAGAGGAGAGAGAGGGGAAGACCTTCAACTGGGGGAAGAGAGAGGAGAGAGAAAAGATGGGGCCGTGCTGTTACACCTTATAAACAAAGACTCGTGAATATCATATGTAAATCCCTTTTTGATCTAATGATGTAATTACATCTCTCGTTTACCGACTACCTGCCATGAAATACAAACATGAAAAATTCTCATATTGCCGACCCCTAAAATATTTTAGAATTCTCTAGAACTTTCTCGGGTCTTCTTTCTTTTTCGTGACCAAGGAAACCTCTTAAACGACCAATCTTCTAGACCACGTCATGCGCATGGAAGACTACTATCAAATTCTAAGGGGACCATGATAAATCAAGACAACTTCGCAGTCGTTTAGATAACTGGTACGACGGTTGTAACAATACATGAATCGCGCAGGTCAAGTTTCAAGGATATTGCTTTAGGTTCTGATTTAGGATGGAGTCTTAACATTCTACTTGTGACAACATTTTTGTTAATTGAAGATTCCACTAGATTTTAGTGCTTAAGTGGATTGGAGAAAAGTGTATACTTGTTTGAGGAAAGTCAGGAAACTTTCATATGCTTCTGAATGTGGTTGTGCTTGGGCATGTTCTCTCAAGTTCGGTTCTAGGGCTCGCCATGACGTGCCACAATTTTAATGTGTAATTTATATGTATGATGTGTTATGGTACCCTGATCGTAATCGACTAATCTTATAAATACATATCATGCAACCCTAATTGGTATTGAGCCACCATAACATGGTAGTGGAGCATCAATGACACCTAAATTTTGATGTATATTTAGTAATTTATTATATTGAAAATCAGGGGTTATTCTTTAGCCCCTAAACAAAAATAATTTTCATTAAATTGGACAGCACATAGACATTAGGAGCACTATCTTAGTAAAAATTGAATCATTAAATTTCTTCAGAAAAAGAAAAATTAAAAAGCGGATCGAGCCCGGTTTGACCTGGCCCGCCCGGGGCCGGTTCCCTCTCTTTTTCTCGGGGCTGGGCTTGGCCTACGACAGCCTATCAAAGATGTCTCCTCTATATATTCTTGATCTTTTAGTGATTTGTGGGTACTACTAGTGGAAATACAGCAAATGTACATCCATACTGAAGATAGATATTCTAATACAGATCGGTGGGCATTGCTGTGTGTTTCCTTTGCTTTGGGCCTAACCCTCTGTTCATGACAGCCTTACACTGCATTTATTCCTTACGCTGAAACGACGACCGTACCTTCTGGTTCATCAACTTTATTCCCAACCCGATGCGTTTTGAAAGGAGGCGGGCCAAGGAAGCATAGTGAAGCAAAACGTCGACCGACGAGCCAGTTTTCGCTCCCTTACTCTTTCTTTGGCAATAAGAAAAATGCCCGCCTAGAGCTGAGATATGGAACCCCATCTATATAAACCCACTGCACTACAAAAAAAGAGGGTCAGGCGCAATTCGCTTGCGAATCCTCAAAGCAGTGTGGAGTCAAAACTCTGAGAAGGTTGATAGCCAAGGCATGAGGCGAGATATCACAGGGACACCACCGGAAGAGAAGAGCAATGAGTCCACAACTCTCGTTGCATCTCCGAGTAAATCGCCCTATCTTCTTCAGCCTTCCCTGCGTTTCAGTCCTTTCTTTTCTTTGTCTTTTTGGATTGAGAGGATGATGATCTCATCGTCACCAAAGAGAGCCGGTTCTCTCTGTCATTTACGAGGACGTACTGAGTTGATGGTACAGCATGTCTATGCTCAAAGTAAATGGAAAGATGAGATTATCTTGCGCTCATTTCTTGGCATGTTCCTAGTTCCGATCAGAGACAGAAAGGTTATGAATCATGTGATCTTCCAGTGAATTATCCTGTGTGGAAGTATCGCTCCTTTTTGAATAACCAGAATAAGAGGTTTCAAATTCAGAGATTTCTAGACCCTAATTTATCTAGCAAATTGCATATTTTCACACTTTAGGCTTAGGGAAAAGTTCAGTCATGCGTGAGAGAGAATGTTAGAATATTTAAATATTAAGCCACACATTTATTTAACGGTTTAAACTTTTGAATTGGATTTTGGAACATAGTGTTAGAGTCAGTGCTACTCCTTTATGTGAATGTGTCTATCTCCATTAGTCAAATTTCACGTGTGGCTCGTAATTTTGCCTACACAAAAGAAGAGCGTTGATAATATTATCTTATATCGCTTGATAATGGATATCTTTACGTTCGTGTCGTCTCTCTCTATTTATCAAATTAAGCTTTTAGACCTCGTAAAATTCTCACACACCGTCTTTTTTTGTCTTCAAAAGCTGTCTCAAGCTCAAGGGTCACTTCTTCGTTCATTCTTGTCTTGTTTGTATATTTTTATTTCAAAGGCCGCATCATGAATCTCAATTGCTGTCTCAACCACCGACTTGCACGATAATTATTTCGCAGGAACCCCCTTAAAGAAGGGTCATGATACATAAAAATTGTGATATTCTTAACGAAGGGCCTACTTCGAATCAATTCCCATTAGTGTACAAATGAGGCTGAGACTAAAGCGGATTTCGTTGTGTCATCGTATCTGTGAAGAGATGGAATTGGATTCCAAGTTCAGTCTTTCTCAAAGTTGAATTCGGTGATTGGCGTATTCAAAGTGTTGGCTTTCGTAACCCTATGCTGGGTCTCTAGTGTATCAATTCCAAAGTGGAGACTCCACTTTGCTTTCTTGATTCTCAAGACTCCCAAAAGGAACAGTAGATCTCTACCAATTGGTTTTTTTGTTTAAGATAATGGAAAAATAGTCCCTCTCTTTTTTTTCTTATTTTCCTTTCCCTTAGGAAGTAGTAAATAACAGAGGAATGCAAGGCAATTTCATGAGGTGATAGGAAGTGAAGATGACCTGTTCTTGTCTTCTATTGCTGCACATTTCCTTATGATGAGGTCTCAACCGACGCACTTCGTTTATTCAACAGAAAATATGGCATTTTTGAAAAATATTTTCTAATAAAATGATAATATTCTCAAGTATTTAGCTAAAACTTGAAGATGAACTATAAAATATATTTTCTGCTGTTTAGTATGAAATTTTGAATTAATTTTCTTAGGAAAATTTTATTTTATTTTATTTTCTTTTTTGAGGAAGAAGGAAAAATAAAAAATAATTAAAAATTTGATTCCTTTGGAAAATTATTCTTATAAGAACGAACATTTTATTAACTAAGTATCTGAGCTTGACTGCAGAGGGCCAAAGCATTGAGGACCAACGCAATGCTTTGTGCATCCGGGCTTGAGTGCCAAGGACCTAAGCTTGACTGACGTGTCCAAGTATCAAGTTTCGGGTCCAAGCATTTATACTTAGTCATATTTTGAAAAATATGTTTCAATTTTTCAATTTTTTTAAGCGAACTAAATGCCCGAGAATAAGTAAAGTCTTCTTTTGCAAAATGTCTTTCGCTAAACAAATGGAGCTCATAGAGAAAACCCTCATTTAGAACCAAGTTATACCTGGTCATGTTGAGTCGTCGCCGATATTTGAGCTCTAGACATTATTAGACATGTAGCAAGCATAGATCTCAAAGGAGTTCGCTTCTTGCCTCTACAGGAATTTGGCAGAGACTTCAGACAGGGTTCCTAATGATTGGTCCTTTATGCTCATCATCTCATGCAAATTCTGATGCTTGAACTAAGACCCCAAGAATAATTAGTTTCTTGTTGATACTATTGTCTGTCTTAAGTGCAAGGAACTGGACCACTCTCGTCATGCCAATTGTCGACACCTTCTATCTTTATTGGCTTTGCACAAAGCATGGAGACCACAGCGCAAAACGAATGAACTTCAAGAAGAGCACTTCTCACTTACTGAAGTGTAGACGTCAGCTGGAACTTAGCATTAGACATCAATCACTCAAATCTTCTCTCATCCTCCAGAAATTATAACTAGAATTGAGGGATGGACTTAGAAGTATAAATATGTCGAGAACGTATTAGCAGCCGGAAAAATGTTGTGGCTTTTTACTTCATCGTAATGCACTTCAGTCGTTGATTCTAGCCCTAGAACACTTTTTCCAGGATATACATTCAGTAATTATTCTCTCTTTACTCAACTTAATTTATACGCATTGGCAGAGGCATCGGGTACAGCACAGAAAAACGGTTCGGGTGGATCAGCCGACAGGGGTGAGTGCCGAGTGCTTGCACCTCCAGAAAGATCTGATATTTGCCCAAATTTCATTTATATAGTTTCTAACGATCATTCCATTTTGATTGTATAGCGACTTGATGAATTTCTCAATTTCCATCGTAATCATCTTATACGTCTAACATGATCCAAGATCTCTGTGTTTTCTGTCATGTTTCTCTCTTGAAAGATCCGAGATGCATGATGGAGTTTCCTTCCAACTCTATTAATCCGGATTTTCCATGCTATGCGTTTTGCAGACCTTGCGCTAGCAGAAGTTGAGAAGGCAAAGAAATTGACATTCATAAGGGCATGGGAAGAGAGTGAAAAGACGAAGGCAGACAACAAGTAAGCCATCCACACGACACATCTTGGACTTTTGAATTGGGTTGCCTTAGCTTAGTGCATGAATTACCTTGAATGAGCAGAAGTCTGAAAGTATAATCATGAGGGAAAGAGTCCCTTGTTTTCTTTGAGTAGTGTTTTCTAGCCTTCTGCTTATACACAATTGGGTTGCCAGTGCGCATTGCTAAGTTGAACTCTCGACATTCCCATGATGACACGTACCAAATGGTTATACTTAGAAAATTTCTGTCTCCCCTACCTATTTTACGTCGGACATCATAATGTGTGCTACTGAAGCGCCAAACTCTTCATTTTTGGTTCTGACCATGAGGATAGACAGTTCGTTAATATATGCTTCGTGAAAGAGTGCTCAACCCCGAGTGGTGGATACTTTGCTCTATCAGTTCCTTGACCAGAGGGGTTGTGTTCACAACTTAATGCACATTGTCACTAGCAAGTCCCTCTTACGCATCGGCGTACCTGATGATGCTGACCTATGATGCGAGCTAGGCCTGCTCTGTTTGAACTCCTGAGTTCGAAACACCATTGAGATACTTGCAAATAAGTTTATAGTGCTAGATCATAGTAGAGTGTATCCAAGCAAAGCAAGGTTTTGCATGAACAGGGCACAGAAAAAGATATCTACAATTAGATGCTGACCCATGATGCGAGCTAGGCCTGCTCTGTTTGAACTCCTGAGTTCGAAACCCATTGAGATGCTTGCGAATAAGTTTATAGTGCTAGATCATAGTAGAGTGTATCCAAGCAAAGCAATGTTTTGCATGAACAGGGCACAGAAAAAGATAGCTACAATTATTTCTTGGGAAAACAGCAAGAAGGCTGCTAAAGAGGCCGATTTGCGAAAAACAGAGGTAATGTCCGCTTCCTTCTCTTTCATTTTGTTCTTTCAGCAGCTGAGCATTTGTTTCATTGTATTGTATCATCGGCTTCTTTCTTGGTCAATCTCAGTTCCGCGTTCGTGGAATGCAGGAACAACTGGAGAAGAAGAAGGCAATATACGGGGAAAAAATGAAAAACAAGGTGGCATTGATCCACAAGCAAGCAGAAGAGAAAAGGGCAATCATCCAAGCAAAACGCGGTGAAGAAATTCTCAAAGCAGAGGAAGGGGCTGCAAAATACCGCGCTACTGGGTACATGCCAAAGAAGTTCCTCGGGTTTTTCTTAAATCGTTGACCTTGGACTGACCGGAAGGCAATAATAATCACACTACCATTCACCATCGAAATTGTCTGTTGTTTAATGGTGTCAGCGTGTGAGCTTTCCTGAAAAAGGAAAATTTCTGTCTTTTTTGTCCTTCCATGACGAATGGCTCGTTTGCCGTGTGATATCTTTAGTTCTTAAATCGCTTTGACTGATCTTTACCTGTTATTTCTATGAAGGGAATGTTAAATTTAGCCTCTGGTTACTGGTTCAGATGTAACGCCTCTCTTCCATAACAAAGGGTTGCTTGTGGTTTTCTGAACCATATTCCAACTGCAAATACTCAACAAACTGCTGAACAATTTCAAAAATCCTTCCCTACGGTCAGTAAGTTTGCTAAGCAAGAATGGGCCAATGGACTTCATGGCTTCTTCATAAATAGCTATTTCACATTCGCCCATTCGACATCTCTACACAGATAAATAGCTATCTGCACAATTCTGCCTGAACAAAATCCCAGGGAATTAGTTTTCAAGAACAATTGCTACCTCACAGGAGGACAAGTCGGAGAAAGGCAATAATATCAGTACACTTCCAATTACGGAAGTTGCCAGGAGCACGAGACCTATCTGTGCAACGCATTAATAGGGTCTGGAAGAAGAAAATTTCTAGATACAATAAAGCACAAGAGACTAATCAAGTTAGACACTACGATAGAGTCAAATGTTCTGTTCCCATCCCCTCTTGCCATTCGGAAAAGGTCAAAACTCTAGCAGGAGAGGCCTCATAAAGGCAAAGGCTTAGCCGGGTCTTGTAACTGCAAATATTTCGGAACTTTCTAAGCTAAACCTGAAGATGAAGCATATTGATCAATATCTCCTCCTAAGAAGCTAATGTCATTGTTGATAGGAAAATCCAGCAGCAGCAGCAATGCAGTGTCCGATGAATCTTCTAAAGCACTAGAGTCAGAGGACTCTGTCCCTGCAGCCATTAGTTGAACGCGGGATTTGTAGCTCTTGTATTCCTTATCTTCATCACCATCGTTTGTGACAGCAGCAGAACCACCCAAGGCGGGACCCATTTCAGCAGCATTGGCTGAATTGGATTCACACTTCACAGATGAAGATGCCGGAGAGACCGGAATTCTTCCCACTTCCATGTTTATCTTTCTGAATGATTCTCCAACTTCTGAATTCCATAGCCGGAGGAAATGGTCGGCATCAGCTTTTTGCAGAGGAAGTGGATTAAACAGGATGGATTCCCTAGAAAGCCGAGCTTCAGCTTCAAGCCGAGCACTTTCCCACTGTGCCATGTGACGCGTGATTGTTGATGCAGCTGAGTTTGTCATAGGGCCTCGGCTTACGAAGGGTTCATGAGTCTGGGGGTCGAGGCCCATGCAAAGAAGACGCTTCTTTAGATGGGTGTTCCACAGGTTCTTGATCTCATTGTCCGTTCTTCCGGGAAGTTGAGCAGCAATGGCAGCCCACCTAGCATCGCAACTAGAACATGTCAAAGGCCTAGACTTATGTTTCCAATCAAAATGTGTTGGGAGTCCTAATAATCTACGATAAAAAGAGCAGTTATAAGATACTTTCAATCGCATGTTAAATTTAAATTAGCAGATCCAAACAAAGTGAAGATCAAGTTGCCCACGCATAAATCGAGTATGGGACATTGCATAGCTACAAAATAAAGAGCCTAATGTAAGTAAGAGTTGAAAAATTGATCTGGAATTCAAACATTTTCTTCACAAGCTTAAGAGTTCGCAGCAGAATCTTAAATTATTTGCTAATATATAGTGATCATCTACTTGCTTAAGCTGAACAAAATGTTCAAGAACCAACCGCTATCGATCTTCCAAAGCAACAGTAACCGATAGAACTCCAAAAGGCGCCTTCCAGAAGTTTTAGTATCTCTACTCAACTAAGCCAACCGTATTCAAAGAGCTGGTTATTCAGCCTAAGCACCAGGCATGAGTCCTGAAAGAGCGTAAGATAGGTACCTGTTACCAAGTATTCCGTGAAGCTGAATGACGAGCTTCTCCTCCTCGGGAGTAAAAGGGCCACGTTTTATGTCTGGCCTGAGATAGTTCGTCCATCTTAGCCTGCAACTCTTGCCGCAACGAAGAAGACCTATCAAGCAGCAACGACATAACCATCACCAGTGTATGAACTCACAATACCAGCATATGTAACAAGCCATCTAGTGCAAAACTACGTTTGAGTACCAACTATGTTCTCGTAAATACGCGCAACACCTAAAAGTACTCTACTTTTGCCCATTCCCAAACACTCTGAAGCAAAAAGATTGCAACTTCGCCTTTAGCATCACACTACTTCCTCTTATAATACAAGTTTCAAAGAGGCCCTTATGGTGATCAAACAAACCAAAATAAGAACAAAAAGGGACCAAGTTAGAACAAGGAGGAGAAGAAGAAGATGAAGGAGAAGAAAGAGAAGAAGAGGAGGAGACAAGTGTTGACCTAACCTGCAAGCTTGGGGAGAGAACGCCAGCTTCCATGGCCATTCTGTCTGATATACTCAACAAGAATCTCATCTTCCTCGGGTGTCCACGGCCCTTTCTTCAAATCCTTCTTGTCACAGCATGGTGTCCTTCCCATTCTCTCTCTCTCTCTCTCTCTCTCTCTCTCTCTCTCTCTCACACACACACACACACACACACACACAAAGTTATCACAACATTACCAGAAAAAAGAACAGTAAGACGCTGGGAGAGTCAAGAAACGCCTCTGAAGCTCCTCAGTCTGAGAGTGAAACGGAGCAAATGAAGTACAGAGTAGCAGTAAAAAGAGTATCTTGGAGAGAGAGAGAGAGAGAGAGGAGAGAAGAGGATCATGTAACATGCGAGGACGATCTGGGGAGGGATCGAAATTGAACTGAATGCAACTTTTGGCTAGTGGAAGGACGGTCGGCGAGCTTTAAGCTGTGGCGTGCATTAAATGGGGCGTATTTTTGCTGCGAGAGACATTAATGGTTCACGTATCACGTATTTGAGTAATGTATTGTATTGGTCCTACAGGGAGTGCTCGTACCGCAGAGCAAACGAAGGGGATTCGGGGAAGAAGAAGACTGAGTCTCGAATCATCACTCAACTGGTCATAAGTCTCTGAAGCATTTTGTACAGAAAATGAAAACCATTAAAGCGAGCTTTCCCGTTTTTGGAGGTTCTCAACCGGGTGGAAGATGTAAAGAGAGAGAGAAAACCCCGTGAAGTGACGACCAAGAGGTTGCATTAATGGCGGGTGGTCTTGAAGGGAGAGAGAGGAATGAGATCTCAGGAGAGAGGTGAGCGTGTCTTGTCATTAATGGCTATGACTCTATGACATGACATGAACGGGGGGTACGGACACACTCTTGAGGTGACAATCCTCTCTCTCTTCCCTCTGCTCTCCATTCCTTCTTATACAGCGCTGATTAAGCGACAAACATAAATTCTACAAGCTGTTTTGAGTTTTTTCATTATCTTAAACTAAGTATGATCGAATCTCTTCACGTGAAATACATCTGTTTTAGAGGACGACTTCAAGATCTTATATGGAGAAGCTTCTGAGGCTGGATGTGAACCTATGGTGAACACTACGAGCCTGTTTCTGTACAGCTTCAGAACATCCATAGATCTAAAGTTCTCGAGAAAAAAGCGTATGCCGACACAATTGTAATAGCCAGCACGCAGGGATACTAAGGACGCATGCATGAAATCATGTCGGAAAACATCTCGGCCTTCCTTGGCATACCGACAGAGTTGACTCCTCATGGTGGTTAGACTTCATCTATACTTACGGGGTGGAACTCGTCCAAACATTTCATTGCAGATGCGAAGATCGTATAATACGCTTAGGAATAGCCCGAACTTATAGGTTTTCACAGTTAGATAAAGAAAGAAAAAGAAAGAAGAAGAAGAAAACTTGGTTTGGGAGAGCGACAAACGAATCAATGGGGGGAAAGAGACGTCAAGAAAGCAGGGGAAAGAGGAGATAATAAATGCGGTCAAAACCCACGAAAGCTCAGAACCGGAAAGCTACTCCGCGCCGCGTCAGTTGACTCAGCTGAGTTTGCGTGCTCTATCGAGTCGCGGGGGCTCTGCACCTCCCTGCTTTCAGATAACATTCTGATCTTCCTTACTTGGAAAGACAAACGAGGGTTCACGAACTAGCAGGAACACAAACAAATAATCGCTCGCTCGTCTACCGTAAGCCTACGGTCTCTATCCGAACACTCGCACCTTTCCGCCGTTGAATTTACCATGTAACGGGTTATTAACCGTTCGACGGATTTCAGCTGTCGACCGGAGACGATATTCGTCTTCCACTTCAACGACCGAATCAGTGACGGCTCGGCCCCCGCTAGAGACCATAAGGCTCACCCGTCCACGGTTATACCGCCAGAGCAATCTATCACCGCCAGATTCCATTACATTCGCATCCGCCTATGTATGAATTTGACCACTTAGCCAATTAGAGATCATTTTCCCCAAGCCGTAGGCGCGAGATGAGCTCCACATGCAGAACAGCCACTACGTACACGACCTACGTCAACCGATCGCTTCAAATATGACAGGTTCTGGACAAGTGCAGTCTCTGTTCGGCATACCACAAAGCACCATCGTTGAACGGACGAACAATAGTTAATCCTAGTCCGGCTTAGCCAGTGTCGGAGACTCACTTGAACCATTTTACATGACATACTGGACCCTCGATTCATCTGCCTACAGTATGGAAGGATTGAAGGTAAGGAAGGAAGGAACACAAGTTTCTGCCCGTCCGTCCCGGCACCCGAGCCAGAAAACAGCAAACGATATGGATGCATGACGGCATACAACATCCACAATCTCTTTCGCAATAAATCTCTGATTCATAAACAAGAGACTATTGGGATTCACAGTCCCGTTAGAAAACCAAAACAACGATTTGGCTAGTTACTCGCACCAGTTCCCAAAATAGGACATGTTGGGGAAGAGGATAGAAGAATGAAGCATGGAAATAAACCTACCTTGGTCAATCTAAAACAAAACGAACAGAGGGAGAGGCCGGAAGTTAAAATAAAAAGTCTCAACGAAAAAGATAAAAAGGATAGAAGAGGAGAAGAAGCAAGAGACTAGACCCAAGGTACATTTGCCCACAGTGATCAATCTTTCTAAAACAAAGGGAACCAAAGCAATCGAGACAAAAGAGGCGAAATCAAGGGGGAAACTCTCTTGAGGAAATTCAAAGGTAAATTGAACACCATACGTCTTGCCAAGACTTGTGTAACTCTCAGGAACCTCCCGATATAATCCGGGTTACACAATCCAGACGCTACTAAAACCATACTAAACAGGGCGTCCACCAATAAGTCTTCTCATATTAATCCCTCACAGTTTACCCTCCAAAAGCAGCCCACACCCACTTATTGAACCAGACAACTTCATTGAGCCCCTGAAAGCAGAAAAGGAGATATTAGCAACGTGTTCACAGTAATTGAATCAAGCATACTGCACAACCTTATTTGGATTAGTCTGATTCATCCTATACACACATAAGCACGTGCACATCTCTGTCACTATTACACTTTTATTGTCCAATACGTATTAATTTCAGTTGGGATTACTTCATCCATTCCATAGCATGGAGTCCTCAGCTCAGAAGAGATCACGATTCTCCTTTAAACATAAAAAGCAAGTGCACATTTAAATCCCTAGTAGTGTAAATCATCGAATTGTCATTTATTCAAACCTTCAACTCATTCAACAACTCATAATAAAAATTGAGGTTACAACTTGATACTTTACAGATCATGAAAAGAATAAAAAATAAAAAAACATAAACATGGACAGAAAACCATGCACTGTGCTGTAAGAAAAAAATGCAGCCATTTGCGCTCATTCCACTGACTACCAACCAATGATCAATGAAAACTCTTTTTGAACACAGAGACAGAATCTTACTCAAACAAAGTGAAGAATGAAGGCACCTTCAGACCAAAGTTACAGCAAAATAAAAATTACCTACACGAGAACATTTCAAGCAATGTCTCAAAGTTTAACATCGACATCACTGCCAAAACAATATACATGATAATAGCCACTAAGAGAGGAGCAGGTATCATGGCCTCCATAACAGATAAAAAGCACGAATCTTGACAACTCTATCAATAGATCTTCTTAAATAAAACATCAGAAATAAAAAGCCACAAATCTTGACAGTTATTTAGACTATAGCAAGAAAGAATCCAACTCTACACGCCATACCACCCCCGCCCACAGGAAAAAAAAAAAACAGAAGGTGGAGAATAACCCATGCCCTCACTTACCATTTCTACGATAGTACTGCAACAAGATTTCTCCCATATATCACCGACAATAAATTGCCTGATCAATATGTGGAGGAATCTGTTTTATCTCAGTTCCAAGTTCTTGCTCAATCCTATACCTGTAGGAACAATTTAGGAAGATTATTGGTAAATGTTTTTGGCTACAAATTCCAGACAGATGAGGGAAAGAAATGCATACAAGTTGAAGCGATCCTCATATGTGATAAGATTGACAGCTAAACCGAGGTGGCCAAATCTTCCTGAACGACCAACCTGCACATGAAACCAACGAGTTGTGATGCTTCACATCAGGGGATAGGTAGGGAGGGAGGGAGGGGGAGAGAGAGAGAGAGAGAGAGAGAGAGAGAGAGAGAGAGAGAGAATCCCCTAACATTACCCTGTGCAAGTAAGTTTCAGAGTTCTTGGGGAAATCAAAGTTTATAACGACATTCACAGCTTGAATGTCAATCCCCCTAGTGAATAGATCTACAACAATACAAAAGGAAAAAGTTCATCAGATCCGACAAGAGAAGTAAAAGAATGTGCACGCAATTATTTCGATGAATAAAAGAAATCAATGCCACCAAACAATCACAACACCCCCAGAACCACCAAAGAAAAGCAGCACAAATTAACCACCGAAAGCTACATCTCTCAAATAACTTCAATTTTTTGCCCCTAAGAGTGTATAATACCTTGGACATACATAAAGTATGCTTTAATCAAATTCCTAGCAGCCTACCGCAACTCAAGTATTAACATCAAATCACAAACAGCTAACTAAATCCTAAAACCAACAGCAAGAAAATAATAATTTCCCCCGGTACCCGGCTCAAAAACAAGGAAGACAGAAACAAACTCAAAACTCAGATGAAGCTGCAGATACTTATGCTTCTTTAATCGTGATGAAATCGGAGAAAAAGTATACACAGAGATTCACTTGGTAACCATTTGCATGTAAAGTACAAAAACCCCAGCTTGCACGTCCATAGTAAAAAGTTGTACAAAGTAAACAACAGTACACTCCAATAACATACCAGTACAAACAAGATTCCTGCAGGCACCATTACGGAAGTCATGAAAAACTCTGTTCCGATGGTCTTGCAGCATCTTGGCATGAATGTAGAAACAAGAGTAACCAAGCTCAGTTATTTTCTTGGCTAAAAGCTCCACCCTATTGACCGAGTTGCAAAAAATGATTGATTGGTTGATTTGAAGCTGGAGATAGAACAATGTCTTTGTCACAAATGGTCCAAATCATAAAAAGGAAATTTCACGAATCATCAGCTATTAAAACAAACCTTTGAGAACAGTGTGTTGAGACAATGCACCTTCTGCCGTTCTTCAACAAAAGCATAATATTGAGTGATACCTTTCAGTGTGAGCTCATCCATAAGATTTATGACATAAGGTTTCTGAAGAAATCTATCCTTGAAGTCCTTCACAGTAACAGGAAATGTAGCTGAATACATCAAGATTTGACGATTGGTTGGCAAAAACCGAATCAGCTGCTCCACTGATGGCTGAAATTCTGGTGACAAGAGCTTATCAGCCTGAAATACATAGATGGCACATACATTAGATCTTTGGAATTCAATCTGTATAGGTGAAAGAGAACAAACAGCGAGCACAAATAGTACTCCATAGGAAAATTTGGAAATCTCTGCGACAACCAGGATTCCATTTTAATTTTAAAAGGAATAGACAATGAATGAAATTGGAAGGAACCTTCCAGGTTTATATCCTCACTGAAACATACAAATAAGTTAATTGAGAATGAGAGCGAATAGCTTAGCAGCTTGAGCAGCACAATTGGCATTACAAAGAGTTATGGAAAAGAATATAGTATCCCAAGAATGGAAACTTTCATCAAATAGAACTGAAATCTACACCATAATGGCCACACATCACCAAGTTAGGTCAAACAATTGTTTTCTGATGATTTCAATCAGATTATTACCTCATCCATAACAAGCATTGAACAATCTTTCAATATGCACACTCCCTTCTTTGCAAGATCCAAGATTCTCCCGGGCGTTCCAACAAGTAGATGAACAGGTTGATACAAACGCATAATATCATCCTTTAAGCTGGTTCCACCAGTGGTCACCATCACTTGAATTTTCAAGTGCTTCCCAAGCTCCTTACATACTTGTGATGTCTGAAGAGCCAGTTCTCGGGTCGGAACGAGTATGACAACTGCATCAAATTAAAGAGTTATTCCATAAGTCACAAGCAACTGCATCTAATAATACAAGTCACACAACTTACTGACAACAGTATGCCAAACTAATTATTTCAGCGTCATAAACATTTTTTTATGCTGAAGTCATCCAATGAGTATAGTTGTGAATATGAAAATATGCAACTGCTACAGGCTGAAAGAAGCTTAAGCGAAGCAAGATCTCTGGACAAATAGTGTCTTGTTTTGGTTAAAGGGCATCGTGTAGCCTGATCTCTGGACAAATAGTTTTAGGTGCTATAGCATAAAAGGTTGGAGACAAATGCAAAAAGAATTAACAATTTAAGTTGAGCCCTAACAAGCTAGAAGTCCACCTCAATTTGCCGATCATGCAACATGAAAGATAGCCTTATAGGTACAGGCAGAAGCAAAGCTCATCAGTCAAAAGAGCACGAGACACTGCCTAAAATCCTTAGGCCCCAACCTTAAGGGCATTAAATCGGATTCTGCCTCCATGGTGAGCTTGGATTTTAGAGAAAGCAGAGGCTACCTCGCATATATTCTAGCAACTCTTCTGGCTAATTTTTTCAGTTTAAGGCAGAGGCCAATTCCCATTTATCGACTGAAAGCAGCACTACAAGTTTCATATACTATCCAAAATAATATTGAACAAGATACGACACTAACCTTGAATAACATTGTTATCTTGATCAATCTTTTCCAAGGCAGGAATGCAGAATGCAGCAGTTTTTCCAGTTCCATTTTTAGCTCTAGCAAGAATGTCACTACCGGTTAGAGCAATTGGAATGCTTTCTTCCTGGATAGGAGAAGGCCTTTCAAATCCTTTCTCATAAATACCCATGAGGAGCTCGCGCTTCAGAAAGTAGTCCTCGAATTCATTTCCTTTAGTTGCTGTCACATCCTGGAGTCAAATCCAGAAGTTAAGAGATGGAGCATTTCAACATGGGATCTAAAATATCAGAAGTTAAGAGATGGAGCATTTCAATATGGGATCTAAAATATCCAAATCAATAATGAAAAAGAAAAATTTCTGTCACAGATTTCCTAACACTCCGTCTATTTCAAAATGAAGTATCCAGGGTCCATTACAAGTACCAACTTTATTAAAGTCGGATAGATAAATGAGAAGACATTGCATAAACTGAAGAAAACAAACCAAAAGGGTGTACTCCAATCAGCTTTAAACAGCAAATGGCAGCTCCATAAATTGTTCGACAATAAAAGCTTCTAAGAACTACTAAATGAGGATATCATATTGTTCGCCCCAACATAGTAACTATACTACCTCCCATCCCCAAAAAATGCCAAAAAATCTCTTTGTCATCAATATCAATCTTTACTGTAAGCTGCACTATCCTCGAAAATTCAAGCTGCTGCTAGGACAAAATGAGGGGGTGTGCCTGCACGCACCGGCGCGGGAGAGAGAGAGAGAGAGAGAGAGAGAAGTAAAGTGACAAATTATAAGACAAAAAACCGTCAGAAGACATATTAACTAATAATACGAGCCAAACACAAGTATTTGTCAAGCACAGATACAATAATGAGCTCTACTCTCGCCATGCTTGGAGCACATAAAAAAGAATGGAACATTCAAAGTTCTCATTACATAGTAATTTTCAACTTCTAAGAAGAATCAAACATATTCATATTCATAAGTAACTGAAAAAATTGCCATTCCCAGGCTGACATGTGCCTGATACCTCTGTCCTGTAGCGTGTATCGGGTGGTGGTCTCTTTAGCCTTGCCTTCCAATCTTGTGAACTAGAGGGAAAAGCATTAA
The DNA here is from genome assembly GCA_030064385.1 of Melaleuca quinquenervia. Taxonomy (NCBI): domain Eukaryota; kingdom Viridiplantae; phylum Streptophyta; class Magnoliopsida; order Myrtales; family Myrtaceae; genus Melaleuca; species Melaleuca quinquenervia. The sequence goes on along the minus strand of CM057721.1, from coordinate 15,599,541 downwards.
ATGTCAGTATAAAACAACAAGCTCATGAGATGAAAACACCATCAATAAAAGAAGAACAAGCATGCATTCACAAAAAGCTATCCTCCTATCGGCAGGAAAAAGTTGCAAAAATGGCATCAATATAAGTAGCCCTGCAAAATTCCATAGATCTACTGAATAATTATGAACTAGTCAATTAAAAAAAATTCCCTTCCCAAAAATAACACTAAAAAGCATAAATTGCCTGTAAAAAGACCCGATTTCATATCATCCCTAGCTATAGAAAGTACTACAAAAGACACATTCCCAGCTCAAAATCTTGATAAAATTGTGTTTTCAGCTCAAATAAAAAAAAAAGTATCGTAGGCTGCAGATGAGGAAGAAGCTATGTAGAAATACTTGATGTGGCAGAAATGACGAATGAGGAAGAGATATCTTCCAACAAATTGGTTGAAAGAGCATGTTTTGTTAGATGGAAAGTTGAGAATACCCTTTAATAACATAAGCTAGGTAAGCAATGAGAAAACGATCTCTCCACCAAAACAGGTAATTTGTGAACTTCCAAAACTCCACTACGCTCTCTCACACAAATACATCACATGCATGACTTTTCTCAGTATATGCAAATGCAATCCTTTGTTAAGAGGTAAAGGATTAAAACTATTAACAAATAAAGTTATTGTTTGGAATATTAATAAAAGTTGAGAAGCATAACACAAAGGTGGTGGAAAAACAAGTACAGCAAGTAAATTACAATAGGTTGTTCTATCATTATGAGCCATAGCAAGAGAGGAACTTCATAGAAGTCCAAGTATGAAGAAATAGATGTGCCTACTAATGATATTCAATTGATTAAGTTTCCAATTTTTTTTATAACTTTCTCAATTTTGCAAGTTCGTTATTAAGGGAAGTTCCTACAAAGCTCGGACTAATGAATCATAAAATATTCAAATTCTTCAATCGAAGCTCTCCGGGTTCCACATTAGGGTACTCAAAAAATTTGTAAGGTAGCAGCTTCATATCACTAAATTATCTATCCGTGAAACCAAGGATAACCAAGTGGTGGCACACACAAGTGTCTACAGCAATGTCGCGGCAAGTTCAAAAAAGCCAAACACAAATTTGAAGACATTCACTTTCCACTGCAAAATCAGCACCAACACAACTAATCGACATATTCAGCTCGATAATCTAATCTCTACTAAGACACAGACCGCACAGAAATAGTACACACAAGCAAATGTGCATTGCAACAAGTATAATGCACCTTGAATCAACGGCCTCTGATTGCACCGTCTTCTCGACCTCATCAACTGTCGAATCTGCACTTCCTAATTGAGTTCTCCTAAGCCACTGTTGATGCTGCTGCTGCTGCTGCTGCTGCTGCTGCTGATGCTGATGCTGATGCTGCTGGTGGTGATTTTGCTGATACTGAGGCGGTCCTCCTAACTGGCCTCTCTGCACATACTGTGGCTGAGGCGTCCTCGACTGGAATGCAGGGCCCGCGTTCACGCCCCTGCCAGCGCCGATTCCCGGCGGGTACCTAGCTCTATTGTTCATCATAGCTAACCACAAATCCTATAAAAAAAGAAACCTACCCAGCTACCCCTTTTGTATACACAAACTGCGAAAGAACCAAGATTACACCTAACGCTCCTCAGCCTGCGAGAAAAAAGAAAATCTGCAAAACCGAACGACCGCGCGCTATACAGACTCGTAAACGGAAGCCTATAGCAACAAGGAGAGTGCGCCCGTTAGCTTCTAGGGTTTGGGGACGGCAGCTCGTTTGATTGGAGGCGCAACCGCAGGTACAAAAACAGGTTGCCACTTCCAATGAACACGGCGATGGGAAACCCTAGGACGATCCGGCGACGGAGGAGGGAGAATCACGCACTAATTTCGGGAAATCCAGAAGCTCTGAGAGAGAAAGAGAGAGAGAGAGAGATGGCGGGAGGGAGGGAGGGAGAGTATTTGTACAGATCTAGGTCAAATGCTTGAGAATCGAAGCGAGAATGATGAGAAGAGAGCAAATCAAAGCGTGCGAGAGCTGCGGCTGCAGGGATTGCTCATGACCTTCTCTTTGAGGGTAGTTTTTCTCCTCTCTTCCGTTTTGGCTTTGAAGGTCGAGACGATGACGATGGACGAAATGCTCAAAAGTGGTTTCTTCCGCTTCCCCTTCCCTTCCTCTCCCCTCTTTCCTAGGGCGTCGACGAATTGTGCCTAAATTGCAGACAAGTCCCTGACTTCTTGTGTATTTGTAACAGCGGCACCCATTTTGAAGAGACCATGGGCTTTCGATGACGCGAGCGGCCCCGACTTCCGCATCGAGCTCACAGCTGCGCGATCCTTAAATTCTTAACCAATAAAATCTTTAATTTTAATTTATTCGATACGATCTATTAATTCATAAACTATATTGAAATTATTCAATATTACCCTTGAATTTAAGTTCATGAAAGGATCACATCAGTTTTCTGCATACGATTTAATGGTCGGTTTATATATTTATTAAAAGTTTAGGAACTTTATTGAATAAATTTTACGTTCGAAAATAGCATTGCACATTAAATTTTAGTGATCATATCGAACAAGTTAAATTAACATAATATTGACTAAAACATGCATTTTCAGCAAATACAAGTTTGAATAAGCTGGAAATTTTACACATAATCTGTATAAAAGCAAAAGCTCCATTTATTCCGTGAAAAAATAAATAAGTCGAAATTTTTTTTTTCTAAATATCTAGACATATATTACTGTCCATAATAAATATATGTTTCATTAACTAACTATCTTAAGTGATATAAATGATCATCTTTTAGGGGGTTTTTTTTAATTATTCGTTTTTTGCAAAATAAACGAAGGTCAAAAAGATCAAATGTAGTCTGAAATAGAAAACTAGTCTTCAACTCCATGTGGGCTAAGAGATGCTATTGTAGGGTCACATTACTACTAATCTAGATAATGCATGCATGTTCTAGAAAATTTCCATTTTCTTTTTGTGGGGGCACTGCGATTTTTTAGACTTTTAAATTGGGCAGCATTTTATAGGAAAATTAATATTAAAATGTCATAATCAGAGACCAATAGTGCACTACTGGGAAAAAATGCTTCCAATGGAAGGTCATGGACAAAAAGTTAAAAAGGGGGAAGGAAAGGCTCACATCAATCTCTTTCGGGGCCAACTCATGCGAGTCTTTGCCAAGAAGAAAGGGCAGAAGACAGCAACAAACAGAATAAAGCAATGCAATTATATAACAGATAGAAAGGCCACTTTTCCTTCCGTAATCACAGTTCAATCCTCAAGGAACGGCACTTTCCTCCCCATCCGATACTTCACAAACAAGTAGCCCCTGATGCAAGTTCCTGTTAGTGCATCGACTCGGGTCCGCATCGTCCGTGATTCTGTGCCCGACAATGATTCGACGGTTCGGTCTTTCGTTCTGCTGCGGTACGCAGGAGAGTTGTCAAGAAGCTGTTTCGTTTCAAGAACATACTGACTTTCTATCAGATCATCTGAAGTGTCGAACTCAAATAACAAATAGACCATGATACAGCAGTACAAAGAGTCTTGCAGGAAAGCTTCTTGATAGATTCGCCAAAATCAGTGCTGTTCAAATATTTCGCGAATCCTGATAAGTCTTATTTCATAAAATTAACATTGTTTGTCGCAAATTAGATTCAAATTTTTGCTTGTTACTAATCTAAAACCTCTTTCAGGAATTTAACGACTTCCTTTCACCGTCCCTAACCTCAGAATATTCTCCACCTTCTCCTTCAGCACTTCTGCGTCCAATGCAGCAAGAATCTTCTCCTTGATATCCACTACTGTCTTCCTTACATCTTCCGGGCTCGAGCCCTTTGCCACCTCTGCCTTCAGCTGCTTGATTTCAGAACCGACTCCTGCTGCGTTTATTGCTCTTGCAATTTCCTGGTTGATCTCTTCCTTCACCTTCTCCATCCCGGGTCTTGCTGCCGTCGCGACATCAATTGAGTTTCGCTCCATTGTGCCAACAATCTCCAGGTTAGCCGACTTTAGAACCGACTCCAACTCTTCCTTATCTCTCTTTGCTTCATCCACCGATTGCCCATCCAGTTCGTCACCCTCCCATAGCTTCTCCTGAGCATCTTAAAGAAGCTGCATCTTTGCCTTCACTTCAGCCGGGATCTTCTTGTTTATTTCTGCTTTCAACAGTTCGCGTTTCTCTTTCAGCTCCACCAGTCCGTTCACCATGTTCAGCTTCTCAAGCTTGGTCTTCAGTCCAAGATAGGCCCCTGGCCTTGATAATTTACTGTTAAACTCGCGCACCATGTCATCGACTCTCTCTTGCAGACCACGGTTAAGAGATTGGTTTGGCGCATCCGCCAATTTGGATAATTCCAGCTTTACTGATTCTAGTTTCCCTTGCAGTCCCATCGCTATGAATGCTTTGGTCATATCCTTGTCTACCTCTTGCCTGAGCTTCTCAACAGCTTGGCTAGTGAGTGGATCGGGTGGCCCTGTCTTTTCCAGGATTTTCTTCTTGATGTTCTCGATTTCTGACTCTGGGTCAGTGGCCAAAGTGTTGACATCAGCCTGTTTCATGCTTCTTTTCCTCTCGGGTTCCACTGGAATGCCTTCTTGGAAGCCTCCAATTAGCCGGAACTTGCTCCTACGGTAGTGAAGCAACTCTTCAGTATCCATTGCTGTGAGCTCCTGCAGTATTGAACATGTTCTTTAAGATATGGACGACTAGAAAGTTTTCAGTCCTCCAGAGAGAACTGAAGATTTTGTTGAGGATGTAGAAAGAAGTCCGAGTCCTTTGGAAAAGAATCATTCCCACCAGGAATATATCGAGGAAGTATCTATTACCTGCATGGCCTGAATAATTGTAAACTTTATCTGCTAAGAAGTCCACACGGGGTCTGCATGCGCACCACTGAGAGGTTCCTATGAATTATAGAGATGACAGTGAAAATAGAAGCTGCAACTGCAAATTCCAGCCAAAACAATAGACAAAGAAAGATGAAAATGGTTGTAGTCCTTCGATGGGGTCACAAGAATCCGTTAGAAACTTTTGCTCTTACTCCTGACCTCGATATCTAGCTAACATATGGCCAAAAAGCAACAGATATAGAAAGTTGTTAGTCCTTACGGCTATTATGCCATCGGCAATCTTGTTCCTGAGCTGTGATCCTCAGCTTTTCAGCTGCCTGTACAAGCACACAAGATACTCACATTATCATTTAGTGCCCTCCCTGAGATGCATGATGATAAAATAGTCGGATTGAGAATGATTATGTACCTTAGGTGCTGCCTGGGAAGTTTTCCATAATATTGCAGCACAAGCTTCAGGACTAACCACCAGAACAACGAAGGAGAGTTTGTTAATGGCAGAAAACACTGATAGCAAAACCAGTACTACATGGATCTTCAATGTTGATGGCAATGAATTAGTGGCCATTCATTTTATGCACAGAGATGAACCCATGACATGTTAATTAAAAAACTCTGACATTGAACACGGATTAGAACAAGAGTCTTATCAATTATCTAGAGAGTTGAAAATCCAAATTCATAATTGTTTCACGGAACCGATTCCACTTAACAGGACAAGACTGATTTATTGTTGATTGTTTCAGCTCAGAAGTTTGGTTCTCGCCACCAGAAAGATCAAGAAAGAACCATACTTACCTTGCCATATAGAATGCCAAGTTCTCCAGCATAAACAGCTTATTGGCGCAGGCAATGGCAAGAGCTCTACCAGAACCACCTTCACCAGTCACCACTGTGACAATGGGCACTTTAAATCCAAACTTTGTCCTAAGGTTATGAAATATTGCTTCTCCCTGCAACAAAGTACATATGAAAATATGCTTGTAAAAGGAAATGGATTATCTGCGATGCAGAAAAAGTTCAGGAATAAGAGAAGTGAAAACTCACCTGACCGAGTTCCTCTGATTTTAAATCAGAGAAGGCCCCAGGAGTATCAACAAAAGTAATAATTGGGAATCCATGGTGATCTGCATACTTCATCAAGCGCAAGGACTTTCGGTAGCTTTCTATTCGGCAGAACTTTCCATCAATCTTCCAAAAATGTTGTTGCAGAATAGTGCATGTTCTGCACCTTTTTTATTTGGCTTTACTTTTTTTTTCATGGGTATAAGAATTATGATATCGGTTACTTACCCATGAGGGGTTGGCATCGCAAAGTTGCAAGCTATGTTTTCCTTCGTGTTCCTCCCTTTCTGATGGCCTATAAACATATAGCTTTTACCATCAATTGTCCCAAGACCAGTCACAATGGCTGGATCATCATTTCCTGCACGATCGCCATGCAGTTCCACCCACTTCAGGATCAATGGAGTTAAAAAACGCAGGGTAAGTAGGTGTTGTTCGTGTAGCAGAACTTGTGTTAAGTAGAAATAGGAAGGTAACTTATATGTTATGTTCAAGCTGTGATCGAGGACTGTCGGTCTGTTGGGATGTCGAGCTATAAGCCAGGTGTTGGATTGGAGTCAAGTGCGTGTACAGATCCTTCAGGGCCTGCATTTGAAGTGAAAAGATGCGTTCTTATTGTATGATCCGTAAGTAAGCAAGCGGGAGGAAAAAGCCAATCTCAATGTTTTATAAATAACCGTAGGAACGGCAGTAATCATGCCACTCCTCACCATACAGTTTACTCTAATAAATGTTTTCTTCCACGCTTCATAGACCACACACAAGCTGATACAAGAGATTCTCGATACAATGGACTTTTTAAGAGGTTCAATCTCACATCCAGTCCAGATGTCATCAGAAAGGGACATGCTTTAGTCACATATTTTCTTCACATTGACCTTCAATTTCATGGACAATCCATCCAAAACTCGAGGGCAACAAACCAGACAACTTAAGAACAAGATGCTGACTAAATGTAATGCTGGAGCAATGCCTATGCTAACCTCGTCGGGGATCTTTCACAGAATAATTTCAGAAGTTTACCTGTTGATACTTGTTTTCTAGTGCTCCAATCTGGTCACTGAAGTCTAAACCGGTTTCATCAGCCATTCTGTGAACCTGCAGGAAGCACAGAGAATCTTAAGGTTGGGGTTTGTTAGTAGTATAGATTACAACGGCGAAGAGCTAAATGCCTTACACATCTTCTAACGCTTAATTATAGAGCTCAACTAAGCCAATTTAGTGAGTGTATCAACTCCAACACAAAGATCATGAGAGGGAGACGCAGGTTTGAATTTCTCACCACATTAATCTAATTTGCCTGGCAAGCAATAAAATTAACAATTGCATAGCCTAGAATTCCCAATTTATTATGTCAAACACATTTGATAGGAAACTCACCTCGTGTATCTTTTGCTCTAGGTCCAGGAGGGGCTTTTCGAAAGGAAGTGTCACTGGCTTCGGTTTCTCAGCTAGAGGCTTGAAGTGAGAAAGATAGGTCAACTGTTGCTCGCTGGGGATATTTGGATCAAGGTTATCAAGCCAGAGATACTCATGCTTCCTACCTTTGTTTACTTCTGCAAAAATGCGGAAATGGTTTTGTTTCCTAGGACCTATAGAAAGTTTAGACCAATATTTATAAAAACCTCTGGATGAAGTTCTAAGCAAATCACTAGCAGAGAGCTCCTTGGTAGCATTTGAACATGAACCAAATTCAAAGCCCTGAAAGTCGCCTCGCTGTTGTCCTCCACCATTTCTTCCAAGTAAAGACAAGGAGTGCATCTCAATAGTGGCCTCTGACCTATTTATAGAAATATGGATGTTGACACACCAATAGTACGTCCCTGCATTTACATTGTCGTAAATGACTTGGCACATAAAGGAAGAGCTCCTTAATCCTTATGCCGTAACCAGCTCAAGTTAAAGTTGAAAACTTGACCCATAATAGTTTAAATTTAAGCCTATTCTAGGTGAACAATATTCTCTGCTCTTGTCAATTAGGCTTCACTGTATGGTAGCATCTTAGTAGAAACACTAGATTGATATTGCAAAAGAAAAAGGAGAAGCTTTCATTAGATCACCACGCAGGAACAAGGGTCAATTGTCAATTGATCAATTTGGAACAACTGAAAGATGGGCTTTCGACAAATCAAAGTGTAAGTTGTAACAAACTAGCGAAAAAGGGAAGAGAAAAAAGAAGAAGAAGCAGGAGTGTCCTGAACGTGGCTCTTAGCTAAACGCACTTGAATTTGCCTCCCAGATATATATAGCTGCCTTACTTCGAATCCATACCGTTTGATGCTTGCCACGCATCAATCATGATCAGAAATAGATGGAATGATATCAAGCTCAACTGGAAAACTTCTTAAATGTAAAAACAGAATAAGCAGACGGCAAAAAATGTTCTCACAACAAAAGAATCCAGAAATAGAGATCTCATGACAATAACTCATGGAAAAAGCATCAACACCGATCTCCTCCAACTTTCGAAGCCTGTGAAACGATGTTAATGGGCACTCATAAAGATAATGTCTCACACTTTTTGGGGCACCTTAAAAGAATGCTACGCAACGGATAAGACTGCGAATTAGCGATCCCGAAAACACGAGTAACCTGGGATTCTTGACACATAAATCTCCTTCCTTCATACATCACAGCACTAGTGATAGAACTGATGTATCCATACACCTTTAACCTTTTACTATCTTTGTTTCCCCAACTTTAAACCCCCCATTTCTTTGTCGCTGTTAACAAGAGGGAACGGCAAGAGAAATTTGAATTTGGTAGATTGCTTAACCTGGGACCTCCAGGACTGCGCAAAAGAGCTATGGTCGACCCACCATGCAGGAGGAGAAACAAGCCATTGTCTCCAACAGAGAGAGAGAAAGAGAGAGAGAGAGAGTCAACCCAAAATTTATTCGTATTATGCGGCCAGCTCTTGCTCTCAGGAACCAGCAGTCAATCGAAGGTTGTCTGCCTCCTGCTCTTTACTGGTTCTTTTGGCTCCACATTGCATTTGCATGCTTTTGATCCCGTTAACTTTGGAGACACCCGGCGCGTCTGCGCAGCGTACGTTGTTCACACGGTTGATGGTAAGTGTCAAGTTCCAAGAACGAGCGGGGAGTGCTTCGCACGCGCTCTGGATGGGCGTGACAGCGGGAATTGCTGCTTGCTCATATCCTTCGGGCAAGACGGACATGTCACCGAGGAAAACGGATAACGCGAGTCCCGGACCACTGGGCGGGTGCCACCTGGCCAGTGGACCCCGTATGCTCTCTCACAGCGCACGAGACCCACCAGCCAGGTGTCCCCTCCTAAGTGGCCAAGATCACTGATTCGGACCACACAATACTTCCTCGGAACGACGCCCCCACAATAGATAACGCCCAAAGGCCCAGCATGCACGTGCCAAGTGCGATATTGCTCCACATCGACATGATGTGATGGCTCGGATTTTATCCATTTTGATCCAAAGATGTACGCTTCCTACCAATGCAAGGTCTAATGCCCAAAAGATACCCACTCTAACTTTTATCTTAATTTTATGTTTAAATTTATAAGAAACTTTTAACTTTAGACTCAATTCTAATTCTACGATAAGTATTTTCTTCTATTTCATAGAGGATCATTAGGTCATGTTCTGATATATTTAAAACATTTTTTGTCTTATGAAAAACTTTTAACTTTACTTCTTGGTCCAATTATATCATTCAATCCCAATTTTACCCTATAATTTAGGCAATTTCATTAAAAATCACAGAATTCTACTTGAGCGATAATTTGTCCACAGTAACTCTCTAACCAAAATTTGTTGTTGACAATAAAAGAACAAAAATCTTTCTGAGCAAGAGTGGTTTTGAGCTTCTTGGGTGAGGACTCTTTGACTGCCAAAGACAGAATCATAAACAAAGTGATGATAGAGAGTAGATTTAAGACTCAAATAGTATCTTATAATATATTACAAGACAAAAAAATTTGAATGGTATTGAAATTGAACCTAAAGCCGAGATTTTTAACGAGACAAAAAAATTTAGGACATAATTAGTATTGGATGTAAAGTTGAAGTTTTTTAGGAGACAAAAAGATTTTATGGTAGAATTAAGATTGGCCTTAAATTTATGGATTTTCTATGTGACGACAAAAAATTTAGGGCAAATTTGGAATATGGCCTAAAGTTGAAGATTTTCTATAAGACAAAAATGTAAAGTTGGAATAAATGTTAAATTTGAAGGTTCTTTAGAGTATTAAGCCCTAATGCGGAACCTAACTCTCGTTCCACCAAATCAGCATCGCAATTGTAGGCCATGCATATATATCCGGATCTATTGACTTAAGTTAGGGACCCTAGCCATCCGATCTCAATCGGACAATGGGAATTTTACAAAAAAAAAAATCAAAAAAATTATTTCAATTTTTTTTTACATCGGACGGCTGGGATGGGGCTTGAGTGAATGTCCTTTTTACTTAACTTTTCTTTTGTTTTTTTAATAAATCTTGTTAGTTCCTATGCCTACGTTTATCAAATAACAAGATTTTATCACTCGATGCACTTATTCATTTCCTCATTTCTATTTGGTTAATTCTATTTAGTCATGTTTTCTCCCTTTTTTTTTTCTATATGCATTCCATATATATATATATATATATATATATATATCTTTTTACCATTTTAGAGAGTGTAAAACAGGATTTTTCTTTCAAAAAGTGAAATGTAGACAGACTTTACTACTTCAAGATAATGTTGGACTGTACATGTGGACGGAAAAAGTATTGGAAGGTCAACATCTGAAAACAAAAAGTTAAGGGTAGTATATAATAGTTGAAAATTCATAGATAAATATGTGTTATCGGTTAGAATTCCAGAAATACTTCGTAATTATCTAGAATTCAACAAATTCAAAAAGTTAGTGCAGTTCATGGATAACTCTTGCCTATTGTATTTATTAGAAATAAGTACGCATTTTTGACAATATATTTTTTTTTGGTAAATCACTTTTGACAATATATTAAGGCAAACTTGCAACAAAAATCCTCCCCTTGTCTCCATTTTTCAATTTTATCCCCACTTTATTATGGTATCGAAATAATTCCTTCACCTTTTAAAGTCTTATCAAATCTATCCCAAAATTATATTCCTTCCAAAAACAGGTGTCTAATTACCCTTTTTCTTCCTATTAAGGTCACAGTTTCTTTAAAAATAGCCTAATCTTTTAACTTTTCATTGGCAAAGATAATACAAAATATGACATTGAACAAAAAGTTGCCGACGTAAAGTCATAATAAAGAATCTTCCAATTTAAAAAGCTAAAATACGAAAGAAAAAAGGGGTGCAAAAAAATCACATGGAATACAAAAAATTGGCTGTTGAAACAAAACCGAAATTTAGGTAAAAAAAAAACGTAATGAAATATTTTCTTGGAGATGGCACTAAATGGTTTGGGATAGATTTGAAAGGTATTTGTGTATACTTTTTTTTTTATTATAGGATTCCAAGGTCGGAATATACTTGAAAACTATTGAGAAACTCTCCACAGCTTCGTTTTTAAGTTCGCATGCTGGACATTTCCCAATCACATATGGATTGCATTGTGGAGAAGACCCAGGTGGCGGTTTTGACGTCGGCTGATAGATGGTGGAGAGAGGGCTGAGGGAAGTCTTTGGTCTGATGGCCGTTGCCGGAGGTGGCGGCTAGCCTGTTCATGAGGGGGAGAGAGGGAGAGGCAATAAGGGAGAAGCTGACGTATTGAGGGTGTGTTTGGTCCAACTTTTTTTTATCGCAAGAGGCTTTTTGGAGACACCATGGGGCATTTTGGTTCGGTGTTTGGCCAACTGCTAGTCTTGGCAAAGTTGAAGGTCCTAATTGGGGGTCGCCCGAGGTTGTGAGACTTCGGCCGACAGCCATTGGCACTAGATTTGGCTTGTCGGTGGCTCGAGCCTTTCGTCCGTAGATTTTATTTTTTTAAACAAAAATGAAAATTTAGAGCTGAAGCCTTTTGCAAATATTTTTTTTTGGCCAAATACTAATTAACCTAAAGTTGCTTTACAAATGAAATTATTTTTACCAAACACAATTTATATTCGTCAAAACCCTTTAGGTTTTCAAAATTTGCATTTATCTATGGCCCTTTTCTAAAGCCCAACCAAATACGGTCTTAAAATACAATCGAGATGATAGTTGTTGACACAATGATTATTCATTTAGTAATCTGAACTACCATATAAATAAATTTATTTATTTCAAGAAATGAAATCAATTCCTTTACCCAGACACTCTGGATTGATTCACGTATGAGGTCATTGACTTGTGTATCACCTCTGAGTCAAAAACATTTTGGACAGCCACCCATTTGACAAAGACAAAAAGCAAAATTGCCAAGTGATATTGGTTGGCCTCAGCCCAATCTCTAATTTTGAAAAGGTCAAGCACACGTGTCCTCTTTTCACTCCCCTACCCTGGCAAATGTATGTGCATTTAGAGGAGGATTGTCCATTTTTAGCTCACAACATGGACATCCATTCAAGTGTCCAAGAAAATTGGAATGCCATCTCCCACCATCCCAAAGGAAAGGCGAAGACCCATTATAATGTGTGATCCGTTGAAGTTTTTCCCACAAATCCAAGACTTTTTGTTCAATCTGACTTGTCTGAGGTGGGGTAGCAAGAAAAGGGTTTGAGAGTTTTTCTTGCTGAATCTTCTTTGACCTTCAGACAATCAGACACAAAGCATAGATTCAATCTAAGATGGCTTTCACTGGGACCGTGGATAAATGTAAGGTTTGTGACAAGACCGTTCATGTCGTCGATATGATGACTCTTGAAGGCACTCCCTATCACAAAACCTGCTTCAGATGCAGCCATTGCAATGGGACACTCGTGGTATGTCAGGTTTCTGCCTATTTTCGGAATTTGATGTTATGTACATCACCATCCATTTTGGAATTCTGAGCGTGAATGAAAGATTCGGAATTGGTTTTACTGTGATGAAACGATACTTTTCCTGCTATTCCCATATCAAAACTGCACTGATGTATATTGCTTGGTAGATGAGCAACTATTCCTCAATGGATGGTGTCCTCTTTTGTAAGACGCATTTCGAGCAACTCTTCAAGGAATCTGGTGACTTCAGGAAGAATTTCCAATCAGGTACAATTTCCATGCCATGTTCCAATCTTGTTGGTTTTACCAGATCTTGCACTAACTATTCTTCTCTTGACAATATCCTGGGTATAATATGCCGTGGCAGCCAAGTCTGACAAGCTGAATGAGCTGGTAAACTTCATCACCATCATATTAATTTTTAGGATGTCAGGTTGCTCTCTTGAGAATTTAATTTTGTTTCGATGAAAGTATCTATAGCCTCAAATGAATCGTCCTTCTAAGGTTTGATCTGGGACGAAGTCCAGCGTTTTGTCCTTGGGATGGTTATGTCTCATTTAGGCACTACAAAGCATCGTCCATAGTGCCCTTTCTATGTCGTTGTCTTTTATCTCATTGACAGGGGCTAACAATCCTAACAACCTTCTACAGACAAGAACCCCCAGCAAGCTCTCTTCCTTGTTCAGTGGAACCCTGGACAAGTGTTCCACTTGCAACAAAACCGTCTACCCCTTGGAAAAGGTTCGTACAGTTTTACTCCTTTCGGCAATCAGAATTGCAAGCCAGAGGTTTCGAGCATTTCATTGCGTTGGCGCGACCATGTCTGATTTGTTAGCTAGTGTCTGTGGCAAGCAACGTTTCCCCTTTGATCTGATACGACAGGTGTTGCCGTGGACCATTTGTTTCAATGCATTCATAGGCGAGGACATGAGTATAGAGCTTTCAGTTATATCCTGATGGCTCGTTCTTGTAAATAGGTGACGATGGAGGGAGAGTGTTACCACAAGACATGCTTCAGATGCGCGCATGGAGGATGCCCTTTGACGCACTCCTCTTATGCCGCCCTCGATGGAGTTCTCTACTGCAGACACCATTTCGCGCGGCTGTTCATGGAGAAGGGCGACTACAAGCACGTGCTTGACTCTGCCACGCACCGAAGAAATGCCTCCTCTGGTACCCCACCGCCCGAGCCTGCTGAGGCAGTGACGGAAGCTAACAACGAGATGCAAGAATAGTCTTGCCTTCGCCAATCTGCTTAGACCTCCTTGATAGTTTTTCCCAAATTGGTTAGCTGGTCATCTGTTTTCGGTTGTTTTGGGGGAGCAAAATATTGAAATTCTTGTTTGATCGTTCCAAGTTTAATTCTTCCTTCGATTGCGTGATTGTATTATGCTCATATTATGATCTCATAAGCCGATTTTTCTTCATCCTGAAGCTGATCATTCATTATCTGCGCCCTCTTTATTTTTCCTGTCTTTATCCCTCGAGAACCTGCATAGACGATCCATACACCGAACGATAGCTCCTCTTGTCAGTTCTTGAATTGGTATTAGCACTAACATGTTCAGAATTAAGAGTGCAAATCCAAATCTGACCCCGAACCTGATTGGTAATTTCCCTTGGCGACTACATGAGACTATCTATGTCAATTAAAGCATCCTGCTTGCAATTTCATGTATCATAGGAAAGTTCTTTTTTTTTTTGTCATAGTATCATAGGAAAGTTGAGCTGAACATGAGTGGTAAAATCAGCAAGCAGATGATAGAGTTCGAATCGACATTACAACTAATTAATCTTGCGCAGGGCATTTGTAACACAACATTTTCTCCACGGAGGTGGATGGAAGAAAAATTCTAGTAAGAATTACCCAGTTGAGAAGATTTTACTTGCATAAGGGTTATTAAATGAAAAGAAATTTAAAAGCTCCGCACTTCCTACAGAGGAAAAATAAAAATTAACAGCAAATCATCATTCGTATTGCAATTTTTCCATTGCTTTGATACAGTGGAGTTAATCCTTTCTTGCCCCATAACAACTCCAGTAATCCCTAAGGCTTCTCTCTATTAAATTTGGTTATTCTGGAAAATTGTAGCTAGGAAAAGACTCTAGGACATGCTAGATATTTGTGATTGGACAGGCAGATAAATCAAGACCATAGGATACAAATCTTTCAACTCTCTGGTGCTTGCAGTAATTTTGGACGGCAAGTGCTTGAAACCATAAGCATAAGCAATCACAGCACTTCATCTGTAGAAAGATCAATCCGTGCTTCAAAATGATCAATCTTAGTTATCTTCTGCTGCTTTGTACTCCTAAGGATTGAAACCTGAAAGGTACCGAGGCCAATTGTTAGAAAACTGATAGGTGATAACAAGTCCAAGAGGTAGAACAAGTCGCTATGGACTTCCCTAATGGCCACAATTCAGGTCATCTAAAAACATGCGTTGGTCAAACCCCAAAATGCTAAAGCTAGACAAACCAAATCAGAAAAGCCCTCTCTGCATCAGGAAATTAAAGCAAGGAAGCACATAAAGTATGGAGCACTGACAACTGCAGCCACTCCAGGCTTCAGGATGCATTATCTAAAAGCCGTAAGACTACCATTCAATTCTAGCCATGCATCATCCTCTAATAGAAAAAAGGAGTCGAATGTCACGTGCACTTTGTTTTCCTGATGAAGCATTCTGAGCGCCTTATATTATACTGCCCACAATTTTTTAGGATAGCTAAGAGTCTAAAATGCATGTCAACATCACGATCTCCGACAGTGCAAGTTCACTAGAATTAATTTTTTTTCAGGCTTCATTCAATAGAAACAAGCTGTTCGCTGTCTTCATTTTCTGGGTAGTAACAAAAGAATAATAAGCCCTTCCTAAAAGAAATCAGAGATTTAAATAGGAGATCCATAATTTAATCTTGTGATACCAGTGCGAGTTCACTAGAATTAAATATTGCAGGCTTCATTCAATAGAAGCAAGCTGTGCGTCATCATTTTTTCTGGGTAGTAACAAAAGAATAATAAGCTGTTTCTAAAAGATATCAGAGATAGAAATCGAAGATCCATAATTTAATATTGTGATACCTTTGGCCGTCCCATTGAGCTTCCAAAGTAACCAATACCAAATGATGACGAAGAGTAAGCAGCAGCAATCTCTATGGCCTTCAGCTTCGGAGAGGATTCTGGAACCTTAAATAATTACAATCACAAAATTAAAGTTTGATGCCAAGATAGTCTCTACAGTGCAACTACCACAAAGTTGAACTCGCCATACCAGCACAGAAGCATCAGCTTGTAGTGATAAAATGCCGGCAGCTCCATCAATACCATGTTGACTGCTTTCCTGGAGTACCGCACGTAAAACTTTCACGCAAGCAGAGGCAGGACCTGCTTGTGAACTACGTTATAAACATAGCAGATTCAGATTAGTAGGTCTATAGTAATATTAGGTCCGCCAGGACATAAGCAAAAGCTAAACCTACCAAAGAATGTGATAATCAGGAGAGAGAAGCTATCATAATTCTCACAGGCAAGCTTTCTCCAATTCAATTTCCATCTATCAGCATGGTGACAGTGCATCATTATCTCAAGGTGCTCAAGTATTACTAGGTCAAATTATACAGCCCAAACATTGCTTTCAAAAAGTTACTCAGATTAACAAAACCAGCATCACATGCTTGCCATAAAAATGAAAATTATCACTGCAGTTATGTACATTCATTCATGTCTCTTAAAAAAACAGCCTAATTCATAGATATTTAACTAGAATACATCATACATTGATGATGAGACACAGCACTCGCGAGCCGCAAAACACTTCATTAGGTACTCCCCTGCACCGGAGACACAACTGCCCGTAATAAAAGGAGCACCAAATGGACCCTTTGAAGATGCCCAACAACCCGCGCCATACATTGCAGCCAATCCGACACGGCCACTAATCTGTCACTCTTACAGGAATTAACATAATGATGATAATTATGATAACTTAAATATGTTTCAAAATAGAGCAATTACCTTCAATGCAATACCACCACTTGAAGCACCAGATGCTATGTGTCCCTCATTGTCAATGCAAATAACTCCAACGGTGTCCATGATGCTATCGTCTTTGACAATAGAAATATATAGTGCAACAATTAGTTTCGTTCCTATAGACATACAAACTTTTCAGCCTGTTAGGGATACATACCTAACACTTCAACTGGCTTTTGGAGCATAGGTTGCTCCGTAACAGTCTCAGCTCTTGCATCATTAACCATTTCTTTGTATTTCTCCCATTGTCTTATTGTCCTCTCAGTTACCAGCCACTGTGGGTTTAAAATGTGAAATGTGCTATGTTTTAGTTGGCACACTTGAAAAGTATAATTACAGTCAAATACGCAGTTAATTGACATAAGAAGAAAGAAATCAAGCACTGGGACCTCTTCAGCTTCAGCTATAGTCACAGGCAGATCGACACCCTTGGCCTTTGCCCATTTGCGAGCACCTTCACCAACCAAAAACCTGTCAGAAGGAAACATAACTCAACACTGTTATGAAAAAGGGACCTCAAAGGACATTGAATGATGCAACAGCATACCCATGGTAAGCCAATATACATGTACTAGAAAGCCTTACTGACACATGGAAATTGTTAGCAATTTTTCTCTTGTCATTGAGGGCATTTGCTATGTCAAACTCAATCCACAAGATACATTTTGAATTCGTACATCAATTTATAGAATATGCAAAGGAAACATCAGAGCGAACATGTTAAATAGAAAGGGACTGGAACAACATAGATGTTGCATGATCTGCGATACTGTCGGAATCTCCTCATAGACATTTGGTTAATCGACAGTAAGGATGGCACAAATTTGCCAGAGTCATACATGTTTTCACGGATGCATAGCTTATAACATTAAAGATAGATTTTAGGCACAACAGACGCCTGGCAGTTTCTCCAATTTCTACCAAGTTTCATATTTAACAACTTTCAAGACCAGATATTATGACAAGGAAGCTGAAAAGACTGGGCAACACGAGAGAATAGAGTTACTACTGCTGTTTCAAGGGTAACAGAGGGTGTCAGCATTCATAAATGCCTCAACAGTTTTGCTTTACTCCTTCCAGGGGTCATTAGTTGGGTTGAGAGGTGGGTGTTGTCCACAACCATTGGAAGCCAAAATCAAATTAAGGGAACTTAATCTTACATGGGATGTAGCCGACCCAATAAAGAGGACTCCAGCATCTGCTCCTTGGCTAGTAAAGTAGCAATCTGAATAGCATTTCGGACACCTGGTCTACATCAAAGAAATAAACTCTAAGAGACATCATAAGTATTATACAGGGATCATGTGAAGCCAACACACATTGAAAAGGACCAACTCAATGAGCAATCTAAATAGTAAGGGGCAATAAGACAGTGTGTACCAGGTGCTGCTCCTACAGCTCCAAATGCACCAGAAACACCATCCATTATGCTGGCATCACATTCAACGTGACCATCCTCTGTCAAGTTGGACCCACGTCCCGCATTTGTGATAGGATCATCCTTCCAGTGAAGATAATTATAAGCTTTTTTGCAAAGTTTTCATATGAGATGGTCTTAACAAATGATTATGTCCATGACAAGATACAGGAGAGAGTCTTCTGTAACCAATCTCATGTTCCGGTATTGACATATACAGGACTGTTCTGACAGTTACCTCTTGAATACATAGGACATCATCAGCCTAAAGTGAGAATTCTGAGCGCGGATTGGAATGTTAACTCCATCACGGCGCAACTCATCATATATTTCACAGAGTGAAGAGTAACCAAGCATCCGATTCTTTCTTGCCATGGCTATTATGTTTGAAAGAGATGCTTAACGACTCAAACTTGCAACTTTCTACTTCCAAATTACCCTCTATCTGCTCTTTAACCTCTTTGGCTCGGAAACAAGCAAATTGTTTGATCAGCCCAGCTTTCATCTATTGCGTCCAAAGTTATTCCCCACGCCACACAATTCAGTCATTCGACAGGGACAAAAGGATGAAATCTAGTGGAAAAATATTCATTTTTACATGAGGATTAAAAGTGTGCCCTACCTCAAGCACTTGAATAGCAGATGAAACAGCGTCCAGACATCCACCGGAACCCTAAACCCGTGACGCCACACCAAGTAATGAAACCGTTAACAAACTATCACGTCATCTCCAAGCGCCAAACGATGCAGCACTCGGGAAAACTACTAATCAAGGAAGTTCAAATAGCTCAATCAATAGAGACGACAGACCTTGCGGAGAAGAGAAGCGGCAGCGAGGCAGGCGCGTTTCATGGCGAGCCTGAGGGACTTCTCGTTGGAAGGCGAGTGATAGCCAGCACCGACGTGCACTGCGACGAAGAACCTACGCCTTTCAGCCGTCGCGTCGCCGTCGGTCGCCATGGAGGGACAGCTAGTGCCGCATGCGCTGCCTCTGGAGTCAATACTCTGTCCTTGACCAAGGCCAGGAAGAGAAAAACTCTTTATGGTGCAAAGCCCAACCACATGTGGCCCATAAAACTGCCCAAGAACAGTTGTTGGTTCCCTTATCAGGAAAAACAAGAGCGCCCTTTGATCCAAACTCCGTATCCCTGAATAAATGATCACGCCGTTCTTGTTTTCTCCTAGCAACAGCCCGTCAATTCGATCTAGGAACGTTGATCAAACGTTCTTGACTCTGGAAAGGGACGACAGAGTGGAGTCCCACTTTCATTTCCCTCGTGTCTACTTCACATTTTCTTGATCATGTCATCTGCAAGTGAAGTTAGCTCGCTTTATCTATATGTCCTGCATAATTTGCAGCACAATGTGATCAGTAAGTTCCCTCTGAATCAGCATGGAGACAACGAGAGCCGGTCCAAAGCCATGCGGATTGCTGCAAGCATTCTGGGCAATCCTTTCGTTTCTTGTCTTTCCTATTCTGCGGAACGAATCTGAAGTGAGAATTCGCATGCGTGTTCCAATATTGATGTTACCGTCGAAAGTTCCCAAGCATGGACTCAGTAAGACTGACGCTTTTGCTGAAATAAGAGTTCAGCGATGCACCGGCGGAACCCAGTCACCGAATATGGGATATCAGTCAGACTATTTCCGTCGATGCCCTGATCATCATAATGGTTGTCGTGGATAGACGGGATAACATTCATCGTACATTAGATTACATTTGGTGATGTCAATGCTCCTCTTTTGTCCTCGCTCTTGAATCTCCATGGATCCTACATTGCAATTATTTTTAACTCGTCCTACTTTTGTTCGTTACATACTTGACACAGGGCTTTGAATGTTTTGAAATGAATGTGCCTCTCTGCATATGCATATTAGGAGCTAGGATGAAGAAGCCAGCAAAAGGAATGGCTCGTGGGGCAAGCTAAAGGTACTAACTGTACAAGACAAACAGAGTTTTGGATAAACAGAGTTTTGGATGTTTTTGGTTAGGGCATCCAAGATTGGTGTATTCCTCATGGGCCAACATAAACGATGTTTCAAGCGGTGAAGGACGCGTGTTGGATATCCAGACAACAGTACACTTCGGAAAGAGTTCACCCAACCACTGCATTTTGTCTCCATGCCGCAAGAAACTTTCCAATGTCGAATTGCTTCAAGGAATTGTCGCATGAGTTTTTTGTGGAGCTATGAGTAGATTCGTCGCCTTAATCTTTGTTATCCATTTTTTTGGGTTCTTGGTACTCTTCTTGACAAGGTCATTAGCAGCCTAATCACTTGAAGAGCATGTTATGAGGAGGTCCCTTATCAAGTGATATACATTTTATTGTCTTTAGTTTAAAGCTCCGTAACCCTTCCTCAGTCAGGCTTGGTCGTACTAATATCGAAGCTTTGTTGAAACTGAAGAATTGTTAAGCACAAATGGAAACTCTGTGCTTTTTAACTAAGCATCCATTGAACATGACCCATAGTTGCACAACTGAAGATCAAGATTGTGATCTGAAAAACATACCTCTATCGTTCTCTCTCCTTAATTTAGAAAATTAGACGTTCAGACAGCTGAAATACACAAAAACAAGGCATCGAAAGTTTCTGAATGTTCAAATCTGCAAAGAATTGGAGAATCTCTTTATCACAACGTTGATAATTCACTCCTTATGTAGAAGAGACCTGAAGGACCGCCGTTGGGCAGAAGTGCCAACCTTACTGAGCTTTTGGCACCTTCTTCCACAGTTAAAATGCCGCTGTTGTAGTTTATATCGGTTTGCACGAAGCCAGGGCACACAGAATTGATGCAGAACCTCGGATATTTCCTTGCAAGGATTCTTGTGAAGGCATTCATGGCTGCTTTTGACATGGCGTTAGCTGAGAGAAAAGTTGGCCAACCTTTCGCATGTAATGACCCTTCGTTGAAGTCTCTCAAGAATTTGTTCAGGACCTCATCTATTCGCTCTGCTGTTAGGCTTTCAACATCGCTTAATATGCCATTGGCCCATTCATTGCCAATATTCTGAAATAAAGATAACACCAAACAGAACTTTTTCTGTGAAACTTTGGTCATCATATGCTATGAATCAAGCAGTTACATTTTCTTTATTAGCAAAGCCCATTAAAACCCGCTAGTACAAGGTGGGCTTACTGATGGTTTATCCTTGTAAATGTGATACCCCTACAGATTGATTGTTTAGCAGATTAGACATTTTTCTTGGTCAGTGCTTGAGGTCCGTGAATGTTTATTGTGCAAACTGGAGACTGCAGACAATTTTCTTGGACAGCATGCAGTGTAAAGAATGCTCTTCGAGAAACCATCAGTTCATACCTCTAGCTTTCCCATGAAGGAGGAAACATTCACAATTCTTGGTGCGTTGGATAACTGCAGCAAGGGCATGAGTGCTTCAGCAGTTCTTTTAGCACCATAGTAATTCGTTGCTATACAATCTACAGCTAAATCATAAGTTTCAGTCCTCAGTTTCGTCCAGTGGTTTGTCACTCCATTCTGCATCAGGAAGAACAGATCCCTCATAAGTCAGCCAATATCTGAGACAACACATGAAGATGACGATTATCCAATTTCGGTGCCAATACAAAAATATGGACAGTTTCTAGGACTAAATAGTCCAAAGTAGACAAAAGTGAATTCTCTTTTGCTACTGTTGTGTACTTCTTACTTCTGTGCATGTTAGGTAGCGCTTTTCCGCTCATCCCAGAAGATACATCACTCAGATTCATTAAGATTACTTACTGCATACAAAGCATCAGTGTCTACCCTGACTCCAACAATTCCTGCATTATTCACCTGCACTCACAATTCAGCTTTTTTTATTATTCACTCGATTTCCCAAGAAAAAAAATACATTAAACACACAAAAAAGGCACAAAAGAATGTGTCGAATTGCCTAAATTCTAAAGATTCTCCACTACTCAATCAAAATCCATGAATGTATACTGAAAGGGAGATTGATGTTAAGGCTGACTTTGGGGCATACCAGGATGTCGAGTTTACCAAAATTTGTCCTGATGAAGTCGGCCAAAGAAGTTACACTCGCTGGATCCGCGACATCAAGCTGATGAAAATCCACCAGCTCAGAGAACAAGCCATCACATTCCTTTAGCTTATCCAAAGCCTCAAGACCCCTTTTCTCATCTCTGGCTGTTAGAATCACTCTAATCCCATTTGAAGCTAACTGCTTCACCGTCTCCAATCCAATTCCTTTGTTTGCTCCTGTCACAACTGCTAGCCTGTAAAAAGAGGAGAAAAAACAAGTGATGAACATGCGGGATTGAGCTTGAAGCAGAGTCAAGACTCATACTCTGAGACTAACTAAGCCAGTGGAAGGACCATATGAGTGACTCCAAGTACCTTCTTGCTGTTTCTTCCACTGATGGGGAGAAATTGCGTTGCAGAAGTGGGCAATGAAATGGAGTTTTGAGTCTTATCCCAAACCTGAACTAGCGTAAAACTGTGTTATATGACTCTTGTGTCCTAAGTACTTACGATAAACTGTCAGCCACAAGCCATCACAAAAATATGCATACTCTTCTTTTTCCCCATCCAAAAGAGCTACCAAAAGAAAAAAAGGAAAAGGACTGAAACCCCTTTAACTAATAAATGACAGTGTCCCATGCAAAGGTTGTGTAGCTCCGTTTTGCCAAAGGATGACTTCAGTATGTATTTTCATAACATATGTATATATCTGGTGTTATATATGTCATTTGAAAGATGAGGCATATATTGCTAGGCAATCACATGGATATACTGTTAAAAGATTGTAGATTATCTGATGAACTGGGGAAGATGTGAGGCTGTGCCACGCGTCCTTAAATTTATCCCGATATGGTAGCATTGACCTGATATTCCAAGTACGTAGATTTGGATGTGACTTGGGTACATGAGTCATGCTATCAGCCCTCTCTGTCAAGCGGACAGCGTTGTTCTTGCTCTTGATCCAAGTCTTGTCATCTGGGAAAATAAATTTCCTTTCTCCAGAAACAAAGTACATTTCTCGAATAACTTACTAATGTAGTAGATGATGATTGTTTCATGGTGGCAGATTGGCGACAACACCTGTATAATTCCATATTAATCCATTGGGGATCCAACCATAATCGGCAAGAATCCACTGACATAGCATCAAGCTAAATATTTAGGCCTCCTAGATCTGGATATTAATCGAGCAAATAGATAAGAAAAAGATGCATTTATCTTCAAGCGAGCTTATCAAATAAGTTCTTCACTATTCTTGAAGAAAACGTTGCGTTGAAAAAATGAAACTAATTTTCTGGTATGCCCCAGGTGTTTTTCTTTTCATATTGATTATCTTTATATCAAATTAAGAGTGCTCCTCCTCTTCCTTGTACTCCTTTTACCCTCTTATTAAATTTCCAAATTCTCATGTCTTTTCTCTTCAATCACGGGCCTGTTTGGATGAGTGAAGGTGAAATTTTGCAGGATGATGCCCCCTACTTTTCTGCCAAATGAGGGAACCGAGAAAGTGGAGATTTCGCTGTAATAGAGCCGTACAATCAAGGCCCAAGAGGTGGAGCAACTCTGATGGGCCCATCTGCAGATCCCAAATATCAGCTCCGGGATTTCATTTTTGTTTTTCAGGCCTCTAAGGGTGCGCATGGTAACACTTCTCTTCTCGGGAAGAGTTTCTTTTTAGAAACATTCCTTTTTCATTTCTAGTCCCCGGAACTATTTCTGAGTAAAATAAGGTGTTTGGTAATTACACAAAATTTCTATTCTTTAACTAGAAAAAGAATAGAAATGCGTTTGGTACAATTTATAATTTTTTTGTTTTTTAATGCTCAATAATGACGAATTGCATTTACCAAAAAAAACCAACGACGAATTGCCGCCGCCGCCGCGGGAGGCGGCCGGCGGCGGTGGGCGGTGGCTGGCGACTGGCGGCGGGAGGCGGCCGGCCGCGTGTCGACGGCGGTGGGTGGTCGACAACCGCCGATGGCAGGCGGGGGGAGGAAGCGGCTGCCGACGGCGGTGGGCGGTCGGCAACCGTCGGCGGCGGGAGGCGGTGGCGAGCGAGGGGAGGAAGCGGCTGCCAATGGCGGTGAGCAGTCGACAACCGCCGGCGACGGGAGGCGGCGGCGGGCGGCAGGAGGAAGCGATAGTCAACAGGGTGGGCGGTCGACAACCGTTGGTGGCGGGAGGCGGCGGCTAGCGACCGGCAGCGGCAACAAGAGATAAAACGAAAAAAAGAAAAAAAATTTATTTCTCAAATTGTTCCCGGGAATAAGAAGCAACTTTTTTTTGTTTCTTGTTTCTAGCCCAAACTTATTCCCGGGAACAACTTTCCATTCCCGGGAACAAAAAACAAATTGGCATTACCAAACGAGTTTCTGTTCTTTTTTCATTCCGAGGAACAAAAGAACAGAAATTGGGAGAAACTGGAACGTTACCATGCGCACCCTAAGGTGAAGACCAAGATCGTGGGGCCATCATTTTCATGGTTTATTTTCTCCAGAATCTTTCGTTGGAAAGAGAGACTGAACGTGTCAAAAGACCCACCACAAACTTAATAGGCACATCACTTTTTGCCTGTGGTCTTGGAACCAGATTGTCAGCTCAGCACCAGCAAAGCAGTTCGCCGCCTGCTTCGCCTAGAGTGGTGGAAATGGTCCAACAGTAGACCTTTCTCATTTTCCATCCTCCTTGTAAAGTGAGATAAAAATCCGCGTATTACTTTAATTTTTTTTTATAGTAGCTCATCTTTTATGGTTGCATACATATTTCTCAGCCAGATTGTGCAAATGCAAGATAAGACACTCGATTAGGTAAATATCACGTCCGACTAACAATATAAAAAAGAATAAAAATCCTTGCAAAGCTATAAGTTTTAATACAAGTTTTTAACCGGGTGTTTTTGAATCTAGAAAAGGGTATTATTCTATAACAATTGGGCCATGATTGATTCCTAAATTTTCTACTACCTTGTCTAATGAAGTGAAAGATCGCTTTTATAGTAAGCTTATAATGGACCATACACATGTAAGTGTTGAGAATATCCCCTCATTCGCGTATCTTTCTGAAGATGAAAACAGAGGAAGTCATGAAGATGAGAACAAAGGTTGACATGGTGAAGGGAGTTACAAAAGCTAAAGCTCAATAATGAAAGTGCTTCTGATCAATGTTTCGAAGATGCCAACTGAGGAGGCTATGCGCAGCATTCAACTCATCACAAACTTCTCCATAACACGTGTCAATGAAGCAAGTGGAGAAGAGAGTCGTGAGATAATCAACCCAATAATTTTGTTGTACATTCCGTTGGTTAGTGGTTGTTGATTCAGTTTTAGTAGGAAAGGTGGTTTTCTGTTAATAACTGAAGCCATAATGGCAAATGTATAAAGAGAGGTCGTAGGAGAGTTGCGAAGCTATGCATTGGAGTTGATACAGAGAGAGCAAATTGTAATTCATTCTCTTGATGAGCAATACAACGATTCTCAAGTTGGAGTTTGCTTCTTCATCTTCTCTCGTATTCTTTGCTTTTCACATTATCTTGTTCTTAGATTTTCTCTAAGTAAGTTGGTGTTTTTGCATATCTCTGTAGCTTTGAGGAAGGCACGGTCATTATGGCAGGTCTCGTATCTTACGGCTCACACCAAAAGGGAGTCATCCATATGAAAACCTATGTCTCAGGATCATGCGCTAGCCATTCACTAGTTCTGGATCTCATACTCACACATAGACCACGGGTTTCAAATCTCTACACTTGTCAATTGCAGAATAAAGTATGTAATGTTCTATTCATTTTCACATCAAGAAATTTTATAATTTATGCATCTGGAGTCTAATGATTGTTTGAAGAAGCCACAAGCTTTGTCATGGTTGTTACTTTTTGGCAGAAATCATACAACTCCTCAAGAGATTCGCATTCAAATATTGTAAACCTTAGTAACTTTCTTGTTTCAGCTATGTCTAAAGTATAAGCAAGCAAAACCTCAAAACCAAACTAGGGAGTTGTTAGAAGGAATCCATGATTTTCATATCTCTTGCTTAGATTTTATGCTGACTTACCTCAAATCTTATAGTAAATTGAGTAAACCACAGTTATTATGCATGACTTTTACTTGAGGGTAAAAATCCATACGACAAAGTAAAAGAGATTTATACAGTTAAACAATGTATAAACATCATATGAGTGGTCCATCGACCAACGTGTATCTATATAACTACAATAGCTCATGTGATAATGAAATATCTTCAATCAAAAGGAGAGAAGATCTTTTTGTCCCTCGAAAGAATCATCCTTATGGGCCACCATCGGGCAACGGGGCAAGACTCTTGAGACCCTCTGTGCCTCCTCCTGGAGTCGAGAAACCGGTGACGTGACATAAATCCATATTGACGAATCGGGGGAAGATGCAATTTACACGAAAACTCGGGTCCTTTGCTGCTGTAATCCTCGTATAAGCGTTCAAGGCCACTTTAGAAACTATGTAAGCAGCATTAGGAGCAGGCCTCCGGCCTTTGGTCTCCGGAGAACCTTGCCTAGAATCTTTTGGAAACTCCTTCAATACTTCGTCCACATTTTTTTCTGTGAGGCATCCAGCATTGCTAAACATGTTCGTAGCCCAGCCATACGGTAAATGCCGACCACAAGGCTAAAGGGATGATTGAAATGTTATTCATCCTCTCAAGAAAAACAAGTCTAGCTTTTCTTCAAGCTCCATCTGATTCAATGTCAAGTATAGACCTCGAGGTGATATCTTAGTATTCTCTTTAAAAAATGAAGCTTGTGTCCGATTCTATTGATCAACAGAAAATTTCCATTCTCAACCTTGAATCTAGTAAGTTCTAGAATGAAGAGGGGACTTGAAGCTATTGACATGCTCAAACAAGGGTTATCCTAATACTGGCCTTGTTTGAACGAACAAAGAGAGGACCATCATATCCCTAATACCTATTCGCTGCTGATGATGCATTGACAGATAATATTAGTGAAGTACCATAAACATTTCATGACACTATTAAGAGTGCAGAGATGTGTGGGAAAAGAGCAATATCGAGAAGGGAATTCTTGATGTACCTCGGATTGTGGTATAGACTAAGGTCCATTGTGTTCGAATCACATTGCTACTTCACACTAGCTAATTCACCAATGGTCCTTCTTTCTGCAACTTTTATTTCTACCTAGGTAAAACTAAGTGAATGTGTTGCAACTTCAGTCACAATAATTTGCACCCATGCTCTTATGAAAAGAATCCCTTTTAATCTCTTCAAAGGACTGAAAAGATGAGAGTAATGTCACAGAGATCTATTTGCCATGATCTTCAAGTGCATTACTAGCGCGTTTTATAGTGATTGAGCCAATCGATGGTTCAATTAAGTGTCCCTCTCTCTCTTTACACCATCCTTTCCCATGCCGGACGCTGTTAAGGCATCAGCATCCAAAATGCATCCCACGCACCAGCATTGTTCGCCTGGAAAAGAAATTTTACCACCTTTCCATCAAGCGTAAGGCTAATCTCAAAGTGAGTACTAACGTACCAGTGGAGACATCTTTTGCCATATAATGTTCATAAAAGTCAGCATTCAAATATATAGAGCCATCAAAATTAATCTTGAACCGACTAGATTCGAGTTAGAGAATTGCATGACTTACTGGATATAGGCCATGAATACAGCTTCATATTACAGCATGGGAGGACGAATGTAAAATGATGTTGATCCTACACGTCCTATGCTGGAATTGAAAAGATGTATACTACAAAGAACTCAGAGAAAGCACAATCTATTGGTGATTTTCTGTATCGTGCCTTGGATCTTATGAAATTGTGGAATTCTCTTACATGAACAGTTGAGCACCACAATTCCCCAAGTCAATCAAAGCGAGTACTCCATAGGGAAACAAACGCACCTCAGATAGACAAGGAAGGTTCGACAGTTTTCCTGTCTATTTTGTTGCCGGTGTCCAAATTAGAGTGGTGGGATGGTCTCCTAGTCCTCACTAGTCGCAGCCATGTGAGAGCATACCAACACATATCGATCTGCACCACAATCAGAGGTACATCACAAATCCTCTTCTTGATATTGCACTTTTCTCGCACTTCGTCTACTGCCCTTACTAGTATCGTGACTTGTCCATGGGACTACAACAATATCATCAGGCATGCATCATCAAATATACATAATTGTTGGGGATATACCACTTTAAATCTTCGTTTCTCCTAAAAGAAACCACGAGGCCAGTATCATGATGTCTCTGGGCGTACCAGGATCTCGAGCTTTCTGGGTTGACGCTTACGAAGTCAGCAAGAGACGAAATGTTGGCAGGATCAGAGACATCGAGCTGGGGGAAGACGTATGTCGTCAGGCAGACTCTAGGTTGAGCTTGTCAACATCTTCATGTCCTCTCTTCTGTGTCTCTTGCAGCCAATTCCACCCCAATAAGAAAGGTGTCATTCACTCTCGCCTCTTTGCAAATCGAAACAATGTCCTCGCTGAAGCGTTCGACATTACAGGAGGCCCACCGATCACTGAAGTTATGCATGGTCTGAGGGTCTGGCTTGGATTCTGTGATGGTATGCCGATCGAAGTTTTCAACAGTGATTAGAGCAGAATACAAGGGCTCCATCACGATTTCTTCGGAATTCTTCTCGAAGAAGGGGTACTCCATGAGATAGAGGAATGGCATAGCGATACCATTGAGAAAGTCCAAACTGCCTAGCACAGTATTGTGGACAATAAATTTTAAATCCAAGGTAAAACTCGCCCTACATCTATATTTCAAAAGAAGATCGCATGGGTAAGCACGCCGAGCCCAAGTTGTTTGGATGGATTGATTGTAGACGACCAGTTAAAATAAGAGATGATGAAATAAATACTCTATGAACTTTGGTCCAATGTGTATCGCAACCTATGAATTTCAAATTTATTCAATATGGCCAATGCATTTAAGCGCAATATTCAATTTAAATAGTTGGAAGGTAATAATTATCTTCATACAAAAGGAAGGTAATAACCATCTTCAATTAAAATAAAGAGTCATAAATTTCTTTTGGCCGCTTGGAAGGTAATAATCATCTTCATACGAAAGGAAGGACGAGTCTTTCATCCCTTGAAAGAAGCGGCCAGATGGGCCATCATCGGGCAGTAGGGACAGATTCACGGGAGCCTCCGCGCCTTCTCCCGGAGTCAAGAAACCGATCTGGTGTGACATATCCGTCTTGACGAATCCAGGGCAGACGCAATTTATACGAAACGTGGGGTACTTGGCTGCTAATATCCTCGTGTAAGCGTTTAACGCCGCTTTAGAAACTATATAAGCAGAATTAGAAGCAGGCCAGCCCTGCAGGGTCCCCAGAGAACCTTGCCTAAAATCTTTTAGAAACTCCTTTTCTTACTGACTTTTCTATTAGCTATGTCTAAAACATAGCCAAGCATAACTCAAAACAAAACTAAGTAGTTTTTTTTTCTTCTTTTTTCCCTTTGAGGTGTGGCCAATACTCTCCGACGATGAGAAGGCATGAAGGTCCTACTCTACTAGTCTAAGCTCATGAATAGTTGCTGAATGTAGATAATCTTTTTCTCTAGTAATTTAGAGTTGTAACAAAGGGGTGGAAGGTGTTAGCGAGACATTCTAATTTTCGACCCTGTCTCATTTTTTGGGAAAATCCCGTTGAGACAAGAATTTTGCAAATTAGAATTGGTAAGCATTTGAATGTGACTTGAGGGGAATGGATGCAATTCGTAGGTAGGAGGAGCTACTGCATGTTAGCCTTCATTCTTGGCTTGTTGGAGAAGATTGTGATGGGAAATTACCGTTGGATAAGAGTTGGTGGCAGATTGGACATGTACTTGAGTGTCTTTGATATTTTGGTTTGACTTTAAGGGCCCTTATCCTTCTTCTTGGCAGAACACGTACAACTTCTTCTTCTTCAGTTTCTTCTTCACTTTTGACTCCTTTCCACCTTCATTACGCCAGCTGAGACAAGGGGCTTTCAACCAGCAGCTCAAGCAACGACTTGCAAGGCTTGTTCAGCCTCTTTCGAGCTTATTTTGGTGTCGCCGTAAACTCAAGTTTTGATCACTTTTGCATCACCATCGTCGTGGAATTGTCGACTTGTTAATCAAGCGAGTCTACTTCCTAATTCTTTCTTAGGTTGTGATTACACTTAGGGGTTAGTTGAGTGTCACTTAACTTGGTTAGATTCGTGATCGATTGGAGTGACATTAGTGAATGTGGTTTGTTTGAGTTTAGTGGATTTCTCTTGAATTTGCTTGCTGGACCCTCACCGTTTGCCAATTGTTTGGATTGAAATGTGTTAAGATTTTGAGATCGACTCCTTTTTTAGAAATGTTTTAGACGTCTTCAGCTATAACATATATTTTACCCAAGATTTTATAAATTTGAAAGAATGATGTTTCAATTTCGTTTGGAACAGAACATAACCATTGTTTTTGCTAGAACTAGTGACCGTTTGGTGTTCGATGGATCTTTATCAGCTCTTAGAGTTCGTATTTTGAAAAGTTTCTTTCACAAAAGTTGTTTGTCAAATCTTTTTGTTGAACACGGTCAAATTTCAGATCAAACGGATAGGTTTTGAATTTCGAACCAAGCTATTTTTGAAAGACGTGATTTCTGAAAACGAACACAGTTTTTGTAGTGATTTGAGCGATTTACTGCTCTCAATCCATAAGGATTTGGATCAAGGTATTTTCATGAAAAATGTTCATTTAAGTTCCCTTTATGACATATTAAAATTTGAGGATTTTCCAAGCTCATTTGATGGATAATCTGGATTTATGACATGCAAGTGGTCCTATTTCTATTGATCATGACTAGTATTGGCTTCGTGACTGTCCTTGGTGCAGTGCATATGTAATGATATATGATTAAGTGATGACTATTGATTGTATTGTGCAAGTCAAATGTGTGATAAGCAAGTACGGGATTAAGTGCCACACGATAACGAGAACATCGTTGGAGCCACCTCTAGAACCAGAGATTGTTGCTTTGCATGATCAAGGGCTAAGTAGCACATGATAACGTAAATTTCGTGGGGGCCACTTCTAGAGCCTTAAACCTTTGCTTTCTGGCCAAGGGCTAAGTGCCACGCGATAACATAAACATTCATGGGGGCCACCTCTAAAGTCTTGGATCAAAGATTGTATGAGTCACTACTAGAACCTTGTATTATATACATGTGTGGTCAGGGGCTAAGTGTTATGCAATAGTGTGATTTATGGGTAATGGCTAGGTGCCACACAATAACGTAAGCCTCCATGGGGGCCACCTCTAGAGCCTTGTACTATTGTTATGTGCGATCAAGGGCTAAGTGCTACACGATAATATGATTTATGTGAGACATTGCTATACAGCTTTGAGTTTATTTATGGAATATTGGATTGAACTATTGATATGATGTGCCCTATAATCAGGACATTTGTGAGTAATTGATGATTGATGTGCAGTGTTCCAATTGTTAAATATGTTGGTTATATGCATATGTACAAAAATTGTGAAACTGGAGGTCGCCAAACTTTGTGATCTGCATTTGGTGTTGAGTCAAACTAAGACCTTGTTTGAATCAGACTATCTGAGACCTTGTTGAGTCTAAGACTTTCTGATCGTCTGAGATTGTGTTGTGTCTGACCTGAGATTTATGTACAATATGATAATGAGTTGGACTTGAGATTGCTACCTCTATGTGAATTCCTTCCTAATCGAGGTTTAGGAGGTAGACTCATTGAACAGTTATATTTCATAGGTCCCTAGATGAATGTGCGTTGCGTATGATAGGAGATCCTGCAGATGATGATTTTGGACCACACTTTTGGATGGACCTGGAGCCGTGACTATAGACCTCAAAGTTTAGATTGTTTTGTAAACCACTTTTGCTTTAGTCTTTTGTGTATTTTAAACTCGGAGTTGTTTATAAAATCCAATTTTGTGAAATTGGATGTCATGTTTTTCTATCACATGCTTGATGGTTGTCAGGGGATTGTTCAATTTGCTTCTGCATATGCATAATCAATTGGGTTGGCAACGTCACAATTTAGTCAACCAATGAGGGTTGTGTGCGCACTCAAGGGTTGGGGCGTGACAGTTAGTCATAATGAAATCTTCTACTGAATTTAGCATTAGTTTAAGAGTAAATCACAATAAAACCTTGGGTCTCGATTTTTCTTTCTCGTCTTTTGCTATTTATTTCGTTGTGTTTGTGCGCTGAATCCTAACACAATTGATTCCATGATTTGCATGTCTCTCGCTTACAATAGAGCACATCCCATGCTTGCTCATCCCAAATCATATAGTTATTTAAGTAATCACAAGTTTTAAGGCATGATTTCTATTTGGAAGTAGAAACCAAGACAAAGAGATACATATAATTATTAAATGCGAAAACCTTACAATTGGTCCATCGAGCAACATATTTCAAATCCTTATTAAATTGGAATATGAGATTCCAATTCTTTCACGTTACTTATTAGTCTGTCTTTTATATCAGTAGCTATCCCACTCATCCATATCTCACGCAGAGGCAAGATATTACAATTGTCTAAATTCCCAAATTTGAAAACGAAGCATCTTCAATTAAAATTAGGGATCGTAAATT
Organism: Melaleuca quinquenervia; assembly: GCA_030064385.1. NCBI lineage: Eukaryota > Viridiplantae > Streptophyta > Magnoliopsida > Myrtales > Myrtaceae > Melaleuca > Melaleuca quinquenervia. The sequence continues at coordinate 15,566,739 of CM057721.1, read as the reverse complement.
TTTCGCCATTTGGAAGGCAAAAACCATCTTCATACGTAAGGAAGGACCATTCTTTTGTCCCTTGAAAGAATCGGCCAGATGGGCCGTCATCGGGCAGCAAGGACAGACTCACGGGACCCTCCGCGCCTTCTTCCGGAGTCAAGAAACCGGTGTTGTGTAATATATCCGTCTTGACGAATCCAGGGCAGACGCAATTTATACGAAACGTGGGGTACTTGGCTGCTAATATCCTCGTGTAAGCGTTTAACGCCGCTTTAGAAACTATATAAGCAGAATGAGAAGCAGGCCAGCCTTTGGTCCCCAGAGAACCTTGCCTAGAATCTTTTAGAAACTCCTTCAATACCTCGTCCACCTTTTCTTCCGTGAGGCATTCGGCATCGCTTAAGACGTTCTTAGCCCAGCCGTCTGGGAAAAACTGATCACAGGGTCAGAAAGAAGATTGAAATGTTATTCATTCTGTAGAAAAACCAGTCTACCTCTTCTTGAAGCTCCAGGTGATTCAAATACAAGAAAAGACCTCGAAGTGATATCTCTATAATTTATTGCAAAAATGGGTTTTGCATTTGATGTGATGACTCAAGGGTGAATTTCCATTCTTAAGTTACTGGGAACTATGTACTTTGACACCTCTTACCGCGAGCTTCCCACCGCCGGAGGAAACATTAACAATCCTCGGCGAGTCTGATAGTTCGAGGAGGCCAATGAGTGCATCAACCATCCTTTTGGCACCGTAATAGTTGATGTCAATGCACTCTTCAGTTAATTCATTTGTTGTCGTCGAGATTTCACTCCACTGAAGTGGCTTCTGCATCATTCCACAGAGAATGTGAAGGACAGTTAGAGGTGTCGAAATTGGGAGGGTCCAACACGGAAAATGCATTCTAAGTTCCAGGAGCTCATCATGTCATCTTATAGAAGGAGTTAACCACAAGGAATCAGGTCATGGTACATTGTGTTTGGATCACAATGCTAGTTCAAATCGGTTGATTCTTGAATGCTTCTTTTCGCAACTTTTATTCCTAATCAGCTAAAACTGGTCACTGACTTCATTCACGATAATTCGCATCATGCTCTAATGAAAGAATCCCTTTCAATCACTCCGCGAGACTGAAGAGATGACAATAACGGCGTAGAGCTCTATTTTTTATGGCCTTCAAGTAGATAAATAGCGCAGGTTTAGTGCTCAAGCCAATTAATAGTTCAATTAAGTCTCTCTAAACACTGTGATCAGAGAAACGGAGACCATACCTTTCCCATGCCGGCTGCTCTTAAAGCATCAGCATCCACAATGCATCCCAAGACAGCAGCGTTGTTCACCTGGAAAAGGAAATTTTATCATCATAATAAAAGCACAAGGCCAATCGCAAAGCAGAGAGCAGAAAATGCTAGAGAAGACTTAACTTTTTGCCCTATAAAATTCTCATGAATATTAAACTGACTAGATTGACGGTTAAGAAATGGGATGAAACATTTGTCGTCCGTACATAACCTATGCATCCATCTTAGCATTACAGAGCACGCGGATGAATAAACTATGATGTTGCTATGTATCCTCTACGTCTTATGCATGGATCGAAACTATATGTATATAAAATGTGTAGAGAAAGCGCAATTTGTTGGTGATTTTTAGTACCATGCCTCGGATTTTATGAAAACGGGAAATTCGCTTGTATGTCAAATTAAACACCAAATTTTCCCTAGTCAATCACATTACTCTTTAGCAAAACAAATGGACCTCGGATGGATGAAGGAAATTTGAAGATTTTCCTGGTCTAGTATGGTGGTGATGTCTAAGTTAGAGCTGTGGGCTGGTCTTATAGTGCCCACTAGATGCAGCCATACGATAGAATCCCAACGCTTAAACTCATATATCAATCTATACCGCAATCAGAGGTACGTCAAGAATTCTCCTCGGCATTGCAATTTTCTCGCACTTAAACTCATATATTAATAGTACGATAAAATGTTCATAGGCCCACAGTAAGATTATCTGCGTTACATCGATCATTAACTCTGCATAGATGTTAAAAGCACTACATCTTGTGTCTTCTTTAGCTCCTAAAGAAACACCGAGGCCCGTATTATGATTCCTAGGGACGTACCAGAATATCAAGCTTTCCAAATTGGCGCTTAATGAAGTCTGCGAGAGATGAAACGCTGGCAGGATTGGAGACGTCGAGCTGATGGAAGAAGACATGGTCAGAGAGGCCCGACTCTAGTTTGAGCTTGTCCACAGCTTCAAGTCCTCTCTTCTCATCTCTTGCGGTCAACACCACCACTATCCCTTTGGAAGCCAAAAGCTTGCATATGGCAAATCCAATGCCTTTGTTTGATCCTGTAACAACTGCATACCTGCCCAAAAAAGAAAATAAATGAGCACACCTAAAACGGTAAAATATTTGGAAGGAATTGAAAGGAAAAGAAAAGGTTCGAGGGTTGGTGGGAGTACAACCTCTTAGACTTGGAGTCTGCCATTGATGATGAACTTGAAATGGACATGGAAATGGGTTGAATAAGTGCGAATTTTTAGGGAAAAGGGAAGTGATTGATGATGAACTTGAAATGGACACGGAAATGGGTTGAACAAGATGCGAAGTTATAGGGAAAAGGGAAGTGATTGTCGAATGACAGATAATCGTCGTCGAGTACGTTTGTTGTTGATTAGCCAACATCTTATACAAAAGTAGAGATACAGCTATCTTGGGCAACAGAAATAGAGTTATTCAAGTGACCTCCAAGGAGATCGATAACTAGTGAAGAGACAATTGATTTCATTGGTTAACAGTGAATGACTTTCAAGTTTCGATCTACTTACCATAGCCATAGAAGGAGTGTGTTGGAGTAGGAAGGAGGTTAGCCCCTTCTTTAGCAGCCTAATTTGGAGGGTGTGTGTTTGCGTGCACGAGAGATAAGCTTAGGACCTTTTTTGGCATTTTCTGAGAAAAGCCTAACAGTAAAAATTGTCTGTAACATAATTAAAAAAAAATAGCTAACATTACAAGAAATCTCAAATTGGTACATTTGAGCCAAACATTTTCCATCCTTTTTCTTTTACTTCTAAATCAATCATTTTCTTTCACCAAACACCTTTTCCTTTTATCTTTATTTTTCTTATTTTTTTCTTTTCTATATTTTTTAAAATTGATTTTTAATTATTTTTAGATCTTTTTCTTTTCATTTTTTTCGTTTCTTTTTTTTTTCTTGTTGCTTCTTTCTCAACCGATCATCAATCACACAATCAATGACTGGCAAATGATCATAAGCAAGCTCAAGCTCACCTAAGCGAGGCTATGGCTTCGCCAACGTCCAGCAAGCTTGAGGTGGCCTAAAGCCTATCACCAGCTATCGCCATGGCCTAGTGATTGACCAAACAAAAGGAGTAGGGAAAAATAAAATGATTAAGAATTCAATTGAAAAATAAACAATCATATTTTTAGCACAAAATAATTGAAAATATTTTCAGGTTCATTTTCACATTTTGGTCAGATGTCAAAAAATATTGTCATTTTCCTAAAAGATGACTTTTTGTCATGAAACTAAAAGGCAATTACTTGAAGGTATGGTTGAGGACGCAACTATATAATTGAGGATAGTATTCTTATATCAACTTTGCTCTCGAGTCTCTCCTTTAGTAGTAGGGCCATTATCGTTGATTCAATGATGAATTACCAAACCTAGTGAGAAGAAAATATCATCACTATGACTGGCACAACTATAACTAGCCAGCCTCCTGTTGTCATTGATGCATCTTTGTCTTTAGACCTTCCTACTCTTTGGAAGTCTAATGCCTCAAAACTTGATATCTTTATGAGTTTACCTACCTCGATGAAGATGACAAGATTTTCAGTATTCAACCTCCCCTCATGAATCCCTACTCTAATTCACCAAACCACTCTCTTTCTCTCTTATTCATTCCATCAAGAGACTCATACAGCATACCCCTAAAGAAGTCGAGAAGTATGTCTAGTCCAATCGTTTTAATCAACTTCCTATTCTTACTACCTAGCAAGGACATTATGTAAAGCTTCAAATAGCCCCTAAGTTCGTCCAAAAGTGGCACCCCTAAGTTTATACACACCTCCACTTTGTAGGACAATTGCCAAATAAGTCCTAAACATTTACCTAATTTGCCGATTTAGTCATTAACCTTTTTTATGCCAAATAAGTCATAAAAATTTTCCAACTTTGCCGATTAAGTCCTTCCGACAAATTTTAGCCAGAAAATGCCTATGTGGTGCAACCGAACCTCGCCAGCAACGACATGGCGATGGCATGACGACGACATGGCAACAAAAATTTTTTTCTTTATTTCCTCTTCTTTTTCTTAAAAAAAAAATACTTGGCGGGCAAGCTCCGCCGGCTGCCGGAGCTCAATAGCCACGGGCAAGGGCGGTGGGGCTGGGGAGGTTGCCGCCGCCACCCTTGCCCACGGCTGACAAAGGTCGAGGGAGGCCGGCAAAGCCCAGATCTAGGCGGGGCAACCCCAGATCTGGGCAACACCCAGCTACTCCTTTAGAGCGTGCGCTGGTTTCCATACGATTTTTGATGATCCAATCATAGGATTGAGCCAATTTTTGGAGGTGATCTTATTATCTTCTTGATCTACAATTCCACCGGATGGATCTTCTAAATAAGGTTCCAAAAAAATTTATTGGTGCTTTTGTCTGGGGCCTCATGCCTGATACGATTTGACGAATCCGGGTAGACAAAAGCACCAATAACTTTTCGTAGGAAGCTTATTTAGAATATCCGTCTGGTGGAGTTGTAGATCAAGAAAAGAAGAAGATCGCCTCCAACCAAAATTGGGCAACGCCCAGCTACCCCCCCCCCCCCCCCCCAAGAGGATGCGTTGGTTTCCATACGATTTTCGATGATCCAACCGTTGGATTGAGGTGATTTTTGGAGGTGATCTTCTTCACTTCTGATCTACAACTCCACTAGAAGGATCTTCTAAATAATCTCCCTACGAAAAGTTATTGATACTTTTACTTACCCAGGTTATTTAAATCGTAGCAAATAGGAGACCCCAGACAAAAGCATCAATAACTTTTTGTAGGGAGATTATTTAGAAGATTTGTCCAGCGTAATTGTAGATCAAGAAGAGAAGAAGATCGCCTCCAAAAATCAACTCAATCCGACTCAATTCGGCTCCCGACCCGGTTTTTTTTTTATATTTTGTTTTATTGTTTTTGTGATTTTCGTTTTTTTAAAAATAAAAAAAAAATATAAATCATTTTTTTAGAGTTTAATTTTTGGGGGCTTGATTTCTTGTTTTTTGTTTAATTTGCTTTTTAGGCATGTTTAGCTAATTTTGCATATTTTAATTAATTTTGTTGCATTGCATGCATAATAGATTAATTGCATATTTAGGTTAGTAGCATAATTAGATTAATGGCATGTTTAGGTTTAAAATTGCATCTTTAGGTTAATTTCGTGTTTAAATTGGGAATTGCATTTTTAGATTTAGAATTGCACGTTTATTTAAATAATTGCATGTTTAGATTAATTGCATGATTAGGTAAAATTGACATAATTAATTTAGATTACATATTAGGTATTTTTAGTAGGATATTTTTTGGATAGATTGCATTATAGGACATTATCTTTGGTTGGATAAGATTTAATTTAAATTAGGAATTGACATATTTGGTGTCCTAATTTAGATTAGGTAATATTTAGCTATGGATAATTAGGCTAATTAAATCATAAAAATTCCAAAAAAATTGCATTTCATATATTGCATTAGATTTGTTGATTTTCATGCATATCTTATTTTATTCTATTAGATTTTACTTAGATTTTATTTGATTTTGTTAGATTTTTATTTGATTTTGCTAGATTAGATTTTATTTGATACTTTATTATATTAGATTTCTATTTGATTTTGTTAGATTAGATTTTATTTCACTAGATTAGATTTGATTTGATTTGATTTGATTAAATTCTATTTGATATTTGATGTGATTTGATTAGATGTGATTTGATTTTAGTTTGATTTTATTTTATTTGATTTTGTTTAGATGATTTGATTTGTTTTATTATTGCTTTCCATTCTTGAATTTTTATTTAGGTTGAGTTTATGAGTGGTCACCATTGCATGTTAGGAATAGAATTAAAATAAATCCAAGCTGCCTGCGAAGTTTTGAAAATAATGAAAAGGTACCGAAAGGGCGTTAGAGTAATTTAGCGTAACCAAATCCCCGAGTCCTAGATCTCTGGTTCGTAGGTGTAAGGCGTGACTCCCGATGCCTTACATGGATTTCTAACCAACCCACCATAAATAGGTTAGTGGCGGCTCCAAATTGAATATCTTGCATGTTTAAGGAAAGTGAAACCAAAGTCGTGAATTGGTCCGAGTTTGGGAGAACTCAAGTTAAGTCACACTTAACAAACCATTAGCCGAACCCTTAGGTGGTGCACCTTCAGGGAGGTCGCGACAGTTGGATCATCAGAAATCGTATGAAAATTAGTGCACCCTTGGGGGGGCAACTAGGTGTTGCCCAAATCTAGGGCTGCCCCGCCCAGATCTAGGCTCCGCTGGCCTCCCCCGGCCCTCGCTCGCGGTCAACAAACTCCGGCGGCCGGCGAAACTCGCCCGTCAAGTATTTTTTTATAAAAAAAAAAGAAAAAAATTTGTTACTATGTCATCATCATGTGTCACCACGTCCTCGTCATGTCGTCACCAGTGAGGTCTGGTCGAGTTATGTAGGCATTTTCCAACCAAAATCCGTCGGAAGGACTTAATCAATAAAGTTGAAAAATGTTTATGACTTATTTGGCAAAAAAATGTTTAAGACTGAATCGGCAAAGTAGGTAAAGGTTTGAGACTTATTTGGCAATTTTCCCTCTGTTTTGTTGTAGCTCGTCTAGCTTGACTTTCTATGGTGAGAAAGGCCTTCCAATAGTAGCCCGCATGACACTACTTGATACTCAATTTCTCAATTACTAGCATACTTGCAATCAATATAGTTGAGATCACCCTCGATACAGGTACAGTCTTTGTTACCCTGTCCTTAAAACTTTGAAATGGCACCATTGAATCCTCACCTATTAAATGCCTTAAGGTCTAACTACAAATTACTAGGGCATCCATTGTACCAAACCTTCATTACCAAATGATGTATTGAGTTCAAAACCATGTTTTGGATCTTAAGCTCTCTTCAACAGAACATGTATCGTTGATCTCTGTTAACAGCAACCAAACACAATCATGTGTGCATGTGCCCAGGCAAATCCCCCAAGCCAAGTTGATCAAATTTTTTCAAGACGCTTGTTGACAAACTATGAAAAGTTACTCCACAACACCAAACCCATTAAAGCTACAGAGTCCAAGTTCTCCAAAAAGAAGGATGGCTCAATGTTCATCAAGTTTGACCACTCTCAGGAATAAGCAGGAAGTTCTATCGCCCCGACCATCCTTTTAATGAGGCCTTATGTACCAGGTAAGGAAGAAAGTTTCAAAAGAGATAAGCTTGAGATAAGAGCGAGGGCCATCCATTGGTTTACTTCAAAAATGTAATTTCATGACATGTCCCTAAGATCTAGTTTGCCAATGCTAAGTTCGGTTGGCATCAGAAGAAGGCAAGGATAATAGACGCTTGAGAAGAAAGCGAAAGGCCAAAGGCCCCCTTTATCAGAAATGTCAAGAAGGAGAACTTTCCATCGGGCCACAAGGAGAAGACGGAGGAAGAGACCAATTTTTGGCATCTCGTGGTCCCACAGCTCGGAAACCAAATTTTTTAAAGTCCTCCACCTCCAATAAATCCCTCAAGGGGAAAGCCACCCACTTTTCTTGTTAAACCTTACTACGAACCCATATTTAAATAGACAAAAAGATGCGTCACATTTTCCACGAAATGATGTAAATGTGCAAGAGTATTTTCAATAGAATAAAGTTCTAGATTGAACATGTCGAAATAATTAACTTCTTGGAAGTACGATATGACGGCAATGAATTTGACAAACATGCTTCACTCGGGCTTAAAAGTAAATAGAGATGCCAGAGAATTCATTCATTCTATAAGAAAGCACATCTAGAAATCTCTTTTGCCTTTTTTAGACAATATCCTTAATTTAAAAAAGTTATCAAAAAAGCCTTAAATCTAGTGCACTTTTATCAATTTAATCATAAACTATTTAATTATGCCAAATGAATCCTATATATTCTTATGTTTTCCAATCAATTGTGGTCCGAAATCACTGACACACACAATGTCCATTCCATGTGGCATGGATGGCACTACCATGGATAATTTTTAATAATATGTTGGCCGGAAATTGCTGACATGAATGACATCCATCCTATGTTGGCCACTAGTGAAGGGCTCACAGGCCTTGCCCACACTAGGCGACGATTCAATTCCACTGGCTATGGCTAACGACCTCGTCGACCAAGGCTATAAAAAAATATAAATAAATAAATAATCTCAAAATATATATTTAATGTTTAAAATTATCAACGTAAGTACTGGTCATGCCACATAAGATGACTGGCATCCATGTTGCTGATTTTCGATCAAAATTGCTCGAACGGGTTCAGTTGATAAAATGTGAAAAGAGATAGAATTCAATTGGCACAATTAAAAAGTTTATAACTACATTGACAAAGATACAAAAGATTTATGACTTTTAGACCATTTCCCTTCAAACTCTCATAAGACCTATATCATGAGAACAAGTCGATCTCAGAGCTTGATCAGTTACACTCTAGTGTTCTCTTGCAAAAATGAGGCTTTGCATCAAATGTGATGGCTTAAGAGTAAATTTCTTAAGTTATTGAGAAATAACTTTAAAATCTTATTCTTCTTACCTCTTAGCTTCCCCGCCGACGAGGAAACATTGACAATCGTGGGCGAGTCTGATAGTTGGAGGGGCCAATGAATCCGTCAGCCATAATTGTGGTATCATAATAGCTAATGTTCAGATACTCTTCAGCTAATTTACAAGTCTCTGTCGCAATTTTACTTCATTCAACTTGCTTCTGCATCATCAACAGAAACTTTTATGAGCTAGAGTAAAAAACATAAAAAAAAAAAAAGAATATGCCATTTGTAATCCCTAGAGTGCTCATTGTGCCATCTCATAGAAGCAGATATGTTGAGCCGATCCATTGCTAGCTATAAAACGACTGACGATAATCCCACAAACTCTTTCATTATATTGGAGTAGGAGATCCTGAATTCAAATATTTCCAGATTCATATTTGTCTCCCGAATTACATATTACACACTTTGGGCTAAGATTAAAATCCAGCCTATGCACAAGGGGAGTATTATAATATTTAAATAATAAATTACACATTTATCTAATAATTTAAACTTTTAAAATAGTTGGCAATGATTTTGCAAAATCTCACAAGTGAGATGCAAGAAATTTGAACAAGGTATATTGTGTTTGGATAAGAATTCTACCTTGATTCGCAAGTGATCCTTCTTTGCGACGTTTCTTTCTAATAACCGCGTATAACTTATGAAGAAGATCAAGTAGGACACACATTGGACGGCACAATAGAGAAAGCAGGACCACAGTACTCACGAGAAGTAAACCTTTGGCTCCAATACCATGTTAACACATAGAGATTTCAAGGAAGAAAACATTATTCTTCAATTATGTATATCTTTTTTGTAAATTTACAATGACCTAATATAAAGAAAGGAAAGAATCCTAAAAAATATTCCTTCAAATTAGCTAACTACAATCCTTAATTCTAGTTAATTAAAATTATAAATATATTGTACAACTCATTCTCATATTTTCTCACAGGAGGAGAAGGACACTACATGTGTCATAAGTTGTGTACGATACTCATTTTAGTGTCAAAAGTTTCTATCAAATCACTTAAGTGCCAACGGCGATATATTCTGACCAAAAAATGATGTGATATTTTTAATTAAAAAATTTATTCCACGTGAATTTTGAATTTATTTTTTATGTGATGTGGCTTTTTAATTTTTAAGATTAAATTAAGCAGCCCTCCCCTTTTTGACCCCCTCTTTTTTAAAGAAAATTAACTAAATTTTAACACCGATGCCAATGTCAGGCAAGTCGAAGAAGGGCGGGAGGGGAGTTGAGGTCAAAGGAGGAGGACGACGAGAGGTAGCACCAGCGCGGGGGAGTTGAAACTTATGTTTTTTATTTTAATTTTTATGCTAACTTGGTATCCGGCGAGCCACATCTAACTTAGAAATTAATAAAAAAAAATGGCCATGTCTACTTTCCTATAAATAAGATAAGAGTTGGCACTGAAGTAATTGTTCTTTTGAAAAAAGTGACCCTCAAATGGTATGACTGAAATTTTTTGCATTAAAATAAATACCTTACACAACTTGTGACGTTTATAGTGTTTTTATCCCTTCTCACATAAGTATCGTTCAGATCGAAGTTGTACTTTCTTATAAAAGTTAGAAAAATGCAGTGGAAAGCTATAAAGTTGGTAGATTGTGGAAAGATACAAGTGAATGTCAGTACTCTTAAAAAGCTTCCTGCCAACTTACTAAAGTAACACAAGCTGAATAATTTTATCCTATAGGATGGGTCGGCGGAATAGTACGATCAATCAACACGTCATATAGACAATCTATTTTCTTTTATAGGGATCTCCACATGAAAAAGTCGTGCTGTGAATTAATTGAGCCGTTACTGTTAAGTGAATATCATAATCAATTCAGTTTTAGAAATATATGAATATTTTCATCTTTCATACGATGCTTATTAATGCTCTTGAGCATTACTTTTAGACATCTTATTTCCTCGAGCAAACTATTTTTTTCCTGTAAATAGTAACCTCGTATTAGTCATTTTATTAATATGGACATGCATGTATTTTTTTTTCTAGCAAGGGGTGTCAATGTGTCGGGTCAGGTTGGGTTTATGTGATACCCAATCCGAGAACAATATAGGATTATAACCCAAACATTCCGATCATGTTTATCTGTATGTTTTTTTAGAGAGATTAAAATGAACACTTCTTTGGGGCTGCACGAAACACAATTTGACTCGATCCAAAAGCATTATAGTACTCAAGAATTTAAGTGATTATTTGATCCATAAAACATCCAAAATTTCATATCGGATTGGGTCGTGTTTTGGTTCGGTGGTTTCGACCCCTGCTTGTACTAAATTATGCATAACCCTTAGAACATGGTTCCTTCTAGAATGGACCAACAAAGAACAGCGACGCACTAGAAAGTGGTCCTGCAACAGTATAGGCCTTGTTCTAATTGCAAACGATGGTCCCCAATACATTGTCATGAATTCGCAGGCGGCGACAAGAGAAGAACAAGCACATGAATGCGAAACAATGCAAACGGTATCCTGCGAGTCCATGAACTTGCAGCTGTTACATAAACGAGTCCATGGGAAGAGTGTAGTTGCCTTCCCATGTTCAACAGTGGGCACTTCACACACTGGCTACAGCTTGCAACCAAATGGCAGAATCAACAAAGAGGTAGCCTAATGCTCCAATGGGTTTTCTGCATGCTTGGATGCGATAACTCCATCAGACTGCTTGCTCTTATCTTTCTTTTCGGTATGTAGGTACGCAGTTGTTACGGGTGCGAACAAGGGGATTGGGTTCGAAATATGTAGGCAGTTGGCTTCAAATGGGATCGTGGTGGTGTTGACATCTAGAGATGAGAAAAGAGGGCTTGAAGCAGTCCAAAAACTCAAAGACTCTGGTCTGTCTGATTACGTACTTTTTCATCAGCTGGATGTCACCGATCGCTCCAGCGTTTTATCTGTTGCAAAATTCATAGAGACTCGAATCGGAAAGCTGGATATATTGGTATGCACGCGTGTACGATTACATCTTTTCCCTGCCGTTTGTCAACCAATACGGGAAGTTGCAATAACAGGCAGACACTTCTGTACAGGTGAATAATGCCGGGATTACTGGAGCCACTTTCAACGAAGAAGCTTTAACTGCCAGTTTTCTCCAGGCAAGTTTTCAAAAAGAACAATGTCTGACCAGATGATTATGCATACAATATCATAGAAAGTGATGAATAAAAAATATTCAATGACCAATTACAACATATGTAACATACATGAAGCCAAAGGATTTACCGGCCTTTGAGCTCTTTAGAAGGCTAAGTAATTTGGTGAAATAATGCTAGTACTTTTGTCTACACATCAAAATGAGCCATACAGGCCATTGTTCTTCGTAGATAGGCTATCTTATATTCTTAATGCAATTGTAGATTAGAGATTGTGACCATCTTGTTGTGACTATTAGGCTATGACTAGAGGGCTTCCTGGTTGTGATTTGCAATTGCAGGAGCAGGACGCTGATGCCCACGCTCAAGTCAATTGGAGTGAAGTTTTTATGCAGTCTCTGGAATCAGCCAAAACATGCATTGAAACAAACTACTATGGGACGAAAAGAATGGTAGAAGCTCATATTGGCCTCCTCCAACGGTCTGATTCGCCTAGGATCGTGAACGTTTCTTCTACTATTGGGAAGCTCCAGGTAGATGCATGCATCCACTACAAAAGGGTCTCGTTAGATTAGTGCATTCACGTAGTGTAGTAGATCTCTGTCGTGTGAAACCCTGTCCAACGCATTTGATAGGACTCAAATCTTTGTTGTCTGGGTTGAGACCAGGTTCCATGTTGACCAATCACCATATTTTAGTACAGAGCCTCCGACCGAATGCAACAGCTGAGCTGTGATGAGGCTCTCCTATTACAATTGCTGATTATATTTCCTTTCAGTATATGTCTAATGAATGGGCCAGGGGACTTTTAAGCGATGCCAAGAACCTGACGGAGGCGAAAGTGGACGAAGTAGTCAACCTTTATCTTGAGGATTTGAAGAATGGTTCTGCGGTAATGCCAGCTTATATCATGTCAAAAGCAGCGTTGAATGCCTACACTAGGATCCTCGCCAAGAAGTACCCAGGTTTCTGCATCAACTGTGTGTGCCCTGGCGCCGTGAAAACAGACATCAACCACGGGAAGGGCATCTTGTCTGTTTATGAAGGCGCGGAGAGTCCAGTGAAGCTGGCCCTTTTGCCTAATGGTGGTCCTACAGGTTGTTTCTTTATTAGGAAGGAACCATCAGAGTTCTGATGGAAATATATGACTCCTCTCCTCTGGCTGTCAGGAAACATGATCCAGACGAATAAATGTTGCAGTTAACGAACGGCAGGTGAACCTATTACCAGTATTAGAATGCCTATTATGCAATCAAACATGATATACGACATCTGGGGTTCTTACATGTCTGCCTCAGGTTTATTTCCTGCATCCTTTTTACCATGAGTCTAGAACGGCCAACACACGCAGTAAAGCCGATCGTCTTCCTTCTGAGCGTGGTTATTGTTGCGTTTGTATAATCACTTTGTTGTCCATTATCCATACTATGCTTTTTCTTTGTGTCGTCGTCGTCCTCCATGACATAAAAATCACTGTAAAATTGGAGAAAGTGGTCGATGTCCGTTCAAGCCTCTAACAGAGATGACGAACCATAGAGAAATGCCATAGACTCGAAAAAAATTGAACTGATGAGCTTTGACCCAAATCTACACAGTGACTCACTCCATATAAAACTTAGCTTTTAATGTAAGGAGCTACTTTCTTTTACATTAAAATGAGGATATTATTTCTGAAATAACAATTTCTTTTCAGAAATAGTTCTTTCTATTCTTTAGATAAATTTCTTTACAAAAGAATATTTTTAATAACCGTTATTCTCAGAATAGAAAAAATACGAATGCATTTAGTACAAAACTAATTTTCTGATATTTTTATTTTTTTTTAAATTTCTTTTTTTTCTTTTCTTTCTTTTTTTCCTTCCTCCTCTAGTCGATCGCCGGCCATCACGGCCAAAGACAAGCTGGCGAGGCTCAACCTCACGGCGGCTACATGACGTCGGCTTGCCCAGCGAGGTCGAGCTGCTGCAAATTGTGTAATTTGAGGAATAAAACAAACGATAAAAGTCGGAGTTTTCTACATCGATTTATGGCCACGATGATATTAGCAGTCTCGCTAACGATCTTCCCAAAGCATCAACATTCGACATTAATACACCCGGAAATCATTTTATATTAACTTAGTAAGCAGTGCGTGATGAGGTGCGACTTAGCCTTTTATCTTGAGGCTCATAAACAAATGTCACGGCTTTCTACGAGCTGAACCGCTAAGGGAAAACTTGTGGATTAATTAGCAAATACTTAGAGCGGAATCTATCAAGCCTTTACTAATCATAACTTTAGGATTTTGATTTGATCGGTTTAAACATGCAGTTTATTCGTTTAGAAGTCACCATTTATCTAATAAGGATAGATTAGATACCCAAATAAGATGTAAAGAACAACTTATTTTGCGCCGGAGATTTCATGAATACGAAGACTTGATTACGTTATGATTAATTTAACACCTCTTTCATATCTTTTTACTTTCTTCCAAAGCATCATTTTTGTGAACGTTTACTATCTTTTCGCGTTTAAATAAAAGTACTATTCCAAAGCGTATTTTCCCAGTAGCAGCAAGTTCAAGTATAATTACCTATCACACCTTAATACGTACCTTATTCTAACTTTATGTAACTACTAAAACATAACTCTCGTTCCTTTCAATTAACAGAAACTTTTACTCATAGAGATTTCAAAGTATGGAGCAGCCAATTTTCTGCTACTGTGACATGAGCATATAGATAACACAATAAATATTTTAATCTGAGTGACCATACTACTAACCAAAAATCACGATACAACAAAATTGAGATTTACAAAGTCGGAGAGAGTAATTAACTTGAAGAATCAGTGGATGCAAAAGGTATTAACAACCGACCGTTGGCAATGAAGTTTCCTAAAGAAAAAATGAGGATTGTGTGAATATTCTTATTCTAAAAATAAAAAGAGAATTTTCCAGAAACCCATTTCTTGGGCAAGAAACAATCCATCAACTCTTGCCAAAACAAAACGATTGACATCAAATGGTCCCATAAAGGAAAAGGAAGAATTTTCGTAAAAAATGAAACATACTAGACTCATGATAATGGGGTTCCCACACTACTCATCAACCATACATCGATTCAACTGCATCCCATTGCTAATAACCAGAGAATACTAGTCATATCCTTCTATCAGAACTCTGATCGCTCCTTCCTAACGAAGAAACAACCTGTAACACCACCATTGGGCAAAAGCGCCAACTCCACGGGACCCTCCGCACCTTCCTCGACGGACAAGATGCCTCTGTGGTTGTTGATGTCTGTTCTCACGGGGCCGGGGCATACGCAGTTGATGCAGAAACTTGGGAACTTCTTGGCGAGGACCCTAGTGTAGGCACTGAGGGCTGCTTTCGACATGACATATGCGGGTGTGACTGCGGCCGAACCGTTCTTGAATTCCTCGAGGAGGACATTCACGACCTCGTCCACTTTCTCCACTGTGAGGTTCTCAACGTCGCTCAGCACTCCTTTGGCCCATTCATTAGACATACACTGAAGCGAAAAATCACCAATTATTACTAGACGAGAGAACTTCATCGGAGCTCAACTGATAAATTTACTTAATGCTGCAGTATGGTCATAGATCAATATGGCAACTAAACTCTACCCATATATCAAATATTCGACCTCTACCAAATGATTTGGATATGGTTTCACACCTTGGAGATTTACTAAAAAATGTGAATAACTAATCGTTTTAGAACATTTTTTTAGTAATATAGGGCACCGGTAATGAAAGACTAAGAAATCTAGTAGTTGGGACAGCAAGCTCAGCCCCAATAAGCCTCGAAAAGTTGCCTTCATGAGAGAGAGAGAGAGAGAGAGAGAGAGAGAGAGAGAGCAGAGAAACACGAGAAAGAGACGAACGAGAGGGGAAGGAAAATGGCGGTGATCGATCAGGGAAAACCCCTTACAAATGTAATGCGCCGGAATACGCAACGATACTTATTTGGGCTGTTTGGGCCCCTAGTTGCTCACCCAAACACTATGTTTCCTTAATTTTCATTATTTGGGCACATATCCCCCAGCCGACCACCATGATTTCCCCCCTCCTTTCTCTGTTTCTGATGTTTCGCTGTTCTCTCTTTCTCCCTTCTCCCATCGCACGAAGGCAACTGCAAGAGGAAGAAGACAACTTCCTGAAGCTTATTAAAGCTGAGGAGGTGTTTGGGCCTCTAGTTGCTGGCCCAATATTCCTTAAATTTCATGATTTGAGCCCGTATGTTACACCTCTAGTAGACTAGTACCGAATGCTTGCGTCTACCTGGAGCTTCCCAGCGACGGAGGAGACGTTCACGATCCTAGGCGAATCGGACCGTTGGAGGAGGCTGATATGCGCTTCCACCATCCTTTTCGCTCCATAGTAATTGGTGTCAATGCATGCTTCGGTCCCTTCGTAAGACGGCACAAAAACTTCACTCCAATTGACTTTAGTAGCGTCCAGTTCCTGCATTCACGACCCACAACCAAGAAAAATCCCTTCTTTAAAGCCTGATAGTCACACAACTAGCTGGTGATAACCTCTATCTCTTATTGCATGAAGAAAAGAACATAGCCTATTCTGTAAGAACCTCAGCCTATACTACCACTTATTTCGTTTGCACAGACAAAAACATTAGAGGATATGCAGACTGGCAGGTTCTTGAGAAGCCAAGCATCAGTTTACCAGCGGGGTGAGCTGGAAAAGAAAAATGCCTGGACTTTGATGAGTAGCAATATCGATTTACTCAAAAACATATTCTCAACTTTGCTTAATCTAGCTAACATGAGTAAGTTAATATTTGGAAACTTGCAATCTCGGGCTAGGGGGGCTTGCAATTTTCACGTACCTCAATAATTTTACATGCCTAGAAAATCAAAACCTCGAAAACTGACCTTCATAAAATTAGAGGCCCTAAAGGCCTCTTCATTTATGGTGGCTCCAATAATCCCGGCATTGTTCACCTGCACAAAATTTGCACTTGTTTATTGCAAGTTGCTGGATTGGTTGACAAAAAAGGCAGGGACAGGATGTGATTGGGAATGCATATGTACCAATATATCTAGCTTTTTAAATTGGGTCTCGATGAAATTGGCCAGTGATAAAACACTAGAGTGATTGGTGACATCGAGCTGATGGAATATTATGTAATCAGACAGGCCAGAGTCTTTGAGCTTTTGAACTGCTTCGAGCCCTCTTTTTTCATCTCTTGATGTAAGTACAACCACAATCCCACTGGAAGCCAATTGCCTGCATATTTCGAACCCAATCCCTTTGTTCGCACCTGTAACAACTGCACACCTAGATCCCGAGAAGAAGGATGAGAAAGTTCTTAGAGAACCGGAAGATCAAACAAATTGATGGAGTTATGGAATTCGAGCATGAATAAGAGCCATCAGAGAAGTAGAATACCTCTTTGTTGATTCTGCCATTTGGTTGCAAACTGCGGGCTCCAGTGAAGTTGTCCACGGTTGAGAAAGGAAAGCAAACGAATTATTTAATCGTCTTGTTCACATTAGAGGTGCAAGGTTGTCTCGCAAGTCTGGTTTTTCTCGGGACCACAAGCGTGGGAGTTGCCGGAAAATATCACAGATGAGGTATGCAATGACGCGGCTCCTGCGAAGAGAATACGGAAGAAACGAGAGAGAGAGAGAGAGGGAGCAATTCTTGAACTTTATGAATGGCCAACTCTTTAGGCAGAGAAATCCCAAATCTTCTTGAACGGCCACTTCACGTGACACGTCCTGAAAATTTGTTGGCAGGCTTTTCAGACTGTCTATTTTCAGCCACGATTGGGGTTGTTTAGAAGGTGGCGAAAGGTACGTCGGCCTGTTATGTTTTTGGCTGTAACTTTGGTAACCCTGACCAAGCACCCCCGGAGGTTGATATTGTGATGATGAGCAATTTATTCGTGTGGCCAACAAGTTTATCGAGAAGTTCTGTTTTTGGCAAGCAAATGATCTTGATATCTGAACAACGGAGTTAACTCCAACAGGGTGAATGTGAAGATATAAATTATTCATTGATTTAATGTGTCTCTGCACTTTTAGAGTAAGTATAAGAACGTAGTTCTTGCGTATACTGCATATAAAAAGATATCACAATGAGGTACGCAATGATGCGGTCCGATCATCTACCAGCACTAACAGCATGGCATTTCCTGTGCGCAAATGAGGTCGAGGTCCCACATTTGCTTATCTTTTTATTGTTACCTCATCTAGCTTGTGTGAAGTGCGTGGACCGTTGAAAAATGAGAAGTCATCTGAGTTTTCAATTTTCTGTTACATAACACAGGCAAGGTAATAGGTAGAGCTTAGGGGCATCAAAAACACCCGGATCGAACCCAATCAAAATTTTTGGGTCAAGTTCTGATTTTTTTTAAGTGTATTTTGAACTGAACCGAACTGAACCGTATGCTAGGTTCGAGTATTATGTGGTGGGTATTTTACGGTGAAGCAAACATATTCAAGTTGATTCAAGTATCATGGAACATAATCATGGACACTCCTAGTAGAGCTCATATAAAGGCATTTTTGCCACTCACTTTTAGGGGCCTCTGCAGATTGGATAACTCATTTGACGACAAAGTAAGGTGAAGTGGCTACGATAAATATGCAGTCTCAGCACTAGTAGGTATGGCAACTTTGCGCTCCGAAGGGGTAATCAGAACAAGTCCGAGACCTAGCTAAATGGGTCACGATGGACTGCTCAAATGGCCAATCTTTCAACTCATTTAGCCTTCCAAGACTAAAATAGGTCGGGAGGGAGACTGAGAAGTCAAAAAGAAAATCTGACAAAGATCAACAATGAGTGGTGGGAAGAATAAAACTTGTGCTCGCAGGGACTGAAGTGGTGGGAACCACTTAAAAAGTTTTCATGGGACTGATGGGGGGAATTGACACACGTGAGGGTTTTTGTTTTTCTTTCCGAAGATAATCTCCAGTGTCGTGGGTTGATTTTCAATCAAAACGATGAGATTCGACATGGCATTGTTATCCTCTCTCTCTCTTGTCCAAACGAAATATGCTTTGAAAATAATTCCACGAGTACACAGTAGAGGTATCTTCATTCTTTGCATAAAAGAGCCCAAACACCATGCTGGGGATAGAGCACAAGTCCAGCCTCATCAGTATATTTATTTATAAGGCCACTGGTCCATATCTGTAATGATTTCCATATATTGTTGCACATGTTAAAAGAAGTTGCGAACGCGACTTTAATATTATTTTTTGTAGCTTTAATCTCTTATTGGTGAATACTTGGAGATCTTTCGGTGGATAATTCATTTTAGATCTTCTCTGAACTCTCTCTTTTACCTCAAATTCAATTTTTTTTTTAATTTACAGAAAATTTCAGACAACATCAATGCCAATGTTTTGACGGTGGCGGTAATGTCTGAGCAATGGCATCGGTGACCTTGCTTATTGCATTCATAATACCGGTTATATAGGTGGACTCGTGATGAGGTGATGAAAATGACAGAGACGCCATCCATAATCTATTCAGGCATGAATCGACGTAATTCTTGCACATAGATAGGCAATTTCATGGCAAAATAACGCACTTTCTTCTTGTTTTGCCTGCTGTTGAAAATGTTTCCCAAAATTAGGCCAAAATCGTTGGTTCGTGTGTCGAGTCAACCGTTAATGTCACTGCCTCTATGATGGAAATAATAGTGCAGATGCAGTATTCCAGACTTCGGAAATATTTAAGGAATCTGTGGAACAGTTCTTTGATGTAATCTCCCTGCATTATTTCCCGGGTCACCAGGAGCACACTCATCAAAAGAAACGACCACTACAGGATTCTCTCTAGGAACTCAAACCAAGTTCTTTCTGTGCTAACTTAAAGCCATTCGATCAATTGAGCATCTTAAGGAAAAGGCAATAAATGGTTCGCGGACGCTCAATTCTGCAGATATTGTTAAACGATATATGTGCTGAATATACCTAAATAAGTCGTATTTTAGTAAATGGGGAAGTATGTAGAGATGGATGATTCAAGGACTGGATCTTAGTCATACATTAAACGAATCCCAGAGCCGAAAATCAAGGGAGATGATGTAAATCCAACTCAAGCCAACATTTAATAAGTCACATATGATATAGTAAGCTGTTGGGCTCCATAAGTTACAACTAGATCATGTGAAGACCATCATCTTCCATCAAAAGTCTGATACTTCCTTTCTGACAAAGAAGCGACCAGAAGGACCGCCATTTGGAAGAAGTGCCAAGTTCACAGGACTTTCGGCCCCTTCTTGGACCGACAAGATACCACTGTTAAAGTTAATGTCCGTTTTGACAAATCCAGGGCATACGGAATTCACAATGATGTTTGGGTACTTCTTGGCAAGGATCCTAGTGTAAGCATTCATGGCTGCTTTTGAGATAATATAAGCAGAAAGGACTGCAGGCCAGTCTTTGGCTTCCAAAGAACCGTTCTTGAAGTCATCGAGGAAAGCCTTCACAACCTCGTCCACTTTCTCCTCCGTGAGGTTCTCAGCATCGCTCAGAACTCCCCTGGCCCATTCATTAGATACTCTCTGAAACGAAAATCAAGGTTCCCCAATGGAACTTCAGCCTGGGATATAAACAGCACCACAGAATGCAAGTGGAACTTAAAGCTGGATTTGCATTCCTTGACTAAGAATAAGGTAAAACTAATTAGTTGCTTATGGGGAATGGTCTAGAACATGTCAGTCAATCCATTCCTAGAGCAACTCCATCCTTGAAGCAAGCTAATTCCACAAAGTGGATCTCTTCATCTATGATGTGAAGGCCACATTAGCTAAACAACTTCACTGAAGATAGTTCTAAACAGGGCTGAAGCTTCTCATCGAGAACAATATTTTACCTAATGCCATGGTCCATGATGCAGATACCGTGATGAAATTCATGAGGGTTAACTGCTCAATTTCTAAGAAACCACTAAGGTAAACAGGACCAGTAGAAATATTGTTCATCTCAACTATGCTCATTGAAATAGCAAGCTCACGAATTGTGGAACTCAACTCAAGCTACATTTCTGCTGAGTTTCTTCAAATCTGTCCTTTATTACTGCTTAATGTAATTTTAAATTTCCAGTAACCAACTAGAATCCAAGCTCACCTGAAGCTTCCCCATGCTTGAGGAAACATTCACTATCCTCGGTGAATCAGATAGTTGGAGGAGGTCAATATGAGCCTCCACCATTCGTTTGGCCCCGAAATAGTTTGTTTCCACGCATGCTTCAGCTGCTTCATAAGGTTGGGTCAACACTTCTTTCCAATTGATTTGGGCACCTTCCTGCATCAACAAGAAGAAAGCTCCTCATACTTCCTACCTGTCCCATCAAAATCAAGCATCACAGTTTACCAAGCTATGAGAAGGGCGATAATAGCAAACTTGAGCAAATTAATTATGTAAGCTTGTTCTAAGGCTGGCTGGAATCTTATTAAGCTCGATGCCAAGTAAAAACTCATTAACATTGAGCCGATTGCAACTTGAAATTCCTAGCGCTTACTTGAAATAGTTCCTTAGGAGGGCTTGTAGTCATCACATACTTTAATCCTAATCAGTTTTGTGATGCCTAGACAATCAAACTCCGAGCGCTAATTTGAAATAGTTCCTTGCTACCTTTCCAAAGCCAGAAGCCTTCAAGGTTTCGCCATCTGCAACGACTCCGCCAATCCCGGCATTGTTCACCTGCAGCAGAACTCTCAACACTTTTAATAACTCATCACATTGGATCACTGCTAAAATCTTTCAAAATTGATGACAAAAAGTCTGCGACTTCAAACCAGAATGTCGAGCTTCCCAAATCGGGTCTTGATGAAATCCGCAAGGGATGAAACACTAGCAGGCTCAGTGACATCAAGCTGGTGAAAGACGATGTGATCAGCCAAACCACTGGAAGAGTCCTCGAGCTTCTGAACCGCCTCAAGTCCTCTTTTTTCATTTCTAGATGTCAATATCACCACAATCCCATTCGAAGCCAACTGCCTGCATATCGCCAATCCAATCCCCTTGTTTGCACCTGTAACCACTGCACACCTGAAAGCACACAAGGAAAAAAAAACCCACAATAATGGAATCAACAGAACAAGAGAGTAATTTGAGGGCAAACAATTCAAGAACCAGCACATGATATGGAATTATTAGGAGGGCGACATGAAAGTATGCAGTGAACCATGAAAGTAATACCTCAGGGTAGACTCCGCCATCAGTTGCTTAGTGGAATGAAAAACCTACGACCCTTTTCACTATTTAATAGACAAAACAACTTCAAGATCTTTCGGCGCCCAAGAATATAACCGCTTTACTGTCCTCGGCGTTCGAACGAGCTACGCAATCTCTCCCTTTCGACCCAACGAACAAGAACACGACCGCGAGTGCAGAAAAGCAAAACCCCAAGCGAAAGTGACGGACTCGAAACGACGCAGCTCTTGTGGCCAGCATGGGGTGAAATAAATCGACATGTGGCCGTGGCCATGGCCACTGGCCATTCATAGGTGATTTGGGCGAAGAGAATGTCAGGTACTGATGACGAGCAAAGACCCTTTCGCCGCTCGTGTGGCTGAGATTCGAGCCAAATGTTTGGTGATTCGAAACGCTCGACAACGATTCTGATAGTGAGCTTCTTAACAAACAGTCAATCTCGTAAGATTAATTGTTGATTAGTCGGTAAGGAGTGTGATTAAGATTGGATCAATGCAAAGCAAAGAATCTTACCAGGGCTCCACTCTGTCCTAAAGAGCAACACCATAGGTTTCTTCCATAATTTAAACCAATTATTCGCACCTTACTCAATTCAATAAACGATAACTACATAATATTTCTAAGGGAAAATTTCAAATAAGAAACTAAAATGGAGCCGTATTCTCAAAAGATGGTCCAAAGTTGACATTATTTCAATTAAGGGTTTCAAATTATTAATGTAGTCATAAATAAGAGCCCAACTTCACAAACTAATTAAATCTTGTCTACGTTCAAGAGATTCTCATCCAATTACAGTTTTTTGTTTTCACTTTTTCTTTTCTTTGCTCTCTTTGCTTCATGTCTTTTTGTTTTCTTTTGTTTCTATCTTCATCTTCCTCAAACCTCTTTGCTTTGCCTTACCCCTCTCTCTCTCTCTCTCTCTCTCTCCCCGCCATCTCATCAGACGACTTAACCAGCTTTTCCTTTTCTACTTTTGAGATTGAATATGAAGCGGTTATATGGCAAAGAAGAGACATGACGAGTCATGGGATTCACTTCTCTTGATAATCTCTACCTCATCTTGGTTGTCCTAGGATCTCATATATGTGCGATTCAAACAAATCTGGAGAAATGCTTCCCTTCTCTTTTCTAGATATACAATAAGTCCTCAACTTTTGCAATTATCAGATTTGCTCGAGTCAATGCGAACTGAGGCGAAGTGGAAAAGAACCAAGTCAATGCCAAAGATGGATGAGCACATGGCTGACGCATTGGTCTTATTTGGCTTGGGGCCTATTGTGTTGAGATTTTACGTAACAAGTATAGACGAATAAACAAAATCGCAGTGGAAGAACTAACCTATACAAGTATCTCCAAAGAGGATTGTTTGTGCGTTTTAATAAAAAATCATATCAACAATAGGATTTCAATGAATTACCTCTCGTAACGTGTCTAAAATATCTCGGTTCAAATATTCTCATTTTGAGCCCTGCAATCGTTGGACCTCTAGTTCAGACACACCTCCAATCGCACATTGAACGGAAGAAGAATTCTTGCAAATAATCAACACTTTAATTGTGCTAGCAATCTTGTATAGATAATCTCCGCATCAACAAGAGGAGAATTGTTCTTCTCTCATGTAAACTCTCTTTTTCTTTTCTCTCGGGACACCATTTTGCATTAACCACCGCCGGCAAAAACACAAGCGCACACACCTTTTCAACCAATACAATGATTAGTTGACCGTGCAATGGTTGGTTTGTTGACCAGCCGATCAACAAACTAACATTGGACGTTGCCCACACACGGTGGGCGGCCTTTTTAATTTATTTATTTATTATAACTATTATTACAATATATATATTCAGCCAACATGTGCATACTATCGGACACATTATTATGTGTCCAATTAATCCACGCGCATATGTAACCAAAAATTAAAATTGAATCTCATTCAACATGAATTTCGTTCAACGCAATCAATTGATGTGAATGCAAACACATTTGGAATATTGTCATTCCCATCCAACGTCATCCTAATTGGTTATGGTGTGTGACATCCCTAAATTCATCACTAATTTAGTAGTAAGACTTGCACTAACATATTAATGCTTTCAAGATAATCGATTGTCCTGATCAACCTCTTGGTCTTACAAACCATGATTGACATCACCCAGACAATGTGAATGTTTTAAGAACATAATGAACCTGTCAGCACTGGTTACAATGTAATTCAATCCATCTATCATACCATGTCCCGATCGAACAAAGATTATGGAAATATTTGTCAAGTCACCAATTCGATCATTTGCACAAATCTAAGCGACATGCAATTTTACGAGACATAAACAGTATATTTTCATTACAACGCCGGTCAAGAATTTCAGCTCGACACCTCTCTGACCATGTCTGGCAGGATTGGAGACGTCGAGCTGATGGAAGAAGACATGGTCAGAGAGGCCAGACTCTAGTTTGAGTTTATCCACAGCTTCCAGTCCTCTCTTCTCATCTCTTGCGGTCAACCCTAAACACTACATCTTCTTCCATCATTGCCGATTCAATCCTAAATCTTTTTTTTTTTGTCAATTCAGTCTTAAATATTTTTAAATCTTGTCAATTCATTCATAAACTTAAATTTTTTGAAATATTGCCAATTCAGTCCTAAATCTTTTGAAATCTTGCCAATTCGACCTTGGAAATTTCAAGTTTTAGAACCGAATTGGCAAGATTTCAAAAGTTTTTTAATGGAATTGGTAATATTTTAAAATGTTTAAGACTGCAAAATTTAAAGGTTTATGACTAAATTGGCGAAAGTGCAATATGTTTAGGACTTTTTGGGCAATTGTCCTCCTCTAATATTTTTGTCCGCGCAACGAAATAAGTGGTAGTACAGGCTGAGGTTCTTACTGAATAGGCTATGTTCTTTTCTTCATGCAATGAGAGATAAGAGGTTATCACCAGCTAGTCGCGTGACTATCGGGCTATAAAGGAGGGATCTTTCTTGGTTGTGGGTTGCGAATGCAGGAACAGGACGCTACTAAAGTCAATTGGAGTGAAATTTTTGTGCCGTCTTATGAAGCGACCGAAGCATGCATCGACACCAATTACTATGGGGCGAAAAGGATGGTGGAAGCGCATATCAGCCTCCTCCAACGGTCCGATTCGCCTAGGATCGTGAACGTCTCCTCCGTCGCTGGGAAGCTCCAGGTAGGGGTGAGCAGCGGTCCAGGGTCGACCCTGGACCGGCCCAACCCGGCCAGTCATGGTCGGGTTTTTGAGTCGAACGGGTCGGTCCTCGGTCCTAAAATCCCTAACCCGGTACTGTACGGGTTGATCCTCGGTCCTAGGAGGTCGGGTTGGTCCAACCCGAACCAACCCGACTATATATTACAAATAAATATTTAATATTAACATTTTTTAATAAGCCCATTCCATTTCCACCTCATTTACTTCATTGTTCAATTCATTGTTTCCAGGTTGATCTAGTTTTCTTCTTTAGAATGTCTTTTGGCGGTGAACATTACTCGCTGCTTCTAATTATCTTAGTAAGATCAGTGTATAGTATGTTAAAAAAATTTTAAGTTTAGCAGTCTTTGGTTCAAGATTAGAAATTATGAGTTCAAGACTAGTAGATCGTAAATTTTTTGCAAGTGGTGCACACGTAATTCTATTGATTTACATTATGCTTGCTTTATGTAGTTACTCTTTTACTTTTTCTTTTATCTTGGCGTTTATCGGTTGAGTTTGGTTTGAGCATTCATATTTTGTATTTCTTGAATTGCTTCTTGAATAGTTTCATTTTATGAGTCTTTGGTTCTAGTGAATTACTTCTTGAACAACGCTCTTTTGCTTTAAGTTCTTTTCCTCATGAGAATTGTAATGCCATACTCCTATGTGTATGCGGTACTTGCTTCATAATTTGTGATTTTGCTTTTAGAGTACTATTAAGTCAAGCAAATACCCTTCAAACCATGACTGAGATGTCTACCGTATTCGGCGGGGAGAGTGCATTTATGTTGTTGAGACTTTTTGGAGCAAGCATTCTACCTCATAATTTTTACCTCTATTTTGGAAATGTGTACGGTGTGTAAGTTTCTTTATGGGGAGCATTATGAATTGATTAATATTTGTAGCTATTAAGGTCTACAACGTTTTGCATTTAATTGATATCAGATATTTTGCGATACTTGTACGAAAATTTTAGCGGTCACGGGTTGACCCTGGGACCGGACCGGACCCTGGTCGGTCCGGTCCTCGGTCCCAAGCTTGACGGGTCGGTCCACGGTCCCAAAAATTGAGGACCGACACTGTGCGGGTCGGTCCTCGGGTTGAGCACGGGACCGGCCCAACCCGGACCATGCACACCCCTAGCTCCAGGTAGAAGCAAGCATACGGTACTACAGGTGTAATATACGGGCTCAAATCATGAAATTTAAGGAATATTGGGCCAGCAACTAGAGGCCCAAACACCTCCTCAGCTTTAATAAGCTTCAGGAAGTTGTCTTCTTCCTCTTGCAGTTGTCTTCTTCATGCGATGGGAGAAGGGAGAGAGAGAGAGAAAAGCGAAACATGAGAAACAGAGAAAGAAGGGGGGAAATTACGGTGGTCGGCTTGGGCATATGTGCCCAAACAATGAAAATTAAGGAAACCTAGTGTTTGGGGCAGCAACTAGGGGCCCAAACAGCCCAAATAAGTATCATTGCGTATTCCAGCGCATTGCATTTGTAAGGGGTTTTCCCTGATCGATCATCGCCATTTACCTTCCCCTCTCGTTCGTCTCTTTCTCGTGTTTCTCTGGTCTCTCTCTCTCTCTCTCTCTCTCTCTCTCTCTCTCTCTCTCTCTCTCTCTCTCTCTCTCTCTCTCCCTTCTTCTATTCTGATGAAGGCAACTTTTCGAAGCTTATTGTGGCTGAGCTTGCCGTTCCACTACGAGATTCCTTAGTCTTTCATTATTGGGGAACCTATGGAACTAAAAAAATTGTTCTAAAGCGATTAGTTCATTCGCGTTTTGCAGTAGACTCCGAGGTGTGAAACCATATCCAATGCATTTGGTATCTGGGTAGGCTTCAGGTGCCATATTGATCTATGACCTTACTGCAGTATGAATTCTCTAACTATATGCATCAGCTGAGCCACGTATTAAGGTGTGATAGGTAATTATACTATGAACTTGCTGCCACTGGGAAAATATGCTTTGGAATAGTACTTTTATTTAAACACGAAAAGATAATAAACGATCACAAAAATGATGGGAAATTCACAAAAATGATGCTTTGGAAGAAAGTAAAAAGATATGAAAGAGGTGTTAAATTAATCATAACGTAATCAAGTCTTCGTATTCATGAAATCTCCTGCGCAAAATAAGATATTCTTTACATCTTATCTGGGTATCTAATCTATCCTTATTAGATAAATGGTGACTTCTAAACGAATAAACTGCATGTTTAAACCGATCAAATCAAAACCCTAAAGTTATGATTAGTAAAGGCTTGATAGATTCCGCTCTAAGTATTTGCTAATTAATCCATAAGTTTTCCCTTAGCGGTTCAGCTCGTAGAAAGCCGTGACATTTGTTTATGAGCCTCAAGAGAAAAGGCTAAGTCGCACCTCATCACGCACTGCTTACTAAGTTAATATAAAATGATTTTCGGGTGTATTAATGTCGAATGGTGATGCTTTGTGGACGACCAACAATTACAAGAGGAAGATCATTAGCGAGACTGCTAATATCATCATGGCCATAAATCGATGTAGAAAACTCCGACTTTTATCGTTTGTTTTATTCCTTCAATTACACAATTTGCAGCAGCTCGACCTTGCTGGGCAAGCCGACGTCATGTACCCGCCGTGAGGTTGTGCCTCGCCAGCTTGTCTTTGGCTGTGATGGCCGGCCATCGGCTAGAGGAGGAAGGAAAAAAAGAAAGAAAAGACAAAAAAAAGGAAAATTTTAAAAAATAAAAATATCAGAAAATTAGTTTTGTACTAAATGCATTCGTATTTTTTCTATTCTGGGAATAACGGTTATTAAAAATATTTTTTTGTAAAGAAATTCATCTAAAGAATAGAAAGGATACTATTTCTGAAATAACAATATCGCATTTCGAACAGGCATGAATACAGCATCTATAGGATAACTTCCATCTTGAAAAATTTTTGGTGTTTTTATATGATATCCTTGATTCCTCTCGATTTGTAATCCAATACACAAATTAATGGGTTCCGTTAGACTAGCTATATACTGTGTGTTATCAGTGATTGGTCGACAAAATATGAATCGGAGACTAAATCTTGATATACCTCAGAACAATACATTTTTGTTACCACGAGATATATTGGCAGCTGCGGATCATTTGATTGGAATGAAATTCGGAATGGGTACACTTGACGATATGAATCATTTGAAAAATAAACGTATTCGTTCTGTAGCGGATCTCTTACAAGATCAATTCGGATTGGCTATAAAGAACTATTTCTAAAAAGAAATTGTTATTTCAAAAATAGTATCCTCATTTTAATGTAAAAGAAAGTAGCTCCTTACATTAAAAGCTAAGTTTTATATGGAGTGAGTCACTACTTCATCTTTCCGGGCGTGTGTAGATTTGGGTCAAAGCTCATCAGTTCAATTTTTTCGAGTCTATGGCATTTCTCTACGGTTCATCATCTCTATGGTTGATGTCTGTTTTCACGTTGCCAGGGCACGCACAGTTGATGCAGAAACCTGGGTACTTCTTGGCGAGGATCCTAGTGTAGGCATTCAACGATGCTTTTGACATGATATAAGCTAGCATTACCGCAGAACCATTCTTCAAATCCTCAAGATAAAGGCTGGCTACTTCGTCCACATTCGCCTCCGTCAGGTTCTTGGCATCGCTTAAAAGTCCCCTGGCCCATTCATTAGACATATACTGAAAGAAAATATAATCAGCAATTGTAATAGTAGAGCCTCATCACGTCTCAGCTGTTGCATTCAGTCGGAGGCTCTGTACTAAATTATGGCGATTGGTCAACATGGAACCTGATCTCAACCCAGACGACAAAGATTTGAGTTCTATCAAATGCGTTGGACAGGGTTTCACACGACAGAGATCTACTACAGTACGTGAATGCACTAATCTAACGAGACCCTTTTGTAGTGGATGCATGCATCTACCTGGAGCTTCCCAATAATAGAAGAGACGTTCACGATCCTAGGTGAATCAGACCGTTGGAGGAGGCCAATATGAGCTTCTACCATTCTTTTCGTCCCATAGTAGTTTGTTTCAATGCATGTTTTGGCTGATTCCAGAGACTACATAAAAACTTTACTCCAATTGACTTGAGCGTGGGCATCAGCGTCCTGCTCCTGCAATTGCAAATCACAACCAGGAAGCCCTCTAGTCATGGCCTAATAGTCACAACTGTACAAGATAATCTCCTTAAGTCTATTTCCTCTACTTCTTCGAAGGAAACAGAGGTGTTGAAGAAGGCAAAGTCAGAGGAGTTTGAGCTTGAGTCTGAACCAGCACAGAAGACGATCACATCACGAGATGATGTAGTTTCCATATACAATCAGTTTGATGTATTAGCTGATGATGTACGTATAAATACAATTGAGGATATCTAAAGTAGTTGGTTATATTGGCTGTACTAGTTAGTTTTTAGTTGAGTCTGTTAAGCTAGAACAGCTCACGATGTGCTCAGTTTATTCTCTTCTTCACAGCTACAAGTATAAATAGCTTGAGCTTGATGTAATCCATTTTCTAAGGTTTTCAGATGAATTGAGAAGTAATTCAGTCATCTTCTCTATTTCGTTTTTCCTCATTTTCTCATATGGAATCAGAGCCTATTCTCTGAGAACCTTCATCAAACACCATGGCTGCAAGGGTCTCGAAATTCCCTTTTCCGATCCATGTTAATATTAGCAACTTCGTTACGATTAAGCTTGCAGAGGATAACTTCCTTCTCTAGCAAGCTCAATTCTATTGTTTTCTGAGGAGCCAAGAGCTCGTTGGATTCATTAATGGATAAGTTGTAGCTCCATCGAAGCTGGCTCAAGTCGAAGTTGATGGGAGAATGATTGAAGTTCCAAACACCGATTATACAGATTGGTTGAAGACTGATCAACTCCTTTCGTCATGGATTAGTGGTTCAGTTTCTGAAGGCATCTTAGGTATGATTATCGGTTTTGAAACCTCGTTTGAAGTATGGGAAGCTTTATGCAATCGGTTTAGTCAGAAGTCTGTCGCTCGCGAGTTTGAGCTCCGAGGCAAACTTCAAGCTTGTCATAAACGTGATTGAGGTTTATCTGAATACTTGCGAGATTTTAAACTCATCTGTGATCAATTGAAAGCTATAGGTAAAGCTGTAGATGAGATTACCAAGGTATTTGGAGTTCTTGAAGGCCTTGGTTCTGAATATGAACAATTTTGTACAACAATCTATTGTTTGAAGCCTCAGCCAGATTATGATGAGGTGATTTCTCAATTAGAAAGGTTTGAAACACGTTTGCAGAACTATACTTCTCCTAGATTTAATCCTAATCTAGCGTACTATGGTCAGAGAAGTGTTAGTGAAGATTTTAAAGGTGACTTTGCTTATTTGAGTCAAACGAAGATTAACATTGTATATGATGGTAAAGGTGCACGAAATATGTCTAGAGGACGTAGCTTTGTTCGAGGAAATACAAGAGGTCAGTTTGGAAGAGGTCAAAGCAAAGGCCATGGATTTTGACCTTCCAATGTATCTTTTGCAGGTCAAGGATAAAGACCTGGGTTTAGACCTTATGCTACCTCTGTACAGAGATATAATGATGTTAAAACATATAATCCTCTGGACAATAAGCCTATGCAGGAAACAAAAATGGTTGATTTCGCAAGGCTAATATGTCAGATTTGCAAATGTCCTGGGCATGATGCGCTCAAATGTTGGTACCAATTTGATCATTCATATCAAAGTGAAGACATTCCTACTGCCCTCACTGCCACACATCTTGAAGATTCTCTAGGAGCTACCTGGTATCATGACACTGGTGCCACAGCTCACATGACAGCCACTCCTGGTATTATCTCAACTCCCTCAATGTACTCTGGTCGAGATAGAGTTGTTATAGGAGATGGTTCAGGTCTGACTATTACTCATATTGGTAATGCATTGCTTCACACTGAGCAGCACACTTTTCCTATTAATGATGTTTTAGTGGTGCCAGATATTACCAAGAATCTTTTGTCGGTTTCAAAATTAACCGATGATTATCCTTGCTTGTTTCTTTTTGACAAATATGGAGTTTATATTAAAGATGGTCAGACTATTTCTCTTCAGATGGTTGGAAGGAAAATTCAGGGCTTGTACAGGATCAATCAGCCGACAATAATGGCTCTTTTCACCCAAAGGCATAGGCAAGTTGAAGGCAATACTTGGCATCAACAACTTGCACATGCAAGTCCTCAAACATTGCAAGTTCTTCATCAACAACAACTTATTCAATGGACTAAGCCATCAACTCCAGTCTGTGGCAGTTGTCAAATTGTTAAAAGTACCAAGTTAGTTTTTCCTTTGTCTGACTCTAGAGCTACTTCACCTCTAGAAAGAATTCACTGTGATGTATGGGGGCCATCACATGTTCATTCAATACAAGGATTCAAGTTTTATGTGATTTTTGTTGATGAGTTTTTGAGATACACTTGGCTCTATCCTATGAAACTCAAGTCAGATGTGTATGACATTTTCATTCTGCTTCAAAAACTTGTGGAGAATCAATTTAATACAAGAATAAAGGTGTTTCAGAGTGATGGAGGGGGTGAATTCACTAACTAACTTCTTCGGAAACATTTTCAGCAATGTGGCATTAGACATTTTGTGTCATGTCCTCATACTCCTGTGCAGAATGGTCTTGCTGAGAGGAAGCATAGGCATATTGTTGAGCTGGGGCTGTCCATGTCATATCATGCTAAGCTACCTTTGATATATTGGGTTGATTCTTTCTTTACTGCTATCTATGTCATTAATCTTCTTCCCACACCTATTCTTCAGCTTGATAGTCCACATAGCAAGTTGTTTGGTCA
The DNA here is from genome assembly GCA_030064385.1 of Melaleuca quinquenervia. NCBI lineage: Eukaryota > Viridiplantae > Streptophyta > Magnoliopsida > Myrtales > Myrtaceae > Melaleuca > Melaleuca quinquenervia. Next base: position 15,534,591 of record CM057721.1, on the reverse strand, counting down.
CAAACCACGTTATGATTTTCTTCGAATTTTTGGGTGTGCTTGTTATCCTTGTCTGCGACCCTATGCTCAGCACAAGTTTGATCCTCATTCCTTACAATGTGTTTCTCTTGGGTATAGTGATGAACATAAAGGCTATCGATGTCTTGTTCCTACCGATGGTCATGTCTATATTAGCCGCCATGTGATTTTTGACGAGTCTTTCTTTCCTTTTGCCTCTAAATTGGGTTCTGCTTTTCCTCCTCTCACTGTGTTGTATAAAAGATGGTTAGATGTTCAATCCTTCTTCCAATCTTCTAGCTCAGTTCCACATTATATTCCTTCCGATCATAGTTTTTTCCTTGAGCTTGAGCTTTCTGTTCCAGATTCTCCATCTCCTACTTCTTGTCCTTTGTCTGAGCCTCCATCTTCTACTTCTAATTCTATTTCCGAGACTCCCTCTCCTACTTCTAATCCCATTTTTGAGGGTCCCTCTCTAACTTCTAGTTCTATATCTGCGACTCCCTCTCTACCTTCTACTTCTGTATCACATACTCTGCCTTCTGTCTCCTCTATTCCAACACTTCCCTCAATTAATCCTATGCAAACTAAGTTCAAAGCTGGAATTATTAAACCCAATCCCAAGTATGCTTGCTTAGCTGAGTATCATGTTCCTCCTGAGCCTAAATCAGTTAAATCAGCTCTTGCACATCCTGGTTGGTCTAAAGCTCTTCAAGAGGAAATTAATGCTCTTCATGCCAATCAGACATGGACACTTGTTCCACAACAAGCTCATATGAAGGTTATTGGTTGTAAGTGGGTTTTTAAGGCAAAACTTGCTGCTGATGGGAGTTTGGATAAACTAAAGGCTTGGTTGGTGGCTAAGGGCTATCATCAGGAGGAAGGCATAGACTTTCATGAAGTGTTTAGTCTTGTGGTTCGATAGGCCACTATTCGCATAGTCTTATCTGTTACTATGGTTCATGGTAGGTCCATTCATCAGCTTGATGTCAAGAACGCTTTTCTTCATGGTACTCTGCATGAGACAGTGTACATGGATCAACCACCAGGCTTCATAACACATCCTCATCATGTTTGTCTTCTCCATAAGTCTCTATATGGCTTGAAGCAAGCCCCTCGTGCCTAGTTTGAGAAATTCAGTAACTTTCTCTTGGAGTTTGGTTTTTCCTGCTCCTCTACTGATCCTTCTTTATTTGTCTATCACACTACTCAAGCTACAATGCTCCTATTGCTTTATGTTGATGATATCCTATTAACTAGCAGTTCTCCATCTTTGGTCTCTCAGCTCATCTCTTCTCTTCTCTTAGTATTGCTTTTAAGATGAAAGATCTTGGTCGAGTGCACTATTTTTTGGGCATTGAGATAACCCATTTCTCTAACAAGTTGTTCCTTTCACAGACCAAGTATGCTCTTGATTTGTTAGAGAAGGCTCACATGAAAGACTGCAAGCCTATCTCTACACTCTTATCTCTCAAGCCTATTGTTACTGTTCAAGATGGTGTGCTTCTATCTGACCCATTGGAGTATCGCAGCTTAGTTGGTGGTTTTCAATACCTCACCATCACGAGGCCTGATTTGGCTTTTGCTACTAATCTCTTGTGTCAAAAAATGTAACATCCTACACAAGGCGATTTTCATTAGTTGAAGAGAGTTTTGTGTTATGTTAAGGCTACTTTGGACTGGGGATACTTTATTCATTCACGCAGCTCTCTCCATTTATATGGTTTTTCTTATGCTGATTGGGCAGGGTGTCACTCTTCTCGCCGCTCCACTTCAGGTTTTTGTACGTATCTTGGGTCGAACCTCATTTCTTGGTCTGCCAAACGACAAACCACAGTGTCTTGGTCTTCTACTGAGGCTGAATATCGCGCCTTGGCTAATGCTACTGCTGAGCTTACTTGGATTGCCTTTGTACTTCGTGATGTTGGCATATATCTTTCCTTTCCTACTACTATCTATTATGACAATCAACCTGCTCTTGCTCTTACCTACAATCCTATCATGCATGCTCGAACCAAGCATATCGAGATTGATTTTCACTTTGTTCGTGAGAAGGTGTCCTTGGGGTTGTTCCATTTACGGTATATACCAAGTCGTTCTCAAGTGGCTGACATCTTTACTAAATCTCTCTCGTGCATCTCATTCTTTTCTGTGGATCAAACTGGGTTTAGGTGCTCCACCTCCACCCAGTTTGAGGGGGGCTGTAAAAGATAATCTCCTTAAGTCTATTTCCTCTACTTCTTCGAAGGAAACAGAGCTGTTGAAGAAGGCAGAGTCAGAGGAGTTTGAGCTTGAGTCTAAACCAGCACAGAAGATGATCACATCACGAGATGATGTAGTTTCCGTATACAATCAGTTTGATGCATTAGCTAATGATGTACGTACAAATACAATTGAGGATATCTAAAGTAGTTGGTTATATTAGCTGTACTAGTTAGTTTTTTGTTGAGTATGTTAAGCTAGAACAGCTCACGACGTGCTTAGTTTATTCTCTTCTTCACAGCTACAAGTATAAATAGCTTGAGCTTGATGTAATTCATTTTCTAAGGTTTTCAGATGAATTGAGAAGTAATTCACTCATCTTCTCTATTTCGTTTTTCCTCATTTTCTCATAACAACAAGATGGTCACAATCTCTAATCTACAATTGCATTAAGAATATAAGATAGCCTATCTACGAAGAACAATGGCCTGTATGGCTCATTTTGATGCGCAGACAAAAGTACTAGCATTATTTCACCAAATTACTTAGCCTTCTAAAGAGCTCAAAGGCCGGTAAATCCTTTGGCTTCATGTATGTTACATATGTTGTAATTGGTCATTGAATATTTTTTATTCATCACTTTCTATGATATTGTATGCATAATCATCTCGTCAGATATTGTTCTTTTTGAAAACTTGCCTGGAGAAAACTGGCAGTTAAAGCTTCTTCGTTGAAAGTTGCTCCAGTAATCCCGGCATTATTCACCTGTACAGAAGTGTATGCCTGTAATTGCAACTTCCCGTATTGGTTGACAAATGGCAGGGAAAAGATGTAATCGTACACGCGTGCATACCAATATATCCAGCTTTCCGATTCGAGTCTCTATGAATTTTGCAACAGATAAAATGCTGGAGCGATCGATGACATCCAGCTGATGAAAAAGTACGTAATCAGACAGACCAGAGTCTTTGACTTTTGGACTGCTTCAAGCCCTCTTTTCTCATCTCTAGATGTCAACACCACCACGATCCCGTTTGAAGCCAACTGCCTACATATTTCGAACCCAATCCCCCTGTTCGCACCCATAACAACTGCGTACCTACATGCCGAAGAAAGATAAGAGCAAGCAGTCTGATGGAGTTATCGCATCCAAGCATGCAGAAAACCCATTGGAGCATTAGGCTACCTCTTTGTTGATTCTGCCATTTGGTTGCAAGCTGTAGCCAGTGTGTGAAGTGCCCACTGTTGAACATGGGAAGGCAACTACACTCTTCCCATGGACTCGTTTATGTAAAAGCTGCAAGTTCATGGACTCGCAGGATACCGTTTCCATTGTTTCGCATTCATGTGCTTGTTCTTCTCTTGTCGCCGCCTGCGAATTCATGACAATGTATTGGGGACCATCGTTTGCAATTAGAACAAGGCCTATCCTGTTGGAGGACCACTTTCTAGTCCGTCGCTGTTCAATTGTTGGTCCATTCTAGAAGGAACCATGTTCTAAGGGTTATGCATAATTTACTACAAGCAGGGGTCGAAACCACCAAACCGAAACACGACCCGATCTGATATGAAATTTTGGATGTTTTATGGATCAAATAATCACTTAAATTCTTGAGTACTATAATGCTTCTGGATCGAGTCAAATTGTGTTTCGTGCAGCCCCAAAGAACATGTGTTCATTTTAATCTCTCTAAAAAAACATATAGATAAACATGATCGGAATGTTTGGGTTATAATCCTATATTGTTCTCGGATTGGGTATCACATAAACTCAACCTGACCCGACACATTGACACCCCTTGCTGGAAAAAAAAAATACATGCATGTCCATGAGGTTACTATTTACAGGAAAAAAAAATAGTTTGCTCGAGGAAATAAGATATCTAAAAGTAATGCTCAAGAGCATTAATAAGCATCGTATGAAAGATGAAAATATTCATATATTTCTAAAACTGAATTGATTATGATATTCACTTAACAGTAACGGCTCAATTTATTCACAGCACGACTTTTTCATGTGGAGATCCCTATAAAAGAAAATAGATTGTCTATATGACGTGTTGATTAATCGTACTATTCCGCCGACCCATCCTATAGGTTAAAATTATTCAGCTTGTGTTACTTTAGTAAGTTGGCAGGAAGCTTTTTAAGAGTACTGACATTCACTTGTATCTTTCCACAGTCTACCAACTTTATAGCTTTCTACTGCATTTTTCTAACTTTTATAAGAAAGTACAACTTTGATCTGAACGATACATATGTGAGAAGGGATAAAAACACTATAAACGTCATAAGTTATGTACGGTGTTTATTTTAATGCAAAAAATTTCATTCATACCATTTGAGTGTCACTTTTTTCAAAAAAATGATTACTTCAGTGTCAACTCTTATATTACTTATAGGAAAGTAGACATGGCCATTTTTTTATTAATTTCCAAGTCAAACGTGGCTCGCCAGATACCAAATTAGCATAAAAATTAAAATAAAAAACATAAATTTCAACCCCCCCACGCTGGTGCTACCTCTCGTCCTCCTCCTCCTTGACCTCAACTCCCCTCTACCCTTCTTCGACTTGCCTGAAACTGGCATCAGTGTTAAAATTTAGTTAATTTTCTTTATAAAAAAAAAAGAGGGGTCAAAAAGGGGAGGGCCGCTTAATTTAATCTTAAAAATTAAAAAGCCACATCACATAAAAAATAAATTAAAAATTCATGTGGAATAAATTTTTTAATTAAAAATACCACGTCTTTTTTTGGTCAAAATATATCGCCGTTGGCACTTAAATGATTTGGCAAAAACTTTTGGCACTAAAATGAGTATCATACACAATTTATGACACTTGTAGTATCCTTCTCCCCCTGTGAGAAAATTTGAGAATGAGCTGTACAATATATTTATAATTTAAACTAACTAGAATTAAGAATTGTAGTTAGCTAATTTGAAGGAATATTTTTTAGATTCTTTCCTTTCTTTATACTAGGTCATTGTAAATTTACGAAAAAGATATACATAATTGAAGAATAATATTTTCTCCCTTGAAATCTCTCTGTGTTAACATGGTATCGGAGCCAAAGGTTTACTTCTCCTGAAAACTGTGGTCCTGCTTTCTCTATTGTGCCGTCCAATGTGTGTCCTACTTGATCTTCTTCATAAGTTATATGCGGTTATTAGAAAGAAACGTCGCAAAGAAGGATCACTTGGGAATCAAGCAGTGCAAAGTAGAATTCTGATCCAAACACAATATACCTTCTTCAAATTTCTCACATCTCACTTGTAAGATTTCGCGAGATTACCGTTAACTATTTTAAAAGTTTAAATTATTAGATAAATATGTCATTTATTATTTAAATATTATAATACTCCCCTCGTGCATAGGCTGAATTTTAATCTTAGCCCAAAGTGCGTAATATGTAATTCGAGAGATAAATATGAGTCTGGAAAGATTTGAGCTCAGGATATCCTGCTTCGATATAATGGAAGAGTTTGTGGGATTATCAGCCATTTATAGCTAGCAATGGATCGGCTCAACATATCTGCTTCTATGAGATGGCACAATGAGCACTCTAGGGATTACAAATGGCATATTCTTTTTTATGTTTTTTACTCTAGCTCATAAAAGCTTCTATTGATGATGCAGAAGCAAGTTGAATGAAGTAAAATTGCGACACAGACTTGTAAATTAGCTGAAGAGTGTCAGAACATTAGCTATTATGATACCAAAATTATGGCTGACGGATTCATTGGCCCCCTCCAACTATCAGACTCGCCCACGATTGTCAATGTTTCCTCGTCGGCGGGGAAGCTAAGAGGTAAGAAGTATATGATTATAAAGTTATTTCTCAGTAACTTAAGAAATTTACTCTCAAGCCATCACATTTGATGCAAAGCCTCATTTTTGCAAGAGAACACTAGAGCGTAACTGATCAAGCTCTGAGATAGACTTGTTCTCATGATATAGGTTTTATGAGAGTTTGAAGGGAAATGGTCTAAAAGTCATACATCTTTTGTGTCTTTGTCAATGTAGTTCTAAACTTTTTAATTGTGCCAATTAATTCTATATCTTTTCACATTTTATCAACTGAACTCGTTCGAGCAATTTTGATCGAAAGTCACTGACATGAATGCCGGTCATCCTATGTGGCATGACCAGTACTTATGTTGAAAATTTTAAACATTAAATATATATTTTGAGATTATTTATTTATTTATATTTTTTATAGCCTTGGTTGACGTGGTCGTTAGCCATAGCCGATGGAATTGAACTGTCGCCTAGTGCGGGCAAGGCCCTCGAGCCCTTCACTAGTGGCCAACATAGGATGGATGTCATTCATGTCAGCGATTTCCGGCCAACATATTATTAAAAATTATCCATGGTAGTGCCATCCATGCCACATGGAATGGACATTGTGTGTGTACGTGATTTTGGACCACAATTGATCGGAAAACATAAGAATATCTGGGATTCATTTGGCATAATTAAATAGTTTAAGATTAAATTGATAAAAGTGCACTAGATTTAAGGCTTTTTTGATAACTTTTTTAAAGTAAGGATATTGTCTAAAAAAAGAAAAAGAGATTTCTCGCTGTGCTTTCTATAGAATGAATGAATTCTCTAGTATCTCTATTTACTTTTAAGCCCGAGTGAAGCATGTTTGTCAAATTCATTGCCGTCATATCGTACTTCCAAGAAGTTAATTATTTCGGCATGTTCAATCTAGAACTTTATTCTATTGAAAATACTCTTGCATATTTACATCATTTCGTGGAAAATGTGACGCATCTTTTTGTCTATTTAAATATGGGTTCGTAGTAAGGTTTAACAAGAAAAGTGGGTGGCTTTCCCTTTGAGGGATCTATTGGAGGCGGAGGACTTTAAAAAATTTGGTTTCCGAGCTGTGGGACCACAATATGCCAAAAATTGGTCTCTTCCTCCGTCTTCTCCTTGTGGCCCGATGGAAAGTTCTCCTTCTTGCCATTTCTGATAGAAGGGGCCTTTGGCCTTTCGCTTTCTTCTCAAGCGTCTATTATCCTTGCCTTCTTCTGATGCCAACCGAACTTAGCATTGGCAAACTAGATCTTAGGGACATGTCTTGAAATTACATTTTTGAAGTAAACCAATGGATGGCCCTCGCTCTTATCTGAAGCTTATCTCTTTTGGAACTTTCTTCCTTACCCGGTACATATGGCCTCATTAAAAGGATGGTTGGAGCGATAGAACTTCCTGCTTATTCCTGAGAGTGGTCAAACTTGATGAACATTGAGCCATCCTTCTTTTTGGAGAACTTGGACTCTGTAGCTTGAATGGGTTTGGTGTTGTGGAGTAACTTTTCATAGTTTGTCACCAAGCGTCTTGAAGAAATTTGATGAACTTGGCTTGGGGGATTTGCCTGGGCACATGCACCCATGATTGTGTTTGGTTGCTGTTAACAGAGATGAACGATACATGTTCTGTTGAAGAGAGCTTAAGATCCAAAACACGGTTTTGAACTCGATACTTCATTTGGTAATGAAGGTTTGCTACAATGGACTCTGGTGTTTAAGGTGCCCTAGTAATTTGTTGTTGGACCTTCAAGGCATTTAATAGGTGAGGATTCAATAGTGCCATTTCAAAGTTTTAAGAACAGGGTAACAAAGATTGTACCTGTATCGAGGGTGATCTCAACTATATTAATTGCAAGCATGCTAGTAATCGAGAAATTGAGTATCAAGTACTGTCATGCAGGCTACTACTGGAAGGCCTTCCTTGCCATAGAAAGTCAAGCTAGACGAGCTACAATAAAATGGAGGGAAAATTGTCAAATAAGTCCTAAACATTTACTTATTTTGTCGATTCAGTCCTAAACATTTTCCAACTTTGTCAATTAAGTCATTCCGATGGATTTTGGCCAGAAAATACCTACGTGGCCCGACCAGACCTCGCTAGCGACGATGTAGCGAAAAACTTTTTTTTCTTTTATTTCTCTTCTTTTTCTAAAAAAAAAATAATAATTGGCAAGTGAGCTTCACCAGTCGCGAGCGAGGGTCGGGGGAGGCTAGCGAAGCCTAAATCTAGGCAAGGCAGCCCCATATCTAGGCAACGACCAGCTGCCCCCCAGAGGGTGCGCTGGTTTTCATACGATTTCCAATGATCCAATCGTTGAATTGAGCTAATTGTTTGAGACGATCTTCTTCTCTTCTTGATCTACAATTACATCGGACAGATCTTCTAAATTATCTCCTTACGAAAAGTTATTGGTGTTTTTTTGTTATTGGTGTCTCCTGTCTGTTGCGATTTAAAGAACCTGGGTAAATAAAAGTTCCAATAACTTTTTGTAGGGAGCTTATTTAGAAGATCCTTCTGGTGGAGTTGTAGATCAAGAAGAGAAAAAGTTTTCTTCTAAAAATCAGCTCAATCCAATAGTTGGACCATTGGAAATCTTCGGAAACCAATGCATCCTCTAGGCATGGGGCAGTTGAGCGTTGCCCAATTTGGGCTCCGCCGGTCTCCCCCTACCATCGCCGGCTGAGGGAGAGGGCGAGGGCGACAGCAGCCTCCCCATCCCCCGACGTCCTTGCCCACGGCCGGTGAGGGCCAGGGTAGCTATATCCGTACTTTTGTATAAGATGTTGGCTAATTAACAACAAACGTACTCGATGACACTTATCCGTATGCAACAATTACTTCCCTTTTCCCTATAAATTCGCATCTTATTCAACCCATTTCCATGTCGATTTCAAGTTCATCGTCAATGGCAGACTCCAAGTCTAAGAGGTAATACTCTCACCAACCCTCAAACCTTTTCTTTTGCTTCCAGATATTTTCCCATTTTAAGTGTGCTCATTTATTTTTCTTTTTTGGGCAGGTATGCAGTTGTTACAGGATCAAACAAAGGCATTGGATTTGCCATATGCAAGCTCTTGGCTTCCAAAGGGATTGTGGTGGTATTGACCGCAAGAGATGAGAAGAGAGGACTGGAAGCTGTGGACAAACTCAAACTAGAGAATATCGAGCACTCCTATGGACGTACCAGAATATCGAGCTTTCCAAATTGGCGCTTAATGAAGTCTGCGAGAGATGAAACGCTGGCAGGATTGGAGACGTCGAGCTGATGGAAGAAGACATGGTCAGAGAGGCCAGCTTCAAGTCCTCTTTTCTCATCTCTTGAGTCAATCCTAAACACTACATCTTCTTCCATCATTGCCGATTCAATCCTAAGTCTTTTTTTTTTTTGGTCAATTCAGTCTTAAACATTTTTAAATTTTGCCAATCCAGTCATAAACTTAAACTTTTTGAAATATTGCCAATTCAGTCATAAACCTTTTGAAATCTTGCCAATTCGACCTTGGAAATTTCAAGTTTTAGAACCGAATTGGCAATATTTCAAAAGTTTTTGAACTGAATTGGTAATATTTTAAAATGTTTAAGACTGCAAAATTTAAAGGTTTATGAGTAAATTGGCGAAAGTGCAATAGGTTTAGGACTTTTTGGACAATTGTCCTTCTCTAATATTTTTGTCCGAGCAACGAAATAAGTGGTAGTACAGGCTGAGGTTCTTACTGAATAGGCTATGTTCTTTTCTTCATGCAATGAGAGATAGAGGTTATCACCAGCTAGTCGTGTGACTATCGGGCTATAAAGGAGGGATCTTTCTTGGTTGTGGGTTGCGAATGCAGGAACAGGATGCTACTAAAGTCAATTGGAGTGAAAATTTGTGCCGTCTTATGAAGCGACCGAAGCATGCATCGACACCAATTACTATGGGGCGAAAAGGATGGTGGAAGCGCATATCAGCCTCCTCCAACGGTCCGATTCGCCTAGGATCGTGAACGTCTCCTCCGTCGCTGGGAAGCTCCAGGTAGACGCAAGCATACGGTACTAGTCTACTAGAGGTGTAACATACGGGCTCAAATCATGAAATTGAAGGAATATTGGGCCAGCAACTAGAGGCCCAAACACCTACTCAGCTTTAATAAGCTTCAGGAAGTTGTCTTCTTCCTCTTGCAGTTGTCTTCTTCACGCGACGGGAGAAGGGAGAAAGAGAGAACGGCGAAACATGAGAAACAGAGGAAGAAGGGGGGAAATCACGGTGGTCGGCTGGGGGATATGTGCCCAAACAATGAAAATTAAGGAAACCTAGTGTTTGGGTCAGCAACTAGGGACCCAAACAGCCCAAATAAGCATCGTTGCGTATTCCAGCAAATTACATTTGTAAGGGGTTTTCCCTGATCGATCGCCGCCGCCATTTTCCTTCCTCTCTCGTTTGTCTCTCTTTCTCGTGTTTCTCTGTTCTCTCTCTCTCTCTCTATCCCTTCTTCTATCTCATGAAGGCAACTTTTCGAAGCTTATTGGGGCTGAGCTTGCTGTCCCAACTAGTCTACTAGATTCCTTAGTCTTTCATTACTGGGGGCCCTCTATTACTTAAAAAAATGTTCTAAAACGATTAGTTCATTCGCATTTTGTAGTAAATCTCCGAGCTGTGAAACTATATCCAAAGCATTTGGTAGAGCTCAAATCTTTGTTATCTGGGTAGAGTTCAAGTGTCATATTGATCTATGACCATACTACAGTGTTAAGTAAATGTATCAGTTGAGCCTCGATAAGGTTCTCTCATAACAATTGGTGATTTTTCACTTCAGGGTATATCTAACGAATGGGCCAAAGGAGTGCTGAGCGACATCAAGAACCTCACAGTGGAGAAAGTGGACGAGGTCGTGAATGTCCTTCTCAAGGAATTCAAGAATGGTTCGACTGCAGTCACATCCGCATATGTCATGTCAAAAGCAGCCCTCAATGCCTACACTAGGGTTCTCGCCAAGAAGTTTCCAAGTTTCTGCATCAATTGCGTATGCCCCGGCTCCGTGAGAATAGACATCAACAACAACATAGGCATCTCGTCCATTGAGGAAGGCACGGAGGGTCCCGTGAAGTTGGCACTTTTGCCCAATGGTGGTGTCACAGGTTGTTTCTTCGTTAGGAAAGAATGATCAGAGTTCTGATGGAAAGATATGACTTATCTTTGTTGGATCCTTAATCCAACGTTTGGCTTATATGTGAAATAATTATGTGCTACAAATTGTAATACCAACTTATGATGCGCAGCCGGCTAAGGAATAAAGAAGCAAAACCCAATGTGCTTGCTTCTGTTTCTCTCTTTCTCAGTAAGACTTTCTCTCGCCTCCGCAGGTGAAATAAATAATATAAAATAAGTTTGCCCTTATTTTTTTCTCTTGGTGAACGAGAGTTTTTTTCTTCTTTTTCCCTTTCCTTCGTATATGTCCAAAAGATGAGCCCTCCTCCTTATTGATAGAACAAAATTCTATACTCCAAAAGAGTCGCCTCTTCATTATTTGTATGGTTCAATCTTGTAGATTTATAAAAAAAAAATTCAATCTATTTATTTACGGGGATGCTTGGAATGAGGAGATGTGCCTTTATTTTTATAGATAGGGCAATTATCGATGGATGAAATTGTACGTCTATATGATTTTTGATAGAACCATAAATAGAGTTGCTCCATTTTTCTTATTATTTTTGCACCTTTTAAGGAATGCTCGACATTTTAGAATTCCCAACTTTGCTTCAGCATCATTAGCTGGAAGAGTTTAATGAGGATTTAACTAATTAATCATCTTGTCGTCACTAGAATCAGAATTCTCTCGCTGATGAATTACATTAGTAAGTGTTGGAGTTGACGAATATTTCGAAGATCCTTATTTCTCATACCGGGCAATGCCCACGAGTTTAAGAAAACCAAAATATGAATCAATTACTAGTAAACTCTACACACGAAAGAACGGTTGTTCCGCGAGTGAGTGAGCGGGCGGGGGTGCGGGGGCACGAGGGCAACAGCCCTATAGCAAAAATATATGATATATATTTATATTTCCTATTTTAGAGTGAAAATAGGACATATATATTTATGTTTCATATTTTAGTATGGAAATAGGCTATATACTTTATGTTTCTTATTTTTAGCGTGGGATAAAACAAAAATTAATGGACTTAGGGTTTTGAGCCTAATGCTATATATTCTGCTTTGTAGGAGATTCTTATAACCTTTTGAACCATCGGGAATATGGTGAAACTCTTTACAAAACATAGCCCTAATTTTTTTTCTTACATGATCTTCTTAATTTGGTTTGCGATACACCCCATTTCCCTTTAGTAAAGGATGTGAGTTTGCTCTTCCTCTCTTTCTTATGGATATCTTTAGTCCTGTTTGCTCTGGGTTAGTAGCCTGTCGCCTCTACTTCATTTGCATTTACTCCAGTAAAATAAACCCCGCATGAAGAGCTGAGCTTCTGTTCTTGCATTGAAAGAAACGCTCCATTTAGAGCTTTGACGCCATTGGCAAAGTTCTTTCTTTCCCATGAGTCAGGCTGAGGAAGTGCCGCGGCAAGCTACTGGATCAAAAAAAAAAAAAAGTCGAGGCACTCGTAAACATTTCATTTGCTACCACCATGCTGTCGTTGCCCACGGAATTGTTCAGACTAGTGTATGTTACAAAGACTAAACAAAAAAGCCCCGAAGAGGAGCGGAGAAAGGAAATCAGATCATTCCTTGACATGGGAAGGCGAGGTAGGAAAAGACGAGAAACTGGAGACTTGCTTCCTGTAAAAGAAGAGGCCACTTGGGCCACCCTGAGGAAGCAGGGCCAGCCAAACGGGGCTCTCAGCCCCCTGTGAAGGAGTCGAGAGTCCGGTGTTGCAAGTGAGGTCAGTCTTGACGAAGCCAGGGCACACGCTGTTCACCAGGAAAGACGGCAGCCGCTTGGCCATGATCCTTGTGTATGCATTCAAGGCTGCTTTTGAGACCTTGTATGCGGAGACATGGGTTGGCCAGCCCCTCTTCCCAAGGTCCCCTTCTTTGAAATCCTGCAGGAATGACTCCAGGACTTGGTCCACTCTCTCTTCTGTGAGGGTCTCGACATCGCTCAATACCTGCTTCGGCCATTCTCCCGGTATGAGCTGCACCGGCAGAGAAGAAAATTACAAGAGAATTTCTCGGCATATATTGTTACATATGACTATCGTTTCGAACCATATTAAACAATCTTTAATAGGCTCTGCGAAAAAGGTTAAGAAAAGGGATTGTCGATTTACCTCTAGGATCCCTAAAGTGGAGCTGACATTCACGATTCTCGGTGAATCAGACAGTCGGAGGAGCGGAAGGAGCGCTTCGGTCACTGATTTGGCACCATAATAATTTGTCTTCACACATTCTTCCGTCATTCCATAGTCCTCAGTCGATATCTCTTTCCAAACTTCCTCGCCAAGTGGCTGAAATCGGAAGAACGAAACTCATGTGCCTTGATCATATAAAGAAGCTGGAAAAAATGTGCACACACTAGCAGCAGAGAACCAAAAAAACCCATGAATCAAAGGAAAAGCACCAAGTAGGATATACAGTACCCATCTCTCTTGATTAGCATAAGAGGCCCACGAGATTCATCAATCATCAAATACAATGATTCCCGATAGCGCATCTAGTTCTTTGGTGTTACATGAACAAGAACTTAAGACCTATGCATGACTTACAAAGTCACCACCAGCACGTTCGACGGCGTCGGACAGAGCATTACGGTCCATGATGTTTCCAACAATTCCTGCATTATTTACCTGCAGATAAAACAATATAATACGGAGTCAATTGGACCCTAGGATGAGAAATATTCAATTCCTCCCACAAGATTTCAAATCAAAATTAAAACTGAAGAAGAGAGGATGAGAAGAAAGAATGAGCTGGATTACCAAGATATCAAGCCTACCAAACTGGGCAGCGACGAAACCCACAAGCGAAGCAACACTAGCAGGATCGGCCACATCGAGCTGATGAAAGACGACGGCGCTGCCCGAAAGGCTGGCATCGTTTTGGAGGTCTCGAGCTGCCCGAAGTCCTCTCTTCTCATCTCTGGCGGTCAAGACGACGGTCACTCCAGTCGAAGCTAATTGCCTGCATATCTCGAAACCGATCCCCTTGTTCGATCCCGTCACGACTGCATACCTGCGATAGAGTTCCGTTGAAACCATGGATAAGTCTAAAGACTCTGAACCCATAGAGTCAACATCGTCTTTTCGCGCAGAAGGAAAATAACAAAGCGAGAGAGAGAGAGAGAGAGAGAGAGAGTAATGTAGACCTCTTGGTAGCAAGAAAAGTTGATGCTTCGGCCATTGTTCAATTTCTTGGTAGGAGAAAAGCACAGCTTATATTGATAAAGCATAGCGGATTGCTCTCCCAAGGCAGCCGTCCAATCCTCGATCGGAAAGCTACTCTCCCAAGGCAGCCGTTCGATCCTCGCTCAGACAGCTGCCTTTTTTCTAAAAAAAAAAGTAAAAAAAAATGGGCCTCCTATTAAAGTGGAGCCCACTCCTCATCTCTATCAGATCCCCTACTTTGCTGATGTCAGTAAAGCTGAGAATCCTTGTTTAATCTAAAATAAAGCTACATAGGATCGAAAGAGAAAAACGCATGCTAAAGTGAGGACTTCCATGTGGCTCAAAAAAAAATTACGGATTTCTAACCATCTTGTTTGCTACGACATAGTTGAAGACATGTTAACCGTGATTGGGAGATTTTAGCTTAGGTTATAGCTACAGCAAAGATTAGCACTACCCATTTTACCAAACGGAGTTTACTACCCCCATCAATCGAAGGGGAAAAATTAATATGTTTTCTCATTTTACATTGCAACAAGATGGCACATTGAGGGCCGATCGGACATGAGTCACTTGCTTTATATGATGATCATTTTGATGCCTCAATTAGTCTCAACCGTTGATTTGTGAAATTGAGATTTTTGTAAGTCACTAAGATATTAAGGGAAACATGACACACAATAGAATATCTTCACCCATTCTGACCTGAATTCGCCTTCTCAAGTCGAGAATAGAAACATCGGCTCGACGAAGTTAGGGCAGAGTAAGAATAACTTGCTCGTAGCTAGAGAGCTTAAGCAAGCACGAATGCAAAAACCAAACCAAAGGCCTTCGCTCGGCGAGGCATGACGTCCTCAGTGTGTAGCAACCATTGGAAAGTGTGTTCCTGTGATCCATGGGAAAATATTCATGGAGAAACTACATCACGGAGCTGTTCTATAGACACCCTGAACATCTTCGAAGTCAGGTAAGTTGAATCTGCAATATCATTTCCATCGTAAAGGGAGTAATATCGACAATTGGCTCGATGCACAAAGTTTAGGAACTGACGGGATTGAGTTGATATATTGTCCAAAATTTTAAGTTTAAATTAAAATAAATTGAAAAGTTTATAACTAAATTGGTACAGCTACAATAGGTTTAGAACTTCTTGCGTAATTTTTCTAAATAGTCAATAGGCAAAATAAGACAAAGGTAGAATTATTCTACTGTGAAATAGCGTTTGCTGTGCAAGAATTACATGTATTTCCTTTCCAAATAAAATTGGGATGGTGTCCTTGTCATTTTCATTATCGTCCGTAGCTTTCTTGGATGGGATCTGCTAACGTGAATTCACGTTAGCAGATTCTATCCGTCAAAATCCCCCCTAATACCCGGGGGGGGGGGGGGGGGGACCTTGAATGGTCCAAACATGGGGACTGCCACGTCAGGGGATCGTAACTTGTGTACCCTAAGTACATAAAGAAGCTAAAGAGAGAGAGTGGCCATTCCAGGTGCTAAGAAGCTAACATCAGGATCCCCTGACGTGGGCGGTCCCATCATTAGTGATATTTTTCCTGATGACCCAATATCTGTGGTCGAAAAAAATCGCACAGAACAAAAGTCTCTTGCGGAAGATGTCTGGTGCGTCAGAAAGTTCAGAGCTAGTTGGCTTTTCCTTTTTCAACAGTTTGACGCACTTACACATTACAGTTAGGAACCAATGGAAGAATCAACAAAGAGGTACCCTCAAATGGGTTTATGCATCCATACGTCCATCATCCCATCAATTTGTTTGTTCTTATTGATCTCTAAGAGCTTTCTTATCCTTCTTTTCCGGTCTTTAGGTACGCAGTCGTTACAGGTTCGAACAAGGGAATTGGATTTGAAATATGCAGGCAGTTGGCTTCAAATGGGATTGTGGTGGTGTTAACATCTAGAGATGAAAAAAGAGGGCTTGAAGCAATTCAAAAGCTGAAAGACTTGGGTCTGTCCGATTACCTAGTTTTTCATCAGCTCGATGTCTCCGATCCCTCTAGCGTTGTAGCCCTTGCAAATTTCATCAAGACCCAACTCGGAAAGCTAGATATATTGGTATCTATGCATTTCCAATCATTATTTGACTCTGCCTTTTGTCAGCCCAATACTGAAAACTCGCAATAAACAAGGGAAAATTTTGTGCAGGTGAACAATGCTGGCGTTACTGGAGCCATTATAGACGGTGATGCTTTAAGGGCCTCGGGTTTTGGCAAGGCAAGTTCTCAAATTACTGATTTTCTAACCTTTGTAACGGTTGAGTAGGTGATGATTACATGAATGTCGGAACTGGAAGTAAAGATCACGCAAAAATCAGAACGGATTTTAGGACAAATCATCTAATTTTTTTCCTAAAGTCAGTCTTTTTGCTGCCATGGCGCTGGTAACTGATGCTTGGTTTCTCAAGAACCTGGCTATCTGCAAATCAAATAATGTTTTACTGGTGTTGGTACCTTTTTCTGTACAAACTGCGAGGAAGTAAAGCAGGAAGCATCTCCTTATGCAACATAAAACAATCACATTTGAATAGACGGATTGCACACTAAGAGAAGGAAACCCACCAACTTTTTGAAAGTTGAGATAAATGAGTTTATAAGTGGTTAGTCTTCCAATATCGATTGATAAGAACTCAGGAGGAACTTTCTTCTTGTTGATGCAGGAAGGTGCCCAAATCAATTGGAACGAAATTATGACCCAACCTTATGAAGCAGCTGAGGCATGTATTGAAACAAACTATTATGGGGCCAAACGAATGGTGGAGGCTCATATCAACCTCCTCCAACTATCTGAATCGCCGAGGATAGTTAATGTCTCATCCAGCATGGGGAAGCTTGAGGTTAGCACAGGTTCATAGACTGGGCTGTTGAAAATTTAAACTTAGATTAATGAGGTACGCAGGCCACATTTTCAATGGCCGATGAAACACGCAAAGAAGATATAGTATTGAGTTGTGCTCCATCTTTCGCAGGCCTGCTTTTGTCATGAGAGAAATTCAGAATAGGCAAATACATTTCCATGCTGATGCTGTCTAGTTTATCTTTTCTTAGTATTCATCCGTATGGATTTTGTGAATGTTATCTACATTCTGGGCGATTGCATTAGGTCTGGCTCTTGCCAACGCAAAGGATGACCTTTCTTTGGACAACGACAGAGAGAGGGTTCGCCGGATGGTGACCCTCACCTTGACCATTTTGTGGAATTAGCTAACTTCTAGGATGAGGACACGTATTGCTGGGTAATTAACAGACTGTAACACATTGAAGCCTTCACTCCTTTTTGTTTTCGTTTTCTTCTTTTCTGGATTTGCATCATATGCATTTAGATTTGCATTTGTAGCGCTGTCTAATCCCTGGAGGGAAGCTCCTTTACGTATGTTTTGGGTGATCTACGCTGAGGATTTGTTAATTTTGGTGATTTTTTCCTGCAGAAATTGTCTAATAAATGGGCCAGGGAAATTCTGAGTGATCCCGAGAATATCACGGAAGAGAAAGTCGACGGGATCGCGAAGGCTTTCCTCGAAGACTTCAAGGACAATTCATTCGAAGCCAAAGGCTGGCCTGCCTTCATGCCTGCTTACATCATCTCGAAAGCGGCCATGAATGCTTACACTAGGATTCACGCAAAGAAGTACCAGAGTATCATCGTCAACTGTGTTTGCCCCGGATTTGTCAAAACAGACGCCAACTTCAACACTGGCATCCTGTCGGTTGAGAAAGGTGCCGAAAGCCCAGTGAAGCTGGCACTTCTTCCAAATGGTGGTCCTTCTGGTTGCTTCTTCGTTAGGAAGGAAGAGTCAGAATTTTGACGGAAGATAGTAGTCATAGTCTTCCTCGTGAATGGGAAGGCTATCTCAGTTATCGAACCAAATGATGGTCTAGTTGCATATCATGGTCCTCAACAGATTAATATGTCATGTCCGACTGTCGTAGATGTTTTCTCTGAGAACTTTCTATCCTTCTTTTCGGTATTTAGGTACGCAGTCGTGACAGGTGCGAACAATTGGGATAAATTATAGGGTCTTCGTCTGGGAAATTTGCTTTTGTCACTGAATAGAGCAAACGCGGTCCGCCTTGGTTTGCTTCCAAGGGAATGGTTGTCCGTCCTAGTCAAAGATGGTCTCACTCTGACTTCCCATTGAGCTCCCATGCCAAATTGTCATGGTGCAGTAAAGATCCTTTAATCGAGAATTTGTGAAAGCATCGGGTACCAAGTGGTCGAGTCATGGCGCCCTGCCTTAATAAAGCATCCATAATGGAAGTGATTAATGAATGGTTCTGCCGAGTCACAACACAAATCGGTTGAATGACATCTGACTCATGCCGAGAGGTAGCATGAGGATTTTCTCAAACACTCGGGGCATTTAGCATATATTAAGGTAGTTATATCAGGATTTTTCAGTTGGATTACATAACACGTTTAATAGTTAAAACATGGATGCGTATGTAAGCATGTCTTGTTGCATTTGGCTGGTGATTTATTGGCATGAAGATTGACGTAACAAGAGGACACAAGCTTTCAGGGAAAGATGTACTGGAACAACAGCAAAATCGATCGTCTAAAGGCTAACACCCACCTTATGCAAAAACTGCAGTGATTCACACGACTCGAATGCCCGTACAAATAATCAAGAGTTAAGAATGTGATCACCCATAGGATATTCCTAGTCCTGAATCTTTCTTCATCATCGAACTTTACATGAGACTTCTTAGTCATATATGAGGCTCAAGTCAGCCCTATGGCAACACTTTATCTCGCACAGAATTTTATTGAACCACTGTGGGAAAGATTTGCTGGCAGAGGCTCTATTTTTCGTGAACAAGGGGGCTGTAGATAGGGTACCACATACTTCTTCTAACATATTGCACTGTTTCCTCCTGCATTCATATCAACAAACCATAAGTTAGCACTGCCTATTTGAGGTCGCCATGTGCAAGCTAATTCTGAACTATAAACCATGATTGTCCGTCCCTATCAGACGATGCAGCATGGAGAGTTTTTAAGTGCTACATCTAGAAAGATGAGGCAACAACTGGAAAATAATTGATCCTTCCAGGTGGTATGATCAATTTGAAAGCAATGCATCTCTAAAAAGTTCAGATTTTACTATTGAAGATAATTTTAAGGTCATTCATACCTTTGACATGTGCATCAGTTCTCGGGGCCCTATATCGCCATGTCCCTCCGCCAGTTCTTCTGCAACAGCTGCCCGTAAAACAGCAGCCCCAACTTCTGCTGTTATATGCCTAATGCTGCATCAAACAAGATATGATCAGCACAAGGCAAACCAGCTACAGCTGAAGCAGGACAGGAGCAAACCATATTGCATCAGCCCAACCTACATCCTCAAGAAAAATATTGCACTTGCATATCAACAATATTCCCACCAGATTTGATGGCAGTAACTCAGCATTGTGACCTTAGAATGTGCACAATTAGGAGATTGAAGCATTTAAACATTTTATGGTTCAGGTTGACCCAGATCTATAGGTGGGACGTTCCTTTTATGATGTCGACAAAAACAATATTAAGAGCTCCACAAGATAGCCTTACTGTAATTATGCAACAAGATAGGTAACAAGGCACAACTTAGGCATGCTTTTAAGAACCAAAAAGAGAGACTACTCTGATTAGGCTGGAAAGAATGGTTGATAAAATTACTGAACTATCCTATGAGAGACAAAGGCAACAAAAGAATAATAAGTATGCACTTCTAGCATTGCATCATTGCATCACTGTTCATATGATTGGTGGACGAACATACACAAAAGGGCAGAGAATATTACCTATTAATTGATGGATACAGGATGCCATTTTGAACTTCTTCATCCGTCATATAAGAAGCAAGGCTGGCAACAAGATGAAATTAGCAACTCATGGAACAAGAGATTATCAAGTCTTCAGTCATTTTGTCTTCAGGTCGGATGTAAATATTTGAACTTTTCAGTCACGCAGCTAAAGTTTTGATAGGATGACTCCCACCATCTATTATTAGCATGGCGAAAATTTTGCCAGCCAAGCACAGAAAAATTGGTCAAATATATACAAATAACTAAATGAATAGTAGTGTGCCTACCACTCAGCAGCTGCCTGTAACATTCCATCAGTGATAAATCGAGCACCAGATAAAAGGGTTCCCAGACCGATTCTGTTACAAAACAACAGAACCTCCATTAACAGTTCAAAATATAAGCGACTTTCTAGGGTAGAAAATATAATATTGTCCTAAAAGCACCAACCCAGGGAAAAGGTACATATTATTCGCTTGATTTACATGACCGACTCTTCCATTTCCTGCCAACATATACATATGCTAGTAGTTAAAGAAGTTACACACTTGTGGGAGTTCAAAATTTATACATGTAAGGGAGTTATCATTATGATTTTGCTTTAGGAACAAGAGAGAAATCCTTCCATGCATTGACAGCATCAGTAAGAAGACAACATACCGAGATCAACATTTGCAAAAGGGCTTCCACTGGCAAAAACAATATTTTCTCCAGCATGCTTAAAAGCATCAGCAGCAGAGCATTCAGCTTTTCCATAGATTGATCAATTTTGTGTTAGCAGAGAAATGGAAAATAGACCTCAACAAGACAGCATACAAATATTCTTAGAAAGAATTTGATGTCAATCCAAATGAGTACCATTGTTTGTGGGATTGGACATGGCAAAAATAGCAGGTTTAGGCGAATCAGATTCTCTCATAGCCTTAAGCACCTGATCAGTATGCCAAAAAAGTATACTTTCGTAAACATCTGATATCCAGTACAACAACCCAAATAAGTAGACATAGCCCGGTATGGAGAACCTGTGGCAAGTTACTATTGTACGAGAACAGACACCGAAATGATTCATATCAGAATACATTCCTAAAAGATGATACAGGATACAGCTGGGCACAGTTTATGATGAGTTAGACTTGGACCCATGAAGGACGGGAGAGCAAGAAGCATGTGAGGGGGAAGACAGTAGAAATCTTATCAGTCAACTTAAAGCCAGAGATACACACAAGGACGACAAAATGGTTGAGCCAGATGCCTCCAAAGTTGGAACACAAACTGTTGCCATCAAATGCAGCAAACTAATGTACATAGTCATCACTCACCAAAATATAATAAACTAAGAGGAAAAATAATGCAGCATGCCTAACTTGACCAGTTATAAGAAGTGCCAAAACTTCTATCCGTATGTGACATAATATAAGTAATATCTTTCATATCTTAGCATAAAGTATGAGAAAACAAAGAGAATGACAGTCATTATCAAGTCTATACCTCCTCATTAAAGATACCGCCAACTCCAGACAAACCAAGGAGCACATGGGGTCTGACCTTTCTAACCTGCACAGAAAGTTCTCAGCAACTAAAATCCCGATACATGTATACAATCATAAAATCTCCTAGAAATTAAAGACCGCATGCAAGCAATGAGGTTTTCCCTTTATTGATCTGGAGTTGACAAGAAGACAATTTTGGACCTCATGACGCCAAAAGCTAGTGTCCTATTGACCTTACCACTTCAAGTAGGTTGGCTCCCTCTGCAAGACCATTGATATCTCCTGGGTCTTTAGCAAATGGTGCAGCAGCAGGATCAAGATTCTTTCTTGCTTTGCTGACAAGACCCTGCATCCCATTAAACCTGGTAAGGCGCTGGTACTGCATACTATTCCACATTCCGAGTGAGAAACAATAATTCATAATTGACTAGTTTGCCTCTCATGTCAATGATATGTGGGGAATACTTTTATGGAAAATAACCAAAAGGAAGCAAAGTATGAGTAAGAATGCCAACACTCCAAATAAATGAGTCTGTTGGCTGCCTGCGTCTGTATCAAACAAAGTCAAGGACTTGCCGATGCAGGCAACTTGGATATTAAACATGTTCCGGTCACAACAGGAAAGCTATAATGAAAATAGTTAGCCCAAAATCATACATCTTTGTCGAGCAAATAAAATTGACTATTTGCAGCTGCTTCACTATTTCCTGCCATTCTTGAAACAGCCTGTACAGCCTGCTTAAGAACACCGAGCCCCGCACTGAAAGCCAAATTGCACACATGATAAGATTGGAAAACACAAGTAGAGTATTAGAACATGTAGCTCACTCATAGATAACCATTTGTGTAGGCTCTAGTCTGACCTCCCAGCACCCACTACAACAATCTTCTGCTTCACAAAGTCTGTCAATGGCCGACCTTGGGCTCTCACCGTTCCCAACAATCCTGCAAGTGCAACACCAGCTGTTCCCTGTGACATAACGAGGCAAGAACGATAAAAAAAAAATAGCAGTAAGTGACAAAATTAATCCACAGTCATAGGTGAGACACAAGACCCTTAGGATAGTTTACATTTTCAGCATACTTTTTTATATAGCTAACCCATTGAGTGCACTTTATAGAAGTCATCAGGGAGTAACTGAGGCAGGACCAGGACAGGAAAGCGATCCTAGCCCTTGCTCCACTTCATTGATTACTCGCCATGCCTAAGCCCTTGAGTTTGATGTCTCTTTACTATGATTTATTCTTCTCAGATAGCACTTGTGAGCTGGTTGGCCTTCTTTCTTTGAAATTATATACTCCACACCCTTTCTTTTAATTGATACAACAATCAAATATGTACAAGTGCTCACCTGTATGTCATCGTTGAACATGCAAAACCTTGTACGATATCGTTGCAATGTCTCAAAAGCCCACTTAAATTGAAAATCTTCAAACTATGAAAGTTCAGCAGAAGTTTTAGTAAGATAGTCCAATCAAAAGGGACAGAAAACAGGTACTTTTCAACAAATGACCTGTACAATTGCCTTTGGCCAACGTGTGAATACAGCTTCCATAAATTCATCAACAATTTCAAGATACTCTTCTCCTTCCAACCTGGGTTGTCGAAGCCCTAAATCTGTTTGTGAAAACCTTTGTGAGACTTTTACCGGAAAAATAAATTTTTTTATGAGACTATGCCCTTATAATGTTCACTTACAGAAGCAGAAAAATTTCAGGTGTACAATATTGACTAAGAAGGTTCCTAGTAAGTTGTTGCAACCAGCCATTAATTATGAACAGGATCCTAACGAGATTGAGAGAACTTCACCATTGCATAGCAATTGAGAAATTATTTTGACAGCAGCAATATCTTTCCATCAGAGACAGAGAACATGAAGTTTTGAGAACAAAAAGCATGATTCGAAAGCAGAAGATGAATGCAACTGTTACTCACAAAGCCGATCTTCAAGTAGTTTCTGATTATTGGTACCGACATCAAGCATGACGGGGAGTATCTGCCAATGATGGACATGAACAAATTTTTTTCTGATCAGTATAAAGTTTCCATTACAGAATTACTTACCAAGAGTCCTATCGTGTCCATATCACATTAGTGCATCATTTTCCAAAGGTTTTCGCATAATATCAATTAATACATAGAATAATATGTATATCACTCATACAATATCTCCTGTGCAGGTCAATCAATGGCTGTTAAATGGTTAATCACATTGCAAGTCTGCAAGGGAGTTAGTGTCTGCGCACGCATGTGCCAGCGTGCACATTGGCATGTAAAGAAGGAGGACAAAGAATTGACTATGCTCCCCAAACACCCAGGGCAGAATGGAAATGCGTTTGCATTGAGATTAGAAATGAGGAACACCCTTCAGGGAAAATCTACCAAAGTAGGCATGCTCGACAATGAACTAGAATGCATAAAGTTTCTTTCATTTTTCCACTATGAGGTGTGGGATGGATTGGCAGTGAAGGACTGTGAACAAGGAAAGGATGGATAGTCATACTCGCTGTGGGTTAATACCGGCAGCTGCAACATACATATCTAGCTTTCCAATTGGTATTCCAATTCCCTGAACTCCAAGGTCACCAAGCCCAAGAATCCGACTACCGTCTGTGAGCACTATCATGTCTACCTGCGATTGTTGGGAAAGCAGGCATTAAAGACATCACAACTGCGGTGAGGAGAAGAAAGGAAGCAGCATGATGGACAAACTTGAACTTTACAAGTATCAATGAGATGCAGTTAAGGACCAATTCACGATACACTGATAATCATCTGCATGGTTTGAACTTTTATTGATTTAACGACCATACTCACCACATATGATTTCGAGAGGTACAAGTTACCTGTACCTAAGATATTTTAACCGGTTTATCAAACTGAAACTTTGTGGAGATAAAAAGGAGTATCTCCCATAAATTGGAAAGGATTCCACAATGTTTCCAAAACAATGCTACCAAGGCTTTCCACTGAGCAAATCTTTTTAATAACGGTTCCGTAATATTTTTGGCAAAGGGAGAACACTTCCACTTTTAGCAACCCTGGTGGAATCAAGATAGATTCAGTGGGTCAGTGAGTGGGAAACTCCACATGGACTCAATTTCAAAACCCCAAGCTAAAACTGGACAACCTTCTGTACTGCTTACAAGCGTCAAAGAATAACCGTTCCAGCTTAAAGTATACCAAGAGGATATAAATAAAGATCAGCATGTACTGTAAGATTGGACACGAAGAGAGTCAAAGGTAAATGTCTGAGAGAATGAAATTACACCTTCTGAGCAGGCCAGTTGTAGATCATGGACATCATTTCTCCCTTATCCTTTGCGCTGAAGTACATTCCACGAGGACGTCTAAATAAACCTGAATAATTTTGGCAGACTAGTCCTACAGTGGGGGTATAGATTATTGGGGCAAAATCTTTAATGTTGTCAATTAGAACCTGGACAAAAGCAAAATAGCTTTCTCAGATAAGAACTAGAACAGATTTACTTTCTGGCCACTCAAGACAGATTGCTGCCACACTCACTCGGTAGTATAGCGTCTCATTCCTGTCATGCAGCCTATTTAGTATCCTCCACTTTGACAATGATGAAATGCTCTCTGGTTCATTACGAGTATTTCTCTCTAATGACCGATATGATTGCACTACAAAATTAAGCAGCATCCATCGATCAAAATTTGCTAATAAATACATCTGCAAACTCAACAAGCTTCAGAACAAAATTTTCAAGGTTAAAGCAACTCTCTGAAAAAGAAATTCAAATGAGAAATAAAGTGCAATTAACAAGATTTTAGTTCCTAATGAAGTGCACTGGAAGAATGGCAACTGACACAATGCACACTTTACATTAGAAAAAAGACAAGGTTCTACCTGCTAAAAAGTGCAGCCAGCCCATCAGTGCGATTACAGATTGGAAGTCTCTTGATGAAAATGGTTCTACTTTAATTGCTTTTTACCTTTCATCCTTGCATATTCTGTAATATTATGCATGCAGCCATCCAAATTCTTTCATTATCCTCTAGGGAACCCAAGACCCGCAGAAATTTTTCTTAAATCAAAAGGTTGAAAACAGTTAACGTAGTTAAATTTTGAGAAGTCAACTTCTTTCCCTAGTGCCAAGTGAAATGCACTGTTACCCTTTATTAAGACAGGCGTTAACAGAAAAATTCAAATGCCGATATACAAACTAGAAATATGTTTCATTGGCCAACTACATAAGATGGCTCAGGCTTCACAATCTTGTTCTAAAGCAGCCACAAGTTCCTTTTCATTATCTTTATCCCCAGATGAATCAAACTCACAACTATCGTGTCCTTTCATTTAGAAGATTTTTAAATGACTTCAATTCCCCTAATGAGTGCCTCACACTCGATGCACATAACATAGTAATTGACTCTGGAAAGTGGAAAAGCGGGCTTACTGAATCGATCATATTGGTGTTCAAAGGATATCACACGAGGCGGAAGGAGACCGCGCAACCCGAGTCGATCTCTCTCAGTCAAAGGGAAGCCAGTATCCTGCTCTTAACAAAAGGAAAACAGCATATTAGAGAAATTGACGTAGTCAGCTTAACTGTGCACATTTTCATATCCGCAAAATGCAGGAAGACTCGTAAAAAGTTCTCATAATGCCCCAAGACGAACCCAAGACAAATCCTAAATGAAATCAACATCCATCAATTTTCAGCAACTCGGGAGAAATGATTAGCCCGAAAGGTACGCTGTACTTCATCACATTTGCCAAAGCACATATAACAACCTACTCAATATGAAAAGGAACACGATGAAGAACCCGTATTCAGCCTAACCCACGACAAACACCACGAACTCCTTCGAGAACCTCTCCTGCCGACACTACAGCACTGTAACGAAGCTGACTCCGCCAACAACATCACTTTCCCACTCACCTAAACCCCCAACCGAAACACGGCGAGATCACAAACAAAACAAGCGCGAGCTGAATCCGAAGATATCGACCTTGTTGAACCACGGATCGTGGAGAATATCAGCGCCGCGCTTGTGCACTATGCAGGGACCAGGTATGGCAGTGGAGAGCCGCCTCGATCCGCGCAGACTCGAGGCCGCGATCCGTGCGAAATTCCACATCCTCCTCCTTCCCTAAGGAAAAATAAATAAATAAAAAGCGCGACGAACTCCCGATGGCCGGAGAAAACAACCGGGAGGAGAGATCCGAAAGGGGCGACGAACGAGGGAGCGGAGCTCCGAATCTTCCACTCCGGTCCCCGCTAGTTCATCGCGGGTCCGCAGAGAGAGAGAGGGAGAGAGGGAGAGAGGGAGAGACTGCAGCGTCGCGGGCAAGACGACGGAGATCGGCGTCGTCTGAAGCTTGACTGCGACGTTAACGGCGAGTCTCGTCTGCTTCGCAGCTCAGTCCTCTTTATATAGTCCAGTTTCTTCTTTTTTTTTTTAATTAGATTTTTCCGATTTGTTGGGGATTTTGCTCTCGGTCTACTTGCTGAAGCATGAAGCAGTCAAGCCGTTGAAAGACTGGAATTTAATTGATTTAAAAAATAAGACCGAAAAGCTGCCCGAATTCCACGGGCAGGCAAGAGAGGTTCGTCCTTGAATTTGACTGACAAACAAATTGAATTAACGATACAAATATTCTTATACGATTTTATTATTAAATATACAGTCATACATGTACAAATTAGCCCTAATCTAAACACGTATAAAAAAATTAAAACTTTTATTGAATAAATCAAATATTAATGAAAAATTGACGGATCACGGTGCCATGCGGATGGCGAGCGAAGGTTTGCCAAAGGGGTTCGGGGCCTCGGGCAGCGGGGAGTACAAAAATGGGGAAATTCTTCGCTGCGGCGCGGTGGACAATCATGGGAGCGAACGGTGAGCCGCCACGTGGACCAATCGGGATGATGGAAAAGCCGGTGGAGGTGATTGGGGCTTCTGGTTTTGCCCAATGCGTAGATGGTTTCGTTCCTCAGCCGTTCCCCCTGCCACGTGTAAATAAATTAGGTTTCCTGTAATTTCTTTTTCTTGATATTTTCTTTTTTTGGGGGGTGGGGGGAGAATACGCGGTTCGACCGCGTGGCATCGGAGAAGAACTTTAGTGAACTTGAGTATGCGGGTGCTGACATGAAATCGATGCCCCTAAAGCACGACATGATAAGCCAACATATGAAAAGTATGCTTTTCGAGCCCTTACGATTAATCAAAGTTAAAATGTGCGAATATCATCGCGCATTTGTACGGATTACGGAATATAATTTAAACGATCGGGATGGGCATGAATCGATCATTCGGTCGAAGGTAAATTTGGGCTAATTTGTTGGGTTTTATATTTTCAACCGATGTGTCGAAAAGGGTAATCCTTTAAAAAAAATTATGGTGATGTTAGAATTAATTAATATTCTTCCGTTGATATTATAAAGATATTCCTTTTTATGGTTTCTGATGGTATACGCGATCCCAAATTCATCTGCCCAAATATTAGAAAAAGACAAAAGGACTATCTCCACCTAATCAAGCATAAGTTCCCTTGATGATAAATAGCGGGAATTAATTCGGTCGTTCGAGCATTTCCAATTTTCATTGCTTTTTTTGGTGCATGTCGATGCATTGACGAGCTCTAGCGCATAGGTTGTAAACCCAACATAAATAAAAGAAAGGCGGGTCCGTCTTTTCTTCGACGTAATTGAATTCACATCCAAAGTATGTTGCGTGAAGAGATGTCGTAAAGAAATCGGAACACGCGAAGAGCCTTTGAAGCTCATTTCAAATCGCGATCCAGTCGGGGACGCTCGTGTTCAAGGTCGACGACGTAGAATTTCCGACGCCGGCCGAGCGAAAAACGTAGCTCGACGAGGAGACCATACGACGACCTAGTCTAGGCGTCCGTGGTCAAAAAGTCAATGGGAAACGGCCTGCCTAACTCGAGCAGGTCTCTTCTGGGGCAGCTAGGTTCTCCCAGTCAAGGAAAAGCGCAACTCTTCGCTAATTTATTTGAGGGGTTGTCGCTCGAGATGGATCTCAGAAAAGATGCGTCGGGAATTTATTCGTGCGATGTCCTTACTTTGGAGAGTTCTACAGACCCAGGAGACAAAATCAGGGGATTTTCCTGTTCATGATCGGCAGTTTTGTTAATGTGTCCATGCGGACCGTGTTGAAAAATTTCCGCATCGTAGAGTCGCGGCGATCTAAAACGGTTACCACTCGTCCGGCGAAAAGGCAAATCCGGGCCGTCGAGCCGCCGCCCTCATCTCTTCCGGGGGTGGTGGGGCATTCAGCACTCGTCAAAATCAAAAGATCGAATCTCCCAAGCGGAGCCACGGTGGACAGCATGCGAACCGGTTCGATTCCCGTCCGCGAACGGCGCCCGGCCAACTTAGCGACGTGCCTTTGGATTTTATTTGTATTTTTTTCCTGACCATTCCTTTCCTTCTTTTCCCTTTTTATTCCCTCCTCTCTCGATTTGCACTTTCGTCCGGTGCGGTTCCCTTCGTCCGATCTCCGAGAATAAGGTGCTCCCACTGTCGGCCAGCCTTCGCACCATGATTTCTATCAGAAAACTCCTTATTTAAAATATGATTAATATCACGAAAAACTTCAAACTTTACACATTATGACATATTTATTTCAAACTTTTTTTTGCACAAAATACCTCAAACTTTGCCAACCATGACACATTTATCCAAAACATTTTTGTAACACCCAGAACTTTTTTTTCTTTTTTTTCGACAAAGTTTAGAATAAATGTGACACATTATGCAAAGTTTGAGATTTTTCGTAATTTGAGATATATGTGTCACAGTGAGAAAAGTCTATGGTTTTTCGTAATATTAACCTTTTAAAATAAGAATAGAAACAAAGGAAAGACGCGAGGATATAAAACGAGGAGCACGATGACCACCTCAAGCGGGCCCCGGAGGAGCTGCAGACCAGGATCATTTCGGACAAAACATCAGACGGAATATGCTCTTCCCGAGAGAAAGGCCCCGAAGAAATTAAAATGAATAACGATATGTTTTATAACACGTGGTGCGTGCGGCGGCGCCAGCAAGTGGAAGCAATTCGACCGCACGTCTTTTTCTCTTTTTGACTAGGCGTACGCGGCAACCGGACGAAACGACTTAGTTCCACACTGGCTGCGCTTGGGACGGGCCAAAAACAGGGGAGATTGTCACGCATTGCGGTGGCGGTGCCGGACCATAGTAACACGATGGATGCGTGGATATCGATCTCGGGTGCAGATTAGTATAGCTGAGTAAGATATCTAAGTCAAAAAGGAAAGAATGAAAGGTAGCCACGTCATCGTACGAAAAGGGAGGGAGCCATTCAGCATAAACTAACTTATATCGTCGATTCGCCTCATGATCCTCTAATTAGCATAGGATACACACTAGATATAATGCGTTGCTCTTGCTTTGTGTCGGCTTCGGGATCGCGTGGGTCCTAGTCGAGGCTCGACATCATCAGGCTCTCTGGCCTTGGGTGGCCGGTTGGCTCCTCGAATTCGTGCCTGCTGTGGAGATGGAAGGATGAGACGCGGAAAGCAGAGCGGCCGTGTTGTTTCCACTCTGTCGTGTTATATTATATTTGGCTTGGAAGTCCTCAACTAGAGGCACCAGTGGTCTAGTGGTAGAATAGTACCCTGCCACGGTACAGACCCGGGTTCGATTCCCGGCTGGTGCAGAGCCGTGAAGAACACCGCGCTTCCGTGACCCTAGATTCGGTCATCTTATCTGATCCTCCGGACGATTCGCAAGCGCTTCTGAGCTCTCTCAATTTCGCCTTTTTCGTTTCTTCTTCGGCTTTCTTTTTTCTTTTTCTGTTATATTTTATTTTAATGCCGCAGAGAAGTGAATTTAGCTTTAAAGTCGCATCGTATCAAACGTCCCAACCCACTACGACCGAAGAGAACACAGAGAAAAATCTTTACCGATACGCTTGGGCGCTAAGGCAACATGGTTCATATCCTAACCCTCGAATCATTGTAGACACCACGCCATCACAGGCCGCTGAAATTTCAGGTTCTAAGCTGAGAACGCCGGAGCAATAGACATTTTCGGCCTGACTCACGACACTCAAGTTAGCAAATAGATAAGACCGAGATGATCCTTTACAATTTACACAGGACAGGATCCATCATTAACCTGCCCAATCCATATATATATATGAACAGCATGACCCAACAGGAGACCTAGATGCTAACGCAATAGACGTAGCTCGTTAAGAATGCATGATTTAGAGCAGAAGCAACAGGAAAGCTCTCCTAGGTGCCGAAGTGCCTAATATAAGCATACTTTATCCCTAAAAAACCTAAAATTCTTCATGCTACTTCACTTCCGCTCTGGCTCTGGGACTTTAGAATGTTGAACTTGCAGAGGGGGCAAATTGCATTAATGTATAGCCACTTGTCTATGCAACCGCAATGGAAGTGGTGACGGCAGGGAAGTTCTCTCAACTCCGTTCCATCTTCGTAAGCAGAGAGGCAGATGCAGCATTCCTTCAACAAAAGTAACGTCGGCAACCATCAATAGGAATCGCAGTTGTATCATTGAGAAATATACTCTACTTCTCCGCATGGCAATTTAACTTAAAAAACCAAAGAAAAATCTCTGAAGGCAAAAGAGAATTGGAAACAAGAGATTAGGACCCCGACTTAAGTGAGATGATAAAAGAGGAAAAGCAACAGTCCAAGCTCTTTTTGAGGGAGAAACTGGATGTGCTAGGCTAAGTGTAGGAGAGGGGAGAAGAAGCTACTGAGCGCAGCTTTCAATGAGCTTGTGCAGTAATATACACTAATACGTCATAGAATTAACAGCTATAAAATATATATATATATATCCAACAAATGACTTCTAATGCTGTAGCTAGCGGGTTTTCAACGAACAGGAGCGAATTCTCCGAATCCGACGACTAAGCAAGCACTAGATGAGATGAATGGTCCTTCAATAATGGCAATCATAAAGAGATGACAAACAGACAAATTAATGTGACTATAACAAAGTCTTACAGCATCCTCCTGCGATAGAGCACGCTCAATAGTTGTGCTGCTGTTACATTCCGTCATTATCCCTCCAGATGATGGTTGAGTTTCCTCATTACCTTTCTCATGATCACCTAATCTGTGGAACTTGTACTTAGGCAACTGATTAATCTCCTCCTGTGTTGCTCCTTCCTGCTATGTGAAACAACAAAAAAATACGGCATAAGCATGTGAACTACTGAAAAACCATCTGCAAACTACCCCTTTATTCTATGTAAGCTTGTGTTCTAAAGAAAGGAAGCAGAGAGAGAGAGAGAGAGAAAGAGAGAGAGAGATGCAAATCATCTTAAGCTGTCCTGTAAGAACCTCTACAAACAAAGCACAAACTTTTAGTTTAGTTAGAGCTATTACTAAATAATCTTCAAATAGTGATGATATACAAATGACAAATCACATGATAACTGTGCTTCGCTGAATGTTTTCAATCTCTCTTATTAGGCCCTGAAATCCTCGTCCTTAATAACTTCTTTTTCTCCTTTAAAAGGCAGCAGTACAGGCACCATCAAGCGCACAACAAACAGTAAATCATTAAACATGTATCACCCAACCAAAAAGAAGACAAGGAATAAATATTCTAGATTGGAGAATCAAGAAGAGGATAAAGCCACTTGAGTTTTCATAAATCAATCACGCTAAAGGTCATATGATGTTTACAAATTCTTTTACCTGATCTGCCACAGCATACAGGATTGCAATTATACATGGTAGACAGCAGCATATTGCAATACCAATCAGGCACGCAATAGCAACGCAGAGAACAACAAAAACCACATCAAAGGCCAGAAATGATATACAGAGCCTGCAAATAGTGACAATTGAAAGTACTCAGAACATGTCATCATGGAAATAATGGGCCAAAAAAAAGAAAAAGGAATCTAGGTTATCGTCCAAATCCGAACCAGTAGAGCTGAGGTGAATCGTGCATCAGGTCCTGGCCAGCAGCAGTTACCCAGTAAAACCCAATTATCCACCAGAAGAGTGAAAACATTGTATTTGCAGACTCGAAATGCTTTGAGACGCTGTTAAGAAACCATCATAAGGAAGATGCCATGAGATTTAGATATTTTACAGGGTCACTTAACTTGTGATGTGCAGTAAAGCGGTGAAGAGGGACGGCACATTTTGCCCCATCCTTCTTTTGTGAAAAACAGAGCATCACGACCATGTATGAAATGCCTTAAATATAAACTCTCATAAGAATTGCCTTCTCTGGCAGTTTAACATTAATCTTCAAATGAACTTGTCGGCAGAAAAAGAATAGCCATAACTATGAATAAAAGCATTAGGAGAGATGTTTGAAACACTAGGCACCGTGCACAAATGTACACAATGCAGCTGCCCTCAAATACATTTCAATCTTGATATCTGATGCGCATCGCAAGTCTTGCAAGCACAATTTTCTTCTAAGAAAAGGTCATTTCCGGTAAAGAGACCATCAACACAGTAGAACTTTCATTCTTGACTAATGCAAAATTAAAAGGTGCATGCTGGGCGACATCATCTGCTGGCAACCAAATGAATGCCCCCAATTGGAAAGAAACAAGGGGCATAAGTTACAATGTCAAGACAGCATCTGGAGCCCAAAGAATTAAGAAACGGACATTGATAGACCATTGGCAAATACCTGGTTTCTTCTTCATCTCTGCTCTGTTCATTCACATAACCGTCTGATTCGCCTTCATCACTCCCGGAACCTGAAGCCGAACTCAGGTATGCATTCAAATCGCCGGGACCCCAGGCGCCGCTCTCACCCAATCCCACGTACTCGACCTCCCTACGCCGTCGCTTGTACTCTGCAACGACGCACGCCACATGAAGCAAGCACTGAAGCGCATACACAACAATCCACAGCCGCAAAGGCACCTCAGGCCTCTCATTCTGGCTCAACACGACGACGCCAAGGGCGACGCCGACGAACGCCAAGTTCCAGAGAACGTCGAGGGCCACGATGGGCTTCGAGTAGGACCAGTCGCTCTGGCGCGTCTCGAGCTGCTCGGCGGCATTCTCGCGGACCTGCATCGAAGGCTCGCGGAGCATCATGCGGCGGCCGCTGGCCCGGCGCAGGAGCCGCGCCGCAGCGCCGCGCAGGGGCAGCACGGGGCGGCGGATGAAACGCCGGCTGCGGAGGAGGTGGTCGGCCACGGAGTGCGTGAGCAGCGGGGTGGCGTCCACGGCATCGATCAAGGCGTTCCCCCGCCGCTGCACCGTCGCCGAGTTCGTCGCGTGCATGGCCACGGAACCCGATCGGATAACAGCCGAAGCCGAAGCCGAAGCCGAATTCCACCTCAACCGGGGGAGAATCGGGGAAGGATTAGCGAGTCACCGAGCTGATTTAAGCTCGCTCACGGCCATGACCGGAGAAAAACAGTGCCCGTTCACGAAATCGCACGATAATCGGAGGAGAAAGGGGAGCTTACATCGCCGAATCCCGGAGCCACTCCCGACCGAGTCAGATTCCGGGTCGGATCGAAGCGATTTGGGAAGCCAGGAGGAATCGGATCCGCCGGTGGGGAAGCAGGGTCGTAGGGTTTTCGGAGAGAGAAAGATGGATGAGATTGAATTTGAATTCCAGAAGAGAATAATTGCCGAGAGAGAAAACGATGGTGGGGCCCTGGAAGCGTGGGACGATGGGCCCGCTGTTACGTCGACACGTGTCGGACCGTCCGAAATCAATGAGGAATTTCCGGGAAATATTTATAGCCCACCCTTCGTGATGATTCAGGATTGTTGACCGGGCGAAAATCAATTGAAAATGTTTCCGGGAAATATTTACTTTTAAGCGGACCGCTTGCAACTGAGAAAATCAATTGAAAAATCGGAACAAAACATAAAAAATTTATAGCATTTGAATGAATTTATCTTTTAATAATCGTCTGAAAAATACTCTCCAAAGAAATAACGGTTAGGGAATTTCTTCCAGGCTTGTTCCAAAAAGAGTTCATGAAGCTTAAATTGAATAACAAATTCGACTTCAATATTTTCTTGTATCTCATAAGAAAATATCAATTTTCGGGTTGAATGACAATTCTAGACCAAATTTTTTCGTTTCATAAAAAAAAAATCAACTTTAAGTTGAGTGACAATTCTAACTCGACTTTTTTTGTCTCGTAAAAAATCACTTAATTTTCATTTAAATCCCAAATCTAGCCCTATTCATTTTAGAACCATTGATTGCACAACATATTTATCCCACCTCAGCTATAAATCCATGTGGCTTACTGGCTGGATTTAAAGTATTAGTCATTGTCTTTTCTCTTTAGTTACTATCACGCCCCCTTTACTCAAATGTCAAGTTATAGGTTATTTTGCAACATCCCAAGCTTTGTCGCTGTCCATGATTCATTTATCTCTTATTTGGGCGCGCACGAAAACCGTAGACATACAAGCCCCGACACAAATATTATGAGAATGTGAGGTACAAACATCCCTAACACACTTTATACATCATATAAGCGGTGGTGATTATATATGCCTACTCTTTGGCCCCACGCACTTTACAACTTCAAAGTTTTATATTGCATGTACCAAAAGACACTTTAGGATATTCTTATCTCCACTATGGTGGTTACTACCCAAAATCAGGAACCCTAGTCCTAATATCAAGGCCGGTACACATAAGTTTGGTCCCAATCAAGGGCAAGAATGCAATCATGCTTCTAGCACATGTGAATTGCAACTTTGCAACAATTCATGAACATGATGCATGTCATGAGTTTAGCACTTCCAAAGCCTCTCTTTTCTTACTCATGCATACTATACTTGTTAAGCTTTCTCCAATGCTCGAGACTCGAACCCAAATATTTCAAGAGCCGTCTTGAGGCTCAAATCCAATTCAATTCTGGCTTTTCACCGACTTTTGGGACTCAAACCCAGTTAATATACTCGGAACTCGAATCCAAGTCTCTTGTCAACCTCTGGGACTCGAACCCAGTTCTTGCTACAAATTTAGGGACTCAACACTCCCATTCTTGCCTTTTCTTATCTTACTTGAGCACTAATCCATTTTGAGGGCGTACTCAAGCCTCATGCATGTGCCATGATTTTATGCATTTTTATGCTCAAATATAATGCACGTGTTATGAAATCATGAATGTTTTCATCGACAACTTGGTAAATGAGTCTAAGCCCTGCTCAGGCAACAAGCATAAAGGAACCGCACACCAATCCGAAACGTGAACTTGCTACGCCTCAATACTGAGTCACATCTTATGGCTATGGGCCAACCTTAACTTTTACCGAACAAGAGCGATGAACCTAAACTTCATTTCAATTATGCTAGAAAATTCAAGTACATGAACAAAGTTATTGAATACATCAAAATATACAATCATCAATCGATCTACCCACGGCTCGTTTGAGAGAGAATTTTCTAGGGTTGAAGACGTCCCGAATGTTATTAGAGGAAGGAATAAACTACACTTGAAAATGCTAAGTGCTTAGTGTAACGATCTGAATATGAAATAAAGCGCAGAATTAACAAAGTAATAAGAGAAAAGTTTAGAGGATCAAACACAGAAGGTTATAGTGGTTCGGCTTAATCCAAGCCTACGTCCACTTTGTCCAGAGACAGCCAATCGGCTGTTTATCACTAGTATCAAAAGAGATAGTACAATCAGGTCACTTTCTCACTATCACTCTTTCAATACAATCTTTTGTTCACAAAAATACTTTGATAATTTCTCTCTTCTTTTTCTCACAAATGGATGTACTATAAATAGTCTTCTCCTTTGGTTACCGTTCTAGCCTTCCATAAATATCATCCATAATATGTCCGTTGGAAGCTCAATGATTTCTTTCCAAAGATAAATCGTATAACCAAGAAAGGAAAGGATAAAATCAGATATGATTTGATCCTTTGATTGATATCTTTGTTTGAGCGTTGATACGTAAATCCTGCTCATCCTATATCCATTCTCAATCAAAAAATCTCTTTGGCTTTCTGCGTATATATCTGAGAATCCGAACTCCATTACTTTCTGGATATGAGTTCTATCAATTTTCTTTCCTTCTGAACATCTCACGTTCTGCATATAAGAACTTATCTTGTCCTTCTGAACATCTCACGTTCTGCATATCAGATCTCGTCTTTTCCTTCTGAACATTTCCACGTTCTGCATATAAGATATCATCTGATGTTGTCACCATCAAAACATTCATCAACAATCTCCCCCTTTTTGATGGTGACAAAACTACCCTGCAGATTCGTTCTATAGCAACAGTATGAGGAATCAATTAAGTAGCTATTACACAAGATCAGAATGTCAATGGAGAATGTCAATGGA
Source organism: Melaleuca quinquenervia (assembly GCA_030064385.1). Lineage (NCBI taxonomy): Eukaryota > Viridiplantae > Streptophyta > Magnoliopsida > Myrtales > Myrtaceae > Melaleuca > Melaleuca quinquenervia. The sequence goes on along the minus strand of CM057721.1, from coordinate 15,497,650 downwards.
ACCAGAAGGTCAAAACATCTAAAAACAAACAGTTTGCAACTAAAGTATCCAAGCATCCAAACAGTTCAAAATTCAGACGACGCAACGATCTGCAGGATTTTCTCCCCCTGTTTGTCAACAGCAAAAAGGATTAAGGCTTGGGAGGAATACGGACAAGAGTAATGTCCATATTAGTAACAGTCTGGATAAGATCATCAAGCTTCTTATGCACCCCAACAGAAAGAGCATCAATCTTTTTATCCAAGTTATGCAGATGATCAAGCGCCGCAGCCTGCTGCTCCTCAAGATGAATAATGGCCGCCTGAAGTTCGGCAATAGCTCCAGTAGAAGCAGAAGCAGAAGGAGAAGGACTCTCTCGGGACGAGCTCACCTGAGGTTGCGGAGAAGGAAAAACTCCCCCTGTCTGAAGGTGAGAAGGCGATGGAACATCCAGGGAGGGCCGTGGCAAGTCAGATGGCAGGGGTGGTGAATCAGTAACATGCTTAGATTTGGAGGGTGTAGAAGAAGCAGTATCATCAGAGGAACTAATAGAAACCTGACCTCGTGCAGAACGAGAGGTAGCAGGTGCTTGAATATCCTGCTGACTAACAGAAAAAGCAGGTTCTACCGGAGAGGCAGGAGGAAGTGCAGAAGGAGCAGGTATTGGTGTGCTGAACAGGGGATCCGTAACTGGTAAGGCAGAGCCAGTCGCTTGGGGCATTCTGTTACCATCTGAATGGGAAGCACTGGATTCATCTCTGAGAGCAACAGATCGAGACTTCTTCGATTTGGAAGATCCAGCAGATTTGACAATCCCTTTCCGCTTTCTAGAGCCAGGTGTGTCAGAAGGACTAAAAAAGGCAGGAAGCCTCATCAGTTCAGGAATTTTCATCTTTCCGATTGAATATTTATCAACCACAGAATGAGGAAGTATAGTTGCAGTCAAGGAAGTGGGTATGGATATATTCAGACGGTGAAAAATCTGTGTGATGAGACTCCCATATGGAAGAAGACCAGAAGGCTTCACCAATGTCCTGTACATCTGCAACAGAATGATGTGGGGGAGACTAATTGGCCAGCGCATATCAAGAGCATACATTAATTTAGCTTCAGACTTGGAAATGTCTGTCTTGGAAGCAGACTTGGGTCGAAGCACATTGATGACAACTTTGTGAAGCAGAATATGATATGCAGTCATACGGGAATACACCAGCTTTCCTTCAGAAGAATTATTCCGTGTGAAATATCGCAGAATGTCCTCATCAGTAACCGCCTTGGAAACAAACTCAGCACGAGGAACTTTCAAAAGGTCAGCCAAATCATATACAGAAAGTCCATGGATAACATTGTTGACCGAGAAAGAAATAGAGTCTCTGGTTGGAAAAGACAGATTTGAGTAAAAATAGGCAGTTAACTCCTTGTAGGCAGGCACAGTCTCGGTGCAAAAGAACTCAAATTTGTGACTTTTCACTAGACCCCTTATTTTAATCTTGATGCGGTCCAGAAGAGCAAGGTCAATCGTGCGAGGGGGCATCACACCTCTGTCAAGCAGTGTCTGATAAACCTGATGATGATTCTCAGACCTAAAAAGATTATCAGCAGTTCCAGAGTCCTTGTGTGCTATACCTTGTCGTGGAACAAAAATTGAGTACAATTTCTCATCATCATCAGGTATATGAGCCAATTTTGCAGGAGGCTCAGTAGAATTAGCCAAAGCACGCGACTGAGCAGGGGAGCGTGGTCGAGTGATGCCACAATCTTCGACAATTTTCAGAAAAGCATCAAGGGAGGAATATCCCTCTCCCGTCAAGTATCGATTAATCGAAGAATGAGGTTCATCGGCACGTACCATCTGAGTATATGTGGCATAGATGCCTTTGACCGCTTTGCTCTGAAGAGGGCCCCCTTCGTCAATATCCTCCATTGGAGAGTCGTCGGTGAGATCAAAATGAGTGGGACCAGAAACAGACCCAAAGTGTTTGTCTGCCAGCCGAGATGATTTACGGGTCCCAGACATGGAGAAAATCGAGTGGATGGACGAACACAAAGATGCAGACAAGCGCAAGAAAAGGGCTAGGGTTTGTAGAGAGGACAAAAGTTGATCGAGTTTTGGAAGGGAAAAAGAGAGACTTTTGCGGAAAAGGTAATAAGTGGAAATCCAAGTATTCCAAAAATATAAAGGAAAAAGGGGCAAAGACGGTTTTATTTTGGAAGAAACCACCTTTTTGTTTTTAAATTTTTTTTTAAATTTTGAAAAGGAATTCGAATAAATAGGCAATAAATAATAATCAAGTACCGAGAACATACCTGTTCAAGAATAACGGTCGAAAATCTTCAATCACGAAATCTAGAAGGAGAGTATATTCAGACGATCTCTGATGAATTCGAAAGATCGTTTGTCCAAGGCTTTTGTGAAGATATCGGAAAGCTGATTCTTGGAATCAATAAAAGTAATCACAACATCCTTCTTCTGAACATGATCACGGATGAAATGGTGACGAATCTCAATATGTTTAGCACGAGAGTGAAGGATAGGATTCTTGGTTAAATCTATAGCACTTGTGCTATCACACCTAATTTCAACACAGTATTTCGAGATTCCAAAGTCTTGCAATTGTTGTTTCATCCACAGAATTTGAGAACAACAACTGCTTAGAGCCACATATTCAGACTCTGCAGTAGACATAGCAACAGTATGCTGTTTGCGAGATAGCCAGGAAACTAACATGTTTCCAAGCAGCTGACAATTACCTGTTGTACTTTTGCGATTAAGTCTGCAGCCAGCCATGTCAGCATCAGAGTAACCAAGAAGTGTGAAATTCCCGTCCTTGGGATACCAAAGACCAAAGTTTGATGTAGTCGCAACATACTTGATTATTCGTTTCACAGCCGTGAGATGTGATTCCTTAGGATCAGATTGAAATCTAGCACAAAGACAAACACTAAATAGAATGTCAGGACGAGAAGCAGTGAGATATAAAAGTGATCCTATCATACTCCTGTAAAGCTTCTGATCAACAGGACGTCCTTCTATATCTTTGTCAAGTTTAGAAGTAGTAGACATAGGAGTATCTACTCTTTTACAATTTTCCATACCGAACTTCTTGATAATATCTTTGGCATACTTCTCCTGAAATATGAAGGTCCCATGATTGGACTGCTTAACTTGAAGACCCAGAAAGAAAGTTAGCTCACCCATCATACTCATTTCGAATTCACTTTGCATGTCTCTTGCAAAGTTCTGACAAAGAGTTTCATTAGAGGATCCGAATAAAATATCGTCTACATATATCTGTACTAACAGAAAATCCAGATGAACCCTTTTTATGAACAAAGTAGTATCAACTTTACCTTTGACAAAGCCATTAGAAAGAAGAAAGTTACTTAATCTCTCGTACCAAGCTCGAGGAGCTTGTTTTAATCCATAGAGAGCTTTCTTCAATCGGAGAACATGATTGGGCTTAATAGGATCTTCAAACCCAGGAGGTTGAGCAACAAAGACTTCTTCTTGAATAACTCCGTGAAGGAATGCACTTTTGACATCCATTTGAAATACCCTGAAATTGTTAAAGCAAGCAAAGGCAAGTAATAAACGTATTGCTTCTAACCTTGCAACAGGGGCGTAAGTCTCGTCATAGTCAATTCCTTCTTCTTGAGTGTAGCCTTTAGCTACAAGTCGAGCCTTGTTACGAGTTACCAGACCATCTTCATCAACCTTGTTTCTGAAAACCCACTTGGTTCCAATGATGGTTTTTCCTGGAGGCTTAGGAACCAGTTCCCAGACATCATTGATGACAAATTGCCTCAACTCATCCTGCATAGCTTCTATCCAGCTATCATCTGTAAGAGCATCGTCTACATTTTTGGGTTCGTGAGTAGATACAAGAGCAACAGCACTTGATTCCAACCTTTCTTCAGGCAATATTAACTTACGAGATCGGGTTTGTATACCTTGATCAAGGTCTCCAATAATAAGATCAATAGGATGACTGGACTTATGCTTCCAATCCTTTATAACATGAGAAACACTTGAAGAGATCTCCGGTACACAGTCAGATGATGAAACTTCATCTGATCTGGCATCAAATTTTCCTATGCGATCACTTGAGTTCTTGAGAAGAAAACATTTACATCCGAAAACATGGAAATAGGAAACATCAGGTTTCTTGCCTTTAAATACCTCATAGGATGTCTTCTGTATAATTGGCCTTAGGAAAACTCGATTAATGATATAACAGGCAGTGGACACCGCTTCTGCCCAAAAACGAGAAGGTAGATTGCTTTCGATAAGCAATGTTCTGGCCATTTCTTGTAAGGACCTGTTCTTTCTTTCAACCACCCCATTTTGCTGAGGTGTGTAGGGTGAAGAAAAAGAATGAGCAATACCATATTCATCACAAAACGTAGAGAAATCTTGATTTTCAAATTCTCCTCCGTGATCAGATCTAATGGAAGAGATAAAATACCCTTTCTCATTCTGAATTTGTCTTGCAAACCGAGAGAAAATAGAGAATGTTTTAGACTTGGTTGCAAGAAAGTAAACCCAGGTGAAACGAGAATAGTCATCAACTATGACTAAGCAAAATTTCTTTCCTCCAATACTTTGAGAGCGAGTTGGTCCGAATAAATCCAGATGAAGAAGTTGAAGACTTCGAACTGTAGATACTTGATTGATAGACTTAAAAGAACTTTTTACCTGTTTTCCCAGAATACAAGAAGTACAAAGATCTGAACTTTTGAAAGGAATAGAAGGAAGACCCCTCACAAGCTTCTTGGAGGATAGTTTAGCAAGTTGTTTCAAGTTAGCATGACCAAGTTTCCTGTGCCACAGAATTGCCTCTTCCTGCAAAGTAACTGATTTTCATTGTAATCAGATTCATAGTCAGAATCAGAACCATCAGAATTTGCCATAAGACAGACATTGAATTGATCATCACTTGATTCACACTCAGTGTCGCTCCAGGTTTCAGCTTTGAGAGCTCTTTTGTATTTCTCATCTCTTCCCTTTTTGAGTAAGGGACAGTCGGGTTTTATATGACCTTTCTTCTTGCAGTTAAAGCAAGTAACATCTGCATATGGTCCTTCAGCTTCTGTACTTTGTCTCAACGTATTCTGTTGATAGTATCTCGGTCTCCGTCTCTGAAAATTTTGTTGACTGTTGCTTAATCTGTGCTTTTGGAAACTCTGTTGACCATCTTCCATTCCTCTCCTTTGTGAGTTCATTTGATTTGAACTGCTTCTGTTGTTCCTGTTGAACTTCTTGAATCTTTTTACCAAGAGTGCTATTTCTTCATCATTGAGATAGTCTTCTGACTCTGCATCATTAAAATCCTCATTAGATTTTAATGCTAAAGTTTTCTTACCTCTAGTGTTCTCAGTCTCAACAAGCTTTTCTTCTTCATAAGCTTGGAGAGTTCCAACAAGCTCATCGAGGGATAAAGGTTGAATCCGTTGAGTTTCTCTGATGGAAGTTTTAATATAAGTCCATTCGGAAGTAAGACCACGAAGAAGTTTGTTGACTTTCATCTGTCCTTCAACTGGATGACCTTGATAAGCTAGGCCATTTGTAATTTCAGTAAACCTACTGAACATGTCAGTAATGCTTTCCCCTTCCTTCATTTTAAAAGACTCATACTGATTGAGAAGAATATTCGTTCTGGTCTCCTTAACTCGATCTGTGCCTTCATAAGTTACACTTAGAATATCCCATATTTCCTTTGCTGAATCACAAGAAGAAATACGATTATATTCAGAAGTAGATAAAGCACAATATAAAGAATGAATAGCTTTAGCATCAGTATCCTGTCTTTTCTTTAATTCAGATTGAGTCTGAAGATCAGCATCTGAAGATATTTCTTTGCTAGAAGAAGAATTCGGAGAAACGCCATTTTGCACCAATTCCCACTCTAGTGGATCTTTTGCTCTAAGAAATGCTTTCATTTTGTTCTTCCATATGCTATAATCCTTTCCATCAAAAAGAGGAGGACGAAAGTGACTTTGTCCTTCCATCAGACCTGTAGCACTAGCCATTGATCGTTCTGCTCAGAAGTACAAACACTTCAAAAACGAGCAACCTTGCTCTGATACCAACTGAAAATGCTAAGTGCTTAGTGTAACGATCTGAATATGAAATAAAGCGCAGAATTAACAAAGTAATAAGAGAAAAGTTTAGAGGATCAAACACAGAAGGTTATAGTGGTTCGGCTTAATCCAAGCCTACGTCCACTTTGTCCAGAGACAGCCAATCGGCTGTTTATCACTAGTATCAAAAGAGATAGTACAATCAGGTCACTTTCTCACTATCACTCTTTCAATACAATCTTTTGTTCACAAAAATACTTTGATAATTTCTCTCTTCTTTTTCTCACAAATGGATGTACTATAAATAGTCTTCTCCTTTGGTTACCGTTCTAGCCTTCCATAAATATCATCCATAATATGTCCGTTGGAAGCTCAATGATTTCTTTCCAAAGATAAATCGTATAACCAAGAAAGGAAAGGATAAAATCAGATATGATTTGATCCTTTGATTGATATCTTTGTTTGAGCGTTGATACGTAAATCCTGCTCATCCTATATCCATTCTCAATCAAAAGATCTCTTTGGCTTTCTGCGTATATATCTGAGAATCCGAACTCCATTACTTTCTGGATATGAGTTCTATCAATTTTCTTTCCTTCTGAACATCTCACGTTCTGCATATAAGAACTTATCTTGTCCTTCTGAACATCTCACGTTCTGCATATCAGATCTCGTCTTTTCCTTCTGAACATTTCCACGTTCTGCATATAAGATATCATCTGATGTTGTCACCATCAAAACATTCATCAACAACACTTACCAGTATGAACCTTAAACTACTAAGATACGAACTATAAATGATGGGCGGCTTGCTTGAAGGTCGAAGAAGAGAGAGAGAGAGATGTGAGGAGGTGGTGGTGTCCAAGAGAAAGAGGAAGGAGAAAGTGTATGGAAAAATGACAAATGAGGAGAGATCTTCCTATTTATACCACTCGATGTCATTATTACCAAGCCAAACGGTCCATTCTAAATCTTCCTAGTAGCCCACCTATTTTACCTGGGTGGCAAGCCTACTTATCTAATAATTGTGCCTAGAGAATGAGTTGGCATGGTTAAATTATCTTACTTGGCAATGATGGTCCGCTTTTCGCCCTTTCATTGGACCACTCATACTCCGAATTTACGAGCACTTATTAAAGTTTGAAGATGATGGCGTCTAGATTGTTAACTTGGCATATAGATTTCCTTAGGTCATTAATGAGGGGTTCACGTGTCGATTTTCGATTGGTCCATGTATGTAATACTCTTTTCTCGACCATTAAGAGTAATGACTTTTGAAAATTCTATGAACACTTCATCACTTTGTTTATCAAGGGTATTTTAGAACCTTCCATTTTCTTATGGAGAAACTTATCGTCTAAGTGAGTCCGGGTCCGGAAAATGGATCATTGGGTACACCTTGAAAAATCAAATCACGTGCACCCGAGGCTTGGCCATCATGCCCCATGCTCGTCCAGCCATTTCCCTTGAATGGTCGGTTGACTTAGAGGGTTGGGTTATTGGTCGGCACCTTGGCCGGCCTTGTGGTCAACGCGGTTACGTCCACCTATGTCCAAGACTAGCTATTAGGCAAGCCAGCCGTGACCAATGCATTCATTTTCAGTCGTTGGTCTTTTGGGTGGTTCAAGGTCAATCCTAAGGTTATCCATGGCTTAGCACTAAGCCAAGGCACTCATGGGCCTTAGAATTAGTGACGCCCATTCCAATTGCTATTCGATTTGCCTGTATGGTTCGTGATTAGTGCATTACTGGTCCATGATTGAACATTACCAGTTCAAGATTCATTTCTTATCACTAATAATTAAATAGGAAATGTTGTATCTTTTATCAAAAGATGATTGGAGTTGATCAAGTCAGATCGTCCATGCATCAGTGCATAGCTGGGTAGCACCACTCGTGCCCATATACCATGACTAATCGAATCGACCCATGAACATCCACCGACCCAAAATGTCTATTAACCAATCCTCGTGATCCAAAAGTCATCTTACGAACTTGTGATACATTTCCACCAGTATGACTAATAGACAGTTCACGATTGAGACTTCAACCAATTGCCGTTCGGTCACTCGAACCATAATCGATCCTTGATTCCGACTATGGCCAATGGTCAATGACCCATTGTTGATCATGCAGGACCGTATGGCCAATCCTTATGGAGTTAGAATCGAGGATGTTACAATTATGGCTTGAAGAATGATGTTGAAACGATTTATCGTCTCATACACTTCAAAGACAATTAAAAAAGATTTCTAAATTAAATCTTTTCAATCGGACTTTACCGTTTTGTCATAATCTAAAAATTGTAAATCGATAAGATTTGTCAAATTCATGAGTAGAATCTATTTTTCTAAAATAAGAGTGATTTTAAACAGATAGTCAAGGGGGCCATATTTGACATAAGGGTGAAAGTTTGTGATTATTTACAAGAAAAATAAAAGAGTCAATACTAGATTTGTCATTTAACTTAAAATTAATGTTTTTTTTTCATGAGAAAGGAAAAAGTTAGGACCATAGTTTTCACTCGACCTGAAATTGATATTTTATATGAGATAAAAAAAATTAAAATCGGATCTATTATTCAACTTAAAGTTGGTGTTCTTTTTGGGAATCATCCCAATTTCTTACCGAGCGCAGTTAAAGGGGCAATTTTTGAAGAGGGAGCGCGAAGGACGAACGACCGGTCAAGCAGGTCACAGGTCAGATCAAGTGTGAACTGAACTTTAAATTTGGAGAAAGTGCCAAGAGTTCATCCTAACATATCTAATCTGTAAAAAAAAAATCCTAACATATCTAATCATCACACCAACGTACGTACGGCCGCGCAGGCAGGCAGACACCGGACAACTGCTGAGCCGTCCTCTTCGTACGCACACGTTTCTGCTCCTCTCTCGTCTTGCCTCCCTCCAATCTCATACGAGATTCCCCGCCCAGTCACTCGAAATTTAGATTTCTTAATTCCCCTTTCCTCTTTCTAATTCCCAAATGTTCTTTCAGTTCTTACGCATCAGGAGATCGGATGGATCTTGGACGCAAGCCTCCAGCCTTCGCTTCAAGCCAACACTCCCTTCTCGACCTCAACAGCCGTCCTGATCGGTCTCAACATAGTCGAAAGATTTCGCGATTGCCCCCGCTCTAAGGACGCAGACCAACAAGAAATTTTCCATAGAGCCGACGCGGAGCTAATGGTGTAGGGCTTGAATAATCATGCTACTATTAGCGCTATCGGTCGATAACATGTCGAAATACATTGCCCTCGTCATGTCGGAGGCGTTAAGCGATCGGATTGTGTTAGTCTACATTACAAGCTCACTCCTCAGCGGGCGATGTATATGGCAAAACAATAACCCAAAAAAAAAAAATACAAACCACCCAAAAAAATAAAAATAAAAAAGAAGGAAAAAAAGAAAGAATTGGCATGGTGATGATTCCGGCAATTAGCGTCGACGATTCATGATCGATGTTCCTGTAGAATGTGGCCGGGTAGCAGCTCCACCTCCTCCAAGAGGAATTCCTAAATTGACAGCCTATCCACTAACTTGACTTCATTCCCAGCATACATACGTACATATACATGCTCAGTCGAAGCTGAAGGCTAAAGAATGTTTAAATAACAAGTATCCAAGGATCTCATGTTCCTGATGACACCAGATACCATTGAAGCTCAGATCCTCGCATGCTCAGGGATGAGGCGCCGACGCAGCTCAGACGGTGCACCCGCCAATTCTGCAGTAGACTTGGGTATCAGCCATCTGGAATGAGGACCAAAATGAAAAAAGCAATGTCGATATTTTTTGCTTTACCTTGAGCTGTGAAATCAAAGAGGGGCGGTAGTACACGTCCATTGGGCAAGGTTGCATTCGGATCCCTCAAATCATCAAAGAAAGGATGTGCACAAGCCTCCAACTGACATTATCAAGAGATGATAGTCAGCTTTTTAAGAAAATACTCTCTTCTCTACATGCATACCCATGCAGACAGCAGGAACAAAATCCAAAAACACCGAGTAAAACATATAGCCTGAAGCTCATTCTTCAGGTTCCATAGCAGCGACATCTAGAAGAAAGACACTTAACCAAAAAAAAAACATCTAGCTGAAAGAGTCTTCGGGTTATCAATTTATAGCAAAGGCATTAACTGAACAAAACTCCAACTTTTGCTATCATCATTCGACACAAATAATCACTAAAACTTAGATCGAATCTTTCCGACCGTCACAACCATTCTTCTGGGCAACTTAATTGCTACAGCTCAACGATGGCATTAAACAAGAAAAACAGTTCCAAAGAAGGATTTCAGTCACGCTAGGTGAAGTCAAAAAGTGGCTGTAACTAAGCCCCGAGAAATCTAATGCAAGGATTGGAAGTTCACAGCAGTTGCACATTCCAAGCAACTCAAATCTAACTGATAGTTGACTTCATTAAAGACTTACAGCAGTGCAACGTAGATTCGGTGAATACTGTAGTAGCCTTGATACAAGATCCACTGCATCAGGAGGCAATCGCTTGTGAAACACCTGTATTTCATGATGTTTTTCAGAAAAAGCAACTAATGATACCAAAAGGAAACTATTGACCCACAGGCCATCGCTCTAGTAACACTCGAAACAATACCTTATGCCAAGGATGAGCTTTAATCTGGGGAAACTTGAACTCTGAATAATTTGGATTCATGCACTTAATTTCTTCCCGAGTAGGCGTCCCCAGAATCTAACAAAATTTGCAAAAGGAGAGGATGAAAATTAGTAACAAGGCAGAGTTTGAACCAAAGGTAATTCAGCATCATATTGAGAAGAAAGTAGTTTAATTGAAACCTTTATTATTTCCACGAGCTGATCAACACCACTCTCTCCAGGAAACAGTGGCTGCAGCAAGAAAACATAAGCAGAGTCAGATTAAGATTAAAGAGAGCATCATCCTAAGATAGTCAGCTTATATCGAAACTAAAACAAATTCAATCCTAAGGAACTAGAAAACAAAGAAACCAGAGGTGCTCTTCAGAAGAAAATATGGAACAAGCCCCCAACCCAGTGAATATCAAATATTGGAATGCTACGAACAAGGCTGCTGTGAATACATTTTATTCCTTAATCTGGAAAAAAAAAATACTCACATGTCCTAGAAGAAGCTCGGCCAAGACACAACCTACAGACCACATATCAATTGCAGCTGTATATTCTGCAGCCCCAAATATCAACTCCGGGGCCCTATAATACCGTGAGCATATATAGGATATATTGGGCTCTCCTGGGATCTACGAAAGATAACAAAATCAATTTAGATCCCGATAGATAAGCAGACTATTAAATACTGGTGGACAATGGACTTACCAACTTCTTTGCACTACCAAAGTCGCATATCTTCAACTGATGAGTGTGGGGATTGACCTGCGCCAGTAAAGATAACATCAGTAACTACATCTCAATGGAAAAAGAAAATATAGACGGAGAAAAACAAACAGGAAGCATCACAGCATTACATCAATTGATAATGTGTTTTCTTGTATGTACAGTCATATTTCATGCATTTTCATGCAAAATTACAGGATGACCTCAAACTTTTGCACAAGTGAATATTGGATAAGCATTTTCAATTGTACTATTTTAGCCGTGAAGATCAAATCATACTACATTGTTGACGTATCTCTCTCCTCTCTCTCTCTCTCTCTCTCTCTCTCTCTCTCTCTCTCTACACACACGCACGCACGCATGCACATATACACACCACCATCTGTGTAAGCGCTGAGAGAGCTAACTCTTACCAGTAGATTCTGAGGCTTGATGTCACGATGACACACACCTACCACGTTATGCAAGTAGTTTAATGCACGACAGATCTGCATTGGAGAAAATCCAGAATATAAAAAAGGGTAACCTCAAATAGTACAACATACTGCAACATAGAAGAGCATAGCAAAGACTGTTAATGCAACGATAGTTCACCTGGTATGCATACAGCTGTACAAAAAGGATCGGCACATGCTGGTTCATTCTAACATAATGCTTTGAAGCTCGATAGACAGTTTCAGAGATATACTCCAAAACAAGGTTGAGGTACACCTCATCTTTTTCAGTAGTTGAAAAGAAGCAGTGCTTCAGTTGCACAACATTAGGATGTTCAAGTATGCGCATGATCTGAAGTTCCCTGTTCTTATATCTCTTGTCTTGCAACACCTTCTTAATAGCAACTGTCTCCCCCGTTTCTAAACACTTTGCCTGCATACCAAGTATTTGAAGGTCAGAAGAAAGACTATTTATTCAAAGTCGAACCAGATTGAAAGAAGCAACAAACCTGAAAGACAACACCAAACGAGCCAGTGCCAACTACACGCTCTGCCATATATGAGATAGTCTGCAACCCAAGTGTAGCAATTTGTTAAGAAACTTCTTGTGCACGTTACTTTTTAAAGAGAAAATTATAGTTAAACATGTAATTTTTCAGCAAGCAAGACGACTCCTATTCAACATAAAAATAATGGAAAGAGGGATACAGATGTATGTTACCATAAACCTTTTGTGGAGCAGTAAAAGAGAGAGCAGATGACAAACATAAAGCATTTCAATTCTGGACCCATCAATTGTTCAAAATTTGATATGCACTTTCTGTCATACAAGACAAAAAACTTTGGTGCCTGCTGAGGCAATAGTTACTTGATTCAATTCATTAAACACTACATAGAAGTCACATGACAGCCACATCAACAGACGTGCTTCATGAGGTTCACATTGATCAGACAAGATCAAGTGTCAACACTGTAAAATGACAGCTTCATGAGGTTCACATTGATAAGACAAGATCTAGTGACAACACTGCAAAAAGACAGCTATGCTGTACAACTTATACAAGACACCTAACCTGTTTGGGTTGTCCATCTCGGCCCCCAACTGTTGTCGTAATAATGTGGCCTGTTTCAGTTCCATGTCCATTAACTACAGTTGGCTCAGAGTCCTGAAATTTGAAGCATAAATGAGTTTAGATTCAATCATAAGGGAGCTACTCTTTTAAAAGCGGATAAAATGCTCAGGATTGCGCCATATGCAACACTTTAAGACTTACTCCTTAGAAGCAGATTATACCTTGTCATCATGAAATGCTTTATCATCTTTAATTCCTGTCTCGAGCCCTCCTCGATGAATCTGATCATTGGCAGGTTTAGTAACGGACGATTTACTGGAAGTGCTTGCAACAGCTTCCAGAGATGTGGAAGCCATGTGCTGCTCTAGACCTGTTGCACCTCTCTCAACAGAGTGCAAAAGCTGCTCCGCATTATTCCCATGATGAGCTTCTTGGTCAACCTTCACTCTTTTTGTACTAGAATCCCCACCCTGGAGTAAACAACATAAATGTGTTAAGAAATTAGAATTCATAGAAGAAAATAATAATGAAGTCCTCAAAATTCTTGGCCAAAAGGCACTTATCCTAGTGGTTTTTCTTTTTTTTTTTTGGGGTGGGGGGCATGAGGCCAAGGGTCCACACACAAATCAGTGAATTAATAACACAAGAGTCTTGGATGCACGACTGCATAGCTGAAACCATATAAGATTTATCACAGTAAACGTCACAAATTGAAAGGAAAATAAGCTTCTCAAACAAAGAACAGCTTTAGGGTGTATAAATTGAACAGCAACAATTTCAGAAAGAACCAAGCCAAGAAGGAGCCAGACAAAGTTTCGAAGATAATGAGAGTCAACAGAACAGCCTTAGACAATGAGATTCATCAAGTGTTGCTCTTGAATTCCTCAAATAAATAATAGGAATTTCTTTCATTCAATATTATCTAAGTGAACTAATCTGTAGATCAAAATATAATTATCACATGTTGACTTCACATGATCCTGGAAAAAGCTAACGATAATGTTCACATTCAAACAAAACCCGTAAGAAGGTTCTGCTGCCTCAGGGTTATTAAATCATCTCCTATAAAACGCACAGCCATTCGCATATTCCACTAGGTGCTACCAGCAGCAAATTTTCCATGATCTTAGAATTTTTGTTAAAAAAATTCAAAACCTTACAGGAACAAATTCTAACTGGCTTATCGGTTGTCCAAAATAGAACAGACAAATTTGACTTTGACCATTCGCCTACCTACTACTGCAAATACCTCTAAGAGAAGCCAAACACCAACATACAGGTCACCGTCATGACTAATCACTACCGCTTATTTGTTAATCGCCCAACATTGTATTTGTCGAGCTTTTCGCCGAAAGAAAAGGTTTGCATAAAAACGTCGCTTAAAAGACAAACACAAGAATGAAAAAGGAAGAAGAAGAGAAGCTCCATGAATTGTCGAGAGAAACAAAATAAAAGGGATAAAAAATGACATCAACAACATCTATCATCTATCAACGCAATTCAATGAAGTCCCCGGCGAAAATACCACCTAAGACCCTCGAATTAACGACGCCCTCCATGTACTTTCGCATACAGCCGCTTCACAAGCCAAAAAGCCCACAATTTTTCGACAAATAGTCACCGATATAACTATCAAAGTAAAGCAAAAGAAACTTTGATTGCCAGCAAATACACTCTCCGCGCCCAGAGCATTGGCTACGAAGCGATTAATTGTAAACGAAAAGCAATCAATCGAGCTAAAAAATAAAAAATAAAAAAGAGCTTCTTCCCAGACGAATACAATTTCGGCTAGACAAACCAAGCCAAATCATAGGAGCCAAAAGCAGCTACAACGCACGAAATCAACAGTACCGACAATATTCCCCGAAACAAAAATGGGAAAAAAAAAACATCCGGACTCCCAACGGCCAATAGGAACCCTAGGACATGAAATTTCAGGTGGGAAAAAAGGGAAGAAAGAAAGAAACCCCCCCCCCCCCCCCCCCGAAAGCCTGATTCGAAACTTACAGGTTCAGAAGATATCGAGGTGCGACCCGAGGCAATGCTCTTGATCCGGCGCATCATATTCATCGCTTACCGGGAATCCCAGACAGGCACCAACCCAACCAGCTGCTCGATCGGGGAAGGGAGGGGCGGACAAAAAAAAAGGGGTGGAAATCGGAAACCCAAGGAATGTCTCCGACAAAGGAGAAGGGAGAAGACGCGCCGCTTCTCTCTCTCCTCCTCCTCCTCCTCCTCCTCCTCGCCCGCTCCTCTCGTCTCGGTTGGCAGACCCGAACGAATCAAAATCTATATAGGCCACAGCAAAAATCTCTCCTTCTCTCTCTCCCCTCCGCGCTCGTTGTTTCTCTCTCTCTCTCTCAATTGAGGATGGAGCTTCTCTCTCTCTCTCTCCAGGTGCTTGCGTTGCTGTTTTCTAATTTTCCTCCGCTTTTTTTTTTTTTTGGCTTTTCTTCTTTTTCAAATTTTTCGTTCGGTCAAAGTTGGACCGAACCCCCCCGAAATCATGCCAGCTTCAAATTCCTCCCGTACGTCGGTCAAACTTGGATGCCCGGGTCGTCCATCCCTCATCATGCCCGATCCGACGGCCAGGATTCCAGGCCCCCGGAGGAGCGCGTGGGCGTCGGCGCTTTTACCAGAATGTCCCTCCCTGGGAAAAACTTCGCCGGACGGAAGCCGTAGTTTCCACTTTCCTTTTCCACCCTTTCGTTCTTTCACTAAACTTTGATAACTAATATCGCTGACGTAAAATAAGCCAATGAAAAATATCTCAATCCTTACCAACAATTCATGCCCTAGAGATTCTTATATAATAATATTATTATTTTTTGTCTTCTCTTTCCCCAAAAGATATAAATGACCACTATTCGGAGAATCGTTTTACAAATTATTAATTTTTTTATAAGATGGAGGAAGCGCAAATTAAAACCCAACTTATTATCGTTTAATTACTCCCAATTATTACAAGTAATCTCCAGAGTTCATCATGCTCAGAATTAAAAGTCAAAATCCTTTCACCGTGAAGTATTTAAAATCCAATTCTATTATGTTATTTGTAGCTGTGTTGATTAAGAATATCTCCCTCGTCATCAAGTTCAAGTGCGATCATGATGTTAAAGTCCTGTGCTAATTTCTCCCGAGATATAAGGGCTCGGCCATTCGATATCGTCCGGGCACCGAATTCGTGGTGAATTCCTCGATCATTAAAAAAGGAAAAAAAAAAAAAGCAAAGCATTAGGAAAACCTTATATAAGCATTGTACGTATGATTCCCGGAATATTCGGGATTTGACTGTCTCCTTGACGTTTTCTTGTTTTATTTTAATTTTTGCTTTCGCTAGGAAATATTTAAAAGGCCCGCAAGATTAAACTAAACATTTTCTGCGTCGCGAAAACTGCGCCGTACGGAGTTTCTCGCCGTGAACACACGTCGAATTCAAAGACCGGCTTTTGTTTTTTTTATTAACGTCCTTATCTTCTTATTACGGCTTAATGAGACGAATGCAAACATTAAAAAAGAAAAGTCTACCCATTGCTCGGACTACACCTTTTTTCGGTCCGATCAAAGCAAAATTGAAGCGCTAGGTTTCAAGAGCAGTTTTACTCCTGCCCCATCTACCCTTAATTGATTTTCGCGTCACAAAAAAAAAAATCATGAAGCTGTACGGCCTTGCTACATTTCCCTTGAATGAATTTAAGCATCGCTAAAATATGCAAAATTGGTTCTACCAAAATCTTGGGGGAAAATTAGAAATTTTAGCAGGATTTTAGTACGCGAGAGAGCTCTTGAGGCAATTTAATGGTCTTTTAGTGGGAAAATTACCAAAATAGTCATAAACATTTACCACTTATGTCAAATCAGTTATCAATATTTTTTAAACGATTCAGTTATAAACATTTTTCACCATTACTATTTAAGTCCTTCCAGCGGATTTTAGCCGGAAAATACATACGTGGCCACGACTGAACCTCGCTAGTGACAACGTGGCTATGAAGGATGACACATTGCAACAAATTTTTTTCTATTCTTTTCTTGCTTCGGCCGCTCCAAAGGGCGGCGAAACCCTTACTGCCACCGCCCTCGCTCGTCACTAGCGAGGCCCGGGCGAGTTGGCCTCTCCCAACCCCCGTCAGCCATTGGCGAGGCTGGCTCGGGCTCGCCCGTCCCAAATCTAGTTGAGGGCGAGGCTGCCTCATCCGACCACCGCCGGCCTCGCCCAAATTTGGGCGAGGGTAGCCTCCCCAGTCCCTACCACCCTTGAGGGTTTCACCGCCCTTTTGAGTGGCTAGAACAAGAAAAGAGAATAAGAAAAAAAGAAGAAAAAAATTTGTCGCCACGTGTCGCCATGTGTTGCCCCTTTATCAACACATTGTTACCGGTGAGATTCGATCGTTGCCACATAGGCATTTTTCGGCCAAAATCCGTCATAATGACTTAAATGACAAAGGTGGAAAATGTTTAGGACTTAATCAGCTTAAAAAAAAAGGTTGAGGACTGAATCGACAAAAGTGGTAAATGTTTATGACTTTTTTGGTAATTTTCCCATCTTTTAGTAGACTACCTATTCTCGGCTCATTAACCTGTGGATATGGTTTCCCTAAATAAAGTCATTTAGGAGATTGGTTCGTGTTGAATTTCTACATCTTCCCTACATCGCACGCCATGTGTTATCACATGTCATTTCACACCGGAAATTTTAATAGAGATCTCGAACGAAACTCAATGGAGCGTAATTTTTTTCTCGACCATATCGGTCTGTGATTTTTTGCAAAATGAAAATCAATTTGGGATAATAATAAAAAAAACGTGGCGCGGGTATATTGGTTTCATATTTTTCACGACGCGGAAATTAATTTGAGGATATATGCGGCAATAGCTTGTAAATTTAAGATTTTCGGCGACATTAATCCTGTATGTATATATAAATATCCTGAATATATAAATGCTGAAGATAAAATTAAAAGTATCTTGGTCAAATTCTTTGTGCTAAGATTGAGGTTGAAAGCACAATAGTCTGTTTAGAAATTTCACGTGGATGGACCACACAAACTCGTCTTTAAATAATGCTTTCTTGACTAAATTTCATTCTCTGGCGATGAACGTGGTGAATTAGCTTTTCTGACGACAGCCAAAAGCGGATGGCTATCTATGGAGAATGATATTTAATGAAAACTCGTGGAATTAGTTAGCAAAGGCGGAAAAGTATTTTTTTCATCGCTTGTTTATTTATTTATTAGAGGTTAACGAGTGGACCGGAACCCAACGAAGTCGGAGGCCCAGTTCAGGCCCATCGAAGCATTCTGGGCCGTGGCAAGGGTTTGTGCTCCGCACGTTCGTTTTGACCCGGAATGAAAGGAGAAGAACGAGAGGATGAGGTCACGGTCAGGTCGACGCTCCAATTGATTAACAAGCCGTCCTCAAATTCGCGTCGACTCGCAGTTTGATCCGGTCGTCCGACGACGGTTTCGATCGAGCAGGAAAACGGAAGGGAAATCCTTTTTGAGCACTCGTAATCGTCACTAAGAAACGGGGCGAAGGAAGGATCGAAGAGGATAGATATTTAGGGTGCGCATGGTAACGTTCCAATTTCTTTCAATTTTCTGTTCTTTTGTTCCTCGAAATAAAAAAAAGAACAAAAACTCGTTTGGTATCGCCAACTTATTTTTTTGTTCTCGAGAATGGAAAATTGTTTCTAGGAATAGGCTTGGGCTATAAACAAGAAACAAAAAAAAAAGCTTCTTCTTGTTCCCAAAAATAATCTGAGAAATATAGCTTTTTTTCTTTTTTTCTTTTTATCTCTTGCGGCGGCCGCCGCCCATGGCCGTCGTCACCGCCTTTGGTGGGTTGTGGGTGGCCGGTAGCGGCGACAAGGGATGGGGGACGAGCGGCGGTCCATCGTTTTTGAGTATTAAAAAAATAAAAAACAAAAAAAATTATGAATCGTACCAAACGCATTCCTATTTTTTTTTTATTTCAAGAGTAGAAATTTTATGTAATTACCAAATACTTTAGTTTATTCGTAAATTGTTTCAGATATTAAAAATGGAAAATAAATATTTCTTAAAAAAAACTTTTCCCGAGAACAGAAGCATTACTAGTCGTATCCTTAGTTTCGGATGAAAAGGCCTTTCGGTGTAGTAGAGAGCGCGGGATCCGTGCTTCGATCGCTTTATTGTTGGGGCCGTCTCTGAGGAAATACCAAGCACGACGAGTGAATGCATGGTCGAATGTGATGGCTAAATGAAGAAGCTTCCTAAATCCGTCGGAGAACACAAAAGACTCATGTTTTTTTCCCCTTTTTATGACTCGAGACATAGGAAAATGAACTTTCACCCGTCTTAAAAGTTTTTTTTATAGGACTCCATTATGACTTCCGTGCCTGAACGACACTAAAGGGCCAAGCTCCTATATCTTGGAAGAGACTAGTATATGATCCAAATACCACGACCCCCTACTTAAGATGCTAATAATTGCGAGCTTCGAACCCTTAATCTCGATAATAAAGGATAAGTTCTTAATCAATATAATTACTCGCTCGTCTTAAAAGTTATGTTTCGAGTATCATAAAATTCATCTTCCGTCCCCATTTTATGAAAAGGGGCGATGGCATTGCGTGAGATCGTACAATCTATTATCCAAAAGAACACTGCTCAGGGAGAAAAGCACAAAACAAGCCGTTGTTTTCTTGTTCCGCAATGGGGCTGTCGAATCGCGATCGGGATTCTTGAATCCCATTCGGTCCTAAAATTGCGAATTACAGTTGTTTCGCTAGAATCGTTTTCCAGAATGAAAAGACATATTTACAAGCGGCGGCGATTATCCGATCTGCCGCTTTCTTTTTCTTCCTTTAACGAAAGACCTGAGATTTTTTAACAACACTTCAGCAACATCCTTAACAAGTGGCCCAAAAGCACCGCGAAACCGTACCATCGGATGCAATTTTAGAATCTCTCATTTGGCTATTACCGGGACGACAAGCAGATAAAGAAAAACACTTTAGCAGATTAGAGAAAATTGACTTCGGAGGGCAGAAGGAACCGAAAAGCTCGTCCCAGGTAACATCACGAGTCACTTCCTGTCTCCCCCGCTCCACGAAAGGAGGAAAAAGAGGGCGGCACGGGCATCATTCTGAATCGGAGGAATCCTCTGTTCTGTCCTTATCCATTTCTCCACAAAAAGAAGGAGGAGGAGGAGGAGGAGAAGAAGCATTAACATCTCAGAAAAGTCTCCTTAACTGCACCGCAGTCCTCCATTAAATGTCGGCCTGGGCCAAAAAGTCCAACCGCAACCCCTTCCCACTCTCCATTCCACATTGAAAGCTAAACTCCGGCCCCATCTTCACCTTCCGCTTCAATCAATGCCTCCTCGATGCATCAATTTCCACGCCAACTGTGATCGCGGCTGCTCAGGTCCATTCATTTGACGACGGCCCAGCTCCCTTGGAGCCTAGGATTGATGTCTACCGGACCTCGCAGACCCGCGGACCCGCGATTTTTCAGTAGCCTCGCCTTCCCTCGCCTCGCCTCGCCTCGCACCACTTTGGTTCGCATGAAGTCGAGGTACGAAGATGATGCATGCTGCGCGGCGACGTAGGCGCGCTTGCTTCCGTTACTAGGTGCATAAACTTTTATAAGATCGCTGCCAATTGTCATAAAAGCTTAAGCTGTTAAGTGAATGCGTAAATTAATATTTATACCATGCTTGATTTGATCTTTTTTTTTTTTACTTAGTACTGAGCGTTGAAATATTTGGGAAGATAAAATAGAGGCATGGTAAAATTTGAATTGAGGACCTCCTGCTCTGATACTATGTGAAGTTTTTGTAAAATCATTGCCAACTGTCCTAAAAGCTTAAGCCGTTAGACGAATGCGTTGATTAATATTTAGTTTTTGACGAACCGTGTGTTTTCAATTCTTTATCTAGTAAGTTAAGAGAGATTTTAAGTTGGCATAAAGTGAGAAAGAAATCGATCATGGGCGAGTGCACTGTTCGGTTGGGTATGGGCATCAGCGTTACCGATGTAAAAAGACGGTGGAGTCATTACACGATACGACCCTTTTGGGTATACATCTTCGCGTTCGTGTGCAGATGGTCCCTAAAGATTGTTGCTGTTGCCGTGACATGTATGACCATCAAGACTTCCTCGTTAGGGAAACTGGAGATAGCACTTCACACTATTGTTAGGAATAATTACAAAGACTGTGACGGCCCAAGGCGGCGGTGGGCAGGGAGGAGGGATGGCGGTGCGTCTGCGCCTTGGTCCCTGGACACACGTAGGGAGGGGCGCTGCTCTTGTCCCACATCACCTATGGAGGAAGGTCTGGACTGCCTTATAAGGCAATGTGCCATCCAATTATATATATGTGTTTTCTTGGGATAGTATGGGCTGCTCTAAGAAGAACAAAACCGTTATAACTTAATATCCAAAGCGGACAATATGTGTACAATGGAGACTCGGGGTATAAAATAAATAATATTTAAATTTTGGCTTATTGTGTAATGTTGTTCATAAACTTTTAATTTATACAATGTGACCTCCAAACATTAGTACATGTTCAATTTAATCTGTAGACCGTATGAAAATAGACCATATTATTATTCCATTAATTCAAGTCAACAGAATTTGCTGATTTGGCTCTCAACTCGATACATTTTAACAGTGTGACAAAAAAAAAAGGTTAAACAGGGATTATTCACGTAAGACATTCAATTCAAATCGGGATATAATAATCAATGTCATCAGATACTTTAAATAGTCAGGTTACCAAATTGAACGGATTAACACAAATTAAAATAATTACCATATCTAGACTTGAGTTTAATAGCCTACGTGGATATTTCACTATAACTTTTTTCCACCCACCACACCATCCAAGCGCATCTAATCACAAGCTAAATGAGCAAATTCCGTCAAGTTGAATTGTGAAAGATTGGACATTTTCATATGATCCAGTGACTGAATTGAACATATACCAACAAGTCAAAGATCCAAAAACGACATTACACATTTGATCGAAAGTCCGTGGATCATAATGACCGAAGAATCAATGGGGCAGCAAGTCAATGGAGATGGCAGAACGACGAGGTGGCCAGGTCTCTGCCAGGAAGAAGGGTTTTGGCAGACTGACCGACCCCCTAGCATGGCATTCAGCAGCAATCCGACCAGAGATTTTGGCCACAGTCGGATGAATGATTCCTCTCGAATTGGATCGTTGCCCTCGTCCGGCTAACATCAGAGATGGTCCCCCCTCTCCCTCCCATGTCTCCATTCGTAAGAGATCGTGGCCCGCTCATAATAATGCACAGACAAAAAAAAAAAGGAGATGATAATTCTCCTTCTATCCGCCACCGGCCTACCTTCTGCACATGATTTTCACCGTACATGTTAATCCCCCCAACCCCTTTGTTTCTCCCTAATTGTAATCCGGTCCCGAATGCGTTCATCGGCCGACAAGACAAGAATATCGCCGGAGCGACGGAGGTCGGCTGACTCCGGCCCGTCAAATTCGACAGTGGCTGGTAAATATAGTTGCCAATCTGGAGGCGGAGCCGGCGGCATGTGACGGCGAAGGCGAGGACACGACCGGAATGGGGGGAGATGTTAGATTTACGTTGAAAATAACAAGTATTTTGGAAATTAGAGAAGACGAAAGAACAAGAAGCGAACTGCCATTCCCAATTCGGATGGCATTTCGCTATCTTGACTTTGTGGCCCTTCGCGCGTACCTACCGGCTGTCACGTGCGGGTGCATGTGTTCATGCACATAGTGAAACTGGACGGATTTGTCTTTTTCCCTTGTTCTTCTCTCCTTTTCTGATCTTTAGAATATAAAGTTCTTTTTGTTTTGGTCGTAATTTAGAATTTAAAGTTCGAGAATAGCAAATTATCCATTCCCATCTGATGACGTGAATGGGAAGTCGAAAAGATAGCTTGTTATACATCGTTTGGATCTTGAAAAACTAATGAGAAGATCATCAAAAGAATGGTAAATATGTTGCATCTGTGCCAATTGAATTCTTTTTTTTTCTTAATTATGTCGATTTAGTCCTAAATATTTTTCACGTTTTAGCAATTGAAATTACCTTATTAATTTTGACCAAAAATATTGACATGGTGATTAGCAATTTGATGAGACATTTATCGGCGCCGATGTAGATATTTTTTAGTATTACTTTTGGCCCAAGGGCCAGCAAGGGTTGCCCAGTGCTCTTGCCCAGGCCAAATTAAGGACGCGTGACCTCGCCCATATTTGGCAAGGGCATCATTGCGGTGTCCTGGCCCTCGGGCCAAAAGGAAAAGAAAGAGTAAGAACCAAACAATTATCATAAAAATTCAACATCAGCGTCGACCGTGTTATATAGAATCGTCGGCAACACGATTTTCAATTAAAATCGGTCAGATAGACTCTTTTTGACAAAACATGGAAATGTTTTGAACTAATCTCGCGTAATTAAAAGATCTAGATAATGAATCGATACAAGTATAATAGGAAACTAAAGATCGGAAATTTCGTGAAAAACAACTAAAGATCGGAAACTATAGCAATGGCCCGTGTCCGCAATAGCAAATCCTAGCTAAAAATCTCACAAATGATGCATAAATCAGTCCAAACTTCGTCCACCATTAGCCCATCAAAAGGACCTTTAATGTGCCTCGTCACGACCGTAGTTCAGAAGCCATCTCACACCAGCTAATGGGATGGCGGTAGAGATGAAGGTACCGTGAAGTTTTTGTAAGATCACTGTCAGGCGTGGATTAATTAAATATTTTCACACTCTCTCTTATGCTTAGTCCGATTTTTTTGCCTAATATTAAATGTGGAAATATTTGGAGAGATAAAATAGGGGCCTGGTAAAATTTACATCAGGACCATGTGAAGTTTTTGTAGGATGATTGCCAACCGTCTCGAAAGTTTAAGCCATTAGATGAATGCGTGAATTAATATTTAAGTACTTTCACAGGTAGCATCTCTCATTGGACCCCCCTTTTAGACGAATCATCACGTGCATTCGGGGCCACCTCTGGACGCAAGTGGCTCTAACGGCGACTTCCGCGAACCTCCGAAGTCGTCCTTTTGACAAGCGGACAACACGACACTTTGTGGGGGAGGGGACACGACAAAGCTTGTTCGGGCAGCGATGGTTAGCCTGTCAGTCGTCAACGTTGGACCCGCC
Source organism: Melaleuca quinquenervia (assembly GCA_030064385.1). NCBI lineage: Eukaryota > Viridiplantae > Streptophyta > Magnoliopsida > Myrtales > Myrtaceae > Melaleuca > Melaleuca quinquenervia. Next base: position 15,473,561 of record CM057721.1, on the reverse strand, counting down.
AAGTTGGACCGGGGCATGATGGGGACTTGAGCCTTGGCAAGCACTGGCGTCCTCTTCCCGACGATCGCCCGATGAATGAAGCCGCCGACGGACGGTCGAGACGAGAGACGGCGATTCGTTCCGTGGCCAATCGGCGGGGCGGTGACTTCCCTCTTCCGCAGGTAAACACAGGCTCGACAAAAGTGAATGAAGGGCGAAGGTTTATTGAGGTCGTAAGTTGTCGGACAAAAGTCGGAATGGAGAGGGGAGTACGCGATGATCTACACGAAGAAGCCGGGACAAAATCCGACCGCCATGTCATTATTGTGTCGTCTCAGCGGAGGTAGCAAGCAGAAGGCCAGAGTCGATCACATGCAGTGATGATTTTCGTCCGTTGGTTTTTTTTTTTTTTTTTGGACGTTCGTTTGAGAAGAAATAAATAATTACGAATGTATTTTTCTAGAATTAGTTATTCATATTGAGTGTAAAAATACACCAGCGAAAAAAATATTTTGATTGTCTCTGAAAATATTTGGATATAAATTATTATCGATAATGAAAATATATTTCATCGATTAATTATTTCGAGCGATATATAGGCAATTATTTAAAAAAAATTATTTTCTAAACCATTTATTTTTATGAGACAAATGGAGCCTGTTTTCACGAAAACGTTAACATGTTCGAGAGCTCATCGCTATCCCCTCCCTTTCCATCCCTCGTCTTGGCCAGCTGTTCGCTTTGATGGTTGACAAAGGGAATCAATTGCAACTTATTGAGAGTGTAATTCGGTGACATTGCGAACCTATGAGAAAGGACAGGTTCAAAACTATAGAAAAAATTGTCCAAAAAATTCTAAACATGTTGCATAGCTAGAGCTAAGCGTGAGTCTAGGGTAGAATTGGAGAGCAAGACTGAACAAGCCGTACCATATAGGACGGGCAGTGTTGATTGGACCGTTGCGTTAGTGATTTTCGTCTAGAATAAGCTTGAACGAGTACACTAGCAATTCGTCAGAAATGTTTAGGAACAAACTGACGCTATTCAAATGCTTAAGAACGAATTGTTCACTATACGACAGGTTTAGAATTAAATAGGCACAAATTAAAAAGTTTTAAGATTAAGTTGGTCACCGTATTATAAATTCATTAATTCCCGGACGATTGTTTCCGAAACTAAGGCGGGAGAAGTCCATGCGAACCGTGTGTAAACGGCCACCGGCGCTACTCAGGAGTTGCCCGAGCAAGTTCGCGGCGGAGCGACTCTGCTTCATTCTTGGAGATGGGTTCATCGGGCCGGAAAATCGAACAACGCGGGACATCGCGACTCCGGCGTGGCTGAAGTAGACATACATGATCGGGTCTTGGAGCGGGTGGATTTTATCTCAATGTTACGTTGAGAAGTTACAAACCCTAACTTCTATTTCTGCGCGGCCAAAAAGGATTGCAAATCTAACTTCAAGGCGCGTGCGTGCGGGGTTCCTCCAAATGCGGTCCAAAGCCGACAGCTTCGTCTTCAAGCCCTCCCTCCCAAACATCATCCAATGCCTAGTCCAAGAACTCCACCGTCAACAATGGCTAAAAGGGCGCGCCTTTTCAATCCCCGCTTCACTCCAAAGCTTTCGCCATCCGCCCCATTCAATTCCCATTCCCCTCTCTCTCCAACCTAAACAATTTCCCCTCAACCAACCTTGCTCTACCCGTCTCGCGTACCCACCCACCTTGCCCCCTTGCTACGGACCGTCGTCGTAGTCCCAATTCGCCTCGCCGGATCATGAATCGATCGCCTCCTCCTCCACCGGAGCCGATCCCTTTTCTGCCATGGGAGATGCACCAGGCATCAAGAGAGCGGCAAACAGTCTTTCTTTACATTGCGGGTGTTAACAGTCTTATTGATCGGAATTCAAGGGTTGATGACAGTGAACGATAATAATCCTCAAAATTACAAGTTTCTCCCTCGTTATCAAGGTAAAAAATTCGAAATTCATAATTGCTAGGTCCACAGTGATTTCCTTGATATAAAACAAAAATCCTAAAATCGGTGGCAACCGTATAGGCTGTGAATGATCCTGACGGGCTTATTATTGTTGCTTTTTGTTTTTGTTTTTCTTTCTTTTGGCGGGATGGAGCAGGAATCCCGTGGGTCGCTGTCCGTGATCCTGCAGATGAACAGCCATCCTGAGCGGGGCCACGTGGCAGGGGTGAGGGCAGGAGACAACGAGCGTAGGAGTCTACGCAATAAATGAGTGCAGCTCTCTTCCCCCCAACAGCCTCTGCCCCTCTCATTTAATGCCCGGCCCCCACCCTACTCTCCCGGAACCCCCACCGATCCCGGCGGCGCGTCGCCCCCACCCGCCTCCACTTCGTCACTCGACCCCCCACCGCCGCCCGCGGAGCAAGATCGCTTCGTACATCGACAGAGCTTTCAGTTCGAATGCAAAGACCGAGCCGAAGAAGCCAAACACAAACACCAGGAAGGTTACAAAGAGTTCAAGTTGAAGTAGTTTGGCTTGACGCTAAAGTAAAAAAATGATTTCGACTAAAGAAGAAAACAGCTGACAAACACCCTGTTTTTCCATAACTAATCTCCTGTGTCTCTTTCCTTCCTTCTCTCTTGTTGAGCCAACTCGGGATGAACCTGAGTCAATACCCGAACCACCACCCTTGCCCGGCACTGAGAATGCTCCGACTTCCGAAGCTCCGGGACGACGCTGCGCCCCGCCGTTTCTTACCACCGTGCAAGGAGTCTCGACGCGCGGTTCGTTCTTGACTCGACACCCCACCTTAGAAAAGAAGGCCCTGCTCTCTCTCTCTCTCTTTTTTTTTTTCTCTTTTGGCGAGTCCTTCGCGAGTTTCACACACCCAAAATGCTCAGATGCAACCTCGAAAACCAACGCTAACGATCGTAACTACACACTCTCATGCACAAGCCTAGGAACAAAGAAAACAAACAGCTGAAGATCTTGGGCCACCTGGTTCCCTCGTCCGATCAGCTCTCGCACTGGAGAGCGGCCTTGATCTTCTGGATCGTGCACGAGATCAGGTTGTTGACCGTCTCGACCGACTCCACCGTCAGCTTCGCCGTGGGCAGGCTGTTCACCAGGATCTGGAACGCCACCGTCAGCAGCGACCCCCCCACCCTCTGCAGGCCCCCGTTGCTTGCGGGCCCATTGGGGTTCCCCGCGGCCCCGCCACCCCCGTGGGAGCCCGGGCCGTCGGGGACGATGGCGAACCCGGACGGGAGGAGCGCCACATACGCGGAATCCCCGCCGTTCATCACGACGTGCATGGCGGGGATGTCCACGGGCGCGTACACCACAAGCGACCCGGCCGCGTCGATGCAAGTCTCCTGCAGTATCAACATGCTGCTCTGATTCGCGTTCATGGCCTGCACGTAGAGAAGCAAAAGACACGGCAAAAGTCAATTTTACACCCTTGCCCCATCCAAATTTACCGCTAGATGCCATCAAGCGCGGCTCAGCCCATGTTAACGTGTCAGAATCCATGCACAGGGTGATGAAAGAGTCGTCGAACCCTGCAAAAATCGACTTTTTCTCCTCCTTGTTTTTTTCTTTCCATCTTTCCTTCCGATCCCAATCACAGAAGAAAGCAGGAAGGTCAGACTCAGACTCCAGCCCAAGGTGGAAAAAGGCGACAACCGTCCTCTTATTTTGACTTTTTAATACTCGGGAAGAGGCAAAGCATGAACTGTCTCTTTTTATCAGCTTCCCCAAGGAAGAAAGGGGACCTCGTGGGATGATGCACCTAAATCACAAGAGCTCCTTCCCTTTTAGATCTTTTCAATCTTTCCTTGCATGCCAGGCCAAACGAGCCCCTGTACGACCTGACGTCGCCCACAGGGTCTCATGCGTCATTTTTGAAAACGTTGTCAGAAACCCTTCTCATCTTTCGCAACCCCCAAGACCCTCCTTTCCCCCCAAATGATCTCCCGTCAAAATGGGCATGAAATCTTGCGGCAAATAATAATAATATTATATGATAAGAGATCAGAGATGAGAGAGAGAGAGAGAGAGAGAGAGGCCCTTACGCTGGCACGTAGAAGGGAGACGCAGTTGCCGTGGTCTTGGCCCTTGGCGATGTGGGCCATCTCCTGCATAGGGCCGCCGTTGGATAGGATGTCCCACTCGCTCCGGAGCTGCTCGTCGCGGAGGAAGTCGAAGAGGCGCTGCGGCGACACAGGGAGCCACACCGACGTGGCGGCGCTCAGCACGATGCCTGGCGGCTCCCCCGGGTCGTCCACGCTCTTACGCGTCATCACCCGCACGTCCTCGTCCACGTTCCCCCCGCTCAGCTTGTTCCACTTGTGCACCGTGGACGCGCACACCCCCGCGCAGAAGTTGGCCGTCATCCGCTGCGCCAGCTTCAGCATGCTCCGCCTCCCGCTCGCCGTTATTGCTGCGTCAAAAGAAAAGAAGGAAATCAGTGGGAAGGTCCTCATGATCCAAATCACTCGACCAAACCCCGTCAACCAAGATTTGTTAGTGCGCTCGTAGTCCGTCCGCGTCACAAAATATCTTTGCCTGATAACTAAACCAACACATTCGAGTGAAGTGAGACTACATAGAATCCTTTGACTGCAGTGCCAAAAACTAACGTAGTCAATATTGAGGAGGGGAAAAGTAAGTACCACTAATCCTAAAAATTAAGGTCACTTCAGGATATTTTTCCCTCATCTCAACCGAAGGTAGGGTTGATAAAATTGCGTCAAATTCAGAACGTACAGATATGTTCAAAGTATATACCAGTATGGTCGCGAGAAGGGACAGTGGAGGACATCAGAATGGCGAGGCACTGGCACTGTCGTTGGAGGGTGGCGACCCAACGTTGAGCACCGAAGCCCATGCCGGAGCTGATTAACGGCCTGTACAGCTGGTGTATCTGGTTCTCGTCATACTCGGCATTCTCCACCCACGTCACCTGCAATGTTTCATCTCCTCATTATCTCCATAATCAGTAATCTTTGTTCTATACAAAGATGGCGGAGTTCATTTCGACGGAAAGAAAAAACCATGACCGGGCATCGTCGAACCACAATCAGATAAAAAATGAGTGCATTTAATGTAGTTTTCCACAAGAAAGATGCATAAGTTCAAGAAACACGACAGTATAAATTTCACGAGGGACTAAGATCGTAATTACAGGTACTGGCCATGTCACTAGTTTTACGCAAGAAATTAGGTTTGTCCAAACATGAGATCTGTTCAAAGTCCACGAATTTTAGTGCATTTTCAACCAGTCGTGTGGTCTCTAGCCTCTACAAAACACTAAGCTACACGCATAAGATACGAGGCGAATCTCGGAAATAGCTCGAGGGTGGGCTCAATGACGGAATAAAGTATTCAGCAAGAAGCTTCTTCTTCCTTTTCTTCTTCTCGGTGCTAACTCAAAGGGGGCATAAAATAATGGCGGGACACAGATCAAGTCCCGCAGGATTTTGAGGTACAGAGAACACGACTCGTAGAAGGCGCGCAACATCGAGATACGCACTCCGATTGTCTTAAAAGTCCAAACTCCGAGCCGAAGATGCTCATATAACAACAAAGAACCGAGTCCTCGGAGTTTGACTCCGTGAGGGTTGTAACCAGGTCACACATGGTCCTTAGGACTCATAAACTACGTGCAAATCAAAATCAGATGGGAATAAAATAAGAGGGGGGGTGGGTGATGGAGGAGGGATGGGATAATCGAGACAGCATCAAAGATCGGAATAGAAACATCAAATGCATTCTTTATTCGATCTGGCCATCAACCAAAGGAAAGCTCGCAGATTACAAGGCATTTACTTTCCAAAGGGGATATATGAAATTAATGTGTTCAGAGATGGGGCAAGATCAGAGGCTTCCAATTCATATAATAATGGTGATTAGGGTTGGGTGGGGGGGGGGGGGGGGGGGAGGCAATCTCGATTTCTTGATGCACGGTGCGGAGGGGATGTTATTAAATTAAATAAACAAACGACTCTTGATATGCAAGAGCAAGAAACCCCAGTTGTCGAAATTCGGGGTCTAAAATTTAAATAAAGCACCTGACACATGGAGAAGCATCCGGTCCGGGGGTCAAATAAAGTATGGAGTCTCTAGGAAGGTTCAGATTCTTCGGAAGGATGACTTTTTAAGTATCTGATTTTTTCAATGTCTTGAATTGTTTCTTCGGGGGCACAAAACTCAATCTCCACACTGAACATTGTTGTTACACACTGAGTAGCCACTAGAGACTGATGCATCAGAAGGCTACAGAAGAACGCCCCAATGGCGATGATAGAGACCTTGTGGCCTTTTCTCTCAGCACGATTTAATGTCCTCAACCAATTCAAGCTCTCCTCACTTATGCCCCCTAGTTCTTTGCTTCAACAAACGACATTTAAAGTACACAACTGGAGAGAAAGGAACCCCACTTTGGAGAAAGGCCACCCCAGAATTGAATGTGGAGACCAACAGTAGACCCAGCTGAGCCAGGAAGCGGTGCACGTGAATGTACTTCAGAAAAATGAAGGGGCGGTTTTGTTTAGAGGGAGTATAGTTTCTTACCTTGGAGTACCCATTGGGCATGTCTTGAACCACACAGCCGGAAGGAAGCCTCCTGCAGCTTGAGAACGAGGGCGTGCCGCCGGGAGTTTCTCGGATGGTGTCGACCGACACATCGACCACCGCCCAGACGCCCTCAGCGTGCTGCTTGCAGAACCGGAGGAAGGTCACCTCCCGGACCGGAACCAGCGGCGACAGCACTTGTAGCTCCGCGTGCATCTAAACCCACAAATGAAAAACAAACGAAATTTTAGTACAATAAAATCAAGAAAATAAAGTTTTAGTGCAACACAGAGAGGTGTTGTCTGAGGAATTGAGTATGTACGGAGACAAAAGGCGGGAGCTGCGAACAAAAAAGTGACTGTAGCAATTAAACCATATATAACTCACCAGCTGAAGAGCGCCATTTCTGGTTCCTCCCATTCCACTACAGATCACATCTGTGGTCGATGTCCTAGCTATCATACATGGAAACATCTCAGCCCACCGGTTCTGCAAGAAGACCATGACTTTCACCGAACCAAACAATAATCATCTTATGGGTTCCGAAAAATACGCGTCGCTATACTGTTATTCGATGGCATTGCTAGCGGACTGAAATGACATATATCCATGAGAAGACAGGTAAGAGAGAAGAGAAACACAAACTCACAGAGTCCATGAGGGTCTCCACAAGTGCCAAGCTATTGATGATCACCATGCCAGTCTCTCTAGAGGCCTCTGTCACAAATCCATTCGGCTTCATGCCAATGCAAGGAGTGAAGGTCGTCATGTACTCGTCATGGTTCAGTATCTCCCTCCCCCCTTCCAAGCTCCTGATCCAAAGCGGCTCATCGGTTTGAGCCATCTTGACCAGCTCATCCATGGCGGCCAACGCAAGCTCCAGCAACATCGATCTCTCGATCGACACCATGCCCCCAGCTCCCGAGGCCCTCGGTGGGTTCACCACCACCATGGCGGAGTTGCCCGAGATCCCATTCCCAAAGTCAGGCCCCAGCGGCAGCGTCGTCGTAGCCACCGTGCCCAAGCTACCGACGAACCCATTGTTAGTCCCAACCCCTAGCTCGAGGCTCGAGTTAGGCATCAGCGGCGCGATGGAAGCAGCAAGCGACGAGACTGGGCGGCCAAGGAACTTCCCGGCGAGCGCGCACACACGGTCCAGCTCGTCCTTGAGGCGGGCGTTCTCGACGCGGAGGTGCTGCTCCTCAAGGGAGATATCGCCGATGACAGCCGGGCCGCCGCAGTTGGTGCAAATCGGGTCCCTCATGGCGTCTCGGAGGGACAAGTTCTCAGCCCGGAGCTTGTCGTTCTCTTGCCGGAGAAGCGAATTCTCATGTCGCTCCAGTTGTGTCTGGTTGGTGCAATAATCAAGAAAATCCCACCCAAAAGAAAAGATCAAAACTTTTTCCAGTTTCCTTGAAAATATCGAGTAAATAAAATCAATCATTGCTACCTTCATCTGGGTGCGTCGATTCTGGAACCAGAACTTGACTTGCCTGGTCTCCAAGCAAAGCCTCTTGCTCAGCTCCAACCTTTGCTTCTCATCAGGATGTGGACACTCCTTGAACAACCTGAAGCCAACGGCCCAAAAATCAAAAAGAAACCCCCGATAATTACGGAAAATGCCACTGAGATTGAGCGAATTCATAGCCAAAACAAGCGAAAGAAAAATCTTCCTACTAAAGTCGGGTTTTTTTTTCCATTTGGGTATGTGAAGATAAGCGAAGAGATGGTATTCGTACGCTTCGAGTTCTTGGATTTGCTGGGGAGTGTGTCGGTGGTAACGCTTCTTCCTGGGAGGGTTGTCGGCGGAGGCATCCTGGTCGTCACCGGAGGCTCCGCCGCCGTCGAGGTTGTCGCTGCCGGATCTGCTCTCGTGCTCCTCCTCTCTGCTCCTCCGGAGATGGTGATTGCTCATGCCCATTTGCTCGTAGCTCTCCCCCATTTGCTGGTTTTCTATCCCAGTTTGCTGTTCACAAAATCATGAAACCAAGTCAAATCACAAAAACAGAATATAGAAGATGGAGAGAAGAGAGAGAGAGAGAGAGAACGGTGAGTTTATGGTGTCGTACTAGAGCGAGAGAGAGTCCAGGAGAGTTGTTGAACATGGACTTGGATAGAGAAGGGCTCAAGAGGCGTTGCTGCGCGATTGCGCTCGACGGCGCCATGTCGTTCTTTCCCGCGTACGGAATGTCGGCCGCAGCGACCCTCGCCCCTCCTCCGCCGCCGCCCGAGCCGCTGTCGAGGAATCCCCCGAAACTCATCAAAAAGGTCGCAATTTTTGCTCTCTCTATTTCTTCCTTCCTTTCCTTGGAGCTGTATTGGATGTCTTTCTGATCTTTCGAGTCACTGAGCCTTCTGCTTCTTTCCGGCGAATTCAGTCCCAACTAAAACGAGCTCAACAGTCCTCGCAGGTTTGCTCCACTTTCAAGCTTTCAAAGAGGTTCGTGCGGACAAACAAATACATACACCAGAACACACACACACTCAAGAGAAGCAAGCTTGCTCTTCTCGTATACGAATCACAAAGGAAAAATGAGAGCGAAAAGGAAAGGGGTTTTTAACAGAGAGGACGAGGAGACAAAAGGGGGAAATTTTTGCAGGCCCAAATGTCTCCAGCTTCCTCTCTATCTATGACGAGGCTGCTGCTAAGAGAAAGACAGAGGAGCCAACTTTTTATTCTCTTTTTCCTCTATCAAACTCTCGGCTACGCTTGCTCTTCGTTCTCAAACACTCTCTCACTCTCTCTCTCTCTCTCTCTCTCTCTCTCTCTCTCTCTCTAAAACAATCTATGAGCGTGTTTAGGTCTGCAAAGCGGCACGAGAGAAGGCGCTGCGAGGCAGCGGGTAGCTGCAGAAAATAAAAGTAAAGAAAGAGAGAGAGTGGGGGGGGAACCCTAGAAGAAAGTTTTCTTTTTCTCTATTTTTCTTTCTTTTTTTTTTGCTTTTTTAGGTGCGAGAGAGCGAGGGTCTCCCTGCGTGATATCTCGCTCGCTGCATGCTTGACTCTGAGCGTAGACAGAGAGAGAGAGACGAGGATGAGAAAGGAGTTTTTCCGAAGGACATGGGAACAAAAGGCAATGGGGGAAGCGAAAATTGAAGAAAACGAAAGGAGGGCCAACGCTCAAAGAAGAGACACGACAGAGAGAGATAGAGAGAGAGAGAGGAGCTGAAGATAAAGCGGGATATGTGGAGTCATCGAAGCCATACAAATACAAAGCACCAAAAAGGGCTGGTTGACTCTCTCTGCCTCAGAAAGCCTGTGACGGTCAGTTCAAAAATGTTTCACCTTCTTCCCCTCATCCCCCAGCCCACTCCCACTCCCTCTCTCTCTCTCTCTCTTTCCTTTTTCCTTTTCCATTCTTCAATTACTGTTCTTATCGCTGTCCTCTTACCAGTCTACATAAACAAGAAATATAAAAAAAGAACGGAAGAAATGAAGAAAAGCCTCAAGTCCACTGCCAGTACGACGAGGGAGGAAGTTTACAGTGTCGGCCCGCAGTATAAAAGGTTGCCACTCCGTATGACCTGGGAGCCGATTTTGTCAAAAGGAAATGTGTCGTCTGCGCTTCTCCTTCCTTTATCCTTTTTTGGGGAACAGGGGCCTGAGTGGAAATTATTCAGCACCCAGAAAGCTTCAGCCTCGACCTCGAGCTAGGGTTTGGAGCTACGGCATCATGGGCGACCCAAGCTTGTGCCGAAAGAGCTAGGACTGGAGTTTGGCACGAGGCCCTCCTCTAATGGATTCTAGCTGCGAGTAATTGCAAATGCAACTTTTTCTCGGAAGAAACATTTGCAATTGACAAACACGTCGCGCGCCGCTAAAATATCTTCGCACATCGTTCGGTACCTAATTTTCAAAAAGCTAATTTAGTCGGCTCGTGTTCGAGACTATCGCTACGGCTTTCGAATCATATATTTTCAAATTAAATGCATGCGTTGGCCGAGACTTGTTGCCATATTTTCCGACGGTCATAATACATTTCTTTGTTTATTTCTTTTTAAGGAAACTGCTCGTGTTTGAATTTTTGGGCATTATTGCTCTTTCGAAGTATGCAAATCGCCGAATGCCTAAATGAACACTCGAGGAGCTTGAGGGTAGTGTAAATGTCAACAGTCGAACCTCGTGTCCATTGACTGATGGGAACCGGCTCCGGTTGCAACATCATCCACCTTCGGAGCGGACCTTTCGTCGATTGATGCCGGTCCGGATGGATAGTCTAATTCGGAGGAACTATTTATTGGGAAAATGAAAGGAAGTGATAGGCAAGTTGTAATAGCGTACTTGGTGAAGAGGGCTAGAGAGCGCCCTGTTGATTTCAAAGGTCGTGCTTGGTATTTAGAGAAGTCTGTAGGCGTTTGGCGCCTGCTTGGAGTTTTGGAAATGGAGATGATTCCTCTCTTCTTTATAATTAGTATTCTGTCAATTGTAGCTTCTTTTGCAAAAGGTTTTGGTAGGTTGTAACTCGAATATTTGGAAATTCGGGAGCAGAAGGCTGGTAATTTACAACAAGAGAAAACCGAAGGCAGACAACCCTAAAAATTGCCACTTTTTATTATGAACCGATAAAAAGGAAATTCGAAACTTTAGGGACAATTTAGTTTCTTATATTCAACGTGCTTGTTATATACCAAAACACGTGAAAAAGGAATTGAAAATAAGATGGTTATAGTTTTTGGGTTATAAATAGAATTGTTTTTTTTTTCAACTTTTTAAAGTCAAAAGTAACTTGTGTTGATATGTGGCATGATATCCAAAATCCGAAATTAGGACGTAAATTAGTTTCTCAGTATGACACGAATTTTAAAAATATTTTAGATTAAAAAATCAAAGTACATATATATGCCATAAGAGTTAAAAAAAAGTAAAAGGTAAAAGCCACTAGATGTAAAAAACAACGACGTACACACTTTTTTAGTACAAAAATATATGGTAATACCCTTTTGGAGAGGTTTAATTCTTTAGGAAACTCTAAATTTTAAGTTCGATTCTAATTCTACCTTGAATTATTTTTGTACAAAAAAGAATCACAAACTCTTACCGTAGTCTTAAATCTATCCCCACGTCCACAAATCACCGCTAATTTCTTCAAAAATACCAACACTAGGGCTAGATGGAGATTTATGATGTGCAGGATAAGCAAAAGGAACCGCTCGAATCGAGAACTGTCAGATCACCACTAATTTCTTTAAACTTACCAATATTAAGGCTCTTTATAGATTCGTGATGTAAAGGATAAGCAAAAAGAATAGCCCTAATTAGGAATCACTCAAACCAACTAGGCGATTCCCATTGCAACTAGTGAATTTCAATCACCAGGCTAGGCCATTTTTTAAATATTATAAACCTAAAAACCTTTATTAGCTGGTAATTTTGGAAAAAAAACTAGTAGCGGTTTTTTGACACGGGACAAATATGGAACTAGAGTAAAAATCTGTAATATTTTTTTTTTACAGAACAAAGTCCAGAACAAAATTGAAATTAAATGCAAAGTTGAGGTTTTTTTAGAATTAACCCTTTTTAATGAATGATCGATTGCACGGTTTCCACGTTTATAAGAAAGTTAAGTTTGAGCTCTATGTATTTAGGCTACGCCTTTTCACGATGTCAAAATGTTTGGTCTTTATCCCTTTTGGCGTCGAGTCGGGGTCAAACTCAATATGAATTTTCAATCGGGTTGTCCGAACACAGAGGATTGGAAGTTGATTAACAAGAACAGAAAAGAAGAGCTTAGAAATTGAATGAGCATTTAAAAAGAAAAAAAAATCATAGGCAAAAACATTAGGAAAATTATGCCGCAAACATTATTCATGCATAAAACAGTTTCCGCGTTAATCTTTAGCACAAGAGGGATCCTTGCATCGATGTCATCAAAATTCAAATTTCGACTATTGCTTATTTTACAATTGAAAAATAGACAACACACGTTAGATCCTGTCAATACTCAATGTCTGAACATCGTTATCCACTACTGCATGACGAGAGGAAAACTCTAATAAAACCCAATTTGCATTCAATTCCAAATAAGGAAAGGCAAAAGCGAGGCAAGACGAACCTACACCATGCACAGAGCGCAAAGGAAGACTGAAACTCGATATCACCTCGTCTAACAAACGAACGCCATCCACATTCGTTTCGAACAGGACACACGTAGAACAACCGGAGACCAAAATAAAGGAGTTCAACAGTACTTTGTCCATCGACTCTAGTACGAACCCAATGATCAAGAAGTTGTCGAGACAGTTAGAAAGTTGGTTAATTTTTTAAGTCGAGATTTATGGAGATGTGTTATCGTCATCGGGCAATGCCCCCAACACATCTCCAATCCGAGTCGCGATTCGGGGCCAATCAAGCCGACCGCACGAACGCCATCATCCCCGGATCCTGCTCGAAATGATTATGAGCTTTGGCACGAGACACCCCCCAAGGGCAAGAATTCATTGCGTTCGTTCTGAGATTATGCCACGCCACTCCTCGAGGATTTTCACTGATGGCTTCGCAATGAATTTCACAATTCCCGAGACAGTAATCAAGCTGGAGTCTAAGTTTAGTGCGACTGGCTATTATTAATAATCAGTCAATGGGTCACTCGGGCGTATTAATAACTGAGCAGCCCTTAACTTTGTGCATCTCCATTATTAAGTTTGATTGGACCTTTAGCATGCATGCGCCCGTTGCCGATGACGTCCTTCGCATTGGTGTGAAGAGGACTACTAGGTTCAACGTCAGATGCAAGAGGGGCTCTCTTTTTTTTTTCTTTTGAAATACCTTCTACAGCCTGCATACGTAAGAGAGCGAGACCAATGCAATTAGAAACATCGACCCAGAAGAAGAAGAAGAAGAAGAAGAAGAAGAAGAAGAAGAGAAGAGAGCACGAGCAATGAAAGGACGGGGCGCATGGCGGAGTTGGGGGGGGATTGGCGGCGATGGAGCTGCACACGGAGTGGCGCCAAGGAGGGGTGTCCGTGAGAGATTTAGGGATGAAGGTTTAGTCTAACTGGGAAATTAGGTCAAATCTAGCATTTGAAAAGACATGATTGCCGCACGTAGAAAATTTGCACCGTCAATAAATGAAGGTTCAATTGACATGAAATTACCAACTTTTAGAGTATTTTGAGGTAAACCCCAATTTTAACATAGTTCGAGAAAAAATGCTTAGGGGTTTTTTGAAACTTTTCCCGGGCAATATAAGTAATAAAAAATTTACCAACAAAATATAAGTAATAAAAAGTAAGCAACTCATAATCGGAGTGCATTACTCAATGATTTTCAAACCTATGATTCATTGAGATTGGAAACTCAAATCCACGCCAAGTGCTTATCACTCAGTAAGGTAAGAAAATGCACGCCGTGACGTTTGCAGTTACACCATCGAGCGTGGACAATTCCTTGTTTGATTCGCGGCTTAGTCAATGATCATCAAGAAAAAGAGAGAAAAAGGCTGATCATTTCCTTCCAAAACTACGGTGCAAACTTATCGAAATGGAGGACAATGAATGCCGGATTGATACGAGTTATCGAGTCCATATCAAGTGGACTCTTGAAGCCAAAGCATCGTCTCCATGCCGTCTCACAGACTCTCCGGACGAGGCCAATTTCAGCGCACTTACTGCCAAGAACCATGACAACTCAACCACTGTCTTTCGTTGCGCCTGCTTAGAAGGAAGTCCTGCATTCACACACCTGGCGATCTCGTACTGTGGGTCGATCCAAGAGGGGAACAGAAGCGAGATGTACAGCAGACGAGCAGGAGCGGCAGGTTATTAAAGACTCATCATGAAGAAATTCAAGTCCACCGCGAGAACCATTAACTCATCTTCTTAAATGGCTTTTAAGGTCCTTCACCAATCTTCAACCCCAGCGCTCCTACTACTCTTTGGACACACGCATACACAAACCACTCGTGAAAGCAAACGCTTGATTTAGTCAAGAATCAAGTTAAAATCTCATGGAACTTGGTTTTTTGATTTTTCGCTGTACCGGGTTTGATATCAGATAGAGAAATGACGCATCCTGTCGAGAGGAACATGAGAATTAGAAAACCCTCGATTCTTCTCATGTTTAGCTCTTTTATCAAGTGATCTTTTGAGTTATCGACTGGATAGTCGAAGGAAGATATGAAGTGTCTGGGAGGATCGCTAGGCCTCGATTGTGGCCATGCCAAATTTCACAGCATATCTTCATCCAACTCATGGTCATCTTAATTACTTCCCATAGTCTCATCACCTGCTCTTGCGTTCTCACATCACACTTCCTTGTTAGCCAAAGACATTCCTTCCGAATCCTTATTAATAGCATAGATGGGTTATCCTTCGACAGATCAGAGACCGAGTGGACAACTCGGTCCGGGGCCTTTCTAAAACACCACCTGGACCGTGTTGTCAAATGGAGTTGTTTCATAGTTTTTATCATATTGACCGAGAGCCCTTGATTAACCGCATCAGCAGCTGAGATTCAGCTCACTTTGGATAGCAAACTTGTAAACCGGGGCACGGTTCTGAAGCTTGCCCGCGTGAGCAACCATTAAATCAAAAGTCTCAGGCATAAGCCGGTCGCATTTATCTCACTGCACAGGCCAATTCGCAGCAGACATGAACGCACGCACCGATCCAAAATTTATGGCACAGTACAGCACACACCTAGACAGCAAGGAAGGGAACGGGGAGGACCCAAGATGCACATGACACTTCGCTCTCGGCGCAATCAAGAGAAAACGGGACCCCGTTCCGATGTTGTTGTCATTAAAAAAGGAAAAGAAGAAGGATTTACGCTTGTGTGTGGGTGCATGCGTGACCATGCATTGCAACAGTTCGTTTTCAGAATCCAATTTGCTTTCTAAAGCCTTGCAGTTCTTCATTTCGGATCGTCGCGCAGGGGTCGAATCTTGAGAGGGTTGCTCTTAGTCTTCCCTCATGAACTTGGGAATGAGAGAGCCACGGCTTTGGTGGCCCCCCCGAGCCCATGCAATTTGAATCCTCAGGCCCACTACATGCGTTTCTTATCCTTTTTATTTGATTTTATCTTATATCATCTTATCTTATTTGTGTTAGGGGTGATTTCTTTGGGTTCGGGAATACATTTCTTCTCACGAGAAAAGGGTACGGGCATCGAATTAGAGGCTTGTGAACTATGTTGCAAGTCTCACGAATCGGTTCATTCTAGACCTTTGCCCTGTACATATGGCTCGATCTCAAGCAATTTCATGCCCCGTTGGTGGATATGCTGGATGCCCGATCCCGTTCAATTTGAAGAGTTAAGATGGTTGATGGAAAGCATCGATGATTTCTAGATTTGTGTGTTCCTGTTAATCCTGATATCCACTGACATTCTCAAATACAATTTGACCAACAAGATAAGTTGTCATCTATCTGTACGTTGGGTGGTATTGCTGCTCAAGATGTGATGACTCAACGTCATGAGAAGTCCCATCTTAAGAGTACTCAAAACATTAAAAAAAAAAAAAGTCACCGTTTCCCCGCGTTATTCAGACGATGGATTTCCATGGATGGTTCAATCATGCGGAGGTACGGAGACCACAGATGGGAGTGAAACGAATTAGGGGATGGAGCAATTCCACATGGGGCAAGTCGCTGTTGCAACAGTGCTTTGCGTCCCCGGTCTTCTCCTGCTGAGTCCGACGATGGAGACTAGTGGGGGTGCGATCTGTTCTTAGTTCACGCAACCGCGAGCACGATCCGGGCGAGGTCCACATCGCATGTACATAAGAGGAAGAAGTATAGTCGAGAGAATTCACCCGCCGCAAGACTAATAATAATAATACGGGCTATGGGGAACAGGGGTTTTTTACAAGGAAATCTGTGACTTTTGAGCACATTGTATGAAAGATGGGACCTCTTTGAATGGCTTCATGCAAGATCCAACATGTGACAATTCTGAATTCCTCTTCCGCGGGGGCCCCGTCGCAGCCATCAACCACGATGCCTTCTGTAGATTGACGTGAAAGGAACCTTTCTTCTTCGGCCAAATTCCCCCTTTTCCTTTTTCTCTTTCTTGTCCTCCCTTCGTTGGGTTTGCGCCATTTATGCAGAGACTGAGAGAGTTGATGGATGAACAGCAGGTACGGCTGGCTGGAAACTCGTCTGGTGAAAGGAGAATACTGTTGCATCTCGGGCAGCATTTTAGGAGAAGACACTGAGAGTCGTGAAGGACACTGTAGGGAATTGACTGGGCATGTGAGTAAAAGCTTAGCAGATCCCGGAACAACAGGACACCTACTTGTCACTTCTCCGCTCGACACGGTCTACATTGGAAAGGAAAAGCGATCGACAAGGAGTAGAAGAAGACGCTTTAGGATAGCCGTGATCTACTTTTGTTCGTCATTGCGCCCTAAAGATGCATCAAATGATGCTCACGCGGTGATAATCAAATGGAGAAACCAAATGTGGCATGGTGCCGGTCAGTCGCTGGAACAACATACGTCTAGAACAAACACGGTTTATGAATTGCCTTTTGCGAACTTAATTGCATGGTGCCATCCACATCAACCGATCTTTTTCCATTCCACATCATTCATGTTGACGACACACGGAACTCTGCTTCATTCGACTACACTAGACTCCAATGTTAACGGACCATAAGAATGGCACGGCATGACACGGTACTGATGATAACGTTCATATTCTCAAATAAAAGAAAAAGTTGACATCAGTAGTGGCAAAATGCGCAGCCATTATGGTGGAAATCAGATCTGCCAGCCCGTGCATTCTCTACAAAATGAATACATAAGTTTGTGCTTGCACGTTCTCCAGAGCCTATCCTACGTTTCCCCACCAACAAAAAAGAAGAGGAAGCCGAAAGAAAACTTTGACAGTTGGTTAGAAGATCTCTCAGCTTCAAAATTGGAAGAATAAACAACAATTACAGGTTGTGTGAAGAATGGACTGTCAGTGAGATTCTGAAGACAGCTTCCGAATTATTTTGGTTGCGACTAGAATCTTCTCTGTTCCGGGAGATCCCGAATCTTTCTCATGTATCACTGTCGTCCACCTTACAGCATGAGCTATATGATTTACCTTGTCAATAACTTCAGGTGAGTCTCGAATAAGAACTGTTCCCTCTGGACGCAATATCCTATCCATCTCGACCATCAAATCCACAAGGCTACATCTGCAGTGAAGATAAAAGTCCCCGTTAGAAAGAATAACAAACGATGGCTTCTAGAAACACAATACCCAACCAATAATAAGATTGAGGTTTATTTGTCTTGCGCATGGAAGTAGTGATCCAGAGTTACATACAACTTTATCTGGGTTCATACGTGCCAAAACGACCAGATAACATATAGAGAAATTGAATCTTTCCATAGATAGTAATACAGCCAATCAGTTCTCTGGAACATGTAAAATGATGCTGTCCCTTACCTCTCAAAGGCTTACGATATGAAAATCAACGGTATGTGAGAAGCAATAATATAGGATCAGCATAGTATCAACATGATCAACCAGACAAAAATAAATATGAAACTCTCTCTTGGTGTTCCTTGTCCCTCGCCACTGTCTCACATAGTCACTAATTGATGGGATGAAGTTACACAAAACAGGACAGCATACTAGGATTGAGAATATTGTCCAACCATCAAATTACCTCCTCCTTTCCAAGCCTTGATGTTCTATAAGCATTGCGATGCCATCAACATGGATGAAATCGTAAGTACGAGGATATGTTGAGAAAGGCTCACACCTACAGCCACCAGTTATGGGGAAGTCAATGAAAAGGTGATTATGGTAAAGTTACTGTAAACCTCTACGGTCCATAAAACGATAAAGGATAACACCTGAGAAAAACAAACAAAACCTCAATAACTGACAGAGTTTACACAGTGCCATGGGTTGGACAAAGGGAAAAAGAGAGAGAATGATATGCACAACTTGGTCCCTTCTGTTTGAAATCAACCTTCACGTTCATTATCAACTGTGTCAGAACTGGTTTCACACTTACTAAATAAAGGTTTTTTATTTTGGGTAAATTAAGTGATTGCATTGATCTTTTAACCATGACAATTGTATTGATCTTACTAAATGAAGTTGAAGTAGTCATTTGCCAAAATAAAGCAGGAGTAATTTTAGTACAACCAAAAAGACGAGCTACTATTACTAACCAATCATGGTAGACACCAATTAGCCCTCTATCGAAAATTGCACTTAGAGTTGACGGCTTATCTGCAGGAACTACATTCATAACCCATACTGGATCAGACGAGAGTGCTGCAGCAAAACCTCCAAAAAATGCATTCATATCCATGACATTGCGTACAGATGGAGTTCCCAGTTTCAAGTTTAAGGATTTCTTATAATAATCAACCCTTCTTGTCCACCTCCTAGTGTCATCCTCAAAAATATCGGTTCCACCTTCCAATATGTCAGCCCTGACAGGAATCCTGTTAAGCCTGTCTGGCCATTTTGGAATTGATCCGACGGCATAGTCACCCTTAACAGAGCTTGTCCTGCTTACACAATTTTTCAACTTGAAGTACCTGCACAAAATACAGTGAAATTTGCAGAGCTGATTAAATTTTTGTGCACGCTTGATGGATTAACAAGGTTATCAATGGCACCCAGAGATGACAAGTACAGCCAACCGTATTTAACACTAGCTGCATACGTGCACCTTGAAGCAGCTTATACTTTTATGGTGGTTACTTTTTAGTCTCTACAGAGCTTGTCCTGCTTACACAACTTTTAATTTGGAAGTAACTGCACAAAATACTGTCAAATTTTCAGAGCTGATGAAATTTTATATGTGCCTGATGGGTTAACGAGGTTGTTGGCGGGATCCAGAGATGACAAGTACAGCCAACTATAATTAACACTAGCTACATACATGTGCATTGAAGTAGCTTATATTCACACAATAACAACTTTTTAGTCTCTTTCAAATTCAAGAACTTATTGAAATCAACTTGTGAGAAATCATGCTTTGAATAAGCTAAAGCATGAGTTATCTTGTGGAAAGCCTGTTACAGAGGGAAGACAGATAAACAGCTTAATTTTCTGTTAACGAAACAAGCACAATGAAGAACATATCAGAATAATTTTGTAATTAGAGAATACCGCTTTTCTAAAAGGAAAAGCTTTTAAAAAGCCATCTATGAACCTCATTAATGAGAGAGACTCAAGTTCATATCAGTACATAGGGATTTATATACTAGATAGCCTTATCATAAGTTTGCACGGTTAGGAAAATTACCATGCGAAACTTGAGTCGTCAAATTCATCACACAACTTGATCCCAGGTTCATTTTGATCAGGTAGACAAGAATCCCCTGTAGGCTTTCTCCAAACAGCCGTGTTTCGATCCACTGCTGTGACCTTGTAACACAAAGCTCTTGCTACAGCTTGGAGATCTGCCCACTCCTTTTCCCGCTTAGCCCACTGTACAGGAGGACCAGAGATAATCAAATAACCCCCTGGGCGAAGCAACCGACCTACCTCGATGAAGTAGCTAGCATCTGTCGAATAAGACATTCCCTCAATGAAAAATGGAGCCAGAAGCATCATAATTCGCTAAAATTGGTAATTTAAATGTCAGAGAACTTACTGTAGGCTGTAAATGGTATCAAACATCGAGAGCAGTGCACTAGGTCAAAAGAAAAGGAGGGAAATGGAAGTCTCCGAGTGCCAAGCATGGCAACAAATGCTGGAATCCCTCTTTCTAGGGCAAACTGTATCTGTGCTTTGTGCGAATCTCTTGGCGCAAATGACATGGTAAGAATACCTTCTTCTAACAAAGCCCCTCCAAAGCTTGCCACCTAAATGAATAATGCTAACTCGCCTTATACTCCAATTACTACCATAAGAGGCAAAAGAGTAAGATAAGATTATGAATCTTACCCCACATCCCATGTCAAGGGCAGTCCGTAGCACTCCCCCGGTTAATGGAACATACTTTTTAAGCTTTTCAAGATAGTGTCCTGCTCCATCTGGAAACATTGTGCCGCCTCCAGGGAAAATGAAATGAGATCCTTCAATTTTCATCCATCCTTGGTGACCTTTTCTGTCTGCGATTTTGTTATATGGCATGTTGCTGTGCCAAATCTACAAATAAGACGATAGCACAAAATAGCCATAGCTACACATGTCCCACAAACACAAAGCATATGGTAAAGTAGAACAAGAATCAACTTATTATACAATCCATCTAAGAAGCAGAGGATGGCACGTGAGATATGCTTGACATGCTTCAGGTATAGATAGTGAACAATGATGTCATCCGTAATCTAAAATAAGGATCATGATGAGCAGGTGATTTCGCAGTAAAACTAGTTTTATTATTTCTGATCATGGATATATACAAACCTATAAAACCATTTTAAGCTTGACTGCCTAATAAAGCATGAGCACTTATAGGGTCGAACCAAGATGATAGACCTTTACATGGGTTCTAATCTATCTTGAGCACTCATCAGTTAATACTTCACATATCTCTACTCCACTGACTTGTAATTACATTTTATCTGGGAGGGGCCTCATGCAACTGTTTAACCTAAATCCACGAACTCAACCAGCACTAAGCAACTCCAACGAAAATGAAAAATGTTTACCTTACCCCTAGACTATCCTTTTTTTTTTTTGGTATGGTTTAGAACAAACTGAAGCTTAAGGGTACATAGGGTTACTTAAAGCACTTTAATCTGGAATCTGGATTCTCTCATTTAACAGTACACATCCTCAATCACAAGCAGCATCAAGCTACTTAAACAGAAACAAAGTCAAACAGTTACTGACACTCTCAATGCCGAAGTATGTAAATACTTAGCCAAGCTTTTATTCACGAGAATGTCTTGTCTTGTCATGGCACATCACGCCAACAATCAATAGGCTATTCGTCGACAGATAAATTGTTCAAGCAACCGTGACACTCCCGATTCACTAGCTTCAGATTCGAAACGAGTAATCCATTGAAAAGATACCTTATTCAAGCTCTCAGGCCAACGGACCGGGACCTTGTAGCCGTCCGGAGGGGGAACGAGGCAGAGCGGCGTCTCCTCCGGCGGCGGGCAATGCCGCTCGCGATAGTAGTTCATTTCCCGGCTGAGCTGGCTGCTTCGCCTCGGATCTTCGCACGGCATGTGATCCACGTAGCTGGCGGGGCACGACTCGATGCGGAGGGGGTAGAACCCGCCGGACTCCACCGCGGCCGCCACGCGGGAGCGGTCGCGCGCCGCGGCGGCCAGGGCGGGCCGGCGAGCCGAGGGGGCGACGGGGCCGAGGCGCCGCGGGGTGAAGAGGAGGAGGAAGAAGAGGAGGAGGAAGGTGGCGAGGAGGAGCACTCGGAGCCGCATCCGTGCTCCTGAGGCGAGGATGGGGAATCGAGTCGGCGGAGATTTCAGATTCAGACTCGAAATGGAACGAATCAAAGTCGGTGGGAGAGGATCGAAGCTGGCCTTTCGTTTCAGGAGGCGCAAGCCACGGCCATATTTATGTTCATTGCGTAAGCCGAGCTCATGCCTTCGACTCCCCCATTCGGGAGACTACACGCATGATCATTTTATGTGAATATGATATACATCGACATGTAATGCGGCATTAAAATTTTTGATTTATTCAATATAATATTTATACAACTTAAAATGTATTATATTCCATGGATGTTTTCAATTTGATCCCTAAACTTTCGAGATTAAATTGAACGTGAACTAAAATTCATGGATTATATTAAATAAATTTAAAAATAAAAATTTTATATAGAATAAAGTAAAATTCATGGGAATTTACGCCGTTAGGTCTTGAGCCATAGATATTATTAATACATTAAATTCTCTATTTCCATATCGAGGATGAGTAAAGTCCTTGCTGTATGCATTTGTCATGTCATGCGATGTCAGAAATGCTCGGTATACAAAATAATACTATCTTTTAAATGGTAAAATAAAGGGGAAACTTGTAAAAAAGAATGGAATTGCCAAGAGACAACAATATACACAGAGCCGTTGAAAGTAAGAAGAGAATCGAGAATTTGAGAATAAAATTGTGATCACACTTCTTGTAGGCCGGATGATGTTTTCGTCACTTTAATGGGTTAATTATTTAGCTGAAAATGAATTATTTGAAAATATTTGTATGAAAATAATCATTTGTGAAAATGTACAAATAAGAATACTTTCACGATTTATCTAAATACTTAAATATAACGACAATGAAAATATTATTCATATATTAATTATTTCAAGACATATAAGCGATTATTTAAAAAAAATGTTTCTCAAATAATTCGTTTTCAACTAAACAAATAGAGCCTAAATGAAAATGCATGTTTTCACCAATAATGGTAGTGGAAATAGCCCCATTATTTGTGGAAATAAGAAAAGACTACTCCTCATTTAAAAAAAATATATTTTTCAAAATATTGATTTTTCACTAAGCAAATGAAGCCTAAATGAAAAAACACGTTTCCATTCATGATGGTGGAAATAGCCTCAACCTTCATGAATTGTGAAAAGAATACTCCTTGCTTTTTTTTATTAAAAAAATTAGTTTATACATGTTGCAAGCCCTCTCAAATTTAGGTATGTTTCAATTCTACGATATACTTTTTATGTCCTATAAAAAAACTCTCAAATTTAGATTTTGTCCCAATTTTATCCTAAAATTTTTACTTGAATCACAAACCTGCCTTTATTAGCTCTCCGTCCAAATTTTTTTATTGACAACCAAGAGATGGAAAACTTCTAAACATGAGCAGTTCGAGCACAAGCTTTCCAACTGAAAGAGATGAAACATTCCGAAGCACGACAAATCGAAGAATGTGTCCAAATCACTAAGGGTGATTTTCACAAAGCGCTGATGAAAAGTAGATTTTATGACTCAAGTGAAAGTTTGTGATTTTTTTATAAAATAAAAAAGTAGAGTGAAAGTGAAACTGGACGTGAAACTGAACTCTTTTACGAGACAAAAGATATCTAGGCTAGAATTGGTACTGGATGATGAGACAAAAAAATTATTGTATATTTGGAACCTAAAATTTTGGTTTTTCTATTGGATAATAAAAGTCTAGAATAAAATTGAGACATCGCCTAAAGTCGAAGGTCTTTTTACAAAACAAGAGGTAAGATTGGGACAAAACTTAAGGTTTAAGATGTTTTAGGATGTTTGGCCCGCGTCGCCAAGAATTCATCTGCAGGAGCAAAGGAGATCCGGAAGCCCGGACCAAATCAAAATGCGTGAGCCCGATTAGGCTGGTTCGAATCTTGGGCCTGCTTTCCATTTTTATTGTACGGGCCGGGCTGAGCTTCGGGCGAAGTATGGTCTAACCCGAAACGGCCCGGCCCGGCCCGGCCCGGCCAGATAGAAATCTCGGAGGGATTAAGGAAATCGTTTTATAATATCGGGGGGCTTTTAACTTTGCAATGGAGGCCAAGCTGGCACGACTTTTGTTTGGCCACTATCGTCGATGGCGATCCTTTATGGCTTCCGTGATTGAGGGGATTTCTCACCAAAATCAATCAAAAGACGAAGAAATTGCACTCAATGTGGGAATTAGACTAAAAAAAAAA
Source organism: Melaleuca quinquenervia (assembly GCA_030064385.1). Classification (NCBI taxonomy): domain Eukaryota; kingdom Viridiplantae; phylum Streptophyta; class Magnoliopsida; order Myrtales; family Myrtaceae; genus Melaleuca; species Melaleuca quinquenervia. The sequence goes on along the minus strand of CM057721.1, from coordinate 15,449,526 downwards.
ATAGGAGTTCTCTTCGCAATCCTACCTTTTTTTTTTTCTATATATATACACTTTCTTCTTCTTCATTTTCCTTAAATTCGAAGAGGGCACTTTCAATCTTATCCATCTATCCTCGAGAGGAAATTATATAATTTTTAGAATAGTATGCTTATGTATAAACCATGCATTTCATTTTGTTACAGTCGTTGGCTTAGAAATTGTGTAAATTTTTGAATAGTATACTTGTATATAAATCATGTGTTTTCATTTTGTTATAGTCGTCAATTTACCGTTACCTTTTCCACGATCTTCGAAGGGTATATTTGGTTATCATTTTATTCTCAACGAAAAACACACGATGGAGAAAAATCAAATCGACTGAAATGTCAATAGCCGTTAAAATAGATCGTAACGGCGGTAAGGAGCAAAAAAAGAAGAAATGCGATTAGTGAAAGGGAAAGATGTCTCGATGGCTAAAATATCGACTCAAAAGATCTAATATATTCTTAAGCCACGACAGCATGACGGGTAATCAGATTACGATCGGCAGTACGGTCCTCGAGGCGCGAAGTTCGGGGTGCTGCAAGAATTCAATCGATCTAAAGAGAAAAAGCAAGGACATAAAAAGAAGAGAAGCATCCGAGGCGCGGAGAGAGAAGGGGGAAGAGGCGGCGCAGTCCTATCCTACTCTCCCCACCGCCGCCGCTGCCGCCGCCGCCGTCTCATAGTCGCGTCGCGCTCCACCGCGAGACCGGAACCGCCATGGCCAGGCCATCTCGAGAGTCCATCGACACGTTCATGGCCATCACCGGCGCGTCCGAGCCCCTCGCCGTCCGCCGGTTGGAGGTACATTCCCTGTTCCTTGCTACCTCTTCGTTTTTTAGGGGCCCTCGGAACCATCTCCGGCTTTTCCCGGTCGATGGTCTCCGAGTTAGCTTAGTTAGTTGCGTGAGACGTAGGTCGACGGGCAGCAACCTGGGGTGGATCGTCATTGCTCCGTTGCGATTTCGTAGCATTTAGGTGACGGCTCTACTGGAGGGAGAGGGAGCGAGAGATTATGCGAGAGGGATGGCAAATGGAGAGGCACATGTGGGAACTGAAGATTTGGCTCTCCGATTCTTCTAATGCCTCGCTTGCTGGCTTGAGAATGAGATGTGATGTTTTATCTCTTACGTCGTTTTCGTGGGGAATCTAGGAGATATCTATCGTCCGTGTCTATCCTTTGCAGGAGTATGGTGGGAATCTCAACGAGGCTGTCAATGCACATTTTACTGAAGGGATCCACCAAACGTATGTTCCTTGATTGCCTTCAGTTAATTCGACATTTCTCGAGTTTCGTCCACTTTATGCCGGAGTTGCATTTGATACTTTTGCTTTCTTTTTTGCCTGCTCAGATTTCCTCCTACGGCTTCTACATATCCTCGTGAAATGAATAACCAGAATCAAGTTGGGCAACAAGGGCTCGTGCCCCTCTTGCATGCTGTTAGAAGTTTCAAGCCTTCTTCCCTTCTTGACCCAAACTATAGGAGAAATTTCTTTAACCAGATTGGCGCTTCAGCATTTAATAGTCCACGACCATTTTCTCCTTCTCCAAGCAACATGACTGGATCGGCTGAAGCATTCAACGGTGGTAGCGAGCCGCCTTATCATTCACAATCGATCCACACAAGTAGTGTAATTGGGACACCAGTTTATTCTAGCACTCCGGCTGAAGTCAGAAGTTCGCATACGTATGGGAATGATGTGGAAGAAGAAATGCTTCAAGTTGCTATTGAGGCATCAAAGCAGGAGGTACATGTTGAATGTCAATTGCAGGGGTCACCATTCGAATTGGGTCCACTGCTTTTATCACGTTGTTGCATTTGTTTACAGCGGCATTCTCTGTATTGTGACCACCTTGATGCATGTGATGCAGTTTCTTTCTGGTTCTGGGCTATCTCAAAGGCAACCTAGCCAAGAAGATAAGGAGCTTGATCGTGCAATTTCACTTTCATTGATGGTTGTTTGGTCATGGCAAATTTTGTCTCAGATTTCCCCTATTATCGTGCAGCCTTTTGGCTTATCTTACTATGATAAAAATTCCAGGAAGCAGAGCAAGAGAAAGAGAAGCGTGTGCAACAAGTGAAATATAGAGACCAAGAATCTGGATTTAATGCATCACTTGGAAGTGCAGACAAAACTAAGGATAAAAGATCAAAAGTAAGTGTCTTTCATTCATACTCAAAATACTAGATGTATAGACAATGTATTTTTAATTATCAACTTTATAAGAAGGTATGTTCTCCATGTAAGCAGGAGCATGTTGCATTTATCTATATTTCTACTGGAAATATATTTTGCTCAACAGTTATCCTGTGGAAAACCTTCAATTTTTTTCCCTCTGAGCAACTTCCGTTTTCATATATGCCCCTCTTAGTTCACATACCAGAACAAGATATGCAAATTAGACAAAAGAAATAAGTACTCTCTGACACACAATTTTCTTTATCTAGTGCTATTGTCTATTTCTGTTGTTTTCCTTTTCCTTTGGGTGCCCACATTCTTTTTCCGATTGGGGGTTGTTTCTATTTGTGTGCATCACTGAGAGAAGAAGGTATTCTTTAACGTGCAATGCTTCATTGAAGATGGGAAGTGCGTCACAGCCAGATGAGATTAAGCTGGAAGGGCTGAATTTGCAGGATGATAATTCCAACCAGCATTATCATGATAATATTCAGTGTGGTCCAGATGCTTATCATTCTGATCAGGTAAATATATATTTGATGAATATGAATAAGGTGGCAATTAGCATTCATGTGGTGAGTTTCAGAAGAAAATCATCTTCTCTAAATACCATTCATCTCAATAATATCCCAGGTAGCTTTCTTCTTGTTCCTGGCGAGCTTGAACATATTAATGCTTAAAGCCGCATTATTTTGGTAAATTTCCCAAGGGAAGGAAAATGAACTTCTTCATGCGTCTTATCGTAGGCACATAGTTTGCACTCATTACATACTTAATGCCTGAATATCATGGCATCTGTCAACTAAGCTCTAGGACAAGTCTGCACTATCAAGGAGACGCTTTTATTTTCTTCTGGGCCACCAAACCAGGAGCTCTTGGCTACGACATGAATTAGACTAAGCAGCATGTCCTTTAGTTGTGTAGATTTCTCCTACCCTAGGAGTTGAGCCTTATGAATGACTATTCATTTATCTTTCACCTTGAAAAAGTGGATACTTTTACCATGTTTCTGGTCGAGAATTTACATTATGATCTTTCTCCTATGACTCACTGCAAGGGATTTCAGAAAACATTAATTCAAAGTGGGGGCTCTCTACCTCAAGAACCTGCACCGGATGAAAGAGAAGTCATAAATCTTGTTGTCCGCATGCCAGATGGGGCTCGCCATGGTCGCCGCTTCCTCATGACTGACAAGCTACAGGTGAATCTTCTCATGTGTTTTTGAGAACCTTTTTTACACTAGATCTCATGGTTATTTTTCTTTGTCTGCAGTCTCTGTTTGACTTCGTAGATGCTGGTGGTTGGGCAAAGCCTATGACTTATAGACTGGCAAGTGTTCTGATCTATGTGCTTCCTCATGCCTGTGCCTCTTTTTAGCTTTATGAGCAATGCAGTCACCTTGTTGCTGAAGTATGGCTAATTATTAAAACCACATCTCCATCAGCAAATGCTATGCTGTATATGTGCAATCGTGAGCATAAATTATTTTAAGCCGATATCGACTTTCTGAGGGACCCATAAATCGAAGTTATCTAAGCTCCCATCTAGGAAAAAAAGGGGCCCCAAGAAATGCAAAAGGCTGTCAAATCAACCCACTTTGTCTACTTGATCAGGATTATTAGTAATCTTGCCATAAGTGTAGGTATTTAGTTGGTTTTCCATTAAAATGACTACATTTTTGGCTTTTCTTTGAACAACTGTTTTTACATATCATTCCACAATTGCAAAATATTGAAAATCTTCTATTTTTTGCTCATGTACTTGAATGTTAATAAATGGAAATATGCTTCGTATCTGGGGAAGGAAATGTTCCCTGCGTTCATTTATTTGCAGTTCCTCTGCCCAGCAGTAGTGTACATTTCTTAAGCCTTCTGTTTGAGTACTTCTCTCAAGTCTCAAGTTGGATGAGAATGAGCTGTCTAACTGGTTTGTTTTGCATCTACTGATCTCTGTATTTTCCCCTGCTGAGCAGATAAGGCCTTATCCTCGCGAGGAGTTCACCGATGGTGACAGATTCTCAAGTTTTAGTGCATTGGGTCTAACTAGTAAACAAGAAGCTTTGTTTCTAGAGTACATTTAGTTTTGGCTTTGGCCCTGTTGAACCTTCTCGAAGAATCCTGCACCCATGGGCATACTATGTTCAGCTTTATTGTATTGCATATCAATGAGGAAATGCCGAGAGGTGCATTTATAGATTTTCATACGACTGCATCTGACTGGGTTGCTTCACTAACGCCCAACGAGAGAATGACTGATCCCAAACTAGAAAAGATGCTAATAGCATTTAAGATTGTCAATGCATGTAGTTGCTGCTGTTCTTCTACTGTACAACAATATGTTGCTGTCGTGCTTTTAACCGATCACGACTCAAATTAGTAACCTAAAAGGTACCGGAAGTGTTCAGACAGGGAAGAATCTGTTGCTTTTGAACCTTAAAGCCGAACATTCGGCCAGTTGGATGATTAACTTGCGCTCTTTTCTTTTAATCTTGTGATGAAACAAAAACGAATGGACAAAGCACACGCAAGTTTGAGATGTGGCCAACTCTAGTTTGGTAGAATTTCTTTGCAAGTGATTCTTCAACCAGGAGTTGTAGTACCAACCCTATAGATCTTCTAATTTGCAAGTTCAATCTCTTCGTCTTTGGCATAAGAATTCCCATTCCATTGATTCAAGAATCTTTAGTCATTATACATCCAAAAAATTGGGAGCCGAAAAATTGAATGCAGATTAAATTATTAATACAAGAATAAGGGAAAGATAGAACAAAAGAACTCGAGGACATGAAAATGCAAAACAAGAGAGAATTGAGCGATCTCTCGTGTCTATGACAAAGAAACGGTATTGGTGGCTTCGCTCTGGGCTGGAGCTGTCCAGTACTGCTTGTACGCCAAGAGAATCTTCTCTCTTTCGTGAGGTCCCCTTTCATGGTCAATGATTCTGCCCTCGTATTGCATCCTGTCCATCATGCTCTTGATCTTTACCAAAGTATCTACATCGTCGCGGAAAATTATCCCGCCTTCGGGCCGCAATATCCTATCCATCTCTAACAAAATATCATCCATTTCACACCTGTGGAAATGAACAACCGGATTAGTCATCAGAATTCAGAACCCAAATCAAGTCCACGAAGACAAAATAGAAAAAGAGCAGCAACAATACCTGCCATTGTAGAGGGTGAATACGGAATCGGCGTGGATAAAGTCGTAAGTCCTTGGATAAGTGGACATGGCTTCACACCTACAAGGAAGAGCAGTGGCCAAGAAAATTAGCTAACAGCCAACGTTTTTTCATAAATGAGTGGCCGAGCAAGGAGTTTGGAGAATATGATGCTGATGAAGCATACCAGCTCTGATAAGTTCCAATCAACCCGCGCTCATATATCAGTCCAAGGGTGTCGGTCTTGGCCTCGACCGGAACCACGTTCATGACCCACACCGGATCATCCACCAACGCCGCGGCGAAACCTCCCAAGTTGGCATTCATATCCAGCAAGTTGCGGTATCTTCCTCTCTGGGCTAGTTGGTGGTCCAGGGACTTGTAGTAGGAGACCCTGCTCCTCCACAAGTTGGTGTTTTCTTTGAACGTCTCTGCTGTTACTCCTACACTTCCGCTAACAATCCTCGGAGGCACGGCGGTCAGTCTTTGAGGCCATTTTGCTAACTCCCCTCCCGCTATTTCCTTAATGTCAGACACTTCGGGAAGTGCGGTTAAGCAGGTCTCCATTTTGGTGTACCTGTAGACCGTACAGAGTTGTGGGTCAAGAATACAAGAATTTACGCGTTTACTTGAAAGTGAGCAGGTTATTTCTAAGGGAAACGGCAAACAGAAGTTAGAATCCCCATTGCTTAAAAAACGATCTGGTTTGATTTAAAGTGCTTGTTTGATGATAGAAAGGCAACTGAAAAAGACATCCTATATGAGCTGCCTTTGCCATCCAATTGGTTTTGGTATCACCGTGTCACATACCAGAGTCTGGATACTGCTTTTCCCTCAGCTTGTTGATTCTAGAGAACCAAATCTAACCAATTCTAGAAGCAGAGTTCTACATGACTTTTGCAATAGCTTGAGTGTTGGCTCATCCTAAATTGGATCACTCCTCCTCGAACTTTGCTTGGGAATGAAGGAAGATGACATGGCTTTCTAGCTTCATATCACAAGTTCACTGCCAACAAGTACCGTCAACGCTCCTAAGGCGTGCATCCTACCATTCTTAACCTAAGTAATGACTGCAAAATTAATGTGATGAATATGACCACTCAAGAGCAAGTCTGATCGAAACATAAGCCGTACCAGGCCTTGTCGGGGTCTTGTGTAGGGCAGAAAGGCGGGAACTTAAACACCTTGCGGTTCCTTTTGCAATGGACATGGTTGGTGGGTTTTTGCCAGATTGCAATATCCCCCTTCTGTTTCAACTTCTTCCAGCACATGCTTCTTGCTATACTCTCGATCCCATCTTGTTCTGCTTTAAGATCACCGGCCGTTCTGTCCCACCCTTTCCAGTGTCTCTCCCAGTTTATTGGTGGCCCCGACAGAATCCAGTACCCTCCTGGACGCAGAACCCGGTCGACCTCCATCAAGTATGCCCCGTCTGCATTTTATGAATGTTCAATACGATGAACTACTAATACAACCTTAAAATTCGGAAAATAGACATAGTGAAGGGGTACAACTCACCATACTGGCCCCAGGGAATTAGGCAGCGAGAACAATGAGCCATGTCGAATGCTCTTGAAGGGTACGGAAGCCTCTTGGAAGCGAGGACTCCGATTAGGGCGGGCACTCCCCTCTCGAGAGCGAACTGAACTTGAGCTTCGTGGGTGTCTCTTGGCGCAAACGACATCGTGAGGATGTCCCTCGACAAGAGGTAAGCTCCCCAGCTAGCAACCTGCAAAGCCATGAGTCCATGCTTCAAATTAAAAGTTCTACGTGCCCCAAGTGATCTATGCAGCCATACAGATGCTGTTTCAGCCTCCACATAAAATTGACAAAGCCAAAATATCCTATAAGGTTTATTTGTTGATTTGGCCAGTTTGCCACGAATTCTTGAACTAGTTGCAAAGTGTGAAGCATTGGTAAGATCTGAGATCTGCAGTCTTTGTGGAGTCAACCGCTTCAACTTGTCCAGTTCTTATGCGCAAACCTGGTAATGCAACAGATGAGATGTTTTGTACCCAACATGCGCGCCAACACAAGATCATTTAGGGATTTACCTTATCAATGCATTTGATTATACTTAAGACCAACTTAAGTCCTGGACACTAGCAATAAACGTATCCCCATGGAGATCTGATCTCTGCAATCAGCTCTAAATTGGCTACACATAAAACGCAAAACCATGATTTCTCTGACTAAGGATCCCAAATCCCTCCTAACATAATCTCCCGAGTATCCAAATTCTTTTGGGGGATTGGTACTGAAATTAGAATCGCATCAGTTCATGGCAAAGCTTAGTAAAAAGGATGAATGGATCCCGTCATAAGATCGGGGCAACAAGGTGGAAACTCCAAGGCAGCTTGGCACTCCAGATTTGGTGAGTTTGGTTCGGGTGGTTGGCACCGGTAGAATAATGCGAAACTCACTCACCAATTCAAGAGATCAACCAGGGGCAAAAAGGGTCGCGATCAGATTGGCTAACCCTAACTTATTAACACAAATTATCAATGCCTTCCCACCCAGATTCATGCAGATTTGACAGTGCAGGCCATGTATGAAAACGTCGAATTGAAAAATTCCACAAATTAGTAAGCTTTGACTCTGGATCCACCAATGCGTGTCGCAGATTAGGATATGCAGCTATGCAGCTTGTTTGTCCAAATGACATAACTACAATTAGTAAATGTCCGAGTCACTATGCCAGAAAAGGGCCACGCCTACAGTAGTGGTTTTCTCCAGCTGCACCCACGACGTCTCCCCTGATTTCTCTATTCCACCCGGAAATACTTATCTCCAGCTGCCCTTCGGTCTTGGGCCGGTTCAAACCGCCCCCGGTCATGCTCCGACCGACCCTCGAGAAAATCTACGGTATCTAAAGTAGTTGTTGCAACTCCAGTCACTATACTATTTCGATCTAGGGACACGGGCCTTGAGATCCGGATACGCAGAAGTTCATAATATATTCTATAATTCCTATGAATCGATCAAGTTTATATTTTTAGATTGTGGAGATGTTCCCGACTCATAGTAAGGATGCCGGTCAGTGGAATTCGACCGGCCAACCGGGTCGGTCATTCTCGCCGCCCGAACCACTCGTGAAATGCCGAGGGTTTCCGCTGAAATACGTCAACTTCCGGCGACATCCATAAATTCAAAAAGTTAAGAGCGGCGAGTTGTTAACGACTGCAAGTAATGACCGCACTGATTAAAACATGCTGCAGCAACGTAAGAAGGCAAGCCTTGCACGTCTTAACGCATGTTACCGTGCGACTATTGCTGTATTTTAATCATTTTGAATGCCTTGAAAACCAGGACTCAGCTTTTCCCATACTGTCAACTTAAATCAGGTCGCTTGCTGACAACGTGTCCTATCGATCGATCATTACTCAGAGCCTGAACCAAACCGGCTTAAAGTCAAAAACAGAGTGACATAGGGTACGTACCCCGCAACCGGTATCGATGGCAGTCCTTATGGACCCGCCCTTGAGGTCGATCATCTTTCCTATGTCGTCGATGTACGCGTCGGCGCCGTTCGAGAACATGGTCCCGCCGCCGGGGAAGACGAACCGGTCGCCCTCGAATCGGACCCAGTTCTGCTTCTTCTTCTCCACGGTCAGCTCCTTGTGCGGCACGTTGGCGAACCATGCCTTGTCCCGGCTCTCCGGCCACTGGAATGGCAACCTGTACCCGTGCGGCGCCGGGATCCGGCACTTGAGCCTCTCTCCCTGCTCGGGGCAATGCCTCTCCCGGTACACCAGCCTATCTCTATCGAACCTCAGAGATCGATGCACGTCCTCGCACGGCGTGTACTCGGAGAATTTCGGGTCGCAAGGAGGGAAGTGCAGATCCTGCGCCGCCTCCTTCGTCGGGAGGAGGTCCTCTGCCCTGTGGTGGGCCGAGAAGTCGAGGACGACATTCGCAGCAGAGGCGGAGGTGGCGTTGTGCGGCGACAACGAAGGGGCGGCGTCGCGGATGGTGCACGGCTCTTTGGAAAAGCCGGAGGAGAAGATGGCGGAGGAGGCGCCGGAGTGCTGCCAGATGCCGAGGAGGTAGAAGAGGGTGCAGAGGATGGAGGCGGTGGTGATGTAGTAGAGGTTGGCCTTCTTTGTCTTGAAGGGGAAGTTTTGTAAAAGGTTCGGGCAATTCTTGTGATTGGCCATTGCAAGAACTGACGACGGCGACGCCGTCAACGGTGGCCGCGACGACTTTAGATAGAGGGAGGGAGGGAGGGAGGTAGGGAGGGAGCGAGGGATGAGAGATTCAGTTCATCGTTTGGTGTCTGAAGTCTCCGCCTGTACAGCGAGAGAGCGTGCGAACATGTCTACGAGGGAGAAAGAGACGGGGAGATATTGTAGTAAACTCAAGGGGGATGATGGATGGACTTCTGGATATCATCATTATAATATAAGGTGGCGACGGCTTCAAGCTAAATTAATTTAGGATGATGAATATTTGGTGGGAGCGCTTTTTATTTTCATTAATTTTGTTAATTCAAAGGGAAGCCTAAAAATAAATCAAAGACCCGCGATAGTACGTGTGTGTATATATTGTAATAAACTTGAACAGGAAAGGGGAAGAAGATTAGAGGGAAAAAAGGAAGTGTAATTTCAAAGGAAAGAAGATCTCGATCGAGTTAATGCTAATAATGTCATGTCGATCCTCGTTAATTAATTCCGATTGCCATTGCCATACAAAGGATGCTCATCTAGCATGAGATCGAGGCCTCGTGATGGTTGATTCAGGAAGGTGCATCGATCCGGCGAAATTCGACGAACCCACGGTCGAACTGCTCCAAAGGAATTCGTTGCAGTCAGGTAAATACACGATTTAATATTCATATATTCTAACAAAATATAACTTTCGCCCGGGACTCGATTTTGATTTAGCCTTTTCTTTTATCCGACAAAAAAAGTAAAATAAAATAAAAATACGAGATTAGGAAAGAGAGCGCGGTTCGCACCAACGAGATTGATTGCAATGGCTTTATATGGTAAGAAATCCTCGGACCGGTCGAGGGGGGCAAACCTCGGGGAATCACCCACCCGAGGCTGTCGTGCAGGAAAGCGCCGAGAAGTTGTTGACCCACCACGTTGCACGCACCGGATTGGCCAACGGCGTACGAGCCGGTGGAAACCGATCGAGGCCACCGGGGCCAGCTCAGCACCTCGGCCCGTCCTGAAAAAAAACGACGTCGTCCTAAAGCTCTCGCCTTGATTAAAAGATCAATCGATCCTAATCAGCGAGATTGGCCATGGGCGGAGCCCTTCGCTTTTGTTGGTGGGGGCGCTCCGCGGGAGGAAAAAATGAAATGGAATTCAGGAATTAGAGGGTAAGGAAGTGGTTGGTCGCACTTTGCTTTCGAAATTGGCGTGATCTCGACCCTTAATCATTTTATTTTGCGGCAGAACGTACGGCCCGATGGGAAGTCGAATCACGAATGGAGGGTCGCATCGGCACGGAATGGATTGGATTTCGATAAGTCGTTAGGTCGTGCGGCCCAGAAGCTTCGATCGGGGCGTTGAAAATATGAACATGAAGAGAGCATCCGAGTCGCGCAAGCCGTTAAAAAGCTAATTTTTTTTTTAAACGACGGATCCAAATTACGGGATTGACTATATGAATTATGCCCAGATTCGTTGCGTGATCTTACGTAAAGAGAGAGGGGATGCTTTCTTGTCCCCTTCCCCCTTCCGTTGACTAAATCGAACAGGACGAGGGGGCGACACTTGGTGGAGCCACGGTTGTGCAGACAGCGAAGCAAATCGGATCCGCCCCGCCCCAGTGAGGTTTGTGCACTGAAATTTAAGCAAGAAGAAGACACAGCCGCGTGAGATTGACCGCAGCTTTCGCTCCTCCGTCGATCGGATGCGGCGGCATCCGCGGAGGAGCCAAAGCCGGTGTGCCGCCCGCCGCTCGATCGCCGCACGGGAAACGATGGATGCGACGGTCGAATTGCCACGCGGTTCAGGTGGGCCCCCGGGAAACCATCTTTGGTCAAGGAATGTAAATTAGGCAATCGGCCAACCGAGGATAGAACGGACCACGGGATTTTGTCATTATCTTAATTGCCCAAATTGGCTGGCTTTGGCTTTTTGATCCACCGATGGGAAATGATCTTCTTTAATTCCCCAGAAAAGATTTTCATGCGAAGGTGTCTTCATGTGCATGTAAAGGCAGATGCTCTTACTCGACAGGAGGTTGCACTGGCTATTCAACCGGAGGAGAAAGAATCTTACGGTCGAAATTTAAAGAGAAAAAAAAAACTTGGGTCTTTTATTGGAGTTTTTGTCCAAGCAAATGTCTCTGGCTCGCCGGCCTCGAGAAAGTTCCGACCATGGTATTCTTATTATAAAAGTCGCAAGTTCGCACGGTCCGAAAGACTTTCTAACACGTTACCCATCGTGTAATGTCGACGCGTTCGTTTTTCACACGTCTCCGGGTTTAAAATGGGTTGACTAGAAAGTCAAATTTTTATTCTTTATAGGTGTTATCTTATGTTTTGGGGGCATGAACCTTCTGGCTGACACGAGTCCTTAGACTCTCGATCAAGCCCACGTACGAAGATGACATTCGGCTAGAGGCCCATTCACACGTTAAAGCCCGCACTTTCTTATTTTTGGGTAAGGTTAAAGCCCGTACAAGTTTATTTGACTTAATTTAAAAAATCGACTCCAATGACACACTTTTGTACGACGCAAGGGAAAATATAGTGCTGGTCATTTCGAATTTAGGTAATTCGTGTCTGTCGGGGAGAAAGATGGCGATGCCCGATCAATATTGGATAAAATTGCTCTACGTGTAAGCATCGTACCTAATGAGGCCCACAATGGCGATAAACTTTATAGTCACTTTTCATTAATCTAATTCTTCAAAGCGATTATTCTAATAAGAAATGGGAAAAGACCGCTCATTCGTTGAAATATTAAGAACGACGGTAAGTAAAATGCATTTACCGAAAGCGAATGATGATGTTATTTAGCGGAGGCTTGGTCAGATATTTTTCTAAATCTATAGATAAAATTATTTAAAATCTATAGATAGGTATTATTTAAAAGTCCGGTATTTTTTTAATAGTTCACCACAATGGCGTCGTTACGTTATCCGTAAGATTTGCCCTGCGGCTACTCGCAAACAATTCCCAAACCCCTGCGGGGCTAGTCATGGTCGGTTAGTGCACGCGCTCGTTTGCTGGAGTGGCCACAGCAAACGACGAATGGGATGCCTTGGGGAGCGATGAAGAGACGCGCGTGCCCTGCACGCTCCGGCTATGCGGATGGGCGGGGGCGCGATGGGATGATCAATCGCCGCCGTCGCTTGGTATCCATTTTTTTTTAATGATGCTGATTGAATCTGGATAAGAACAGAATCCTACGAGCAACTCTGTCAGTGGGAAAGGCTTTCTCTATCTCCAAAACCGGGGGCGCGTACGTGTACGTGTACAGCTGTCCGACGTATAAGCTATGTCCACCTAATAATACCTTCACTCCCTCTAATATACTCTTTTGCTAACTACTCATATACTTTATTTTAATTTGGTCGCAAAGGGAAAATATAACACCAAAATGTGTAGTTTAATAACAAAAAAGAAAAGAAAATTGTCCGGCTCTAACTAAATTAGACTTTGAGAGAGAGAAAAAAAGAGACCTAATCTCATTTTATAATATCCATGCATAAATAATCCATTCATCCCAATTTTAATTATACGACTACATGTACATCTCAGAACTTATCAAAATTCCAACTTCTCATTGATTTTACTAAGCGGATTAGTTTTTTTAGAGACAAAAAAAAAGTAACAGATGCAGCCCAATCGGTTAATTTATATGGATTTATTATAGGAAATCTTGAAAAACAAAAATTAGATAGATTTTTATTTAAAAAATTAAACTCTTATGTTACTTGATTTACAGAATTAGTTTGCTTTACAAGGATCGCTTGACCTGAATTCCGGCATACTTTTTACCAGTCGTGGTGATTAGTTGAGCCGCGAAATCCAGACAAAAAAAAAGCCTTATAGAAATCCGAGTAGAGCTAAGTCGAGTTGAAAAAAAAATTATGTGGATAATGTATAAATGTACATCTCACCAACATCTAAAAAGTGTTCTGTGGATAATGTATAAATGTGTATCTGACCAACATATATATATGTATATAGATCTCTCTCTCCATATAAAACTACGACGCGACTCGCTCCGATTCTCTCTCTACGATTTGCTATTTCCAGAATCGCCTTTTCACCCCTCTTGCTGCTCCCTATCTCCAGCACCAAGTCAAAGGTCGGGCCCTGCGCTACTCCGGAGTAAAGAAAAATCCCAGAGTACCTCGTCGAACAGTGCGTTCCAGGTCCGACCTCCTCGAGAAGAAATGGGTCTCTCGAGCTCGAACGTGGAGGTCTCGCTCTCTCTGAGAATCTACACCTTCCGGTTCAAGTTCAGGGACTGAATCCTCTCCCTCCCCTGTCTGCTCTCTCTTGTCCTTTTCCTCAGCATCTTTTTTGGGGCAGCTCGCGGTTTCTAGGGTTTTTATGGGTGGGAGTTTCTCGGGGATTTCGTCGGACCCGGACGGAGATAGCGCTCTGTCGAAGCCGAGGCTGGGGGATATACCCGAGAGCTGCGTGGCGTCGGTGCTGATGTACTTGGATCCGCCCGACATCTGTAGCCTGGCCCGATTGAATCGGGCTTTTCGCGGCGCCTCTTCGGCCGATTTCATTTGGGAGTCGAAATTGCCGGAGAATTACGGGGTGATCGTCGAGAAAGTGCTGGAAGAGCCTAAAGTGTTGAATCTGAGCAAGAAGGAGATCTATGCTCGACTTTGCAGGCCGTATTCTCTTGATGGCGGTACAAAGGTGCAAAACTTTTCCATCTCTTTTCCGCTTTTCTCCCGGGTTTTGAGATGTCGGTCGTCCTTCGTTATTGAAGAATGATGAGGACTTAGCCAGTTATTTATATTTTCTTGGTCGGAACTTAGCAATTTCAATCATGGGATCATAGAAAAAGTCTTGCCTTTTTCTCTTCTTTGGATAAGTTGAAGTGGGGTGAATTGGGTTTTTTGGATTAGAAGAAATGGAAAAGTTTATTTAATGATTTAGTTATCGTTTCACTGATCGTTGGTGGATTGGGGGTGTGTGGAATGCAGGAAATTTGGCTAGATAAGAGGACGGGTGGGGTTTGTCTGTCGATTTCATCCAAGGCCTTGATGATCACTGGAATAGACGATCGAAGGTACTGGAATCACATTTCGACCGACGAATCTAGGTAAACCTTTCTTCATTTCGATGCCTGTGTAGGATTTGGAATCCCTCAACATGTTGTATGAGTTATAGCATTCATGGCAAAATAAGTACTTGCGGTGCTGGGGATCTACATAATGGCGTGCCCAGTTAGTTTTGAAGCTTCGAATAATTCCTTCAAGTTTAGTTCACTACAAAGACTTCAGTGAGCTGGTTACGCCAAAGACGATGGACCTTGGATAGTATAGGAACTTAGGACATTAGTACTGGACCTTAGTTGGAGAGTGACGTTTCTAAAAAGATTTGGTGATATATGAGGAACACGTTTGCTTGTTTCTTGAATTGGTTACGATAATCCGCCAAGCTTCTTTAAAATGTCTGGTGACATACAGCTACTTTCCAGCTTGATATCACGTATTAAACAAGATGAATGCAATGAAACTGGTCAGATGCTACTAATGCTCCACGATTTCTTCTTTGGTTAAGTTTTGGTGAATTTTAGTTATTAGAGTAGTGTCAATATTATCTTATGATTTCAAGTTATTCATACATTCACAAACTTATAATTGGTGGTGATTGGTGAGTAAGCTAGTGCTTGAAGATATGGTTCAGTAAACGTTGCCTCTGCTTCACATCATATATTTATATTTTGGAATGATCCAATCCTATGAAAATGGTAAGACTCGATATTCTTTCCCTGCTTATTACATGCAGGTTCCATTCAGTCGCGTATCTTCAGCAAATCTGGTGGTTTGAAGTAGATGGAGAGTTGGAATTCCCATTTCCTGCAGGGACGTACAGTGTCTTCTTTAGAGTCCAGCTCGGTAAGTCAACTAAGAGACTGGGCCGCCGTGTATGCAATCCCGAGCACATCCACGGCTGGGACATAAAACCCGTCCACTTCCAGCTCACAACTTCTGATGGACAGCGTGTCGTGTCCCACTGCCATGTGGACAATCCTGGGAACTGGATCCATTACCACATGGGAGACTTTGTCGTCAGGAATCCGGATGCGTCGACGAAGATCAGCTTTTCGATGACCCAGATCGACTGCACACACACCAAGGGCGGTCTCTGCATGGACTGCGTTTTGATATGTCCTAGTAGCGTAGGTAAATTGATTAATTCATTGTCGTAGTGCAAGTATTGTAGTGACATGGAGATGCATGCGATAGTACATAGTTCGGGCAAACCGTAGAGCTAGTTTTGATTGGATCAGGAAGCTTACCGTGTCCATGTATATATATGTCTCTTCTTTTGGCTCCTCTCCCTTCCAGATGATCAACTTTCTGTGCAATACTATGTAACTATTTCTTTTTCCTTTCCACATACGCGATGAAATTGGTTATATAAAGAGTATTTTGGCACAGTAGACCCCTGTCCATTCTCCTTTTCTGAAGAATCATGGCTAGAGCTTTCGCTTTTGAGACCCTCAGCATTCGTTTATTCTCACAATTTCTAAGGCGCAAATCAGTCTACTGGACACTCCATTTATTTCGGGATGGCTTTACTCTCTGCTTGTGACGTTGCAAATCGATTTCACAATGCAGCACGACGTTCTTAGTCTTTAATTAGAATGATGTGTGCTGCTACGTGATTCGACGCGCTTGAGGTAGCATTGAAGGGCTGGTCTCGAAAGGGAAAAGATTTATGAATAACTACCGGAATTATCGAATCCGATTAGGGGCTAATGTCATTTCAATTGGCCATTATAACAGAAATCAATGCTTTTGGCATTAAGGAATGTTAGTGGCCGATCCATAAGGATACCACTTTCTCAAGCATATTAAGCTATTCGCGTGGCCGAGAGCCCCCAAACCCCAGACGCTACTACATCAAGATTGCCAAACCAAATCGTCATACTTGCCTTAGGGCATTCTACATGAAAAAAAAAAAAAAATCCTTAGCAACTCAATTTTTTCCTAAAGACTTTGCCTTATAACTTTGCCGCTTATATTTTACTCTAGAATCTGATTTATGCTACACCTACGCTTCATTGAGTCGAGCCCATTAAACCTTTAGGAGGAATATATTCAATATATTAAAGTTTCTCAAATGCATCACCGCATGAATTAGGAAACTTTAATCGACCGCCTTATGACTTATTAGAACGGTACATGAGATTTCCACTTCTTGAAGCTGGAGGGAGTCCTTATCTGTTTCCGACATGAATTTCATAAAACAATTTATAAACACATTTTTCTTGAGAGGAAGCCCGTGATACCTAGTGGAAAAGTTCCGGTGATTTACAAATGTCATTAACGAATATTTTATTCATAAGCATAACGAGCGACATGATCAATCGATTTTATTCAGGAATAAATCATAATAAATCAATCTTTTCTTAACATATTTGAAATACCAACTACTCGTCAAAATCATTTGGAACATTCGAGGGACTTCCTTTTTCTGCAATACCTCATTTTTGTAAATTTTTTTTACCGCAATCGTTATATTTTTCTTAAAATACACGCAAATAGATGAGACCCGAAATTTTCAACCAAGAACAATTATTAAAGAGATGAAAAAGGCGAGTTCGAAGCTCTATTATTTAAAACTTTGGCCTTTTCCCTCATCATTCTCCCTCTCTCTCTCTCTCTCTCTCTCTCCCCTCTTTCGCTCTCGCTTGCAGATAATCATCATCACAAGCGTCGACGGGAGGACGCTCGCTTGCTCTGTCTGAAGCGATATATTTCTATAGGGCTTGGACGACCTCGAAGAGGCTCATGCGTGTCGGCAACGGAAGGTGGAATCCGGCGTCTCTCCGCCCGTCTGCATCGATTTCCACTTGCTAAAGGCAGTCGGTATGCTCCGTTCGCTGAATTTGATAGGATTTGGTCCGTCGTGGACTGTGAATAAGGCGTTGATTTTTTCCGGCTTCAAATTTATTGCTCTCTCTCTCTCTCTCTCTCTCTCTCTCTCGCTTGCTATCTGATTGGATTCTGGATGTCGGTCGAGGTTCATTTTCGTCTCTAATTTTGATTTGCAGAATTTGTATAGTGAAATTGGGAAAAGGGATGGATTTTTTAGTCGTTTTTTTTTTCTTTTATGCGATTTCCTCGGAGTAAATTAGATTCTCGGACATCTTTGCGTGAAGGCATTTTATGGTTCCGTCAGTTCTACAATGATTGGAAATTTAGCATCAAGAAAAATAGCCTGGCCCAGTGTTTATGGTATAACGAAATTACCAATTCATGGGGGGAATTTCTGTTCAGTTTGGAACCCAATTTGCTTGATTTTCTTTTGTGTACAGAGGCATAAGCTCGAAATTCTTCATTTAACTGTACTAAGTTGAATTGTTAATTAACTGCAAATGTTGTACCTTGGTGCATTCCGCGATCTAAATGTCCTATTTTTCGTGTTCTAAGGGTGGTTTGATTGTTATGCTGAGGTAGGTTTTGAGGTTCGGGAAGGCATCTGGAGCTTGCTTATACCAGTAGAGATGGATCCTTCTGTGGATTTTGTGGAGAGACTTGAATTGGACATGTCATCTCAGATACTTATGAGTTTGGGTGACCCTTGTGATCTTGCTCGAGCCAGCTGCGTTTCGCATTCTTGGCACAGATTTGGTATACAGATGAAAATTGAGGATAAAGCTATTTTCCTTATTGTCTCAGATTCCGTCCATCAGTTTAGTTATCTTTCATGCATGGAAGAATATGTTTAGCTCTCCTTAATGGGAATATGTGTACGTCGTTGTTTCTCTTTGATGTATGGAAGAGGATGATTAAGTAGCTCTTTTTGGTGTGATTGTATGTGCTCACTGTAGCAATAGTACCTAGCTGATGAAGTTACATGGATCAGTGAGTTCATCCTAAAAATAAAGTTCTATGCCAACTTGTTGGATATGGATTTTGTATCAATAGTGCCGGGCCGATGAGGTGTGGACATTCAGTTAAATCACATTTTGAGTAGAGTTGCTTTACCATGGATGACTTTTATTGCTTCATGCTTCTGTAGCGCATTATCAATCTGCATGAAATACAATATGTTCTGGCAACATTGGAGCATATGCTGGTGCTGTCTATAGTGCAAAGGGGTTCATTTAGAAAAGGCTGATTTTTATTTTGACATGGATTTTCAGGAAATCATGTGATTAATTTCGTGGAGAGCTTGGAACTAGATTTTAAGCTATTGCTTTGTTTATCTAAGCTTTTGGATATGTAGTGACGTGATTATATTCCATTTTTCTAATTAATAATTGGAAAGACCAGGTTATCAGCATCTTTTTTCTATGAAGCAACTATTCGTGAATTAATTGTCATTAATTAATTCATCACATTTTGTTGTGTTCCAGTAACAGTTATAAGAGATCTTTGACTTCATATGTGGATTTTGTGGATTTTGAATCAGTTTGCGGTTCTCGAGATATTGTCAATTGAATGGTTTTGGTTTTTGGTTTTTGGCTTTATGCAGTGGTCTCCGGTGGGTTTTCCAAGCAACAATGCCTCAGAATGTTTCCTCAATTGTCTGGAGTTGATCATGTCACTGAAAGCTGCTCCTTCAAGAGTGATGCTGAAAATGGTTCTAGCAACACTGATGGGTGGGATGTTCTGGAAAGGGAGCATAGGGTCTATGGTTTTCTGTCTCATTGTTTTAGATCAATTGTTGACAGAGAGTGTATTTCAGATGCAATAAGCGCTTCCAGCACTGACAATTTCCCAGAGGAAGGTATCAATAATACTCTGGAAATGAGGGATAGAATTGGAAGGGTTGCCTCATACTGGTCCAGTAAAGGACAAAAGAATCCTGCTGTGCCTGAGACTTTGATTTACAAACTGGTTGGTGATTTGTGTGTTATCACTGAGATCGGCATCCAACCTTTTGCAGGTTTTTCCTGATTTCTTTATGCACTCTTCTCGTTGATTTTTGTGTTTATTTGTATCTCAAATTAAATTATTGTCATCGGCAGCTTTTTTCCAGCCAGGATCACCTATATATTCAGCCAAATCTGTGCGATTTCGGATGGGTTATCCCAAAGCTTCAGTGGATCTCAATACAGTCGATCAATCAAGTCATGATTCTCCAAATGATAAGTTTGTATGGACTTACACTTCGCGAGAGTTTCCCATGGCTCAGGCAAGTGCGGCTCTTTGGTCCTGCTACATGGTGTTAGTTGTTTCATCTACTAGTCTCTACTGCCCCTTGGAAGAATGCGGACTGGGATCAAGTCGTTAATTCTCCTTTTGTGTATGATATGCAGTATAATTTCTTTCACTTTCAATATGTTCTAGGAACACCCTTAATTTTCCACCTGCTTCCTTATATGTAAAGGAACAATACAGGACCTTAAAGTTGTTAATTCCCTTTTTGTGTGCTTCGGTAAAGTGTTTTATCGGCATTGGTCACCTTGAGATTATTGTTATTGCAAAGATATCAATTTCTATCTTTTTTTTCTCTATTGCTTTTGTTGAATAGCAGAAATTTTTTGTTCTTCGATGAGTTCTTTCTTCATATGGAAAGAAAAATAGTAGCCCGGCAAGTGTTAAGGGACCTACTAATAGTCGTCGTTAGCATCACCCACAAATAATTGATTGCCATGACATGATGGTCGGTAAAGTTATCAACAGAACGTCCTTGGGGTTGGAGTACAGAGAGGTCGTCACTCTTGAATTATCAAGGGTTTGAATGTGACCTAATTGACCGAATTTTTTTTCTTGGAACTTTTATTTGCTGATTATGTTTTCTCTGTCTTTCATAGGAGGGCTGTATGCAGAAATTCAAGTTTCCAGAGCCTGTTCTTTGTATAGGGGGATTCCTTCTTGTCGAGTTGCTTGGCAGGGTGCAGAAGCAGGAAATGGATGGCTTGTTTTATATTTGGTTCGTCTGCACACTCTTGGCCTTTTGACAGATTACTTCGGTGCTTAAACTCTTTTCTGCAACCATCTGTGCTGTCTGTCTTGGCTTCGTTTGTTCTCTCATGAGCAGTCTTAGGATATTCTTTTTAGACTTGCCACTTCTAAAATTATGTGTAGTCCGTCATATAACCCATGCGCATGAGTGTTGCATTTGCAAATCCTCCTGTGTATAGAAGTTAATAGCTTATTGACATCATTCTTACCTACATATGGAAAGATGGAAGTGGCTGCTTGCCTTGTACGAGAACTATAAATTACAAACGAGCTCTTCAATGGTCATTTTTGCATTCTATAATTGCCATTTTTTTTTGCACCTCTCCTTATAAACTTAAAGAAATGGCAACGGAGATCTTGCATTTCAAGTGCCAATTTGGTGCAAGTTTTACTTTTTAATGCAGTTTGACTTTATTTAACGTTGAACATCTTGAATTCTTCAGAAATTCGTAGATTTGGACTTTTAAGCTCATTAGCAATCATGTCAAATTTTCTAATAATTTTTAAAGTTAATGCAATGAGTAACTTTATGTTTAAACAAAGTGAACTAATTGTATATAAGAGTGCTCATGTTACTGTTGTTTTAGTTTCAGGAGCTTTAAAAGATCTTTGCTTGATACTTGGTGTTGTCTGACTTCCTATTTTTGCCTTCTTTTTTTTTATGCTAGTATTGTGAACTTATTTTATGATTGGATAAAATTTGAGGTATTTGTCGGTTGTGGTGGAAAGCTTTTGTGTGGTATGACCAGATTGGTAAAAGCTCCTATAGCTAGGACTTGAGCAATGCAAAATGGTGATGGTCCAAATTTTGTTGGGACTCAAGAGAAGGATGTGACCGGTTTTGGGGCGCAATGTCATAACTTTTCATATGGCTTCTTGCAGTGTCTGTCATATTCAAGTTTGGGGGCGGCCTTTATCACCGGCATTTGGTGTTGAAATAATCGAACCATCTGGAAAGTTTGTTCTGAAGGCTCTTAGTTACACAAAAGAAAGCTTACCTGAAAGCAGTCCTCGTCGAATTTCCAGCTTGGAACTGCAGAGACGTGTGAGAAACTTGGAGCACATACTCAATATGCTTCGTGGTAACGTGAGAGATGTTGAGGATATATGGGACGACGAGCAAGATGATTCAGATGAAGAGTTCATATGATTTCGGCAATGACATTCTCTGTTTTCTCGTTTATGTAACTTCCCCCTTTAACAAAAGGTGATGCCAGTAGAGGTCTTTCTTTTTGGTCGTGGACCTCTCTTGATTAAAGGGAGTAGTTAACATTGACCCCTTATCTTCATATGTATATTCGGACGAATTGTGTAACACCACTTGATTTCGTCTCGTTTATCATTTCTCTTTTGCTATCTGATCCAATAGGAAGATAATTGAGAATAATGAAATGCGGCCATTGTTCCTTTTGGAGTTTGTCCTAGTGGGCCTTTGTTTAATATGGGTCATTTTGATACTTGTCGAATCAATGTTCTAAAATTTGCATTCGAAAATCATATGGCAAACAGGTGCTAGACATCCTAAGGTATCCTCTTCAAATTCGGGGGAACTCCTCATTCGTTTCTGGTTGAAGACCAAATATGAGGTTGGAAGTGTTAATAATAGCATAAGCTGGGGAACCATACGGTGCCAAGTTGATTGATGTCAACCTTAATAACCCAGGTGCCCAGGGTGCTTAACATTTATGGTCCATTAAGCAAGAGGAAAGCATTTTTCAGCAACCTTAGTACTTGAACATGCAGCACCTACTGTAACCTTATGAGATCAGAGCAATCTAATAGAGTCAATGGTAAATTAAGTTGTGAAGTTGTCCACCGACTCAGAGAAAGAGTGATCAGAATTAGATCCTCAGCATGACGTCGTGCTGACCATCCGCATTGCTTATGCTGCCGCTTGCGCAGACAGTCCGTTCTAAATTTTTGGTTGACAACACATCGGGCCATGTGCTAATGCATGTAAAAAAGGGCGGTCTGCGGTTCATGTAGCCATTCTATGTAATGTCTCTGGAACCAAGCACGCAAAAAGATTGCCATGGTCATTGACTAGCTGATGATTAAATTGGAGAACATCACAATTTCAAGATGAACAGCAGAATTTGCTGGGTAATATAGGTGATAAATAATTGCAGGTATATCATTATCACCATACAAGTTGGCATATTGCCTATAAGCTTACACCAACACAGATATATATCTTGGTTATCGCAATTACAACATGAAAGCCTCTTAAATTAACGGATTTCTTTCTTCATGATGCCTTTGACTTGGGTGGCGATGGAAGCAACTGCACAAGAGAACCAGATTTATCATCAGAAAGTTGGAAGCATAGGGATGCAAAAGACATGGTGCGAGATACTCAAACTCAACAAGCACTGTGCAACTAATTGCCTTGCCATTAGACCGGACAACGTGGCGAGAGAGATGAAGTTGAGACATCATCAAGAAGATGGCATGGACTTCGACATTTACCTGATAACAAGTGATTAAGGAGGTGACAAATCCAAAAGCTCCGGTTATACGAGGAGTGACCTTCTTAGGGGCCAACTGAAGCAGCCCTACAGCAACCACTATATCCATAGCCGCCTTGATAAGGGCAAGAGACCTCTCATTTGATTGTTGAACTTTAGCACGGTATTGTTCGTTCTGCATAGAAGTGGGTGTCACAAAGGGAAGATTACTTTGTCCATCATGACGGAGGCAGCAACAAGAAGGCAAATGGGTTAGTAAGTGAGAGCGTCCTACTTGGTACTTTTCGCCCTTCTTTAGATCCTTCTCTAGCTTCTTCATTGATACGGAAAGCCTTCCCAATTCCCCAAGCTGTTGCATAGGACGAAAAAACAAGTGATAAAGCAATAATTGGTTAGAATGGCCCTTGAGAGGGTAAGCCATTAGCCAAAAGATGAAGAGTCATTACTAGATTGGAGAAAGACAAACCTCGACCAATGTAGCACATACAGAGGAACCCATCCAGCAGAAGAGGGATACGCGGCCCATCAGCTCAGCACGTTCTTTGTTCTATGTCAAGCAAGATATAACATCTTTTAAAATCACAGTAACTTTTGGAAGACAGTATGAAATACCCAATAGCAAGAAGATAGCATGCATACCTTGTAGATGCCAGTTCGACCGAGCCAGACAATTTGATCAAGGAACAAGAAAGTCGACAGTAGCGCATTTTTGGACTGGACCTCAAGAGGCAATTTTATCAGACAGTGTGAAGTTAAAAACACTCGGGAGAGGTTTGACACAAGGATGAAGCAGTCTATTAACCTTTCCTAGCAAAACAAGAGCAAGGGGCGTTCCTTGAGGAGCTGGACTTATAAGGGCATGGAGATCGTTGATGAACTGTAAATGGCGGAAAAAACAAATATTTTGTGAAGGTTACCAAAAGGAAAATTAGAGCATTCAAAAAGAAACTATAAAGTTTGTCAGAGAAACTGTACACAACCTTAAAAAGACGAAAGACCTTCCGGGCCAAGCTGGTCGATTTCTCGACATTTTGAGCGGTACCAGGCTCTCCTTTACTCAAAAATCTTGAGCCATATTGTATGGCCCTGCATATCTTGTCCCTTGCTTCAGCCTTGTTCAAATAGAGAACAGCAAGAGCAAGTTCTGCTCGGACAACATCAACAGAACTCATCTTATAGACCAATCTACCTGCAAGAGAAAATTGCTGCGGTCAATCATGTCGACATACCAAAATTCCTTTTCTCTTTCCTTTTGAAAAAAGTTCAGTTTGGATAAGCCATATATCTCTTGGATACAAGTGAAAGTAGAAAAAACTAACATAATTCACAAGGCATTTATAAAAAGCAATAAAATTAACTTCCATTCAGCAGAAAACAGAGAGGAGATGCTTCTAAAAAAATGACACAGTTCCTTCAAGGCTTCATCAACCTTTCCGTGCTTAGAATTATTCATCCACTTGACCAAAAGCTAAACACAGATGATTTTCCATCAAGCGGACTTCATAATGATTTAGGGACTGTTTGACTGTATGAACATGAGGCAAAACCAACTAAATTGAATGGGCTTGTGCAACCAAGAAGAGTTGATCACAGTACACGAGAAATTCAAAGATTCAGACTAGATGCTATAGCCTGCTTTTACAATGAACCTCATGCCATGAAGAGAAAATGATCGGGGTACAAACTATCAACCTAAAGACATGTATCAGATAGGCTGACTAAAACAAACCAGAGAATAATGCAGCAAGTGATCCTGGATAGTCCACAGCTTGATAACAAACAAGTCTGTCTTTTATACTGCAACAAGGTGGAATCCTAACCAATGAATTGGGTTCTCTCGCTGTTCTATATTTTCTTAGCAATTAGCTTGTAGTTGTCCGTGACAATGCAGAGAGAGAGAGAGAGAGAGAGAGAGAGAGAGAGAGGGAGCGAGGAGGGGAGGGGTTGGAGAGACAGAGAGAGGAATAGTACCACAGCAAGAGCTGATTTTGATGATTGGGCTTGAAAAGCACCAAAATTCTGGTGCACTTTTCTCCCTGCTTCTCTGTCTCTCAAAACCAGGAGGATGAGATGAAACGAGAGAGAAGTTGTGTGTGTCAGCAGTTGAAGCTGTCGATGCTCTGTTTTCGTGATAGGCCGTGATAAAGGCTTGTTTGGTCCACAGAGACCAAAACAAACAAACAAAAAGACTACTCCATCAAAACACAAACACCACCACACCCACCAATTACCCAATCTTGTTCCGTTCATTCCGTTCAAAATTCTTGCTTATTACTACTATTGCAATTATCTGGCTCTTTTTTCATTTTTATTTATCAGAAGAACCAATGGTACCTTAAAATGGATTGAGTTCTTCTATCAGTGAGCCCACCATACGCACAAGTCGGGTTTATTCAGAATTTCTGTTTTTTGTGATTTTGAGAGATTTTGGCATATTCCATTATAAGAACCCAACGGATTGGAAAAAAGCCCACAATCAGCACTTTAATGTCCAAAACTCTGGGCTTTCACAGAGTAAATCTGCATGTAGAAAGTACAAATCAATGGCCACTTGCATGAAATGTCAGAAAGTGAATCCCCGTCCAATTTTTAGTAAGCAAGCTGCAAGCCGGTCAGTGCTCATGATATTTACCGTTCCTATGTCGTAGTAAGTTGATAAAGGAATTCCCAATCAGCTTCCACACTCTTAACATTTGAAATGCTACCTGAAGAATGATATCGTTTATCTATTTCACACACTTCTCTAAAAATTCACAAGAGTTGTACTTGGAGTACTATTGGAATACGTTTCATATATTCTGAATGTATGATGATTAAACAGTCACAGCCATATCCAAGTTGTCTTTTGTCACTGTTCATAGCCAAATTAAGATGGGGGTCAAGTCACCATTACACTTCAACCAACTGCTTTAAAGCTGAGTAATTTAGCGTTTTTTTTTAAATATTGGCACAAGCAATTTAGTCGCCTTTAACGCTCGTCTGAATTGGCCAATTCTAAGTTCTAACAGCCCACAATAGAAAATGACCGACTCCCATCTGCTGAACTAAAGTACCGGCTACAGGCAAAAATAGGTGAAAGGATGAAGCAAATATAGAAAGGAGTAAGCTCATTAGTTTCTTCTCAATACACGACAAGTTCCTGAATTTTGCCGCAAAACAAGTCGGAAGAGATCTGTCACATCTAAAGTCGTCCCAGATATCCACGATACAAAAAATAAGAGGCAGAATTGCAGAACAGGATAAGTAGATCAACAGAATAGCTCGAGGATATCACCGGCAGACACTGTCGGTACACAATTGAAGAAGGCAGCAATAGTAGCTTTATGTAACGGTATTCCATGTATTAGCAGGCTTGCGCGTTGCAGTTCAAATCCATCAACTATTCCGTTTCATACAGACAATGAAACATTTATCTTGAACAAGGAGAACCTAAAATGTACAGAGGGATCGATGCGTTTCTCTCCTATTTCCGACTAAACATACTTCTCAGCTTCCCTTTCTCCAAACGCTCGAGCAGTTTCTTGGCTCCTGGAACATCCATTTCATTAAGCTTCTTCAGATACCCAATAGCTCCATAGGAGATCATCAACTTCTTGCATTTCTTACTGGAGGAAAGACTCGTTAAGCAGGTTACAGCATACTTTTTTGCAGTGTTCTGAGGACCCGGATCAAGCAGTTGGACCAAACCAGGCACACTTTTTTCATCTCTCTTGACCTCTCTACAGTTCTGAGAAACTGTCATCAAGCTCGAGATTGCTTGTGCTGCAACCTCCCTCCCACTGTTTGATTTCGTATCGAGCAATTTCACGAGCAGAGGAATGCACCCAGCTTCACCCACCAATTTTTTCATCTCGGCAGAGCTGCACGCCCTGCAAATGGCCGAAGCAGCTGCTTGCTGTGCACCTGGTGACCCTGACTTAAGCACGTGAGCCATGCGGGGAAGAAAACCAAGAGATACTAGGGTTTCCACTGAGATGGACCCCACCAAGTTCCTCAATGCCCCGACTGCAGATTCCTGAGGCAATGGACCATCAAGATAAGCCAACAGGCTTCGAACCCCACCCTCCGAGACAACACTTCTCCTTAAATTCTCATTACTCACAGTCAGGTTCTGCAAGCACTCTGCCGCGTATTCTTTGGATCCAAGTAGAATTCCATGATTAAGTAGATCAATCATGACCTTCACAATGCCTTCCTCAGCCAGAGTTTGCCGGATGTCAGGGACAGCTGATATGCTCTTCAAAGTACTGGCAGCTGCAGCCTGGGAGACAGAATCACCAGCTCGGCAAATTTCAATCAGCGGGCGTACCCCGCCATGCCCAACAATGGCCCGGGCTGTTTCTGCTGACATTGACAGGCTCTGCAACGAAATGGCCGCCTTCTCTTTCCCGACCGCACTGCCCGACTCAAGAAGTCTTATGAGAGGGGGTAACACACCTTCTGCAACAAGCCAATTCTCACAACTGCCAGATTCAGCCAGTGAGCAAATAATAGTGACGGTTTTTTCACGAATGCGAGGAGATGTTGCGGTAAGTAATTGCACTATGGAAGCAATATTGCTCCTCCCCAATGTAGCCAAAACATTTTTCTCGTCCTCTCTCAGCATTTCTACTAAATTGTCCAGGGCTTTATGCTTTGCCTCCAAGTGTCCAATCTGAAGCCTAGCAAGTAGCTCCCTAATATTGCTACAAGATAAAGCCTCAGATTCTGTTGAAGTACCAGGCATGGACGGTGGGACTGTAACCTCACCAAGCACACCTGTCTTGATCAAAA
The DNA here is from genome assembly GCA_030064385.1 of Melaleuca quinquenervia. Taxonomy (NCBI): domain Eukaryota; kingdom Viridiplantae; phylum Streptophyta; class Magnoliopsida; order Myrtales; family Myrtaceae; genus Melaleuca; species Melaleuca quinquenervia. The sequence continues at coordinate 15,421,846 of CM057721.1, read as the reverse complement.
GCCCACAATCCCTCAAATTCAAGTCCAATTTCCCAGCTAAAGAGTCCAGATCACTCTGCATCCTCAGTTTCCCTTCATACTTCTCTTTCAAGCAAAATTCTGCCAATTCAATCGATTCTCTCAGTGTCTCTGAAACTGCCTGCAACTGTTCTTTGCAAAGTGCGTTCTTCGTGAAGCAAGGATGGCTTGAGAGGTCCGATAAACATGAAGGGATCTGCTCCAACTTGGAAATTATCATCTTCCATCTGCTAGGAAACCCTTTCACTTCCCTTGCCTTGTTCAGTGCCAACGGAACAAGCTCCTGTGCAAGAATTAGCCAATCTTCTGTAGACTGAAAATCCTTTGGAACTTCACTCGGTGAATCCTCCACCATGATTTGTGAATTGGGTATTGACCAAATACGATCGCCAGAAGTTTTTTTAGCAACTGGAAGTGGGAGAAACAGACAAGAGCTTCTAAGAGATCGACCCGGATCAGAGCGATGCTAAAAGAAAAGACACTCGCATATAGAAAATTTAGAGGCAGTGGAGCAGTTGCAATCATCAACATCAATGAGAATTTAAAATTTAATAGGTAATGGCATTCAATTGCTTCGAGAATCTTGTATGATCACAGAATGCTTGTTTAGTGCAAAAAAGAAAGGAAAAAGCAAAAATAGAGGAACCCCAACCAATAAAGTACAAGTACCTAAAGATGCCCCACGAGTCCTTTCACTTACTTTTCAAGTGCTATCAATGCGAATGACGAGCAAATCAGCAAGAGCAACATGAAGCTTGCTGTGTCACTGTTGGTGAAAATGAAAGGCTTCGAATTTTCAAGGGCCAAGGGCTGCCGTCCAATTAAGAAGGCAGAAATTGACTTGCTCACATATCAGAGTATGGTGATTCATGAAAAACATTGTCCTAATCCACTGTGAGAAAAAAGTGATTCGGCAACTTTTGAAGGGTAATTATGCTAATGTGAGAATGAAGATTGGAACTTCACTTTTCAACCATAAAGACGGTGGAACGGGGCATCTGACTTTTCTTTTCTTGGTTTTGGACAGAGATTTTTCTTACCTTGGACTCGTTATTTCTCACAAAGACAAGAAAGTTTTGATTTTTAGCTTAACTGCCAATCTAACCTAATAAAATACAGCTAGCTACTCAAAGAGAGAGAGAGAGAGAGAGAGAGAGAGAGAGAGAGCAGAGGGGGCTTTGCTTTGAAGAGAAGGTAGAAGTCTCCATCGACAGTTGTTATGGAGTGTATTTAAATTTAGCTCAAAAAACCCAACCCACATAAAAAATAAAAAGAAATAACAACAAAAATCGCCGTTAGAAAATTCAGAGCAATAAATGCCAAAGACCATATTACCTCGGCTCAAATTGCTGCGACTTACTTCAACACCCAGAGAACTCTGATATGAAATCAAGAGCACCGAATGACGTATCTAGCGGACCAAATCTGCCATGGCAAATGCTAACCCAGTGAGATCAACAAACACGAGGTATCTGATTGATCTGCATAAGAAGAAAAGAAAAGCATTTCTCGACACTTCCACAAAAGAATGACTTTTTCAAGTAAGCAAGCGCATAGCTGCGTCAAGCTCCAATCTTTAAGGTTTGGACACCAAAAAAATCCCTTCTTTCTTCCTGAGCAAAGAAACCCAGTATAGCTTCATGTTCAAACCTCTCTCTCTCTCTCTCTCTCTCTCTGTGAAGGCCAAACTCTTGCAGGATTAGCAAGAGAACAAGCGTTTTTTGAGCTGGAAGTAGGGAGAGAAACTGTGTGGTGGTTGCTCAAGAAAACGACTGAGAGAGCACTCTAGAGCCGGAAGAAGGCACATTTATTTTTGTTTATTCTAGAGGTCGAGAGAGTAGACTCTTACTAGTCAAATTCCTTTTTTTTTTTAATAGCTAGAGAAGAAAATGACTAGATGAGCGAAGAAGAAGAACAAGAAGCAGAAGAAGCAGAAATGATGGCTGGATCTCTCTCTCTTTTCCTAATTTGTGGGTCGCAGGAGAGGTGGTGGACACTGAACACGAAAATAGAGATTCAACAATGAAGATCACATTCAAAACTCAAACCCCTCTCTTTCTCTCTCTCTCTCTCTCTCTCTCTCTCTCTCATATACACACACATTAGGAAGGAGAGTTGTGTCAGGTGTCTCTGTCTCCCCAGATTCGTCTGTAGAAATTGATTTCTTTTTGGGTTTCTTGCAGCTTCCTTTTCATTTAAGAATGAAAAACTGATCATACAGGAAGGGCCTGTGACTCCGTGGGCATGCGAATGGAATTAGCCTTGTATAGAATCAGTCCCCTCGGTCAACGTAGACGATCTGACGGCTTAAAATTTTGAACATCTTCGTTTTTCCTTCACCACAGCAATGCTGCCACGTGTTGCTAGACATTGTTTTCCTTCAAATTATTCCTATCTATAAAAAGAAATGAAAGAATATTATCAAAAATCCCAAATTATATCCTAAACTTTTTGATGTTATTAAAAATCTCGAACTTATCTTATTAAAATAAATTTACTCTAAAAAATTTTGTAACATTAAAAATCTTATGATACATGTACTCAATATTTTTTTTCTTCTTTTCTCTATTTTTTAAACTCATTTTGGTTAATTAATTGAGGTCAGCGAGGACTGTCAAAGCTCACTAGTCGCGAAGCCTTTGCCGGCCAAATTAGATGTCAAAATAAAAAAGTAGAAGAAAATTAGGATAAATGTGTCATAATGATACGAGGTCAAGATTTTTAATGTCATTAAAAATGTTTATGATAAATGAGGGTTGGGATTTTTCGTGTCACAAAAAAAGTTCGAGGTAAATGTATAGGTGTCACAAAATTTTTTTAGGGTAAATGTGTCATAGAAAATATAGTTTGAGATTTTTGTTAATATTTTCTGAAAAGAAAATTACGAGACTATTAAAAAAGGATAGTGACCTAGTTATACATTGAGCACTATAGTCTTTCTTCTTTTACTTTTGGGTTATTTATCAGAATTTTTTAATGACACTCCAAAAGTTTGAAAACTAGGCATTACACAGACCCTTGTAATAATTTCTCGAGCTAAACCATAGTACATGTATTGAATCAACGATTTGACATTCAGGAGTGCCACACAAGATGTCATGCTAAATCATGAGAGCTTAAATTAACGGTATCGATATTAAGGATGTGACCCATTTTTCTATCGAGTGAGGCGGCTAAGTAGCTATGCTAAATTAAAGGAAATAATAAAAAAAACGAAACAATTATTACGTGCGTGCATAAATCACTATGCTTTTCCCTTTAGGCTATGGCATTATTAGTGAGTCCTGGGTCTGCATTGATGACCATGTTAGCAAATGATTGTACTCTACTAATCTGCGTCGTTTACAAGGACCATGTGCCATAGTTGCTCTGTCCCCTTGTCAGCACACGCCACCAAATGCTGATTTGAATCTTTGAATTTCAATTCGTACTTAAAAACCCCTAGGCATTATGGAAGATGATGGAAAGCAAGGAAGAAACTGATTATAGATTTAAATAATTTCCGATGGGTATGATATGGTATGCTAAAGAAACCGAAATTATTTTTTTCTATAAAAAGAAAGTCATACCAAGAAATAATTAACTCTTAACGAATAACCCTAATTTTACGGTGCGAACATGATTTGCTATTGATGAAATCCCATTTTCTCAAAAGTCCATATTCTATTGTTTTATTTTCGACTTATGTGATACAACTATGATGCCACCACTTACAACACCGATACTAAGCATATGATCAGCATCGACTGTCGTGATGTGTTGACTTTTATCCCGTTTACTCTCCATTCATGTTCAAATAGAGAGTATTCAAATTCGTCCGTCTACATACTCATGTACAGAAAGGAGAAAAGAAAAAGCATTATATAAGGACATTTGCTACATTGACAAACTCAAAAAACAAGCTGGCGTGTCAGAGCAACTACTATATAAAACGGTTGACTGCATGAAGTTTTATGTATGATCAAATTATAGATGGGGTAGCATTATCCTAGCATTGCTCGTTCTGGGTTCAGATTTCCATAACCAGGAGTGGGTCGATTAATGTCTCATTTCTTTTTTTCAAGAACAGCTTCATTTTCAAGAAGCCGAGGATCGAAAAACAGAGAGGCAGGCACGGGAGCTCGTGCAGACACTGTTTTGGAGTTTGTCTCGACAAGGACGTCACGAAGCACTCTTGCCAAAGCGCTCGGCAGCTTCCCATGCACTTAGATATGCGTATTTTAATATTCAAACTTCAACACACTTTTAAAACCATTTGGTATTCAAAAAAACAAAGAACAGAGAAGAAAAGACGAAAAGAAAACAGAGGAAAGTTGCATGCTCAGCGAAGCAGAGCAGCGTGGGAGAACGTGAGCAGCCTTTTGGTGTGCGGGGGCGAGACTCCCAAGAAGCGTGGCTCGTGGGGATGACGACGTCCGTTGTCGGCTATCCCAAGATCCCGATGCGTGATTGGAAGTGCAGATCGGTCTCGTGATGTTTTTTCTCTCTTCTGCCTTCCACTTCGATTCCCCTTTTCCTGCTGACCAACTTGTTCACCACCGAGTAAACCCATCATCAAAGTCTTTTGCCTACAAGAAAGGGTTGGACACGTGAAAAGGTCGACGGAATGCAATGCCGATTCCTTCCCGGTCAACAAGATTCCGCACCTATAAACAATAACAGTTATAAAAACAGATCGTGCTGTTCAAAAATCAAAACAAGCGTTCGAATCTGTAACTTCAAACTCGGAGAACATCTTGGAAACTCAGTTGGGTTCGAGTCCTCTCCGTGAACTGAGCGGCATGAATTAATTGAACTTAAAAGAAGCATCGGTAAGAACAAACATTACCAATTTCCAAAAAGAATTGCGCTGTCTAAGGGCCATACATCAAGCCAGACAGACAAGGTTCTGTTTTTATTCTGCATAGCATGTAAAAATTCATAAATCCCCCCACCAAGTTGCGTTAATCTCCACTCCGACTCAGGTTGACCTACTGCATGGGATCCATGAATTCATGATTCTGCAATATAGAGCTCTAACCACTTAATAGAAAGTTGACTCATAAAAAAAGGAGTTTGAGAAGTTCATTGAAGCTGCAAGGCTCGAGCTTGTGCTTCCAATCTAAGGAAAAGGCCATAAAAAGGGTTTCTCGATTAGCTTACGAAACAATTTAGTACCGGTTCATGGAAAGAGGGTGCTTAGCTTACGCTTGACATGGTTCGGAAGATTGATCACCAAGAGGTTTCCTGGACACAGGGACGGTAGCTCTTCAAGGAAGAAGAACCTAGGGAGTTATGGAGAATTTTAGAATATTCTAACAGCCGGCGATAGGAGAATTTTCCTGTATGGATTTATGGCAGAGAATTTTAGAATCTTTACTGTTAAATAACGTGGCCATGAGCTATTTCTAGACTAAAAAGAAGTTAAGCCTGAAGCAAGCGTGGTGGCAAGATTTCTTGGCAAAGTTCGACTATGTGCTAGAATATATGTTGGGTAAGTTTAATGCCGTGGCTGATGCGCTAAGTTAGAAAGCAGAGCTGGCCATCATAAGTCGACTACGGATCAAGGAGGGTTAAAACATGACCCTGCGTCAAGAGCTCCCTTGGGCTATGCAAAGGAGAGCAAGACTCGTAGATTCTAGTGCGAGGACAACCTGTTTTACATAACAAGGTGACGACTCTACATCGTGTTCTATGGGAAGCCGAGGAAGGCAGTCATGCAAGAGTGCCATGACTCAAAATGGGCAGACCTCTGGTGGAGGAGCAACACTTTTGGCCTCACATGCGAGATGATGTCGAGACAAATGTTCGGACATGCCTAGTGTGTCAACATGACAAGTCAGAGTACAGGTCACCTGATAGGCTATTGGAGCCATTATTGGCGCCAGAGTATCCATGGGAGAGTGTCTCTATGAACTTCATCATTGGTTTGCCCAAGTTTGATGGCTGCGAACGTTGATGGTCATGGTGGACAGGTTTTCTAAGTATGCGACGTTTATGTCGGCTACTAATGATTGTCTAGTGGAGGAAGTGGTTGTCTAGCGGAGAAAGTGGCTAAACTATTCATGAAGCATATCGTCAAATAATGGGGAATACTGTGCTTCATCGTGAGCGATCTCACAGGGGGATTTTGGACTGAGCTGTTCAAGCTGCTTGTGACAGACTTGAATTGCTCCACAAGTCTACATCTGTAAATTGATGGGCAGAGGAAGCGGGTGAACAACTTGTTATAGGTATATCTGAGACAATATGTGAGCGCAACTCAAAGGGATTGGTTGAAGCCGATTGATATAGCCCAGTTCTTATATAACATGTGATGTAGTGAGTCAAATAAAAAGAATCTGTTTGAGCTAGCCACATGGTAACAATCACTCACACCAAGCACGATTGTGACGGGACATTGGAGAAGTAGTCCCATTGCTCACAAGTGTGCCATACAGTGGCACGAGCAAGCTGATCTTGACCGCACATGTCTACACAAAGCATCAAACTAAGGTGAAGAAGTGGGCTGATCAAAAGAGACGGCGTGGGGAGTATTGAAGTCGGATACCAATTGCTGTGCAAGCTATCATTGTGGCACAAGGGTGTTTATAAGGCACTACTCCGATGATACAAGGGGTCATTCAAAGTTGTCCAACGAGTGAGCAACTTTGCATACAAGCCAAGCTGAAGCTCTTGGCCAAGCTGAATAGCCATCCTGTGTTCCACGTAAATATACTGAAGCCTTTCCATGCCAATGAAGAGGATCCGGATTGGGGTAAGTCACAACGGGTGCCGCTTGGAGCGAGGATCTCATATGATCGAAACGTCGACTCTATTTTGGCAGATTGGGTGGTATTCTACATTGAGGAAGAAGTTACCAAAGAGTGAAGTAACACAGGAACTTGTCAAGTCATTGTGGCGGTTCCAAAAGCAAGTCGAGAAAGAGCGCAACGAGGGTGTCGTCAAACTAGGTGGGGAGAATGACACGGTTCAGGAGATTAATCGACCAAGAGGTTTCCTAAACGCAAGAACCGTGGCTTTTCAAGGAAGAAGTCCCTATGGAGTTGTGGAGAATTTTAAAGTATCGCAGGAGCTGGTGATATGGAAATTTCCTGTGTTTGCATCTATCTCAGGTAGTTGGATAGACAGAAGATGAATTTCCACCATTAGATCGAGAAGAGATCTACAGACGATATCTCGCAAGTCTTTGCATATAAGGATACCTCCTCTCCCTATTTATATCAACACATTTTCACGAGTTATACACTTGTAAAGCTTTCCTCTCCAGATTCTCTCAAAGAATGTGGGGAGAGTGAGTGGGTGAAAGCTGACTTAGGGAGTGGAGTTCCTAAAGCCGCATGCGATGAGCAAGGAACAAGTCGCGATCAACTGGCCCGTGACACGAGTATATAGGGACAAGCGATTAAACATCCAGAATCTCTACAGCGGTGGAAACAGGAAAATTTGCAAATTGGCACACTGTTAAGAGTCGTTTAAGGTTAAAAAACGTTGCATGTTAACAGAGGCAATCATTCATAGTTCAACCATACATCGAACATGATTAAACGAACATCTAACTTATGAATCCAAAGCCTACTAAAGCTAAAAGCGAACCACAAAAAGTCTTTAACAGAGCTACAGAAGCGACCCCTAACCAGACAATAAAATATCCTAACCCTCAGCATCACCTGCCATAACTTCTTTGCTGCGCTTTCTCAAGAACGAGATCTTTCACGAGGTGGAGGTGAACGGCTACAACATCAAAGCATGTTCAAAAGTTAAAAAAACAAACCAAATTAAGGTTACAGGAAAAAGAAATGCTTAAATCATGCTCTGCATTCAGGCAAACCTGTGATATCTCTCATTTACAGGGCTTTCAGCCCTGTCATATGTGGGACTCCCTCGGGTGTCATCTCTAGAATTTGGAACGGCGCCACGCCCATAATCAGGGCTACCCCTATCTCGACGATATGGACTTGGTGATCTCCCGCGTCCCCTTCCATGAGGAGACACTTCACGACCCCTTCTCTCAGGACTGTAACCATTGCCTCTCTCATCATCATCCTTAATTGCGTATTCCACTGTGATGACTCGATCCATCAATTTGCTACGCTCACAATGATGAAAATTTGATTAATATAAATGAAGAGGGTCGTATCCCATCATACTTCGACAAGATAAATAGCCTAAAAGCTCAGTTATGTCTTTATATTCCAAGTAGTGGGTTAGGTCCCACTTCATGGAATAACAAAGAAGGAATATTAAGTACCACCTTCTGACATTAAGCATAAAAGGCTATGGCATAACATGCTACAGAAATAAACTGAGGAAACATAAAAATATTCCGTAGACGACTATGGGATGTAGATTATTTCAAAAACTATTATTAAACAAAATTTAGTGCTAACAACCCATTTTAGGCGAATAAATTTGATTTTCTCATGACAATCAAACCTCATATTTGTCGCATCCAAGGCCCTCGTAGCATCCTCCTGTGTCTCATATTGGACAAATGCAAAATTCCTTCTGATCCTTATATTTGCTATCTTTCCATATGGATCGAAATGCCTCTCCAAATCCCTGGGCCTAGTATGTATTGGATCAAAGTTAATGACAAACAAGGTCTTCGACGGTCTCATGTTAGCTGCAGATCTTCTGGAACCACCACCCCTTCTACCACCATTATCATCCTAGGAGACAGAATTGCCAAGACAGTCAGTAAAGTATGGTCATAGACTGCCTGAATAATTCAATCCACATCTGCCTCAGAGAAATTAGACAATATTTCCTGAGGGAAAGCTTGAATTCATACACAATAAATCATATTTTAATTCTCATTCTCGGACCTGAAAATGTTTTCTTTCCTTAAGTAGATTTTAAATTCATGGTTTGTCTTTTCTTCTTTTCCTTTTCAGGCCAACCATCTTAGAGAAGCATGTCAATCTGAGCGTCCAACATGTACACTTAGTTCAAACCTATAACAAATACTATTATCACACTCAAACATTTGAGTCCAAATATCAGTTAATCATCAATCGTACCTTACTCCATTCAACACGAAGTCGGCGTCCCTTTCTGCCAAATTCTATTCTGTCAAGCCTCCGAACTGCATCATCTGCATCTCTCTCATCCTCCATGTAGACAAAGGCATATCCTATAATTCAAAATGTTTAGGATCTAGAGCAATAGTATTCCAGCAGTAAAAAGCAAACAGAAGAAGAGGATAGAAGACAGCTTGAGATCAGCATAATTTCACCCTTAATATTTGTTAGTTGAACCCAAAGAGAAAGAGCACAAGACATATATATTATAAAGAAACGAAGAAGAAGCAACAGTAGCAACAAAGAAATCTATGAGGAGGCAACACAACACCTGTCTTTGGATGTGAGATAGTTGAGATCTCTAGAGAGAAACATGTTGAAAATTGAGGACTGAAGGGATTCCAGGAAAAGTGAAAGGGCAATAGTGTCTCAAGGTATCATATGATTGGTGCCATTGCAAATTATGTTGGGTCTCCTTAAAAACACAAGAAGATGAAGCGTAGCGCAGGGAAGAAAAGAAATGCAGGACAGCACATCCATCCAAGAAGTACATGGATATTCCAAGTAATCCTGCGCCAAAGATATAGTTGAGCATGGAGCTACATTTTCAACATCTGCTTTTTTTCAAAAGAAAAACAAGCAACAAGCCCATGCAAAACTACTGTGTATCCAAAATACAGCACCAGAGACTCTTCACCAACCACTTCCAGGCTTTCACTAATCTTCAGAAAGCGATCAGGAACAACGACAAAAGTTGAGGGTCATAACAAGCGTCTTTAGTTAGGTGTGTTTGCTAGCGGGTGTCCCAACAACTACACCACCTTAAGTATTAAGTCTGTGATTACACCTGAAGCACAACCAAATTGTCCAGAACCTGAAACCTCCCTCTTTCTCTCTCAAATGACCATTAAAGGACATAAACCCAACAGCCAGGACAAAAGTATCCAAACAAAAGCATCCTTGAAAATGAACAAAACTTGGGGAACAAAGTTACTCATCCAGATCCCAGAAAATAAGCAAGTTACTGAGTGGTTATTAACTATTCTTCCCAGAATACCTTCTCAGTGTTCGATTAAGTTCCACACTACATGAATTTCAGATGCAAAGGTTCTCTTTTACTAAAGCAAGATTTAAATTCATAAATCTCCCATCTTGCGCTTAAATAATGTAAATGATGTAACCAAAATCTAGATGGAGTGTTCAAGTAGAAAGGCTTACATACTGAGAAAAGGATTAAATTCAAACTGAATAGGGAAACTTCAAGGAACATATTTCAGAGTTCCAGGGCCCCCTCCCCCAAATTCAAAAATAATTCTCTACAGGTGCCTCATATGCTTAACGGCACATACACTTTCGGTTTCGTCCTACAGTATGGGCATCGCCCGTTTTATCTATATATAAAACATATTCTCAGTTACTATGCTTTGGCTAAGTTTCATGCTCGAGATTGCTGGCGTAACTGCTAGATAGGCCAAATTGCTCGTAATTACAATTATCGTTAATAAATTGATTACGTGTCAATAACAAAGAAGAACATTTCAACTGATGTCAACACTAACTCTGAAGATGAAACAACAGAAAATTTACCAGATTTCATATCAACTCTTTCAACTCTGCCATATCTTCTAAAAAGTCGCTCAACATCAGATTGACGTGCATCATAATCTAGGTTACCACAAAAAATGGGCCTCATTTTCTTCAAGGTCGAGCAATATGACCTGCAAAAAGCTTATGATTGTATAACATCATTATCAGAGAGGTGACTGGATGAAAAACACAATTTGAGAACTATGAAGTAGATAAAGTTCATCAAAATAAAAATTGAAAGTGTGATTAGCTGGCTATTTTTAACATTTGTACTCTTAGAAATACGCAACAACTATCTCAACTAATATACCTTGACATGGCAATTTTAAAGTGCATTTGCTACTCTACACAAAGTGCCACACCCCGAACAATGCAGTTGCATTGGCATTTAAACATCTAAAAGGTGAATCCACTCCAATTTTAAGTTACCAGAAGAAACGCAATCACATTATAGATCTACTTTATTTATCCGATCAGTATATACAAAATTGCAAATGAAACTAGAATTACACTCTGGAAGAGTGAAAAGCAGCAGACTTTGCCACTCTCGGAGCACCGACAGGTGGTTTGAAAGAAAACAAATCAAACTACAATCAATTTTTTCTACACAAGGTTCTTCCAGTATTAGACGTAAAAAGGCTCTGTTCTTGCAGTATTTTTCACATTGCTTCAATGCTCTTAAAACCCAAAACATTTCCCTACACCGGCCAGCTAATCCCAGCTCCCAATGTGCAAAATCTCAAGACGCAAAGCGAATTAAGGAAATTCTTTCATCGTTTCGGCCAGAATAATGAAGGAATTCACGACAAATGGACAAAAAAAAAAAAGCCGAATGGTTCAGCTTCCTCCCTTCAAAAATCCTCTCTTTCCCAGCGATCCATGAAAAGCACCCAATCGAACGCATCAAATACCACACCCAATGTAAAGACGATGAACCAGATAGAAGGAAATACACTGTATTTCGAAGCCGAACAGGCAATGATCCAAAATTTCACCAGAAACTAGACCAGATCTCCAATTCCCTTGAACCCGACAAGCGGGTGCAGCCCACGCGGCGAATGCAATCCACGCATGCGGCGCGAAGAGAATGCACGGAGCATCGAGAGGGAGACAGAGGGGAATACCTTGGGGGAGACTTGCTGAAGATGTTCAGCTAAACCCTAGGCAGCTGAAGACAGCCCCCCAGATCGCGGAGCGCGCTGTTTTTGTAGCACGAGAGGACGAGTCCTGATGAAGGAGCGCTTCCAAGTCAAAACCGGAACCGGAAGAATAAAGAGCGGGAAACGACGCCGTAACTAAGGGGTCGTCAAATTGAAGAGACGTTGAGCTTCGAAACGTTCCGATTCGATCTGTTTGGTGACGGTGACATTTCAATCCCTGCCCTGATCTCGTTTATACAATAACCAAACTCGGACTGCCAGCAGTTCTCCTATCGTTATGCTAGAAAATCAAATCCATCCTATATGTTTTTCAGTTCAAAATGGTTCCTACACCTTTTACATGGGTTGTCGTTCTTCGTCCTCGAATCGATTTGATGATTGATCTTACTGACGTGAATCAAAAGTGACCAAAATTTTACGAATCTAGACATTATCTTCGTCTTTTTTACATGTCGGCCATCTCTCTATCTCAAGTTGAAGGTTCATATCATGGTGTGGCCATTGCTCGTAATGATCTTTGCTTCCCAATTACCAAGCGGCGACTATGGCCAAGATGGTAGCCATGTTGCCCTTCCTCACGCTCTCTCTAATGATGTCGCTGTCATCTCTCTCGAAGTTAAAATCTAAAGGCCTACTTGCCACCCGTGGTGGTCACCCTCGTATCATCATCAAGCGTGCAACTAAGAGTGCAACACATTCTTAGTGAAGAACTCATGATAGATATGTAAAAAAAAAACATAAATCATTTTGAAAAAAATAGTTGAGAAATCATTTTAAATTTCGAACAAACACATATGTGCCGTTAGTAATTAGAGTTGATTATCAAGCCGACATCCTATTCAAGTTCAAAAAAGTTTGAAAGGCAAATGAACAGGTTTGGACAAATGTCTTAACATGAGAAACCATGTGATCCATCCAACTTTTGGATTAGGTTTGACCCAACCCGACTTTACTCGGTCGGTCCCTACCTGCTCGACTTTGGTTTTGAACCAGGCCCCAAGATTTACATATAATTTTCTTGTTTTGGGCAGACTAGTCAACGTATTATGCTCGATATTCTAGCCCAGTCCAAAAAAAAAAAGGCCTGCCCAATGATTGTATTTGACGCATCTTCAGAATTAGATACAGCATACAACAAACATTTCAAAATTATATCATTTACCTCCAAATCCAACTATTCAAGCAATAATTATAACTTTAGATTCGGTGCATCCATAAAGTCTCAAGTCTTTTAGTATACAAAGCACTGGGTGCATGTAATACTACATTCGTTACGACAAAAGCTCGTTCCAGCATGTTTGTCTACCTTAGCAATCATGGAAGCAACAACTTCTATGAACTTTCTCGTTTTCTTTGAAAGAAAGTGCTTTTGATAATTAGCAATGAATTTCCCAGAAGATTGAAAAATAAATTATCGGATTGTTGATTCGAGAGCTCCTTAAATGACTTCTTCTCGACGCCGCAAGATAAAATCCACTTTCGGGTAGCAAATGAACATGAAAAAATAAAAGACAAATTCTAGAACACAATAAAAAGAGCGTTCTTGATAAATATTCTACATCTGATAACTCATGAAGATTTGGACCATTAACAATATGAGTTAATTAATTACCTAATCACCGTATGATTGGTGCAGAAAATGATAATGCATGATAACATAGACAAAATTATTGCGGGAGTTGAAAATATATTGGATTAGCACAGTCGATTAGCTCCAAATCAACCATTGATGCTGACTGATAAGTGGGACGAATCTTCGAAAGATTCAAGAAAGAAGCAACACGCAAATGAGGATTCCCCCGATAAAATTGCACTTTCTGCTATCCTATGCCTTTACTTTGTGTATTGACAAAAAAAGAAAAAAAATTTAAGGGAGTCGGCAAATGTTATTTTGATTAAAAAAAGTGTTCACTTAATTTCCCGACAATTTATCAATACTTTTATGGAATTACGAATATTTTTTTATAGTGTTACAAACCCTTTACCATTTTTCATTGATCTTTCGTATCGACTCTTACATAAGTTTACCAAGTTTTATTTGAGTGAGTTACCAATCTTCTTCAATTATATTACCAACTAGTTTTGGTTTACTTCAAATACTTGTTGACCTCTATTTGATTTTTTAAAATTAATTAATTTTATTACCATTCACGAATTTTTATTTGTCTTTCTCGTAAATCCATAAACTTATCAACTCTCACACGATTATCCAACATGTGTCTGTGTGACTCACTAGCTTTTCTCTCATTAGGTTACCAATTAGTTTTGCTTTAACAAATTTCATATGAGTTACTTACCAATGTTTATTGTCTTTTTAAATATAGAGACTATGCTCTATTGATTTACTAACTTTCATTTGCTTTACTTATCAAAATGTCCAATTTACCAACTCTTGTCAGAAATTAGTTACCAACATAATCACAATGATTATCAATTTTTTTCCAATTAAGTAATTGACTAATATTGCGTGGTCAACTTTGAGTTGGGTTACCGATGTTTATTTAAGTTTTTCAAGTTCTTAACTTTTCTTTATCTCTGGCAAAGAACAATCTTTTACTATCCTTTACAAATTTTTATTTACAGTTCTACCAACAGTTCAAGTTTACTCACTATTATATAAAATTAAGAACAACTATTTTAGAAAAAGGCATATTTTTGGATAAGAAAAAATAGAATTCTGCTAACTCTAATATCACAATTTTCCATTGGCGATGGAAAATGAAAATACGGTTCACTTTTATAGGAGAATGACCGCATTGCTTTCATGCTTTTATCCTCGTTAAGACATATTTCAGGAAATTACCATATGTCTCTATAGGATGATAGATCTTTAGTTATGAAACCATTCAAAATTTTTGAATGAAAGCATATGAGCAGCGTTAGGAATGCTACAAATTTATCCAAGCTCGTGTCTTAGTGATCACTCCGCAAGATTAAATTGAATATTTCAATAAGCGGTCAGATCATATGAATTAGTAGGCTTCCCTTATATTCTTACAAAATCAATTTACATATAGATATTAACATAAACAATTACATATTGCAATTTTAAAAGCACATATACTAGAGCAACGATAGACTTATTTCCAATGATGTACTGATGCTCTTTTTAGCAACCTCAAGACACTTCTTAATGTTAGATTTTACTTTCTTTTTTGTACGGGGGCCCAACTTGCCAAAATTATCAATCCAAGAAAAGTCATATATCGTAGGCCTAGCTATACATTATGCTTTGAATAGTTGCTGAATTTAGTTAATTATAGTCGATCTGGCAAGATTTAATTTAGAATCAAATTAGAGCGCTTCTAGAGGGTGAAGCGATATGGAAGACTTATGGCAAGATTATATTTAACTGTGTAGGCTAAAGTTGGAAACAATTTTCTTGCGTAGATACAGATGGCCAACTCTTTTTTCTCCGACGGAAGACTAGAGACCGATCACCAGCAGTATCTGATGTTCCATATGTTTCTTTTTCTTTTTGGCTCTCTCATTTCTGATATCTCCTAATGTTGCAACTTTGGTATATATATCACGGCTGTCTTGAACATATAAACTTCTGAGTCCTCTCTCTCTCTCTCTCCTCCCCCCTTCCCCCTTTTTCTACAGTACATGAGTTAAAAGACTGATAACTTCATCATTCAAGGAAAGCTCAGAGGGTGTTTTGATTTGCACCAATTCCCTCTTCTTATGTTTTTTATCATGACCCTTCACTTCTCACCAATGTCGTCATATGGAGATTCACTGAAAGTTGGAGGAACCACCACCGAAGAAGAAACCTTAAACCTCTTACTTCTCGAAAGCTCTCCACCGCTCATCAATCCCGGGTCACTGTAATTATTCCATTCCGGGCTATCGATCCAGCTTGGGAACCCTTGGTCACCCACCACACCGATCGCTTCGCCGACTTCAGAACCGTCCGAGTCAAGTCCTGGGGCCCGGAATCCGATCCACTCGCTGCTACAGTCTGAGACGCTTGAGCTGTCCCACGACGAGAGGCTTTCGTGGTCAACCGCCACATGTGATGATGGCACGACGATGCTCGGCTGCACCACCTTCTCAATGTTCTTGATGTCGCTAGGGTTTTGGTACTGGCTGTATCCCCGGAAGTGGAATATGCTGGCGAAAGTGAAGTGGTCACTGACCCGGCTTTTTGATGACTTACTCTCCGAGCTCCTTGCAATGATGCTTTGTAGGTTCTTGCTCAGCTTGGCCTTGAGCGATGAGAAGCTCAGGCTATGCCTAGCATAATCACTCTGTGAAGTGTACCCGCAAGAAGGTGATGATAAAGAGTCCGGTCGGTGGCAATTATTAGGGTTCTTCGTCGATGGGGCTGCTGCGAAGTTGGTGCGAGCGTTCTCACCACGCAGCGCCCTTGCGGCCTCATCATAGGCCCGTGCAGCTTCCTCGGGCGTGTCGTAAGTCCCGAGCCACAAGCGGACACGCTGCGACGAGTCCTTGATCTCGGCTACCCATCTCCCAGAAGGCCTCTGCCGGACGCCGACAAACCGCCTGAATGATGGTTTTGAAGGTGGGGCTGCCGCAACAACCGCGGTGGCGGTGACAGTGGAGGCAGAGACGTTGTCGTCGTCGTCATGGTGGTGCTCGTTGTTCTTCGCGGTGGTTTCGGACCCAGCCATCACGAGAGCGGTTAGGGTTGTTCTCTAGTGGGCCTTTAGAGAGATGGCCGCTATGGCTTTAGTAAGGCAAGCGATCAGTTGAAGTGGGTTTGTGTACGAGAGTGTATATATATAGGTGGTGTGCAACCAGTGGGAGCCATATAGCTATATAAATTAGGGTAAGCCCCAAGAAGTGATGAATAGTATTGCAAAGCATATACCCGTCTCTATCATTAATTTGTTGTTTTGCTATAAAATATGGTTGCACAACAAAGAGTGCGTGACGTTACTAGCTGGGCTAGGAAAGGAGCTATGATACACGAACGATCATTTCTCGGCTTCTGGAGGAAAAAGCCAAGCTATGTGAGTCTATCTTTAGTTATGCATATAGTAATATGTGCTCACAATTTAATACAACAGAATGCAGTCTGTGCATTGTAAGACCTAGAGCTATACCATATAATAGAAACGAATTACTGGCTTTTGATTGGCTAGCCGCAAACATGGCCCAAGATTAGTGGCATCTGATGAAATATATATATACAGTTGGGGCCGGTCGAGATCTTGGAAGGATGAATCTGTCAGTAAACATATAGCTGAGCGCATGTATAGCCTTGCAAACTCTTAATGGTTGCATATGACTTCTTCCCACCAGAGTCACGAGAGTCTTCAAGTTATCGAGCTATCGAGTCTTTCATGTTTCATCTTTTACGAACAAAAGGCTAATTAATTAGCCCACCAACCACATCTTTTATGAGCACTCAAGACTCGTACTTAAGAACGTGTATATAATATTTTTAAACACAATCAAAACTTGTTGAAAACCACAACATGATTTGTTGAGATTTGTTACGCGATAACTTCAGATACAATGAAATCATTGGTGGAGGGAGGTCGGCTTTAGATATTTCAAGTTGGGGAGATATGGGTTTGTCACTGATGGATATCAATAAGACATTTAGTATTGTTTTAAATTCTATTGATTTAAGAGTTTGTCATGGTTTGAGATTCTTTATAGATGGAACGTGCATCTATTTTTTTACCTGAATTGAACTTCATCATTGGAAAAAAAAAGTTACTTATCGAGAAACTTGGATTGATTCCTTATGAATTCATTATCTGTCCAATAAATAGAATATATCGAATGATTGGATGTCTTAAAATTACATAAGGACAAACATCATCTTTATGCCTCTTTTGTTGAAGTGAAGTAGAGATAATTCAAACTAATGTTCCTAAATTCGAAATGGTACTTCTATTCATCAGTTTCTCTGCCCTCGTGGTTGTAAGTTTATGATGATACAGACCAAACCTTATTAAATTAGTAAGTAGCTAGATACCAAATAATCAGGATAGGACCACAAAACCAGCTGAGTCTACAAAGCAAAACCCCAATAATTAATCAACATCAATATCCTCTATATGAATTCTCAAGTTGTCTTTTGCAATTAGTGATCATATTCAAGAAAAGTTCAAGGGACAATTTGGTATTGAAAGGTACCATATCTTCAAGACTACTCTCAGCCAACTCTTTGTTCAGATAATCATCATCGTCATACAATATTAATTCACATCCAACCAAACATCGCTAGTTGCCAAGTCTCTCATCAACTCATTTATAATATAGTTCACAACGCTCCAAAACATGCACTTTCCTACCAATCGAAGAGGAAATGCCGCAATGATTTGATCTTTCATTGGCTCAGGCCGGTAGCCCCGCCCAAGCCGAGCCAAACATCTCCGGCCCCGGAAAATACACGGAGAAGCCGACGGAGAAAAGGCGGTCGAGGTTTGGCAGCTTGTCAATGAAGAATGGATTTGGGACGTTGGGTATGATATTTTAAATCCGGCAGGAGTGATTAGCTTAATTAATTAGGAAAAGCAGAGATAAGTTTATTTGGGGGGCTGTGACGTGTAGGCGACCGTTGGAATGTAGCTCTTGGTGATAGAATGATTTGTGGGCTCCAAAAGCTCCGTACGGTGTCTTTTGTGTTGGCTTCATTTCTAGGATCACAAATTGCCCTTAATCATTATTAAACTAATTGAACATAATTATGGCACTACTCGTGGATTATTGATTTGTATCAGCACGAGGAGCCTTGATGAGCTCTTTGGTTC
This sequence comes from Melaleuca quinquenervia, assembly GCA_030064385.1. Taxonomy (NCBI): domain Eukaryota; kingdom Viridiplantae; phylum Streptophyta; class Magnoliopsida; order Myrtales; family Myrtaceae; genus Melaleuca; species Melaleuca quinquenervia. Next base: position 15,403,345 of record CM057721.1, on the reverse strand, counting down.
CCGGTAGAAGAGCATTTGTCTCGACTTTTAAGGCTTGGCCCTTGGATTATGACTAGAGCCACGCATCCAAACCACAGCATTGATTAGATTCCTACGATCTCCACTCCTAATCTCGAGATGGGAAGCGAAAGGGTTTGACAATTAGCTTAATGGGGCCTTGGCCCTTGTTGGCGCGTGCGGAATGGCAGGTCGCACGTGCGCCCTCTTGCCTAGTGTGGCAATCGGCAGAAGAATTTCTGGTCCGTGTCAATTAATGGAGGGAATCGTGGTTATGATGGATAAGCACGATCCATGGGCATGTTTCCCTTGTGGTTAACACGCGTCCTTTGAGAGAGATCTTTGTCAAGTACTAACCGTTGGTTAGCTAAACTTAATCTTTCACCTGTCGATGATTACATCGTTTGGCTGGTGACCGAGTCTCGACCTTAACTTATATGTCGAGCAAGGGAGATGAAGTGCGATATGCCGATGAATATAATATGCGGCTGGTCAAAACAGCTACCAATTAGACGACGTTGCCTTATATCGCTGACCTGGTATTACAGGATTTGTCTGGGTTGAGAATCTCAACGCGGAGAGTGACATTTCGTTGAGGATCCCGCTACGTGCTAGGAAACAATACACAGCGAAGAAGAGACCTAATTAGTTCATCCCTTTGGAACGGGGGTTAGAGGTAAGGCATCTTTAAGGGGAAAAAGAAAATCTTCGTATCTCATGGGACTGATTTAATGGTAAAGAAGCGAAAAGTAGTGAAGGATCAGGGCTCTCTCTCTCTACTTTTGAAGAGAGTGAGAATCCTTGCAGCATCGCGAATGGGGGGAGTTCAGTTATGGTGAAGTGCGCGTTTACTAATGCGCGGCCATCTTGCCGAACGTTTGTCTTCCACGTTGATTTCCACTGCAAGTTATTAAATCTGCAGTTTATATAGCTGGGTAATTGTTTGGTGCCAGGTCTTTATACTTCCTAAGATGATCAGAAAAGCCACTGAAAGCAAGTCTCATGTATTTCTTTAGAAAGGTTCACTTAATAACAGTCGTTAAGCTAAGGTTGTCTGGAAGTGTGTTTTTTTGCTTATATGAAGTGGGCTTCGGACTGAAAATCTTTGGCTGGGAACTTTACTTGTATATTGAGGAAAACTTTGTTTGTTGCTTCCATGTAGATCAGTACGGCTGGCTTGCATTCATTATTGTCTGTTGAGAGAGAACAGTATTCGGCAGGAGGTAGCAACGCAGCAGAAGTTATAATTGGTTGGAATGGTAAATCTACATCTACATACATTGTGAGGAATGATGTGTCTACATTTTCGCGATTAGATAACTGACACCTTCTGGTAGGTTTTACTGGTTTAGTTGTGATTCTAACGTTAACAGAACGCCAAGGTCTCTGCAGTTGTTGATGGCATCTAATTTGCTTGTTGTTCACGTGGTTGCTTGTGTTGTCCTCTTTCCTAAAGCTTATTGGGAAAGATCGAGTGAGATTCCTTGGTGCTCAATATGGAAAAATTAGATGTGAAAGGAGCAGCGAAGTTGCTCAAACTTCAGGGTGTGAAGGACAGATGGTTCCGAGACTGTATTCGGAACCATGATCTGTGATGGGAAGAAAACGATACTTGCAAGATGTTCAGGTTATTTGCAATAGCTGGGAAGTTTCATAGTGGTTGATGCCGAATTAGAAGATAATGTTCGCTTTTGCTTGTATTGGCTTTATTTGATGTGGTTCTAATAATGATTAGCTACTTCTTGTGATATGGGATATTAGGCTGAATGTTCTTGAGAATCGAAACAAACGGGATGAGATTTTTAAGGTTTGGGAGGACCTGCTGGTCCGCAAGAATTGAAAGTTCATGATGGGAATTGAGTTGTGGGTTTTGGGCTTGATAGGAAGAAGCCCAATCTTTTCTAATTTTCAAGATTCCAAGATAACAAGATCTTTCAAGTCAGCGTTCTTATTTATTGCGAATAGACATGTGACAAAAGTTCGATTTTTTCGTGGTGCAAACGTAAATAATTTTATACTTAGACTATCCGATTTTTAGCTTGGGTTCGATCTGGTTTATGAGGTTAATAATGATATTTCATTAATTTTGATTTTACCTACCTAACATGATCAATTTTCTCATTAAACAATAACAAAATTTTGTGTAGATGCGTACTTAGCGAAGCACCTTCTAAGTTCTGAGGTTTTTTTTTTTTTTTTCTGTTTTCCATGATTTGCCTCCCACAAAAGGAGAGGCTGATGCCTTGACCTCATAATTCCAAAAATTTGAAGGTCCGGAGATATTTCCCTTTTGAGGACTTGAATTCCTTACTTGCCTCTGCCTTGGATCACTTCTGAACCGAGCTTTACGAGCAAAGCATTGTCGAAACTTCGTTCTGCTGAAAACCCATTCCTCCACTCTTCTTGTTTATACACAAAGAATCCCAATATGTAGGCGTAAAGTAACTATTTTTCTCTGCTGGCACACCCCCCACCAAAATTTTCTTGTGGAGGCGTCGAGTCCGTCACAAATGCTTCGTGCCTGCCCACTAGATTGCACAACTTTGAACAACCGGCAAGGTACGTGTTGCTCCACTTACCCAAGACAGTGTCTTCCTTTTCCCAGGAACAAAGTTTCTTGTCAACCTCTTGTTGAAAGCATAGCTATTTTGTCCAGCGCGCAATGCTTCGCGATCTGTCCTTCGCATGTGGGCTTGTCCCTACAAGACTCTTTCACGCCGACGGAAGTGTTTTAAGAGCAAAGGCAGATCACTTCTGATGATTCAGACACCAACTTGACAGTGAGAGATAAATTTTTAAGGCATTTCTTCAACGCTCTCACTTGATGCTTTTTGAAAAATAACAACGAAGTCGTCGGCATACACAAAGGGAGTTAAAAGACAAGACTTTCTCACCCTCCTCTTATACCTGCAACAATCTTCAGATTCTCTGCTTTACGCAGAATTCCAGAAAGAACTTAAGCATAAATCACAAACAGGTATTGCAAGATCGGGCCATCTTGTTGAAGTCCCTTCTGAGGTTTAAAACTTCCCGCGACTCTATCATCAATGAGAAGAGTATAATGAATCGACGAAATGCATTTTTTTTTAATGAACCTGTAAAATGGATCGAGAAACCCCCATTCAGAGTATTGCATCAAGCATTTTCTAATCAACTCTATCATAAGTTTTGGACACATCGACCTTGAATCTCATGAAAGTCATCCTCTTTTTTTTCTTCCTCATTGATCGCAAGCTTTCCCATACTAATACAAAGTTCTCCAATACGCTTTTGCCCGAAACAAAAAGGCGCTTGTTGAGGCAATGCAGTACAATGAAGGAATCCTTTTAGTCTAGTCGCCAACAAGTAAGATATAAGCTTATAGCTAGCATTGCATAGACTGGTGGGGCGAAATTGGTTAAAGCTGCGAGCATTATGAGTTTTTGGGATGAGTACTGTGAGAAGCATGATTGAGAAGATGGGGGCAAATCGCCTGTGTTAAAGAAGTGTTGTACAAATTTGGACTACCCGGGCCTTCGCAGCTTCCCAACATTTCTTGCAGAAAAATGGCATGGAGTCCGTCCGGACCTGTTTACATATTTTCATCCTCCATTGGAGAATCGCCGAAAGAACCGAGTTTTCTTCTTCGGGAGCAACCTTAGTGGAGCGCTCCCTGGCGAGAGAGGACGTGTATAAAGTGATGGTCCCGAGAAAAGCTCGCATGCTTGGTTAAAAACAAGTTTATCTTTTGTCATCTCTGTCCTAAATCTTGAACCTAACCGCGAGCCAACCAATCATTGTCTGTCCGATCTTCCTCTCCCCACGAGCACTAACTCACTTTGCCATTTTCTTCGAACTGTCCATCACCCTCTGTCTCTCGCCCTGTCTCTCTCACTTCAGTCTTCCACTCTCTGCAGAAGGAAAAGGAAAGAGTCAACCTTCTCCAATGGCGGATCCGTCTCTTCACCACGAGACCCAGCCCCTGAAGCAGATCGCCGTAGACTACACCCCGGAGGCCTGCGACCACTGCCCCGACTCCAACTCCATCGCCCTCACCTTCGACCACCGCGGCGGCGCCCGGTGGCGCACCACCGCCCGTTTCCAGTACGGCACCTTCGGTGCCCTCATCCAGTGCCCCAAGGGCAACACCAGCGGCCTCAACTTCAACCTCTACCTCTCGTCTCTCGAAGGCGACAAGTCGCAGGACGAGATCGACTTCGAGTTCCTCGGCAAGGATAAGACCATTGTTCAGACCAATTATTACACCACAGGTTCGAGACATTAAAGCAGAGACCTTTAGGTTTCCTCTTGTTTTGCTTCCTTTAAGCTTTAGCTGCTTTACTTCTGTGATTTCTGAGAGGTGGGAGTGTCATTAGTGACGGTTCACTGTTGGTATACATTTCTTGATTTCTCATATTTCCGGTTAGGATTAGCAATGGAGGACAAATGTAAAGAAGTTTGCATTTGATTTGAGCATGACTTTCCTTTTTAGAGAAGTTTGCATTTGGTTTGAGCATGACTTTCCTTTTTAGAGACATGCTTTTGGGTTAAAGAAGTTGAAAGTGCGCGTTTGGCGAATACTGAAAATTGAGCTTGCATTTGAAATAAAAGAAAAAGGGGAAGCATCGTCCATTTAGATGCTGGACAGGATCCAATCGATACTGAACAAATTTTGCTAAAAGATGTAAGCAATCTACAGGTCACTAATGGATAGGTACACAACCCGGCAAAGTTGGATCTGTACTTAAGAAGAGAGTTGGATTTTTGGCCATCTGATAAGGCCAAACTTGATGCATAAACATGATTTGTTAGATTACATAGTCAGTCCAAATATCCTGAAATAGTGAATGAATGGATATCAGTCATGCGGTTCATATAGGTCTGCACCGGAGCTACGATTAGTGAATGCCTGTGCATATTTAGCAAGTCATGCTTATGTCTGTTAACTATTGATCTGCACTAAAGAGGGTCTACTCTTCCGGTATCTGCCTCTAAAGTTCATCATTTATCTGAAGTCAGTCAAGTCAGAATTCTTGATGCAATTCGAAATCCACGACATAGGTACTGGCAACAGGGAGCAGATCCATGATCTGGGATTTGACTGTTCTGATGGGTTTCACAAATACGTGATCAAATGGGATAAAGAGTATATCGAGTGGGTTATCGACGGAAAGTTGGTGAGGAGAGTTGAGAGAAAGGAAGGGGAGAGTTTCCCGGATAAGCCAATGTTCCTGTATGCATCAGTTTGGGACGCGAGCTACATCGACAGTGCAAGGTGGACAGGGCCCTACATCGGCTGCGACGCGCCCTATGTGTGTTTGTACAAGGACATCCACGTTCCTGTCCGGACCACACTGGAGTGTACTTCGGACTTGTGATCCGGTTGCTCCGGCGGTGTTCTCATGATGGGCCTATGATTTATCTGAGAGACAGAGTTTGAGTTTGTGGATTGAGTTCTACTTTATAATGGAAACTGCCGTCCATGTCGGCGATGAATGATGCGTGTTTTTCTCTCGAGCAGCTGCATTGCTGCTGCTGGATATCTATCTGTTAATGGCCACTCTTTTCTGTGTTCTGTCATATAATGTGATTGATTATGCCTATCCTGTTTGTTTGAAGAGGCTTCTTGTGTCAGTTGACGTTGTTTTTGCTGAAATAATTTGTGAATCATTTGGGTATTTATGAATTAGGTGACGTGTGTTCTCCCCTATGAGAAGTCAAACTCGAGGCTGATGTTGTGATGCAAATTGAAGTTCCTTCATTCTTTGTAATGGAGATGAGTTACTTGATTTTGCCGGTTGCATAACGGCACAAGACATAACCAAACGACTGTGATTCAATAGAAGTGAATGCACATATTAAGTTTAAATAAACAGTTCAATCGTATAAGAGATAGAACGAGATAGAACATGAAAGAAATTTTTTTTCTATTTTTCATTGTAAAGAGCACAATTATGACCATACTAAGCACTCGACTTTAAGCACACATGATAACTATTCCGTTTTGGATCAAAACTGTATTTCTGTTTAAATCTGTGTGGTGCAACAATTTCAATTTTCTATTTATGGAATAAACTTTTAGTTTAGAGTAATTTTTTTAATTTTCCATTTTTGGAATAGAAAGATAAATAATTTTTCTCTTGCTTTTGTTTTTATTTTTTCACACTCTCTTTAGCCGGTCATTAACCACTGCCACCCGCTACCTCCACCCCTAGCTAGCCATTTGCCACCACTCGCCGGTGGCCATTGACCATCACCACCCCCCACCCCCCACTGTCGCCTCCACCCTTCACTAACCATCAACCACCACTTGCCATCACTGTCGACTATTGGCCACCACCCTTTGTCATCATTCGCCGCTAACTGCCTATTGCCCTTGTTTATTGCTCGCTTTCGATGGCGATAGAAATAGAAATTTTATATGATTATCAAATAAATTGCATCGTTATTAAACGTGCTTTGTCATTTAAAACCCGTCCGGATAGTAAAACCTATTTTTAGCTAGAAATATATACCTAAAACAAGATGATTACCATTTTGTGCCCTTGTAAATTCCTCCAAGATCGCAGAAATGACCGTTTGATAAATATGGAGAGCTACATCACTATTGAGTATGGTTAACGGAATCTTGTTAACATGTATTTTTCAGGGCATTTATAAAGTATGTTCGATAAGAAAATATATGGACTTGCGATGCAGCTTTTATGCCCAACACGAGGCACGGCGCATTCAAAATCATGATTTTTTTTTAAAATGGGTATTAAGAAAAATCTTTCCAAAGGATCTGTTAACCAAAATTCTTATTTCAAATAGTGCAACAAAATGAAAAGAAAAAAAGAAGGGAGGCGGGCAAGAAATCGATCCAGGGGTGTTTTGGACATTCTGAGGGACCAAATGAGAAGACCAACTGCACGCGGCTTCTGTCGAAAGTCGCGGCATCCATTCCAACGCAACAACGACAGAAAACCCAACGCCCCTCGTGCGACTCCGTTAGAGAGAGGATGGACAACAACATGAACATGGTCGAAGCAGAAGCGGAGGCGGAAGCAGGAGCGGAGGCGGTGCCACTGGCGGAGCTGATACAATCCCTAGAACAGGCCACCTTCATGGCCAAGCAACTCGTCACCACCGCCGACCCCACCCACCTCCTCCACATCCACTCCTCCCTCCGCCAGTCCCACCTCCTCCTCTCCTCCTTCCTCTCCTCCTCCCACTCCCTCCCCCACCCCCTCCCGCCTCCCCCTCCCGCTCCCGCTCCCCCCGCCTCCGCCGCCGAGAACTCTTTCTCCTCCGCCACCGGCGCCGCCGAGCCGATGCAGGTTGGGGACGACGACGGCGGCGGCGAGGCCGAGGAGAATTCCAAGGCCACGATCGACCGGGTGGAGGAGAGGATGAGGAACTGCTTCATCAAGAACAAGAGGCCCAAGCGGCCTCTCTCGCCGTCCTTCGCCGCGGCCGCCGAGGAGTCGCGGGCTGGCGGGGGCGATGGGTTTCCGGGGTACGATCCCCACGGCACGAGGTTGAGGTCTTTGGATCTCGTGTACCAGTTTCATGGGTAGAGAGAAAGAGAAATAGCTGATGAAGCTTGCTGCAAAACGGAAACAGGGGGTGGATGATTGAGGGGAAAAGAGTTTCTTTTAGGTCGATTGGCTTCTGCCAAAGTTGATGAGGCTAAAGGAGCTACAGGAGTGAGCTTTAGTGGTCAAAAATTGAAACTTTGGGATTTTTTTTGGTTGTGATATGTTGTTATTGTTGCTTCTCTGGTGGATGATGATGCTGCGTAGGGAAGCAGACCAAACATCAATAATGCAGGGCTTGAGAGGTGGTGGATTCATGTGGTTTTTTGTGAATCCATCACGACTTTCAGAGGTGTTTCATTTGGAAAATGGAGAAACACAAATTTTACTGCAGTCTCTTGCGAGTTTTGCTACTGGTTTTTCATTATCTTCTGATGTTGTGAAGCTGTGTGGGTTGAGCGGATATGCATTTGGTGATTGGGAAATGTTCCTGAAAAAACAGTCTGGTTATGTGAAGAAGAAAACGTAAGATTGCTAGTCCAACCATGGTGGGCGGCCTCCCATGCCCTGCTCCAATCCATCATCTTCATTCAATCACTTCGATGCCCAAATCGCTTCTTGTGAGCTCACGTCACCAAACTCGGCATTGCTGCAAATTCAAGAGTTCAAACTAACTTTAGGAACCGTTTGCTGCCTTTGTTTGCCATGTGTTGTTTAGCATAATTGTTTTATATGGAACCGGGAGCATTGAAAACACCAAGTAAGGAGAAGCACAAGAAGCAACATCCTGAACTCATTTCTTTGCTGAGATGCTTTTTTCTTTTCACAAAATCTCAACACACTGTCCTTTTCTGTACAGACAGCTGTACATACATTTCTTTTTTTTTTAACATACATTTCATTCACGAGGCATATACATGGCTGATGGGCCTATATCATGAATTCACGATTCAGACAGCCACTGGCGTGGACATTTTCACAGCACCGGTGCCCTTGTGGGGATTTGTGGGAATTCACTTGTGTCTTTCTATCTGATGCAACTCCAAATCATGATTTCTCAATTGAAAACATCTCTCATACCCGTGGAGATTTTCTGAAGTTTCCATCTCCATGGCTTAATCACGTGACGAGCAACTTCTCTGTGCCCCGTTCAGGGAGATACTTGGATGTACTATTCTTTAACCATCAAGTTGTGCAACTTCACGAAATCATCCAGCGTAAGCTCCCCTGGTCTTGACTGTATGGAATATCAAATAGCATTTGCAAGCTGAATCAACCATTCGACTGGACTCACGAAAGATAAAGAGAGTTCCCAGTAATTGATTCACGATAGGGGGGGATATCCAATAATTCATGTCACTCAATAAAACTTACTGTTGCTGGAAGACCGACTTCTTCGAGAGCCTTTTCAATCTCAGTGGCTGTGCACAGATGCTGGAGAGACTTACGCAGCATCTTTCGCTTCCCGTTGAATGCAGAGTTCACCTGCATTATCCACTATAACTGTTTAGCCAAAATATCAGGGAACAGTATCACAAACAAGATGATTTATTGTCATCATACAAAAAAAAAGGTCATAGAGGAGGAAAGGGTCGATCTACGGAAATAATTGACATGTGCCTTCGCAAAGCTCCTCTGAAGACGCAATAGACTGATGCTATGTGCTTATGATTCATAAGCTATTGCGTAATGTACTCGATGGCAATTACCATTGACAAGAAACTCCGAGTGGAGGAAACAGGTGGATAGTCAGCAGCTTTTTTCAACCTAAACGTCACTACTGCTGCATCAACCTGTAGGCAAGTCAAGCCAAACTTTAGCGGTCAGTCTAATTATAATGCATAGGACATCACACAGAGAGGCGTTACAATCAATCAGGATGATGGCCTATGGGTGATGTCGGCCACCCTACACCTGCATTAGTTCTGAATAATACAAATCAAGGAAGTTTCATTCTTGGAAGCCCATTTAATTTTGCTTTGATTTGAGTGACCCGTTCGTAAATCATTGGATAGAACCACAATGAATGACCCGTCGAAAGCTCATAGTCAATCAATAACAACATTTTTAGATGCCACTTTGGATAGAACCGCATTAACACGAGCATGACTCAGGTCTCAAGCCGATCCTTTTGTAAGTGAAGTGTATTGTCAAAGAGATACTGATGAGCTCTACTGTTGAGGTAAAATCAGAACATAGTTATAGATGACGAACTATCTTTAAAATTTGATAAACAACTCACAAAACTATCTCTAGCATCTATTCTCTTATATAACCAATTGAGATCTTATATAAGAGAAAATAAAGAAGCTCTCCAGCTCTTCTAGCTGTGAGATAGAGCAGTAGTAACTTACAAGCCTATAATGGGGTGTGCATTTGAGCAAAAGTTACACGTGAAGAATTGAAATGCAACATCTACCCTTGTAAGGAGAAGGGTACTCACATTAGGCTGGGGAAAGAAGCTTGTCCTCGGGACATTAAATTTGTATTCAGGAACTGCAATGCAACACCATGGACAGAAAGAACATAAGTGTCCACAAACGTATCTGTGCTGTGAAAGAGCTCAAGACTAACTAGAAAAGCAAGGTGCTAGCCAAAATTCTGTCCATGTACTACAAACTAATGTTAACTGATTTTGATCAACATTAACCAAATGAAGAGAGGTCTTGATAGTTATTGGATTGCCAGAATTAAAGTTTTATAAAAAAAATTGCTTGCTCATGATATACCGTGCTGGATAAGTCCTAATCAGTGAAAGATGGAAGAAAGCCAGGACAACCACAGAGAAAGAATCCAATTGGATAAACAGTATACCTGAATAAAAATTGACAAAGATATTAATTGGTCGGTATTCAGATGTTCGTAGAGCTGAAAACACCAGCCTGACAGCTGTCTCCTCCTAAACGGCATATAAAAATTCAACATCAATAACTAATTAGATCGCCTATAGATTTTTTTTGGTAAATAGATCACCTATAGATTTAATGACCAATAAAATGGAAACATTTCAATGTGCATTACAGTTTAAACCTTCTGAAAAGCTTTCTCAATATATTTAATATTGCAATTGGATCTCCATTAAGGTTCGTTGGAGCCAATTGTTTGGACTTAAATTTTTTATACTTCTTTTATAATAATAGAAGGTATCCCGCATTTTGACCTCATATCCTTTTCAACTTATATTTTGCTCTTTAACACAGAACATGGCAAAAGTGATTGGACAGTGCATGCTCATGATTAAGGTCAATGGACATATATTGATCATGAGGTGACCAGAGGAAATGCTAGAAATTAGTGAATAAAAAAAAATATCTATAAGAGAGATAATGGCAAGCAACACCAGTTTAAGCTAATATATACTGCAATTCAATCGAATGTCACAATTGCAAAACCATCACAAGTTATACAAGCAAAATTCTTTTCACAATAACCTGAAGAAGGAGAACAACTTCAGAAAAAATGTCACCCATAGGAAGAATTTGCTTGACAACATCTGTGCTTATGTTAAAGGGTATGTTGGCGACAACCTGCAAAAAGGAGACTAATATGACAAAGGTATTACCATGGGATGGGAACAAGAGCGAGAACTTCAGGAAATTCTGATATAAACTGCAAAATTTAGGTATCTAACATGTGGCATGTGCTTCCACTGACTAAGGCTCCATAGCGCCCATCAGTGGAAGTCTGTCACAATAAATCTAAGCATGACGAGTCAGTGAATGATCTGCTTATTTCAAAATGAGCTTTTTAACCACAATTGGAAGACCATAGGCCATAACAGCCAAATTAGAAAATATAGGCTTAGAGGAGGGTTCAACATTCAACTATCAGAACATATAAGGGTCGGAAAACTTACTTTTCCATATCTTGGTTTCATGTCTGACTTTATGCTAGCCAAAAATGATGACATGTGGGAGTGAATGTGACATCTGACAAAATCTTCTTGCAAGACCTACATGTTTTAGATTGGGTTATTTCAAGTCATAATCTATGCCTAAGTCTCCAATGGCTAGGTAAGCACAGATATACACAAAAACATGGAGAAAACAATGAAGAGTGAGTATGTTAAGTCTCTATTGGCTAGGTAAGCACAGATATACACAAAAACATGGAGAAAACAATGAAGAGTGAGTATGTAAGATTTCTCAGAGCCATATTTGCACGAGGATAATGGAAGTAACTAAGAACAAATAAGATGCTGAAAAACAACATTAGCATCATCAAACTGAGATATAAGCAAGAAACATACAATCAAGATTATACATAATATGTGGAAAAAATCACGGGACTAATCATAAGATAGGAAGAGCTGGGGCATAAAATGCTTTTCTACTATATCGATCCTTATGAAGAAGAGTCAACTCTCTCTAAACAGAGTACCTTACCTTCAGCCGGTTTGTCTCTGCAAATCTTTCAGTCACAATAGAAGCCATATGTGGGTCCTAAAATTCCACAATAAAGACAAGAACATGAGTACAGAAAACTGTAAGTAGGGTAGGAAGAATATTTATCTTGCTTGCAACCAGAACAGATAATAAGACAATGCTTGCTTCCAAGGCCTCTTGTGTGAAATTTTTTTCTGATTGATGATTCAGTATTTGCAGCAGCAACATAGAGAGGTAATAAAGCCACATCTACTTGACAAAATGCAACAAAACAACCACCTCAGTTGATATTCTTGAAGCCAAATGGAAAAGACTGCTGAAAAGTATTTAACAATTCAACAGATTAAGCGAAGTCAGGCAATGGATGAGTGTGTAGTTCACAAAACAACCGTAAAAGCTTGGAACAAATGGAGACATGATGTCTGGTGCCAAGTCTCAGAACCACAACAAACGCGAATCTGTCACCTGCTTGGATTGCTGGAAGAAATATAGATTAAGAACTGGCTTGTCTACTTAAATAGCTGTGGACGATAATCTTATGACAATGAAACAAAAGGAAACAATCGTCCAAGGTAGAACAAGGATGACTTCAGTAAGAGCATTAACTACACAGTTTAACAACCTTTTCAATTGCAAGAACAGTGGCACCAGCACCAATAAGAACATTAGTAAGAGAACCAGTTCCCGGACCAATTTCCAGCACCATATCTCCTTCTTTAATACCGGCAACATTCACAAGCTGCTCATTGATGTCATTGTTCAACATGTAATGCTGAAAAAACAACAAGCAACGTAAGGCAACAAATATTATCTTCCCAGTCAATCTAAGGCGATGAATTAGATATCATTGGCGCATAACAACGAACTTTACGACGCATGGAGCAACCAGAAATGGCCACTGGTCACAACTCTAACTCCATTACTGAGACAACTACAGATCTTACTATCATAAACCAGTTTACCGAATGATGCGACGAATGGAATCCGTCTAGAAGAATGATATGTAATTTCATGTTTTGAATGAATCATTTAGCTTCCAAAACACCACCGTCTCATCTTGCCCAAACAATTTTACTCCTGCTCCGAAATGGAGACAGCGCATCCCAGAAAGCTACTTTCTCCACGATAAAACAAGAATGAAAGACCCAGAGGATTCGAACGCGTCGCACCTGGCCGAGGGACTTCCTCGGGGTGCGACCTTTGGAGTTGAGAGCTCTGAGCGTCGCGTGGTAATCATCGGGGGTTCCGCGAAGTCCTTTGGAGCAAGCTATGTACGATACTTCTCTTCGATGCTTAACTCGGGTCCTACCGCGCGACGAAGAAGACAAAGGACATGGCGGGAACGGTTGAAGCGGAGGAAGCGGCGAGACGGCTTTGGGAGTCGCGGCCATTGCGCTTCAAGTGTTCGATGAAATGACTCCGTTCGGTGTACGACATAAAATTCCAGGCACCCTCTGGCGCTTGGAATACAACCGTGCAGATATCTCTTTAGCCTTTCTCGACCGAGTCGCGGACTACGATAAGACGACATTCTAAACAGAACGTTGCCACAGTAAAAAATCAACGAAGAAAATGCCCTTGGCTAGCAAATGAAATCTAAACCTTTTTTGAAATTAACACGATCTCTGTAGATTTTTATTTGAAATAAGTTCCATTTTGAGTAATTATTTAAGAAAATGATAGCATTTCAAGTCTTTATTTGAAATGAAACTCACTTCATGTCCTTAAATAAGGATACTTCATATTTTTATTAGAAATTTTCTCGAAATCTTATTCAAATGTGCCAACATACTTAAATTCTTTTTTTTTTAAATATTACTTTTGATTAGTTATAAGACGATAATGATCTTGATTTTCGAGTTAACTCATATTGTCATGACTCGAATAGAATTTATTGACTCTTTAAATTATATAATTTGGGTATTCTAATTGTAATTTTTGACTATCGTACTCGTTTTAAAAAAAATGATGAATATTATTCTTTCACGAATTCAAGTGTGAAAAATGTTTTATAACGGGGAGATGTAGTTAATGGAAATCCCATACTTGCTCTGTCTTGTAATAAAATTGTTTAAACCGTTGTTTTTACACTGAATTATGTAGATATAGCCTATCTTGATGTCCCATACAGCACCAGGTCCCTTCCCAGATATCACCAACTTCCTCCTGGAAAGAGAGGCCATCATCTACTTTCGCCGCAGACATCATGTCCCTCCGGCTCCTGCGCCGCGGCCGCAGCTGCCCCCACCGCCGCCACTGCCGCTGCCGCTTTTGGTGCTGGTGGATTTCCTGTCCCTGATGATTGCCTTTCCACGATTGAACAAGACTCGTTCCCAATGGATGGAACCTCTTCCGTGTCGACAACTTCTTTCCCTGTGGACTTGATTCCAGTGCGGGACCAGCTACGAGACGGGTGGTCGCTCGCCATGAATAAGCGGTCGGCGATAGGATCTGGTGTCTGATTGCTATAGCGCCATGGTTCCTGATCTCGACCACGCGCCATCAGGAGGGGAATTCCGGGATTCGACTGAATCCAGCTTGGGAGAGGAGAGTCTTTAGTTGTCGCCGTCGCTTGGAGATGCAACTCTGAAAATGAAAGGAGTCCTTGCAGATGTGTTGCGGATGACGAGTGACGTGATTCGGGATGCACCGTCTTCAGGATGGTATCTTGGTCTCGTTTCAAGTAAAGGCGGTATTTCTGCAGAAAAATAATCTCACGCATTCAAATGATTTTGATCAAATTCATTAAGCCTGCAGATGAATCTCTAAATCATCTAATGCTCATCAAACCATTTCAAAAGCTCCTGGCAACCAAAAACGAAAACAAAGAGCTGCATCATCGTCACACATCACGTCATCAAGTAACGCATGATATGCAATAAGATATTACGGTTTTTAATGTTAGGATCCTCATGAATCGGCTCACGTGACGGCGAATATCTGAACTACATAGTAACCTGTAAGTGACTCGCGACATTCTCTTTCCTCAGACCAGGGACGTTCATGTGCTGAAGGATTTTCTTTGGCTGAGCTCCTGTGAACACAAAATGGATCAAAGACCCTTAGTTACTGTTGAATCAAGAGAAAACATTGCGATCTGCATCAGAAAGATGGGGGACGTTAAATCAGATGGTAGATCCCACGGGCCCTTCAATCCTTACTGTCGATGCCTAAATGTTGGATCGCTCGCAAGAATTTGTGTTGGAGCTCATTAGTCCAGGTTAACTTAGCCTTCTTGTGGAGCCGCAAGTCGGCGTTGTCCTTGTCTTTGTCTCCATCCACTTCTTTGAATTCCTGTCCTCTCGGCCTCGCTTCACCCCGCTTCTCACCAATCGCAGTTACCTGGCTCTCCGGTTCATCATCGCCCTCCTCCTCAGACAAGTCCTGGTCGGTGCTGTCCTCTGTGAATTGCGCCATTTGATCTCTTTTCCTCATGAACGAGAGTTGCCAGAGGTCTCTAACATCGAACTTGCTGATCGGCTTCAGAAGATAAAGCGAAGCCCCGTTTAGAAGCGCGCCCAACATTGTGCTCTCGTTGTTATCAGCCGTCGTGACTACACCAGAACAAACAAAAGAGCGATCACATGAATGAAGCTGGCAATTTTTGGGGGTAGAAAGTACACTCACTAACAACCGGCAAATTGGACGCTGCTCCTAGTTTCTCTAACACCTCGAACTTGTCTGCATCGGGCAAATGGATTTCGGTTAGGATGAGGTCGAGGTTGTCCCGCCTTTCCTGGATGATGGTTAACGCTTTGCCAGTGCTCTCAGCCGTCAAAACTGGAAGCGAACGAGGCGATCAAAACGGGGAAGAAAGAAAACTCTTGGCCATGGAAAGTGGAAAGGATACAAAATTAAAACTGACTAGATCTCTCATTCTCAAGGAGCAAGGCATGTCATATTGCGGTCGAACGAGTACCGAGACAAGAGAAAGAGAAAGGAGGACAAGACCTTGGTATCCGAACATCCGAAGCGTCGTCGAAGTAATGGCTAGAGTCGCGGGATCTCCATCGACGACCAACACTTGGACGCCGGCAGGTACAAGATCGGCATATTGAGGCCTCGGCCTGTTCGAATCAGCTGCATCTGCGGCCGCCTCGTTGGACGGGTGAGACATGCCTGGTCTTGGACCGAGACTATGTTGTCCCAGTGAGAGGTATGTAGTAAGATTGGCGGACGAGAGGGCGGGGAAGAGGCGAAGGCTTTTACAGCAACAGAGCCAGACGAACTCAAAGCATTGCCGGATTTCAGTCTTCACATGCCAAAGAAGTGAGGTCAACAGAGGAAGAAGGCAATAGCAAATAGCAGAGGACCCATTAGGTGGACATCATTTCATCATCTTGTCCAATAAGGCAAGAAAAGCAAGAAATGCATGCAACTTAAATTATGAATTTACTTATAAGGAAGATTGAAAAAAATCTCTAATTTTAGGATATGCATTTAATTGGTCCCTCATTATTTTCTTTCTTTTTACGGAACCGGTCTTTAAATTATTCAATCGAGGGAAATTACATGTATATAAAGCATGTCACGATCGCGTATTTTAGCAACATGGGGTTACGGTTTACATCAAATCATCTATGAGCGATATGAATTTGGATTTCTTGAATATATCGGCATAAAGTTGAGCTTAGGAAATATCCATCGTAGATTGATGGGGAAATGGCGTAATGTATTATAGGTATTTATGCTACTATCGAGGTCTATGTCGAAAGTAAAACATTTATATTACCAAAGTAATACGACCTTTATAAACGAACTAGCTTAGTGCTAGAAATCCCAAAAATTTTAAACATGCGATTGTGAGTACGCAAAAAAAAAAAAAATTTAAAATTCTTTCTCCGCAACACAAAACCTATTGATCATGAGTTTCATCTGCCCCAATTGAGTCAGAGTAACGTGGATATCCAGTGAGGTTGATAAAATAGCCTTCCTTAAGAAAGTAGTGCGAAAATTTCAGCTATCACATACGGAAAATGATGACAATCTCAATCTATGCCTTAATAGGACAAAGCACCTGTTCCGGATGGATTGCCAAATCAGAATTGCTCTAGTGAGACGCGAAAAACTATTTGGGGAACTTAGTACATCTGCATTAAATTGAATTCGGACCGTTATATATTGATGAATCCCGTTTTCAATTAGCCAGATTCGGGTTGACAAGTAATGTACGTGAAGATTTCTCTGCAATGTGCAGACCGAATGAAGTTCATTCTGTATAAAGTACAACTAAGGCATGCAAAAGACGTTCATTGAATTTGAATTTATAATGTAATTCTCCGATCTTGTCAATTTAGAAAGTTCGACTCACGACCGGGACGAAGGGCAACACGGGAAAACCCGAGTTCGAGCCCACCCCGACCCGATGAGTGGTGGGCCGTGGGCCGTGGGTCGTGGGCTACCCAAAACACAATAACAACGTGAAAATTTTCGACTCTCCCTCTCTTTCTCTAAGCAGAGCCAAATTTGCTCAAGAAACACTGAATTCGTTGGAACACTCTCTGTTCAGCCCGTGAATCTGCGCTCTTGCTCGCGCGATCATCGCCGAAGGTTCTTGGAAAGCCCTCCCCCTTTGCCCGTGTTCTAGTTACATCGTCAGCAATCCATTCTTGCTAGCTCGTGTGCCGTTCCTTGGCATCTCCGTGCGTCGATCGCTTCTGCGTGTGATTTGTTGATGTGGGATCATCGCGGGCTCCTTCCGATCCTTGTCCTTTTGTCCTAACCGTGTTGCTCGGGTTGGAATCCGATGCTTTTGATCGGATTCTCGGGAAGTAGTTGGGACGTAGTGGGTTTGGGATTGCGTTTCTTTATAAATCTGTGCTCTCAGGTTGGTTGCATGAGAAATTCTGGTGTGTAGATCAAGGAGGGGATCGGCTTTTAGTTTGGCCGAAGCTTGTCTTCACATTGCTTGCATTCTGCTGAACGGCGTGAAAAAAGCATGGTCATTCGGTAGGTCAGCAGCGAGGTTCTAGCTGATTGAAAAGGCTCTGATCCCTCACCCAGCATTCGTAGTTTGATTAAGATGGTCGACACCAATCCGTCCTCTGATTCGCCTGAAGAAACTCCGAACCCTAACCCTGATGCAAATGCTCCTTCTGAGAGTGATCATGTACTCGATACGCTCGCCACGAAGGTTTGGGACTCTCTCTTGCTTGGGAAGAGGCACAAGTTTTGGGAAACCCAACCTGTTGGGCAATTCAAGGATACTGGAGATGCTTGTCTGCTTGAGGGCCCCATAGAGCCACCTACACCATTATCTGAAGTGACGCAAGAACCCTACAACCTTCCTAATCTTTATAAATGGATCACTTGTGATATTGATTCGGAACAGGTGTGCGCCGAGGTTTATAATCTTCTAACCCATAACTATGTTGAGGACGATCGGGATATGTTCCGGTTCAATTATTCGAAGGAGTTCCTTCGCTGGGTGCTCCGGCATCCTGGTTACCACAAGAGCTGGCGCATTGGCGTCCATGTCAGGAGCTTGAAAAAATTTGTTGCTTTTATTGCCAGCGTTCCTGTGAGAAGTCGTGTCCTTGACAATGTTGTCACCATGGCCGAGATCAATTTCCTGTGTGTTCGTAAGAAGCTTAGATCTAAAGGACTTGCCCCTGTCACGATCGAGGAGGTCATCAGGAGGGTTCACCTTGAAGACATCTGGCAAGCTGCTTATACCGGCTGAGTGGTCCTTCCAACGCCAATTATTGACCTGCCAATACTGGATAGATCTTTCAACCCAAAGAAGCTGATTGATGTCGGATTTTCTGGACTTGGTGCAAGGATGACAATGAGCCGAACAATCAAGCTGTAGAAGTTACCAGATTCAACATCCACCCCAGGGTACAGAAAGATGGAGCTTCGTGATGTTCCTGCAGTCACGCGGCTCCTTAGGAATTACTTGAACTAATTTGATGTCGTTCCCGACTTCGACGAAGATGATGTGGAGCATTGGCTTCTTCCTACTGAGAATGTTGTTGATAGTTATGTGGTGGAAAGCCCTGAATCGCATAAGACTACTGATTTCTGCAGCTTCTATAGTCTTCCTTCGTCTATACTGGGCAATTAGAACTACCCTAAGGCAGCTTACTCTTTCTATAATGTTGCCACAAAGACCCCTTTGATCCAGCTGATGAATGACGTTTCTGTGGTGGCCAAGCAAAAGGACTATGATGTGTTCAATGCCTTGCATGTCAAGCAAAATGAAACCTTTTTAAAGGAACTGAAATTTGGCCCAGGTGATGGGAAACTCCTCTACTATCTCTACAATTATTGGTTAAGAAATGCATTGAAGCCAATGCAGCTCGGCCTAGTGCTTTCGTAACTTGAGCTCCAAGTATGGTGTGTGGAGAAAGAGGAGTCTTTTTCTGTGCAGTAACTTTGTGAGCACAATTCCATTAATTCTTTGTTCTGCTGTTGCTCCCATTTGAATTTTGATTTGGTCAACCTAGCGAAACAAAACTTTGGGGGCTTTATTAGCGAGGGATTCATCTATGAATCAAGTGTTGGAATATATGGATTAACAATTACCTACATAAATCATTTGCTTTAGCTCTACGCTCTCTATGTGCATGCTATTTTGATCCAGTGATATATTTCCGTTATATTTCAGAGATGACCGCTGCTCTGTGCCAAATGATGGAAATTCCTGTAGTATCTTTGCAACTCAGTTGTAGAATTCCTGGCTTGGTCTTTCAACTCTGCAGAACATCAGGGACAGTGATAGATTTCAATCTCTTAGCAAATTTGCTTTTCAATATCTTAACAATGAGTGCCCCAGTACAACAAATATCGTGACCATGTTTCATTAAAGGACCGGTTCCTTAGCAAGTAAACCACAGATGCAATGCATTCTCCGAATCATCAAAAGTTGCGCTTCCCATTCGAGAGCTGATTCTCTGGTTGGTGGTTTTGTAGCAACCATACAGAAATCAGTACTTTGAAGTTAAACCCGTACAGGACCCGCGTATATTATCCTGGAAGATGTTCTGTGTTCAAAATCCTTTGGCCGGCTAAGTCTCCATCACATCATGTGCCTTTCGCATTAGACACTGTAATTTGCCGCTTCCCCAGTTCACCGATTGAGGATCAGCACCAAGAATGTGATCTCCTTAATATCCAACAGCACTGCACCCGGGTGCTTTGTGAACACAGCGTCCTCTCATCTGGACTCTTACTTTTTCCACCTCATTCCATCTCCCTGCTTCTGCGTATAAGTTTGATAGCAACACATAGTTACCCGAATTCCAAGGTTCAAGGTTAATCAGCTCCTTGACAGTGAGTTCCGCCAGCTCCATATCACCATGAGTACGGCAAGCACTGAGCACCGAGCCCCATAGCGCAGCGTTTGGCTTCATAGGCATTTTCCTGATCAAGTCAAATGCCTCTCTCACACATCCGCTACGCCCTAAAAGGTCAACCATACAGCCATAATGCTCAAGCTTCGGCTCAATTTGGTAATTTATGCTCATCAAAGCAAACAGTTCCCGCGCTCTGTCCACCATAGCAGCGTGACTACAACATGTCAGGACACCAACAAAAGTAGCATCGTTCGGAATCACGCCTTCTGTTGCCATCTCCTCGAATAATTCGACTCCTAGTCGATCCTTTCCATTAAACGCCATGCCTGTGATCATGGTATTAAACGATACCACATTCTTCCTTGGCATTTCCCTGAACTTCTGCATAGAAGCCTCCATATCTCCACTCTTGCAATAGAAATCAATGACCGCATTTCCAACAGAGATGAAATCCTTTAGAAGCCTGCTCGACTCAGCATAGGATTCAATCTGTTGCCCGGCATCCACCACGCCCAAACGAGCACATGCAGGCAACAAACTGACAACCGTTACCTCATCTGGCTCAAACCCCTGATTCCGCATCTCATTATACAGCTCCAGAGCTTCTCTATCCCTCCCACTCTGCCCCAAGCAAGAAATTATCGTATTCCAGGAAGCAACATTCCGCTCGCTCATTCCCCTAAAAACCCGCAATCCCATCTCAACATCGCCAGCTCTACAAAAACCACGAACCATCAAGTTCCAAACAATCACTTCCCTATGAAGCATCTCATCGAACACCTTCTGTGCATTGCCCATTTCAGCACATCCGGCATAAAGCTCGACCAACCCGATCTGAACCGAAGCAAAACGCGCATACCCAGCAACGAGCACCTCCCTGTGCAAGCCCCTCCCGAGCCTCAGGTCCCCGAGGCTCGAACAACTCTTGAGCAGAGGCGCAAAAGTGTACTCGTCGGGCCAAATGCCACGGCCCTTCATGGCGGAGAACAGATCCAGACAACGATCGAAGGGTCCGCAGAGGGAGTGGCCCTTGATCATGGCGTTGAAGAGGATGACGTTCGGGTAGTGGGTCTGAGCGAAGACACGAGCGGCGTGGGACATCTGGTTGAGGGAGCCGCAGACGGAGACAAAGTGCGCGAGGACTTGATTGGACTGGTGGAGGCCGTGGCGGAGGAAGTAGGCGTGGATCTGGGTGATTTGGGTCCGGGTCTCGCGGCCATGGAGGAGTCGCAGGACGGTTCGCTCCGCCTCCAGATAGCTCGAGCTTATTCTCTTCATAGTTTGGTAGGGATCGATGACGATGTTGGTCGTGAGAGCACAGGCTCAGAGGCTTGAAGCGTACGAAGATGTCATGGCGGGAATCGAACCGAACACTCGACGTCTATAAGAATTTTTTACCACCTTAGCCAAGGCATGAGCCTCGAACCAGGGGGTGAGCATGGTAAACTTGACGACGACGTGAACCGCAGGTCATATAAAGGAGTTGACATTGTGCGTATCAGCTTTTAAATATGAAGTCAGGACAATCAGATATTCTCGCCTGCTCGAAATGACAGAAATCTCGCCTACTTGAGATGGCAGAAATGAAAATGCATCCTGCATTCGGAGCCCCTCGCTCAAAGGTTTCAAAGAAGAGCCTGTTTCAGCGTTCAAAACGCTAACAATACAAAGTTGCAAGCTATTTTATCATTCATTGAACATAACGACCATACGTTTTTGAGTGATTGCCTAGAATGATGCAGGAGAGATCGCGCGTGTTTAGGTGAGTTCATGGCTGTGGCTCGTTCCATCACTGAGGAACTAGAAGCGAGAGCGTGATGAACGGCTACTCTTCTCCGCCGAAGAGCATGTGCATGTCTTCAGACGAATCGACAGTCATAATAGCACGGTGAAACGGGACGGCGTCCTAGTTCACTTTGCAACCGAATGAGATGACGGAATCAGACATTCACTCTGACACGATGTTAGCCTCTCGGGGACCCACAGTGCCTCAACAAGGAATTCCCGAAGAAGCTCGAAATGTTTTCAAGTTCCATCCGTTCCTTGTGAACTTGTCCATCAGAGGTTACATGGTCCTCTCAGTGTCTGGCCAAAGTACTCCAAGCGGGAGCTCCAGGGTCAACAGCGCATAATGTATTCATGGGACAATGGATCTTACAGAATGGTACTATTCATATTGCCTGAGAATGACTAGCTCGATTATGAAGCTATATACACAAAACAACGACAGGCTTGCCCCCGTTACTAGGTCCTTTAACAAGAAGCCGATTAATTTGGCTGCAATTACGAATTAGAGTGCACATTCATCTAACCAGTACAAACAATCTGTGAATAATTTACAGATTTTCTACTTGTATTATTTGACTTTGCATCACAGGCAAGGGCAGACAACGTTCCTTTGAACAAGATTTTGTCATGATGTATATCTAAAAAATCCACATCAGTGAAAGTAAAGCTAGATATCAAGAAGCACATGGCATTATTTGCAGCTTCTGTGACTGCGTGGTCAGCAAATGTGAAGGAAGAGAAGCAGGGTCTAGCTCCCAGCACTCTTTCAAAGCATCTGGTACGTCACTCCCAGAAAGCCTCCGGGCCGGAATCTGATGTGAAAACTGATTGACTCCATCCTTTTCAAGCCACCTGATAGCATGCAGTCCAATCTCTCGTCTCTGGAATACAGTCTTAAAACCGTCCACCTTCTCAAGGTATGCCATGCTCAAGCCGTGCATTTCACTGTAGGTGGTTAAACAGATGACAATATCATAGCAGCATTCATCCTGGTTAGGAAGATTTCTCCTTTCGGCATTCAAAACCCCTTCCTTGAAGACTGCCCACACTGAACCCTTCTTTGGGTAAATCCTGTAGATTTCCCTGGCAGCCCTTTCACAATCAACCACATGTGAGAATATATTTACAGACTTCACAATTGTTTCTTCAGCAACCTTAAATCTCCCACAAGATAGATGAAAACCCACTCTCTCCTGTCCAACCAGATCCTGGACTATGCTATACTGTATATCTAACCAACTAAGTCTAACCTCAAACGGACTAATGCATGTAACATCCTTCAACAAAACATAATGTCTTGGCTGTCCATCAATGTCGTCGTAGACGGCCCACACTTGCCCTTTCTTGAAGCTTCTTTCTACTCTGTCTTTATCGAAATCATAGAAATCAGAATCCACGACTGTCATAGCCCCCAAATCATTACTCTTTGAACCCCTTGACTTCACGTGCTCTAAGTTGGCTCTCTTCTTCGGAACAATTATTTGCATCTCAACTTCCGAATCATCTCTTCTTTCTGAACTAGTTTGCCTCCTGATAGCTGGGGTCCTACTCCTCCTTGAAAATCTTATCCCAATTGTCGAAGCTCCACTTCTCTTTGAAATTCCATTAGTTGATTCAACTTCAAAAACATCATCCTTCTTCGAAGCCTTTCTTCTATCCTCACCGTCATCATTTGCCTTCTTTCCTCCATCATCCTTCTCTACCTGCTCCTTCTGTTTCTCCTTCCCTTTCTCTTTCTCCTTCTCTTTCAATTTCATTTTCTCCTCATTGATCTTTCTCCTCACTTCTAACCGCATTGCTGCCAATGTCATCATTACCTCCTCATCTTCTCCACCCCTCTCCTCCAGCTGTTTTGCCACCTCTGTAGTCGTACTTGTTCTTGCCCTCAATTCTCTCCTCCTCAATCTCCCTCCACCCCACTCACCACTTCCGCCACCACGATTGCCATTCAAACCCTCAATTTCACTACCACCACCCACTTTCTCCTTCAACCTGACCTCCCTCATCCTGTCCTCACTACTCACCTTCTTCTTACCACCTACATAGACGCCAATTCTCCCTGTACCCCACTCGCTACTTCTGCCACCATGATGGCCATTCATACCCTTATTTTCACCACCACCACCCACTTTCTCCTTCAACTTGTCATTTCTCATCCTGTCCTTGCTACTCGCCTTCCTCTTAACACCTACTTGGACACTGATTCTCCCTGCACGCTCACGACTTTTGCCACCATGATCACCATTCGAACCCTTAATTTCACCACCACCACCCACTTTCCTCTTCAACTTCAAATCCCTCGTCCTGTCCTCACTACTCACCTTCCTCTTAACACCTACATCCACACCGCCCACATTCTGCTTCAATACCTCACGCCCACCTCCACCGTTCAACTCCTCACCATCTTTCTCTTCGCCCTCAACCTCCATGGCCTTAAAACTCTTCTTACAGCTAGGACAGACCAAGCTATGCCCCAAGTACTTCCTCTCGAATTGATGCAACAGCCGACACCGCGTACACGCGGTCCAGAACGTCTCCGCCGCATTAAGGCCCTCCACGGCCTCCTCCTGCATCCTAACCCTCAACCCAACATCGTACTCTTTCCTCTTGACCCTATCCGACAAGAACTGAAACGCCTCACCCACAACCTTAAACGCATCCTCGGAGCCCAAGCTGGGATTTTTATCGGGGTGGAGCGCTAGGGCCAGTTTCTTGTACTGCTTCTTGATAACGTTGATCTGGGAAAAGGGCTCTACCTGGAGGATCTTGTAGTACTCGGGGGGTGATTTGGCGGCGAAGGCGAGGATGCTGAGGGAGGTGATCATCCCGGCGAGGCCGTCGAGCGAAGGGCAGAGACGGTGGGCTCGCCTGGCAAACTTGAGGGCGGATTTGGGGCTCGAGGACTTGAAATTGTTCTCCGCGAGTGCTTTGAGAAGCAGGGCTTCTTGCTTCAAGTCCGATTCTTCCTCCATTTCGTCGGTGCCTCTGCGTTTGAACTCTGAAGCGGACGGAGACAATGAGAATGACGAGGAGGAGCCAAGGGTTTTTGCTCTTCAGGGGTTCACCGCTGGCACGGCCAGTTTGCTTTTTTCTTTTCCTTTTTCTCAACTTATTTCGTGAAGTTAATTAATAAAAAAATCCATTAAACATTATTTCCCATTCTCTTCCTGATAATATTATATATTCTAAAACCAAATTTGTTTTCAGCTTTGAAAATGATCCATAGAAAATGCAAACCTCATCAAACCTTTTGAGGAAATACAAATTACATTAATAAACATTCACTTCAGAAGCAATTTTGAGTCAATTAATATTTGACAAAAAAATATTGAAAAAGATTTTGCCTTTCATTTTTTATTGAAAAATCGAACTTTGTGCTAATTTCGACAATGGGCTCAAGCTGCCAATGGTCACAAACCAAAGTCGCATGACTCGAGCAACCTCAATGATGGCTACCTAGGGTCACATGACCACAAGCCCAAGCATCACTACTAGTATTGCGCAACTCTCGACGAGCCCAAGTCATGCACAATCCTAGGTAAGCTTGGGCTTGCCTGCAACCAACCATAAATATTATCCCTGACAATGCTAATGAAGGATATAAGAAAACTAACTAGAGTAAGATGAGAAGAAAAAAATCATTAAAATATATAGAGATGGTATTTCTAAAAAAGTCGAAAGCTCGCCTATCTCGTTCTTTCCAAAGTTAACTTTTCAGGATTATCAAATGCCCCAAATTTTTTCCATAGAATTTAGGAGTCTCAAGTGCCTTTCAAGATGCAAATCAATTTCACAATTTTTAGTGTGGTGGATATATATATCGAATAATGAAAGCGGGTACAAGTTACTCCAGTACAATCTTAGAATACATTGAGTTTTTCGACCAAGTTCAATTAAAATCTCGACCATGTATTATCGTGGAAAAAAATGAAAAAATTCAAATAAATATTTGAAATAAGCTCATTTTCTCAATAAAGGGTCTGAAAATGGACTTCATCTCGAACAATTGCCTAAACTCCTCGGACCGCAAACATTTAATTTTTCCGACGATGAACATTTCTTTTGTTCTCCTTCCTCTTCTTTCTTCCAGGTCATCTTCTTCTGTGTGCAAGCCATCCCGACACTGCTCAGCAAACATCTCGCTTGTTCTTCGTTTCCGGATCTCAGTGGATGCTATGGCTTAGCCAAAGCGAAGACCTAGCGCGAATTCCGCCAGCCATCGGGACAGCCGCAGACTAGGGAACTCTCGATTTGGGCCCGCCGGAGATGGCGGGTGGACGACTATCGGAGGTGCTCTCGCGGAGGTTGCTGGGTGGCAACTGGCCGTGGATAGTCAGTGGGCGAGCAAAAGCGAGAGGTGGAGGACCCCGAGCCTGTGCTTTTTTCTCTCGACTCCGGAGCCCTCCTTCATCTCTTTTCTGCAGAAGGTCCGTCCATGAGCGTATGCGCGCGTCCTCGTGTTGATATCAATCAAGGTGGAGAGGACGTAATGGATGGGATGACGGATGAGGCCCAAAACAGAGCCGGGTCCCTCCATTCACCTTTGCCCTAGCCGAATCCGAAATGGTTTCCGGAGATTATGCAGAAAGTTCATGTTTTGTTTTCAATTTGGGCATTGCTTCCGCAGAGATTCAAGAACTAATCCCATGCAAGATGAATACCAAGAAAAGGAAGAAGAAGCAATGGAGAAACCCTACGAATACCAACGGCTTATTTTGCGAGTTTGGTCAGCTGGACCTTCGTGGCATTGAAGAAAGGAAGAAAGAATGAAGCAATCTGGGAGCCTGGCGGAGATGATGCCGATTCTCATAATAATAACAATAAATTTATTAAGTCCTAAAACATGTCAAACTGTTGCACTCGGTTATATTTTAGCAACAAATTTTAGAACTTGATTACAATTTTTGAAAATTTTAGGACTTCATTGGACTTTTCGGGATAAGTTGTAGATTTTAATTATGTATTTTTGAAAATTTTAGGACTCTTTTTTTTTGTCAAAATAAATAATTCATTTATTATTTTTTGTCATAAAAATACATGAAAGGTACATAAAAATCTTTTCAAACCAAGCAAATCTTTAAAAAAAAAGGTACATATACCAAAGAAGCACACTCTTATCCCTCAAGAATATATATGCCAACATAAAATTTTAGCGGCCAATCACTATACTCAATAATTAGCACACGCCTAAATTTTCACGTTCAGTTACACTTGTTTGCGGTGTGCGTTTCTATTGCCATCGCCATACAGTAAGATCAACATCAAGATGTGATAAGAACACAAATCAAGTATTTGTAAGGAACTCCTGGATTTAGATCAGGAGAGCAAAACTCTCAAAATACAAATCAGGAGAAAAGAGTGACATGATTTTGGAGAGACAGTCAAATCACAATACAATTAGCCTCATTAATAGTTGGCTACTCGATGCAGGATGGAATTAGACTCCACAGTCACCCGAGATCCTCTGTAGAAATTTATTCAGACAAATGAACAAACTTCCAAAATAGAGCGGAGAAAGAAAAGAAAAGACAAGTAACATAATAACAGGAGAAGATCAAAGATGATGTAGGCCCTCAGCATCAAATTTCAATGCTGAGGGCTTACAGGAGAACTTCAAGAAATGAAAAGTTTTTGGAAGAAACAAAATTTGCTCGGAGAGAGAGAAGAATAAGAGTTTCCTTTAGGACTCCAATATACTTTCAAGAAAAGTTTAGAACTTTCGGTACAATTATCCCAACTTGTTTTTGTTGGAAATAATGCTCGAATACAATGAGCAAAAAATAAATTCAAATGGACTTCACTAGAAAGACGTGATTACAGACTGACTCAAATACTAGAACAAGTAAAAACCGAGGCCTGTGCTAATCACAGTTTTTCCTTAAAACAGATTCGTCCCCTCCAGTACACAATGAGGAACTCTCCAGCACACGTGAGGCAATGTGGACGTCTGTCTCCCAGGATACAATAGTTGACAGCCAAGAAGAGTAGATCTCCGTAGCTTTCGGCGAACTTGAACAACGAACAACGCTGAACACTTTCAAAAACACAGAATCTATGTAGAGCTTTTTTCGAAGAAATGCTAAAACGTATGCAAGCTTACAAGCCCGGGCAAAAAGAATGATCGAAGATAATAAAACAATGTGGGAGACCGTTCGGTAATTAATTTACCGTTTAGGAATTAACCACCATCATTAATCAATCGTTACAAGCATTAACGATGATTAATACGAACGTTACAACCTTAATAATACGGCTTTAATTCAGCCGTTACCAACTGTTACGAATTATTGGATTAAAACCATCATTTAATCCAAATCTGACGATTATAGACTTTACCGTTAAGTCTGGTGTTCTTCAGACTGTACAAAGTCTGAACATTTCCAGATCCAAACGAATCCCACATTCAGACTTTACAAAGTCTGAACATATCCAGAACATAAAAATATAGAAAAGAAGGTAAAAAGTGACTTATTTCTAAGCCTACTTTTCGGAGTTTTCCGGGGTTGCATTCGTGTGCACAGGTCGCACGCTCGCGCACAAGTTCGACGGGAACCGGATTTGCACCCCCATGCGCGTGCGCGCGAGGCATAGTACTTGTGATTTTAAGTTAACACTCTATAGGAGTGTAATCACATATAAACTCCTCCAAAGCCTTCCTTTTAGTCTATGTGAGACAAGTGGTTCTACACTTTCCACTCACAAGGTTGCTTTTCACAAGTGGGACCCACATCCCACTAAGGGTTTCTTTCTTGAGAACAATTTCTCATTCACCCTTATTTTACTCTAAAATTCCAACAGTTTTTTTTAAAATAACTTCCTGAAAATTCAATATCAACATCAAGTTTCAATCGGAAAAGGCAAAAAATCAACTTTTTTTTTCTCCACCCGTTAATGCCAACTAAAGTAAACGCGACTCGTTGGGTCGCCGGGGATTGGAATATCAAGATCAAACGAGAGGTCGCGGCGACGACCACGTGTCGATAAACCCGCGAACGTTGGACTCGGGGCTCCGTTTTCTCGCGCTGCCCCGAAATCGAATGAAGAGGAAGGAGGAGGGAGGAGATTTTCCTCGAGAATCAGCACAAAGCCCCTGAATATTCAACGGCATGGAAATCCCTTTCCTACCCCCGCATCCCCGCTACAATTACAAGACTTGTCGCCACACGCCTCCAACCTCTCTCTAGCCTAGCAACCCTCTAATGCTTGTTGTCCACAAGTGCGCCCACCTACTGCCACCTGTTCCTACCAAATTCTTGATTTGTATTCCAAACCAAACTTCATCATTCACAGGCTTAGTTCATAATCATACACCCTTTCAATATTTATCATTATTATGATGATTATAACTTATTGTCATTATGATTCCATCTTGGTCAACCTAGAGAGAGAAAGAGAGGTCGAAGAGGGCACATCTCTCTCTCTCTCTCTCTCTAGCCAAAGCCACACTGTGCTGGGCTTTGGCTCTGACGATTCCTCGAGGGATCAAGAGTAAATCTTTGGTGGCCCTAATGCCCTTCCAATCAACAGCGATGCGTGCTTAAGATACAGGCATTTGGTGTCTTGACCTCCTCCTCCTCCTCCATTTGGCCAATCATCGTCCGTGAACTTGCTTTGATATCTTGCTCTGAGATCACAGGACGTCGACTGATCTCCTAATGGCGGGTTCAATAGTTCAGCTTGTTCAAACCTTTTTGTTTTCCCCTTTTCTGGGATTGGCAAGTATCCAAATTCCGAGGGATAGAAAAGAACAACCACGTCCGAGTGAGCTTATGGAGATCTAAAAGGAATTCAAGCCATAATCACTGTTACTTGTCAAAAAAGAGTTTTGGGTGTTCGAGCCGACCCTCCCTTCTTTCCCTCTTTTGGGCCAAAAGAGATAAAAGATCAGAACCGAGGAGGACTGACTCATCAGTTCCTATCTCAGGAAACGATTCCGATGCATCCGGTGAAACGAGAGCGACAGGGGAAGGCAATGATTGTATCCGGGAAGTAATAAACAAAAAGGGTATGCGGTCATGCTCGGGGTGAGGACAAGTCGCGGTCCATTAACAAATCCCAGGCCTATCTGCTCTCGTGAACGATGACGAACCAACTCTTTGATTACATGCAAGATCATTGAAACAGAAAAAAAGAAAGAGGAAAAAAGAATGGAGAAGGACTGGTGCAACCGAACTGGTACAGCAACTCCTCAAGAAGTCGCCATCGGAACGGGTACAGGAATCCATTAAGAAACTCGGGTAATGATCGAGGGTATGTCCTTTAAGTTAATGCCAGTTGCTGTTGCCCCACATGACAAGTCATCGTTCGTGCTCACGGAGGAAACCTAGGGCCCGGAAACATCATCGTTAGTTGTCTTCACCTTTCCAGGGATGTGTACTCTCTCACAGTTGTCGACGAAACAGCAGAAACCCTAGCCTCGTCAGGCATGTTGGTTGGCGACTGTGCATGACATGGCAACCTCCGATGCTTCTTGCCGATTATAGTATTCCCAACTTGGCATCTATCTTCATGGGATACGAGCCCGTCATGCAGAATCGGAAAAATAATCAAGAGAAATAAAGAGTTAGGAGGAGAGAGAAAGATAAAAAAAAGGATTTCGAGCTAAAAGTAAGCACTAATTTTGATCCATTTGTGGTTGGGTACTCGAAATTACGAGATTGTGATCGACTCCGTTATTTCCTTTAACCTTGCATTAATCTCTACTTTCCATGTTCATTCGCACTTTAGAAAGGAAAAGTCTCGAGAAGACGATTGACAAGGATTCCATCCGCGCATCGCTGCGACTGTATCTTCTCATTGATTTCACTGAATCCGATCATTCTTTATGTCAATTCCATATCGATACTATTTTCCGATTCCAGAACATAAGAGGGTTTTTCCCGCGATTTCCAAGCAAATTCGGTCTCCTCAAGTGAACATAACTAGAGCCAACGTTGCGTATAATAATAGTAGTTGTAGCAGCTCGAGGAGTATAGTGCTTGATTAATTAGGCGACCGAGCTAAGCTCTCGATTAGTGCTAATTAATAACACGAGGGCATTTGCGTCATAACGGCGTTCCGAAACCTACCTGCCTAAAACCAAATTCGAAAATCCGCCATCATCCTTCGGAATTGGAAATTCCAGCTGTTCGCGCTGGCTGGCGTGCGTTCATATACGAACTCTCACCAATGCTTCATCCCAAAGCAAAAGGGCAGGTGACGGAGCAGATAGAGAGAGAGAGAAAATTACAGGAAGACAAAGCCATGGGGGATCATCATCCTTCCCGTCGTTTCTCTCTCTACACACAACCTTCTCCTCCCCTTCTCTCTCCCCTCCTCATCTTCTCCTCCTTCTTCCTCTTCTGCTTCTGCTTCGTCTCTACGTCGAACGCCGCCTTCGACGTCGCCCCCCTCTCCTTCGACGAGGGCTACCGGCCCCTCTTCGGCGATGGCAACGTCGTCCGGTCACCCGCCGGCGACGGCGTCCGCATCCTCCTCGACCGCTTCACCGGTGCGTACCCACCTCTCCCCGCTGGTGTCGTGAATTCGCGAAGCGCTGCATGCGACATGCGCATCTACATGCGGGTTAAATCTATTTGCATGATCATGCGATGATCTCGTTGACTTTGCCTATAATAATCAATCTCATCGTCTTTCTTCCTTTCTTTGTCCTGGTTTTTTTCAATTTTTAATGTTTTTCAGGATCCGGGTTCATTTCTTCCGAGATGTATCGACATGGATTCTTCAGCGCGAAGATCAAGTTGCCGGCGGACTACACCGCCGGCGTCGTCGTCGCCTTTTATGTGAGTTTCATTCGATTACTTTCCATCTTCGATCATCTATTTTTCGGGGATGAATCCGGGATTTGGGGGGACGGAGGAGCGAAAATCCAGAAGCGCGTCGTTCCACATGCGCGAAATCAATGGAAGCGTGTCATCGAAACGGAAACGAAGCTCCTCCTCCATGAATCATCGCCTCCATTAATGAGGCATTGATAAGGAAATTAATCGGGCACAAATGCCATCCCGGGTTATACTTATCCACGCCTCCTTGATTACGACATGCGCGTTTTTACGTGTTGATTGATCGCGCGCGTGCAGACATCGAACGGCGACGTGTTCGAGAAGACGCACGACGAGCTGGACATTGAGTTTCTGGGCAACATAAGGGGCAAGCCATGGAGGTTTCAGACCAACGTCTACGGGAACGGAAGCACGAACCGTGGGAGAGAGGAGAGATACACGCTCTGGTTCGATCCGACCAAGGAATACCATCGTTACAGCATCCTCTGGACAGCCAACAAGATCATGTGAGTCTCTCACCTACGTCCTTTCGAAAGAAGCAAGAAATTCCTTCTCTTGGCTGTTCCGACGTTTGAGTTCCTGTCAGAATATGGGAAAGCTCTAAATTTTCAAGGACCGAGCTCAAAGTTTACACGCCCGTGAAAAGATCGATTTTTTTTACCATTAAGGAGAGATGGACCACATGTACCAATTCAATCTCGGAGCTTAATTAGGCTACTTTAGAGAAAGCCCCTCCCACAGTTTCCCCATTAGTTCCGCTGATAGAACTTGCTGCGCCTAACTTTTCCCCACTCTGCCTAAATTTTTCCACAATCAGATATTCCCTAGCTGGCAAAAAAGAATGCACGTTTAGAGAATTTCCATGCTAGCTTTCATGCCGAAGATAGCACATGATCTTCCATAATCACGTAATTATCTCGACTAATCTTTACTAATGAGCGGTTTGGGGTGATATTTCTCCCTTTTTTCTTACAGATTTTATGTGGATGAAGTCCCCATTAGAGAGATAGTGAAAAGTGAGGCAATGGGTGGCGACTTCCCATCGAAGCCCATGTCCCTCTATGCCACCATCTGGGACGCCTCCGACTGGGCGACCTCCGGCGGCCGATACAAAGTCAATTACAAGTATGCACCGTTTGTGTCCGAGTTCAAGGACCTCGTCCTCGAGGGCTGCCCGGCCGACCCGATCCGGCAAGTCCCGGCCGAGGGCTGCCGAGAGAAGGACGCTCAGCTCGAGGCCAGGGGATTCGCCACCATCACGCCGGCCCAAAGCCGAGCCATGCGCCGGTTCCGCGAGCGGTACATGTACTACTCCTACTGTTACGACACGCTGCGGTACCCTGTCCCGCCACCGGAATGCGTGATCATTCCATCGGAGAAGGCACGGTTCAAGGACACGGGGAGGCTCAAGTTCGGCGGCAGCCACAAGCGCCGGTCGAGGCGGAGGGAGCGGATCCCAGTCGGGTCGGTCTCGGATAACCAGGCCTCTATGTGATGGGTCACACAATCCTATATGTAAATTGGCTTCTCTTTCTTTTCGAGAATTTTGTGGAATAATCGAGGGGATGATATGGTTTGGGGATCCGTGAATATATTCTTTTCATTCTTTTCTGTGGATAAGCGTACGGTAGCCTTGATTAAACAATCTCTACAGATTTTTATTTGCTCCTAGTTGAAGGGAATATATTCTAATTGGCTAATGGACGTGTTACGCTGCTGAGTGATGTTTAGGTCCCACTCTTGACTGTTCTCCTAGCTTAAATTAATTGGGATCGACATCAAACATCGCTGCATTTGTTACAAGGGCCATTTCGCATGGCAGCAATGTCATTATCTTCTTCGTGAGGTTAACGTGCAGAAGTTCTTTCTAAGGAAAATTATTAGTTGCAGTCGGACCACATTAGGATTCGGTTTGATATCTCTCGCAAGGCTTCAATAATGGCGGAAAGAGAGCGTCGGGACAACGTTCAAGGTGTCTGCAATAGAGACATGGAATGGATTCCGTTGGCGATGTTGGTTCTATACATCTTTAACATGCAAAGAGCAACATGCTGCAACATGAAAGCGTGAAATGGAAATGGCTGCTGATATAATTTGCTGGAAACCTTTGCAAAGGCTCAAGGTTCGAACTCGACATGAATAACTAGGGACATCGGAAGTTGTCCCGGAAGCAGAAATGAAGTCGGATGAAGCCTAATTATCCAAGTTGACTTGGACTACCACAGCTGAAAGGGTCCTCCAATTTGATTGTTACCTGCTGGAGGTTTGATCGACACCCAAAGGAGGGAGATGGTAACGGCTATGAGGCCTGACCAAACGTACACTATCGTCGGTGTCCTCCCTCTCTTTCCCATGAGCCCCTTGGCGAAAGGATAGAGATGAGCGAGGACCCAGAAGCTGAAGAACACGCCTCCCATCAGTCGGCTCCACTGAGGTATAACGCTGTATATCGTCCGACAGACCGCCACCGCGATCGCGATCAAGTTGGTCAGCATGATCGTGATCGGAAGTATCATCAGTGACGTCCATTTGAATAAGTAGAGCTCTGCGTACTCATCGTCGTTCTCATCACCGGCTGATTTGGAAGTCAGGGTGAAGGAGATCTCGATCCCAGCTATCACCTTCAACAATCCTTGTACCACGGCAGCAAGATGAGCGCTCGTCCCTCCGATCACCCAGAATTGCTCGTTTCTCCACCATTCTTCCAATTCGATCCCGGACCATTTGATCTCGAGCATTGCCAGGATGCAGAGGGTTACGGTGATTGCCAGGAGATAAGTTAGAAAAGTAACATTAAGGGACTGAACGATGAACTGACCAGAGAAGAGGGATAATGCGGGAAGGAAGCAATAGACGACTAGGAAAATGGAAGTGAAAGGGTAGAGTCCGACGTTCAGATAAGCAATCCTTTGCAAAAACTTCATCCTTCTGCTGGCTAGAAGCGCATTGTTACGAGAGAAGAAGATTTCCACAGAACCGGTGGCCCATCGAAGAACCTGGTGGAGCCGATCGGTGAGGTTAATGGGCGCAGTCCCACGGAAAGCATCCCTCTTGGTAACACAATAAACAGACCTCCATCCTCGGTTATGCATTCTATATCCCGTGACCACATCTTCAGTGACAGACCCATATATCCAACCAATTCGTTGCCCCCATTCAGTTTTATCTTCATACCAGCATGAGATGACACTAATTGCCTCAGCAACAGTCGGTGCATCTAGAAGCTGCCGAGGGATAGCAAGAGCACCAGGTGGCCGCCCATTTTTCACAGATGGGTCATCAGCGAGCGGCCGACCTTGAAATTCAGCTATACGAATAGATTCAACAAAGAGGACTGAATTTCCAAACTTATTAGGGAGAAGATTCACTTCTTCCGGGCCAGAATCACCATTACCAAGAAAGTGATTTTCGACAAGGGAAATTTCCGGAGTCGAAGCAACAGCAGCAGCTGATCGATGTCGCTTGAAGATCTGTCTAAAGCAACCTCCATGTTCTTTGACTCGAGGTGGGTCAAAGCCATATAGAGCAGTCCGGCGAAAGAGGCATCCGGTTCCAACATAGACCGGACCTTGTAAACCGTCGAGAGCACGCATGTTGACATCGAAAAAGACGGTGTTGTGATTGGCATAGCGATCAGATGGGTCTATTCCTTCAAATCTCTGTGGGAACTGGACATAACAGATGCGATCTCCACCTCGGTCCATCATGAAACACATGCCCTCTCTCATTGCTTGGGAATTGTATATGTAATGGTCGCAGTCAAGGTTTAGGATAAAGGGGCCATTAGACATAATGGCTGAGGCTCGAACAAGTGCATTCATAGCACCGGCCTTCTTGTTGTGATCATAACCAGGACGCTTTTCACGAGATATATAGACCAGCATGGGAAGACGAATGTCAACTTCAGTTAGATCGATAGGTGATGTTGATTCAGCACCTCTCAATGGTTCATCACTCGGAGGTTTCAGCATTACCTGCAATTCATTCGGTTAAGATTGTGAACAAATCAATCCTAAGCACTTGGAATCCTTTTATTAGCCAAGTCATACCTGGATGATGCTGGCATGATCACTCCGTGAGTGTTCAGCTGCAGGAACAGTCCAGGTGCCGGGCCAGTGGGTTCCATCAGCCATCCAAGTAGCTTTAGGAATCTTCAAACTCTCCATTCCTTCACCGGCTTCGTTCTTGTTCTGTAGCTTTGCTGCTTTTAACTCCTCACAAGCATTGTAAGCATCAGAACGTCGACGTATCGAATTGGAAAGGCCATTGATCCGAACCTTAAATTCATCATACTCACGCTTAAGCCGCCTACGGTCCTTTACAAAATCCTGTCGGACCTTGTTTTTGTAGGGATCTCTCTTTAAATTGAAGTAAGATTCTGGATTCCTGGGTTCAATTCCATGCTTACGGCAAAATGGGACCCACAAATTGGCAAAACTTGCAGCTTCTGCCATTGCCTCAAAGGTCAAGAGTGCACCACCATCATCAGACACATAACAAGCAAGCTTCTCCACGGGATAGTCAGCTGCCAATATAGACAGAATGGTGTTTGCAGTGACAAGAGGCGGCTCCTTCTCCGGATCAGCAGTGGAGACAAAAATATCGATGCCCGGGAGATCAGATTTTCCAGTAGGGTTGGTAGGAGTAGGAGTTTCGAACTTCATTTTCAGTGCAGCAAGGTCAGTAGTGCGATTAATAGGACAGAGTTTCGGAAGTTGGTCAAGTAGCCATGAGAATCCAAACCATATCTCGCAAACCACAGACATTCCCCACAACCACATTGCATCTTCATTAGGATGCTTAATCCGCCACACCAAGAGTAGTGCCAGAGCAATAATTCGGATGAAAATTAACAGCCTGAGAGAAGAAATGTTACAACAGGCAGATGAGAATGTTCACCGATTCAGCCGCAAAAAGAAGGCCCTAAAGCGTGGATTACGGTTTTCTAAACTTAAAAAACAGATATGGTCCATCTGAGCAATATGGCATGTCAACCGTGGTGAAAACCAATCACAAATTTACTTATCACAGTAATCATGTAAGAAAATTAATCCAAATTTATGCAGCTAACAACTTTAGAAGCAGCAACATGCTGGACTAAGAATCACACTGCCAGAAAGACAACCTTAACAGAGAATCACAGAGATAATAATAAAGATATATAGGTTCATTATACAAATTATGTGATCAAGAAAGCATCTCATTGATTTGCCAATAAAAAGTAAGTGCTACAACGTATTTTGTCAAAGTGCTAGAGCACAAACGCTTTCATTTTCCTTTGTCACCATGACCATATATTTTGGAACATCACCTGGTAAGAAATTTCAGTTCAAGATTCAAAAGAGAGGCAAACTTGAGCCGCACACTGCCGAAAGGCAATATTTGACTCCAAATAAGAACTGTCTCAGCCAAAGAAGCGTCCTATACTCAATAAAGCACAGAGGCATGACAGAGAGCTTCGAAGTTGCGCAAGAGAATGTACCTGTAGGGGCTAAGGATTTTAGTCGAGACATTTATTTTGCGAGTAAGGGGCCTCCACTTTTTGTCATAAAGCACTTGAGGGTCGCCGAATCCGTCGTAATCTCCATCAACATCCTCTTTAGGCCACATCGCGTTCCCATATCCATAGCTTCCCTTAGTCTCAAAGAGCCAATTCCTATGATCAAAGTCATCCATTTCTGACCTCTTCAGCGACATCCTTGATTTAATCATGGACATCCTTCGCTCGCTCCTCGACATTCCACCTGAAGACACACGCCGCCCATCGTTCATCTCGGGCTCGGCTATGTCCAGCCCTTTATAAGGCTCCTTACACCCCAAACAAACCACATCTCCCCCTCTCACAGCATCCCTGAAACAGTCCCTGCATATCTTGAAATCACAATCACACGGGACGATGTCTTCTCCTCGCTCATCCCTCATGATCTTCGCGTCGCACCCGGGTATAGCGCACGTCGATCCATTCGCACCCGCCATCTGAGGATGGCTCGACACGGAATCGGTCATCTTCTCCTTCAAAAAGGAGCGCGTGGCGCGGTTGTATCCTCCAGTGAAGAGTGAGTTCGACGCATACAGGTCTTCAACTTTTTCGGCATTTGAAGTTTCGATCGACATGTACACCGGTCGGTACTCCGGCGTGGGGGGTATATGGACAGTGTAGCTGGCGAACTCGGCGCTGCTGATCACGCTGTCAGCATCGTCTCTGGAGTTATTCACCTGGCGGATTGCGGGCGTGCTCATTCTTCTCATGTGAACTCCGGTATCCATCTCTGCCCTATAAGAACCTGGAATTCATCAGGAAATGTTAAAGAGCCCAGGGACTCCCGACCATACTCTCGTAATGATATAGCAATTGACATCTTGTGAGCAGAGCATCTTATGCAGAGAACAACATCATTGAGTCTATCGGAAATAAAGTACAACCCTCAGCATTAATCAGTTCAAAATTGCGGCAGGGGCCTCTAGAATTCGAAGTATTGCCAAAGCTTCTCCTATCTTCATCATCTTACTGAATTACGAGAAGGAAAGATATTCTTCCACAGGTCGCAACACGATAGTCGCTCTCCACTTGAGGAATACCATCAACAAGAATGACAAAAACAGTAAAACCCACGAAGCGGCGCGCCGAGAACGGCCATCACTGAATTGCGCGTCCCACGCGGCTCTAAGCAGTAAAGCGCGAGGAGAGAAGGAGGAAGTGGCGTATGAAAAGCTTACCCGCAACGCCGCTGAAGTGAAGCGGCAGCTGAAAACTCGGATTGAGCTACGGGCGGCTCGAGGTCGGCAACATCGTGCGGAAGAAAACAAGAGAGCGAGAGCTGCAGCGATCGGAGAGAGAAGTGGGAGGCGTTTTAACAACGACGAAGAAGAGAGGAGGAGGGGGAAGAGGGGGAGAATGTCGAACGTTGGAGTCAGTCTTTTGAATTTCGAAATTTGAAGGGCGTCGGGAGGGAGTCCGGATAGAGGAAATGTTTTCGGTCTTTTATTGCAACTTTCGGCTTTTAAATTTATGTAGCTTTCGGACCTTTTCATGCGCCTCTTTCGTCTTGTCCTGAGGATAAGAATATAACCGTTGCGTTGACCATCGATCCAATGGAGACAAATTGTATAGTTCTTGCTTTGACTTCCAGGTCGCTTAGCGCGAGCTTCTTCAGATTAAGACACGCTCGTCAGCTTTACTTCCATTAATCACGTGCGAATGGTGTGATTCCAAGCACGATACGCTGGAATATGCCGAATGGTCATTCGACAAGAATATGCTGGTATCACTAGTTTGCGAGTTACGATCCCATGAAAGAAGAAAG
The DNA here is from genome assembly GCA_030064385.1 of Melaleuca quinquenervia. Classification (NCBI taxonomy): domain Eukaryota; kingdom Viridiplantae; phylum Streptophyta; class Magnoliopsida; order Myrtales; family Myrtaceae; genus Melaleuca; species Melaleuca quinquenervia. The sequence goes on along the minus strand of CM057721.1, from coordinate 15,364,296 downwards.
AATCGGCAAAAAGTGATTCCTGGCTATCAGTAGAAATCTTCCTGCAAAACCCGGGCGGCCAAGGGAGTTCATAATCACCAAGCGGGGCACCAAATTGCAGAGAGCGGAATTTGCGGCTCAGGCAGTAAATCCTGCAAAACAGGAGAAATGAAAGAACAAGGATAAGCAATGAATCCCTATCTCTGTGGATAAAATAAGTCTGATCCCTAATTGAGTAGTCACTCTAGTTAGATTCTGCTGATCTTGGTCAACTAAATTCCCTTCACTTCATTTCTGTCAACTTGACCCTAAGAAAAGGCCCCCATCTACCTCACAGGATCAGAGTAAACTGTTGATTTCCATTGAAGGAGTGCCCTAGATACATCGACATAAACTGTTGATTTCCATTGAAGGAAGACAAGATAACTCAACATTCGCGAATCCAAAATCCATGACCGTTGAAGTCGCTTGTATGCTTGTATTGAAAAAAAATCCAGTCTTGGCGTTCTTTCGGAGCCAACGCCAACCGTGAGACTCTAACCCTTTCCTCAGCATCCAGTCAAGTGACCCATGGACTGACTTGCGATTTCGACAGCAAGGGCACTCTTCCGGTGAAATTCCTGAGCGGTCTATGCACATCCTTCCTAATTTTGTAGTTCTATGTTACACTCGGCGGACCAAAGCTCGTTGACCCCGGATTACAAGCATTGACACAACAACACCACCCCGAGAAAGGGCAAAAAGAAGAAAACAACGTCAGTGTCCTCCCGGATGCTTCATGGGCCTACAATGTTTTGGGCCCATTGGGTATGGACCGGAGGCCCTTGCTCGAGAGGCCCTTTGATTGTTCATTGACATCTCTCGGTAAAAGCTCGAATGCGAACATGGCGTGGGTTCCTAGCGATGTGCATTCTTTTTATGATGTTAATTGCTTCTTCCTTGTCCTCGGGCGATTGAAAGATTGGAGCCTTGCGTCCTACCGGAGTCGATCTCAAAGAGGTAATTGAGCGTCTCTTTGATATTGACAATAGCTGCATATCCTTATTTTATGATGCCTCTTTTTTTGGCCAATGCTCGGGCATGAAAGAAGAGAGTTTTCACCGCCCGCCTAAAAGAAGAGACTAAGGGCAAGAGGTTTGATCACCATGTTTCATAAGAGAAAGAGCGAGATATTGAGCGGCCGAAAATGTTGTGTAATAAAGGATCGAGGATGATTCCTTGATGTCTATGGCATATGCCTTATTTATTTAGATTTTTGGGAACCCTATTTAGGGAGTGCAATAGAGACCTAAGTTCCGATGCGAATATTCAACCATTTTCGTTTTACCAAGTTCAATGTTAGCCAAAAGTGGCGGATCTGACTAGGTAGTATAATGGAAATGTAGCTTAAGAATATGCGGATGGATCTCTACCCTGAAAAAGTTGCTACAATGCGTTGCTATTCTTTCCAACTAGTAGCTTCGTCATTGATCTCTCCTCTTCTCGGCCGGCTATGACCCCTGAAAGATGGGAAACTCCTGATTTTCTATGAGAAGCAAGCTCGGGTGAACTTATCTTCTTTGATTAAAATAATATTAAGTCCAAACGCATTTTGAAATGCCAAATGAGAAAGTCATGTGCATCTCCCGTAATCGCGGATTAACAATGAAAATAGAAATCGAAATTCACATTTCGAGAACGGAGTTATATTTTTTTTTGGGAGGCCATAAAGAAAAACGAGAACAGAAAGTTGTTTACTTTGTAATTCTCGCTAGCATTGAAGACACATTTCGGCCTGATAAGAAAGAAAAAAAAAAATCAAGCTAAATCGGCCGACTGTCGGAGAATCCTAAACCCCAAACTCCCGAGTGGCCGTACGTTTCTCCTCAACTTTGACGAAGATTGTTTTACGTCCTTCGCTCGCCCGTCGCAAGTCCAGCAAATCCCGTCCCTCTTCTTCGACGTCGGCGTCATCAGGGCCTTGAGGTCGAGCCCTCGTCGGCCAGTCGCGGACAGAGAAATGGCGTCGTTCTCTTCGTTAGCCGCCGTCTCCTGGCCTCCGCCCTCCTTCACCACCGCCTCCTTTCCAGCTCGCTCCGTCTCCGTTCCCAACACCCGGTTTGTTCTCCCTTTTGCGCGAACTTTCGTTTTTCGCTCTGGAATTCTGGAGTTCGCTTGGGTTATCTTCCGTGCAAAGCTCTCGTAGTCCATTGAGTGCGTTCCGGTGCGCCGATATTTTCGCGGTCTTGTTGCATTGATTATGATCTTGTCATGTTTGATGGAGAGAGAGAGAGAGAGAGAGAGAGAGCCTTTGTTCCGAAATGCGCAATTCGATGGGGTTGGGGGACCAGTTACGAGCTGTTTATGTTAATAAGGGAGCTTTTTGGTTGTGTGAGGTGTCGTTCGAATCAAATTTGTGATAGGGAAGGCAGTGGGCGCCCTTTTCTATTTACAGTTTCAATGGAACGAGGAATTCGAGCAAGGATAGTTGAGGGAGGATAGCTGAGAGAGTGTCGTGACCGTTCCTAGCAGTAATTCCTACCGGCACGATAAAATGGCGCAGTGCCTTGTCCCAAGTTTGTGACATTGAAGACAAATTTTCCGATAAGCTGTGTAGAGCTGGTTTTGCATTATGAAAAAGGAGTTTTAACGGCCCGTGCAGTTTTTTCTGCTTGGACCGTGTGTAGTCTTTGTTTCGTCTGATTGTTGACAACTTCATTTGGTTATGCATAGAATGATTCTTCATATCTACTTTGGCCACCAATTGGTATGGCCTCCAGAGTCTAGACCAGCTTGTCTACTTACGCTATGCATCATGCCATGCCTTATGTTGCCGTATCATCTTTGTCCATTTCTCACATATGCTTCCTTCGGCTATTTTCCTTGGATAACACTCGAAGAAATGGTACTTAAATGTTGAACATGACTGTAGATTTAGCAGGTTTAAAGTAAACTGCAGCTATGCAGAACCTGATGTAAGGGATGACTCAAAATCTGCTACGATAGATGTTGTGGCTGATGTGAAGACTGAACGGGTATGAACTTGTCAAACTCAAACCTACTTTGCATCAGCCATTAGCTTGAGTTCTTCTCGCCGACATATAACAATGGCATTGTCATGGTGAATCTTCTACTGGTAGGTTGTAGTCCTTGGAGGCAGTGGATATGTTGGCTCTGCAATTTGTAAGGCTGCCGTATCCAAGGGGATAGAGGTTGTTAGCTTGAGCAGGTGAGATAACAATTCTACAGAAGTGGGAAAACTATAGATGGATCTGCTGGTGATCAGTTCTCAATTCCAATAATTAACCAATGGCAGATTGAGAGTCATTTATCTCCTCACATAGTGTGGTCTTAAGTTGGTAGAGCTGATTGTTTTCCTATAGAACCTGGTTTGAACTGTATATATATATTTACTTTTGCAGGTCCGGACAACCTACTTACTCAGGATCTTGGGTGGATCAGGTTACATGGGCTTCAGGCATGTCTTTTGCACTTCTTTGTTTGAATTTTTATTCAAGTATGAATTTCAGATGCATTATCACAGCAAGGTTGAACTCCTATCGGTAACTCATCTCAGAATGCTTGGACAGTTCTTCAATTAAAGTTAGCTTTGTTGAGTGATTATGCTTTTTTTTTTTTCCTTGTTTGGCCTTGCTTCAAAGAAAATGTACTCCTTTCCTTCCTTTTTCCTTAAAATCTTGGAAGTCGCAATAAAATTTCTGATAGATCTTGATATATGCTATAGTTGTTCCTTGACTTGGTTAGCAAGTCTTGAAATTTATACCACTTTGAGCAATGCAAATTCTTGAGCATTATTAGTCTATCTAGCAAGACATAGATTCTTGAGCATTATTCATGTCTTACAGATTTCTGGTTGTTTGCTTTACGGAATTTGTTCCTTATGTTTCCTTAAAATGTTGTCAATTGTTTCGTCTTATGGGCTGAAAGAAATTACGTTAACTTTTGTCTTCCAGGTGATTCTCAGAATTATCTTATGGACAATAGTAATACTTCAACTGGATTTTACTGTAAATTATGGTTGTAAGCTATGAGAATCAGGCCTTGCTCAAGTCCTGAGTCTGCTACTGGCTAGATTTGATGCAACAATGCTTTTTTGCATTCTGTGCATGCCTATGGCTAATATATTGGAATAGACTGCATAGGCTTCTATTAGATGTTGATGATTGGTTCGCTAAGTGGCTATGGAGTTGTTACCAAGGAGACTTGTGCGCTTTTTATATGGCACTTGTGCACACCAGGACATGCTTAGTAGCTTCCTCTAAATTAATGATCACTTAATGTATCTCCCTGTAGGGGATGTTTTCTATGCCAACTGGGATGAAGTTTTAGTTGGGGCAACTGCTGTGGTTTCCACCCTTGGTGGTTTTGGTAGTGAAGAGCAGATGCAGAGGATCAACGGGGAGGCCAACGTTGTTGCAGTGAATGCTGCAAAGGATTTTGGTGAGAAGTCATAGCAGATGCTGCTTAGTTCATTAGTTAATCATGCTAGTCTTGGCTTTAGGAACTGGCTATAGTTTCCGGAAAAAAATATGATGGACGAGGACCCTAGATGCACACTGCCCATCCTATAATTTAAACTTCTTACATTATGGTCTTTCCTTCTATTCCTTGCAGGTGTTCCGAAGTTTGTCCTGATCTCTGTGCATGACTACAACTTGCCATCTTTTTTACTTTCTTCCGGATACTTCACTGGAAAGAGAAAAGCCGAATCAGAAGTCCTCTCCAAGTATCCAAACGCAGGTAATCTGGGACATGTCTTCTGTGGGGATATTTGTCCCACGGATGGACATAGTATTGCTAACTAAATATCCCTTGACAAAATCAACTATGTGTTTTGATTATAGCGAAATAGACATTATTCATCCTTGGAATTAACTTTGGAATTAAGAGAAGTAATATGCACAGAGGAGCTGCAAGGAATGCATATATGTGGGCATTGCTCTTTCTTGGGCTGCAGCTCTTTTTTACAATGATCCATCTCCCTAAATTAAATTCACGGTCCCTTGTTAAGTTTAGAGAAGAGTCGTGAGGAAGGATTATTGAGCTGATCATGGCGATCAGCTGCAACAGGACTGATGTGAATGTTCCCTTCGCTTCAGGTGTTGTCTTGAGACCCGGTTTCATATACGGGAAAAGGAGGATAGATGGTATTGAGATTCCTCTCGACTTAATTGGTGAACCAGTGGAGAGAATTTTGCGGGCCGTGGAAAACTTTACCAAACCTCTAAGCTCTCTCCCAGCATCCGACATTTTTCTGGCTCCACCGGTTAGTGTTGATGATGTAGCACTAGCGGTAATCAATGCTGTAAGTGATGATGATGTTTTTGGAATCTTCACAATTGAACAAATTAAGGAAGCTGCTGCAAAAGTTAAATTGTGAAGTCCCATGTAGTACAGGCAGGTCCCATTAGCAAAGCATCACCTAATACCGAGGCCATCTTGTGGTGGGTTCGTATACTGATTTAATATATAATCTTCAATGCAGGCATAGGTTCTCTTGACACTGTTTTTCTATGCGTGTTAGTTGGGTAAAGGTTTACATTATATTTGGTTTTGCAAAATCTTATTGGTGTTTGAAGACCGACCCAGCACTATGCATCATCAAAGTTTGGATACGACGATCATGAACTCGATAAGCTGCTTGTTCATGCATGAGATATATCCATTTTTGGCGTATGGACATCAAGTTATTGAGCATTTGAGATCATTTAGTATCTTCTGCAACCCCACTTGTCAAATACAAAATAGGATTCTGTTTTAAACTTCTTTTGGTCGCGATTTCCCTATTAGGTGTGTTTATTTCTCATGAAAATGAGAAACTTACATTTTCATTCATTCGGATTTGTTCGGAGCCCAGTTAAAGCGAATAGCTGTTCTTCAACAAGAAGAGTGATGGCTTTAAGTTTAAGCCAAGTCAATGCATAAGGCTGTGCATCTTTCTTTTTCCAGATTCCACCATCTGACATTTGTCAACTGACGAGGTACCGCCATTTTTTTATCCAATCAAAATAGCACAACACCCTAGCAAGCAAAAGTTAGTGAGCGTCATGTCAGATGAACCTCTTTCTGAGCAAGTACCAGTAAGTTAACATTAGTCGCAGATCATTAGATTAAGAACGCTCCCCTTGTACAGATAGCAGCATGACTTCTATAGTTTTGTCTCTTAAGCATGCAATTAGTAGATGAGTCCTCAGAAATTCCTCTGCAGCGAAGCGAACCCGAAAAGCTGAGAAGGGAAGGCTAAGAAAATGGATAACCGTGATAACATCAATCGGAGTATACTGCTTGATGAGAGATTAAACTGGAAAGACCATTTGAGGAGGCTGTTGAGCACAAGAAAAGGTTCTTTAGAAACTAAAGTAGTGCCCACGTCCATTTCATTTGCAGCTATCCACGAACCCTGCTTTTCCATCTTCCAGTGCAACAAGCAAAGCCATACAAGACGGCACGAATGGCCACTAGACAGAGACACTGCTCTGAAATTTCTTAATCAAAAGGAGTCCTGCTCTCTAGAATCAGATCAGGGGGAGAATCGACCCATCTTTTCCAATGACCGTAGGAAGACTTCTGAATTTAAAGAACTGGCAATTTCCTCGCTCGTGACTTTTGAACGAGTAGTTCCAAGTCTTCTCTACTGTTCTTCTGCCATCTGGTGAAGGCACTATCCTCTGCCCCACCATTTGTCAATCCCAAGTCTAAATATTCTGCCATTGTTGCCCCGGAACTCGATACCATCGGCTTTTTCAATGACTGTGGGAAGACTTTTGGTTTTGAATAGCCAGCAATTTCCCTGCTCGTGAGTTTGGAACTCCACGAATAGTGCCCAAGTCTTCTCTACTGTGTCTTGTGCTCATCTGGTGGAGGCACCATCATCTTCCCCCGCCACTTGTCAATCCCAAGTCTAAATATTCTAGTATCGTTGCGTGGGAACCCAATGCTTTTCCTTTACCAATGCGAAAGCGGCGTGTGACATGCTGGGTCGACTTTATCGGCTAAAGCATTAGACCTCAAAGGCAGAACTTCGCGTCAGATCTATTCCTCTTTCCAATATCTAATTATGGCCTCGTCTTTGCGCGCTTGGGAATCGCACCCAACATGGATGAGCGACCGGAATCCCAAGTAACCCTTCTCAATACGTACACATCCCCTAGACCCCTTCGGTCTCCTCCGCTCGTGGGCTGCGTTCACGTCCAGACCCCTTTCTCCAGTAGGGCCGAGCTTTGGAAAATTTGGGCGGCGGCGGCGGCGGCGAAGGAAGAGTTACAAAACCCGCGACGACGATACCGCCTAACTTTCATCAACAACGGACATTCCAAATCAAATTACTGAGACCCATAATTGAGATACCCTCCCGGTCAACAATGGAAAAGGAAAAGTCAGCGGAAGCACTATCGGTGAGGTTCCTCCCTCTACCTCTATGCTTTCAATATCGCCACCGGCCGCTTCGCCCCCTTTGGGCTTTTCCATATGTCCTTTTCTGGGCCCACGTGGGGCCCACACACGCTCTCTCTCTCTCTCTCTCTCTCTCACCAAACGAAGCTTTATTAGGAAGGTGCTGATGACGACACGTAAGGCTATCTGATCTTTCCTCCGACCTTCCCCGTCGGGCCCCACCACTAGCTCCCTTGCGGGCCCCGCCCTTAAATAAAATCTCCCGTTTCCACAAGTAACCCCACAGAAATAGAAAATTGCGATTCGGCGTGCTATAAGATGTGATTACCACGGTGGCCCCGGAAAATTCAAGTCAAGGATGCAATCGATCCGTTACCCCTCACAAACACAAAAAAATAAAAATAAAAACCGGAAAACTCTATTGACCAATCAAAACGCAGCGGCCTGCATACTTTGAAAAGTCAACGACGGTACCCGCTCCATCCCGTCCAATCAGGTCGAGCAGTGAGCGAAGCGCCTTGCCGTGCGGGGGACGATATCAAAGCCTCCGGAAATGGGGAATTATTCAATTTTGTGGGGCTGCAGTTGGGGGCGATAGCGACGGGTTTTGCTTTTCGCCCACGTAACAAGACCGACCTCCACACGCTTTCCGGGGGCAATCAAAATGGCTCGCCAGGTTGCCGACTCGGGCTCACGCCGTTTAGCCGCCGCTGCGCCCTGCATTGTCTCGTCGCCCGTCGCTTAAACGGCGTCGTCTGCTACTATTCCTCTCGTCGCTCGATCGTCCTCCCTCCCGATCTAGGGTTTCGACCGATCCTCCGCGCTGCCTAATCGACGGCGGTTCGCCTATCAACCCGGTTACGCCAGTTATCTCGATTGTTTGTTTTCTGGTAAGCTAGATCGCCTGTCTTCTACTGCCGATCTTTCCTGGAATTGGAGGTTTGATGATAAATCTTGATGGGATTGAAGGTTTTTGTGTGTCTTGTTTCCATTTATCATAATGTCAGATAGGCTTAGCGATTTAATTAGCGCTTGTTTTTTGTGGTTCGTGTTGATCGGAGCAGATCGGAGCTGATTACTTTGTTTTCTCTTACGATTTTTGTGTAAGTATCTTTTTCCCCGACGTCATGGTTGAATTTGGTTTTGTGTTTCTGCTTTTCGGGTTTCGAACAATCTTATTGTGGGCCTTTTGGAATTTTCGATGCCAATTGGGGGAAACCGAACGCAGATCCGGAGGTTCTGCTTAGTTTTGAGCATGTCTTGAGAGACGCTTTTCATCTGTAGGGTGATTGACAATTTTGAATGTTCTGTTCTTGTGGCTGCATGATTTTTTCACACAAACCGTAGTGATTTAGAAAGCGATAGATTTTTTTGCAGAAAGCCAGGTGCCTTCGGGCTTCAATCGAGTAATATTATAAATTTTGTGGACTTTTGAGTTCGTTTGGTGACCGTACCTTGGATGTATGACTTTTGCAAGGTTGTATGAATAAGATACATGCTGGAATTTGAGTTGTGGTATATTAATGGAACTTATTGATTGCAGATGCTGTAGGGGCTGTCCTATTCTGGGCCTTACAGCGATCACACGAGATGACCTCTTCTGTTAATATGATCGCAACAGATATTGAGATGATGAATATGTGCCGAATGAACTCTGGCAGCTACACTTGGTAAGTTTATCTTCAGATTGTTATTCTTACCTGGTCATGTATTGTGCTATAGATTGGCAGAGTATTTATTTCTTTTTCCTGATTTTACTTTTCTTCTGCCAAATTGACGCTTCCGAAAGATTTAAATAAGATGACTTTGTATTTGCATATACAGTGGGTTCTTGATCGGTCGTCGTTTGTTGTTGGTAGAAGATGTTAGTTCCTGAGTTATATGCTCTTGTCCAGGTTTCTTCAGCAATATTTGGTGGCACAGTCACTCTGAGGCGCACCTGAGCCAGGCTATTTGTCCAACTTGCCGTGCAAGCTTATTTTGCTTTTGAAATTGAACTCGTCAATAGTGATTGATCTAGCACAAGCAGATAGAAATGCAAGCCGAAATCGGAAAGGTATTGGATAGTGATGGTAAGCAAAGAATCTCGCTCCAATTGAAGCGAAAGCGAGCAGTTGGCATTGCTGATGTTGCTTGCAAAATTCCTCACTCCTGCAATATAACATCTACTAATAAGCATGGAAAACGAAGGAAACTTGATGGCTTCAAAAGCACTGCCAGCTGTCCGTCTCCTTTTGGAAAATCTATTGCTAGATACTATTATAATTTCATGAAGAGTGGGGTTCCCCGACGATTGATGTATTTTCAAAATGGTGACTGGACTGATTTCCCCCAGACTCTAATAGGCTTGATCAAGGAGGATCTGAGCAAGAAGAAGGCTGCCATTGAGGTGAATTTTGGTGGTGATCATTTTCTGCTAGATTTCTTGCACATGTTTCAACTAGACTTGGGAAGTAACATACAGCGACCTATTGCTTGGATTGATGAAGCTGGTAGCTTCTTTTTTCCAGAAACCTTTGCCAACGAGTGCTGTCAACATAAATGCTTTGATCTGCCAGAGCCTATGCATGGGGATGGGCCTTGCGAATTGAAGCTGCAACTTGAGATTGACATAAGTGGCATAGATCAATTTAAGCTAAAGGAATGTAGTGGGGAGTCGACGACTCCCAACAAGCAAATCCAGAAATCAGTCAATGAACGCATGTTTATGGATGTTGAAGATAGCTGTGACAAGAAACACCAAGTGAAATTGGTTGAAACTGTCGGTGAGAACAAGCAGATGGAGGTGGAGGTGGCCTCTAGGATAAAATTCGATGGTGGGAAACTGGATTCTGAAACAGTGCGGAAGATGTTCCTCGCAGGTGTGGGCCCTACTGCTGTGGACATTCTTAGTATGTACTGCTGCTCAAGTGAACCAATGCGGGACCAATTAGAGCTTTTCCAGAAGCAGATTGAGATCACTGAGAAACGCCGGGGAACAGCAAATATTAAGTATGCTTGGCTTGCTATACCAAATGCAGTGTTGCGCACTCTTATGGCATCTGGGCTCGGAAATTGTGGACCACTGATAACTAAGCCCACTCATGGCATTGGTGTGCAGCTTGCAGCTGCAAACTGTATTAAGATCAGGTGGATCTCTTCATTTGATACCAGAAGCAAATATGTTAAGAAAGTGCAGCAGCTGATGTGGATGCAACTAGGCATATGCTTGCATACTCGTGCACAAATGACATGATCAAATTCCTAGACACCAAGCGACATTTTATACTAATTTCCCTGGAAAAAACACACTGCAAAGAAAAGTTGAAGTTAAAATCCTGATGAACTTTAGATGATTATAACCACTGGGCATTTGATATGTTCATGCGTAAAAGAAACAAGGCACCTTCTTGTCCCAGGACTGCAACAAAATCAGTTAAAATGCAAATTTTGGCTTAGCTATTGTCCCTGTGTTTTAACCATGATAGGCATATTTTGTGTAGTAGTCAATTCTTACGAGGATTAACATATTTGGTTTCATGAGTGCCCCTTTAAGAACCATAGTTGATGCCATAAACCCCTCCCTCTTCCCTCTTCCTCCCCCACTCCCCCGACCCCCAAAAAATAAAAAAAGATGGAAAAGGGAAAATTTTGTGTGCACGCATTGACACTTAATCCTGTACCTTTCCAATTGTTACGTGTGTTTGCTTTTTTTCCTTTTCATTGTGTATTTCACTTGAAATTATTTTCTTGACCTATATAGAGGTTTCAACTCTTGGTTTGTTCTCAGTGCAAATAATTGTGATGTTGACGAAAATGGGGTTCGACACATGGTGCTTTGCCGTGTAATAATGGGAAACGTGGAGGTCGTACATCCTGGATCTACACAGTGTTACCCAAGTGGCGAAGGCTTTGATAATGGAGTAGATGATCTTCAAAACCCCACACGTTATGTAGTCTGGACTATGAACATGAACACCCACATTTATCCAGAATATGTTATTAGCTTCAAGGTCACGTTGAAACCTGAAGGTGATATCTTATTTCTTAAGAGTTTTCTTTTATTTCTTTGGTCATCTCTTCTGCTAATGCTTATTGTGTACGTGCAAATTATATTATGGGTCATCTGTCGGCTGGAACATCAGAAGTTGATCTTGATGTCCAGATATCATCTTCACAGTTTCAACCTATCTTGGATGAAGAGTTTTGAAGTTGATGTTTTAGTAACGAGGCCTTATCCTTTGATATGTCCATTGTTCGATGGGCCTCATTCATTCAGGAGATTGATCATCAGTTCAACTACTGATGGGATGACTCAGTTAGTCATGTCTTTCTGCAAGGGCTTTCATGTATATTTGCTGCACTTTAGCCCCAATATTGTTGTCTACGCAGGAGATCTGGTTGGTACTAGGAGTAACCGTTCTGCATTGAGGGTTGCAAGGTCTTTCCAGGAGCCTCAAACAGACTTGTCTGCAGTTGACTCAGTAAGGGTCTGAAATATGTTGTTTATGTGCTAGTTTCTTTCTGCTTCCGATACTATGGTTTGCTGGATGATTGGCATTGCACTGCGATATATTTGACATAGTGAACTGTCATTTTTCTGGTGTTTTGAAAATCTTTACTTGGGTGTGAAGGAAGCCTAAACATTAGAAGTTACCTGTTGTGATGGAGAATTCATGCCTCTTGTTTTAGTAGCATGCTAGTGCTTATGGTACGGGCTATGGAGAACTGCATGTTGCTGTTAATGCGTGGTGGTGGCCATCTTGTGTTGACCATGAATGATTTTGATCCGAAGATTCCCTTTATTAATGGTTAAAGATGTTAGAAAGGATATATGCACGAATTTGCACAAGATGAATGTGAAGTGGAAATGTAAAGATAAATTATTAAGATTAGACTGCAAGAGGTAATAGGAAGTTTAGACGTGAATGAAAGCATTTTGGATATTTATCTACAGTGACTGTTCTCTCATGAGGATATTGTCGTTTGTCCTTGTCGTCATGATGTCTGGTCTGATGCGACTCTTTAGTTATTTCATTTTTTATTTGCATACAAGTTTTTTTTTTCTTTCCTGTTAATTGCAGGAAAGTAGTAGCCATCCACCTTCAGATCTTGTGGAACATCAGGGGAAAGCTCCGACAATAGGTTCCAGCACTCCTAAGACTCCTAGATCTCCCTGGATGCCTTTTCCTATGTTGTTTGCTGCTATCTCTGACAAGGTTACTCATAAAGACATGGATTTGGTGTATAATCACTATAACCTCTTCAGGGTATGCTCACAATTTAAGTGATGTCTTCTTTTTTCAATGTTATGGGTATGGGTTTGGCCAATCATACCGACATTCTTTTTAATACCAGGCAAGGAAGATTACGCGGGATGATTTTGTCAAGAAGTTGAGACTTATAGTTGGTGATGATTTATTGAGATCAACCATAACTGGTCTTCAGTGCAAGGTACTTCTGCTGACAACTTTACAAGTTCCACTCCATTTGGGGCAATTTCTAAGTAATGCTACTTGGATCAATCAAAATGTTAAGTGCATTCATGCATCCACGTCTTTGTTTAGTGTATTATAAGTCATGGTTTTCATCCGACTGTTTCAATTAATCACCTCAGAAAATTCATCAAAATGGCGACATATAATGTTACATTGGAGATTATGTCCCATCAGGTTATTGGCTTACTGTCATTTGCTTTTGTGGTCTCATTTCAGATCTGATACTATTTTTCACCTTTTAGTGTCTCTCCTTTGTAGCGGCCTCAATGATTACTTGATTGTGTCATTGACTATTTGCAGAGTCCTTCAAAGTGTGAGGCAGAGCAGAAAGCCGAAGGCCCTGGTGGATTTTGATCGTCCTCATCTGGTGCGGAGGCCTGTTTGCAATCCTTTTAAGGTGTTTGATGATGGGATCACGAGTGCTGCAGTCTGCGAATGCGTCGACATGAAGTGAATGTTATCTTTTCCTCTCCTCCTCTGATAGGTTTTTGCATGTTGAAACTTGTATAGCTTAGTTTCATGAATTTTCTATAACGGTCTTACTAGTACATTGTTAGATTGGGATAAAATGTTAGTCGAAACTGGAGAGCCGTGACTTTTGGAATTACCGCCTCCCTGCCATTGAAGTGCTTAAAGTCTGGATTTTCTCGGGAACTATGCTGATCTAGCATTATGTATTTCTCACCCTTCGTATCCTGTTGTTGTTTCCCTTGCTTGACAGCTGAAGAGTGGTCTTGTGATCCTAGTAGCCAGACAAAACCAAGGGAAAATCGCACACCTTTTGCAGGTGCTATGAGTTGCGGCCACTGCTCTGCGCCGTGTGAAATCCGTCAATCTAACTCACCGTAGCTCCTACTCATTAAGGAGATGAGCCTGGCGATGCCTGCTCCATGTTTAGAAGCAAGCAAGAACATAGCAGAGGACTGCTTCGCCTCCCCATCACACTTGAGAGTGCTTATTTCGATCTCATGTGAGTCTGTGCTCGCGTCTTTTGACGTGATTTTGGGACGGTCTTCGCTTGCTCGGGAGAGTGATGAAGCTTCCAAATCCCAACACAACACAGAGCTGAGATTAGGCTCGAAGAGATTTTGTATCGGGCCAGAGCATTGTCTGGGTTCTTAACCATGGGGGCTACCGGAATTTGTGGAGTGAGTATAAATCTTGAAGAGGGGAAGTGGAGCAACGGAAAGCCCGAATCGGATGATTTAAGTGTATTGCTGGTCATGAAAAACGGAAGAACAAATAATAGAATCCCAAATGAGGCAGGGGAAACAAAGGAGTGTCAAGTACTAGACGGGCCAAATCATCCGAGTGCCACCTAAGGCTACGAGACCTCGGGCCTCAGTCGACAAATATTAGATTAGGCGGTCTCAGTCACTGCTGCCAGTAAGAGTGCAACAAAAATTAAAAGCATAAAAAATTTAGTGAGGACAATACTAGGAGAAAAGGTTTACAAATGGTAATCCGCCCAAGAACGATAGCCCGAAGCCGGTTTGAATGCTGGATTTCACCCCGAATATCTTTTTAAAAATGACGGTTAAACAGTGCGACATTTCTCAGTGGAAAAATATCACCAAAAATCTCAAATTATACATTTTGTGAAACATTTACCCTAGAAAATTTTATGTGATACTAAAAATACCGAACTTATCTCACTGTGACATATTTACCTTAAAAAAACCCAAACTTATATTTATATGACACGTTTACCTTAGATATTTTTCTTCTTTTCTTTATTTTTGCGGGACTGCTGGAGCAAGCCATCGAAGCCAAGAAAAGAAGAAGAAAAAAATATTTTAGGATACATGTGTTACAACGATACAAGTTCAAGGTTAAGTTTAGAGTAAATATGTCACAGAGAATGGTAAATGTGTCGCACATCGGGGTTTTTGGTGTTGAAAAAAAAAGGGTACGTGTATAATTTTTGGTGGTATTTACTTTAATGGACCTTGAAAATGCGGTAGCAAACGGGACACTTTGTCAGGGAAGGACGCAATGGACAGCCGACACCACACGGTGCAACGTTTCCGTGGAGCGTCAATCATGAAACAATGGATTGTACAAATCTATCATTTCTTGCTGATCTCGACTCTCTTGGCCTTTGATTCATTGTCCCCTGCCGCTCCCTCTGAGCCACGAAGTGAAATGTACAAGTCCGCTCCGCGCACCCCAGAAGCAGTCGATGCAGCCGAAGGTGATTTCAATTCTTGGTTACTCCAGCCGGGGCCCAATTGCCAACCTCCTCCTTTTCCTGATCTTGAAAGAAATGCCCTCGATCTGCTGCACGAGGCGCTGCAAGCGACTTCGCGAGAGGGACTTGGCAGGAAAAACAGACTCCTCAGCCGTCGCTTTCTCGCAGCGGCGACTTCCCACCTTGGACGTCGACAGATCCGACGGCCGCGCGGCCAGCCTGTGGTCCACGTCAACGCGGCGGTGTCCCGACACGTGTGAGGACATGGGCCCGAGGTTTGAATTATGGTGTCGTGATGGGGCGAGGAAATTTCTTTTGACATTCCCAAAGTCGACTGTGATGGGGAGAGACTGAGAGAGGTCTCCAGCCTATTGCCTATGTAAAGCTCGGAATGGCTCTCGTGATGCGCATGAGTCTCTTCCACCAGTGCTCCAGTCAGCGCGAAAGCCAAATAACATCCTCGATGATCGTCTGTAAGGGTAGAACGTGGAAGCCTAACTATTTATCTGTGCATAAAAGAACACTCGACAAGTAGTACACGAAACAGATTAAATATTAACTCTTGGTCCGCGCAGGGGACCTCGATTCCAGAACAAGTTGTGGCTCGTGGGATTCGAACGAATACTCTTATTCCACGGTTAAAGCCGGGGAAATAATGTAGGATGGGCACATCTTAATTGGATTGTTTTGTTACAGCTCTTGCCGGGTCTTTCCCTGTAATGCGTTGTGATGGTAAGTTTACATTTCATGGAAATTTTAATATCGATCGTAATATTCGAATACGACAATTTGGTGATGGAAATACCGCCTCTTGTCATTCGATATCGATCCCAATCTTTTGAGAAAAGGGTTTCTTGAGAGATTGTAGAAGTGGCATTTTGTGTTTTCTCTCAAGATGTTATCGATGATTGGCGATGTATTTGATGTAGCAAAAGGCTATACATCTTGACTATGGGTCATGGCGTACAAATCAACTAAAAAAGACATATCCTTGACTCGTTTTGCAATGCATGCCCAGAGGGGATGAGGGACCTCGAGATCAAATCCCGACCAATGTTCATTTACCAAATCAAAGTTAACTTAATATGTTGTTAGAGGGTTATGTGCAAATAACAAGATCTGGTTCCCTTCAAGCATTAGATTCGGTTTAAGTCAGCGTCATCAGAATGTGGGCAAACTTATAAATGGGTCTTCAAATAATCGGCTCTCTCTACTCTTGAAAAAGAATATTGACACTCGTTTACATGCATATATGGAAAGGGAATGTTACAACCTCACAATGGTAGAATTACCTAATCGGTCCTACACCTATCATATGAATCCCAATTCAATCCCAATTTTTTTTGATTTTGTCTATAAACTTTTGCGCAAAATTTCAATCTAATCTTGTGGTCATTGTTCACATTGATGAAATGGCGGTTCAATTATTGTTAACTATACTAAAGGGTGCACCACTACGTAAGTAACTGTCGATGAAAATTAGCTGGAAGGACTACACTAAAATTTTGCACATAGATTTGGAACTAAATTGATAAATTGAAAAACTTGGGATTGAATTGGCATTGTACGATAGGTTTAGAACTAACCGGATAATTTTTCCATTCCATGTCTTAATGGTGGACATATTACAAGAGCCCTTTTCCTTATTGTGGGTAAAGCATGAGTATAGGAATATAATCTTATTAGATACGATTTTTTTTATATCAATTACAAGTGTTGAAGCCGAAGGTTTTTAAATTATTCAGCTTTCAAAAAGTGAAGCAATAGCTGAAAGCGAAAAAGAGTAGAAATCTTTGAAGGATAAAATTCTTTACAATGGAGCTCAGTCTCTGACAATTTATACTTAATTAGGCCTTCCAAGCTTAAGCTTGGAGCTTAATCAATCATTGGGTAAAGATTAAGAGATTGGGAGCTTGGGCTTGGGTTTTCTTCGCCAATTAGGATTCGATGCGTGTTAAAATGAGGAAGGATTCTTTTCATCCTCCGCAACGTGGTTTTGGAAAATACCCACATTGCAAAAACTTGTGCATCAATGTTATTCACGCAGTCGGTGAAAATATTATTCGCTATAAAATTTCGATGTTCTAGAAAACTTAGCATTCCTACTTCTTCTTCTTCTTCTTCTTCTTTGTATCGTCATCATCATTTGACACAAGCAACAAGGGCCCTCGATTGGGCCCACACAATTATTGTCATTATTGGCACAATAGGGGGTGGGGACAGAGCATAAATTTCAAGAAAGAAAATACGTGCAGCTCCCCCTATCTACATATATAAGTTTTTGCTATTTCTGTGTGGTGATGGGGTTGAGGCTACTGAACTTAAGGACGCACCAGGCACACTACTCGTTGGGCGAGCCGTAGCTTTTGAAGAAAGAGACTATCGCGTGTGCTCATCACCGATGACAATGCGAAGTTTGGTGATCAATTGAAGTTGGTTTAGTTTTGATCTTGAGACAGATTTGTTTTTGTGAGACAAGAGTGTGCTTATCACAGCAGTTTATTGCTACTCTGCTTTGCTATTTGAGATATGCTTTGTTTTGAAGGCGTCGTGTATTGTTTTGAGAGATTACCAAAATATCCGGTTCGAACAAAAACAAATATAGGTGGAGCTCATGCAAATTGTTCCCTCCGGTGGAAGAAAGTTCTCATTCGACCTACTCTATGCTAATAACCGAGGGTCCAAAGAAACATATACCTAAACATGCATTATTTCCATGCAACATTAGAATTGCATCTTGTAGATATGATAGCAGCTATTAGAAGCAATAGTCCATGTAGCCACGCTCTATCAACCCCCTCCTAACCCTAAATATCGAGATGAAGCTAGTAGTGGACCCCATCATTTACTTATGGACAGAAGAAATACGTACGTAATCATTTAGAACTACATCGTAGGTTGAATACGATCCCCTACTAAACATTCAATGTTTTAGCATATGCAGTGTCAAACTTAGGAATCTGTTTAGATGATCAGTGGGATTTAGTACACAACCAGCTGTTGGCCAAAGAAAAGTTTGCCGTCCAGCAAGATTTCTGGAGTTGTGCTTGGCTTGATTGAGTTCGTTCATCTAGTCTACCTGCTCCGATCTTGTCAAAAGCAGATCATCCGAACATGATGTATGACATAATTGAATAAAGATCGGTAGAAACTGACGATAAAATAGTTTGACATGCCAGCACAATCAAATGAAAGTGCCCGGGGCGTCGTCGCACTCCACTGCCGTCAGCCATAGCCGCAGTTGTTAGGCCACCAGCTCCGCCAACCACGCAATCTAAGGTCGCCTGAGATGGCAACCTCCTCCACGAGCACAACGACAGAGAGAGAACGGTCCCTCTCTTTTTTCCGCGTGAAAATGCACGCGAAACGCAAGGGCGTTTCGGTCTTTTCAGGCGACCGGACATGTCAAACGTGACTTGCCTTTGAAAGGGTACGTGCTTAACAGAAGTCGAACGTGAAACCTAACATTTTCTTGGAGCACATGCGGTCGGCATCCAGAAACTTGTAGTCCTGGAAATTTAGAAAGGCGTTCGGTCGTGGCCTAAGTTAATCCCTGCCGGGCCTCATGTCCCGTCAAGCCTTGGAATGACAGCGACGAGCAAGTGTCTTCACTAAATCCTCTTGCTGGTTGCTTCCATGAATGCGGTCATAGCTCGTGGCCGGTTCCTGTGCGCCCTCTGAAGCGATGGTGTGGGGGCAAAACGCCTTTTCCATATATTATCATGATGTACGTGGAGCGACTTCAATTGCTCTTGTACGCATCCTCTCTCTCTCTCTCTCTCTCTCTCTCTCTCTCTCTCTCTCTCTCTCTCTCTCTCTCTCTCTCTCTCTCTCTCGACCCCATTATTGTCTTCTTGCGCCCCTTCTGAAAGGAACCGCTCCTTCGCACACTAGAGGGCCACACGCATAGCTTAGGTCCCCCCCAAGCTCTATTCCCTTCGTGTTTCTCCTTTCAATCGAACCCCATCTCGGACTTTTCGATCGGCGAGGTACGAAGGTGTCTTTCTGATCTGATTAGGCCCTTCGAAGATCTTTAATGGACTTTTGAGGCTTGGTACGAGCTCATCCTCCAGTCCTTTTCTCGCGGATGGTAACTCTCTAAACCAGAGGAGCATTATGTTTTCATTTCATTGTTCACCATCCGGGCTCAATTCACACTCATCCATCAAGATGGAATTTTATGCAATTGTCTAGAAAAAAGTTTGCTTCCATTTATATGACTAGAAACATATGTAAGGAGCCCATCATCCCATCAGAACCTCCTCTGAGATCGTTCTTGTCAACCTAATCCTCACGCTAAGTCGAAGCACAACCGTTCTCGATCTTTTCATTCACGTGTGTGCCTCGCGGAAGTTAGGATTGTGATCAAGTATTTTGAACTGGGTCAAGGCGATAAAAAGGTTCATGCGAAGAAAAGGTTAGTAAATGTTCTACACGTATAATTCGATCAAGTGCATCGTGATAGTTCAGTGCTACAGTGGAAATATCTCAAGTATCAAAGAGCTAAGCAACACTTTAGAGGAAGAGTAATTTTAGGTATATCAAGATTAATTTGCACAGTCGATGTATGTTGAGTAATGTGCAATGTCGAAATTTAAACAAGCCCGGTGTATTCAATATCACATTAATTATTTAGTAGATAAAAAATTTGAAAATAAATATAAAATATATGAAGCAGGCAATCATAGCTGATGAAAAAGTTAGAATGAGCTGGAGTGTAGGTCAAAGTCAAAACCCCTACATCCCCAAATCCCAGTCAGAATGTCCCTCTCTAAACTTAGAGTAAACTGAGGAGGATGGGAAGAGATGGTGGTAATGATGACAACAATTATTGCAAAAAGCTACCATTTCCATGCATCAGAAAGTCCTACTGAAACGTGGCACAAGCATCGTCATGTATATACAAATATATAATAAATATATATATGGTCATATATATATATGACCAATATATAAACATATATATGTAGAAAAATGTGCCCAGAAGCACGCGTTTTTCTCGTGAAGCTCCAGTACTTTTTTGTACGATTGCTTTGACCTATGTTTCCAGAATAACTTATATCTCCTGTTTTCCCCTATTTAAACTCCCATTAACAAGTGTTTTCTTTATCCCTATATTCAAGATTCTGGCAAGTGGGATTCGACAGTAAATGTATATACAGGTATATGTATGGTTTAGACAGACATCTTATGGCAACTGACAAGTGAGATTAAAAAAAAACAGTGTGGTGAATGGGAAATATTGCTCCGACCTGGGGGCAGAGAGAGAGAGAGAGAGACAGACAGACAGACAGACAGATAGACAGACAGACCGAGAGCTCGATAGATATTGAGTTTCTTATGAATTCATCACACCGCTGTCAACACGTTACTGTAAAAGGAGCCATCGTGTGTCAGTTCTGGTCAAACATCGTATCCTTTGTAATTACGCGAGTGCGACTTCGGAAGGTTTGATTCGGAAAGTGTTCGTATGAACAGAGTCCAAAGTAGACACTGCCATTCTGCTTTCCTGGGTAATAAGTGATTGCATAATTCGCTTAAGCTAATCACAGCATGCGGGTGAAATATTGCAGAGTAAGTTTTTTTTTGAAAGGACAGCTTTTTTACCCCTTTGATCCAGCCATAATGGAATCCTCTTGCCAAAACCAAGTCACAGACACTGAAGCAAGAGTTGCTTCATTTTTTGACCTACTCAAAAGCACAAGATCGTCGTCTTTCCGAACTCGGGCATTTCTCTGGTCTTTCTTTGCAGCCTACGTGCAAACCCTAGGTAGCACCCAACATATAGGAAAAAGGCAGTAACATTTTCCTCTTCATCCTTTTTCTTTTGGTGTGATTCATTCCATTCTCATCTTTCTTTTTGTTGCTTCTAGTGTAGATTGGTATGTCGTTAATATATATATAGTAGTAGTCTATCATGGAAGACCAGATAGTGCTATTTCGTTAAGAACTAGTGAATAAGTTATTTGTTTAGTCAATTACTTCTTTAGATAAAGGAAACTTATTTGGCAAACAGTGTGCTAATTACAAGCAAAATGTTAAAGAGACTTTCATTAACAGATGCACAAAGTTCTGCTTTGACCATTCATTCTTCCTGTAGGGTCTAAATGAAGCCGATTTGCAAAATTCACGAATCACGCGATAAGACCCGTTCTCGGGTTTTGGGCTTCTCGACAACAAGTGTATGAGTTCATGTTATTTACAATTATTACTTTGTTTTATCAACCACACGCAAGAAAAGAATTAAGATCACGAAGGAAGTCTCTGCCAGTGCCTATCATTTATTTCATGTGCACAGAAACTATATCAAAGCATGGTGGACGAATTCTTGCCTGGATTGGTTCACTACGAATACTCGATATGTGGGGACCGCACTGGTTGATCCACGGTGAAAAAGTTGAGCCTGGAAAGTTTTTCCAAGCATGTGCGACAATGGTCCATTGGAACATACTACAATTACTCTAAAGGATCTTTCTATGCTCATCATTATTGATGGTTAGATCTCTCTCTCTCTCTCTCTCTCTCTCTCTCTCTTAGTGGGAGACAAACTAAGCCAATTAGGTTTCATATCTACGTAGGAATATGATGCGTTGATTCAGATGCTCACAAAGGAGGGTTCCATACTAGATGAATTAGAAAGACATGACTAGCTTTTCCCATCGCTTCTTGCTTTTCTTCTGCTTTCTGTCACAGTTTGTCTCCTTCGCTTTCTTTTTCACCTCACTTTTTTTTCTCTTTTCCTTTCTCTCTCCTTTTCGCTTTTCTTCTCTCTCTCTCTCTCTCTCTCTCTCTCTCTCTCTCTCTCTCTCTCTCTCTCTCTCTCTCCCCTTTCTTTTTCTCGCTGATTTTCTGAGCGGGCACCTGGTTCTCTACGCTGAGCAGAACCCCTTAAGAGGTATAATGATTTCAAAATGAGTAGTGTACAGGAGAGAAAAACAAAAAAACGAAAGGCAATTAATGTGACGATGATCTTCCCAATGTGAACTCCAGATTGGGCTTCATGTTATTGCTTGTCCCTGAAAGATTTGATGAGCTCACATCCGATATTCTCTCATTGCTTCGGCACTTTGGATTACCATCTTCCTGCAGGAGGGGAAAAAGGTCAAAACTTCATGGGCAAAAGGGAAGTGTAAGAAGGTAGGAATCAAAAGGACACTGTGTCTCAGGGAATAAAAAAGACTACTTATTGAGGAACAGCAAAAAAAGAAAATTTTGCAGAGAGCAATTGACATCCTGGGGACAAGTTCATGTGACGAAGCAACTCTTGATTGTCGATTAAAAATGTAAAATGAAGGGAGAGAGAGAGAGAATCAAAGATGTCACCCTTTAAGGATGAGACCAATATATATTACTAGAGAAAATCAACGTTGTATACAAAGAGGGAACTTAGGGAATGCAAGTGCCAAAATTTGGTACCTCAATGTATGTTGCGCGATTTCCTATGAATTCATCT
The DNA here is from genome assembly GCA_030064385.1 of Melaleuca quinquenervia. NCBI lineage: Eukaryota > Viridiplantae > Streptophyta > Magnoliopsida > Myrtales > Myrtaceae > Melaleuca > Melaleuca quinquenervia. Next base: position 15,341,804 of record CM057721.1, on the reverse strand, counting down.
TCTGGTAATTTTCCTTGATTCCAAGCTTCCCTGCTAGAAACCAACCAGACATCTTGAGACTGGAGAGACTATGTCCAATCAGTGGAGGCCATGCAAAAAAGCAAGAATCACTGAGAAAACAGATCTTTCTTACGAGCTCCTCCACTTTTTACGCATTATTGTCTTCATACAGAAAAGAAGAATTAAAGTTGAAACGCACCCATGTGACAGAACAATTGCCAATTGCCAATCAGACAGATAAGTAGTGACGACACAAAGATACATAGCTTCAAGGACATCAACTCTAGCGCCAAAGCTTTCTACAAATCTAGGGCATGGCTTTTGCTCCCAGATTTCCACGAATGGGTCCATCCGTGGATCAATCCTTTTTGACTACCAAGTATGTGGGCCACCTATTAGTATCTCTTACATATGAGAGTGCCCACAAAATCCAAAAGAAAGACATGTCTTCGCAATGTTCTTTAGGCAGATCTTGTCAAGTGGGAATCATTTCTTGGAATGGTAGGAGAGTTGATGGTGCATCTTACTCCATTTCCATGTCCCATAGAAATGATGATGAGAACATATCATTGTGTCATCATTGAGGTTCCTGTCTTCATGGATTGGACATTGAAGCACATAGCAGTGATAGATGTGGTTTTGTTCTTTTTGTTTGCTATTTGAGTCTAATTCCTAATTATTAACATGCAATGCTGATTCTCTGCCATCCATCCAATGCAACTAGTGCCTACTTAGAAGATAAGGAAATGGAACAATCGTATGCCGATGCCGTCAATAGTCCTCTGAAACTCTGGTTAATTACACTGTTTTACCAAAATATTTCAGTTTATGTAATGTAGTTCTCTTTACATGGACTCAAATGCTGGTCACGCGTGAAGTGAGGCCCTAGCAGTGAGTAATCAAGTTGTCAGGGAGTGTTCACCTTGGGGATTTGCTCCACTGCCGGGCATTGTAATCCTTTTCTTGATTATTGGGTTCACCTTGTTGAATTAATGTCTCAGGCCTTCTTGAGTTACCAATTTCGAACACTAAATCTTCTGTGGTATCTCCAGATGATGCATTATCAAGGACTTCAGATTGTCCTACAAAATGTCGAATTAAAGATTCCCAGGTGGCTCATTAATTGTTCCAATTCCATTCATACCAAAATCAATATATAAAGAAACTTGTCGATACCTGAAGAAGCAGCTGTCTTATCGGTTGTCTTCACAGTTCTATACATCTGTTTCCACAAATTACAGTTCATTATTGAAATGCAACACGTTCACTTCACAGAATTGTCAATGAGTATCTCTTGAGATCAGTTATCTTGTCTTATGGTAAACAAAATGAGTACAGCTTCAGTACTCGTAGTTTTTCTTTAAATAATCAAAAGGATTATATTTCTGGCTATGCAAAGTAAATGATTAACATGTTTTATGGGAATATTAATTGCAGACGGTCTTATCTTTTAGCCAAATAGCTGAAATCAAGAATTCTATCGGACCCATATTGGATGAACAGAAAGTAGGTAAACATGCATGAGTTCTCTACTCTTCAATATACAGGTAGAATCAACCACTGCAAGATTTCCATCTTCGTGGGTGCTTAATCGAGCTAAATCAAACAAACGAAAAGGTTGTTGGCCAACAAAAAAAAACGAGAAGGTCATCGGAAATTCAGTTGCAAATTCGCAAGAGCCATAAGTGTAGTTTCTGCTTTTTGAGCAGTGCAAAAGCCATATATAGTCACTGGGCCTAGTCGAGTAAGACTGCATAGTCATCTGTTCAACACATGACATGATTTTGAAGCTGCAGTACGTACTGAACATGTACTGACTAACCATGGTTGAACCACTGCGGTTAAAACCATCCGAATGATGAAGTTATAATTAAGAAATGATGGCGTTCTGCAATCCATTTTGCTTTCTCCCCCCCAAAATTCGATGGCTATGACTCACCCAATTCTCGGGCTTCGTGCATGGATTTTTAGAGCGCTTCTAGTTTCCACAAGCCAATATTTGCACAAATTACTCGGCTTAGTCCTCTCTCTCTCTCTCTCTCTCTCTCTCTCTCTCTCTCTCTCTCTCTCTCTCTCTCTCTCTCTCTCTCTCTCTCTCCTCAAGACTCAAATCTTTCCTTTCGTTTACCTCACGTGGTGTTCCACTCTTCCAAAGAAAAAAGCTGTACATGAGCTTGGAGGACCATTAGATGAAGAGGAAAAAAAGGGGCCAGAGCATTGGAATTTGACAAATGCATTAAAAACACCTCCCTCTGCAGTACATAACAATGTAGGGCTGTAAAAACAAGTTCAGAAGCTACAAGCGAACCTTTCAACGAACTGCAAACAAGTGTATGTCTCGAAAGAGCAAACACACGAGTCAAAGCAAATGTAATATGCAATTTTCACTCCCATAAAGCGACAAAGGAAAAAGTCAAGAGAAAGAGAGGAAGAGAGAAGAGAAAAAATTGGACAAAAATATTAGAGGGAAATTAACTATTAAAGAAGGGGTGCGTCTTGAGTTAGTATTACCTGTAAATGAGATTTCACATGCGCCAAAGTGAGATCTTTCACATCCATTAACTCGAGAACTGACTTTGGTGTTGCTCCTAAACCCCACAACAAAAAGGAAACCAAAAAAAAAAAAATCAAATCATAATGAGTATATATATAGATATGTAGTCGCTTGTCTTTTTCATGACATCTCTGGAATGGTTACTAGCAGGAAATTCCAATGGGAAATAAAGCAACATAAGAAATTTGACATCACTTGAATGGATGGTTTATTTTTATAAAGAAAATGAGACTAATGATGCGTGTTGATTGTCGGGGATTCGAGTGTTTAGGGATGACAAAGAATCATCTTTGCTTTGTCGATTAACCCGAAAGCTGATAAACTTAGGCTTTCAATTGAGAAAAATGAGGCAGAGGGGATGAAGATTTAACCTACTTTCATGGCCGCCTAACAGCTCAACGGCGTGGACGAACCGGGCATGGAGCGTGGTGGTCCATCGCATCCGAGGAGCCCTTGTGCCGCGTTTGGCCCCGGGAAACCTCGACCGCATCAAGCCGTGAGAGTGGAATCTATTAGGACTCGAACAGCTCATAGCAGTGTTATTAGCCAGGGAAGGGAGTGAAGAATTGGCAATAACTTCAAGAGATTGTTGTTGTTGATGCTGCGAAAATGGAAAAGAAGTGTTTTGGTATAGTGGGATTCCTCTGATGGGTCTCAATGTGCCGACCTCTTCGCCAATCGGATGATGATGCAGATGTTGCTGATAAACAAGTCTGTGGTCCTTTTCTTGAAAACCATGGACGAGGTTGTTGCTGCTTCGTTTCTGGAGGAGAGGATAAATGTCGGGTCCGGACCCGGTGAACTGGGCGTTCGACGACGGGGAGAGTTCGGGGCGAGGTTCAGATTTCGACATGGAGGAGAGAGAGCTTCTAGAGTCCAAGGCCTTCCTCCAGAAGCTCAAGTTGGCCTCTTCTTGATCTGTTGATCTCCTCCATGTTGAGGAATTTTTGCTGTTGGGAGGGCTTATCTGCAGGGATAAGTCAGGCTGTGCCGGGAAGAGCTCCATCCTCCTGCGACCCAAATGAGCCCAATCTCCCTCCTCTGGAATTACCTTCCTCTTTAGTTTTTACGATGCTCTGGGACGATGGAAGCTGCAAACCGGTGAGCGTATGGTTCTTGAATTTGGAACACGATGGAGATCTCGGGCAGAGTTTAGTTCCTTATGGGAGTTGAAACGGGAGGGGGGGTTTTGATCAGCTCGAGGAGCAGTCGCAGAGAGACTAGAGATGAGAGCGATGGGGAGGGAGGGAGGGAGGGAGAGAGTGAGGCAGAAAGAAGAGAAATGACAAGGTATGAAGTGAATGGCTGGATGATTTTGTGTGAAGTATATGTTAGAAAATGACACTTGAGGGGGGCTATAGAGAGAGAGAGAGAGAGAGAGAGAGAGAGAGAGAGAGAGGAGGGTTTTGGTTGTGTGGTCGTGGGAGTATGGTACTCAGGTATTCAAAGGAAAAGGATGAAAAGTTGGAACAAGGTGACTTTTTTTCATTGCTTCTCTTAACTCCCTCTTTCGCTCTTGCTTTCTCTCAAGGAGAAAGGGGAACCCGTCTGCATTTTGTTTTCAATACTTACATATCATTTTAAGTGCTTTTTTTTTGGCGTCCAATTACACGCGACTTAAGTGGTTATTTTCAGTAAATAACCCACACTTGATGTGGTTACTAAGGAAGAGCCTATTTAATTTGTTAAAGTGATATAGTATCCGACCGAAATCGATATTTTACTGATTACGTTGTCAAGATCTTTCGATAATATCCGGGGAAGTTACCCGATCAGACGAAACCCGGTTGTGCGGATGCCAATCTGATTCTCAAATTTTTAATCTTTGTCAATTTAATCCCAAATTTTTTTGCGAAATTCTAATGTAGTCATTTCGATCAAATTTTTTATTGAAAATCGTTAATATAATGGTCTTGCCATCGCTAGCCATTCTGGGTGGCATACCACCACATTAGTGGTTTCTGACCAAAAATTAACTTGAATGACTATATTAAAACTTCACGTAAAGATTTAGAATTAAAGATTTAGTCCTGAATTAGAAAGTTCAGGACTAGATTGTTATCCGAACTATAGGTTTATGAATAATTGAATAATTTCTCCAATAATGTTCCCTGCCCCATCTTTCATGAGAAACTATTAAAATGATAGCTAGCTTTTAACATTAAATCTTCCAATTTACCATCAGTCTCACAACTTTCTAGTTCTTTTATGTTTTTTTTTTCTTTTGGTGCTATCACTCCAAATTTTTAGTTTATTTGTTCAAAATCAGACTTGGTAAAACTGTATGTACGTACGGTCAGACGTACATACGTATAATTTCCTTCAGAACACTATCACCATCAAGATAATGCAGAAAGTAGATTTTTGCTAGTCAACTTCGATTGGGAGAAAATGCATACCGAATTCATATGGTTATATTTCACAAAGGCCTCTAACCCTGTCTGATTTGTGGCTTATAACCATAAATATAACTATTCACGTACGTAATTATGTATTACATATAACATGCATATAATTTTGCTTGCGAGTGATGTCCACAACTTGTAGCTTATCAATTAGAACAGTCGGATGAAGTTTTCTTCAGATTACTGGATAAGATAGCCCTTTCATCAATTTGATGGTTTCAACATATATTGGAATGAACCCTGCAATTTTGTGAAGCTAGCACGATATCCTTGGAGTTATTTATCTTTATATAAAAACAGGAAATAGAAATACAACATATCATTCTTATTTTGATATATAATTGGTTCGTGTTGAGTCTTTAAGAATACAACATATCGTTCATGTTGAGTTTGTTAGACAAAATTATGAATAGAGTCCATCTTTTTTATCATAACATTGTAGTGCTTAAATGATGTACCTTTATATTATCACTCATTCTCATAAAAGTCGGAATGATGATAAAAACTAAACCTTAAATTAAAAATCTCTTTATTCAATGGCGAAATCTAAAGTAGATTGTCCATCTTTGTGATTCGATGGATTATATTCTCATTTGGGTCATGGATATTAAATTAGCCTTCCAAGTAAAGAGGTCAAAAGCATGTTGTGATTAACTATACTTTTGTTAAGAAAATTAATTGCGCATCGCAAGTCATATGTTGAAAGCATCAAGGAGGAAGAGGGAAGGGAATGGGATCCAAAAAGGGGAGGTCTCGGACACTATGCATAAGTCATCTCATCGTAAGATTGACATGCCCACTTCACTGACACACTTCTTGGATTATTGTACCAAAAATTACAAAAAACGAGCAGCCCTAAAGTGAAGGGATCCCTTCTTTTATTGGCATAAAGACACAAGAAAAAGTGGGGGAAAACGTGAAAACGAGCTAATCCACATGCTCTTTTGGCTTGCATGGAGGGAGGTCAGATGACTCGGTGAGTCAGTGTTTCCCAAAATTTTGTCATCGCTCATTAACAGTTTGGTGTTTATGTCTGTTAAACACACGACATTCGATTTGGTACATTCACCTTTGGTACGTCCACTTTGGATAGCCCAGAGGCAAAAACGCATATTTGGAAGCTCATGGGACACTCTACAAGCTCATGAACCAGTGAAGTCCAAGCCTCGAGCTTATTGCAAGGTGCCTTGTTCTGAACAGTTTGCACGTAATTAATGAAATTTGAAAAACTGGCATTTAGCCACCGCGTTAGAAATTTCCCAACACCCTAACCACTTGATCCAAACATTTGAGAGCTAAACTGTTCTCTCGCTCTTTTTTTTAGTAATAATACTGCTCGAATCACATATGAGGAAAAGAAGGGAGGGAAAACTAACAAAAGTTAAGGGAATCGATAATATTGCCGCATCAAAACGCGTTAACTTTGCTCCAACACAACAAATTGACGCGGTTCGAACCGTGTAGTCTCTATTTAGCAGCGTAAATGAAGTTGACATATGATTGGACTTCACACGCTTTTTGTACTGTGATTGGATTTATCAATCTCATTAGTTATCTAGCTATTTTTCAGAAAGCAGAATGAACAGTAGTCGTGCACCATGGGAAGACGAAGACAAAATATTTTTACCAGCTCTCCTAGCCGAAGTCTGTAGGCGTATTGGTGAGGATTAGCTTTTGCCCTAACGTCCCGTCGCGAACTTACCAAACTGTAGCGAAAAGCTGTTCTTCGAGGAACGGCACTCCTATGTTAGTAACTTGGAGGTCCAGGTCCCCCACATGCTTCTCCTTTAAGCAGCCTGTCAAAATGGCTCGACCACAACTTTCGTGAGCCTGATACGTGGATTCAGTGAGGTAGCAATGCTAAATGCCACTTAGACCCAACTTCCAAAATCAAAGCATGGTAAAAGGCGAAAGCCTCCCATCATCTTTGTCTCCAAATGCTAGTTCGCATTTCGTCTTGTTGACAAGTTAGTATTCTAAGTGACTTTGCGGATTGTTGTCATGTGTCAAGTACAGCCCACTTGTTTAAATAGTCATTTGCAGACACACCTCGGCACATAGTTTAGGCAAACGAGGGAAAGTTGTCTTCCGTGACTATTTCGAACTTTACGGTTTGCTTGGACCATTTTTCCCTTAACCAACTCATTTTAGGATTTTGGTGTGTCTGTATATTTCAAAAGTAGGAAGGCAAATATAACCTTTGACAAATATATATAAACGAAGAAGTTTAGACTTACCTTTTTCTTTGTGCGGTTACAGTACTTAAGTGAATTTTATGTAGTTAACGAAAGAATTTCACCTAACGAAGACGTTTACCGAGTGTAAGAGTCAATAAAATTAAAAGTAAAAGATTACTAGAACTATTCATTTTATTTCACATGAGTTGAATGTTTATAGTATATTATTTATTAGATTAAAAAGAAATTCAAAATTATATGAAATAACATCAATATGAAATAAATGCTGCAACTTTAAGATTACAAATAAAATTTTGATGAAAGATTTCTTGAGTGAGTTATAATCCGTTAGTTCTATTTCTTTCTTTTGAAATTCATCATCTCATAAAACAAAATAAAATAAATTGTAACTAAAGCATAGCACAATTACAATTCTTAATTTTGCTTTCCCACCTTTGAGATTCGCTATTTTGTAAATTACTAGATATGTTTTTCACAAAAAAAAAAGCTCCTTTAATTGAGAATAATAACGAAAATGATATATTAGAATATTTATTTAAGTTGATACAGATTCTTTTGAAAAATGAATACGAAAATTATTTTTATCATTTAAAGTTTTAGGCCTCTGGCTCTAGCTTAAGCGTCAAAAGGAAGAGAATAACAAATAAAAATGGGCAAAAGAAGACAAAGTTAAAAACGACAAATATCTAACAATAAATGGAAAGAGATAGAAGGAAAGCAAAAGAAGGGTCAGATTTTAGGAAATTATAGAAACAAAAAAGGTAAGTGCCAATTCTCTGATTATATGCTCAATTTGAAAGACAATCATGCCTTTCTGCCATCCAAGAATCTTCATGGAGATTTTGAATAAGCTTTCAAGGATAAATTTGTCCATGTACAATGGAAAATTTGAAGTGGCTGTCGAAGAAGATTTTGTAATCGCGGAAATAGCATCTCCCCCATCATTTGTCATATTAATGCTGCGTTTGCTGTGGCTTTCTTAACCATCGAGTGGTAAATGATCTGCTAAGTCGATTTTTTGGTGTATCACTTTAACCCACTTCTATGGTCCGGATAAAGATAGGTCATCCAAGTTCACATTATGGAATTCAATGGAATTACCTTCTTGTGGTCTGGCCCCCCCAAAAAAATGTTGCATCGTAATGGTATTGAAGTTAAGCTACAGTTCTGTCTTAATTTCTCCCGCAATTCACACAACTTTTTCTTCTTCATCTAGCATTCAAGACTTCAAGTGGTGCCGGACCAACCTATGCTCAGCTTGACAAGTGCACCTCCATGAAAAATTTAAGTGAGCACTCCCTCGTATTGATGTGATGCATTCAGGATTTTACTTTTGAAGTGATCTCAACAAAATTTAAAAACAAAATTCAAGGAGTGGACCAAACTCTCTTCCCATATAAACAAATTACTTATTCATGTTCCCTTGTCTTTCTACATCAGGGGGCTCCATTAACTAATATTAGAGAGAACACACCCACATATTGAAAGCTTATGATATCCTATTTAGGTCAATCAATCACACATTCTACCAGTTAGCCCTTCCTCCTACCAGGAAAAAAGAGATTCCATCGTTAGCTATACATCAGAAGTTTAGGATGTTATTATTGTACCTTTGCAAACACAAGAAATTGGGGGGGTCCAATAGGTTGTTTTTTCTTCCTCTTTTTTTTTTTTAAAGAATTTCGACTGCTACTGACTTTGTGTGAAAAACTAGATGATGCTATAGGGATCTGCATTGGAGAAAAGGGGAGATTTTCCCATTACCATTTATTATAGTCGCTTATGAAGAAGAACCTCCGAATTGCGGAGTTAAATTTAGCATGCATAACCCCTTGGAGGGTTTTCTTAGCATAATGACACTTTGGTGAAAGGCTACAGCAAATGCTAGAGAGAAAAATGTCCTATATTTGTTCTCCTAGGGTTACCGACAGCAGTGGAAGCAACGAAAATTACCGATAATGTCAATGTTCCAAGAGCGCGGGGTTGGTTTGTCTAGGTGTTTTAAGAAAACTACAACGTTATGCCCCCACATATAGAAGCACAAGCCTGAAAACTTTTCTTCCCTTCAACAGTAGAGTTTACGACAATTTAGAAATTCCTCGTATATAGGGATTAGGGTTTGTTTTTACGAGGAATCTAAGAATGCTAACTACATGATAAATGACAAGTAGGTTGAAAGCATCTAAAAACTTGCTAATTTGCAATTCCTTAGGATCTACTGCTCTGGCTCCTTGTTTTCGCACAGGCGATGTATAGCGCAGCAAGTAGACGATAGAGGGTATAGGAAGAGCAGGTGCTTCATTAAATAAGAGGTTATCTTTCAAGATATTAGGTGTCTAAGCGTTCATAACTAAGATTTAACTATAAAAGGGTTTAGATAAAGAATTAGGTGGTGTGGGAATGCCATGTGGTTATAAATCCAATGACCAATCAGGAAGCGGTCTAAAGTTAGATTGTCTGGAATCCCCCAATATATTCTTCGATGTGCAGGCTTAAAAAGGAACACGAGTGACTCGTTAATTCAACAATCGGGAGCCCATAGACACCTAAAAACACGATTAGATTAGGAGTTCACTACCACGTGGAGTGATATCTACTCGATAACATGAGATACTTGGTGAAGAGTCCGTCGTTTTGTTAAACATCTGTTAGGTCCACGTGAATAGTATTAATTTCTTAACACTCTCCCTCTCATATATTTCATGGTTTTATATCTGAATGGTACGAAATCAGGGAGAGGAGATGTCAGGATTCAACCCGATAACATGTGTTTCCGGGGCCATGTCAGCTAATCGAACTTGACTTATTAGGAAATTGACTTACGACATGTCATGTTAATTATTCTCCCTAACAAACAGTGTAGAGCTTAACAGCCGGATGATACGAGTGCAAAACAGGAGCCTCTTGATCGAGGCAAGGTGTCCATTTTTTAAATACCTAAAAAAAGACAAGGGATGGTACTTACGCATGGAAGCATATAATTAGTGGAGGGCTGTTCGATGATATTCCCCCATATCTAATGACCCTGTTTGAATGACTCGAAAGAGTAATAAAGAGCCAGGAAACCCTTTTCCATTTGTGAAACAAATATGCTTGGGAACTTGGGATCAAACACGTCTGGAATCGGGAAAAGAGGATTGCCCTCAAAGTGAAACCCACACGAACAGGGCTTGAAAAGTGGCAAGTGCCCGGTTTCTGGCATTCGATATTCTCTCCCATGAGCTGAAAGTGGGTAATCAGATCCTTAATTTCAAGGACAAGAGCCAAAGAATGAAAAAGAGGAGAAACACACAGGATCTTTCATGGAGACCTCGGAATAAGTGTAACCCGTTAGTGCCCTACAAATCCGCGGAGAGAATTTGCTGGAAAGGAAGTGGGAGAGAGAGATGCAGATTTGGACAAGAACCCATTAACATGATTTGGTTTGTGTTGCTTTTCGATTGTTCTGTAATTTTCCTTGTTCGTTTCGCTTTTTCCTCCAATTCCACATCAATCTTTTTATTCTCTCCTTGGAACACAAAGGTTGGGGAATTATTGAAGACGAGGGTCGGTCCTACAACTAACTTATCACGCACAGCAAAATCGAAATCACATCAGAATAGGGTGCTCGTGTCAAGAAGGTCAAGGTTCACAGTTGGATTGTTGGTCCCACCTATGCTGATTAAAGCAAGAAATCTCTCTCTCTCTCTCTCTCTCTCTCTCTCTCTCTCTCTCTCTCTCTCTCTCTCTCTCTCCCTGCTTGATGGCTGCCAAAGATGCACGCAATAGAATGTTGGCACATTGCTCGGTATAAGTTCTTAAACATGACATGGCTTGAGAATGTTTGAGCACTCTTTTGGAGCCATCATGTAGATCGGGCCCTTTCGCCCGGGATGGAGATTATTGAATGTTAGACGTCCATTCGTTCAGGCACTAACCGAAGCATGGGAAGTCGCCATACTCTCGATTTTCAAAGTAAAGACAATGAATTAAGGCCTTGAGTAAGAAATCTGTGAGGTGAAGCGATCACATAAAAGTCGAAGATAGAGGCCCAGACTGGAAGGGGCAGCCCTTAAGCGGTCACTAAGGCTTGAAGTAACTTTTTCTCGTTTCGTCAGAAGATGAGAAGGCACGCTCCATACTTCCATCGTATTGTTAAATAACAATGGCCGGAGAAGGTGAATCCGACAGTTTTGACCGAGCCTGGTCCATGAACGGATATTGGAGGAGCTTCTCCATGATTGGAACAACTTATTAGGTAAAACAAAAAACAAAGTAAAAACACCACCACAATGAAGAGTTCCCTACCCAAGTTATAGAAGCAAATATACAGATAAAGCACCGAAAATAGAAAGAGAATCATCTCGCATTGAGGAGACAAAGAAGACATTTCTCTACAACTTATTCATGTAGTTCAGCGTACATTGCCATAAAAATAAAAATCTTAAAAAAGAATGAAAGAACCTACCAGAGGGGAAGCAGCACGTTAATCAGAGGGAACAAAATATACATCAGCTAAAAATTAAAACACCAATCCAACCGTAAGCTTTGCTGGAAGGTTACCCTGCCCAAGAAGCGAAAACAACCCCCGGCCCAAGAAACCCAAGAATCGTCATTCGGTGCGTCACCTCCTATTTATGAGGCTTGCACAAAGAATATGAATTTTTATCCTAATTGAGGTTAATGTGTTCTCGCTGCTCCCAAATCAATCTTCTTCTGTGTCGTTAGAACCCCATTAGAGAAACAAATGTTAGCAGAATCAGGCTCTAGAATGTGCTGCAGTAAGGCAAGACCAAATTTTCCCTTCGCTTTACAAGACCTAAACTTTTCTGAGTCCAAACCTAACCTTTAATCCAACCTTCGCTCTGACCCTAACGACGATGGGCATCTGACTTTAAGGCGCTTAGGACCAATCTCTAAAGGGGGAGGTTCCCTGATGGCCTTTCCCAACTCATATTGGAATCCATCCTTTGATTGGCGTTCAGCCTTGTTCATTACTTCCTCATTAGACAATTTCTTGAACTTAATAGATATTACAGAAGATCCTTTAGCAAACCTGTCCCTGGAACTGGTTCCTGGAGTTTCCCTGTGATGAGCAGATACACCAACGCCATATCTTGCTTCATCAGACCTGTAACAATGCGACTGCATGAACTGCCGATGATCAGATTGTTGTTTTCTCAATCGCTTCAATCCCTGCATTTACATGGACAAGCCCAGAGGAAAATTTCAATATCAAATGTTGGCGTCCAGCATTATCACTATTCTGAACTCATGAAAACATCAATAAAAAGAGACATCGATAGAAGTTATAAACCTATTTGCGAGTGTCATAGCATGACCAAAAGTAACAACAATTTCAGCTTATCATTCGAGATACTGACATTAACAAAGGACAGTGTCTCCAACATGTGAAAGACCTCGCTTATTCATGCCTTTGGCAATGATTAGCAAAAATGAACATCAACACCCTGACATAAGAGGGAAGGTATGCAGTTGTTCCACGAGCACTTGAATGCTAATCTTCTAATCAGTATGTCTAATGTTTGTTCCTAAGCTACACTCAACAAATGAATTATCACAATTCCAGGCAAACTAATCAACCAAATAAAATGTATCAAACAAAATGAATCAAGACCTATCCTTACTTCCAACAGACTGTAAAACCGACACAACAACAAACAACAGGAAAGAATAGCACAGGAGATACTCTCAGAACAAGTTGCACTGGAGATTGAAATTACACCTGGTGTCCAGAATGCAACGATGGCAAGGGATCATGCGTACTCCTCTTCTCCACTTTCACAGACGAGCGTCGTTTAACCCTGAATATCTCTGTATCAGAGTCATCACTATATTGACCAGAAAATGGCCTTCTTGCTGAGTCGTGGAGTCTATCCTGATGGGCACTCGTGTAATCATCATATGACAAAGAGGAGACAGACAAATCACAAGCATCGCGAGAGAGATTTTCACAAAGTTCATCAGAGTTAAGAATTGGAGTCTCGAAAGCATGATGCCCTGCATCCTGCACATGATTAACCAGACTAAAGATCAGAGGGCTGACACCTAATAATAGAAAATAATGTTGTACCACCAGCAGTCAGAAGCTTATCTGTGACTTCCTAAATTATACATTATACAAGATAAGAAATATGGGAATTAATATATTAATCTTACATCATTCATAATAGATGAGGTTTCAACCGGCATCGAATTTGCATGAGTCGGATGGACTGAGGAGAGGTATGGTTGATGCATTTCAGGTTCCAAATCTCTTCTCCCATGGATAAGTTTGGGTTCTTTCTCGATACAGTTGAACTTAAGTGACTCATCATGAGCGTCTAGAGGAAGTGGATGTTCAGACTGTATGCCACAATAAGGGAAGTATCTTTCCTCACAACTGCCATTTAGTAAATTTGGAATAGAAAACAATTCCTTATCACTGCCTTCATCCCAACGGATATCCTCCAATATCTGCTCATCCTGCTCAAACTTCTTGGCTGCTGCCTCCAGTTCTAATATATGATCCCTCACAAAAAGTGTATAATTGCTTCCACATAGAGATTTTAGGGATTCAATATCTGAAGAAACCATTGACAATTGCAATAAGCCATCAAGAATCAGAAAACAAGACAGAGGAAGTCATCAGCCAAAAGCAATGATGAAGAAGCAAAGAGTACCATGACGTAGGCAAACGAGATGGGAATGACAGGCACAGTTGATATATGCTACATAGCAGTCGCGCTTGCATAGACTACAGACAACTGTTCCATGTGAAACTGGTAGTGCACCAGAGCATGACCTTGATTTCATTAAATACCAGCGAACACGATGCTGAAAGCGCATCAGCTTCACAAAAGAAATCTGTATACTGCGGTGTGATGACAAGTCTGCAGAGGAGTAGTCTAAATCTCCAAGCTCTGTGCTTGCATAGAGCTGCATTGCTTCTTTACAGAGGAGCTCTTCATGAGGAAGCAAGGGAACCCTGTTTAGAAGTGCATAGCGCTTGCTAGCTATGGCTCCGAGAGAAAACCAATCACCAAGTGCGAAGTTCACTGCCTCGCCACAATTGAAACCTAAATAGTTGAAGCCCTATTAGTGCAACTTGCATAATAAAATAAAATAAAATAAAAACCATACAAGTCTTGAGCTCAGAGTTCCTTTTCTCTGCTCGATGCATGGATCAAATTCGCACGTGCAAACATGCACTTCCATGTGCACTTGTGTGCAAATTTGCATGAAGGAGAGCCAGGGACACAACTGTCTAATTATGCATCAAATCAAGCTAAGTTGTTACAATATCTTACCATGGCTAAATCCTGCATGATATGCTCGTGGGAACGTTACAACAAACTCCCCAGGCTTCTGAACTGCTTTGAAGACTGGGACGTCGTGTTCTAACAAAATATTTGGGGGAAATAGAGTTGTTTTTCCCAAAAGTAAGTCAAAAGCTCCGTCCTCACCATTGGCAGATAGAATATCAGTGGTATAAACATGCTCCTTAACTACCTTTTCAAAATCCAAAGCTGCATGACCAGGAACTCCATACCAAGTTTTAGAAGCTCCACAATGGTGATAATTGATGCTGCAAGCAAATGGTGAAGAAGATAATCAGTAGAAGGGAAAAAGTCAGAAGAAGATACTTGGAGAACTGAGGAAGAAGTAATTCCAAAGTGCTGGAGCATTAACCATTACTTATACCTGTACAAGTAGTGATCTTCCACGTGCCATGCAAACATACTAAAGAGCATTCCGATGTAAAGCATGGGATCAGTCACTCCCTAGAATAACCACTACCCATAAGGACCAGATGGTAATAGACATAAGGATGACAGAAGAAGGTAAGTTAAATTGGTACCGGGATTGCCATTTCCAGCAGACGTAAAACAGACTTTGGCAAGCGTGAGAGATTCTGTAAGCCAAAACGAAGTGAAGTTAAGACGAAGACTAAATAGGCCAAGCCTGTAAGCATGCAAAGTGTCTTCAATACACGAGGAGACTGAGTATAGATAGCATAGTACGATCACTGAATATGCTTTAAATGGAAAACACCACATTAAACTTTAAAGAAAAAGATTAGAAGATAGCAAGTGAAAATTAGATCCTCACCTTCAAGTTCCATTTACTACTTCCAAGTGGGTCAGTGTCAGAAGATGAGAAGGCACTGCCATCAACATCACATGCATATTCAACAGTTTCTGTCTTTCCACACGCGATTTCTTGCCAAAATTCCTTTTCCATGTATGTGGCTGGAAGACATCCCAAACTTTGATATCTTCGCGCAAAAACCTTGTTTGCCATCTTCTCAAAATCCCGAAAAGAATAATTCCTGAATGCAAATATGCACTTGTCAGCATAGAGATTAATGGACAGGAGGGCAATTTGGTAAACACTGTTCAGCATTACAAGAAAAATGACCTTCCACTCATGAAAAAGGTAACCCTGTCGTCAGAATCCCACTCGGCCAAACGAAGAGGTTGTACTCTAGTCGTGAATTTGAATGCAGCTTTCTCCCTTGTCAATACAACCCCAGCAGGGACAGAAGCACTTAAAGGACAAATAATTTTGCATATACCTAACAGATTAGCAAAGATGTGGTAAGAGAAAAATAAAGTACAAATTCCAAAATTCTTAGCAAAGGAAACAGGATGGACTTGAAATAGCAAACTATATAACACCATAACTTCAATGTTGAGCAGCTTGTAACACTCGACGTAAATAAAGTACATCCATTAAACTGGTAAGTTGCACAACTTGACATTTGTTGCTTTAAAAGCAGATCTCCAAAAAAGTCATGCAGGTTTCAAGTCTTGATACCTTTGGACAAGAATAAGACAAATATTGAGCCTACTCACATTCCCAATACATTATGTGCACACACACACATATCAGGTTCAGGTGGAACTAGGCATTCCCGACATCTCCATGATTGCTTTCTTACACATGCTACTTTAAAGTGCCGAGCTATAAATTATTGATCCAAAAACATAATGACATTGCACAGCATGATATTACAAGAAAAAAACATGATGCACACACCTAGTATACCTCTCTAGCCACTTTGTATAAAGCCCAGTGATCAATGATAGAATGATATATATTCCATCTCCACCAGGCATCTTTCAGTCTTACATTCTGGCCAATTACATAGTAAAATAACCATTTCCTCATCAGCTAACAACACAGTAATGAGACAACTGTAATGTGGGAGGTACATCATGACTGGCATTTTAAAGATCCTTAGTGTTCCACCACAGTTAATGGTGGCAATTCTTCATTTCAAAACCTTCATAGTATCTTGATCTGCCACAGTGGAGTTATTTTGTACCATAGGCAGATCCCAATCCTCAGGACAAGCCAAGACAGCAAATCTGAACACAACTATATATTGTATTTGCCGATACATTCAACATTACATGTTTTCTGATCTCGATACTAGAATAACAACACTGCTTTCTCTTGATTCACCTCCAATTTCAAAACTTTTGCATCTTCAATGAAACATTTGTAGTACCAGATCAAGTTAATATCATTCAAACCCCTTCCACCTACATATGTTGCGTCTGTGCTTCTAAAGTTTATGGAAAAAAGAAATGCTGCTGAACACAACCATAAGAATCTCACTGGACCAGTTTCCACCCCAAGAAACTCATTTCAGCCAATGGTACCAATGAGCTCAGGCAGAGAAGATGATGGAAAGAAGCGACCCATAACTACATACATGGCGTGCAGGCTAAATTGTGTGACCATCTCACTTCAACCAAGTTATCTTCACGAAAAACACAGCGGAATTTTTCGTTAAAATTGTCCATTTATATGTTTACATTCTGATTATTTAAAACCTATGCAATAATAAGGTAGAATGAACATACCCTTCCGTGAACAACTGGATTTCGCAAAATCCCAATTTGAAAAATTCAAAAGAAGTTCAAGTTGTCCAAGCAATTTACCATATCTTGAAGCCTCTGGAGCTATCTTTTGCAAGTAAACTAGAGGATCTTCAAACTCCTCCTTTGATGGATAGTAGACAGGACACTCCGGAATTTGGTTGGTCCATTCCAAATCATTCATACAGAACTTTTCTACCTTCCGCTTTGGAAATATATCCTTCCCAGTTGAAGCCCCGTGTGATGGATGAAGTGAATTGGGATTACCATGTATTCTCACGCCACATGAAGCTGAAGCTCTCAGTGCATCTCCTCCACTTCTATTCATTACATTATGCAGACCATCTGTCTCCATCACACATTCAGTTTTCATTCTCTGAAGCCTTTTACGCTTCAGGAACTCCAAAGCATTTGAAATTTCTCTAGACGGGCAAACCCTTCCTTCCACCTGCATGAAGAAAAATAAGTGTACAAGATGAAACGAATGAATGGGAAAATCAAAACCAAGCTCAAACAATCAATCCATTGGCACCGGTTAATGCAAAAGGCAACAATTCGGAGAATCAGAACCCCATGCTAACTAAATTAATCAAAAGGGAAAGTGCAACCGAATATTGAGGAGAACACCAATCACACACAGCTCTATATGGCACGGCACGGAAGTACCACGACCACAATCTAAACATTGAATGGGGAAAAAAAAGTCACATTCTAACCTAACTTATGAGCTTCAGGATATGACAGAAAAAACCAATGTAATTTGTACTGTTAAGAAAGTAGTAAAGGAATCATGTCATTCACAAAAATTCTACTAGTTATAATCACTCATCAGTTAATTCCAAGAAAAAGTAAATGCGAGCTTAAAATGGCAGTTGAGAGTGTAGTCATGGGGTGCGATGAAGAATGATCCCCGTTGCTCGTCAAATAACCTAACACATGCTTCACATTGCTTACAGGATGACTAAATACCCAGTCAAATCCTCATTAATGTCCACTAGCTCTCCCAGAAGGAGCACAGATGTCAAACAAGCTAAAAAGTAAATTCGTCCCGAAATTCATGCTTCCAGAGAATATTTGTCAGTTAATACAGACTAAAACATGGCAGGATGCAAAGTAAACTTCGATTAAGCAAAGCGTGAGCATCTGATATTAAGGAGACCGATAGCCACCGCTTGTTTCCCCCAAATGGTACGGAATTGGCTGTGGTCATAAAACAACAGGAAAGGTGTAATTGCATTGTCTTAATTTTATCCACCTAAAATACAGGACTGGTCAAACCCATCTGTTATCCACCTTAACAGTCATCATCCCACCTTCTACATTAACGGGTCCCTAAAAAGAGTTGAATTTCCTCGCGTTCAAGCACAGACGCCACCGTATAATTGACTCGCATCTTCATAGGTATTTTTTGTGCACTTGCTGGGTACATATCAGGTAAACACGATACTTTCTCGGAAGGAGATCTATTTCCCAGAAAATGACACGTTTCCGGAAAGAATAAAAACGTAAGGAAATTACAAGTTCGCTGTTTATTAAGAAGTCCTGATTATTAATTAGTAAATATTTTCTGGAGATGCCCAAGGCGCATTCAGATCAAACGGGCTACAACAATTAAATAATAATGGACTTCGTCAACGGGAATTCCAGAAACCCACTGTGAATGCACAAATTCAAGAGAAAATCCGTTTCTTCCTGTTGAAAAGTAAAAAGCATTGGCCCAGGATCTGGACCGTGAATGGGAGAACGAAGGCCCGTCAAATTTCATTCAGAAGAAGAAACAAATCTCATAATGCAAACTGCAAAAGCAAAGCCAAAAAAAGAAAAGAAAACAGACGGCTGACATACCATCTCATCACGGAGTCGGTATCTGCGGGCCTCCGTCCTTCACAAGCCTCACCGAACAAACAGCCAACGAGCAAAAACCGAGATCAAACGCCAGAAACAAACCCTAGATCACGATCCCAACCTCGCCGAGTCCACCACGCGTCTCGAAACGGCCTCAGCCTCGCCACATTCTAGCGAACCGCTACGGACGCGAGCCCACCGTTACGGACGGGGAGATCCGGGGCATTCCCTCCACGGAGCCGAGCAATCCGCCGGGAACCAAGCCGCCACCAATGGCGGAGAAATCGAGCGGCCTCACCAGCGGAGGACGAGGTTCACCGGGAGGAAGAGCGGCTTCCGGCGACGGGGAGAAGGTCCCGCCGGCGAAGTATTATTGGCGAAAGAAAAATTATAACAAAAAAGGAGGAAAAAATAGAATTGGAGGGAGCGAACAGTGGAGGAAAACTAAAAAGCAGAGAAAAGAGGAGGCTTTGGAAAACCGAAAAAGAGCGCTGAGGCTATAATTTATAGTTTTATATACTCCGCCATGGAATTGCTTTTTCTGCTGCCAAAATTAAATAAATAAATTCTCCCGTCCTTTTCTTTCTTTTTTTTGTGAGGAAGTTTCATTTCACTCGAGAAAAGTCTCCTCGTTAAAAAAAATTTTAAGAGAGAGAGAGAGAGAGAGAGAGAGAGAGAGAGATTGTTTTTTTAAATTGATTTATTTATTATTGAGATAAAGAGTGGGAGTGCGTGAAGGAAAGTGGTGGTTGTTAGGTGGTTCAACCAAACGCTTTGCCGGCCAGAACGCGTTTCGTGACCCCAAAAAAAAGAGAGAGAGAGAGAGAGAGAGAGAGGGAGAGAGAACGAAACCCCGTTTCGCTGCCCTCGTGAATTGACTGTTGGGCCCCCGGGGGTACCACGTTATCACGCACGCGTACCACGCGGGGCCGCGGCGGCGGCCGGGAGGTATGGAGGGGCGTTTTCGGCAAAGCGCGTGGACGGCGTTACCGAAGTGGTAAGCGGTTCCCCTGTTTCGGTCAGAGAAAAGGGAAGGTGGCTGGAAGCGGGGGCAGGAATAATCACGTGCGGCGCAACGACGCGACGGTACGAAAGGAAAGCGAGGATCCGAACCGTCCATTTCCCACGGCTTTGATCGGTTCAACGGGGCCCGAGTGTGTTGACCGCGACCCCCCTCCGTGATAATCATAACCGCCTGGCGTACGTCGCCGTCGTTGGGAACTGCCGATCTGTATCGGAGCGCTTTTGCCTCCCGCTTGCCTTCCCAGTTAGTTAGCCCTCCCTTTCGGGAATGACGATATTCTCCTTCCCCGCATAAAGATTCGCCCTTTCCACATGCGTCTCGACTGGGACCCTCTCTCGTCACGCAAACTTTCAAAGGGATATAATTTGATTTTTTTAATCCAAATATTAACCGCAGTTATCCTCGCCAGGACAATTTACGTGACAAATCTTTTTACGCTTTGCAAAACCTTTTGTGTATCATAATACTATCGACGTATCTTTATTTGATTATTAAGTGGGTTCTTTTCTTTATACACGAGAGCATGTCTATTTTGTGCCGATTTCTAAATTACACCATCATTGGTAGCCTTGCTAAGTGATTGAATATTGAAAGACTTAACACTTAATTAAATCGAGCTTATTGGATGGGGCCCATTGACTTTACTCAAATGATTCGATGGTCACGGATTAACTTAGTAGGTCTAATAAAATGATTAATTTAACTCGTTAACCCCTAAAGTTCGTGCAACGAGTCGAGGGTTACGAAATATTCAAAATTTAAAAAATGGCGGTGCGAGGGCTTATTCGAATCTTGCAGATTGCATGCCGATTATATTTTAAATTTGGATCGCATGTGCGTGTCAAAGCCATGGATATGATCGATTGTGGAACTTGCAAATTGTACCAAGGCACTCCACTCGTCGAGCTCAATACTCGTACCCCTAAATTATTGGGAAAAGATTATTGGATCCATTTCGTGGGCACGCGAGAGAGACAGAGTTCATATTTGAAATCTCCCACCTATTCTTAATCTAATTCGATACATTTATCAATTAAATAAGATAATAAATAAATACTATATTACACTCCTTATGATTCAAATGCATCTCATCGCAAAAGTTTATTATTCATAAAGTTACGTTTTCTTTCGATTATCCGTCATTTTTAACATTACATTTCAAAAAGAATATATATATATATCTTTCAATTTTAGCATGTTGTAAAGAGGTGGAAATGTTCATCAATGCTCGTAAATACAAATTGAGTTTCCTCTCTCGACTCGTGATATGACCATTCCGCTGTTCCTACATTAATTCGAGAGCGTACATCTTCAAACAGCATTCGTTCGAGTGCTCTCGTATTTAAATTCGTCATTCCCATTGTTCTTTTCTCGTTGAACTTTTCCTACGCGCGTACGTTACAAACACTCTGACGTTTTCAACCCTCAAGACTCCCGCCCTTAGAATTTAATTACTTAAATACATCGGTACTTATTTTTTGCCGTTTCACGTATCAAGAATTTCCTCGTGTTCACGAAATTGCCAGCCGAGGGCAGTCTCGGCAATTCGCGGCTCCCACTCTGCTCTCCGTGATGGCCAAAGCGAACGGCCCCACCCGCGACGTGGCCGCGCGTGACTGGAGGGGCGTGCGCTGTCCGACACGTGGTTGGTCTTCCTCGAAGAACGAGAAGCACGGGGCGGGCGCCGGGAGGGAAGCCTTCGCGCCCTGCGCACTGTGCGCCTTTCAGCAGCTGGCGGTTACCCAGCGCTGGGGCCCGTCCCCGGCCTTTTCGGCTGTCACGAGGAGGCGCCACATTTGCGCCTTTCCAAAGGCGCCCGGAACAACCGGCGGACCCGGTTGCCGGTTGACGCGTCCCCACTGAAAACAAAGAAAAAGGGACTCTCTCTCTCTCTCCGGTCTTGATTGGGCACGGGCCTTTTTGTTACGCGGAGGTTGGTCTAATGATTAGCCGCGGAACCGGTCAGCGAAAGCGAGGCTCGGCGCCGACGGAACCTCTCGAACGTCCTCGACTTGGACGCCGAGTCAAACCTCGGCACTCGGCGGAAGCTTGGTCTGAACTTCCTCTGTCCTTTTATTTAATTTACTCGAATTATTTCCAGGATTCGGGGTTCGCGAAGGGCCCGATCCGTGCGGGGGGTATTTGCGTAAATCCGGCTCTCCCCACGGGGCGCGCCCCTAGGAAACGATGGGTACGGCTAACGATTCGCCCTCGCGAAATTTCCGGGAAATGACAATAATGGCCGGCGGAAGCGCGCGTAATCACCCGAATGCCTTTTTTGTCGCGCTTCGGTAAATTTCTTTTCGCCTTTTTGTTGGAGGACCGAGACTCCGGTCTCCTTCCTTGTACCACCAAAGAGAAGAGAACAACCGGTCGTTACTAGAGCCCGGAACCCGTCTCGGGTTTTCTTTTCCCAAATATTAACTTAAGGCGCATTTAACGATTTCTCGGTTAATTATTTTTCTTCCTTTTTCCCACATTCAGACTCCTCGATTCAAAAAACGCTATTGCAGCTCGAGTATTTCCGTTTGTTCGGTACCGATAGCCGTGTTGGATGATCACGTTCGGTAAGATAGGGGATTCAATTTAAATCTCGAATCACTCGAGACCGCTCTTGCAAATGCTATAAGATAATCCCAAACCATGCCTATGGCGAGGTAAACACACGCCCAAAAAAAAAAACTGTGCTTTCAAAACTCTTAACATGTGCATCGACGCACAGATAACACATACATGAGAACGTGTAAATCTAAATTTCTTCATGATAATAAAAAAAAAAGCGAATGATATTTACATTATAGCGAATAAGTTAATGATTTTTAACGACGTGAAAATGATTTCGAAATATTTACGCGACATTGGATGTGCTCTGAATTGAGGTACATTTGGAAGGTGGGAAACTATTCGGTTCAATTTTTTTTAAATTGGGAATTCGAAAGTACTCGTCGAAGAAAATCCAATAATTAAAAAGAAAAAAAAAGAGAGGGCGGAGAAGAAGGGGAAAGGGCATTTACGGAGGAGGGGAAGTGAGGGGTGCAGCTGGAGGAGTTATGGGAGCGCATTGATGATGATGCGGTCACATCCAATCCGACGCAGGAAAGTGGGGAGGACAGGACAGGGAGGCTGCTGGAGCTCCAGCTCCAGACGCAGTGTTTTTTAATTGACGACGGTCAAGACCGGCTTCAACGACGGGAGATTTCCCGAGGCACAAAAAGCCCCGCAAAAGCTCCGGAACTTCTTGTCCTAAAAGCCTCGGGGGGCTTCATCGATAATGGCAAACTCTAGACCCTGCTCTCTCTCTCTCTATGGCGGTGTCTTTTGCTGCCCAATTCATCGCTTACGTGAGATTACTTAAATAGCTTAATCTTTTAGGATAATGAACGGTAATTTTATAAAGTTTTCACAGGAAGTCAAAGCGATAGGATCGGACCTTAAGCTTTTAGGACAGTCGGTAATCTTACAAAATTTGAGATAATTAGATCATCATTAATCCTTATGCTTGCATTCGAAATGCAATGCGATCTTTTCTTTTCTTTTTCCCTGAATTCTAACATGACGTGCTGATGCCGAATATTTCATGCGTGCTCAATTTGGTCCACGAATATCCGAAAGTGTTTCGCCACGGTCCATGGAAGTTCGATTAATAAATGAGATGATACTTAATATTTCTGTATTCTGTATTGTTCGCGAACTAAATTCCAGCAAAAAGCATTTCACGTTAGAATTCCAATAAATTAAAGGATCAAATATCACATGGCACGGTGGATCAAAAGATGCGTTGATATGACGAGCTCTTTCCATTGCTATCCTCAAAAGATGCGTTGCCTAAATCACCAAGACTTTCCCCTTCTTTATCTTTCTTCCCCTTCCTCGTATGTGTAAAATGCATTTATTTAGCCGACTAACTAATCAATGATGAGTACTTCGAAATGTGTTTTTCGATGACACGAAGGACCCGGCTTGGCATAAAGGAAAAACTATTTTGGCGTATCGCTTTCATCGGCCTATCTCAACGTGATGGCATTGTTGCGTAGAAAATTGATTTCTCTTATGATCACATCAATTCCGATATTTGATAGGACGGCTGTAGTGAGAAAATCACCTGATTTGGAAACTGAACTGGAAAGTAACCAGATCATGTGATCCAAATCTGGGGTTGACTGGGTGTTGGCCCTAGTGTAGGGCAAGGCGTCTTCTAGATTAGACCTCGAAGATAACGAGAGCTGTGATTTTGACCCCCCCTCGCCGGAGTTACCCGTCCGGCCGGACATAAAAGGATGCTTCACTCGACGATTCAATCATGCAGAAAAAAAAAGCCCCACTTATCCTATCCCCCGGATGGTCCCATTCCATCCACATAAAATACTACGTCGCCCCTTGGAAAGAACTAATCCCCGTGGAATCTGGCCGGGGAGTAGGTATCCCGCACATATGTCCAACGCCCCTTTCCACGCGACACATAGTCATTCCTGTTCACGGACACAAGCTGACTCGTGTAATCCACCGATTCGAGAGGCCCTCCTCGGATCGACAAGGTGACGATGCCCTGGTTTTTTTTAATGAGGAAGAGGAGAGTTGGTGATCCGGAGAACGAATTCCTCGTCCGGGTCTTCAGTGGAGTCATGATCAGAAAACGTGTGTTGGTGTCCCACAGGTGCTGGACATTTGGACAAGTTTCTATTCTTTAGTTATGTGCGGATCTTTCGATTCATGATTCCTCCCCGAAAGAAAAAGGTCGCGTTGATCTTGGAAAGAAAGACTCTAGGAACCCTTTTTGGCAAATTTTGGCATCCGCATCGAATGGACTTGGCACTTTTTTCTCGGAACCGTGCAATTTGGCATTTTGAGACGAACACTCCCGCCAACTCGAGAAGATCGGAATACCCACTTCAATCGACGAATTTCGGTGCTTGGGATGCCAATTGATTGGTTTCGGGTAGCTTCGAGACAACCAACTAGATAAATCAAACTAAAACACAAAGTCAAATAGTTAAAAAAAAAAGGAGTGAATTTGGAAGTTCTAATGTTCTAGTATCCTAGCCTTAGGAATAGCGACATATACCACTCGAATAGCCCTCTATTTTTTTTTTGAACTGTGTGCGATTTTCCTTCGACGGCAAATCTGAGTCAATTGCGTTTACAGCAGGCGACTTGACTTGAAGACCGTCCGATTTTACATCGGATGGGCTCCCATTAATATGTTTTTTTTTTTTGCATTTTTCCTAGCCGTCTGATTCATATCAAATTGTTGCCCTGACATACATCACATAAGATGTACACCATGCAATATGAGTCCTCGACAGCATGCACGAAGGCAAGTTTCATGTTTATCCATTTATTCATTCAGGCCGTGAATACTAATATTAAGTCGACGACTCAAATTAATTATCTCCTCTTAAAATGGAAAAAAAAAAAACCCAAAAGAAGCAAAAAGAAAGCTCGGCCATATGGAGACAGTAACAGCCTTTTCAAATTCAATGACGACGTACCCCCTTCCTGACTTTACGTTGACAAAAGTTTCGCACTCCATTACGATGGTGCGAGATAAAGGTTCATCCTCTTTCGCAAATCGATCACCTAAAAAACGTTTCTCTTTTAAATAATCATTTATGCCGCGGATCGTTCGTTTCTTTCAATTAAACAGGCGGAGCTCGAGATTCTATTAAACCGACGAGATAATCTCGGGAGAATTTCGTCACATCTCGTAAGTCAACATGTTGCCCTAATTAAACGGCTAATCAGGGCCTTTTGCTAATTAATCAGGGAATTACCGCGACTGATGAATAAGCCCCGTTTGATCAACCGGCCGTTGACTTGGCGCCGTGGGCTCACATGGCGTTAATGATTGGTTGCGTATGCTCATCCGCTTCCACCCATATATATTGCCAATCGTTTGGTCATCCAATCATTAGGCGTTTAACAATCCAAAGACAGTCGAGCAAAATACGTATCGGGGTCGTATTTCGACCCGAGATACATGACCCGGTCCATTTGATTTCACGTTCTTTCCCTCTTTTTTTTTTTTCTCGCGCATCTGTCGACTGTTATGCAATAGAATTGTTCTTATACGGGAACTTCGAATTTGGATATGAGGTATTCCCTGCCTCGCAAGCAAGCTTCACGATCTCCGTCGCTTTTCTTCCGATACGTTAGGTAAGTTGTGACAATCGGCTAACGTCGAAATCAAGATCGAGCTTGATCCGACGGCTCTCGACCGGTCAACGGCGGCATCTAAATTTGCGTTCCATAACCGTCGAATGGAGTGCGGACGGGTCCTAGAGACGGCCTTTTGTTTTTTTTCTTGTCCGAGGAGAAGTAATTCGGCGCTGCTCGCTCCTTGGATTTTCATGGGACGAAAAGCAAAAGTCAATTGCGTGAGCCGAGCAATTAGCACGTGCTGAAAGAGGGAGGCTGCGATGGCGTCGAATCCCCTTCGTTTTCACGCTCGGCCGAAAGTCCGAGTCCAGATGCAGGCGCTCGCGTCTGGTCGGCCGGGCGGCCGGGCGGCCAGCCAGCCAGCGCGGAAAAGATGGAGAATCCTCGCGAAAGCACTACCGTCCGACGACAAGGGCCGACGCTAGAAATTGGAATCTTACCGAAAGTGGTCGAGCCCTTGACCCTAAGGCGCCCGCCATTTCACTCGAACTTTCACGGATTACAAAAAGGTGAACATGTCTATATGAGGTGGGGGCGATAGGCCCGCTCGAGATGAAAATGTTACAAAAGAGTATTATTGGATCTTGTGGTCCACCTTTTACTAGTGCGATTTCCATAATATGTATAGCCATGTATGAGGGCACATCGATTGAGGTAAATTTCATAGGAACTTCGAGACTTTATGGATATAAAGCGGAAGAAGTTCTCGAACGTTACTCGTTCATCTTTATCGAGAAAATTCGGTACCTAATCAATTGAACTGTGTGTAGCATTTCAAAACATGTTACTTTCTTACCACCAAACGCCACTAGTTCACCGATGGATGATTATAATCTTCGCGGTGTATTTTAGATCTTTATTGAGTAGGGCAATAGCTACGGCTCAAATCGGATATTTCGCGATCGCCGGAAATGGATCGTCCATGGCGGTCGCCCCTTTCCACCCGGATAAGAGAAAGAACCCGGAACAATCCCGCGGCCGCGGTTTCCATCTGTCAGTCCCTCTCGGGACCAAAATCTTTTGAATCTTCTCCAAGCTTCAAATTTCAAAACGATCCCCATACCCATCAAGTTCACCCTTTTCTTGTTCCGGTCTCCCCCTCACCGCCGACAGAAAAGAAAAGCAGAGGGGTCGAATTGCTTTCGCTTTCGCTTTCCCTTTCTCTTCTCCGGTCATACGTATGCATGTATGTATTTCTGAAAAGTAAAACTCGTTGCCCGTCTTTATTCTTTCTGCGCTGGCCCATCAATAGCCAATGAAAGCCGGACGAGAAGCGAGAGAGAGGAGGAGGAGGAGGAGGAGGAGCGAGAGGTTCGTGGCCGAGGAAGCCACCACGTCAGGCGGCACGACCAAAAGCAGGAAATGCGAAGGCCCCCGCCGGCCAACTTCTCCACTCGAATTTGCCGGGGCCGCCACATAAAAGAACGCCTGGGTCTGAACATAAAAGAAGAAAAAACAAATCTGGAGTGGGTAAGGTATCACCACATCATTCAGCGCCACGAGTCTGAATATAAGATTCACCCCATTTGCGCATTGCCCTGCTCGTTCATACCTCAACCTCCCCTTTCCGCCTTATTTAATCGTTTCTTTTTCTCCCCTTACTTTTTGCTCGCGACATAAGAGGGCCAGCTGGTTTCCCTCACTCAAGTTGATAATGCAGATAGAGAGCATTTGCACCTCGAGATTCCGCCATCCGAGTGGCAAAGCTGTACATCTTACTTTATGTTTTTAAGCACGTTGGATCGTAATGCTGTCGCGGATTATCATGCTCTAATCCCACTCCAATCAAGATAAGCCGCCGATTTTTCCCCTCCTCGAGGAACCTAACCCGGGTGAATTTGGATTAAAGATTAGACAGCAAGTGGGTCTGGGGACGTGGGCCTCGGTTCGGAGCCGGGTCAACCCATTGGCGCCCGCGGGATTTTCCCAGCTATACTCAATAGAACAGTAACCCGCTCAACGTCTGTCGAATCAATCTGAGAAAATGGAGGGATTTTCCTCGTGATTTCCTTGTTTGGGAGATGGGTTGGGTCCGACGCGACGTTCTGTCCAATGAATAGAATTTTGTCCGGAGGTGCGGGGAGATGACGAGAAAGTAGGAGGAGGGGCGGGGGCGTCTTCGCTTTGACCGACGTGTTATTAAATAGCGACGGTGTTGGGGGTTAGGCCGAAGACCGGCGACTTCAGCCGGTTGAATTTCAACATCATCTTTTTCTCCCCCCATTTTCCGGCCTTCTTTGAACGAGTCCAAATTGCGACCTCGGCGTCTTTACACCCAGTCAATCCCTCCCTAAAACTAGATCCCAACCAGCACACGTGCTCCAAATCGATTGGCCAAAAGCGCGAGAGATCTGATTCGACGGCACCCTGGTTTTCCTGTTTTTGCTTTTGGGTTCTTCTTCTTTTCTTGATCGCCAAGTACGTGGTTGTTTCGGCTTAAGATGGTGAACGTTTCGGGGATTTCCTCGAGCAGAAGGTCTCTTGACCATGCCATGAACTTTGACTCCATATTTTTTCCAGCGTCGACCTCCCGCCCTGATGCGGAAGCACGACGCCAACGCGTCGAATGTGTGGGAGCAATGGATGGTACCGCGGGTTCTACGTGGCTGTGGGCTCAGGCCTGCATGATAGAGAAAACGATCCACCGGGAGATTGACAAAGTCCAGGCCCAAAATGCCAAGCGCCTTCAATGGTTTACTAATAGGAAACTTGGAGCTCCCAAGGCCATGGCTAAGCGTACGCGGTGCCGAAACGATAATCGAGGGTATCGTCGTGCGCCCCAAAGCCGATCTTCCATATGGGGACTCGACCCGGGATCCATCGAAATCGATCCGACTCAGTTTACGTGCGCGCATCTGGTCATATGCAATGATAAGTGGAGGAGGCCCCAGCATTGAGCGTGTTTGAGCGGAGAAGACCCAAGTTCAGAAGCATTGAATTGCATTGAATGGAAAGCACGAAAGCCAGAGTGGGCCGACAAGAGTCAATTCCCGAACCAACCACCCCATTTGCTGCTCGCTGGCGAGGACGCCGAAGGGGTCATCCAATCACCCAACACACATCCTCACCACGGAGCAAAAACCATGGGGTCAATCTCTGGTGCGCTCTTGACTCCTCCTTACCACCCACTTTTCAAACTTGTCTACAATTACAACAGCTGCTGCTGCGACACCATAGTTCCCTACTGAAATCTGCCCTCGGAAGAAGGAAAACGAAATGAAAAACCAAACCCCACCTAAGTTTCAACGACATTAGTCTCTCCAAAAAGAAACCAGCGAAACGGACACGAACCTTCATTACTTTAACCCCTTCTAATCTCGTCACACTCACTTACCTTAGCTGTGGCCCAAGTGGTTTTCCCATCATGTCCCCCCCTCTCTTCATTCCCAAAACCCCCTTCATGCTAAAAACCAATCCTTTTGGTTTATTAAATGCTTCAGGGGGGAGATTTTGGGTAGTTTCACGATAGTATGCTAAGCACTGATTTGCTTAGCATCGGTAGGGTCGGGGCATGGAACTGCCACCAGCTCGGCGACATTGCCGGGGGCTGGGGGAGAATTGCCATTTGCAGAGCTGCTGGCGAGGGCGGTGGAGATCTGGTGGACCGCTGCGCAGAGGTGGTTGTTGATGGCGGTGACACTGGAGAGGCTGAGCTTGGCCGTTGGGATTGTGCTGGCCAGGACTTGGAGCCCTACCGTCAGGAGGCACCCGTTGCCTTGAGGACAAGTGTCAGGTCCTGGGTTGTTATCGGTGCCGGAGTCGGATCCGGTTGACCCTGAACTGAAGGGGACGATGGAGAAACCGATAGGGAGGAGAGGGAGGCGGGAAGGGTCCTCGCCGTTCATGGCGAGCTGGATGGAATCGACGTCGATGGTGGAGTAGACGACGAGGCTGCCGGAGGGGTCGGTGCAGCTCTCCTGCAGCATTAGCTCCACGTGTTGCGATGAGTTGCTCGCCACCTGCATGGCATGGTTGGGGATCATTATGTCTCTCTATGAAAGAAAATCGTGAACTCGATGGTTCTAAAATTTAAATTACCCATTAGATGAATGCGTGACTTAATGTTTGTCATGCATCAAGAAAAAAAAAGGTCAATAATAGAAATTCGAGGACTAATATTAGTAAATAACTTGTGATTAGTCACTGGTTTTGCTTACATTGATGCGAAGGAGAGAGATGCAATTTCCAGGGTGAGAACCATTCGCAATGTGAGCCACCTCTTGCAAAGAATTCCCATTCGAAAGCACATCTAGCTGAAATCACACAAGGTCAGTTAGGAATTAGTCACAATTATGGTATGTTCGCAACGAAGTTGCTTCCGAAACGAAAGCATACGTGGTGTAATCAAACTAAAGGACCTGAGATCGGCGGCGCTCATCCTTCAGGAGCTCGAAGACATGGTGGTGAGGGTAGGGTAGCCAGGTGGTGGAGACAGCGGCAAGGACGATGCCGTTGGGCTGACCGGGCTCGGTGATTTTCCTGGTGGTGATGCGGACGGTGTTGTCGGAGGAGTCCGAGAGCGCCGTCCACGATTGGCCACCGGAGGTGCTGATGTTGGTGCTGAATGTCCTTATCATCCTCTGAGCCAACCTCATCAGGTTCTTCCTCGCCTCCCGAGATGGTATCACTGCATCGATCCAAAAATGCCAGCACCGTTAACTTTCAAATTCGGCTTTTGCCTCCTAAATTCACATCCTAATTCGCTAATCAAGTTCTCTTGATAAGAGAGGTCATCGACCGAATACATGAGATTAGCCAATCATGTCCCAAAATTCGTGACAGGCCTACTGCAAAACTTAGGTTGGAGGATAAGTCACTGGACCGATGCTCCTATCTCATCCCATGTCTCGGAAAATGATCAGGATGAACACTCAACATACTCTTATCGAGATCCTACTGATATGTATGAAGATCGAAATGCTTCGAATTTATCGAAAGCCGAAGATAAATTTAAATAACCTCCAAGATCGGATATGTTTCTGGCCATGAGGCTCGCGACCCTCTCGCACTGTCTTTGCAAGACCGCCAGCCACCGGTGTGCTCCGAATGCCACTCCGCACTTCACAAGCTGACTAAACAGCGGGTGCGCCGCTTTCTCCTCTATCTCGGCATGCTCGACCCAGGTCACCTGGACAAGACGAACCAACGCAAACAAAACCACGATTAATCGCCAATTCTGTTGCTCAATCTCCAGATCCTTGCGTAATTGTAATATAGACGCAAACTTTTGGGAGTGCTATATTGGCTTGGACGGTCGTTCTATCTATCGGTATAAGTATACGTACATATGCTTAGGTATTAGGCGGGGCTTACCCTTGAGTATCCATTGGGCATGTCTTGAATGATGCAACCGGAAGGCCGTCGTATGTATCTGGGGAAGGAAGGTGGAGAAGCGAGACTGTCGTGAAGGCTGTCCATGGGAAAATCGACGATCCCCCAACTTCCTTCATCCACATTTTGTTGGCAATAACGAAGGAAGTATGTCTCTCGTGTCGGCACCATCGGAGAAAGAACTTGCAATTCTGCGTACATCTAATTGACCGCCACAAAGAAAAAAAGAAAAAATTGTAGTTCTCACAACATAATAAAAGAGATACACTGGCAGAATCAACCGTGTGCACAGAAAATTCAAGGTTTTGTCAGTGAATGATGCGGTAATACGCATGGTTAATAAAACTCAGGACTTGAGTCCTGGAAATGTTTGATCTTAACATAGTAGTTTGTCATTGTTCAAACGAATAAAAAAAAAGTTGATCAAAAGTAAACATGATGAAATGGAAAGAAAGAAAT
Source organism: Melaleuca quinquenervia (assembly GCA_030064385.1). Lineage (NCBI taxonomy): Eukaryota > Viridiplantae > Streptophyta > Magnoliopsida > Myrtales > Myrtaceae > Melaleuca > Melaleuca quinquenervia. The sequence goes on along the minus strand of CM057721.1, from coordinate 15,309,963 downwards.
CTCAGTGAAATTCCCTAATAATCATGGAATGCGCAAAGCTATATAAAGGGAAAAGGAGTTAGTCCAAATAGGTAATTACCAGGTGAAGAGAACCACTTGCATGACCTGAGACGCCTGATGCTATGACTTGAATAGTTTTTGCCCTAGAAACAATGGTGGGAAACAATTCCATCCACTTGCTCTGGCAAAAAGATAAATTATTTTGTCAACTGTCAAGATTAAGAAGTTAATGATATAGCGTGACTAGACAAAGCATCTTAATCCGTAAGAATATAATCATTAAAGAACGCCAGATACGTGTACAATTCACAAGTATTTTGGAGCACTTACAGCATCCAAGAACGCATCGACAAGAGTGACGCTATTCATTATAACTACAGCACTGTCTCTACTAGCTTCTTTCCTGAACTCGTCCGAGTGTTGCTTGTGATTATTGTTCAACGGCCAAGGGAACAACCGTGCATGCTCCTCGAAATTGAGCTCTACCTTTCCCGTCTCGCTGCTCCGGACCCAAAGGGGCTCGGTTGAGAGGCACATTTTCGAGAGTTCCTCCACAGAGGACATGGCGAGCTCTAGGGCGAGCGCTTTTTCATTTTCCATCAGAAGGAGGCCACTGCTTTCGGCCAAGTGGTGTGGAGTGTCTTGTGGCAACAAAGGGATGGGCATGACGTCCGAGCAAGAGGACATGGGTTCCGGGAAATGCCTCGATGGGTAGATGGTCATCTCCAAGTCGAGCGATGGCGGTAAAAGAGGCGGTAGTGGCAGTGGTGGAACTGATTGTATTTGTTGGCCGCTGTACCGTGAAGCTAGACAGCACACACGTTCCAACTGTTGCCATTGATATTCAAAAAGAAAAAGAAGGCATCATTAACATATATCCCCCTTAGGATTGTGGACGCCATGAGGTAACTCATAGGCTCATAAACGTGCTAATTGCCAGTCAAGCAACAACTGTACCTCTTCCTTGAGTCCAGCATTTTCAATCCGAAGCTGCTGCTCATCAAAGCCCATCTCTCCTAGTATCCCTGGGCCTCCACAATTAGGACACACTACGTTGCGCAAGGCCGCTTGAAGCCTGTAATTCTCGTTCTTCAGATTATCATTCTCGGCCCTCAGTATCGCATTATCAGCTCGGTCTTGTTGTGCCTGCATATATTATTATCCAAAAGGAAAACTAAGGAACAGTAAATCGACCGAAGCGAAGTCAGGTATCCATAGACAAAGTGAATGAACTCGAATGAACTTCTTCAACGCAATGTCTAAGCAGAGAGAGATGGTGCATGATCATGTAATTCGTGATGATGTTTAGTTACAGACTAAGGCACCGTACATCACCAAGCTAAGGCCGCTTTTTAGAACTGTAAATTATCCATCAACCAAGCCTACAAAGCTAAGAAAACTCCATTGCTTCGTGATTCCATGTTAGTCAGTCACGTGAACAAACATTAGACGACATTTTTTCCTCCAAGCAACCCTGGAAGTTTACAAAGCATTTACTCTGTACAGGTAGGGTTTTTATTGCTGCAGCAGCTAACATTTATTGAGTATCCATTACAGTCTGTAGCGAAGAGGACTACAAATTATGACCCCATCGTTTAAAGGATTTTTTTTTTCCCTTTCTTCTACGAGCTACACAACATAGCGAGAGCAAGCTCAATAATGGCTCATTATGACCTGGTAACATTATCAACCAAGATTTTGAAACTTCAAGAGGGAAGAGAAAGAAGGCATGCGAATATTAGCCAGAGAAGCTCCGACAGACACAGACGGAAGCACACGCCCGCCATACAAACCTTCATTTGGGTTCGCCGGTTTTGGAACCAGAACTTGACCTGGCGAGGCTTGAGCCCTAACTCCTGGCTCAGCCTCATCCTCTGCTTGTCGTCTGGATGAGGACATTCCTTAAACAATCTACAACGCATTTTAAAAAGGAAAAAAAATTACTTTATACTACAATAATGATCTTATCCAAGAAAAAAAATGCAGAAGTGAGAGGCAGAGAAACATTTTCAAGATCTCCGAAATCTTAGGGGATGAGCGAAACATGCAGGAACTATATAAGCACAAATAACGTGCTTATAATATTTGAATGCAAGAAGAATGATGAGATGACAAACATATATACTTGTAATGAACTAGCTACATGCATGAAGAATTTTGACTTTAAGGAGGGAACACGAGTAGGAAAATGGAGGAAAAAAATGATTCGAAAGATAACATATGACCTTTTGCATGTGTGTGTCTGAGAGAGAGAGAAAGCGGGGAATGCGCCAATGTGTATATGTTTTAAAATAAAAAAGAAAGAAAAAAAGACGTACGCTTCCATTTCTTGGATCTGACGAGCGGTGTGTCGATGGTATCGCTTCTTCTTGTTAGGAGGTTGATCTTGATCGCCGCCATCTTGATCTAATAGCTCGTTCGCCGACGATTTCTCTTCCAGGAAATGCTCACTCCCCGACCCTCCGCTGTCCATCATCTCCTCCTTGCTATTGCTGCTTCCTCCCAGCATCCCATGAATCTCCTCTTCTTTCTACAGAAGATCGAATATGAGAAGCGGGACGCGTCAGCGACAAAAAGGACTAGTCGGCTTTTAGAACCGTTGCACATTTTTCCGACGAGAGAGAGAGAGAGAGAGAGAGAGAGAGAGAGAGAGAGAGAGAGAGAGAGAGAGAGAGAGAGAGAGAGAGAGAGAGAGTTTTAAACCGACAGGAATGAGCGGAGCGAAGGCGTTGAAGGGCAAGCTCGACATGAAGTCAAAGTTAGGGTTTCGGATCGGCGACGAGAAGAGGGACTCGGCGGAAATACCGGTCCCTCCCATGGATGACAGCACCTGGCAATCTCCAAACATCTTTGCTTCCTCTCTTGATTTTTGTTCTTTCCTCCCAAATGTATCTATACAGCAAGATTAGAGAAGAGCTGTGTTCCGAACCCTTCGGATTCCTTTTTCTCCTTTCTCTTCAACTGGACCCCTGTATATAGGAACTTCAGAGAGAGAACCCACCGAGCCAAGGATATGGAGGGCAGAGAAAAATAATAAAAAACACTTTCGTAGAGTTAGGTCAAACGGAGAAGTGGGTATTCATACTCATCAGTATGTTCCGGGAAAAAGAGCAGAAAATTAGGAAGCTGAAACAGTTGGCGTAAAATGCAAAGTAGAAGAGAAAACGCATTTTTTCTTGTCCCGCATTAAGCCTTTGGAAAGATGATGCTTTGAGCTCATAATTAAATGCAAATACCTGGAAAGACTGAGTTTTCGTGTTCGAGTCAAAACCCAGAACATGGAAGATCGGGAAGATCTTTAACTCCGATGACTGAGTCCCGACACCGCCATACCTCTCAAGTGCACTTTACAAGGAAGAAAACGAGAAGGATGAGAAAAGTTGAAAAACCAGAGAGAGAGATCATCGTCCTTCTTTTCAAGTGAGTAAATAAGCGCACCATGGACACAACAACAACTGTCGGCGTGCGCTCTGAAACACACACGGAGAGAGAGAGAGAGAGAGAGTAACTTGAACAGTAAGAGAGCAACACATTTACCCTGCTTTGATCCTCCTCTTCCTCCTCTTCCTTCCTCTTCTTCTTCTTCGGTTTTCTCAGTTTGGGCACTAAAATTTAGCAGGAACAGTCGAGAGCGAGAGAGAGAGAGAGAAAGAGGGTGGGGTTCGTCTTCGTGTTGACGCAATAAATGGGTGGGGTTGAGTCATCATTTATGATTTTCGCCTCTCTCGTTCCACCGTGCGCGAGATAGGGAAGAGAGGGAGGGAGAGAGAGAGAGATGGAGACCCTAACCGCGCTTTGACGAAGCGAAACCGATCAAAGCACAATTAAATCTCCCCGGTCGCCGTTTCGTCACACGTGGCGCTCCCTGTATGGCCGGACGAGCGTTTCGAGATGGACCGGTAATAAAAATCAAAGTCAAACCCCTTCTCTCTCTCTCTCTCTCTCTCTCTCTCTCTCTCCCCCAGCGTAGCGCCTCTGTCCTTTGCCGCGTGAGCAGTGAACGCGCAGTAGCTAAAGTCCAAGGAGGAGGAGAGGTTTTTTCTTTTACTTTTTTTACGTGCTATTTTTTACCTGCACGCATTAATTTTCACCGGTCATTTCTTCCAACCGGACCAACCTGGTTTGGCTCCCCCTATTCCCCAGGGGATAGCCGTAACAAAGCAAGAAAATTCAGACAATGTCTAAGAATGTTATAGTCCCATGTCATGTAAAAACGCGACGATCGGAGTCGGATGTTTTATGCTAATTTACGTAAGGAGTGCTCGAAATAAAGTCAGCTGCGCATTTTGTGAATGCATTTTTGCCATATTAGATCAATCGAAAGGTAGAAAATGATTGGTCTTAATTTTATAATAAATCAAAGCGGAACTTGTAAGTAAGTGAAAAGAACAAAATCACACTCGATGGAACAGCATATTTGAATTTTTTTATTGTTTGGATAAGCAATTTGTCGAATTGCATTGACTCTCGAGTAATGGGCGGACTACTCCCGCGGCATGCCTTCCATGGCCGTCGAACGAGACATTGTTAACAAACCCTAAGCATGCAGCTTAAAATGAAGACTTAGACAGCAAGCAATCCATATAGGCAGGACTTGAAGATTCACAGACAATAATTCCAATTGGAACGCAGGCCCCTATGGAGATCCTGATGTAGCCTTTCTCTTCGTGCTGATAGCATCCCTCAAAGCGATGGTCAATCGACGGGAAGGGTCTCCTCCACAGATGCAGCAACTTGATGATGGAGCGAAGCATTTCCTTGCCTCCAAATGAGGCAAATGCCAGCATTCCAAAGGAAACTTCACCCATATGCTTTCTGCAGCTCCTTGCCCTTCGCTACTTGCAGAGTCCAAGTAAGGTCAGCTTGCTGTTTCCCAGGAAGTCCATTGACTGAGCATGTCTCCATGACCTTGCACCATGCATGCGCAGAAAAGTCGTACTCAAATAAGAAATGAGATCGAGTCTCATCACACTACCGACAGAACAAGCACAGCAGAGACACCAGGTGCAGACCATTTACCAGTTCTTTCTAAGGTACGCAGTCTTTCAATGGCATGCCAGGAAATGAAACAAAATCTGGGCATGTCAGGTGCAAACCGGACAAGCCTTTTGCCACAAGACTTTGGTCCCTTCGTTCCTAATTGCATTTTGACCGTGTTTACTTTCCAACCCATAAACTCAATGTCATTATGAAAGTTTATGAACATCACGATTCGTTACAAACATAAATAATTAAGAGATGGTAAGAGTTACGTAATCGATTCTCCTTTGGTTGGAAATACTTGCCGGCAAGTCTTCCTCATTCCTCAGGTGGCGTCTAGGTAGCTACTCAATCCGTAAAGGATGGAGCAAAGACAACTATTACGATGAGAAAAAGACTGCTCTAGCTATCTGAAGTCTTAGTATTCAAGTTTCTAAGCAATACGGAGAAAAAAACTTGAAACATGACATACTCATCATGAAATAAGACATATTTATGTAGATGACGGCTAAACTTTGGTAACGACAATGCAATACGACCGTAATATAATTCGATAACTATAGACAATGATAATGTCGACGTGGGTTGGTAAAAATTTCAAATACCCACAATAGGTTCATGACAGGTACACTTTAAATGTAATTAAGTTGGTATCTATTAACACATAACAGAATGTACAGTCTTCTAATCTCCATATATTGACTAAACATTAGGCAAATTTACTATTACTTATTAAATTTAACCAAATTAGAAAATCGTTCCGAAATTTCACTTCAACATCACTATATCTTTGCCTCGTGGAGTTGCAATTTTCATAGAAATGCTTGAATTTACACAATTAATTTGATTTGACCCACATGTATTACGAGGGTCTCAACAAAGCCCCAAATTACATTTCATACATCTTTCATCGAAATGTACCTAATTATGACATGACATTCATTTGGGGAAGAAGGCTGGTGGCCAAAAACAGATTCGGGGGAAGAGGGATAAAAACCTAAGCGAAATCAAAGAAACAGAAAAGAAGGTAGAACATTACAATCTACTCTCCATGAACACATTCACCTCTTGATGGTAGAAACTTTAAAAGAAGGAAAATATAAAAGAATTGTCTAGATTGAGCGATTTGACTTACGTCAACCAGATGAGACAATATGAATGGAAACATTTTGACTCTTCTATCTTGAATAGTCATAGGGAGGAATCATACCGACGAACTAGGATGGCCTCTATTTCGAATGCAACTGCTTCGAGCAGTGTTCCTAGCTAGGCTTCACAAATGAGAGAAGTGGAAGTAAATAGGTTTTGGGTCATGCATGTGAAAAGATATCACTTCTCTGCAAGAGCTTACCCCTCTTTTGATAAAACTTTGACTAACTCCTTGCAGCCCAATGAATGAACTGATTCTAAGTGGCCCAACCATGAAATTCCATTTCGATTAATAACAAATGCTTAGGCAGCTGCAATCAATTTTATGGGCACAAGTGGAGGAACTTGCCAACTTGCCTTAAAACCCACTGACAAGTAAGGAAAGGGAAATAAATTAGGGTTTTGGCAGGACATAAATTCCAATAGTAATGGGGCGCGCCCAAGCATCCACCGTTGCCTTTTAGCTGTTATTCTATCATATATGTGGGATTCTGTCGACCAGTTCTTGGGACATAGTAATTCCATATTATACACAGAATGATTTTAATCTTCAAAAGATCGATCATACACAATACGAGAACAGACGGTGCGTTCAAGACATCATCTATGTGGGCATTGTTGACGAATTTATATTTAGGGCCCTTGTAACGAAATATACAATTTCAATTCACTTTTATGATTTTTTGATGCACTAAAATTCTTCTATTTATATGCGTAATCAGTATGAAAGGAACCAAGGTCAATTGTACATAGGGTCGATCTTATTAGGCATGTCAAAGTATCATAGGACTGTTTACACGGTTGTTAACACGACCACATATATATAAGCTCGTCTTTGCAATTGAACATTTTACCTAAACATGTAATCAATGGTGGTTTGTGCTCGGGCCTTTAACTAATTTCATGTCCATATGTGTAAATAATCATTTGGGCGTAACGGATAAGAAAACTTACCATTTCCATCGAGAAAGTTAACGATTTAATCGACTCGACATGTGGGGCGAGATAAGCGTCACCGTGTATAACGTATTTTGTCCTCTTGGCATCTGAACAGTGGGAATCAAAGTCTCCTTCGACCTCGCTGGACTGGAGATATGCAGAAGGACCACTCCCAAGTACGTGCTTGCCAGTTGCCATTAGAGCCTCTGAATCTCCGTAATCCGGAATTTTTCACCGCCAGTTACGGCACGGTAGAAAAACGACAGCGTGCCAGCGAAGGTACTGATTATATGACTAGATCTCGTCGTCCAAAGAACTCTTGGTACAGTAGCTTTGTCGGGTGGGTAGGGCTCAGCGTACTTTTGTCTCTGGAACTTCTTTCCTTTCCTCTTGCTAATCTAATCATGCGGCACCGATGCCTCTTCCGTCGAGGATTGTGTTCATGGGCTTCGGAATTCTACGGCAACCGACGGACCAAATAATCCCAGAGCTCAAGACACACACGAGGAGTCGTATCTTTCTCTTGAATCATCCACTTTGTTGCCACAGTCGCTCTGAATCATAAAGCAGCGAGTAGACCGTCGAAGTGGATCACAAATCCATAATGTGACTTGATTTTACTCAACGGATCGAATTGCGTAAGAGCTCGAGAGAGAGATGCTAATAATTGAATCGTCGCTTAGACTTCCTTGAATGCCAGATTGTAAATCATCGCGTACCCTTTTATGAGGAAGATATTTCTTCTGTTCCATCGTCCTAATTTATAAAGCGGCGGGTTCACATTGAGCGGTTTAATGTGAAAACATGTCATTTGCTTGAGCATGATGAGAATTTTTTTCTTTTAAAGCGACATTGTAATGTCTAAAGCTTGCTCGACGACGATAATACAACCCCCTCTTCCCATTGCGATCGAGTGAAAAAGTAAATAAATCAAGGTGCGAGTAAGAGACTCCCAAAGACGGCTTCGAGGATGAATGTGTTTGGTGGGATTCGAACCACGACCATGTTTCCGAAAATTGCAAATTCGATCTAAGTCTCAATCAACAAGCAATATGTTAAAAAGGAACGCTAACACGATCGTATTGATAAATGGCATTTCAATTTCGAAGGTTATAATAAGATGAAGTCGAGGCCGTCTAAAAATTAAAAAGGAAAAGAGCCTCATGCGTGGCATCTCTTGGGGAACGATTTTTGATGATTTACAATCGACACGTGTCGATCCGATACACGTCAATTTTGAAACATACCTGTGATTACCAATTGTTCGTATGGTGTCCGAAATCTATACTTGTTAGTCGCATGGAAGAGCCTCGACTGTATCCTCCATGGACACGTGGTGCCTGAAGTCAATGTTTTTACCCTAGTTGCCCACGAAGCATGGAGAAAATATTAGGTGGTCCCGGCCCTCCACATAGGCGTGGTCCTTGACCAATCAGAAGTGGACACATGGCTCCATGGGCCTCATCATGTGGGGTGGCAATATTTTCGGAAATTACGAAAGTTGAGTGAGGGCAAAATTGAAAAAATAAATAATTTATATTTATATTTCGAAAATGCTCAAAATTCAAGGCACCTTCAGAAATTTTCCGAAAATGCAACCGCATTTGCTTAAAACTCTCCAAAAAAATATCAACAAATGCTTGCCAAGCAGATTCCAAATGCACCATTAGACTACTTTGGAGCTCTTTCGGCCTAAAGGCCTTTGGAATTCCATCTCCTGAAAACCCTTCAAAATGCCAAACTAAACGGCTTTGCATCTGGCCAAATTTCCTTTATAGCCCCAATGTGCCTTCATAATGTCGAATCAAACGGGGTCTTACTAGCATCGAAGACCAATTGTGCCATCACGATGAGAAAAATCGACAAGAAGACCGGAGCGGTATGACCGATGTGGGTATTGCTCAAAAGGCCCGATTGAGCCTCAATTCGCATCTATAAGGCGAGTCTATGGTTCTCAATAGATACTAAGCCTCAATCGTTTGGTAGATTTCAATTTGAACGGTAGAGATTTACTTTTCGATTTGATGAAGAAAGACCTCAGAAGATAATCACTCGGCCTTTGTCACCAATCAAACCATTTTCTTATCCTCTTGCCCTTTCCTTAGTTGCTTCTTCTTTCCATTTTCCTTTCGCCAACTGACCATTTCCTTTCATAGGGGAAAAATTCTTCATCTTCTTGTTATTTATTTATTTATTTATTTTATGGAAATGGGACGTGATGGGCGTGATAATATCACGGAGGCCTATTTATTTTACTTTCGTAGTTGTGGCCCTTTTTATGAATCTAGCGAAAGATGCTCCATAATTGCAGGCCGGATCCACGTGTTGGCCCATTCCCATAAGGCTTTGAAATTGGGCTTTCATTGGGCCTCCGGTTAGTCGAATAAACAACGATTGGATCGGATCGAATCTCGTCTATTACGAGTAAACAAAACCGATTTATCGTATAAGTTGAATTGGAGATGGTATTATCTCTCTTAGACTCTCTTCGTTTCACGAAAAATGCAGCATTTCCGAAAAATATTTCCCAATAAGTCATTTTTATAGAAAATGTCAATATTTTCAGGTTTTCATTTAAAACGTATGGAAAATTTAAAACAATCGATTTTTAATTATTTTTTTTGTCTTTTGTGTCTCTTTTTTTTGTGGTTCTACATTGCATAGCCGTTGGTCACAAGTTACCTTTAAAAAGGATGGAAAATATTTAAAGGTGAAGAAAGAAAATATAAAAATTGGAAAATATTTTCCCCACTTTTGAATGTGCTTTTTCCATTGGTGAAAAAATATTTTTACTATCTATTTTGTTTTTCGTGAAACAAACGTCAGAAAATCTAGAAAATATTTTCCTGAAAGTTATTTTCTGTGAAATGAACAGAGCCTTTATCACATAACAAATAAATTGTAGATTGCATGCCCATTTTCAATCACTCATGTGAGAGTAGAGTGCTGAAGGTTCGAGTACGGTGTCAAATAATACACTAACCAATTTACTTCCCCCATTCTATTTATACAGTTTAATTTGGCGATAATTATATTTATGTATCTACATATCCATGTCTAAAATGTACTATAGCGCCTTCCACTTACTTACCATCATATTTCATATAAGTGAGACATAGCGCAGTTATTTTCGATTCGAGTGATCTGACCATACTCACAATCCTGGCGAAAAGACGACTAAATCTTCAAATCGATGAATGATTGTTTTAATTGCGCAAAAAGATAATTTCCAAAGGTAATCGCTCGTTTGAATCTCGCTTCATTTTTTTTATATTTTTTCGCATGGTGAAAATATTGAGAATGTTATGAAAACTGAACAACATATTTTTCTTTATCCCTTTTGTTCTAATTATTATTTATTGAGGCCCCGCTAATCCGAGGAATGACCCAAAAAAAATCTCAGCGAGGCGGTCGAGAGATCGGGGGAGAAAGAGGGACGAACTTTGCAGCACAAAAACTCAGGAGCAGGAACGAGCTCACCGGGCAGAAGCGAAATGGCGCTCTTCTCCCTCGCAGCACAACCTTCCTCCTTGTTCTCCATCACCAAACACCATCACAAGCTTTCTCCCCACTCCTTCCTCAGGTCCTCGCTTCCCTCTTTACCCACGAACGCTTCCGGAAGGTTCTTCCCCCTCACCCTCGCTCGCTCCTCCTCCCTCTCGTCCGACGCCCCCGAACCCGACTCTTCGCCGGCGAACGTCACCGACGAGTGGGGCGAGAAGGCCGAGCCCGAGACGTCGTACTCGAAGCTCTCCGATTCGGACCCTCCGAGGGAGGAGGACGAGTGGGGCGGAGGAGCCGGCGGCGGCGTAGAGGAGTACGTGGCGACGGGTAATGGGACCCCCTCGGCTCAGGGCGAAGCGGCGGTTGAGGGGCAGGTGGATAGGGTCGGGGATTTGAAGCGGTGCTTGGTGGACACGGTTTACGGGACGGATTTCGGTTTCCGGGCCGGGCAGGAGGTGAGGGCGGAGGTGCTGGAGCTGGTGAACCAGCTGGAGGCGGCGAACCCGACGCCAGCTCCGGTGGACGCCGCGGGGCTGCTAGATGGCAACTGGGTCTTGGTGTAAGTTTAAGAAACTTGCTTAATCGCGAGAAGTTAAGTGATTTTTGTTATCTGTGCATCCCTGATTTGAATATCGTGCGGTTTTTTTAAGGGTTTTAAGCTTTAGGTGTCCGTTTTTGCGATCAGATTGGGACTTATGATGGATCTCCATTCCTGTTTCATCAATGTTATTGGCCTCGTGTACATTTCAGGCTTTCCTCATTTTGCTGCTCTTATCACTTTATGCATAATGCTTATTGAAAATGCCATATGCATCTCGTCTTCTAGCAACTCATCATTTGGTAAAATAATCTGTGGTGTATTAATAGGGGTGGTGATCCTTGAGTGTTTGCCAAGATTTGATTAAAGGCAACCATTGAACGAATCATGTCTCATAGCTGAGAATTGAGATGTTAGCTTGTGTAGATGCTATACATAGTAAACTTGGAGTATTCATGGAATGAAACCCCTTTAGCTGTGGTTTTATGGATTTCAGTCATCAGAAGGAAGAAAATCCTCCTGTACCATCCTTTCAATGCTATCAATTGAAGTAGTTGTCAAGTTGATGGTTTCTTAAGGTATTGATATTGGTGATAACTAATACGAGGAGGAGGTCTGATGATCGTTCAAGCGGAACTCATGTGTAGAGTGGGTGCTCATCATTCTGATTTAACTAAAGTCGGAACTCATTTCTGTTTGAAAAAAAAAAAACGGAAAAAAAGTGCAATGACCTGTTGATATATCCATGGTAAAGTGCCTCATAGTTTTGGGTCTAAAATGTGTGCTTCGCCATAATTTATACCTTGTCGTTGTCAGACAAGAGAAGCCATATTAGGATTTTATGTTTGCTCATTTGCACTTTACTGCTGTAAATTTTCTCATTCCATGCTGTTGGAATTTTGCTCTAAAGGTGATACTCAATGGGTTCATTCTTGTATTTTCTGTTGGTGCTGTAATGGGAATTACTGACGTAGTGCATTAATCCCATCTAAAGGTTTACAAGGATTACACATTGACTATATACAGGAACAATTGAAATTTCTTGTCCTGTCAAAAGAAATAGTTTCCCTTCCTCTATTGTAATTTGATGCCACCTTATGCTGAGTTTTTTTTTAAGCTTGCATTCTTCTTTCCTATATTAATGGTTTTTCTTTTCTTTTTTGATTGGTTGTTACCATTGATTTTGGCTTCATAAAGCTTTAGCCATACATAATGTTTCGAGTTTACATCAAACCGAGCTTTTGATGTTTCATTTGTTCTGTGGAATTATTGATCTTCTCTACTAAGAAATCGATGAAAAGAACTTCTAGGTACAATATTGCCTACTCGTTATGATTATCAGTTGTCACTTCTCAGCATTCTTTCCACTTGATCAGGTACACGGCTTCCTCCGAGCTGCTGCCTCTTCTGGCTGCGGGGTCCACGCCTCTCTTGAAAGTTCAAAGGATAAGCCAGTCTATTGATACCAGTAACCTCACAATTGTGAACTCCACCACCCTATCTAGCCCTTTTGCTAGTTTATCATTCAGTGCATCTGCGGCTTTTGAGATAAGAAGTCCATCAAGGATTCAGGTAATTCCTGTCTGCTGCTTAACGGCATACTCTACGAATATAAATCTTTTACAGGGCTTTTGCTTCTAAAGAAACTGGAAATTCAGTAGTGGGATTACGTTGTGGATCCAACTGATGTGATATCTCCTGCTTTCTCATGTTATTCCCGTTTCATTTTTCGTGAAGTCTCCGTTGCTGGACTCCAAACATTTATCTTGGTAAATTTTAATGGTGGAGGAACTTGTAGGCTAGGAAGTATGATAAAAAAGTGGTTCACAGTTACTGTTAACCTGGAAATTGTTTCAAATGCATCTGCAAATGTTGCTAAGTTGTCTAGTGTCTAGGCAGTGAATCAAGGAGATGTTGCTAGTTATATGTTTGCGAAAATGCTCAGAGATGATACAACTACATGCAGGTTGAATTCAAGGAAGGAACTTTCCAACCTCCTGAGATAAAGCAGACCATTGATCTCCCGGAAAGCGTGAACGTCTTTGGGCAGAACATAAATCTCATGCCGGTGCAGCAATCTATCAATCCTTTGCAGGAAGCAGTGGCGAGTCTTTCGCGTGCCATTTCCGGTCAGCCACCGCTCAAGCTTCCTATTCCAGGCGAGAGGACCCGCTCTTGGCTTCTCATCACATACCTCGACCAGGATATGAGGATATCACGAGGGGATGGGGGTCTCTTCGTGCTTGTCAAAGAAGGGAGTCCTCTTTTAAATGATTAACCAGACATCATTCATCAGGGTATAGGAAAAAAGAGGTTTCGCGGATTTTCTCTTGCTTGTTGTATTGTTGACCAACTTACATACTTCCAGCATCGAACTAGTGCCGAGACTTGTAAACTAATCGCGGACTCGTCCCTATTGAGAGATTTACTTGGATGCAGGGGTGAGAGTAAGATTATTTGCCGTTCTATAACTATATGGCGTATGATCGTCATGACGACCCGCGACTACATAGCATTACATAGCATGATCGATCGACACTGATGACATGCCCCTTATTTCCGCGTGCCATCTCTCCTAAAAATCTGCTACTTGGAAGTCGGGGTTGGCTTCCTAGTTTCCGATGCATTCGCCTTGGCAGGTTTGAATGTGAGTCGGTCGAGGGGGAGAATGGAGGAGTGATTCAAAAGCTCCGCCAAGTCAACTTAGAAAAGCGGTCTTGGGACGGCTTTTGAACCATTGAATGCTACTTGAGCTTGGTGTCGAGCTGTTGACGCGGGAAGCAAATTTGTCGTGGCATCGGTGGTCTTTCCTAGGAAATAGTGAAAGCGATGTTGCTAAGGACAAGCAATCATGGGCCTCCAGCTTTACACCAAGATCTAAACTACTAACTTCCCATTGGACTGAGTCAGATGATTTGTCACTTCTTATCTTCAAAGTTTCTAGAAATTCTTGGTAGGATTGGTAAATTTTGGAGAGACGACACGGCAAAGAAGCCGACTTTTTATGAGGTTCGCTTGCTGTCGAGCGTCATCGTCAAAGGGCCAGTCGGGGTTAAACAAAAAGCATGTTAAGAACAAAAAAAAAAAAGATTAATATCATTAAAAATCTTTCATTGATATCTCGTGATGTACTGAGTATCAAGATGTTTAGAGATTTTTATCCGAATTGATTTTGGTCTTATAAAAATTTTAAGTTAGTATGCCAGTGACATAATTATCTCATGTTGATATTCATACAAAAAAAATCTCATGTTGATATCTTTTTATTCAAATTTGCCTTCCATGAAAATGCATAGGTGCTAAGGAACACTGATTTTCCACGTTGGTTTTTATAGTTTTCCATGTCTGAACTGCTTTCAAGTCATTAGTTATTTATGTTGAGAGGTATGCATTTAACCAGATAGTGGAGGTATTATTAACGGGGGGATAGATTTGAGTAAAGGATACACTTTCTGTTTTGTTATAAGATTATTGTGCCGGTACCAATCTGCGATTTTTTGTGAGATGAAAAATCAAATTTGAAATAAGTGTATCATATTTACTCATTTGTCATTTTCTTAGGTAAAAATTAATTTAGGATAAATAGCTCGAAAGGTGGTTCTAGTTTGGAATATTTATGGGTATTAAAAAGATTGCAAAAAAGGGAACAAATTCATAAAAGATTAATGAGAAGTGGTTGAGAGAATCCTAAGGATGACCCATCAAAAGGGTAATGTGCACCGATCACGGAGTTGGCGCCTCTCTTGCCGCGTCCTATGAACTTTCTCTCTGTCCTTGCTGTTGACTTTACTTCTTCTTTTCCTTTCTATTTCTTGCTTTTTGATCGCAAAGTTGATCCATTCAAAACAAGAACACCGCCCATTTTTTCAAGGCGCGAGCATCTTCAGTCGATCCGATGCTACGTCGTCGTGTTCATCGATTTATAGTGCAGCAGCAATCGCCATTCACCAGTGTCGTGCTCGCTTGTTGACTCCTTCCACTCCTGCCGTCTGTATCCTTCATTTCGAATTGATCCCGTGTTCTGGTTTCGTGGGTTGGTGCTAGTTTGGAGCATCCATTGATCACCCTCCCCCCGGGCGTTTCCTGCAAGCCAATATCCCAAGATCCAAGAGAAAGAAGGGTCGTTTGTCCTGTGATTTCCCGTTTTGATTGGAGGGAGAGAAGAGAAGAGGCTCCATGCAGGATTGATTCTCGAGACAGGAAATGGGATTCGCATAAATCAAGCGAAACGTCATTCAGTTCAAGATACGGAGTTCTTCTAGATCTATGAACGTTCTTTTTCCGTGTTTTTTAGTTGAAATCTCGACATATATACGGATACCTATCTACGCATTATATAGTTGAAGAAAGAAACTCGAATTGCTCGCCCTTCCAGCATGAGCAACAAGGAATCGGTGAAGCTAGACAACGAGCAGATCGCCGAGCTGCGCGAGATCTTCCGCTCCTTCGATCGGGACAAGGACGGGAGCTTGACGCAGCTCGAGCTGGGGTCGCTCCTCCGCTCGCTCGGCCTGAAACCGAGCCCCGAGCAGCTCGAGGCGATCATCCAGAAGGCCGACACCAACAACAACGGCCTGGTGGAGTTCTCCGAGTTTGTGGCCCTTGTGTCGCCGGAGCTCCTGCCGGCCAAGTCGCCGTACACAGAGGAGCAACTGAAGCAGCTCTTCCGGATGTTCGACAGGGACGGGAATGGGTTCATCACAGCAGCCGAGCTGGCTCACTCGATGGCTAGGCTCGGTCATGCGCTCACTGCGGAGGAGCTGACGGGAATGATCAAGGAGGCCGACACGGACGGTGACGGCAGGATTAGTTTCCGAGAGTTCTCGCAAGCAATCACATCGGCTGCTTTTGATAATTCCTGGGCTTAATTAGAAACTTGGGTGCTCTTGCCTCCTGGCTCAATGGGATTGTCCGTCAATTTCTATTTCATGCTTGTTATTGTTGAGTCTATTGCTTTTCTTGGGATCACACAGGCGATCCTACTACTGTGGCAGGTGAGTTTAGAACCTAGGATGGAGTACGATGTGGGCATGTCGAAATCAAATTGGTAAGCGCTGTGGTTATGATGGATGAGATAAAGTCCAACTAAATTTTGGCAGACGATTTGGCAAGCCGTGATATACATTTTCAAGATTTCATTACTCAATTTCACCGTGTTGGAAGTCATTTTATCAAGGTTCCCATCTTCAGGAAGAAGATATCGTCCCACGTTGAACTGGGTATTTGCAGATCTCTTGCGCTGGCTTCTCACGGTAGTGGTAAATAGCTTTCCTATGGGGCGAATATTGTTAATACTTGGTATTTTGTTCTTGAGAAACATATATTTCTCCGTCAATTCGCCTACTATCGCAATCACTCCCCTTTCTTGCTAGCTAACGCTGAGTATGCAGCCAATGAGGCATCGTTTCGATCTCCTGTGCCCACCTTCTGCTTGACAATCGATGCACATTACAACATGCCAATTTGAGAATCTTAAGCAGTGAGGTGTTCGCACCGAATAACATTCGAAAGTAGCAAACTCAGATCGATTCACGTTAAGTTTGGGTGACAAACGCATTCAAATTTGAGGGAAGGGACATTTTGCAAGTATGTTGCGCACGCACTCGCTAACTTCTTTAGAGGAGAATATGCACGGACGGAGAGCTGGACCAATGTCCATTCTATCATAGAAAAAGTTCATCATGGTTTCAACTAACTCAGCGTTGCACGCATCGGTGGTCGCGCTGCACAAGTTTCAGTCAATGTCACAAGCAGTCGTTCCTGGTCCAGTAGTGCCTAACAATAATCATCAGGCCTTCCGTTTTGCTCTTAAGAATGAAGAATAGGACCGTCTGTTCACATCAAAGGAACTTGAAAAGAAGATGTTTGATCAGCGATAGTCCCATTGATGCTAATGGAGAAGACATGGGTCAATAGACAAGTCTTTGAAAATATAGGAATCCAATTACTCCGCAAAATATCCTTTTCCATTTAAAGATCCATCACAAGAAGTATCAGCCCACATGTTCTTCATTACATCCAATGTGAAAAAAAGATGACTAATTACAAAATCAATGTCCAGAATGCGGTAGTGGGAGGTCAAACGGAAAGAGAACTATAAATACCGGTCATTATGCTTTCTTCTTTTTCGACTTGAGCATCACGAGCCCAATGAATACACATAAGAAGCATACGAGGGCCACCCCTGTGAAAACAGGTATGAGTATCGCGTATTCCTGAGGTAGAAAATACTGGTGGATGAAGTGATCGCTATCCACAAAAGGCTGCAAAACAGAACAGATGGATGCCATTGAGCGTGAAAGAATTTGCAGATCCATAACAAAAGCAGATCAACAAGTCCAGAAATTACAAGTCAGATGTACTTACCAGGATGATGACCCAAAATGTGTAGTAAGTGAAGATGGATAAGCTAATAAGTGTTAACAGAAACCCCACTGCTCTGTCCGCCAGTTCCATTTTGCATGGCCCCTAGCCTTGGGCTACTGAAAAAAAAAAAAAACAGAAGATGCCATTGTGAGTGCATAGACTCTCTCCTCACAGGGAATTATTTTCACAGTAAAGAGCAGTAGTCTAGCAGACACATTTTGGGCACAATGAGTCATTAATTGATAGCCTAGAAAACTGCTCTCTAACTTCTGAAGAAACAGAAAAGCAAATGCATCCAAGTAGAATCAGTTCATTCTTTTTTCTCCAGAAGCCTGATTAGGTTCTTGGTGGAATCAATGGCTGCAATGTTGAAATCCCAAAAGAAAAATCAACGCGAAACCAGGATTTCAACTTTTGCAAGGATGAGCAAAAGTATCCAATTCCATCTCTATATAAACTATAAAATCTTAAAAACTTTGATCATTGCTCGAAGAGAGATGTTAGCTTCTAGGACGCATCACCTTCTACATCGTGAGTTCCTGACCTAGACAACGCTGCGGAGCTCCAACGAAATCTATCATGTGCAGTGTTGACTTTCTCTTTCTCGCCCTGAATTTTAGACATCATAAACCCACATATAGCTAAAAAGGGCCAATCTAACGAGATCACTATTACTTGGCATAGACGCAGAGCATTACTCCTCAAGCAATTTAGCTACCGATAACTTCTTTATTGACACCCAAATGTCAATCCAAAAGAAATGCGCTTTCTCACGATCAAAACAAGTGCTCAAGATCTAAGGCTCGATAAAAGCAAAAGCAAAAATAAAAGGGGCAAACCAACCACCCCAACCCCCCGCCGGGTGGGTAACAGATGAGCAAACCAAAACTTCAAAGGGAAATTGTTCAGATTGGTCTTTATAGAAATGAAGACGGTAAAAAATCATGCTTGGCCATAACCAAAGAGTTTTAATCAAGTGCGATATCATTTTACACTCAAGGCAAGCAAGGATCGAGGACGGATCTATACGAACTAAGTTTGGGCATTTTCTCGAACGTGCTATGTGCATTCGGTTACGGAGCGAAGAAAAGAGCAAAGACCTCAGGTTAACGGACGAATCCAAACAAAAAATCAGCCTAAGATGTCTGCAATCGCTAACATGCACTCGAATAGAGTCGATTCCAGTCCCACCCGTTTGACAGTTCTCTCCGCAAGTACTTGTTTTCTTTCAATGAGAAACACGAATTTCTGCCAAAAAACCTCCGTCGCCCAAATCTTAAGTTCAATCCTCATTCAGTATAAAATTTTGCCGGGTCCGATGAGATCGCGAGGTCTCAATAACTACCGAAGATAAATCGTAGGCAAAAGGTTCGATCTTTCCGGGCAACACGAACAGAGCTCTTACCTGGTCACCCCAAAGAAACAGCCGAATCGCTGACGATGCCGGAGGATTTCCCAAGTCCGAGATTGAAAGAGACGAAATCGAACCGATTCGGCCCCGAGACTGTTCTCTTCAATAGCAGCGAATCATTCGCCAGGAAAAAGAAGGAGCTGGCCAGATGAAAAGGAACTGAGATGGGCTTGGGCTTAGCCACGATGGTTCTCATGGAAACATTGGGCTAAGAAAGGTTTGGGCTCGAAATTGAGATTCGGAATAGAACGAGAGTTGAACTTTGCAATTTGATTTCTTATGTTCAGGTGGCCACGACGGAGGATGCGAAAAAGTCGCACCTTTTAATTGCGCTCGGAATCTTGGAGAACGAAGATGAAAGGAATTGAATTCGTCCTAGATCCTCTCGACAATAAGATAATAGTACGGATGATCCGCGAACTCTTGCCCAATTAACAATATAATTCACGAGTTTTTAATTTGTTTAATATATTATTGAATTGAAATTGACCGTGCAATATAGTTTCCAAACTTTTAATCTATCTAATATGATGTCTCGATTTTTAGTATATACCCGACTTAACTTTTCAACTTGCGTAACTTATGCGTTAAGTTGAAGGTGCATGGTAGAACGGTCTAAAGTCGACGGGGTAATCATGACAATAAGTTGTATAATCCAGTCTTTTTCTTTGATTAAACCTCAATCCTAGTGATTAAAGAAGTCGTATTCCCCCACGCGGCGGGCCCACTTAAGACAGAGACTAATCCGAAGTCGCGCGCTTAATGAGCACCCAAACAAAAAAGCCCCAAGGGACGAGCCTCCTCCCGGCCCATCTCGACCGCACACGTGTCCCTCCTCCACCCTGTCCACATCGCTTTTGCCGGCACAAGAATGATCTCTTCGACCCTCCACCGAAAGCCGCAAAGGCCACCGGGAATATAAATACGAATAATTAAAAAAAAAAAAAAGGAAAGGAGGAGGGGGAAAATCGCTAGATAAAAAGGAAAAAGGGAGAAAATTCCACCTCAGCTTATCGTTTTCACTTCATCGTAGACGAAATCACTGTCAAAATGTGTATTTTGCGTATTTGCATCGACGGAAACCTCTGTCTCTCCCCTGAATTCGCGGCTTGTAAGGGGAGCCTCTAAAATTGTCAGCCAGTTCTTCCCCCTCCCCCACTCTCATCGGAGAATTTCCTGAATTCCTCCGAACGAGGCTATTGGGATCGCTGCGGATTTCGAATCCTCTCTCGATTTTGGCCCGGTTGAGAGTTTCTTCCGCGGGGCGTGGGCGGGGGGGGGGGGGGGGGGGGGGGCGGGGCAGGGGTCTAGGGCTACGGGAAGCGAAATGAGCTTTCAGGATCTCGAGGGCGGTCGCGGGTCGGGGTCGGGGTCGGGGTCGAGGCGGGAGCCCGTCAATGGCAAGCAGGACGCCACGCAGGCCGTCGTCTCCGGCGTCTTCCAGATCAACACCGCCGTCAACACCTTCCAGCGCCTCGTCAACACCCTCGGCACGCCCAAGGACACCCCCGAGCTCCGCGAGAAGCTGTGAGTAGCCCCCCTCCGATTCCTTCGATTTCCCGCAATTCTGGCGGGTTGGCGCCGTGTCCCGAGGCTAGAATGTTTTGAATTGATCGTGATGTTCGAGTGGTCGCCGTGCTGCGTCCTTGTTCTTTTGTTTTTTGTTTTCCTCTTGTATTGCGAGTGCTTTTTGGATTTCGTTTGCGTTGAATGTGTCGGGTTCTGTAAATGCAGTGTCGTAGGGGGTTTAGTTTGTCGTCTTGTAAGCGTGATTGTTCGTGAGGTTTCGGTTGAATTTGTTGGCCACTTGGAGAAAACGGAGCAGGGTGTTGTGCCATGCACACGATGTATGGTTATCGTACAATCTGTTGTTTCGATCGTCCTTGGCTCTGCTTTGACAAGTTTGAAGCCGCTGTATGAAGCTATTTCAGCATTCGTTGCTTTACTGCGCAGCATTCTCATGAGCTTATGAAGAATCGCTATGGATTGTACGCCTTTCTTTTAAGCAGCTCTCATATATTTTTTTTTTCTCTTTTCGAATCTATAGGCACAAAACAAGGCTACATATTGGACAGTTGGTGAAGGATACATCAGCAAAGCTTAAACAAGCCAGTGAAACAGATCATCATGCTGGAGTAAGCGTAAGTTCCCTGTTAACACTTGGCCGATGGAATGAAAGAATCGACAATACAAGCTTGGTTAGCCATTTTTTCCTAGCTAGGTGCCTGCATTATTGAGCAGTCCTAGATTCTTACTCTGGATGCTTGGGCATATAAATGTTTGATTTAATTCAAATGTTAACATGGAAAATTGAATATCTTTCATTACTTGCAGCCCAGCAAGAAGATTACAGATGCCAAACTAGCAAAAGATTTTCAGGCAGTTCTTAAAGAGTTTCAGAAGGCTCAAAGGCTTGCAGCTGAGAGAGAAACAGCATATGCACCGTTTGTTCCCCAGGCGGTACTTCCTTCGAGGTAATTTTTTCAGGCTGGTTCAGTCTGTTAGATCTTCTGGTTTCTTCAAAAAAAAAAATTCCTTCTAATTTTCTAATTCCATCGTAAATGTGTTTTGATTAACTGACTGCAGATCGTGAATGAGTGTTAGATTTCTTCGCAAGAAAAACATTTACAATTACTCCCACTTTCCTAATGCTTTTCCCATAGACTCACCACACGTTATTGATTTATGTGAGCTTTTTCATGTCTGTGGATGCAGCTACACAGCCAGCGAGATTGATGTCAGTTCAGGTAGCAGTCCAGAACAGCGGGCCCTTCTTGTTGAATCTAGAAGGTTATGTCTGCAAATTTCTCTTGTTCCCACTTTCCTGTATCAATGCTTACAACTTAACTGGTTGGTTCATAGATGGTTTGATCTGATAAAGCCATGTGATGTAACTTGTAAGTAATGCATATGCTTTTTGATTTCTTATGGGGTAGTTTTGTGTTGGCTCATTAGGACTGTCTGTTCTTCCCTCCTTATGTTTACCCTGCCTGTTCATCTCACAAAACTTCCTCAAGTTTTCTTTCAGTCCATCAGCATAACATCATCATTTGATGAAAAAATACACAACATTGATGTATTCTTGTTAAAATCTATTATAAGTGGATCTACATTGAAAGATATCAAATTGGATAACTGCATATTGATATTGAAGAAAGATACTTGTCAATTTTTCTTTCAGTCCATCAGCATAACATCATCATTTGATGAAAAAATACACAACATTGATGTATTCTTGTTAAAATCTATTATAAGTGGATCTACATTGAAAGATATCAAATTGGATAACTGCATATTGATATTGAAGAAAGATACTTGTCAATTTGTTTTTAGTGGTAGATTGCTTTTTACTAGCTATATTGTGCATAACTTGGGGTGCTTTTCAGAGTGGCAAAGTTTTAAAATATTGGCGTCACATATCTTGCAGACAAGAAGTCCTGCTTCTGGATAACGAGATCGCCTTCAACGAGGCTATTATTGAGGAAAGAGAACAGGGAATCCAAGAAATCCAGAACCAAATTGGCGAGGTGAATGAAATTTTTAAAGATCTCGCTGTCCTGGTTCATGAGCAGGGGACCATGATTGGTAAGCTATGGTCTTTTCTTGGGATTTTGGACTAAGAAGTGTTATGGCCCAGTTGACTAATGAATTTTAACCAATCAATCATGACAGATGATATTGGCTCCCACATTGATAATGCTCAGGCTGCAACCTCTCAGGGAAAGACCCAACTTGCAAAAGCGGCTAAGACTCAACGGTCAAATTCATCTCTGGTAATTCACGATAGCAATCTTGCTTTGCTTTAAGGAAAAGCACATTTCAATGCACTAAAGCACTATGGTGGGGGATCATCTGATATGGTCGTTCATCTGTTTCCAGTCCTCTAGTATATTCATGTATTAGAAAACCATATGATTACACCTGTTGATACTAAAGCGTCTTTGGTCTAAGCTTTGCTTGTCTCAGCTTTGTGGATAAATGGCGCTGTTGCATTCACCACCTGTTACCGTATACCATATGTTGCCTTTAATTTTCCTGTCAGCGCATGCAGCCTTGTGCTGACAAAAACCATCTTGTGATCCTTGCCAAGCTTGCTGTTGAGATGCATAAATAATCTTAACTTACATTCTTTTTCCATGCAGGCTTGTTTGCTTCTGGTGATATTTGGGATTGTGCTTCTTATTGTGATCATAGTACTTGCAGCTTGATCGTGATTTGGAAATCCTGGTGGTTTGTTGTGTAAAGCTTACTGATCTGCTTCAGAAGGCAGTAACAAGATGGTCATCTCCCTGCATGTCTCTCTAAGCAGTGGCCTTTCTGCGACTCCATGGTCGAATGGATCTTTATCCATCCAATCACATTTTGCGTATATAATATCAGCTTTTGTCTTGGGCTCATTTTTCCTTTTTTTCCCTTTCTTCTTGCCTGTTGTTTTCCCGGAGATGCGTGGATGGGTCTTGCTGTTGTTACTGTTCAGGTCTTGCATATGGGTCTCGGTCCTCTGCGTGCCGTGGTTTGTTGTATAATCTCCTTTTCTTTTGGAAAAAAAAAATGAGATTAACTATTCTTTTCTTGTCTTGTGGTGAGTTTCCTAGAAGGAATTTACGTACATGAGTTGTTTTTACAATATTTCTTTTTTCTACATGTGACTTTTTGGTCCCGTTTGGTCAATCGAATTAACAGTCTTACCATAGGATAAGAAATTCAAGAAATTTTGTCATATTGTTTGGTAAATTGCAGATTTAAAGTTGGATATTTTAATATATGATCGTATTCATTATTTGATAGAAACTGGATACACTGATACAGGATATTCAGCTTCTTCAGCTTATATGTAAAGGACATAAAAATCTGGTCCTAATGAAAAGCCTTAATATCACCTAAGGCTCCACCAAGATGGGTTTGGAGCAGGATATTCAGCTTCTTCGCTGTCATCCAATGAACCGCCTGAACATCTTTCTTTTTTCACTTTTTCAGACATTCTTTCACGTCGAAACGTGCGAACCTGCACAATTTGGTCCTCCTCCACCAGCTAAAAAGAGCAGCCTCATGGACTGCACTCTCTCTTTAAAAAGATTCACCAGCATTCGCAATTACTCGATCCACAAGCTGCACCAGAATGGTTCCCAAGGGCATAAAACATTCTTCCTCGAAGTAATCCCCAATGCCACCCCCAACAACAACATCAAAACAAGAGGGCTTAAAAAGAAAATCGACCCCATTTGCTCCCTTCGTTTCTGTCCAAAATTTGTGCGGAAGCCTCGCACCACGGCACTGCAACAGGTCAAATTTCTGGTGGAACAGAGTGATATATGAAATTTCAAAAGTCTGTTCCCTTTTCCCCAAAGATGCTCTCGAGGAAAGTTCCTCTGCTCCCAAGGACGATAGGATTTTGTAACCTGCTGATTCCTTTTCAGACAGGAATCCCAAGAAGCGGATGGGTCGTGGTTATTTCTCTCTCCACTTTCGCCTGAATTTCCCACGGCACTCGGTGAGTACAGCAGACAAAAACATTTGTTTTCAACAAAGGAGACACGCCAAACCTATTAAAAGAAACTGAATTATCTCGTAAAAGCACATCCGTTCAAGCCCCACATTCCAGCAGCTTCCCCAAGTAAAAGCCCACACTTGAAAAACCTGGGCCTCCTCTTGCGTTGCTCTCTTGACCATGCAAATTCATGCTATTATACGTTATTCATGCTATTATCTTATTTGGCTCTATCCCACACCTCTCTCAGGGATTTTTTTATCTAGGTTATATCGATTTTATATCCAATTTTGTCCTATCTTGAACAGCCATCAGGTACAGTATATATTATAGATTTTTTTTATCTATGTTATATCGATTTTATATCCAATTTTGTCCTATCTTGAACAGCCATCAGGTACAGTATATATCATATAATATCTTTATTTTTATCCATGTGATCAAACTCGGTCTATGATATTGTGCAATGAAAATTAAACACTCTCCTTGCTGCATCTGCATGCATTTGATAGAATTGCTGCAAGATAAAGCCCAAAACAAACCACATCTATCTGCATATGCTTCTTTTGGGAAATCTTTTTGGCAATGTGTGTTTTCGAATTGAAGTAATTGATAATTCCCCTCAGGGTTATTTAGGTATTATGCACACGAGCTTCGAAGAAGCACAATATTATCGTGCCTACCTAATTAATGATGCTTCAAAGCGAAAACCCAAAAAAGAATATTTGCATGCTTTTAATATGTTGATACCGCGAGCTGAGCACGGTTTTTGCATGGTGAATGCCAGCCTGCATCACATGCGAAGAGGCAAATTTTAGTACGTAAGGACCAGCAGAGACAACGACGAAGACCTGTCGCTGGCTATGTTAAGATGAGGCTTTCTGTTCAGCAAACATCATTCGTCGGACCCGCATCACGCGATTGGTTAAAACTAAAATGCACGCAAGTTGGGAATTCGGTTGCAACCCTTTTGGCTAGCCTTCTTTGATTGATGAGAGTCATTGCTTCAGCGCAAATTTTGCCTCGCTCCATCGCTTTCAATATCAACTTACATTTCCTCGTTTCGTCGAGTTTCTTAGTACGTAATCAAGGGAAAGGAATGGATTGCATGACTTGCCAAACGATATAACCCATCAATGATGATTAATTATAGGACCCAGAAAGAGAGCTTTAAGCAGAAAGGTTATGAAATTCTGCGGCTGAGTGGAGACGGACGGAAAAGCAGGCGAATCAACTTCTCGAACTGGAAAAGAAGTTGAACGAGGTTGCAAGATCATTTTAAAAGACCTGTTTCTTCTTCCTTGCACGTCACATCCTCTCATTATTATCTTAAAGGGCCCCTGACCTTTACCTTGTTATTGACAGATGAACAGAATATGCTCCTTGTACGTCAGCAATATCCCCTTAGCAATTCAGCTCCCACCATTTATACCATTTATCATTGAAACACCTCTACTCAGTCGTCGATCATTCTTGATGCAACGATGGGAAATTGCCTCACTCTCTCATGCTCGACGGGTACCCAAAGAAAAGGCGCTCTTCCCATCGAGACTGCTTTTAAGTTTCCTTCACCATTGCCAACTTGGCCTCCTGGTAAATTTTCTTCTTCCATTAACACTAAGACATTTTTCTGCTCACTACACGTGTAAACGTGGACACAGAGATAAGCCGTTTGTGACTTCTTACTCGCTTGAGCAGGCACAGGTTTTGCACTTGGTACTATTGACCTGGGAGGACTAGTAGTGTCCCGAGTTTCATCCCTGAACAAAGTTTGGGCTGCTTATGAGGGAGGACCGGACAATCTTGGGGCGACATTCTTCGAACCTTCAAAACTACAAGAGGGATTCTTCATGCTTGCTTGTTATGGACAACCTAACAACAAGCCTCTTAATGGATGGGTTCTTGCTGGGAAGGATGGGGCAGGTGGGGCTCTTCAAAAGCCAATAGATTATACTCTGGTTTGGAGTAGTGAGTCCTTGGAAATCGAGCAAGACAGGAATGGCTACTTCTGGCTTCCCGTGCCCCCCAAAGGTTATGAAGCCGTGGGACACGTGGTTACGAGCTCGCCGGAGAAGCCACCCCTCGACAAAATCCGATGCGTTCGATTGGACTTCACTGACCAGTGCGAGACAGAGTCGTGGATTTGGGGGCCTGACAATTCGAGCGACACAAGCGGTTTCAATGTGTATAGCTTGAGACCGAAAAATAGAGGAACACAAGCTTTAGGCGTATCTGTCGGTACTTTCATTGCCCAAGATGGTGCAGATGACTCCCTTCTTGCTCTATCATGTTTGAAGAACAATAATCCCAACTATACATCCTCCATGCCTGACATTAACCAAATTCAGGCACTACTGCAAGCTTACTCGCCGTTTGTGTACTTCCATCCCGACGAAACCTATTTGCCATCTTCAGTCACCTGGTTTTTCAGCAACGGGGCTCTGTTATACAAAAGGGGAGATGAGTCTAACCCTGTCCCAGTCGAACCCAACGGTTCAAACCTCCCACAAGGTGGCTCAAACGACGGTGCCTTCTGGCTGGACCTCCCAAAGGACCAAACAGCCAAAGAGAGAGTAAAGAAAGGAGACTTACAGAGCTTCCAAGCTTATGCACACGTTAAACCGATGTATGGTGCAACGTTCACGGACTTAGCGCTATGGCTGTTCTACCCTTTCAACGGCCCAGCTAGGGCAAAGGTCGAGTTGATAACTGTCCCACTAGGGAAGATAGGTGAACATGTGGGTGATTGGGAGCATGTGACCTTGAGGATCAGCAATTTCACTGGTGAGCTAGGGGAAGTCTATTTCTCACAGCACAGCAGTGGAACTTGGGTCAATGCCTCGGAACTGGAGTTCCTGAGCGGGAACAGATTTGCGGCCTATGCTTCCTTGAGCGGCCATGCTTTATACTCAAAGCCGGGGCTAGTTTTACAGGGCGCTCTAGGAATCGGGATCAGGAATGATACTGCCAAGAGCAACATGGTTGGGGACACGGGAGCTGCTCACTCACTAATTGCAGCTGACTATCCGAGCGCATCTATGAGTTCGCCACCATGGGTCAACTATCTAAGGGAATGGGGTCCTAAGATTGTTTATGAGACTGCAGTGGAGTTGAAGACGGCGGAGCAAGTACTGCCTGGAAGGCTTAAATCGGCATTTGATAGTCTGGTGAAGAGTCTGCCAAGTGAGTTGTTGGGGGAGGAAGGGCCTACAGGTCCTAAAGCTAAGAGCAGCTGGAGTGGTGACGAAGTCTGAGGATTAAACCGACCGCAGCACACAGAGAAAGGATCAAGGCAGACACTGAAATTGTTGTTCATGATGAACTTCCACAGAAATTACACGTTCTATTGCACATATTGTTCTTATCCAGTTGTTATGTGTTATGCACTCGAGTTCTTCATCCATTTGTTCATAGACTGTAAGCTCTTTTAGCGCAATGGCTTGACTATGGAATCAATAAAATAAAAGAAAGTTCCCAATTCAACAGTTTCAGTTGAGAATTAACGACACTTAGTAGGCTCTAATTGAAGGAAAAGTGCTCATCAACGAACAAAATACATGACTAGAAAAAACACAGAAAAAATTCCAGTAACTAGCCCAACACGAGTCAGTTACTAATTAATCAAAAGCTTATGTGTAACTGTCATATGAAACGGTCAGCATCCTTTGAAATCACAGAGCCACTTTAAACCACATCTCTAATGATAGGGCACCTGGAAGAAGCCCAAGGTATGTGTATGTCTGGCATCGAAAGTGCACCGAGTATTATAACTGACAAAAGGCTAGCAAGAACAGATGTGAAAGGATGATTTAACAAAGTGCTAAGGACTGACCAAAAAGAGAGACGCAAATGCTTATTTTCTTGCTTTGTTTGAACCTTGTCTCAGACAATGTGAGAACCACTATAAAAATCCCGATCAACATCATTCCTGTTCATTATCAGATGTCAAAGGACCCATTTGTTATGGACGCTGATCCATGTGCTGAGGTTTGTTTCATCCATTCTCCACTGGCTGCACATTATCATCTGTCGAGGTACCTTCTGTTAAAGTTGATTCATTATTCCCAAGCACTGGGCTTTGTTAAAAATGCTCTGAACTCTGTGGCACCTCCTGCAAAGTTGCTCCAGCTATGTGACTTGAAGAACTCCCCCTGTTCGATAAAGATAAGGCATTGCTGATAGTGAAACAGTCTCATGTTACATCACAAGATTCTACATGAGAGAAGTATCCAGTCACATGATCTGCTGTAGGATAACCTTGGATGCCTTATTGATCAGAGGGTGATATCTAACAATCTGCCCATCTGAAGCAACGGTATCCTCATTCTCAGACACATCACTGCTTAAGCCTCCACTTTTTGTTGCCTTCAATTATTCATCTGTTGTTCTCATTTGCTGTTGTACAAACTGATCCAAAAATCCAGGGCTCTGAACAGTCTTTGCCAGGAACAACGTCCTCTGCTCTGCTGCAGCTCCATCCCATGAAGGCTTTCCACGAGCTCTTGTAATTGCTTCTTGGTAGCCTGCTGTTGTAGCCTACAATCTCCTGCATAAGCACATTCTTGTCTCTTTTGAGCCTCTCAACGTCTTCCTCAAGCTTGAATTTTTCAACATCCACACAAGCACTGACTGATTTACTATGTGATTGCTGTGTCAGCTGATGAACGTGTCTATGGGCAGTTTTTCGCCTATTGATACTCCTAAGTTAAGTGTTTCTGACGCCTCAGAAAGCCTTCATTGGCAAGCTCCCACCAATCTGGATCGACTTTTCTGAAACCCTGTTTGACCGGTGAAGCAGAGTTCTAAAGCCGTACTTGTTGGTGATGAAGCAATCATAGAAAAACTACTTCCAAAATTATGAAGCAAAGCAATAACTAAATTAGTAGGATCATGCAGAAGACATATACTGAGGCAATATAGTGTCGTGGTGTACAAGGCCCACAATCGCAGGGACTCTGGGGAGCGCACGCTGTGCCTACTTGTATGCTTTCGGACAGCAATTTTTGTGACTAAAAACTGAAACCTCCAGGTGATAGTGACCAAACTCACCATAGAGCCAATACTTAAGAGGGAAGAAGGGGTGAAAGCAGACAACAAGTGGTTAAGTGCACAACAAGAGATTGTGGAACACTTATGAATCACACCGAATTGCGCAGAACATAGCCCAGAAGAATAGATCCTCGTGTTGAACTTCTGATTGGCTCAAAGCGGCAAGATCAGATATCCCTCTTGAGAAGGGAACAACAAAAAGCATGTCCGGGCTTTTTGCTGCACGTAGGTTTTTAACAAATTAAGAAGCCTAACTTGACAACCTTAAACACAACTTCATGATCTCTTGACTTTTCCAATTAATCAACCTTCTGCTCCGTTTGTTTGCTGTGAAAAGCAGAGAGAAGAATTAGCAAATATGCATGTCCCAATACAGTTCGGCGACTTCCCACTTACGAATTTCTCCCATCAGTTCGTCAAAAACCACGTCCACAAACGCTAGAAACAGAAAAATGCCATACAAGGTGTTGAGCTGCCTGACGAAGCAGGAGGTCTCGGGCGAACTCGGGCGGGCTCCAAACCACGGAGCTGTTGTTGTTGGGGCCCCTCCAACGCTATAGTTAGCAGCGTCAGCTTCCGCACACGGAAAGAGAGAGAGAGAGTCTAGTGCTCAAGGGGGGGCAGGGAAGGGGACATGTGGGGTGCAAGGCTGCAAGCCAGAGACCGAACTTTGATTGCCAAGAGCGAAGACGAAGAAGGAGAACAAAAGGAGAGAAACTATTTCATTCAGGAGGAGAAGGAAACCAACCAGGACGTAAGGAAAGGCACGAAGCGGTCGCCCGTGAAGTATTTAACTTTCAGTCCAACGTCCAAATCTATAGGAAATTTTCCAATTTGCCCTAACATTCTATATTCTTTTGCAATCTGTCCTGGTTTCGAAATTCACCGCCGTGAGGGAAAACCCCAATCCACTCTCCCCGATGGAATTGGATCTTTGACGTACGTTTAAAAAAAAAAGGAAAACAAAACCGCCCCTATAAAAAGGCAGCCGTCCGATTTTGTTAGATAACTACATTTTCTAGACCTTCTAGCAAAGTTAAAGAATCTGGATCTCTCACAAATTCTCACTTGTCATATGGCGACAAGGCACACGTCCAAGCTTGTTAAGCTACACGGGCACATATCAAAACATGGCAATATTAGGGTTCTATATGGAAATTGAAATAGTTAGTTAATAATTTTTTTTATTATTGATATCAACTTATGTCTAAATATTTTTAGTGACGATAAAAATATTCTTCATTCATTTATTTGTAAGAAAATATCTTTCGAAATGTTCTATTATTTGCGAAAAAAACAAAGCCTAAGAGTAAATTATGAGCCACAACTTCTAATGAAGGAGCAATCAATTATAAATCAAAAACAATTAAAACAGTATTGTGATGAATTTGGTATAATTCTCAGTATATTTTTTCCATAAATCTTGCCATTCTCAACTGTTTTAGAAATGCGCACATATCCATATGAGGAATTTTAATCCTTTTAAGGTTTTGAACAATAGTTAATTTTCTAGGGGATATTTCAATAGGTGACTTGTTAAAAGCATCCAAAACAACCATGCTCTTTGACATATTAGAAACATAGGGGCGCTATTGAGAAAGGGCCAGCACTATATGGGTCAAATTGAAAAATTCCCCCATATATATATATCTCTCTCGCGCGCGCGCGCGCCCTGCAATCGGGGAAGGCGTATTTGGGCGCGAAAATTAGTGTGGGCGAGCGAAGGGGATGAGCTCGTCGGCGATGGATGCGGAGGAGACGGCGAACCTCCTCTGCCACCTCGACAACGTCCAAGGCATCGTCGACGCCCTCTCCTCCGTCCGTTGGAAGCGCCACCAGGTCTCTCTTCTCCCTCCAATCAAAACATTTCTCCTCCTTGACCGCCACTTCTCTGTTCTGAACCCGCTAAACTCGAGCTTAGGGTTTTCCTTTTCCCCATCGTACTTGCTGGTGTGTCTGGCGCGATTCTGGGGTCCCGTTGACGATCTTGTGTTGATTGGTGATCCGATTAGGATGCGGTCATCGAGGTGTCGGAGCACGGCATCGTTCTGATAGTCGAGGATAGCGGTTGCCTTCAAGCCAAGGTTTACCTGCAGCGCGAGGTATCTTCTCTCTCTGCACTCACTGCTTAGTATCTATGCGTAATTCGGAATTGATCTCTAGAACAAGCCAAACGCTTGCCAAACTATATTTGATTTGCTATGGAAATGCAAAATTTTCCTCTCTTTTTTCCCCCCTTTTGGCACGTCCAGTTATTGCTATGAAGCGTAAGTTACCGTCTCTTTCTCACCCCCAAGCTCTTGAGAGTACCAATTCTCGGCAAAGGGCAGTAGCTGTACATGTGCCTGAAGCGTTTGATAGTGAATGTCTAGATGCTTCTGAAGAACGTTTTATCAATAGCATGGCCTTCGGGATCTTATATTGGCACGGTTTTGTATGCATCTGTTTCCTTCTGTGCCGAACACGGGAAGGTTTTGGTTCCGCATGGATTGATATCTTTCGTCACTCTCCTCCTGCATGTAGCTGTTTATCCGTTATGATTATAGCGCACAAGGGCGGCCTCGGTTCGGTGTGGGTCTGGGCCTCTTTGTCGATTGCCTGAGCACGTTTTCGGTTCCTGGACATTCCAACATGATCGAGATCCGTTATCCAGGGCCTGACATGCAGCTTCTCCTCAAGTATGTAATACTTTTTGTTGTCTACCTATGCTGAATGGGGGTGGTTTGGATGGGTGATTGGTGCTATTCAAGGGCAGAACCTTACTAGACATTCATTTATCTAGGCTTATCAGTGAGCGAGGAGGGGCTCAGAAATGAGGTCCACGAGCTGATCATTTTTCCGTTCAATTTCTAACCAACCAGAAATATGATTTCTCTTTTCGTACTATCATGTGTACTGCATTCACTTGTCAATTTGGAATCAGTCTGGATTTGTCAATTTGGAGTTGAAGGCTCTCAAGCTGGATTTGTCAATTTGGAATCGGTCTCCAACAAATGCCTTTGGTAAAACACTTTTTATGCGGTAGTTCAGAAGTTGGAGTTCTCTACGCAACAGACTACCGGGGGGCCCGCCTTCTATAGAGAATTAAAACATCTGTTTTGTTTTACTTGACATCTTTCTTTCGAATATCATCCTCAGATTTTGTTCTGTGAGATCCATAATGGTTGTCTACTAGAGGCATGGATAGGCCGGAAGTGACAATGATATGAATGCATTCTCTGTTTCCCCACATCAATTTTTTCCCTTTTGCAGGGTCAGAATACACCCCATATTCTTTTCCAGGTCCAGTAGATTAATCGGAATTGGATTTAGCATCTGATTTCATGGATCAGCTTTATTAGTTATTGAGATAACCCATCACCGATGGTATTCTTGATGTTAGGTCTATCGATTCGCTTGACGCTTGCATTTATGCCGAGATCAGGACAAGGATCCCTGACACAATTTCATGGGACTATGACTTTGAACCTGCAGGAAGTTCACCAATCACTTTCACCGTTAAGGTATCGTTTCCTATGCATTCCTCTGTTAGGAATATCACCACCAACTGCCCCCCCTCCCCTCCCCTCTCTCTCCTCCCAAAGGAAGTAAGTTATGTCCTTGTCATGCTCCATCTCTGAATTACAGTTTTGCTGATGCCTATTTTGGAACCTCTTAATTTAATTATTCAACAGTTGGTTTTATTCCGTATTTTTTCTGATGAACAATTCGTGGGAGAGAGAAGAAAAGGTTTTCCTAGTGGTGTCAAGGATGGTTGTCTAAATACAATATGTCATGTTTCTTGATAGCAAATATTGAGTTCTGGAATAAAATATTTGAAATATTGAAATTAGAGGATTTCTATCTGCAGTCTGCAGCACTGAAAGAAGCAATTGATGATCTCGAATGGCCAGGATCAAGTGTCCAAATCACCTTACAACCAGCGCCTCCTTCTGTTATGCTTAAAGGCGAAGGTCATGGAGACTTGCAGGTGCAGTATGGGTTAACGTATAAGGAGGCTATTTTTGAATGAATAACAGTACTTGCGCACACTCTTATGGAGTAATGTTCTGCAGATAGACTTCGGTTATTATGCAAATACTGACCTCCTGATTGCATTCCACTGCGACCATGAAGTGTCCCACAGGTTTGATTTGGATTCTGCACAACATTTTGAGTACTTGGACGAACTTCTTGCTGTTGTCACTTTCTCGCTTCTAATGGCGTCCACATATCATGACAATTGCATGAATAGGTATAAGTACAAGTTTCTTCGTGCAACGACTTCAAATTTACCGAGCAATGTCACTAAAGATAACAGAGGAAGCAAGTTGACCATAGGGAGAGGTGGAATGTTGAAAGTTCAGCACTTGGTTTCAGTTGCAAGATCTGCTACGCACCAACACAACGCTTCTGGTTATCAGCAACCCAGTCGAATTGCTTACGTGGAGTTCTTTGTGAAACCAGAGGTTGATGGGGATGATGCGTAGGCTTCTCTAACTATATAAAAACCAGAGCAAGAACACCAATGATTTATACGCCTCTCCAAATCAAATTTAATTCAGCTAGATATCGGAATCTGTTCACACCACGGATTGTCGTTCTGTTCAGCGAAGCTGTTGGCCCTGCATTTTGATCCATTAGACTACCTCTGAAAAGATTAAAAAAGGGCCAGTTCATCACATCCTGGGACTAAATCGTACATTTCCGTGCCTTTTTGGGTGGGAGTGGAGGCACAAGGATATGCTCATTTGTGGTTGCTGAAAATGATGGCCGGTGTGTATATGAGCGGAAGGAAGGATCACGGTAGAAGATACATACCTTCCTAGTTCCAGGCTGCTAAAGATGTGACTTGTACATGGTATTGGATGTGTCCAAGTTCATGCAATATCCACTGTATTCCTTGCCTGATTTGCATGTAGAGAATTCTGTTTGCCCAAGAAATTGCTTGAGTTTTGAGTTATTTGGCCTGGTTTGAAATAATGACGTCGCAAGTTGAGGTATTATGCGATACCTGCGGTCCCCTCCCACTCTCAAACCACACGCCCTCCCCCCCCCCCCCCCCCCCCCCCCCATCTTCCCACCACGGCCCCTCTCTTTCTGTTTTTCTTTTTATTTCAATTTTTTTTCTGTCGTGCCATCCATGTGGAGCCATGTCAATGCCACATTTTCACCATATGACAACAAAACTGCAATATAAATTTTCCCATCGAAAGGACCCAAATGACAAAGGGGAATCAGCTTTAGGTCACCATCCCATTTGATTTTTGCCATCCTAGTTCTGTCAATTAGAATTCAAGTTCGGTGATCAACGATTATGCAGTGAGATATAGGCGGTTTTCAGAGGGAATTCCGTAGATTACCAGTTCTAATCGGCGACATGCCACCCAACACCCCTACAACGTGTAGTGCATATATTAGCTTGAGCTACATTGAGTCGGCATTCCTAGAAAAATCCGTTAGCTACTCTATGACTCTTATAATATGAGCTTTTCCAATCCGTAGCACAGAAAAGTTTCTTTGACAATGCAGCCCCTAACCCCCTCCCCATCTCCTGCTAGCTGCAGTCATCGCTAATGGATCTTTTGGTGCCTGAAAGACCCTCAAGAGAACAGAACAATGACAGCGACAATAATGGATTGCTTATAGGGGTGAGCAATGATCCACAATCAACCCTAAACTGACCTTGGATTGACCTAATTTAACTGGTCCTTGTCGAATTTTTAAGACGACTAAGTTGATCATTGATCCTGAAATCTCTAACCCTGTACAGTGCGAATTGGCCCTTGATACTGAAATTTTGTGTTGATCCAACTCGAACCAATGTGACATATATTATATATAACAATACATAAATATTTCAAATGAAATGGACTGACTGAGTTATCATATACTTATATAGATTGTGCATGAGTTTTACTTAGGTGCCTATATTACATATTATGAAGTACCAAGCCAAGGAACAGAGAAGCCCATTTTCCTTCTTTTTCTTGCTGAGCCCTAATTTGATAGAAGGACCTCACTTGCCACTTGCCTAGCCACTCACTGTTGGTCTCACTCACCTTGCCATCGCCCTTGCTCGCCTCCCGCCTTGCTCATTACTCGCCTAGATCATCACTTACCTAGCCCATCGCTCACCTTGCACCGCCATTCACCTAGCCCGTCACCTGCCTTAGCCTCACTTGGTCAACTCGCCTTTCATCTTGGCTTTACTCGTGTTGCCCCACTGCTCATCTAGTTCATCGCGCCTCACTCACTCAGTTCATCTCTCATCTCAACCTCACTCACCTCATCGATCACTTATAGTTTGCTGCTTACCTCGGCCTCACCTCGCCACTCACCAACTTGCCTCGGCCTTACTCACCTTTGGCCTCAATTTTGCTTGCCTAGTGGTCTTGTGTTGTTGAACCCATAAGGTTGGTTCAATCCTCGGTCCATGCTCAAGAGGATCGATCCTCAGTCCTCAAAATTGAAGAATGACACTATACGAGTTTGTCCTTGGGTTAAGTGCTAGACTGGACCAACCCGGCCCATGCTCACCCTTAATTGCTTAGTCAAAGCAATCTGCTTTAACACGTCTTACCTGGTGCGGACTCAATGTATTCTTGATTACATAGATGCTTATGATATTCATTCTTGTGAAATTCTCTCCTCTAGTTCGTCCAAAAAACAAAAATTCTCTCCTCTAGAATAAAGGCGATTCATTTCACTATTCAGGGGTTGTAATTGATACCTTTCTATCAATCCAAGCTGTGCAGTGTAAAAGGGACCCCTCGATTCGACATAACTGAAGCTTCCATTAGGAGGAGGCTCTAGGTATCATATTGACTCGCCACCTTGCATCAAATCCTTTGACTTCCTCAGCAATTTATTACGAAATTTTCACCAAACGAAGTGGCAAATGACAGATATTTCCAACATTGGAACCTCGCTAGAAAGCAAAAATACTGCAATTATCCCTAGAATAATATTTGAGGTACTTCAACTAGCATTACTCTCATCCATAATTCATGCAACCACAATCATCACCACCGAGTCAACATGCATCAACAAAACCTGCTTACCTGCAAGAGTGAAGTGTCACCAAATTATCAGCCTCAGCAACTAGGAAGTCCAGCAGATTTGTCCACCAGAACGCACTGCTGAAACCATATACAAGCATTACTGTATGTCTTGGAAAACTTGAGACGAGAATCAAGTTTGTCACCCACAGGCGTGGCCAGTTTCCTCTACCATTCAGGATAACATCATGACCCGCAGAACACATCTTTACTCAGCCATACAAGGAAAAGACATTACAAACAGGTCATGAGTATAAAATTCCCATGGGCTTCCACAAAACAATCTACTTCATGTTTCAATACCAAATTCATTTATGTGAATCCTCCGTTGGTATCTCTCTCCGAAAAGTTCTAGTTGGAACCCTAAAACAACATGAAGGCTAAGACATAAGCACAAAGGCATTCCGGGACTGACTTAGAGCACGAGTTAGGAGCAGATACTTACCAAGCAGTCATTATTGACCATTCATACATGTTTTCACAAAGTTTTTAATTGAGATATCATTCAATTAATTTCCTGCAGTGCTTACTCTTATTTTGCCCAATATTTTCCCTTCGAGAAACTCTAATTCTTTTTGACAAAGAGCTTGAATATGATCTCTCTATATTCAAGCTCTTTTCTCGACAATATATTATCTTTAAAAAAGCAAATGCTTTTGAAGTGTAAAACTAAACTTCTCTGGACATGCTGCTAGATTCTACCCAAAAGATGCCCACCCATCCGAATAATAACAATCAGAAGACATGTACAAACATCCAGAGAACGGTAACGTCAACTGCATCGACTTTCTTTGGATGATCAAGTCCACCATTTTGGACTCCACACTGAGCATGCTTGCCTGTTCATGCTCATTATGACATAAGAGAAATAATGGTGGCATGTTGTGATCATGCCATCCAATTATCAAATATGATGCAGTTGGCCTATGGTACAATCTTATCTACTGCAGAATGAGCAACAGCATAAATTCATTCTACTGCATTTATTGGGGCTGCAATCCAAGAGAAAAAACAGTGGTCACTCCAGAAGATACAGAACAACCCAATGGCTCTGTCAATTTCAACTATTCTAATTCCATAATTGGCAACAATAAATCAATTTGAGAACCAGTCGCCGAAATTTGAATATAAGAGCGAGAATCTGCTTCCATGCAACGGATGATTCCACCTTATGCCTTACTAGTATGGAAGCAACAAACTAATCATGCAAATACTTGCACGTTTCCATCAAAGATAAATACCCCATATCCAATCAACAGCCAAAGCAATCGGTCGTCATAGCATTCTCAAGTGTCCTTTATTGGAAATTTATTTACAAAAAGAAGCAGATGGTACAAAGTGCATTTGAAGAAGACCATGGGTGAGATATAATGAAAATAAGGCACAAATTTAAAGAAATGCTATCTTGAATACAAGAGGTTTAGAAAATCCAGCAACCTTACATAGTGTAATTAAAATCTTTCCTTTCAATGATGCAAAGGATGCAAAAGGGGATATCCTCGGCTAGCTCTTACTGCTTGGGGGCTTAATTGTTACCACATCAATTATAACATGGACAACTATTGAAACCACTTAGGAAGTATTACTGGGCATCAGTGCTATCCAAGTTCCAAAGTAAAAAGCAACCAACTTTGCTTCAAGATTATCAATGAAACTAGAAACATAGATCATTGATGGAAAAGAAAATTCCAATGGTTAGCCAAAAGATGGAAAGTAAAAAGAGCACAACTAAACTGGTTCTGGGCGAGAAAATTCCATATAGAACTTTTCCTTAAAATCTCAAAAATATCGACTACCTATCTGCAAAGAAACATTGATGGAATGTACATGATCAACAGAGAACGCACATTTGTATAGTCAAGAAGCTTGAACTAGAAGTCAAGATACGGTAACTTATTCACCGCTGTCCAAAAGCCATCTCAAAGGAGCAAACAACTTCAGTCACCAATCAGCAAAGGCCTCCCAAAGTGGACCTGTTTCCAGATCCACCAAAGGAACGGACAAGGAGGACGCAGTTCGGGGTTTTTCTACGCCCTGCGCCAGGCTTGAAGGCGACCGTCATCTCCATTGCTAAGCAAGTATTAATCACAAGATTCCTCACCTCCTCGTCAAAATTCTGCACAGTTTGAATATCAAAACTCACTCTTCTCAGGGCAATCCTTCTTGCTAGAGCACTTCGCCAGATCCTTCCCCAAATTTTGGGCTAAGTCGCAGAAAAAATCAGTCAAAACAGGCTCGTAATTGGGCATCTTCGCATATCCAGGGAAATAGTTAATGTCAATAACCAAGTATCGGTGACCATTTCTGGCATCCCTTATCACATCGAAGTTAAACAAATTCAAATTCATGGCCCGCCTCAAACCCTTTGCGATCTCCGTCATAAAACTCTGAGGAGGCATCTCGGTGTCCTCTAAATGCATCAATCTATAATACTTATCGTCATTCTTTTCATGCGTTGCCAAATTGGACACTTGCGAGAACGACAAACACCCCTCGAGAGACCCCAGCTTCTCCTCTGAAACATCAGGCAATGACTTGCGCTTCACGCATTTCACATACTCGCCGACAACATAGACTTTGAATATGACCCCACCATGATTCACAAACTCCTGCAGCACGATAGGCGGTTTGAGCTTGTGTAGCCCGTCGTGGTTAAACACGAGCGACATTTTGTGCGATTTGGCGCTGCCATCAGCGACCAAGGGTTTCGCAATCACCGGGAACTTCAGCGACGCCCATGCATGCTTATCGAACAGCGTCTCCTTGTCGTAAATCACAATCTGGTTTGGAATACCGAACGATTCGCTCTCGCTCTCAACCCGAAGCTCCGAAACGACCTGGAGCATGGAAATGCGGTTGTGGAGCCTCTCGATTGCATCCGGCGAATCCAAAATCACCGCATTAGGGTTCCTAGCGGTGAACTCCTCCAATTGGCGCCTCCAGTCCGGGCCGTAAAGCTTGTGGAGGACGCAGTCGAAAGGCCCCTGATCCACGAGTCGCCGCTCGGTGTCGATCCTCACAAGATCGACACCGCGGGACGCCGCGAGTGCGACGAGAGAGTCCTGGATGAAGCTCTCTCGCTTCTTCGGCAGCAGCGCGTAGCCCACGCGAAACCTACTCTCCGCCATGGCTGAAGCCGTGCCCGTCCTCAATGCCGATCCCGACGACCCCAGATTTGCTACCGAAGCTCATATACAGCGATTTCTCCCCAAGACTTGCGTTTGAAACGCCAGAGAGAGTGAGAAGCCCCGTATCTGAAAATGGCGACGAGCTCAGCTAGGGCTTCTTAGCGCGGTGCCTGCGGTGTATAAATTCGTCTTCGAGGTTTGAACTTCCAAGGAATCGAAACCGAATCACACACCAGAGAGAGCAGAAGGGCACGGTATATATATAGGTTGAACTAGACTAGGGTTAGATGGGTGGAGATGGAGATGCCGGTGTTCCTTAACCATGGTTAGTTAGCGTGGCACGGAGGGTCAAGGGGATAAAAACACAGCCGCCCTGAAGTTTAAGTTCGCGTGCATGCAATTTCTAAAAGTTTAATTAATCTGATATGTATATTCGATATATTCTCTAAATCACATAAATATATTTTATGTTATCTCGATGATTTCACAGTGAATAAGTTAAAGTTAAGGGAACAATATTACCCATCAAAATAAAATTTAGAGATTTTATTAGATAAATTAAAAATTATTCGCTTTGCTTTGCTTTGCTTTTCCCCCGGAGGCAGTGGCCCAAGCGGGCGGAGGTCGTGTGACGATGCGCACGTGGCATATTCTCTCGGGCGATCATGCGGATCCGCGCCGCAAAAGTGAGGGTGGGCCGAATATGGAAATTGAACGGTCGTGATCGCGTTGACCGAGAGTCGTCGTCCACGGCCACAGGTTGATGACTATTTCTACACGTTCCTAAATCCGACGGTTGTCCCCCGCTTAATTCTATAAAAAGATAACGTGTGAAATCCGTACCACCCAAAATTGGACTCCTTAAATGCATTCGACCGAATATTCGTATAATAATTCCTCTGAGCGAGTTCTTCGATAATAAAATAGGAATCGATTCTTGAGCTAACGTAGCTGCAGCTGGAAAAACAAAGAGGGAAAAAAAAAACACGAGCATAGCATAGTAGAAGATCAATGAAACACGATAGATCTGAAACGAAAAAATCAAATTGCCTCGATATCGAATGTTGGAGTAGATTAATCGAGATGACGAAAATGACCTTGATATGCTTGCGGACAACCTCCACTTAATCGTTATGAGAGACATCAGCAATATCGAGGGAAAATCATTTAAAATGTTGTTGACTTACTGCACTTTTGCATATCCAATTTTAATTTTTTAAAAATTTTATCAATTAAGTTGTAAACATTTTCGTATTTTATCAACTAATTTATTGATAGTTTTTAAATTGAAAATTTCTAATGTGAATGTTGACAGAGCCACATAGGATAGCCACATAGGATGGTCAATGCTAATGTTGACAATTTTTTTTATAATTTTTTAAAATTCAAATTTTAAACTTTTCACTTACTTTATTTTTTTCAAGTTGCTCTCCTAGGCCTTGGAAGGAGAAAATGAAATATATAAAAAATTATTATCCTCATCAACATCGACCGTCTATGTGATATTACAAGCATCCATGTTAGTAATTTTCGAATAAAATTAACTAGAT
Source organism: Melaleuca quinquenervia (assembly GCA_030064385.1). NCBI lineage: Eukaryota > Viridiplantae > Streptophyta > Magnoliopsida > Myrtales > Myrtaceae > Melaleuca > Melaleuca quinquenervia. Next base: position 15,268,821 of record CM057721.1, on the reverse strand, counting down.
GGACTTAATTGGTAAAACGTGAAAACTATTTAGGACTTGATTGTCAAAATTAAAAGGTTTAAAACAAAATCAACAAAAGTACGACAAGTTTTGGACTTTTTGACAAATTTTCAAGCATTGAGGTTGATGTATATTTAGGAGTAATCAGTTCCTCAAGCAGTTCAATTCTTAGACAATCCAATGAAATTAATAAATTAACATAAAAATAAAAATAAATTTTGCATGAGAGGACTCATGAGTGAGAGTGGAGCGAGAAAGAGAAGAGAGGAAAGTCGAGACACGTGAGAAGGGAAAAGACAAGAAGCTCGTGTGAAAACTAAAAAAATCATTGGTCTAATTCCTTATTGAAATGAGGAGCCGGATTGGAAACTACCAATGTAAGTTTTATGGAATTGGACGGATGGTCGTTCGATCTGGGGATCTGATTTGGGCAATTCTCGATCTAGTCGATCCCCCTTGTTCACCTTTAGATACATCGGACATAGGAATAGAATCGATAGTGAACAATTATTCTAAGTAAAATCTGCTTCGGTGGTGGTAATGCTATAAATGTCTTTTCGTCCCCTCAATTTTTATTCGTTTAGCTTTTATTCTCGCATAAAACGTGGGAAAGCGATTCTGCATTCAAGGAGCAACATTCCCCCAACTTTGGCGATCGGCTGGAGATCCCATGACAGGCCATCATCGATACCAAAGTCCTCGCCACTCCCGAACCACAAAGGTCAGAGTCACTTGGAGGTCATCTCTTGCTTTCTCTCCATCTTCTTGTGCATCCTCAGTCAACGTCACCTTTTCACTCACCATCTCACCTTCGTCGGAAGGCCATGGGGGAAGCTGCTCCCGTGACGGGTTCAACAGCAAAAGACAGGCCGTGCCAAGATCACGTCGTGTCAGCTTAAGCGCTCGAAGATGTCTGCATGAATCAGATCCCGGAAATCTACTTCTTCTCCAGAAGTGGCCAAGTTCGACACGGAGTCACGATGGACGGTACAACGGGTGGAGGAGGAGCTTTCCATGTGAAAATGGTGGGAATCTCTCTCTCAAATCTTGAGCTGATCCTGCAACAGCGAACGGATGAGCGGTGATGAGAGATGCTTCTTTTGGTCACATATGGTGATGGGGTTGCGTCGCCTCGCCAGCTTCTTCGCTGGAACTACGATGAGCATCTCCATGAAGAAAACGTGCGCATTTTCGCCACACGCGCCGACGGACCAGTATCTTTCAAGTGCGAATGCTAGTTGAGCTCCGCTCATTAATCATGGATGGGTGACTTACAATTCGCCACAAGCACAGTCGTGGTGTATCTGTTGCGTGATATCTTGTACCAACTTTCACGCATCGAGCTAATTCTATTAATGTCATTCGGTGCATGAAGTGATCATCTTTGGAACTTTTTGTGTAAATGTCCTCACTCCTCGCTTGTGCATGTGTAACTTGATACACTACTATGGCCAGAAACGAGCCTCCACATCCATCCTGGAGGACAAATTGCACAGCAAGTGCTATCACCGTGAAGCCATCTTCACATTATTCGGTACCCCACGATGAGGAGCAGCAAGTTGTTTGTCGTTGCTCCCACTATATACATATGGGCTGATCTTGGGCCCATTGGGCCATGTGATCCCACATCCCGTGGGCTGTGCTTTCGTGGGCCTAATCAGAATCGTCGCTTTTCCACTATTTCTTTGCACCCCACCTCCTTCTCTCTCTCTGTGATCAATTTCAAGACAAATGAGTCCAGTCCGGCTTTCTTTCTCTATCACACGTCGTTCTCTTCTCCAGGTGTTACCCACCAGACCATTTAAAAAGAGGGCCAAATAGAAAAATCTACATAAATAGTCCTTCAATTTTGAGCATTGAGTAGTGATTAATTTTTATTTACTCACAAACAGAATTGAAAATCCACGGATGTTCAAGACCGTTCATGTATAGTCGTCTTGTGCTAACATGAGCGATTCCATGAATTTTTCAAGTTCGGAACTAGAACAAGTACATACAATATTCATGCGATAGAAATTAGTTTATTCAGATTGATAGTATGCAAAGGACCAAAGAATGATTGCGGATTCCAAATTCTGGTGGATAAGAATAACAATGCAGAAGATAAATTTAGGGAATATGAAATTTACATACAATTCGATATATATCGAAATAAAATATTATATCAACTCGAACTTTATGAGAGATATCGATCGACATATACATAATCAAATGAAGATATTTATGTCATGCTTAAAGATAGGAAAACTTATTAGAAGTATCCTAATTATATTTGATTAGGGCAAACAAAAGTTTGTACAGTGCTTTAATTAGCCCCCTGTTTGACAAAACCGAAGCTTGTTCTCTAAGCGAGTCGATCGTCTGGCGATTGCGTGAGTTTCGGACAACGGTGCGTGCTCCTAAAAAGATCAACGACATATTCCCTAGAAAAATCCGAATATCCGAAAATGGAACCCGAAAAGAAAAAGGTCTCTACATATCTTTAGTGGCTTGTGGAGGAAGACGACAAGGGTGTATTTAAAACATCGCAGGTTTTTTTTTAATTATAGAAAAAGATGACAGATTACTGACGTGGCGCAACAGGATATCCTACGGAGATGCGTTAGTTGGGTGGGGAACCGCTGTAGTGAGGTGCACATGGCTCGTCTTCTTGGACGTACGGCCACGATTGTCTGCCGTTTCTCCAGATGCGGCCGCGATGCGTTCATACCGTCACGTGCAATTCGTGGCCGCAACCGTCGCTATCTCCAATTATTTTTTGAGATGCCGTTTCAAATAAATAAATAGATTTAAAAAGAAAACCATAAATCCGTGCCGCAAGCTTTTGCGAATAGGTCGAATCAGTTTCTAAATTTTCCTTCCCCTTTGTTTATCTTCTGGTTGTGAATATTCCGATCAGATTAGGGAAAAAAATTAACGATTCCATTATTCAGAATTTTGATGTAGTCCTTGCATCGATAGACTCTGAAAAACATTAATGCCATTGTCCATGTAGAACACCGATTCGAGTAAATTGCCCATGTTGTTAACATATCGCTCAAGGCGAAAGGATAATGAATCGGCAATTTTCCGATTGTAAATGATTAGAAGGATAGTATTGACATTTCACGCAAGGGTCTATGATTGGTTTTAAGGCTAAACCAATAGCACGATAAGTTTGTCGTTGATTTAATAACTATACCATGTGATTATACATCATTAATTGCTGTTAAGATGTAGATCCTCAAATTTCTATTGGAAAAACACTGGCCTAAACGAAGAGTTGTGAAAAACTTGCCCATGCTACACTAGGCGATTGCAGTAAGTTGATATATTAATCTCTAAAATGCATTGCACCCTGTAATTTCAAAAATATTTATTTATTGCATGAATACTCTAATAATAACAATAATAATAATAATAATAACCTTATCAAATGCAAAAATACAAAAACTTGCAGCAATAGAAGCACGTAATTACCCGGACTATTTTGTTTCCTGTCGCGTTTCAGCACCATGCCAGCGAATATTCTTCCTCTCTTCCTCGCTCTCTCCTCATAATTATAGAGAGAGAGAGAGAGAGAGAGAGAGAGAGAGAGAGGGGTGTCCCGGAAGCGAAGAAGAGGAATAAATCTCGCGCTTTCCCATCTTCTCTCCCTCCCCCTCTTTTCCCGGAAAACGGAGGAAAACCGAGAGAAGACGGAGGAAAGGGAAGGAAAGTTTGAAGCTTTGAGGGAGAGAGGGAGGCAGCCATGGACAGGAACGTGAGAGTGGGTTCAAAGTTCCCGCTGAGCTTCTGGGAGCTGACAATGGCGTCCGTGGTCATCATGGGATTCGTTTTGGGACTTGCTGGCGTTTATCTCACCCTGCCCGCCTCGGATTACAGCTTCCTCAGGTTGCCCCGTAGCCTCGAGGATCTCCAGATTCTCCGGTAATGTTTTCGATTAATTTCTTGAGCCGGTCTTGTGTATTTCTCTCTTTTTTCTGGGATTCTAGGACGATCTAGGTATTTACTTTTCCCCCAGTTGAAAGGGCAATTCACCTTTTGAATTTGTTCAAAGTCCTTAATCTGAGTTTGCATGGTTGTTGAGATTAGGCTCTGAGCAACATGCACCGAGATTGAAGAAATGTAATTTGATATCTGAGATGAGATTGTTGCGATACTGAGTAGATTCTTCCGTAGGGTGTGTTTTCTTTGATGTTTCGTGAGATCTGATTAGTTTCTAGGTCAATGTTCTTTTTGTACATGCTAATGTAGCCTTAAAAGACAATATAACCAACTCCGGCTGCCCAATATATTGAGTTTTCGCTCCGTTAACACCCTCGGACGTAAGTCGCCAAATTGTTCGATAAAGATAGTGCGTATAGCATTCCTCTGGTTTCCTGCCGTTTGTTATCATTTTCTTGTTGCGTAATTGGGTAGTTTGGGAGTGAACCTGTAACCTTAAATTTATGCTTTTTGCTTAGCTGTTAGTTTCTCTTGTTTTGACCGTTGGATGTGTGGAGTTAATGACTTTGCATGTAGTGTTTAATTCACTGGTCCGTCTCTAAATCTTCTTGCTTTCTGGAACTTTTGTGATATTGCCTAATTTTCAACCACAGAAAGCTCCTTCGGGCTTTAGAATAAAGTAACTGGATTTGTACGAGTAGTTCCCTCTGAAGTCCATTCGACTTGAGAATGTCCACTTTCAGATCACAAACCGACATGAATCAAATTCCTTGGGTATAAGATTCATGTCCGGAGTGTGTCGCCCTGTTGACGTCAGTCTCAGAAAGTTGGATTAGAGTATCTTCAGTTTGTTAATGTGTTATTGTGAACCTCTATTTGTTAACTAGTTTAGCTATGAAGAAAAAAACAACATGCTCTTCGGTAAATAAACCTGTTCTTTTATGTACCATATATGCTCCTTTCCCCCTTTCCTATGAACAACTCCTTCTGAGCGTGTGTTCCATTGTTTCCTCTGCCAAAATAATAATGCAATGTTGTGGGAGTGAGTCTTAAGTCCTATGTGTTGGCTATTCATTTCTGCAGAGACAATCTTGAGGGCTACACAAGTGACTATACGTTGCAGGTCCTTGTTGGTTACTGCATTGTCTATATATTCATGCAGACTTTCATGATTCCGGGGACAGTTTTCATGTCTTTACTTGCCGGAGCTTTGTTTGGTGTTTTCAAAGGGGTAGCTCTTGTAGTTTTCACTGCCACTGCAGGAGCTTCTTCATGCTATTTCCTATCTAGACTGATTGGACGGCCCATTATCTTCTCTCTCTGGCCTGATAAGCTGCATTTTTTCCAAGCTCAGGTTAATTGCAAAGTCCATACCCACTTGTCTTCAATTACACATTTTTACAAATTTAACCAATTTTTTTCTGTTTCAATTCTAGGTGGCGAAGAGAAGAGAGCGGCTATTGAACTATATGCTCTTCTTGAGGGTTACACCAACCTTGCCGAACACATTTATAAATTTCGCTTCCCCAATAGTTGATGTACCTTATCACACTTTCTTTCTGGCGACAGTCATTGGAATCATACCTGCTGCTTATGTTACTGTCCGGGTACGCTTATAAACTTCCACATTACTACGACCTGCAGTTTGGGGATAAACTACAATTGTCAACAAATGAGCTGCGTAATAAGTACCTGTTAGTAAGTGCACATGGATATATAGTAAGGCTCATGTTAGTGGTGCCAGACTCTTTAATTAAGATAATAATAAAAAAAACCAAGAAAATTAGCTCTTTTCAAGATAAGTAGTCACTTAGGGCAGAATGGGAAGAATGTATTGCAAGACTCACAGTTTCCCTCTTTTCACAGGCTGGGATTGCTCTGGGAGATCTGCGATCCGTTAAGGATCTCTATGATTTCCAATCAATCGCCACACTCTTCTTCATTGGAGTCATCTCAATCACCCCTACGCTGATGGGCAAGAGCGAATCATAGTGATTGCTAGCTTAAGCTCCCAAGGCTAGCTGTCTGGTTCCGCCTCCACTGTAAATATAACAACAATTCAGGTACAGCTGTTCCTGTTAATGTACCTTAACAAGGTTGAAATTTCAAGCAACTTGGAACAATCGGGAAAAGGATGTTGCGTGCTTCGACTCAGCTACAGGCAAAGACAGATGTCAGTTTTAAGGGTCGAAAGCCCCGGGTAGGGGGGGTTGTGGTTTAAAAGCTGGTTTGGCATTTCCGGCTCGGGGCCAAACTATGTGCGTACTTTATCAAGACATTGATCCCATAAGGATCTTTATAATGTTCTAGACTGATGTTGGAAGTGATGGCTGGCTGTTGTATATTTGATGTCAGAGTGGATGATTCGTAGCTTGTGCGTTAGATAGTCTCAATCCCGCGCTTCATTTTATTGGCATTTCCCTTATCAAAGATCAATTGCTAATTTGCTGCCTGAAAAATAGACTATATATTATCATTTTTTGCATTGCTATGAGGATGCCCAAGATCTCTTGGTTACCATGAATAGGTGTCGCAAGATTTTCATTTACATCAGCGTTGATTCTTCTTATTCTTGAACCACGTAGTGATCTGGAGTAGATTCTGAAGAGCTATTGTTAGTCTGCGGCACATCATGTGATCTGATTGTTAGGTGAGAATTACTTATAGGACAAGGCAGCTATTTATTTAGGAGGATCAAATATCAAATGCATATGCTTTTATGAGGTAACAACTCTGCTTTCGGTGGTGAGCTTAGTTTAGTGACAACTAAGTGGTAAAGTTATTGACCATCGGTTAAGATGGGTCCCCTTCAAATTAAATTGCACTCACTAATTACGCCGTGCGTGTGGTAATGCTAGTCTCCAAAGGCTATCGTTAGTGACTGCAGAGCAGATCGATGTCGGATCAATATCTAAGCAGTATGATGCGAACCATCTATAATTTCGTTCGATAATCGACCTCTAATTATCCTGCCAACAATGAAGCAAATACAGATGATCTTCGTTCGACAAAAGAAACTAAAAGAGAGACCAGCCAAATGACCGTGCTTCCTACTGTGAACATAATTTTGCCGAAGAAAGAAATAATACAAACTGCTTTTCGGCTGAGAAAGGTACTTCTCTCTCATTTTTGGGGTAACGATAGCATTAGTTCCCAAATACCCGGACCCAAGATGCCGGTAAACTAATTATTTTGGAGTAATTTAGTGCGATTTCTTGAATTTCTTCCTGTTCTTCTGGTGCGAAATATCGGGAGTCCTGCTCTCCATCTTCCGTTTCCTTGCAGTTTGGTCAGAAGAACCAATTTCTTTCCGCCCCATTTGCTTCGCCTTCCTCGCAGCCACTGCTGGTCTTTTATTCTGCCTTCCTCCTGCGACCGGTTCCTTCTTTGTGCTCTCCTTCTTGGGCTTCACTGTTCCTATTCCTTTTGCCTTAAATTTCTTCAGGGAGGTACTTTTGCTTGCCTGCAATCCCTGGTAAGAGGATGAAAATTTCGTATTTGCCCTTTTAATTCCGTTCAGAGTCTTCGAATCCACAGCAAGCTTCTTTGCAGGGTGATTTGCATCAACTGCGGGTGAATGGTCAGTTCTCTTAGATGGAGTCACATTTGGCTTGGCATGGGATAATCTTAATTCTCGATCTCGAATCTTCAAATTTCGTTTCTTGGCAACCAGATTTGCAGCATCCTACAAGGCAGAAGCAAACTAAACACCAGTGGAAAATACTACCAAGATGACAAGAGAGAACTGGGAAGAATTTGGTGGTTTTTTGCATCTTTATCTTCAAAAGTCTATTTGGATTTCTACTCTCCATTCTCCAGCATCCAAACTCAATAAGATGGTTTCCATTATTCAGCCAACAATAGATTATTTGCTTCGTCTTTGCTAGAATCGGCTCAATACACTCTCTTAGTGGTCATAACCCTATTAAATCTAACATATTGCACATTAACAATAGACAATGCAATACAACATTTCTACTAGCTTTACAGCCTGCCAAATCAATGATGCTGTTGCATTATGCTATCAACAATTTGTATGTCATCACGATTTCAGTATACTGGGAAATGAACAAGTTGAACTGAAAAGATAGCACGCTCTTCAGGAAAAACCATTATAAACAAGTCATTGGATACAACTATCATCATCAATCTAACCACAAAAAATTTTAAGCAAAAAACCAGAAAACATGCTAGAAAAGATTTAAAATAAACCACGATGCGTTTTTGGTAGAGAAGAGAACTACAAGAGATAAAATATGGGGCCCCATTTTCCCAGATAAGAGCTATTTCTGGTAATAGGCAATAATTGGGAGACAATATCAACCAAAAAGGTACATAACACAAGAAACTTACCCTCGTCTTAAACAAGACATAAGCAATACCCTTCCCCACACTCGTATGAGGATCTCTGACAACCCGAACAGCTTCAACGCTGGACCCAAGATTATTGATGTTAGAAAATAACCGATATAGTTCTTCATCCTGCAGAAGATAGGAAAATGTATTCACATATCTACAGAGAAACAGCTCAGCAACCACTTTTTGTGAACCATCCCACATTCATTACCTTTACATCAAATGGGAGATTACCCACGAAAACTGTCCTCTTGTTGTCATAGGTTGGAGAAGACTCTCCCTTCAATTTCTTGCGAGGAGGACAAGCTCTGTCAACTCGGATGTGGTTTCCTCCAACCTACAATAATTTCCAAGATGTAAGCAGTCTCTTTTTCAAGTATGTAACAAGATATTCTGAACAAGTTGACCCTTTGACCTCAATCATACTGAAGATCAATCCCTCCCTCCCTCCCTCTCTCCCTCTCGTGTTAAAGGTAAACTTACCTCCGCCATGTTATGGGCCAAAGACGCAAGAGCCGATTCTTCTGTCTTGAAAACAACGTAAGCATTAACACTGCAATAAAAGGAAATTTCCATAAACTTAAAAAACGTTTACACAACAATGCAACAAATTAAACACAAGACATCCATTTGATGAAGAACTAGCTGCAACTTCAAACATACAATATCTAGACAAGACATCTAGTAGAAGCATCCAATTCTCCACATCAGCAATGTAGAGTGCAGATGTAAGTGAGAAAGGAAGCAGACGAATTGTCATTAAGAACACAACCAAAGTTCTGAAATGCCACTTTATCATCAAAGAAACGACAGATAATTATAGTACCAGTCAATGGCATCATTGATCTTCTTCTTCAGTATAGCTCCCTTCCTCGGTATTTTGGTCTGGAAAAACATAGAACAGAATTCAGCAGAGAAAGAACAATCTAAGCGACATGTTAAGTATAAGGTGTCCAGAAGGGCACACTCACATCCAGGATTGGAACGGACCGAATCCTTGCCGATTCTACCTCTCCAAACTTGCCAAACTCCTTCACCAAAGCCTTCTTTTTTATTTTCAGAGGCAAATTCCCAACAAATACAGTTCTCAACAGCTTGCTCTCATCATCGTAGCCTTCTTTTAAAGCCAACTCATTGGCAGGGTCATCCGCTTTCTTCCTCTTTTTCCCCGCAACTTTCTCTCCCACTTGATCATTTGCTTCTACCTCTTCTGTCTCTCCGTACTTCTCAGACTCATAAACCCTCTCCAGCTCATCCCTCTTCCTCTTTTTCGTCTTGTCCTTTTCTTTCACATTTAATTTCCCACCATCCCCACTTTCCTTCGCCAAGCCAGCTGCTTGACTGCTCAATTCCATCTTCTTCGATATCTCTGTCTCAGAATCAACATCTGATCCAGAACCCACCTCAAAAGATCCTTTCTTGGACTTCCTCGATTCCTTTGGTTTCTGATTCTCGGATGAAATCTTCTGGGGTTCTTGTTCTTGCTCTGGCTCTTCATCTACCTTTCTCTTCTTCTTCTTCTTCTTCTCCTCGACCTTGGCAGACTCTCCGTCTTCATTACCGTCAACAGAAGCACCAAAAGCCTGTCCTAATTCCCGGTGCTTCCTCTTAAAGGGGTTGTTGTCGGAGAAGATGGAACCTGCGAGGTTTTGCTCGGGAATTTCTCCAAATATAGATTGGAAAACGTCCAATGGAGCCGGGACGGTGTCTTTCTGGAGAGGGTTTTCCGCTTCTTTCGGCTTCTTCTTCCCCATTGTTCTCGAACCAGCTTCGGAATCGGACAGAATGTGCTGCGTCTCGGACGCGAGGGAGGGACCTCCGGTAACCCTAAAGGTACGATTTTGGAGGGAGAAGATGGGGGCAGAAATTGGAAATTTGATAAAGCTGAAGACTATTCTGGCGAAGAAGAAAACTTTTTTATTCTTTATTTAATTTCAAGACAATGACCTCATCAAATGGGCCGCCCAAGGCCCAAGGCCCAAGCCCAAGTCTCGCCTGATTCTTTTCTTTATAAATTATAGTAAGTGTTCATATAGAGAATTATATATGGTGTTTAATACACATTAAGTGCTTTATCGTATACCTCTGGGTAAAGTGCTTTTATTGTATAACTGTGGGTAAACATTTTAGAATTTCGAGGTGAATATAAATCAAGTTACGTATGTATTTTGTATGTTCAAATTATGAGGTGTAAATCTCCACCATGGTAAAAGTTGCAAAAGCGCCCATAATATATTGCGCAACTTACAATGATTAATTGACCATCGGCATGCTAATGTTCTTGGACCTTAATAAATATTTCGACAAGGATTTAAAATTTACAATAGGGAATTAAAAGTTCTCGTAGAATCGATTGAATATTATATGATTTATGAATTTTTGCCGCACATAAAGCAAACTTGAGGAAGATTATGATGAATGCTAGTGTCTTTTGTTAGAATGTATTGTAGCACTATGATATATAATAACTCGTAATATGAATAGCTGAAGCAACTGTCAACTAATCTTGTGAATAACTTATCTTCCAAAACCACAGTGGTTGTCCAAGTCATAAACCTAACGACGGAGGTTAATTCAATCATAAACTTATTGGTTGTGTCACTTCAGTCCTAAATATTTTAACAATTTATTTGTTTAGTCCTAAATCTTTATTTGTGCTGATTTACTTTTAAATATTTTAAAATTTTATCAATTTAATCATAAATCCAAGATCTTGATATTTATATGGAATGATAACATTGACAAATTGTCAAAAGGTTTAAGATTGAATTAGTAAATTATTAAAATGTTTTAAGATTGAATTGCCATAACTTAAATGTTTAGAACTGAATTAGCTTATATATAATAAGTTCGTGACTGTTTCGACGATTTTGTCTTCCATGACTAGATGCAAATGCCTATCATCTTACGATCATTTGAATACTTAATAATATCTCTTTACACGAACTTAAAAACTTGTTTTCTTTTTCCCCCCACTAGCATTTCCGTGTTAATTCCTGAAAAGAAGAAAGAAGCACATTATATAGAACATTCAATTGAAAGAAAAGTGATAAATGCACGTAGAAAACGCACCGGCAACTATTTACATCATTTTTGAAAGCTGACTTGTCTTGTTCCCAGCAATATCATGGAGTTCCAGATTGTAATGGTTACCTCTACTAATTAATTGCGAGTGTCTTGATCAGCAAACCATGCGCAAAGAACATTTTCTTTGGCCGACGATGTAATGTGAGATCCAACGTTTATCTCCCGAATCTTTCTTAATGATTAACGTTCCCATTTCTTGAAGATAAAGCAATATATATATATATATATATATATAGCCACAATGATTACCATCACATGAAAGCATTGCTCCATGTTTAGGTACATGAACTAGATTTGTTAGGTCAATTCTAGGGTCAATTCGAAATGGACCGATCCAAATTGACCAACTTAACTCATTTTGATTAACTTTCATACAGAAAAATTTTAGCAATCTAGGCCCAAATCCATAGTTGACCCGGGCTCAATATTTAGCAAATCTTCTTCTTAAATTATTGCTTCTAAAGAATAGACGAAACTACATGATCTAGCTCACTGAGTCGGTAAGGAAAGTTGCATTGAGAGGTAGGTCTTCGATTGGTGCATGAGCAATGTCGAGACATCGGTGAGTGAGTGAAGCGTAGACAAAAAAGAACGGCTACATAGACGGGTTTGAGGGTCGGGTTATTGTTGGGGATATGGGATAGTTCAGTATCTTATTGTTTATATTATTGATAGACAAGTATTACTATCCCGTAATTTAATAACTTCTCGAGTTAATACGTAACTCTATACAATCAAATAGCTTAAAAAGGTGAGAAGTAAAGATAACAAATGAGTATATCGATCCCATTTACCCCATATAAATCTATATATGTTTGTACTGACTTGTATTCAATCAGACTCATTTAAACCCATGACCACTAAAGTTTACTGTCTTAACTCATTTGCTATAATCAATTGGCACGCGTTTATGTTTTAAGTTTTGTAAAACTGAATTTGGTGAAATTTCCTGAGTTAATGAAATTGAATTTGCTTTATATTTTTGGAAACAAAGGAATTAGTTTCAAAGAACATTGCGATGTTGCTAGAAAGAAAGAGTCTAATATTCATCTTATTGCTGTCTTCTTAAAAGTATGTTAAGCTCAACACTCAAAATAATTATGGTTTTAAACCAATTCCCTAAAGTTTGTCAGAAAACCAGCCAGCCCCATGTCCTCCCAATACTAAGCTTGCCCAGATGCTGTCTTCTTCTTTTGTTTTCGGGCAAGGCCTTCTTCCTTTCCTTCCAGCCTCCTCAGTTCTAAGTTTCACTCTTTTTACTGAAATGGGCAAAAATTACAGACAAGACTTCCTTTTTGAAACCCTTTAGACTCGTGTTCCAAAATTCAGGAAACCTACCGCCCCAACCCATGGAAAATTGAGTTATAAAGTGGAATTTACAACTCACACAGCAACATATAGATGGGTTTGAACCCCATATCAATTCGCATGAAGCATTGTGATGTTGAAGTAATTCGTGCATCCGACGACTACAGGATCGCAAGAGGCATGTTTAAATCTTGTATCGCCATAATTAGATCTTAACAAGCTATATTATCAGTTCGAAGTTTACAATGGAGGACACGAAACCGCCCGCCGGACAAGGGCACAAACCACAGGCGACGATAGTTGATTATGTCATTGCTGTACAGACTACGAACTGGAGATCTTACTCATACAATTCACAGTTGATGGTCGCCGTCGACCTCTTTCATTATTCAGGCTCTACTCTGCTTTTATTCATGTCGGTTAATACTTTATTATGGGAGATTAGATTGCGCAAAATCTCGGGTTACCATCCAAGGGGACAGATTTGTTGCTCTGCGATCGATGTTGAATCCGTCAGCGTCTTTGTTAATAATCCGGAGATGGGGGAAACGCCGGCCGTCTGGCTCAGGGGAGTCGCGCTAAAACGCAGCCACCATTGCCGGCGACTTCACAGCTCCCTCTGCATCATATCCGTCGTCTTCTTCCTCCTCTGATTCCCACAAGAATCGCGCGTACGACCCCAACACCGTGCTGCATAATCATCAAAGCGCGCGCTAACCCATGATCAGATCATTGACCTTCGCTGCATGGTCCATTATCATGGAAGCTCGAAAGAAAAATTTGAGATTTTATCAGGAGGAGAACCTGTCGTCTGGGGATGCGAGAACAGCTTGGTCGAAGTAAGATTTAGCTCGGTCTTCGTCTCCCTGCGTCTCCCAGATCAACATGCCGTACAGCGACAGCACTTCTCCATCTCCAGGACTCGCGAGGATCGCTCTCCCGTAATACTCCTCGGCTCTCGCTGAGTCTCCCTCCACCTTTAACAGGGAAAAGAAGAAAGAAAGAGAGAGAGAATGGTTAACGATTGTTAGATTTTGAGGATGGAGGTCGAAAGGCGCCAGCGGTAATTGCCAATCGGCGAGATTTCTCATTTCTCGATTACCTCGTACAAGTACTTGCCGTAGTTCCTCAGCAACAGCGAGTCTCCGGGGCTCGACTTCAGCATCTCCCGGTAGTAATCGCCGATCCTCCGAAGGTCGCCGTGTCCACCGCCATAACCGCCCTTGCTACCGGAGCGATCGCAGCCGTCGCCGCAGGAATCGCTTCCGGCTCCGATCTCGTCGCCGCAGGCCCCCAGCTCCTCCAGTGGAATTCCGATGCCCGGCCACATTTCGGAGCGTCCCTCGCGGTCGGCACCACCAAGGGCCAACGATCCGCATTCCTCCTCCGGGATCCTCGCCGGGAAGGAAAGAGACCCAGCGCCGCTCAGCGGCCTGATGACGTCGCTCTCGGACAGAGCGCGGCGGATTCGGCTCCCCCCCGGGGATTGCCTCCGGCGGTTCATCTCCAGGTGGAGCGAGAACCTCGGCGAGCCGGGGGCGAACTTGTCGCCCGGGAAGACCCCGCCGGAGAGCGAGTCTTGGCGGACCAGGGCGAGGGCCGGCGAGCTCGTGAGTATCGCCGCCGGCGACGTGATGGAGCTGGTCCTCAACAGGGAAGCTTCCATGGCTTCGTTTCTGCTTTGCGGTGTGATCTCCTGGAGAGCTTTTTGACTGAGGTTGAGGCTTTTGAATTCCGTGTGGGGACTGCAGAGGTGTGGTCGTGTTATATGAAAAAACGTTAATGAGAGCCGTACGATGGGGCGACCGGGTTGACCTTGATGGGGACGGAGATGGCGACACGTGTGAGGGTGCACGTGAGGAGCTGGCTGAGGCGGAAGGCAAGGCCATGCCCGGGGCAGTCGGCGCTGGCGAACTTCCACTCGTTAAATTTAATGGGAAGAGGCGGAGATGGTCCAACGAGAGTTGGACACGTGCCGAGCCGGGGGTGGGGAGCACGTGCATGCGGTGACGTGTCCGTGATACGTGGAACATCGGACCAGAACTCTAACGCTCATCCGCCAACCTTACGGATTGCAATTTGGGTGGATTGACTTAGAAAGTATTTGGTGCATGGACACAGCGAACCAGGAGACCCCGCCCATTGTGTTACTACTAATACCTTATCATTTCTTTCCGAATTCGCTATACGCGAAACAATAAGAGTTCCAAGTGATCGTAGGGCAAGCGTAGATTAATAACAAGGGTGGCAGACGCTGTCCCCTATAAAAGGTGTGATCAAAATTATATCATCTTAAAACCATTGTAATTTTTAGAGTCGTCTATCGAATAATGTCCAATTCGATAATTAGCTTATCGAATATAAATATGAAGCGAGGTGCTGTAGCTTTACGGGCATGAGCAGGAAGAGCGGTCACAAGTGGTTAAGAAGGAAAAAGGGCAACTGGAATAACTATAAAATAGAAGAGATTAAAACATTAGACCACCGAATTAAGGAGGTGCATCCTCCCCGTCTGCCCGGGACGTCAAGCTGCTAAGGGAAGTCGTTCCGGCATGTGATGCAACCTGCGACCTTCCATTGTCCGATCTCCACGTCAACGCTCGACATGTGACTTCACGTGTGCTCCTCTCCTTTCCCCACCCTACTTTTTCTCAGCTTGTATTTTGTTAATGCCATCTCCGCCCATGCATCGCCCACCGGAAAGAGGGCCCCCTCCCCTCGACCCTATCTGAACTCGGATCGATCCGATCTTTTTTTTTTCGTCAAATAACTAATTTCAAAATTATTTTTAGAAAATGCGTATATATTTATAATAATAAATGAACGGAATATATTCATACCATTCACGAAAGTATTTTGACGTAAATTATTATTTTGTGATGAAAATTATGTTTGTCGGTTAGTTATTCGAAACAATACAAAAAGATTATATCTAGAAAAGTAATTTTGAAACTATTCATCTTCTACGAAGCAAATAAAGCTAAAATGAACTGAAGCAACATGGCAAATACGTATTCCGATCGATTTTGTGAATGTGAATTTATCGTGAGTGATGGCATCTAGAAGTCAAGTGGCTAGTAGTTGGCCTTCAACAAAGAAGACTCGCCCCCCCAAAAAAAAGTGTTAAGGACATTAAGAGGAGCCCAGATTCAACTGATGTGAGGATATACGAATCAATATTTCAATAAGTCAATCGTATTCAATGCTTCGAAACTTATCACGTCCTTCGAGAAATAAAATTCGTATACTAATTCAAACGAGCGAAGCTTCATCCAATGGCATTTGCAGGGGACACTTCTTTTGAAGGCGATTCGTTCCCATGAACAGATCTCTTGATGCCTAATTGGTGGACAGCTAAGTGACAATGATTTGGAAGTCATTGCGTTCTAGAAGTGGATAATTCAATTTTTCACGAAATAAATGAACTCGTAAATTAGATCACAATAATTTTTACCGCACTATTGGAAATTTCGTTTTAATTTACCATTCTTGCAAAAATGGCCTACCATGGTATTCCACGCGTCAAAAGAAGGCTTGTACTTGCACGACAATAGGGCAGATAAACCTCATCCAGCTTAAATTATAATTGAAGCTCCGGTGTTATCCCAACACGAAGCATGCCAAGGCCTTAGCTTCACTTTGCTAATCACAGACGAGAGAGAGAGGTTGCCTTACACCATACTCGTCTTTGTCTTGATAACAAAAAGAAAGAAAGAAAGTAGTGAAATCCATTCTTCATCATCAAGCAAATCTCCTCGTTTTGTCCCATTATAGAGCCTGCACTTCCTGTCATTTTTTTTGTAGAAAGATGCCGCACTTGCTTTCCAGAAATGAAAGGATCGGCTTTGGAGGACGTGATTGATAGCAATAGCACGAACAAGGGTATAAGAGAAGAGGCCATATAATAATGAAGTGGGTTATTCAGCAACTGACAAACAGTTCATCTAGTTCCTAGTTAATTTGAAGATCGAAAGACTGCTGGGCAGCAACCTTTACCATGGGATTTGACTTCAGTACAAGGAAGCATAAGGCTGCGGCTTTCAGATGATAATCAAACTTGAGAAGCGAAGACAGAACCGACAGCCAAGGACCCAATTTCGTACATGCCGCCGCAGAAATCGTGAAGACTCAATCCACCAAGCTCTCGGTCTAGTTGCATATAAGGAGTCATGTGGACCCCTTCTGGTACGAGCACTTTCTTCGCCTTGACAAGAGGAACATCAGCAAGGGGAGTCAATTAGATGGCAAACCTCTTTGGCTTGTAGGACCAAATCTTATTGATTCTTTTTTATCCGTGAAGCAGAAGAGGGAGGTCTCAAATCCCGATTTGAAGTCCTAATTATGAAGAGAAGGGTCTCCAAGAGCATTCCACATACCAATCCAAGAATCCCACCAGCAGCATTCTGAATATTACAGGTCCCTCATAAGTAGGATAAGAAATGAAGAAATTGCTTTCTAGACAAAACAGAAGTGACAAGGCAAACTGAGAACTGGGATGCATAAGAATCCATAATGGTCGTTTTTTTAGCATACCATTACAGGGCTGTGGCCGAACAACGCTCTGAATGAGGCATATCCAAGCAAATATCCAGTAAACATTGTAAGCACGACATGCAAGCCTGCGTGGAATCAAATTACCATGCTTCTCAAAGTCATGTAAGTATCATGATGCAGATGGGTAAAAACAAACTATGCAAACCATGACACATGTGCGGAGGAACAAATAACCATTTCCTCGTGAATATATTGGCAACCAGCCAAGTGGCATTAACAGGTCATAACGATAAACACTTTTGGATTTTACAACACACAGGCACGTTCACTCCTAGGAAAGAACTGAAAAAACACGTTGCTGCTAATGAAGAAATGTCATATTGAAAAGAGAACAAGCATAGGTAACGGGAAACAAGTGAGATAGGGTAGCCATGAGCACATTCGGGAACAATTTCTGAAAAGAAATTGTTTTTTTTTATTTTTAATCCCTGAACAAGTTTCTTTACAAAAGAATACGTTTGGTAATTGCTATCTCCCAGAATAGAAAAATAACATAAATGACTGAGATTTTTGTAATCTTTTGAATTTTTCCTTCTTTATTTTTCTCCTTTGTCATCTAGCTAGTCTCCAGCCCTTGGCAATGGCCAGTGATTGGCCGGAGACTAGAGCCGGTGAGGTCGACCTCACTGCAGTTGGGTGAGGCTTGACCTCACCATGGCCAGAGGAGGAAGAAGAAAACGAAAGAAGGAATAAAAGAAAGAAAAAAAGGAAAAAACTTGTTCCAAAGAAATTGTTTATGGAAACAAAGAAGTAGATTTTTTTACTTCTTCTTTCCGTTCCAAATATATAACTAAACCACTTTTCTATTCTAGGGAACAGAAAAATTAACAGATGTTATCAAATGAATTTTTGTTCTATTGCTGATCAGGAGAACAATGGAACTAAAAGAATTGACAAATAGAAGCGTTACCAAACGCATCCTACATTGCTACATCACTGCACTAAACAGCCTCTATATCTTTGAGTTTGAGAATTGATCTACTATCCCTCTACCCTGAGCCCCAACATTCATTATCAAGAGAGATGCGGAGATGATCATTACCAAACCCGAGTTGATCTTTGTAGGAAGAGAAGGGCTCATTGGTGTCTTTCTTAGGGGTAATGTCTTTCACAAGCTCCTCGTACGCTTTCTTTTCTGCCATCTCAGAGAGCTTCCTCAATCTCACCTTCAACTCATCACTCTATAATTCAACCGAAAAAACAATCAATCTCCATAAAGAAAGCTATGCAATTATCAAACACGGCCATTTACAAGCTTAACATTGGTAAAGTGCCAAGACCCACATGACAAAACCGACAAAAACTGCTAAAGTTCTTCACAGATTCTCTTATTTCTGGTCTTATTGGCATCAGCAATCACAGATGTCATCAAATAGCAAGGTTGCAATTACTATGCTATAAGACACTATACAGAACCATCAACCAACTAAAGCTGAACTGTAACTACTGATTTCACCCCCAATTCTTCATCCAATCGCTCTTTTTGGATCTCCTAGCATGCAATAACCAAAAAGATCAGATTTACCAAAAAAAAAAAAAAAACCAAAAAGATCAGCCTCTTCACACAACAACCTAACTGAGCAGCTAACTTTGATCAAATTCTAACACCAACGTAGTAAACATAAGCAAAATGCAAGCTTTCTTTACAGTAATTCGCACTCATGAACATGCGAAAAGCATAAACACAGTCAATTTCCATATCACCTCGCATTTATCAACAGCGCTCAAATCAAGCTACAGTACCTTCTCTCTGGGCTTAGGGCTGGTGAAGACAAAGTGGGATCCGGAGAGCAGGTGGGCCCAACTGGGTCGGGTCTCCGGCCGAGATGCAGTCCATATTTCCCGTAGCGACTTGTAAGGCGAATTGGCTAGTAAGGAGAGATCAGAGGCCTGGTTCCGGAGCTGTCGTGAGAGGTTCGCGTCTTGGGATGCTGATGAGAGGAAATGGCGGATGTGCTCAGTGACTGAGATGATCAGCCCCGGCGGTGGGTTTGGCAGGTTGGTGGCGGAGGCCGTGGTGGTCATGGGTTTGGATTGAGGGTGGATCGCTGTGAGCCAGACAGAGGTAGAGGTGAAGGTGGAGGTGGAGAACAAGGGTTCTGCGGTGTGCAACTGTTGCAGGAGAATGTCAAATAGTACTCACTCAAGGTCGCAATTAATATCTGACCAAAAAAAAAGAAAAAGGGTCGCAATTAACGTGCTAGACACTATACAGAGCAATCAACCAACTGAAGCTTGATTGTAACTACTGATTTCACCCCCAATAGCTCTTTCTGAATCTCCTAGAATGCAAACACGAAAAAGATCAGCCTCCTCACACAATCACCCAATTGAGCAGCTGAACATAGTAAGTCATAATCAAAATGTAAGTTTTCTTCACAATAATTCGCACTCCTGAACATGTGAAGAGCATAACATCATCAATTTCCATATCATCTCACACATATCTATCGCAACGACTTCTGAGGCAGACCCCGAGGAATAGCAAGTTTAGAGGTACTACCGAGGGGACCAATGGTCCTCAATCAGCACAAGTTCTCTCAAACCCTTACCTTGGGATTTTTTATTTCAATCGATTAATCCTATAAGGTTTCCATGTAATAAGGTGCCGCCACTAACCTATTATTAGAAACTAAGTGAGTTATGGCAAAATAACTCACTTCCTATGCACCATGAGTTCAAGATTCAAAGACTTAATTACACTAGTTATTCAACTAAAGTCCTTTCGGTATGCAAACAAGATTGATTTATCAACTAAGTATCACTTGCAGTCTTTTTATCCAATTATGATGTTGCGACCTACTCGGGGCCTTTCCCCTAAACTAAGAGGTGGAACGGTGCTAAGGTAGATTTAGAGGCATACGCTCTTGATTCCTTAATCTCGAGTTCGGACCCTCCCAAGCCCATATCTCACGTGACGTTTAGGCATTTTGATTTTAAAAATTATTTAACAACCTAAAATATTTCTAGGAGTCGCCACTAGCTATTAAGGTCGGCTAGAAACCGATCGAGACGCGGGAGTGTCATCTCGATCCCTACGAAACCAGAGATTCTATGGTAAGGGGACTTGTTTACGCTAACATTTCTATTAACGCCCTTCGGTACCTAATTAGTTGATTGTCTAATCTAAAATGATCATACGTTTTTGCTTGTCTTTTAAATCCTAAAAGGTCATCAAAATCCACTAAGTTTTCATGCAATTGTTTTTACGAGATCTTTTCCATGCAATTCTAAACTAAGGCTAACCTAATCTATAAAAGAAATTAACACGCAATTAATAAAGAAAACAGTGTGGGTAATAAACAATCAGGGTATTGAAATGCGGTGCGATAAATAAACACCCAAGCAATTGAATATGACTACGAGAATTTAGAAACCTGCAACTCGTCAGGTAATTAAAAATACATGCATTTTCTATAAGTCTTTACAACAATTTAAATCGGAATGGACATCGGCTTAATGACATCAGCTCTGTTCGGGGCACCTCCTCAGTCAGTGCCAATGGAACTCGATTTCAATATTCAGTCAATCATTCAATGCATTCAGTAAAGCAACTCATCAGTGATGTGCATATCAAATTAAAAAGATCTTCTCACAATTAACATGAAATTTAATCATGCAATTAATCTAACTCGAGTCATTCCCATAAGTTACCCAATTCAATCATACATTGAGTCTAATCATGCATCTAAACATCCATTCAAGGAAAGCTAGATAGGCATGCAATCTAATTAAGAAGTAATAAGGGAATCTATAACATTTGTTCATGGAGGAGAACTTCCTTAATTAATTAAACTAGGCCTATTCTAATGCTAAAATAGGATTTTTAAAGCATGGCAGACTTCCCTAACAAAAGTTTTAAATTTTTAAAATTTTGGAATTTTTAATTAAAAATACATTTTTTATATTTTTAAAATTTTAAATAATAAAATATTATATTAAAAGAGGGACCCGGGTCAGACTCCAAACCCGGCCCGAGTCCTTGACGGGGTCTCCATGCAAAGAGGTCATAGCAGATTTTTTAAATTTATTTGTATTATTTTTCAGAATAAAAATATATTTTATTTTTAATTAGTTTTTTAATTCGAAAAAAGGACTTCCGACCGGGTCGGGCAGACCCGGTCCAACTCGCTAACCCGGATCCTAATAGTCTGGGTTGGGTCTTCGAATTGGGCCAACCTTATGGCCCAACTCAAATTAAGAAAAAAGTTTTAAGCCAAATCACAAAAATTGGCCCAAAATAAAAACGAATTTTTATATTAAAACCAGCCCAAAGCCTATCAATCCTCCAGCCCATCAAGTCAACCCAGCCCAAACTAAATGCGGGTTATCTCTCACGTATGACACAGCCCAATCCGAAATTCTCCTCGCGCGAACAAAGCCCAACTCAAAAGTTTCCCCCGTTCTGCACGCACCAAGGACAAACACCAACGCGCAGGAGCTTCTCCGGTGGTTTAAACCGCCGTGAGGGGCCAACTCCGGCGACACCAGCGCCGGAACTCGACCTCAATGAACCAAGACAGAGGCAAGACCAAACCCACAACGAATAAATCAATCGAAAAAGGCCCCTAGGGAAATTTGAACTCAAACAAGCATTTTAACAAATAGATGGCGTGCAAAAAGAAACAATGAAGTTTCTCGGTCGAATCAACGGCGGTCTCGGCCTATAACGCACTCGAGCATATAAGCATGAATCAATCACCAGCAAAACCAAAAAACGAGCCTCAGAATACTCGGCCAACATGAACAAAAGGGAGTAAAAACCGAGCAAAACGAGAGTGACGACTGGAACGTGACGGCCCTGAGTTGCTCCTACGTAGTTTGAGAGAAATGATCGACGGACGCACTCGAGCGAGCTCGAGTCAAGTCACTAACGATCCATTACAAACAAACCACGATCCTCGGAAGGGCGAGATGGCGGCTTCGGACATTGTCTTACCGCAAGAAGAAGACGAGATGTGAGCAAGGGGTCTTGGACGGAGCAAACGGAACCGGAGATGTTGGACAGGAAGAGGCGACGCAGCAGGTGAAGCTCGGACCAAGACCTCCTTCTCCTTCTTCTTCGCGATTTTTCTTTTTTCACGTCGTTCTCCTTTTTCCTTTTTCCTTTTTGGTCTTCCCCCAAAACCCCCCCTTTTTTTTTCTCTCCACGTTTTTTCTTCTTTCGCAGATGGCTCCCCCTCCACGATGGGATCCTCCCTTCTCTCCTTTTATGCGGCGGGTTAAAAAATAGAGAAGATGGGCTAAGAAGGAAAGAAACAGATGGGCTCTGAGAATTTACAGCGAAGTTAAACTAGCACACTTCATGATTAAAACATCGAAGTTAGCAAAACCCAGAACAAAACCAGAACATTAAAGACCGAAATTCATGATTATTTAGTAAGTAATGAACTTAAAACATGTCTTTCTTGTGAGTGTATATGGGCTCACGTGATAGTGATAACAAGTTGAGATCCAACTAATGTCAATGCTTTTACAGTGGGCACCATTTAATTTCGGTAATTCAAGCATGATGACTGATTATCTCCCTTGAAAATTAACACGGACTCCTAATCTCAACCCATATGACCAAGATAACACATGAACGAGTCACGGCTATTATCATTTTGAATAGGCATGAACATGAATTCAGCAAATTTAAGTCACAGACAACATTTATAACCATGACTTAAGCATGCTCTGAACATAACATCATTTTAAACCAAGAATCCGGTAGATTCTGAACTTGTACGACACTCATAGCCAAGAAATCAACAGTTTTGAACATGTGCAGCAAGAACAACGATGAATCAAGTAAATTTGAGCCTAGCACAGCAAGCCATGAATCAGACCAGTGAATTTGAAAGCCAATTATGTGATTTTTATACGTGAACCGAATGCACAAACGTGTTCACAACACCATCTCTAGCATGACCTAGCATAACATATCAAGGTTTATCGACATGAATGGCTTCACAATGAAATGAATCAACAAAATGGAAGGCTGAATAATGATATGTGACTTTCGGCCAAAGCGTCGAAAGAGGGAAGGACTTGGGGACAGTACATGACAGAAATGTATGAAGCCAAACTACAACCTTATCATAGCTAATAATGGAATCTGTCACTAGAAAATTCGTATAGACATTTTGTTGAACATTTAACGTGCTTGTACAGATGTGGCCTTATAGCCAGAGAAACAGCACGACTAGAAACAAAAACATCGCCAGGTTCGAAATTCTTCTATATATTACCAGAGAGAAAAATCGATCAATACGAGGCCCAACGACCGCCAGGCAATCACTAGGACTCTCTCGGTTTCAGCAAAACGGGGAACCGGTTGAACTTCATGACATTAGGATTCCTACTCGGTTTGATGTGCGACAGATCGAGCAAATATTCTTTTAGGGAATCACAAGCATCATTCAAACTTGAGATGAGCAGAGACAGACGCGAGGCTCGAATCATTACCTCGGTTCGACCACAGAGATGGAAGACTCGTGAACTCGGCCCCGGCAGGGGAGGGTGGGGCGGGGACAAAGCTAAAGGCGTTCGGAAATGGAATGGTCGAAGGGGCCGGGCGGCGAGGGCTCTTCGCCGGCGGAGTAGATCCGATCAACGGAGAGAGATAGCGTCCTCCTCTTCCGTGAGCGCTGTGCGTGCGTAACGGAAAATGAAAGAACTCGACCTTATTAGGCCTCACGAACAAGGAGCAAGAATTGCACTTGAGTTTGACCACTTGAAACTGATGAATTGACTTTTGGGAGCAAATCGCTTAGGCTAGGGAGCAGAGTCACTAATTAATCACTGAAGCTAAAATTTTGGCAATGGACTTCTCCAACTTAAGACCGGCCCATTGCTTAAGAGGGCCCAACGGAGTGGCCGACTGGGTTACTCGAGCTCGAAGGAACTCCCGACCAAAGAAAGAAAAAAAAAATCGCTCCTTTTAGATCTCTCAGGGGTTTATATTATGAAAAACCATAAATTTTACCCACTGTCACATTTTTATCCCTTTTTTTTTGTGACATGAAAAACTCCAAACTTTACCTAATGTGACATATTTATCCTAAACTTTGCCCACTGTGATACATTAATCCTAAACTTTTCTTTTTGTGACACGAAAAATCTCAAACTTTGTTCACTGTAACACATTACCCCAAACTTTTTCTGTAAAATAATAGTGCCGGCGAACAAGGGCAGCGGGGCTGGGGAGGCCGCCGTGGCCCTCTCCCGCAGCCAATGAGGGCGGCCTCGCCTAGATCACCTAGCCCTTGCCGGCCGCAGGCGAGGACCACCGCCCAGCCCCCCGCGACCCTCGCCCGCAGCCAGGGATGGCCAAACGTGGCCTACCCTGCCCAGACTCCGCCCTCCCCCACACATGCCACATATTCGACAAAATACGTGAGTGAGCTGCAATGAAAATGAAGATGAAGACTCGCGCATTTAGTTGAATATGTGGCGCGCGTGGGAAGACCGTCAACTACTGTCGAAGTTTAGGCAGAATCTGGGCGAGGTAGGTCACGTCTGGCCATCCTCGGCCACTGGCGAGGGCTGCGGGGGCTGGGCGACCCTCACTCGCAGCTGACAAGGGCCGCGGTGGCCTCCCTAGCCCCCACCACTCTCACCCACGACTAGCCGACAAAGCTCGTCGGAGTATTTTTTTCAACAAAAAAAAAGAGAACAAAAGTTTATGGTAAATATGTCATAGTGGACAAAGTGTGGAGTTAGGGTAAATGTGTCACAGTTGACAAAATTTGGGGTTTTTTATGTCATAAAAAAATTTTGGGATAAATGTGTCACAGTGGGCAAAATTTAAGATTTTTCGTGGTATTTACCCATCTCCTAACATACAATCGCAAAAAAGAACGGCCTCTCCACACAATCACCCCAATCGATCAGAATTCTAAGACCAACATAGTAAACCATCAGCAAAAATAGTAAGCCGTGCACGCTCCTGAACGTGCGAGAAGCATGAACACTATCTATTTTCGCATCATCTCACACTTATCAAAAAATTTCTCATGCACCGATTATAACTTAGAGAGAAACAAAAGGAGAATGAGAATAATTATCCGATGAATCAATTCTTATGCACGTATCGTAAACATTTCGACCGGGGGAAGAAATTGCATGTGAACTGATTAAACGTTTCTCGATTCTAAGATCAAACTTATTCAAGATTGATAGTCATCGTATCTCAAGCATGCATGAGTTTCTCAATTGGTTTGCCCCTTCCTTGAGCATTACACTAATAAGAGTGGCGTTGTGGGGGCATTTCTAGTCTATACATGACTCGTGAAGGCTTCTGTGAAGAAAACTAATGGTTTCGAATTCCAAGTTGCTTCACCACACAAACTCTTTGGAGGTTCTCGACAAGATTATAATGATTTCGGAAGTGGTTTTCAATGGAGGTCGTCCCACTCAGATCATCCATCCCTGAAGAGATTGGGCTTGATCGATCCGCCAATTTGCCGAGTACTCCCGCATTGAACATTCTGTGGCACATGAACCACCGCCGGTTTAGTTCTGTTTCCATTCGGTGACCAACATGGGCACTGCATCGATCGTCGTTTCAACTCCCACCCCGCGAAGAGCAAAATCTTGGCAGGCACTCCACAAAAAGGAACCACCTTTTTCACAAGCGACTCGCTCAATTGCTATGATCATTCTCTGCCATGGACATCAAACCAACCTCGCCACGTCAACTCCACCAAATTAAGCAAAATCCATTCCCTCCCTCGCCCCCTAACCTCCCCTTAAACAGCTGCCCCACAACAGTCACTGTGAAAAGCTCTCCATAACCGAGGGCGCGCCGTTGGTTCCTCTGCCATTCCCGTCCCCTCCTTTTACCTCGTCCTCTCGTCCCATGCGCAGAGCCGAGGCCGGGACAAACCCATCTCCGGCCGAACACCGCCCTCCCTGGCAATGTCGGAACCGCCTCCTTCCCTAGAGACGCCCTATGCATCCCCTCCCACCACCATCATCCTCACCGTTGTCCTCCTTGTCTTCTTCTCTGTTGGGTTCTTCTCCATCTTCTTCTGCAAGTGCGTCTTCGAGAACTTGTTCGGCCCCTGGAACCTGAGGCAGAGCCCCTCTGCGGACCAGATGCGTGCGGCCGGGGCCAACAATGGCCTCGACCCGTTGCTCATAGAGGCCTTCCCTACCTTCGTGTACTCGACCATCAAGGACTTCCGGCAGGAAAAATATGGCTTGGAGTGCGCCATTTGTCTGGCAGAGTTCGAGGATGAGAGCGTCCTTCGCCTCCTGACGGTCTGCTACCACGTGTTTCATCAAGAGTGCATCGATCTTTGGCTCACCTCGCACAAGACGTGCCCCGTCTGTCGGGGGAACCTCGACTTGCCCCTGGGCAAGTTGTCGGAAATGGATCCTGTCGTCGCGGTTCCTCGTGATAGTAGTACCGTGGGAAGCATCCACGAAAATGAGGTGGCCTTTTCTCAGGGTGCGGTTAGCATCGATATTAAGGAAGGCGAGGACGGGGAATACAGAGGAGGGGGCAGCGATCCTGTCGTTATTACAGTACAAGAGCATGGCAAGAAGGGGAAGTTCCCACGGTCTCACTCGACCGGGCATTCAATAGCCAGGAACAAAGTAGACGACGACAAGTACAGGTTGAGGTTGCAGGACCACGTGAAGATCCAAATTAACAGGGGACACACCGGAAGCTGCATAACTTTTGGGGAATTTTCTGATCACGAAGACAAGATTAGCAACGGTGCATTCAATCACGTGCCGGGCCACTTGATGCACCAGCAGCAAGAATGAAATTTTTGGTTTGAAATTGTAGAGTGTTTTCTCCTGCCTCGTTTCTCTAGTGGAATTATCGAAGGCCATGCAACATCGAGTGTTTGAGCATCTCGCCTGTTTTGCTTAGGATTAGGAAGATAGTACAGATACGGGTCACGCAACCGAAACACATAGCAGTAGATCATGCCGAAGAGCTTCATTGGGTAGGAGAATTTTTTAGAGAAAATTTAGGCTCGGATGAAGCAATGGCTATGTTGGATCACGACCTGAAGCTCGTTCATGGGGGAAATATTGGCAACAGATGGGTCGTGCTCAGTACGATACTTCTTGCTCGATAGTTCAACTTTTATCAGATTGATATGGGGAAAAGGAAAACATACCGACAGTTTATTGTAGGAAGAATTCCCCAGACTAGGATTCTGTGCCTGTTCTTGTACATGTACCGTTGCTGCTTATCTCTATTATATAGCTAATGGAGGTTGAATTATCTGAATTCCTACGGTTTTTTGCTTTGCCGCCTGTCTCTTTCTCAGCAAAAGAATGATAGGAACTTTTGCAATGTCTTTAATCTGCATAAGTACAGTGGTTCATTGACAAAGTTGGCTGAATTTAGATTAATTATCCAATGCAGTTCGTTGTCAAGATATTGTGTGCATTGACGGACTAATTCAGGTACTATGAATGTGAATCACCTGAAAGATGACGACAGAAAGTACAATAGATAGACCATCAAAGTAGATTTCCTATGGAGGCACATCCTCTTGTGCAAAATCTCTTTCTTTGGTCGGATCTCCAAACTTATGCTTAACCAGGTGAAATGAATTAACGCAATGTCATGACCATTAAATTCTACTTTAGGCAGAGCAGACCTAATCGATGACTTACTTAGACTCTGTCTTAAGAAGATTATCAATTAGGAATGGTTGCAGATTTTACATTTCCTTGTCTGCTCAGCAGCAATCTCCCGCTGGAAAACGATCTTTTCATCGACGCTGGACCTATTAGACAATCAAAGAGCTTTCTAGTGTGGCCAGACCTGCTTAACTCTCCTAACGAAGGCTCTGACGATTCCGCATCACTGAAGAATTTTTGGACAGGAAGGCCTTGTTCTTCTGGGGGATGAATCACATCGGCAACCGTAACCTGGGTCTGACACGAATGATCCATCGAAACAGATCTTGTTATACGTCTGACACCTTCATCTCCTATTTCAATTACAGTGTGCCTGTTCTCCCAGCACCCCAGATCACTAAAAACTCGGAAGGGTCTCTTACGAGTTGCAGGATTTATGCTTGCTATTTCCTCATTCTTTTCAAGCCTTTCTGAATTCTGTGCGTCAGCTGAACTTTCGTTTACCTGTTGGCTTCCCGTCGAAGAACGATTACCATCACTCAGATAACTTTCAGCCGGCAAAGAAGGTAATTGAACTGGTGAAGCACCAACGAAAACTATGTCGGAACGACACAGGGGGCAAGAAGAGTGGGATTTGAGCCATTTATCAATACACGGGATGTGAAACGCGTGTGTGCATTTGGGCAAAAGCCTTATGCTTTCGTCCTCATCAAACTCGCTGAGACAAACCGAGCAAGTCCCTTCGATCAGCCCAACACCCTTCCTGTACTTGCACACCGTGATTGACTTGATCATTGCCTCATCCAATCCAACTGTCTCAATCTGCCATGGCTCATGGACCGCTGGGTTGTGATCATCTTCTAATTGTGCATTGGGCTCTTGGTCCTCTCTCCTCCTATTCTCAGTGTTGCCACAGTACTTTGAAATTAAGGCATAGTAACTCACGAGTAGGAAAGCGCTTGCCATGACTCCGATTATAGCAATCACAAGAGGGGAGATTCTATGACCAGAGTTTCCATCCGAGAAATCGAGCGGCGGCGGCGGCGGCAAGACCATGTAACACCACTGTGGACAGTATAAACTGCAAAAGCCTTGTGAACAGTCTCTTGTGTTTGTGTATGTGAATGGTACCCAAGTCCCTGGGTTTCCCACAGTCCCCATAAGAAGCTAAAGAGACTGTGATATATGTCTTAACTCTAGATGACACTTCTAATCCTGAAAAAGAAGGCTTGGGAATATCAGGAGAGCGTCTGTAGGTAAGGACAATGCGAACTCAAGAAAGTTTTTTACAATTGAGATTTAAATGGGTTTCGAAGATAAAAGCTGATGGAGAAAAGCTTGCCTGAGAAGTTGGTGTGGATTGGAAGGCTTTCTGATGGTGGGTTCTTGATCAGAAACGAGATAGAAGCTGCAAAAGAATTGGTGATTTGGCTTATGAGAGAAGCTGTGCAGGTTTAGGCTGGCAAGAATGGGCAAGTACAGGGCAAGATTATATGCGGAAGAATGAAACTTTGTTCAAAGAGACGAAAAAAAAAAGTTCGAAGGTGGTGTTGAAAAAGGAGACAAATAGGGGGAGGCGTGGAAAGCAGTGAAAAAAAAAAGAGAGACGTGAAGTTGGAAGAGGGAAGTGGTCTCTAGTGTGGGTTCACTTCATTCCTCCTTTTTCTTTTGTTGTTCAACCTCATTCTCTTTTCTTCAGCTTTTGTTTTCTCTTGTTTTCTCTTTTCTTCTTGGGTATATTGGTTTGTTATTGACTGAAGGCGTTGATGGTTAGGATTTTATTGGACCAATCAATGCTTTGCGACAAGCTTGTCTGAAGCCAGCTGAAACCAGCATATGTAATTATGAAATCAATCTCTTCATGTACAGAAAGGGAAACAACCAGTATCAATTGATGGACTTAAAAGTGTACCAAGATCGACAGGCTATCGTGCTCCGGTTGATAAGTAGTGCCGTCAAGGTAGTTGCACCAGCCAAAAGGAGAGTGCAAGCAAGCATCGGAATTCTTGCTCAGGGCTCTCTAGAAGTAAATATCCGATTCAAAAGATCATGGGAACTACCACAATCTCAAGAGATTCTATCTCTATTTCCGTGCATTTACACTCCGGTTTCGTTCATTTTCATAAGACACGGGAAGTTTAGGTTGGTAGAAGGACAAAAGATTTACAATGGGAGGAATGGCCTGTGAAAGTCATGTCCGAGCAATGAGAGATTATATTGCATACATGCCTAGCATATTCAAACTGCTAAATCATATGACCACACAGGAAACTCATAATAATCAAAGTTGTTAGAGGTATTGGACTCGCATACGCCGTACAATGACGATCGCATATAATCGGCTCCAATGCTCTGAGTTTGCACAAGAACTCGGGAAAGGCAAAAATGCTCATCCCAATGATAGATACCCTCGTTCCGCAACTCCAAGGATTGGCTTTTGAGACCAGGTCTAAATGACTGTTGAAGCCAGGTAGCTGAATTTGCAGACAAATATCAAACTTGAAATTGACAAAAGCTACAGAAAAAAAGGCAGAACATTTCTTGACCAGTAAGGCCACCTAGAGCCTTTTAACAAGAAAAATCACCAGAGAGCGGACGACAACTTGGCAAGCAAAGAAAAAGGTTTAGTCAAAGTAAATCAAAGTGAAGTGAAGTGTCAAATAAAGCGGAAAAACTCTCCAGTAATCAGTCAACAGCAAGCTTGTTAAAGTCATCGGTGCAGTCGCCAACATTGCTTTTTCGGTTCTCCAAGAAATGGAAACCCTAAAAAATTGTGCTCTTTGATGTGCCTCTTGGGGATGCTAGTTGAAGATTGAGAAGCAGCGCAACAATGCTCATTCTTTTGCAGAAGCACACTCGAATCCCAATGCCTGACAGAAGCTCCAGCTCAGAGCAAACTTCAAGGGTAACATTCATTTTGACTCTCTGGTGTGCATGGATTTGCATAAAGGCGCGCCATCCACACTACTTTAACTCCTCGAAAATTCTCAAGCATCAAATAAGACAGGTGAACAATTTTTCGCAACCACAAGGATCGGAGAAAGATGAAGACATCTGTGGATTAATCAAGTGGCGATACCGGTCTATTGCAATTGCAACCTCGACACAAGATCCACCCACAGTTCATAAACTTAAAAGAAAACCGACATATTTGTGAGTGCAAATTCGAGTCTCTCTGCACAATAAAATTGCATCTGGCAACAAGAAACCATTGCTCACCAAACAATTAACACCCATTACTAGCATAAGACGATTGAACTTATACGTATGCCAAATATGTACTTAAAATTAGTAAGATTGCAGTTACAGCTAAGGGTTCCACCCAATCGATCAATAAGTATGGGATCAAATTGGCTAAAACAAAAAAGAGCAGGAAGAAAGGGAAAGTTCGTGATGACAACATTTCTACATAAGAGGTTCACTGAGAGGATAAACAAACAATCAAATTTAAAAAGGTTTAACCAAAAGTCCGTATTGATTAGAATGATGACATGATATTTATTATATTTAAAGTTTAGGTCAAGGAGCAGAAACCATAATTCAGGAAAATAGTTCAACCAAATTCTCAAAAATTAGGGTTAAACAAAAGGGAGGATGCACAAGAGAATGGATAGAGGATGCATGATAAAATGAAGGCCAGCTAGGGATCCGTCTGTACTATATCGCAGTCCAACACCTCAACCATTCAACTTCTGCCCCACATATTGTCTATTTCATTGGCCGTCTAATCTGATTCTCTCATTAAAGAAGGAGATCCGAAAGGAACTTTGATCATTTGGTGCAATTGCATTAGGACTGAGACAAATTGCCTCATAAAACAAAATCTTGTGATGCACTTCTCCAATTTCTCTGAAGCAAAAACAAGTCACATGCAAGTAAACACTGCAAGTTTAAAACATCAGGGCAAAGATGATTCCTTTACAATATTAAAATTGACGACAAATCTACAATTCAACCAAAAAGACAGCCAGGTTTCGCAGATGTCCTTACATTTAAGAACCAAAATTCATGTGATTTACAAAGAAGTGCAGTCTAGACTAGAGCAAGCTGCACTACCCTGATCCCAGCTTAAAAAAGAGTAGGAAACACTAAAGAATCACAACTTCTCTAAACAACATTTCCATAGTAGAATTGATGAGTCTATAAAACGCAGAGAACAAGGAAATTCTGTGCTATTTTCACAAGGAAATTCTGTGCTATTTTTGCAAGTGATGTAAATATAACAAAGCTTGCAGGTTAATACTCTTGATCTTTGAACTTCATATCAGCAAAGAAGGTCATGAGTTTTCAGACTGACCCTCGGAAATTCCCTCCCCTTCATTTCCACTTTCAGATTCGGCAGGATTTCTTTCGCTAAATTTAAGACGAAGAGGACGACCCATCAATTCCTGCCAGAGGAATCAGTTCATATCACGAGTCAAAATTAAGAGAACAGCTAATGCAGTAAAAGTAAACTGAATATTTACATACTATTCACTTGTTCAGACACCTTTGACTATATGGGCAAGCAACAAGCTAATCTGGCGGGACAACGGTTAAAGCAATGGGCATCATCTATCATATAATGAGTTTTTCTTTTTTTTGATAACCGAGGTGTCCGGGCTAGTTTGCGTGCACCTCAACTATTCCTCGGGAGAGACTAACACGCAAACCACCGCCATAGTCCCTCACTTAAATCACAGGCGCTTCCCTGGGGAATTGAACCCAATACCTCATATAATGAGTTCATATTACAAAAAATGCAAAAGGGACAAAAAATGGCTCATTTTTCTATTTTCTATTTGCAGCAAGACTAGAAGGACACAAAAGATAAGTCTTTCAGTCACTAAGTTAAATCCTCTTCAATGTTACAAATTATCCACATCCCAATATTAAGACACTTCTATGGTCCCAGAGATCAGTCCACTGCCCTTAATTATGGACACATAAAGAATCATTATAAACTCGTGGTATACTTATGAGTTGTTTTCACGTGTAATAGAGCAGGCGAATGTCCTTAGGAAAGATATATTTATATCCATTCTACTCTCCTATGATAACTCTGTATATTTACTTGATACTCCATTTCTCGGCAAGTCGAAGCACAAATTTGATGAGCATATCTTTCTGGTCACGGGTAGATAATTTACCACCAAGGTAGTTACATATATCTAAGTAGTTACTTGCAGAATGCACTTAAATGACATTTCACGGAATAATGATTGCTATGTAGTAGCTTTCATGAAATGTACTATTCACACATAGACAACAATTAGCTAGCCAAAAATGACTTGAAACTATTCATATGGTTTTGCTCAGGCATTACCTTTCCATCCAATGCGGAAATTGCTGCCTCAGCTTCCTCCCTTGTGGCAAACGACACAAATCCATAGCCAGCAGATCTACCAGAAGGGCTTTCAAAAACCACTCTACTCGAGACGGGTTTAAAGTTTCCAGAAAACAATTCTCGAAGATGGGTCGATCTAACTTTCCAAGCTAGATTAGACACATAAAGCTTGTGACGGGTCTCCTTAGGGGGGGGAGCCGTAGGCGGAAGCGGAGGAGGAGGTCTCCTAAATCTCTTTGCAAACTCTACTCTGATAATCCTCCCAGAGACTTCCTGCATGACACATCCAATATAAGGAAGTGAACTTACGATGTGTGAAACTAGATCTAAAAGGAGGCGACTTTTTTTTCACGAGGTGACTAGTCAGTTTGCAATTGTCTGACTTCAGTACCATTGCAAATAATAGCTGTCTCATAGCAATGATCAAGTCAGCTCAACACAACGAGAATAGTGCAAATTGTAACAAAAACACGATCTGCATCCATTGTCGTATATGAAACTCCTCAACCGCACACTGATCTTCTCAATTCAAAGTCATTTCTTAGATTTTACAGACAAAAATACTAAGAGGGGTATGAGTGCATATACAAAAAGAAGCTTCAATACCAGAGGAATCGCAACATCGTCAAGTTAAAGACCAAAAATGTCGCAACGACTTACAAATGAATCGAATTTGTCAACGACAGCCTGAGCTTCTTCCCCTGAAGACATTGTCACAAAAGCATAGCCTCTGCTTTTCCCATCCCTCTGCTTTATAATCTGAACAGCAGACCTACTCCAGTTCAGTTTCAAACTGAAAGACAACAGAAACAAGAACGAATTCCACAAATGGAAGGAGATGATAATGGAATGAAAAGAACGAAAAGAATAAAACCTCGACGTCTTTGACAGTGCCACACTGGCCAAACAGGCTCTTGATGTCGTCGACGGAGAGAGACCAGGGCAAATTGACCACGTAAAGCTTCTTCTTGATGTTCTGCTCTTGGGTTTTCTCGTCAGCCTCGCTCTCGGCCTCCACTTCTTGGACTGCGAAGCACAGCTCGAGGCACTGTTTACCGGTTCGCTTTTTGTGAGGTACATGGAGAAGCCGCGCGCAGGGCGAACTCGACGACTGTGAAGGTGAAGTCGCGGGAGAAAATTGAAGGTTGAGGGAGCTCGGCGGTCTGGTGCGTGCAGGGGATCGAGTGCGAAGAGGAGATGATGGTCCCCAGAAGATGGAGAGTGCAATCTCGACGGCCGCCATTGCCCGTGGCTTGGAGGGAAGAAAGAGGATAAAGTAGTGGATGGAGAGGTATTTTGCGGGCGAAAGCTGAGTCATCATCGTCGGCGGTTCGCTTCTTTCTGCGGTGGTGAAGCCGTGGAGCAACGTGGGCCCCCGACGGCGGCCCCGATTTCAGACGGTCGCTCCGATCCGAATCCGATTGAACGCGCGTGTGACCCAAATCAGTCTTTTACGTCGGGACGGACCTTAGACAGGAAGTATTACGTTGGAAATACCAGAAACATTACAAATTGCCCGATCAGGCCTCCCAATAATTAATTTTTTTGCAATTGGGTCCCGTGGGCCTCGCCACTTCACTGGCTGCTTATCTGAGCGAGGGCCTCCCTCCCCAACATAGATCAGAAAAAATTGTCAATCCTCAAATTGATGCAACAAGGGAGATGCATCTCCCCCCGGACATACCTTGTCGCTTTCTTTCTTGTCCGCAGCAAAGGTGGCGGCGGTTTTCGCCTGCGTCCATGAGGGGTGGCCGCAGCTTCCCTTCCCATGCCTGGACCCTAAGTCCTGATTTTTATTATTTATTATTATGCAATTTTAAAGATATTGATTTTTCAAAATTAGAAAATATATAAATTGTTAATCTGGCATTGACAACGCGCCATGTGAGAGGACAAATTGACATTTTAGTGGCCAAATCAACATTTCCATTCATAAATGAATATGTTAACGCCGGCATAAATTTACATAAAATTTTGATCTAAATGACTCGCGCGTGTCAAAAGAATAATGGTAATTAGTATTTGTCGACGTTCAACATCACGGGGCTGTCTGATGTCTTCTGATTTGAGAGCACAAAACGTACAAATTCAAGATCAGTTATTTCGGGCCGAATCCAATTGGCGAAAGACCGCCTTGATAGGATAATGGGCCTGGAGAAGAAGTCCAGTGCTAATTCACACACAAGCCCAAAATACCAGCATATGGACCCTTAAACAAGAGCGAAAAGCCCATCAATACTCCCTTTAATAAGCTCATGGGGAAATATGGGCTAAAACCCAACATAAGGGAAGCCTCTCGAGCCCATAAGCCTCCGACATCAGTCCATTCGCGACACCCCCAACTGGCTTTGCCGTTCGAAGTCCTGCACGGGTCATACAACATCTTGGTCATGTACTCAATAATTATGTTTTCGACACCGGGGATGCTCCTCCGCGAGACGAAGCATCGACCAGATGCGACGAAAACGAATTCGGACCGTCGGATCTGATGGGAGCCGCACGAGAACCCATCGCTTCATCTCGACATATTCACCAAATTTCCTGAACAATCACTTGTCATGCGGCCTTAAAAGAGCTTCCGTGGCATTGAGAAAGCTAAAGAAAAGGTCCATGGCCGTGGCGTGGGCAATGGGCATGGAAGGGTGCTTTTTTATTTTTATTTCGTCGCTTCCCATGAGATCGTACACTTAAAAGAGCTTTAATAATTCCCAAAGCTAAAAAAGAGTAAAGAACAATAGCGACGTTCGATCGAGATATCGCCTCGTGCCCTTTCGATTTGTTTAATGTGGAGTGGGAGGACAGATGGACGGTGTACGATGAAAGAGTGCAGGCCACGATTGAGTACGACGCATAGGGTTAAGGAAAACACGGAGGAAATACCCAATATCTTTTTTTATTCGATGATGTTTTATCTTTGTTTAATTTAGGAGTAAATTAAAGAGAGAGTGGATGATGACGTCAATGTATAGGAAAGTGAAGAAGGTGATAAGTACGATTGAGAAGCGTAGAGGGATGTGAGCGGAGATCCACGTCCTCCCCCACTACCTCCGCGCATGACAAACGTGATTCCTCAAATCTGGGCCCGCCCCCTCTTTCTAAATCCCCTGCGATATGGTCACGTGGAATGCGGCCGCAAATTCGATTCCTCGTCGCGCCGGAGGGTCGTGTCGGCATGGCTCCACGCTCGGGAAAAAAGAAAAAAGGCACGGAATCTTAAACCGGCCGCACGATGTCGGGTCGAGGCACGATGTACGCATCGCCGGCGCAATTGGTCGGGAGTCGCGACCTCTTTGAAGCGGCCAATAAAAGTTTTCACCACAGGTGGATGTTATCAGTATATGTAACCCATCGAGTTGAAAAAAAAGTAACCAGCTTATACGACGCGTCAATAGTAAGCGATATGAAAATCTATCGAGAATACTGGCCACGAATTTCCATTCCGATTAGTGAATGTGTGAACGTGCTGTAATAAAGTGACCTATCTTTCATGAGAGCCGTTTTTAATTAGATTTTTTCTACAGGCAGACGTGTCGGCTTGGCATCCGTCTGACGGAAGGCGCATCATCACGGGACACGTGTCAGGCAAAGCGGGTCTTCCGGTGCTACGGGCGACAAAGGTGAAATGGGCCACCTTCTTCCGCGACAGATGCGGGCCGGTCGCACTCGATGCCCATGAATCGGGACAAGAACCTAGTACAGATCTGGAAGCGTCAACGTTGGACCCGAAAGTCTTCACGCGTCTGCCCACTTGGAGTCGGTCTCCCCGGAGCGCGACGCTCTTTTTTTTTAGGGGTTATGACAAACGGAAGCGTCTGCAACTTTTTGCCCATTGCTTACAATTTCTTTTTTTTTTGTTTTGTTTTATGTTCGATTTAATATCTCAACTTTTCCGATGGTTCGGTATGTGACCTCCTATGTATGCATCGTGATGACATGATTTTCGCCGAGTAAATAAGTCGGCTAATAAAGTGAGTCGCATTAGTGAAATCACATGGAAATGCGGTCCAATCACGGAGTTTTCACATTGGTCCTTATTTGAATAGTTAAGGTACCTGATTGCATGGGAAAATGTGTTTATGCATGCACTTGATTAGAAAAACTGAAAAATAGCCTGGATGCTTGCGGCATCATTAATTTTTATTTTATTCAGTTACCATCTTAGCATCAGGACTCACTTCTTTTAAGTTTTATATAATGCAAAACCGAGATCATCTCGCAGAGCATGAATATTGACAAGCGAATGCGATCCTTCTTCTCCAATAATCTAAATATGTGTTTTGTTTCGCTGAATATGAATGATTTGAAAAATATTCTCACAAAAATGATAATGAATAAGAAATATTTCATCTTCTAACAAAATATTTAGACTTAACTTATCATCGATGATGAAAGTTTTTTTTCAAATCATTCATTTTTCATGAAATCCTTCCGTCTTAAAATTTAACAGGAAATCTAGTAGGTGATTTTTACTTCGAAAGTTCGATTGAGCTCTGATTTTTCTTTGCTTGTATAAGGATGAAGTTTTTTTAAAGGAAGATATAGATAATAATTTGCCACATGCTAAGAATTTGCCCAAGAAAGTAACTAACAAAATACCTTTTCTGAAACTGCAACTTGCCATTCATTTTTGCCACGAAGACTCCAAAAGTCGTCCTCGTGAAGGCTTTCTTTAAAGCGGCGATGGCCAATGCCCGTCCCAAGACGCGGAGGAAGCCGACAACCGCCCCTTTTGTAACCCCATTTCACACGTTTCCCCAGCCGCGGGACCCGCCGTAACTGGCGGTTCTCATCCGCACCGGCCACCACGAAGCTGACAACAACGTTCCAAGCAGCATAAGATTTGGGTCGGGGGTTTGGTAGGGTAGAAAGAGGAAAGCAAGATTCTACAAACAGGAGCTGCTGAATTCACGTTTTCACGACGCAAGGTTACAAACTTCTCGGTTTTCTTTCTTCAAAATCACCTCAGTGCTGGAGTAGAGTAGCAAACTTTCATATACATAACATTACCCCACTAAAAAAACACACCCCAAAAACAAAAACAGAGAAAAACAGAGAAGAAGAAGCGGAAGAAGAGAGCAAGCCATGACGCTGCTTCTTCTTCATCCTGAACTCATCTAAACTTTTTTATTTTTGTACACGCCCAGCAGTCTCCCATTTCCACCATTACAACCCCCGGCGCTCATTTTTTCTCATTTTGGCTTCCGCATTGCTTATTTTATCATATCCACATAGCTCATATTCAAAACGATCCAAAGATCTGCAGCACCTGAGTGTGCGGCTAATATTCTATGATGAATGCTCCCATAGGGGCTCTGTAGGGAATTCCCTTCCTCCGCTTGGCGATCTGGCAGCTCGGGGCCTTCGGATGGGGCGTCGGCTGGCTGAAGCTCGGGGCTGTCTTGTTCGCCTTGCGCTGCCCATGGCTGGTGCTTCTGCTGGCGCGGCTGTTTGTATCTTCGGATTCATCATCCGACACCATTGAAGACCTCTGGCGCTTCTTCTTCAACTTCACGAAATCCTTCGATTTCCCCACAACCTGGCATTCATCGGGTTTAGAACAAAACGACCAGCCAATCGCAGCATTTCATCAATTCGTCGGGAAAAACTAATTGAGGAAAACGACCTTTGAACGAGGACAGGGACTAGAGCTTCGGTAATGGGGCGAATGGGTCAACTTTATAGTTAAACCAAACAATTGGGTGACTACTGACTGACTTGGTTACGCCTAACAAGAATTTCTCCAGCAAAAATAACATCGATCAATATAATTGGAAATCACAGTACTCACAGATTATTCACTAGAATCGCAACTGATCAGTCTCGTTGAGAGAATCGGTTCTTGATATTTCAAGATGAAACCCCTGCGAATTTAAAAAGATTCTATCTTCCATCATCGATCTTCTCTTTCGTTGAGAATGTTCAACCGGTGGTGGTTAAAGTTTACAAATCTGGGAAAATGGGGAAATACTCCTCAAAGTTTTTAATTCAATATCCAGAGTAATGATCACTCTCTCTCTCTCTCTCTCTCTCTCTCTCTCTCTCTCTCTCTCTCTCTCTGAGCTTCCCAATTTTTGTTGAGATTTGTCTTGGGGATCATTGGGAAAAAAATGGGGAAAGGAAAAAATGAAATGAAAAAGAGAAACGGGGGACTTGAGATTACCTTGCAGCCCAGAGAGCAGAACCGGAAGGTATCGAGGAGGCTTCGCTCGCACACCTCGCAAGTGTTGGTGAAGCCCTTGACACGCCTGTGCTGAGGCCGTTCGTTCAGGAAGACGATCCTTGCGCTGTTGATGGTGTATGTCTGAACCCCTGTGATGTCCAACGCGCTCTGTATATCCGAGACTCTGATCACATCATGGTAGGACGACCTCCTTATCTGTTGATGTTGCACAAAAGATCACGAGTTCATTGCCATTTCAGCTTGAAAGTAGTGGAGGTTATGAAGATGGGTGGGGAGGTTTCAATGTTCAGCATTCTCAGCTAAGCACTGGTAATTTTTAGATAAGTCGAGGATACAGTGCTCGAGGAAGATATAGCAACAGAAAGTTCCTCTTTCGAGGAAGTGTAGGCCACTGTCGAGTCAAATTTTCCTCCGAAGAGGGAAAAACAGTTGGCTAGATTTCTACTGAAAATCACATTGCTTAACCCAAATGGAGAAAGCGGCTAAGGCAAAAACCTTGGAAATGTGAATTTCCAAGAGGAAAATGGAGAGCGAAATAAAGAGGGTTCGACTTGACAGAATGAAATAGTCCAACTCAAATTAATAAGTAGCAAAATCTTTAGTGATGGAATCAAGAACAAATCGTAGGAGCTGATTTATGTTACCTGTATTGAGCGATGATCCTTGTGAGAATCGAGGCAGTGAGAGCAGAGAGGGCCGTTCATGCAATCCAAGCAGTACCTATTGCACTCGCTCTTTTGAGAATCCGCGTGTATCTTGCATCGCCTGAAGAAGTTCTCTTTGAGCAGAGGCTTCATCCATTTTGGCCGCCAAGAATTGTCTTCTTCGTTGGGACCTCCATCCCCCTGTTTGGGCACCAACCAGAGCACACATTTCGATTCATCAAAACGGCCCCCTTCGTCAGCAAAAAAATCGACGACAGATGAACATTCAATGTGACGCGAAAAAGAAGCTGAGAAATGGTCGGGGGGACAGGTCGAGAGCGGAGAAGAACAACAGGGTCCGGCGATAGAAGAGGCCACCATTCGACTCTTTAGGCCAAGACAAGAGATGATTTTGATCACGACCGAAGAACAGATCGCATCGAAAACGCGAATGAAGAGAGAAACGGAGAGACATGGAATGAGTCCGTACCATGATTCGCGAGACAGCGCTATCTTGGTTTTCCATCCCCAGCGTGAAATGCTCCATCAGAGTGCTCTGTTTTTCACAGCAACTTCACAGAGAGAGAGAGAGAGAGGGGGGGGGGGGGGGGATTCTTTGAGGGGGAGAGCGAGGAGAGGAGTGGGTCGTTCTTATCTGGTGGGCATCATCAGAAACCAAACCTGAGTCCGAGCCCGAGACTGGGATTGGAGTTCGGTCCACGCACGGAACTCGCCTTCTCCTCTGCTTTTCGAGCAATTTGTTTTCTCCTTTAAAGAGACGGGCGCCTAACCCCGCCTTATCTCGTTCACTATTACGCAGATATTCCAACCCCCTCTTTCTTTAATCAGTTGACGACCCCTTCTCCTTCTCCTCCTCCTCCTCCTTCTTTTCTCTTCTTTTGCGTTTTACATCAGAGTCCTTAAGCGGCTCTAAAGACGGTGCACGTGACGGCTTTGCCCCTCATCTCCCATGTTTCGACGGAGATGTTTCAACATAACACGACAATCGCCTTCGCCATATTCTCACATTCTCGGCTCGCGCGTTGAGACACGGCGCCTCGGGACGCCACGCGTCGCTCGTCTATTGGGATTCCGTGCTCTTCACGCGCGTGGGGGTCTCCCCTCCGTTGCTCGACTCGAGCTCTCGTATCTGGCTTTCGAACGACCACGACGACGAGGAGTGGATCCGAAAGTTAAATGCTCGTCTAATGAACATGTCGATTAAGGTCCACAATGCAGGGTCTAATCAGCTGCTTCTCTCCAAAGAAAAAGGGGGACATTT
Source organism: Melaleuca quinquenervia (assembly GCA_030064385.1). Taxonomy (NCBI): domain Eukaryota; kingdom Viridiplantae; phylum Streptophyta; class Magnoliopsida; order Myrtales; family Myrtaceae; genus Melaleuca; species Melaleuca quinquenervia. The sequence goes on along the minus strand of CM057721.1, from coordinate 15,227,560 downwards.
CCTAATTTCGGACTACTATCATCGATCCGTGGTAAAGTAATCACTTAGCGAAGCAGAAGTCGCTATCGAGAATGCAAAAACCGATCCGGTCTTCTGACTTTAGTCCAACACGTGCGTACGTATTGCCACAGACATTTTGCAGACTAGTTCGGTCCACGCTTAGCTTCGGCGACATCACGTCGTCTCGATACAATAAAGGGGCCAAGGTGCGCTCCGTTCTCGACATATCTTGACCGGTCGATCATGTTCCGAGCCCACGCGGAGACCCAACCGCGAAACCGTGCCGGCGAAACATATGGCCCAAATCATCGACCGACAACATTGGAATAGCCCGATTGATCAGAATGTTTTTGGAATTTAAAGACCGAGAAAGACGAGCGAGGGGGTCGAGCTCGTTGATCCCTGGCGCGTCGAGACTGGCCACATCAGCACTCGAGTGGAAAAAGAAACTCCGCGAGCCGGAAAGTTCTTGGAACTTTGGCTGGCGAATCGGAGTTGAACAGCAAGGCTCGCCCTCTGCTTTTGGCAACGTTATATACATTTTTTTTAACTCCTTTGCCCAATTGGTCCCAAGAATATCCGACGTGTCTAAGTTTTCCTAACCTAATCATTTAACTACAAGAAGAGGGAGACCATGCATCTTTCATAAAATTAATTTGGTAGCCGGATTTTGATTGAGAGGAGGAGAACTGGCCACGTTATGTCGCACGACTGGTCCAAGTCACGTTCATGCTGCAGATAAACAAAATCCAAAGCCACATTTGACCTCAAGCCTTCGACACCTACCTAGATTTTATCAAATCCGTACGCGCCGCATCGAGATATATTACAGTTCCGCACTATGAATGAAAACCGTAATTTTAGAATGGATCGAATGAACTCTCTTTCGATCTTTGAAACCTCAAACCGTTTCCAAATTCAAATTAGGATCTGGTTTCCCGCACGATAAGTTGAATCCGCATCGATCAAGAGTAATATCCATGGACGAGATATGGCGACGACACGGATTACATATTCGTGCCGTGTTCATAATTCCGACGTCCGCAATGTCGTTGCTCCCTCTTCTTTCCCCTCGCATCTTCACTTTTCTCTTCTCTGTTTCTTCTGCGGCTCGAAGGTCTTCTTCATCCCAAGGTGTCTCTCTTCGTTCCAACCACTTCTTAGTCGAAGTGAAGCTTCCCAAAAAGCGCGAGGTCCAACGTGGCCCCGCCGGCGACGAAACGGCGAGTGGGCGGAAGCCGCCCCGTGGAAACAGCAAGGTGGACTCGCCGCTCCCGCAAACACGGCGTCCCCGAGTCAACGGGACCACCTTGAATCCGATGACGCGCGCTTGCGCAGGCCTCGTCGGGTGGGACGGACGGGAAGTTGCCCCGAAATCGGGCCGAAGCAAAAGGGACCTTTCCTTTACTCGGTCGCATCATTACTTCGTACGGTCGACCGGCAAAGGGATGGGAGGGGATAAACATGAGCGGACTTCGGGGTCCAACGTCGGGAATTTTACGGGCGACAGTCGCAGGTCCACAGCATCTGATCGCGAGTCTTTTGGAATTTTCCGAGTCATATGCTATGAACCGTTCGATGCCCCTGCCCATCGCCAGAAACCGACGGCCGTGGCAGCATGGGGACCCATTGTTCTCTCCTCCTTTTCGTTCCGCTCCTTGGGGATGTATTTGTGCGTCGAGACTCTGCCACTTTCCTTCGTAAGAAAGAAAACGGGCATGAGCACGGCGAAACGCGCGTAAAATTGTCGAGGTTCGCCCCATCGGCCGATCGGATGCGCGATGGCGGTTTGGATAAACTGTCGAGATGTGACCGGTGTTTGGCTCCACTTCCTGCGTCGGCGGTCGCATTCCGGCATCCCGTCGCGCGGCGCGGCGCGGCGAACGAGAAATTGCCGAATTATGTAATTGGCAGTTTTAAGGGGCACGAACGAAGTCACTAACATCGGGAGAAAATCGGTTGTCCATGGCATGGCCCAATTTCCTATTTCGGGTCGGACAGGGAACCCGCGAGCCCACAACACGATGGACTCGATACCACTTCGGAGCCCAACTCGACATCTGGGCCATATCCTGTGGTACGAATGGTTCGATCCCTATAACGGCCCAAATTTTCCCCTAACAAAACCATAGAAGACACAAAACATGGAGCTACGCTACGTCGTGCAAAATGTCAAAGCACCTTGAATTTCCCAAAACACGTGCACCTTACCATAAGTCACCTCATAATATTTTCAATTTTTTTATATAATATCGAAAAGCCCTTTATTTTATTTGGAAATAAAAAAATGACTAATTTGGTGGACGTCAAGCGAAACAGCCTCTTAGTTTTGCAAACGAGATTCCCACACCCATCCACATAGATTGACTTGCCTGATCTTTACGACCTATTAAGCGACGGCGACTTACTATCAGAAGTATTTTTCTTAAGAAAAAAATGGAATGTTTGCATGATCAAAATCCCGATGCTCGTGGAATTCTTTTTTCAGTCCAAAAGCAAATACAAAAACAAACAAAACAAATAGTCAAAACTTCTCGACCCAATTTACGGTTTTCTCCTTTTGACTTTTGGCGCAGAACAGGCACGGTGACTATTGCCCCGCGAATCAAGGAAGGTATGCTCTTTCAAAACATGGAATCAATCGAAGATGCAGGGAAGGGAAAGGACGAAAGGATGACCAATTTATACTGACATTTTCCACTCTCATCATTAATAAATCTGTTTCGTTTGGTTTATAGACGAGGCTATATGCAGAAATCGGACCGCCGGTCCAAGTTGTTTAATGATCAATGATTTGTGGCCGAAGCATTTGAACCGAGAAAATGAGCACACTTTATTTGACGCTCCGACAGACAAACCACACACAAAAAAAAATCCTTTTGACTCCATTAACGGGCGCGCGCGCGGCGGTATTTCTCGGGCACACGCTCGAGTTTGGACTTGGAAACGGTCCTCCTAAGCATCGATTCCTCTGAATGAAAATGACCCAATTCTCGATTGCGTTCGATACTGGACAATTTGGCTATCTTCAAGTATTATGCAGTTCCGCTAGCTACTAGGATCGCGATCTTCACCGTCCTCGAGCCGTGACGACGCGACGCGTGCTCTCGGCTCGCCCAACTCGGAGAAGGGCTCGATTAGTTTGAAGGCGAGCAGGTCTCGGTCCGACGTCGGCAAATCCATTGTCGACGGACGTCAGGATGCGCACGGCGGCGTGTCCACGGCCAGAGCTGGAGGGGGAACTCGTCAAATTCGGGCGCTCTTTGACCTCCCCACGAAAGCAAAGTTTCTAGAAAAGAGCTGACGGTCGGGAGCTCAGAATTTCATCTTTCTTTATGGATCCGAATTTAATTTCATCATAAGATTTTACATGCGGATGTACGACGACGATCGCGTCCGTGTACCGTGTGAAAAGGACCCCTTTTTATAACCAGGAATCGTCGCCAGGGGGGTGACAGGAACAAGCCAAAAACTCCTCCCACCTCCTCACCAGCTCTTTTTTTTCTTTCTTCCTTACCTTTTTGACTCCTCCCCCTCTTTGAACCCTCTCCACTGTTTTATTGATGAAGAGGGAGAAATCGGAGTCGGGCGGTTGGAATCCTTGCCGACGGACCCGTCATTTGCAAAATTGAGAAATTGGTTCATTTGCCATCGATCATGAAGGAAGACTCCGTTCGGCTATTCAACGGCCGTAATCATCGGGAGTACGGCTGAGCCCCCTCCCTTCCTTGCCCGGGACGTGAAAGTAATAAAAGTTATAGCAGAGGGGTTCACCGTACAAAATTACATGAAACGGGAGTGAAAACTATAAAAGCTGTACTCGGTTGTCCGGATGCGGATTGAGATAAGATAGGATGGAGATGAAGTTAGATAGCTTCTCAATTGAGATGGTATAGGCAGCAGCATGGATTAAGTCTCATTCAATTCCTTAAAGATTGGAGAAAAGTAACATGACGTTGCAAGGAATAGAAATGACTCCCAAGTTTGTCCTCGATCTATTCTTAACCATAGCACCAAGAAAACTTATCGGTCGATTCAAGTGCCCAAACACGAACCACCGAAAGAAACCCATAGTTCGATTAGACCTTGATTATTTTCTTGAGAATCATATTAAGAAAGCAACCATCAAGGGTCTGCACCGTTGTGGTTGAAACCATGTTAAGGATCTGTCATTAAAATAGACCACGTTAGCACGTCTCTGAACAAATCCTAGATTTTGGATCTAGGGCTTGGCCAACCTCGGAATTGAGTTCCGAGGCTCGACATTGTCAGTCGAGCTTGAGCTGGACGACGACGGGGATGACCTCGACCTACCTAGCGAGAATCAATGGCGATGGGCTATTGTGAAGGCGACGACAACCGTTGAGCCGGAAGGTGAAGACGACGGGCTATTTATGATCGTGGTCCTCAGAATATGGCCAAGGTGCTCTAGTTGGAGTTGGTGACAAGCGATCCTTTTCGCCCTCAGTCATTCGAATGCGATCGACAAGCCAGATGAAGATTGGCGGTTGTCGAAGGAGACATCGATCGTGCACCGATGTGAAGTGACGAAAGAACTTGTCCTGATGGTCCTCCCTTAGTCACTAGCAAAGCAATATTCAAATGCATCACTCCATTAATCATTCATTAAAAACAGGGTTTGTTAAGTTCTTTTTCAAAATTTTCGCCCAATACTGTTATTTTTCCTACCATTTCCCTCGAATTTCTCATCCTCCGACATTTTATCCACGCATATTCATATTTATCCAATTCGGAGGACATTGCCAAACACTAGATATTACAATTTTATATTCTATCCAATCTACTAAACATGGCCTAAGAGGTTGTTTGTAAACTAAAACACAAGGTAACCCCTCATTATTATTATTATTATTATTGTGTTGCATGATAAATGAACACAATTGTCTAAGGTTTCGATGGTGGGAAGTTGCACATGATATATGTAATTAGCAATAATCCGTCACATCAGATCTTCAATAGCAGCACGACTTTCGATTGTAGTTTCATACCTTTCGAATTCAGACGTATAACAACTCTCGAGATGCACTGTATCGAAATTTAATGAACGGAAAGGCGACGTCGACAATTAGATCAAATCGAAGACGCCGATCACGAAAAAAAAAAAAGAGCCGTCGGGATCAAATCGACTTGATCGGGAGGGCACGTACGAAACTCGAGTGCCTTAAATAACAGAGGGAGACGCAAAGGCACCACGACCGTTCGATGCGAGGGCGACGTGTGGCCATGACCGGTCCCATTCCCTCGGCGAAAATCTGTTCCCCACTTTTCCGAGCCCCTCCCGTGTTCAGACTTCACGGACCCCCCTCCTCCCCGCGCACGTGTGAACTCTCGTGCAGCGGCGATCGGGCCCGCGTGGCATTTCCGTAAATTCCACCCCCTAAGAAATCCAGTCAATTCCGCTTCGCTGCAACGAACTCCGACGACTCGAAGGGCCCGAATTAAGGAAAAAATAAATAAAGAGAAAAGGAAAGAGGGGGCTCGCAAAAACGCGTCGTTCGATCCGCCCAGGTTTTACCCAATCCAACGCCTCGCCGATACATAACCCCCCGGACGACCTAACCACGGTTAAGTCGCGGGCGCTCATTTCCTCAACCCTGGTCAACCTCCCCCGCCCCCTTCTCTTATAAACCTCCACCTCGCACGATCCCAGAGACTCGAGCAACTTCCGAGCACACGATCACGAGCAGAGTTAGGCAAGGGAAAGCAGCCGCCCGCCATTAAGGATCCGCTGACAGTGGTCGAATCGAGAACGGCCGAGGAGGACTGATAGGGGAAGGTGGGAAAATGGCGATGTACGTGGACGAGGAGGAGGTGTGGAAATGCCCGACGCACCCCACGCGGCGTCGCCGCAGCGGCATCTGCCCCAAGTGCCTCCGCGAGCGGCTCGACAGCCTCTGCCCCGACTGCGCCGGCCTCCGACCCTGCAGCTGCTGCGCCTCCGCGACGTCCTCGTCCTCGTCCTCGTCCTCGTCGTTCTCGCGGTTCTTCGCCGGCGAGGTGGGCGGCGGCGGGGGGTCCGTCGGGAGGGTCTCCAACCTCATCGACTCCGAGCCCTCGTTCCGCCGGTCCCGTTCCGTCGCGGTTTCCTTATTCCGGTCGAGGTCGAAGTTCGTGCGGGACCTGGACGCCGACATCGGCGTGGGCGACGGGGACGGGGACGGCCACCACCGACGGCCCGCGGACTCGCCGCACAGAACGCCGTCGTTCTTTGGCCTGTTCAGGAGAGATAAGAGCAAGAGAGCTGGACCTGGACCTGGAGCTGAGGCTGATGAGCGCACGAGCAGAGGCGAATCTGATGACGCGGCGGCGGAGAGGAGGACGATGATGAGGAAGTCGAGGTCGGTGGCGGTGACGTCGAACCCGCTGGGCGGCGGCGGCGGCGGCGGCGGCTCTGCGGCGGCGAAGGGGAGGAGCTGGCATTTCCCGAGCCCGATGAAGGTGTTCCGGCAGTCGAAGATGACGAAGGTGGTGGGTCAGGAGCGGTCGCCGTTGTACAGAGGTTGAGAATCGGATCTTCATTCCACATTAAAAGCCGGTGAATCATATGAAATTCCTACATATATAATACGAGCTTTTGAACGAGCGATGCTGTCGTTGCTGTATTGTATCCGTGATACTAACAAGACCTTATAGAACATCGAAATCCAAAAGTCAAGGCAATAACATCTTCATTTCCCCTTCGTCCAGTTCTTCCTTCATCGTCTCGACGAACCCCTGGATCGAGAGTTTTTCAATTGATGATGTCAGATAAGATTAGAACTGACGGGATTTATTGTACTCGATATCTAGAATAAAACCCATCAAGGGTGGACAGAAATTTGGCAACCGATTGTAATTGTCTCATGCACATACTCTCTCTCTCGTCTTCTGCTGTTTGAGATTTGCATGCTTATGTCTGAAACTGAAGTTAGAAAACATGGATCCATCTTCCCCGATATGGGAGTTATGTATTTGGATTCGTTGAATCCATGTGAGGTGTATATCTTATCAGGTTCAAATGGATTTCTCTTCCAGCTTTCCAATTCCATGGAAGATTCAAACCCGACCAAAGTATCCACTTCCAGACTTGCATCTGTGCCTGACACTTGTGGCATCTGTTCGAAAAGTGCATTGATTGCTGAATTTTGCTGTTACTTGGAAGAGGGGTCACTTCGGGGTGGTCCACCTTCCTCACTGGGGGCAACAGTATGTTCAGCGCTTTCACGCATTGAAAGTCGTCGTTGGCGGGGCGGGTGAGTTAATTGCGGTCGGCTGGGCGGCTATTAGTGCCTCGGTCACTTTATTACGTTCGAGGGTCGTGTTAATAACTTCATTCGACCGGATTTTTTTAAAGCATTCGTGGGCATGATTCCAAATGAAAGTTTATTTCTTCATTACCCGGTCGGGCCCCTTCGTAGATTGACGATCGAATGCGAATGATGGCGAGAATGTCCCCATCCGATTGACGCGAGGGTTCCCCGAAAAAGCTTCCCCCCTCCCCCAGTTGAGCTTCTGTGGAAAATCTTGGCCAGATTTCAGTTCCCACCCCTAGGAAAAAAGCAGCACACGCACGCACTGAAATGCCCATCGTGTGGCTTAGAGGCTGCGATCGCCCCTCCCCTTGATTTCATCTCCGGGACATAATAATTGACTTTACCTCCTTTTGTTCTGAAGTGGTTGTGTGTGCAGGGGGGATGGGACTAATGATCAAGATATGATTGATTAGAGAGTGACCTGAAGTTCGCAAGCCTCCAACCGAGCGGAAGAAGGGGGATCTGCGACCAGGGGCCGCTTTTTTTTATTAGGATCCGTTTCGATTGAGCTTGCCAACATGATTAAGATTTGTTTTTGGGAAAATTAGATCTTGGGTTAGATAATGGGGTCACGTCCTCGTCCTGTCATCGCATAGCAGAATAGCTAGCTGGGGGCGCATATGTCTTGCTTGATTATTTCTGCTTAATTTTGATTCGTGATCAAAAGGGTTATCGACTTTTCTTTTTGTTCTTGGGTCCACCGAAAGAGGGATATCAACACCCTTTAATTTACAGCTTTAGGTCAATCAACAAACTGGTCAAATAATGTAATTTGACTTCAAGCTTCTAGACACCCCCCACCCCCAACCCAAAAAAAAAGGGTGTTTGAAAAATCCTTCAGGACCCGTGAGGAAAATCAATTTAAATCTCTTCATGCAATTTTCCTTTTTCGGGCTTCTCGATTGGATAAACATCCGTCCTGTTCGAGCAACACGAGACTGACGACGGGCTCCGGGAACTCGGTATTCTTTACCCACCAACATACGAGAACTGGATTCGCCACGAATACGAAGAAGCTGAAAAACGACAGCGCGTTTCAAACATCGGGTTTGACCAAAAAGCCACAGCAACCCCACCATCGCACCTAAAAAAAACTCTTGAAGAAAGTCCGGGCGGAATCTTAGCACTTGCCCACCCGGAAGCAATCGTCTTTGTTTAAATTGTGTGAAAGCGTAATCTGTTCTGCAGAGAACTGCATGCTGCGGCTTTGCACATGTAGAAAGGCCCATCGTCTAGCTTGTGCTCCCGTATTATATCGTAAGTAGGTGACGGCGAGAGAATAAGCCCCCAATTAATTGCCCAAGAATCTCTTCCTGCTTAATCTAATCGGATCCGGGACGCTAGGGTTCGGCGATCTTGAATCTTTTCCGCAACATGGACGACACTTTTTCTCTGTTCCTCCTCCGCCTTGGTTTAAATTAATCACGACGCCAACGTGGTTAACAGCTCCTCTGCGAGCTCGGTTGGGTTGACATGGAGCAAAGCGACACCACCAAACCCTAAACCCTGACGGGAGGAAAAGATCAAAGCGGGGAATATTAAGACACGGTTTGCGATTCCGTGCGCTAACTAGTCAATGTTGATGATGATGGTGCTTGGGAAATCCCCTTTCTTCTTTTCCTGGGGGGGTCTAATTGAACCCCAGATGGAGACTAATTGCTCGAGCGAGGAGGGAAGTGTTCTAGGTGAAAGGCTTGCTCGCCATACCCAAAGCCAAAGGACATCATCCGGTGATTCTTTGGTACGAGCACGTGCTGCAAAGTAGCGACCCGATAATTGGATCGAGAGCCGATCGTCTGGCCATAGGAGGCGAATTTCGAAACATGGGAGAGCTCCTTTTAGAAAAGCCGATGGCTCCAAACAACTCGAGTCAAGGGAAAGATGGGTGTTACAAAGCGACGAACGAATGTCTCATATTCAAAGTTGGACCGAGTTAAGCGACCGAGTCTCTTTCCAAGAACAGTCCCGTCCACGATGCAATGGGGACCGAGGGCCACATGCGGCATGGAGTTGTATGGTCTTGTGGCTATTCTTTCGGCCGGACCAATTAGACCCGAGTGAACAAAAAACGTGCACGGGTCGCGTGACGAAAGGATGATGACCAGAGAGCAAAGAGGCAGGGGCCCAAAAGACTGAGACGTTCGAGGGAGCATATGAACAGGAGTCTTGGGTGTCCAGCGACAGGCCATCAACCGCGTTGGTTAGGCTAAGATTCGAAACTTCAAAAGCAAGAATTGGCTTTCAAGGGGACAGCTTAGACCCTGCCGCAGCGCCGAACGCCGAAAAAGAATGAAGATCAAATTGTAATATCAAATTAAATCTGACCAGCGATGTTATCTACGCGGTTGGCCAATTGCTTTTGCTAAGTATTCGGGGAAATTATCCGGTTAGCCATAATCTTATTATACGGATTGGCGATTCGATTATAAATTTTTAAGTTTAAGTCAACCCCACACAGTTATTCGAGAAAATTTTCACCTTAGGTCACAGATGGGACAGCTGGTGATGACTAGACAGTCACGTGGCCAGTCGTCCCGTCAGTGGTCCCGTCAGTGATTGTCAATGAATCGATCGGAGCAACTATATTGAAATTTCACGCAAATGTTTAAAACTGAATTGATAGATAGATAATTAATATGCTCAACTTTTATTTATCTCGTCATGTTAATCCTGTATGATTTCCGTTGATGCTTTCTAAAATGAGAGGCTGAGCCAAAAGTTGTGTACTTTTTAACAAGAACCCTTTTAATAATTTGAGTTTCCAAGCTCTTCAAATTGCTTGGAAATCGCTACCTACCGATCAATCATTGAACACCCGGCCATGAAAGATATCCTTGACGCAGACGGCCATATAACGAGACTGTCGGCTGTAAATTCAATGAATTCGTTCATCAAGATTAAAAAACTGTATCTGTACAGGCTCTCGAATCCTGTTTGAAATTGCTATTCCTCACTTGGATAAAGAATGGAAATTCATTATAATTCCTCTTTCATGGACGACAAGTCCATGTCATGTGTGCTGTGGCTCTTAGATCAAACGTCTACGAGAGTCAATGAATCAAAAAATCTCTGTGAAATCTTTGCTGCAGAAAGTCGGTGGTCGTTTTTTGTCACTTTCTTTTTTGGGGTTCGTGAGGGGTAGCTTCTTAGAAATTCCTCCCACGCTTATCAAGTTGCACATGATCAACTCAAGAGATCAAAGTCATGTTGAATTGGTATTGGTTATCATCTGGGGTCGCCAAAAAAAAAAAAGATCGTCGGTTTTTTTAATTGTACATTCCAAATCACGTCAAACGATACAAATGAGGTGATTGAATTTGTAGCAAGTTTCACCCGATAATAACAAAATGGATATATATAATTATCAAGTAAACCGTGATAATTCGCCATTTGAATCTCTTTATGCTTGTCCCGATGGCCAAAATCTAGCTCGAGAAGACGAACTCGAGTGAAAACTACGCTACCCAACTCAAGATGCAAAAGATATAGAATGTCACAAAAAATTCCGAGAGACAGATCTGGATCCCCTAACCGAGTGGGGATTCGGTTAGGGGATCCTATCAATGGGAGCCATCGGATTTTAGATCGGATGGCTCTTCTTTAATAAGGGGGGAGGTTTTTTTTTTTTTGAAAAACATGGGCCGTCCAATTCAAATCGAACAGCCCATGTAGGGAACAGGTCACTAGACAGCCGGTCAGATGATCTATTTACTCCGGAGACGACCACAACCTTTGATGACCTCGCATATGTAAATAAATACATATATATTTATTTATAGTAGAATAAAAAGTTCAACCATTTTAGGGTGGCTTTGTTTGCACTACTTTAAAAGCAAAAGGTACCTTTGCCCCAGGTCACAAATTAAAATCTGATGTGAAACCTCATAAAAGCAAGCAAAGTCTATATGCGAATCAAAATGTGCTAATAATGATACATCATGAAAGTCTCAAACATTTCGTGTTAGAAAACCGTGATATCTAGACATGTCGTCGATCTTTTTAGCACCGATGAAATCGGGCCATCTATTGCTTCGTGGTTTTGACAACTTTAGACCATGAAAAGCTATCGATTCACTTATTTTTTAAAAGAAACGAAACATATAGAGTCATTACCTAAAGAGTAGAACTAATACACTATCACAGCAGAAAAGAAAGCTCACTTTAGAAAGGTAAACTGCGAGCCATGACATGCCTCATCGAACCCATCGGCGCGATCTAAATCCCGAGTGAGCAGCTCGAATGCATAATCATTCTATGTTTAGCGGTTCGAATTATCAATAATGCGCCGCGTGCCTAATCAAAGCAAACAAAAGAACGAAGATATCCCAGCATAATTCTCCGATAAAAGCACGAACTCACGATTTTTCCGTCTAGGGATTCTCGTATCGGGTGTAAGCACCCGATGTTAAAAATATAATAATAAGAAAAAGGAAAAGCGTGGGGGTGAGGAGGAGAAGTTGAGATGTCCGAAACCTTCAACATCCAACGACAAACGACTTTTCACGAAAGCAAACCGCTTTTTGAAGGTGCGACCAAATGGGGATGATGACATCTTCACGTGTACGGTGGGACATTCCCCCACATGAGCTGCTCCCCCCGCCGAAGGTGGGGCCCGCGGTTCGCAACCTCATGTTCAGGATAGACCTCGTTTCCCTCTGTCGACCCTACACGTGGACGGTGGATATAGGTAGGGGCCCAGCTCTCGCCACCTAGTTTGGATTAACAAAGCATATCCTATGGATTCAGTTCTTACTTCATCTTTCTATCTATCTATATATGTTTCTCCTTCGCTTCCTATCCAAAACCGCGATTGAAGAAAGGCCTTAATTTTCCTGAGAAGTGCATGGACTTGCTCTGTCCTTCTCTGAACTGATCTTAAGAAAAAATGGTGGAGTTTTTCGACGGAAAGTGTGCAATCTACAATTTTGCGACGTTTTTCATGTTCCTGAAGTCCCAGAAGCAAATAAGGCGGGTCTTCTACCCATCAGATATGAAATGCGAACTCGATGGCATCGAAGGACAGCTAAGGATGGTAAACGAATATGAAAGGGGAGACGTGCAACATAACAAATGCGAGCATACAAACTGATGTCGCGATCCAATATCATGTTAGAAGACAATTTTTTCCCTAGTATATTAAGTCTTTTGAAGAAGTAAATTGTTTGCTTAACAATTGTGCTTGAGAATTAATCCCAATGGAACCGACAAGTCTGATTTTGGAGTGGAGATGGAAGTATTAGATTCTCGTAACTGACGCCCTCCATCCAATTCCCACATTGAATTGGACCGGATGCTCATTGCTAGAATTGAGTCCATATAGATTGGTCCGACAATGAAAGACGTACATGACAATGATTTGGTGAGAACACATCGCAGTGGAATCATGTTTCCTACCTCAAGCTACAAGTACATATCAATTATTCATTAATTTAAAATTTTCAATGAAGACGGGCCTAACTGAATAGGTTGATAAACTCAGATGATATCAAAGTCAATAGTAGATTGGTGGACCTCTAATCTGGCGTTTGGTAAATATCTCAAAGAAGGAATCTCGTGATCATAACTCATTGGCGTAAACTTTTGAACGAATATGAATCCCATTAGATATGTCGACGGGCTCATACATTATCTTCTTCTTGACAATCTCCTCTAGTGAAGGTATCGGATTTTTGAAGTCCACTCTCAATAAGTTACTGAATATATCTTATTCTTGGGGTGAATTCCACATTATGGCAAGTTGCAAAGATGTAGCTTGTTTTTTATTCCAAGCATCGTGCATTCGTCGAGAAGAAGACTGATGAGTGTGTATGGAATAGGAATAAGGTGTACGTAGGCATGAGCTGATCGTTTGAGATCTGACTTTCTTTTCACTCAATGCACGCGACTTCTTGCGAGCCATTGGGGGTCTAATTTTCCTTTTTCTTTCTTGAAATGTCTCCATTACCACCATGTTAACAAGAAATCAACTCCTCATCAAAGGTCCTAATCTCTCTCTCTCTCTCTCTCTCTCTCTCTCTCTCTCTCTCTCTCTCTCTCTCTCTCGCAAATTAAAGCACCGTGGATGCGATCTGGCATTTTCGAGATGACATTAAGGTCCATTGGCCACAGAAAAGCATCGACCTTCATATCCTGTGCCTGAAACAGATAGATCTCGTCGTCACCCATAACAGCTAATCCATCGATAGCGAATGATGGTGCCCGCACAGCCCCAAAACTCCATTGACAATACAAGCGAGAGGGACAGTGACAGATTTGAGATTAGGGTTTTTTCTTGTTAGGCTAACAGTCACATGGGAATTTTGCACGTCATAATCCATAGATAGCATTCGAGGCACCAGCAAATATGGATCTCCCCCTCTTCAACTTTCAAATTCGATGCCGCGCACCTCTATCGGAAGCCTTTATTATAAGTTGATGGCGATCATCCATTGCTGCTCATAGAGTTCAAGCTAGAAAAAGGAGAAATGTTGTTTGTAACCCTAGATTTGCAGTGTGATAACTATAAAGGAATTTTATATGTACTGGACCTCCAATTTAGATAGTCCCAAGATTTCTCAGATTTAAAGTTCGTATGGTGTCCGCGGGGAGCATATCAGTACGCCAATTTCATATCACAGATGAACGAGACAATATCCTTGGTTAACATTGTCTGTCTCAATCCCCTCGATATTATCTTAGTCATTTGATTTCTGATGTTTTAACATCGACCTCTCCTTTTCGTTGAAAAGACCCCCTCAAAAAAAGTGATTGACTTGCTTGAAAGATAGGACTTTAAGGACAAGTGCAAAAATTATGACGTCATACACAATTTCAATGAGTTTGGACATTTATGCCGTTCATAACCAATCACAGTCCAATATAATTATCCAAAAAACCATAAACCTATTGTATGATAACCGATTTAGTACTAAACATTTCGATTCTGCCAATTTAATTCTCTTATGATGATTTGTCAATTTAATTTTAAGCATTTCAATTGTGTATTGATTTAATCATAAACCTTTTATTAATAGTTTATTACTTTTTCAACAATTTTCCTATCGCATTTTACAGATATAGGGACTAATTAGTGAATGATTGGCCGATTGATATCCCCAACGACATCAAAGAAAACATTTAACGGAGTTCATAACTCTGCATTGAAGTGATAAGAAGTTCTCCACGGAGCTTAGTTCTCTAGATTTAGCGACATGACTTGTTCCTAACATGATGTTGAGCTGCCCCTTGAGATTTCCTTCAATCTTCTCAATCTTTTTATGGCCTGAGCTTTGGCATTTCTTGTCCATAAAGGTTCGAGCACCATAATCAAGTAACGCGTCTTCCAAACACAGGGATCAATAATTTTATGTCAAGTTGCATTAGCGTCACCTGACCGGAGTGACCATGATTCAAGATCCGCCATTTGCTGAATCGACAAATTCATAGGGTTTCCAACAAGTCGAGCATTGCCAACGTGCTTAGACGAATTGCATATGTGAAAATATTCAAGCGAACATCTCCGATGATGCTGGGAGATTTGGGCGAATCGAAGTTCCGATCTTGGGATGACCCAAAAGAGGGGAGACAAGGGAAGAGCACGCTAAGTGCTTCTAGGGGCGAAACTCCTAGGATCAATGAAGTTCCCGAGGTCAGTCATCGGCTTTCGAACCTCTGAAGAATCGAATATAGTGCCTACTGTTCTCGAGAAATCTTGTCCCACAATGTGCAACCAGCGTTGCTACCAGAAAGTAGGATCCTGACGACGAACTTTTCTATTGACGAAAATGGTTCCCGTCTCTATCGAAGCACCTTCCTGGATGAAAACCAGGCAAGGGTGGATGAAGCAAGGGTTTCGTCGCCATTGACAGAGCAAACGCGACGAAGAAATACATTTAATCACCACCGCCCCTCAGCCGCTTGATGCATGGAGGATTTCCGATAGGATATACGTGTCTGAACCTCGCACTCGCGTCTTCCTTCTCGGCCCACTGGACAAGTTAGGTATATCATAGAAAATTTCGATTCCCCGCTTCGAGGTGGATTTCTACGTGCGCCGTTGATTATTAGTTGGTAGCCGGGTTTGAACGTTATAGAGTGATAGCATTTAATGTTAGTTTAGGGGAAAGTATAATGAGAGTAGGGGATTAAGGGCTAGGCTAGTATTTATAGGATGAAAATGACTAGGCTGATCTTCATGAATATATATAAAACTAGTCCGCAACATCTCTATCGAATTCATGTCAAGACGCCAATTGAAAACCAAGCAAATTCCACTTAGCTTTAAATTCTACCTATGCACTGATAGCAGCAAATAGTTTGTAGATAAAATTCAGTAAGCAGTGCATCTAATCTATAGCCTACCTGCCTCAGTTGTGAACTAGCTTGGACGGACCACGAAAACATTGTATTGCGTGCATGGCTCGAGTGGCCCTAAGAATACGAAGTTCTCCCATGTCTTGATTATCGAAAACGCTTTGGATGGTGCCGTCTCCTATCCACAGCTTTTAAGGCCATTCTTTGAACAGTACCCCCATTATAGGCTAAGCTTGGGATCTAGTTGCGTTAGTTTCTCTCTTCCCTTCGACACCACGCATCTTCCAACATTTGGTAGGAACCCCATCTCTCTCCCTCTCTCTCGCTCTCTCTCTCTCTCTCTCTCTCTCTCTCTCTCTCTCGATCGCTTTTAAAAAGCAGATTCTCATTCATTGAGGAGACATAACAAAACTCCGATATCTTCGCGACGGGAAGATCTAAAAGGAGCCCAAAACCTACTATTAGTTGCTCGATTCTACAGGGACCGAGGACGTGAGATTCTTCTTTATTTCACACATCATGCTGCACCTGATATAGCTGGTATCAACATTTTTGTCATGGCAAGGATGGTGTTAGTCGGTCCTCCAAACGAGATTGAGCTGGACATGATTCATCACAGCGAATTCGAATAGCCATACAAGCTAGAATGAGGCAGTTCATGCGATTATGAAATTTTTAACAATGAGTTGGTGTGGGATTATAAAAAGCATAGCCCCATTAAATGTGGGTTTTAATGGGTCTAGATTCGACCGTAACCAGACCCAACTGAATAACTACGTCTCTTTTTGCTAAAGTGTAAACAGAGATAACATCAATAATTCACAAATTTTGAGGCAATATATAACGTGATCCATAAATTTTTAATTTATCCAATATGATCCTTGAATTTTTACTCGATATGTAATATAGTCTCATAACTTTTAAATTGTTCGGTGTGATCTTTGGACTTGTGATATGCATTCGATTTAGTTCGTAAGTTATATGAAGATACCTGATATTGTTCGTGAACTTGAATTAACGGAAATATGACAATAATTTTATATTAGGGACTAAACTGAACATATTTCAAAAGTTCACGGATTACATTAAACAAGTTAAAAGTTCATGAATCCAAATGCACGTCAGAGTAAAGTTTATGGACCGCATTAAATAAATTAAAAAGAATTAAACTCCTCTTCCTACTTCACGTGGAGAACGCCAAATTACACTTGGATCGAGATTATCAACGGTGTACGGAAATTGGTCACGCTCTTCTTCACCAACTCCACTAGCAGCACCACTAGCAGCACCCCGCTCAGTCCTAGGATCGCGACCATCCTGTTGATCCTGTTGCTGTACAAGCCGAGCCCGAACTCCACCCTTAGCCTTAGCCCCTCCAGCACCGATTCCTTCAGCGCCGCCCGATGGAGACGGTCGTCCCTTCGACTTCTTTACCTTGCCGGCCTCCGCCTTACTGCCGATACCGCTTCAATACCGAAGCCGAACTCGGAAAAAGCCATCTCTCAGACCGATGGCCTTTGGGCTGGATCCAGGATCGGTCGCTCAGAGACCATCTCGGGCGGAGGAGTCTCGGAGGCGGTCGCTCCACTGGCGAAGGAAAGGTGTGCGTAAATGAGGATCATGATCATCCACTTGATGTAAAAGAGAATCCATTGGTAAGATTGCCACCATGTGTGTATGCATGGGATGACCCAATTTGACTTGCTGTGAGGAAGGTTGTAAAATAACATAATTGGGGTACTCATGAAACTTACATCTTGAAAATAATCATGATCATTAGCTACAACAGTAATCATACTTACTTTAACTGGGTAAGCTTAATTTCTTTTTTTTTTCTTATTTCAATAAAAAAAATCTAAATGCAAATAAATAGTAGGAAGAGTAAAATAAATATAACGGGAAAAAAAAGTGGTTGAGAATGTACATGCATCGTAATTATGAGAATGGACTTCGCAACTAGAAATGAATTGACTTCACTTGGACCTATGAAAGTGTGCTTTCGGAGTATGTGTTGTGACAGCATATGCATACTTTTGTAGCTCTTTATAAGAATTTCAATCTTATGGCCTTTACACGTTATTTATTTGATTTACTAACATCTTTTTATTTAAGCTTAAAATGAGTAAAGCGGGTTAGTAAGGGTTTTCGATGACTGTATTAAATATGAATGTATCTCAGTAATATGTGTTGATGGCTACGCCCAAGTCAAGTATGAATAGCTAAAAGTTGTGTTACGTAAAGAATGGTCAATATGAGTTAATTGGGTCAATTCTTTTTTCGACCGCACCAACCCTATGAACAAAAGAAGATGACAATTTTCTCGCAAATACCAACGCGATTGCCTAAATCACGGAGGCATCATATAATGTTTGAAGCAGCTCGGGCCTCGCAATTCAGTATCATCAGGCCCTTATGATAAAAAATATATATATATCTTAGGCCCAAAATCAGGCCTACGTCGCGGCCCAAAATTTTCTGACTAATGAATAGTCAATCCTCATTTCATCTCTCTCTCTCTCTCTCTCAAAAAAAATATCATTAGGCCCAAAATCAGGCCTACGTCTCGGCCCAAAATTGTCTGACTAATGAATAGTCAATCCTCATTTCCTCTCTCTCTCTCTCTCTATCTGGTGGTGCATGCTTCAATGGCAACGGTGGCGGCCAACCACCACTCACTGATCTTCACGTACGGCACGCTGAAACGGGGCTTCCCGAACCACCCCCTCATGGAAGACCTCATTCTCTCCAGCGACGCCGTCTTCCTCGGCCCGCACGTCACCCACCTCTCTCACCCCCTAGTCCTCGGCCCCTTCGGCATCCCCTTCCTCATCAACCTCCCCGGCCGGGGCCACCGTGTCGGGGGTGAGCTCTTCTCCGTCTCGCCCCGCGGGCTCGCCCGAGTCGACGAGCTGGAGGGCGTCGGGCGCGGCCATTACGAGCGGTTGCCGATAAAGGTAGAGAGCGACGGCGATTTGGTGGAGGCCGAGGCGTATTTCGCGCATGCTAGCTTCGGGGAGCGGCTGTGGAGGTGGAGAGGGGAGGTGGGTATGAGCGAGTACACGAGCGAGTGCGCAGGCGAGTACGTGAAGAGGTCAGATAGGCCCAAAGGTTGGAGCTTTGTGGAGGGCATGACAGAGTTCCTGTCTTCTTCTTCTTCTGATTGAGGTCTGATTGAGGTGATAATTTTTTGTTTATTCCTTTTTATCATAGATATTTCTCATCTTGTGAAGTTTTACATGCTGATTTGTTCCCTTCTCTGTTCTCTTGGCAGTGCGTGCATAGAAATGGTTTACGTTAGTTTGTTTGTGTGCTGCTTGACAAATCGAGCCCTGCAAGGTTGATCTCTGTAATTTGTGGTACTCTGATCTTGAGGTTGAAAGGCAAAAAATTTGCTGAGTAACCGACAATTGAGAATCATGTTTAGTGCAGAGCAGCTACTTTCTGTGAGTTCAAGAGGGCCCGAAGGTGGTCTGGGACAAGGCCCGGAAGCTTTGATCTCACGGGCACCGAAATCATGCTATCTATTTTCTTCTAATAGACATTCGAGGTGCAATGTGATAGTAGAGATTCGAGATTTTGTCTGACTCAAAACAAAAGTGGAGAAAAAAAACAAAAAACGGCACGTTTGGATCAATGGTGACTGGTTATGTCATTTGATTAGCAGTGTTTTCATGGAACGTACGTCTATTCTTAAAATGTTTCTGCTCTAAACGAATTATGAGCGCGTTCATTTTCTGTTTCCTTCCTCATAAACCTAGATGAAGTGAAAGGAGAATGAGTTTGGAAGGGAATCGTGGAGAGTTTCCTCGCCTCATTACTCCGTCGTATATCACTTTAATTGAGTAGTCTAGGCGCACTTAATCTGGAAAAGCTATTTTGTTTGGCTTCTTTGTCCGATATCGCCAAGCATGGGACATTCATCTTTGTTGCCATCGTATCTCTCAATGCTCATGCTGATGACTTCTCGAGAAAAGCCTTAAACCTTCATCAGAAGCTGTTTGATGCACCCCGTGGCCTGTCGCATTTGAATTGATCTAGACCTCTAGGATTTTGGCTGCCGTAGCAGAAACTAAACTTGTCGATTCCCTCCTCAATGCAGTTAGAGTTGAATCGTATTGACTCTAATTGTTTCCTTTGACTGATCAATGTGCTCGCTATGGGTATCATCAGATTCTCATGCTGCAGCAGAAAAGAAAGTGGTTATTTTGCATTGTTTCTAGTTGCAAGTACTTTTATGTCTGAAATCTTGGCTAAGTGTCTCCATTCAAGTAGTGCCATTGCTTTGACCATTGACAGATGTAAGCGATTAATGTGTTGTTTCTCTCCCAATCATAATATCGGATTCTGTCATTCTCTTTCTTGAAGAAACAATTTACAGGCGGAGACATGGGCATCAATTGAGCAACTTAAGGCAGCCTACGTGTGAAAGGAACAAGAGCCTCTTAAATTATTTGTCTTGCCCAAAAGAGAAGATTGTAGCGATTTAGCTGTTTCGCACTTTCCCTGTTACAACTGAAGCTTCATGCGTAGTGACAGAACATAAAAACTTGACAATTCGGCCAATTCTTCTCTCTTTAATAGGAATTGCATTCTTTCAGCTAATTGAAAAATGATGATTCAGTAAAGATTCTTTGAACATATTGAGATTGTGTTAATTGTGGTAATTAATTGTGGTAATGTGCTTAACACGTCATTCTTAAACTTTCCTCGTTCTCTTTTAAGTCGGCATACCCCCCTCGGCCCCTCCTTTCTAATTCTTCCCCCAACCCCTCTATTCTATTCCTTCAATTCTGCAGGCAATAATCATACTTCAAAGCTCTCAGGTTTATTTTGATTCAAATGCATGTATCTCGACTGATTGCTCTGCTTCATGATGTGCTTTAAGTAAATAGTTGCGATAGCAACAATATGTTTGTGGAAAGAGGCGAAGCTTGTAAAACTGAGAAGATATTATCTAAACTCCTGTTGATTGACCTATATGTTTGTTGTATAGGGAAATTGTACGATCCCTTGTTCTTTGGTTCTTCTTAGGAACATTCTGGCACAGTTATAATAGCACATTGAAAAGATTGGTGACACATTGAGATCGTTACTACTGCAACCACTGCTATACCGTGTTTTCTGGCAAGGCCTATGTATTGGCCTTTCTGCCACTTGCAAACGATAACTTTTCTGCGAAACTTAACCGGTGTTGCAGAACGAGGCATCTGTACTACGTGTGAAGGCTGACGCCCGCGTTCGTAACTCCACTCTTTGGGACACACTAAGTTCAAGGACGCTTTTGGTGGGGGCATAGCAATGACCCTGTCCCTATGAACTGTATCAGGTCCATGAGGAGACCACTGACTGTTGTATGTTTCTCGGAGGTATGAGAAGAAGAGCAAAACTTGAAAAGCTTGAATGCACGACGATTCTATCACTGCGGACCTTTTCGTTGATTCTGCGATCCTAGCCCACCCCTCATGTAGTGACGCACCTTAACTATCAGACTATGTAGTAAGACAAAAGGAGTGCAAGGACCAAGTGCTACTTCTCAAACGGCGATCTGACTCTGACCTGAAGCATGAACATATTCAGAAAATATTCAGGCATGGATGGGATGTATAATGAGACCGATCAAGCGGATAGCTTCAGTCTACATGCGACAATTTGACTCTCAGGGTTCTCATTCATGGAACTGCGATGCAATCAGACTTTTCCATCTCTTGTTGATAACCCAAGGGCATGACTATAATTAGCCAACTATATGGAAAAACACTTCAGCCCCCCTCGACCATGGCCCTCATCACTTACGCATCAGTTCCTAAGGGTAGGACTCATCCCCACAATCATCGATTCTGGAGCTGAAAACATTGAAAAGCCCGGGCCAGTCAAGCAAATGATGTTTAATGACTGGGATCCAAAACCAGATCGACTAATACCAATTATGTAACCAGAAAACCGGACAAGGGTTCAAATCAGCTGTTCACTGTGGAGGAGAGATCTGTATGAGCATGACTATTATCACGAACTAACAGAAAGATGAGAAGGGTTTACTTTTGAGAATGAGCATAAAGACATTTACTTAAAGATTTCTTCTTCTTTTTTTGGTTTTTGGCTTTGAGGACATACTTTGACCATTCATCTACTTTCAGCAGTGTGGCATTGCCGACAATCCGTTTTCTCCCTATTTTGACAGATTCATGAATGAACTGTAATTTCTCTAGTTCTGTAACAACTAAGAAAGCTGATATCATAATAAAAATAGGACACTGCCTTATCGAAGCAAATCAAAATGATAAACTACGGTACAACAAGGCCCGTGATTAGCAGAAAGCACAAAGATCATGAGATGAAAACTGAGATATTGGAGTGTAAAAGAACCTTAATTCACATATGTATATTATTTTTTCTCTCCACATTCATATGCTTACATTCAATATCAAATCTGGACTCCACAAAGAGGAAACTTTGGGTGAGGCCTAAAAAAATATATATATATATATAAACACCGACATTATTATGTTTGTGGACATCACAGGTGATGTAATGGGAAAGGAATGTTCCTCTTGGCCTCCCTGCCGAATGTGGAGAAAGAAAAAAGTGACCACTACTTGCAAAAGATGAGAAGGAATTGGTCCCACTTCAGAGCAAATGTGGGCGGTGTAGACTCTTAAGACCACCATGCATGTGATCCTCCACTACCTATTATATTATAATTTGATTTCCCAAATGGAGAAATAATTTAACCATTTTCTAGCGAAGTTTTTTAAGAGGATAAGATTTGTGAGTCCAAGTATGGATTTAGTGTGAAAAAGAGAAACTGCATTTTGGGTGTTGCAGGTACCTAGAGACCTGGAGTTGAGTGAATACGGAAAAAACCAGAGGAGCGATGAAGTTAAATCAGGACTAGTATAGAGATTCCATGTTGTTATTCTTTTTCTTTTTCACGAAAGATTGAGAAACGGGTAATTTGAACGTCAGCTCTTTAACTCATCTCCTATTTGTTGGATCTTGTTGAGGTTTCTTATTAGTGGCATTTGAGTAGTAGACATCGGTACTTTGCAATCATATCCGTTCTCATTTTAAGACACAACTTGAAAAGGATCTTGTTGTAATTGGACTTAGAAAAGACATATCCATACTGGACATAGTGAGAATGCATATGTGAGCAAGGAGATTCAAAACATAAGTCATAAATAATAGCTATATAAACTCTCTTAGCTGGTTCTTGAATCGCTGGCTCAAAATATTATTTACAAGGATCAGATCTGACAAGATATGTTAACGAGCTCTGCATTGAGACTCTCTCTTGATAATTTTTCCTGAAGGTAATGGATTTACCCTGAGGATCACATTCTGGTGTGGCTTGTATTTTTCTTTTTCCATTATGTAGTCGACATAAAATGTGTCTTGTCAACTTGTGGTTATGCATGAGAACTGGCTTTAAGAGATCACATTCTATGGGTGTTTTCTTCTTTGCTTGCCTATGTTAGGTGAAAAGTTGCTGCTCCATGTGCACTGTTGCTATGGAAAATCACATCATTTTGCAACTGCTTATGTATGCTATGCCTCTATATCAGCTAAAGTTGTTGCACATATAGTGCATGGTTGGATGGCACAATCGTACTTGAGAAAACTAATTGATTGTATCACGCGGAAGGCTGACCTAATAGCCACATTGGAGGGTTTGAAATCATTGCCTCGATCTTCATGGTTCCTATATTTCCATCATTTTGATTTATTTTTCAGTATAATCAGTGAGTTTATATTTTTGCCTCAGTTACAATAGCGTTGCAGGAACAGTGGATCAACTTCATACTGGACCATCAAGCCATGCAATTTGCATCGATCCATAATAGATAAACTATGCTTTCCAACTTCTCATTATGCTGATTTACTTTTCAGTATGGTCCATTATTCTGATTTAACCAAACACTTCTCCCCAAACACAACAGGATTGAACCAAATGGTGAATGCAATTATGCGTCATTTCCTATGGCTAGGTTTTATGTCATTTGACTTCTACTGATTTCATTGTATTACTGGAAACGAGATATAGGGAAGCAGCTAGACTGCTCAATCTCCAACATTGCACTGGTCTAATACGAAACTAGTAGTAATTTATTTGATAAATGAGACTAAAAGAGAAAGAATCTGTGCTATAGTACCAAGCTAGGAGTCTTCCGTACATATTGTCACTTCAGCTAGCCTAATATCTGAGCAGGTTAACAGTGAGAGCACAAATGCACATTTTTATCCTCTACATCAATTAGTGTTACAAAATCAATGCGGTCCACTTCAGAAACTACAAATCCTTTTTATTAACAATCATGTAATTAAAAAAATTTCATGCAAGTATTTATGATGTGATTAAACAAAAAACATTAAGCAGACAACTCGATGTACTGCCAACATAACTAAAGAACCAATCACGGTAGTGAGTGTATGTGAGATTCATTTCTTCTTCTACGAGATCAGTGTATGTCTGATGATTGCAATTCGGCTTAAGAGAACAAAGTTAACAAAAAGTTTGAAGACTTCCTCCAAGAATCAAAACACAAATTATCATGATCCATTCGAGTATGATTTTATAAAAGAAGAGAGATATATGAATAGTATATAAGAGTTCTGCTGTGGACAATATGCTACCTCGATCATCATCTCCTCTTGAAGTTCATGTGTGAACTTGTTGAGAGAGCATATGATGCATTATGAAACCTCATACAGTTGATTTGATCATAGAAGAAGTGCTCAGCAACTCTTTAGTATTAGCTGATTATGTCATTGCACTACAACAACCCTCTTACAGATAAAGACTCTGATACATGCATGCATTGTGGTTTGCTCTCAGCCAAAGGTGTGAAAAGGGATTATTCCTTGTCAAATATCCGTCCTATCTAACGCTGGTTCGTAATTTTACTTTTGAAGGATAAGGTACTCAACACTTGCTTGCACCATAAATTTAGATGGACAAAACAATGCAGGTACATCATGGTATGGATTATGACGATCCAATGTGGGAGACAGCAAAACCACACTAAGCATTAGGTCTTCTACAAGCAGAGTGTCCAAAGAGTGAAATGATACTCGAATCTTTTTCTCTGTATTGGACCACCCATTGCTCCGTGGGGCTTCTCTTTTCCATGTGCTTCAACCACTGTTTTACACAGTGAAAACGCGCTTTTGGACCCCATGGATATGCTTATATATACTTCCTTCGTTCATGCATTTCAAACTCAAGGTTGTGGGATTTCAACACACACACACACATTCCCATGGCTACCCACAAATTCTATTGCATTGCCTTGTTTGTGCTGGTGTCTGGTTTGGGCATAAGTTCTGCCAGAAGAGCTCTTCTTACTCTTCCTGAGACGGTGGGACATGTTCCTGTCGTTGGTGGTTATGGTGCTGGAGGTGGAACCGGGGGAGGCGGCGGTTATGGAGCTGTAGGTGGTGTGACAGGATATGCGAGTGGTGGTGGCAGTGGAGAGGGTGGTGGAGCAGGCTATGGAGGAGCTGCTGGAGGACATGGTGGTGGCGGTGGTGGCGGTAGCGGTGGTGGAGCTGCTTATGGTGCAGGAGGTGAGCATGGCGCAGGATATGGAAGTGGGGGTGGCGCAGGAGGTGGTGCCGGATATGGTGCAGGTGGTTACTCTGGAGGAGGTGGCGGTGGGAGTGGCGGTGGAGGAGGTGGTGGATCCGGTGCTGGAGGTGCTGGTTATGGAGGCGGAGAAGGAGGTGGTTCTGGTGGCGGCTACGGTGCTGGAGGAGCCGGTGGATATGGAGGTGGTGGTGGGAGTGGAGGAGGAGGCGGAGCAGGTTATGCTGGGGGAGCATCTGGTGGTGGATATGGCAGTGGAGGAGGAGCTGGTGGGGGTGCCGCCGCTGGTGGTCATGCCGGAGGTGGTGGTGGCGGCTCTGGCGGAGGCAGTGGAGGGGCCTATGGTGGTGGTGGAGCAGCTTATGGCGGTGGTGCTGGTGGCGGGGAAGGTGGCGGCCATGGCGGTGGCTATGTTCCTTGAGGATGCTTTCACAAGGGCATTGCATGCTAAGAGGGAAGCCTTTTCTTGCCATATAAATAACCGCAAAAATAAGCTTAATTTGGTTAAGAAGAGGCTGGTGAAGTCATTAATCTATTGTATCGAGGCAATATATATCTGCTAATCATGGGTGTGTAATATCAGTTCGTGTTAAAGTTGAATGAAGAACTTAAATTTCTTTTTATTAGCTCTTCGGAGTTTGCCTTTTCCTCTCTCTTACACGACAAGCTACTCCAGAAGGCTTCAATTTAAGAATGATCAGGAACTTCATGCAGCATTCGCATACTTGAGACCTTTGCGTGGCAAATGGAAGCAAGACGATCCAAAAAATTAAAAGTCAACAGAATGATATTCGATTGCAATATTGCCAGTTGGCGACGAACTTAATTTTATTTTCCGCCATTAGTTGAACCCTCAATCAAACATTCCAAATCACAGGCCTAAGTAATTGCGCAGCACTTGCTTTGAAACAGTGCCTGCAATTTAGCACCTGAAGTTACTTTCATTAGGACAAACAAGGGCATGAGCATCGTCTGCCAACAGTACCACTCTAGGATCCACACGATCAATGCAGTCGGTCCAGCAGCTGATGCTTTTGTTATTCTCACCATCGTGAACCAAGAACTCTTTGTGATTTCCAACTAAAGAAAAGGGACAGTCAAGTTCTTTTTCGCTGTCTGAAAATTATGTTACTTTGGATTTCCAGTGCAGCAGTTAGCATATACATAAGACGCCATGTAGAGCAACCTATGGTCTCCGTAACAAGAAGAACATAGAATCAAGTCCCCAAGAACGATAAGAGAAGATGGTCCTAGCCTACTTGGCAAAATTCTGGAACCCAAGCGATCGATGAGTCCAAGCTGCAACGGAGTGCACATTACTAGATCTGGAGCAGGCAGTCAGAAGGGCAAGTCCTTTACATGGATGCACTGTTGCTGTGGAGAATAATATCATTTTCCAACTGCTTATGTATGCTATGCCTCTATATCAGCTTAACGCTGTTACTAAGACAAATGCTTGGTTGGATGGCACAATCATACTCGAGAACGCTAACTGATTGCATCGCATGGAAGCCAACTTAAATTGCCACATTGGAGGGTCGGAACTCATTGCCCTGATGAATCAAAGCTTACACCTTCGTGGTTCCTATCTTTCCATTAATCTGATTTACTTGCCAGAATCATCCATTAGTTTGACTTGACTATTTTTGCCCAATTCAAAATAGCATAACAGGAAAATCGGTTCAACTTCATACTGGGTTCATCCAGCCATGCAATTTGCATCCTTTTCATACACATGGATACTATGGTTCCAAACTTTTCATTATGTTGATTTACTTTTCATTATCATCCATTATTTTGAACAAAACAACTTTTTCTCAAACACAATAGGATTGAAGGAATGTCGGAAGCATTTGTAAATCTTTTAATATAGATAGGTTCATGCAATTTGATTTCTGTTGTTCTCATTGTACTTCTCGAAACCGTTACTGACAAGCAGTAAGAATACTGAATCTCAAGTCATTGCACTGGTCCAATACAAAACAAGCCATTATTCATGTACTTAATGAGTTAATAGAGACAGATATGTGCTCCAGGAACAGGCAAAGGACTCTTACATAAAAACCATATTCTTGTTACAGCTATCCTGATATTTGAGTGAATTTGTGATCAGCACAATTCATAATATATCCTCTACATTAAACAGTGTTACAAAATCGTTGTGGTCCCCTTCCAAATCGATAAACCCTAAGCATAAATAATCATTGTAACGAAAAATGTTTTACATGTAAGTGACATCATGTGATTCAAAAAACATTGGGCAGGCATCAACTTGCTGTGCTCCTGACATTACTGAAGAGCCGATCACAAAGTACACGAGATTTATGTCTTCTTCTCCTGCAATCAGTGTTGGTCTGATGATTGCAATTCGGCTTAAGAGAACAAAGTTAACAAGCAAGGTCTCTTCATTCCAGACTCATTAACAAGTGAAGATTTTGAAAGGGAAGACTTTTTTCCATAATTCATTCAAGTTCCGTATCAGAACAGAAAGAGAATAGTTTGAAAGAATTTTGCTCTGGACAATACGCTCCCCTCGATCATCAGCTCCTCTTGAAGTTCATGTGTGAACTTGTTAAGAGGGCATATAATGCATTACGAGACCATATACAGTAGATTCGATCATACAAGAAGTGCTTGGCAACTCTTCATTATTAGCTGATCGTGTCATTGCACTCTATCAACCATCGTTAATATACAAACTCGGATACATGCACGCATTGGGGTGCGCTCTCAGCCAGTAGGTGTGAAAAGGGATTATTCCTTGCCAGGTATTCATCCTATCTAAAGGTGGTTCATAAATCTCTATAAGGATAATGCTATTTGACACTTGCTTACACCATTAACGCGGATGGACAAAACAATGCATGTACATCCTGTTATATATTATAACAATCCAATATGGGGGACAGCAAAAGCACACTGGGCATTAGGTCTTCTATTAGCAGTGTGCAAAAGTGAAATGATACTTGAGTCTGTCTCTGTATTATTGGACCATCCACTGGCACTGTGGGCTAATTTTTTCCATGTGCTTCAACCACTCTTTTACACAGTGAAAACTCGCTTTTGGACCCCATTGATACTGTTATATATACCTCCCCAGTTCTTGCATGTTGAACTCAAGGTTGTGGGAGTTCAACACACATTCCCATGGCTATCCACGAATTCTATTGCATTGCCTTTTTTGTGCTAGTGTCTGGTTTAGGCATATGTTCTGCCAGAAGAGTTCTTCTTACTCTTCCTGAGACGGTGGGACAACATGCTCCTGTTGTTGTTGGTCATGGTGCCGGAGGTGTAACCGGGGGAGGAGGCAGTCATGGAGCTGTAGATGGTGCCACAGGATATGCGAGCGGCGGTGGAAGTGGGAAGGGTGGAGGCGCAGGCTATGGAGGAGCTGCTGGAGGACATGGTGGTGGCGGGGGTTGCGGTAGCGGTGGTGGAGCTGCTTATGGTGCAGGAGGCGAGCATGGCGCAGGATATGGAAGTGGGGGTGGCACAGGAGGTGGTGCCGGATATGGTGCGGGTGGTTACGCTGGTGGAGGCGGTGGTGGGAGTGGCAGTGGAGGAGGCGGTGGATCCGGTGCTGGAGGTGCTGGTTATGGAGGTGGAGAAGGAGGTGGTGCTGGCGGTGGCTATGGTGCCGGAGGAGCCGGCGCTGGTGGATATGGAGGTGGTGGAGGAAGTGGAGGAGGAGGGGGAGCAGGTTATGCTGGGGGAGCATCTAGCGGTGGACATGGCAGTGGAGGGGGAGCTGGTGGTGGACACGCCGGAGGCGGTGGAGGTGGCTCTGGTGGAGGCGGTGGAGGTGCCTACAGGGGCGGTGCTGGTAGTGGGAAAGGTGGCGGCCATGGCGGTGGCTACGCTCCTTGAGGATGCTTTCGATAGTTTATCACGTGCTGAGAGGGAAACCTTTTCATGCCATATAAAATACCAAAAATAAGAGTAATTTGGGGAAGAAGAGGGTTGGTCAATCTATTAATCTATTGTATGGAGGCAAGTTGGTATTTGCTAATCGAGGATGTATAATCTCTTTTCGTATTTACGATGAATGAAGAACTCAAATTTCTCATTAGCTCCCCCTAGTTTACCTTTCGCATACCCGGGGACCTATGCCCGGGCAACGAAACCGAGAATTATGCACAAAATCAAAAGCCAAACAATGATATTTGAATTTCAACTTTGCCAGGTGGGCGGAACACTTGATTTTTGGTTTCCGTCTTCAATTCAATCCTCAATGAAACAGCACTTGCATTGAGGCGATGCCTGCAACTTTAGCAACTGAAGAGTTGCTCTCGGCAGGACAAACAAGTGCACGAGCCTCGTCCGCCAGCGGTACTGCTCTTAGGATCCACACGATCGATGCGGTTGATCAAATTCAGCATCTAAATCTTTTGTTGTTCTCGCCATAATGAACTAAGAACCCTTCGTAGACATCCAACCAAACAAAAAGTACAGGCAGGTTCTTTTTCACAGTTTGAAACTTGAACTACTTTGGCTTTCCATGGCAGCAGTTAGCATATACATAAGATTCGAAATAGAAAAGCCTGTTGTCTCCATAACCAAAAAAAAGAAAACCAAAGAACAGTAAGAAAAGCCGGTCCGTGCCCACTTGACATCACCTTAAAAGTTGGAGAGCTCCCAGACAAAATTCCCCAACCCAAGCTATCAACGAGTTCGAGCTGCAACGGAGTGCACATGACTAGACCTGGGGCGAGCACTCGGAGGGCTGGTCCTCTTACATGGAGATGCTCTCGTTCTTCTGTCCACCTTCTTTTTCGATGCACCAGGACTTCGCGGACCCAGCACAGCCTGGTAAAATCTAAGACCCCTTGAAGAAGGCATGTTCCTTAAGTACCGAATAGCTTCCCTTCGCTTTGGGTCGTCCAAAGCTTTACTCAATTGTTGTTTACAAGTCAATTGATTTGGTTTCAGAAGATGTGAGTTTCCATCAGTTGCTCCTGAAAACAGAGAATTCATCAGATGATCATGCCCTGCAGTTTACTAGTGCAAATTATTCTTTATCTGCAGCAGTTCTTTGAAGAATGAACCATCCCTTACCTGACGACTTCCTGGCATAAGTGTCTGGAGATGCGGGACTGGGAGATGGAGATCGCAAGGGTGTCAGAGGACAGAAAACATCATTGTTCACCGGAGCCCGACTTTCAGGCTCACTGAGTTTCCCACCAAAGGAGGTTGGGGATTCTCCCCTACCACTAAATGAAGCTTCGACATGACATTTACGCTCATCAGAACTCAAATTAGCATGGAACATAACTACATCATCTCCGGGGTCATTAACCACCTCATTTTTTCCCAAGTCATGATCTAACGATGGAGAAATGGCTACCACAGCATCTGTAACTTCGCCAAGGCCATTATTCCCAGAACCTTTTCCAGGATATGGGGGGGCATCTTCGTCAAAAACACAAGAAGGTTCACAACGTATGGGCTTGTCAGTACCAGCCATGCCAGGGAATGAAGTGCAAGGTACATCCACATTATCCAACACCGATGTGGGTGATGCATCAGACAAATCTGGATTTAAACATGGTTTTTGTGCCTCCATCAAGCTAGAAAACCAAGGTGTGCCCTGCTTTGTGTAGAAGAGAAGGTAGGCGTCCTGAGCTAAAACAAGATCCTCCTGGACCTTCTGGACCTACAAAAGATTAACTATGCATGACCTTTTTGTATTCAATCAATAAGAAAGTGTACCAACTCTCTCCAAACATTGAAAAACAAAAGTCAATTTTGACCAAAGTAAAGGCAACTCTGCCTTTTTGTCCCTAGTTGGGCTATAATGAATGCAGCAGCAGCGGAGAGATTAGATGGCAAAATTCACAGTTAACACTACTTAAGCCAAAAATAAAAATATATTATGTATATAAGAAGCAAATGTTCGTTAACCAAATTTACGAAGAGAATGATGAAGTACCTCAGCATCATCAAACCTATGCCATGTCCCTGGAGCAGACCTAACAAAGCTAAAATAATGTCCAGAAGTGGGTGAAATTCCAATATGCACCACAACAGCATAGAGTTGATACTTGAATTCCACCTATTGCACAGAAAGACGGTAAGCAAGAGAATCGAAGGTTTATACTTGGAAGTTAGAAAGCCTTATGTATAGCATAACAAATATTTACTAAAAAATGCCCAAAAAAAAGCCATGCACATGAATATATCCTGATGATCAGGTGAGAGCAACACAAAAGTCCACAAACCAGTAAATGTGTTACAAAGTCATACAAGGTTTCTAAAAGTCTCGTCTTAAGATAGCCACCTGCAAAGTTAACTGGCCAAATAATGAAACTCGACTGACATGCGTAAGACATCCTCAGTTAAAGCCCAATATAACATAATTCGTTAATGGAAAAGGACTAACTAAAACCAAAAAGCTAACAACATCAGCATCAATAGTCAACCAATACTCACATTATGATCCCGACCACCACCAGTGTAAGGCTGCAAGTCAAGCTCTAAAGGAAAATCCACATGCTTATCTATCTTCTCAACATTGAAACCATCACTCTTGAATCGCTTCAAATGGAATACAGCAACTGAAGGTTCCTCTTCCAACAGAAGCTGCTTCTCCATCGACACTTCTTGATTGCAGTTTGAACATCTGAACTTTGTCTCGGGATCTTCGATCTTCTCTACATTAGTGAAAGATTCTAGAGCAGCTGAAAGGTTGTCCACATGTTCAATCTCCAGGCTCAGGTCAATAAGGGGCTCGTAAGTGCGTGAGCAGTGTCCACAACTGCAACATTGTAGCTGTAGTAGACACAGTATCATACAGAGTCACCAACCAAACTATAACGAAACTGCATTGAGGATAAAAGGAAAAATAGGCATATTCCTGTCCATACTTTGCTTACGAGACGACCACCAAAAACCCGATCCACAATATTGCCTCTTGTAGACATTTCATCTGCTGTTTTTGATTCTAAACAACACCTTTCGAGTCTATCCAACAAGGCCTGTTGGTATTCATGAGCATCTTCCTGTTGATACCTCTGAAAATCAGAAGATATATCTGGTGTTCTCGAGTCAAGGATCACACTTCCGCAATTCATTAATGCTAAGCTCTCCACTGTGGAGAGTGGCAGCTGTCCTGGACTCAGTTCCAGCTTCATAGAGACAAAATATGCTAAATACTAGGGGTACAGAAAAGTTTTACAATCTTGTTTGTAAAAAGAAGCGACAAAATCAAATTTGAATGATAAGACTAGTGAGAGCCATTCATAACGCAGTCCACTTGTTTAGTATTCAATTGATCTGGCCACATCCTCCTAAAAGAGATTTTCTAACTCTTGTGCCACTAACATTACTCAAGACCTCATTTCCATATCAGCAGCAACATCTAAGAGGAAACACGGAAGTAGCATCCACACAGTGAGAGGGAAAGGATACTGTTCAGATTGTGGACTAATTTGAATGGAGAAATTATCTGGCCTGAAGAAGATATACAAAGTTCAATGTGGTGACGCAGAGCGCATAGAACACAGAAGCCCTCTTCGTCTCCTGAAAACTCCAAAGCTGCAATCACTCAATGGCTGCTCATACAAAATACAAATTGACTACATCTGAGTAGTAGACGAAACCATAAAACTTACGATCGCACGGATCAGCATGGTCAAAGCCACGAATCGCTTGGACAAGCGGAACAGTATGAGTGAGACATTGCAGTACCGCGTTCAAAAAGCATGTGAACCCCAAATTATTAAGCCCTGCGCCCTGCAGCAGCTCCGATGCAAACAAAAACAAAATAAAAGGAGCCTCATAAGTCCTGATAAACTCTTACAACAAAATACACAGGAAAACAAATTCCTAAAATTGAATTTGAATTACGTACAACTCCTGAAGGGACGATCTCACGGACCGGCGCCGGGAGAAGAAGGGGGTTGCAGATCAGGCGCCTCCGCGGGCACCACGGCGACCACCAACTCACCTCCCGTCGCATATAGCAGCTGTACCGGTTCTCCTCTGGCGAAACCTTCTCCTCCTCGTCCGGCGCGTACGGGCTCAACTCGCGGCCGTCAGCCTCCATCACATCCGGAGATCCTTCGTCACCGCTCGGTGCCAGAGGAGACTCGCGACCAAGCGGAGACGTCGGATCGCGGCCGCCGGCCAGCGGCGAGGATCCGCCGAGGATCCGGAAACCGGAGGGGACGAAGGGGTCTAGGGTTTCGGGAGACTGGAACTCCATCATCGGACGGCGAACAAATTGCGGCGGGCGTGAGCGAGAGTTCAATCGGCGATTTCGTGCGGGCGGGGAATTTTGGAGGAATTTTGGAGGAATTTTGGGGTTTCGGGGAAGGAGAAGAAGAGGGAAGAGCGGAACCTTGAGGGTTTCAAAAAGGGAGGGAAAACGAAGCCGCCATTATTTCTTATTCTTTTCACTGCGAAAAAAAGATTGAATTGAACGGCGCGTGAGGGAAGCATTTCGGGGACCGTACGTGTTCCGTTTTTCATTTTCAGTTTCCTTTTTTATCTGCTCTTTTCCTTTTTAATAATGACACAGATGGTGTATAAACTTCGACTTAAACATGCAGTGTGATCATTAAAGTTTTACTTTGTCCAATTTGATCTTTAAATTTTTTTATTCGTGTTCAATCTAATACATAACTTATACAAAAATATCTAATACCATCCCTAAACTTGGATATTAATAAAAGGATGACATTTAATATCTTCCTATATTTTAAGAATAAAATTAAACATGCACCAAAAATTCAAGAATCACGTTGAGCTAATCAAAAATTCAAGGACAAGCACTGCATATTGGACCAAAATTCAAAAATCACATTGGGCATTATGCTAAAATTCTAAGAGCACTTGTGTCATGTTTTTCCTTCTTTTTTTTCTTTTACATCCCATCCCGCAAATATGTATACACAAACTAAAATAAGACGGATGCTAATAGAGAAAAGATGATGCGGTTTTTTTTTATTATTTCGTTATCTTAAAAACGGGATTTCATAAATAGAACATAGTACAACTTGCCGAGTTATTATTTAATTTTTTGAAAATGGGGCAATCCAATGAGAACGGAAAGTAAAAATCGGGCACATTGTCTTGGTCTCGATTTTTTTTTCCCTCTCAATTCGCTCGAAATTAGTAGTACCAAAACATCAATCGCGTTTGACATCCTCACATCGAATTGCCCTTTACAGCTCCATCGAATCGCATTTGATCTCGAAGAAAGGAAACATATCTCTCTTGGCTACTTCCCCGACGCCGATATATCCTACCATTTGTGTCGTTTCGTATCTGATGGTGGAAGAATCGATCGATGGGGAGTATTTTGACTCACGAGAGGCTTAGTTCTGAAAGTCGTCCAACGGTGACTCGACGAAAAAGAAAAATTTACACGTTATAGGAATTATATTGCCATCCCAATTTTGTATTTGCATTTCTCATGAGAAATGATCCGTGAATATGATTCAGGGCTCAACCAAAGTCCATGAATCGAAGCTAAGGATGATTGGTACTCGGATGGTCCGGTTCTCGCCTCTTAATGGAGACTTGGGGTGGTCCAATGGAGCCGGTCGTCCATTAGAAGAGTGCACTTTTCCACGGGCGACGGTGAAACGCTTGACCATATTACAAAAGAAAAAGGGTTAATACCACCAAAAACTCCAAACTTGATCTACCGCAACACAAAAATTTACCAAATGTGACATATTTACCCAAAAAAAAAATTACGACACAAAAAAAACCCAAACTTTTTTTCTGGTAAAAAAATAGTACGGCGGCCAGCAAAGCTCGCCGAAGGGCAACACGGCCCTTGTTGGCCGCGGGTAGGGCCGCCCAACCCTCACCCGCGCCCAGCAAAGGTGGGACGTGGCCTGCCCTGCCCAAACTCACCCCAAAATCCGACCACAATCGATGGTTTCCCCACATGTGCCACTTATTCGATGAAATGCATGAGTCTTCATCTTCTTCGCAACTCACTAGCGCATTTCGTCAAGCAGGTAGCGCACGTAGGGAAACCATCGACTGCGGCTGGACTTTGGGGCAAGTTTGGATGGGGCAGACCACATTCGGACCTCGCCGGCCACGGGCAAGGGCCGTGGGGGCTGGGCGGCCCTCCCCCGCCTAGATCTAGGCAAGGCCACCCTCGCCCAGGCATGGGGGAGGGCCGCGACGGCCTCCCTGCTGCCCTCCCCCATGGCCGATGAGGGCTTCACCACCTTCCGGTGAGCTCTGCCAATTGCCGGAGCTCGCCAATACTTTTTTTTTATAAAAAAAATTGAGGTAAATGTATTACAGTGGGCAAATTTTTGTGATTTTTTGGTGGTATTAACCCAAAGAAAAATAATGTAAGGGTTCAACATCCTTAATATAGCAAACAACATGGCCTTCAAAATTACCTTGACATGATGCAAAAAGACAAAAGCCGTCATAGGGAGGCGTCAAGAATCTAAGGTGAGACCGCAAGAAGTGAAGCCGTTAGTGGATTAATATATAAGTACTTTCACACTCCCCTTGTACTTAGTATGAGCTTTTTGTCTAGTACTAAGCATTGAAAGATTTGAAGAGACAAAATAAGAGCCTAGTAATACTTGAACTCATGGCCTCTCGCTCTGATACAATATGAAACTTTGTAGAATCACTGTCAACTGTCCTAAAAATTTAAGTCGTTAGATGAAGACGTTGATTAATATTTAAGTACTTTCACAAGAAAGAGACATTGAGCTCGAGCGAAAGTATAGCACTGCCGGAGAATCAAGCGAGAGAGTGACCGAGATCGAGAGAGGCGTGAGTTGTCTTTTTGTGAATAGTGAGCTTGATTAGAGAGTTGAGCGCGAGAGGGAAAGAGGGATTGGGGTTTGTCAAGTGTGAGCATGAGGTAGTCAGCGAGTCTTGAGTTAATTAGTCTGATTCGCTTCTTTTATGCCAGATTTTTAAGAAACTAAAAAAAAAAAAATCGTATGATCGGTCCAAGTGAGCACTTCCGCCATGGAACCAAAGATAGAACGCAAAATAGCCAATTCTAATTTTACAGGGTTGGGAACCTGACCGATGCCCTTAGGAACCGTCAAGAACTTGCTCGATCGGTTTGGTCCAACCAGTTACTAGTTAGAGTGGCTCCTTGCGCTCAACCTAAACTGCAGCCAATAAAAAATTATATATTTGTTTTGTCAAAAATAAATGATTTAAAAAATATTTTTATTAGAACAATCTCTCGTGTCTCTTGTAAAATGAATGTATGAAAATTACTTTAATCATTTGTGAAAATATATATTATCGCGAATAATGAAAATATTTAGTTCATTAATTAATTATTCAGAGAACACAATTGATCATTCAAATTATTGATATCTTACGAAACAAATAAAGCTTTTTAGGTGCATTCATTTTATTAAAAAATTCATGACCAAGGAAGATTTTTTCCATTTGCATCCATTTGGGAAAATGGTTTCCTTCTTGCTTCGAGAGGAAAGCTGTTTCCCCCCGATGTGAACTTGTTGTTTTTTGGTTAAAAAAACAATGCTTCCAATACAGTTTTTCTTCAAATATATGAATGGTTATTCAACTTTCTATTTCCTGGACTAGAAGGTCCCGGAGAAGAGGACAAAAAACATTTGAAGCCCAAATCCTTGGCCCAACATTCCATCATCCGCTCGGAGAATCCCCCATCGAAACCGGCTCAGTACCATCTCGATCCACCTACACATGAGGCCCAATATATCAGGCCCAAACATTAAGTGGGCTCGAGTTTAGATGTACTGGCCCTACTGGGCTCGTGGAGACCGTCCAATCGGACGAGACCGTGCGCTCCACGTGCTCGGTGGCTCACCTCATCTCCATTCCATCCAACTTCTCCCGCGTCACAGTCAAGCACCAACCAACGCCCCGTTATTACCTCCAAATACATGAAACAGATCTGCTGACTTAAAAGGGGTGACTTACCCCATCTCACAATCTATTAAATTTTTACCCCTATTAAAAGGGATACACCCCATTCTCAACCGTCGATCCCCATTAAATCACGCGAAGTTAGGTCTTCAAATACAAGACTTTCTTTTCTCGCCTATAGGGCTATAAAAAAAAGCATCAACAGAATAGAATAACCACATCGTAATCCGTTCCATAAGAAGGACATGGGTGATGTTATGTGGTGATGAGCCCGTATACGATATCAATGAGAGTTGATGACAACGGTAGGGATAATGTACTCCAATTCTTGATTGATACCACATCGACTCTACATTAGATTATCAACATGTTTTCTACGTTCTAATATGGCATGTGATGGTGCGCGATCAAATGATAATCTTCTCTAAAGCACATCGGAATAGATTTTACCAATTAAAAAGAGTTATAATAATTTTCATACATCTTATGTATTGAATCAATTTCTTTCTTGTATGAAAGGTGCTTCAAAGAGAGCAACTCTCTCGGAAACGAAAGTTCTATGCACGAGAATAAGGCACGCGTGTCGCTACTCGGACGTACACAAGATTGTTTGTGAGGAACTCGAGCATTATACTTATAGACTGGAATTATTAAATGATCGTGAAAATAGACCGAATATTTCATGAGACAAGATGGGTGCCTCGATCTTCACACATTAGATTTTTGGTGGTAGGCTTTTTTTTTTGTTGTTGTTGCGGTGCAACTCCGTTCCACCCAATTATACTTGATAAATACATAAAAAGATGCCTTGAACTAGGTTGGAGTAGATCTTTTTTATAAGCTGAAAAAGATAAAATTAAAAAAAAGTGCCGTCCAATTTTAAAGCATGCATATATCTACCGGTACGAATGGTGTGTAATGGCGCACAACAGAACAATAATTTTATGCAAAACATATCGTACTAGCTTTTATAGATAAAAAGGAGCCATAAAAATTCCATACACTATGTTTACGGAATCAATTTATTTCCAAAAAGATGTATTGAAGAAAGTACGCGACCCTCTCGAGCTTCATTTATTTTCAAAAAAATAATTAACTTGAAAAGCATTTTTTTATAAAAGCGATCATTTTATATACAAGATAAATGAACGATAAATATTTTCATTGTCATAACTTATTAACGATATTCATTATCTAATTATTTTAAACAGTATAAATAAATTGTTTTACAAAAAAAAAAAACAGTATAAATCTATTGTGAGTTCCCTCGCTGCCCCTCTCTTTCGGCACGTGCAGGCGTGCCTCTCCTTTTTACGGGCGTGTTTTATTGCCTAACCGAGTGAGTCGAAGGAGTCAATCACAATCAACGATCAGTAAATGGCTTAACAATCTTGACCGCCCATCACCATCGGTTAACGGCCACGAACAACGGCGACGTCACAACCAATCCTGCAGCTCCACGAGACAACCACGGCGCACCAAACTCCAATTCCCAAAACTACCCCTGAACATAGAGGGCATTTCCGTCACTTCAGTCTTCCGCCGGACCTTCACGCTCTTTTACTATTTATTATTATTTTTGGGGCCCCAACCAGAAAGATAATTTAATGGGCAATTGCGATTTCCTCTGAACATTTCATAAAATCGCCGGTCTCTTCAAATTCGGATTCCCTCGAGGAGGCGAGCGAGCCATAATCGATCGAGCTCGAGAGCAGAAATATCTTTCTCCTCCATCGATCCCTCCTCCTCCTCCGCGGGGAGATTTCCCTCAGCTTCTTCTACCTCGCTAGATTTCGCCTCCCATGGCGTCCGACAGCTTCACCGACAAGAACGTTGTTTTCCGGAAACTAAAAGCGAAATCGGAGAACAAGGTCCGTCTCTCTCCCCCCCTTCTTCTTTCCACAGTCGCTTTGTCCTCTTCGCCTGGTCTGTTGGCTCGTTGCCTGCGATCCGGTCCAGATCTAGCGATCTCGTCCCGGGATCTCCAAGTTCAGATCGTGCGATTTTGCTTCTTTGGACCTCAATTTCTTCCCCCCTGTTTTTTCTTCTCTTTTTGTGGTTCTGTCAGATGTGTTTTGATTGTAATGCGAAGAATCCTACTTGGGCTTCGGTGACGTACGGGATCTTCCTCTGCATCGATTGCTCCGCGGTCCACCGCAGCCTCGGCGTGCACATCAGCTTCGTCAGGTGCGTTTTCTGGTCGCGAATCAGCATTTCCAACGTTCTGGCGTCGATCAGCTGTTCATACTATCTGAGCCCGTGGATGGCCGTGGTTTGTTAGGTTGACGGCCTTTTATGTTGCATGTTCTATTAGATTGGCATTAACGTAACGTGAACATGATGGGTTTGTAGGATATTGGAGCTAATTTTCGGTTTGGTCTTCTAGTTTGTAGTCATTAGGTGCTAACTTCGATCTGCCTGGAGGTTGAGGTTAGAGAAAGCTGGCCTGCCGAGGTGAAGTCTAGTGATAAAGCTGCTGAACTGTTATGCACATTGCGTTCCCACATGAATGGCTACCTTGCACTCAGTCAAGCCCCGCGTATGTGATCTTAGGAGATCGCGTTACCTGCAAGTAAAGGGTCTTTAGATCAGTTCTAGGATGGGAAGTTTTCACCCCTAATTCTCATTTTGGCACACGCTTAGGTCCTTGTATCCTTGATGAGAATTAGCACTTACCATTTTGTCCTCTTTGGAGGTTTCTGTAGAACCTGTTGTCCTTTCATTTTGTATAACGAACCTATTTTTCCCTATCCAAATGGTCAGTAGCTCTGAAAACTTTATGCTGTTTCCCTTGTATATTCACTCTTATTAAAAAATTGAAGCATTCGCAATGTTTTCTTTCACTTTTGAAGCAATAGTACTTTACGACTTAGTGATATGTCCAACACACTATGGGAATAGATATGTGCACATGTAAAATAATCGAATGTCAACAACTGTGCAAGTTTGCCTTGCAAAATGGTGGCCACAATCGATGATATTTTATCAAGAGAGAATTGGAATATGAAGAAATTGGGAAATGCAGTAATTTTAAGGTTTCGACAGAGCAAAGTGTAGGACAGAGATGGCGACTTCTATTGCATAGTGTTTTTACCATATTTTGCATAGACTATACATTTATCCAAATGGAGCCAAGTTTAATGTTGAATATTACAAGTTAAAACTGGTGAATTCGATTAAGCACTTTGTTCAGGGTCATGTCTTTGATTTATTTTGGCTTTTATTGTCACTTCTAATGT
The DNA here is from genome assembly GCA_030064385.1 of Melaleuca quinquenervia. Taxonomy (NCBI): domain Eukaryota; kingdom Viridiplantae; phylum Streptophyta; class Magnoliopsida; order Myrtales; family Myrtaceae; genus Melaleuca; species Melaleuca quinquenervia. The sequence continues at coordinate 15,187,274 of CM057721.1, read as the reverse complement.
TGCATGTGCCACTTAGGTAGTTCCTTAATTGTTTTAGTCCTCTCTTTCATTCTTAGATTATTCTTCCTTTGCGATATAAACCCTACAGACTTGTGTTGTTCTTTCTACTGTAGCTACAGAAATTTGGAATAGGGACACTGAAATCTCATGTTGTTTTTTCAATTGAAGGTCCACAAATTTAGACTCGTGGACTCCTGAGCAATTGAAAATGATGAGCTTTGGGGGGAATAACCGTGCTCATGTATTTTTCAAGCAACATGGATGGACTGATGGAGGCAAAATTGAGGCCAAATATACATCAAGAGCTGCTGAGTTGTACAGGCAACTCCTTTCAAAGGAAGTTGCCAAAAGTGTGGCGGAGGATGCAGGTTTGCCATCATCTCCTGTTGCTTCTCAGTCATCCCAAGCACCCAATGGACTTTCTGATGCTAAGATCAGTGAAGCCCCAAAAGAAAGCTCTTTAGCTAGGCAAGAAGTGCCTGAAGTCTCTGCTTCCCCCTGGATTTCTCATACCGTTATAACTACTGTGAAGAAGCCTCTTGGTGCCAAAAAGCCAGGAAAATCTGGGGGCCTTGGTGCTAAAAAGCTTACAACAAAGGTACCTGCATTCTCTATTCAAAATCGACCTTAGGTGCTCATCTCAGAAGCAGGTTGAAAACAGTGTCCATTGATGTTTTTGTATGCCTTTTCCTTGACTTTGGAGTTCTCACCTCACACATGCAGCCGAGTGAAAATTTATATGAGCAAAAGCCTGAAGAGCCAGTTGTCCCAGCAGTTTCTACTCCTGCTAGCAGCACTTCAATGGCTAGTCCTTCTTTTGGATCCCGATTTGAGTATGTAGAAAATGTCCAATCATCAGACACGAGTTCTGATGGCACACATGTGATTAGTCACGTAGCTCCGCCCAAGTCGTCAAACTTCTTTGCTGAATTTGGAATGGACAGTGGTTTTCCAAAGAAAGCAGGCTCTTATTCTTCAAAATCTCAGGTAGTGAAAGTACTTCGTGCTGTTTAAGTTAAGCTGCTTATATTTCATCCCAAATTTGAAAATCTTATTGAACGCTCTCTTGAAGGTTCTTATGGGAACAAGTAGTACGTCAAATCCGTGCTAGTTTTTCCATGATCGAAGACGCATGTTGATGGACTTGCTCTTATTCACTGCCTTTTGTTGCATTCCTCTTTTTTTCCTTTTGGCCTTTCTCAAAAAAATAGCTGCATTGATGAGTTTTCATGCATGCTGGTTTAGTTATTAATTATGGCTGGTGGTGACACTTTTAGATAGTTATCCGATTATGCTATTTTCAGCTTCAACAAACTCTTCTTATTGGTATGTTGATGTTATTTCCTGTTACTGCTATTTTCAGGTCCAGGAATCTGATGAAGCAAGGAAGAAGTTCTCAAATGCAAAGTCAATTTCATCAGCCCAATTTTTTGGTGATCAGAGTACAGCTAATGACCTCAATGCCCAAGCTTCCTTGCAAAAGTTCTCTGTATGTGCCCTTTATTGAGAAACGACCAGTTCTAATGTCCTTATCACTTGAAGCATTTTTCCCCCTTTGAGTGAATGGGCCTATGTCCCTTTTTAGCTGTTTCCTAAATTATTACTCTTTTATATGCATTATAAATAAGGGAAACAGGAACAAGGATTTAAGATTTCTTTGATTCTTATTGTGGTTAGAAACTGATACTCATGGCTTTGTGTCCATTGTGGACGCTGTACATGGTCAATGATACAAAAAAGGTTTCATCTTGTCCTGTTGGAGGATTTGGGGGGGCTATTTTGGTCTTCTCTGTGTGTGCATTGACTGGAGCAATAGTTTACTAATGTGATGTCTGATTTTGGTGTCATGTTTAGCTTATCGTGACTTCTTCCCTGATCTATTTGTGGCATTTCTCCCATAAATTTGTTCTCTCTCTCTCTCTCTCTCTGTCTCTCGCCCCTTCTCCATTATTGCCTTAGTTGTAATAGAGTATTTTTGGAGGCTTAGTGGCCTACATTTGTGCAACTTGTGTTGCAGGATCGTAGGGGCTTTTCAATGAACTTCATAGTGCACTTTACGATACTCTTTAAGGAATTTTTTCTAGGATACATCTGACCTGTTCATGGCTTTTTCCGCAAATCGAGAGGAAAAAAATTGATTTTGTGATGGTTTTTGAAGTTCATATTGGTGTTGGGACTAATTAGAATGGTATGCTTCTCTTCAGATGACAGCCTCTAGTCTAAAGGATAATCTTAGGGGACATCACACCTTCATTGTTTCTATTCTGTTAGTATTAACCATCTGAAAAAGCTTACTTTACTGCATGCCAAATCAATGTCATTGTTTTTCAACCCCTGCCTTTCGGATTTACGTTAAAGAAGACTTCTCTGGACTTTAATGCGGAAGTCGCATAATGTTCTAGAAATTACTCTCGGTCTAGTAAGAGGTAATAATTAATATGTTCCTGGGACAAGGGTCTCCATTGTTCAGCCACTGATTTTTTTGCTTGTTACAGAGTTCATCTGCCATCTCCAGTGCCGATCTTTTTGGCGACAGTTCAGATTCTGCTCTGGACGTTTCTGCAAGCGACCTCATCAACAGGCTCTCATTTCAGGTAGTGTTCTACTGTGCTGTAGAATTTATCGTTTAATTGTGTCACTGATTTTGGGCAGTTTTTTAAGGAATATATACCATGATCCTAATTGCAAGGTATAGATTTGGAGCTTGGATGTGGCTTCATATGTCCTGGGCACTTCCTAGCTATTGAAGCAGTAGTCCCATACTTGCGATGGGGGATACAAGTCCCACACCTCGTGATTAAAATCATTGACAAATATTATGTTCCTGTTCCATCTCACTCCATTATCTTTTGCTTCTCCAGTTTTATTACCGTGTCCTTTTGTCTCTTCCCGAACTTTATACGAGTTTTCATTTGCCACTAGTTTCTGGTTTCTCTTTTTGGCTAAACCAGGCTGTTTGTGCTAAGTATAGTTTTTCGACTTCTCATTTTCACAGGCTCAGCAGGATATCTCTTCCCTCAAGAACATCGCAGGAGAGACCGGAAAGAAGCTAAGTACCTTTGCATCCGCCTTCATAAACGATCTCCAAGACAGAGTCCTCTAATTTGCAGGTCCTCTCGCTTGTGGAGAAGTGGAGTCCGTCTCATTATCACCCAATTATGTAATGGATGTGAAGGAGAGCTGTTAAGAAATTCTTTTCAGAAGACTAATAAAGAATATACTTTGATCTAAGACAGTTTGAGAGAGTATTTTGTAGCGCAGGTATTGCTTTAAAGAATGATAATGTCATCTTTTTGTCGGTTGCCCGAGCGAGCATTTCGTCGTGCCTCTTGATACTATTTTGCATCGGCTTGATACCAAGTTTCTCATAGAGCATTGCTGATGGGTTGCGATTTGCTCATTGCTTTGTGCGTACAAGTGATGGTTTTTGGTGTGCTCATCGTCGCAACTGAAGTATTTGTTATCCCATTGCCATTGATCGGAACAGAAGTGAATGGCTTTGGCCCTTGTCGCAACAAAGTTTAAACGACGAGGGCGAGGAAAGGGCAAATGTTTTCGTGCGAATGTAGAAGCGGGACCCCATTGCCCTTCTCTCTGTACAATTGCGAGGGTGATCTAGGGACCACGGCAATTCACATTAGAGCTGGGAAGAAGTTTAGGAGGATCGGAACGAATACTTTTAATCGGAGAAGTCAATTTACCTCCCTTCATTAAATTGCATCGCCAATGGCAGGGATGAGACTCGTGATGCTCCTAGATAATAATGTTAATCAAAGAGTCCGAGTTAACCAAAAAGGGAAGACTACCCAAGTTGGCATTTCTCATGTTTTCTTCCTCTATTGAACAAACGATCAACAAAGGGAGGTTACCAAAAACATATTTCACTTTTGAGCAAATGATCACTTGAGTACCTCTTACCTTCGCAAAAAAAAATAATTCGAACGCCTCTAAGGGAAGGCATGCATAAAAAATGCCAGATCGCCCCCTCATTGTATTACTCATTTTAGCATATTGCTAAGGGTTCGGAAATGCTCGCGTTTTTAATTAGCTTCAGAGCGACTTTAGGCGAGTAGAGAATTCGGATTTACGAATGGGCATTTTTGAGAAGAAAACGACATCTTCGTGAACATGGATTGGAAGGTAATTGATGCGGTGGTATGGAGTGGTCCAAATGCAAAACTCGAATACGTACATTGTACTCTCAAAAGCCCGTGAGTCGAGCTCTTTTGGAATTTCCGCATGGAACATATTTGTCGGCCCATTATTTTTTTCAAGCCCAATTTTCTTGACATTTAGGTCCCTCAAGCACATTACTTTTTACGCCATTCTGCAGCATTTTCATGCTCGGTCATGACTCCACATTGTAGAGTTGTACGGTGTAACGCATGTAACGCAACAGTCTCTTGGAAATTCATTACATGTAGCATGTCCGTGAATTTCCCCGAAGAAATAAAATTAGCATGGACCTCAATATTAGTCCCATTATCTTCGGCCTCATTCCGTCTTGTTACATAGAGTGCACAAGAGCACTTGCTAAACAATTCAACTAGAAAAAAAATAACTTCATAATATATTATGCGACGATACATTGTCTCATCGAAATCTTGAAAATCAAACGAAACCGCTCGATACTTTTGTTACCGTATTAGATATTTACCGATCAAAGTCGGCGCTTGAACTATAGTAGGGAGTATTAAATTACTAACCACCGACGCAAATGCGCTTGAAAGATCACGCAAATAATAAACTCGATCGAGAACTATCTGCTGCTTTCTCTAATTCAAAGCATTACGTAATTTTCTACGCTCTGCTGGCTTGGATGGAACGTTCGTAGAGCTCAAATAATTCCATGGGAACCTAGGTGGATTTTGCATTAGGTCCATACTAGAAAAATTAAACTCTTCCGTTTTCAGCATCAATTATTTAGCGGACTTCTGTTTATTTGTCGTACTTAGAGTTTAGCCATGCGTATAATCCAAGTATATTCCATTTTGTAAGTGAACGTCTTTTGGATAAATTTATTGGTTTTGTAATCATATACGTCGGAGGAGGTCTAATTCCCTAAAAACACATTACTTTATATCACAAATCTATCTACGTATCTAAAAATCGTCGCTAATTTCTTCAAAATTATCGACATCAGAGCCAATCAAGTACCCACGATCGGGACCGGCGTCCTCATCAACACCTCGCCTTTAGACGGAGGAACAACAGTCTCCTAGTGTCGATAATCTTGAAGAAATCGGTGTGATTATTGGACGTGGGGCAGATCTAAGACGAGAGCGAAAAATCCGGGGCTTTGATTTCGGGCAAATAAGATGTCGGGAATGGAAATGAGATCGGATTTAAAGTTTGGGGTTTTCTTTAATAAATAAAAGGGGATGACAGAGAATAACAAAATTGACGACTTTTTAGAATCCGCTCAGAATGACGTGTCAAGAAGTGGCGAGAGCAGCTGAGCCACGGCCCACCACATGTACACTTCACCATGTTGACATTTTTCAGAAACCCCCCCGAAATTTCAATTATTTACTCTTTCTTTCCCAATTTTCCGATATCTTTACAAACCACCACTTCGAATAAGCAAATATGGGGGCAGAAGAAATAATTGAATATAATGTATATTAGCAAAAAGCCAACCAAAATAAAAACAAAACCCTCTCTCGTTCCCCAAGTTCAACCCTGCTCTCTCTCGGTTGCACAACAAAATATAAAAATCTTCTCTCATCTCTCTCTCTCTCTCTCTAACTCCGAGGAGGACGGGCTCTTCAATGGGGAAAGGCGAAGGGGAGACCTCTCAAGAAACGCAAGAAAGCACCACGACCCACCGCCTGAAGGTGCCGGCCGGGTTGACTCAGGACGAGTTCGCGGAGCTGGCCCCCTTCGTCCACGAGTTCCACACCTACAGGCTCCGCGCGGGGCAGTGCTCGTCCCTCCTCGCGCAGCGCATCCAAGCGCCGCGGGCCGCCGTTTGGGCCATCGTCCGGCGCTTCGACAAGCCCCAGGTGTACAAGCACTTCATCAAGAGCTGCGCCGTCGCGGAGGGCTTCGCGCTCGCCGTGGGGTCCACGCGCGACGTCAGCGTCATATCGGGGCTGCCGGCGGCCACGAGCACGGAGAGGCTGGACGTGCTCGACGACGAGCGCCACGTGGCGGGGTTCAGCATCATCGGCGGCGACCACAGGCTGAGGAACTACCGGTCGGTGACGACGGTGCACGAGGTGGAGAGTAGGGGGGAGATCTGGACGGCGGTCATGGAGTCTTACGTGGTGGACGTGCCGGAGGGGAACACGGAGGAGGACACGCGCCTCTTCGCTGACACCGTCGTGAAGCTGAATCTGCAGAAGCTGGCGTCCGTCGCCGAAGGGATGGCTCGTGACCCGCGGTGACGCGGCGGACACTCAGGCAAACATTAAAAAGATCCCACGATAGTTTTTCTTTTCTTCCCGTGATTTTTCTTGAAAAGGTTTCACGAGATGCGAAACTCTTTCGTCTGCTTTTTTGACCTCTCTCCCTATACAGACATACATGTGAATGAGATTGAGATGGAGCTGATCTCGCAGGAGTCAGGTCGCATTTGGGTCGTTGAGGCAGAGAAATTCGTGAGGAGCTCAAGATCAAGTCAAAGGGTGATGCAGATTGGGTTTAGATTAGTCCAAGGGATGCAATGTGTACAGAAGTGTTCATGGAGGGTATATGCTCGTTGCTTGTTTCTGTAAATTCTTTTCGCCGTGGAAACAAATTGAAGGTTTCAAAAATCAAGATCATCTGGATTAGAGGTCTTATTTTTCTTGTTTTCTAGACCCTTTCTGTTATCATGATGGTAGCGGTTTCTTGTTCTTGTCGTTGTCGTTGGTCTTAGAATTTCCAAACAGATGTTTAACTGCTATAAGAACATGGGGTTATCCTTCTTGGGTAGGTCAAAAGATTTATAGGTATACATGCATGTGAATGATTCCATCTAGTTTCAATCTTTCCTCCTCTCTTTTCACTTGTGAAGTGGGCTAGTTCAGAGCTAACAACTGAAGATACCATTAAAGGTTTCCTCATCACGGTCGAGTAGATTTGCTTGATCTGAGTTAGCATTGGCATTAAAGGTGCTCAATTGCCAGCTCCATCTCCATTCTCCCCGAGAACAGGGACACCGCCCAAATAGAGATAGAAATGGGTGTAATGCTGAAAGTTGGACGGCTGAATTTGTTCAAATTGGAGCAGAAGAATCCCAAGGTACAAGGTAGACAGCATACCATCAGTGTTGTTCTTTCTTTGGCCTCTTGCGGGTCGCACACAGAGAGAGAGAGAGAGAGAGAGAGAGAGAGAGAGAGAGAGAGAGAGAGAGAGAGAGAGAGAGAGAGGACATCATCTGGGTCACCAGCTTTTGTAGAAAGGAATTTCTAGGGAAGCTGAAAAGGCAAGAAAATGTTCAGAAAAAGGCCTGCTGCTGGTAAGTCCCTTCCTCCTTCGCGCATCTTCTTCCATTTCGGGGAATCAGCATAGGTCCATAAAAAAAGGGAGAGGCTTTGATTTTCCGAGGTCTAATTGGTAGGGCTCCTAGAGACATACTAAAATCACGAACTAAAATGATCGCTCCTAATGAGTACGGCCGGGTCGATGCCGTGATCTGATGCTTCGGTGGTGACTGGTGGGGTCACCTGTACTCTAAGTCCATGTCCATGAAGGGTCTCTCACGATTGGAGGAGTTGTAGCATCTCTGATCATCAATGGATTCTCACGAAGCTTGAAGTGCATATTGGATGGTAATAATATGTACTGACCGACGTCCCGACGTCAATGCATGCGGTTTCCAATGTCCCAATATTGGATTTGAAACTAATGAAACTGATAGTTTTTTTTTCCTTCTTCTCTCTTGAAGATCTGCATTATTTTGTAAGATGCCATGCATCTTGCGCAATGATAAACATTACCTTCCAGCCCACGGACCGAGGGTTTTTGGTAGGGGCCGTTGCACTGCCTGACTCCTTTGATGCTTGGCCTTATACTCGCTCGCCGCCGCTTGATAACTAAGCTCAGGTCTTTAATCCCGCAACCGAATACTCCATCCAACTAACCATCGTTATCCTATGAATAAAAGATTTTGTCCTTGTGGAGAAGCAAGATTGCCCGGTTGAGGGTGGACTTTGATTTTGTTGATGAATGTCTCAATTCTCAGCAGTTGGTGGTTTAATAATGTGGGGCATCGACTTGAGCTTTGAAGAGTAGTTTGGGTCTTGGCCAAAACAAGAACGACCGCCATGGGGAATAGAAAGAGCAAGAGGCGTTTTTTTAAGCTAAACGCTTCTGATTCCAGATAACGTCGGATAGCTGGCAGTGATGGGGTACACATTGCATGCATATGGCGAGTAGGGGGGGGATCTGTGTCACGGCTACTGAGATCCGGCGTCCGCACATGAATCAAGAAACATTATCCAAGCGTGCTGTAAAAGACTTATTGGAATCTTATCCCAGATTGTCGACTTCCTTCAGTGTCAGTTTGCTGCTGATGCCGACCCACGATCCACATCACCCCTTCTTTTGTCTCCACGGAACAAACGAATGACCATCGCTTCGCATCTCCCTCTGAAACCAGCTCGAGTGCGCAGCCCTTTCTTGTTCTTCCAGGTTCATGCCGCCCGTGCCCCTTGTCGTCGACCCGGTTCATTCGAGCTCGATTAGGAGCGTCTGCTCCCTGAAACTTTTTATCTCTTCTCATTTCACTGCCGTGGATCTCTTCCTCCGTACATGAGCATCCCGAGCTGCGGGTTGGAACATTGATACTAGCTCGCATTTCTTGTGATGGGAGAGAGGCTTCGTCCTCGGACAAGAAAAAGGTCAATTAGCAGAGTTCAGAATCTTATTCATCACTTTGATTGGATGGTGAGAAGTGGTGAGGCGGGGCCAATCCGAGGCAACTCTCTCGGGGTCCACCTCCTCCTCCCCCTACGGATGCCGAAGCAGCCTCTCCGCAGCTGTCAAACGCTTTAAGATTATCCATTTCATCTACACACAGGAAACGAATCATACCCAACAAAAGGGGAAAATGCACAAATCGACCGAATCGCCCGCCTTTCATATATAATCGAACCAATAAACTAGATGGGATCGACATTGGTGCATACGAAAAAGAAGAAGAAGATGATGTAGAATTGGCGAATCCCGATGGTCGTTACTTTGAAACTTTATGGAATTGGAAGGGGAAAATTTGAATATTGAAAATCACGTGAAGACTTTTTGGAAAGAGAAGTTAACCCCATGATAAGGAAAGGCTCGAGCGAAAGCGACCCTCCTAATTTTTCCTCCTCCTTTGTTTTTTGCGCGCGCGCCCCTTTGGTAGGCGAAATGGCTATTCAGGGCGAGGTTTCGCAAGTTGCCAACTTGTTGCTTATACAATCAAAAAAGTGGGGGAAGGAGAGGGAGGAAGCTACGAAAGCCAGCTTTTGATTGGTGGGTTCTTCGAGATTCCTTGTCCCAAGTTTTGATTGCAAAATTTATGATCTTCTCTTTCTTCCGTCGCTTCAGCCACCAATTGGTCCTTTTGGAGTGGGCAAAGGGGTGGAGCCCGCGAGGGGAAAGAAAGGTCTTGGATTACCCAATGAGATGGTGCACATTGAGGGGGGAGGATTCAAGAGGGTTTTGCTTTTTTGGGGGATTTTTGTCTTGTGGGGTGCCCCCCCTCTTCCCTCTTCCCTCTTCCCTCTCTCTCTCTCAAAAAAAAAAAAAAAATCTATCTTTCGACCTCCTTGTGGGATTTGTGTTTCTGCACACGTCCCTCTAAATGCGTTTAATTTGCACGAAAGCCCATTTGAGGTGGTGGAAATTGATCTCTAGGGTTGATTTCGGATTTGATAGTCGAGTTTGTATGAGAAATTCCCTTTCCGGAAGAAGACTGCCATGGGGAAAGGGTGAGTTGAGATGAGGCTAGCTAAGGATCTTAATATGTTTGTGTTTTTTTTAAAGCATTTAGGTCTCGCTGTCTATCAGATGCTCAATGATCTTGACAATTTCACGAATTGGAAGTCATTTGGAATCGCGCCAGTTTTTTTTTTCTCTTCGTATTTTGCAAAGTCGGAATATTTTCCAGATGTGACAGAAAGGTCGGTGATCGTTTTTCACTTGAATAAAGTGAGGTTGGACCACGGGTCGGGACTTGAAAGGGTAGAGCTCGATGGTATAATTTTATTTTTGAGTGTGAGTGAGAATTAAAATCGAGTTGGATTTTAGCATATATAGGACGATATTATATTAGTTATCAAATAAAACAAATGGCCTAATTGTTGGAAATGGCTAATTCACTTGGATAAGAGATGATATGGTTTTTTGCTTACAAAAACTGGTTGTCCCTCTCCAAACATTTTAAAGTTACACAGAAAAATGAAGTTACATAAAATCCACCGATCAATTCTTCTATATTTTGAAAAAAAAAAATTACGCGTTGAGCATACAATAAAAAGTCAAATCACAGGAACCAAAAAACGAAAAGGTAAAAGAGAGAGGAAAAAGTAGAAAGTAACGGTTCGATTTATTTATTATTGTAACTTGGGTGCTTTTAAGAGAAAATAACGAGGAAATGAAGAGAAAGAAGATAAAATAATGGAAATCAATCTAATCATACTTTATGACTACTTTGGACTTATATTTCTTCATCGAGAAAGTAATTGAAAAGAAGCTGTACCAAAATTAACTTATCTCATGGTTTACTCGTTGTGAAAGACAATGACATAATAGCAAAAAATTCAGTTTGATTCCTTTTAAAAAAACCCAACTTTAGATTCAGTTCGAATTATACCCCGAACTTTCTTTTTATCTAAGGAAAAAGTCCAAACTTTAGATTCCGATCTAAAATTTACTTCGAACAAAAAAACGTAGTATACAGTTCTTAATTTTCATATCCTAGAACGGTTTTCATTTTGGATGTTCGAGAATAAAATTGAAAGTTTGGGATTTATTTTAGGCAAAACAAAATTCGGGATAGATTTCTAATCGCACCTAAAGTTTGATTTTTTTTGAGACAAAACAAAATTCAAGGCATGATTTTGGATTAAACATAAAGTTTGGAGTTTCTTTGAAACAAGAAAAAGTTCACAACAAATTAGGATCGGACCTAATTCAATGAATAAAGACGGCAATTAGGACACGTGTCCCTCTTACTAACATGTAATAGAGGAAACGGTATAACATGCTATGGTAGTATCCATATCCAGAATGGATAAATTCTCTCCTTAACTATTGAGAAATTCCTTTAAAATAATGGAATATACTTTAAAATGAAAATTTTATCATAAAAAAGAACTTATGTTTTTGTCACGAGGTTAATGCTAGCATACAAAGACGTCTTCCTCCGACCAATCCGGCCCATGGGCCCTTAGACACGATCACGGCCCAAGAAAAGAGCTGGGTGTGGAATCCCAGCAAAAAATGGCATAATTTGTAGAATCATCCTATTGTGCTAAGGTCAAGTGGCCCTGCTCTACCTGCAGTGAAATCTGAGGCCGACCCAAGATCGATCCATCCAAGAGAGAAGCATTTTCCCAACCAACCAATGGTCCAGGTTTGCACGAAACCTGTTCATTGAATCGAACAGGACCTAAAGAATCAACTTGAGGCAGAGCCAGTGCTGTGTGGTGGCTCGTTACTTACTGGATGAGGTCCATGCGCCATCAAGAACCGGCATCTTTCGGTTCTCCTTTGCCCTGAAGAGTTACAGGACTCGCCGCAGGCTTCCTCAAGTTGAGGACCCGGATTCGGAGGACGTGTCAATATTCGCGAGAACGAGAACATTCTGAACCGCTGCATGTCTGCTTAGCTCAAGCAACCCCGAGTTGAAAAATGGTTCCAACACACATCTTCCTCTGTTTTCCATTCAAGCGCATGAATGAATGGTCAAAACCACCCGGTTGTACCCGTACCATCGGTCAGTGCAAATGATGGCCTCCGGCACTCGGCCAAGTCCGCCAGTAAACACCACAACGAACTCAGGGCCAAGAGTTACTAAGAATAGTTGTGTGACTCGTCAAAACACGTTTCACCTGTACTAGGAGCGTGAGCTAGTTGCACGTCCTACGCGATATTTGTCTATATAAGCATACAGATGCTGACGCTTAAACTGCCTCTCAACGTGTTAAGAGCCAGCAGACCCATACATTTACATATGTCGACATGAAGCACTGTCAAGGCCTCACACTCAGATAGCAGAGACACTTCATTTCGCAAAAGATCCAGGAGCAGAGGACATACTCTGTACACAAGAAATTTAACATAATCACATCGATCCCAGATATAGAGAAATGTCTTGTATCCGCTCAAACATGTCGGGAGTACCAGAACAGAAGCTTCGACATAGCTAGCCACTATAGAATACACATTAAACACCACCGAGCAAGATGGGATGGCCAATGCATGGTGTCAAATTAGAATAAACTTTGAATCCTCAAAATCAGTTGAACACGAGGAAAGAAGTTCCACTTGAGGGAGATCAAAATTTCAGTCCAATTTGATCCAAACATAGTGAGGCTCTAAGAAGCTCAAGTGGTTAGAGCTGCGAATACCAGGTAAATCTAGAACTACTGCTATTTGAGATCGGTAATTTCTACTTTCTCACTTTTGAGTCTATCCTTTCTTCATTAACACAGACCTTTCTCAACGCTCGCATAACTCATTTCTACGCTGACAAAAACACAGGAGCAAGGCATTGGCCCAAGGTGGTTTATCCCAGATTAAGAACCCGGAGGTTTCAGGACCGACATCTACCTAGCAACTCTCCCTACTTGCAGTTACTGCAGATGAAAAAGAAAAAGAAAAAGAATTGCTCATCTACATTCTCTTAAATTGTTTTGCAAATATCTAAGAAGATAGAACCGTAGGAAGCTAGAAAACAGAAAGATGACATGAAAACAAGTCATTTGAAGGAACCACGGAATCATAATAACCATGAAAGGGATCATGTGAAAAAGACAACAATAAAAATTCGAGGTATGAACCAATCAAAACAAGAACAGATCTCATGAAAACAAAGACTATATCAGTATTATTACAATAACACTGGAATTCTTCTAAGTACAGGACCTAATTCCTACTTCCATATGATAGAAGTCAGCCTTTCGTGCTACGTACTGCCAAATTGACATTTGCAGTTGACGTCTTTTCCTATATCACCTAAAGTGAACTTGTCCATCGGCTAAATTAAACTTTTGCAGCTGTTGCTATATCCAAGTCACCGCGAATAAAGAAAAAGCTACAAAATGGGCAAAAGTGAAGGAAATGAACTTACACAAAACGGACTTCAAATTACACAGAACCTCTTACATGACAATCGTACATAAATTTTCACAGTGGAAGCTTCCACAAGCGAATGAACCCATATTATACATGGCGATAGCACCAGATCCATCACCGCAAAGATCTTCAGTGTGGGACATTCAGCCTGCAATTTTGCACCAAAACAAAAAAAGAAAAAAGAAAGTATTATGTCCTCCACCTTGGGCTTGGAATTGCGAAGAAGCTTGGAGACAGTGGAAATGCAAGCCCAGGTGAAGGTGGTGGCTGAGGACCTGGGCCCAAAATCCCTGTCTGAGCGGCCGGCGAAAATGAAAAGTTGGGTGTCAAAGGGGGAGGAAACTGGAATCCTGGCGAAAGCAAAAAGGACGGCGATCTTGGAGACAACAAATTCAAGTAACTGGTTGGTGATGGTAGGAGGAATTGAGAAGTCGGAGAAGGCAAAAGTGGGGGACCATTCATCTGAGGAGAAGGAAGATTTGGCACAGGTGGCATTGGACCATTCATTCTTGGTAGAGGAACAGGTGGATTGTGAAGCAAACCAGCTGACGGTGGATGATTCTGAACTTGACCTGGAACTTGCTGCGGTAAATGAGGTGGAGCTTGGATTCCAACCGGACTAGGATCTGACGAAATTGAAGTCTGTAAGTATCGCATGTATGCAGAGATAGGAGATTCGGTTGTGCTCTGCATATATGGGTCCCGAGGTTCCATAGGCATTAAAGAAGTTGGCGGCGGCTGACCAAATTGAGGCCTACCGAAGCTGTTGTGGTAGGGAACTGGAGGCGGAGCCGCAGGAACTGCAGCTGGAGGGGGAACATGGGGCCTGTTCACATGCCCCAAGGGCGGTGGGCGAATCTTCTGCAGCCGCATGCTCTGTGGTTTTGGGGGATTGTTGGGAGGCCTAGGCAAAGGATCCTGTGAAGGGGAACCCGTCAATTGCTGAACAATGCTACGGAAATCGTTCTTGCTGATGTTGTAAACTTGAGGCTGCGGCTGTTGCCTAGCAGCATTATTTGGGTTGTTGTTGTTGGTGTTGTTGTTGGTGGTGGTGTTATTGTTGTTGGCGAAATTCGGCTGGTGTAATGGGCTCTTCCTTATGTTCTTGCCCATCTTGTTCACACCCAAATGATCATTCTGCCTGTTCCTAGAGTTGTCCATTTTTGGAGATCCCGATCGCTCCTCAATCTCTCAGCAAACTCTCATTACCGGGACGTTTAACCATTCATAAGCCACAACAGACAGGGCTATAACACATAGAGCGCAAGCATTCTCGCTGGGTTTCCACCGATCGGATTGATTCAGCTCCACTGCTTTAAAGACAGCCAATATCGGAAGCACCCACCAAGAAACTAAAAAGCCTTTTCCCCAATCAACAAGCAAAGATTCAAACTTGAGGTCCGGACAGCACTAGTCTGATCACCGCGAGCATAACATCCAAATATCTACCCCCCAAAAAACCAGAAAACTAAGAGCTGAATTGCAGGAACAGGACCAAGATTCTAACCTCGGCGGCAGCAAGAATCTGACGAACTCCAAAGACCCACTTGCATCTGAAGCAAGAAGTGAAGATCCAAAAGGGTTCTTGGGTCTTCAACCGGCCAAAGAGAATCCCCCCAACACCGCTTCGCTCCGTGTCTAGAGTTACACGAAGCGGGGAAGAGAGAAATGGGGAAACCCTAGAGATGGGATTGGGCACGAGAGAGAGAGAGAGAGAGAGAGAGAGTCAATAACGAAATGAATGATAATTTAGGTGGGCGAAAGAGATAGGAACAACGGTGTGAGAGTGAGGCCCTGACGTGGTGCGCTTGTGGGGTCGACGCCCCATTCACAGCTTCCGACGACGAAGCTACGCCCGAACGAGAGCTCGCCTTCTTCATTCCCCCCCCCCCCCCCCCCCCGCGGTCAAACCATACGGAATCATCGCCGCTGTTTCCATTTTCTCCCCCCCACTCCTCACTTGGGATTCTTGACAAGATTTTCTTTTCCCCTCTTCCTGTCCCTCAGGATTCTTTTCTCGGAAAACTCACTGTGTCCACGTGTCTCCCGAGTCAACGTATGACGGGGGCATGTGGACCCAAGGAATGACAATGGCGAACCGCCCAACCCCGTCTTCCGTCTTCCCCCCGTTCTCCCTTCACACGAAATATATCATCGAACGGATAGTAGCGTTAATAAATTTCTTTTTCCAACCACCGGTAGACATTCAATTTAGTTACAAAATTATATGAAAGTACTTAACAATTCAGATGTCACGTCGAATATTGGGTCAAAGCCCGGGAACCGTATCGAATAGGTTAAAAATTTCGGGGACGGTGTCGCCCATTAAAATAGAATTTGATGGCCATTTAAATCCAATTATGTCGCTGTTAATAAAATCAGTTGTAATAGTCTCGGGATCTTTTATGAACTCCATCTGTCGTGTTTATGGAGGCTATGAAATTGAAGGGAAACTACGACGGGCTGCACTTTGTTGTTCTGCATTTGGGTTTGCAGTCAATAGTAAGGCGAGTTGCATTTACATAGGTAACAAAAAAGGGCATACGATCGAAATGTTAAATTTAACTTGCTTTTGCATAACATCGCTTGCCAAGCATGATGTTACTACCTCCCAAGTCCTACATCAGATGAGAGAGGCTCTGTCGAGCATATCGTTTACCAACATCCATCCTCAAATGGTTTCCGCCAATTCGAAAAGATCCGGCCAGAAGGAGCAAAAAAAAAAAAAAAAAAGATCCGAAAGCCTCAGCAAGAAGTTCCAATTGCGCCAGCAATGACGAGTATCCCTTTCTTTGTTAGCCTCAAGTTGGCATTGTTTATTAGGTTTATTACAAAGAAAGCTTGGTTTCCCAAGGAAATTTATTACAAGACGGTCGGGTTTAGCCAAAGAAGATGAACTTTATAGATAGTTCAAAGTTAGGCACGCTGGGATCATCACGAGTTAGGAGAGAGGCTAAGAATTTTTCTCAAAATTTCTATTTCTCGTTTTTTCTCCTCATGATCTTATTGTTCTTAATTTTCTCATTATCCTTTTCTCTTCTCCTCCCCTTGATTTTCCCTTTACATGCTGGAGAGAGGACAAGCCAAAGCCAGACTGCTCTTAATCGATTTTGAATGTTCTGGTCAAATGTTGAATATAGTCTCTTCGGGAGGAGGAAAGACCTTGCCTTGTAAAACACTTCCATGCCCGCAAGACTTTGACCAGTTCTTGCAATCGTTTCGGTGGGGCGACATCATTGTCTCCCCAGGATTTCTAGGTTTTCCTCATACGCGACCCCATTAACATATGCCAAGCTGGGGGGAAACGAGTGCAATCGATTGAACTAGTAAAAGTGTTCGACCGACTCATGTTCATACTTCGTACACGGAAACCCTAGTTCGTCGTCGTCCGAGAGCGAGTAAACCAGGCGTCGCCCTTGGTCCGTTTTGGTAGCTCGACATCGTTATCGGATTAATTCTAAATGATTATGTGACGCAGTTGATTAAACACGCTTTGCAGTAACGTCAACAGAGCTGGGTTTGAAATATGTTTGTTTAGGAGCCATATGATATGATGGCTAAATCAATACGAAGAGCTTTCGTATGGGAAGGGGGAGCGAGGTGAAAATTCAATCATATGTATACTTTGACTACCATGGGACTCTTCGATACATTGTAAAGCCGCCAAAGTCAAATAAAGAAATTTCGCAACAGTAAACAATAACACGCATGTCCTTCTCAATAGATAAGTTCGTATTCCCAGAATATATAACGGGCCTCCGTCCTCTTAGATCAATCGTGAAGTACCGAGCAAGACGAGCTTTGTCATTTTTAATCATTTTGAAGAACAGCCTAACTCGACATCACTTGCGTGGGATTGGATAGCCATATACTATTAAATATATTCGATTTTTCGATCGGTAATCATGCATTCCTCCTTTCGGGGATGGAATGTTTGTTAATTTGCAGTGACGTCGTTGATTTTCTAAAAGACAAACCGACTTTTAGAGCTCCATTATATAGTATTTTAGGAGCATGCAAAAACTTAAGAACGTAAAAAGGAAGAAGAAAAAAACAAGATGTTGCGGAAAGGGGTTAAAAAACGGAGAGATTAGTGGGGTGAGAGAGGCTCGAACTCTCGACCTCAGGATAACTCAGAAGCTATGAGACCTACGCGCTAGCCAACTGCGCCACCACCCCGATACGTTCGTCGTGTCTTTCTCTATCAAATTGTAGGCATCCATTGTGTTAGCAGGTTAGCATGTGAAGCTAACGGAGGAGTTCATGTGAGCGGGAAAATCATACGGTGGATCCCAACGCCACGTCTGTAATTGATGCGATAACCATCCATCTTTCAAATAGAAATATACAACATGGATTATGATATTGAGTTGGACTATTTTGCGTGGTTCGTGTCCACTTAAATGTTGACATGTGAAACGAAATTGAATATAAAGAGAATATCAGCCAAGAAACCGAGACAGGAGAGGTTTTGTTGGCCATGGATTGGCGGCATCATCGGCCTGCTCTGGCCGGGTCTATCTTTCCCTGACCTCAATTCGCATTTTTCTCATCTGGTTGCACGTCGGCGGAGTCCCGTAGCATCACGAATGATGAATTTTGACTTGCATCTCCAACGTTGATGACCGTCAACTTTTCATCTTCACAATTCAACAGAAGCTCTTCATGGCTAACACGGCAATGCTCCTCTCTTCGTGTTCTCCAGTTGAAAATTCGAAATGGGTTTTCGTAGTTATTTTGTATATATTTATAGCTTCTTATAATTGACATAAATTTGAACAAGAAAAAATAATCTCCAATCCCTAACACATGACGATGTGCTAAAACATGAGATTAATGGATTTTATAGTTAATCAGCTGCACATGGATCCTAACACACGGTCTCGTCTCGCCTCTTCCCGTCCCTCCTCTGTCCCAAGTCCTCGAAGCTCCAATCCCTCCTCATTCCCCAGCTCCGGACCAGCCTTGGCTCCCCCGTGGGCCCCACTGCCCGGCTCCCGCCGAAAGCCACTGGCCCGGAGCTGTGCAGCCGGTGGTGCCGGACCTTTTTGCTCATCGAGACCCTACCGATCGGAGGCCCGCTCCTGATGTGCTCATGAGGCGTTGGGTTCAAAGGGGCGGACCAATTCCTCTCGGCCGTCTCGCAACATAGCCTCTCGGAAGACTTATCATCTCCGGCACATCGGTAATCGAGGTCCGAGTTCGTCCGTTGCCGGCCTTGGCAGATAAGGCAATTGAGGCTCATGGGTCAGTGGCAGAGGCGGGGAAGCTCTTGTACACAAAGAAGGGGTGGTTCGATTGGAGAGAAACGAGACTTTTCTCAAGCGAAAGTGATTGGAGCCATTACGGGAGAGAGGAGAAATGGAGAGACGCCCTTGAGAATCACAAAGAGTTCAATGAAAAAGATCAAGCGATAGAGGGCAGTTACTTAGTAGTGGTCGTCGTTTTTGCTATTCTGCATAGATTCTCATCCATTTTGATCCCTAGAAATGAGCTGAACCATCAAAGTTTAGGCTGGCAAACAACTCTGCCTTAATTTGGAAATTTCGGGTTCGTGCCAACTCCTTTCCTTTTTGGCCATCGACTCTTTCTTTGCCTCCTATTAAGTAGCTCATACTGTTCAAAATCGACGCACGGCATCTGCATAGCTTGCCAACTATCGTTGCCACAGTGCGAAGACACCGGTGCTCTCAAATGCTATGATTCCAATCTTTCGAATTTGCAGGACAGAAAGCAATAATGCCATGGAATCTGTACCCCACGGCATAGGTCAAAAATCAAACTTTTCGTCTGGAGGTTTCACTCCAGAACACTGCATTTGGACACATATTGGCAATCCTACTTTGATGCATCCCCCAGAAAAGTACGGGAAGTTCTTTTGTTTTGATCACCCTCTCTTGTCCTGCATAGGAAAAGGAACAGAAAAAGAGGGAATCGTTCAACGAATATATTCTGACGATTACGTGGACATTGGCCACGACAGATTCGTGATTCAGCCGTGAAGAGACAGAAAAGTAAGTTAATAAGGACCCTTTGCACTGTAACGTTTGACGATGCTTCCTAACACTGCCTCCAACCATTGACCCGTGAATCAGATTCAATGGTTCAGTACTGTGGTTAGCTCTTCTTTCTGAGCAGCTTTCGTCGTGTCTTAGAAGGATGATAATTGGTGCGTAACTGCACCACGGTGAGAGGTCATGTAAGTCGCCATGCCAGAGCCCAAATAATTATGCAGATGCTTCCATGAAAGCTGATGCCAATGATCATCCACCAAATAAAATCTACAGAATCAATATGGTTAAGCTCCAAATGACCAAAAACGATGTATATGCTCATTATTTGCACATCTCCGCAAAAGAAATACGGACAACCCAACATCATGCAAAGACACATGAAGAGTTCAACAGAATATCACAATGCAGGAGGTTGCACTCTGAGCAATCTTAAATGTCTACCCCGAACACCATCACACGATAATGATACCATTCCTTGATTTACCGACATCGACTGCCAGAACTTTGACGAGAAGAACAATTTTAAAATTACCGTGCCAAACTTTGCCATTGATTACAGGATGCGTGGCAGCAGAACACGCCAACAAAGGATGAGGAAACAGCCCATCAGTTTAAAATCCGGAACAGCTATTTACATCGAAGGCAGGCAGGAGCAACGTGAAACAACTTGCTATCTGCTAGAACTAGGCTATATACTTAAACTTGCAATCTAGGGTTCAATCTACCAGTAACAATAACACAACTAAACAAATCCCACTGATCAAAGAGTTCGCACCACCCGGAACGAGAAAATATTGGGCAGGTTCTCGCCTTGAACGGAGAAACTTAATTCCATTGTCTTGTCGATGCCAACTTGCATGGAACAAAATCCTTCAAAATTTCTCAGATTTCGGCCAATAGGGCCGCCTTGAGCTGCTCCTGAGTGTAGAACTGACTCCCCATTTTAACTGTGGCTTGCTGGATCATGAGCTCGTTCACCACAGAAACACTAGCATGCTGCAACTCCAAGTCCAATTTTTGAAGAGCCACCATCAACCTTGCCGCAGGATGATCCTTCCGGCGGCTCTCTACTCGAATCATCACATCCCAGCCCATTATCTTCACATCGATGGCCACCCCAGAGGACCTACTCCCTGTAGGTTTTGCCATCTCGCAATCTTGCTCCAACGACATGCCTTCTTTATTTGATGATTGCTTCTTTAGTTCATTCAGCTGCTTCTGCAAATCCTCCTTATTGGACTCTGCAGCTTGGAGGTTGGTGTTAAGCTCCTTGATATAGGACACTGCATCTCCGAGCAGTGAAGCCTTATCCATCTTCGATACATTTGGAACCACGGCCCTGAGGGCGTAAAACCTCTGATTAAGCTTCTCCCTCCTTTGCCTCTCTGCCTCAACGTGGTTCAGAGGCTCCTCCCTCCCGTTCGCAGGTTTTCTACCCCGCTTTCTCGGCCTCTTTTCAGGTTCTACGGCTTTGGTGCTCTCGGCTTCCTTGACCACCGAGGCTTCAACATCCGAATGATCCGAATCCCCTGCTCCACTGACCGATTTCAACATTCCTGAAGAAGGCACAATCACTTCAGAAGTGAAGGACATCATTTCCTCTTCACTGCTGCCGATTGAAGTAGACGACCTCTTCTTCTTCTTCTTCACAGTCTCCTCAGCAACAGCAACCTGCGAATGACCCGATGACAACCTTCCACTACCACTGTCTCCGAAATTCAGTACTTCAATAGATTCCGGCTTCATAAGATGAGAATCTCCATTCTTTCGGCTACTTGAATTGATAGCGTACTCAGCAAAGTTCAATTCTTTTGCGAAAAACCCCTCATTCTGCAGCTGGTTTTGGCCGCTCTGCCGATCATTTCTCGTGCAGATCGCAAGAGGGCTTTCGGTAAGACTGCTTGAGCTGGGGTTCTCCGTCTGAAATGTCATAGAACGATCGTTAATCTCCATCGTGACGGGTGGATCGCAGATCCAAAGCGACGCCGGGTCATTCTCGCTGTTCAAATCCCGACCACCACAAACCGTTCCTTGATCAGGGCTATTAAATAGGCCCCTAATTCCTTTAATCAGATCGGAGCTCTGGAAGATCAGCTCGGTGGAACCCAGTTCGACCACACCGTTCAACACGGGCACACACGCCATGGTCTGCAACCCGAAGACCTGCGCCTGCAGGGCCCTCTCGCACCCGCAATTCGCCAACCTCTCGGCACCCGAGACCCACAGAGGATTCGAGCTAAAGAAGGCCCGACCCGGCAACCCCAAGCCATTGGCGAACGACTGGTTCATGGAGATCAAGAAGAACCATTCGGTGTCGGTCACTTCCTCCTCTATCGCATCATCGGCGGTCGTGGACCCGGAAATAAGCGAATTGAGCTCGCGGAGGATCCTCTTACGGTGCTCCTGCTCGGCCGGAGAGCAAGCCGTGGCCTTGCTCTTGGTTTTGGCATCGCCCTTGTAATACCCATCGCCCCAAGCGAGAACCGGGTTGGTATAGTCGCCAGAGGACTGCCAGAAGATGGTGTAGGTCCACGCCGCCGCCGCCGCCTCGGCGCCCTCCCTCTCGCGAGCCCCCTCGATCAAGGCCTGGAGCCGCCGCTGCAGCGACTCCTGATTGAGCAACGCCGGCAGCGGGGGAGGCGGCGGCCAGAAGGGGGAGAGATCGGTGGCGGAGGCGTTGCCGTAGTCCGTCCAAAGACTCATCGAACGAAACGAATCAAAGGTGACTCCTTTCCTTTCCAAGAATTGGTGGGGCGGAGAGATTCGGCGGCGGGGTTTCGGATGTTTTCCCCCGAGAGCGCTGAACTGCAGCTGAAGGAGTGAACTAGTGGAGTTCCACGGAAGTGATCGTCTTTGTCGTGTTAAGAAGGGGGAGGGAGCGAGCGGGGTCCATCGCCGGTGCTTCTTCGAAGGCTCGCCCAGTGGGGATCGGGGGCGGCTCCAGCGGCTCGAGCCGGCTGTAAATCCTTCGATGTTCGCACGAATGGCGGCTTGGCGGCTAGTGGGGCTCGGCTCATTCCGAGTGGGACGCGTATGGCTCGGCCTGAGTTGGGACGCGTGCGCACTTCATGTTCCGTTGACCGTCTCCGGGTTTCCTTGCCTCTGCCGAGAAGCAGCCGCGAACTAGGCCCCAGGGGTGAGCAAGCGGAACCGCCCGGAGGGGCGGTCCGGTTCCCGGTTCCAAAAAAATTGGAACTGGGAATTTCGGTCCGGTTCCCGGTTCCGGGGGTGGAACCGCCCGCCCGGAACCGGTACTGTTCATCAAAAAGAAAAAAAATTCCCTCACACTCTCTCATTCACAGTCCATAACATTGTTCGGTGACCGAATTTCGGTCTACTGGACGTCCAAGTGAACGTCTAGCACACGTCCAGTGCTGGACGTGACCCAGCGCTGGGCACACGTCCAGCACTGGACAGCACGTCCAATGCTGGGCATTGGACAGCACGTCCTCCAGTGTTGGACGTCTCACGTCCAGCACCTGGATGTCCAATGCTGGGCACTGGACGTGCTGGACGTCCAGCACACGTCCAGAACTGGACGTCCAGTGCTGGACGTCCAGCAGAAACTGGACGTATGGACGCGTGAACGTGTATTTTTTTTATTTTAGAATATGTTTTTTTCGCATTAATTGGAACCGGAACCGCCCGGGAACCGGACCGGACCGGGTGAGAACCGGACCGGAACCGCCCAATCTTGTCCGGTCCGGTTCCGGTTCTCCATAATAGGGAACCGGTTCTACCGGTCCGGTTCCCGGTTCCTAGGGGAACCGGGAACCGCCCGGGAACCGATCACCCCTACTAGGCCCCAGGAAATGAACGGACCCGAAAGGCCCGGTCCGGTCCGGGCCGGGTCAGATCATCGGCCGAGAAAGCCCGTCAAAATTTTCCCCCTTACAATCTATCGGATAAAACCCATCGTACATGATCCCTCTTTGGTATCCAATGGCATCACGTTAAGCGACCGGAGGACAGCAGCTGTGTCTAGTCCCAACGTATACGTAAAGACACGAGCGTTTATGACACGACGGTGTGCTATTGCGGTTATTTGGCAAATTCAGTCCTAAACCTTTTGAAAATTTATTATTTCAGTCATTCGGGTGACTTTATCTTGGAAAATACCTATGTGGATGTCCAATTATCACCATCTATCTTACGTGGCTGGACTTCCACGTAAGGCATTTTGTAATATAAAGTCGTCGGAAAGACTGAAATGATAAATTTGCAAAAATTCTAGGACTAAATTGATAAAAATGCAATAGGTTTGCAATTTTTTGGACAATCCCTGCATTTATATATGATGTGTGTTTTTGCGAGCTCAAAATAATCGTTTGCTTTCAACACAAATTAGATTAAAGAGAAATGTTGGAGGATTGCTTAACCACGACCTTGGAAGAGTTTTAGTCCTTTGGGCTTTCGCGACCCAATTAGCCATTTGATTTTGGACTCGCGGGCAATGGGTTATGGAAAGCCTTCGAAGCCCCCTCATGCGGCCTTGGGCTTCGTTGATAAGAGCTGCGGCGTCCCATTCAACTTGATCTGCAGGGCTGCAGATCAATTGAAGTAGTTCAAGGCAGTCGGTCTGGATAATGAGATCTAGATCTCTTCGGTGTTCAAGGAAAGCTAGGGTTTCTAGCAGAGCCATGTTTCTGCTTGAAGGGGCGAAGTCGCCTAGGTAGATGGAGCAAAGCCGTCGACGAGTAGTCCTCTGTTGCTCTTGCATACACAACCCATGGAGCTTTCACTTGTGTCTGGGTCATAGGAGTCGTCTATGTTGGCTTTAATCGTTCTGGGAGGAGGAGGGGTCCATGTCGAGGGTTTGGTTGCAGAGCTTTTCCCAGGTGAATCTTTTGCTCATCGTTTGTAGCTTTCTTCCTCCGCTTTGGCTGATTCAAGTATTTGTCGAGGGTGTGCTGATTTGCCTCGGAAGACAACATTGTTCCTCGACTTCTAGATCTGCCACATAATCAAGCCAAGGAGGTCAAAAGAAACTATAGGGTGAGTAAAATCAGTAAGCCATTTCTCTACTCTAGAGATCGAGTTTGGATTTACGTGAATTTTAATCATTGGGTCTTCTTAGATTTTCCAAGTCCAAGAACATAAGAGGAAGAGGTGTTCCAAGGACTCGGATGCCTGGTTGCAAGTAGGACAAGAGCATTCAGGTATGATTTTCTTCAATGCAAGTTTTCCTTAGTTGCAATTGCATTTTGTGCCACCTGCCAGAGAAAAATCCAAACTTTCGGTTGTACATTAGCTTTCCAGATTCGCAGCCATAGAGTTTTAGGTACTTGATACGAGGATGATGCATGAGATAGCTTGCTGCTTGTTATTGAGTTTCTGAGGAGATTATATGCACTTTTCATCGTGAAAATCCCATTGCTTGTTGGTTCCCATATAAGGGAGTCTTCTTTCAAATGTGTACTTAGAGGAATAGCTAGGATTGTATTAGCTATTGGCTCATAAAAAAGATTATGTATCAAGTTTATCTTCCATTGGCTTTCGGCTGAAATCAATAATTCAGAGACTTTTAATGGGACATTAATGTTGACTGGACCTCCTAAAACACCCCCTGGAAGCCATTTGTCTTCCCATATATTCACTTTTTCTCCATTGCTGATTGACCAGCAAGTTGAGTCTTTGATTACCTCTCCGCAAACTAGCAGGCTTTGCCAGCCCCACGAGGGTCTTGACCCTCTTGTAGCTTGTAGAAAGTCTCTATGGGGGAAATATATATGCTCTTCAGGACTTTTCCCCATAAAGAGTTGGGATTTAGGGTTAGCCGCCTTGATTGAAGTATTTAAGGTCTCGAAAGCCTAGACCACCCGCCTCTTTTCTCAATTTCAGAGTGTCCCAGTTCCTCCAGTGCAAGCCCTTTTTACTTTCTTGATTTTTCAACTAGAAATCTGTAATTTTTCTTTCAATTGATAGACAAATAGAGTTGGGAATTTTGAATAAAGACATGGCATACTGAGGCAAAGCCTAGACAACAATTTTGAGTAGGATCTCCTTTCCCGCCTTAGATAACAACCCTTCTTTCCGGCCTTCAAGCTTTTTGTTAACCCACTCATTAATCTAGGAGAACATGTTTCGCTTGGATTCATTGTTGTTATGAGAGACAAATTTCACGTCGAATTAATTCATTATTTTGTTGATGACGGGGAAAGAATCAATAAACATCTTTACCTAAATTTTATGATTTTGGAGAAAAGGATGATTGAACGCCGATTGATTATGACTTAAAAATGTGTTTTCTTAATAACCCGTCTGACCCATTTTTGTTCTTTACTTTATTTTTTAAGACCCATATTATATAATCACTTGATCAATATTTTATCCATTTAACTAGATATGAGTTAAAATATGGATTGGTGATCCATTTTGACAGCTCTACTCTTGGGATGTGGTCATTGATTGCTTGGTTTCGTTAGGCCAAAGGACGGTCGTGACCAATGTGATTAGACAACATCCCACGTCATGAAAAGATGTCTTAGAACCCTCTCGATGGTGGTGAATGATGAGGTGGACATGGCCTGATTTTTCATACAAGTGGAGAACATGCATTTTATTATGGGAAAATATGACAACCATGCCTTATCTGGGGGCAAAGCTTTAGTCCTTCAATGCTCTTGTCTTTTACCCAGAAGGGCCATCGCTCATAACTCTGGGCGTTCGAGTCTTAGCACTGATTAATAAAGACTTAGACCCCAATTTTGGAAGTCATGTAAGGAACCCAGTGGACTCCAATTTTGGCACATCGTGTTCATCATGACTTTCACTTATATATAGGCCTGGGTAGCCCAAGCATTGCTCTTTAACACAAAGCCCACAAGTTCCTAACATTCCACCGTGCAATACAAAATGAAGCTCTTGCCATTGCTGCTTGTACTCGTCGGTGTCTCTCTGTGTGAGGCTGGAAACATCTTAGAAGACGACGACGTGGAGTTAGAAAGACACGTTAGGATGATGAACAAGCCACCGGTTAAGAAATTCACGGTAATAATCTCTCCAACAATTAGGCAACTTTTCTGATTTTTTTTTAAGTTTTATGTCGTGCTGCTGTTTTGTATTATAATTTAAGTTTCACGCAGCCCATCGTACTTTTGACAAAATAATAATCGTGATTGATATTTTTATGTAGACCGAGGAAGGACGTATTATCGATTGCGTCGACATTAATAAACAGCCATCACTAGAACATCCTCTGTTGAAGAATCACAAAGTTCAGGTAAATATGGATCGCTAGCATACAGTATTCTCCTTGATATTCTATAATTGATTTCTTTTTCTTGTAGAGAGAACCGGCGTTACATCTAACCAGCTCTGTCCGGAGTTTTTCACGAATGAAGTTGATAAAATTTGGGTTAAGAGAACCATGTCCGATTGGATCTGTACCGATTTCTCGAGTAACAAAGGAAGATCTGATCAGAGCGAAAGCCTTACCAAGGGTGCCATCTTTAGCAGCTTCAAGGCCGGATGCTTTTTATGCTAACCAACACGTAGTCCCTCTTCCTCCCATAAAGAAATAACCATGAAAATAACTTTGACTAGGATGTTGATAATTTGCCATTTGGACTTTTTCCCTATTCTAGTAGCTCAAGCTATATGATTTCATCTTGCAGATGGTTTATTTGAGGGAAGAATCGGAGGACGATATGAAGTATGGAACTTTTGCGAGAGCATCCTCCTATAATCTAAGTGTCGCCCACGATCAATTCAGCGCACATACCATATGGATTCAAAACGGGCCTAGAGATCAAGTTAGCATGATAACACTTGGCTGGATGGTGAGTGATTCAATTTATATGTATCGACAATGTGATTCCTATTAAAAAATTGCTAAGAATCGTCTAAGTCTTGTCATCTCTCGTTTTACTAGGTTAATCCACAACTCTATGGTGATAGTCTTTCTCGGTTCTTCTTGTACTGGACGGTTAGTTTGAAGATAATCAATGAATCGTCCATGCAACGTTCCGAAAAAACCCAATGAAAATTTACATCCAAATTGCCTTTTTTGTTGATGAGCATTGTCGTGACAGGGTAATGGTCATCGTGATGGATGCTACAACTTGTTATGTCCAGGCTTTGTCCTTGTAGATAGGAGGCTGCCCCTCGACATACCCTTACCTGGTTCCACCTATGGTGGACGTCAATTTGAGCTTCCGATCCAAGTCGAACAGGTGAGCATCATTTCGAATCAAACTCCATACTGTTGTCTTCCATGAAATTTATTAAAGCGCACACGCACACTCTCTCTCTGTGATAAAACAAGGGGCAAAATTGACCTATCGTGGTAATAGCCAAAGCTTTGAAAAGAAAGTTAGATAAATTGACAAGGAATACAGGATTAAAATTTATTCAAAACTTAAATATAATTAAACTAAGGGTGGGTTTGACAGAATTTTTTTTTCAATGAATTAGTTTTCTGAATTTTTGCTCGTTTGATTTGTTAAAAATGGAAAGTCAGCAAAAAAACCTTTTAGGGTCAATGAAAATAACCAAGCTTAAAGTTACGAAAAAAGATTCCTAACTTGGAAAGAGAAAAGTATTTTTCTGGAAAATGATTTTCTATAAAATATTTTTCTATATCATGAGTTTTTCTCGAAACAAATGCACCTTAAAATAGAGTCCAAAATTGAGTTACATGTATCTTATATTAACCACAGTTAAACAAATAAGAAAGGAAACCTCGGTTTAGAAATTTTCAATTTTTGAAATTACAAAAATAAGAGCACATAAATCTTATATCAGTATCGACACAATCTACAATCTTCCTCAAATTTATTCATTGTTCAATATGCTATAATCTTTTTCTTTTCGACATACATATGAGAGAACTAAATGCCCATGGATGAGTGAACGTGTTATGTGCTCGAGTTTTCTACCCATGCCAATCACTGGTCCTACTATGAAAATTTAGTTTGTCTAAAAATCTACTCATGCCAGCTTATGTTTTTGAATTATAAAGCTATAGCTTTATTTCACCACGAATTTAGGTAAATCATATTGAATTCATTATAAAAATCTTATTGACCCATTGACTTTAATGATGTGGATCTTTTGAGTGCATCATCTACATGTTAGAGGATACCCACTATTGATGGAGACTAATTACCTATGACGCCCTTTAAAGTAGACGCATCTTACTATATAATACATCATACATTTGGACAAGCTAATAAATTCAACCCACACTATAGTTAATCTCTAAGCCGATGCAACTAATTGATTGTTCATTGGTGAACGTTTTTACAAGAAAAAATATACATCGATTGTACTTTCCTCCATTCCATCTTTGAACCAGCTCTGGATTAATCTGTAACATGACTTCATCCTGATATTTAGGTAAGTTCATACGCTAGTGATCTCTGTAACTTATAAAACATCAATCAGAGCTTAGAATGAAGGAAGTTTCCTCCAACCAAATATGGAGTAAAAGCAGTCCCCAAGAGCAAGTCTAATTTAACTGCTAAAAATATGAGTTAGATACACTCAAAGCCCAGTGCAAGCAGGAGCACCAAACTAGCACAGGAGTAAAACCGAGACTACTTTTCTCTGAATAAACCCAAATCCATATCATTTACCAAATTCTCGAAACATACCAGATGGCATATCTCCATCTCATATCGGAATGAACCCTCACATTTTTTTTGGGGTCCATTTCAAAGAAGATATCATGTGATTTCAATGAATAATTAACCTGAAACTGAGAACAATTGTGTGGCTATCTCCATAATCTAATGATTCATTTGGATTGAAGGGTTATGATACGAACTTTTAAACCGATTTTTGCTTCTTATCAGGACCGTGCAACCGGGAATTGGTGGCTGATGTTTGGCTCCCCCCCAAATAAGGTAGGTTATTGGCCAAAGGAGCTGTTTTTACATCTAGGAGAGGGTGCACAATATGTTGCTTGGGGTGGAGTTGGCAATGCCGGAAGCAATGGAGTTTGTCCTCCAATGGGTAGTGGTCACAAGCCTGATGGTGATTACACGCACGCGACATACTTTCGAGAGCTCCAATGGATTAATAAATTTGGTGTGCACTTTCGTCCGGAAGAAACATCTACATGGGTGGATAAATCGAACGTCTATGATTTGCAATACTACCGCGATTCATTGGGAAAATCATTTGGCTATTGGCTTAGTTACGGAGGTCCTGGAGGTAATTGTGGAGGATAACTAGTCTGTGAGAAGTTACTTTCAACTATTCAATAAGCAAAGTTGCATATTTATAACTCTTACCTCTTTGTCGCCAGTTATTTGCATCACTTTTAATGCCGGAGATCGAGGTTGTAGTTACTGTAATGACCCAAGCCAGGCTAGTTTCTTTGTGTCCCTTTTAGTTCTTGAGATTGGTGCTGTAGTTACAATAATAACCTGACTTAATTTAGGTGGGTCTGTGAAAATACATAAATATTAAACCACGTCTTCACCTAACGGCTTAAGGTTTTAGGACAGTTGGTGGTGGTCCTTCACAAAACTTCACATGGTATCAGAGCGGGATGTCCTGAGTTCAAATCTTACCAGGCCCTTAGTCTCCCCAAAGTCCTTCCACGCTTAGTACTAGGCAAAAAAAAAAAAAAAATACCAGACTAAGCGTGAGGAGGAGTGTGAAAGTACATAAATATTAAACCACGTCTTCACCTAACGGCTTAAACTTTTAGGACAGTTGGCGGTGGTCCTTCACAAAACTTCACAGGGTCAAGCTCTCAAAAGGAATTCTTTGAGCCACACGATGTGTAGATTATTTGAGGGTTAGTGTTGACTTATAACCTTGATTGAGACCTCTCGCCCCGGCGATCGCTCGTGGTCCTCATGGGATTGGTCATAGGCCTATTTCGTTCACGAAGAACGCATATGCTAAAGGCATTCTTGCTCCTATCCATCTGTAATGAGCATGTTTATCAATAAAAGCACTTCGAATGGTTACATAAGGTGGGGACCTTTTGGGGGTGAATATTAACTTTTGAAAAACTTGATAAGACTCTCTTCCAATCGATATGGGAATCTATAAATTCTACCATCGTAGCACTAAATCGGGAGAAATGATATTTTCGTTAATATGATGATTGTGAATGGAACGAAAGAAAAAAAGAAAAAAAATGGATGTTTCTCACATTTTGGGTTGTTTAAATTCGGATTCTTTCCTGAGATTAGGCATGGATGATCCGTCTCGCGAGCCCAAACCGGGAGCTACCTCCACCGGTGCACCCTCCTTGCCATTTAAGTTCTAAACCTTTTGTAATTTTGCCGATTCAGTCCTAAACTTTTTTTTTTGAGGTCAAATAAGTTCTAACTTTTTGCAACTTTGCCAATGAAGTCATTCCGACGGATTTTGGCCGGAAAATGTCGACGTAGCGACAACGTAGCGCGACTAGCCGTCTCTAGCGACGACGTACGTAGCGACAAACTTTTGTCCCAAATTTTTTTCTCTCTTTCTTTTTCTAAAAAAATACTTGGCATTTATTAGAAGCTACTAATATAACGGAGACTAGGGAAAGTAGTTCACAATTCACAGTTCATGTGAATTCGAAATAAATAGAATTTCAAGGGACTTTAAATTTTTTTATTTTTTAATCTTTTTTGCTTGAATATGACAAGTATAGCGTACCGCGTTTCTCATATAACACAATGACTACTGAATCATTGATTTTGTGAACTAAATACCGCGAGTATAGATTTCAGTAAGTGACTTCACCTATACCTAATGGCTCTATCTCCCGAATAGTTTTTATTTATTTATTTATTTATCGTATACATTGGACTTGTTTGAGCATAGCGTAATTTCAAAGAATTTGTGAGTTGGATTCGTTGTATGTCCCTATTTTTCATTATTATTCTAAATGTTAGTGTTAGTGAAGTAGATATACCAGTAATTTTCTTCCTAGCTTATTGCACAAATTGATTTATGAAATCATTAGTAACTAAATCCACTGGGCTCACATATGATACATATACACATTGTAATATTTGTATCTAAGCAAACTGATCCACCAAATCAGCGTATATTCATGTTTATAAATATTTTGTGTTTCATATCAATTTTACCCCCTAGCTCCGCCGCTGATTGTTGCAGATGATTTAAATGGTAATTAAGATGATAGATGAACTGCTTTTCATGAACTCATTCTACTACAATGAAAACTTAAAGGAGTTCTAATCGTTTACGGTCTCAAGAGAAAAAAAGAGAGAATAGTTTAGACTAATCAAATGAAAAAAAAAAAAGATAACATGGAAAACAAACTTAGGAAAGAAGCTGTTCTGAAAGGTACTATCTATCAGAAGCAAGACTCATGCCCCGAGTTACAAAAGTAGATACCGACTTGAAATAAATGCCAATTTCTTCAAAACTCCAGACAATATATAAATGCAAAACATTGTACGTGGTTATGGATTGGGGAATGGCGTGATTTGACGGAACATCCAACGTCATAAAAAATGTCTTTAACGCTCTCTTACAGACGTTATGCATGATGCGAACATGGCACGACTTCGAAGACAAGTGGAAAACATGCATTTTTCACAGTAAATTGTCAACCATGCCTTATTTCAAGGACAGATTTAGGCCTTCAATGCTCTCTCGTCCTTTACCCATTAAGGGCCATAACCGATAACTCTCGTAGCAATTTCCATGAATGCGGCAGTTTAAATATCGGTTAGATATAGACACGGATGGATAGTAATGAGAGGTGAAGACCATTGTGAATAGAATGGTATGTAAGGCTGTTTGCACAAAAAATTGGCCAGGTCCCTTTTGATAACTGTGAGAATAGTTGACGATTATCGTCGCAGATTTGGTCAATAGGGGTTATTGATTACAAAGGATTGAGAAAACCAAGTGAAGATTGAGTATTTGGGAGGCACTGAAACGCAGTTATCACGTTTGAATTTAAAATTACTAGTGAATAAAGCAATGAAGTTTGATTGATCTTGAGATAAGAAATGGAGCTAACTCAGCAACAGAGTGCAAGAGATTGATGTGCGGTTTTTATAGAGAACCGCTACTTGAAGAAGAAATTGTGACAACGCGAGAATGTGTAACAAAGATTCTCGAAGACACGGAGACATGGCTAAAATCGCAAAAGCACTCATCACAAACGGTTGCATTGTGGACAATGTACAAATTGATATTTACAATGTTGAACCCCAATGTACAAACATACATATTTTCTTTCAACTATCCTTCAGTTCTTGCACTGTGGTTATTCTTGCATAAGCATTATAATCATAGTTTTGTTTTTTCTGTCTCATGTTGTGTAACCTATTAAAGAAAAATAGGCCAAAGAGGAAAAGTAGATAATGGTTTAGGGAAGAGTCTGATTTCGTCAAAGAGTACAGTTGTAATCCTGTAGTAACTCAGTAAAAGCTTTTTCCCTGGATGTCATCGTTATTGCAGGCCCATAAACACTTGCTTTATCTGGGATCTCAGCTCTTTATAAAAGAATCCCTCCTTCACAAGCCGTAGCAACTTCCTATTATCACCATGGCTTTGAAACAACTAGTGTTTGTATTCGCTTTGCTTTCGGTCTACCGGTGTAGAGCTACAAATAAGTCCAAAGAAGATGACATCAAATTGGAAGAGCAACTCAAGCTTCTAAACAAGCGGTCAGTCAAGACATTCCTGGTAATGAGATAAAAGCGAGATGGAATTGTTTCATCTTGAAAACCATTTCCTATTAATAATAATACTTTGGTTTTGGTTTTTTTTTTTCCGTTGTGGAGACCGAGGAAGGAGATACTATTGATTGTGTTGATATTGACAAACAACCGGCGCTTGATCATCCTTTACTGAAGAATCACAAAATTCAGGTTAACATTATTTTACATTTCCTTAGTAATTTACTTGCAGAATGGATTGATGAACGATGTGCAAAAGTGGAATTTTTTAATCATGCTAACTTCGTATTTTCTTTCTTTTGTTTGTTTTTTTTGTTAATAGAGAAAACCCAATTTGCCTCTTGGCCACCTCTCTAAAATTTCCTCTACTAACAAGTATGTGCAATTTCGATCAAGAAAACCTTGTCCGATTGGAACAGTTCCCATGCAAAGAATCAAAAAGAAGATTTGATAAGGACGAGGTCTCTTCCTAAAATGCCTTCTTCGAATATGGTCAAAATTGAAAATGCACCTCCTTCCGGGCAACATGCACTCTCTCTCTCTCTCTCTCTCTCTCTCTCTCTCTCTCTCTCTCTCTCTCTCTCTGAATAACATATAAGTTCGATCCAATATGTGTATTTTTCAGCGAGCGCTTTTGCGCCATGATCACACTTATACCATTAAGTATGGTGCCAATGGATATATCTCTGTCTACAATTTAAGCACAGCACCGGATCAATTTAGTTCGCACAATATATGGATTGAGAGCGAACCTTTGATCATCTCAGCATGATAATTGTAGCCGGTTGGCGGGTAAGTATATTCTGTCGTACATTCATTAGATTTAGAGGAGGATTTCAACACAATTTTTTTTAATTCCAAGGCTACCTTTATGTGCTATTAAAATGTATGATGACACTTTTCGTTGTATAAAAAAATCATAATTACTGGTTCAAATTACTTGCTATGTTATTCCATAAATCTCCCATGTTCTAAATATAATTTTAATCTTATTCTCATTTTACAGCAGCTATTTAAAATTCATTTGTATGTTTTGAATTTCAAAACATTCTCTTTTTTCTTTTTAACACAATTAAATTTTTTTTCCGCTCTTTCTTTATTATCTTGAATACAAACATTTTATTTAAATGGTATCGGTAGCTACTTTCGAAATCTCGTGACCAATAATCGGTGTTTTTAGTGACAATTATATGTTGTTGTATTAGGTCCATCCGAAGCTGAATGGTGATGATCTTAGTCGACTATTTACATATTGGACGGTATCTCATCTTGATCTTTGCAAACTTCAATAAGTTCGTATAACCTTTTTTTTTCATATAGCTCGTATTATCCTGATTTCTTTTAAAAATGGGGTGTTATTGGCAACAGGGTGATGACTTTCGTGATGGTTGCTACAATACATTATGCCCAGGTTTTGTACAGGTGGATAGACGATTAACTCCCAATTCTCCAATAGCCCCGGTTTCTAAATATGGCGGACCAATATTTGAAATCAAAGTCGAAGTCTCGCAGGTGAATTTAGGTTTTCTACCTGATCAAAAGACTCGACCTATCTCGATGGTCGTTCAACAAATGAGAACCTGAACATGTACTTCTGACAAGTTTCCCTTTGTTGCTGTCGATGTCGTCACAGGACATAGGGACTGGGAACTGGTGGCTTCGCGTCGAGGATCCGCCGATCAACGTGGGCTATTGGCCGAAGGAGTTATTCGTGAACTTACACAATGGCTCACTACATGCGGCGTGGGGTGGAATTGCTAAAGAGAGTGCAAATGGGTATTGTCCGCCCATGGGAAATGGTCGGATGCCGGACGTAAATACCCATAGATCAGCTTACTTTAGAAAGATCCAATGGATGAATGCAAATGGAGAGTTTTTTCATCCTTACAGAGGGATGCCCGAGGTGGTGGACTCGCCCGATTGCTATAAGTTGCTGAATATGAAACTTACTCGTGATCCATGGGGTTATTTTTTCACCTTCGGAGGTCCAGGAGGATACTGCAGATCATGAGAGCATTCTCTTTTATGTACTTATTCAAAGTTTCGGGCATAAAAAATAAATGGTGAGTAGTAAATAAAGGTAACATATTCATAAGCGAAGTGCATGTCGAAGGTGAATTACCCTCGTTGTCTTATATAATGTTCTGATGCACGACTTGGGAGATTTTATTTCGGACATGAACAAAATTCATGTGAAGATGTTCAGAACAAAAACTCAGAAGTTGCCTTGGTGCTTATTTCTGGCCTTTCAAGTATTACCAACAAGGCAATACATTCACATGGATCAATTTCGTAATATCCTCCGCAAAGTAATTCTGAACAACTAAGTCGACTTAGAATCACTGTTCTTAATTTTGATATTGGGTTACGAAGTTTGCCGCTACTAGATCAAGAATCAGCTTACTCTAGTTTGCCTAAACACGCCCTCATCCGTGCCCTCAAAATCAATCTTGCTCAGACAATATCATATCGACTTGGCTGATTTCGTTTCGGTTTGGTCATGGGTATCTAACATTAAAGCAAAAGAACGGCTCCCTCTATTCATATGTTTTCTAAGATATACGAGCACACAATGTTATTTTTTAATTAGCAGCTTTAAGAGGAAGTAAATTTTCAACACATGACACAAACTGTCTATGTAGACCCATCGGAGAGGTGGGCCGAGATGGGTTTGGGTCAATGGTTCCCAACTTGGCCCGTCTATACTATAGTTAATGACTCATATCTAATTTATATACTAGGGGTGTGCATGGTCTGAGCTTGTCTTATTTTTCCCTGGAACTGGGAACCGAACTGATGGGATCGGTTTCTGGTCTCTAGGACTGGATCAACCAATCTTGGGACAGGGTCTAAAACAAAAAGTTGAGTTTTATAATTATTTTAAAAAAAATTCTTTTGATAAAGTTTGATAAATATTTAAACTTCAAAAATTTAAATTGGGTTCTTTTTACTTATTTTAAAATATTTATTTTTTATAAAATATAAAAATTTTAGTTAGTTTGATCGAGTTTGATTTAGCTCTTTTAGAAACTAGGAATTGGACCACCTGGACACTAATTCCACTTTTGGGAACCAAGGATCAGACCAATACTTCTAGTGTGGTTCGGTCTTTGGCTCATCCGGACAGTTCTTAGCTCTGGCGGTTCAAGTTACTCACCCTTACTAGATACCCATTTCGAGGTGAAATGCCCAAAAAGGAAGAAGACAAATAGTGGTCGGGAAGGTTATAGTAGCAAAAGCCATGGTAATTTTAATTTTATACATTGGAAAAATCTGTTTTGTCATTAATAAATTATAAAATAAAAAAGAATAACTGATAGAAAGGAAATTGATTAGTTATTTAACCTGGCATGATTCTGAATTTTTTAATACTGCTAAGGTAAATGCTTTTAAAACCTATATGTTATGCAATTTAATGAGAGTTATTTTCTAGGGGTTAAAAAATTAATATATAATTTTCAATGCAATTAAATCTAAATGGATAGTCAAAATTTATGTGTCAACGACGGAGAAATTTTTTTCTTACTAATTCGTTATTCATACAATAATCTTTTCTTTACTTTATTTATATTATTATGAATAATCGATATCACTAGTCTTGATTTTAGGTCGCTAGAGAGTCCTTCTCAAGTGATTCGGTTCAATCAAAAGGAACTAACCATTTTCATCATGGTCGGGAGGAGTCTAATTTTATAAATAAATCAAAGTACGATTGTAATATTATGGTAACTTAGCAAAATCTCTTTCTCCAGATGTCGTGATTATTGCAGGCCCAAATTTGTCCGAGAAAGCCGGTAGACTTCCTTAATCGTTTTCTTAATGGTTGGGAAGAGTCCAAATTGATAAATAAATCAGAGCACAATCGTAATCTTATATTATCTCATTAAAATCTCATTCCCTAAATGTCATAAAAATTGCGGGTCCATTTGTTTTTCTTTTTTGGGAAAACTGAAGACTTCTTGAACCACTCCCCTAAAAGTTGGGAGGATTGTAATTTGATTAATAAATCTTTGCATAGTTGTATTCTCATAGTCACTCAACCGAATGAACACCGGTTTCCTGGAAAATATTTTTCAAAAATACTATATTTTATGTGAAACGAACGGAGCCTAAATATGTTTTTTTTTTATCAATGTAAACCCCAGCTCCAACACTGATTGTTGTAGATGATTTAAATGATAATTAAGATGATAGATGAACTGCTTTTCACGAAGTCAGTCTACTACAATGAAAAGTTAAAGATTTCTGATCATTTGTGGTCTCAAAATAAATAAAAAAAGAGATCGAATAATTTAGGCTAATCAAATGAATAAAAGATGATATGGAAGACAAAATTAGGAAAGAAACTGTTCTGAAAGGTACTATCTGCCAGAAGCAATGCTCGTGCCCCGGGTTACAGAAATAGATACCAACTTGAAATAAATGCCAATTTCTTCATACTTCATACGATATAGAAATGAAAAACACTGGACGTGGTCATGGATTGGGGAAAGGCGTGATTTAGTGAACATCCAACGCCATAAAGTGTCTTTAACGCTCTCTTGCAGAAGTTATGCATGATGTGAACATGGCATGACTTCGAGGACAAGTGGAAAACATGCATTTCTCATAGTAAAATTGGCAACCATGCCTTATTTCAAGGACAGGTTTAGGCCTTCAATGCTCTTGTCTTTTACCCATTGAGGGCCATGACCGATAACTCTTATAGCAATTTCCATGAATGCTGCAGTTTAATATTGTTTAAATGTAGACGAAGATGGATGCTAATGAGAGGTGAAGGCCATTCTATGAGGTTGTTTGCACAAAAAATTGAGCAGATCGTCGATATAAGTATGTGGCTCGACATTATTAATACAAGATACGCGGGTCATTTTTTACAACCGTGAGAGTTGGTTTTTTAGAGAATCACTACTTG
Organism: Melaleuca quinquenervia; assembly: GCA_030064385.1. Lineage (NCBI taxonomy): Eukaryota > Viridiplantae > Streptophyta > Magnoliopsida > Myrtales > Myrtaceae > Melaleuca > Melaleuca quinquenervia. The sequence continues at coordinate 15,149,463 of CM057721.1, read as the reverse complement.
CAGATGAAATTGTGACGATGCGAGAATATGTAACCAAGATTCTCGTAGACATGAAGACACGGCTAAAACTGCAGAAGAACTACTCGCAGACGATTATGTTGTGAACACTACAAATATTGATATTTACAAAGTTGAACCCCAATGTATATATAAACATATTGTCTTTCAACTATCTTTCAGTCGTTGCACTGTGGTTATTCTTGCATAAGTGTTGGAATCATAGTTTTGTTTTTCCGTCTTACTTTGTGTAACCTTTTAAAGAAAATTAGGCCAAAGAGGAAAAGTAGTAAATGATTTTGGGAGGAGTCTAATTTCGTCAAAGAGTACAGTTGTAATCTTATAGCAACTCAGTAAAAGCTTTTTTCCCTCATTGTCATCATTATTGCAGGCCCAAAACGGAAAAAAGATACTTGCCGAGTTTACATATGCTTTATCTGATTCTGGGATGTAAGCTCTGTATAAAAGAATCCCTCCTTCCACAAGCCATAGCAACTTCCTGGTGTCACCATGGCTTTGAAAGAACTAGTGCTTGTATTCGTCTTGCTTTCGATCTACAGGTGTAGAGCTACAAATATATCCAAAGAGGATGACATCAAATTGGAAGAGCAACTCAAGCTTCTAAACAAGCGGTCAGTCAAGACATTCCTGGTAATGAGATAAAAGGCAGATGGAATTGTTTCATTTTGAAAACCATTTCCTATTAATAATAATACTTTGGTTTTGGTTTTTTTTTTTCCGTCGTGGAGACCGAGGAAGGAGATACTATTGATTGTGTTGATATTGACAAACAACCGGCGCTTGATCATCCTTTACTGAAGAATCACAAAATTCAGGTTAACATTATTTTACATTTCCTTAGTAATTTACTTGCAGAATGGATTGTTGAGCGATGTGCAAAAGTGGAATTTTTTAATCATGCTAACTTCGTATTTTCATTCTTTTGTTTGTTTTTTTTGTTAATAGAGAAAACCCAATTTGCCTCCTGGCCACCTCTCTAAAATTTCTGTTGGAAATTGGGAATAAAAAAGGGTGAATGAGAAATTGTTTTCGAAAACAAACCCTTAGTGGGATATGGGTCCCACATGCAAAAAGCAATCTTGTGAGTGGAAAGTGTAGAAACACTTGTCCCACATAGAATAAAAGGAAGGACTTGGAGTGCTTTATATGTGATTACACTCCTATAGAGTGTTAACTTAAAATCACAAGCACTATGCCTCGCGTGCGCGCGCAGGGGGGGGTGCAAATCCGGTTCCCGTCGAACATGAACTTGTGCGCGAGCGTGCGACCTGCGTACACGATTGCAACCCCGGATAAGTCCAGAAAGTGGGCTTAGATACAAGTCACTTTTTGCCTTCATTCTATTCTGTTACATTTTCGTGACGGCGGGATTCAGAAGGAGACGTTCTAGAAGTTTAGACTATCGACCTTCTGGAAATGATCAGAAGGTTCTGTTCAGTACCTTCTGGATGTGACCAGACACAAAACGTTCTGGACCTTCTGGAAATTGAACAGACTCAACGGGTAGAGTTTGTAACCGCCGAATTTGGATTAAATGCTGGTTTTAATCCATTGTTTTGTAACAGAAGATTGCGATTAAAGGTTATAACGGCCCATTTAAAGCCGTGTTTTAATTCCCAAACGTCTGAATTAATTCAGAAACGGTAGCTTTTATACCGAAGAGTCTTCCCACATTATGATCTTCTTTTTCATTCGTTTTTACTCGGCCGAATGCATACAGTTTTACATGTTCTTCGAAAGACAAAACAAGTGCATAGTTTTATTTTGAGAGAGGGTTCAGCGAAGGGCATTGTTCAAGTTCGCCGAAAGCTCCGAAGATATTCTCTTCGTTGCTGTCAACCGTTGTATCCTGGGAGACAGACGTCCAAGTTACCTCACGTGTACTGGAGAGATCCTCATTGTGTACTGGAGGGGACGAATCTGTTTTAAGGAAAACTGTGATTAGCACAGGCCTCGGTTTTACATATTATGTTTTCTTCTTAGCTTTGTAATTGATTCAATCTATTTGTATTTGGATCGTTCTATTGAAGTCTATTTGAATTGTATTTTATTAATCAGATTTGTGTATACCCTCCAACAATTTCCTCTACTAACAAGTATGTGCAATTTCGATCAAGAAAACCTTGTCCGATTGGAACAGTTCCTATCCAAAGAATCAAAAAAGAAGATTTGATAAGGACGAGGTCTCTTCCTAAAATGCCTTCTTCGAATATGGTCAAAATTGAAAATGCACCTCCTTCCGGGCAACATGTACTCTCTCTCTCTCTCTCTCTCTCTCTCTCTCTCTCTCTCTCTCTCTCTCTCTCTCTCTCTCTCTCTCTCTCTCTCTGTCTCTCTCTCTGAATAACATATAAGTTCAATCCAATATGTGTATTTTTCAGCGAGCGCTTTTGCGCCATGATCACACTTATACCATTAAGCATGGTGCCAATGGATATATCTCTGTCTACAATTTAAGCACAGCACCGGATCAATTTAGTTCGCACAATATATGGATTGAGAGCGAACCTCTTGATCATCTCAGCATGATTGTAGCTGGTTGGCGGGTAAGTATATTTTGTCGTACATTCATCAGATTTAGAGGAGGATTTCAACACGTTTTTTTTTTAATTCCAAGACTACCTTTATGTGCTATTAAAATGTATGATGACACTTTTCGTTGTATAAAAAAAATCATAATTACTGGTTCAAATTACTTGCTATGTTATTCCATAAATCTCCCATGTTCTAAATATAAATTTTAATCTTATTCTCATTCTACAACAGCTATTTAAAATTCATTCATATGTTTTGAATTTCAAAACATTCTCTTTTTTCTTTTTAACACAATTAAATTTTTTTCCGCAATTTCTTTATTATCTTGAATACAAACGTTTTATTTAAATGGTATCGGTAACTACTTTCGAAATCTCGTGACCAATAATCGGTGTTTTTAGTGACAATTATATGTTGTTGTATTAGGTCCATCCGAAGCTGAATGGTGATGATCTTAGTCGACTATTTACATATTGGACGGTATCTCATCTTGATCTTTGCAAACTTCAATAAGTTCGTATAACCTTTTTTTTCCTTTCATATAGCTCGTATTATCCTAATTTCTTTTAAAAATGGGGTGTTATTGGCAACAGGGTGATGGCTTTCGTGATGGTTTCTACAATACATTATGCCCAGGTTTTGTACAGGTGGATAGACGATTAACTCCCAATTCTCCAATAGTCCCGGTTTCTAAATATGGCGGACCAATATTTGAAATCAAAGTCGAAGTCTCGCAGGTGAATTTAGGTTTTCTACCTGATCAAAAGACTTGACCTATCTCGATGGTCGTTCAACAAATGAGAACCTGAACATGTACTTCTGACAAGTTTCCCTTTGTTGCTGTCGATGTCGTCACAGGACATAGGGACTGGGAACTGGTGGTTTCGCGTCGAGGATCCGCCGATCAACGTGGGCTATTGGCCGAAGGAGTTATTCGTGAACTTACACAATGGCTCACTACATGCGGCGTGGGGTGGAGTTGCTAAAGAGAGTGCAAATGGGTATTGTCCGCCCATGGGAAATGGTCGGATGCCGAACGTAAATATCCATACATCAGCTTACTTTAGAAAGATCCAATGGATGAATGCAAATGGAGAGTTTTTTCATCCTTACAGAGGGATGCCCGAGGTGGTGGACTCGCCCGATTGTTATAAGTTGCTGAATATGAAACTTACTCGTGATCCATGGGGTTATTTTTTCACCTTCGGAGGTCCAGGAGGATACTGCAGATCATGAGAGCATTCTCTTTTATGTACTTATTCAAAGTTTCGGGCATAAAAAATAAATGGTGAGTAGTAAATAAAGGTATTCATAAGCGAAGTGCATGTCGAAGGTGAATTACCCTCGTTGTCTTATATAATGTTCTGATGCACGACTTGGGAGATTTTATTTCGGACATGAACAAAATTCATGTGAAGATGTTCAGAACGAAAACTCAGAAGTTGCCTTGGTGCTTATTTCTGGTCTTTCAAGTATTGCCAACATGGCAATACATTCACATGGATCAACTTCGTAATATCCTCCGCAAAGTAATTCTGAACAACTAAGTCGACTTAGAATCACTATTCTTAATTTCAGTATTGGGTTACGAAGTTTGTCGCTACTAGATCAAGAATCAGCTTACTCAAGTTAATTTGCCTAAACACACCCTCATCCGTGCCCTCAAAATCAATCTTGCTCATATAATATCATTATCGGCGTGGCTGGTTTCATTTCGCTTTGGCCATGAGTATCTAACATTAAAGCAAAAGAACGGCTCCCTCTATTCATATGTTTTCTAAGATATACGAGCACACAATGTTATTTTTTAATTAGCAGCTTCAAGAGGAAGTAAATTTTCGACACATGGTACAAACTGTCTATGTAGACCCATCGGAGAGGTGGGCCGAGATGGGTTTGGGTCAATGGTTCCCAACTTGGCCCGTCTATAGTTAATGTAAATTTAGTGACTCATATTTGATTTAGATACTAGGGGTGTGCATGGTCCGAGCTGGTCTTATTTTTCCCTAGAATTGGAATCGGACTGATGGGATCAGTCCTTGGTCTCTAGGACTGGATTGCCCAGTCTTGGGACAGGGAAAATTCCAAAAAAGAAGTTGAGTTTTCTAATTATTTTTTTAAAATTTTCTTTTGATAAAGTTGGATAAATATTTAAACTTCAAAAATTTAAATTGGGTTCTTTTTACTTATTTTAAATATTTATTTTTAATAAAATATAAAAATTTTAATTAGTTCGATCGAGTCCGATTTAGCTCTTATAGAAACTGGGAACTGGATCACCTGGACATTGATTTTACTTTTGGGAACCGAGGATCAGACCAATACTTTTAGTATGGTTCGGTCTTTGGCCCATTCGGACAATTCTCGGTTATGGCGGTTCAAGTTGCTTAGCTTTACTAGATACTCATTTCGAGGTGAAATGCCCAAAAAGGAAGAAGACAAATAGTGGTTAGGAAGGTTATAGTAGCATAAACCATTGGAATTATAATTTTATACATTGGAAAAATCTATTTTGTCATTAATAAATTAGAAAAGAAAAAAGAATAACTAATAGAAAGGAAATTGATTAGTTATTTAACCCGGCATGATTTAAATTTTCTTAATACTGCTAAGGTAAATGCTTTTAAAACCTAGACGTTATGCAATTTAATGAGAGTTATTTTCTAGGGGTTAGAAAATTAATATATAATTTCCAATGCAATTAAATCTAAATGGATAGTCAAAATTTATGCGTCAACGATTTGGAGAAATTTTTTTCTTACTAATTCGTTATTCATACAATAATCTTTTCTTTACTTTATTTATATTATTATGAATAATCGATATCACTAGTCTTGATTTTAGGTCGCCAGAGAGTCCTTCTCAAGTGATTCGGTTCAATCAAAAGGAACTAACCATTTTCATCATGGTGGGGAGGAGTCTAATTTTACAAATAAATCAAAGTACGATTGTAATTTTATGGTAACTTAGCAAAATCTCTTTCTCCAGATGTCATGATTATTGCAGGCCCAAATTTGTCTGAGAAAGCCGGTAGACTTCCTTAATCGTTTTCTTAATGGTTGGGAAGAGTCCAAATTGATAAATAAATCAGAGCACAATCGTAATCTTATATTATTGCACGCCCAGATTTTTTTTTTGAGAAAACCAGTAGACTTTCTTAATGGTCGAGAGAAGTCTGATTTGATAGGTAAATAACGATTGTAATCTTGCAGTAACTCAAACAGTTTATAATTCCCTAAGTCTCCTGATCATCGTAGGCCCGAAATTGAAAAGTTTTGCTCATTGAATCTGAACTTGCTCTATCTGGGACCTTAGCTCTGTATACAAGACTCGAGTCTTCCTTTCCAAGCTTAGCAACTTCTTGTTATCACTATGGCTTTGAAACAAGCGGTGTTTGTATTAGTATTGCTCTCGATATATGGGTGTAGAGCTATAGATACATCCGAAGATGATGACATCGAATTGGAAGAGCAACTCAAGCTTTTAAACAAGCCGGCGACTGTGACGTTCCTGGTAATGCGATAAAGCCGGTAAAATCATTTCATCTTTCTGAACATTTTCTCGGTTATAATGTTCATGTATATGTTTTTTGAGCATGGAGACCAAGGAAGGAGATATTATTGACTGTGTCGATATTAAAAAACAACGGGCGCTCGATCATCCTTCACTCAGAAATCACAAAATTCAGGTTAACATTCTTCCACGTTCCATTGGTAATTTACTTGACAGGACAAATTGTTGAACGATGCGTCTGAGTAAAAGTTTTTATTTTGTGCTAATTGTGTACTCTCTTTCCTCTTGTGCGGTTTTTGTTCGATAGAGAAAACCCCATTTGCCTCGGCGGACCTCCTCCGAAACTCCCCCTCATACAGAGCATGTGAAAATTAAGTCAAGAAAACATTGTCCAATTGGAACGGTTCCCATTCAACGAATCAAAAAAGAAGATTTGAAGAGGATAAGGTCCCTTCCTAAAAAAAAGCCTTATGGAAGTATGTTTGCTTGTGAAAATGATCAACCTTCTGGACATGTATTCTCTCTCTCTCTCTCTCTCTCTCTCTCTCTCTCTCTCTCTCTCTCTCTCTATATGACACAAAAGGTCGATCGTTTATTTGTTTTTTTCAGTGTGTAACTTTACGGGACGATCGTGATGATGTTAGAAAGTACGGTGCCAGCGCATATATCACTGTCTACAATTTATCCTTAGCTGAAGATGAATCTAGTGAGCACAATATATGGATCTCGACTGGACCTCTGGATCGAATCAGCATGATTGTAGTTGGTTGGCACGTAAGTGTATTTTATTGTAGGTAAATAGAATTTGACGAAGGATCTCAGCCTTATTTTAAATTTTATTGCATAGAAATCAAATTTAAAGTGTCCCTATGTGTAGTTTGAATTATGATGTACAATCGAAGAAGATCACGATTACCTATTCATACTCACTATGCCACAAGTTTTCCTTAATCTGCATGTAAATTTCAATACTTTTCTTCCCGTTATACAGCAATATATCTAGTATTTACACGTGTGAACGATTTGAGTTTGAAAACATTATCTCCTTTCTTTTTATGCAATTAAATTTTTCTTTTGATCGCTCTTTCCTAGTGATATATGACGAGGACAAGCATTTTATGCAAAAGAATTGATTAGCTAACACATGAATGTAGCGATGTGTGGTTAATATTTTCATTTAACATTTTATGGTGGTGTTATATTAGGTCAATCCATCTGTGACTGGCGATTATCTTTCTCGATTGATTACATATTGGACGGTATTTCTTCTTACTTTTTGATTACAAACTTCACTGAATTCCTAAATCAATTTTTTTTTTCACTTGTATAGCTAGCTTTACCCTAACCTATGTTAAAAGTAAAGCATTATTGGTTACAGGGGGATTCTTGGCAGGATGGTTGCTTCAACACATTATGCCCGGGTTTTGTACAGGTGGATAGAACAATAGCTCCCGGTTATCCAATAACTACGGTTTCTACGCATGACGGAGTCACACATGAACTCAAAATCGAAATCTCCCAGGTGATTTCAGTCCTTCTCTATGTTCGGGAGAATCTGCCTTTATATCAGTAAATGAGAACATGGACTCGTGCTTATGATCATAGCTGCTGTCGATGTTGTCGCAGGACGTACAGACGGGGAACTGGTGGCTCCGCGCTCAGGACCCGCCGATCAACGTGGGCTACTGGCCGAAGGAGTTGTTCGTGAACTTGCAGGACGGCACACTAACGACGGCGTGGGGAGGGGTCGCCACAGAGAGCGCGAACGGGTTTTGCCCGCCCATGGGCAATGGCGAGTTGCCGGTTGATGATGCCAAGAAAGCGGCTTATTTCAGGCAGGTCGAATGGATTGATAAGAGCGGACGAGGTTCTCCTGCTCCCGACGGGATGCCCTTGGAGGTTGACGCATCACGCAGCACTTATGATCTGCTGGATCTGAAAGATAAGGGAGATCTATGGGGTTATTGTTTCACCTTCGGAGGTCCCGGAGGATATTGCAGAGCATGAGGGCATCTTTTGCACCTGCTCGCTTCCACTTCGGATGTAAATAGGCGTGTCGAAATGAATTACATGTCGGTTTCATAACTCGTATCTGATGGGTCGCGTTGTTATATGTGTTTGTATTCATTCAATAAATGAGTGGGCTTGCCTAAGTATCTCCAGCAGGAGATACCGTCCAGCGTTGTTATATGTGTTTGTTATATACCGTCCCGATTGGGAAAAAAAGGAAGAAAAGAAACACCCACGCAGAGAGGAAGAAAGGATCGACTCAAGGTCGAACCAGTCAAGAAATGTCGAGAAATGAGAGAGACATCACCAATCTTCGTAGGTGGTGGTAGGGTTTGCGGGGGACTAGGGAAGGAGCACCCTCCCCTCTCTCTCTCTCTCTCTCTCTCTCTCTCTCTCTCTCTCTCTCTCTCTCTCTAGATTTTAGAGTTCTTCTACCAGGACTGAGCATAATAAACCGCCCAACCCCTAAACCGCCTTGACCGAACTAGCCCGGCTAGACCAGTCAGGGTTAGCCCGCTTCTTCGAGATTTTGATCCGGTTCACATTTCCTAAAAAGGGAACCGGTTCTCGAGTGGTTCGGTTCTCGATTCTTAGTAGGGCGGGACCCGACCGCTCGGACCGACTATTTGTGTAACACCCCATTTTCTCTAGTTTTTCCTCTTTCTCTCTCCTCCTCTCTCTCTCTTCTACACTGGCTCCTTCTCTCTCTCCCCTTCCCTCTTCTTCTTTTTCTTTCTTTTCTCTCTCCCTCTCTTTCTCTCTTTTCCCCCGATCTCTACCGACTTGTACCTGCCCCATTTTGTTGACTTATCTCCCCTCCCTCCCTCTCTCTCTCTCTCTCTCTCTCTCTCTCACTGGCCCAAAGGCGTCCCTTCCTCCTCCATTTTTCTCTGTCTTCTTCGTTCCGTCGCCTGCATGGTCGTTGCTTGAGGGTTCTTGCTCCTGATTTTGTTCCGTTATAATTTTTTTTTCTGGTTCCATTGAAACATCGGATTAGTCAGTCTGGTCCACGGTCCTAAAAATCGGGAACCGGTCCCATGGGTCCAAATTCCAATTCCTGGTTTTGAGGCAGAACCAAACCGCCCTGAATTATGCACACCCCTATTAGATACAATCAATGCCTACTGCAAGCACAAACCAACAAATTATTATGGGCGCAAAAGAAAGACTACGTAATGGTGAACATAATTTCGAAATATTTCAAACGACACACCTCAAAATCATGGCTGAATGAAAGCTCACATTCATTTATTGATGCCGAAGAAGATATGCTGCAATATCTGACCAATTAATCTAAAATCCAGAACACTTATGTGGCTATCTATAGAACATAACATTTCATTTAGATTGATCGAGCTTTATGATTTCAATCTTTATCAAGGCAAACCAAGATTTTACGTCCATTTGCCACACACGGTTGTGGGTTGAGTTTGAATCTTTACGGAAGCATTTCCTCAAGACTTACTTGAGTCCCGTGGCTGAGATCGAGTTCTGAGCTTCCTTGGATCAGAGTGGCCTTGGATTTTGATTACGACGAGGAAAACAATCCCAATTCCCAAAGATTTTTTTACACAATATGACGATATTTTCCTTCGCGTATCCCATCTTTTTAATAGAGGTGGTAAAATGGTCAAAAACCTATATTTTAACCCATATTTAATAATATTGGTCATAAATGGGTCAACTTAAAATGTTAAGTGAATTTTAAACGGGTCACTTAACAATCTCACGGCTCATAAAAATGTTCTAAATAAGTCATACATGGAATATTTAATTAATTTTAAGTATTATTAATAAGTCATTTTAAATATTATTAATAAGTCATTTTTAGACTATGAAAATTATATTATTTTTTAAATGAAAAATTGATTATTTTTATTTTCCCTTATTTTTCCTTTTTATTTTCTCCTTTTTCCCTCTTTCTAAGTTAATTGCTAGCCAAGAGGCAAGGGATGAGCTGACTAAACTCCGGTGACTAGAAGAGGAAAAAACAAAAAAAAATGAAAAAATATTTTTTAATAATAAAAATAATTAAGATTTAAAAAAGTATCAAATAATTGTATAGTATAAAATTATTTTAACAATACACTTTTCAAAAAACCACCAAGCAAATATTCTTGAACTTGGTTAAATATGGAAGTATTTTATCAATATGGGTTGGGTATGGGTACATGTCAGGTCAGGTATGTGTCATTATATATACATTACATGAATATGAGTCAAAATGGGTTAAATGGAGGCAAATACGATTCGACCCATATTTGACCCGACCCGACCCGACCAATTCATTTGACGCCCCTACTTTCTAATTATGGATTTCTAAGTACTTAGTAGGGGCGTCAAATGGGTGGGTCAGGTTAAGATTAGTCGGGTCAATAATGATCCAACCTATATTGACCCACTTAACCCGTTTTGGCCAATTTCCATACAATATAATTTTAACAATTTATACTCGACTGATCCAAACCCGACTTGTTAAAATACTTTCATATTTAACTAAGTCCAATAAAATTGGCTTCATAATTTAAAAAAATGTATTATTAAAATAATTTCATATAACATGATTTATTTTTCTAATTTTTTCTAAAATTTAAAAATTCTTTTTGAAATTTTAATATTAATATTTTTACTTTTACCTCTTTCAGTTGTTAGATCTAGTAAGCTCATCTCTCGCCTCTTGGCCCGCGATCAACTTAAAAAGAGGGAAAAAAGGAAAAAAATATCAAATTTTTATTTTTTAAAAATTAAATGATTAGAATATTAGGATTTTTATAGTTTAAAAATGACTTGTTAATAAAATTTAAAATAATTTTTTAATAATACTTAAAATTAATTAGGTAATCCATTTTTGACCTACTTAGAACTCATTTAAGATCTAGTAGATTATTAAGTGACCAATTTAATCTTTTATGTTAATCCATTTATGATCCATATTATTCAGCATTAAGTTACGATTGTAACTTGCTCTTGTGGTCCTCTGTACAAGCATTAGTTCTCCAACCAGAGTGAGGAAAGAGGGGAAGGCAGGTCAAGCTGATGAGGGCCCAACAAAGGGAATGGGCTAGGTAGAAAGGAGAAGGGCCGAGTTAGATTGGCTATAGATGGGTTAGATATACGGGGTGTGCATGGTTCAAGCTGGTTTGATTTCCCTCGAAACCGGAAACTGGACTGATGGGATTGGTCCCCAGTCTCTAGGATCGGATTGACCAATCTCGGGATAGGGAAAATTCAAAAAAAGAGTTGAGTTTTTTTTTTAATTCATTTTTGGTAAAGTTGGGTACATATTAGAATTGTAAAAATTTAACTCGGGTTTTTTTACTTTTTTTTACATCTTTATTTTAAATAAAATATAAAAAATTTAATCAGTTCAATCTGGTCTGGTCCGGCCCTTATAGGAATCGTACCTTGTTCCACTTTTGGGAATCTGGGATCAAGCTAAAACTTCCGGTACAATTTGGTCCCCGGTCGGCCTAGACAATTCTTGGTTCGGACATTTCAAGTTACTTACCCTTACTAGATACTTGTTTCAAGGTGAAATGTAAAAAAAAAAAAAAAAGAAGACAAATCATGATTGAGAAGGTTATAATAGCAAAACCCAGTGAAATTTTAATTTTATACATTGGAAAAATCCGTTTGTCATTAATAAATTAGAAGAAGAGAAAAGAATCACTGAAAGAAAGGAAATTAATTAGTTATTCAACCAGTCCCCATTTGAATTTTTTTAAAATAATTTTAAAATTAAATAATACGAAGGTAATGCTTTAAAAACCTATATGTTATGCAATTTAATGAGAGTTATTTTCCAGTGGTTAAAAAATTAATCTCTAATTTTCAATGCAATTAAATTTAATTGGACAATTAAAATTTATGTGTCAAGGACTGGGAAATTTTTTTTCCTACTAATTCGTTATTTGGATAATGATCTTTTTTGTACTTTATTTTTTAATATGAATAATCGATATCACTAGTCTTGATTTTAGGTTGCCAGAGAGTCCTTCCAAAGTGATTTGGTTCAAGCAAAAGGAACTAACCATTTTCATCATGGTTAGGAGGAGTCTAACTTGATAAATAAATCAAAGTATAAATGTAATCTTATGGTAACTATCGAAATCTCCTTCTCCAGATGTCATGATTATTGCAGGTCCAAATTTATCTGAGAAAGCTGGTAGACTTCCTTAGTCATTTTCCTAATGGTTGGGAAGAATCCAATTTAATAAATAAATCAGAGTATAATAGTAATCTTATAATAGTTCATTAAAATTTCATTCCCTAAGGTTTCATTTCTTTCATGGAAAATATCTTCCAGAAAGATATTTTCCGGATTTTCCGTCGTTCATTTTACAGAAAATAAAATAGTTAAGAAAAATATTTTCTATTAATGGAAAAACACTTTCAAAAGTGGTGAAAATATTTTTCGCTTTTTAAAAAGTGAAAAATATTTTCTGTTTTCTTTATTCATCTTTAAATATCATGGCTACTAATAGTGTGCTCCAACCTCGCCTGAGGCTAACAAGCCAACGGCCTTTGGCAACCAGCTCTCAGCCTCTAAAGGCGAGCTCAAGACTTGTCTTGGATTGGTGAGTTCGTGGCTTATGGTGGCAAGTTGAGAGCTCGTTGGGGTCTAGTGAGGCATGTGCCAATGACCAGCCAATGTAAAACAAAAAACAAAGTATAAAAAGTTAAGTAAACAATTTTTTAATATAATTTTCCTCAAGTTTCAAATGAACATAAAAAAACATTGTCATTTTTCAGGAAAATAATTTCTAAAAACGGTACATTTTTTGTGAAATGAACGGAAGCTAAATGTCATAATTATTGTGGACCCTTTTTTTTTTTTTGGGAAAACTGGTGGACTTCTTGAACCATTCCCCTAAGAGTTGGGAGGATTGTAATTTGATTAATAAATATTAGCATAGTTGTATTCTCATAGTCACTCAACAAAATCTCCTTACCTAAATGTCATGATTATTGCATGCGATTATTTTAAAAAATTAATAGACTTCTTGAACTGCAGAGTCTAATTTGATAAATAAATCAAAGCACGGTTGTAATCTTATAATAACTTGACAAAATCTCTCTCCCTAAATGTCATGATTATTGCAGGCAATTATTTTAGAAAATCAATAGACTTTCCGAACGGCAGAGTCTAATTTGATAAATAAATCAGAGCATAGTTGTAATCTTATAATAACTCGACAAAATCTTCCTCCCTAAATGTCATATTTATTGCACGCCCACATTTTTTGTTGTTGTTGAGAAAACCAGTAGACTTTCTTAATGGTCGAGAGAAGTCTAATCTAATTATAGGTAAATCACAATTGTAATCTTGCAGTGACTCAAACAGTTTATAATTCCCTAAGTCTCATGATCATCGTAGGCCCAAAATTGAAAGTTTGCTCATTGAATCTGAACTTGCTCTATCTGGGACCCAAGCTCTGTATACAAGACTCGAGTCCTCCTTTCCAAGCTGTAGCAACTTCTTGTTATCACTATGGCTTTGAAACAAGCGGTGTTTGTATTAGTATTGCTCTCGATATATGGGTGTAGAGCTATAGATACATCCGAAGATGATGACATCGAATTGGAAGAGCAACTCAAGCTTTTAAACAAGCCGGCGACTGTGACGTTCCTGGTAATGCGATAAAGCCGGTAAAATCATTTCATCTTTATGAACATTTTCTTGGTGATAATGCTTATATATATAATTTTTGAGCATGGAGACCAAGGAAGGAGATACTATTGACTGTGTCGATATTAAAAAACAACCGGCACTTGATCATCCTTCGCTCAAGAATCACAAAATTCAGGTTAACATTCTTCTACATTCTATTAGTAAATTACTTGCAGGGCAAATTGTTGAACAATGTGTCTAAGTAAATTTTTTTTATTTTGTGCTAATTGTGTACTCTCTTTCCTCTTGTGTGGTTTTTGTTTGATAGAGAAAACCCCATTTGCCTCGGCGGACCTCCTCCAAAACTCCCCCTCGCACAGAGTATGTGCGAATTAAGTCAAGAAAACCTTGTCCAATTGGAACGGTTCCCATTCAACGAATCAAAAAAGAAGATTTGAAGAGGATAAGGTCCCTTCCTAAAAAAAGGCCTTATGCAAGTATGCTTGATAGTAGTGAAAATGATCAACCTTCTGGACATGTACTCTCTCTCTCTCTCTCTCTCTCTCTCTCTCTCTCTCTAACGCATAAGATCGATCATATATTTGTATTTTTCAGCACATAACTTTACGGGACGATCGTGATGATGTCAGAAAGTACGGTGCCAGCGCATATATCACTATCTACAATCTATCCATAGCTCAAGATGAATCTAGTGAGCACAATATATGGATTTCGACTGGACCTGTGGACCAAATCAGTATGATTGTAGCTGGTTGGCACGTAAGTGTATTTTATTGTACGTAAATCAAATTTGAAGAAGGATCTCAACCTCATTTTAAATTTTATTGCACATAAATCAAACTTAAAGTGTCCCTGTGTAGTTTGAATTATGATGTACAATCGAAGAAGACTCCAATTACTTGTTCATACTCGCTTTGTCACAAATTTTCCATAATCTGCATGTAAATTTAAATCTTTTTTTTTTCCCGTTCTACAGGAACAATTTAGTATTTACACGTGTGAATGATCTAAATTTGAAAACATTAGTTTCTTTCTTGTTATGCAATTTTTTTTTGTCACTCTTTCCTAGTGATATATGACGAAGACAAGCATTTTATATAAAAGAATTGATTAGCGGACTCATGAATGTAGCGATGTGTGGTTAATATTTTCATTTAACATATCATACGGTGTTGTATTAGGTGAATCCAGATGTGACTGGTGATTATCTTTCTCGATTGATTACATATTGGACGGTATTTCTTCTTATTTCTTACAAACTTCACTAAATTCGTAAATCAAATTTCTTTTTTTTTTCCACTTGTATAGCTAGCATTATCCTAATATATGTTAACAGTAGAGCATTATTGGTTACAGGGGGATTCTTGGCTCGATGGCTGCTTCAACACATTATGCCCGGGTTTTGTACAGGTGGATAGAGCAATAGCTCCCAATTTTCCAATAACTACGGTTTCCACGCATGATGGATTCATAATTGAACTCAAGATCGAAATCTCTCAGGTGATTTCAGTCCTTCTCCGTGATCAGGAGAATCTGACTTATATCAGTAAATGAGAACATGGACTCGTACTTACGATCGCTCCCGTCGTTGCTGTCGATGTCGTCGCAGGACGTACAGACGGGGAACTGGTGGCTCCGCGTTAATGACCCGCCGGTCAACGTGGGCTATTGGCCGAAGGAGTTGTTCGTGAATTTACAGGACGGCACATTAACGACGGCGTGGGGAGGGATCGCCACAGAAAGCGTGAACGGGTATTGCCCGCCCTTGGGCAACGGCGAGTTGCCGGATTTATTTGATGCCAAGAAAGCGGCTTATTTCAGGCAGGTCGAATGGATTGATAAGAGCGGACGAGGTTCTCCTGTTCCCGACGGGATGCCCTTGGAGGTTGACGCATCACGCAGCACTTATGATCTGCTGGATCTGAAAGATAACGGAGATCCATGGGGTTATTGTTTCACCTTCGGAGGTCCCGGAGGATATTGCAGAGCATGAGGGCATCCTTTGCACCTGCTCACTTCCACTTCGGATGCAAATAGGCGTGTCGAAATGAATTATATGTCGGTTTCGTAACTCGTATCTGATGGGTCGCGTTGTTATATGTGTTTACATTCATTCAATAAATGAGTCGGCTTGCCTAAGTATCTCCAGCAGGAGATACCGTCCAGTGTTTACTTCGTGGCTTTTCATCCCATCCATGCGGACTCGTAATGAAGAACGATGTCCATTTTCCAGTCGTGTTCGACCCTCGGCGATCGGCATGCCTCTCCATTTGACGGTCCTCCCTCGCCGTCGCCATCGGGCTGAGGTGACTCTCTCCGTCGCCAGCCCCTCTTCGTCGATACTTTCCTCATAAACGAAGTGCATTTTGAAAGTGAATCGCCAGTGTGGTCTTAAATGATGTTCTGGTGCATGACTTGGGAGATCTTTGCTCTGACAGAAATGAGATTCATGCTCTTTCCTGTTTTCAAGTGCGACCGGGTGAACGATGGCGACGCATTCGTATGGATCAGCTTCCTAATGACCTCTACAAAGCATCCTTAGAAAGCTAAACCGACTCGAACGACTGTTCTTAAGCTCGGTTCTGCCTTACAAAGTTGGTCACTGCCCGTCAAGAATCGGCTTACTTGAGTTTCCCTAAACACGCCCTCGAGTGTGCACGAAATCACATTTGGCCAGTCCATCTCATATTTGCATGGCCGGTCTGATTTCGCTGCTAGCCATGAGTACCTGAATGTTAGAGCAGAAGAACGACTTTCTTCTAAGTCTTTTCTTTTCTGTAATCATAAGCACTCGCAACATTATTTGAATTGGCACCTCCGGTGCGAGGTAAACTCTCAACGCATGGCACCAGATACGTGGGTTCACGAATGTCGAATATTCGAATTCAATCTTATTAACGATGCAAAAAAGTAATGGAAATCGTATAACGCAAGAATTTATATGGTTCGGTAGGGAGATTTTTTGTCTACCTATCTCCACGGGGAATGAGATCCATTTCACTAATTATGATGAAAAGTGTACAGTTGCTCTCTTATCCTATTTGATTTAAACCCCTAGAGACATGTTTCACTCTTAACACACACACACACACACACACACACACACACACACACACACACACACACACACATATATATATATATATATATATATCGAAACCCTACTAGTATAAAATCCAAAATTGCCCGCATAGCCTAAAATAGGAAATTTCATTGTAACAGAAAATATGAAACTTCCTCCTATAACATAATACAAGACATCAATCTCAGCAACGAAGAGTAGATAACATTGAGGGTAGTAATGACCCGACCGATCACGAAATTCATGGTGAGCAACAAAATGAATCGAGTTTCACTAAAGGCAACTTGAGTACTGTTAGACTAAGCTATACAATAGGTGAATGCATTTAAGTAAGATTGTCGTACGGCATCAAATTGATGAGGAGCGATCTGCACATGCCGCTTCCGTATTTTTCCGTTGAATCGTGGTTTTCATACCATTGAAACTTTGCTCCAAGGACGAGATTCCTCTTAAAGGGTGTATGGAGATCAGCAAAAAGCCTTTGAAATTTCCAATTTTCCTTATTACTTAGTATATGATTAAGGCCATTAATTGCTTGCGTATGGATGCATTACAAAACGAACAAAATGATAACATTTATCGCCTTATGAGGACCAAGGAAGGTGATTGACCATTCGATATTGACAAATGCTCAACATTGGATCATCAAATGTCGTTGACCAAGGAAGTCTCGGTGAGATTCAGATCCAGACAAGCAAGGGCATTCAAAAATTGCGAAGTCCAAGATCTTTGCAGCATATAGAGAAGCCCCCTTTTTTTGGGTGAAGAAAATGAGGCAAAACCCTCTAATAATTGTTACATAGTTATAGCACGTACAAAAGAAAATGGACTGTGGAGGTATGATGGACCTCTAATGTGCAATTCAACAAGTTATAGTCAAGTTAATGACATCAAGTATTTGATACCTCTAGAGAGGTGCGTAACGTAAGTCTTTATTCCAAATCTAATTTGTTTCACATTTTTTGACACTGGCTACATTCATATATTAAGGACCCAAGAGGCTAGTTTCCCCATGTGAAATCGATCGACGTTGGATTTATTACCAAGTTTCGAACAAATCAAAAGTTGCCTTTTGAATTTTGTTCTCTAGAATCAAGTTAATTTCCTTATAAATTGGCTTAAAAATCGATTGGATAAGGCCGGTTCTATCAAAAGATGTGGTTCGATTATTTTTCCCTATAATACAACGCACAATCTGTGATCGAATTCCGACCTGCCGTTACTTAGAAATGTGACCAGGGCGGAAGTGTTCGGGCCGGCACGGTCCGTTGTCCCGCCGTACTCACACTTCGCCGGAAAAGAAAAGACAGCATCAGACAAAGCCAGTCGAAGGTTGCCAACTGTCGCCTGTCGTGTGGATATTACAACACGGGAGGGAGGGAGAGACAAAACCCAAAAGACAAACCTGTGGCGCTTCGAAATTCCACGTGGGCGGCTGCTTCAAGCTCACATTCTCCGACGTGTCGCTCCGTCATTGGGTGCACGGATATCCAAGTCTTATCAGTCGCTTGTTCCATCGAAAGCCCACTGATCAATCAAACCGCAAAGAGAACCGCCTTTGCGGGTCCCGCAACATATCCCACCCCTCTCTACGCCGTCCGTTCTTCTCTGTAGAATCCAACGGCGCAAAACCCCTCAACGACCTTCTCTCTCTCTCTCTCTCGCTCTTGAAAAATCCGAACGCCAAATAAGAAAACGAACGGTCAATCCGGCCACAGCGAGCGAGCTGTGCACTCCGATTCGGAGGTCCGAATAGACGGCCAGGACCCGAGACGGAGCGCTTGACGAGCCGCGCGTAGCCGCCGGACATGGAGCTGTCCCTACCTTCTCTGTCCCCGAGCACTTCGGCAGCTTCGCTAGCGTCCTCCTCTAGCAGAGCTTCGAAGCTCTACGGTCATGGCGGGAGGAGGAGGCGAGCGAGCTTCGGCGAAGCTCGGCCTCAAACTCGGGTACGTTGCGTCAAGTCCTCCGCCGAGAGGACCGGCGACGGGATCGAAGTGAACCGCGAGCGAGAGGGCGCGGGGGGAGGACGTCTCGCGGGTCCTGCCATGGAGGTGACCACATTTGATCGCAGCTTCGGCGATTCGGAGTTCCCGATTTGGGAGAAGATCGGTGCTGTTGTACGGCTCAGTTACGGAATCGGTTCGTGCAGTTGCTTCCCCTTTTTTTTTTTTTTTTTTTTTTTTTGCGATTGTCTTGTTTCCCGTCGCTCTTGTTCGTCATTTGCCTTCTACTTTTCCTTAGTTAATACGGTGCTTGATGAACAGTGAAGATTTACAAGACTTGTAGGTGATGAATTTCGAGATTTAAACTTAGTAGAAGTAGCTGAATCGTTGAAATCAGAAAGTCGACTTGGGTCGTGTCTTACCTGTGAAACGGTTGGTCTTGAGAGTTGGTACCGTCGCCGAAACTTTTGTAGTGTGTTTCTCCCCATGCACGGGAAATTTGCAGTTCTCTATGTTCCCGCAACTTTTTCGACTACTTTAGGACAGCATCTGCGTTTGTAGGAATGATTGGTTTCGTTTTTGCAAGGGTACAGCGTAAAGACTAAAGGCGCTTTTGATGATGGTTCTCGCCTTTTTCCCGTTTTCTTCATGTTCCCATGTGAATTTGCTGTCTCAGGTATATACGGGGCAATGGCGTTAGCTGGGAGATTTGTTTGCTCGTTTACGGGGGTTGATTGCATGGGAGGTTTCCATCCTTCGCTAGACGCGATCCTTGAAGGGCTTGGATACGCCGCGCCTCCGATCATGGCTCTTCTGTTTATACTAGATGTATGTGCATCTGTTCTAGTGCTATTTGTATCAATTCATGTTTTAGATGAATTAAATTTTTACAATTGATTCTTCCCTGTGGCCCTTAAAATTTCGAATTTTGTGCATGAGGTGCAACTACGGGAACTTTGAAGCTTTAGTTTTCATTAGCAAATGCTAGCTTTAGATGCATGCTTTGAGTCTGGGGACTTGTCTTCACAAGGTAATTGTTCTTCCAGGACGAAGTAGTGAAGTTGTCACCTCATGCTCGGGCCATAAGAGACGTGGAAGATGAAGAGCTCTGGAGCTTCTTCTATGGGATGTCACCGTTGCAGGTAAAGTGATCTTGTCCTATGCCTGCTTTGTCCTGTGTTTATTCGTGTTTTCAAACTTGGTTAACTTTTGAAGTAAGGTAAGCAACTTTTTTAGTCTGATGTATCTTAAATTCTTGATTTTGCAGTTCATACTAATTGTCGCGGCTAGCTCAGTTGGGGAGGAGCTTTTCTACAGAGCTGCAATTCAGGTATGTTCGTATGGAAAAATGTCATTCGGGCTTTGCGTGTGGATTTAGTTCGATAATCTCTATCTCTCTCCATCATTTTATTTTTGTATTGGAGATTCATGATGTCTTGAACCTTCTGGTACGCAATATAGATTAGTATTGATGTAACAGAGGAAACATGGTTCTTCGACGAAGAAGAGGCGGCTGATTCTTTTATCGCCACATGTTGTGACTGTGTGTCTGCTTCACGTTACAGGGAGCACTGGCCGATATGTTCTTGAGGGGCACTGATTTGGTCAGCGACGCCAAAGGGATCGCTTCTCTGGTATAAATTTCATCTACTGGTTCCTATCTTTCTGCAGACAACACTTGACTCATTTCCATTTGTTATTGTGCAGACTGGAGTGCTACCACCTTTTGTCCCATTTGCTCAGGCGTTTGCAGCGGTTATTACGGCCGCGCTAACGGGTTCTCTGTATTACGTGGCTGCCTCCCCAAAAGGTACGTATTGGTGTTGCGAGTCATGGCAAAGCTCGTCTTGGTTCTTTTGGTCGAAATACTGACAAACATTTTTATGCTTCTGTAGATCCAACATACGTAGTTGCTCCAGTTTTACAATCTCGCTTGGGTCGTGAAAATCTGAAAAAGCTCTTTGCAGGTGCTTACTCAAATATCATGTCTTGAATATACTTTGCTTTCTTTATTTCGATTAAGATCATGCCCTTATCAGTGTATGACAGTCCAGACACGGAAACATACTGTGAAGTAGCAATAGACAACATGACTCTCGGTTGTGATATATTTGTCGTACTATTCTGATGGGCCCTCAATTTAGTTAGAAACGCTGATTGCATCCTGATCCTACTTCTGTGGTTATGACTTATCTTATGGATGTCACAAAAGAACCACGCAATACGTCCCTCCTCTTGATCTGGAACTTCTGGGAAAGCAATACGTAACCTTTCCTAGATGACTACTGACATTCATTAATCGGCCTCCTTGTTGATCCACCTTTTATTATGTGACAGCCTGGTATGAAAGGAGGCAAATGAAGAAAATCTACTCTCCTCTTCTCGAAGGACTTCTAGCTCTCTACCTTGGGTTTGAGTGGATTCAGGTAACTAGCTGTTCGCTTAAAAGGCACCTATTTGAGCACTATACTTATTTCGCATGCTATAAATAAGACCTACGGATTGCTTGACTTTAAATCTCGATGCCCATGTGACAGACAAACAACATCCTTGCCCCCATGATAACACATGGCATTTATTCTGCGGTAATACTCGGACATGGCCTTTGGAAGATTCACGACCACCGGAGAAGACTACGCCAACGAATCCAGCAGCTTCGAGAGGGAAACAATTCAAAATGAACACCGAATCTGCATAAACATAGCTCGGCATGCCGGGAACTTGTACATTACATAGAGTTGATTATTGTCCGGTATAGCAGCAAGATGTAATTTTAGTAGAATAGCCTTATACATCAACAATATATAAGAGAAATTCAAAGCCATATACATGATATAATACGAGGCCCCCTTTTAAGGAATTACTTTGGTAGCTTGCTGGTTGCTAGACAGAATAGCATGCTTTGTGATATTATCAGTGAATGCAAAAGTTGTCTCATCTGAAGAAACAAAGTGAGAGATTGCAGGACATATTATTAAGCGACATAACCTCATAATTTCCAAGTTCATTTAAGTGAAACAGACAGTGCATAGCAATATAGGGAAGCAAAACCCTATTTGACAACTCTCCATATCGACTAACAAGCTCTTTCATTTACTCATCAAGAAAAAGAAAAGAAACCTCTGAGGAATATTTTGTTGTCATTTGACTAAATTCTTATAGGCGATAATCAGACAGTATGATCTTTTTATGTCTTCATCTCGAGAGTCAATCCTCTAATTGGCTGATGACACTGACAAACACCCGGTAACCTTGGCTCATATCAGTGAAGAGGCAATACTCGTTCTTTGCATGGTATGTTGCCATTAGGCCTGTATTGACAAGCAACAGCATCTAATCAGCTCTTATGATAGAATGTTATCTTGCGAAAGGGAGGTTACAATAAATAAATGAATAGAAAGTACCAGAAAGTCTTATCTTAACTACAACCAAGAATTGTGGCAGGAAAAAAAAAAGGCTAAAATCTCAAATAATGATGACACATAAATATCATACCATATCCTGCAGTTTGAACGTCAAAGCCTTCATCCTATGACACGACAACATCTGATTAGGTACTGAAAGGAGTAAGAGAGATTAACGGAACCATAGGAAGATAAAAAGTAGTTACCTGCAGTTCCCTGATGAGAGGCAGGCTTCCGGTTATTGAGTAAGGCTTCACATGGCCCACAACCTCTTCGGTTGCTTTGCATAATACATGATAGCCACGTGAATTAAGATCACAAGCAACCCCCGAATTTGGCTCATCAAAACTTATTCTAAGGCTGCAGAAGATGGAACCATCAGCGAGTCAACAAATTTTAAGCATGCCAAAAACTGTCAGAAGTACGGGGACGCTGTGCGTTCATGTGTGTGTGTGTGTGTGTGTGTGTGTGTGAGAGAGAGAGAGAGAGAGAGAGAGAGAGAGAGAGAGAGAGAGAGAGAGAGAGAGAGACCTTCCACTCAGGTTCTCATCAGGTAAGACATACTTTGACACCGGGCCCCTTGAATCTAATTTCTCTATGTTAACATTTATATCATCTACATATTCCTCCAGCTTCTTCACAACATCTGTTACACTGTATAGAACATCAGTCAGACAACATCTCCAAGTACCTTTGGGTGAGGGAAGAGAAAATAAAATAAAATTCCAGAGACATAGTTGCAAGAGATTTTAAGGGGGAGATTGAGAGCTTGAGTTACAGCAGCTCACTTGTAGAATGGCGTCAATCTGCAAAATAGAGATTGTAAATGGCGATTAAGTGTAAAAACCATCAAGCATATGCATCAAAGGAGTTCAAGGCTGCTTCCCAACCTGACATCTCCACAAATCATGCACTCAGCTGGAATTTGATTGATTCCGCCCCCAGGATCTTTGAAACAGGAAAAATATGATTTAGCTGCCAATTCTAGTTTTACTCAAAATCGTAACTTGCACTGTCGTAACTTACAAGACCACTGGGTTGGTTTCATTGTTGACGGAGTAGCAAATCCATAGACCTGCTCCTTGGGATGTGGAGGAAAATCATTGTAAAACCTTGTCTGAATCTCTTTCAGTGCCTCCATGGCCAGCTCCAGAGGATTTATAGCCTGTTATATCCGAGAGGACAAAAGCACGTTAATTTTCAAGTTTTACCATCTAACAATGATTTATCATCTGATGAAACCTCACTATGCCTTATTGTAGCCACTAGCCAGTGTCCTTTCTTTTGAGTTATTATCATACTGCTTAACATTATGTTTAGCCTCTAGCCAGTGTCCCTTTCATTTGAGTCATCATCCATACTGCTAAACATTCTGTTGTTTAAATTTACTAGTAATCCACTTGGAGCAGAATAACAATTGATCCATCACATAGTGCAGCAGTGAATTATGTTGACCAAGCATCTTCTTTGGAATGAACAAGCACACAGAAAGCAGAAGCTGCAGACTGCAGAGTGTAATGTAAATGTCGTTCACCCAAAAAAGTGGAACCTCAAATTATGAACAACATGAACCTCAAGCAAATTTTTCATAAGGTCATTGTGAAGAAACAGAATATTCTTTTTCCAGGGTCTCAATATGATAGTATATTCAACTAAGATGGTCCATAAACCAACAGTTGCATGCGAGGAATTTTAAATTCAAACCTTGTGCGCTAAACCACTGTGGAAAAGCTTTCCTGTAACTTTGAGTTTCCAAGGAATCATACCACCGGTACCAATGCAAGGTTGTTTATCAGCAGTGTCGATCCAAAATCTAAGTGGAAATCAAAGAACTGGCTAAAATTTCACAAATTTCAAATGAACATGAGCAATAATAACATATGGCTCGCATTTCTATCTGACAGTCAAATAGAAAATTCATAAGATTGCTCATGTGAACAATCCGTAAAGATTTCTCACCAGAACTTGCAGTGAATCCATATTTAGCAGAAATACCGACAAAGGTAAGGTCCAGTCAAATTGGGGGAGAATACTTACAGAGGGCCTTCCTTCAGCTTATTTAGCAATCCATCTTTCACGAGAGCATCCACACCCACGCCTGGAATGGAAGAATTTTCTTCACTAGCAATGAAAACAGCAACTACAGTTGATTTCAGTTTGGGCTTTGTCTCCCCCAACCTCTTCATAAGTTCGGTTACCAGGGCAACGTGTCCCAAACAATCCGTCGTTCCACGACCACGGAGTTTATCCCCATCAATGCTCAACGAGAAAGGATCAAACTCCTGAAGATTTGATCATTTATGCCATTATTAAATCATAGAAAATCCACACACTTCCCGTAATAAAAGAGCTGACGTCAATTACTCAAAAGCTACCAATCAGCTCACTCAAATAGGTTCTGCTTCAACTGAAATGACAAGCTCAAGTGTGGAAAGTAAAAGAAGCAATACAAACATTGTGTTTCCCAAAGGATGGACCAGCTCTGACTAATTCATAATGATTACAAACGAAATTGGGAACGGCAAACAATTCTAAGGTACACAACAAAGAGAAAAGGAAACATCAGCTGGACAGAAGCAGCTAGCTAGTATAACGCCAGCAACAATAAAAAAGCAAACTACTGACAATTAATTGATCACAGACAGATAATGCGTAAAAATTCGGATTGGCAAATAACAATGAATCTAAAACCTCGTCCTCAGTCCAAATCTGATCAAATTCCCAGATACATTCAGCCAAAACCCAACAGTAAAACTCAAAAACGACCGAAATTGCCACTCTAAACTTAAGCTCAACATCTCACCAAGTCACCAGGATGGATTGCGACACATCTATGTCCATTCCAACGAAAGATTGAATTTTGATAAAAACCCGACCCAGTTCAGAGAACTATTAAACAAGGCATTGAATTGCTCAACCGCCAAAAGCTCAATTTTCAAAAGAAAGGCTGAAAATTAATATGTAAAAATTCGGAATCATTACCCAGTCACTAGGATTAGCCGTGACAACATCCATATGCATCCCAACGAAGGACAAGATCTTCCCGGGCACGGTCCCCGGGTACTCCACGATGAGGTTGCCTCTGTTGGGGTGGTAGCTGACGTGGCTAACCACCAGGGGACCGCCGCCGGTGGAGGTGCTAAGGGGTAGGAGGGAGTCCAGGACGTGCTTGACGATCCTGTCCTCCTGAGGAATCAAATCGGGAGGGTTGTTCTGGACGTGCCGGGCCTCCCCGATGAGCTTCGAGAGGAGGGTCGTGAACGACTCCCGGTCGAGATCCCCCAGCGTCGCCTTCACATCGGCGCAAGAATCCATGATATCGAGAGAGAGAGAGAGAGACAGAGAGAAGGGTGGCGCCGAAGAAGCTGAAACCTTTGACTATGAGAGCGGACGAGGAAGTGTCGATACGATATGAAGCGATCCTCTTCTCCCTTTAATAAACGTCCTCCTTCTCTATTTCAAGAACCGGTTTCTTTTGTCAGCCGCCATCGTCAGAAATGCTGTTTCCTAGGAATTAAGAATATGTTATTGCGCAGACCAATAGTGAAAGGAGATGTTCCATTCGGATGATTCCTATTATCACAATCCACGTTAATCAAGCATTTGATACTTCGCCGATAGTCACATATCCTGATTTTGCATTCCTAGAGTTCATGTAAAAGGAATAAGAATGTAATTCAGTCTGTCCGATTCTCAAAATTATGAATCGATACCAGGGTACTCGATTTAATAACCTAATTATGCCTTGACTTTATTTTCGAGTGTCTTTTCATTTCTAGCTCTCTCTCTCTCTCTCTTTCTTTTTTTTTTTTTTCGAGACTTTGCAGGACTTGCAATTTGGGTTTGAGCTCTCATGAAACTTATAAGAAGACGAAAAGCGAAAGCGAAAGCAAAAGCAAAAGATGATCCAGAAGATTGGGCCAGCCCATAAAGCACATAGCCCAGTCTCATCTGAAAGGGCCGAATCCGAGTTCGAGGGAGTTGGGCTCGATAAAGATTGTGTCTTTCTAGGGAAAAGGGAAAATTCCATATCGCCCCCCAGACTGATGCATCCATGCTTATTTTAAGAAAAAAGTTATCTTTTTGTGTTACAAATTGGCTTGAAATGGGTTGTTCTCAGGCTAAAGAATGGGGAAAAGTGCTCATAAATATGCTATTCTGCTTTTGCATGGATGATCATGAGAGATTGAATGAATATATCATAGGTAGAGTGATTTCCCTTCTCCTGGCTTTTCAAGTTCTAATGCGATGGGATGCAAAGAAGAACTGAGAGAAATCATTAGAAGTGCAGAGAGACAGACTAAAGCACCCCCTCCTGGAGATCACCATCGTCACCTTAAGGAGTGAGGTCGGTGCTGGTGTTTGCAGCAGCGGCGACTCTAGATGTGGGGAGGCAAAGACCTTCATTCTCATTTGTGTTCTCTCTATTATACATGCCTAGCGATGCCTCACCCAAGCACGATGATCATAACGACTATCGTCTCCTCTTTCTCTCTCTGTGGCCTGGTGGAGGTGGTGGTGGTCGCCGCCGCTGCCGCCGTCTCCGTAATTCCTCGTCTCTTATTATCTCGTAGAATTGATTTGGGTCTTGACATCCCTTTTTGTCGACCAAAGGGGGCTATTGGACATCTTCCCTTTTTCAATAATGTAAAATATAAAAAAACTTTAAGGCAGGAATATTCTAATTATCTCCAACTAAGTCATACTTGTATGTTACCCAGTTATCGTCGTGAATGATTATAAGTTTTGAAATTGCAATCTCTAATTGTATAATGCATCATTGTTCACACACGTCTTGGGTTCATCCTCGATCTTACAATTGATGCTCAAAGTATACATACCATAGTTTATGTAAAATACAATATCGATTTCATCTAGTGATCTAATAACATATTCACTCACATTTCAGGACAATAGAGTTCATCTTATAATGGGAGTCTCGATGATAATCTTAAGAGCATGAAACCCCATGAGGTGTTTAAGAGGAAGACTAATGGAGATTCGGGACAAGTTACGCTTTCTTACTACACAGGCCTTTTCTCTTGACTATTAGATGGCATTGCATTTTAGTCTTTGTTACCATCAATTTGCATCTTAATCATTTCATGGTATCAGAACTGACAACTGACTGCAACATGTCTTCAAGATAAGATATTTCAAAGTCCAATTGGTCATGGGATAAATCCATTGGTTTTGGCTCGTTACGCTTGTAGTCATCTAATGCTTGATGGGTTGCATCTCCAATGGCTTGATTATGCATGCAAATACGTAGCTCTATATTTTTTAAATTCGGATCCTCTAAAGTTCTTGATATTCATTCTCCATAAGTTCTACTGAAATTGCAGCAAAAAAATCTCTACAATTAAGCAATAGGATAAGGACACTTAATTTTTCATGTTGGTCCTGAGAAGTAATGTTTCCATTATCTATTAAAGATTGTAGTGGATGGACTTTAAGATTTGGAGATTTGCACTTCAATTTAATAGATAATAATTTCTGCCAATAAGCAAAGGGCCAAGTCATTCAAGAACTTCTGCAAAATGCTAAAGATAATGTTTCGGAAAACCTTCAATAAGAAAAGCCGTGATGGTCCTATGGACAATGGCCAAAGGGCATTCAATTACTATGTTATACTTGCAAAACAAATACTGATATAACCATTTTAATTATACTGGAGAATTAGTGATACTGAATGTGAAGAGATGGATGAACAGGCGGCGTATATTGATCCAAAGTTCTAAGATTTAAACCTCCCTATGGTCTGAATATCTTCAGTAGGCAATCCTTAATGAGAGGTCTGGGTCCAAAAAGAACAAGTTGAAGTATCTAAGGTGGCACATCTCCTCGGAGGCTGGGTGGATCCATGGCCAATCTGGCAACCGCTTGGTGAATGGATGCTAATGTGAACATTTAGGAGGATAAAACTTATTTAGGTCACGATGGAAAATCTGCAACAAAATTTTTCTCACCTGTGCTTTCTTTGGTTTTGAAAGATAGACATTTACTGTCTTTAGCTTTTACCAAAATAGATTTATATAAATCTATGAAATTGTTATTTTCTATAGTTTTTTTTCGAAAATAGATTTCCAAGTATTTGGAAGTTTCTGGAAGTAGAATCTATACCAAGCAAGTGCACAAGTAATTCGAGTTTTCTAGGAGTTACGTGCCCCAACTTTATTAAACTACTCAAATTTTATTTTATTGGATTCTAATTCAAGCCGCGTAATCTAGAAGATCAAATCAAATCATTCAAAAGTAAAAATATACATTTGTTAATAGTCACACTTTGAAGAAAAGAATGAGATCAAAGCCCAAGTTCAAATCGGAATATATCATTAATAACAACTTAGTCAAGTTCAAACCCTTTCTATAATGAGTCCAGCTCAAGTTCCAAAAATCAAGTGATCTCAAAGAATAAAACTATGAATTGCCTCTGAATCGAATGAAAGCAGTTATGATAAGCTGAGCAAGTCATCTGAAAGAAATCTTGAAGTTTGTCTAGTTTGTCTGGAAGTGGGTATCTTCACAAAGGTTTTAGCGGAAAACAACACAAAACAGGGCTTTTCAGTAGATAATATACGCTTCCAGGTATGAACGTGCCGCGGCTAAGTGAAACATTTTAAAGGAGATATATGTACGACAGCAATCTTTTTTCAAGAAGAAATACAAGAGCGCGTCGATCTGTGCAAGAAAGAGACGTGAGTTTTTCTATTTTGAAACACAGATAATGTCATCATCATGATCATGAAGTGTGTGCAAGAACTGTCGCTATACCAGTTAGCGATCACGGGGGGGCGGGGGAGAGAGAGAGAGAGAGGAAGAACAAGAAGAGACAAAGCCTTACATTCACACACACACACACACACAGAGTAAGGATAAGAGGAAGGAAATTGTTACAGATTTTGGGGGTGACCCATGAGCACTGACCACGACTCAACCTCAAAAAATCAAGCAACCACACAACCCGACTTCTCTCCCTCACTTCCCCACTCTCTCTCTCTCCTCTGCTTACTTTTAAATTATCCAAATCTTGGTCGATCTGTGTTCGAACCCACGCACAGTAATTAGGAGACCAAAGAAAAACCATACAAGGTGCTGATTAGGGTTTCTGTTTACTGGGTTCTCATCTATCTACACTATTTGAGAGATCACTGTTTCATTAGACTGGCTGAGTGATTCTACCCAAAAATTAAACTGAAAATGTTAAAGTGAGAATATACTTGTGAATCAAGTGGCGTGCTTATTCAAGTTTGTTAAAAATTATAACATTACCCAATTTATGCCAGCCCACTGTGTAAGAATTTCCAACATTACCTGTGTGAAGCAAGCGGCCTATAAAAGATTAAATCCTGCAACAAAGCATGTGCGGTTATATTCACATTCTCACGGGACTACGTATTTGTGAAGAAATATAACACATTGGAACTGGGTTAAAAGGTTTAATACCCCAAAAAAAATCTTATTTGTAGAACTAAAATATATCAATTGTGCATAAAAACTTTTGTAAATGTCTTTTTACCATTTTTATCGAATTCTCATGCTTCATCGACGGACACTACTATGATACTAAACTTTCTTCACCGAAGAAAGTGAAGAGAAACCAAGTTCGTCAACGCCCCTTAAATTGAACTAAACCTTGTGTGATTTCTGCCTAAAACATGAAGAATCAACGCAATGTTTTGAGGGTGCACTTTCCCCTGTCTTATATCTTTTAGTTGGACTGTGACAAGTATTTGAGAGGAAAAATGACACACATAGTTCATAAATTTTATTTTAAGGTACAAAGTGATTTCTAGATTTTTAATTTCTTTAATGTGGTTTTGCGAACTTTAGTCCAAATTGCAATATGATCCATAAACTTTAAAATTGTCAAATATGGTCTTTGGACTTTCATACATGTCTAATTTAGTCCTTATTTTATATGAAAATGTTCAATTTGGTAACTTAAATTAGTGGAAGAGCAATTGACCATTTTCAAATAAATCAGAGGCCATGGACCATATTGAACAAAGTAAAGTTCGAAGATTGCATTGTGCATTAGAGTAAAATTCATGGACTAAATTGGCCAAATTAAAAGTTCAAAGCCCATATTATGCATTAGATAAAAGTTAGTTCATGAAATATTAGCATTGTCATCATTATTTGAGAAGCTTATTCCTAGAACTCTCCAAAATTAATGAGCTTAACAAAGTTCAAGAGGAAAATTTCAAAGGTTGTTCTTGATTGAGAGCTATGTGGCAATGTAATAGAAGAGTATATAGACAGCTCATGATCCTCAGGAATGCTTGCATCTATCTCATTCACAAGAGAAAGGATGGAAGCAATAGTAAGGACAGGAGGGGGGTTTGGGGGATGGGGGGGAAGGCGGGGGGACCGAAGGCACTGTGTGTCCTGACAAGAACATTAGTTTTTGCAGGACCTACAGCTATGTTCGCCGTCCAACCTACTGATCTCGGTACTGTGCTAAATTTTGACGTAGTTAAAAGGCGCTTGTGGATGAGCTACTTCAAACTTTGAGGGACCAATTTATGGTGTCTTCTTCACAGATATGGCATTGTGGACGAGCATTTCTTAGGAAAGCAACTCCTCATAGTGGTTACCTCTGTTTACAAATAAAAAAAAAATGGACTACTTCATAAGGTGAATAGAGAATGAACAAATTTCGGAATATCATTTCCTATCTTGCTCTTTGCATGTTCATATAATAAAACACGTATATAAATATACATATATATATGTTTGAAAATGAATAACATGCATTTTCCTTAACATCAATTATGAAATCAAGATCAATATTTTCGTGCCTCAAAGTTATATACTAGATGAAGCACGTCATGGAAAATGAAACAATATGACATGACAAGTGTCATCAAGGTGTGAGGCCTCGAATAACATGTGGTTTCTAACAGTTTTCTATAGTAAAAAATGAGATGATAATTAACTGAATTACACGCTAAGTGGGAAAACTTATTCTTAAGTTGTGTTTGTGCAATTGGCATTAACACAGAAGAGACGTCTTTCTTGTGCAATGACATAGTTGCGTATCGAAACGTTTAAGATAGGTTATTTAGATGGGAATGCCATCATCAGACTTTGAGACCTTCAGAAAAAGCATCGTACGCCAATGGTAACCTTTTGTGTTTCATCACCATTGCACGAGCAACTGTGACGAAATCTTACTTCATCGCCATTGCACCACCTGAGCAGAGCTCTTTTTTAAGCTTCCGACGCCGCCTAGTGGAGGCGGAGACAACAAGCGGTACAGCTGCTAGACAGAATGATGTTCAATCTATGCCCTCATCTATTTGCAAGTGAATACGAACAATCATTTTAAAGAGGAAAGTAAGAAGATATAAATTTGCACCATACATTTATATGTGAACTCAGCTCATGAAAGATTTTGTTTAATTACTAAAGGTCACTGCTTATTTAATATTGTAACACATCAGATTTGAACTTTCGTATGGCCCTTGAAATAACGAAAGATTATACACTTCACGGGCACCTAATATCTTTGTCTATCTTGACAAGGAAAATAAAACATGTAGGCCCCAAGGGAGAGTAACTAGTCATGCATGGACCATTTGCACGACAGCAGACATGTTGTTCTCCATCATGAATGCTGCAAAGATTTCGAGATCTTTGTTTCTTTCCTGAAAGTAAAAGGACAACATAAGTTAACCTTTGCATTTACACATCTGACCGGAGGAGGAATGTTGGCTCTCATGTGGAAAAAAGGGTCCAAAAAATATCACAGTTTCATTGAAGCAGCGGATTTGCAGGAACTACATATAACCATGTGCAAAGCCCTAAGTGTCCAAGATAAACGACATGAAGAAAGCTGTTTGCGCTCTGCTCTGCAGTGACTGAAAAAGGAACTGGAAAAAAAGATACAAATAGAAAAACAAAGAAGCACTTAAAAGTATCCAGAAAATCTTTTTTGATCAGGTAAGTTCGTGTCCTGCTAAATGACAGACGGAGATGCTCTTGTTGAATGTTTCTATAAGATCTAAGGGAAGGGGATCAAAATTTGATGTGGGCATGTTCCTGCTCATCTCTTTCTTGTGTGTTTATTCATTTAAGCCTATATGTGCGGGCGCATTTATGTACTCTAGCAAACGTGCACGTCTTGGGTGTGGGAAGCAAAATTGGCGAATTTGGCAAAATATATATATATATATATATATATATATATATATATATCAAATGAGCACAGTAAGATTTTAAAACTGGAAAAATCTAAATCAATTCTACAGGTACAAGAAATTTTAGGAATGATCTCTCACGGTTTTATCGATCTTAAAATAGTTGGTGAAAATTGAGTTCCAAAGTTTTCAAAAGTACTATTAAGTCCTAAAAACTTGTCTAATTAGTGCAATTATGTCTTTTCCATTAACTTCATCCAATTTATTTAACGAAAAATATTGACGTGATTTTTTATATTGCTTTCTCTATTCTATGTGGCACTAACATGACCAAGAGAACATTGTTTGTTTTGGTCCTAATCTATTCTTTTTCATTACAAAAAAGAAAATATTCAAAAATACAAAAGGTTCAAAAAAGAAAATTTTTAAAAAATACAGAATATATAAGAAGCTTAGCTCGTTCGACAAGGATTATTAGCCCCTAGCTGAGGCCTAGCGATCCTCACTAAACATTTCCCTACCATTGCTGGCTCTTCCAAACGATGGTGGTGCAACAATGAGGGCTTCAGCCCTCATTTGAGTTGACTCAGATAATTTGACGTATGTCAAAGCAAAAAAAAAAAAAAAAATCCCCCTATTAATGGGGGCCGTCCAATCTAAAATCGGATGGCCCTCAAGTCACGTTACCTGTTGTCAAAGTAGGTAATCTGGATTTCATTTGAGTTTCCCCATTTTTTTAAATATTTATTTTAAATATATTTCAAATAAAATTTATATTAAAAATCAGGTTTTGACAAAAAAAAATTGACATCATTTTAGTTACATATATATTTTAGCCATGTCATCGCCATGAAGGATAGAGAAATTAAATTAAAAAAAGTAATGTTGATAGTTTCCATTAGCCAAGTTGAACATAATCAATGAAATGATTAGATTATACTAATTTGACAAGTTTTAGGACTTAATTACACTTTTCGAAAGTTTCAGGATTCAATTATACTTTTGTCACAACTTTTAAAAATTACAATGCACTTATCGCCACATTCTTTTCGCACATCTTTTTCTTTTGAATTTCATGTAACTTGTCTTCAATTCTCTCTCGGTAAGATTGGACTTAGCGAAAGACCTTATCCATACTTCATCAACTTAATATTCTACAGCCACTAGTATTCATTTTCATGCATTTGTGTATCTTCATTTAAATGAGATGTTTGGCCAGACTGGCATGTAGCCATCTAGGGAGAACGGAGAATGACTTTTGCCAATTGGGTCGGCCCTGCACATCATTCGTCTCACAAATAGATGCATTAGAGGATTAACTTTTGGAGGAAGTTTGAGAGTAGACACAAAATATAGGAATTATTTTGATTCTCTGTTAGCTGCATTATAGGAGTGAAATCAAATTGATGCTTAGTTCTACAGAACAGGAGAATGTTAGCACCTACGTCCATCTTATAATCTGTAGCCCAAAATGAAAATAGGCAATAACCCAATATTGATTACGTATATTAGCTAAAGTCGGCAGAGATCTATCCTCAAAATTCAAGATGATGATGGACAAAAGGAATCAACAGGAAAACCAACTTCCAACGCATTATATGGATGGACCTTTCACTTGAAATTTTTAAGCTAATTAAGAAGCTACGAATATTTATTGAACAAAAACTTATTTCTCTAAATTATCAAAATATATTACATTTTCCCATCGGGGAAATCATTGATTGTGTCAAATGCTTGTTTCTCTACATAAGAAGCTAATCTCCCCCCCTGTGCACCTACCACTGAAACCTTTACGTTAATTGGGTTGAATTGATCATTTATATTAAAACCTACGGAATATGGTCGAAGTTTAATTTACAGAATCGACATTTGTATGATTATACATTTGAGATGGTAAAAGATATATATGAACTAAGTCTTTTAAGGATCAACATTCTCAAGTTTTTGTCAAGCTTTGGGATCGGCAATAATCTCGCAAAATTTCACATTTTATCATATTATAGATGTAAAGACATCTTTGTGAATCCAAATTTATTCCTCAAACTGCAACCACACTTTCATATACCTGCTCAGAACTTCAATAGTTTAAGCCGGCTGGCAGATTAAGGCGGTTTCACATTTTAATACTCAGCTCCAAAATCATTTCTCATTCTCCAGAGAGTGATACTTAGCATGTCCTGATGTTTTGACCAGTAATTTCATCTGCTGCAAGCTTTGACCAATAAAAAAACTGAGCCTTGCTCATGGAGCTAGTTCGACATTTTAATATTCCTAACACTAGAATCATTCCCTTCTCC
The DNA here is from genome assembly GCA_030064385.1 of Melaleuca quinquenervia. Taxonomy (NCBI): domain Eukaryota; kingdom Viridiplantae; phylum Streptophyta; class Magnoliopsida; order Myrtales; family Myrtaceae; genus Melaleuca; species Melaleuca quinquenervia. The sequence continues at coordinate 15,114,881 of CM057721.1, read as the reverse complement.
TTCCCCTTGGTTCGTCACTGAATTTTTTGAACCTTGTTGATGATCAGTATTGTCCGCGAAGAAGAATTTGAGCGACGCTATAGTGGTTTGATCAATGACACTAATGGATATGTCAGGAACAATAAAAATTGGTAAAACCATGCCTCGACTATTCCTATTATCAGCTAGATAGCCACATAATGAGCAAGATAAGAGGCAAATTATGAGGAAATAAATTAGTTCTGAACTGAAATTATTTTCGGAATTCCCCAACTGAAAATCAAGGAGGAAATCAATTACTGAATCTACAGAAAGAACGAAGGAAAAAAAAATACAGATGCTGCTGATGGAAACCCAAGAGCAAAGAGAGCAAGGATGAAGGCGTGCTTAATTAATTAAACTGTTGCTCTAAACAAAATCACATATATTTAAATTGCACACAACGAGATGCCCAATGAAAATTTGATTCATCATTTTTATATTACTATTTAATAAACGAAATGGGTGCATAGGTTGTGATGTGAATTCTTGAAATAATCAATGAACCGGATCCCTACCGATCAGAATTTGATATTAATACCCCAGGAACAACATCAAGTAGATGGCACTTTCGCGTTTGGTTTTTTCATTGTTAAAAAGAAGAAGAAGAAGAAGAAGAAGAAGAAGAAGGACAAGATATGTTTGAATCCCACCTCAGAAATGTACGCTCAGGCTTTACGCAGAAATCAGGATCAGAAAATGACATTGGCCTGCAACAATATTTGTTAGCTTATCATCAACTCGAAATCCTAGTTATCATCTCTTCGTCACAATATTCTTCCTCAAAAATGCAAATACTTTCCCACCTTCTTTTAAGTTGAACCCATCAACAATTATTACTGAAAAAATCAAATGATAGAATCAATTAATCAAAAGGAAGGGGCAAAAAACTCACATAAGTCTCTGAGAGCTACTAGCTATCTCTTACAACTTCTCTAGTACCTCCTTTGCTCAAACTGAAGATGAACAATCTACTCAAGAAAATTCTTTCAAGATGGCATTCACTTGTGCCCAAGCCGCAGCTCGAGATCCAGCTCTTCTTCCTTCTCCGCATCCTTGCACTCGTTACTAGTATTACGGCTATTGTAACTGCCCATGATTGCAGAACTGTCGGCCTCGCTTGACGAGTAGCGGCAAGAGGAATTAATACCTTCCGACTGCATCGGAAAATCAACTGAAGGATAAAGCGGATAAGGCGAGATAGACAGTTCGGTGGGGGTTGACTCGAGGCACGCCACATTCGCCTTTATTGGGTTGAAGATACTGGTAGGATGAGGCAGCTGGTAAAGAACACATAATCCTCCACTTGGGTACCCAAATTCTTGATTCGGGAATATCACTGTCGAGGAGGACGGAGTCGAGCAGGACGTGGAAGAGCAAGAAGCGAAAGGAGAGTTTTGGTTAGCCAACGGCCGCAATTGTGACTGGTGGAGCTTAGCACGGTCTCTGCGGTGGACATTCATGTGGCCGCCGAGGGCTTGGGCAGATCGGAACTCTCTTCTGCAGAAGGAGCAAGTGTAGAACCTCGGTGGCCAGGTTGCGCCCATAAGGTTGCCGGTGTCTTCGGCGAAGGCTTTCACCTCCCATGAGTCATCATCCTCCTGGGCCGCACTAGGGTTCCACATCCACGAGTCGATGGTCGAGCTAGGGTCAATTTCGTTCTTCTTCTCCTCTCCCGGTTCTTGGACCGTGGCATCGGAGTTCTTGAGTTGAGCAACCATGGTTCTTATAAATGCTCAGTTGTCACAAGGTTATGGAGTTGAAGAAATTAGAGGGCGGGTTGAGGAAAGGAGGGTATGGAGAAAAAGGGGTAAACAATTGGAAGGTGAGGGAGGAATTAGAATAGCGAAAGGGACAAATTGAAACCCTAAAAAGAGTTGGGCGAAGTCACCAAGGTTTTTGGAGCAAGTACTTGGAATTATGAGGTAGAAAACTATGTAGAAACTCGTCCACCCATGTATCTTTTTCTCCACTAGTCCACAAAAGTACGTGCAATAGACGATGAAATTTTTGCCCCGTCGTACTTTGGCCGCAACGCCCTCCGAACTTCTTGATATGGTTAACCCATGAAGTGCCGAGGATTAGTACAAATGGTCGACCATCCTTTGATTCAATAGACCCCACTAGATGTGATTTTAATTTCTTTTTCTCTGGTCATTTTTGCCCTGCGATTTGCCTTACAGAACGCCTTTTCCTTCCCTTGCATGAGTAATTGATTTCTATGGCTTTGAGACTTGTGAGGATTGAGTAATTCTGCAAATTTAAGACATCGACTCCTCCATAGTTTAATTAAGCTCTTTATAGACAAAAGAAAAATACATAAGTGAGGTTATATGAGGCAAATAAGAAAGAGAAAGATAGGTAATAGCTGGTGCCGGAATGCACAGTAACGAATCTAAGATTAGCACGTTTACCTTATCTTCTTGGATCAGACATGATTTGCTTGCTCGCCTACGACCCAAGCAATGACATAGTAACCTATGCTTTATCACTTGTAACATCAATCTGGCATCACCCAACATGTAAATTGATTTGGACCTCACCAATATAATACATGCGACCCATGCCAACTTATGCAGGTTAAGATGGATCTACCTAAGTGTTCATGGGAGCTGCCTTGTTGCTTTGCATAAAAACGAAGAGATATGCTTGAGCTCAATCGCTTGTACGATATGTTTCCCAACCTATATCCCTCGAAATGGAACAATACACGCATTGACTAATAGATTCATATTGCTAAATGGATCCATTTTCGAAATTACTTGATTTGATACTACAAATAACCTGCCAAATGATGAAGTACCACGGTGAATATGTTGTCACAAACTTGTTATCAACTCCACAGAGGCATCCGGTTATCTTGGGGGGAGATGAGTAAAAACTGCTGCAAAGTAACACGTTAACCATCACCAAAGGATTAACCAAACGAGAGTTTAGGTTTAATTAGTCGAGAACATAATTATTGATGGCTAAGCATCTTGTTTCATGAAAACACGATTAATCCAATGTAAGGCTGATTTAACCAATAAGTCATTCTACCTTTCTACATCCTACATTTGCATTAACCACCAAAAAAAAAAAAATTTAACCGCATTTGATTCTTAACTTCAGACACCATGCTCGCTTTACTGTATAAAGAACGTCTAAGGTCTTTGTTCCGCCAGCCGATGTTAGGACATACAAGACGCTACAGGATTTAGGCTGAATGGCGATTTATTCGATCACTAGATGTCTATTTTACTCTCTTTATGGCTTTTTTCAAGCGACGGCCTTTGACTACTAAAGCAAGTTCGAGTTGTATTTGACTATTGAACAATTTCAACCCTAGTTTCTCCTACTTTATGTGATACGCCTCGATATGCACGAAATCTGCTCGACAAATATGTTGATCAAGTCAATATCTTACAACTGTCCTGTTCCCTAGCAGCTAATAATTCTAGGTACTGTGATGGATATTCGGGTCTACTGATGTCAAAATTACTTCTGCTGACTCTCGTTCAATCTGTTTCGGCAGAAGAGACTTCCCTTCGTGTGGGAGTTTAAGTCACAAGTACAAAGTTAACATCTTGTCTGTGTTCAATCAAAACAACGTTCTCTGGCCCAAAAATTTTCGCTGTGCCAAGGAAAGACAGAAGCGAGGGACGCGAAGAAAGAAACAAAATCGAAGTAGGCAAGGAATCTAGCAGCCGATATGACTTTCTTGGTGTTAGACAAACTATTTTTGCCCTTTTCTCTTCTATCGTCTAAGCTTGTCTCTAAAATTTTAATCTCAAGAAAAAAAAAAGGGGCTATTGATGTTTTTCTAAAGCGTGGAGGTTCGATGGTATGGAACCATCCCAAAAATTTACACCTACGGGTCACTTAAATCTTTTTTCCCTTCAAATTGTTTTATTGAGGAAATTTGATTTTATACATGTATTAGCTGCAGACATATAATTTAATCACAATGATCAAGTGCGTGTCATTATTCAAAGGGAGATATAACACGACAAGAGGAAACTACTACAATACAGTTTGCATGCGTAACATTTCTGATAGTGAAGTGATTCAATTAGCAGAAACTAGGTTTTCTTTTGCCTTTCCTGCAGGGTTAATTCCCACATGCGTTGCTCTTCCAATTTTTCCCAATGCCTTTTGGCAAATGAAGCGTCAAGAGGTATATTGCATATATTATCAATTCACGGGCCAAACCACCAAAAAGTGTTGTAGCCTTGACTGTCTTCGAGCTGGGCTGCTCAGTATGAACATTGGGCCGGCAGATTGTTGTGTCAAGGAGTCTGGAGTCTCCGGAAACGAGCACAATAAGTATTCATCCACAGCTAATAGATAATCAATAGTTGGTGCTTCGCAAATTGTCAAGAAGAGTTCGTTATTTTCATGAAAGTGTTAGCAAATTATCAGCTTGTTATCGGGAATTCAAGTAGCCGGCAACTTTTTATTACCAACAATAATTTTTATGCTTAACGCACGAGAAAAGATCCCGTGACGGGAGGTTAAAATCGATTGTGATTCACCATATGTCTATCTTGACCATGAGATTCCCTTGCTCCCCTTGCCCTGCTCACGTACATGCATGTGATATTTGACAGTTGTTTGTTTACCATGTCGGATTTCCATCTAATCTTGATGGCGATGTGATCAACTTGCTTGGTTTTTATCTGCAAATGGCTAAACAGTTTGTCTTCAGAAGGACATATGAGCCCCCCTTTTTGTTGGCAACTTGAGCAAGAGGGTGTGAACATCCTAGTCAATTTCAAAATGGAAATACACATAAGATTCATATGATCCAATCTAGGTTGGAGTCGAAACTCGAACTGGACCGACTATAGGGCTATCATAAAATGGGCCACCGGCCAAGATTCAGAGTTTCATATCTTAATTCAACTTTCTTCTTTTTCGCTTTTGTGGATTATTATTTTCTTTTTCACTTTTTAGGATTATGAGCGGACCCCTTTGTATCATAGCTTGGGCCTATGCCCACGTGGGGCAATGAATTAGAGGTAATAATAATAGTAATAATAATAATAATAACTTGACTTAAAAATATTAGGCACCACAAAAAGGTAAAACTCATTGATATTTGCGCTGCTGCACATGACCACGTGTTGAACTTTTAGTCTCCTTACTCTTCCATGTGATATATATACATATATATTATCACTAGAGATGACTCGGTGATTACGCCAAAGCTCACTAGAATTGATTGATCATGTTGCTAATGCACGTTATAAAATGTCATTACAAATAATATTTTGAACTCTTCTCAGTCAGATGCAATAAAAACTTAGCTAACGGGCCACTAATTATTGTCAGGTCAAAGAATTTTGAGTGCATAATTCGAGCAATAACGATATTCAAAGAAGTAATATTATCTTTTAGGATCTTATGAGCCAAATCTATGCCTAGTTTACATAACAAAAGATTGATTTTGCTAGCCGACGTTGACTATGACATTAAACGATACATTATGTAATACACACATGGTACCTAGTAAAAAAAAAAAGTCGTGACTAATAAAGCCCTAGTAAAATAAATTATTTTCTATATATATCAGTGCCACTTAACGAGCAGTAGCTAATCCATGCCCATTTTTCTTTTGATTTCTCAAAGCACACGATTCATTTGACAACACTTTTTAGGAACGTTGTGCTCGGTTTTATTGAACAGAAAATACTCGAAAATTTCATGTTATGAAAACATTGACACATAATTTATTTCTATAATATTTTGAAGGGAAGTGGTGTTCCTATTTCTTTCTAAGTAAAAAAAAAAGCCCCAAGTTTATACACACTGTTTCAGAAAGATAAAAATGAGAGCTGCAATCCATAAATCAAAGCAAACATGCGAAAAAAAAAAAGAAGCAAATCATCTATGAAAGTAAGGGTGAGCAACTTAAATTGTCTGAACCGGAAACCATCTGGACCGGCCCGAATTGGCTAGCAACTAGATCGGATCAGAAGTGTCGATCCGGTCCGCTATTCCCAAAAGTGGAACTAATGTTAGGGCAGTCCGGTTCCCAGTTCCTAAGAGGGCCAAACCGGACTGATAATTTTTTATATATATTTTAGAAAAAATAAAGATGCAAAAAAAGATAATTTAATTTATATTTCTAAAGTTTTAATATTGACCCAACTTTACCAAAATATCTTTAAAAAAAGTAAAAAAAAAACTCAATTTTTTTTTTAAATTTTTTCGATTCTCAACCAATCCCTTTAGATTTCTTAGAAACCAGATTGCACTACGAAGTCCACTCTCCGGTCCTAGAAATCGGGGACTGCTCTTATCGGTCCGGTTCTCAGTTCCAAGGAGGAACCGGGCCGCCATAGACCATGCACACCCTTACACGAGAGTGAAATGAACAAACACGAATGAAATCGAGCATCTTCCACTTTGGTTTCACAGCATTAAATTGAATGATACTAAGGTCACTGGAAACTGCACATTAATTGATTCCTTCTTTTTTCGGACCCTTTCAAAAACTGTGTCCCCTTAAAAGGGTGACATACGAGAATTTAACAGCCTAACATTGCCCCCTCCTCCACATGTTCGGACAGAACAAGACGGACTCATCCTCACCTTCAGAGCTTGTTAAACAAAACAAAACAGCATGGGGGGGGGGGGGGGGGGGGGGGGGGGGGGAGGGAGAGAGAGAGAGGATTCTTTTGCAATCATTCTTGAGCTCACCGATGTCGACAAAAACTTGGATCTTTTTCTCACCTTTTGTTGTTGCATACCTCGATTTATTCCGTTTTAGTTTGCTTACATTTCGATTGACAACGTTTTTAATCTCGATTCTATAGCATCCCATGGAGCGACAATCATTGATTACCAATATAGTTCCCTCAATTCCACAGTTCAACTGTATGTTTCATCTCCTCTTTTAGGGTTTCCAAAGCAATAATAAATGGTTACATTGTTGTACAAGGTTGGAAGAGGCATCTCCAGATAAACGCCACCCAAGATAGGAGCTGTACAAGGGGGATGATAGAGCCCACGTCATAGGAATCATAAGACGACAACACAGTCACCATCAGCCACGTGGTTCGCTCATTGTTATGGTTTAAGTGTGGAACCCATGATTTGTCCTTTAAATCTCCTTTCGAATTAATTAACATGGGGCAACAGGGAATCTATGCCCTAGTGGGTTGTATTCTTATGGAATTCCATGTTTAGTGCGGGTCCCCTTTTTGAAAAGAACAAGGGAACATTTCGCTATGATTGATTGATTTAAAAATTGTGGCGTTTTACAAGTTGGATTAGGATTACCATTTTTTTAATGTAGGGTCTAATTGATGTTGTTGCTTGCATTTTTTAAATGCGGGGTCTAATTGACGTCGTTGCTTACTTCTAAGTTTGATGAATCCAAAGCTCTACAAAAACTTGTGGATGTTTTGATTGGAACTTTCACTTCGATAAACTCTTGTTATATAATCCCTTTTTGCTAGTCAAGGAATGTTTGATGATCTTTTACAAACTTGTAAATTCTTAATAGCTTTGCAATGAAATATTTGTATGGCAATCTTCCATCTTTTGAATTTCAATACATAGGTTTCAGAGACTTCATCAGCTTCCTCAAACTTATGTTTACGAAATCCTCTTACAGTTTGAACTTTTTGAATAAATGGTAGCATATTTAACTTTTCAAAAGGTGTGATCAAATTTTGCATGCGTGGAAATCTTATTTTCTTCTTTGAACTTACTTCAAAGGACTCACATGTTCCATAAGTTCTACTGTAGAGGGGGAATATATATTTTGACTCTTATAAAAAGAGTAAAGGTCGATTTCTTCTATGAGTTGAATGATATTTGTCTAGATGTCGATTTTGTGCACTTGCTTCTTATTCACATGTTGAAAGCATTGTGGACTTCAACATATCTAGCGAAAGGATCCACAGTCGACTTCTTTTTTTTTTTTTTGGTAAAACCACAGTCGACTTCTTGTTTTCTTCAAAACACAAAAATTCCGTGAGAATTAAAAAACATATACCAAGCATCATTCACTAGTCCGTAATGAAAACCTAATAATAATAGATCAATTTTTTTTCTTTAAACTGAAATATGACCCATGAAAAATAAGAAAGAGCATGTGATAGTTAATTAATGAAAAAATTATCCAAAAAGTCATAAACATGTTGTATCTAGTCCAATTCAATTTCAAACCTCTCAATTATGTCAATTTAGTTCTAAATTTTTTGACAATTTTTTTAATTCAATAGTAAACATTTTGGCAATTTGCCAATATAGTCCTTCCACTAAATATCCAAATAATAGGCTGAGGATTAATTTGGCAAATCTATAAACAGTTTAGAACTAAGTTGACACAATCGAAGGGTTGGGGATTGAATCAACTAACATCAATAGGTTTATGACTTCTGGCTGTTATTTTATCTGTTCATTCTAAAATTAAGTAAACAAAAAAGAAAAAAAAAGAAGTTTCACTATTTATGTGATAGTTAAAAAGGAGTCTGTACGCGTTGATAATTAAAGCACGTCTTATAATAATGCCAATACAGGAAAAGGGGAATTAAAAAAATAGAATGGACAAGGCATGCACATTATAAGTAGTAGTCAAATTAAGATAAGAAACTATCTTTCCGTGCAATAGAGAACGCCCAAAGTACGCCCGGCCCTCAGCCTCTCCCTTCTTTTTTCTCGTAATTTTTTTTAATTGTTATATTCTATGATTATATAGTGGGAATGAATAATCATTTCTTGAGACCTCACCAAGAGAAAATGCTCATCACATAATGATTAGTCGAACATATAATCCGAGGTTTAGCCAAATCCGTTATCATTCACGATCGACGCAGGAAAAGACTTTAAATATAGAGCTCCAATTCGGGTGCGCACGATTAATAAACAATGTCATCCTAAACAGTGTCTTTGTCGCGGTAACTCCCCGGGTGCACTTGTTTGAAGACTGGTTTAAGGATTAATTTACCTTCTGTCTGGTAACTTTGTGGACAACGTATTATCTGATTGGAGGTGGCTGAGCTTGGGAATCGAGCGATTATATTAATGATTCGTCACCGCATCGCTGACATCTTACTATAACCATAAACTAGGAATTTGAAAAAGAAGAAAAAGAAAAAAAAAAACTATGTGTTCCCTCATCTTTCGCATGGAGTTTTCACATCAACCAACATCTGGTAGTACTATAATCTATCAAGAATACTAACAGAGAGTTTCTTTTTCTCTAACTTCCAGGTAATTGTTCACTAAACAAATCATTAGGGGGGGGGGGGGGGGGGTCCTCGGATGTAAGCTTTCATTACTGGTGATTAATTGCTTCCTTCATGTCCGGGGTCGCGCGCTATGATTGGCAGACGGCATTGTTATCACCGAGATTAGCTCAAAGATATCGTTAATATTATATTAGGGTAAACGACGAATTAGGGAACGTAGTTAGATTGCAAACGAGAGCATTTACTTGGAAGGATCACAAGGAGCCTAGTGCTAACAATAATTCAAGCTGGTCAATATCGATACATAGACGTGGTTCTTTTTTCCAGGTCATGTATCACACCGCACTTTGAAATGATCAAAACACGTCCTGCTCTTTATTTTTTATTTGAATCTTCATATTACCTGAGCAGGACTCAACACGCCCGGTGCTTTGACCACGGTTCAGCTTTTCCCATACTCCATATAATTAGATTGTATGACTCGAATATAAGCTGCTTTTTCAAAAAAGGAAAAGAAAAGGGAAAAATTGCTTAGTTAGGGATTGCACCTCCTACCTACGTGGGCGTGAGTGGCATATTATTGTCGCGGTAGAAGTAATCATGAACGTATGATCATGAGTGTCTTCTGCAGTTTCATTTTGTATCTACAACGGTGTACACTCCTCGTCAGCACTCCCATTTAGTATTTTTCAACTTATTTATAAGCCTACTTTTAGGTCAAAGTTTAGGGTTTCAATTGCGGACGTTAAGGGTGATCAGGGGTACAAACTTCTCATGTTTCCTTTTGTCAATGACGAAGAAATTGTCGAAGAGAGTGAAAATCACGGTACGTCGTGCGGCAGTGGGCTTACTTTTTTGTAGACCAGAAACGAGGCAAGATGAGTGAGGACAGAGTTGAGCTGTAAGCACCTATTCCCATATTGCATTTATTCGTATTCTAATGTATTTATTTAGTATTCTCATTTTCAGTTTTGACTTTTAAGCACATGCCCGCACGGCGATAGACGTAGTGGACACACTGATGGCGACAAGTGGGGAATACATATGACGAGTTGGTGATTGGGGTTGGCTTCCCCCAAGGACAGATCAAAGGTCCATTCACCAAGTCAAGACTTCGCCTACTTGGCGCACAGAGAGAGAGAGAGAGAGAGAGAGAGAGAGAGAGAGAGAGAGAGAGAGAGAGAGAGAGAGAGAGAGAGAGAGAGAGAGAGAGAGAGGGAGAGATCTTTCTTCCCTTTGAACGAGTATGATGAAGACAATTATAGATTAGATAGTCTTATAGTATTTTGATGTGAATGATGAGTTGCACCGTTCACTCAATCAATTGCTTGTTGTTGGATATGGCTAATTTCAATGTTTTGGTGAGAAATGTTGAAGTTGTCTTGAATTTCACAAGATTACGATCGATTGAATTTGAAATTAAGAGTCGATCGGAAAATCTAGGAAAGCTTGAATATTGCGAACTATTTATTATTCAAATATATTTCTTAGATTTGGATCTATCTCTAAGAGATTTGCATGGGAAATAGTCCTGATTTTATGTTATTATGATATATCATGATATCTCTAATAGATAGGGAATAATCACTGAAGATTGAAACAATATCTTTAGGATGGAATTCCTTTCCTACTAGGATTAGGAAGGTCGAGATTTGAAGACCTATTTACATCAACAGTGTACCTTGTACTCAATGAGACTGAGAGGGTGATATGCCTGAATAAGAAATACTCTCTCTCTCTCTCTCTCTCTCTCTCTCTCTCTCTCTCTCTCTCTCTCTCTCTCTCTCTCGTGAACGTAGGCGGATTTTCGCCGAACCATGTAAATCTCCCCGTGCTCTTGATTATTATTTTTTTCTTCCTCATCTAATTAGGGTGCGCTTCCGCATAACAATTTTCAACAATTGGTATCAGAGCTAGGTTCCAGTTTCGGTAAGCTATCAAGATGGTAGAAAAGGGTTCAAGTGTCAAGTACGACATTGAAAGGTTTAATGGAAAAAATAACTTTACTCTCTGGCGTTGAAGAACAACGGATCTTCTAATTTAGCAGGGCTTGTCGACAGTGTTGCTGATGAAAGGAAGATGCCACAAACGAGTAATAGCTCAAACATAGATGATAGAGATCTCCTCTTCACATCATCAGGCATGAATCAGTTTGCTGCTTCATGGATTTTAGATTCTAGATGCTCTTATCACATGTGCTTGAATATGGATTGGTTTGGTTCATACCAGTCATATAGTGGCGGATCTGTTCTAATGGAGAATAATGCGGTTTGCAAAACCATTAAGATAGGGACTATTAAAATTAAGATGTTTGATTGTATAGTCAAAACTTTGATAGTAAGACATCTTTCAAATCTAAAGAAAAAATTTGATATCTTTGGGTTCGCTTGATGTGAATGGTTGCAAGTATGTAGCAGCAGGTGGAGTTTTCAAAGTTATCAAGGGAACTATGGTTGTCATGAAAAGGAAGGCTTATTGTTTTTTGTGCTGAAATGGTGTTATTGCTTCTTGTGCTGAAAGAAGGGTTTTGCCTCTTGTGCTAAAAGAAAGTTTTGCTTCTTGCATTGAAAAAGAAGGGTTATTGCCTCTTACGCTGAAAGAAATGTTATTGCTCCTTGCGCCGAAATGAAGGGTTATTGCCTCTTGCGCTGAAAGGAAGGGTTATTGCGTCTTGCCCTGAAAGTTGACTGGATGTTTATATAGGCTCATATGGAGTACGGTGACAGGTGGAGCATCCGTGACTACAACTACAGAGTCCAATATTGGTGATACTCATCTATATGCGACTATGGCATAAAGGTGAGGGACAGACTCAATGAGTGTACATGGACGAAGACATATACACATTTCATATTCTTTCACAAGTGGCTCTACAGAATCCAAGCCAACGTGGAGATTGTTGAGGTTGATGTCTTGTATTTTGTTATAGGATGGAGTTTCCTATTTCTATTATAAGGAAGTTATAGGAGGAAGTTTCCTATAGGCTATGTGGGTAATGTTGTAATTTGTATAATGTAAGATTACGCTATAAATATGGGTTTAAGGGATTAATCAGAGAGGGCAATAAGTGTAGTTGTACACTTTTCTTCATAATTAGTGAAATAGATCTCATCTCCTGTGAACATAGATAGGTAGAAAACTCTCCTACCGAACCACATAAATTCTTGCGTTGTGCGATTTTCATTACTTTTCTTGCATTGTTGATAGGATTGAATTCAAATATTCAACAAAAACTAGATCGAGTTTAACTCTTCATATATATAACCTTGATGTAAGATCGATTATAATTATAAAAAAGAAACGGTGACAAGAATTTTCTCTCCTTCCAAAATGGATAACCATTTTACGAGAGTAGGGTCTCTCCGTAGCAATCAATTTATTTCGGGGTGGTCCAAAAACATGTTTGCGCAAGTCGTATTGGTGCATTACTTTGTCTTCTAGAAACACTTGATCAAGTATTCCAACTAGCAAAGGTTGAGTGAGAAGAGAAAGCTGATAAGACAGATTGTGATTTGGAATGGCTACGGTACTAGGACTTGGTCAACTAAAACACCCATTATTAATTAGTAATAAAGGGGGAAAAAAAGGTAGTTTGGTGTGTTTAAGTTAGATGGGTATCTTCATTTTTTACATCAAAGGTTTGATTACTTTCTTCATCACCCATTCAAGAACTCAAGCAAATGAATAAATTCTAATTTAGAGAATGGAAAGTCGTAATTTCAAAAGTATACGTTACAAAGTAATAAAAGGAGTGAAATTTTGGAAGGATTTGCCTGTCTTTTCTCGCAACAAAACTTGCTTTCGTTGCTGTCTTCTCTTGGCCAATCTTGTCATCTCCATCACTATTTTTTCTCGCTTCAAAAGGTCAAGTATGAGAAGCAGAACAGCAATTGATCTTTGGAATTGGAATTGCCAATAGCATTTTAACTTGACAATCTCCTGCGTGACAGGCAACGAAGTCCGAGGGAGAAAAGGGCGAAGACACCCGGGATTTAAGGGGGGAGGCTTGGAGGAGAGAACAATTCCCAATGGAGATGGACAGCTGCCTCGTGGCCGGCCGCCATACGCTGCACTTAATCCTCTCTACCTTTGACTCGGAGACCGCACGTGAACTCTCTCTCTCTGTGTCGCAGAGCACTCTCCTCGGTCTCGTTCTTGCTTCCTTTTCTTGCAAACCCTGTTTGTTTTCATGCAAGAGAAGGCACAATGAGGAGGGCGAAAACAGCCGTCTTTTTTGGGTAAAAGGAAGTTTTCGTTGCAATTCACTTTTCATCCTAAATGATTATTTAAGTTTTCTTTATTGCAGCTAAATAGTTGCCAAATGAGCAAAAATCTAGCCAAACGAGCAAAAATCTATCTAAGCATGCTAACTTTGATAGACGAAATTAGTAAACAAAATGATATGGCAACATCTAAGGAAGTGATTAAGCAAGTGAACCACACTCGACACTCAATAACAATAATCCGTCATATTCATTCAATATACCAATTTCCGAGTTTAAACTCGAAAAACATAGTATGCTCTTCTAAAAATTATCTCAAAATGAGAAGTCAGTGTAAGCACCCCGGCTCACGGAAATGGCAAATATGTTATGTTACCAAATCTGGAAACTCCAAAAAGAATTTACTTTATAAGGCAATTTTTCTGCGATTGAGACATGACTAATAAATAAGTATAAAATAAAATGAGATATAGGAGACAGCACAGTGGCTGTTGTTAGCATCCTGATGATTATTCATAACATGAAAACTAATACAAACAATTAAAAGTAGTTAGCTTAGTGGACATAGAGTTGAGACAGTTGCTGTACTTGACTTGGCAAAACAATGTCAAGTGTTGCTTACAACTATTTGTAGTAAACTCCACGCACACGTACACACGCGAGGCTGGTGTTCTTACATCATAATCGATGACACAATCTATAAAATAGAGTTTATGTTAAGAGTCCTCTGTGTCAGGAAACAGAAGAGCAGCTCATTTTCAAATGAATATCAGTTCTCGAAACATGTTTTCAGATAAAATAAGCAAACGAAATGAAGATAGTGACCCTCAATTGGAGGGAAGGGGGGGGGGGGGAAAGAAGTAATTCCTAAAGCTTTCCCTTTTGGCGCCGCGAATTCAAAAGCATGACTCCTAAACTTTATCCTGGTGGGGAAAAAGGGGGAGTGAAAATCCAATAGATGTCCATCTAAGAATAATTAAAGTATTCGCGCCTGTCCAATTAATCTTTTTGTTTAGTTTCTAATGATGATGGAAGTATAGTTTCTTTGGAGTTCTTTATTCCCACCTCGGCGCGGATTTCTATTTACTAATTTTTTATTGACAACTCTCTTGAAATTCTATACTTTATTCTCTGGATAAACCCCAACCGCAAGATGCATTTTTCCATTATAAAAGCAACCATCATGTCGATTATACAAATATGTAAAAGGAAGCTCGTCGAATTAGGAGAAAAAAATTGATAAACAAAGTGAGGATGTTAAGTCACCTATATAGTCATTGGACGTCCGATTAATGTAATAGTAGTAGTCACCATATCGAAGTTCTTGCCAAAATTAATTTAGATGTTGAAGAAAACGAAACAAAAACAAAAAGGGCGTCCGGCTGATTAACGTAGTAGTACTACTCACCAAATCAAAGTTCTAGCTAGACTTAATTTAAATGTTGAAGAAAACACAACAAAAACAAAATGGCATCAAATCGTCAATTTGTGAGAAAAGTATCAGAGAGGTCTTAAAACCTATCGCATTGGTGGCGATTTAATCCTAAACTTTTTTATTGTGCTGCTTTAGTCATAAAAATTTTGACCTAGAGCCAATAAGATATTACGGTTAATTTTGATCAAAATTGCTTACATGAAAATGGCCAGTTTACATGGACACATACCAACAACATTATGATTTTTTAATAATCTTTTTTTCTTCTTCTTCTTCTTCTTCTTCTTCTTCTTTGAATGTAGGGCTGAGCAGGAACACTCTCGCCTGGCCAGATCTGGAGAGAGCATCCTCACCAAATTTGAGAGGGGTGCTCACCAGCCCCAAGTCTACAAAAAAGAAGAGGAGAAAATAAAGGTATTAAACAATACTATGTCAGCATGAGTTGTCCCACATAAGTCAGTTGATGTTCACGTCAACAATATCCAGTCAAAATTATAGCTAGATTGACTGAACTAACTTCAAGTAAAAGAAATTTAGAACTGAATTGATATCAATACAAAAAATTTAAGGCTTTTATGACACTTTTCCAAGTTAATTTGTTATAAAGTTTGCACTTCTTCTGTAACCTGCCAGGTTTACCTTAGGAGAGATTGACCCCTCTAAGTTTGCTAGAATTTCATGAATTAGAGCTCATTCGGTGACTCGAATCAAGTGTACCGATCACTTCTGTCTCTCTTGGTTTTTCATCTTTTATACGCGAATTCATTAAAAATTTAAAAAAGTAAGTATAGGACAGAAATCATTAGATTAACTTTTCAACAACGCTCCAGTTAGACGCACCCATCGAGACCCTTGGCACCCATAAAAGTTGCTTGGACGAAAGACTTATTAGTTGCATGAAGTTCCAAACCCTAATTGCTACTTCCACAATTAGATTTGACAATCGGGCACTCTCGCTTCCTAATCATCCTTCCCTCTTTCCCCCGCTGCGGATTAGACGCCCCATCTCTACGCGCCATCTCGTCAACGTCAAGGACGAAAGTACTTGTCATCACTAATTTTAGCTTATCATCCGTAATCTCTAGGTCAAAAGTTGATCACGAGCACGAGCTTTTCTTCCCCCCCACTAAGAGGAAGATAAGCCTCGTGGCCATTGCCGCTGCAATGGATCAAACGATGCTCTAATCTATACAAAAGCCAAAGTTATTAACTATACGTCTGGCTAATTAAATTGTATTAAGGAATCTTGGTTCCCGCTAATTACTTAATTAGTTACCTCAGCCGGCCGCAATTGTTGGGTGGGACGAAAAGTGGAACATTATTACAAAAATTTATTAGAGGAATCTGAATGTGACATGGCCAAGCATGGAATATATTAACAAAGTAAACTAATGAAGCTTTAGTAAAGTAGAATATCAGTTTGAATGCACCTTGAGATGGAAAAACCGAAACCGTGATGTATAGTTTTGCTATGGGGCAATTGTCAAAAAAGTCTTAAATCTTTTGCAACTTTGCCGATTTAGTCATAATTTTTTTTTTACCAATTCAGACCTAAACCTCTTGCAATTTTGCTTATTTAATCATAAACCTTTTTTTTTTACCAATTCAGTCTAAATTTTTTGAAATCTTGCCAATTTGGTTCTAGATCTTGAAATTTTTAAGTATGATTGAATTGGCAAGTTTTCAAAAGTTTTAAAACTGAATTGGCACAAAAAAAAATTCATGACTGAATCGGCAAAGTTCCAAAAAATTCATGACTTTTTCGATAATTATCCCGTTTTGTTATAAAGATGGCTTTTTGTTTGAAGACGCTATTAATCAACAAAACACAACCTTAGGCAGTCGAGAGACAGTGACATCATAAACCACTGTTAAATAGGATTTACTACCCCTCGCGTCAACCCATAAAAAGAAAATGTCACGAAAAATTAAGACAAACCCCAAACTGATAAGAAAGTTGCGTCAATCTAGGATTCTTCCGACCCCGAGGTTACTGGCAAGACGTTCTCTGTTAATGCCTAGTTTATAGGCTTTTTCCAGGAATGCTATTATAATTAAGGACCGGACATTATGTCATATCTTACTTTAATATTGATAGATCGAAGCAACGACAATTATATAACAGTCCTTTTTTATGCAATCACCCACTGAGATAAATTATTAGTCCATCGGTCGACTCTCAAAAGGCAGGCTTAAACAAACTCTTTTGATTTATTCATTAAATTTTAATGCGAAAAACGATCATGATTGTCGCATATAATATCGTCCGGCCTATTCATATATCATATTATATATCTGAGCAGAGCTTAGGTTATGAGACAATTGATTTGGTCAATGTGAGCTGCCAATTAACGCGATGGGAATCATATTGCATCACATCATACTTCATACGTTGTCATCAATGAAAACAAGATTTCGATTAAATAAAGGGGAGCTGTTCAGGCTACGGCGGACGGCCGTCCCGGGTGGGAGAAATACAAGGCACGATGGCGCCGTGGGACCTGCCCGTCGCACCTCCATCTGCCGCCCACCAAACCCAGACTTTTCCCTTTTTTCTTTTCTCTCTTTATTCTCGCGTTTTCATTTGTTGGAGAAAACAAATTGGCCGACATGAATCACGATGGAGATGATCCGACAAGCGAGGTCTGACGCCGATTATATAACTCAAGGCTCCACTTGTTTAGCAAAAAAAAACGAATAATTTGAAAAATATTTTCTCAGAAGCGACTGTTTATATCATTTCAAAATGAATAATTAATAAAGTATTGAAGTATATAAAAAAAAAACGGAGCTTAATTGTCAACTTAAGATGTACATATATATATATATATATATATATATATATATATATATAAAAGAAATTTCTTCGCAAGTCTCACCAAAACCCCGGACCCGGTCAACTTCGCCAAGCCAATCGGTTCGACCATCTTAAAGTCCACGCAAGACCTTTGAGGAGGGGCGTCAATCATTTAACCCCATCCACACATCATGTTACTTTATTCAAGTGTTTATTTACTCCCGAGGCCAATATTATATGATTCGATTCCATAGACTCTCTCAAAAGAACATAAACAACAAAAGGTCTCGTGAGCACGCGCATCTCTTCACATGAAAAAGAAAGGGGGAGACAAAATTGAAAGTCTCCTCTCACCGAATTTTCTATGAAATATTGGCACGGATTGGAATTCTAAGCCAAGATGTGCCGACCATCTTTTGAAACGGGGAAGACGAATTATTGCATCACCCATGAAGATATATTTTGGGTGATAAGGCATGAGGGAGTGGGATCGGTTTCATTTATGGGGTAAATTGACTGTCTTCAATCCATTCGCTAGAGGACAATCAAGGGGACAACTTATTGAAGGTCTAGATTCAATTGCAATATTGACAAAGAAAAAGAAAAAAAAAAACTTAGATGTCAAAGGACTCTTATATTGTTTTCTTCAAGAGGATTTTCATCTATCCCTTCCCCTTCTCTCTCTCATTTATGACGGTCAAAGTTGCGATTTTCGCAACTCTCATTAATGTCACTTGTTATATATATCTATATGAAATCTCTTTTCATTTAGAGGCTTCAACTTTTGATATGAACTTCTAAAATAGCATCACTTTCGGATTTTGTCTTAACTTATTTCACTTACATGGCCACCGTCCGATAAATTTCGCATACCGTTCCTAACCTAACTTACACGCGAGGGGGTGTTAAAGTACCGTGCATTACTCATCTACGAGTTTATATACTCTTTGTCTATATATTATCATCGTCCACATATAGGTTCAAACTCTTGGATTAGACCTTTTGACAAGATTGAAGATACTGATAGACTCCGTGCCAAGGCAAACTTGTGAGAATTGAGGACAACATCCCCTGAACCTCTGATGCAAGTCCAATCATAGTAGTATGCGAAGAAACGAATTCAGAAGATTTCTCACTCTAATTAGCAGCCGATCTTTTTAAAACTTCAAGCTAGCAAAATTGCCTACAGCATAATTTTTGCAGTTCCTCATAACTAATTTAATTTGCATATGGTAACTTACGACCAGCTTGTCATCATGAATTTTTAGCTGCAAAGAGTATTCTCAGCTTGAGTAAAAGACATGTAAAAATTTGACCTTTCGGCACCTTAGAAACACAAACACACGCCCTCAAAACAAAATAAAGCACATATGAACGTGCGGCAGTCAAATTTGGCATATGACAGAGGAATAGTTTGACCAATCCGTGAGTGCGCATCGAAAATAAGTTTGTCTGCACATCAACTTTTTCATGTAACTTCCGATTAAATCACATTTTATTCAAGGCCAATAGTATTTCTTTGGTTCCACGATGGTTTGACTAATGATATTAACAAATGATTTACATGTAAACTCTACTCTTCCTTTCCATCCACTTTTCGAATTCTTCAAGTTTAGTCAAGATTTTAATTACCCCGATATAAATGTCAAGACTTTTTGTAAATTGTTTTTTGAAAATCTTTCACGCGCTAGCAACGAGAGTGTCTTCGTCATCTAGTGCATGCTCTTCTTCTCTTTAAAAAAATGTTAAGAGAGGTAACGCCACTTGAAATTTGTTTATTGTGTATATCTCAGCTTTTGGCCTGTATGAGAAATGACTTTTTCTTGAAGACCTCTCTCTCATTTCTCTCTCTCTCTCTCTCTCTCTCTCTCTCTCTTACTCTCTCTCTCTCCTCGCATCCCTCTCCCTCGTCTCTCTCACCTCTTTCCTTCTGCCTTCATCTGCACTCCATCTTCATCTTCATCTTCATCTTAATCCTCCTTCATATGTCCTTCTTTCTTTTGACATAGTTGATTCATATCTGTTCTTGTTTTTATATATACTCAAATCTGTGTTGCAGTACTCAAATCCGTCTCTCTTTCTCTCCTCAGTCACTTTCCTTTTCTCTTTACTTTATGTAATTATATCCCACTTCTCTCACAATAAAATACCCAGAACTGATTTTTTAAGGAAATTTTCTTATATTAAAAGTTTTTTAAAGTTTTTCTTGCTCCTTGTTTTCTGTTGTTTTTCCCTGTTGATGTGGGCATGGCCGGTTTGGATTTAGGCACTACTTCTCGATTCAACATCCACCAGCTTCAGAGACCCGATTTACACCTCCATAGCCAGCAATCTGAATCAGACGATCACGAAGCGATCAGCAACAACCACAACCATCAGTTCTCTGGCGGTGACCATCATGATGAGGCGGCGCACCAAACCCTAGAGCTTGGCGGGGTCAACACCAGCCATGGCGCCGGTGACGTCGTGGCCCGGCGGCCCCGTGGCCGCCCCCCTGGATCCAAGAACAAGCCGAAGCCACCCGTGATCATAACCAGGGAGAGTGCCAACAGCCTCAGGGCCCACATTCTCGAGGTCGGAAATGGGTGCGACGTCTTCGACTGCGTCGCTACCTACGCACGGCGACGGCAACGGGGAATCTGTGTGCTGAGCGGGACTGGCACAGTCACAAACGTGAGCCTGCGGCAGCCGGCCGCAGCCGGATCTGTCGTGACACTCCACGGGCGGTTTGAAATTCTGTCACTGTCTGGCTCTTTCTTGCCCCCACCAGCTCCACCAGGAGCCACAAGCTTGACGATATTTCTGGCGGGGGGACAAGGCCAAGTCGTGGGGGGGAGCGTGGTTGGCGAGCTCATCGCTGCTGGGCCGGTCATTGTGATAGCAGCGTCCTTCACCAATGTCGCATACGAGAGATTGCCGCTAGAAGAGGAGGAGCAGATCCAGATGCAAGCGGCAGCAGCAGCCGCAAGTGGTGGGCACAACCCATTTCCGGATCCATCCTCAGGCCTTCCGTTCTTCAATTTGCCACTTGGTAACATGGCCAACAATAATAGCAACCCTGTTCAGCTCCCAGTTGATGGGTGGGGTGGAAATTCAGGTCCTCGTCCTCCATTTTGAGAAAAATGGAAGAAAGAAAAGATGTGGAGGATTTGAAGCAGCGGTGTGATCATCGATTGGGAAAGAGCTACTGTAATATCCAAGGTCAGAAAAAGTTCCTAGATTTGTTAGTGCCATGATCATGGTGTGACGCTCTGATTCTGTTGATCTTTCTAGCTTCCTTTTTGTTTGTAACTTCTTGAATTTGGTTACTTTTGGGTTCTGAAAATAGTCTTTGTTCTCGATCACTATGTGGAAGTGCAAACTCCTTCAAGAGAAATGGTTTGATAATTAATTTAACTCTCCTAATTATGTACTTTAGTAGTTTTATTGATTGTATTTGGAAACTTTCTAATTGCATAAAAATGTCAACCTTTATTTCTATCCTAAACAATAAACGTCTGGCTAGGTCAATCTCCTGGTCATGTATCGAATGCCCTTAATTATTGTCCGAATCTAGTTAACTCTTATTAAATTTTCCGGGCGTGTCATTATTTTGACTGTGCATTGATTTCAGCAACGTTATTAATACAGCACTGAAAAACATAAACTAGAGGCAGGAGGCTCACTCAGAGGAGAGAGCTACTAGCATTCGGTAGAACTGTCATTTTTACAGTCTCAATGATTTACTTGGTATGTGGGCTTTCGAGACTCGGCTATAATAATCTTGTTCTCCATCTGTGTGTACCTTCTTCCTCAACTTATTAATCTTTTGGCAGTGCCAGAAGATAACCAAAAGGTGATTATATACTCCATTCACCTGTCCAGAAATACATGAATACTTAGGAAAGTGCAAGAGTTGATATTACTTAGTTCTCTAGTTAATAGTGTCTATGTTTCGTGATATTATTCATGGGATTATTTGTACTTTCATGTGATCTCTTTGAAAAAGAGACGGCTCGGTGCTTAATTAGCATGCCGTTCATCCTATTTCTCGTAGCTTCAAAACCAGGCTCAACATGGTTCAGGAAGCATAGAAACATGATATGATTCTCTTTGGGTTATGTTCGGCGTAGACAATTGTGCAAATCTCTGTTTCAATCATTATTGAGGGATGTTTTCTGAAATCCGGGTATTTTTTGATGACTTGTTTTGGAAAAGAATTTCATTCTTGAAGAATTCACCTCAATCATATAACCCCTACCTTTTCTTTGTCAAAGAACAACTCGTTGTCTCCTTCATTGATCTTCTTTGATGGAAAATCCGCAGACAACTTTTAATGCATATTGAGTTATTTAGGCAAATATCTCGTGGATATAGGCGCACAAAGCACAGCACAATTCACGTTCATCTTCCTTAATCTTTGGCTTTTTCATTAGGTCAGTTGCCGGTCCAAAAGAACCAGCTTACACATTCACCGTTGTATTATTTACAAGTGGAAGAATCAATTTACAGGACTAACTCCGAACACGCTTCCCACCCATCCAACAATAAATGCATAAGCTTTCCGTTACGCTGACGATTGATCTAACAACAATAGTAGCTTTTTATGTGAACATAAGCAATATTATTCAGTCTCTCTAGGTTATTGGTTTAGTCTCTTTTGCCTTCTATGGTAGTATTTGTAGCAGAACTTCAGGACAAAACAAATGACACAGAGTTAATGAAATGTGTCTTAACTCAATCTACCAAACCAATTATTTTGTGCACCGTGATTGGTTTTATCCATCCTCTACTTACTTGTTTTTCTTTACAAAAAAAAAAAATGCAGCTTCAGCGGCAAATTCACCTATATTTTGTAGTTAGCAACCTTCTAAACCCTACGCAAACTTCTCCAGGTTCAGTAGTTCAAAGAAAAGGGCATATACCCCATTCTTTGACTAAAGATATAAATGAAAGAGATCAGTCTTAGCTGCTTTCTTTACCTTTAGATAATCGCACTAGTTTATTTAGTGCATCAAATTGTCCAAAAGGCAGCTAATTCCAACCATACCCATCATATCCTATTCACGATCCACCTTCTCTATCCTTTTGTGAATGAGGTCATTAGGTTCATTAATTTATTTAGGGTTCTTCATACATTTTCCACGGGAAGTGCACTTAAATATTGTTAACACTTGTTTAGTGTACTCAAAAGTCTTTATTCTCCACTTCTTAGATTGCTGCGGGATTGCTTGATAATGGCGGATTGTACATCAAATGTTCGCTTTAAACATTAGAATTTACAAATTGATGAAGGGATAATGAGTGCTTATCTCGCAAGAATTGAATTTGATTCCTTAATGACCTGCAGAAGATGCTCCCTCACAAACAATTCTCCCTCAAGTGATTTTCGGCCTAGACACCTTTAACTTTACATTTTCAGATACAGTCGATTTACATAATCAATATGAAGCGTTCCAAGAGCTATGAATTGCTATGAATGAATTAAGCCTGTCATATGTGTCTTTGATGGACATTGAGTAGACACAGATATTTGATGTGTTTAAGCCTGACTGGTGATTAGGTTTGATGCAACTGCAAGACTATGTTCATGGAGGGTGAATCGATTCACATCATCGCCAATCAGCAGCTAAACAAAAGCTTTAGATTTGCTTTGGTAATTACCAATTCTTATTGATACTAGGCTTTCATAAAATTCTTCAAAAGTTCAAGCTAGGTCAAAAAAGAGAACCTGTAAATCAGTACTTCAACTTTACCTTTCTGGTTATATTATGCTCTCGATGTTAAATTTGACTTCGTTTAGATCGAGGATAACGGGTTGTAACATGGGAGGAAGCAAACAAAACGTTCTTGGAACCCTAAACAAGTCGATAGCTGCTCCAAACATGCCGACCTAGATTAAAATAGAGCATACTGCACAATATAAAACTCTGATTTTCATATGAGATGGCCGGCTAGTCTCATGAGTATAAACATATTGAGCCTTTCGTTATAGAAGATAATCAACGAGTGATAATTCTCGAGTTTTACTGAGAACTTCTGTAATTAGCATAGTACTTGTGTGTATGCAATTTACGATATAGTCAAATTAATTAGTTGAATCTTCGAGGATTTGTTTATGGTTATGGTGGATAGTGGGGCAGTGATTGTGGTCAAGGCAACTACAATGATAATAGCAACATACATGGGGTATATGGGGTTAATTAATTATTACTTTCTTCTTTAAGCAGATCTTTCCTTCTTTCCCCCCTAATCTTAGCAAATCCTCATTAGTTTAATGAAGCTAACAGCTTTACCATATCATGGACATTCATAACCAATATTACCTCTAAGAAAATATTAATTTAAGTAATTTCTTTCTTTTGGTAAATTAATTTAGTATATTGAAACTTTAGGCCAATTGTACAAAGAGGAAAGGCTTGGTACCACAAAAGAGCTCCCACTTAGTATAGAACTAAACTAAGTGAGAGAGTACCATAATTCTCAAGATGACCAATCCTATGGACATTGAAACAACAACAAAGAAACAAGATACTAAAGAGAGCGATTACTCAAAAATAGAGGAGTCTATGCCCCAACTAACTTGAACACGTCTATTCCTCGGAATGTCTATAAAATGACAGAGAGTCACAGCCTTATCCGTGACCATTTTCAAGAGCTTAACTTTCATAGCTGGTACAAAAAGATCCCTATTTCTGAACAAAATATTGTGGCATGTCTTCCAGATGATAGAGCACATGGCACCCAAGGTGAACCTCACAATGATCCGATGGAAGTGGTTGCCCGAGAGATGTTTGGTCGCCCGAGAGAGAGTTTTGGACCATGGACCTGGTCTCCACTGTATGTGACAATTAGACACCTAGAAAAGAGCAAATCTAGAAGTAACATTGCACCCAAAAAAGAGATGATCAACCGAGTCCGGTCTTGTGTGACAAAAAGGGCACGAGGCCTCTCGGATCCTTCTGTAGGGTAGAAGATGTACCTAGGTGGGCAGTTGGTTTCGCGTTATCAACCATAGGATAAATTGATGTCTAGGATAAATTGTTGTCATCAACCATAGTAATTTATTTGTTGCCTAAATGGAACTAAAAAATATAGGGGGAACTATATAGAAAACCTAGTTATCGTGCAGATAACTTGGTGAAGTTATTATTGCCAATGCTATCTTCGTAATAGCTTTTAAAGAATAAATAGTATGTTTTACACCGCTATGAAGGCAAGTTAATAGCATAATTGGCTAAGTAGGGTGTGCGCTCGATTTACCACGATATCATTAAAGTAGATTCTGGAATACTTCTCACGTTCTTAATTACCATGCCAAATTGCTATAGTATTCTGTTGTACTAGGACCATGATGATCATACTATCCCATGGATGGGGAAAATAAATTAGTTTTTCATGATAACCACATTAATAATGTCATTGGTTTCATGAGATATACGAGTCAAGAATCTATAACTCTGCAAATAAGGACGTCAAATGCAGGACGACCGATTATCCTTGGAGTAAGAGGAAAGATTAAAAACCCTCGTAGTACTTCTTGGTAAGCTTTGTCTTTCAAATTAATTCTTTCAAGTAGTAATTCATTAGAACACAAACAGCGTGAAGCATACGTGCAGTGCACATGAAATCTACTACTTAATGTTACGGGAGATTACGCCAAACTCCTCTGAATTTTAGACTTAGTACATGTTGCCTCGAACTTTCAACTATTACATGATATCCCCAAGCTTTTATTTTGTTATAGCCATTAACCCTTTGTAATTTTTTTCCTTTCATGTTCAATGCACATGATTTTTAAGAGGTAAAATGATATTTTGCTTTAAGAAAAAGAAAACACAAGTGAAATAAAAACGAAAAAAAAAAGATTCAGTAATAAAATTGCCAAAATATTGGTCTATTTGGACTGGCTTTTACTTTTTTTTTTTCCGTTTATTTAATCTAGATCTTGCTGCTTACAAACTTTGGTTAATTTTTTAAATATTTAAAATTTGTAAAGCTATTACTACACTCAAATGGCGACATGTAGATTCACATAGCACATATAATTTTTCATGGTTTTCTGAAATTTTAATGCTATTTTAAATTTTCACAGGGAAGAAATCAATATTTTTGCTTTTGTTTAAGTAAAAAAAAGCCAGGCCAATGATATTTAAAAATTTTAAAAGGGATAATTAATACAGAAAATGACTTATTAAAAGATATTGAAAAAAATTATAAAAGGAAATGATCCCCCAACTCATAAAATGAAATGATTAATTGAAGTCGTAAGTGGTATGCATATATGTTTTTATCGATAAATCATTTTTGAATTTTAATTAACCATTTAAATTTACATGTGGAGTACCTGATTCTTGTAATTTGACCTTGCTATTGAGCCCTACTTATTTTTGTGGCTTTCTAATGTAATTACACAGATACTTTTTTCTTGATATTAATAAATTACCTTATTTTTCTCTTTACTTTCTTTCTTTTCCTTTTCAAAGAAATCAAAGGTACAAGAGAGATTTCCTTTGAAAAAAGGAGGTAAAAATACACTTTTACCTCTCCGATGTCATGTGCACTATACTGCTACCAAAAATATATATCAATTGCTACAACATAACGAAAGTTCAAGTGGATAATGTATATAACCTTCCAAAGTTTAGAGGCAAACGTGTATTATCCCCAAAGTAGGGGGAGTTATGTTTAATTTCTCCTAAATATCAATAGCTCTTTGAACGTTGTGGTTTGTTGAAAACGAAGAAAAATTAAGACACCGTTGGGCACATCTCTACAAACGCCAACCAAAATTTGTTTCTCTATAACCCCCAACATGAGTTTAGATCGTGCATATGTGGAGAAAAATTTAGGTCACATTCACAAAATTTAGATTGGTTTTAAACTTTGAATGCATCAACAAAATGTGTGAACAAGTGTTTAATCAGAATGTCTCCTCTGCCACAATCACAATAACCAAATCTCTGACAGTGACCCCCACCACAAGGCGCCCCGCCAAAACCTAGTGATTGTTACGATCAATGCTAGCCAATGGCACAGGCCTATAGCTCCGAAAACAAGTCGAAGCTGCCGAATGTGTCTTTAGGGCTTTTGTCCATCTATAACATGGCCAATGCTAATGTTGTCCAACTTCCAATTGGTGGGGGCCCCGGGGGGGGACAGAACCTCAGGTCCTTTGAATATCTTGTGGATGACTGAAGCAAAATTGCAATCCTTTTTATAGACGGGCTTTTGTAATCTCAATGGTCAGATGGAAGTTCATCATAGATTTGTAAGCACCACCCAATCTCGGTTTGACTTTCTAATTGATATGTTGATCTATTTTAGCTTATTCTCTACTCATTTGCTTGAAAATTGCAATCCTTTTTATAGACGGGCTTTTGTAATCTCAATGGTCAGATGGAAGTTCATCATAGATTTGTAAGCACCACCCAATCTCGGTTTGACTTTCTAATTGATATGTTGATCTATTTTAGCTTATTCTCTACTCATTTGCTTGTTACATTCGGTTCCTTTCATGGGTTCTACTGTGGAAGCGCAAACTCCTTCAAGAGAAATAGTTTGAGAATGAAACAATCAACTCCATTTCTCGATCGTGAGATATGGTGCTTTCTTGATCATATTGGACAACCTGCCTAGTCATTCCATCACATGAAACTTACCCATTTGGGTTCCAAGCCTAAACTTTTTGGATTATTATATCTTTCGACGACAGATCTTCATCCCCATTTATTCGTTCTTTTCTTAGAGCCCATTCTTTTGGTTCTCGGCCCAGCCCATCTTTCTTCAAAACCTCAATCTAAGTGGGCTTTCATTGTATTGGGGCCGAAAGAAAAGCCCATCGCAAGGACGAAACTGAGGTCCAGAACATGGAAACCCAAAGGGGTAAAAAACACTTCAATTAAAAGATGGAAGAGGAAAATGAATAGATTGAAGAACACGAAGTAAAATTCAAGCATAAAGGGTTAAAGAGAAAGGAGACCAGAAATCCCATCAGCTCCAAGATAACACGATGCTATTGTACTCAGTATCTACGTATTGGCTGCATACAACGCACTTCGCAAAAGAAAATCTACAATAATCTCAATCAGTGATAAACCTATCTGTATAATTCTCTCCTCTTCTTTTCTTTGTTCCCTTCTTTTTTATATCCTTTTCATGGATGTTTCTGTCTAAAAATCTTGGGCGTAGAAGTCAATGATGTCCTTCAGATTCAGCTGGAACAGAGAAGTGGAATCATTGTGCATCAACCACAGCATGTGCTCGAACAGGATCGAGTCCACGTCCACCAGAACCACCCTCTCCCCTTTCCTCGTCTCCCTTCGCCTCGCTGAATTGATCAAGACCCGGAAAGGGTTCTCTTCCAACACGAAAGGGTCCACCAAGAACTCCTTCCTCTCCTTCCCCACCACCACCGTCACCACCGGCCGCCCCACCGACTCGCCGCCGAGCGCCTCCTCCGAGAGTGGCCGGTAGCCAAATCTCGAACCAGCGGACCATCTTCTCATTATCGAGACCGGCAGGACCAAGCAATCCATGGGGGGAGAGAATCCAATGGCTATGTGAAGCTAGACCGAGAAGCTCCTGGAAATTATGAGATTCACAAGAACCTTTGGAGAGAGAGAGAGGAAGAGAGAGAGAGAGATGAAATGGGCAGCCAAACGGCTAGCGAGAGAGAGAGAATATATGTAAAGGCGAAGATGAAGAAGCGGAAGAGCGTAGCTAGTCTTCCATTAATGATTTGGGTCACTTTCTCGAGAGTGCGTGCAGGCCGGAAAGAGCCGTTGGACCGTGGAAAGATCTCTTTGGAGTTGGGAATTTGAAACGAATTAAATTGCCGACTTTAGCTTAACAAAAAAAATTGAGAATTTTTCTTTTCTTTTCAAAGTCCCTGAAAAGAGGGAATGTCACTCTTGCCATAATGGCGGGGATCAATTTCATGTAATATATGGGCTTTCATGCGGGTGTGCACTCAACATTCAATGTTCAATGCTAAAACTAAATCGACATCGAATAATTAAATCCAACTATAGAACTCGTACTTCGCCATCTTCGCAACGCTACTGATCCCAACTTCGCATGGTTATAAATTAGGAATTTGTCCCTCTTCATCGACATGTTCTTTAATCCTGTCAACGTGGGCAACTCTCATTGATTCTTCACCCCCAAACATTTTCATGATTTGTCGACGTAGTCTCTTCGACCAATTTTGGTCTGTAATGAAGTGGACGTTGATCGTCTTATATCACAACCAATTTGACGTAAATAATTTTTACATTTAAAAGAAAATCCTGATTTTTTTTCTATTTTCAATTTTTCTTTCTTTTTAAAATACAAATATTATCCAGAATTTAGGCGGAATAACCCCCGTTGATAATTTGACAAAAAGGTCTAAGACTAGATCGGCCAAATTAAAATAATTATGACAAAATTGACATATATACATTAAATTTATGACTATTTTGGTAACATTGCCGACGTGAAAGGTCACATTAAAGCTCTCTTGCAGTCCACCATCCACGACATCTCATCATCTTATCATCCTAGGCTTTTTGAAGATTGATGAACGTGGGTTGGCACGTACACATAACAGAGCTCAGCATCACATGAACACCGAGCCACCGGAGTGGCGTTAGGTAGTCCAAGCGACCGCTACACTTGACCAAACTTACGCCCTCTCTTCTCGTCCTCAACCCCTCGAGACGCCGTTTGACGCAAGTTGCCGCGATCGGGTGCGCCGTCGGCGTTGCATTGACGATGCCCACTCACCATGCAGATCGACTGAACTCCGCCTTGCGTGCGCACTCCTCGAGCTCTCTTGAGGCTTTAGGGTTTCAAAACCTTGTCAGATGGCCTCGTCATTTCTCCCTTTCTCCAGTTAGCTTGAACTCGAAGGGCACTTGTCAAGTCCTTATCATATGGGACACATGCTGCGATCGCGTCCATTGCTCATGTTGATGACTCTCTGTCAGTGCTCTTCTGGCTCTGTGGGCACAACAGAGAAAAAGCAAACAGACGCCAGTTTTGGCACATCTTCAAGAAACGCCAAGTTTTGTCCGTGGCGCAGAGAAGATCTTGTTCCGGTTCACAAGGTGGAGATTGATCATTTGACCTTTAATCAGATTGAACATTACCCCCTGCCGACCGACCCGGTTTTCGAACTGACTGAACATGAGCACTTTTGCAGGGAAATTTCTCTTAACTCAATCTTGACCATCTGAACATAAACCCTCAATTTCCCCTCATGGCTTTACCTCCTGTCATTGATATGTTTACCGTTTTAAGCTTCTTTTTTTCTTCTGTATGTATTTATATAGTTCTTGAGTTAGGCTGTGCGCAATTTTGTTCCGCAATAGTGATGTCTTTGTCCATGCGATGAAGAAGAATTTAATCAACATAGTACAGTCAAAGATAAGGTCATGACATTCCAACAAGTGGTGAATACTTCTAGGAACAAACGGATTCAACGAGGCTGGGAAATAAATCCATCTATTTTCTTGTAAAGTTATCCATTCTCTTTGTTTACAGTTCTCAATTGGCAATTGTTTAGGTCTTTAATTTTTCGGTTGGCCATTGTTTAGGCCTCTCGTTTTATTTCAAGTTGAAACCACGGTACCCTTTCTCTCATAATTGATATTATACCGATTTGAGTGAAAGTTTTGTGGTACCAGGTTTTCTTGCCTCGCACTTAGTTTATGGTTAAAGATCAATACAATCACTTGCTTCACAAAAAAAAAATGTGTCCGCAATATATTTTATATATATATATATATATATATATATATTCTTGAGTTTGGTCGTGCGCAATTTACATCCATGCGGATTCAATCTTATGGACAAAAAAGACACCTAAGCTGTTTGCATCTATCTGTCGGTTTATTATTGAAATGATGTAGGAGTGGAAGTATTCGATCTCATTGTTGGTGATTTTATTTATTTGAAACATCTTTACAACTTTTTCTAAAATATTTCCAGCACTTTCAATATGCAAACGCTATATAATGATGTAAAAGCACATATGAATAGAATAGAAAATTCAAGGTCTACCGTTACCTTGCATCGCTTAGTGAATGTTATCAACATAACAATGTTTTGAATAATTTAAAATTGTATAATTAATTTATGTTGAATAATATACATGTGTTAGAAGTGGCAAAATGGGTCTAGAATTCATATTTTAAGTCATACTTAATGGTGTGAATTAGAAAAGAGTCACCTTAACTTTTAAAAATAAACTTAAATAGATCATAAATATGTTGCCTAACAAACTTGAATCAAATCATAAATAGGCCATTATTAATATTTTATAATTTTCTGAAATTTTTATAGTTTTTTTCTTTTTCTCTTTTTTTTTTTCTACAAATCTGATGAGGGTCGCTGACTAACCCTTGCCGATCACAAGTGAGGACCGCACACCATCGTTGATCTTAGGCGAGGGTTACCATCAATATTCAATTGATTAGGTGAGTTTAGTGGCAACTGGCAAGGGAGTGCGACCCTAACCAAATTTAGGCAAGGGGCACACCCAATAGTTAGTGAGGATTGCTAGCCCTCTAGACTTAGAAGGAAAAAAAATTCAAAATTGCAAAATATGTCAAATAGATTGTATTGCATGAAAGAGTCTTATTAATACATTTTAAAAAATTCATGAGGAATATTTTTTCTTAAATTTAGTTAAATATAGGAGATTTAGCAATATAAGTATGGATCGAGAAATTTGCCTTACAAATAACGAGTTGGGTGATAAATGGGTTAACTTAGTCAATTTTAGTCGAAATATTTTTAAACCTACCCATCCATTTGACTATTTTAGCATGTGCAAATGTACAACTTTACGGTTTAACTTGAAAAGTGTAGATTCAACGCTCCACAAAGATTTGGATGACTCTTTAAGCAACTTGTGGATGATGTTACTTACATGATTATGACTAATTAATGAAAGAATCAAATACCAATTTCCGATGGAGAATTCAACTGTCTCTTGCACCAAGTCATATCAGTTTAGCAAATAATACTTAAATAATACTGGGCGATTACTCAAGGTGTGTTACAGAGTAAGCGGCACATCTTAAGGATTTAATCATCAATTATTAGCTCTCTACCTGCGCATGGATCAATCCTGTCCGTTCATATAAAGGATGAGAATTCACGTGTGACGTAATCATAAAGAGCCATTCTACCCACCTTTCTTATGATTATCTAAGAGCATATGCACTTTGAAACTCAACCTTGCAATCTTCATACATGAGTTTTGCTAATTGAGATTTGGAAAGAACAATTTGACAACATGAAATGTTTTAGGTTCAATAGCAATTCTATCCCGAACTTCTCTTCGTTAAAAAAAAAAAGGTCCTCCAACTTTCACTCCAATTCCAAAATTTCCCACGCATCCAAAAGTCGGTCATTAGTTTTTTTTTTTTACAAAATTATCAATATCGTGGTCGGTCAGAGGCTCGTAATTAAAACTCATGTCTTCGTTAAGACCTCCATCTTCTTATGGAACAATGAAGCCTCCCGATACCGATAATCTTGAAAAAAGCAGTGGCACTTTTTGGACGTGTAGACAAATTCGGGATTAAGATGAAAGTAAGGGATTTTCTATATGCAAAAAAAAGTTGGAGATAGAATTGAGATTTGAATTTAAATTTTGAGCTCTTTTAATAACAAAAAGTACCCCCTTTTAGGTTTTTATTTATAATCAAAACTACATTAAACTAATCAATAGCGGATGGCAACTTTTTTTTTTCCCTCTTCTTGTTTGTTTTTAAATCGCTCTTTCTAGTGGGGGTCATACGTCAACCAGATCAATGGACCCGGTCCACGACTCTTGGACTAATAAAGAAAGCCTGAATTGTAACTATCCTCATCAAACGCTTCAAACGTTGAACCAAGTTACTAGTCTGAGATTACGTAGATGGAACTCCAACTTACATCGAACTCCCTTACGAGATGGAAACATCATAAGGAGTATGAGATGATCGTTAGAGCATATCTGCATCGAATTTGGCCAATCATCCGTACATATCTTATGATCTCTCGAGCCACACAAGGAGAAAACTTTGTATACGTTTTCTAGGAGGTTTCAATCTATTCACATTTGTCCTGACGAGCCATTCATCGGGTAGTCGCAATTGACATTCAAGCTCAAAGAGAATTGTGTCGTTTTTCCAGATACAAAAATATCATGAATTAGATTGTATTTAAATCTCTTAAGAAAGTTACGGTACGACATATGAAGTGTGTGCACCTCTACGTATATGTAAACATCTTTTCATCACAAACCATCTTGTTACTAAACACATGTGAAAATGACATCAATGAATAATGTAATCCACGAACTTTTAATTTGTTCAATCTAATTCAGCCTAGTGTGCAATATTATTTATAAACTTTTAATTTGTTCGAGGTAATTTCTGGACTTTTTTTACTTTAGTCCCTGAACTAGACAATCTATGGACTAAATTGAGTCCCGGGGGCATAATTATGCTTGTTCAATCGTATGATATGGGATGGACAGTCAACATCATTTTGGTCTTCCGATACGACCCAAAGTTGCTCACCTGGTAACCTATGTTTTAGAGTTTTCTGGCATCACCCATAGAGTTCAAACATCAAACTAATCAATGATGTTGACTTTAACTTGCTTTTTCCATGTGGGTTAAGGCCGTGATCCTCGCGCAAACACGTTCCCCATCTGGAAAGAGAGGCTGCGCGGAGATCACCATCCGATGAGACTCGGCTACGAATCCAGAAACCGAGGTGACGAAAAAGTGATTCGATCTTTCTGGATCGATTTTTTCAGACGGGTTCTATCATGTTAGCTCCTGTCCCTTCGTTTGAAAATGAGCACCCGAGTTTGTCCTCACTGGTAGTTGAATCCCTGTTGAATTCCGAAAGCATAATGGATGAGGATAAGGTCGGGATACCGTGTGCTTGAAGACATGTTTAGCAGCATGTTAAAGCAAACGGATTGGAAAATGAAGGTTCTTCCTTCTCTTTATCCAAATGCATTGACAGCACAAGAGTTTTTGTCATTACAAGCACTAGACTCATACGCCCAAACCTTGCCTAATAGCCGAAAACTGCTTATTCATTGAAAGGTCACGCGACCGGGAAAAACGATTTTGACTCTATACAAAGTTAAACTAGGAGAGACTTTCTCTGCTTCCGCTGATGATGATGATATGTGCGGTCGTGAAGTTGATAGAACAGAAGTAATTTAACCATGAGTAATGAGGCCTGTGACTGGTAGGTCTACTGCTAATTCTAGTTGTTGAACTTCTGCTCCGGCGTGCTTGTCGAAGCCTGCAACATCCAATAAAAAACCAGCGTTTACTCCTGTGTAAACAGGTTTGAGGTTATCTGGCGCTTGACTTGTAGATATTTCTCGCCGAACAAAACATGTACATCTAAAAATTAGGAATCGACAAGGTATGGTGAAGTCCAATTGGAAATGCAGAAATGGCGGCGGAAAATTGCTGGGTATATCGAAGGATTGACACCAAAGACGTGAAAGGAAAGGAAAATGAGACACTCACACCAACTGGTGTAACAAAATTGCAGACCGCGCATTTGACGGACCGCGCTCCGTATTGATACATCAAGAGCATCCTGCAATTCCCACAGTTGACATGTGCCACCTGGTTTGCTGTTGCAATACCCATTTGGAGTAAGATCAGACCCTCCATGAGTGTCCCGGATCAAATAAGCGTTTGGAACATTCCGTTTCAACGGATTGGGCAAGCGAGGTGCAAAAACGAGGGGAGTTTAACATGTGACGACATTCAAAATCCATAGACGATCCAATACCTTCCAAGGCTAGGTTGACGGTGTGACAACAGGAGCACTGTACGCTTGTCGCTCCTCGTATGTACATGAGTAAGGTGTGGCAGCCTCCGCATACCAACTGGGCCATTTCAGTGCCTGTGGCGACTCACGCATGAACAGAAACGATTTGTTATTCCAGACTATCGGTTTCTTCGCATAATTGAGAGGATTAAATAATTTAATTGAATTTTGTAATTCATAAACTTTGAAGCTGCTAGCTGAGAAAGGTACCTGGAGGAGGGACTGCAGTGACTGCATTGCAAACTGCACAGCAAACGGAGGTCGCTCCTGCCGGATAAAGCAAGAGATTCCTACACCCAGAACAGACAAGCTGGCTCTGTGTACCTGACCACCAACAAAGCGCATTTCAGATTTTAAAAATTGGGATCGGCATTCATATGTCATTGAAGCGTAAGTACCTCCAGAAACAAACACGGCCCGTTAACTATATATGGCTAAGAAAAAGGGTAGACTCATTCGGATGATCAGACAGGGATTAGCGAGTGACAAGTCCTGAACTTATAGAAGTGAAGCTCGAGGTTTCTTGCAGCAGTTCATAGATTTTCTATTGAAAAAAAAAATGAAACTTTAGCAATCTGCCTCAGCTAACTGCTTATCCTCACCCCTTCATGTTCTCCCAAGCTCTGCAAATTTAGTCATCCTGCATTTAGCAATAGATGCATTGTTCTTCCAATGCCATTTGGACCATTATCATAGAATCTTCAATGATCAAAGCGACAAGCGAAGTGAACAAACAGGACAAGAACATAATTAGAATGCTTCAGTGCCACTCTTGTTGGCCCTTTATCAGTTTCAACTCTTCTATCCTAAGAGACCATCGTCTAAACTCTTTCTAAAAAACCAATTGAGGGGCATGCTTAAGAGACTTTCCAAGAACCGAGAAAGGAGCAAAGATTCAGAAGGTACCATTCACAGGCGGAGGAGTAAAAGGTGTCGTTGGAGGAGTCGGATATGGAGCAAGAGGAACCGGCATTGTGTTCACCCTGCAGAGTGGGGATTGCCTTCTTCAAAGCTCTCAAAATTCTGCAATCTCAAACTCAGAGTATGCTTCTCTCTCTCCCATCACATCTGTATCTGGCAGACAATATATAACAAGACAGGATGCATTCAGTAGAGATTCGGTTATCACAAGGAAAAATAAATAGAAACTTGTAGAAAGCAAAGAAATCACACCGACAGAAACTCAAGAAGATATCAGATCATTTGACAAAGAACAGATTTTTTACAACCAGATGAAATAGCAAGCTTCGATTACTGCCTAAACTACCCGGCCATTTTTTAGAGGGCTGGATTCAATCGCATTTAAGTGCGTCGCGAACCTCAGATTAATAGATGCTCCAAAAGCCAAAGCCTAGAAAAATTCAGCGACCATTATGAAGTGGGGGCACGAACATACCTCTCCAGGTTGCAGTTGGAGTGGAGAGAGGTGGGGGGGGGGGGGGGGAGAGAGAGAGAGAGAGAGAGAGAGAGAGAAGGGGTGGGGGCAACGAATGGAAGATGAGAGTGAGAAAAATGGTGTTAAAAAGAGTGATTTTTAACTCTCTTTTATCAGATTGTTCAAACTTCCTAGAACACCCGACTAATCTTATCGGCTAACATGCTTCAATCCCGTCACAACCGGGTTATTGTCAAGGCATGAGGACCCCGAGAAAGATCTTAAGAACCTAAGGCCGCGCTTTGTGAGGTGCAATTCAACGTGGGGTCTTTAAATTCCGTTGGCCTTCTCTTATCAGGTTCTTTCTTTTCCTTTCCAATGTGCAACCAAGCTGTCAAACTCCTAGTTCCTCTGCTCTGGTAGAACTTGTAAATTTAACTTCCTAATTTCCCTCTGTTGGTGGAATATCAAGATCAGCCCTTTTCCAAGAGGCTCCGGGCCCCCACAACCCCTACCCCTCGCTCTCGCTTTGATGGCTCCAATTGGCCACCTACAGTTCATGCATGTGAGCTATGCCACTGGCCACACGCTCCTCTCCCCTCGGACATCGAAAGGCCCTGACCAGCCCACGTCGCGCGACGGACTTATCTCACCCGTCCGTAGTACCCATCTCAGTGGGTCTGCAACCGGATCGGGATAGCCAGTACCTTTTTAGTTGGTGGTGGTCCTGCGTGATTCTCCTTATCTATCATCAAATTTCGCATTTTCCCTTTAGCTGATTGCGAATGAAGATATTCTCTTGACATCGCGCATAGCCGGAAGAATCGCTGCGAAAATCAGGAAGTTTGGCATGAGAATTCATGTGCCAACGAGGGTCGCTGCGACAAGTCCCTCAAAATATGTACATGGTCTGTTTAAGAGAAGATGGAAAGTCTTTTCAAGCTTTGCTAGCTTGCAGTTCAATGGACTCCACGACTCTTTGTGCTTTAGCAGCTACTTCAAAGAAAAATGCCAGGCCCAAGTACAGTACACGGTTGCCTCAGTAAAGACTAATACATCTCCGTTTTTCCCGATTGAGATTTCCATGCTTGGGGTGATTGCTCCAGAGAGTCCTATCCCCTGAGCCAGTGGGCGATAATTGGCGAAATTTAAGGGTGAATAGCTCTCCGATGCTCATCCCGCTTCAATGATATACTTGGAGTCACTCGACACAATCTTTTGACGGAATAGTCAGGTATCAAATTGCACACTTTCCTTCGACTTAGTCGCCTTCTGCAAAAGCCAACGCTTTGATCATAAAGGTTTATGTTAAGGCGAACAACGGTCAAAGATTAGGAGTCGCTTTTACGCATATCTGCAGGATAAGAATGAATCCATAGACCATTTGATTCAACAGTTGCGGCAGAGGGCAGTCACCAGCCATGCATCACTCTCAAGGATCTTGAAAGGATCTTCACCGTGTCTGGTCATGCTTTTGTATTTACCAATTCGGAAGCCATATTCAACACCAAATAAATTATTCGTGCACGCAAGGAGAAAAGAAGTACCAGAATAATTCAACTGTTCACAGGAAGTCTCAGATGCCATGCAATTAAATTAGCAATATAAATGTGTGTTCAAACGTTCGTGCACGCAGGCAGGCATGAGATGAGCAATATTTCAATGAATATATCTGTGAAGAGCGTGTTTGAACATGAGGCTGGAATGCAGGGAGAAACTCGATAGGAGGAAAAATAAATAAAAGAAGAGACAAAAACGAAAAAGGCAAAGGAAAGGGGAAATAAAATACAGAATTGAGGGAGACTAGAAAATGGGGCAGAGAGGGACAAGAGGGAGCTAATAATGAAAAAAGTCCAAGGATGGGCAGTGTGGCCTTTTTAAGTTACAGAAACATTACAAAAACCTCCATCAACAGGTCCATAGATAAGGATGCAGAGGGACCCCCAGTCCTTTACTATTCTTGGCAGTTTTTCCGCGTTCTAACTTTGATCCCAACTGGATATTCCAGCTATTGTTCTAGAAATGTCCAAGAGCCTCTGCATGTTGAGTTAGGGAGACTTGTGCCATGACCCTGATGACCAAATTTAAGCACCCTTTAGCCGATCCAGATGCATTTCCCTAACATCCGCGCCACGAGAAGTCTCATAATGACAACAGAGGAGCGCATTTTTCATGAAAAACACGGAAAATCATACTGCGTCGGGCATCCAAGATGCCGACTGTACTTACCTTGAGTCCGAATTTCGGCGTCTTTTGCACCACGAATACAAAATTGCCTCTCTAGACAACACAGACTGTTCCATGGCTATTCGCAAAGCCTCCCTAGTTGTTAAAAGGCATTAATCAGTGGTATAGACAAGAGATATGACGGTCAAGCGGATAAATTTCGAAGTTTAGATGGGAAGCCTAACCTTACCAATCGAGGCAGCCCTTTATATTCGAGCAGCATCAAGATTTGAGATTTGTGACTTCTCGACCAATCTAATCCGGTTATCCAGACACGCCTCCTCTTGGATACACATTACTCACTACTTCTCTAGCTGACGTTGTAATGATATCAGCATGTGCTTTAATGGAAGATCACCTTCATGTACTTGAGAGGGCTCTATTAATGCAACCTTATCAATCAACCAACTTGACTTGTTAGGCAAAATAAAAGACAAGATTATGGTTTTGGAGTGTACCTTCGACCAGAATTTGCTGGTTTGAGAAACCACCAAGATCTGCACATCGTTTTAGAAGATGACAAGGACGTGCATCTCCTAGTCAAACATTAGCTTTTATCTCCATAGCCTCAATGCAAAGAGAATCCATGTATCCGCAGTACCAAATCGAGGTAATTCAACATTAGGCATACTCCGAAAGTGAAAATAACATCTCTATAAGCACCAAAACAAGTATTCGTTTGAATGAACAATAATGAAAGAAAGCCTCTTTCAACAGCCGAATAAAATCGATTTCGGAAATCGCCTCCTCTTGTCCAGATATGCACTGCCATTCCATCAGATGCGGACATGTCATATTGTGGGAATCCCTAGATGCCTTGCAAATGCAAACATTAGCAACTCAATTTCCAGCCACAATTTGTCAGGTTCATAAACCAGGTAATATGGAGAAGAAACTCTTGGTCTGAGCGAAATATCACGCCCACAATTTAAGCATTTCTGACCAGTCGCAAGTAGTGCATCTCTAAATGATTTTCCCCCACCAAATGAAGTTTGGTTCGAAAGGAACCAAAGACCAATATTTCAAAATCCCAAATATTTTCTCCTTAAGAACTCTAATGACATTATAAAAATGCTTAAGTAGTGTTCAGAGAGAAGTCTTGCAACAACTGAGAACTCAAGTTGCGACCAGCGATTACTAACTATGGTTCAAAAATTGGGAAAGTGGAAACTTTTCTATCCATACTGACAAACATGTGTAGAGGAAGATAATGCATAGTGCCTGAGTTTTTGCCACTCGGTTATCGCCATGTTGAAATTGTACTGCGTCAGTCCATGTGGTTTCTGGGTCCATCATAAACCTCAGATATTAGCAGCCTTCTCACTGGAGAGAATGTTACCACTTAGATACCTGCAAAAATATTCCGCTTCCTCCATGAATCTCCGATTCCATTTGCATTCAGATGCCATTCTTATGCTACCACGTTCCATGAAAGAATTCGGGGCCAACAGCTTAGACCAATGCATATTCGTCTCTGATGTTACTTTTTCCCTCATTCTTCACCTCCAGGTAGGACATTGTCTCTACAATTTCAATCGCCGTATCAAAATGTTCAAGCATTAGAAAACTCTTTATGAGGTACAGGCTTCATCATCTGCATTGGCTGAGCAATTCCTGCCTCCTCGTACAGTTTCCCCAACTCGTGCATTAAATAGACTTCATCTATCATGCTCTTTACCTGTCAAAAGAATATGGGAAGTCAAGTGTAAGCCACTTCCACCTTCTCTTGTTTTGTCCCCATTCACCAGTCTAAAATGAAGGCTTCAGATCTACTATGAATTGGGGATGCTGCGATGGTTTGTGAAGTTCTTACTGCACAAAATTGAATCTTAGAATGAATTTCAATTGGCATCGCGAGAAATCCATGCAAACGAGTTTTGACTGAGACATGGTAAAACTATCTTAGATAGCAGGACAAACAACCACTCCTAATAGATAGCTGCCATCATTTGTAAAACTCTATGTTTCTCATCTGCAAAACGATATCTATACGTAGTGTTCCAACTCCACTGGCTTACTCTAGTCGCCAGTACATAGCCATACAGCTTGGCGGTCAAAGCTTAAGCACTGTTTCGATGAATAACAGATCTTGGTGGTTGCTCAAGAAAAACAAGAAAATACAATCATGACTGTCTCGTTGTCAAGGAATTATTGCCTTAGGCATTGCTAAAAACATAACTATAGAGCAGCATGTAGCGAAAGATGGATTACTCGCATCACTACTATAGCAAGATTCTTATCATGTTCAATGATACCCCGAGGCCATATGATCTTCAAAAGACTGCTCACTGCATTCTCCCATAGCAAGAAAAAGTATGACAGACTTCAGTTCCCACCGAAAACTTCAAACCTCGAATGCGCTTTCCTAGAGAAAGAGAGAAAACTGAAGTTTTTAGGACGATCAAATTCAAGCCGTAGAACACCCGGCCAGAATCGCCAAAGACAGAATCTCCGCACTGCGCAACGCGGCACTCCGCTTCACATTGAACATCACTTTCCGCATCTTTGTACTCAGACTAGTGCTCGAAGACGCTAAGAAAAACCACGACTAAACAAGAAGAAGTTGCAGGAAATCGTCCGCTGTGTTGGAGTCGGTCAATGGTGACGAGCAGACAGACGACGCGGAGAATTCAGATACTCATCAGAGCTTCAGAGCTTCTAAACGTCGCGGAGAGGTTGGGCCTGGGATTGGGATTGGGTTGGGCCTGGACTTGGGCTTGTGCTGGGCTTGGACTTTTGCTTGAAATCCACTGCGGTCTTTTTTTTTTCACTTTGTTTTTACTTTAGGTTTTTGGTTTTGGAATTTGCCAAATGATACGTAAATCGTCTTAATTTCATCACTCAATTCCATTGTACATCCTTCTTAAGTAAATAATTTTAGATTTATTTCCATAAATGCATTACTTATTATTACTTTGTCACGGAAATAGTAAAACGTCAATTTCCTGGGAACACAAAATCTATTCATTTATGATTCAATCCGAAGCTGATAAAGAGGTCGTTGACTGTGTTAACACTTAGCACGTTACAATTGACAATCTTAAAGATAATAAAGATAGTTGGTTATTAGATTTGATGTCTTATCGAGTGCAATAACCTTGCAATTCTATATTCTCGATTCAATGATATTTATCGACAATCAATCATATCGGTCAAATTCATATTTATCGACAATTTAACTCACCATATGCCCTTCTTATTCAAAGAAACCGGTGAAAGACACTAGATATGTACTCATTTCCCATAGTCATCCATACTTTTATCGTACACGCCGCATCGCACGTAGAATATTTATATTAATATGATCGACATAGTCCATCTTCAATCAAAATCAAAAAAAAATCTAGAACAAGAATGTTATGAAACAGGCTTTTCGTTCTACGCGATTCAGGGTCAAACAATAATTTCTTATGAGACATCTTTTCACCCGTACTACGTCTTTCTTCTCACCCACGCATCGCGCCGTCATAAGTACCAACGCCATTACAGAGATAATGAGAATTTTCCATGCCCATTAAAAGAACAAAAATAAATGACTAAACAAGAATGTTCTAAGTCTGTTTTCCCCCCTCCGCGGCTCAACGCCAAATGACATCTTTCCTATGTGATCGAAATCAGTAGATTAATCTCCGAAACGTCGTTCTTTTCTTTCGCTGGTGTTTTAATAACGAATGGCATGAAGAGTTAGGAAGCTGTCCTAATCAATTGGGTCCTCTCCACTTCCAAAGCTGGAGAACCAAGCATGTAGGTTGGGGTTACCATCAACGAATTTGAGCCCACTGGTTTAGGGAATTGGCTGGATTTAGAAGGTTATCAGCAAGAAAATCTACTGAGCACCCTCTCTAATTAATTCCGCAAATGTCAGCGACTACCCAGAATCATAGATTATATTGGAAAGATGAGTCTTCTTCTCGTGAAAGATTATGCTGAAAGTTTCTCTTGTTTTGCTGTCATCTGGGTCTGTCGAATTCAGCAGATGGCACTACCCCAGTCGGACCTCCAGAGTAGCCTTGTAAGGGGGAAAGCCAGAGGATTCCATGAGTATACAATTAGATGCAAGACGAGCGAACCCGGGATATGATCCGACCGTAGGTGTTGATGAATCCTGTCGATGTTTGAATGATCGCGATGGTTTCTCGGCGACTAGGACACCCCACAAGAGTAGAGGAATGGAGGACGGCGAAGAATATTTGTGGATTGATACCTGGTAATGTGGACGTGGCCTGCCGAGCTAATCCTTATCGGTTGGATCAGGATAAGGATTTATATGCGAATGGACGATGGAGACTGTTGTTTTTTTGCTTAAGAAAAGAGCTTTTTGGATAGTTTTTAATGCATCCGTCAACTCCAAGCTCCGTTTAGTAAGGGCTTGCACTGGTTGGA
The DNA here is from genome assembly GCA_030064385.1 of Melaleuca quinquenervia. Taxonomy (NCBI): domain Eukaryota; kingdom Viridiplantae; phylum Streptophyta; class Magnoliopsida; order Myrtales; family Myrtaceae; genus Melaleuca; species Melaleuca quinquenervia. The sequence continues at coordinate 15,072,412 of CM057721.1, read as the reverse complement.
TACAGATAAGAAGACGTGATTTATGGCTGATTAATACATAATCTGTCAAGGGAACGCATGTAAAGATCAGAGGAACAACATCAAGCCGTTAAGATTGACTTTGTTCGAGAAGAAAATTCTCACTTTTACACGAGCCCGGATGCATAAGAAGAACAACACTGAGCATTGTTTATGTTCATGAGCATAACAAGTCCACATTGGATTGTTGATATTTACAGATTTTCGGTATCACAAACTGATATCGGCCAAAAGTTTACACATAAGAGGATGCAATGAATAAATAGACATAGAAACGAAGACGATATATGTGTTCCGATACACACAAGGGTCGGGCTGGGTCCCTCTCTGGGGAAGTTTGACTAGGCTAAGCACCTGAGCAGAACCAGAACCGGAACCAGAACCACTTTCTCTTCTTCTTCTTTGTCGGTTTGGGCTTGGAATCTCTCCTAGCCACATGATCAGCCATGTATTGCACAACCGCCTGACGAATAGGATTGAACAAGACGAGCTTTAATCAAATGAACATCTAATAAAGAACCTGAAGAATTGCACTATGGAGTAATGAAGCAGTACCTGAGCACCAAGTCTGGCTATTTCTCTTGGAGGCAATTCAAGAGGAGTCTCGTCAGCTCTTAGAACTCGCAGCCTTGACAAGAACCTGAAAGAATCCGGCAGTTCTCTTATCTGGTTGTTGCATATGTCAAGCTCTTCGAGCATCTCGAGATTTCCTATCGATCTCGGTAGGGATCTCAGATCAGCAAAGTTGTTCCCGACATTTAACTTCTCGAGGCTCACGGCAAAAGACAAGGTCTCAGGCACGGACTCGAGTTCGTTGAAGCTGACGTCCAGTTCCCTTAAGTTGGAGAGATTGCTCACAGTTGTAGGCAACCCTTTGATTCGATTGTAATGCAAAGTGAGAACCTCCAAGGATTTGATCTTGCCGATTGCCTCTGGAAGAGCCTTGAGCTGGTTGAAATCTAGCCTTAGCTCGAGGAGCGACGTGCAAGAGCCAATCGTGTAAGGAAGCTCCTCAAGCTCATTGGTTTCCACAATTAGTTTCTGTAGAGAATCCAGATTCCCTAAGGAATCTGGCAATCGGATCAACTCATTCGAGCTCAGATTGAGATTGACAAGACTTGACAAGTTTCCGAAGGACGCGGGCAACGATCTCAATTTGTTGGCTTGGAGATCAAGATCGTGGAGATTGATTAGCTCGCCAAACGATTCTGGAAGATTGATGAGCTGGTTGGAGTGCATGGATAGCTTTGTCAAGGCCCTTAGGTCGCCGATGGAGGATGGAAGAGCCATGATTCGGTTTTCTGATATGTCCAACTCAGAAACTTGAGATAATTTCCCAAGTGACAGGGGAAGCCACTCGATTTGATCCATCAACTTCCCCTTGAGATCGAGGGCTTCGGCTCCAGTTTTTGCAGAGTTCTCAATGAGGGCAGCCACCTTCATTAGGCTCAATTTCTCAGAATCTCTCTCAGCTGTAAATGCAGAATTTAGACACTTCAGTCTCCAAACATGGATGCTACACAACAGGTCAACGAAAAATATGACCTTTCACAAATGACAAATTACAATCAAGATTAAATAATTATTCACTTCTGCAAGATCCCAGATATTAACGAAAGTGTGAAAATTGCGACTCGAGCTTGAATTTCAGCTTTTCCTGCTTCTTTTCCCCCCTGTCATTCTGTTGCTTTTACTGGAAATGACATCAATAACACTCGAAACCAGCACGAATTGAAAAGAAAAGGCAAAACCCAGATGAGTAAACTAAGGGAAATGAACCGACTCGAACCTGTAGAGATCGTTGCTTTAGTAGAAGCACAAGAGATCGTCGCCTTTGTGGAAGCACTCGTCACCAACTCTCTCAAATTCTCTTTCTCTATCGCATCATCAACCTCGCTGCACACAAAATTCTCCCCCATAATCTCTCTGTCTCTTACAATTCTCTCAACTGGGTCCTCAAATCTCACATTTCTACGGTCGCTGCCATCTCCAGAGACCAGCTCAGAAGCTGTCTGGATGAGCTCGTCGAACCTCTGAAACATCCTGTCCACTTCGACCAAGTGCAGAGCCTCCTTCTTCTGCTCATGGCTCTGGAACAAGAGCATGGTCCTCTTCACTTCCTTCAAGACGAAGCAGAGCTCCTGAGGGACGTCTTTGGGAAGCTCTTGTTTCGAGATCTCCTCGAGCTTCGTCTTCTCTTCAGAGTCCACGGTCTCGAGCACGGACGAGGCAGCTTCAACTTCCTCGATGGTGGGTCTTGGAGGAAGTGATCTGTAGATTCTAGTGATCTCATCGATGGAGGCTGCGAAAGCAGGTGGTGGAGGGCCTTGCTTCGTTATTACAGCCATTGGAGAAGCAAGAACCTGGTTTTGGTAGGACTTTTCAAGGTTTTGGGATTTAAGACTTAGGAACGTACGTATTTATAGGAAAAACTTCATCAGAGACTTCTCGTCTTCAACCACTCCCTTCTTTCTTTCTTTCTTTCTTTCTTTCTTTCTTCCTTTCTTCCTTCTAATTCATCCGTAATTTAGATACATTTAGAAAAGCAAAAAGCAATTTAAAAGTGTTTAGTCAGCTTTTGGATTGCCTACTCCTGACGTATATCAAGCCTAGCCGTCCGGTGAAAATTGGGTTGCTGGAAAAAAAGTAAATAAATAAATCTCATATTAAATGGGGGCCATTCGATTGCTCCCATTTTAAGTCATTTCGGGTTGTTTGACGTAATCGGGATTCGTTTAGTCAAGGGACATATCAATGAATGATTTATTAACATGTTGATACAGTTGCTTTTAACGTAGAATTGACATCTTATAAGGAAAAAAAAGAATTCATCATTTTAGTTCATGGGGTTTTTAGGACTTTTCGTGCTTAAGTTCATTACCTTAGTTCCATTGGCATACATCATCAAGCGGGTCGTGGGATGTGAAGGAAAATGCTAGCTTGCGTATACCTGTAGATTGCCCGTATAATTTCCTTTTGCCGAAAATCAAATAAAATAAGAACATCGAAGTTTAACGAAATTTCATGAGGCCTTCAGTTAAATCGAAAAAAAATGATCGGTATTTTTGTTGAATGAATGTACTTGCATATCATGAACAGGGCGAGCAATCGGGACCGAATTCAATATGGGAACTGGACCAACCTGGCCTCGCTTTAGGTCTTGTCATGTTCTATACTAAAATATCTCTCATAAAAAAATTACAAACTTTTACTTGAATTGCAAATCTATTCTGTTGACAATCTATCCAAAATTTCGCATTAACAATTGAGAGATGGAAAGCACCTAAAGATGAACTTTTCGAGTGTCTCGAGTGCGAGAGATGGGATATTCCCAAGCACGAGAGATCAAAGACTAAAAGCAAAATCAATAAAGTGTTGATGGAAAACAATTGTCAGACTTAGGCTTCATTCGTTTCACTAAAAATAACTTTTAAGAAAATATTTTTTGGATTTTCTGGCATTTGTTTAACAGAAAACAAGATAGTCAAGGGAATTTTTTTCGACCAATATAAAAACATCTTTAAAAGTAAGAAAAATGTTTTCCGTTTTTTATAAAATGAAAAATATTTTTCTTTTTTTCTTCATCTTAAAATATTTTCCATCTTTTTTAAAAGCGACTTGTAACCAACGGCTAATCAATGTAGAACAAAAAAATGAAAGAAAATAAAAGAATTAAAAATCAAATTATTTATAATTTTTCCTAAGTTTCAAACAAACACCCGGAAATATTGTCATTTTTCAATGAAATGTTGTCATTTTTTAAGAAAATAATTTACTGGAAAGTATTTTCCAAAAATGTTATATTTTTAGTGAAATGCACGGAGTCTTAAGTAAAAATTTGTGAATTTGGACCTAAAACTAGAGTTCTTTATGTGAGCAAAAAAAAAACTTATGGTGAAATTCATACTGCACCTAAAGTTATGAATTTTTTACAGGACAAAAACAAAACTTAATGGTAGAATTGTAAGTTGGAGATTTGTTTATAAGACAAAAAGCCAGAACTGAGGTAAAAGCCTAAGGTTTTTTTAGGTTATTAGGCCAACATAGATGAAATTAAATGTAAAATTCCGTACGCGAACGGCCGCGATAAAAATTGCTTTATATCACATCACGGGGATACAGAAAATTAGGATGAATATTCATCAGTCAATCAAAACAGTGGAAGGGGACAGAGATTTATCGAATATCATAATCAGGAAAAAGAAAGTTCAAACTTTCTGACTTGTAAGCTTCGGGCTTTAGAATTATGTCGTCACTGATGAGAGTAGCGAAGCATGCTGCCCCTCAGCAGTGACGTCAGAAAAAGAGGAGGATGAGGAAAACTACCATGGATTTTAGGCGAATTTCCAATAAGACCAAGAAGGGGTCAATGTTCAACCAAATAACGAATTGATTAATCCTCCCCAAGGGATTGATTCAAGTGCCGTACCTGCTTATTGGTCTCTCCTCCCATGATCAAATTGTTCTAGAAATGTGTCCTTAGTTGCTTCCGACCCCTTAGGAATCCTCAACGTCGATACGGTTTATTGGTTTATCAGTTCGATTTTGGTTTGTCTGCTTTTTTTTTCTCTTTTATCCTCGTAAGTTTACCAGTTTGGCTTTGATTCAATAGTTGAGAAGATGAGCTCCTTAATATAGGATTTACAATGGGAAACGTGTTCTTGTGGTCTGATATGTTTTATTTTTTAGTAATTTCGTGTCTGTCAAGTGGTTCATGTTGATAATTTATGAGAGACAGAAAGAGAGCTTGGAAGGAAAGATGCATGAGTGATGGGATATCGTTCTTCGATGTTTTGCCCTCTTACTGATTCCTGAATCAAGAAAGAACCTAATTGAAATTAGTTGAGAGCATAACGAATTGAGTCTATATAAAGAGTAAAGTATAAAAATAGATTTTTTGACGGCCCAAGGCGGTGGTGCACGAGGAAAAGGGATGGCGGTGCGTCTGCGCCTCGATCTCCGAATGCACGCAGGGAGGGTTACGTCTCTTGTCCCATATCGCCTATGGAGGGAGGTTTGGGCCGCCTTATAAGGTAATGGATACTCTAACTACATATATGTGTTCAAAGCCTGTGGGTAAAGAAAACAAAACCTTGAGACCAAGACAACGTTGCTCACTTTGACATGAGCGTGTGGCAGGATGGCAATGCCAGGCGCCGCACGGGCCTTTGCGACTGTGGAATCTATATGCAAATGTAAATCCATAGGCCAACTTTCTCTCGTTCGATGGCGAAGTGGACAGAGCTACCATTGTCACCACGAAGTAAGGGGCAATCAGTCATCACTCAATGAGTGGAAGTGTCATTTACAAAAATAAATGAACGAAAATTTTTTCATTATTCATGAAATATGTTAAGGCATATAAATTGGTATGGATCGTGAAAATATTTCCTACATTTCAAACGGTAAAACTAATCATGTATATATATATATATATATATGTATATATTAAATAGTTTCTAAAATGTGAATTTTTCACAAAAGAAACGGATTCCCAAATTTGAAGATCCTAGAAAATACACTTAATTTGGGGTGTGCATGAAGGGCCACTCAACCCAGGAATCATCTAGATCGAACCGAACCGCTCGAGTTGGTTTGATTTTTTAGATTTGTGGTCCGATCCATGGTTCCAAAATATAGAACCAATTCTTGGACGGTCCGTTTCCCAATTCCTGGGCAGGACAGGACTAGATCGGACCATCCGACCAAACCACTTGGACTGAAGAAGAATTGGATTAGCTCTTTTTTCTTTGGAACTTCACTTCCTCTAAATCTTTTTTTTTTCTTTTGTTGCTTTTCAGTGTTTTTTTTTAATTGTTAACCTTGTTGCTTTTCAGTATTTTTATTTGATATGAATTCTAAAACTGACAAGGTATATTCATTCAAACGGGTTGAATATGCGTTTGAGTTTGCAAGAATATGCAGAAAGTTAGATTACCACAATTTTGTCTTTTCTATGAAAGCAAGCAATCCAGTCGTCATGGTTCAGGCATACCATCTTCTCATAGCTGAAAGAATGTTCAGAGATCGGAATACATATTACACTTGGGAGTGACTGAAGCTGGAGAAGGTGAAGATGGGCATTGGAACCCTTCTTTGGGTTTCATGATCCCGATTTTATTGGACCGCCCGAGAATCGAACTGGACTGATTGATCCGGTCTTAAATTTAGTTTGTCTGATCCTCAGTCCTAAAAATAGGGGACCGGTCTCGTTGGTCCGATTCCCTGTTCCGGGAGGGAACCGAATCGTCCGGAGAATTGATCATCCCTACACTTAACCATACATTAATTAAGACTATGGCTAAAAAAAGAAAAAGAAAGGAACCAACCTTATAGCCGCCGAACCGTGGCGGTGAAGATAATCAAAGTTATTAATGTATACGCCACTCTTTTCCCCCTCGTAATTTATTGACAAAAAGGAGAAAGTGTTGAATTTTTGGTGAGCCAGCAAGATCTGCTTATATATTTTCCATTTGTATAATATCCATTATCCATCTTTTTTCATGCCACTTTCTTCTCTTAAGCTAAATTTTCTCCTCGGTATCTTCCCTTATAATTTCGGTGCATTATAGGAAAAACTTTACTGAGCTCATTCCACAAATAATAAATAAATAAATAATATATATATATCATAAAAAATCTCAAATCGCAATTGCTGCGATTCAAATAAAATAAAACCTAAACTTACCAACGTTGACGCAAATAATACAAACTCTTGTTATGTTATAAAAAAGCCTAAATTTGTATACGTGAGATGTGTTTACCTTCTTTTGATTCAATCTGAAGTATATTTATTAAATTGATATAAGTTTAGATTTTTTTTTGTAAAACAAAGACCTATTTGGAATATTTATTTATGGTATTAATCCTTAAAAAAAGATGGATATTTGAAGAACAGAAAAACTCTTTTTTTCCCTAATTTATATCTCAAGAATGAAATTGTTTTTTCCGAAAATCGAAATAAAAAGATTTTGTTTTCCCTTTTTAACTTTTCAATCAAAGAACCTCCTCTCTCTCCTTCTTTCGTCGTCTTCTTCTTCTTCAACCTGCATATAAGCTCGTCGCCTTCATCGGGGAGAAGAGCAGAGCCTACCAAGTCGCACATGACTGGCATCGCAAGAGAGAAGCACATCAGAGCGAACCGGCGATCGCATTCCCGATCGTCGAAGCCGGACATGGATCAGTCCGCCGCCCACTCGAAGAATCAATCGTCGATCGCCCCCAATTCCACGCCCGAATCGGGCCTCGAGCCGGCCGATTCGCCTCAAATCCCGATTCCGATTCCCGCCGCGAATCAGACCCCGTCCTCGGAGCAAGACCCTACCCCTAGACCGAACGCCAACCCTAATCTCGACGACAGCAACACCTGGGGCTACTGCACCGAGGAACAGTTGGAGGTGTTGCTGAGGAAGCACGTGCAGTTCTACTACAACGAGGCCCTCGCCAAGCTCTGCGCGCTCGGTTACGACGAGGATGTTGCGCTGAGCGCGATGCTCCGGAATGGGCATTGCTATGGCGGCATGGACATGCTGACGAACATCCTGAACAATACGTTGGGTTATCTGAACAGCGGTGGCGCCGAGAATGGTGGTGCTAGTGGCGGGGACGGTGCTAGCTCGGGCGAATCCGAGCTGGGCTTCTCGGATTTGAAGCAGCTGGAGGAGTACTCGCTTGCGGGGATGGTGTGTTTGCTGCAGCAGGTGAGGCCAAATTTGAGCAGGGGAGATGCTATGTGGTGTCTCCTCATGAGCGACCTCCACGTGGGTCGCGCGAGTACGATCGAAATTCCGGTGGCTCAATCACCGAATGAGGGATTGGGTCTGGTTGGTGATAAGAACAATGCTGAGAGCGGCCCTAATGACGCCGCTGCTTGCTTCTCAGCTCCCGTGTTGGGTAGGTTTCTTGGTGGTTTGGGATCTAGCAATGGTGGAAGCGATTACGTGGAGGCTGTCAATGGCTTGGGAGATATAGGAGGGATGACAATGCAAAAGGATGTCGAGTGCCCGAAAAGGTTTAACCTTTCGCCATCGATGAAATCTTTGCTGAAAAGGAATGTTGCAATGTTTGCAGCAGGTTTCAGGGCAAATGCAAAGACTTTGAGGGGACAAGCTCCTTTCTCGCAAAATGGATCGCCTGGTGGAGGCGCCTCAGTTGTTTCACGGGAGAAAGATGTAGTAGAGAAGAATGCGGAGTCGAGGAACACTAAGAACCAACAAGATCTCCATGCCATGATGCGCAAATTTCTTGACATGGATATTGGCGCAAATGTTGATGAGAATCCAGAGGCTGCCGAAGAAGAGCAGAAGGACGAGATAATTTTGTCTTTGCTTCGTCAGATCAAGGATCTTGAGAAGCAAGTGAAGGAGAGAAAGGAGTGGGCACAGCAGAAGGCAATGCAAGCAGCTAGAAAGCTTAGCAGTGACATGACAGAGCTCAAATTGCTGAGGATGGAAATGGATGAGACTAAAAGATTGAAGAAAGGGAAACAGACTCTAGAAGAGACTACCATGAAGAGACTAACAGATATGGAGACTGCTTTAAGAAAGGCGAGTGGTCAAGTGGACCGAGCTAATGCAGCTGTGAGGCAGCTCGAGACTGAAAATGCTGAAATCAGAGCTGAAATGGAGGCTTCCAAGTTGAGTGCTTCGGAGTCAGTGTCGTCCTGTCTTGAGGTGGCTAAGAGAGAAAAGAGGTCCTTGAAGAAGCTTTTGGCTTGGGAGAAGCAGAAGACGAAGATGCAGGAGGACATTGGTGAGGAGAAACGGAAAATCTCAGACCTGCAACAGCAGTTGGTACAAATTAATCAGGCTTCAGAAGAAGCAGAGGTGAGTTGACTGCTGTGAGTTTCTTTTCGACATTCCTGTAAATGCAGGTGCGGGGGACAGTAAAGACCAGTTATTTACTACGGCCTGTGTTTCATGGCCCAGTTTGCTATGCATTTGCCAAGGTTGTTAGGTCACTGTAACTTTCTCCTAGTCAGGTCTCATTTCCAGATGTGGCCTGAGATGCTTAAATTGGTCCTTTATATTAAACTCCTTGTCACAAGTAAAAGCTACTACCTATGATATCGCAGTTTGAAATGTCCATTACAAATTAGGGAGAGCTTCAATGCATATGGTAAATGAACGTTGCAAACAATTTATCAGTTTTGACTGTTGCTGATATATGTGTGCAATGTGCATGTAAATCGTTGCAGTCCTATAAATTTGTGTATCTAATCATTAATAATCTGAATGCATTGATCTTCTTTTGGCAAGTGGCATGGTCCATCATGGATGCACCGTGGATATTGTAGTGCTCTGGTTCTGGTTCTGTTTATCATTATAGCCCACTGGTTCTGGTTAGTGTTTGTAAAAATTATATCTAGTTCTAAGGGAGCAATCTGAATACATACCCCTAGCTAAAAAGTTACTTAACTTGCAGGGCAATACTGTTTTGTGTTAAAGGCTCTTTTCTAATACATAGAGCTTCACAATTGGAGAAATGTGAATAGTAGTACAAATTAGCATAGCCATGAGGAAGAGAGTGTAAACTCCAGAAGATAAAATTTATGCTGCGGAAAGGAGAAAAGGTTGGTTTTTAGTTTTTTTTTTTTGGGGGGGGGGGCTGTCGGGGAGCAAGTTAAGATGGGTTTCCAAACAGACAAGCTTGAAGAAACATTCTTGTTCTGGAAATTAAAGATGACCTTGTATGATGCAATTGGGTTAAGTTCAGTATGAAATTCTTATTTGGCATCTGAAATCCTGAAGAGGCAATTGCTTAATGTGCTTTGCTTATTTGGCTAATGAATCTTTCTGATTGGTGGATAATTCATTATGTTTTGCTATTGATGATTGATTGTTACTTCTTTTGTTGTTGATGCTGGTTTTCTATGCCCTTTTACACTTAGTACATGCTTAATTTGCTTTTATTTTTATATTTATTGCTAAATTCCAAGCCTTTTTATTGCACCTAGGGGCGTCAATTTATTATTTTGTGGCTCTCCTCATTTGGATGTCTTCATTTTTTTTTTTTGCTACTGTAGATATAACAATGAATTTCTTGATTTTGTCAATGAATATCTAGTACTTATTATCAATCGAATTTTATGCTTGCATTGCCCTTGTGTCTGTTAGGGCAAGACTTTGTTTGCTTAAAGATCTGAATTAATTACAAGGGTGACATAACATTGCCGTTAAAACTGGACTGGAACAGTATTTCGACCAGGTGGGCTGGAAGGTAGTTATTAGTCTAGCACCCTTGAACCCCTTGAACTGGATTAACAAAGACTGTGTCATGCCAGTTTGACCCTGGCAAACTGGAGTGAATTGACTGTTGTTATAGGGTGGTGATTTGTGTGCTGGTTTGGAACAAAGGCATTCTAACAATTATTAAAATTGGAGGCAGGGCAAGTGGAGCATCTAGCCCATTTTGTGTCCATTGCAGCTCTATTGAAATGATCAGGTGATTAAGGTGCTTGCCCGCCAAATTGAACCTTGGAGAGTGAGAGGCTGGTTGGTGTCCATGCTGGACTAAGTATACGTGTCATGTCAGATAAAGATAGGTCTATGAACCTACCACAAGTTGACCCACTAGCATTTGATGTATTGAGCAGGGTGGAACTCCATCCGGCCATTTCACCCATCCTTTCATGAGACTGGTTCTGAAACTTTCTTATAAATATTTTGTGTGTCACGACTAACATCATGGCTGATATTAGCCTTCAGAATGTTCGATGCATCTGTCATTGCTGCTCATTCATTATGAGAGAGCTGTCTTGACTGTGATTTTCTTCATTGACATCAGGCATATTGATGGTGAGTTGTGGTTGATTGTATGTCTAGTTTTGCTGAATGTGCTTTTGGAAGATTCTGTTTTATCAAAGTGAGCATTCACTCTCTGAGGTGTTATAGAAAATCTATGAGCTGGTTATATGTGGACTTTTTAGGTTTTCATGTTAGATATCTTATTGCTAGCTTAATGTGTTATTAACTATATTTGCGAAGAATAGTACTTTGAAAAGTCCTTTCTATCAAATTAGTTCCTCGTATGCAGGAGGATCGTCAGTCACATAGCTTTGCTTTATCATGATGTGAGTAGTTTCTTTTTTACTTTGTTTTTGTATTTATTATGGTTTTTGCAAGTGCAGATTATTTTCCCACAAGCTCTTTCAACTGTTGCTTGTTGCTTGCAATTCCAATCAGTATTATTTATCTTGAATTTCTGTACAATCTCTGACTGTACAAGCTAAGTGAATTCCATTGTTATTGCAGGTTAAGTGGAAGCAGGCAAAGAAAGAGAAAGAGCTTGCCCAGGCACAAGTGGAGGAGGAGCGGCGATTGAAGGAAGCAGCTGAGGCAAATAGCAAAAGAAAGCTCGAATCTTTGCGCTTGAAGATAGAGATAGACTTCCAACGTCAAAAGGATGATATTAAAAGACTTGAACAGGAGCTTTCGCGCCTGAAAATGTCTGCATCTGCCCAATCTGCTGATGTACATCATGGATCGCATGATTCCCCTGCAGCAAAGTCTGAGGGGGGGAAACCAGAAGGAGAAGCAATCGCCAGGCTGCTTCATCAATTGGAGCTGGAAGACTCGCCTGAGGTCAACAGAGATAGACAATGCATACTGTGCATGAAGGACGAGGTCTCGGTTGTTTTCTTGCCATGTGCCCACCAAGTTATCTGTGCCAATTGCAGTGATAGTTACTGGGGTAAGGGCAAAACCACTTGCCCTTGCTGCCGTGTCCCGATTGAGCAGAAAATCCGTGTCTTTGGGGCAAGTTCATAGTTCGAAAAAGAGAAGTCAGCTTGAATTGCTCTATTTATTCTTGGCCAGCCTGTTTCTTTTTACTACTTTTATGGAATTCCGGTTTAGGTGATGCTGCAAGGGCATCCCATTAGAAGGATGTAGATAATATAAAAATGACATTTGTCTGAGCTTCCTACCCGGACTTTATGAGAAATGCTTGCGACTTTGAAAGGCAATTCCGGCTACTATGAAAGATGCGAGTTACATCCGATCTGCAGGATATCATTTGCGATCTACATCTGCTATACTGTGTCACTTTAGACAAAAATACGTATCATGATGGGTTTTCTGGGTAAGATGGAAGTGTTGAACTATAGCTGACTTAAGCTTGACAGGAGCATTGTTTTCATGTCATTTCCAAGAGAAGTTTGTGGTCATCCTGCCTTGCCTGTGTAGCGGAAATTCCCCTGAGGGATTGCTTTTCTGTCAGTATTCCCTCGTGACTCGCGATTTTTTTGTTGAAAAAGCTCCAGGTGAAGAAACTTCATGTTTTATACTTGAATGCTCGAAGACAACTTTCCTATTAACAATTGTCTTGTGTCTGAAGCACAGTGCAACATGCGCCATGCTTGTCCTAATTTTTTTTTTCTACTAATGAATATGAATGATTAGGGACCCAATTCTTACGGAGACCACTGGGCACTTCTTATGCTTTGTTTATTTTATGGAAAATGTAACATTTCTGAAAAATATTTTTCAGAAAGTTACTTTCTTAGAAAATAACAATATTTTCGAGTGAAACTTATAAAAAGTTTTATAAAAAAAATGATTTTTTTTAAAAAAATTCTTTTCTTTTCTTTGTTCCATGTTGATTGGCCGCTAGTCACAAGGCACTTTTGAAAGAAGATGGAAAATGTTTAAATGTGAAGAAAGAAGATGAAAAATGTTTTTCACTTTCTAAAATGCGGAAAACATTTTCTTCATTGGTGGAAATTATTTTTCTTAACTATATTGTTTTCCGTGAACGAATGCTAGAAGATCTGAAAAGTATTTTCCCGAACGGAGCCTTAATGTATAAGTTGTTCCCATCTTGGAGGTCATGACATTGAGAAACTATCTCGTCAAATGAGTAGTCCAGAACCGCAGGGTACACAGTGTATGGTGCGCTAAAATGAGTTACCGTATACTCGGGTTTGAGTTTCGGATACCAAAGTCGAGCTTCCCTTCAGCTTTTGAATCAAAAGGAAGGAGGCTGAAGTCCGTGGTGATAGCTGTAGAAAATAATGGCAAAAGCAATAAATTTCTACTAAATATTTTGTACTACTACTAGATCCATTGGCCATTTATTCATATTACTGATGCAGATGAAATTAGTTCAAAATTAGTTATATATGAGCTCGTGGGAATTTAAGGAACCATTCTGTCGAGGAGGAGCCACTAGGAAATTGACAAGTGTCAATGGATGTGGAGAGAGAAGGTTAAAAAGGAGATAAGGCGGGGGTGGATCGAGTGACTCTAGCGAGCGAGCTTAGTGAACCAGCTCGGTGGTGGGTTACGTAGTAGCAGAAGATCATCGTCAGCAGATGGCTTGCTGTTTCACCAATTCTTCCTTTCTAGCGTGGAATAATGGAAGCACAAGATGCTTCTTTGATTGGAATATAGGAAGAAACAACAAAGAGAAAAAGCCTCAGCCTAAGTACTACGATGATGTTGATCTTCCTTTTTCATCGTCCCTTGTAAAGAAAACATTCTTGAATGGTACTCTCTCTCTCTCTCTCTCTCTCTCTCTCTCTCTCTGTAGAAGCAATGAGTGGCTGATCTTCTCAGATGAATTTAGCAGGAAGGGAGCTCAAGTGTTGTTACAAGGCCACACTGGATGGGTTCAGTGCCACGGATTTCCACAATTGCTGTGACTTCAAGGGACCATGTGTCATCATTGGCTACACAAACAGGTCCTTCAAGTTTGGTGCATTCAACCCTGAAGGCTACAGGAGCACGGATGATTACTATGATACGTTTGACGCATTCCTCTTCTACTGGACAGAAAATGAGAAGATCGATCCTGTTATTCTGCCCAAAGTTGGAGGTAGTGGTGCAGCTCTCTTTGATTATGCTCGGGGCGGTCCCCAGTTCGGGGCTGATGGGCTCCTCATCGGGCCGCCCCTGGCACCAGTTATGGGCGGATTTGCAGGACCGGATACCAACTCAGGCGTGGGTGACCTGAGACAAGCGAAGTCCAGGTTGGGACTTTCATATGCTAAAAGGGAAGATGATAAAGAGTCTATTTTCGGCGATGAGTCTCGGGCTACTCTAGAGGAAGTGCTAGTGTTTTGCAATCCTGAAATTGCAAGCTTGTACTAAATTGAACAGAACAGATAAACAAAAGCAAAAGATTCTACCAAACAAAAGGCCGCAATACCAAGACCGTGTATTCTTTTCTTGGGCGGCAAAATAGATGTAGGGATAGTAATCAATTAGAGAGACCTAACTAGGAGAATCTAGAATTATATATCTGTTCGTTACTTGATGCTCCACTTTGCTTCACTTCTTTATGTAACTTGTTGGATCATCTTTATATGAGCTTTAAAGTAGGCATGTGGCGGTGGGGAATACTCCGAAAGCTTCGGCCGAAGGATGGGTCAGAGTTCATATGTGTTTTTCTAAGTATCTGGTAATATTCGGTGACTCCACTGATCTGCTCCTTCCCACTGGCCACATGGACGTGCAAGTTGGAGTATAAAGTGATTCTTACTTTGTGGTCTTTAGCATCAGAAAAGGAGAGGGTCCTTAACTGCTTGTAGAAAAGATCGTACTTGAATTTTCTCATTTAGTTGGGTACTTGAGCAAGAAGCACAGCTCAAAATAGAAGATATATTGACAGCAACTTTCTCACGTGCTATTCAATATAGGTTTAAGCATGCCTTGCCACACGGAGTAGAGAAAATTTCCAGATTAACATTTTTTTATGGCAAATGGTCCCAACTGCAGGACAAACTGCACTGCTTTCGGCAGTTAAACCTGGATAGTGCAAGCCCTTCATGGATCATATGCTTCAGAAAATCTCTTGTTCTCAATCTTGCTCAGCAGTTAACACTACGCGGTGTTCATCTCGTTGCAGTGCCAAATGAGGCATTCTAATGGGGCTTATTCATTTTATGGAAAGTTTTGTCAATTCTACCTGATTAACCCAATCAAAGCAACAAAGTCAATAGCAATGCCATGCGTCCGCAAGTAGCTTTAGTCTGCGTACAGACAAAAAAAGGAAAAAATAAAATGCTAGTGTAATGGATTGAAAGTTCCCAACTAAGAACTTGCCTCAACAACGATGGTGTCATGAAGTATCCTTCTCAAGATTTTACAAGCATTCCGACTGGTAAGAGTATGGTCTGTAATAGGGCACTGAAGATCAGATGTGAACATTTCAAGTATCGATGGGTTTTTTTTTAAGCCAAATCTTAAAAAGACTAATTAAAGATAAATCACAAGATGCTAGGCAAGACAATTGCCCGAGTTTGCTTCCCCTGCTGGACTAGTAAGCCCAGAAGCCTGTGCAACCATAAACGTAATGAATGCCATGACATTTTATGGCTTGCCAGAAGTTAAAGACATCCTTGTTCACTTCCCGAGCGATGCACAGTTCTCACACAAATGTCATACTAGTATTCAAGTTCCAAAGAAACAGCATACACGAAAAGATTCCCCCACTTGAAGCACCTTCACCTCAAAGCGCAGTACGAGCTTCGATGTTACAAGGATGAGAAGCTTTTGTGGGATAAGTTCGAGATCCAGATAATCAAGATTTGAAGTGCTACTTGTAGCTAAACCATCTCCTGGTGTAACTGATAAAAGTCATTATCACCGGGGGGTGCATTACAATACCAACTCTTGAAATAAAAAGAAGACACGTAAAATATACCAAACCGACTCCAGGCTGCCTATGGACCATAAAAACTTCCATCACATATGCGAAGAATGACCTTTTCCAAGCTCCAAGAACCAACATTAAAAGGCGTCTTCTTGGATACCACACTTCAGATACTACGAGAAAGTAATAATAACGTAGCTAATTGCTGCAAAGCAAACAACTACATTACGATCGTCATGTTGTCTTCCTGCATCCACAGATTCCCTAAGTCTCCCGAGCCACCATCACCGCTCGCTTGCCTACAAATTGGAGATTGTTCCCAAATTCCACATCCTGCAATCAAACAAAATAATCAATCGATTTTTCTATCCAAGATGTTCTGATATCTGAGTGGATGCGTGATTATGACCTTCATATGAGATATCTTCATATTGGCAAAACCTGGCGTAATTCTCGTGCCCCGAGTAAGGTGACATGCAGCTAATTTGGCCAAGTTCCTCCGCAAGTTCAACTTCCCCAATAAAATTCGAGTATGCCAAAGAGGATGAGGTCTCTTCGTTACTGGTCAAATGCCAGGAAGCCACAGAGCTTGGAATCTCATGCTGAGAGAAGTACTGAGAGTCTAATCCTTGTCCTTGAGGGTATTGCTGGAGAACAATTAAGTGTACAATTAAGTGTAATAGAACTGTCATTTTTGTGAAATCTCGAAAGTTATCATTTGTGAAGAAAGTTCTATCAAAGGATTGAATATGTCATTTTTAATCTAATTTAGTTCTTTTGATGAATCAAAACTCAGATCAGGCCATACCCAGATGCTAGCAAGACTGTTCTCCATTGAAGCTGGCTCGGAATCTGCAATTTCTATGATTTCAGGTGGAGCCATAGGGCTTGAACTACGACTTTCATCATAAGGTCCACTGTTTTGAGGTGAGATGTCATTGTAGGTGCTTGGAAGCTCCCTTGGTGTGTCAATCGAGGAGATGTCCACTGGGCTCAAATAGCTTGCAACCCTCTTGCCTTTCGGCTCTCCATGGGAATCACTTATCTTTGAACTTTGTTCATTCTTCTTAATTACCCGGCACAACGCAAAAGCTCCCTGATACAAAAATAACAACCCACAAAACTTGAGTTCTTCTTCAGAAACATGAAAATGACCAAGTTTTCTCTACAAAATTCTGGATGATCAAAAAACAGTTGCAAATCCCTAGAACTATGAAGATGAGTCTACTCAACTACAGGATGAATTCATTCGGCAAACCTGAAGACCACATAGTCCTTGGGGAAGCTCATCGGAGAGCCGATACTCATGCATGACCCAATCCGTCCGATCCCCCATGGGGGCCCGTCCACGATAGAAGACTAATGTCTTTCGATATCCAGTGACCGAAGATTGGCAGACAACCTTACGGTCTTTTCCAGTGGCTTTCCAGTAGCCAGCCTTGGTTGCTCTATTTGAACGCGAGCCATTCGGGTACTTTTTGTCCCGTGGACAAAAGAAGAACCATTCCATGTCCCGGTTCGGGAGGAATGATTTCTCTGCAAACAGCAGATTAAAAATTCAGTCTCTTCAATTAGCGGGAGAGTAATCAAGTAAGGAAAGATGCAGATGCAGGGACTTTTTTAGGACAAAGGCAACTCTTTGTTCTTTTCAGTCTCTCTCTCTCTTTTTACTTATACCCTTATGAGAACAGAATAAAGCCAATTCTGGCTTTTGAAAACAAAATCACAAGAGCTAAGAGCACCTGACTGACTTGGTTGATCAGAAAATACACATATTATAGGATATCTTCTCAAGCTCCTTCATTATCTCTGTCATATTAATAAAGACTTCCGTTGAGGTTTTTAAACAAATTCATCTCTTTTTCAGTGAATATTATGACATTCCTGGGTCCATCAGAAGGGAAGAATACTCTGGAAACTCATTAGCATCCTCAGTTCATCTTAGTAGACAAAATCTCAAATTGCACTGGTGTCATGCCATTTGGTTACTACTAAAAATTTAGTAGGTGGCTTTAGCACATCAAGGTCCACTTTTGTAATCATGAATGACCTGGAAAATTACATGACTATTCCTTTTAAAGTCAACCACTATCTTCTATAGTACCTGGAAGCTCCCATGGATCAAACTTGTATAAATCAATTACAGGAATCACTTCAAGCTCGAAGCCACGTCCCTCGGTTTTTCTTTTCAGGTAATATCCTACCAATTCCTCATCGGTAGGATGGAATCGGAAGCCCGGCGGCAGAGATGCCCCTCCCATTTTTTCCTCTCCACAATCTACCAAAACTTATTACTCAAAAGGAAGAAAAGAGAAAGGATGCGAAGTGCAATAGAAAACGAAGAATGTCAAGAGACAACGCTCTCGATTTCTTCTTAAGTGCCTAAACTGTACCTATTAAAGATCTGGAAAATCCAAAAATAAAAGTTTTTATCAACTATCGATTTGTTGTTGAGCGCTGAGCAGCACTTCCACAAGACGCACCTGTTGTACAACAGGATCATTCTCTCTAAATAAAAAATAGAGATTTTTTCTTATGACAGAAGATGTTTTCCCACCAACCCCCCTTTCCAGTTAAAATTTTCTTCCTAAATAAAAGAAGAGAATGAGCTAAAACAGCCAAAAGAAAAAAAATTCTTAGGCAACACCAAAATTGCAGCGAATTCACAAACACCCAAAAAGTGGCCTCTTTTTCCCTTAAAACCAGTCGAGGCCCCCAAAAAATCGAACCTTTTGCAGTACCCAGAAGTAAAAGATACAAACTTGATGCCGAAGAAGCAAAATTATGAGATGAGTATGCTTTGGTGCTTCAGGATAGAGAAGAGCAGTAAATGTTGGAGGAGATGTTGCAGAGTGCAGTGAAAGTGAAGAGTGTAGAGTAGGATCAGAGGAGGAAGAGATGGACTATATATATAGAGTGCAGGCCAAACATTCCAAAATGCACACCGAAAGGTTGAAGATTGCTTCGCTGGAGCATCATCACAAATTCCACGATTGTGGCCCCACCTATAAACCAGTTCACACTCCCCACTTCACCAAGAACAGTTGTTCCCGCCATGCCATTACTGGCCGTTGCTTGAATAGTGGTGATTGTTTGACAGGTTTCGTCTCCTCAAAGAGACAAATTTTTAAACCACCTCTACCTTGCTTTTGTGATAACAAATGAATCATATTTTAGCAGCAGATCATTTTGATGATTAAAATAGTCGAAAATTTGCTTATTTGCGATGGACATGTCACACAGCATTTGCTTGTAAAGTCTTCCTATTTCGAATTGATAAGATAGGTTTTGATAAGTGTCTCCATAATCTGACTAAGCACATTAAAAGTACCATGATCCTTTTACTTTGTTAGTTGTGTTTACATAATTATATAAGCTGACGATACCACCCGAGCACGCGTTAGCACATAACAAAAGAAGATTTGGGGAGAAAATGCAAGGGGAATAGTTCAGGATGAAGACGGTGGATGGATTTCTAATGCGAAGCATAAGAAACTGGAATCCTCCTGGTCTATGTCATCCCAGTTGCACTCTAAACTTCCACATCACCCTGAGTAGGACAAACACGTTTTCCCTATTTCTTTTTCCCAATAATGTTATCAAAGCGATGGTGACACCGTCATCTGGGGACCCAATGCCCAAAAGAAGGTCCAAAAACTAAAAAGTGCTAACTCGGAGTTTTAGTCCCTTTTGAAATGACCCCATGAAGAAAAGAACTTGGTGGTGGGAGCTTTAACGCTATGGGTTCACACTGGTGGTTCAAGTTAATTACTAGGAGGTCTTGGTCCCACTAATTCTTAGATGTAGAGATTAGGAACTCTGGGGGAACTGGCTTCTAGGACTTACGACTTCTCCATCGGGAAGCTAGAAAAGTAGAGTCCGATCTTGCATGTCCAACGTCCACGATCAATTACTTGCTTGAACCCAGGGTCAAGGGCCAGACAAGATCGTAGTCGTTGAATCTTGCGAGATTCGCATAAATCTATCATGGACCGGGTCCAACCAAGTATTTGGTAAAATACGTGAACTTTAATCCTCGAATGAACTATTCTATTAGGAAAGAGAACCATAAATATATATGTATAGAAGCTCTGTAGCTTGTGGGTCTCCTTATTATCATGCTTCAAAAAGGCAAAAACAGTCACCTGAAAAGAATTGCTTTGCTAGGATTTCCAGGAGTCTAATTGGGAAAGACCTCCATTAGTCCATCTGGAGTGAGCAGTTGCTCTTTAGGACAATAGGCAATTCTCTTTTCCATCTTGCCTCGCAACGAAAAAAGAAAAAATAAATAAATTTCAAATTTCAAGCTATCGAGAAAGCTAGCTTTTAATCCTCTTGAATCGAATTTCATTATCGTTAATTATTGGTGGGAGATGAAAGAGCAAGTACCCAGGAAAAAGAAGAACATGCCTTTTACAGTTGCCAAGGCAAATGCAGCTACACAACAGGAACCTCTTCACATTTGAATATATAGGAAAAGGATCCTTTTTAGAGAAAAGGGAAAAGCAAAAGGGGTCATTAGGGTTCATCCTTTTGGTCGTTGGACTCCATTTAACTCTTAACAAAATGGGCTTTTTTGAAAGGGGGCAAACATTATGAAGAAGAATAAAAGGAAGGG
Organism: Melaleuca quinquenervia; assembly: GCA_030064385.1. Classification (NCBI taxonomy): domain Eukaryota; kingdom Viridiplantae; phylum Streptophyta; class Magnoliopsida; order Myrtales; family Myrtaceae; genus Melaleuca; species Melaleuca quinquenervia. The sequence continues at coordinate 15,052,182 of CM057721.1, read as the reverse complement.
CAAGCACACATAATAGATGTTATTTTGAACTTCTTGCATAGTAAATGCAGAAATTCACCACGTACTGGAAAATGACAAAAACGATGACTCAAATTTCTTTTTTTTTTACCCGTAAGGCACATTGATCTAGCCTGCTAGATTAAAAAACTAGGGAAGGTTTTGCTGTCTCAGTTGTCCTGAAGTGAAAATTCCGTGGTCTAGTTTGAGTGAAGACTTCGTGAGGAAGAAGATGAGGGTAAGACCACCTTATCTTTGATTTTTGTCTGCTCCTTTCGGCTCCTTTTGTCTCTTGGGGCAACATGTAGCCAAAGCAAATTAATTCCACTCTCGTCAACAAGGGACGCGCGCGCACACTTGCTCTAGCTGATGCAAAACATGCTGGACGAATTACTTCAACCTCCTCAGAGAACTAAAGTATAGAATCATTAATTCTCTAAAAGAAGCTTTGGGAAAGTTGCAGAGGATGATGCTGACTATTGATTACACTGCAATGGTTCAAAATGTTTTCGTATTGATGGTGTTGAAATAGCATACCCTTCCCCGGTTTCTTCAAATAATATCGATGACATTGCAATTCAATATAGAAAAACCTGCAAGTCAACATTCTTATAAAATTTCCAAGCAATTGCTGAACTGAAAACCTCTAGGAGGAATTTAAGGGTGCATTCAGCTCTGGTTTTTTGGGGAAGTTTTCTAATTCTACTTTCCCTAGAGAATTTTTCAGGAATCAATTTTTAATTCCATTACCGCACAAATCTTCAGAATTTGAACGTAAAAAAGTCTTGCACATATAAGAGGTGCATTCGGATTCAAAACATTGAACGTGAAGTGTTCTTCATGAAACTAGCCTGTAAATAAATTTTGCGTCGTTCGAGCACTTCTCTGTTTACTTGGGAAAGTGAAAACCGAAATCTGACCCTTCATTTAAAAAACTAAGCACGCCCAAAGAAATTATTGACAACTGTATTCACAAACACGATAAGTCCATCAACTTCAGAAAGCCACTGCTCATGTCGTGGTCAAACTACAATAATTTCCTCTTAGCCCCACCAGGAATTGACCTGTGTTTGGCAATGTCACCCTCGTGTGATTTGATGTGCTGCTTTCCAACATCAGTGGGTGAAGAATGTGAATGGATTTTAGCTGATCATCTTACGGTTCAGTCCACCAAGGGAGGCAATTATTAGGTCATTAAGAGCTATTTGGAGCACCGGATGTGTCATCCATGCAACAGTGATCACAGCATCAGCTAGAGAAAAAGCACTGAAAAAGACAAAATTTCTGCACACTTTGATGGTACTTCTTCTCCGTCAAGTTGTCCCAGAGCCATTATTGTGACGTGCTCATGCTTCTTTCTAGTTTTTCAATGTGAGTCATGAAACACAAAAAGTGTAAAAGAGAACCGGACAAGTCCCCGACAAAGCCACGGTGGCACCGCCACCATCGGCAGCGGATCTGCCGTGTGGAGAGAGATGGTGTCCGGCGGCTGCTGCTTGTCTGGACATGACTCTGCATGAGCGTGGACTTTGCATTTATGCTGAGACAATCAGCGGACTAAGCAAAGATTTGGTTGGATTATGTAAGATTAGCACCCAACAATGCGTCCACTTAGAACAGTGAAAGGAAAATCATTTCATCCATGGAAAAAGTTACCAAAAGACATTTAATGCGTAGATTACCATTAATACAGATAACTACAAACACCAAAGAAAAGTTGAGATCAAATAGGTATAAGAGAAAAAAGAATTTGCTATCCACTTCGATAAAGTGTTACTTTTGTGTGGACTACTACAAATTATAAGAACCACAGAATTCATGACAGAGGTACATTATGTCCTCTGAAGAAGAGCTACAAAGTAATACTATTGGTGACGATAATTACGAACGCAAAAAGAAAGTTACAAGCAATTACAAGTTTAGTTACAATAGGAGAAAAACAAAATCACATCCCCTAAAGGAAATTTGTAGTTAACTTCGATAGATTGCTACTTTTTGGAATTTTGCCGACCATAGGATCTATGTAACTTACGATAGCCAAAGCAAACTCACATCCCCTATACATATATGTATATATTAGTGAAGGAAATTACAACATTACAAGATATAAATTGTGAGGGAGGTATGATCTGAGGCCGTAACCTGCGATTCTTATGAGGCACGGTTCCTAAGTCGGGATACACGGATTTAATCCTTTGTTGGCAATGAAAGTTGTGATCATCTAATGGTCTAAAATTAAGTCTTAGTTCCTTAGTTTTTTTTTTTTTTATAGCAACTTTGGCAAATAGTGAAATAAGAACATCCCCAACACATGCATGGCATCTCTTGTTGTCATCCAATTACTGGTGAACATGCAAAGTGGCTTCTATGCATATGTATGCACCCCAAACATTTTGCTGTGAAAAGCTTCACAAGTTGCTGTCAACGACACTTATAAAAGGACCACTAAGAACGTTGTTGAATGGGGGTTCACACAGTCGGTATTTGATTGTAGGACCGGTGCTTGCTCGGACATGAGCTTCGCGAGTCGATTCTTTTAATGGAGGTGTTTAAGGAGGAATCTGTATCTCCTTCCTTTCTTTAGCTTTTACATGCACCAAGAGCTTGAATTTTGAGAATCAATTATTCTTTTGTGATTTTAGGTCCCGATTAACAACATGGCCGAGTACGATCATCAACAAGTGGAAATGCTTGAGGCCTTCAATGAAACGGATGCCTTGTCAAGACCTATCTAGAGAGCAAGAACAGCGGCTTGCTGGTATCTTTGTGTTCAGTGCCACGGCATGAGGTGCATCCTTCGTCTTTCGTGGTTCCTGAAGCGCAACGGGGGCATTCACGCTGCCATTGCATATGATATTGTCTCTAGCTAGTCTACTTGTTCGAGCTTTGAACTGTTGATGGCGCGTCTTGATTCGCACCCGGTTTTTGTCTTGGCTACACTATGTCCTTTGTCTGGATGTTATCTACACAGACATGGTTCTGCCGAGGCATTTCAAATGTAACTGGAGGATGGATGCAGGATCAATCCCTTTGGGAGTGTCCCTGTCTTGTTGGATTCCGAATTGGAAAAGAATTTGCTAAGATGAAAAGAAAGGAGAGTCCCGCAGAGTCCCACATCGTCCACTCACAAAGCTTCGTTTACGTATGTATAGGTTGCCCTGGGCAGCACGGTACGTGTTCGTAGAAAGGAGAGATGGTTGGCATCTCCCCTGACAGGGACGGGAACAGCCTTCGGGCTTACCTGTTACCAACACATCCGGTTAAGGCTACCCACCTCTGGTGGATCTCTCACCCAATTTTTTTTTTAATCTTCCCTTCCTCCTCCCTTTTTGGTCTTTGACTTTTCAATCCTCAAGCCCAGAAATTAAATAAGTTTTGCAGTTTCCAATGCTTGTAATACGGGAGCGGGGTGGTCACTGACAAATGTTCTGTTCGTTCAATATGAAGGAGAGGAAAAAGAAATTTGTGAAGAAGCAAAGCGGATGAGGTCAACAGGACAGAAAATCCCTGTTCTTTGCTATCCGCAGTTGGTGCAAAACCACCATTGAAAAGAATTACAGATTTTTCTCTCAAATTGTCAAGGGATTCTCTCGTCTCTTTTTCTGTAAGCAAATCTATACCCCCCCCAACCCCCGACCCAAGCTTTTCTTTTGGCTACAGCTCTTTTGGCCTCTAAATATGGAGAAACAAAAATAAAAAGAAGGAGGCGCAAATGGGAAGAGACTTCTTCACCATCCTTGCCACTACAAAGATTTCTACCAAAGAACCTAAGATCAGAACGAAATGAAAAGAGCAAACAAAATAATAACAAAAAAATAGACAAAAAAAAAAAGAAAAAGAACTTCTATCTTCCCTCTCCTTCCGCCGGTAGGCATTTTGCAATTCGCAGCCACACCCTCCTAGCTTCTAAGCTATGCCGGTCTCGGAACCATATTCTACATAACCTACCTGATCCTCGGTGTTGGTTTTTTGCCATAGTCATCTGGGGTCACACCTTCGTTAATGCAGCTTACGCTTTGAGGCCTCCAATCCTAATGGTACCCGTTTGTAAAAAGGGTGGGCAACTTTGACTCTCCAGTCGCTCGCAGACGAACTGACTGCAACATGCGTTTGTACAAGCATTGCTGATTCGAAGATCTTTCCTTGTATCGAGGTCAAAAATATTTTCCAGAAGATTTCCATATTCTTCCCTCGAGTGATATCACCATGACCGTGACATCGTCATGGTACTTTCTTCGATCACCTTGAGGAATGTCTAGCAATTCATGGAAGTCCATACCTACAAGAATACAGAAGATGCAGTTGGGCAATAAATCAGAGCATTTAATCCAGATAACAATTTATGTCTCGAAGGCCTTCATAACCAAGGGAAGTGTCAAAATGGTTTTTGCATTCTCAGTTTAACCTACTTTTTTAAACAACAACAAAGGGACAACTTGACCTTCTAAGTAAACCCATTCACGTATTACTAAAACTAGTGACAGCACCGGCAACAAACCAGAGGGAATCTTGAGACAAACACTAGAGAGCCAAGACACAAGAATACTCCATATCATAATAAAATGAATTACTGCCATAAGAACTTAGTATAATCACAATGTCAGCAGCCTACTTTTGCCTCTATCCCTTCAAAGCCCTTGATCACGGCCTAAGAAACAATATCCTTCTTAAACCCAAAATGCCATAATAGACATACCAGCTTTCTTGGCTGCACGAGATAGAAGTTCCTCAATTAAGTGTTGAGCTGGATCTCCATCTGGAAACTTCTCCATAAAACTCTCCACATAAGCAACAACCTCCTGATTGCTCAGGTACTGATATAAACCATCAGATGACAGGATTAAAAATTGATCCCTTGGGTGAAGTTTGTGATGGCGAAGAGAAGGCGAGCAGGAGAGATAAGGTTCTGTTCCAATATATACATTACGAAACATTTCCAGTACGGCGTTGTTCCATTTAGGCTGTACAAACATACAAATTGGGTTACAATCATGTTCCTCTTACCAACTCATCTGCGTAAAAGTTGGCGTTATGCATTGCTTTTCTCAAACCAATTCAAATAACATAAAAGTCGATCTCATAAATCTAAGCCCACAACATAGTAGCCTATTCTGAAAAACATGCTGCTATAACATGCAGCAATCTTGCAACGTGAAGGCGCTTCCTTTCTTGGAATTAACATAAGCATAGAAATATGCACTCTTTTTCTTTATTTTAATACCTAAGGGTAATACAAATATGATCAGAATGATAAAGCATGTGAAAGTTGATGGAATTTGGGACGTTTATGACATAAATTAACATTAATTCAAATATCCAATTCGTAATTAAACTTTGATTTCAACAACGCAATGTTTTAGTCTTTCAAAAAGAAGCTCATATAATATTGGTACACAGAAAAGTTCACACAATGGATTTCAAGATGGATTGTGTGGAAATAACCTGTTTCAGGAATCCTGCCCCAAACGCTCTTGTGACCTTAAGACGACCTTTCAATCTATCATTGACAATACACTGATTGTCATCAGGATGCTCATTTTTTATTCTAATAATTTCCTGCAAATAAGAAAAGACATTGGTAAAACTCTGACGAAGATGCAATGACTTACAGAGGTAGTTCATACAACTCCTAGAAGATGCATATTAGGCATAAGTTTTTATTAACATATAATAAGATACAATAAAGCACGTGCTTGTCACACATGGTATCGTCAGATGCAAAATGCAAGGTTCTAGGGAGTTGGGCCATAAAAGAGAGCGCAACCGAAAGAACATGTGCAATCATTACGAAGAGGAAAAGGTTGCAATAACTTGGAGTCTAAGGTCAACATTTGCATAAGATAAACCTGACTAAAATGATCAAACCAAGGAAAAAAACCAAAGTAGCTAAAGCCCGGCAGATCACATTCTTGATTTCTAAGTGAGGCCATGCATCGACAAACCGCTGACAGCAAATGAGCGCAATCCCAATGGACAGTACCGAAGAGTCCGGGAGCCGAAGATTCTTGATCACATCACAAGGCATGTGTCGCTACACCTCTTTCACAATTTCAACATACCCACCACAATAAGGAGAATGTATTTCATGTGATAGCACACTACGTGCCAGCTGTGTGTTGTAGCAAGCCAATAAAAGTAAGTATTTTCAACATTCAAGCACTAAGTACGATGAGATACATAACATGGTTGGTCAGTCACACCACATCAGCGATGTGAGTGACAACACATAAACTACTTTCCCCACAAATTAGATACCACTCACGTGTACATGCCATTCCGAAATTTTATGGTAAATCTACCATTGCAGGAAATCATGATACTAAAAGTTTAGAAATGAAATGGATTTTGCTAACTAGTGCCTCAACAATCAATTAAGGAAACTTCACAGTTTTCACATGCATTAACTGCCCTCATGTTGCATTTATTGTTATCATGTTATGCACAATGGATGCTTTTATAACTTATATCATTCCATATAAAGTACACATAACAAGAGCCCCCAGACACTCATCAATAGGACATTAGTGATGTATCCTAGAAAACAATGCCCTCATATACATGCTCCATTCAAAGAAATAAAAATAAAGTTTTATAGGTATTAGCAAACCTATTCATATTCCAGTTAATCATTGGCTAAGCCCCAAAGACTTCAAATAATTTAATAGGTTTGGGTGAACCGGGTCATATTCCACTACTTCATCTGATGAGTCCATGTCTCTCAATCAAGATATTGAATGTTAATATAGGATATATACCAGTCAGACAACAGAAACATATTCTCAGCCAAACCCCTGTCCGAATCCTAATAACATATACTATCAGAAGCAGAGAACAAACATGAGTACATTCCATCTTCAAGATCTAAATAGACAAGAAACAAAGTTCTACTGAAGCAACTTAGTCTTATCCAACAAAAAAAGGGTTTTGTGAGCTCAAGTCCCAAAATTAAAATCCAAAAGAGACATTTCAAGTTTGAAAAAAATGACATTATACATATGAAAGCCTGAGCCGCACTGTTGCGCATTTCCTAAGATCAATGACATTTTGAAGCTTAAAGCACAATTTAAAAACCCCCTTTCCACTACTATCCACACACGGGATTCAATATACACCATTTCCCAGATAGGACAGTCGAATGGGACTTTAGCCCAAGTTTTCCCTCTCGCATCTGACATTAATATAACAAGGTACTTGAGGTTTAAAACAAAATGTAGGCAATAGCCAGCAGCAGAAGCTAGTATTTATAGATTTGGCCGGTACTTTTGTATCATGAATGAAAATAATGGAAATGTGCATGTACTCTACGCATAACTGACGGGAATATGTTTGTTAAAAAAGTGAGGCATTTTAATAAGGACACGAGCAAGTGAATCAGTTCAATGGCCTCCTAGAGTTACATTCTTAACTTGCAAGGCGCATATCCCAGAGTCCACTTAGGCTAGAGCTTCTTGTTAGTTAACAATAATCTGCAATTACGTCAATTGCACGACTATTTGAGTCCACCCAATTTACTTTCATTACAAACCAACTGACATATTTTGAATAGATATAGCACTATCAAACCACAGACAACCAAGATGGATCAAAGAGCGATGGACTACGGGTAAACATCAGGTATCAGAATTTATGCATGAAATCCACCAGAATAAATCCAAAGACTAAATTATCCTTGGAATTGGAAAACTTACTTCTTCAATGCTGGTACTGTGATCAGTGGAGAGCTGCAACGCAGTCAATCTCATAGACCGAGCAGGACCTTCTTTTTCCACTTTCTTATCCCCTCCACTATCCAAGGACTCCTCAACTATCCCCTCCATCGAGGGCTCTTTACCACCCTGCACTACTGAGTCATTACTAGAGCCAACCTCTTCTGCCTCACTCTGCGCAACAATGGCCCGACTGTCACCCACATTCATCACATACACATCCTCATCCCTCATCAACACCACTAACAAACACGAGCCCATTAATGCAAGCTCGGGATTTGTGTCAAGCACCTTATCAGTCATGTCCAAATAAGCAAGCTCCGTCACTTCAAGGGCCCTTGACATGGCTCTCAATACCAACTCATGCTCCACAGGACCCTCTTTACGCCTCCTACCACTTTTATTTGGCCTCTCCTCCACTCTGTTTTCAACCTCAACCTTTTCCTTCAAGCCAAACCTCCAAGGGAACAATTTTCTTACCTGTCCATCCTTATGCTTCGACAACCCATGTCTCAATTTCGACAAAAGCAACCACCTCCTATTCACTGCAGGCCCTGCATTGCTCACACTGATCGCATCATCGACGGAGAAAGCGAACCTCTGTGACCCCGAGAGATCCAACCCATCTTCAGGATCATCTTCAGCAAGAAACTCCCAAAGCCTCCTCCTCCTTATCTCAATTCCCTCAGATTGGAATGTTACTCTTTTAGCTGAACCCCTATCCGAAACATCCTGGTTTGAGTCAGTTTTAATCTCATCGATAGGATTTTCTATTGATGGGTTGATCTCCTCTAATGTTGCTACATTTTCATTTACCACGTTCATTAAATTACCACCTTCCTCACCTTCTTCAATAGCCTCCCAAAACAAGCCCTGAAGCTCGAGATAAACCGCACGATATAGATTATCCATCAAGAACTCGGGTGCATCGGGGCCATTGAAGCCGTCGTATATCCCTACGAACAGCCACCCCTGCTCTTCCGACACAACCACGTGTACCCGATCCTCGCCTGCCTTACCCAACGCCCATTGCACATTCTCTCCCTCACTCCTCGCCACAATTGCAGCCTCGGCCTCGTCCTTCTCCGTGGCTTCCTTCTTCCCCGCGAAATTCAGCACCGGCACGACCCACGGCCCCTGCCTCTCTGCAAAATTACCGTACAACGCCTTCTTAATCGACGAAATCCCCTTCCTCCTTCTCTTCTTCCTCACGTAAACCCCGCCTAGAGGAGCTGAAAATGGGACCCGCCCACTCCCGTCGGCTCCGGAACCAGCCTCCAGCGGCCCAGAGAGGGCCCCACGCTCGATCGGCCCAGACAGGAACAAACCTCCGCCCCGCTCCATCAGGCCAGAGGCAGGCTGCTCTCCTCCGCCACGGGGCGCGGGCTGGAGCGGCAGAGCGCAGAACGATGACGTGCTCTCGAAGACATTCAGCGGACCTCCCTTCAAGCCGCCGCCGCCGCCGCCGTGCGCGCTCTCAGCGGCATCGTCGAAAACACCGTCGACCTGGACGACAGTCCTCGGCGCCGGGGCGTTCGCGCTGACCGAAGCGCCGGAAATGGCCCTGAAGCCGGTCTCCGGGCCGGTTCTGACCTTGGGTCCGGGATCGTCGAACCGGAGGGAGTGGGTGGGGGAAACGAACCGGTCGCTCGTGGTCGGGGAGAGGAAGCGAGCGGAGGATCGGACGTAGCAGAAGGAGTGGCCTAGGGTTTCGTCCAGGGGCTCGGTGGCGGTGAAGACCAGGTCCGCCTGGTGGCTCCGGTCCGGCTGGTGCTGCCTCCGGTCCGTCCGGTGCTGGACCGGCCTGAAGCAAGAGAAGCCGCTTCCCATCACATTTGAACCTCGCCTCGCTCTCCCTCTCTCTCCCTTTTTCTTTCCCCCCCGCCGAGAAGAATTTCAATCAGCTCAGGGAAAACTAAAACATTTTCCGGCAAAGCACAAGAAAACTCGAGAGAGAGAAAGAGCAAGACAAGAGAGAAGAGAGGGAGAGAGAAGAGAGGGAGAAGAAGAGTGAAGTGAAGAAAGTAAACAGAGAGCGAGAAAGAGAGAGAAAGAGGCTATTCGGTATTTATACAACTTTCCCTTGGAGGCGACTTTTGTGTCCTTATTTCTGCCTCCGGTTTACATTTTCACATCAACATAATAAACAAATAAATAGATGGATCTTTCCTTATTATACAAAAAAAAAGAGGTGGGGAAATGGTCTTTCTCTCTTTTTGTACACTTATGTTTTTTTGGGTCCCTTTGAAAATGATACCGTAACGATATATAATTACAAGGTTATCACCATCAAGTGTTGCCGATTCGTCGTAAAATAAACTTCTCCAAAATTAAGCGCATTGATTTCTAACCCTGAGGATCAATTGTTTTCTTGATCGAAAGTCTCGATGTATGGACAGGTCGATATGAAGTTTTCGTCGAAACTCTCTGGACATTTATTTATTTATTTATTGCCAAATGCAAAAGGAAGGAACAGAGAAAAGTCTCGTATTTCGGCTCTTGTAGTAATTCCATCCATTTTCTTATGAAATAATTTGTGAACGACGTGAGAGTTGCTGTTGGTGGTCGTAGGTTGACCGACACGCCATGGCGCTTCTCCGGAGCCCGTCCACGTCAGACGCCACGCGGCGGTCGCCCTTGCTTTTGTGGTGGCCCACCGGCGACGACTCCTTCCCTCCCTCGAAAGACGAAAGGACGAAAACGGGCCTTAGCTTTGGGCGAAATGACGCGTGAGCCCCGGGGGGGAGGCCTGAATACGATGAAGGCAACTGAGGCCCTGTGGTCACGTGAGGGGTGCTTTCGTCCTTTCCCATGTTCGGGTGCTTTGACTCTGCCCCCTTTTTTTCCCCCCCCCCCCGGCATTCGGGCGCTGAGCTGGAGGCCCATATCCGCCCGCGGCAATGTTTTTCGAAATTTACGCGGTTTGACTGTTTTGCCCCTTTAGATTGAATTCCCATTGCTTTCTCCTCCCCCCCTTTTTTTTTGCTTATTCAACCCTTTTCTTTTTTTTTTCCTTTTTCGTCAAAGCTGTATTTGAGTTCAAACATGTCTAATGCTTTCGGAGAAAGGTGCGTGCCATGAATATTCTTTCGTCACATCTGTCTTGTGAGTGGCAAATAGACCGTTGCGACTAGACTGGCAACCTTATTCGGCATTGCCATTTATTGTCGGATTTACTACGATTCAAAATCGGCAAAGTCATAATTGATCACCAACAAAAAAAAAAAAAAACGGGCCAAAAAAAAATTAGACGAGCATCCTCGGTACAACAGTGTCTCTGGCTACCGGCCGTTGAATTATGACACGTGTGTGGTTGCATGAGAGTTGGACAAAATGCATTTACAGGGGTTGATTCTGCGTTACGTTTGTTTGTTTCAAACCATTTTTTTATTATGTGGTGCGTCGAATATCTCGTGATGATAGAGTTTTTCACGTGAAAATGGTAAATGTTTTATGTTCAAACTTTGAATTTAGTGACTAATAGGCTGTTGCAATCACTTTAACGTCTCTACATAGTTGTATTGTTTATTATCGAATACATCGCAATCCGATCTCGACAAAATGAGTTTTAATTACAGAGAAAGGCGACAAATGAGACAACTCGGCATGGGCATTCCCAATTCAAACGGCCGCTGATTATGAGGCGCAGAACGCGGCCCTTGCCTTTCTGCATGACAGAGGCGACAAAATATCCACTTGCTGTGCCAATTTTATGTTTCGATCGTTTGTTCCGCACAGTCTTCTTGCTTAAGTATACGTCAGGTATCCCGCAATTGACGGGTGTAAAGCCAATAAATTACATATTTTTTCTATGATTTTTTTATCCTGATTTTTTTTTACGTTACACGAACTATTCCTCTTCATAATAACCTAATTTTTCACTTTTTATTCAAGAAAGTGGCGTTCGAATGCATTTTTTTTTTTTTTTCAAAATTTCTCTACCCTTTTTCCCACAAATAGATTCTTGTGAGTGCTGCGACATTTTTCAATCGACCGATTTTATCAACCTAATAATAATAATAATAATAATAATAACGACGACGATGTATTTTCCTTGGTCTCCTTTGACCTCGAAAACCCCAAAAAACCCAAAGGGAATCCACACATCTCCATCGCTGCCCCTCACGGATCCCCGGTCGGGTATCTTTCGCTTCAACTATGCTGCGCCCGCTGCCACGTCACGCGCCCCTCCCCACCCCTCTGGGGAGCCGCTAGATCGCGGCCTCCACCGGAAGTTCCGACGGCCCAGATCGATCCCTTTGCATGGGCCGCAGCGTCCTTTTGCATGACTCGATTAGTCAAAGCAGGGAGGGCGGGCACGAGTCCCTCCTCGCTCTTCTCGTTTGTCGTAACCCCGAGACTTTCTTTCACTCACATGCATTACAATAATCCGAGATCAATTACGCTAATTATCAATCAATTAATTAATCCCTCGTCCTTGTACATTGCGAATGTCAGTCTCCCCCCCGCGTTAAAATAATTCGTGGCGGTTTAATTACTTTCGGGAGTAGTCTCGACGAAAGTATTAGTCTATTGCATTAAGATATTGTTCGGGACGAGCGTACATGATGAGGCGATCTAGTTGTATTTTTTTAAGTGTAGAGTACACGCGACGCGGAAATGAAGGGTTTAATTAATGAATTTTTAAATTTATATTTACGGGAGGGAGAAGCGTTAGTTACGTATTTAATTAATGTTAATTGCGTAAGAGTACGGGCCTTGGGGAAAGGGGCAAAAGGGAGGGAGGGTGGGATTTTGCATGTGAAGGCGGGAAGCTTGGGGGGGAAGGGGTTGCTGCAAGTCAAAGAGTTTGTTGGTGGCACCAATTCCTGTCGTTTGGAGCAAAACGACAGAGGGGGGCGAGGGGGCGGTCTTGTCACGCATCGGCCCGCGCGCGTGAGCGCCACGTCCCAAAGGGAACGCTCCGTTTATTGTAGGAAAAATAAATAATTTAAAAAAAAATACTTGTGATCGATCGCATCTCTTAAAATAAATTAGCTAGTGGAAACATACTTTCCTTACCGATAACGATTTATGTCGGAACATTTTCGCAGACGATGAACATGTATTTCGTCCGTCCATTTTGTAAGCAACACGAGTAGTTATTATTTAAAAAAATATTTTTGAAATAATTCAAGTCCCCACGAAATAGATAGATACTCGATATTGAAAAAAATTAATCATAAATCAATTATGCTCTCAAAAATATCATTAATTAACTTAATGCGACGATTTTACACATCGTGAAATTCGACGAAAAAATTAGTCATTAGACGTTAGAAACTATGCTATAGTCCAACAAGTATCATCAGGACAATAATATCATTTTCATTTAAAAAGGTTAGCCCTCCGAATTATTCTTGTCATAAGATGCCTTTCCTCATTTAAAATGTCTTTCGTTTCATTTTTATCATTTTATTATACAATGAATAATATATGTATTAACTCATCAAAACCTCCATCATCTTTTGTTAATTTCAATTTTGTCATCTTATATCCAAATTTTTTCGAATTTCGTGTTTCTGCAGACCACCGAGAAATAAGAGAAAATGTTCCAAAAAATAATTTCATGGGTCTCTTTCTTAGTCTTTATGCCTTTTAAACTCTATAAAGTGTTGTTTGAGGCAAAAACAGGAGGAGAAAGAAACAAGAGGTCGGGGGGGCGGTCTGGTGGACGCGCCAGCCTCCGTGTCCTGGGCGCGTGGGGGATCAAAAGGGGCTCGGTGCGAGTCAAAAGGAAGTTCCCAAAAAATATTGTGTTTTCTAGGAGGAGAGTGGATCCGCTGCGGCCGATCCTCGTGTGGCTTTGTAGGCCCCACGATGGATCGGCCGGTCAACGACCTCAGTGGACAGGAAAGGCTTTCGCGTGGGCCCGCTGTTTTGGGCCCACAAACATGAAGTCATCCCTGTCGGATGACTTTTCTTTTTCCGTGCATTTAAACGTCAAAAGTCGTCAAAAAAAAGAAAGAAAGAAAGAAAGAGCCATCGCACTCCAATATATACTAATATATTATTTCTTTCTTTTTGTGCGAAAATATGATAATCTGTTTTTACATTCTCCTGCTCCCCTTTTCTTTTTAATTATTGACCTTTTTAATTCTAGATGAAAATCACCAACAACTAGAATAGAGCCATTTTAATTTTACATAAATAGAGAAATTGTCCATATGATGGTTTGTTTTTATATAAAATTTTTAAGTATTACTTGTTCTCCAAGTTTTGTCTTAGAACTCCAAATCTCATTTGTCATAGATGTCAACTTTAGGGATTCAAGCGACCAAGTTGAAACCATTGGCCGGTAATGATGCAACACCCATGTATGCATTGTTCAATGTATGAAAGATGCCGGCGATGCCTATGTGATTCATTATGACTTTTACACGAAAAAAGAGCAGAAGATCAAAGTTTTATCGTCAGCATTTGGCAACGGAAATTTGTCCTTGATGTTAAGTTTTTATTTTTTTGATGACCGAGGAATCCACCACGTGCCCATCTACCCCTATATATCGAGAGGGACTAGCACATGACCCAACACCACGCTAGTAACTGCGAGTTTTGAACGCTTGACGACAAAGGAGAAGTTCTCAACCAACAGTTAAAGCTTATCTTCTTTTTTGAGAATCCCACTCGAGAGATTTTCAAAACTCAATTTATCACAAAATGGCATGCGATGAAAATTTTCCGCACCAAATTGTATGGAGATGATTGAATTTGTTGGGACAAAAAAAGAAGTGTTATTATAAAAAAAAAATAGTCGCTATTTCACGCGAGGGTCAGTAAATATTTGAAAACAATTGAAAGTGGGCAAACTTGAGGCGGAGCGAGAGTTGGTGAACAATGAACGAAGGACAAAGGTGACGCTTTGACCGCGGCGCGGTTGACTTTTGCTCTGAGGTTACGTGCCGTTGAGGATCAGCAGTGCAACTACCGCGAATAATACTAATTAATCAATCACCAAATGCTTAATTTTTTTTTTCTACACAAGTTCTTGAATAACGAGGGAGAAAATAAGAGGATCAAAGAAAAAACCGCTTCGGGTGTTCATTTTCCATGGAGATGGAAAAGTAGGAGTTCTTGCATAATCTCTTCCCTCTTTTTTCTCTCCTCCCCACTTTTCCGGCCGCCGTGATTTCAAGCAAACGTTGATTAGCGGCGCGATTACTGGGGTAATCGAAGGGTGCGCCTGGTTTTAACATCGCGACCCGAGTCAAGCCGTACGACGTAGACATTGCACAATTACTCTCTTCGAGTCATGTTACGGGACCAAACTCGGATCCTCGTATGGCAATACAGATATGTGGTTGTAGACTCAAAAGCACCTAATAAAGAGGAATTGCTTAGCAGCATTTGGACTAAGTGATTCATCATGTGTCAACAAAGACTCAGCATAGTGAATCTTATATTTTGAAATCTAGCGGGGAAACCCCAAGAACAAGAATTATAGAGAATTGATCAAATGGGTGAAGATAGAATAATTTGTTTAAAAAATTTGAAGGGCTTGATCCCCACGAGATGTCAATGTCTTCCTGAGTTCAAAACGTTGTTTACTTGTTTTTCTGTCTTGTGCAAAAAGTCTCCCACCTAACACACCTTCCATTCACATTGCCCATGGTTTGTTTTGCCCCCATTGAGATCCGAAATTCACCAATTTCATCAACCCTCAGATTAAAAAAAAGGGCCTTGACTTAATCTACATTTGGCATGTTACCAACCTTTCTTTTTCTTTTCTTTTTCCCTTTCCTTTTTTGAATTTAAGAAAGGGGGCAAAACTCGGATTATCGCAATAACACTTGCCCATCAAGGCTTAAACCAGACCGATCTCCTACTAATAGGGGAACTTAGGTGACCTATCCGATGTCGGAGCGGCATTTACGTCGCGTGACTGAATGATGTAATTTGCCAACTGATGCGCACAAGAATTTCCATTTCCTAGAAGTATGAATAGTTCTTACCTGTCGTGAGTCCTTGAACAAATACCCAAATTCGAAAGATGAGGCTGTCGCCAAAAATGGGTAGGTGATAATCAGTTTACGAAGTGGCACAACTACAAATTGCGAGTCCATCTGCAAAATGATTATGGGAATGTCCGGAGAGATAGCTAGCTCGAGGCCCAAAGGAGTACCCGAAAGTTCAGCTTTTCATGAAAAGCGTACTCCTACATGTTGAGCACAATAACCTGAAAAGCCAATTGCTCAAGCCATCACGGTGAAGTCCACCTGCTGAAACTGGAGCTGAGTTGCCTTTAGAGGTTTTGCATACTTGCATGTCCATGAGTCCGTGAAGAGTCTGAGTGGATTGCGGATAATAAGCGCAATAGGAATTCACTGTAAGTTTACTTTGAGATCGGCATGCCTCTTAGACACTAATAGAGCCACTGCTATTGTTAACCCAAACCAATAAATCATCACCATCTTGATCCGAAGGTGATGGCATAAACTTGATCCGCATTAACATTGATTGTGATAGAACGTTTGTTAGGCTCGTGAGATTCCAATGTTTGATAATAATAAGGGCATCGGACCGTTCAAGCCTTGTCTCCCGAAATGGCATCGAGAAATATGAATCTCATCAATGACTTAAGCCATTTTGTTTAGACACGTGTCGCTTTGGAGACAACTATTTTCATAGTGTCTCATAACAACCCATGCTGTTCGGTTTTGGCCGGGTATGAGAAGATCATGTTGCATGCAGGAGAGGGAACCTATCTGATCAAAGGGAGGAGGGGGGGCTGAGTCAATAGCGACAACACAGGAAAGGGGGCACGGTTTCTATCCCTGTTGCCTTGTTCTGATGTTGACCACACACAGCATGCATTTGCCCTCTGCCATATGCTATAGTCTACCTGACCAGCCAAGAACACATGCTTTCACGACAAGGCTCTTTTTAGAGCAACAAGCAGCATATCTTCCACGCCTTTAGGCCCGACAATCGAAATCCGGGTTCGCACATACAAGCGGCACGATATTTACTACATGTCGGTAGATACAATCTTCTTCTGATGGTACTCACAAGAGTAACATCTTCGCTTCACTGTGCACCTCACAGTGATGACAGGCACCTCGTGTTAATCATATCCATGGACCATTGTAAGGACTTGGATATACAAGTCCTCGGCACTATGGATATGAAATTAAGTGAATGGTTTAAGCCAGCACTGAAGAGAGAAATTAACCACACAAGGAACAGATACTACAATCAGATTGACTTGAGCACTAAAAACATTGCATTTAAGAGGAAACGTCTTACAGGATAATTTTTCTTAGTAGATTGAGGTGCATGCGAGCCCATTGCATCTTAAACCTCGATTTTGTTGGGTCCCACGCGAACGAAGGGCCGGAATACGGGTCACATGCATCTGATGCAACCAACAGCGTCTCCTACAAAATGCCAAGCACCGGTAGAAAAAGATAAAAGCTGCAACTGAGAATCCAAATAACAAGGATTGCCACCAACTGGTGGTCCATCGGCAGCATACATAGTCAGCATTTACAATATAGGCTTTTGCTGTCTGTTTTGAGATCTGTCCAAAAATAAAATATTAAGGTCTTGAACAAAGTATGTACCAAGAAATTCCCATCTTCTGGTTACACCGAGGCCTTGTTGCGCACCCCAACCCTCCATGATTTGAGATAGTCACATTCCACTATAAGAAGACAAATAGGTTTTTGGGAAGATAAATTCTTTTAGTGCAAATGACAATGCTTTGATCAATGGCTCCTCATGCTCGGCTTACTATATCTGCACAATGATTGAATCAGGACACTCTTGGGAGTTATCCGACAGCTTCACAAAAATGGGTTGCGACGGTGTGCAATCTTCAAGTCAACATTTGAGCAGGATCACGTTTAGGAGCTGCACATGACAGGCTCAGATTTGCCCTGTCCTTATGTCTCTATCAAGACGGTCAGCATTGAGAGTCCCAGGAAGCTCTCTGAAACCCTCGTTGAAGATGGAATATGCGCTGCATTCCAAATTGGACATTATGACTGTGTCATTCAAGAGAGGCTTATCTTACCAGCACAATTTACAGAATAAAATCCAGAGGGGAGTGGACATGGTTGAAAATTCATGCAGACTAATTGGACAATTAGGTATTATTAGAAGGGGACGATAGGCTGCAAATAGTCTCGACAACTTGCAATAACATAATGTTCTATACCATGCATCTGGAGATGTCGCCCATATCAGAAAGTACATAAAAGAATAGATGATCAGCAGAGAATGACATTATCATCGAACTATTCCACCTTAAACAAAAGCGGGGCACATTATTATTCAATTTCTATCTCATATGCATTGGAAGTTCCTGGAAGCTGGCAAAGAGTTGCACGGAGCTTAAACTAAGGCAGGAGTGTTGTCAGCCAAGAAAATGACACATACGAGAGAAGCAAATATAAAGGCAGCATGTACCTGAGATCACCAGATTGCCGTTGCCCAAGATTCAAAAGAATTATCGAGAATCCTGTTGCAAGTATCTGGGACAACATTGTATAAAAATACAATGGGCATGTCATAATTTCAATCTAAAAAATATACAAATAAGGTAGAGACAGGCCAATCCAGATCATATCTTCTCAAAATGCTCCAGCATAATTGTTTATTACACTTAACAAAATCACAGCTTTATAGCCTTGTGGAATATAATCAACAAAGGCAATTTGCTACCACTCAATTAATATCTTGATTTAACCAAGCCAAATGTGATAACCAGAAGTATGAAATTGAGAGAACGGGATATTTCACTATACTATTTTCATGCAGAATTTTTGCAAATCCTTCTTCATCACAAGTAAACCATACACAAGTAAGAAGCAGATGTCATTAGTCACAATCCGGGATCTTACTAAGAACTTTTAAGCCAGAACTATTCCAGAGAATTAAATAACAAAGAAACTATCCAGGAAAATGTACGATGCACTATAACTCGACAAAAACCAGACAGTGAACTTACATATAAAGGTCCGAGATCCCATCTATAGGCAACAGGTGCCAAGATAAACCACAAGATGATAAAGGCCCATGTCTTCAGACTCAAAGAAAAAATTGCCATCAAAAGAATGTCTGAAGTGAAAAAAAGATAAAACAGTGAATTAGCAGACTGTGGCTTTATAATTCATAGTCACTTGAGAATATGCTTACCAGGTAGCTTCAACTTGTCATGTAAAAGGTTGAACATTTTCCTCTTCCACCAACTACAGGATTGAGGAAGATGAAACTTCTATAAACAAAAAAGATGGTCATCAGAAATTATGAATTCTGAACCATTATGCCAATGAAGCTCAAAAAAGTGAAGGTGCCGATGTGGACATAACTGACGTACCAAATCATCTTCATCATCATCAGTATCTACTCCATCATGAGAATGTTTAACTGGTGCCTTTGGTTTCACAGCAGCGATTAAAGAATCTGGAGACAAAGTATAAGACAATTACTAGTTAACAGCTGAAAATAGAATGCTTACACATTCAATTCTCTGAAAGCCCACTTCAAGAAGATTTGAGAAGATATTTTCTGATACTTTAGATATCAAGGATCAATGACATGTTCACATTTAAAAGTTCATCTGGAAGACAGAAAATTGTTAGAATGATAGCCTCAAAAGAAAGATCCGCACCACCATCTACGAGTTCCACGCACATATCATCTCCATCCTTTGTGTCATCCAGTACTTTCCCTCGCAAAATAAGCCTCAAATCTCCAATTGGTAAATGACTCTTTTCAGCAATCAGTTTCCTTAGATCATGCACCTAAAAAGAATGGAAAACACATGAATATTTTCTAAGGTACGACCGTAGAACTAAAGATTGCAGTCCAGGAATATCAGTGAAACAAACAACACGACAAAACATAAACACTTTATGTGCAACACAAGTATCGTCAATCAATCATTTCCACAAAGCTAGAAGCAATCCCACTACACAACTCATGTAACAAGTGAATAAATTCTAAGTACCAAAAGCTTCAAAGAGATATCAAGAAATTTACAAGAGGCAACTACCTCTATAACACGGTCGACGCCGTGTAAAAGTGCAAACGATTGCCAAATCCAAAATCTTCAATACCATAAGCAACCCACTCAGAAAATTCTATGATACTGTCCATTCATATTCAACCGTAACCTCCTTATCCTGATGTTTGCTCCCTGCTCTTACTGCAGTTCGCCGCACACCATCAAATTCAGCCGAAAAAAGAACAGAGTAACTCGAGGCATGCACCTCCAGTGATTTCTCAGACGGGAGATTCGGCTTCGGAGCAGTCAACACCAAGTTTACCCTCAGTAAGCTAGTTAAGCATTGTTGGCACAGTTAAAAACTGAAGTAGAATTTCCCAAGTTAACAATTAGCTCAGCTAGCCAAATTACTGCAGACCTTGATAATCAGTTACTGCCTTCGCGGGGGATGTCTCGATATGAGAAAAGAGTGGCACATTGTATCCCAAATAGACCAATAAAAACACCAAAAAGGAAAAAAGTCTCTCTCCCACTGAAATCCTACTCTACAACCCACAAACAAGAAGGACTTTCGACAGTTTCTACATAATCACCATCACATATTGGATTATTCTGGACAATTCACAAGCTAAATTGGGCACCGAATAGGAAATAAACGATCCAACCCTTTTCTGGTTAGAAACTCGAATTCGTAAGACGGGAAGCTCCAACAGATAAATCTATGCGGAGACAAGCAGATTATCAACTCATGAAAACACACCAAGAGCTCGAAAAACCTCAATAATCGAGACAGAAAGGCAAGACTACAGAACCAAAGTCGCGTACTTTAACAGGTGAAGGGACGGGAAGGCGAGATGGGCGAGCGGGGCCTATCGTTCGGAGAAGTATCACGACCTCCTTCTGCTTCGGCTCGGCGATTTCCTCTCCCATGACTCCAAAATGCGCGATTCAACGACCCTCCGGCGGATCCTGGCTCGAACGGGCTGTGGGTTCGTTTCGCCAATTTGAGGAACGCGTTTCGACGTTTCCCCTGAACATATCACGTCCAAAGGAAACGCCATGAACCAATTTCTGAGGAATGGGACGCATCGTAAGAAAATGGGTTCAAAGTTGACGCCTTTCTTGGTCTGAGCTGTTGATTTTGGATGGCCCAGGAGCCAGGATGAAGGACAAGTGCTGAAAATGGTGGGCTTGGGGAGGGAAAGCTGAGCTTGGCAAGGCAAAACCTTCTGCTCAACCCACAAAGCCCAATAATGAATAGCGCATCGGTAGAGATTATCTAGCAAAAAGTTCAGCTTGAATCCTCTCAAATCGTTTGACCACAAAAAAAAAAAAAAAACCTCTCAAATCGATGCTCGTAAATGCTGACAGAGCAGTGACGCAGCAATTGTGGGGCCTCTCGAAGACACGCCACGTGTCCCTTGGGTATCGATTCACTAAAGATTGATTGGATTTCGCTGGAAAAGATCAATGGAAGTCCGATATATTTATGTGATTTTAAAAAAAAAAATTCAGTGACCTGATTATAAATGACAATACAATTGAGTGATCATGTTGCATGATTTGAGACGACTCATAGCGGAATTTGGACTACTTAAACATATCTAAAAATTGCACCCAAGTATCTAATGTCATGAAGGAGGAGGAGTTGAATCGCTCTGGTCGGAATGTGGTGGCTTCAGAGAGAAAATAAGTGGTGGGGAAGAAAAAGCATAACCCTGAAATTGAAAAGAAAACCTTCGTACTTGTCAAGATAAAAAGGGGCTAGTGCAAAAGCATACCATCTTTGTGTTCAGAGATCTTAGGATGAGGCGTTCCCTGCCCACCGTTCATCCAAGATAAAATGACTCAGCAATAAAAGGCCGTCTCTTCTTCTGAAACTTCGGCGCCACACTCAAGACAAAGAAGCACCGTCGACAGCAGATAGAGCATGGCACTGAGGATGTGGGCTTCTTCCACTGCCAATGCACTCAGGCTCTCTTCCAAGGCCTCTCTCTCCCCAGCATTCTCTCTCCACAGATGCTTCTCCTCTGGTGACTCTCTCTCACGACTTTTGTGTTTGTGTTTGTGGTTCTTGAGAATTTTCTTTCTTGTTTGTGTTCATGTTGTGCCTCCTGTTCTGCAAATATTTGGAGCAAAAACTTCGTTGCTTTTTGCAGTTTTGGATGGGCTAAAGTATGCGACTTCACACGAGTGGGTGAAGCATGAAGGCCCAGTGGCCACAGTTGGCATCACCGACCATGCTCAGGTCTGTCCTCTGTGTTTGGCTTGATCTAACACCACCCAATTTTTCCCCTACAACTCAGATTGCCAAGTCAAGTCCTTGCTTGATTGTTGAAGCGATAGAGTTACGGTTGCGTCTGGTCATTGAGAATATGAGACGACGCTATCTTGTCATATATTGGAGTTCCACGTTGGGTCAGAAGATGAAGAATGGGCATATTACTCATTCTACCAATTTATTGCAATTCCACTTTTGTTTAATACTCTTTTAACATGACAAGATGCATACCTTAAACTTCGAAGGAAGGAATACAAAGGCAACTGGAGCTCAAAGCCTTAATCCTACAATTCCTCTACTGGACAGCAGTCCTCATCTATAAACCTCGTCCATGTGTTATTGCTAAGCGGAAGGTGGTCTCATGATCATTCTTCTCAAGATCAAGGATGACGTATTTTTTAGTCAACTCGAGTAAAATACTTCGGTTACCTCCTTTTCAACCAACTTTAATTTAGATTCTAGTCCCTGCCGACAGCAATCTTTGAGTTTCAGCTACTGGGCTATTACTGACTTGATATTGCCAGATGCTCCTGTGGAATTTTGTGGATCAACATGAAAATATTTACGATTCCCATTGCCATCAATAAATGGAATATTTTGTTTCATGTCCTTAAACAAGCATTTAGGCAGCCAGATTCTTGTGGTTCATCTGGCATTACATCAACTCTTCTTTTCTTTGGCTTAATACAGAAATTTTGCGCTTATTAGATAGTAAAATCTGCTTTTCTTAGGACCACCTTGGAGAAGTAGTGTTCGTGGACCTGCCCGAACCTGGCGGTTCAGTTTCCAAAGGAGGTAGCTTTGGAGCAGTGGAAAGTGTAAAAGCAACCAGTGACATTAACTCTCCTATCTCTGGCGACATCGTTGAAGTGAACACAAAGCTCACTGAAACGCCTGGCTTGGTAAGTTCTTGCTTAACTTAAAGCAATCTTCTCTTTCATTTCCTGCTCAACATATGTCCCTCTATAGTTGCCTTAGGCCTAGTCCTGTTTAATTTTATTTCCTTGGAGTGCGCTTCTTTTGTCAATCCACCATTCAACCTTTTTGTGGTGATAAAGATGATCAATTTCGATCTTCACATTGAGAGCTTCTTTAATGAAGGTCAACTCAAGCCCTTATGAAGATGGATGGATGATTAAAGTGAAGCCCCGCGATCCATCAGAACTAGGTTCCCTGATGGGTCCAAAAGAGTACACGAAATTCTGTGAGGAAGAAGATGCCGCTCATTAGGATTTGAATGCGCACCAAATTGACGTATCTGAAGCTGCATAATAACGATATTTCAGTTTCTTTTGTTGAGTTAATGAAGAAAGAACTTTAAACTTCAGAAAAGTCAAATTTGCTGCTTTATATTCCCTTTCTGATTTTCTGCTCATTCCTTCTTCCCATGTTGTATTGTGCATCTTCATGTAATTAAGTCGCATTGCCTTTTCACTTTCATCTCTCCTCCATTTTCCACTTATACATCTGTGTTTGCTCGGAGAATCTCGACTTAGCTCAACTAATACGATGTCATTAGAATCAGTCCATATTTGGGAAGTCAAGGGTGTTCACAGACGACTGGGACAAGTCAGTTAAGAGTGTTAAAGTTTACTTCCCATTAACACAACGGATGTATATGTGAAGTATCTATTCAACAAGTGCTGCCTTGATTTAAAGGATCATGCAGACAAACCAAAAGAAAAGGCTGAAGGATTCCAAAATACAGCTGATTGCATGTACTTGCGATGCTGATATTGAATGACCAGAAGATAAAACATGCTTTAGCAGATCTGGCTATTTAATCATTGAAAGATTCAACCTGATGCATATGAAGCAATTCACATCCCTACGATGGTTTATGAAACACAAACTCTTAGCTGTACCCATGATGATGTAGCATATGCACTATTCATATGGATCATGAAGGAGGATGATGATTAGCTGCCAGTAAAAGCACATTTAAGGAAAAACCTGAAAGTCATATCCTCATATAACCATCGAATCTGAACCGAGTATTTTGAATTTTGCCATGAAACTATCTGAAGGTTTTGGTGCAGGGAAGTAATTGATGGAGCACTTAGGATTGGTAAGCTCTACCCTGCACAGTGAATTTATAATCATCTGTTAATCTCATGGCACCATAACTTTAGTCTGGTAATGCTTTTGTTCTTTTGTAAGAGTTACCATACGATATTTGTTTGATGAAAAATGACATTACTTCTTGCGACCTGATATTTGGAACATAGCAAGAAAGAACTCTAGTTAAAAAGGAAAAAACTAAAGAGAGAGTACTTACTCATAGTTAAGGAAAAAATAGTGTAGAAAGATGGAGGTCTCGAGCTTGGCCAAGTTGCTTCCTGGGCAAGCCCTGCTTCCCGCTCCAATTGGAATGAAAGCACCTCCCTTCTTGCAATAATTCTGCTTACTGAGCGAATGAAATATGAAACCCACATATGAGTTTGAAAAGGCAGAGTTGAAAACATCACGAAAGAGCTTGAAAAGATTTCTAAGCACAGATATAGCGGACAGAATGCAAGATGGTTCTCTTACATCCCATCTTGAGGATTGAAATCTTCTGGTTCCAAATAGTTTGCAGGATCCATACGAACGCATCTGAGGCAAACTAGGACATTCCACCCTTTTGGTATGAGATATGCTGAGAAAAAAATTTTCTTTCAAATGAGGAATGATCTAAACCGAAGGAAAATGAAGGAAATTGCGCAGCTGACTATTGATTATGGTGTCTTCATTCGCCTCTCTAAACAATGAGAATCCAAAATTAACTCTGTGGAGCATCTCATCTATTCCCTCCACCCACAAAGCGTATCGATAAATTGCATGATACCTACTTGCATGGAGAATGATCATATCACTGAACAGAAACAACTCTTTAATTCTCGATTTCCTCTGAATGTTCTTTTCTATGCTACATTTTGCATCAAAGGTTGATGGGAAAAAACAAATGGAGACATACCTTAGCCAGATACTCCATTTGTTTCATCTCCTGGTAAGTTAATCCTTTCTGCATCCGTTCTCTTCTTTAAAGAATCTGAATTTGCTCCTTCTGGAAATTAGCTTCAACTCAAAACTATTTTTTAAGAATTTCAAATGAATTTTTGGCAGTATTCTATGCAACCAATGTAGAACAGCACAGGGTGCTTTTCTGATTGATGGCTGTAGCTGTCACGCAAGAATAAGCAGCTCTGGACTAGTATCATGTCATATACGTAACGATGCCAAGATACTTGGTAGTGAAATCTCTGTGGCCATCCTCAAATTCTAGGTTACTGGTACAATAGTTTAGCAAATTCCTACAGGGTAAGTCAACTGAAAGGTTTATCTTCCTGCTTCACCGTGAAAAAACTTGGTGATTGGGTTATTATTGTGCAGACCATACCTTTGCTTTCTGCAAGATATCTGCATTCTTGTAGAAGTACAGTAACATCCACATCGCAGCCGTTCCAATGCTATCGAAACTGGCTAAAAGGTAAATGTGTAGAATGTCAATGATCCTCTCTTTGCTTAATGCTTGAGCATCCTCGTCTTCTGCCTCCATAAGTAAATCTAGCATACATTTGCTCGCTATGTGTGCATCATTCTTCTTCAGTGACTTCCTCATGTCCACGGCTTCCTTAAAAATCATTGCCAGTTCTCTTTTAGCGTAATGAGCATTAAGTCATTACATTGTCATATAGTGGCTCATACATGAAGAACCAATGCCATTTTAATGATGCTTTGTGAAATATTAATGAACCCGGCAGTTGATTTCTTATGCGAGATTGAATGAGGTAATCTAGGTTCTTGCTCTTACCTTTGTTGCATGATATTATTGGAAACCTGGAAGATTTATGGCCAAGAAATCGAACCTCTTGCTGGTTTCAACAAACGCATTCATGGTCCTTGAAATGAAGGAATCATTGGCCACCGAACTGAGGAAGATGGGAAGAACGACCCTGAAAGTGGCCTACTTCATTTCCTCATAGAACTCAATTGATGGTCCATTTTTGCCCATTTGCTCTAGTGAGCTGATCATAATCTCTGTAATGTGCTTGATGTACATGGACAGGGACTCACTGCCATCAAGCGGCAGAAATGTTTATGCGCAGCATTCGATATATATGTTGTGGAATGATTTCTTCACTATCAATTCCGGGGTTGTTTTAGGGTAACCAATTTGAAATTCACTTCATCTGCAAGTACTCGTCTGCAAGTCTCTGGCATATATCCCCATCCCACCATATCTGTACAACAAATTACAGTTTGATATCATTCTGTTAGCGAAATAGACTTTGTTAGTGAAATTGATAGGCTGATCAAGGCCTATCGTCTCTTGTTAAACATTCTCTCAGCTGGGAGTCACAAAATTCAAGAACGTGGCATTTCTGGTGTAGCTTTATAAATCAAGATAACATCAAAATTACGTGCTTTAACACATACATAACTGCTCTATCAGATTCAGGCAAATGATTCCGTTTATTTCCACTTTGCTGAGCTCACAAGTTTCGAATTATGTGAAGGGAAAAAAACCTGGTGACGAAGCTTGAGATGAACGAATCAGGATCGCCGAACTTGAAAGCTCTCAAGAATGACAACATTTTAGCCAGAAAAGGCCATCCCGCGTCACACCTGGAGGAAGAGAATATTGCTTCTCTCCTTATTTTCTCACATACGGCCATTTATTGATGTTCCTAAGAAACCCAAAGACAAAAGCATAACCCCCCACAGAGCATGTGAAGATCAAGTACAGCAAGTTCACTTCCATCTCGAATCTCTCTTTTGGTATTCATCCTCAGGAGTCTAACTCTGTATATATACAGCTACCTTGCTGCCGCGCTATGCATTCTCTTCCCCTCACTGAATTACAAATTTCTTGTCTAATTTGTAATTTCTCGTAAATTACAAATTACAAATTTCGTTGCTTGTGGCCATCACTGAGATGCTCAATAAGTATTGACCTTGTCTTGGCTTTGTACTTACATGATCCTCTTCTATCTTCTCTGTTTGATCCGATGCCCCTCCTCGTTGTTTAGACAGCATCCACTGATATTGATTATCCATGTCAAACAATGCTAATCTTCTTCCTCATGTGGATTAACCAAGCTAATATTATTAGAAAATACATATACCATGTTTGAGCCCGTGAAGAAAACCCATCCAAGTAGAAAATTCTATAAATACTTTCCGCGTTTGGAGTTGTATTTTTAGTTTGAGTATGTTATCTAATTTGAATTGGATAAAATGAGTTTCTTATTTTATATCAAAATATAGTAAATGTAAGAGGTGGGCTTGCTTGGGTATTGCACTCAAATTGGCCCAATTTGCAAAATAAACTTAATTTAGAAGAAAGGGATCCCTGAACTTTTCTATATTTTCCTGACCTAGCTCCTGCATATGAGCTAGGCCCCTATGAAATTTGACCAACTCACTTGTTTCCCCTGCTCGGTTGAATTATACACGAGCAATAAAATGTGATGTTCCAAATTGGAAGGTACATATTCGAGGCAAATAATTTCAGCAAAATACAAATTAAGAAGTGATTTTAGACCAAACTTGGAGAGTAGAGCTTTTGGTTGTAACAATCAACTGTGGGGCATGCTGGTGAATTACATCCCTAAGTGTTTTTTTTTTGGTAAATACATCCCAAGTGTTTGGAACAGTAAAAATCGAATGCTAGCATTCTGTTGTAATTCTTTAGTGAGATTGAATGATTGTGGAAACCCAATTCAAACAAGAAATAATGTACATATTTCACTGTTTGAAAGTTTTAGAACTCAATCGCACTTTCACCACAAGATTTTGGACTTATGGTTAAGTACAATATGAAATGTCTAAGCAATATTTTACATGAGGATGCATGAATAAAAGTTAAGGAGAGAGATGGTCAAACAAAGGTGAAGGAGAAGGTCTTTGTATTCAGGTAGGAAAATTAGGGCCTCTTATTTTGATATTAAAGTTTTGTTCCTTTTACGGAAAATAATTTTCAAGAAAATATTTTTCGGATTTTCTAACGTTCATTTCACATATTATAAGATAGTCAAGGAAAATATTTTCCATCAATGGAAAAAATACCTTTAAGAGTGAGATAAATGGTTTCTGCTTTTCGAAAGTGGCTTCTTTTTTCACCTTTGAACATTTTCCATCTTCTTTCAAAAGTAACTTGTGACCAAAGGTCGGTCAATGTAGAACAAAAAAATTATTATTATTATTATTATTCCTAAGTTTCAAACGAATACTAAAAAATATTGTCATTTTTCAAGAAAATTATTTCCTAGAAAATATTTTCCAGAAAAATTACATTTTTCATGAAACGAACGGAGCATAAGTGTAAACTGATCATTTATCACATTCACGGCCATTGTAATAATCTTTTCCCCCCATGATGCCTTCATGAAAATGTTACGTTTTCAAGATCTGAAATTAAGGTTAAATGATAATATAGTGATAGGATAATTTTAACATTTTACTGGCAAACCGAGCGTTACGGTAGTGAGGAGAAGTTACAATTCCGTCATGGTATAATTTGGTTAGGATAAACCAACATGGCTTCGTTTATTTTTTGGAAAGTCAGCTTGTTGATAAGGAGAGTATTTTTCGTCTATTCATTTTTTTTACATAAAATAACTTCTGAAAAATTAGAAAAATATTTTTAAATGTCAGGGTTTCTTTGAGCACACGGAGCATCTTGTGTTTCCATTGGCTCTCAAGATATGTAGGATAACAAGCCCACCGAGGTTTCCCTTTAAGACTTTTCCTGATGGGTCCTTGTCATGATGGATCATCCATGTTGCCTAACCTCACCATTCTAATCGAATGTCACAATGTCCATATTGACAGCCCCTTTTCTTCGATCAATCTAAAGCCAAATTCGATCAACACTACTTAGTGCCGCTGCAACATTGTAGAATAGCGGGGCAAAAAGCAAAATCCCACCTTATATTGCTTACATTCATGGACAAAGGCATTTAGAAAAAAATAGGCACCACGCTAATATGCAACATTTCCAAGCAGATACTTATAAGAACAGTAACGAAATGATTCATCGGTTCATTCAAAATCTGACAGAGGCAGAAAACAGAAGGAAACATGCTAAATGCTGAGATGTTCCAAACTTGTTTAGGTATCTAATGGAGCTTTTCGAATCTGACAAGGCAATTGTCCGAAGGATGTGGCAGCGGTGGATGTGACACCGTGGTCTTCAGATTTACCCTCTCCAGCCTTCGTGTTTGCGTGCATGATTCAATAGGGAGAATATTATTAATGCTCTTACAGTTGTGATTTACTGTAGGTCACGCAGCTTTTTGACATGTAAGAAGAATCAATGGAGCTAGTTGAACTTCCTTTGGTGAGATTAGAACAATATTATAACCTTATTGTAATTTTAACGTCATCCAAATCTAATATGTGTATTTGTTCTGAAAGATTGCAGTGTCTATATTTGTTCATATTTTTATAAAAAAAATGATTACAATATGTGCAAACTGAGTATTTCGCGTCCTTTGCACCAACCAATTATGTTTTCAAGCATTTCTCCATTTTTCTTCGATAAAAGAAAAACAAAACATTTCTTCTTCTTATCAGAAATTGAACAGTAGAATAATCTTTTTTAAGAAAAGAAAGTAAGCAGAAAATACTGACTTGTAGTGAAGCAGGAATTGGTGGAGAAAGATGGAGATTTCGAGCTTGGCCAAATCACTTCCAGGGCAGAACCGGCTTCCAGCTCCAAATGGTAGGAAAGCTCCTGCTTTTGATTTGACGTTCTGAATCCCAAAGATGAACCAAATTATTAAGGAAGTTTATCCCAGGCAAGAGAGAATCCGTAATTGAACTTTACTGTTTGACATGATTACCATACTTAAATCTTCTAGCCTAAATCTATGGAAAATTTGTTACAAAAGCCGTAAACATATAATACTTTTGTCAATTCAATTTTAAACCTTTTAATTTTGCCAAATGAATTATAAACATTTTTATGATTTGTCAATTCAGGTCATTTAGACCGTTTTAAGCGCAAATTATTAATGTGGACATTAATTGTAGTGTGGCACTAGCATGGAATAATTTAAATAATATTTTAATATTACTTTTTAATTATTTGTTTCTTTATTATTTCTCTTTCCTTTTTTGTTCCTTTTTACTCTTCCTCCTTTAGTTGGTTATTGAGTCTCGACAACTGGCCAAAGGTAACCTCACTGGCCGATGGTGAAGCTTGCCCTTGCCAGCCACTAGTGAGGGAGAAATAGAAGGAAGAAGGGAAGAAAAAAAAAGAGAAAAAGAAAATAAATTAATCCGATATAAGTAGTAAAGTATTATTAAAAATTATTTATGTCCTCATCATGTCACATAGGACGAACATCATCCACTTTAGTGATTTCTGATCAAGATTGACCAAATGGACTCAATTAACAAAATATGAAAATATTTAAGACTTGATTGGTAATAAATATTTAGAACTAATTGACAAAAACGTAATACATTTAGATTTTTTTGACAAATTACCCCTAAATCTTAATTATGGCCGTGATGTTAGACTTTGAATTTTGTCATTCTCTAACTGCCATAAACTCTGAAGGTATAGATATATTCACATTAAAATGATCTTTCATTATGTTATGATACTTAAAAAAAAAACTCATCAATATCAAAATTTGAAAAGAAAGTTAAAGCTAGAAGCAGATCTTTCTACGCTTTACTAATGTAAAGGAGAATTCATTGCTTCTTCTTCTTTTGTCATTTTTTTATGCCAGAGGAATTCTCAATAAGAAAAATAGGTGAGAGAGAAGACTTACTTCCCATCTTGACGGGTCAAATTTCTTCGGGTCCATATAATTTTCTGGATCCATATGTACTGCCCTCGAACTGACCATGACTTTCCAAACTTTTGGTATGAGGTAGCCTGTAACTAATAGTCCCATATGCCACATTTATATATATTTCACATAGATAATTATGGAGACTACATTTTTGCCACATACATTTGATGAATATGAGTTAAGACAGTGAATAATGATTAGCGAGGGGGGAAAACATGCTTAGTGAAATTCCTCTTTACTAACCATTGATATTTACATCAGCTTTTGCCTCTCGAAAAACTGCAAATGAGAAGTTGATTATACGCAACGTTTCATCAATCACCTGTATATATATTATAAAAGGCACATTAGTCGATGTTGTGTGTCTCATCCATAGTGTGAGGATTTATAGAGTTATGACTTTAAGTAACTGTCGACAAAAAAATAATGCTTTTGAATTGACAAAAGGCTTGCTTGTTGCAGATCATTTGAGGCTTGCAACCGTTGGGATTCAAGGGCTGTTATTACGTAAGCCCGTAGGACATATCTATGCATGTTAAGGGTCGTGGGCGTGCATAATACACAACACTTACCCTAGTAAGATACTGCGATTGCCTTATTTCCTTGAGGGTCAGTCCACTTTGTGTGGCTGGTCTCCTGCTAACGATCTGTTCTTGCTCTTCCTGGAAAAAGAAGAAGACCAAATCAAACTGGGGTACTCTTTAATTAGCTAATCAAATTCTGTGACGGAACCATAACCTAACCTTTGCTTTTTGGAGGATATCAGGATGTTCTTGGAGGTAAAGAGCAGCCCACATAGTGCCACGAGCTGTGGTTTCATGGCCAGCAAGCAAGTACACGAGCAATATGTCAATTATGTCCTCTTCCTCCAGTTTCCTCTTCTCCTCATCTTCAACCTCCATTAGCATATCCAGCATGTTCTTCTTCACGATCGATTTGTTCTTGGCCTTCAGAGCCTTCCTCTCATCCACAATAGCTTGGAGGATTTTAACCAGCTCTTTCCTCGCCTAGTATTGATGGCCATGACAGGTTCTTTTAATGAGAACATTTCCAATTCATTTCCGTTTGCAATGCTAAGGAAACACTGATAAATCTCCCGTGTTTTGTCAAAATTACTAAGAGATCTTGCATTTGCTAGAGATTTGCTATATGCAATAAAAAAATAGTGCATCAAAATTACTATTGCACTAACCCTAGCATCCCTCTATTTGCTAATCTACACTCTCTCCATATTCTTAAAGCGTGTATTCTTTTTGTTTTTTCTTTTTTTTTAATCTTGCAAAGCTAGAAAGCATGTATTGACTGTCTATAAATGCATAAATCTCAAGATATAGTTTATTGATAGGCAGATTTCTGAAAGCCTAAAATTTGGGATGAGTAACATGAGCTCGATCAACTAGTAAATCAGGAAAGGCCCGAAGGCAGTGCGTTTTGCGTGTAAGGTGGCAAGAGCGAGACAACTTTTTTGGTGGATCATATGTTTTTATTATTTAAATAACTTCCGCTTTTGTGGAACAGTAACTAGTTGTGGTGAAAAAGCAATAATTTTCACCTGGACGCCTTTATGGAAAGTGAATCCAGGGAAGTCGATGGGCATGGACTTTATTCCACGAGCCAAATTACCGTACAAGGTTTCCATGGTCTTGAAGTTGAAATCAAACTGATCCAAGCCGAAGAAGATGTTTGTAATGATCTTTAGCGGGACATTCTTCATGCCGGTTAAGAACTCAACCGGCTGATCCGAACCCGACCACTCTTCCAAGCACGCCGCTATCTTCTCTTCAATCCCTGGGACGTACATGGAAAGGGCCTCGCTGCCGGTGATGGGAGCAGCTGTGAGCTGCCCGAGCCGCTTGTGCTCAGCGTTGGAGATGGTGTGGAATGATTTCCGACCGGTTAGTACTTTAACCGCCTTAGGGTAACCCGACTTGAAGTTTTGGTCATCTGTTAACACTCGTCGACATGTCTCAGGTTTGCACACGATTATGCTTGGATTGCCGAACATATAGGTTTTGTAGATACCTGTGGCTCCATACCTGATTTTTCCATTAGGATTGGATGCATGTGTTAAGCAATAGCCTAGTGTTAAGGTCCACACCGAATTAAAACATATGTGACAAGTAATCTTTTTCAAGAATTAATGGTAAATTCCTTCTTTGGGTAAAAAGGAAGGCCAGAGATTGATACCAACCTTTCTAAACACTCTGATCCAACTTTTAATACCTGATCAATAACACATACTCCAGTTCTTCAGGTGTTGACAATAATCCTTTGTCCAACCAGAGAGGAGATTTACGATAATCTAATTGTGCACCAAAGCTCCGAATTTATTAACTCTAGTTCACCAGTACTGTCGGTTCTGATGTGACCCTTTACACATTAGTAAGTCATAGTTACCAATGGGTTCTTTGCTAAATTTGGCTAAAAAGTCTTTGGACAAGTACATTAAGGTCTTTCCACAGCTTGGATAAGAGATTTTCTTCTGCTTTTTCCTCATTTATTGGCCATTGGACGCAGGATTGAAGGGCTTGATCCAAGAAAAGGTTTCAAGTGAGAAGGAAACGCATTTGGATCCCCTGCCTTAGTGCTTTCCAGGGTAGAGGTATCTTGATGAGATCACAGTCGTCCGATCTTGTGGTTTTGAAAAAAAAATAAACAAAAAACCCCAACCTTTTATTAAATAGAAGTCGTCCAATCAAGAATCAGATGTCTCCCATTTAAAGACCCATCAACCTGGATTCCATCAGATTAAGGAATCCAGATCCGAAACTCATCTGGATTCCCTGCCATGATAAAACTTCCCCTACTTTTCAAAAGGGAAAGTTGCTCCTCAAAATTGACTTTTTTACTTTTCTTTGATTGAAATCCACATATGAAGAAACAAGTAATTACTGCGAGACACATGTGTAAGGACCTCAAGCGAAAGTTGGATATAATATAAGAAGATAACTGCTATCAGTTGATTTAAAAGAATCTGCATAAATATAAAATCCAAATTAATTGCAACCAAGTACTTTTCACCAAGGTTTACCTAAAAGTAATTTCAATCGAGCCTGCCATAGACCAATGTATTCCAGTAACATTGTTATGATGTTCATGTCCCTCCAATTAGCCAAGATACTCTAAAAAGAAAAGGGTATTGGATGTCCATATAACTCATTAATGTAGTGTGCCAATGTTTCTTACAAGAAAAAGAGTACTAGATGTCCATGTATGAGATTTGCGTGCTCCAACAATTAGACCAAGATCTTGCATATAATCACCAAAATGAGAAGGCATCCTATATGCGTTGTGATGCCGTGTGTCATATTGGCATGATCACCAAACCGACCATGTATCTTTAACTTGCTAACACAATAACTATTTTCAAATATAAAATTCTGAGAGACATTATTGAGTCCCTGATACCTTATTCCGATATTAATATGGTATGTCATGTGATCATTTACAGAAGATATAATGAGTTTTTTTTTGTTGCTGCTAAAACCGAAGCCAGTCATAGAAAGGAATGAAGAGGGGTGATCAAGAAGACCTTGAGATAAAGGCGGAGAGGAAAGAGTCTGGGTCATCAGATCTGAAGGCTTTCAGGAAGGACCACATCTTGCCCACCAAAGGCCAACTCATGTCGCCGGGTGGGAGAGAGGTTCTCTTCTCTCCCAGCCTGCTCACATAAATCCACTCATTCACCCTCTTGAGAACCCCAAAAATGAATCCATATGCACCTATCAACACTACCACAGCCACGCTCACAGCAACTTCAAGCTTCATCTCTCTCTCTCTCTCTCTCTCTCTCTCTCTCTCTCTCTCTCTCTCTCTCTCTCTCTCTCTCTCTCTCTCAGAGAGGTTCTGGGTGGCTGTAGCTTTTTCTTCCACGCTTGTTTCTTGATACTCGTAAGAGCAAGCCACATTTATAGTTGTTTGGGGCTTGGTATTCTTTGGCGTTTTGGAGGAAGAAACATGATAAACAAAAATTTCCGGACGGCAAGAGACACACAAGTGGGGCCACTCTGGGTGGCTTCTCTCTTTGCTTCCACCAATGCTCCGTCGCAAATTAAAAACAAAAATAAGAGAATAATATTAAAAGTACCATCGAGAGAAAATTTGAAATAATAGCAATAATGACGCATGTGCGCAGGTAAGACTAGCTTAGGCATCAGATGATATTATTGTACTTTGGCATAACGATGGGGTCCTTGATTTGGTTCTAAACCATTATGGTTTGTGCATGTTGACATCATGCCTTTATGTGGTTTATCGATATAAACATTGAAAAACAACATATTGGACCTCTAGCATGTAATATGTAAAATATCGCTCGCCAAAAGAACTTAATCGCACTATATTCAATTGATTAGACTTTGCATAGAACATTTAAGACTCTTCATGCAATTTTCCCCGTGAATTACCGACTGGTTTTGCATTATCTAAGTTCTTTTACTACCATTATCTAAGTTAGTTACCATCATTATATATATATATATATATATATATATATATATATATATATAGTGGTAATCAATGAAAAAAGTACCAAAACGAATTAATAATTGAAAAGTAACTCAAAGGGGAGTTGGCAACCCAAACTAGTGGGAAATTAATCTGATAAAAGTTAGCAACTCATTCTACCTTATGTTTGTGATTATATATAAGAACTAACACATTTGAAGAGTAATAACTCTCTCTCTCTCTCTCTCTCTCTCTCTCTCTCTCTCTCTCTCTCACATTTGAAGAGTAATAACTCTCTCTCTCTCTCTCTCTCTCTCTCTCTCTCTCTCTCTCTCTCACCTCGACGCCAAGGTCGAGGTTGTGGTAAAAAATGGAGCTTGATGCCACGTTAAGTCTGTTTAGCCACACATACCGTCATAACAAGATTTGATGATGAGCCAATACTTCTCTAAGGTTAAATCCTTTTGTTAAGAAAGTTCAAAATCAGATCATCATAACTCCGTCTTGGAAACTAGGATGAGAAGTGATGTAACAGCCCATTTTCCTCCAGCCTCACCAGTCAACTCCCTCGCGCGTGGCCCAGCTTTCTGTCCAGCCCAGCCCAGTCCATCCCTTCTTCAGCCACGCCAGTCAACGCGACTGTTTCGCGTTGACACGAATGGCCTCCGCCTTCCTCGCGCAAACCGTCTGTCGATAAACTCTAGCTGCTGAGAATCGAGTATTCGTGGCCGCCGTGACCTAAAAATCATGCGAAATTGTCGGAGGAGACTCGCTGAACCGCCAAAGCTCGCACTGCCGCCCCACCGCGCCGCCAAACCGCCATATTAACAGCGAAACACATCAGAATGGCGAACTGCCCTGTTTCGCGAACCGAGGGCTCGTGGCGGAAATCGCGAGAGCCTGGCCATGACCAGGCCTCGCCACCATTTCCACGATGTTCCCCGACGTCCTCTCGACCCTCCTAAGAGCTTGGCCGCAGTCGTCGCTGCCTCGGAAGCCGCGGAACGCAGCTGACGAGCCATTCCCCTGTTTCAGCGCGAAGTTGCTGTTCGCCGTCACCGTGGACAACTCAGACCGAACCAGCTGCAGCTACTGCTTGGGAAAGGTTCCTGAGACCTTCATGGTCACCGCCCAAGCCGTCGCCACTGTCGGTTCTCGCTCGCTTGGCCGTGATTTCACACGGAAGCCGCACCTTGTTTTGCGCACGCCTCCCCTGCCTCTCTGACCGCGAAGCGCCAACCGGTCTCCGGTGTTGTTCGGAAGCCACCGATCGCCACCCACGCCTCGGCTAACCTACAGGATCCACCCCGTCGTGCTTAGCTGCCATCGAGCCCTGCGGAGCCACCTCCAATGCTCAATCAGCCGCCCCAGTGAAGGTTAAATGTTTTGGCCGAATTGCTCTATTTTGAGAGCATTGGTTGTTGACCACGGTGGGTCAATGTTGACCACCGTCCATCGTCCTCCATAGCTGCCATCCTACCATTCTGAGCCGTGCCGCGTAGCAACGGACCATTCGTGAGTCCGAAGTGCAATTGGCGTGGAGTTGTCGACATTCGTCCATCGCACGAAAAGCTTGGATTAATTTTGAGTTCACCCTAATTCCTAGTTAGACAGTCACTTGCCTTAGTAGTTATTTTAGTTGAATTGGTTGATTGATTGTGAAATTTGTGACTTTAGATGAATCGGGGGTAAAATTGTGATTTCGGAGGAATATGGGGGTGAATCGGCAAATTGGATGATTTAGGGACATAATTGAAATTTAGGCTAGATGATGGGGCAGAATTGTAATTATGGCTAAGTCACGGGCAAGATGGAAATTTTGACTAAGTCAGGGGGCAGGATGGTGATTTTGACTAGGTCAGGGGCAGGATGGTAATTTAGACTAGGTCAGGGGCAAAATGGTGATTTTGGCCAGGTCAGGGGCAATATTGTAAAGTCGGGCTAAGTGAGGGGGCATAATTATAATTATAAAAAGTCAGGGGTAAAATGGTAGTTTTGGAAATTTAGGGCAAGATTAGGGAATGTTGATTGTATGTGAGATTGATAATGAGCTGGACGTGATTGGAGCAATAATTTGACATTTGAAAGTAATTATTTAGCTTTTGCCTAATTAGGGGCAAATTGTGTCTTATAGTTAATTTGCAACATTTCAGGCAAACTACCGAAATTGAACGATCAGCCAAATGACGGCCAATTAATGGTGATGGTACCCGTAGTTTGTCGAATGGACTGGATACGACTAGGGACCCGAGTAAATCCCTAATTAGTGGGCTCATGCGGTTGTAATTTAGAAATTTCGATATATGGACTCAAAATTTATTATGTCTCATTGAGTGTGATTAGATCAATATTATCGCATGTGCAATTGGTTAGGATTGGATTGTAGTATTTTATTATTGAGATTATTATTTGACTGTTGGTGATGAATGTGGTTGTTATGTGATGGAATTTAAATGTTACTATTTTATAGTGTCGATCGAACATGATGGAGTGGGGAAACATGAAAGTGAATATTAGTGAACTAATGAAGAATCGAGCGATAAAATTTGAGAATTAGATTAATTAGGAGAGTAAGGACCCTAGGGTGGGTGCCATCTTAATTGTGGATTAGGGTGTAGACCCACTGAATAATCTCATTATTGTTGTTTAACCATTTTTATAAGTCTAAGCCATTGAATCCCTCCTTGATGGCCATATAAGGCTAGAGGCACTCATTGATTTAGATAGTAGTTTAATATATTTTCCATTTGATGTTGTTTGATGGAATAAGTAATTGAGCTTGACTCTTATTATACTTGATTTTCAATTAAATAAGTAGGTTTGGCATTCTTTGTAAGCCTTCAGTAGATTTGGCTTTAGTTTACTTGAATTGGAGAAGTTTTTGAATTCCCCCGAATTTATCGGTGATTTTAATTAATAAATTCCAATGTGTTCTCTTGGAAACATCACGAATTTTAACAACCGGTGAGAATCGACTTTGGGAATTGTTTCATGCTCGAGTGCAGGGTGTGACAAGTGATATCATATCCCATTAGCCAAACTGACGAAATTAAATAAAAAAATTCGGTTGTACCAATTTAATGAGTTTTTTAAAATTAATTGCGCTTTTTGAAAGTTTCCACAAGATTTAGGACTAATGATTTAGTACAATATGAAAATGTCTAAGCAATATTTTACATGAGGATGCATGAATAAAAGTTGAGGAGAGAGAGGATCAAACAAAGGTGAAGGTCTTTGTATTCATGTAGGAAAATTAGGGCCCCTTGTTTTGACATTAAGTATAAACTGATCATTTATCACATTCACGGTCATTGTAGTAATCTTTTCCCCCCATGATGTCTCCATGAAAATGTTATGTTTTCAAGATTCGAAATTAAGGTTGAATGATGATATACTGATAGAACAATTCTAACACTGAGTTGGCAAACCGAGGGTTATGATGGTAAGGAGAAGTTACAATTTCGTCATGGTATAATTTGGTTAGAATAAACCAACATGACTTTGTTTATTTATTGAAAAGTTAGCTTGTTGATAATGAAAGTACTTTTCGTCGGTTCATTTTTTTCCATGTTCATTTTTTTCCAATGGGTCCTTGTCATGATGGATCATCCATGTTGACTAACCTCACCATTCTAATCGAATGTCGCAATGTCCATATTGACAACCCCTTTTCTTCTATCAATCTAAAGCCAAATTCAATCAACACTACTTAGTGCCGCCACGACATTGTATAATAATGGGGCAAAAAGAAAAATCGCACCTTATATTGCTTACATTCATGGACAAAGGCATTTAGAAAAAAAAATTAGGCACCACGCTAATATGCAACGTTTCCAAGCAGATACTTACAAAAACAGCAACGAAATGATTCATCGATTTATTCAAGATCTGACAGAGGCGGGAAACAGAAGGAAACATGCTGAATGCTAAGATGTTCCAAACTTGTTCAGGTATCTAATGGAGCTTTTCGAATCTGACAAGGCAATTGTCTGAAGGATGTGGCAGCGGTAGATGTGACACCGGGGTCTTTGGATTTACCCTCTCTAGCCTGCATGTTTGCGTGCACAATTCAATAGGGATAATATCATTAATGCTCTGACAGTTGAGATATACCGTAGGTCACGCAGTTTCTTGACATATAAGAAGAATCAATGTAGCTAGTTGAACTTCCTTTGGTGAGCTTAGAACAATATTATAACCTTATTGTAATTTTAATGTTATCCAAATCTAAGATGTGTATTTGTTCTGAAAGAACCATGTGTCTATATTTGTTTATAATTTTATAAAAAAAAATGATTTCGGTTAGTTTTCACAAGTTTAATCTGTGCAAACCGAGTATTTCGCGTCTTTTTGCAACAACCAGTTATGTTTTCAAGCATTTCTCCATTTTACTCGATAAAAGGAAAAAAAAACATTTCTTCTTTTTATCAGAAATTGAAAAGTAGAATAATCTTTTTTAAGAAAAGAAAGTAAGCAGAAAATACTGACTTGTAGTGAAGCAGAAATTGGTGGAGAAAGATGGAGATTTCGAGCTTAGCCAAATCACTTCCAGGGCAGAACCGGCTTCCAGCTCCAAATGGTAGGAAAGATCCTGCTTTTGCTTTGATGTTCTGAATCCCAAAGACGAACCAAATTATTAAGGAAGTTTATCCCAGGAAAGAGAGAGTCCATAATTGAACTTTATTGTTTGACATGATTTCCATTCTTAAATCTTTCTTAACTAAATCCATGGAAAATTTGTTCCAAAAGCTTTAAGCATATAGCACTTTTGTCAATTCAAAATCTATGGGAAGACTTACTTCCCATCTTGATGGATCAAATTTCTTTGGGTCCAAATAATTTTCTGGATCCATGTGTACTGCCCTCGAACTGACCATGACTTTCCAACCTTTTGGTATGAGGTAACCTGTGACCAATAATCCCATGCCACATTAATATAAATTTCACATAGATAGTCATGGAGACTACATTTTTGCCACATACAGTTTGATGAATATGAGTTAAGACTATGAATAATAATTAGCGACCGAAAAAAAACATGCTTAGTGAAATTCCTCTTTACTAACCATTGATATTTACATCAGCTTTTGCCTCTCGAAAAACTGCAAATGAGAGGCTGATTCTACGCAACGTTTCATCAATAACCTGTATATATATAATAAAAGGCATATTAGTCGATGTCATGTATCTCATCCATAGTGGGAGGATTTATAGAGTTATGACTTTTAAGTAACTATCGACAAAAAAGTAATGCTTTTGAATTGACAAAAGGTTTGCTTGTTGCAGATCATTTGCGGCTTACAACTTTTGGGATTCTGGGGCTGTTATTACGTAAGCTCGTAGGACATATCTGTGCGTGTCAAAGGTCGTGGGCGTCCATAATACACAACACTTACCCTAGTAAGATACTGCGATTGCCTAATTTCCTTGAGGGTCAGTCCACTTTGTGTG
Source organism: Melaleuca quinquenervia (assembly GCA_030064385.1). Classification (NCBI taxonomy): domain Eukaryota; kingdom Viridiplantae; phylum Streptophyta; class Magnoliopsida; order Myrtales; family Myrtaceae; genus Melaleuca; species Melaleuca quinquenervia. Next base: position 15,011,559 of record CM057721.1, on the reverse strand, counting down.
GCTGGTCTCCTGCTAATGATCTGCTCTTGCTCTTCCTGGAAAAGGAAGAAGACCAAATCAAACTTGGGTACTCTTTAGTTAGCTAATCAAATTCTGTGACGGTACCATAACCTAACCTTTGCTTTTTGGAGGATATCAGGATGTTCTTGGAGGTAAAGAGCAGCCCACATAGTGCCATGAGCTGAGGTTTCATGGCCAGCAAGCAAGTACATGAGCAATATGTCAATTATGTCCTCTTCCTCCAGTTTCCTCTTCTCCTCATCTTCAACCTCCATTAGCATATCCAACATGTTCTTCTTCACGATCGAGTCGTTCTTTGCCTTCAGAGCCTTCCTCTCATCCACAATAGCTTGGAGGATTTTAACCAGCTCTTTCCTCGCCTAGTATTGATGACCATGAGAGGTTCTTTCAATGAGAACATGTTCAATTCATTTCCGTTTGCAATGCTAAGGAAACACTGATAAATCTCCCGTGTTTTGTCAAAATTACTAAGAGATCTTGCATTTGCTAGAGAATTGCCATATGCAATAAAAAATAGTGCATCAAATTTTCTTTTAATAATTGAGTGGTGTGCTAATCGATGATTGGTGAATGAAATGAGTCCATATAGCCTCACTGATTAAGTAATAATCACCTTATGATGCAAACTCTTGCACTAACCCTAGCATCTCTCTATTTGCTAATCTACACTCTCTCCATATTCTAAAAGCGTGTATTCCTTTTGTTTTTTTGTTTTCTTCAATCTTGCGAATCTAGAAAGCATGTAGTCACTGTCTATAAATGCATAAATCTCAAGATATATATCATAAGTTTGTTGATAGGCAGATTTCTCAAAGCCTAAATTTTGGGATGAGTAACATGAGCTCGATCAACTATAGTAAATCAGGAAAGGCCCGAAGGCAGTGCGTTTTGCGTGTAAGGTGGCAAGAGCGAGACAACGTTTTCGGTGGATCATATGTTTTTATTATTTAAATAATTTCCACTTTTGTGGAACACTAACTAGTAGTGGTGAAAAAGCAATAATTTTCACCTGGACGCCTTTATGGAAAGTGAATCCAGGGAAGTTGATAGGCATGGACTTCATTCCACGAGCCAAATTACCGTACAAGATTTCCATGGTCTTGAAGTTGAAATCAACCTGATCCAAGCCGAAGAAGATGTTTGTAATGATCTTGAACGTTACATTCTTCATCCCGGTTAAGAACTCAACCGGCTGGTCCGAACCCGACCACTCTTCTAAGCACGCCACTATCTTCTCTTCAATCCCTGGGACGTACATGGAAAGGGCCTCGCTGCCGGTGATGGGAGCAGCTGTGAGCCGCCGGAGCCGCTTGTGCTCAGCATTGGAGATGCTGTGGAATGATTTCCGGCCGGTTAGTACTTTAACTGCCTTAGGATAACCCAGCTTGAAGTTTTGGTCATCTGTCAACACTCGCCGACATGTCTCGGGTTTGCACACGATTATGCTTGGACTGCCGAACATGTAGGTTTTGTAGATACCTGTGGCTCCATACCTGATTTTTCCATTAGGAGTGGATGTATGTATTAAGCAATTGCCTAGTGTTAAGGTCCACACCGAATTAAAGCATATGTGACAAAGTAATCTTTTTCAAGAATTAATGGTAATTTCCTTCTTTGTGTAAAAAGGAAGGGCAGAGCTTGATACCAACCTTTCTAAACACTGTGTCCCTACTTTTGACACCTGATCAATAACACATATCCAAATCTTCAAATGTTGACAATAACACATTCGTCCGACCCGAGAGGAGATTTATGATCATCTAATTGTGCACCAAAGCTCCGAGTTTATCAACTCTAGTTCACCAGCACTGCCGGTTCTGATGTGACCCTTTACAACTTGGTAAGTCTTAATTACTAATGGGTTCTTTTTTCTAGTCAAATTTGGCTAAAGAGTCTTTCGACAAGTACATTAAGGCCTTTGCATGGTTTGGATCAGAGGTTTTCTTCTTCTCTTTTCCTCATTTATCGGCCATTGGACCCAGGATTGAAAGGCTTGATCCAAGAAAAGGTTTCGAGTCAAAAGGAAAAATTTCCTTTAGAAAGGAAAAATTTCCCTACTTTTTAGAAAGGAAAGTTTCTCGCCAAAATTTACTTTTTTACTTTTATTTGATTGAAAACCACATATGAAGCAAGAAGTAATTATTGTGAACACATGTATAAGGACCTCAATTAAAAGATGGATATAAAATGAGAAGATAACTGCTATAAGGTGATTTGACAGAATCTGCATAAAATATAAAATCCAAATTAACTGCAACCAAGTACTTTTCACTAGGGTTTACGTAAAAGTAATTTCAATCGAGCCTGCCATATATAGACCAATGTATTCCAGTAACATTGTTATGATGTTCATGTCCCTCCATTTAGCCAAGATACTCTAAAAAGAAAAGGGTATTGGATGTCCACAATAGCTTGAAGTTATATATATATAACTCATTAATGTAGTGTGCCAATGTTTCTTACAAGAAAAAGAGTACTAGATGTCCACATACGAGATGTGCGTGCTCCAACAATTAGACCAAGATCTTGCATATAATCACGAGAAGGCATCCTATATGCATTGTGATGCAATGTGTCATATTGGCGTGATCACCAAACCGATCGTGCATCTTTAACTTGCTAAAACAATAACCATTTTCAAATATAAAATTCTGAGAGACATCATTGAGTCCTTGATATCTTGTTTCGATATTAACATGGCATGTCATAAGATCACTTGCAGAAGATATAATGAGTTTTTTTTTTTTTTTTGGTTGCTAAAACCGGAGCTAGTCACAGAAAGAAATGAAGAAAGGTGATCAAGAAGACCTTGAGATAAAGGCGGAGAGGAAAGAGTCTGGGTCATCAGATCTGAAGGCTTTCAGGAAGGACCACATCTTGCCCACCAAAGGCCAACCCATGTCGCCGGGTGGGAGAGAGGTTCTCTTCTCTCCCAGCCTGCTCACATAAATCCACTCATTCACCCTCTTGAGAATCCCAAAGATGAATCCATATGCACCTATCAACACTGCCACAGCCACGCTCACAGCAACTTCAAGCTTCATCTCTCTCTCTCTCTCAGAGGTTCTGGGTGGCTGTAGCTTTTTCTTCCACGCTTGTTTCTTGATACTCGTAAGAGCAAGGCACATTTATAGTCGTTTGGGGCTTGGTATTCTTTGGCGTTTTGGAGGAAGAAACATAATAAATAAATCACAAATGATTAAAGTAAGTAATAATAATTTGGAAGGAAAAAGAGAGGAGGGTTTTTGATTTCCTTGGGTTTGAATGCATGTGCGTCTTATCTTTCCTTCATTAGTCAATCCTTTGATCCTTTATCCCGAGCAGTGGGACCGGGAATTAATTTGGATGTCGCAGTCGATTAAGATCATATTTTTAATGTAATTTTTTAGTGGGACATGGTGGATCTCACTCATTGTCGGATATACTTCCATCAATTATGTTAATTTTCTTTGTGTTTATCTCATCCCGTTGCGTTCCGGTTGGAAACTTATTCCCCTCAACCAGAATTCTTCTCACCTGCGTTCTTAATCATTTTGTGCTGTTGTTTTTATTCCTCTTCATTATTTTGCCGATGTGTTTCAATTAGATTTAAGCATATGATTCAGTGATTTTACAGCATCTTAACAGATATCTATACCTTCTTTTTTTCAAATGTGGACGTCTGCCTTTTCGAGCAGATTACACCTCCACATGTTCCTTCTGGTTTTCGAAAGAATCCAAGATTTTTGAGTCCCTTTGAATGGATGATTCTACTATTCTGTTTCCGAAAAGACGGATTTTCTTTTTCGTACCGATGGATTTTTCACAGAAGTTACAAGTAGGAGGAAACTTATACCAGTAAATTATGACTTTCTCCCTTGTCTTTGATTTTTATTCTCCCTTTTTATTTTTTGCTTTTCTTTTAATATTGGCCTTCTTTTAGAAACTTCTTTTGAGGACTTTTTTCAAGGGTGGGGCGAGATTAGCATCACCTCTGTCTTATACTTATAAACATTGAAAAACAACTTATTGGATCTCTAGCAGGTAATACGCCAAAATCTCTTAATTGCACTAGATTCAATTGATTAGACTTTGCGTAAAACATTTAAGACTCTTGGTGCAATTTTCCCCAGAATTACCAACTAGGTTTGCAATATCTAAATTTTTTTTATTACCATTATCTAAGTTAATCACCATTATCTTATCTTTTTTTAATATAAATATCAACTTCTCATACCTCCGACAAAAAAAATATTATGTCATCTTTTAGTAGCTTTTGTTTGCTTTCCTCATGAACGTCTTTAATATGCCGACGACTATTATTCGAATTGTCAGCATTTATTTGAGTGACTCACTAATCATTTGGTAATTTAATGGGAGAAAAATTGATCAGTTACACTGATTTAGGTTTATAATATCTAAAAATGATTTAGCAAATAAACGAAATTGCTAATAGTGCAAATGAATGGCTTATCAATTGGAGAAGTTGGGAAAGCAGAAAAAAAAACTAATAGTTGATAAGTAATTCAAACGGGATCTTGGTAACCCAAACTAGTAGCAAATTAATCTGATAAAAGTTAGCAACTCATTCTAGCTTATTTTGGTGACTATGTACAAGGACTAACACATTTGAAGCGTTAGTAAATTATGCAAATAAAAGTTAGTGCGAAAATTAGTAATTTGCAAATAATAATAGAAAAATCTGCAATCTCGTAGAATTGTTGGTTAGTTCCGGAAATAAGTTGCAAGTAATTTTTTTTATCAAACAACTTTTTACTTCTTATCAACACTCATTGAAAATTACCAGCATGGAAAAAAAAAAAGCACCCCGTGTTTTTCGACACGGAGCAATATAATTCGACACTTTGGTTAAGTTACGATGATGGATTAACGAGATTGATAACATTGTTGATGCTTGATGGAACCAAAAAAAAAAAAAAAAGGGTGTAGTCGGTCTTTGCTCATGGTAGCTTATAGAGGAACAATAAGCTACATGATTTTGACTAGTTAGCAATGACTTGGGAACTCTTCAGCGTAAAACTGAATGGTATAAGAGTCAAACTTTAACGTTCAAACGTGTAATTTGGTTGGCGCAAACCTTCAACAAGGGGCAAATCACCGCCATTATTTATTGTGATTATAGCCTCGGATAGCAAACATCGCTGTCTCCTTTGGATTCTCCAGAATCCTAGTAGCTAAACGATGAAAGGTTCTGAAAATGAAGGGTTTTGTTCGTTTCCCTTTTCTTTTTCTTTTTTTTTTGGGTGAGAAAATTGAGGATTTTCTTATTATCCTTTTTGTCAACGAAAGTTTAGCGTCGATCACATTCTTGAACCGGAGGGAGGGAGTTACTAAATGAAGATATATGCCAAAATCAACATCAAGCACATATTAATACCTCGTAAATGTTTTACTACCAAATGAGTCGTCAATAGAAAATCATGTTCCTTAAGATTACCGTTGATCTCATGACACATGCAAAGATCCACCGTCGAGTATGCAAAAAGCGGCGGCGAGACGGCAAAGAATTAATGAGCATTTCCCATCTCTTACGCCGAGCATATCTAGAAGAAATTGCACATGACTAGTACAATGGAGCATGAACATCCTCCGGTCCTCATAAGCTGTCTCCTTTCAAAATCTAGATTGAATAGGCCGACCACCATAGTCAATCGCTTTACCATTTCATCTGAAAAAAGACCACCTCAATTTTCTAGAAAGACATTCACGCATGACTTTTTCCACACGGTTATTAATTTTGGTCATGGTTATGCTGTTCTTTTTCTTCGGCCGTCACTTAAACTAAATAGAAAATTATTGACTGGTGAAACTGAAGACCTAAGTTCTGTTGGGAGCGCGCAGCAGCTCAGTATCTAGCATAAAAACCCTTAGTCCAGGTATATTTATGCATCAATATTCTCAGCTTGAATCTTCACCGATGCCTAACTTCATCTTTTGTCTCTTTCTCCAAATTAAATCCTGAACTTACATCAGGCTTGGGTTGCAACACTACAACGCTTACCGCCCCTAAATTGTGGCGTTGGTCACCACATTCCTTCCTCAAGATATTCACCAAATACTTGAACAGTTTGGGACACCCCACCAATCAACTATCGGCTGTGATATTATTTATTCGGAGTGCACAATAGAAGTCCAATACCTTCTCAGATCATCAAGAAGGGGTTCAAGTCCGAGTCCATTAACTTATTCAATCGGGCTCGGATTCACTCAAAAACTTAAACTGTTTAATTATAATCCAACAATAATATATTAACTTCTCAACATCACGTCAATTCTTCGATTTGAAACTTTTTAAACACAACTCACATGTGCATCCTAACCTAACGGGTTTAACCACGACGAGTAAGAACCCCATACGGATAATAATTGAATATGACGGGGGTAGGAAGGCATTGGAACTTTGCCATACGCCCCATTAAATTTCTATCGAACAAACTCTGAATGAATTAAAGTTCTATCTAAGGTGGATCACAAGTGATAAAATGGTTTCAATCGAAGATAAGGGAAGTGAAATCCGAGGGAGTTGCCCATATGGCAGCCAGCGAAAGCAACGGGGCATATCAGATCGAGCGTTTTCCTCCCCGATCATTGCAAGAACATACATGGTTTTCTTCTTGGATGCCGAAAGGAAGATCATGTTTCTCGATGCGCAAACGAATATAGAGCACATGATGGCTTAGGTTTCCATTAGAAGCTGCCTAATACAATATTAATTTTACGAAGATTGCATGCATGACAATGAAAGTCGGGGGAGACGGTCAAACAAAGTTCACGGTGGACGTCTCAGCAACCGGGGAGGGAAAATTGGGGCGCTTTGTCTTTGTCCTTACGTGCAAGCTGATCGTTCGTCACATTCAAGTTCAATTCGCTGAATCGCGAGAAGAAATTATCATAAGATAATAACAAAAATTTGCAGAAAATCGAAACATTGAACTTGTGTTTGGGGCTCACCTCATCAGCCGGAAAAGCTGACTTGTGACTTATGTTACAGTCAAACTCTCTTTGGGGCTCACCAAAGAAACCATCCCTTAGGACATAAACCCCGCCGAGCAACGTCTAGTCCGACGAAGTGGTAAGTACTTGGACTTGTCGGGTTTCGGAAAGACGATGAATACAGTTCAAATCGAATGAAGATGATTCTCACCGGCAAGCTATGACCATTGACGGTTGCCCTCGCAAGAGGCCAATGAGGGTACAATTAAAAAAGTTTACAATTAAAAACTGAGTCCGCTTTAGCGATTTCCAACCATTATTAGCCAAATGGATTCAATTGACAAACATGAAGAAAAAGTTTACAATTTGATTGGTACAATTAAAAAAGAATTAAAACTGAATTAGCAAAGAAAATGTAATAAATTCATGGTTCTCCTAATAATTTTCCCGAAAAACCATCCTGTCGACTTTGCAGCCTGGGCTTCTCCAGCTCCATAATATCCTAATGCAGAATACCTTGGAAATTAAGGCAAGTTGAAGGTCGATTCATTTTGGACGGGGCAGGTCTGCAAGTGGCTGATCGTCCTGTATAATAATCAACAATTTGGCGGGCGAAGGGGCTGAATGATGAAGAAACTTGGACTTTCTTTCTTTCCTCTCGTTTTCGCAGAAGGAAATTCAATTTTGCGGGACAAAGCACACTTAGTACGACAATGACATCGTTGCAGATAAACTGATTTGATCATACTTTGATTTTCAGCAGCTTGGTCAGCATTACTGCTATTATCCGGAGACATTTCGACACCATCGACGAGGGTCTAACCGTTGCTGCATAATCTGTCTCGATCGTGCGACTCCTGCTCATCAAACAGCCTCCCCTGTTGCAGCGGGTTCCGTCAGGTTAGACCGACTTAAATTCTGAAGAAGCTAATCAGTGAACGGATCTGACTGAAGGTGCTAAAAAGATTTTTAGAAATCGATCATTTCATCAACAAAGACTTTGAATATCTCTTGCATGACGGTCGTCGATGGACCCCGGCTTCTTCAGTCTCCAGATCTGACCGAAGTTATCATGTGGGAGGCAATTTCGTCATCGCCGTTGTAGCCAGTCAATCTTTATCTTTCAACGATCCGGAGGAGACGAAACGGAAGAAGATGAAGAGCCGCCTGAACTGGAAAAAGGAACGAGAGTGGGGGCGGAATTGTCGGGATGGCTGATGCCTTCAACGTTGAAATATGCCGGGTTTGCTTCTGTTCTACGGTTGAATTTTGCTCAACGGGATCACGGTAGACCGAGGACCTATGCATCGTGCACATGAAAAGCTAACGAATGCAAAGAACTTTTTAAGTTTCAAATTATGCTCAGGCGATGTATTATTCACTTGCAAATATAAAGTAGTACACTATCGCCGATGCTTTTGAGATACCGAAATTCTAGACCGGCTAATTTCACAATAACAAAAAAATACATGTCCATCCATATATCGGTATTTCGAACCCTTTTTTTTTGTCATTAAAAATTCTAAATTATACCCTTCATGGCGTTAATATCTCGAACTGATAAGAAAGCTACAAACTTGTACCAGCGTCTGATCATTTGCTGCAATTTCGTCCAAGACGATCATTTGAAAAACTACGTGGTGGTTTACTTGGACAAAGCCAGGCAAATGGAGCTGACGTGGCCAAAATGATTTTTTTTTAGAGGGGCGGCCTTGTCAGATAATTTCTCTCCTCAAATGGACATCGTTTTGGTTTGACTAAGGCTGCGTTGGATCCACGTCAGCTCCATTTGCCCGTTGCTGTCCATGTAAGTCGCCACGTGGGACTTTATCTTTACAATACAAAACAAAGAAAAAAAAAGGGTTATTAGTGTCATGCGTGACGAAATTTTGGTTTTTTATGATATTATTTTTGCATGTAATATCCACCAGCATATCGTGTTATATTCCTATAAATTTGTAGGATCACATAGATTCGATTCTTCGAATCATTTAAGTGTTAGGCTCCATCTATTTCACGTGATACGAATGACTTAGAAAATTTATATTTTTAAATGATCATATGTATTGCTTGAAATAATTAATAAATAAGAAATACTCATTATTAATAACAATTCATGTTTAAATATTTTTGCGAGCAATCAAAATATTGTTAGTTTATTCGTTTTTATATGGATGTAGACGATTATTTTTAGGGAAAATATCGAGTCATTTTGAAATAAATGGAGCCTAAATGGTCCCTTGCTTTGCTTAACTACTCGAAACTTTTTGATTCGAGAGAGGGTTAGCGAAATAATACATGACTTAACCTACTCATTTAAGATAAAAGGGCTCGGGCTTTGGCCCATTGATAGTAACATTTTCCTGAAGCTTGTACGAAGTTGGGGGAAAACAGGAAATTAGGCCCGGCCCAACATCGGCCCGGAAGCTGAGAAAATCATTTATATAGAAAATGAATTACATACTGAGGTATTATCTTCATTAAAATCGGCTATCAATCCGTCAACCATTTGTTAGATTACTGTAATTAAATAAGACATTATGCTCATCGGCCATACTTGAAGAATCGATTTCATCAGACCATGAGACACAGTTAGGATTGAGTATCTGAATCGATTTCATCATACTTGAAGAATCGATTTCAGTCTCGACTTGCCCTTCATTTTTTGTTACCTGGGCCTGAACGAAAGAAGTATAGTTCAATCACGCTTAAGCTAGGAATCTTCCCGGTGCATAGTGGATCCAATCATGTCGAATTCCCTTGAATTTTTCTCGTTTATGTTTGTATAATGAGATTTTCGCGAGTATGCTCATCTTCCATGTGCTTTGGCATTGTGCAAACTCTTCAGGGATATGCAAATGCCGGCGTGGTTTCTGCTTTTCTGGTTGCCACATTCATGAATGCATCATGAACCGAATGGAGTCTAAATATCTTATAAATACCCAAATTGACTAGACACCTTAGAGCCTCGCCACCGCCACCGTAGCCTAGTCATCTGAGCAGCGAATCGCTTTGGTATGCTAATGCTGATGGCTAACAGTGTCATAGGGGTATTGGAGAGCCAAATTCAGGCAGAGCGGGGGACGATCTGTGCAACACACTTTGTAATCTACCTCGACGGTAATGTGGCATGGATTTAAACCCCAAGGACAGCAAGCCTAAGGTTGTAAATGCAAACTGCAGTTTCTGTCGGAACACCCTTAGGATTTGATGTATCTGGGCCAACAAGCGGACTATAGAAACCAGGGATTAAGAACCCACGTTACCGTAAGATTAGGAATAGTCATTGAAAATGGATGGGTCCTTGATCCCCTATGATTTATTTTCTTTCCGGAAAATTCTTTGCTTAGAACATTGAGGAGTTCAAAAGTTTGCTTCTAAGCACCATTGCAGCCTGCCGTTTGAAGTTCAGAAAAAGTTATCACCAAGTACATCTTTCTTCTGTTGTTTAGTAAATAAACCTGTGCGCCCTAAATTGGAATTAACTGCACCAATCCTCCCGAAGGTTTGCGCTTTGATTGCAGAAACATTTGCTCTGGTTTGCACTTCAATAGGACGAGTTACTCCTTATTAACTACCGATTTTCTTGATCCAAGCCTATCTGAAACAGTTCAGAACCTTTAAATTATAGATCAATAAATTAAGGAATTGCAGAGTTTTTAAGCTTAGCTCAGGCCAAAGAAAGCCCAGGGGGAGCAGAATTGCAAAACATGATTGGATTGTAAGTTTTTATATGATATCTTGTGGAGTTATTGAGGATGGTTGTGGGGGTGGCTGCTGGCCACCCGAAGGCCTGTTTGCACCTGTCTAGCAATTGTCCCATCAAATTTTCTTGTCATTCTCCACCAGATGATAACACACCGACTCAGATAAAACCTGTACCGAATGCGAATCTTTACTTTCCAAGGGAGGTAGGACTGAGTTAATTAACTTAAATTGGAGCACGTTTGGCTATATAAGTTTGGCTTTTTTTATCATGATTAGCTTTCAGGGGATCCACTAAGCCTCACTGTGATAAGTTAACGTGGATGCAGATCCTGAAAAAGCAGAGGATTCACATCTATTCATGTCAATGCAGGAGGACTTCAGTCACGGGAAGACTTTCCATCGCAAGAAGGCTTTTGTAACGTCTTTTTTAATGAATTTGGGGATTTCTTGTTGCATAATGTGTGTGTTGATCTGATGCTGGAGTGGCAACTTAGTCATCTGCGTTGTCCACATCTTTTAGCTCTTTCATTAACTTCACTAGGAATTGGTATTTGCCAGAAAAAGACGTGTGCTTTTACCAGCAGAAGCTTCATGGTGACATACTCATCACCCACGATATTGATCTTTCCTCTAGAATATTCACTGACCTGCCAGTAGGCGCAAAGCTTAGCGGGAAAAAAGCGAACGACCCAACAACAAGAGAAGTACCTGGCAGTTGCGCCACCAAGTTGGAGGGAGAAAGTTGCAAGAACATTATGGTCTTGTGCCATGGAACGAATGGTCGTTGCAAATTATTGCACAGATCTTTGCCTTTTCATTGAAGAATGCGCCCCTGCTACAACTGCTTTATGACTTATCGAGCTTTAGGATCGGTCAACTTTGCCGAGCCCAAAAGACTCTTTTAACTTATATTCTCAAGAACTTGGTTATATTTCGCCTGCCCTATATTGCCAGAAAACTCTCTCTACGTAGACTCAGCAGATAGTGAATTGTGGGAAGGAACGCCAAAACAGAGTTCGCGTGGATCTTTGCCGTTCGCGTTCGTTTAGCATCAAATGGCTTACACGTTTTGCGAACTGTAACTAATTTCAATGCAGAGTTCATGGGGATGTGGCCTGTGAGTGCTAGGACAGCATGTTAATGCCACGCTGATGTTAGTCACAACAAACTAAACCTGATATGTGCATCACTTGGAAATTACACAAAATCACCGCAACCGAACTTCAAATGGCAGACCAGAAATTCCTCTGCTCTTCTGTAGATGGATTATGCTAGAAACCTTCTTATGCACCGGAAGCTTGCGCCCTTGTGTGAGCTGTCGAAACGTAGCGGCTGCTTCAACTCCAGGGCCCGGAAAAGGACCGGCAAGCACGACTTCTTTGAGAAGCACCATTTTCTCTCCAGAAATGAATCCTGCAAAATTAACCCAGAATAGAAACAGTATCCATCATCTTTGAACCGTCCTTCGCTTCCATATTTTAGTTGAATGAGGAGCCCCCCAAATACAAATTATTATCATTAGCATAGAAAAGCTTGCACCACAAATAGAGAGAGAGAGAGAGAGAGAGAGAGAGAGAGAGAGAGAGAGAGAGAGAGAGAGAGTATGGGAATAGACATTACGTGAAGCTCGGGGTCTCTTCCGTTCTGGGGACAGTGACCAAAGCAAAGCATCTGGCAACTTCCCAAAAAAAAAACTTTGGTAGTCTATCTATGGAGAGTTCCACTCGTCTGGGACATCAATCTTGCTTCATAGTACCACTCTCTTGGCTTGTGTGACGTCATAGACATGCTTATATATAAATCCATGAAGAGGACAAGCTAGCATCATGCAATTTGACAGCTAATTCTCCATACCAAGCATTACATGACATGGGACATAGATGCACCAACTAACCAAATCCACCACTACGTCGCAATATCTCGGCCACACTTTTCTCAACCCTTCCATCATATTAAATAACTTGCATTTAGCTCCAGAGTCAGTCTTCCCAAAGAGACATTTGATTGGACCGAGTTCACATTTGATCAAATATAGTAGCAAGAACTTGTTGATGAAATCACTTCGTGCCATCGCGGTGTGTGCGCTTTGTCAACTAATTACTTTTGTAATGGCAACTAGAATGATATTAACTCCTATTGATTTATTATCCATGTTACGCCAAATGTTCTACAAATACAAGTTGGCTTAATGTTTCAAACTCTTAATTTGTTTTTATTCTAGGCCGCAAGAGTTATTTGTTTCCATCTCTATCTTTCTACCAATAATAGATCTGGTATTTATCTAGGTTTTGTTATCTCACTATTTGTCGACAAGGTCTATCAGAATTCGATTCTATCAATGATAAAGGAAAGTAATGGAAATCGCACAACACAAGAATTTATGTAGTTCGGCAGGGAAGATTTTTTGCCTAACCTACGTCTACAGGAGATGGGATTTATTTCACTAACGATGAACAAAAGTGTACAGCCGCTCTCATTGCCCTCTCTGATTAACCCCAGAGACTTGTTTCGTGCTACGCATATATAGGGAAACCCTAACTAGTGCAAATTACAAAATGGTCCACTTAGCCTATATAAATTATCACCTCTAGCGGCTCGAAGGCGCTATCTCGGAGCGGGACCCCCGTGCTATCTTGTCGTTAGGGGGCCTTTCGCAAAAGCTCCGTAATCCCTTGGATAACAGAATACAAGACACCAACTTCAACATGCTTCAAAATGGGTGCCTTACTAATTAAACCATATTGAAGGTCCCAACAAGCTCTTACACTTCAAACTTATAAATCGGATTTACTATTTTATATTAAAAGGACATCAAAAGTGCTAAAAGTTTCGTATAGTACTCATGTTAGTGTTAATTTCTTTCAAATCACTTAAATGTCACTATTTGAAAAAAAAATTATGATTTAAATACCAATTGTGATTTGACTCATTAATATTATGACGTGGCATTTTATGAATTTCTCCATCCAAGGTGGCTCGCTGACATGGTCAGTCAGCATATGTATCCCAGAACGACGTCGTCTATGTAGTTTGCCCCAGAATACAAACCCTAAATCGTAACTTCCAAGGAATTTACCAAATTGATAACCTAAATCAGTCACGACCCCAAATTGGAACCTATTCGATTTGCTCCTTATGCAGACAGACAGAGGAGGTTGGGCTTGGAGGTAACGTCAGAGGAGGAGGATCGGCAGTGGGATTTGGTCTCGAGCTCACGCTTCCCTTGCTCACGAAGCTTCTGGAATTACTTCTGCACAATCTCGGATTGCTTGAAGATGCGCCGGCTGCCAGTTTATTCGGCAAGGTTTTGGCGCTTCTTGAGTAGTTCTTGCTTGTGGATGTCCATTCTAGGGTTTCATTTTGGCTTCGACATTGATGGGAGGAGACAAATCTTCGTGAGTTTGGTTTAGGCGTTCCAATGAACATGCGGCCAGCAAGTTCCTCAGCAAGTTCCTAGTGGTGGTTGCATTCGGAGAAATCTAGCATCAAGATCAAAGCCATACATGCGAAAGTATTAAGAATTGTCGAGGTAAAATCAAACTCGATCAAATTGTTGTTCAATGGGAAACTAGCTTTCGATACCGCTATTTTGTCCTCAATAAACCGGGATCAAGTGAGTAGAACCGTACATTGATGAGAAGTAATTCTAATAATAATTGATAATTGAGCGAGCGCAAACTAAATTTGGAATGCCAAAGCCCATAAAGATGACTTATGATGAATGCCGACTAATAGCAACGGACAATGAAGAGTAATGTTAACGATAACCGAAATCGAAATCTATGAATTATCCGCGATCAGGATTTTAGCTCAAATTGAAATCTATTGATTATCTGCAATGATAATTTCAACTCTTCAAATCTTTCGATCAACTGGGAAAATAGAACTTGACAAATCATAATTATGGACGTAGCTGAGAATGGCAACGACAATGATCTCATTGTAGCATGTTGTATGTGAAAATGACGAATTTGGGCTTGAAAATGTTATTTTCGTAATTTGACTTACTAACCGTTGCTTATATTTACCTACATTACTTTTGCTCATCTGTCATTGCTTGTACTCACTTCTACCCGTTTAGGTATAACCACTACTGCTTATATTTACCTATTGAGTATAACCACATATTGTTTGTATCCACGTGTTGGATATAAACAAGTTACAACTTATATCAACTTGTCAAGTATAATTATTGCTACTTATATTCATTTATCGAGTATAATCACTTAATGCTTATATCGACCTATTGGGTTTAACTACTTACAACTTATATCCACATGCTAAGTATATCTACTTGTTTGAGTATACCAGTTGGCTCAGTATATCCACTTCTCTAAATATATCAACTAGCTAAGTACATCCATTTGCATGAGTCTAACTACTTGTCTAGCATATCCACTTGTCCAATGGAATCATTCATCGTCTCTAACACAATTATTTGACTAAAAATATTTATTGCATCGACATTAGTATGGTGAGATAAGAATGAGGATATGTGTATTAAAGTGCACATAATGAATTTTTGTTTGTCTTTAATACATGAGAAAGGAAAAACTATTGGGATGTATATGGCAATTGTTAAGTTATTATACTTTGCATGTGAATAATATCATGTGATCATGACCTTTGCCACGACTTATTTACCATCAAGCAAATTCCCTTTTATGAGTATGTAGATGAGATTTAGAAGTTAAGCATATATTTTATTGTATTTGACGGTTGTTTATAAGATTGAGATGACATGAAATCATTGACATGGCTTGTGTAGCCATTGTCTGATGTTAAGAATTAGCCATCATCATGCGGTTGTACAATGATGTATTTATTCCCTTGTGAATCGAGATGATTCTAGCCAGCAATGACTCTACACTTACCTAACTATGTGGTACCTACACATCAAGAAATAATTTGCCATCTTCTTGCATTTGAATGAATGATTGTCGATGGCTTTCATGATAATAAAGATAAAACATTTGCTTATGCATTTGTCACACATAGTTATTTTGTATGGCATTAAACTCACATTGTTTACTAGTATCGGGTTGAGTAGTTCACCCCTCATTTTTCAAATTTGTAAAATGGATCCTCCTCCTCCTGCGCATGCTTTGGAGTACCCCTATATATAGAATGGGAATATCATGATATGCTTGTATTGGGATCTGAGTCAATACATGTTAAGTGCAGTTCCATCGTCTAGGTGGATGGAGGAATAACCAAGCTCCCCTCAACCCCTCCCCGCGGGCGCGGTTTCACTGCTTTTATGTTGATAGAAATGATGAGAAAATCATATCTTTGAAAGGGTTTGGCAGTCCCCCTGAACATGACAATTGAAGAGACGAGATGATTTCGAAGACTATCAAACCCTAAGTTGGATGGTGATTTGGTTATTATCTAGGCTCACTTTTTGGTGGGTACGGATGTATAGGTGCTCGTTGACCCGACCTTCTTCTCAAGACTTATATAATGCATTGTATTTATTTGAATACTATACGAAAGTGGTAACTAATGGTCCTAATATAAATAAAAGCATAAGTATGATAATTAAACTCATGTGATTACTTGCATGGAATGTTATGAAAGTTTTGTTTTTCACACGATATTACCAATTGAATGATATAATTAGAAAGAACATGTGTTGGGCATGATGTTCTAGGATGTTGCATCTTAATTGTAGTTATACATCTTCATCGTCGATTCAATTCCCACATTGCATCTCTCTATCGTTTACTTTGTCGTTGATTGAATTCCAGCAAAGTGTTTTGTATTTCATCACCGATAAAATTTCGACAAAGCATATTTATTTCTTGCGATTCATTGAGACTTCTATTGAAAATTGCCATAGAACCCATCTCCTCTTAACCAAAGCTGAAGAACGAATTCTAGTGAAATAACTGTTCGTCGATAACCATTTTCGGCAAAACAAGAGGACCACAGAACAACATTCTGCAAAACAGGACTTAAATGGAGAAGGTATAAGTAAGATGATGAATCTAACCAAGACAAAATTCAACGAAGGAAAATAAAATTGCCGATGACAAGGGGGCACGATAACTAAAAGAATAAGATGATCGATGAATTGGTCAATTGTTTTAAAAGGGGCATATGTTGACATTCAGAAATGACCAATTTTTTTGTTGTTATTGATAAGTGACGGACTTAGCTAATGGTATCACGGTTTGGTGAACAACAAAAGTCATAGACATCAATATTGACATGTAACTGATGATTACTGATATTCTTGTACTCAAGTGTTGGTAGATATTAGTTATTTGGGATGAAGTTATTGACGTGCAATTGATGAGTAGCTAGGATCAAGTGTTACTATATAATAGGAAATTACGAAGTTATTTATTTATTTGAATCGTGTAGCAATATATTTTTTTTTTACTCTTTTAGATGAGTGTTGCTATAAATCAATTATCTGTAAGGGAATCATCAACATCAATATTGACATGCACCTGATGAATAGCATTATTTGTAGGCTCAAATGTTTCTAGGTAAGAGTAAAATTAATTTACTTATTTGAATTGTATAGCCTCCATTTGTAATCGTCAATTGTAGGCTTAAATGGTCAAATCATACTCTCTACAGCATCTGATCAATGAACAAGAAACCCCTTATCTTTTATCAATGTTATCTTTCAATTCTCATACTTTAATTGTACTTTTCAGTTTTTCATCATCAATTAATTTTCGACATTGTATCTCTCTATTATCTCACTTTATCATCGATTGACTTTGAGTAAAGTGTTTTTTTTTTTCTGATGACCAAGGATCCCTACTTTCCGCCAATCCTTTTGGACATACGTACTCGCGAATCAATACCTCGGGATAGACTGGCCTAGCAATATACCACCAGAGCCCCGACTTAAATCATGGAGCCATACTTGGGATTCAAACCCTAAACTCAGTTGTGAGAAAGGAACGTCTCCACCAACATAGCCATGCGTGGATAGGTTTTTAAGTAAGGTGTTTTGTACTTTGTCGTCAATTAAATTCCGACAAAAATATTTGTTCTTTGCCGATTCTACTCTTGGAGTCGCCACAGAACCCATCTATTCATCTCTTTGGTCAAAAGTCTTTCATTGACAAATCAATTTCGGCAGAAACGATTAGTCAACCACTTCCTATGGTCCTTCATCACAATTCTTTCAGGCCTCTTTGATCAATGGTGCACGTCCTCGGTTCGAGTGTCTGACTTTAGGTGAATCCGAGATGGGTCCCAAATTTTAGTAAATAAATCACATGATTTCCTAATCAATCGAACTTCTAGAACAAATTGTTGTGGATTGCAATTGGTTTGTACCCTATGTGGGATCGAAATTACGAATTTGTTCAGCCCATCCTATCAAACTTTGCATATTAAACAACTGGCAGAAGCCCGTCAACTGTAAATGTATCATTTACATGCTCGATGTGGTGTTCAATATAAGATATGAACTGTCTTTTTAAAGAAAATCTGACTGATGGTCGATGTCTTCCCCAATAGCAGACCAGGGGGTTTGGCGATGGCTTGGTATTCGCTTCCATTCCAAAACTTGTTTGATAGTGCAACCAAATATTAGTACACACTGTAATTGTAGTTGATTTAAATGTTAAAAGAAACCATTTTCTGACGTAAATTCCGTGCTAAACTTGGGGCTCCAACGGCGCCTTAATTCATGTGTTTAAGGAGTTTAAATTACATCAAGTAGATGACATGTAATTGGGAAGAAGTACCAAAAATGTCCTATATCTGCTGCATTTGTGTCGATTTAATTTTTAACATTTTTGTATCTAGTCCTAATATTTTTTTTTTATGATTTGTCATTATAGTCTATATGACCAATTTTGACCGAAATTCATTGCTATGGATGTTAGCAGCCTACATGGTATGACCAATGCTAACACATACCGATTTTACAATTTTTCTATATTTTTATTTAATTTCTCATTATTTTTTACTCTTTTGAAACATTTTGCTATTCTCTTTTCTTTTCTTCTTTGATTTTTCTTTACAACCATAGGCCGGCAAGGCCACCAACCAACCACCGCCAGCCACAGGCGAGGACCAACTACCCTCATCTATTGGCCGACCAAGGGTATGATGCCACCGGCGGCCAACAAGTGACGGTCACAACATATCTAATTCATTTAAAATTGTAAAATTGTCCATGTTAATACAGTCGTGTCACGTAAAATAACCGGTATTCAAGTCAATGAATTTCTATCGAGATTGATTGGGTGAACTATATTGACAAATTAACAAATTTTTTATGATTCAATCAGCACAATTAAAAGGTTCATAACCGATTGGCAGAAATACAATAGGTTTATGACTTTTTTTTATACTTTTCCCCATCTAATTGTGGTTGTAGCTTTGACACCTCGAAGACCTATTTTTCATTCAATTTGTCGTTCGCTTGAAGTTCTTCCCACAGTTGAGCCGAAAATGCATCTTTTTTTTCTACAATTTATTTGATGTTTGCTGCCGACGCTATACTTTTCATGGATCTATCAATGTCTTAATGCCCTATCTATTTCGTTGACGGGTACATCCATATCTTTCACCAATCTCGTTCTGAACTAGAACAATTTTTAGACAGATTGCGTAATGGTGACCTGGGATTTGGTTGATGGGCATTGCAGCAAGTGTTGTGTACCTGCAGACCTGTGAACCATACCCTATCATCATCAAAATGACATCTCGAGGAAGGAATTCGTAAGGGACATGATTGTTGCTACATACTGCTAACTGGACCTGACCAGAAGAAACGAAGAACATGACAGTTCTTGTGGACACTCCTATTCCTCCTCTCTTTTCTTTTTTCTTTTTTCTTTTTTGTGGTCCACATGTTCTTTTACTTATTCGATATGTGAGGCAAGCAATTACGATGAAGATTGTGGGATGACCTAACTAAAATGAGGGGGACGGACCCATCAACGTCTATGCACTCTTCTTCATGTACTATCAACTGAATCATTCATGTTTATTCATTAACAATTTCTATGAAGTTTCTCTTTATGGCACAACTTGCTCTCCAATTGGTTGCGCCGATATCATATCAGAAGAAAAGGCATCGACGGCATCATTTGGTGCACGAGATCTTCATTGCCTCACGCATACACACCACTGATTGTTGCCTTTACGCATACACCTGGAAGGTTCAGATAGAGTCGAGGAAAGCTCAGCTGCACCGGGACACCCTACTTCAAGTCTTGTTGTGCATATTAAATTGCTAGAAATCAGAAGCAAAAGCTCATGGCGAACACGCTTGTGGTGCTGAATTAGTGGAGACACAGACGCTCAAATTGGTCAGGCTTCTGTTGGTAGTGGCCGATGACGTTTTTCAGGGAGACGGGATCGCATAATCCTCCCTAGTGAATCATTCTCCTTTTTACTCCTGTCATTTGCCATCACTTTATTACGTCTGAGACAGATAACCCCCACACACGAGAGAGATGAAAGCAACCCTAGCTAGTGATTAAAATTTATGAATTGGCTTGAAGTAAACATGTTTTTTTAGTACAGGATGAACAGTGGATGAAATGGAAGTGAAAAGTTTTTTTTAAAGCTTAGCTTAGCTTAGATAAAGAGAATAGTAGGATCGGAAGATGTCATAATCTGTGGATGGTGGGGTAATATAAGATTTGATATATGGATGAGTACATATTGATAAGCGAAGTTGAATATTTGAAGGAGGGATTGATTTTTCTTGAAAGTGGATGTTGGAGGATCTGTTGAAAGTGTGAGGGAATGATCATCTATGGAGGAACGTTCTTGCTACAGTTGAAGCACAAAGAAAATGCAGTCTTTTTCGTTCATTTAGGTTTCATGTCCATCATTTTGTAACTCGTCACGTGATCTAAACTGCGAGATTTATTACAACAGTAAATTCTAATTATGTTTGAAAATCTCATATGGCAATTTCCTAAATGGTGGGCCATCATGAAGGAAGATTAATGGACCTCTCGATTTTCGCATTGCAAAGAATAAGGCACACGTATTTATATACAACCAATAAGATTGAAGATAGGTGCTTCAGAGTTTAGACTGAAATGGGTCAGTGTCTGCCTGATTGTATTGATTAGTGAGACATACATCAAGCTCGTCTTGTCTTCATTCATCACCCACAAAAAAGAAGGGAGGAAAATATTTGTCCTGTGAAATTTTGTCTTCCCAGGAATTCGGTCATGACAACGATGTTTGTGGCAAGAATCAGTGGAATCCGACTAGTTGGATGCAGACAATTTGACTATATAAAAGTGAAGATTATTTGGCTAACTTGAGTCACATGATAAGTCACCCTTTCTATACAATAGCCAATGGTACTTCTTTTCTTAATGGAGGACATTATGCATTTACAGTGTGTGCGCGAGTAATAATGTAAGTGACCAAGTTGATTATATCAATTTGGTGTTGCTGGAGATACGAGCAAGTGCCTTTCAGATTTTCACTGACGTCACACGTTATTAGGATACAGCAAGATACGTGACCAGATAGAAATACAAGTGCTTTTTCCCTTTCCTTTGTCAGACTATCAAGAGGTATCCGGATCAATTTCAAGAACAAAGGTTCGCAGGTGGGTTCGATCCCCTCCTACTCCATTGCCTTTCATACATGTTACACAGGTCATATATGGAGCTAATATGCCATGATACTGGACTCGCTCAGAGCTACTGAGTGAACGAAATTTCAATCCACAACAAGAGATTACGATACAAGTACCGTATAGTCAGAAAGAAAATCCTAACGCCCTTGTTCAATCCGGACAGATATTATGTCAACCTGAAGTTTAATTTCTAGCTAGAGTGAAGCATCTTGTAGACGATGTGAGACAGTAATGAACAATAAGATTCGAAAAGCAATAATCAAAAGCTTTTCACCACCTAGTGCCAAGGGCGTCTGTCAGTGGCCCATCTAAGGGTTGATGATAAAGAAAATTAGTCAGAGATGACGAAATTGATGCACTGGAAGTATAATCTCGAGCTCTTTCTTGTCATTTACCCCAATGAAAATGTAGGTGGTGCCCACAAACATAACTTTAATACCTTTAATTTGGTTCCTCCCAATAGGAGGATATTTTAGGTGATGCTTAACAGTTGTAATCCTTCCAATGAGGAAAATGCTTCCGTTCTTGATCTTTTTCAGAAAAGGTTAGCTATATTACGTGATTGAGAATGATACCAACTTGGCCGGAAATCAGACGAATATCATGAGAAAAGAAAGTTGTGTAGTCTGTCATTAGCTGTATGGAGCAAGCTCACAAAATCAATCTGATAAAACAAAGTGCTGATGAGTTCGCAAGTCGTTAATTTATGTCTCAAATTTAAGCTGGTGAAGGAAATCCAATCCAAATAGAATTTCGAAATCCGAATAGAATTTGTGATTTGACGTCTGAACAAGCAAGTTATTCAAATACTTTCTACGTTGGGGTGGGATTTCGAGTTTGAGTCGGCAAATTACTTATGAAAACCGAATTCTACTCATTTATTGCACATAAGAGCAAACAGAAGGAGTGTCAAGAATTTTCTCCTTTTGAGTTCCCTTAGTGAAATTGTAAGATAACACTTGTGACTTCCGTTTTTAGGTGTAATCTAGTATCGATAAACATTGAAGTGATTGAACGATTATAAATTCGATATTTATCAGATTCATAGTGGGCTTATTGGCGCCTGCGTCTCTCCATGGAATTGGTTCCAACTCTCGGATTGACTTTTGTGATAAAAAAAATTTCTCGCGCTGTACTCGGATTACAAGATCCGGTGGTTTCCATGTTTTATGACAAGTGTCTTGTGAGAGTACATGTTAATTTGGCTAAACAAGAACATTAATTCCAACACTATATAGCACTTTTAACTAATAGCACACCATTAAGAATCAAACACGAAATGGAGCTGGTGATGCTACGTTAATGTGCCACATGATCTATTTACCCCTTGATTATGGCCAACATATACTCAAGCTTTTACATTCCTTGAGAAAAATAAGAGATGTACTCCTTCAAAAAGGTCTATATAACTTTCTTCTACTCATTATTTTCATAAGTTCCCTAAAAACAAAAAAGAAAGGCATGTATCTCATGTTGAACGGTTTATAACTTTATAAGGCCCAAACATAGAAGCGGAAATAATCCAATGGGCGTTTGGTTGAAAGCTTTTTTATGGATCATGTCCATTGTCAGCTTGCCCTAGAATATCATCCAAAGCAAGAGGCCAAAACCTAAAGAATTATCTTGAATTATATCACTCTCTGATTGCAAGTCCGGCCTGCATGAATTTTAACTGATCAATTGAATAATATGTGATAAATTCTTCTTTTTGGGGGAATATAGAACCTTTTTATCCTCAAATATAATGCATTGCGGACATGAGGCAAAAAAAAAAAGACCATATGCATTTAGCCGCCAAATCTAGTTCGGGATACTTTCTTTTAGCTACATAACTTAATTCAAAAGAAATTCTTTTTACGATTCCAAATGGAAAAACTAAAATACACCTTAGGCGCATTTGTCTCGGCTTATTCGGTACTTAAAGGTACTTATTCAAAGTTTTGGCAGAGAGAAAAAAAAAAGCCTTCTTCTTAGAAAAGAAAAGGCATATTTAAAGTTATACGACCTCACACGTGAACCCCGGAGTGTGTAGATTTGGAAAAAAAATGAAATAGTAAATGAAAAAGTCGCTCCGACTACACATTTGAACTCTCCAGTAAGAGGCGGTTCCTGTGCTACTAAGGTTAAAAAGAAGAAGAAGAATACTTTCACACAAAAGAAAAAAAAAAAAAAGAAGCCATAGCGAGAAATTCACATGCTTGAAATAACAGCTTCTGGAAATTGGGAAAAAGAAGAAGAAGAAGAAGTTAACAGGCATATCGAATTTGGGAGGGGGATGTGGAATGTCTCAACCACTTGGGGTATAAACCCTTAAAGAAGAGCATTATTTGCTAATAATTTAGGGTTTTTGTCTAAAGGTGTGATATGCCGTTTGTTTCCACTGAGGAGGGAAACAGATTTAACTACGTGTCTTTAGTGTTGTCAAATGAAATGAGCATATGTTTTGATGGAATCCTATCCTTCGAAATAATTGAGGTCCGAGAGATGCATATATATCAAACGTAAGATTTCAGATAAACCCATCTCACTTATTCCTCTAATAATTCAACCGCCGGTTGGAATCATCCTCATCCCCGTGTGCTATTCTGATCCGAGATTTGTTCTTCCACAAGCTTCTTTTAAACCTCTTTGCTTTGCTTCGGCGGATCAGATACAAGAAAAGGGCAAGATTACAGTTTAGGATATATTTAATCAAATCCCATCTATGTGATAGATGCATCGCATGAGTGGTGATGTTCCTATTCGAATTATGCAATGCCAAGGTACTTGGATTACACAAAAGTTGTCATCACTGGGGGAATCCTGGGCTCTGATCAAGGACGAGAAATGAAGGATGGATGAGCCGTGTTATTCCTGGGAGATGGTGAGACGAGAACCATACACTCGTGGATGAAAAATGACCATGCGTTGAATAAATTAGAACACGGTTGGCGAAACGACGGATAACGTGAAAGGAATATAAAAGACAGAATGGAATAAACGGCGAATGATATGCTCTTCGTGCAAGGCTTGCTTCTGGAGCTTGTGGACGTGACATTGTCAAAATAAAGAAACACCAGCAACTTTCATTCTTCATATCATTTGAAGGAGGACTCGACCCCTCCCGCTCAAAAGCAAAAAAAAAAAGAAAAAAAAAAGAACAAAAAGGAAATGGAGAAAATATGGATACCAACTAATCCAAGCCTCACGTCCTCTGTCCGAACAAAAGTTAAGATCCTGTGGTCTCCCCACTCTCTGTTGATGAAATCTCCACCGTCCAAGCACGGCCTTCACCTCTATTTATACTGCCCCTGGTTCTCCCCTCTTTCTTCGTCCTCAAGAGCTTGCACCTTGTGTTCTGTGATCCTCTCTCCTGAGCAGAAGTTGCCACCTTACGCTTCTAAACCCATTATCAGAAGCTGCTGCCTCAAAAATCATACACAAAGCTTCATATCCTCCGAGTGACCCACTTCATCAGTAATGGCCTGCTTAGAAGTGTGTAAGGAGGTCAGTCATACGCTTATGTCATTTGTGTCTTATTTTCTCCCCAAAAGTCGCCAACAAAGAGCAATTACAGAGGGTACAAAGGCATGAAAAACGCCATAAACCCAATTTTGTTTTTGGCTTATTTTGCTGATCTTTTCGCCCATTCTTGCCGTGCATGCAAGTTCACTCCGTTTAAGGGAAAAATCTGTTAAAAATTTGCAGGGCAACTTCAAAGAGGAGAAAGAGGAATGCACGCTTGATGGGACTGTGGATTGGGATGGCCGTCCAGCAATCAAAGCGAAAAGCGGACAGTGGTTTGCCGGAACCATCATTTTGTGTAAGTTGCAGAAAAACACACATGTCGACCATGTTTTCTACACTTCTTTCATTCATCTTAGATTTTCTCACACGATCGAAAATTTAAATTGGTAGTCATGAATACCGTCTTCCATTTAAATCATGGGATTTTCCATTCAAAACCATTTCAACGGACAGATATGCAAGTTCCGATAGACTACACTTACTCGAGTCGAAGTCCGGATACCGTGTAATGAAAGAAGATGATGTTATTATCTAGAAGTAATTAATGCGTGTCATGTATTTTGCTAGGGTCACGCTTTTGGTCTTATTGGAGATAAGCTATCACTTTTAGACAGTTACATCTAGGCTCTCGTTGTATGTATCTGTTGCACCAACGTGTAGGCTTTTCACAGAGACGACCCACAAGTGATTTACGAGCCCTTGCCTTATGTATGTACCGACTTTAGCCTGCTAAAAAACGGTAGAGAGAGAGAGAGAGAGAGAGAGAGAGAGAGAGAGAGAGAGAGAGGGACTGTCTTGGTGTGTTCAGAGGTCTTATTTTGAAGGACAGTAGAGGAGAGATGGCAAATCATGCATCTGGAGAGGAAGAAGAATCAGACACGTTATGAGCGCGATCTTACTTTTGCATGATTTGGGTTCCCGCCACGTGTGGACTGTCCAGAATTCACACTACTATAAAGAAGACCAACTCGTTAAAATGTGGTTCATGCATCATTTCTTCAGCAAGTTATGATGAGTTGTGTTTATGATGTCGAGCCGCTCGATACAGAATAACTCTGCCTAATAGATAACAACTAAATTTGGGGTACCATTCCATGTGCACGGTTCAATGCATAGCTTTTCTCTCTAACTTTACATTAGAAGTTGCTGTAAGACTAGCTATTTTTAGCAAGAACATCTAGTGTTGATTCTACGCAAATCAGGCCTATGATATTAAACGAATTTTGACATTTTCGACTTCTTGGTTGGTTGAGACACTAAATTAGCAAAGTGAATCCGTTAGATTATCCATTTTGTCCCATTCAAACGAGGAAGTTGGGCATGTGCTCGTCTCCTTGCTCCAAAATGGAATAAACAGGATTTATTGCATGCTTGTATGGACCACAAGAGAAGGAAGTATAAACATGTTTTGGTGCGAATATGTTTAGCTAGCTTCTCTTTGCTTTTTTTTTCCCCCTCTTTTGTTTGTCCCCTTTCATTTTATTTAGTTTTGCTTTGCTTATTTGGAATCAGCTGTACATCAAAAGAAATTAGAATCAAAAGTCAGGGTGTGCCCAAGTTGAATAGCTCTTTTGCTAAATAGGCTAGACAGAAACCAAAGAAAATCGAACAGGAAATAGACCTACGCCGAGGTTGCACTCATGGGCCGTCTGCGCCACCCACCAAAATTACAATTATTAAACTCAAAAACTTTGTTTTTAAGAAGGTCTTGTTTCCCTAATTGGCCACTACTTATGCACTTGCTTTAACTTTTGTCATCATCATCGTGATAGTTTAAAATAATAATAATAATAATAATAATAATAATAGAAAAGAGAGCTTTCATGAGAAAACATCTTTTCTTCTTACAATATGATCCA
Source organism: Melaleuca quinquenervia (assembly GCA_030064385.1). NCBI lineage: Eukaryota > Viridiplantae > Streptophyta > Magnoliopsida > Myrtales > Myrtaceae > Melaleuca > Melaleuca quinquenervia. The sequence goes on along the minus strand of CM057721.1, from coordinate 14,984,940 downwards.
AGTTGATCTACCATTGCTACCACTTACTTATTATTGTTTTATATACCCTTTTCTTTCATCATCGTTCACGGTCATATCTGGAGGGAGGGAAAACTGCCAATTTCTGGGCTTCACTTGTCAAGTTTGCTAAATATGTATATAACGTGAGTGCACATGTTTTGGAAAGTGAAGTGTGCGTATGAGAAGGTGGTGACGATACATTACGTAGCATATCTCTAGATGTTTGATGAATCAAAGGACATTGCATGTGAAAAGAGCGCATTGCCAAGAGAAGATGGAGGGGCCTATTCGATTCGATTTGGTTCCAAAACAGAAACAATCGCACTTTCTTTCACACCCCATCTTCTTCCACGTTGGTTGCTCCCTAGGTTACGCTACTCTTAACATTGAAGATCTGAAGATCTATGGGAGATTGCCCGGACGGTGATATAGCTTCATTGTGTGATAAAACTAATGATAACCTGATTTATAACCCTAAGACGTGAATATTTGTTTCGGGAATATATAATTTGTACTTGCTTGCCGACGCATTGTCTTTGTCATACAGTGAACCAAGGACTAGCAACTTTAGCATTCTTTGGAGTGGGAGTGAATCTGGTGCTATTCCTGACAAGGGTGCTGGGACAAAACAATGCTGATGCTGCCAACAGTGTAAGCAAATGGACTGGCACTGTCTACATCTTCTCGCTTGTTGGAGCGTTCTTGAGTGACTCGTACTGGGGAAGATACAAAACTTGTGCCGTCTTTCAAGTCATCTTTGTCATCGTAAGTAAATCGATATTGGAGCTGGGTTTCCCTTGGTCAGCGGGTCGGAACGGACTTCTAGTGAAAAAGTATAAGTTCGGTTGGTGAATCTAATTTCAGCTAGTTTTACATGTCATTGGCAGGGTTTGGTATCGCTATCACTGTCGTCCTATCTGTTTCTGGTCCGACCTAGAGGTTGCGGGAATCAGCAGACTCCGTGTGGATCGCATTCGAGCACAGAGATCACATTGTTCTACCTCTCCATCTACCTCGTTGCCCTAGGGAACGGAGGGTATCAACCTAACATAGCTACGTTTGGCGCCGACCAATTCGACGAAGAGGATCCTAGAGAAGGACATTCGAAGGTGGCCTTCTTTAGCTACTTCTACCTGGCACTGAACATCGGCTCCCTCTTCTCCAATACCATTTTGGGGTACTTCGAGGATGGAGGAATGTGGGCTCTAGGATTTTGGGTATCAGCAGGCTCTGCCTTAGCAGCACTAGTCCTATTTCTGGGCGGAACTGCAAGGTATAGGCACTTCAAGCCAAGTGGAAACCCAATTTCCCGCGTCTGCCAAGTGATAGTAGCTGCATCAAAGAAATGGAGTGTCAAGATGGCACCCGGCGAAGATGACTTGTACGAGGCAGATGGCGCGGACTGCTCTGTCAATAGCAGCAGAAAGATCCTCCACACTCATGGGTTCAAGTAAGTCCATGCATCTCTGGCACTATTTGTTCACAGACGCACAAGAGACCCCAAAACACTCCTGCACCTTCTCATAGCTTCCAATCATTCGAATTTATCCTAAGAAAAAGAGCGTTACAACACAATCCTAACCTCCATGATGCAGGTTTTTGGATAGAGCGGCTTATATTACATCAAGAGATCTCGAGGACCAGAAGCAGGGTCGCTACAACAGGTGGCGCCTCTGCCCGATTACTCAAGTGGAAGAAGTCAAGTGCATACTAAGACTACTACCAATCTGGCTTTGCACCATCATCTACTCCGTAGTCTTCACGCAGATGGCCTCGTTGTTCGTGGAGCAAGGAGCAGCCATGAAAACGACTGTTTTGCAGTTCAGAATCCCTCCGGCTGGCATGTCCGGCTTTGACATACTAAGTGTCGCGGTTTTCATTTTCCTCTACCGAAGGGTTTTCGACCCACTAATGAGAAGAATAAGGAAGACGCATTTGCAAGGGCTCACAGAGTTGGAGCGAATGGGCATCGGACTGGTTATCGCATTTCTGGCAATGGTCTCTGCGGGAATCGTGGAGTGCTACAGACTGAAGTATGCTCGCAAAGATTGCACACATTGCGAGGGATCGAGCACCTTGAGCATATTATGGCAGGTCCCTCAGTATGCACTTATTGGAGCTTCCGAAGTTTTCATGTACGTAGGTCAACTGGAATTCTTCAATGCACAAGCCCCAGATGGGTTGAAGAGCTTTGGGAGTGCCCTTTGCATGACATCGATCTCTCTAGGAAACTACGTTAGCAGCTTGCTTGTGAGTATTATCATGAAGATCTCGACTGATGACCACATGCCCGGATGGATCCCAGGGAATCTAAACAAGGGTCATTTGGACAGATTTTATTTCCTCCTAGCTGGCCTAACGGTAGTAGATTTGGCGGTGTACATAGCTTGTGCAAAGTGGTACAAGCGTATCAAACTGGAAGGACAATACGGAGAAGAAGACGAGCAAGATGACTATGAGGTCTAGTATACGCGGCGCGACAGCACCCGGACGACCGGTAATATCCCAGCTTGCATAAATAAGACGAAAAGATAGGGAAGGGAAATGAGGTGCGAACATTTGGGCAGAATTGCTTCCTAAAAAGGTGGGTGCTACGGAAAAAGAAGCCCTTCTTTTTCCATCTCGACTAACAACCCTTGCCATTACTTTAATTGCTGAACTCGACCAACTTGCTTTCCTAACTAAGATTGTAAGTGTGCTCGGGAGAGGTCGGGTTTGCTTTTATCTAAGGTCACTCAGATCTTCCCTCATCTCTACCCTGCTTGTTGGTCGTACTGCTGCCAGCCAAAGATTAACCTGTCCCATGTGAAAGATCTACAGTATCTTGGTTTGTGAATATATTATTGCATTGAAGCCGGTCCCTCCCAAATGAATGAACTTTCCTTTTCTCTACATATACGATTTGAGTATTAAGTCCATGTTTGAGCAGGCTCACGTTCATGGCACAGCCAAAATATATCGCCAGTAGCAACGCTCTACAAGCAAAACGAAAAGAAAAGACAAACCTAAAATGGTTCGGCTTGGCTCGGAGATCATCTGCCATGACATGCCAAACTGATCATGCAGGACTAGCTGCCAAGCAAAGGAACAGCCAATTGACCTTCTTCCTGCTTAACTCCCACTGTAGTGGGAGAGTTTCTGACTACTTATGGCCATTTATAAGCGGCCTCGCCTTCTTTTGCCCCCATCAAAGCAATCGACAGAAACTCATCACTTTCAGAAACAGTGTTTCGATGCCTCTGCCATGACGGATAATCAAGTCCCAGCAGGCAATCAACAAATTATTAGCACATACTCCTAACCGAACCGTCTCCTCAAACTGTCAAGTCTTATCCATAGTCATTAACCAAAGCCAAAACCAAAACAATAAGCACCTTAAATGTCCAAAGTTGGTAGCATTAATAGTCAATTTCCCAGAGGAAATAAACACCGTTCTACTATGTCATCTTCCATTTTATTAAGTTTACATTGTTACTTGTGTCTTTGCATTCGTCGATATATTATGATCTCTTGGAGCTCTTGAGAAGAAAATTGCAACATCCTCCACGTTGATTGGCCTAAGGCAAATTAGCAAACGAATTGGAAGCGACAAGAGCAGTCAATTACGAACTAGGTAGATAGCTTGACTGAGGGAAGCTGAGCTTATATAATCAATAAAACCAATCTCTAAGAGAATGCTCGGAATAGTACCACTGTTAGTGAAGGTTGCAACATATACAGTTCTTACCACTCGTGGTGCTAAAAAATTTCCCAGACTCAATTAGTGAAGACAAACAGAGAAAGTTATCCGATTCTCAATTTCATAAAATTACTGGTAGTTCATTCCTGCAAAAACATGTTGCAAGTTGTCCATGATAAATTTAAGACGCTGCAAAAATACCTGTAACTAACCCAGTGACCATAATACTCTACATGCGAGCTTCTTTAAAATGCAAAATCACCCTTGGACCTTACGAACTTGTATGTGGTGAGTAGTGTCTCGGCGCCATATTGGTTGTGCACCACTTTGAACAAGAGTAACGTATTCACCTTCCTTCAGCAGACCGTTGTTCTAAAACAATACCATTTGCAATCAGTGAAGATAGTTCTTGGCGTCAAACTCTTTTGATGGTGACACTAGTATGACACAAAGGAAATAAAAGGAAAAATTGAAGTACTGAAAGTTTACTGACCACTAATAACTTGAGTGCTCGGGTGAAGGTCTCTTCTGCATCATCAGATAACTGCATATATATGGGCCTAACACCACGATAAAGTGCTAACCTCTGCTTGATTCTCTCTCTGCCAGCATTGAGATATGACATGAGTTAAATATATCAGACTTGAATCATCGTCAGTGAATAACTAAAAGGGATTTTCAAAAAGCCTGTGAATATTCAGAACGGCAATAAATTCGACCTGAAACCATAGATGTACTGAAGGTTCATGTAAATTTAGTTGTTGTAACTTTTCACTGGCAGGAATAAGGTTTAAGACAAATGTCTGCCCCTGACAATGTAAATGGGCCAACCAGAGAAAATTTAAACACTGGGGGGGGGGGGGGGGGGGGGGGGCAGCACACAATCTCAAACTATTTTTTTATGGAAGAGCTATTTCAATTATTTCCCAACCACAAAAACAGAAGAACAAACATTTAGAAAAGTTCTGTACAGAACACAGTTTCTCAATCAAATCTATGGAGCGATTGGCACTTAATCCTTACTTTAATTGGCTCATAAAAAATTTGAAAAAATATCCATACCTTTCTTAAAGCATAATCACAGCTTCTCAATGTTAACATGCATCAAAGAAAAAGAAAAAGAAAATGCCATAAAAGTATATGCTGCTTAAACTTACTCATTTGTGAAGGCAAAGATGGTTGATGAGGGCTGATAATGACTCAGAAGAACAGCCATGGATCCAGTTCTTGTAAATACAATGATTGGAGTATTAAGGGTTTTGGCCATAGTAGTGGCATGAAAAGCAAACATGTTGCCCATGTGACTCTGTCAAATGCCCAGAATCATTTTGTATGCAAATGTAGCAAAAATTTGTTAGTCATAATGCTTAAATGAGAATCTTCAAATGACAGTTAACAAAGCCAGATCCATTTAAGAGTGCATCGGCATGATGCCGCAACATCAAGTGTATAATACCTTAAAAGCACCAAACTGAATTGGAGGTATGGTGGATGTCTTAAGACTTGATTCGGTTCTCAAAGCCACAGTGTGCATCACCTTAACAGCTTTCAATGGGTACCTTTTCATACATGTAATCATTTCGAAACAATCAGCAATCAGGAATTAACCATATATATACAATTTGAGAAACGGTACATGAATTAAATCCTTTGGAAAAAGACTGTTGCATATACACTAGGAAAAGTGCAAGTGCCTTACAAGAAGCCAAAGACCACAACAGTTGTGGCATCACTCTTAGTGGAGAACTAATGGGTGAATATCCAAGAAAGTAACGGATTAATTTCAGAATAATATATCTAAAGAGGAACTGTCTTTGCTTCATATGATCGTACAACTGTCTGGTTGAATTCGCAAATTCTTTTGTGCACAAAGTCAATTTACTAATTCAATAGACAATTGAAGATATGCTATTCATAGAGCTTCAGTATTCTAGACACTATAGATGAATCATGGAAAAACTATTCATTGAGTGCAAATGTGATCATAGTTTTCATTCAATAAATGATTTGCAGAGATGGACTAACAACTTGAGATGGCCAAAGTTCTATTAGAAAAAAAGACTGATCAAAGAGGCTTGAGCATGAGTAAAAGCAAAGGGGAAAGACAGACAAATTTCAACGAACCAAAACAGGGTCACCTCAACTTACTTTCCATGGGCAGTTTCTCCAGAAAGCATTACTGCATCGGCACCCTCACGTACTGCAATTGCAATATCAGAAACCTCTGCCCTTGTCGGTGTAGGATGATCAATCATGCTTTCTAGCATATTAGTAGCCACAATTACTGGTTTCTGCATGCTGTGACACCTTCTGATGATGTCTTCCTGTTCAGAAGATAATTTTCGTAAATTTTCAGAATCTACTCACAGGACCATATGAAAGAAATAAAGATGTCACAATAGTGTTAAACCAGAAAGATCACAGATGCAGCTGCCCCATAGGAAAGAACTGTCCTTTCATAAAAATTTCACCTAACACGTCCATCAGGATAGCCACATCTACAAATTTCCCTCAAAGCATCAGAAAACAAATTGGCAAATGTATCTTCTCAAGCAATTTGCAGAAGTGAGGTTCCCATATCCAACGGTTAATGAAATCACAATATGGTTTCTTTTATATGCTTCTCATGTGCAAGATAGATTACCTACTGCATTTACTTGAACAGTTTCTTTTCAAGCTATATAATACGTAAGTAATCAAAACACATTGTGAAAGTACGGCTAGACAAGGTAAACTCGATTGCATGAAAAAATACCTACTTCCTTCCCATTTATTAATTGCAAAATCTGATTAAGTACAATGTAATAGCGACAATTGCTATCATCCCCCCAAATCCCTTGATTGACATTAGGATTTCCGAGTTTTTTCAAGGTTTATGGATACTGTCAACGCCGAGACAGAAGACTGTTCAATAATTTAGAGACAGAAGACTGTTCAATAATTTACAAAATCAACCAATTACACTTCTAACCAACTTACCTGCAATAGAGGAACTTCTTCAATTGGAAGTTCAGCTCCAAGGTCCCCACGAGCGACCATTGCCTGAAAAGCAACAAGAACTGAGAAAAACTTCAAAAGATTAAAACCAAGTATTGCAGTCTAATTGATAATTTTACTGAACACTTCAATATAAGTCTTCATGTCTTATAAATGTTGACGGTAAAGGCAGAAAGAGAGACCCAACATATAAGAACTAACCCCATCAGAAGCGGAAATAATCGAATGGAGATTTGGGATAGAATCGGCACTTTCTATTTTTACAATCACATGAATGTCCGCATTGCAACCTGCAGAAGGATAATGGCCATTAACCATGTCAAAGAAACAGACAGGTAATTTAAAGAGCAACAGAGTTGTAGAACAATCACTGATAAGAGAAGGAAAACAAAAGTTACGTTTGAGATACTCTTTCAGCTCATGGACCACCTTAGCATCCTTAACAAATGAGACAGCATAAAAATCAACTTGGTTATCCACCCCAAACTTAATATCTTCCCAGTCTTTATCTGCAAGAAAAGGCAGATGCCATGCTCAGAATTTCACTGACAACATCTAATTGGCAACCACTATCAGTTTCTTCTGTTCTGCTATGAACAAAAAAGCAAGGAAGCAAAATGATCACGACATATGACCTGTTATTGAAGGAAGAGTAGCACTTTTGCCACGCACATTCAAATGACGCCTTGACTTTAATTCTCCACCATCGACTACAACACATTTTACTAAATCCTTTGTCTTCGACTTTACAGCCAATGACATCATTCCACCTGGCAAGAAAAAAACAAATGATGAGTACCTTATAAGAATGTAATTGGAATTTGTTTTAACCTTCTGTCCATATGATAAAGAATATAGCTTGTTATAGTAGGCCATCTATAGACACACAACTATGAAGAAATATCTAAAACTGCAATCCCAATGTCTAGACACGCGTTTCCTTGGGCTCCCTTTTTCTCGTTGTACTGAAGGAAGGAATACACTAGTAACAAAATAAAAACCTCTGCAGGAGCAGCTGTCTGCACAAATGAGAAATGTGATGTCAACTTTGAAAGTAAATGAAAGAAATTCGGTAAAAACTATTCTCATCTTCTAACATTGAATCAGCCCTCTGGCACTTATACTATACCATTATAGTTCTTTTTCACAATGATGAACAATTTTTATCTGTGACTCAGGGTCATGACATAGATAGATAAAACCTCCTAGCCAATCTAAAAACCCGATTTCTTTGCAAAAGGATCCAGGAAAAGGATAAAAAACTCATACTAAAAGGTGGAAAAAGTAAAATCACACAGAACTAAAATTCCATCCATGAACCCAAAATGTATTGTGAGTAGAAATATTAAGCAAATCCTCTACCTGTTGAAGCATCAATCACGATTTTTCACAGTTATAGCGTATGATTCCAAAGTAACAATCAACAAGTAAGTGAACTTCATCAAAACACTCTTGAGAGTATTGAGATGATGCCACACGTACCGTCTACCAATAGTATGTCACCTACTTCAACATCATTAATGAAGTCATCATAATTGACACTAACAGTATCCTCTGTGCTGACTCCTCGTTCAATAGTAAAATTGAATTCTTGTCCTTCTTTAAGCATTATTGGCTGAGGTACATCGCCACTTCTCACTTCAGGCCCCTGCAACATTAAGATGGTGGGTATATAATGCTGATTGTAACCCCAAAGTAAACGAAAGGGAAATTTTAAACAATAGACTGGAAAATCAAAATCTAGTTGAATGGCAGTAGAACAAATTCAGTGCAGTCACAGTAATAGTACTAAATCACATTATTACCGTGTCTCTACTTGGAGAAGGAACGAACTACTTTTGAGAAAATGTTCCTACCTTGGTGTCCAACATAATAGCAACCACCTTGTCTTGAAATTGAGCATTGTATTCTTTGACCAGGTCTATAGTTTTCTGATGTGAGGTATGATCACCATGAGACATATTAAGACGGGCCACATTCATTCCGCTTTCAGCAAGTTTCCATATCATTTCACGACTGCTGGTGGATGGACCGATGGTACAGACTATCTTCGTCTTTCTCAATCCATTCAAACTTACTGTAGCCTTGCTTACTCCATAGTCATCAGATTGAACCTCATAAGGAGAGTTTGACGTATCCTGACAGAAAATACTCAAATTACCTCCTATAAATGAAGATGAAAATTTGGAAAGTGTAGCATAAGAAGGTAGAATGAGTTAGAGACATATTGTCAATCAACCAGCATCTTCCTTCTTAGACTGTAAAACTATAGTCCCCGACAAACTAGACAATATTGAAGTTTCATGAGGCGAAGAGCCTCTGACCCACTAAAAGTGCACGAGCAAGTCCAACTTTAGTAAATTAGGTCCTCAGTCTGTTGCACAGTCATATCTTGAGCAATAAATGTTTATAAGTGATCCTTTTTTCATAACCAAAGGAAATTTAATATTCAAAAGATGATCAATCCTAAATTACTTCTCGATGTGCCTCTCTCCTGAAGGAAATCAAAAGTATGATTTTGAACTTTGCCAAGTTACCAGCTACCCTTTGGCTTTTGAAGCCAAGGCATTTCATTTCCCAGAGGATCCAAGCAAATGAAGAAAACTCTAGTCATCAACTGATAAACCTTTAAATCTACAAAGATTCCAACAACAAGATGCCCTGCAGTAACATACTACTAGGCAAATTATATGGGAGAGAGACTATGACACAGAGAACCACAGAATGACACATCAAATTGGAAATTATCAACGTCAAATAATGAGATACAATCATTAACATTGATCGACGCAAAAGAATTTTCCCTGAAGAAATCTTGGCATACACTTATTTCGGAGAAACAATCCAAGAATCTATGCATAAGAAACAGAGAAAAATCTGAAAACTAAGTATAGTCACTGAATTTACAATAAAAAGCAGGCTTAAATCATTTAAGCAACTACAATAGATGATGACAATTTAGTCCGTTAATGCTTTCAGTTGCAAATAAGTATTCGTGACTAAAAACTTTCACTTGGGGTCAAGGTTGGGTCAGTTGATAAAATCCACTATTTTTCAGGCGCCACAAAGTCCGATTCTTATTGTCTTGTCTCTTCCCCCTCCTTATTTCATAAAAGGGGAACAAAATTCATGCAAATGATCTCTTTCTTCAACAGCCAAGTCAACCAAAATTATGCCAGAGAGGTTCATTAAGTTCAAGCATCCGTTGCCACCTATCGTCCCTGATAATTGCAAAAATTTAATCATCTCTGGACACTCCATTCACCAGACTCAAATTTTTAATAACAGCCTGAGGCTGAGCCCGAGCTCGGGCTCGAGCTCTCTAATGTCTTCATATGTTTTGCAGGCCTTACAGCAAACAGCATGCTTCCACGGCACTTAAACAAGACGCTCCAGAATAATAGAGGACTCCACAGGTCATAAAGGCGGGAGCCGTGCTTCCACGTTCATAAAACTTGGACCAGCGTAATTAATGACTAATTACGCTATCCGTCCCCTCCTAGTGAACACGTGTCGATAGTTCATCTCCATTTCAGAAACGAAGCCGCACCGTTTCCTCCCAATGAAAGACTTAATCAATAAGTCGCACGTCACCACCCTTTCCTCCTATTCAAGCAGAGCAGTCTTTGCGGGGAACGAGTCAACCGACCGATCGCAAGAGAAAGAGACCGGGGGCGCACTCGATTAACAATAAGTAAACAAATAAAATCGCAACGTTCACCGAATCAATTCCCCAATTTCCACCTCCCGCTAGCATCCGAATATCCAGCCAACCAAGCAGAAACCAAAACAAGCCTTGCGCCAAACCAAGCCACGCAATCATGCGGGACAGAGGGACAAGACGGACTCACGACGGTCAGGGGCCCGTTGTGCACGGCGGGAGGGCGCTTCTGGCTGCCGGGAGCGACCTTGATCGATCTGACGGCGAGGCTCCGCCTCCTGCCAGGGGCCCCGCCCCGGCCTCTCGGCTCCAGGAGGAGGCCGCACAGGTTCCGGGCGGAGGAGATGTGATCGGAGGCCCGGGAGGCCTCGGAGCTCGGAAGGGACATTCTCGAAGGCAGACTGATCCTCGCCATTGCCCCGCGCGTCACAGAGAGAGAGAGAGAGAGAGAGAGAGAGAGAGAGAGAGAGAAGCGGAGCTCCTGAGGAGAACAGAGCAGCTAGAAGAAGCAGCAGAAGAGAGAGAGAGGGTATTCTGTGCGGTGCTGTCCTAGGGGTATATTACGAGAGAGCGAAACACGAGGACAAGAGAGAGTTTCGTTATAGAGAGAGAGAGAGAGAGAGAGACATGTTTTAGGGCTTCGCTGACTCGCGGAACTGAGCGCCGCTCTGCTACGCACAGTCCCACGCCAATCAGCTCCAACATTCAGTTCCCCCCTCCCTTTTCATTATTATTACTTCTTCCTTATTCTCCTTTCATCTTTCCTTTGTTTTTCTGCCCCTTCTTCCGCACCACGCACGACGTATCCCGTGGGCGTAGCGTACGGTATAAATACCGAGCAAGAAAGAGAATTCATTCGCCGACGAAGGAACGGCGAGGCATGTCAAATCGCGAAAACCCTTCAATAGATTTAAGAATTCATCAATTCCCGGCCGAATCATTTGGCCGCGGCCTTGTTAAGATTCTATATAAGATGAGCCAAAAGATTATGGTGAGTTTTATAACCCACGAGGAGTCCCCTGTCGTGTAGGGGCAGCAGCATATCGGCTAACGAGGCATGGGACCATTTTGCATAAAAGCCTAGTCATTCACGTAAAAGGGTCGATGTAGTATATGCATCTCATGTCCAACCACCGAGTAGATAGACCGAGGACTCTCACCTTACCCAGAAGAAAATACGCTCGACCCAAAAAAAAAAAAAAAGCACGCGAAAGCCCTCGCCGATGCATCATTAGGCGTTGAGTCAATCGAACGGCAATGGCTATATATTTCCACGCGTAGCATGAGGAAAATGTGCGGGAAACCGCCGACTCTTTAGTTTTATTTTTTGTCGTTCAGGGTGTTTAACGAGCGCCGGCCGACGACGCCCTTACAATGATGCCCGTTGCCGGCTTGACCGGCGAATGTGTTTTTGCAGGAGGTGTGGTGCAAACGCCAGTGAGGCGAGTGGGGGCCATCTTTGCTTGTGGGTTAAATGAAAAAGTAAAAAAAAGAGACTCCCCACATTCTTGGGGATCACGCGCCGTTCAGAATCATCACCGACGATCCGTCTCCTTTCTGTTGTCATCGATGCGCATCAATCGATTTGGACCCTAGTAAACATCGCTCTGCACATATGGCCCTCGATTTTTTTTATAAAAAAAAATTTGCCCTTATTTTCTTGCCTCGTAAAAAGGTTAACGCCAAACGACGTCGGTCTATCGAATTTCCCGATTTAGCCCTGAGTCGGGGGTCGGCTCAACGGCCCTGGTACCTCCGGCGGGAGAAGATGTTCAGAATATTCGCCCCCCGCGAGCGCGCGCATCGTGCGTGTCGACGGGCCCCACTGCCAGACACGTGCGCCGTGGTCATCGAAGTACGGCAGGCCACGTGATGAATTTAGGGAGTTGGGACAGGCGACGGTCGCGATTAAACGCGCGCTAGGTTGAGAACACGTGTCCACGGTCCGTCGTGTTTCGGGAAAAGGCCCGAACACGTGTCCACGGTCCATTAGATCGCTTTAGACGCGACGCCTTGTACTTGTATTGCGGAAATTCCTATCTAGATCCATCACAATTGCGTATTCTGTTAATTCTATAAATACGGTCTATATGGATCTCACAAGTTCAATAATTTTGAGGGAGATGCAAAATTAATTTTGAATCTATCAATTGAACCAATGTAATCCAAGACATTTGAGTGAAAATGCAATCAAGTTTTTCCGCCTTGAGAATTCGGATATGACAATTCAGTTGGTACAAGCCACTCTAATTTATAATAGCGATGGCCTGATTAGACTACCACATCGGATTTTCTACCTGTTTTTACCCAACTGTTTGTCTTCTTCAATCTCGTGTTTTTCTTTTTGGCCATGGTCTTCAATTGCTCGGCCAAAGCTCCTCCGACGCTCGTTTCTAGGGACTAAGGACGTTAACCCGGCTTAGTGAAATTTCTCCATTAAGAAATCCAGTTTTCTGCTATCCCTAGTCAACAATTTTATCGCGTTTTAGTGACTCAAAAGTCAACAAAAATATCGAAATCCTCGTGAACATATTCAATTTTTATTATAGTATAGAAAATTCGGAGGTAAATTTGAATCTCAAGCTTTTACAAAAATAAAATCACATTAAAGCCCTAGGCATAATATATTAGTTTTGACGGAATAGTGCACTTTCGCCTCAATTTGAAATATTATTTCATATTTTTCAAATGTCATTTTTACGCTTGATTTATTTCCATCTTACAACTACCTAAAGAAAAGTTTATAACTCGATTCCAACAAATATTTCATAGATTTTAGGGAAAAAACGGCCAAAAATCCCAAACTTTACCTCATGTGACACATTTACCCCAAATTTGTTTTGTGACACGAAAAACCCCAAACTTTACCCACTGTGACAAATTTACTCCAAACTTTTTTATGACGCCAAAAACCCCAAATTTTGCCCATGTGACGCATTTACCCTAAAAAAAATTCTATTTTTTTTAAAGAATGAACTCCGGCGAGCTCCGCCAGTCGCCGAAGCTCCCTAGAGGGCAACAAAGCCCTCGCCGGCGGGGGCTGGGGAGGCCGCCACGACCCTCCCCCGTGGCTGGCGAGGGCAACCTTGCCCAGATCCGGGCGGGGCAGCCCTCGCCCAAATCTGCCCCGCCTAGATCTAGGCGAGACCGCCCTCCCCCGGCCATGGAGGAGGGCCGCACAACCCCCGTGGGCCTTACCCGTGGCCGGCGAGGGCCAACCGTGGCCTAACACGCCCAAACTCTGCCCAAAATCAAACTGGAGTCAAAGGTTTTCCGACGCGCGCCACATGTTTAATGAAAATGTGTAAGTAAGCTGTGATGAAGATGAAGATGGAGACTTGCGCATTTTATTGAACAGGTGGCGCGCGCGGGAAAACCTTCGACTGTGGGCGGATTTGGGGTTGAGTTTGGGTGGGGCAGGCCACCTCTAGCCCTCACCAGCCACAGGCGAGGGCTGCAGAGGTTGCGCGGCCCTCCCCCTCGGGCGGGCAAGGGTGGCCTTGCCCATATTTGGGCGGGGCATATCTAGGCAAGGCCTACCCTTGCCCAGATCTAGGCGAGGGGTCCCTCATCGCCTGCAGGCGAGGGCTGTCCAGTCCCTCGTGGCCCTCGCCTGCGGCCGGCAAGGGCCGCCTCGCCCAAATCTAGGCGGGGCAGCCCTCGTCGTGGGGGAGGGCCGCAGTGGCCTTTCCAGCCCCCGCCGCTCGAGGCTGACGAAGGCCTAGCGAGCTCCGACAGCTGGCAGAGCTCCTTTAAAAAAATATAAATTGCTTTTTAGTAAATATGTTGGAATTTTTGGTGTCACAAAAAAATGTTTGGGATAAATGTGTCACAGTGTATAAAGTTTGGGATTTTTCGTGTCACAAAAAAAAAGTTTTGGGTAAATATATCACACGGGGTAAAGTTTGGGATTTTTGATGATTTTTTCCCTAGATTTTAAATTGAAATGACATTTATCTCCTCCTACAGCAATTGTAATCTAATATTTTTCCTTCTAAAATATAATTGAAATCACACTTTCCATTTTTCCTCTATTTTATTTCCCTAGTATGTAATAGTAAGTTTTAGTATCGGGTAGCCTTCAAACAAGGTTCATAACTTTCAATGCACGATAAAAAAATTGCGATAGACTAAGACTCTGTTTATTTCTCGAAAAATATGATATTTAATCCCCGCTAATGATTTCTTGAAATCACTATTTGAAAGAAAAATCACGCCCTCTACAACAAGCTCGTGCACGATAAGGATAATATTGCTGGTGCAGTGATAAGGCTCGCTGTATTTACGGAAAGTGTCCGTACACTGGCCAGTAAATTTTTCACGTGGTAATTAATCTTCGTAGGTAAAAAGTAGGGGTGATCGGTTCCTAGGGCGGTCCGGTTCCCCCCCGGAACCGGGAACCGGACCGACGGGACCGGTTCCCGTTTTTTAGGACCGTGGACCAGACCACCAAAATATAGGACCGGTCCGGTCCGGTTCTTGGGCGGTCCAATGGGTCCAAGCTGACGAAGAAACACACGGCAGAGCTAGAAGAGATGAGAATGATGACCTCAAATCGGAAGGAAGACGCGATCCGAATCCGAAATCCTAGCGCCAAAGCCAACTGTACGATTCAAAGAGAGAGAGAGGGAGGAGAGAAAGAGGGGAGAAGGAGAGAGAGAGAGGAGAGAGAAGGAGTCGATCGTGGAACTGCTGCAGTAGAAAGAATGGTTGGACAACACCATCCCCACGCCTTCCGCTTTTCTTATTTGTTGGAGACTGGAGAAAGAAATGGGTCGCAGTGTCGCTAGAAAGAAAAATGGAAGAAGTAAAATGGGTAAAGCCTTTACCGTAAAGGGCTTAGGGCTGGACTTGGGCCGGTCCTTTCGGTCCGGTCCCGTGGTTCGGTTCGGTCCGGTTCGGTCCGGTTCCACCCAAGAACCGGGAACCGGACCACCCGGGAACCGGTTCCATTATTTGGAACCGCGGACCGGACCGGAAGGATGAAGAACCGGACCAACCTGGCCGGTCCGGTTCGATTCAGGGTTGGGCGGTCCCGGATGCTCACCCCTAGTAAAAAGTACCATTTCGAGTAGCTTTTAATTATGGTTAATTATTTTTTTACGTCTGTGCTATAATATAAAGTAAGGGAGTCCTCTCCTTATAAAGGACCATAATCATCCTTTTCCTTTTTCCGAACATCCTTACTTAGTTTTTATTTTTCAATATTGTGTCTAGGCACGAATTCCGATATTCATATTTTATATTTTATTTCTGTTTTAAATAGTGAATAATTTCTTTAAAATAAATCTTTTTAAAAGATTCCACTTCTCGATATATTTTTCTCTCCATATATATTAATGTAATTCATTTGTATTTTGTATAGTTTACCGATGATAATTTATTTCCATAATTAGATGATTCATATATTTCCATTGCCGCTCTAGCTAAGGGTGATCGGTTTCCGGGCGGTTCCCAGTTTCGGTTCCTTATTATTTGGAATCGAGAACCAGACCAGATCGGACTGAGCGGTCCAGTCCGGTTCCCGCCCGGTCGAGTCCGATTCTCGGATTAGTAATTATTAATTATTCAATGGAAGTTTCTGCAGCAAGACATGGAGAAAGAAATTTATTCTGCAGAGGAGAATTAAGTTGAAAAAAAAATAGACACAGATAGAGAGAGAGGTCTTTGCTTGTTCAAATGGGAAGGCGACTTGCAGAGGAGAGGGAGGAGGTCTTTGAGAATCCGAGCTTGAGGATGAAAAGATGAAGGACTGCTTTTTCTTTTGGGGTGCAGGTTTTCTACACCATATAAAAACGAAGAGAAGACGAGGGGTGGGGGTTTCGGAGAAAAGATCAGAAGGGAGCTGGGCCGAACTAAAAAGAAAGGGGGAGAATATTTTTTTAATAAATAAAAATAATTTCGGTTTGGTCCGGGTGATGGTTCCACTCCTGAAATCAGGAACCGGACCATCTTTTTTTTTAGAACCGCCCAAAAATAATCGGTTTGGAGCGGTTCCGGGCAGTCCCGAGCAAGCGGTTGATAATACTTACCCTTAGCTCTAGCCATGGCTGGCAATGGTTGGAGATAGCTGATGGGGATTGCCGTGCGAGAGCTCTTTTTTGTTTATTTTAAATTTAACTTATTGTTTAATTTGACTTAATTAAAATCTATATAAAAAACAAGCTTGGACCAAAATAGCTTTATCCAAGGCTTGTGTTTTACGTTTTAGCCATTTAATTGCCACATGGGAGAGGAACAAATATTAAAAATGAAAAATCTATTTATATTGAAGATTCGCAAAAAATAAATAATTTTCAAAAAAATGAGCGATTATATTTTTGGAAATAATTAATTAAAAAAGCAATTGTTGTCGTCAGCAATTTATATCTCAATATTTATATTGGTAATGAATTTATTCTTTGCTAATTTATTTTTGCAACTCATGCATGGAACTATTTTTTAAGATTCAAATTATTTATTTTTCATGGAATAAATAAAATCCTATATTATACATTTATCATCATTATCATTCTTCTTCTTCTTCTTGTGCAGGGGTGGCTTCGATGTATGTTTTGATTTAGACCCCTTGTTGAGCGTGGATCCACCTCCACACATCCATGAAAGCGTGCTCTCCGACAGGGCCGCAGAAGCCACTCAGGTACGCCGTCGTTTTCCCTCCGGGCCCCTCGTCGGAGCTCGAGACGACACCATGAAGTTCTCCCTCACGCTCCCCAACGACGACGGCCGCCGCTGCCACCGGGGCGGCGACCCAACCTCCAACCACAACCACCACCCAATTATTAAAGCCAAGCTGCCTCTCACTATCCTGAACCACCCATTCACCTCCACCATCGCCACCACCGCCGCCGCCACCGCCGCCGTACCTTCCTCATACTTCACTTTCTCTCTCTCCACCAGCTTCCCTTCCTTCCCTTCCCTCAAGCTCTCCTACTCTCCCACTGCCGCGTCGTTCGCCGGCTCCCCCTTCTCTCTCACTCTCAGATCCGGCATTGGCCTCTTCGGCTCGCCCAATGACTCCCCCCTCGTCTTCTCAGCTCATGTCCCTCTCTCGCTCTCGAGCCCCACCCCTAATTCTCCCATCTTCTCTCTCCACTTCCGGCCTCAGCTCGGCCACTTCTCTCTCAGCAAGTCCACCTCTTCAAATCCCAGTTTCAGCCGGGAGTTGGACGTGAGGAGATTTGTTGAGCCTGGTCAGGGAAAAAACGAGGCCAAGCTAGCTGGTGTAAGTGATAATTTAGGTTCTGAGTTGGGAATTGGGAGTGGATTTTCGACGGGCGGTTCGTCGACTTGGGAGGAGCTGAAGTTGGAGCCTTGTAGTGGGAAAGAGCTGTTTATAAGCTCTGACAGTGCCGATTATGGTTGCAATCTTACTAATGGTGGTAAGGCTATGCCACTGAGTGGTAGAAGTGATGGTAAGAGTGGCAATCTGAAAATGTTCTCTGGAATTGGAGTGAGGGCAAGGACGATGTTGCCCATAACGAAGCGTGCGAGGTTGAATATCCGTTGGGGGGTGAATTTGCCGGCAGCTGATTCTGGGACTGGAATGCCCTTCTTGACGGTGAGTAAAATTGGGTTTGAGACCATTTGGGAAGCCAAGGGAGCGAACGAGAGGAAGGACCAGAGTAGTTTTGGTGATTCCGAGTTATTGAAGGGAATGTTTTTATGGCTGAGGAAGGATTTGGAAGAGATGCAGAGGCAGAATAGCGAGATGAAGCTATGTCTGGAGGGTATGAGATTAGGAATGGGGACGAGGGAGTGTCCTGGCGAAAAGATCGGAATTGGCAATAGAGATTCGATGAATTTGGGAGTGAGAAGGGGTGATTTTGAAATTTGGAAGAGTAAGAAGACTGGGAGAGAAGAAAACAGTAGAGAATCGAATCAGTCTTCAAATCGGTCAAGCTGTTTGGAGAGTGAACTCCAAAGAGCTATCAAGTCTGCATCCTCATGAGTGTAGACGAGTTAGAATTATGGACACCGCACTTCCTTTTGCTTCATGTATGTATATATGGTAGGAGTTGATTTCTGATATCCCTCTCATGTAGCAATGGGAATATTTGTGGTCTTATCTACACAATGAACTCAAGCATATTTCTGACTAGCCCACTTCTTGTCTGTGAAGCTATTAACAAATGCATATTACACTGTTTAAGTGTGTCATTTTCTGCGTTACAAGGAATGTGAAAACATGTGTCGATCCATCTTCTCGTACAGGGATTGAACAAATGGTTTGGGGAGATTATTTCGACTCTGGGTGTGCATGAGGAAAATGTCCAAAAAGATTTTGGATCTTACACCTCCAGCAGTTCTTCTGAGCATCTTTCCCTAAATATGTACTGTTAATTTTTGTTGGAATTGGCAGTTTGGTACCAGCATTTTTGGCTGGGCATGATAAAGAGGTGCACAAGAAGAAAACATTACTTCCTAGAAGCAAACTTATTGATGTATTTACAGTGCTCATCAGTCTCCTTCTGCATTCAACTTTTTCTGCTTTTTTGTTTTTCCCTCCAGCTGCTGATCGTTCTCTTCAGAATATCTAGATGATTATTATTCTAATGGCAGCATTGGTATTTCAATGATCCTGTTGTAAATTCGTACATTTTGCATTGCTTGTGATGGGAACAGTCCACCGCCATATAGAACTGAGTGACGTAAGCCTTTTTATGTATGAATAGCATCATTTATTGATAATTTAGGAGCATGATATTCTTTCCTTTACATATGGGGATGGGCTTTCACATTAGAAGCACATATCTAGATGCATGACACAAGTGCTCAGTCCTAATAATCTGACCTACAGCCAGTAAGCTTCACGCACGATGGTTTCAGTAGAGTGAAGGATATAGGATCTTACTTTGACATATTAGTGGAAATCTCACTTATCTTCTTCGTTTTGGGCTATGACATCTTTGAATTAGTCTAATCGACTTTCTTTCCTCATCCCATCTTTGAGCTTATGTTGCTGTTGCGATGTTGGAATACTTTCCTACTCATGCTGTGTCTTCTTCCATACTGATTCTCTGTCCCGTTTCAACTGAGTGGCAATTGCATCCAGCTCTTCTCGGACCCTCGCAATGTCTTCGACAAGTTTTTCTAGGTCAGGCTGGTCCTGGTCATGGAAAAAAAGTCAATTTAACCATGTTAAGTCCGATGAGTTGCCTTTGCCTAGGATGGAAGATGTGAGTACGAGGAAGGGAAGAAATTGAGGAAATCAAGAATAACGTGTAGAAGGAACCAATACCTTGGGAGTAACAGCAATGCAGGTAGTGAGTGGTAAGCCTCACGCCCCCACTACCATTAATCTTCCTTCCACTACCTTTTACATTAATTTCGAAAATCTAACTATAATCTGCCAACTCTAAGATCAGTATTATTGAAAAAGGAATTGATTACTAATGTGCAAGAATCTAATTGTTCTATTTAATTTGTTGTTATTGCTAGTAAAGGTAAGTCCTCCTATTGAATTATTTTTTATTATTATACACGCCCAAAAAAAATGATCATTTTCCGGTAGCATAGAGACTCACGGATGTATATTTGAAAGATTGCATGTTAATCAGGTTGTGTGGTTCGGCACCTAACCTCTCTGTTTTATATAAATCTGAGGGATATGGGAAGGCTGAGTTTACCTCGGAGGCGACACATTCGAGATGAACTCCATAGCTGCACTCTGTACAGTAATAAGCCCGGGTCTCTGGGCTTATCTTCTTCTTGCATGCCGCGCACTGAATCCTGCTTGAATTATCCCTGGGAGTGGAGTCTTTGAGTGTAAGAGAATGGGGATGGCCTTTGTGCTTTACACTGCTTGGAAAAGGAAGACAAGTGGAGTGCATATTGAATTTGCAGCTAACGCATCTGTAAAGATTGTTGCGGCACAATTTACCGCAGGAATTACATGAAAGTTGACCACCTATTTCTTCGAAGAAAGTAAGGCGGTGATCATGCTTCTCATGTTTCAGTGAAGGTGTAAGAAAAGCGCAGAGCAAGTGGAGGTCGAAGGAACATTTGTCACAGTGATACTCAAAACCTTGGATGGTCTTCCAACAAGCGTCACAGAGTGCTCCTGAGGCAGGATAAGGGCATGCTGTGAAGAGTGTTAAGGTGTGCGGAGGGTGGAAAGGATGTTTTCTCTGCTGTGGAATTTCAGCACAGGATTTGTGGAGAGTGAGCAGATCGCATTCCTTGCAGCAATAAGCTGGACCCGTAATCTGCTGTTGACATCCTTCACAATTTCTTTTACTCTGCTGTGTGAGGTAACAAAGTGTCAGGGTGTGATTGTGGCTGGGATGCGGTAGCTTCCTCGTTTTCCCTTCTAGAGAAGGGAGATCTAGATAAGGTTGATTCTTTAAGAAACAGGTCACATCCATGAAGTAATGGCAGTCGCGGCATTGGAAGACGAACCCAGAGCCAGTTTTGTTGCAGACGCTGCACTTGAAGGTTTCCAATGGCTTGAAGAGGAGGGTGAGAGGGTGGTGGGGATGAGAACGGTGGTGGACTTTCCAAGGCAACTTGGCGCACTTCTGGTGGAGGAGGAAGCCGCAGTCATAGCAAACGTAGCCAAGATCGAAGATGGGTCTCGAGCATCCATTGCAAGGCTCCCCGGCGTCCTCTGTCGTACAGAGGGTCAGCGGATGCTCGTGGCTGAAATGTGAAATCTCTATCCTTTTCTCTAGGTCCTCTTCCATCAGAATCGAGCGGGGCGAATTGCTGCCCAAGCCTGGAGGTCCAGCCTTTTGTAGAGAAAGGAAATCCAATTTCCTTTCTCATCCCACAGCATTCCTTTCCCACCACACAGCATATATGCCTTCCCTATCCTTTCGATTTCTGAGGGTTGCTTGGCAGACATGTTCATTTCGAATGCTCATCGGACGTTGGCTTTCTTCTCAAAGTTGGCCGGAATATGCCTGGCTTGTCTTGCTTGGTGAGTTGCTAATGGTTCGTGTGCTTTACTCACCACTAGAAGATAGAACCCGAACCTGTTTGCTCCGAAGTACACTCAATTTGTGAATGACTTGAAGATGAATGCCCCGGACATTTCCAGTGGGTGACCTTGACCTTCGCAAATCACAAGCGATCGTCCAGATCAAAAGAGTACACAAATGAGTTGAGCTTTCGTTTGGATTGACGCACTGCCATTCGACGCTTCAAGATTAAACTGCGAATGTCGTTGCCATGACTGAATGACTGATCGGACCACTCGAAACTAAGGATCACATGTCTTCCGCTGCAAGATTTCGTCCGCGGTCAGTGATCTTCGAGAGAGATGATGGTAACTTCCAGATTTATCTGGTGATTGCATCTGCGGATTTTATCATTTGGCGAGCAACTTAGTGAACGAGTTAGTAAACTATAGATTTGGAGATTTGTTCTTTGTGTACCGTACATGTAACCGAGTTCTTCTGTGGTCTGACCACGATAATCTCTTCGGTTCCGAAGGATAAGCGCGATTAACCCATGAATCTTTACCGAGTTAAATCACAGCCACATTGAAGAAAAGAGAAGAAAAGAATAGAAGGAAGATTTCCCCTGCACACCGAGTGTTTAATCAACATTTGCCTGAAGGCAATGCTGATCTTTCTTGTTTAGTGGGCATTCCATAACGTAGCTTAAGGAATAATAAAAACAGATGGTCCCTACATAAACTTTCAATGCGGTTTCTGAATTTTATCATGACACACAATGTTGTGTTTAAAATTTTAGTTTGTTCAATAGGTATTTGCAATTTCGACACATGTTCAATCTAATCATCGAATTGTATGAAAGTATTTGAAATTGTCTCTGAAATTAAATTAATAAAAGGACAAAATCGAATAGCTCTATATAGTGTAGAGACTTAAATTAATAATATGCTAAATATTGATAGATTATATTAAATAAGTAAAAAGTTAATAGAACAATATGACATGTTGGGATAAAATTCGGAGTATTATATTATATTATATTATCCAATTGAAAAGTTCACGGATGATGTGAAAACGTAGACTGAGGTCTGACAAGACAACGTTTGTTTCCGCTGGATTCCTAGTCACCATGCAAAATCTTTATGATCCATCTGCACGTGCCGTGTCGCAGGGAAAAGTGAAACGTCGGCTATTAAAATGCCGGTGGCGATTTTTATTTAATTTTCCCAGATTAGATTAAATAGACAAAGCAAAACCCCAAAATTGATATGCATATGGGCTTTTTGAAGCTCGTGTGAAATTTATCGAAATGGACGTGTCATATTGTCATTCTTGATGAGAGCCTGTAAATAGATTTCGGCTTTTGCATATGTGAGGGGGGAAATTTTTGAAACTTGCCCGTAATTATGCGCAGTTGAACTTCCTATGTATCCGTTCTTGTGCGTTCTTTGCTCCTGTTCTCTGTATAATGTGGACTTCTGTTTTCCTTGTCATTGCTTTTGACTGGTGTTGTTGGATCATGCTGAGGAGCGAAATTGGTGGGATGACTTTCTCTAAGAGAGTCTCGAATGGGGTGTTTCAGGATGGGAGGTATTGATAGGAGTTCATTCATTCGTCTGTCACTCCACTAGTGTAACATTATGGTGTTACTACACCGATTGATATTGGTGCCGACATTGAATGTGACTTCTGATTTTTAATGCAGTCTTCCCGGCGTTCTTCTGCTGGACTGGAAATAAACCTCAGTTCTGTAATGCGCAGGTTGTGTCTGAACTCTTACCATTAAAGAGGCCAGTTTAGTTATCGTTGACATCGTGCTCTTCTGCGACATGAGTCTTTGCATCTCATGCTATAGCTGTTAGAATTTGTAGAGCGTGGGCGTTCGAATAGTTTGGCCGCAATATGTTTCCTCAGTTCATTACCATGAACAAACCTAGATGTCTCACATTTCTTTCGATGTCTATTTCATATGCTCATGATGTTTTTAGATCACTGTAGCATGGTGGTAATAGGCGAAATGAGATCTAGGTTTGCTTCAATAATCCCAATCAAGTAGAACTAAAATTGTTGTCAAGCAAACTGCTTCAAGAGTACATGTTCTTTGGTCCTGATGATTTGCTTCTAAAGGACGGTCTAACATAACCGTTTGTGGGAACTAGAGAGCAGCATTTTACCAGCCCCTTCACGTGCTTTTGGAGAATCTAACCATTGCAATGTTCTGGTTGGAGAAGGCATAATTTATATGGATGTAACGGTCCTATACATAAAGGACCTTGTATTCTATCAGAATGCTTGAGAAAATCTTAACATCATTTTTAATCTAACGGCGATCATTGCAGAAACCTGCAGTTCCTTTCAGCATCTTTGAGACCTGCAGTCCCTTTTCTTGAGTAACTTGGTACACACTCGAACAAGTGTTAAATGGCTTCCATTATACTGGCAATTCATAGATCAGTAAGTCTGAATTGGTCCAACGGGCTTTTACCGTCGACTCTGCTCGCGACAACTAGCCTCATGTAATCCTCATGATTTGTTGTTTTGTACAGTGCATCGCCCTTTCCGGCAAGAACTGGAAATGGGCCAATCGTAGCTTCTATATTTGGACTGTTAAACGCAGCAATCGAGAGGCGTTCCTTTTCTGGATTCACCATTACTCTGTGCTCTATGCTCTTGTACTGTCCATTGCTCATTATCTGCATTAAATGTGAAGATCAATTGTGGGATTACTTTTACACATGGGGGGAGGGATAGTGAAATTATTGTGCTACCTCGATGACATCGCCTACGTTGACGATGAATGCCCCAGGAACAGGTTTGATAGGTAGCCATTTACCATTTTTCTTGATTTGCAATCCATCTACGTCATTCACTTGAGTTAGCAGGGTTAGTCCAGTGGCATCAGAGTGTGGGGTTTGACCCAGGACCTCATTTGCTTGCTTGCACGGTGGATAGTAGTTTAATCTTATTCCTTGTATCCCCTCTTTAAACATGCTTGCAAGCACATCCGGAGAAAGTCCTAAGTTCTTGGCCATAGCTCTGAGGAGGAAAAGCGAAATCCGTACCAACTCTGAAGAATAATTGTCCAGGGTTGCTCTGAGACGTTGAACCGAAATTGATGTCATCTTTTGTTCATCTGTGAAGAAAGACATGAAGAAGAAAAGAACTGGCAAGACTCGTTTGGTGACTTGGCATGTGTACTTCTCTTACCCGTGGACAATGGAGATATATCAGTTTGTTCTTGGTACTTGTACATTTATTGTTTCTCGGTATGTGAACATTAGTCCTAGGAACTTTTACCGTGTGATTGTGCTTTCTTAACTCACCTGAAAGAGGCAGGGTTCTTTGGCCAAAACCTGAGGTTTCTCTGGGAAGCAGGTTGCGCAAAAAGGAGGAGCATGTCGCCCCAGTCAAGCTTCTGGTCTTCTGACAGGACAAAAGCTTGGCCGTATCCTTCGATAGAGTTAGGTAACTGCTCGTAAAGCTTCTTCTCTTCCAATGGCAGCTTAAAGAACTCCTCCGTATTTGTCTTCACTTGATGAATGAACTCTTCCGATATGCCATGGTTTATCAACTGTGTCATGATAAGAAACATTTTCACATCAGTACTGGAAAGCAGGGGTGCTCTATCCCAGGGCGTGTTGGCCCACCCTGGAACCTATAATTGGACCAAGTAGGGTCGGTTCAAGGTTTGTGAAACTGGGAACTGTCCCATCTAATTTTACAACGGACCGATCTGGTTTCCGGGCGGGTCCAAGATCGGGCAAATAGTTTTTTTTCCCCGCTTTTCCCTACAAGGCTGCCTGTGTGTCTTGCTCATTGTCATCCTTGGAATAGTTATCTTGCCTATGCAATCATCATGTTTCACCTCCTTCCCTCCGTGGCTCAGATCTAAGGTCATCCTTGACAATGAGGATGACACGAACTTATCCTCAGTCACACGGGTGGTAAAAATAACATAACACCAAAACAAAAAGTCCCGTGCTTAGCTGTGTTTTTGCTCCAAGAAAAGTAAATGCAAAAGCTATTAATCTGGCGTTAAGGCACCATATTAAGAAAACAGAGCATTACTGTTGAGGGAAAC
Source organism: Melaleuca quinquenervia (assembly GCA_030064385.1). Lineage (NCBI taxonomy): Eukaryota > Viridiplantae > Streptophyta > Magnoliopsida > Myrtales > Myrtaceae > Melaleuca > Melaleuca quinquenervia. The sequence continues at coordinate 14,959,621 of CM057721.1, read as the reverse complement.
AGATAGATGGTGTTGCCGAGAAGCTCGACTCTGAACCCCAAAGCGAAAAAACAAAAAGCTTTAGAGATCACTTGGAGTTGAGAGAACACACGAGTATGAGGCCAACCCAGAGAACACAGGGCTCCTCCAATCCCGATGAAGATGAACTTTACGATGATTACAGTGAGAATTAACACTGAGGAATGCCTCGAGCGCGAGGTAGTTATGAGAGGCCATTAGGGTTTTGAGGCATCTGCTCTGCCCCCGATCATCTTTTGGGAATTGTAATAACAAGAACTCAAGAATTGTAAATAAATAAATAAAAACCATCGGTTCGGTCTGGGCCGCACCTGGAATAGGTGACTGGATGGTTCCAAATTAAGAATTGGGAACCGCCCATGATCTGCCGGGAACTAGACCGGTGTTCAACCCTTCTGGGAAGTTGAAACTTTTTGGAAGTATGTTGTTGACATGATATGAGATGCATTTGGTTTGGTTTAAAAGATTCAAGATGGTGTACCTGTAGGAAGCCCCATTCCTTACAAGCCAAATGGAACTTCTCGATTTCGTCCCTGTGGTCGGGGTGATCTTCACCGAGCTTGATCATGTCTATGACAGGAATCTCAAGAGACTCGGTGTCGCACACTTCACCGAGTTCAGAAGCGGGCCGTAGATACCGAGGCGGAACCTCCTTCAGGCCCTTGGACACGAGAGCTTGGACGTTTGCGACCGGGAGGGAACCGCCCAGGTCACTCATGTGAAGCACCTCAGTCTCCATTACTCCAGGTTAACCACAAACGGCCTCTAAGCCCAAAGTCTCCCCTCATTTACATATATACTAGCAAGAGGACCATTCGCTGCTCATTCAGCAGGAAGTATTCTCATCTTTATCTATAAGTATACTCTAAACCCTCTTGTTTTGTCTTGTTCCCTTTCTGCTAGAGATTTTTAACTTAAAATTGAGAAGTATTAGAGGTGCGTGCATATGGCAGTCTCTTGAAAATGTCAACAACGTCTAGCAGTTCCATAGCCATGCCTGGTTTTGGTGCTTGTAAGAAACTTGTGGGTGCCATCAGAAGGCTTTTAACAAGAATTATATTCTTGGTCAGTCTTTCTTTAGTCCCCATTTTTTTGTCGCATCTCTCTACTCTTCTTTGATCCCGTGCTTGTTACGCTATAGGGGATCGTCTGTTTGCCTGACGATGCTAGAGTAGGAGTCTTCTTGCATATTTTTCTGCTTCTTCTGGACGGCAGTCTTTTGTATTCTTTGATGGTTACGATCGCTGTTTACTGGACTCCCACTGGATTTCACTACATTGAACAAGGTTAAGCTGCCATGAGCCCTAGCAAGATTCCAAACATTTAAGAGTATGATGGGAAAGAAATTGGGCGATTGGTGAAAGATGAAGTTGAAGTCAGTTAACCTCGGATGAGCAACGTAGAATTAGAATTATCACCGTGGTCCGGGGATGGAGTGCCACCATCTATGGAGAATTAACAAGATCAGTCATTTGTTAAATCCGGTGGCCCGATCTTGACCGCTTGTTCAGTTCTCTGTGGAGAATCGCTTTGAAATTAGGTGATTCATGGTCCTCTCCAGAGCTTTTCAGGTCTGACACATTGTAATGAAGCAATGAATTCTACACTTCTTTAATAATTTATGTTGGGCAAAGTTTTATATTATCAGGTAGGTTAAGTTTGTCTTCTCAGGATCAGCGAAGTCCAGATCGGCGGCGAGGAATAAAAAAAAGAATTAGCCCCAAATATCTCAGACTGATTGCATTTGACTCGCTCAAAGTTTTCCAATACCAACTTTGGAAAAGCCCCTGATGTATATATGGTAGCAAATCACTGGCATTGCCATTGTCGAACTCGGGTAACTATGCAAATGATTACCCATGTTCTCTAACACGAGACATTAGCATTCTTGAAGTCTAAATTAGTCTAAACAATTTGCCTGATAAGGCAACCGAGTCTCCTTCATCCAATCTCTGTTGGCTAAACTTTTTTTATTAGGGTTTCAATGGAGGAACTTGTTGGAGCAGGCATGAAGTCTGTTGGCTCCATCAGAGTTTGCCTTGAGGGAGTCTACCTGCCTAGCCGCACTTCCCATCTACAGCCCTCCTTTCTTTTCACAGAGGAAGATAATATTGTTTAGTGTAACGTGATGCTGGGTGTGGAGTGGAGGTACTATAGAATGATTGGATTTTAGGATAAGAATTAGTCCATCATAAAGAAAATCTTGATTGATCGACATAAGATGTGAACATACAATGTGTTATTAGCAATTTTGGATACGTAAATTTTTCTGATCAGAAATAGTTTCCAAGTTACTGACCAACTTGACTGCATCTTGAGCAACAGTGGCTAACGTGAGACTGTAGAGGACATGCCTCTTCCAAATAATACCTTATCTCATCGTTCGCCTCGAATTTGCGCAAGCAGTTTAGACAAGCCTTCTTCTTGCTGACCATGCCATCGAAACTGTCTCAAAGCGCTGATGCACCGCAACGCTAGCCCTCATTGACAAAAAGAAGCATGCAAGATGTCAGGAAAGAAGATAGAAGAAGATGGAAAAAGATAAATCCTAGTTACTTACCGAGTGAAAAGTTAAAAGGACTGTCACGTGTTCTGATTTATTTACGCAGATACATTCTTTCGCCAGCCATTACCTTGCCAAAAGTTGATGGGGAAATCGTAGTTAATGACTTAATACATCACCATTTAGCGACTGATGATTGAAATCTCTGAAGTGCCATGTTCCCTCAAGAACTTTTCAACCTCAGTGTCGGCGGTTCGGCCATGATCTGTCTGTCAATCCTCAATGAAGATGTAAGTAACTCAGTACAACTTCTAGTTAAAATTTGTAATGCTCGAAATGAACACTTAATCCAGCAAAACATGATTGAAAACCAACCTTTATAAAAGGTTGTCTCGGTTTACCTATTTCGAACTCTCCACTTCTGTTCTTTATGTCCATTAACGCTTGAGGTGCGACTTTTGTGGCCTTGATGACAAGGATCCAGCTGAGTACCCAAGAAGGGCGAGGCAGCAAGCCAAGCAATGTCTGCCTCTCGTATGGTTTTAAGCTTTATGATAGCAAAACGAGGCTGAAGTGCTGCTCTTTCATTCATTTGTAGCTGTATCTCTGAAGTTTTTTGGAGGGCTTCAACGTTGACAGATCAGTTCAAAGGCCTCGGATTCCAGGACAATGGTTATAGTCCCTGCTGCAAGAGGAGCGTGGTAAGATCAAATGAGCACCTGAATGAGTCCGCCTTTCTTTTGGATCGAAACACCGCCTTTCTTAGCCGAATGACTGATCGGATCGCACTAAGAATGACATTTTCTGCCGCAAAATTTCATATGCGGTTGGATTAGCTACTGTTATTCCTATTAGCTGTTAGGTTAGACGTCATTGGCTTTTCACTTGGCTTTTCCTTATTCTTTTTTCGCCGAAAAGTGCCCACAAACTACATTCCAATGTGGATGGGTAAAGAAATCGACAGAGGACATGAATGGCACTCTGTTGATTCTTGGACATGAAATGTGAACTGATTAGAAAATGAAAAGTACTAGAGCTGGAGGCAATTGCGGCCAGTCATGTAAAAACATACCGAAATGTAAAGATAATGTGAAGATAAAATTGAACAATCGGTATTCATCGATTAATTGAATTACAACCCTAATACTTATAGCTACTATTGACAATTAACAATAATTACAAAGAAAATAAATGACATCCCACATGATTCCAAGAGTTTAGCGTTATGTATTTATAAACATTTCCAAAGCATATACAATATTTGAATTACAAACCTAATATCGGATCCTGTCAATTACCATACTCCGTGTCTCTCAGCCATTGTCGCTCGCGGCTTTCGAGATTTAGGGCTCCACGATTTGATGATCGTGCTGGCTTTCAAGATTAAAAGAATAATCATGACTCTTCCCGAGACTTTTCGCTTCATGATTTGAACGCGTTGTCCTATATTCATTCATCTTTACTTCGATATCTATTCCTTCATCGGCTGATCCAAAACTCATGCACCGACCCCCGTGGCTCGACAATTAGCAATTCTCTCTTGTATCACCTATCAGCAACTTCTCCATCGCCTTTAGACGTTGCCCATAGTTGCCGATCAAAAGGGCATTACAAACTCTACCTTAGCCATCACTTGCTCAGTGATTCCCTCGACGGGTCGGGGACTTTGGGCAATCTCTGGTGTCCAACGCTTCGCTTGTTTAATGCGATCAACGTTGCCTGTCCAGCACCATAAAAGTCAGTGGAATTCTGGAAGATAGCCACGACTCACCTACAGTCCCAAGATTGCACCTACATTTGCCAGCTGAGTACTTCCCTTTCTTGGGGACTTCATTTTGCCTTCAAATCCACGAGACTGGACTGCAGAATGAATGTTCCAAGGATCGCGAAGCCTAAAGCCCGTGCTGACCCTTCATGTGTACCTTTTGCACCAAAAATTGAACAGGTGGTCGGTATGGATTAACGAGCGATCAAAGTGCAAGTCATTATTAGACACGTGAGCCATTGTGGACAACCATAAAAAAAGATATTAATGATATAATTCATCAATTGTCAATATTCACCAACACATGATTAACGGAATTAGTAGATAAATGTATCGATGATAAGATTAATAGATAGTCAATTGAAACATTAACAGAAGACTCGATCCTAAAAAGGGTCGAGATGAAGTTATAGAATTTTGAATTTGAAATCACTAGTGAATGAGAGTAACAAAGTCCAGTAAACCGTGGAGTAAGAGTGGACGTGGCAATTGATGGACACACAGGATCAAAAGCAGATGTTCTAAGACGAGATCTTGACAACTGAAGATATGGCAACAACATTCTTGGAGATATGGAGGCACGGCTATAACTGTTGGCTCCTGTACGATTATAGTATGAGCACAATAAATACTATCATTTGTCTATTGGAGGCCTCACGTACAAACTAGTTATAATATCTAGAATCGTATCATCCATTCAATTTCAGCATATTTCTTAAGTGTAGTTTTCAAATCTGCACTATCGATTAAATTCTATTGTGCCGTATATCTTCGATGTCTCGTTATTGACTAAATTTCAACATACTCTCAAGTTCTGTCTTTGATCAAATTTTGACGTCAGCTGCGTTCATTTGGCTCCTTTAATGATTATATTTAATGAGAGTCGATCCGTAGATTTCAAACCCGAAGTGAGTCCAACCAAGGAGGAGAGTAGCAATTCGAACCTCTGCTATTCTCGGCGTTTGGATCTGCACAAGGGGGACATCTTCTTGATTTGTCCATTCTTGGGCTCTGTTTCAAGTCGGGAGCTTCGTGAGCCGATTCTTGCTGCTGACGATCGTACTTGGTTCAGCGAAGATAAATTCTCTTTTGGGTGCTCGGTTATGAATGCCAAAGCTCGGGAGTTCTTTGGCTCATGCTCTTTGCTTCAGTGTCTTCGGAGGGTACTGATGTCCTCGCCTTTCTCTTCTTTTTTGGGTTCTCTTCATGTGGGACGAGCTCAAATTCTTCATTCTTGGATATGTGAGGAAACAAAATGAAATTTTCTTGCCATTGTATACAGCTGATGTTCCTATCTCTCCGTTAGTGTGCTCTCTTTACTGCTGTCTTCTTTGTCGTTGCTTTTGACTAAGGTCGAGTAGATCATGCCGAGGAACAAAGCTGGTGTCGTGACTCTCTCTGGGGAAAGTGTCTCGAAGCGGGTGTTTCGCGTTGGGAGTCTAAGTAGATTTTTTGGGGAGGTCTAGACAGGAATTCATCCTTCTGTCAATCCGCTAGGGTAGCATTGTGGTGTTACTACACTAATTGATACGCGTGCCGACATTGAACGTGATTTCTGTTTTTTACTGCGCTCTCCTTAGCGTCCTTCTGCTGGACAGGTAATAACTCTTATTTCAGTACTGCGCAATTCACGACTGAACTGTGCCATCAGTGAGGCCAGTCTAGGGCTGTTCCTATTGTGTTCTTTTGCGACGTGAGTCCCTGCCTGAAGAACCTGATAATTTTGATGTCGAATTAGTCATGTGTCATGCAGTATTTGCTTGGTTAGGCGTTCTATATTTGATGGAAATGGGTAGATTGGTATGTGTAGGTTGACAACTTGGCTGGCGGTGCTCACTTAAGCTTACAAACTTTTGGCTATATGTACAGTCCAAAGACCGGATTTTCATCGTTTCCCTACTCTGATGAGGTTAGGATAAGAGAAAATTCAATCTTTTTGGTTACGCATGTAGCCAATCAGTGTAAAAGCAAAGTGAGTTGTTTCTCTTGTCAAGTAGTCAGTATAATGGACAATTTAACTGTTCTTTGAATCCTTTGCTACAGAAGTCAAAATTAGTTTTTTGTGCACATTAAACAATTTGGCTGTACTATTTTCTTCTTCATTATGATGATCAATCCTAGATGTCACACATCTTTTTGGATGTCTTTATCACATGCTCACAATGTTTTTAGTAAGATGATTACTATAATTTGTTCATCATTGTAGCATGGTGGTAAAGGCATCTAAAGGGGCGACGTGGAATCTAAGTTTGGTTTAGCAACTTTTCAATCATCATTTAGAATGCTAGAATGGTTGTCAAGCAAGCATCTTGAAAATTACATGTTTTTGGGTCCTGGGGACTTGCTTCTAAAGGACAGTTTGATGGAACTAGGAAGCAGAAATTTTCCAGTCCATCCACATGCTTTTAGGGGATCTAACCATAGAACTGTTATGGTTTAATCAGAAATATTGCTTTTTTGATATCCTGGTCCTCTCCATAAAAGACCTTGTTTTCCTATTTGGATGCTTGATTAAATCTTACATCACTTGCAAGCAAAAGGTGGTCATTGTAGAACCTGTAGCTTCTTTCCACATCTTTGAGACCTGCATCCCTTTTCTTGATCAACTCTGCACACACCCAAACAAGTTTCAAATGACTTTCAATGTTCCAGCAGATCACACATCACTAAGTTTGAATTGGTCCAACAGGCTTTTCCTGTCAAGTTTGCTAGCGAAAACTAGTTTGATGTAATCCTCATGATTTGATGTTTTGTATAGTGCACTGCTCTTTCCAGCAAGATCTGTCAATGGGCCGATCGTGGCTTGCATATTTGGACTGTGAAATGCAGCTATTGAGAGGCGTTCCTTTTCTGGATCCGCCACTGCTCTATGCTCTATGCTCTTGTAATCTCCATTGCTCAATATCTGCATCAAACATAAAGATCAATCATGGGATCACTTTCACACACAGGGGAAGGGGTAGTGATCGTACTACCTCAGTGACATCGCCTATGTTGACGATGAATGCCCCAGGAACAGGTTAACAGGTAGCCATTTGCCATTTTTCTTGATTTGCAATCCATCTACATCGTTCAGTTGAGTCAGCAGAGTTAGTCCGGTGGCATCGGAGTGTGGTGTGAGACCCAGGACCTCGTTTACTTTTCTTGCATGGCGGATAGTAGTTTATTCTTATCCCTTGCATCCCCTCTTCAAACATGCTTGAAAACACATCTAGAGAAAGTCCTAAGTTCTTGGCCATGGCTCTCAGGAGGAAAAGTAAAATCCGTACCAACTATGAAGAGTAGCTGTCCAGGGTTTCTCTGAGATATTGAGGTGAAATTAAAGTTATCTTTTGTTCATCCCCGAGAAAAGAGAGGAAGAGGAAAAAGAACTGGCAAGACTAGTTTAGTGACTTTGTGTGTATCTTTCTCTGAATCTTGGATACTGGAGATATAATAGTTCGTTACTTGTACATATATTGTTTCTTGTGTGTGCTCATTTGTTGTAGAAACTTTTACCTGTGTGATTGATCTGTTCTAACTTTACCTGAAAGAGGCAGGGTTCTTTGGCCAAAACCTGAGATTTCTCTGGGAAGCAGGTTGTACGAAAAGGAAGAGCTTGTCATTCCAATCAAGCTTCTGTTCTTGTGACATAAGGAAAGCTTGGCCATAGCCTTCGATGGTTTTGTTAACTGCACATATTTCTTCTTCTCTTCTAATGGCAGCTAAAGAACTCCTCTATATCTATCTTCCCTTGATGCATAAACTCTTCCGGTATGCCATGGTTTATCAACTGTGTTACTGCAAAAATCATTTTATAATCAGTTATTGAAAGTTGAAATTTTTCAAAAGTATGTCAAGGATGTGATATGGGATGAATTTGGTTTGAACAAAAACATTCAAGCTGGAGGAAGCCCCATTCCTTGCAAGCCAAATGGAACTTTTCAATTTCGTCACTGTGGTCGGGGTGATCCTCACCTAGCTCGATCATGTCTATGACAGGAATCTCAAGAGACTTGGTCTCACAGACTTCGCCGAGTTCAGACGCGGGCCGCAGATAGCTTGGTGGAACCTCCTTCAGGCCCCCGGCCGCGTGAGCTTGAACGTTTTCAATGGGGAGGGAACTGCCCAAGTCACTCCTGTGAAGCACCTCAGTCTCCATCACTCCATGTTAACCACAAAGGATCTATGAGCCTTAAGTCTCCTTTTATTTATATATATATACACTAGCAAGTGGATCCATTCATTGCTCATCCAAAAAAACCGTATTCTCATCAACACTCTTTAAAGTATTCTCTAAACCGCCGTTGTTTTCTTTTGGGCCCTTTCTGCTAGAATTTTTGAAGTTAAAATTTGAAAAGTATTAGAGGTGCATGCGTTTGGAAGTCTCTTGAAAATGTTGACCACATTTGTCATGTGAACCGCTAGCAGTTTCATAACCTTGTCAGGTTCTGGTGCATGGAAGAAACTTGTCGATCCCGTCAGAAGATTTTGACGAGAATCATATTAACTATCAATGTGTATCTGGCGAAACATGTCTCCTTCCTCGTCTAGAGTTCTATTCAAATATGCGATTGGGGAGGCAAATAAAGGCTTAGAAGATTTGAATGTTAGACCTCATACTATGATATCATATGAGATTTTGTGGTACCTCTGTCAACTGCAGTAATAGCGTAAGCTGGTAGATAAATGTGTGGTTTTCTATTTAAACATTCTAACAAGAATTATCCTGAAATTAGGTGATTCATGGCCCTCTCCAGACATTTTCAGTTTTGACAAACTGTAATGAAGCAATTAATAGCATGTGCAGTCAGGTTAAGTTTACGTTTGGTAAACTTTTTACCATCAGTAAGGTTAAATCTGTCTTATCAAGATCGACAGAGACCGGTTCTGCAGCGAAAAATTAAAAAGTAAGAGCCCCAAATGATATCTTAGATTGATTGCATTGGATTCACTCGTAGTCTTCTGGGACAAAACTTTGTAAACGACCCTGATGCATTTCTCAGACATATGATTAAGCTGCACAATTCTAAGAAATTTTAAGTGTTGATGAATCGGCATTTTGCCCTGATCTCTCCTTCACTTCCGGTGAGCACGTTGATGTTCCCCATCTTCACGACTGAGTTTGCAAAGGCGTGGAAGAAAGCTTCTGTATCCAAGGCGTAAGCCCAGACATAACTCAAAATAGCGCCTTCGTGGTCTTCATTGACGAGGGCATTATCAGATGGTAGGAGACCCCTGCCTTCGAGGAGGTTGAGGAAGTAGTGGTTGTCGAACTCGAAAGGCGTCACGTAATCAAGCATTGCTAGTCTATTGTCATGTCCAGTCTCCGGGCATATTGACTGCAGGATATCGTAGTAGGTGGTGTACCTCTGGAAATGGTCGTAGTGCCGCTCAGTGCTTTCCTCGTAAATCCCTTGCCTGAAGCTCACGCATCGCGCTTTTCCAATCGTGTGACTACCTGCTTCCGCAGTTTTTCGTTGTACATAACTGTGTTAAACTTAAGTAAAACAAATGGAGGAAGAAGAAACTTAGCAGTAAGCTTAAGTGAAAGTCACCGTATAACACATCTTGAAGCTATTAACGATTGCTTGGACGCTGTTTTTGTTTTTGTTTTTATAACTTTCTAGACAATTTTTGCAATGAAATAGTCAACTTCTTTATAGGAGTAATTGAAATGAATTTGTTGATTTGGCAAGATAATTACTAACCAAGGATTACCCATCTTCTACAACACCGAGACATTACGTTCTTTTTTTTTTTTTGGTAAATGAGACATTACATTCTTGGACTCAAGAAAGTCCAAGACACTTTTACCTGATAAGGCAACCAAGTCTCCTTCGTCCAGGCCGTGCTGCTTGAAATTCTCAATTAGGGCTTCAAGGGAGGAATTAGGAGGTGGTATGAATTTGTTGGCCCCATCAAGGCTTGCCTTGAGTGAGTCTTTCCTGCCTAGCAACACTTCCCACCTAGGCCCTCCTCTCTTTTCACAGAGGAGAATAATTTTTTGTTAAAAGTGTGTTGTGATGCTGAGCGTGGAGATAACTAGAAAACGATTGGGTGCAGAATAAGAATCGAGTCCATCAGAAACGGAAATCTTGATTGACCAACCGAACATACCATTTGTCTGGCTACCTAAAATCTTTCTGAACGGAAATAGCTTCTGAGTTTACTTACCAGCTCGACGGAATCTCGAGCAACAATGGCTAAAATATCGGCACAGGAGACTGTGTATGGACACGCCTCTTCCAGATTATACTTTATCTCGTCGATCACCTCGAACCCTCGCACGGAGTTCAGGTTAGGCACTGCCAGCTTCTCGCTTACCACGCCACCAAAACTGTCCAGGAGCACTGATGCATCGCAACCCTAATCCTCAAGAATTAATACAAGCTGTTAGCATATAGGAAAGACGCAGATGGAAAAAGAAAATACTAGTTACTTAACCCGCGAAAAGTTAAAAGGACTGCAGATGCATTGATGAAGATCTCTAATGTCAATTTATGGAACATGTTTCTAGTTGCTGTGTAGATGGTAACGTTCAAGTACTGCGACTTCAGGAATCAATAGGATACTGTAATCATTCACATTGTTGCCAGAGAAAGAGAGAGGGAGAGAGGTGTTCCTCTAACCATGACGAAACAGTCGTGAAAATGGAGACGTAGCAGAGAGGCCGCCATCCGAGGATCTCTATACACCGCACGCTCGACGCTATGCCGCACGATTTCTTCCAGCAGAGGGCACTTCTCTTGGTAGTACCCAAGAGCGAGACCTCCATCGCCATTGGAAGTGCCCACTCCATACAAACTCAAGAGCAGCAACACGCTCAAGAACGCCCCCATAACAACTGATCTCGTTGGATGAAGAACGAAACGAATGCGACCTCTCAAAAACAAAGTCAAAACTCGACGGCTCCTGAGAGATTCTGTGACGGGAAGGGAATGTGACAGAAGGATCCTATAGCCATGGGAGGTACGGAGCTCTGCCAACGGTGACAACGATGTTTTCATGCGGGTTCAAACCAACGCCATCTTAAAGCAATTCCCCTGGAGACCTTAATCAAAGTTTGATGCAACCGAATCCACCTAATTAGTCTTCCTCCTTTTTTTTAATGATTTTACTCCCTGAGACGCTGGCCTTATACTAGAAAATGTCCTTGCTGAGGTCCTGGATTATGAATCAGTCCATTGTATCTTAACTAAGAAAGCTGCTTTGCCATCTTCAGGTCACGCCTAAATGCTTGTAGTTATCGCTGGGGATGATGAAACTCCATATACGATGATAAAACAATGGGTCGTCAGCCCATCAGGTTGCTGGCCAGCAATTGCAACTCCTGTTCAAGGGAATAATTATCCAACAACCCTCAACGTGTTATACAGAAACTGATTCATTCATAAGATTTTCAATTGTACTAATTCAGTCTTAAATTTTTTGACGATTTATCAATTTCATACTATACCTTTTAAAAATTTGTCAACATTATCTCTAAATCTATTGTTTGAATATGCCTAGACTGATTACACTAATATATAGTCAAAAAGTATAATACTAAATTGACATATTATCAAAAAATTTAAGATAAAACTAACATTTTGTCAAAAGTTTCAAGTACTAAATTGACATTAATTAAAAGATTTAAAACCGTATCAATTTAAAACTCTTTGGACTATTTCCTCCGATTTAAGGTCCATCCTTTCTAGCTAACTTGACCACATTAAGGTGGATTAAAATCTCACTTGTGTGACATGAAATACATTCGTTTCATTTGTAGTTTCGCCAATGCAGTCTGGTCCCCGAGCTCGGTTAAAGATCTCAGGTATCCAAACTAAGGGTACCAAAATGGACAAGCTACAATTACGAAGAGTATATGATATGACAAACTTGTCTTATTTTCCCCTTTTTTGGGGCGATTAAATTAAAAAAGTTATCTTCTTGCACAGTAGTCTTCAATTGAAAAAACAAAACAAAAATGAGATTAAGTACAAAAAATTTGATTAAGCTCGTGAAATTTGCCAGGTCCACCGCAAGAAAACTGCTTTTGGAATACATATCCTACAAGCAACACATAGTTATGCACGAACAAAGGGGAAGAAGCTGAATACACAGAACAGAGAGAAAAGGATGCTAGACATTCTCAACAAAGAGAAAACTGCTACTCTTAGAGTTATGAAACTTGATGTGCGGTCGTACAGGGTTCAGCTCCAAAGAGAAACCCAAACCAATGCCCCATTGTGTCACATAATAGAGCAGCGGCGCCTTTCTTCCGTAGGCTGTGCTGGCGCTTGCTGGAATCTGTTCGAGTCGGTTGGATTGTATGTGAACTCCGCAGTATTCAGCCCATACTGGTCACGGCAGAAGTTTTACGAAAATGAACAAACATCAGAATTGGAGTAGGATACCAACATATATACAAAGAGAGAAGGGCCGCCAAATAGTACTTCAAGTCCATTAAATGCACATTGCCGGCTAGTGGTACTCAGGCTAGTATGCTATTGCATTCCCAATCTTCGATCAGTCAATCGATTCATTCATGCATATGATCTTCCTTGTACTATACGAGAAATTTGGGCCAACAGTATTTGTAATCTCACCCAATATAAGAGAACCCACCTTTTCCCTCATTCGTGTACTCCAAGCATCATTTCTGCTTGGCCGCTGATCCAGGGCACCGGCCACTGGAATGGCTGCAGCTGGCTGTGGCGGCGGCGGCGGACGGCTCACCAATGGCTGCCGGATCTGTTGCCGTGGGGCAAGATACTCATCATCACTGTCATACTCAGCAGGTCTGTTTGTGGCCCTAACCATCAAAGCCAAGAAGAAGACCAACGCCTGGAGTTCCATAAAATCATTATCTTAAGAGCTGAATGTGCAGTCCACTTAAACCCTTCTAAAAAAGTGTTCTATGTAGTAGTGTGTTCCCTACACATACCTCCAATACCACCATCCCAAGAGCCACCCATCTGATTATGGACCAGTGCTCTTTCAGAAAATCATATATCATGTCAAAGTCTCCGGTATTATCAGTAGGTAAATCCTAAAAATATGTAATCCAATTATTAAAAGAGGAAGCTAACATTATCCATCAATGAACTACAGAAATCACAAACAATATAAAACCTACATCTTCCCAGCTTTTGTCAAAGTATATAAACGCAGCACACCCCAGCTCCACCAAGATCAACAAAATTACCAAGACGGAGTACTGCACCACTTAAGGAAACAACTGAAGTAAAAAATAAAAGCCAACTGGGAAAAACACAGTAAAGGCCCAGTCCTAACAATAAAGGCATAATGATATGGTAAATTATGCTGTGGACTACCATCATCTCATAGTATCTAACTTTAGCTTTCTCCCTGCCAAGAATTCATAAGCTCATTTCCAATGCTAAGAAATGTTTCAAATCAAGAAGACTCAATGAGAATGAGGATACGCAAGTCAAACAGCATCCATTCCTAGTTACAGTTCCGATACATCCAAAGCAAGATATGATGAAAAGGACCACTCCAACACCGATAAACAACAATATGAACCTGCATCAATGTGTTAACAAACAGCAAAAGAAAAATGATTAGAGGATAGAATCATTAGGCTATTCCACAAGGTGACATGTGCAAAATCAAGCTCATCTTAAACAAGATACTTCAGTAAAGAGTAGTATATGAACAATGAAGCAGGACGATCGCCCACTGTCAATATTTTCTTCAACTACGTAAAGATAGACTACATCAAAGGAGACAAAAACAATTTGCAGAAACCAACCAAAATGTCCACCAGGGCTTGGCTAAGAGAAAAGAGAGGTTCCATAAAGATATGCAAAATAGCAAAAAACTAGAAGCCGCCAACTCAAGATAAAATTTTGAACTAGGCTGAAGCGTGATAAATTTTGGAAGTTATGGTCTCGGCACGAAAAAAAAGAAAACCATCACAAGTACAAGATATGCATATGCGTTAGGCAAGATGATCTATTCAGGTACTATTCCCATTGGACTTGAGCTTCCAACCAATGACTGCTGCTTACAACCATTTGCAGAAACATCATTAAGTATCACAGCTGCAGTTTGCATCATTCTACTCCAATAAAAGTTCTACAAGGCCATTACTCAGAAGTCACTTTAGGCAACGAGCTAGTTTTGCATTATGTATAAATAACAACCTCAGTACTATCTGTTACAGATATAGCCAAAGAGCTCCAATTGCAATGTCCAATTTAACTACTAAACTCAACCGAACATGTTTCATGTTCTGTCACTATACTGACTAATCCAATCTTAGCCACCCATGACAGTTGAGAAGGCAATGAGAAAAGAGCTACCAAAGGCAGATTGCAGAAGCCAGTTTAGGTTTTAAATGGCCAGCCATTTCTATTATCACTCTTACAATCAATTTATCCCACGAGTTTTGTCATAAGTGTCTATACCTCCTATGAACCTAGATGTTAAGATTCGCACCAAAATTGATTATTATAAGGCTTAGCACTTGACTGCGTGCACAGATTTTCCATGCATACAAAGCAGACCTTTCACGAAATTTCACATTGAGTAGTTGAGCTATGTATATGAGGTCCACCAACCTCCTGAAGGAAAGAGTAAACAAGCTGCATGTTGATGCAGATCTGGTTATATTCATCAGCAGGATGTTGTTTGGCTGCAGATGATATGACTTGAAACCAAAACAGTCATCCCAAATTTCTTCAGCCAAATCTCGTAGAATATTTTTCTTTTACCCATGAAGCAGCACTACAACATTTCCACTAGGATTCTTTCACTTATAAGGCTTTCGTTCTTATTCTCTTTTCAAATCTCAATGGGCCACTGCAGCATCATTATCTAGTGGATGACAAGCAATATTTTTACACAGGTAGAGTATGAATTGTAGGATTCTCCAATTTTTTTACGGTAGTCTCCTTTCTCGGTGACGGCGACAAAAGGAAAAGTGGTAGGAAAGAAAACAGCAAAACATGCCCTGAAACTGCAAAAAGGCTGCTACATGTAGCATTGATGACTGCCAGTCCTCCTTAATCACGAGTGAGGACCAGTTCTTCTAATGATCAAAAGAACAACAAATTTACTAGCGGTTCTTTGGCCTTCATAAATGGGCTAAAAAATGGAAATCTCGAGCCAAAAGATAATATATAGCAAAGGATGTGACTGCTGCAGGGCAGAAAGAAAACGTCTAATGCCAACCAAACCGACACAAAAAATGTGGAACTTGAGTTTTCATTCCTCTGCATCCCCACGAGCCAAGCAGCATAGGACTTCAATGTGAATTATAAGATATCTAATCTGGCGAAGCCAGAGATGAACAGCATCTGCTTTGTAAAGAAATCAACATGCTTACCAAGCTTTCGGCAGAGTATCCCAAAAACTGGCCGAGAGAGAGACCGTCACGAGCAAGGGACGGCCAAGCTGTACCGACCCCTCATCAGCATCGACGAGCGAGTAACCGACGGTGTCACTAGAAGATCTTTCGTACTCGACAAACAAGTAGATCCCATAGCCCACCATCGCCAGACCAGTAAGTGTGAACAAGAAATTCAAGAGCTTCAGTATGCACTCCAAGCACCCTCGGCACGACATCTCCAAACAACTGCCCTTCGATCAATCAGAATGCAGGAAGCAAATCAATATTCAACCAAAGAACAAGGAAACCAACTCCCCTAAGCTAGTGCCTAGAATGCATGTCACCGAAGCTCAGACTCAACATCACCTTCTCTCTGCCTACACTTCCTCATCTCAAATGAATTCAACAACGCAAAAATCATGCCCTCTTTTTCTTTTTCCCTTCGCGGGCTCAACCTGAATATGCCGTGCATGCGAATTACAAGCACCCGAATCGTCGATGCAACGATAAAAATCAACTGGCACAAAGAGGGCAGCAACACCCGCCGCGGAGAGAATCTACTGATACTCCACCGCTGACCAAGTGTTCAAGGATTAAGAAGAGGCATGAAACCAAACAATTTCACGGTAAGAAAATGATTGCAGCGTTACCTGCTGGCAAGCCCTTTTCGGGTTTCCCTCGGATTCTGAAATCTCAAGGAGAGAGAGAGAGAGAGAGAGATAAACAAGAACAAGAACAACGAGAAGTGATGAAAAGTCGAAAACTTTTCAAGACGAGCACAAAACCAGAGACGAAAACGAAAATAACAAAAAAAAAAAAATATTTTTAGATTGATTTGCCATTTTGCAAGTCCAACGCGTGTACAAGCCACGTGGCGGCCCGCCAACGGTCGCGAGATTATTTTCTGGTTTATTTATTAAACCAAATCCCTTTCTTTTTCTCCCTTTTCCCTTCGGTGAAAACATAGGTTGGTGTCTGATACCGAATAAATTCCTTAAAAAATACGACCGGTCGGTCCCTAACAATGATAAAATATTCCCATTTCGCCTCCCGATTTTCGATCTTACGTGGCACGCGATTAGAAAAAAAAAATCATAAAAGTCAAACATGCGACTTTGATTCGAGGGCCTAATCCAGATTAGTGCTTTTGTGCTGATTATTAAAAAAAATGTTCAATGTGCAGTCAGGCGGTGCGTCAACGTTGGATAACGATAAGATGTTTTTAATTTTAATTTCTTTCTCTCCGTCTTTACGCGATTTAATCTAAATTGGACGGCTGGAAAAAATGTAAAACAAAGAAAAATTCTATGAACGATTTTTAAATCACGTCATTTGTCGTAAAGATAGGTGATCCGAATCGAAAGGATAAAAAAAGATTGGAGATTAAAATTCAGAAGGCCCAGGGCGAGGGAATGCGACAACAGTAGCTCAGGACAGGATATCAGCCTACCATAAACCAACAACTTCAGATCACGTCCGAATCCTATCATGAACTTTTTTATATTCATAAAAAAACTTTTAACTTTAAGTTAAGTCCTAATTTTATCCTAATTTTTTGGGTCTTGTACAAAAAAAAAAAACCTCATCTTTAAATCAAGAAGTAATTCTATGCCAAACCCTTTTTACATTAGAAAAATATAACAGCTTTAGATCCAAATTCGATTTCATTATAATTTATTCGTCTCATCAAACATAATCAATTTTTACTAGAAGTCCTAAATCTGCTCTTCCTTAGCCCTCCATCAAAATCGACCTTAATAATTTTACGTTTAGATGCGTTCGAAAAGCTCACGCTCGGACACTCGAGTAGCTTGTGTTTTAGAGTTTTCCATCTCTCGATTATCAATTAGAGTTTTGTATTCAAATGAAATTTTATAGTTTTTATGAGAATTTAAAGAGTAAATTAAGACGAGACCTAAACTTGAGGATTTTTCATAAGATTAAAACAAAATCTAGCATATAATTCGGATAAGACTCAAAATTGAGGGGTTTTTATGGGATGAATAAATTATTATAAAATTGAGACTAGACCTAAAATTTGATGATTTTTACGAGACAAAAGCTTAAAGCTTAAGAAAGCTTAAGATTTTTTAGTGTATGACGATAGTGAATTTGTATAACCATCACCTTCCAATTGTAATGCAATTGTAAGGTGATAAAACATATCATGTCTTGCCAATTAATCTAGATCATACCTTGTTCGACAATGTTTGACATTGGAGATTTTCGACAAGGCGATGCTAGAACATGATCGTGCCCGGTTTGGTCTTTGGAATAAGCATTCCGGACGCGCAGCTGACCCGAGGACCGGAGCTCGGTTTGGACTTTAGAATTCGCCGGAAAGAACGACATGGTTCTCCGGTTCTCATAAGTTCAAATGAAACTCAGAACCTTAGAGCAAGCTGAGAAGTGAATTCGATTACGAGCAGCAGCACAAC
The DNA here is from genome assembly GCA_030064385.1 of Melaleuca quinquenervia. Classification (NCBI taxonomy): domain Eukaryota; kingdom Viridiplantae; phylum Streptophyta; class Magnoliopsida; order Myrtales; family Myrtaceae; genus Melaleuca; species Melaleuca quinquenervia. The sequence goes on along the minus strand of CM057721.1, from coordinate 14,941,577 downwards.
GGCTGATCGTGGAACTTTCATTATGATCAATACACGGGCTCGGCGAAATCCAGGTGACAGATAAATTATTCCGGCCATGTGGAAGCTATCTCTTGGGTTTCCCCTTGCAAATCCTCCTAATAAACCCGAAGAGACAGTGCTAAACAGAATGAACTATGACAGAACCCTCGCACCACCATATAATAGAAACTTGCATTCCTACTAATGGCACTGCTCAAATCCGAAGGGGGAGCTTGACTTCCGTCGGCACCCGGGAAAAGAATGTGAGACCTTTACATGTTGCTGGACGTGCTGTTGCCGCTGCTGCCGACCCAATACTGTTTGACCCCGACCAATATCTTCTCGGGCACAAGTGGACCATCCTCATGATCCACCAATTTGATATCCCACCTCATTCCTCCTGCAATCTTCCTGACCTCGTTCATCACATCGACTTCGTCCCGCAGGATGATCGCGCCTTCGGGCCGCAGTATGCGATCCATCTCAAGAAGTATGTCCTCGAACTTGCACCTGGCAATATTTAAGGGTGACATTGGGGGACAGCGGTGCAAAAACATTTGCAGCAGATGAAACTAATCGACTTAAGGTTAAATAGTGCGGATGTCACATCCACAGAAGAAAACGAGAAAGAAATGACTCAAGCTTGACGGAACTTTTAGGCATACACTAGCTGGAATAAGTCGGACTATTTGATAGCAAGATGCAAACTGAATCTTAATTGAGGACCACTCAGTTTTGTGATCTGGTAATTAAGGTTTTGTATTGCGCTGTAGGAGTTTCAATGCTAAGCTTGAAGAATAAAGTCCCTGTCCTAGTCGAACGCTAGCAGGTAAACACCATGAAAGTCGGTCTCCATAACTACAAATAAGATAAACCGACCAGAACTGTTTTTACCTACAGAAGTTCCTAAACTCGAACCACAGGATAAATAATGGGGAGCAGAAGGAGAAGACTTACTTGCCCTTGTACAAGTGAAAAAGTCCACTGGCATGAATTAGATCATACGTCCTCGGGTAAGTAGAGAATCCTTCACACCTGAATCCATATGAAAGTTCATCTCAAATTTGATAAAATGGTACTTGCGGGCATAGCAGTGCTACTTATGAGTTTTGTGTTTCAGTTAATCTTTAACGAGATGAAAGAACTTTTGCATAAAGAAACCAAACGAGTTTGTCCATGGGATTTGATCAGAGTAAGATCCAACAGGTCTTTGCACTAAATACTCACCAATCATGGTAAATGCCTGTCAGACCCCTCTCGTAGATGACACCTAGGGTGTTTTTAGCAATGTTTGGCACAACATTCATAACCCATAATTTTGGTGATTCGAGTGCTGCTGCAAATCCACCGAGGCCTGCATTCATGTCCATAATGTTGCGATATCTCGTGGAACCAATCAATTTATTGAGCCGCTTATAGCTACTGACATGCATTCTCCAGATCTTGTTGTCCTCATTGTACAGGTTAGCTGTGACTCCTGGCACAGACCCTTTAGCTATTCGAGGTGGGACGGCATTAAGCCTGGCCGGGAACTTCTTCAACTCCCCTCCTGCCACTTCTCTTGAACTTGCTACCTTAGGGAAAGGAGTGACGCATGACTCCATTTTCTCATACCTGATGTGCACCAAAATTACACGATAAGACTATAAAGATCAGAATGGCTAGAAGTTTGGACATGCTGAAAACAAAGTCCCCAATAGGGGTTAAAAACCTAACATATACTCTTCTAAACGTACCCCACCACCATAACAATCTGCTGAACCATTCACGTTGTGATTAACTTGTCAAATTGCTTCTAAATATTGAGTGCTTTAACAAAAGTAACATGATTTGAGCTGTCCAAAGAATCTCTCTCTCACGTGTGCTTGTGCACCCCTAAAGGTTGACTGATTATAAGATTTACAGGACATGCATAGAAGACTAACCAGACATCATCGGTGTCTTTAGATTGGCATATAGGGGCAGATTTTCTTTGGCAAGATCGGTCATTTACTTTTTTCTTCCAGATGGCGAGGTCTCCTTTCTCGTACTTCTTTTCCCAGCACAGTTGTTCGGCCAGCTCTTCTATCCTTCTTTGCTCTGCCTGAAGCTCCTTCTTAGAGCGCTTCCATGTCTGATAGTACATCTTCCAATTTATAGGAGGGCCAGACAAGATCCAGTATCCACCGGGCCTGAGGACCCTATCGACTTCCATTAGATATGTGCCCTCTATCATGTAGAAAATGTCATAAAATTGGTAACTGATTGAAAAGAATTGTCAGAAAAGTTTATGTTCATTTCAAGCTTCCTTGAGGCAAAATTTGACTGGCAATTGATTCTTATGTAAAAAGCAGCAATAAAGCTCATACAACACAGCCTGGTACTATTGCAACACACACAACATATATCATATTCTTAACAGACCAATTATTTGGAAAAAAATGTGAGCAAACATAAGTGGACAATGACCCAATATGACACTATGCTTTTCCATGAGGGTAATGCTCACACTTACCATTGGCAGTCCATGGAATTAAGCAACGAGAGCACTGAGCCATGTCGAAGGCTCTTGATGGGTATGGAAGACGTATAGTTCCAAGGACACCAATAACAGCAGGCACTCCTCTCTCCAATGCAAACTGCACCTGCGCTTCGTGGTTGTCTCTTGGTGCAAAAGACATGGCCAATACATTTCTTTTGAGCAGGTAGGCACCCCAGCTTGCCACCTGCATTAAATTCCCTCTCAATGATAGAGCACTGAAGCTAGAGTAGCAGAACTTGTACAGATGTAGGCGGATAGAACAAAGACGGTGCAGAGGAAAAAAGAGATATATTAAGTTGTCCATAACAAATTAAGTTGCATGAGACACCCCAGACAAGCCCTCACAACCGAAGCTAAGAACCAAAGTCACGAAACTTACTCCGCAACCAGTGTCGAGAGCTGTCCGCACAGAACCATCAGCTATTGGTATCACTGAAGCGAGTTCATCAATATATGCATCTGCTCCCTGAGGAAACATTGTACCGCCACCCGGAAACTTAAACACATCACCCTTGAACTGCACCCAGTTCTGTACAGCCTTTTCAACCGTCAAGTGTTTGTAAGGCACATTAGCATAGTAGGCATAGTCACGGCTTTTTGGCCAGGGAAATGGAGTCTTATAACCTTTAGGAGCAGGGACAAGACAGCGCAATTTTTCATCATCTGGAGGACAATGTCTTTCCCTGTATATCATATTCTCTCTAGGGAACATCATCGCCCTATCCTGTTCTTGACAAGGAGTATAATCAGTATATTTAACATCACAAGGCTCAAACATTTCAATCTTTTGCTCAGGAGGTTCAGTGATCTCAACATCATTGTGATGCGTCTCAAAGTTCAGGTTTGTGAAGACATTGCAATCAGTATGCTTAGTTATTTCAAGAGCTATGCTATCTCCTTTACCGAAGCCACTCTTTTGCCATGTTCCCAACAAGTAGAAACAACAACACAAACTGAGGGCAACAAAGATGGACACTGGTTTTCGTGTTCTGGTGCCTGAGAGATTATTCTTGATTGCCATTCTGTTCAAGCAGTAGTCCACAGCTCACTGTACAAGGAAAGCAGAGTTGAAGAAATTATTACTAAGCACATAACAGAAAGAAAAGAAGATCAAAGGTGTGCATTCTTGAACCCACATCTGCAGTATTAGGCATAATCAAGATAATTCAACTTGCTTGAGCTTGCATGCAAAGCAGAAAATTAACCTTGCCAAAAAGATATAGATGCCAAGCATTAAGGGGGCAAGCAGAATGGCGTGAGTACTGCAAACAACCAATACTCTTCGTATTTTTAGTCATTTCTATTAAAGAAGAAAAGACCTACTGGAAACGATTAAATAGTCGTGGCTTTAACATTGAAATGAAGCTCGGGGAACTCGTAGCTGGGGGCAGGTGGGTAAGGATTAAAACCATGGGTACTAAATGCAAAAATTGTGAGAGAATTGGAGTCATCAAAAAAAGAGAAGTTGTTTCGCTTATTATATGTGGCCATGCCTAAACTTTAAACTAGCCAGGACCGTGGCCAACCACCTCTATCAACATATTCAGTGCATCACACAAACTGTCCAAATACCCATCTTGGTAAAACAGGATATACCATTCCATGAGCACTATTGCTTATAAACTGTACCAACTGGTGGAAATTTCCAGAGCATCCATCGTTCTCAAACAAGTTTAGTTAAATCTTAGATCTCAAATCTTGAGAAGAACCAATGATTTCTCATAGATTTCGATTAGATACTGAGGCATACCAGAGTTCAGGTGATTTGTAAGTCCAAGCACTCGCATGGACTGAACCAACACCTTTAAAAACATACACTAAGTTGCTTTGCTTCACATGTGTGTTCATGATCTACAGTTGGACCGTCTGATCCGTAAAATTCACATAAATGGAGATTCTTTCAAGATCTAATCATCAGAAACATATATAAATCAGGTACGCCAAGACCGGCACGACACTACCGGGTATGAAATGATTGAAATGCAACAAGCATTCTCTTGGAAGAAGTATGGAAATCCTTTTCTCCAGTGCACAGAACTCAACTCCATTGAAATTGCAAAGAAGAAGAATGAACATTTCTTTATGCAACCCTTCGCAAAGCACACAATCCTGAAGAGGATTACAACATAAAAGCAAGAACAAGAACATCGAAAAGGAGCCAACTTTCAAGAATAAACGCGTGGTCGAACTGAAGGGACAAGAGAACTCATCACTCCACCCAACTGGAAGAGCAGACAAACCCACAAGATGCAGGGAAAGATACCCCATCTCGAAAAAGGAAGCCAAAGAAGACAACAAGGATCAGTCAGCGAATCTCCACACTCTAACACGACGTTTCTATGAAAAGAATTACGAAGCGGGTACCTTGTAGCCACCTGGTTCAAGCATAAGCAAGTGAAGTGAGCGTTCCCCTGTTGTCAAGCTCTAGATCTCCGTGAGAATGCGAGAGTGCTAAGCAACTAGTGAGGGAGTGAGCTGGAGAGCGACAGGGACGGTGTGGAAAGGAGGAAGAATCATTAAGAGCCACGAGCGACGGTGCGAACCATGTAGTACTTCTATAGAGAAAAGGTCAAATTTTTAATAAATGGAGATGGACGTGGATTTGATGGGTAGATTTGAAATTTTAACAACCTGGGAATACGAAGCTGGGTGATAAGATTTGAGACCGACCCAAGACTGTTCTGAGTTATCTGCTGATGAAGATGATAAGCAAAAGACTGATTTATTCCATTTTGTTTACTTATCTTTTGTGTGAAAGAGAGGACAAAATCCAGTGCATTGAGAACTAACAAACAGATCTTGCGCTTGGCACTTGGGAATAGTCTAGTCAATTTACTTTCCTTTTATCCTTTCCCAAGCCAAAGTTCAACGAGTCTGGTGACCGGATTTGAGATTCTCGCACGGCAACGAACGAATCTGAAACTCATTCATTCCAAATTCGAATCAACATAATCTCCATGCTCTAGGATTAATAAGCAAAACTCCGCGACGATCGGAGTCAAACGACATTTGGAAATGGGCGGTGCCCATCCCCCTCCCCAGAGCTTTTTCATGGCGAGGCAAGATGGTCATGGAAGAGCAGAAGGACCACGGACCATTGAAGCCGTATTCAGATCACGAGCTTCTCTTTCCACTACGGTCGCTCTCCTTTCTGGGTTTGTCAAGTGACGAATCATAGATCATGGCTGGCGATAGCAGATGGGCAAAAATCTCCGTTCCCATCATCTGCCGACACTTTCCTGCCTCTTCTCCATCAGCCCGTCCCATCCTGCCCCACCCACAATTCTTGCCTCATTCTTCACTTCGCCGACACTCGTTTTTCTTTTCCTTTCTTTTTTTTTTCTGTCTTTCCGGTCGCCGGGACATCCTGCTCGTATTCATCGAGCACGGTGGTCCTCGGATCTCGCGCTCGCATTTGGGGAGAGAATGCGCGAGCTCAGTGGGTGGGACCGAGGCCCCGGAGCCAGTTGCGGGCGGTAGATTTCTTGATGTTTTTTTGTCAGGGATGGACAGTCCCTCTGATATCTGCCCAGTCACAGCCCACTAAGAGAATGGGCTGGCCAGCCAGTCTGGCCCACTAAGAAATTGGGGCTGAGCAGGCCCGCTGGCCCGCTGAGAATATAGGCCGAACTGGCCCGACCCGTTTGAAATCCCCAAGCAAAGTATGAGTACGTATGTGCGCTCCGGAAATTATCTAAGATTACGATTAGGAGTCAAAATAGGATAGAATGTATTCTTTATAAGGTCTTATGTTTGGTTCTTTGAAATGATCCTATCTTATGTTTGGTTCTCCCCCGATGTTGGATATTGTCAAACATATAAACCCCGGATAAAAATATTCGCTAAAGAAATGGGATAAAAGTGTTTATATGAATTCTAATTTTCATTGTATAAAAGATATCATTATCAATGAACAAACTTCTCAACTTGAAAAAATATATATAATTTAATTTTAAAAATAAGTAAGTAAAAATGAAGTTGAAAAGCTGCAAATAATTATATTTTTTTCTCTCTTTTATTATATATAATATCCTTTGATTGATCTTTGTCATAAACTATTTGCATTTTTCATTATATCAAACCCATGGCTCGAAAATGCTACAGTGAACTAGTTTTCACTATAAGATGTCGATCGTACAATCGTTATGAATTGATTGATAGGGATTATTTCATTTTCTTCATTTGTAATTTATGTAGCCATGAATCATAAAAAAATTCTTACCATTTTTGTTTGTATATTTTCAAGTTCATTTACATTGATACACCATTTATGTCAAATAATGGATATAATGTAGTGAAATTCTTGAATTTTATATTATATCATGTTCAATTCTATCTTAACTATAAATTCAAATGACCAAACACAATGTAAGAGAATGAGCCGTTGATTGGAATGTGACAATGACAAGTTCCATTTTATATTCATAATTTCTTCCATTCACAATAACTCATAGAGATGCATTCGTTGCTTATGAATTCAATATTATATGAAAAATTTTACTATTTTCATCTTTATAAATTCACATTCTTTATCCACATCTTCCTCCGATATCACCTCTATCGGTTGAATTACTCAGCACGTCCACGCAAGCGTCTCCATTGACATTTTCTTGTGGCCATATCAATTGAATTCGATTCGATTCAATGTTGAAAAGCCTATATTATGGTATTTGTAAACATAGAAAAACTTAATTAGAACTGCCGAAATTGTAGAAGTTCATGTACAAAAATAATAATTTTTTCAACATTATAGGTGCATATATGATGATACCATCTATGTACACTCAAGTGAAAATTTCGATGCACTCCTAATTATTTTTTCGAAGAATCTATTCATTTCCTAACTATGAGCAATGAGCAATAAGCCTCCCATTATTCCCTGTGAACTCGAAGGCAGGTGAGGGAGAAGAGACACCGCCACCTCTCTCTCTCTCTCTCTCTGCTGGCTCGGACGCCATGGACGAAGACCAGAAATCCATCCTCTTCAAGACGTCCTCTCGCTTCCCCATCCCTCCAGGTCGCCATTTTCCCCCCTCCATTCTTCCCTTCGATTCTGATCCGCCGGCCTCGTTGGGGCTCCGGGCGCTGACTCTTTTGGCTTCGTCTTCCTCGCAGGAGTGGCGTTCTCGTACGGTACGGCCGGATTCAGAGCCGACGCGCTGGTCCTCGAGTCGACGGTCTACCGGGCCGGCATCTTGGCCGCCCTGAGGTCGCTCAAGACCCGTTCCGTGACCGGCCTCGTGATCACCGCCTCCCACAACAAGGTCTCCGACAACGGCGTCAAAATCGCCGATCCGAGCGGCGGCATGCTGACGCAGGCGTGGGAGCCCTTCGCTGACGCTCTTGCCAATGCCGCTGACTCCGATTGTCTCCTCCAGGTCTCTCTCTCTCTCTCTCTCTCTCTCAAGCGTGCTTGTAACATGTGTATGTTTCACGATCCCTGTGAATTTATCGAAAGGATCGTAGTGAGTGGATGAAGAGAAAGAATAATCTTAAGCTTCATTTTCTGCGATCAAGAAAAGAAATTGAGTTATTCAAAAGATAACTCTTCAGGTCATGTTGCATCGAGAAAAGTTCTCGACCGTTTGCTGCGTTTTCTGTTTGTGAACAGCTGATAATCGAATTTACAAAGAAGGAGAGCATCTTGATTGATGGAAATTGCCGAGCGGAGGTTTTGTTGGGGAGAGATACGAGGCCTAGTGGAGAATCTCTTCTTGAAGCTGCTAAACAGGTGAAGTATTGCCGTCAAAGATCATATTTTTCTCATTAACTTTGCACAAATGTTATTTGGATCCCCAAATACTGTTGCTTTTCGTGGTCTGAAATTGTAGAATCGACTTTGTGTTTTTTTATTACTTCCAGGGAATTAATTCAATTGTCGGATCAGTTGCCATTGACATGGGTATCCTTACCACACCACAATTGCATTGGATGGTTCGTGCTAGGAATAAAGGCATGAAAGCATCGGAACGAGATTATTTTGAGCAGCTCTCAAGCTCTTTCAGGTATGTCTGTATTTGAGATTCCTCTACCGTGAAATTGTAGTAACACGACACCAGTTGGCCCTTCTCATGATTGTGGTGGCTTAGGTGCTTGATGAATTTGGTCCCTGGTGAATGCAAGGTTTCAGGGACAGACAATAAACTGGTTGTGGATGGTGCAAATGGGGTGGGTGGAGAAAAACTTGAATGTTTCATGAAGATGTTGGATGGTTTAGTTATTGAGCTTCGAAATACTGGAAAAGGGGGAGGTATTTTAAATGAAGGAGTTGGTGCAGATTATGTTCAGAAGGAGAAGGTTTTACCTCAAGAATTTGGCTCAAATGATGTTGGAATGAGGTAAGCCGTCGTTGCTTGCTGCCTATGACTTTATCAATAAGCTTTGTCCTTCATATTTACACGCCAATGATCAATATCCTTCTGAAAGATTTCAAGCACAATAACCTGTCTACAGCTCACTAGACAAAAGGCAATGCAGTTACATTGCATCTTGTGGGGACAATAACTCTCGACCTATATGAATAATTGGTCTCTACTGGGTTGTTTTGAACTGTGTTTAATTTACATAATCACTAAAATTAACTTTTGGCTCAATGAATGAAAAAATGGTTGGCATTGTTTTAGTGAAGGAAAATTGATTGGAAGTTCCATCCTATTCAGTCCTTTCATTTTGAGTTTGAAATAGTCGTTTAAGAATTGAAAGCCTGTCCTGGTGGGACAGCGAAGTAGAGACCTATGAGGCTCAGGTCCTACAGCGGAAGTTGGTTGCTTTATCATATAATTTAGGATCGCTAATTTTGATTGGATGGTGCAACTCTGTTTCTGCAGGCCAGACATGAGTATTTAACAATTCACATCTTTTCTTTGCTGAAAATGGAACTTCATTCAGGGCAGCTTTTATTTTGGTTTTGCTTGCAGCATTTTTGAGGAAGCCCTATCGAGAAGATCTTTGTGTAATCATGTGCATTGGAAAATTGCTGAGTAGAAGTTTTATTTTTTGGATGTCTTTCTTTAATTGGATGGACCTTTGGCAATGGCTTAATCTTTCTTTGTTTTAGCCATGGTAACAGCTCTATGGGTTGGATTATGTTAAAGCAGGATTTTCTGACCTAGAGTTAATCTCTTTACATAGTGAAACTGTCTGTCTATTTTCCCTTCATAAAATAAGTTCAAATCTGCATGAGAATCGTGAATATGTTCAACATTCATTCTGATGGTTTAGTTTGATGACTTTAATTTTTGATGAGTAGCTTTAATTTATTGATTGAATTGGCACTGACTGCTTAAATGTGTCTAGCCTTTCAGGTGTGCTAGTTTGGATGGAGATGCTGATCGGCTCGTATATTTTATAGTGCCATCCGTGAGCAGCAACAACATCGTGCTTGTAGATGGGGACAAAATATTATCCTTATTTGCATTATTTATCAAAGAGCAGCTAGGTATACTCTACAAGGGGGTGGATAAAAATAGCACTTATCAAGCTCGTCTTGGAGTCGTACAGACAGCTTATGCCAATGGCGCATCAACAGACTATCTGAAGGAGTTGGGTCTAGAGGTTGTGTTAACCGCGACAGGCGTTAAGTTTTTGCATGAGAGAGCTGCAGAATATGATATTGGCATCTATTTTGAGGCAAATGGACATGGCACCATTTTGTTCTCAGATAGCTTTCTCTGTTGGTTGGAGAAGAGACATAATGAGCTTTCTTCAATGTCTGAAGGTATTCATTATGTGGCATCTATTTTTGGCAGTAATGGTGCCAAATTGTCATTGAAACTCATTTGAAGTTGTATTTTTCAGGTTCAGAGCAGCAAAAAGCTGCACTGAGGCTGCTTGCTGTCAGTAAGCTTGTCAATCAAGCAGTAGGAGATGCTTTCAGTGGGTTGCTGCTAGCTGAAGCCATCTTGCAAAGTTTCAGCTGGTCGATCAACCAATGGAGTGAACTTTATCAGGATCTACCTAGCAGACAGCTCAAGGTCAGTTTCTCTGATCAAGTTTTGTGTAATGTTTTGCAGTTGGGACCTTCATGTTTTCCTCTCTCACTTCTTTTCAAAACTCATCAGATAATCAATGTCATGGTACTCTTGAGATAAAATCAAATGGGTGAATCTTCTTTCCTTAATTCTTTTTTTTAGCACTTTATTCCTGTTTCAGGAATCATACTATTTCATTGCAGTTCATGCCTTCATGGTAACTCGTGAAGTGCTTTTTATTTGTCATATGGGAATTGAGAGAGACACTTGTACAAATGTTTGCTTCTCCTTTTTTCTTTTGAGGTAAAGATGGTTTAAAATATCTCAGTTTGAAGTCTGTCCTTTTATTGATTTTACAAATCAGTTAGAAGAGTTGATCGTATCTTTTTGTTTAAAATGCATCCTCATTTTGATGTCATCTCATGTATTAGGTTACTAATGCTCTGCCTCTCTCTCTCTCTCTCTCTCTCTCTCTCTCTCTCTCTCTCTGCCTCTCTCTCTCTCTTTTTCTCCGTATGTGTGTGCATCAGGTCAAAGTTACAGATAGAACTGCAGTTGTCACAGCTAATGCAGAAACGGTAGTGGTGAAGCCCCCTGGCATTCAAGAAGCCATCAATACTGAAATTGGTACAGTAAAACGGTTCTTATTTTCGCTCGGCATGCTAGTGGTGTTGGTTCCACTGAATGTTTTTCACGTGTATCTTGGGCTTTATATTTGACAGGTTTGTTTAAAAAAAAAAGTGGAACACACACTTGCACTTGCAATGCACCCATGTTACGCTTGCCTAAAGATAGACGAAGAAGGAAGAAGGCAGACGTTGTGGCTTATCTGTCTGACCAGGGGAAAACAACTGTTACAAATTTTTGTGCATCTGCACTTGTTGTCTGTCTGATATTTTAAGAAATATGTCATCTGAATTAGGCATTTGAACCTTGAATTCTGGAGCTGACTCTTTGCTCACCCTTTTTCCTTTTCTGGGATTCTTCAATCGCTTTTCATTAGCCTAATGATGAGTTTCTGTTTCCCTTGTTCTTTGATGCAGCAAAATATCCCCGTGGCCGATCTTTCATACGCCCATCGGGCACTGAGGATGTTATCCGAGTATATGCGGAGGCCTCTACTCAGGAAGGAGCAGATAGTCTAGCTTATTCTGTAGCAAAGCTTGTGGAGCAGTTCCTCGGATAGCGCCTTTGTAACAAATTTTCCAGCGTTTAAGAGAATTAACGGGTCTCCTTCTGTGGTCAGTTACCGAAAATCGAGTCGCCAGTTCATGGCCATTCGACTATTCATGGGGGACTTTGTTATCGCTGATTGAAGTTTTCTTTCACCCTCCGCTTGGATTCGGCGACACTTTTGCTTTTCTATACAACGGAAGGGGATTTTTTTTTTTCTCCCAGAAGCATTTTTCTATTTGCAGATATGGGAGAAAAATGTGCTTGAAGTCGGGTCGTCAGATGATCAAACAATGTTTAACTAAGCTCTACGCGGAATGGCATGGAGTTTAGACATGTTTTGATGTAGCAGGTTCTGCAATTCCTTATTCAGAGAACAATCCAATTAGGTTAATACATTGCTCAATCATGTGATACTTTTGAGTACGTTCTCATTCATACCCAAAACAAAATCTGGCTGTCAAATTGTCGACCGTGCACAATCCGAAAAGGGAATTGCCAATGCGCTGGCCATTATGAAATTCTGGACCAACATCTAAACTCACGAGGAAATATTGTGTGGTCTGGGACCAGTGGTTCCGGCCACTTAGGAGGGGACACCTGGCTGGTGGGCTCCACGCGCTGTGAGAGAGCATGCGGGGTCCACTGGCCAGGTGGCACCCGTCCAGTGGTCCGGGACGCTAAAATTTTTTCCTAAACTGACGGTGCCTCTACGTCTTTGCTCAACATAGCAACACGTGAACACTCCACTTTCCGCTTCCCCGATAGACACATGACTCAGCAAGAAGACGGCACTCGAGTCCGCTCTGCTCATCATTTTCAGTCTTGCTCATCTCATCTTGTTAGCAATCACGAATCGATGCTCCTTTCATGGGGAATTGCTAAATGTCCGTGGATCGAATTGATGTGACTTTTCATTTGCAGATTTCTCGACCTTACCGGCTTGCAGAGATCATCGACCAACGACTTGGGTGTGAAGTAATGAACAGTGTACACTTTTGATGGTCATGTCTAAATTCTTCCCTGTGACGCTGATTGAAAGACGAGCTCATTATAGAATATGCACTCCTAATGCGTCTACTTTGGCATCATTTGCCTTGAAATTTCAAAGTGAATGCATCAAACCCAGTGCGCCAACTCCGCATCTAAGTTTGAAAACTCCCATCTCAACTCGGATAAACCATCGAAGCCCCAAAAGCAAAGAGAATATCCTCGGTATTTTTACAACTCTCCATGGAATATAATCATGCGAGCAGACTTTACCGGCAAGAAAGAGGAACCAAAACCGACAACCCACCCAACACGACTTGTCGTTTGAGGTTCCAAGAGGCGTGCTTCACATGCTTTCTCCTCCTACAACGACGGAGCACGCCGGTAGATAAGCGGCGCAGCTCGTGGATTGAGAATTATACTGTCCTCGAAGATGTGACTAGGGCCGGCGGATTAGACCCGACCCGTCTACACGACAGAGGAACTCGAATGCAAACACCCCACGAGTCGCCGAGTTTGTATACCCAAACGAATGAGCTACTTCTTTCAATTTCTATCTGGTAAGGTCCATGATGCTTCGATCCTGGACAAATTTAGAGAAAGATGCAAACATAACTACGATACGTGAATTATAAACAGGGGAGAGGAAAGCGAATGATCAACATGAGATCAACATGTTTTGGTGGGGAGAGGACAAAAACTGCGGCTGCCACTTTGGCCCGAAAGTCCAGGAAGACCAAGAACTTGGGGGAGAAAACCAAGTCTAGTTGGCATTCTGCGGAAAAGAGACAAAGTAGCTTTGCCAAGTTATATCAAGCATATATAAAGCAAAGAACCTATTCTTAGTCGCGACCATTTGTACCCACAGAACAAAAAAAAATATTTATTTTGAAGCCCCTGCAATTTTGAACCCCTCCCTCCTCCCCCCTCATTCAATTTTGCGTAAATTTCGAAAAAAAAAAAAAGGAGAGAAGAGACATTTTGTAGATTTTAGGTAATCAGATCTTCGTAACTGTTGTGTGCTTGGTTTGGCGCTAGCTAAGTTGGCCGATCGGTTCAAACAAGCCGGTCCTTACCGTTATGCTTTTCTATTTATTGTGTTCAATATGAACCGTATAAATTTTTCTCCCACTGCAAGGGTTAGGATAAGTTACTCGCCTTCTTTTTATCCTAATGTATTCACGTGTATTCTAATCAAGGTGTCTCACAGAACATCAAATAGGATCGGCATTTTATGAGGGCCGCATCAGACGAGCCCCGATAAAAGAGAAACCCGCATCAGGGATACATTAAGATGCTCGAATTCGGAGTGTAAAGCTTTCATAGTGGACCGAATACGATCCATTCGATCTTGGATTAGGAAATCGGTCGAGGCTGTCACCACATAACTGTTCAGCTCCAATTTTTGCTAAGCTTTGCGATCATTTCGTCCTTCAATTGAATAGCATTTGCTTTTTTTGCGGCCAATTCCACAAATTTCAAAAGCCCATGGGGGGACAGTGGAAATACGACGAAGTTCAGGGAGGCCCTCGACAGTTGGCAAAAAAATAGAAAATAAATTATAATTTTGTTAAAGTGGGAATTAAAAAAGAACCAGTCGCGTTCGCTTTTGTTTGATTCTGTGGTAGAGATTCCGTGCTCATTTTCCCTCCCTCGCGCTTCTATATATAATAACCCACCACCACCACCTCCCTTCCTCTTCATCTCTGCAAGCCAGATCAAATCCGCTCGCTGTAATCGCGGAGAGTTCTTCCCGATCCAATCTCGGTGGGCGCGAAGCACCAGGATGACGGTTCCATCCGCCGGAGTCTCGTCGGAGAGGTAAGCTCGCTTCCTCGGCCTGCTCCCTCGCTTTTCTTTTAACTAGAGCGGCCGTTCGTCGTCGTCGTCGCCGCTGCGGAAATAGATGTGTCGTGTTCGATTTGTTCGGGCGGCTTGGATCATGTGCAGTGAAAAGTCAGGCGTATATACGTATTCTGCTGTAATCATGCACGTTCGTGAATATTCTCTCCGAATGTCGGAGTCCGGTCGTGTGATTGGATTCGGTTGAAACGCGGTTCTTCCTCGGTTGGAGATTTGGAATCGTGTATTGACCTTGAAATGATCGAAGTCGTTCGCCTATTTTCTTGGAGATTCCGTTAGTGTTTCCGTCGTCGCATGTCCGATTTAACATCGTCGCACTGTCATTTTTTGTTCGAGTTCCTGTCAAGTCGGAGCTAGCATGTCTCGTGGATTCATCTTCAACGTAATGAAATTGGCGGATCACTCGTGTCGCCTGCTCATTGAAGCGATACTACTCATGGTTTCAGTCTCCACGTAGATGCGTGATTCACAGTCTCCTCTGATTGGTTGAGTATATTGTTCGGCATGCAATAGACCTACTACTCTTCCTTTTATTTTTCTGTTGCTGGTCGCCTAATCGTGAATTTTTGGTTTATCATTCACTGATGAAAGTCTTTACTAGTCAATAATAGCTACTTTGTAATTGGATGGACTAAGAAATTACTCGATTTTTTCCATCGAGATTTGAAGGATAATTGGGGATGTGTCCAATTTATGATCGCAGAAGCAACTCGTTGGTTTTTTGTTGCAGCACTCAGCGCATTTTCGACAAATCTTCCTCAATTAGACATGTAAATTTTCTGGTTGGCAATCTTTTCATATTCCTTTCTATTTTGACCCGAAGGAGCTATGTGGATAATATGGATAATTAATGCTAACTGAAACTTGGTTATTTAGCTACAATCGACGCAGTTTGTACAGAGTTAGAGAGACACTGGTGCTATACAGACTACAGAGTTAGTAGATGTTGTGTCTTCACACAATATAATAATCCTTTGCATTTCCTACTATGTTTTTGTAATTTGGTTCCATTTTCACAGCATCGCTTCTCTTGTTGGGCTTGCGCCACTTGAGGCCGTTCTGTTTGATGTTGATGGAACTCTCTGCGACTCGGATCCTCTCCACTACTATGCCTTCAGAGAGAAGCTCCAAGAGGTGGAGGTTTCATCCTTATTTATAACCATTCTGTTGTGCCTTGTTCCAAAATAATTTAATCCTTCAACTTGGAGTTTCGTGTTTCTGTTCATCGAGTCAAGTGACAGTGAATCATGGGCATCTCTCGATTGCAGATGCATGACGACATGCTTTTGATATCCATTATTTGATTGTCTTACGCATTCTTTCCGAAACAGATAGGTTTCAATGGTGGGGTTCCGATCACAGAGGATTTCTTTGCTAAGAATATATCTGGAAAGCATAATGAAGACATAGCTGAGCTCCTCTTCCCAGGTGATATTCCTCGAGGTGAAAAATTCATGGAGGACAAGGAAGTCATGTTCCGCAAGTAAGTCTTCCATCACATCATGCTCCTTTCATTATGAACTCTTTACTCTTCTGAAGTTTTTGACATCAAACTCCATGGATGACACAGATTGGCCTCAGAACAATTAACGCCTGTGAGTGGCCTATACAAATTGAAGAAGTGGATTGAAGATCATGGCATAAAACGTGCTGCAGTTACAAATGCTCCCAAGCCAAACGCTGAACTCATGATCTCAAGTCTTGGACTCGCAGATTTCTTTCAAGCTGTTATTATAGGAAGTGAGTGTGAGCATGCCAAACCACACCCAGAACCTTACCTGAAGGGCCTTGATGCACTGAAGGCATCGAAGGAGCATACTCTTATTTTTGAGGTTTGCATCTGGTCTTTATTTTTCACAAAATATAATGGGATAGTTCACTGTTCTGAATTGCAGCTTGTGTTTTGGGTCTCCAGGACTCAGTTTCAGGCATAAAAGCAGGGGTGGCGGCTGGAGTGGCCACTATCGGCATAACAACGAGGAACCCGGAACATCAACTGATGGAAGCAAATCCAACATTCCTCGTCAAGAGTTATGATGATCCAAAGCTATGGGCCGCTTTAGAAGCGCTTGAGAAAAAAGATGCTTGAAAAACTCTTTGCAGCAAGGGAGGTGGAGGACCGGCCCATCAACTTCCATTAGCCATTCCGATTCGGTGGTGCAAAACTGCAAGTTGATGATGATTTGACTTCGGGATGGCGTATTTTTGCTGGAATTTGTTCTGATTTTGAGGGATGTCGTATTCCTTTGTTTACAGATTAGATGACTGAAGGCATAGAGGAAACAGAAACGATGCTATTTTTGCAAATTCCATCGATCATTCCACTCTCATGTATTAACAAGAATTTTCTCTAATATGAATTTGTTAGTTCCACATTATCACTGTCTCAAAGAAAGTTGGCTTCCATTGTTCTCCCCTTTATTTCTACTTCTAGTGGTCTCTTACAATAAGAAATGCGTGAAACATGGATGATAATACAGTATGATGTATGACGCATTGCCAAAGAACATACGCACTTCAAGCTGTTATGAAAACCTATTTTCTTGCTCCATTTGCTCCTGGAAATAAGTCGATGCACCTTTTAGTGATCAGGAATTCGTGCTCTTAATTTTTCTAATGTATCGCCCAACAATTCATAGACTGAACTAACGTGACTTTTCATTTGCAGGTTTTTCCGACCTTGCCGGTTCCCGGATCCACCAAAAAGACCAAGGAGGCGGCAAGGTGTAACAGCGGCAATGACTGCAATCCAATGTGTGACAGTTCATGGACTGAACCGATGTGACTTTCCATTGCAGGTTTTTCGACCTTGCTGGTTTCCCTGATCCGCCAAAGAGACGGTAACGACAGCAAGCCGATGCGTGAGGACCGGATGGCCGACCTGCAACGACCATCGATGCTGTTGTTAAGGAATGAAAAGCGTACACTTTGATGGCCATGTCTAAATTCTTTCATGTGATGCTGAATAAAAGATGAGCCCCAATATAGATTATGTAATTCCGACTCTTGTCTAATTTCGCAAAATAATGCAGGAAATTTCAAACTGAGTATGCTACCTCTGTATTCCGTCGACTTTTTAAGCTCCCAACACTAACATTAAACCCGACCTTTTTACATGACAAGAGGACGTAAAAATACAAAAAAAAAAAAAAAGAAAAGGAATTCGAATGCAGAGACTACACAAGAATTAGGAGCCAAGTCATGTTGGCATATCGCGTAAAAGAGAGAGAGAGAACAGAGAAACACAAAAAGAAAGCAAAGAACCCATTCTTTGTCCCAAGCATTTGTACTCAAAAAAATTCCCCCCAAATCAATTTTACCTGAATTCGAGAAAAGAGAATACATGGCCTATACGGATATAATATAATTCAAGGGAGATTATATTGCAGGTGCGTCATAGACCTCTAGTAGCCCGATTTATACGTCCGTGCCTGTAAATTATGAAAGAATGTATGGTCCAAGGAAGATTAACGATTCACCTAATTTCACCATTAGTTACCAAAATAAGAATCTAGACCTAACAAGATAGGAAAAGAGGGATATGGAGAAAACGTGCCAGCGAGTCGAAGGAACACAACCATTGCCGGAGGTTGCTACCGCTTGCGGTGCGACTATTGCTGGCATGGTGGTCTGCGGCGGCTAGTTCTACCCCAGACTTGATCATCACATAGTGGTGGAAAGCGGCGCCACGGTAGAGTCTCTAGGTAGGGTGAGCAGAATCAAGCAAACCAATCACTCTTCTTCTCTCTTTCCAAATAATTATAATCATATCCGATCCGTATAAGTTAAATTTTATCCTAGTATTAGGGCAGGGATGAGTTATCCGCCCTTTTTTTTTTTTTACTTCGATATATCTAAGTTTATTCTGATCAAGATGTGTCATCAAAGGATGATAAGTAATTGTACTCGGCCTTATTATCTGGGTCACCGTGGAGAAAAGGAAACCCGTCACTCATGGCAGATTCTCTTCTAGGAGCAAACGAATTGGAACAAGAATTGCTCCTACCAAAACTTCCAAATACATCAACGTCTTCGCTTTCTATTGCACCAAATAGATATACGTGATCTCGGACGAGAAAATTGGTCCCGACTACCGTGGGACAACTTGTTGAGCCCTAATTGTCAAGACGTTTTGCAATCTGGCCCTTCAATTGAGAATAACATTAGTTTTCATGGCCAAGTTCACAAATTTGGAAAGCCCGTGGGAGGATAGTGAAAATACAAAAAATTCACGGGATGCTCTCGACAGTTGGCAACATATAGCAACTAAAGAAAGCAAAACAGGAGACAACAGAGAAGGAAATAATAATAATAATAATTACGTCATTATTTTATTAATGAAAAGCACCTCTCCCGTTCGCTTTTATTTGATTCCGTGGTAGATTCCGTGCTCGTCTCCCTCTTCCGCCCACGTGCACACCAACACCGCCACCACCTTCCTTCCTTTCCATCCCTCCAGGCGAGACCACATCGATCGCCGTCGTCGCGGAGAGCTCTCTCGATCCGATCTCGGTGGGCGCGAAGCACCAGGATGACGGTTTCGTCCGCCGGAGAGTCGTTGGAGAGGTAAGCTCGCGCTCTATCATTTTCGCTCGAGGGGCCGTTCATCACCGTCGCTGCGGAGATGAATGTCGCCGGTAGACGTTCTGTTCGGGCACTTCGACTCGTGTTCAGTGAAAGGTCGACTGTGCATTCGTTGTTCTGTTGTAATCCTGCTTGTCGTGCGCCGATCATGCAAGTTCGTGTTTCTCCCCGATTGTTGGAGTCCGGATTGGGAAAAATGCTCGAACTCGTTCGCCTATTTTTTTGGAGATTCCGTTACCGCATCGCTGATTTAACAGTGTCGCACCGTCATTCTTTGTTCGGAACTCTCTCGAGTCGGAGCCAACGTGGTTCGTGTATCTTCATCTTGAGCGTGATGAAATCGACGGATCGCTCACGTCACTTGCTCGTGGAACCGATGGTGTTCATGGTTTGAGTCTCCACTTGGGTGCATGCTTCACAGTCTCTTCTGATTAATTGCATATGTTCTTTGGCATGTAGTCGACAGACTACTCTTCCTTTTTCTTTTCCTTTATTTCCTTTTTTGCTTTTTGCCCCCTCGTTTGATCTTCCCTTTGTCATTCGCCGCTGAAAGTGTTCAACAGATAGTAGAACGTATTTGTGATCGTATGGATTGAGAAATTGGTTGATAGTTGCAGTCCAGGTGTGAGGGATAATTTGGTGATGCGTCCAATTTATGATTACAGAAGCAATTCATTGTTTCTTGTTGCATCGCTCGGCACATCTTCATGGAATCTTCCTGGACAGACTACTCTTAATTTTTCTTTTTCTTTTTTTCCTTTTTGCCTCCTCGTTGGTCTTCCCTTTGTCATTCGCCGATGAAAGTGTTCAACAGATAGTAGAACGTATTTGTAATCGGATGGATTGAGAAATTAGTCGATAGTTGCAGTCCAGGTCTGAGGGATAATTTGGGGATGCGTCCAATTTATGATTACAGAAGCAATTCATTGTTTCTTGTTGCATCGCTCGGCACATCTTCAATGAATCTTCCTGGATTGGTTATGTAAATTTTCTGGTTGGCAATTTTTTGCATTCCTTTCTACGACGAATCAAAGGAGCTATGTGGGTAGTCTGGCTAATTAATGCTAACTGAAGCCTGGTTATTTAGCTATAATTGACAGAGTTGATGGCAGAGTTAGATAGACATTAATGCTACAGTGTTACTAGATGTTGTGTTTTCATATAATATGATATATCTTTACTTACCCACCATGACTTTGTAAGTTGGTTCTATTTTGACAGCGTTGCTTCTCTTGTGGGGCTTGCACCACTTGAGGCCATTCTGTTTGATGTTGATGGAACTCTATGCGACTCAGATCCTCTCCACTACTATGCCTTCAGAGAGATGCTCCAAGAGGTGGAGGTTTTATTCTTAATTACAATCATTTTGTTGTGCCTTATATAAGGAATTAAATCATCCTTTAAATTGGATTTTATTTTTCTTTTCGTCGAATTTAGTGACTGTGAATCATGATTATGTCTTAGTTACAGATGCATGACTATATGCTTTTAATATCGATTATTTGATTGTTTTATGCGCTCTTTCCAAAACAGATAGGTTTCAATGGCGGAGTTCCAATCACAGAGGATTTCTTTGTTGAGAATATTGCTGGAAAGCACAATAAAGACATAGCTGAGCTCCTCTTCCCAGACGATATTCCTCGAGGCCAAAAATTCATGGAGGACAAGGAAGCCATGTTCCGCAAGTAAGTCTTCCATCACATCATGCTTCTTTCCTTAGTAACTCTTTACTTGTCTAAAATTTTTTTACGCTAGGCTCCATATATGACACAGATTGGCCTCGGAACAATTAATGCCCGTGAGTGGCCTGTACAAATTGAAGAAGTGGGTCGAAGATCACGGCCTAAAACGTGCTGCAGTTACAAATGCTCCTAAACCAAATGCTGAACTCATGATCTCAAGTCTTGGACTCACGGATTTCTTTCAAGCTGTTATTATAGGAAGTGAGTGTGAACATGCCAAACCACACCCAGAACCTTACCTGAAGGCCCTTGATCTGCTGAAGGTGTCGAAGGAGCATACCCTAATTTTTGAGGTCTGCATCTGACCATCATTTTTCATGAAATCCAATCGGATAATGCACTCTCCTGAATTGCAGCTTGTGTTTTGGGTCTCCAGGACTCAGTTTCAGGCATAAAAGCAGGGGTGGCAGCTGGAGTGGCCACTATCGGCATAACAACGAGGAACCCGGAACATCAACTGATGGAAGCAAACCCAACATTCCTCATCAAGAATTATGATGATCCAAAGCTGTGGGCCGCTCTAGAAGCACTTGAGAAGAAGGATACTTGAAAAATTCTTTGATGGCCGAGAAGGTAGGAGGACCTGACTGCTATTAGCCATTTAGATTTGGTGGTGTGAAACCGCAAGTTGATGATGATTCGACTTCAGGATCACATATTGTTGTCTGAATTTGTTGTGATTCTGAGAGACATGTCGTATTACTTTGCTCACAGATTAGAATACTGAAAGTTAAGCAGAAACAGAAACAATGCTATTAATGCTATTTTCACAGCTTCAATCTGTTCTTTCCCACTCTTGTATGAATAAGGATTTCCTTTAACATGATTTTTCCCTTTCAGATTATCGCCGTCCCACAGAAAGTTGGGTTTCATTGTTCTCCCTTTTCTTTCTACCTCTAGTGGTCTCGTATGATAAGGAATGCATGAAACATCGATGATGTATTGGGTGATGGACGACCCATTGCAATGAATCTACACAAGTAAGGTGTTGTGAAAGACCTTTTTATCTTGTTCCTTTTGCTCCTGAAATTAAGCCGATGCACTAAATTCTCTTAGAAGTCTAATTTTAAGTGGCCTAGAATTTATGGATACGAATAATTTTATTTGGGTTGGTCTCCCGTGTCACTACCCCCTAATGAATTAATGTTCTGACTCCCTTCCTTCCCGAATTCCACCTCAGGCAACCGGCAAAGACAGCGCCATTGCTAAGCGGTAAGACGGTAAGTTCAAGGGGTCACTCATGTATTAACGGTATGAGCGCTCCTTTCTCATCGTCCAGATTCAAATCACTTTGCTTATACATTTTCCCGAGACCACCCTACGAGCACCGACCTGTATGTCTCCATTAAGTACTTGATTGTGCACGCCGTTGGCATTGAAAAGAGAGAGAGCAGAAGTGGTAAAGTATGTCTCCACCGACCTGTATGTCTCCAATTTTCTTTTTGGAATTTAATGACGGATGGAGGAAAATTAAGATTGCGATTGTTGACGCTTCTGTTTATCTATTTTATTTTTTTCGTTATCGGGAATAGGAAAATAAAAATAAAAATCTATTGGTATACATCAGTTGAATTATTTATTTTTTGAAATAAAAAGAGGTTAGGAAATAGATTTGGAATGAAATTACAAAAAAAAAATTAACTTTTTGTTCTCGGAAACAATTTCTTGAAACAACTTTTTTTATCCTTCTTTCTTTTTCGTCTTCTTTCTCTAAATGGTTGTAGGGTCTCGACGAAGACCAGCTGACCAAAGACTGGCTAGAACTAAGGCTGATGAGGGTGATGTCGACCTTGCTAGCCTTCGATGAGCCTTGCCGTGGCTGGATGGGGTCGACTTCGCCGCTATTGGGCCAGGTTCAACCTCGCCCAGATTTGGCAAGGTCGAGTCTCACCATGACCGGTAGGGGTGATCGGGTTTAAACATGATAAGTTTCAAACCTAGACCCTGTACTCTACCTTATCATAATCGTTTCACTTTTTCTGGATCATGTATCCTACCTTGTTTGGATTGGACCATGTACCCTACTCACATTGTTTTTCCGATCTAGTTCCAAACTTAACTCTATTTATATTGAAACTTGTTTTACAACCGCCCATCCTATACGATTTCGAATTTTATATTAATATGTGAGAAAACAATATAATTCCTCTAATTGCACTTGTAATTAATAAGTAAGTAAACTTTTTAACTAAAAAAAAAACTAAAGATCCACAAGGCAAATTATCATAAACAAAATCATAAGGCAAAGTAAAAGTACTAACATTGCATGTATATTAGCAACAAATATGAATCTAATATTAGTCTCATTTCCACAATACTACATGAAACTTTTTATTTGTCTAAAGTTTAACAAATATTTGGCACACGCATAACTCCTTCAAAAGTGAAATCAACATAACTTATCCTCCAAAAGTGAAATTATGCGACTCAATTCACGTGGTACAAAATTTTTAACAAAAATATAAAATTCATATATAGAGAAAAATCAATAAGAAACCATATTTTAGAGACATGTGTAAAAGTTTTAATTGAATAAAGTCTATCTACTTACAAAATCGGATTTTTCACTACATGAAACTTATTTTTCAATGATTAGGTCCAAGGTTCAAGGTAGGTTATAGACCAAGGCTCTGTACCCAACTTTGTTATAACCGATTCCCTTTTGGACCCGATACTCAACTATGTTTCCGACTTTGTTTTCAGGATGGGCCAGTTCGAGAACCGAGTTTAGCACACTCCTAATGGCCAACAAAGACTGACCTCATCAACTTGATCCAACAACTGTCAAAAGGAAGAAATAAAGAAAAGATAAAATTTTAAAATATAAAAATATATCAGAAAAAGTAGTTTTGTATTAAATACACTTCTATTCTTTTTCTATTTCAAGAATAAAGATACTTTTTTTTTTTTGCAAAAGAACTTGTCCAAGGAATAGAACTGGAAAAAAATTATTTGTGAAAATAAATTATTTCTGAGAATAGAATCGTTGCTAAATGAGATTTAAGTGTGTTGGAGCCCAACTGGGAAGGCAATAGGCTGTCGGTCTGTCCACTTAGCCTGTGAACTCTAGGATAACCAAACAAGTCACCCTCTTCCCTCCTTCGACCTAATTCAGCTGCTTCCTGACCTGTCAATTCATTTAAAACAGCATCCCCCTTCTAACTAGGAGTGATTGGTTACATGGTTAGTCGGTGTCTATCTTGAAGTCAGAAATTGGACATGATACAGTTCTCATCTATAGAACTAGGTACCCATATGTCCATCCTGGAACTAGATTAGATCGGACCAATCAGTTCTTGGATTATCTCGGAAATTGGCAGCGTTATTTTCTATTATTATTTTTTATGGTTCCTGCTAAAAAGATTTAAAAAAATACAAACTTATAATGAACCGAGAATGTATCGCCTAGCTAATCCTTTGTTGTCAACCTTTTATGGTTTCTACTATAAAAACATAGAATGTATACATTCTAGATCATTTTTATCGATTAATTCATGTTCTATTCGATCAGCATGCTTCCTTCATATAAATTGAGAATCGGACCAATTCTTATGGATATCACCGAATCTTTCATTAATATACTAATATAGGAGCACTATCACGCGGAGGCGTAACGTCCAGAATCATATAAATATACAGTCGGATGTGCTTATGTAAATGACCTGATTAGCCAAGACGGTTAAGCAAGGATATCATGTTAAGTATCTAACAAGTAACGGGCCAGGCCCTTTCTGAACCCCACACCCAAAAAAAAAAAAAAAAGGACCAGGCCCGCCAACCCGAAGATAACCGATCCATAGACCCGCTTCCTTACTGCCCGACCCGAATCGGCCGCCTCTTGACCCGCCGATTCGTTTAAAACAGCCTCCTCCTCCTCCTCCTCCTTCGATCGCCCCGAAAT
Organism: Melaleuca quinquenervia; assembly: GCA_030064385.1. NCBI lineage: Eukaryota > Viridiplantae > Streptophyta > Magnoliopsida > Myrtales > Myrtaceae > Melaleuca > Melaleuca quinquenervia. The sequence continues at coordinate 14,916,833 of CM057721.1, read as the reverse complement.
TAAAAGGACTCCAGAGATCGGGTATCGCGCCAACCGAGCATGGCGACATAACGAAGCCTCTATCTCTGTCTTTCGCGCGCGCGACGCTCTCGCTCTCCACATGGCGGCCTCGTCGGCGGCCCAGAACGCCACCGCGCCGCCGGCCTCAATCGCCGGCGCCGCAGGGGGGCACCGCACGGAGACGCCGCCGAAGACCCTCCGCGGCCTCAACAAGCCCAAGTGCATCCAGTGCGGCAACGTCGCACGCTCCCGGTAATCAATTCAGTTCCCCTTCTCGATCCCGTTGCTAGTGTTGAAAGGGGTCGCCTTTTTCTCTTGTCGCGCGTTTTTTGCCGCTCCAGTGCTCGTGTTACTGCGGTTTCGTTTTGTTATTTTTCCATGAGGGAGTTGTGTGGAGACGCAGTTATGGTTTTGCCCGCGAGTGCTTAGGTTTAAGTAGGCTCTGGGTTCTGACGGCTAGGGGTTGACCGCTTGCTCATGAGCCAAAATATCGTCCAGACTGTGTACATAGGAGGATGTGAGTTGATTCCGTAGACAGTCAGTTACTGATGGTGCTCAAAGTCTACCCGCATTAGGGGCCGCTTGGGCTTGAGCTGAATCTGCAGACAGCTGTTTTGCCTATATGGCTGTTTGATGCTTATGCTAGTAATTAGGGTAAAGAAAGAGGAGGTATCAAGCTCGCAAAATGGGTCACGGTTTGACAAACTTACCTTAGTATTTTCTTTTGGCTATTTCATGCGCAAGTCCAGAAGCTTCTGGCAGGCATGGCAGGTTTTGCGAAGTAATTCTCAGTGATGGGTTTGTGGTTCCGCATGTGAAGGCATTCATACTGATTAAGTGAGCCATCCAGTGATCGCATTTCCGCCTTTTAACGCGTCAGCAGTTGGGCTTTTGTGCATCACTTGTCTTTTATGTTTCTGGTATCTTTGATAAAGGGGGTCGGTTGCTTGGTCCAAGGTTGGAGGGTTTTTTCCCTCCTCCAACCGAGGTTCTCATTTGTAATTGGTCAGATGGGCCAAGTTTACATCTGGAAGTCCAGAGCAGAGTTGACTAAAATTCGAATTTTCCTTTACATAGTTTGTAGATGAATCAATATCCTTTCCAGCTTACTTATTTTCACCTCTGAAGAAGTTAGGGCTCTTCCAGTTGGCTGTTATCAATACTCTGCGTCAAGGGCAATGGTGGAGCAGGTGTTTTAAGCAGAGAGCTCTTTAATAAGCTTTTATTCATTGACGCATATAATCTCATACACGTGCCCAATATTAATTGATCATTTGTGAGCATAGGCATATCGCTAGCAAGAATGGCCAGGTAAGACATTCGTCGTGACCAGTCTGCAATTTGATGGCTTTGGTAAAGGTAAATGAAGGGAGGACTGGATTCTGCATATTGAGGAAGTTGAAGGATTCAACTGAAAAAAAAAAGTTAGCAAATCAAATCGCACAAATGATTTTTCGTAGAGGACTGAAGTGTAGATCTAACTGTTAAAGTATTGATCAAATTCTCGTGTGGTAACAATTCATCGAGCCGATACCCAGTTCGATCCGATACCCAGGAAATCATTTGCTTTTAATCTAGGATTCCTAACCTTCATGTGATTTAATTCTAATTGATTGAGTTATAGAATTGATATGATCATATCTTCACCGATTCAATTTCTATACAATATGGTATACATTGATCTCAAGAGTTGTATAGTTTGTTAGACTTCATAAATTTTAGCTCCTTGTAACTTTTGTATAACGTAGGCTACCTTTGGTAGTCCATACCCTTCTCATATGGAACTTTCCTTTTGCTTTCAAGACTCAAATATAAACCAGTTCTATAGATCCTTAAAGTTACCCTTGTTGGAAGGATTGATTATGCCCAAAGCATAGTCATTTTAATTATTGCCAATGATGTGTGTTTCACATTAAGATCTTACGAAATCTAATTTGCATAATTTAACCTCATGTGGGTAATACAAGCATTTAAGGTGAAAAAAGTGTTTCTCCTTTTGCCGTTAAATTAAATATGGCAAATTTCATTGCCATACATCATAACATGGATTGTAAAGGTTTGGGGACATAAATTATGTCAGGCCAAATTTTTATTTCTAAACCTTGAGCCTGAACATTTGCAAATTGCCTTATATTGACATCATTCCACTTTCTAGGGGGTCGAATAAAGGTAGTTGAATCCTAATTCATAGTATAATGAAAATATGTATAAATGCGTGGAGTCCTCATCGAGAGATCATAAATGCACTTGATACTGCATTTGATATATTTTGGGAGAGAAATTCATTGTAATATCTGAGGTTGTGATGTTTGCCCATTTTGAGAGCGTATCAAGTGTCTCGGCAGTGCTATTTACGTTGACCAACCGAATCATTAAACAGCGACGTAGTTCATATGTACATCACACCAAGGAGTTGTCAGATCATGGCCTTGATATAGCCAGCAGGTAGTGGTGGTGAGGGAATCTTCGCACCATGTTGTTAACACGACACAAAGGGAATTATTGCACTTTGATTTGAGAATGTGGTGATTTTCAAGATTTTGAAACAATATCTATCTCCTCTTAATCTCCATTTTGATTTGTTGAGTTTATTGTGTAGGTGTCCTTACCAGTCATGCAAAAGTTGCTGCTCCAAAGCTCAAAATCCTTGTCATATTCATGGTATGCTATTCTTCAAATATGTAGATTCTATTTAAGGTATGGTTGCTATGCGAGTTTATGGATGTTATTGGGGATCTAGGATGCTAATGCTTCTAGGATGATGTTGCTTGATAGTATCTTGAAACGATACATCCTGCTCTGCACTTCTGATTTTTAAATGTAATGATGTTTGCATGGGCAATGGGGTTCTAAATATCGGAATGATATGCTGGATATCGCAGCATCTTTCAATGGACAGAAGATAACAATCCTGATTAGGAAGGTGTAGATTATTGACATTTGACTCGACAATGGTAAAGATAATGCTTTTCCTATATATTTTTTTGTCTGGAAATATACAATATGGAGATGCTATTGAAGTAGAAATGTAATTTGTATAATAGAGAATTTATTAGACTGTTTATGAATCATAACAAAACCAAGTCCAGCATGTCCTATTTTTTCCTTTGATATGTGGGTATGAAGTACATGTTCCTGTTCTATGTAGCAATGGCAATCTTCTATTGGAGAATTGAAATAGATGTCACATAGCCTACAGAGTTTGTCATGATGAAAACTAAGAAGTTCGTAATTTATATCCTGCTTTATCTTGTTTAGTGAGAACTACTGCTGGTATTCTAACTGCCTTAAGTGATTAATCATTGTCACAGTAGTCATTCTCATGCATCATGTGTCAATTTAGAGGTCGAAAGCAAATGTCAGAAGTGGGCTGAAAAATATTTTACTTGCGAAAGCAGTTTATCAATCATATGTCTGTATATCTTTTTTGATGATATTGTTTATGGGAAAGGAGAACTAGGTTGAAGAAATGGTTTGCATGTTTGCTTCAGTAGACATGAGTAAATGCTAAAGCTGTGTGAACTTGCTACATAGGAGTGAAATTTGAGATTTGTGGATTGTTTCAAAAGCTTACAATGTCCTTTTCTTTTGTCATGGCCATTTATTCCTGATGTTCCCATGCTTCTTAATTGGACGTTAGAGATGCTGAGTTTCTCATGATCTTTTGTATTGCTTTTAGTACTCACTTGCCTTCTCATGCAGTTTTGAAAGCCAGTGCAACTTTTTCAGAGAAGACCCCACCTTCAAGCTCTCCTATCTTTAGTCAGCAGGCAACTGAACCATCTTCTTCAGGGTAAGTTGTCAGTTTTTATCACCAATGGATGCGTATCGCCTGCTTTGTTAAAGTTTCAGCTGCTCATCAGTATAAATGACTTTTCTGCTGTAGTTTTTATCTTTCGTATTTATTTTAATGGGAGATACTTACATTGGTTTGACATGTGGTTTAGACCCTTTCTACTTCAACATTGCTAAAAGCCGTGACCATTTTCCCATGTCTAGTTGTTCATTAAGTTAATTTCTTGGTGGATGCACTATTGAGGGAACATCTAAGTGCGAAGTCATATTCAGGTTTGTAGGAGATGTTGCTTCAATGAGTGGTTTGACATTATTCTCAAAGTGTGGCTTTACTCAGGGTGTGATTTACTTTCTAATCATGTCCTTAGAGATAACTTTTTTGATATTGGAAGAATGAATTTCAATTGGACTGGGTTGGTTATCACGTACATATAATTTTGTAGGAGTGGGCGTTAATACACAGTTAAAGATTGAGGAAAAATCATAGTCTCGAAAATGATCCATTGAAAAGGGTGATTATGCCTGTTACTTTTGTAGGAATAAATTGGAATTTTCGATCTGTTAGACTTTAGTCTTTCAAAGCATGTTACTGCGGATAAAGAAATAGTAGAATGTGAGATCAGATGCTTTTTAGTATGTAAAAGGACTCGGGTACTCTTGGGGTCTAGGTTGAGATGTGCCTTCCTGGATTGACCTTCACTTTCAGTCTTTTGCTTAATCACAATTTCTCAGCATACTGTGATTTCTTAAAAACTCAAAACATTTGAAATTTTCACAAAATGCAAATGTAGGCACGTGATTGGCAAATGATATTTAATATTCTTTGAAATTTGTGTATTGTTGTCAATTTTGGCAGGAAAACAGAATAGGACAATTTGCTTTTACTGTAGCTTAAACAAATGAGCGTGGATTTGGATAGAGTCCATCAGGTCATTCGTCATGCTATCTTTCAAGCTTGTTATTTGTTGACATCCTAAAGTAATGCACTGCATTAAATGAAAGCAGCAAAGTATTAAGTAGTAAGTTGTCGGACTTTCTCACCAAATGACATGGTTGTTAGTATCAGGAGGTCTTGGCTTTGTTATTTGACTATATTCAGCTCAGATAAAAGAAGTTAAATCTGGAATGTGACTTATTATATGGAGTAACTTGTTGGGAATATTCACTTAATTCTCACAAATTCTTTCTTTGTTTCATTTTCTTAGTTTGTCCAAAGTTTTTTCCGTTTTATCGCCTATATTTGTATTACTTGAATTGTTTTGTATTTCTAACAGCTGCTTGATTAACCTTTGTTGCACAACTTTCCAATTCACTGGCTTGCCCATATCATATGTATGTTATCTGGTGAGAAATGGAACATAATTTCTATCGATTTACTTCTTTGTGATTTTCTTTCAGGAGTTCACTGAGAGTTGCATCTCTTCGGCAACTATCCAACAATTTTTCCCAATTTAATAATGTGCAAATGCCATTGCGTTCTAAGAAGCCATTAACCAGAAAGGTATGCATAATTGAAGTTATCTAAGTGTTGAATTCTTTGTTAGATTGTGTTTTAATGGTTCGGCAATTCATGTTTCTGATTGCGAGAACTTTTCCAGGATGCTGCTGCTATAAATGAATGGAGGTTTGCCAAGTTAAAGGAGTTCAAGGATCGGCATATTGAGGTGGAGAATGAATCCTTTGACCGATATATGCAGAATGTTAGCCTACTAGAAGAGGTTTTTGCTTTGGAGACATTAGCCCGAGGTTCTGGCCAAGATGAGTCCTCTACATCAGTTCTCAGCCCCACCTGTGGGGAGGAGAAGGGCACTGTCTTCTCAGAGATGAAACTGAAGCTAAAGGCAAACCCAGATAGGAAGGAGAATTTGAGAAAGAGGATTCATGGTGTCATTGATCAAGGGTTGAGGAAACTTCAGAAACTCCAGCTGAATGATCAGGCAAATGACTCAGTTGCCCAACTTGAACTGAATCATAGGCCCAAAATAAAAGGTTTCCAGGTTGAAAGAGCTTTGATTATCCATGATTTAAACGAGAAACTGAACAAAGCGCGGAATGAGGAGGATTTAAAATCTTGCTTGGATATGCAAGCTAAGTTAATTAGTCATCATCTGGGGCCAGGGGAAACAGTAGCAGAAAACACCAAGCCATCTGTGCCTGCGCATGCTGCTGAAGATGATGAAAAAAAGGGGTCTGGATCAGCTTTTTCTTTGCCGAAATCTGTAAGTACTGCTGAGATTGATCAAACAACTCTCGACATCGTCAGTGCTCACTTTTCTTCTCTTGAGCAGATAGAAAATCTGTAACATGATTTGGAGGTAGGGCACCGGCTGAAGGCTGAATTTGAGGATGAAGTAACATGTCATTATATTTGTTGTACCGCAATTGGTTTCATTAGGGAGTTTCATGTCCGAGCGCCCTTTTAGATTCTCCTCCTTGATTTTTATGCTGCAAACGACTATGTTCCGAGGGTTATCTGCGCAGATGTAATTAAGTGTCGCGATGTTGGGATACTCTCGTTGCATACATTATAGCTCTATTTAGCTTGCAAATGATAGTTTGGGATGCATATGTGGGAATAGCTAACACTTTGCGCCCTTTAAAGTCTAAGGCTGGCCAAGGCTATGCTGGCGATATCGTTGTTGCGACCTGCAGATTGTCCATTCTACACCAAAATTGCCATGCCTTTACTTTCTGCAAATATGCTTTAAATCTAGGATAGGGCCGTCCATGAAGTGAAAATGGATTCGAACGAGCTGGTCTGGGCTCGTCTCGTCTGATGGGCTCAAGTAACTTATAAATTAGCCGTCATGGCGTCGGTTGGTCTTTTGTTGGCTACGGCTAAGTAATTGCAGAATGTTTGCGTGGGTTAAGTTGCTAACCTTGGTGTAACTGTTTTGAATTAGCAGGGAAAATGTTCTTCTTTTTCTTTTAATTCTCTCACGAAGTGTATAAAATAAAGTCTTCCCCAATCGAACAAACACGTGGCTGCCTAATGCCTATCACGTAATATTTTCTAGGGAACATTATGTCCCACCAACCGGAAAATGAACTTGGGAGGAAAGAAGATTGGCAGCGTGATCATCATTGAATGCCCGCTCAATTTTCAATAGCCTTTTATTGAGATCTAGAGCTCAGGCAGGTGCAACACGATAGGCATTCCAACTGCCACCGGAGGAAAGAGAGAAGGATTTTCATTTGAAAAAAAAAAGAACAGAGAGAGAGAGAGAGAGAGAGAGAGAGAGAGAGAGAGGGGAAAGCCTAATCATGACATGGCCAAGCACATCCTTTGTCACCCACGTCTTCAGTTTCAAAGCGAAATCAACCGACCTTGAACTCACTGGTGCTTGGTTCGAAAGATTCCAATATGGGTCTCTAAAGGCAAAAATACCATTATGACAAAGAAAAATTCCATTGTTGGGAACTCTCTCTTTCTCTCTCTCTCTCTCTCTCTCTCTCACTCAAAGCTCCTTTCAACCGTCTTAGCTTTGGAGGTTTTTAATGGGAATGACGCTTTGCTTTGCTTTATTCTCTTATATATGCTTCTCAACCCAACACCACCTTTCTTGGTGGGTTTCCTCTTTTCTCTGTTTCTATCGTCCAAATCCCACGAAACAAGGCTGTCAAATTGCCTTTCATTTTCAATGGCTCTCTCTACCCATCCCAACTTCTCAATAGTCCACTTTCTCTTAGCCACCCCCCCCCCCCCCCCCCCTTTTCCAATTATTATAATATCAAAGCCCATTGTCTTAGCCGCTCATTTCGACCTCAGATTTCAGACTAGTCATGAAGGGGAATTTTCCCGGTTCCTCATGCTCTTCACTGTTGGCCTCGAGAGAATTGGATCCACTAAAGTTACGCAAGATCTGATGAGATTGTAGGAAAAGGTTCCACGTCTGTCTCGGCGACAATTCCAAGTCGACGTCTAAAGCCGCACACGAGTCTTGAGGTGTAAATACATGCCTTGCTTTTTGCCCCCACTTCATTTCACCTAACAAGTGTAACAAGGAGAGAGAAACCTCTCGAGCGCATGATGGAACTTGCTTGGAGAGAGAGAGAGAGAGAGAACCCAGGAAAGGATCGATGGTCATAATGCAGGTATCGCCTCGAAATAGTACACAACAATCCAACCATGTGAGATCGTACCATTTATTATTGTTATTATTATCGGATGAAATTATGATGTACACCCTCCTCGGTCGTCGGTCCTCATCACACCCCCCATTCAATGAGTCCATCAGATGTTACACAAAGTCGAAGTCTGACCAAAAGCGTTGCAGGTTGATGGCAATAGCTTCTGGGTAAAAAAGCAACGCCAAAGGGAAGGTCACATGGCCAGGTGATTCCCGGGCTCCTCTAATTATGTGCTTGGACGTAAGACAAGCTTGCTTCTGAAAAAGATTATAACAAAAAAAGGATGAAACGATAAAGCTGATGGTTATCATGAAAGCTGAAACTGGCCAAGAGGATGCATCATCCTTCCGCGATTCCAATGTCATCCTCTCACTAGTGACTATTGGATAGATTCGTACTCATGTGTTATTGAAGTTATTGGCAAGATATCTATCGTGCACGTAGTCTAGCTAAGTCCCTAGGCGAGTCCCGTTGGGCCACATGGTCTCTAAAACTCCAATATATATATATATATATATATATATATATATATATATATATATATATATATATATTGTATTTGCCGCCCGATTTGCTACGAGACAAGACAAGGCCGACCACAGTTAATCTCGCCTATAGATTGAATTTTCTTCTTTTGTTGTTGATATATTTAAATGATAAGAGTCGTGTTTTTGTTATCCTTATTGCTCTAATTAAGGATTACTTTTGTTGTAAATATTCGCCTTGACAAGATTACCGCCATCCTCTCTCTATGTTGTCCTTTGCAAAATCATGTCACATGCCACCGCGGAAACGATTCAAAGAGCTTTGAATTGCTGTTAGACATTTTCTTCTCAAAGTTGCATTTGTCACGACCTTCAGAGGGATCAAATCGAGTCATTTGGCATCTTTATCGTTTAACCCCAACAGGCTCATGTTCGCTGCACCAAGTCGTGAGTATTATCGAGCGCCATTTTTTTAATCATTTATGTATTTAACTCTTTGCTCTTTGAGTGAGTCGTGTAAGTTTCCAAGAGCTTTTCTAATTTTGGTGGGACAAGTTTAGGTGCGTCTCGTGACCTCTCATCCATCCTTAATTGTCAAATGTCAATAAGATCAGTGGGAATTAGACAAAAAGTTTAGCCCGCCATCCCTTGCACTGATGCTGATCAATCAATGAAAGTGAAAGCCAAAACAATCTCACCCCCCCCCCCCCCTTTTTTTTTTCTAAGCTGACCAAATCAATCTCCCCAAGCTTTAAGGCACTTCAAAATGGAAGGTCTGAGTGATTTCCTTGTTTTCCATTAAATATAAAGTTTGGATATGTTCATTTCACGTCAAAGAAATAGACAAATTGAGGGCGTTTCGATCTCTACTGTCTACCATTTGATCCTCATCGACATGGCCATTCAGATAGAATCCTTTTCCAGTATAGTAGTTAATGAAATTAATCCATTTCAACCCAAGATTTTTCTGAGGATGACAAGCCACGAGCACCAGCATATAATGGTCTACTGACATGTAGGAAAGCGACGGGGAAAACATGGCTCTTCCGGATTAGCTGGGCAACTTTGGATGGCAATCCATACGTAAGCAGACAATTTACGTGATTAAGATATTGCTTCGCATGGTCCTCTACATGGGGCTTAAGGCCTTCAACAGCTCTAATTTGTCCTTCCATCTCGCCAATGCAACAAAAAAGAAAAGTATATGATGATGAAAGCGGTTGAATCAAGAAGGGTTTGCTTAAGTTTGATTGGTTCACTGATAATGGAATTTTCTGAGATTGGGTCAAGATAAGCAGGCGGAGCCCTAGAAATTTGCTTCTTTGATGGTTTTGAGAAGACAACCAAACAAGAGCTCCAAATATGGCCTAGGGTTTCTCCCAAAGGTTACATGCAAATACATGTGACTAATCGTTCGATTCACACAATAGACAAGCATATGATAATGTCAAAAGCATTAACATAAGTGAGATTATTATGATAGTAACCCCATCGTTCACGTCAAGCTCATGTCATGGAGGTGCTTCGGGACTTGTTTACTGATTCTATTCCTATTTGATCCATTTTTGTATGGTTTTTAATTTTTAAATTGTAGAATTGGTTTATATATAGCGGGTACCAGATAGGGATGACAATTGAGGGTCTTTTTCTTAGATTACAAACTTTGACCAAACACGATAAATCTTTAAAGGGGGAACTGTCCAAGCGTTGCCTATGTGGCTAAGCAATTGCTCAAAAGGGTTCTTTGTTGTAATGGACAGCATCAGAGAAACGTCAGGTTCCATGAATCGCTTGAAGAGCTCATAACCTACTGGGAAAAATAAATAACCCTACTCTTCTTACCTGAAGTTGGTGATGCAAAGGACTATCGGTTTGACCCAACAACAGAAAGTGGATGGCCATCAAAATCCATCACGACTGTGGATGATAAAAGGAAAGGAGGGAAGCAACATGGAAGGCAAAAAGAAGATACCCCTCGAAGAGATTTGCGTCCAAAGGAGAATCTACATTGCAAATGGAAAATTCATATCGATGCAGTTGAATTCCGGTGTTGGAGCAATTCCAGCTCAGAAATTGAGGTTCTCCATTCAAGTCCCAATAAATATGTGCAAGTTTACTCTGAGTTAAGGCCATCAAAAGCCTGAACCTAACCAATTTATGAAGCTTTCACCGTGTGATATGGTTTCTAGATAGCCATATATGCTTCTGCCTCTAGATTATATAATTAAAAAAAAAGTCATGTCTTACGCATGACAAACACTTGCATCAATAGGTGGCAAGTTATTCCATTACATTTTTAAAAGAATTGAGAAAAGGACATGGACAAGATAAACTTCATAAAATGCACACATAGAAAGAAATAACATAGGGCAAAAAAGGGATGAAGTCAATTGCAGATGTGACTAACATATTCATCTAATAATGCAATAACCCTATAATTCTTTTATTTATTTATTTGGTCACCACAATAATGCGATGATTCAAACAAGGCACCTATAAACTCTAGCCAAAAAATAGTATAAATTGTTGTAAAATAAATATAAATAAAGGAAAGAAACAAACCCCTACAAGGCTACAATTCAAAAGATTGAGCTGTTGGATTGACCTGTGCTTTTCTTTTTCTTGGCCATTCAATCAGATTCATGATGAGACCCCATTAACGACAGGGAAAAAAAAAGGGGGGAAGCAACGAGATTAAGAAAAAGAAAACATAATCAACCGACCATAGTGCACGCAGGTAAACTTTGCTAGCACAGCATAGCAATGTCAGCCACGCTTTTGAAGATGCATCATTTGCTGTTCAGCCATGAGATAAACCATCCCCGTTCTACTTGGCTTCTTCCTAATCAGTCAAGTCAATACAATTTCTTTATTACGATATGGCCAATGTTAAAAGCACTTGACGTTCGGTAAAGCAAGTCTGGCCATCCACCCCCACTGATTTCACTGAAGCTAGGCTTCTGGTTTAAGACCAAATCAAAATAAATAAGTAAAGGGGAAAAAAAAAAGCCATCTTTATCAACAACATCGATCGCATGGAGCACGCCACAATATTAATCATATAAATCATCACTGTCTCATATCATCTCAGTTTTGTGCTAATCCTGTTCTCTTGTTCTTTTCAATGCCTTAAGTCAGAAGCTGCAGAAGATGCCAAGAGGATAATGCAAAATCTTATATCTTATACCTGACATTTATGCAAAGGAGAAATCAATTGAGAAAAATCCAGAGAAAGAGAACAAGATGCGGTGCCAGACATGCATGCCATTAGATACTTCATGTGACCCCTCTCACGTGCACAAAACATGGGCATGCTTCCCCCTAAAAATCCTTACTTGGGTAAAACCTAGTTGGCCTCATCTTGCACCCCTTCTTGTCTAATTCGTGCTGAGGTTTCAATCTTTTCCATGCTCCACACCTTGCTTAAAAAAATGAAATAAATCGGCCAATTTATATGGAAATAAGAACAAATTAAATTAACCGGTGATGAAGAATATACCAACTCATATTTCATTGTATGAGGAAAAATAAAATGAAAAAATTTATGAATTCATATGGAGATGGAAGCTGGAAAAAGGAAATAGGGCCGCTCTTATCAAATGCAATGGGGACAAATTAGATGGCCAATTTAATTTCTTTCGGCGCGTCGAATTGGGTCGGGTACAAATGTACCCGCCTCAGTACTGTATAAACCTTTAGCCCAAATGAAATTGGGGTGGGCCCAAGCACGCCTTCTTCATCTTCTTCTTCTTTATTTCTTTTGCTTTTTCCATTTTGTGAAAGGTCAAATTTGCCTTTCAAGTCTTTTTGTAGCTACTTTCACGTATCCTCTCCATGAAGAATCAAAACTCACAAGGAAGGGTTAACTACATGCAGGGTAATCTCAACTGAGTTACATATTTTTTACTGTCTTTTTGATTGTCAGTCAATTAACATAATTCTGAATAGAAGGAACTAAATGCAAGGTCAATCCCACTTCTCTTTGTGTGGGATAACAACAAATTTGAGTTACGGTCATGATAAGTTCTGAGAGAGAGAGAGAGAGAGAGATGTAGGATGGCAGGCCTTCGGATATTACTAGTTGAAAAGCTTCAAATGACGACATTATTGTCTATGGAAGTAAGATTAACTTTTAGTTCACATAACATCATGAAAACCTTTGAATTTGAGATGGGAGGGCCGGCAGTGGGCATCTAACTCACACACCATGTATCGATATCAAAGGGCACAAGGGATGGTTGGGAAGGACAGGAACAGGACTTCTCGATTTTGGTACTTTGTCGTGGTAATGATAGTATCATATGGACCATTTAGTTTGCTTGGGGTCCGCAAATAATGAGGAGACCAGCCTCGGACAGGATCTTATTAGATTTACTATGTATAATGACATGCACTATTTTGATAAGAATTGATTATCTAGGAGCAATTTCCACAATGAAACAAAAACTGTAGGGAAGAAAGGTTTTCTAGTTGCCGGACAACGACTTGAACACTTTGAAGAGTAGTTGCACGCGAGAGGATAAGTGAAGAGTCTAAAGCAATGTTCTCAATTTCAACGAGAACATGATTAAGAAATATCGCAGATTGGTAGGAGTTACGGAAGGTGCGTGAAGCATACATTATTAATATGTTCACGCCGTGCCCTGATTGCTGCTGTATAGTAGAGATAAGCATTAAAGCATTTCATTACTAGAAGAGTGCTGATTGATTAACTTGTGAAAGTTTTTCCTCGACGCAGGGCTATGAAACATGCATGAAGTGACTTTGATACTAAAACATCATTTGTAGATAATTTGACTATCTTTACTAAACTTCCTCACCCTTTTTAAATGTATATCATGGGTTGAATTCTAAGTACACAACTTGAAAATTACATGAATTCTTGATTATTGTTTTACGGTTCAACTTTAGCAGAAATTTTGTCGCAAGAAAACAAATGAGTTATCGATAGAGATTAGGGTCCTTTGCAAGCGTTGATTTTTATCAATCGCTCGGTGATACTCTTTTTATTCAATGTGCAATTCAATTTATTTAACCATCCTTAAAAGCTATTTGCAGGCTCTTGCCCCTTCATCACTTGAGGGAAACCTTTTGCCTATACATAGGATAACTCTTTCAGCACTACTCATGTATGTTTGATTAAAGGGGAATGCATGTGATTGGAAACCTAAAAAGCAAAATGAACCCAATTAATAAATCCTCGCGGAAAGAAGAGGATGTAATGACACAGAAAGAGCTAGATGGGAAAAGATAAGGCAATTTCCAAATCTTCCCGCTTTTTCACCCGCACACACCAATTACTTTAGTTTACTAAGTTAGGTGGGCAGGAAGAAGGAGATGGGGATATGTACTAAATTAATTAAAGGGGGAGAGAGAGAGAGAGAGAGAGAGAGAGAGAGAGAGAGAGAGAGAGAGAGAGAGAGAGAGAGAGAGAGAGAATGAGGAAGAAGAGAAGATGAATGTCGACACCAAGAAAGAGGGCAAAGTTTAGGCATTGTATGTGTATGACACAACGTGGAGGCAAAGCAAAGGAAGATTCTGACACCATTTTGGTTTTGAACCTGAAGATGGGTAGTGTGCGTTGGGGTAGGAAGTTGTACAGAGAGTGACTTTCATATATATAATAGTAGTACAAGCCCAACAAAAACTAAGAAAGAAAGGAAAGAAAAGGAAAAGAAAAATAAGAAGAAGGAGAATAGGTGGCTTTGATGGCACAATTCATAATGGGGTTGAGGTGGGGATGAATTTGCAGGCGTGTGTGAGAAGAGGTGATTGTCAATTGACCAAATCCTCACCATGCCTTCTCCCATCGTCTTCTTCTTTTTCTTCTTGTTGTACATTTTCCACAGGCTCTGACTGGGGAAAGAACAGAGGTAGCAAGTTAAAAAGACATGTTTGAATCGACATTTTTCCTTCTTTTTTTATTCAAGTATTCTATATGAGGTTTTTACTTAATAAAATAGTGAACACTGTGGACATTTAAAAATCGATATGTAGACAATTAAAGATAATTTTTGAACATATGAAAAAAAAACCTTTATGGAAAGTCAACGAGCTGGGCGTTTTTTTTTCTTTTTCCCTTATAACGACGGAAATGTTATATTTGTATAATGTGGAGCATTTAAAATTTGTCAAAAGATTTGAATATTGATAACTAGAGTTGTTTGGGGTTTTATTTTCCAAAATATAAGAAAATATAGAAAGTAATTAAAAGGATGATCATGAAAAGGACTAATATCGTTTTATTTTAGTGAAATTTATTTTTTCACTTAGAGGGTCCCTTTTATTTGAATGAAACCATTTCCCGACATTCCGGTATTGAGATGATAAGAGATTAATTGATTTACGAAAAATGTGGCATAAAAACAACAAACTTAGACCGAAGAAAAAAACTGCATCTTCTGGTAAGAAGAAAATCATTCTCCGAAACCACCAAACATATATAAACTAATTGTTTTCTTTGGAAATGGTTTCCATGAAAGATATTTTCCTTTGTCATGAAATTTTCAATGGAGAAAAAAGGGCAACATTTTTTTATGTTATACACACTAATATATGCAAGCAAAAGGTACATGTTTAAATTTCATTAACTACATGCAAACTATTCATAGTAAGGCTACTAGTAACTTTTGCAATCCAAAGGTTTAAACTTAACTGGTTCACGAGACTTGTACAATGATCCATGGATTTTTCAGGTGGCTAAATCTCTTAGCTAGTATCCCTGGATTATGGGGGAAATAATAATAAAGCAAACTAGATTAGTTTGGGAGAAATAAAGCATTTTCAAAACAAGATGGGAACTCCTTTTCCATTTGTTGGTTTGTCAAGAACGAAATGATAACAGTACATGCATTGCAAGCATAGCAAACCTTGGTTCTTTTCATTCTCTAATCAATAAAACAAAGAAATAGTTACAGCCCAAGTTTAGCTGAACGATGCCCATTTGAGAGGGTTTCAACCGGCATCAGTAACTCATGGCGACAAAGTGAGAGATGAAAGATGCTAATTGTTTGCGGACTTTCGTCTCCAGAGACATGGAAGTTTGGTCTGACGATACTTTCGTTTACCACCAGACAAATCTTGACGAAAACTTGGTCAGATTTTGAGGGCACGCTGGAAAAGCCCCACATGACATGAATACAGAGAGATGCCTCGACGTCCAAGATATGCAAAAGCAGAGATTTTTATTTTCATCATTCGTTTTTGCACTTTCTCACGGGCAAAGTTCCTGAGAATGGACAGCTGGTGGGGCGAAAAAAAGTAGGGAGATAGAAAGGAAAAAGGAAAAAGGAAATGAATAGGAAAAGAAAGATGCAGAGATTTTGATGAAGCTGTAGGAAAGGACATTGAATCGTTTTGGTCGAAGTGCCGTGCGAGGGTTTGATGGATTCTTACGCAGGAAAAGAACGACTCGTGAGGGGGACTGAGAGTGGCCTCTCTTTAATTTGTGTTCATTTGTTTTCTTGCATGCGTTTTTGTCCGAAGCGTGGAACGTCTCTATTTATGAATGCTTCTCTCAATCTCCTAGGGCCGACCTACGTGACTTCTTGTTTTCTCTCTGCCGTAGGCCATAGGATAGAAGTTCCCGTCATGGCGATTGGAGAGAAAGGGCGTCGTGTGAAGTTGGTTAAGCCTCGACAGGACAATGCGCCTGAGGAAGTATGGTTATGGATCCAACTCCCTAGTGTGAAGGTGTACTCCCTTTCAATCTTTCCAGGCTCGCCTATTGCCATGATGCTTTGTTGCATGCGATGGAATGACGAGACTACATGATTCAATCGGGTGGTTTTAAGAGGCCCGTACATCCAAAGTTGAGAGAGAGAGAGAGCGAGTAAGAGTTATCACAACAAATTTAACTGTGGATTACGATAAACTCGACAATTGATTAATCACATTATTTAAGTGATTCAGTGGCATAGGGTAAAAAGGCTCGGTTACTTAGAGACTTATGAAAAATCAAGGGAAAATTATTAAAGAAATTATAAACATATTACATTTATATAAGTTCAATCGTAAACCTCTCAATTGTATTAATAGAATTCTAAATATTTTGACAGTTTCTCAATTTATTTATTCCGGCCAATTATGGCTTAAAGTTGCTAATTTGACATGGATAATTTATATAATTTTAAAAAATTGAATATTTTAAATATGTTTGTTTTACTTTATCTTCTCTTTTTCTTTTTCCTTCTTTTTCTACTAATCATCGGGCCTCGATGACGGCTCCAGGCAAGGGCTACCCTCACCCAAGGCTAGCAAGCTTGAGCCTCGCTTGCCTTGGACGAGGCTCACCAGCCCTTCCTTATGGCCACTCACTAATCGCCACTGAAGCCATTTGATCAAACTGAGAAAGTAGGAGAAAGAAAAGAAAAAATAGAATAAAAATATTATAAAATATTATAAAATACTAATATTTTTTAGAAATACTATAAAATTCAATGTCAGTATCGGTCGTGCCATGAACAACGGCCAATGTCCATGTTAGCAATTTTCTCTAAATTGATCGAAATAACTAATTATCAAAAGGTTTATAACTTAATTAGCACAATTGAAATGTTTAAGATTTAATTGACACAAACGCAATAGGTTTAAGACTTTTCTAATAATTTTTCGAGAAATCCAATTTTGAACAAATCAATGTTTTATAAACCCCATTGATTTTCAAATCTAGAGCTAAATGAGTTAATGATTTGCATTCCATTTACCCCATCTAATGGTACATAAACGAGTTGTGGAGCTCCCTATTGAACTAAGAAATTAATTAGCAAAAATTAGTATGGTTATCATACAGAATCTTCGGCAAATTGGCATAGAAATAATACATTAAGGGGAACACTCATGAGCCGATCACTCCTCAATTTGTTTTTATTCAATTTTCATGTAGATCAAATTATTATCTTCTTTTTTTTATCACGACATGGGTAGCTGTGTCGGTTGATAGTTTCTTCCTCTTTGCTGAAGTTAAGGACTCGAAACTGGCAGTTGCTAGCTTTTTAAATGTGGGTCATGGTGTTGAGGTTCTATGCTAGCCTTCCCTGAGGTACAAAAGCCCGGCCCTTTGGTGCCATCGGGACACAGGAGGCCGTGGTGGATTCCTCAATCATCAAAAAAAAAATATAATCATCTTTTATGTTTAAGCACAATGAGCATAGGAGGTGATATCGCTCTCCTCACTTCTCTGCTTATCTTTACTTCCACCAAAAACTTGACTACATAATTAACGGAAAAAACAAGATAACCACTATAAATTAATCTCCTATGAAATTTTAAGTTTGAGGATTTCTTTTTTAACACCTAATTGTAATCTCCATGCTGCGGGAACAAGAGCATAAACGCGTTGGATTCGAGTTTTGCAAGATAGGGTTGATGCATCAAAGGAAGAGACTTGATCAATTCACAATCCTCAGCTGAGATGTTTTACTAGATCCGCATCTAATTATTGAGTCTACAATGACCGCAAGTCTTCTTCTTAAGCTAGATGGCCTCAATTTGGCCAAATCCCTCCATAGATTAATTTCTCATTAAATGATACAACGTTACGCCTTAATCCCACTAGGAAGTCGTAACCACATACTAGGGAGTGCTTGAAATAATTCTGTTTTTTTTTTTCATACTGTTATTAGTAGCATTCTATATTAGCTTATTTTTCTTAACGATTTAATTTTTTTTGGGGAAAAAAAAGAAAATACCTAGAGCTAATATATAGTGGAGAATCTAGAATTCGCAAGTCGCATAACACGAAGGCCTACCACATAGAAATCACTATCAAATCAAATCTTCCAATTAATTAGGACCGTCCATCGTGAGAACAATTTGAGTTAGGGATATGAACGTATCTCCTTTCTATTTCTCTTCCCAATTTTTCTTTTTCAAGTGAAAGGCGGATGCCGAATTTTACTAAGAAAACTGAATTATTGAAGAATAATTATCTGTGCTTCAATGTTCGGATGCTTTTCCAATGACCCTTTTTCTTCCTTTTTTTTCGCTTTTTCATATGAGTATGTGACACGGTCCTTTCTGAAAACCAGTACATATATTTACTTGGACTCGTCCATGAATAAAATAAATAAATAAGTGAATAGATAAATAAACAAAATGAAAAAAAGGTAGTTTACCTTGAAGTAGAGCATGGAGAAAAATGAAACTTTGAAGTTTCGTATTCCTTTTATAAATAAGTGCACCGGATGCCATAGCCCAAAATATAAATAAACGAAGAAAATAAAGGGAAGAAACGAGGATCCCCACACCCAAAAATTGAGTGTGCTCTTATATATTATATAATATGTGTCTATATCTATAAGCGCGCACAGATACGCACCTACGTACATATGTTCTCATAATTTGATAATAATATCTGAAATTGAAGCATTGTCTATTTGGTAGCAAAAATTAGCCAGATCGATGATGATCGATCAAGATATTTATGGTAAAATAATTATCAAATCGTATGATGTCTTGTAAATAATCACTTATTGATGAGTTGACTTACCAGAAATGAAAAATAAACACAAGTTGGTGTTTCAACGTAACTCATGAGTTATAATAATAGCCTTTTTGGCCATCTCAAATATGGAATAGAAGTCCAATCAAATTTATCTGATTAAACAAAGCTAAGCATTTCCTTTCTCATCAAGAAAAGTTAAAATCGATCTCTCCGGAGTGTGGAGAGGAGTTTCACATGCTTAGCCATAATCGGATTAGACAATGGGAATGATCTTAAATACAAGGAACATATTTCGCTAAGCTTACTTTGAATTTCATTCCAAAAGTAGAGAGAAAAAAATTGGAGGAAATTGAAACGTCGCTATCTCTCCTCTCCTTTTTTTTCTTTTTTTTTTTCAAAATCAGTTCTTAGATTTCTTTTCAAATGTGAATGAGACAAAAGATAGTTAAGTCTATTCACAAAATTAATATTCCCATTCATCATTTCCACCATCCAAATGAACAGGTGGATAACCTCTCCCTGCTGCTATCGGTCCCCAATTGTCTTGAAAAATCTGAGCGAGAGAGAGACAGAGACAGAGAGAGATCCTGTAATTAATACAACATTGGTTCTTTTTTACGTGTGGAAAGGGGTTATTGAAAGGGTCGCGCCGGTCGCGCCTCGTGCTATGTATAGCAGTCAGAAATTCACAAAAAGAAAGGACAAATTGGTAGATGGCCTCAACCGTGCTCTCAGATGGTTGGCTTTGAATCGCCATCGCAAACCGGTAGCTCTCATTATCTTTCAGGGATTATATTCCGAGAGATCGCTTTCTCTCTACGTGTACAAGATGTGTACGTATATCTATCTATACATGATCCCATTGGGTTGCTTAGCTAGGCGTCGGAAAGAGCATCCAGTTAAGATGACAAATTAAAAAAAGAAGAATTGACGGTATCAACTCATCGGGAGCTTACACATGCAACTTCGTGTGCATGATTGCGAGGCATACATGCGATTTTGGGAGCAATTCAACGCCTTCCAGTTGTGGATCAGCTTCGTTTCATTTCGCAGCGTCTCTATTCGTGCAATTTCTAGGGTTTGAGTGCCTTTAGTCATACCATAGGAACCCCATTGCTAGGATAAGGCGAAGGTATTTCATGGCTCATCACTGGCACCTTAAACAAGAGAGATGGAAAATGAACTATGTTGTGTTTTTGTAAACTTTATTATGCTTTGCTTCCAAGGTTATTTAGTTCGTGAATCTACCTCATACCAAATATTAGGATATTTGCGTGTAGCCCTTTGGGAGGAAATTTCACAGAAAGAGGGGCTCCATCTTTTTTAGATACCCTTCTCTTTTAATAAGAAAGGAGGTGGTTGGTTACGGTTGTTGTTTAACCACGTAAGTATTCAAATGAGATTTTCATTTAATATCTAACACCTTAAAAAAATCTAGAAGCATATTAAGTTTTTGTTATCATATAAAAATATTCGCGTTTACTTACTATTTTCCCTTTACGTTTTTCCGGTTTCTATCGGGAAGGTCAAAATTATGACTTTCTATTCCGCTTCAAAGTTAAGACGAATCAAACGTTATCTTCTTCACGTCTTGGGTTGATGCAACTTCCATTACTTCGCATCAGAACAGGTCCACCAGAGAGAGAACTCTCGACCTAATCTCAGCCAAACAAAATGGAAAGCAAAAGATAAGACTCTTGACCTAATCGGGCAATAAAATGTGGGCTGCCGTGTCCTTGTACTATCTATTTTTCCATAAGGAGACAAAAGAACCCTCGAATCGTGGCTCGAATGGGCCAAATTCAAATCATTTTGCGTGACAGGAGGGGGAGTCATTATTCTCCATGGATGGCCCCAGATCGAGTCCCTTAATTAGGGTTCTTTGTCAGATTCCCCCACGATCAAAAGCAAAGGAAAAAGAAGAACAAGAAGACGGCCATAAAGAAGAAAATGCTCGTATTTTTGTCAACCTTTTGTGCATGTGGAAACTTAAGGCGCGTCCAGTTTGATAATACGGTTGTGCCGATGCGAGAGGTGCGGACAGCCCCGCCAACGGTCACTAGTCAGATCACTTTGCATTGTGATCGCTTTGTGATTGGGGGACCACTTACGGATGTACTTATTGCATTATCTTCCCAAGTTCAGATGCTATGCTAACCCATATTTTGCAGAAGAATAGTTTCTCGTCCCTCTTCTCTTCTCTTCTCTTCTCTTTCTGAGTATGCGAAAAAATGGAGAGAGGTGATGGATTTGTGGGAGATCTCCGGCTAGCTAGGGTTTATACCCGATGATGTGGACCATAACATGTTGAATCGGATTCTTGTTTTTGAAGGAGGGAAGAATGTATCTAACTTCCCCTAGGCATTCTCGAATGTGTCCTACCTTTGCTGGTGGATTCTGATTGGAGCCTTAAGTGCGAGCTCATGTATATGACAAAATAATGCGGTGGTTGCTCCAAATTAAACTGAAAAAATAATCGCTCGGCCGACACCCTATGTGGTACTCTCCTTATTGACAAACACGTAAGGGAAATTGTATTGAATCCCTCCAAACTTTGGAAATGGTACAAGTTTACAACTTTCATCCGTGACACACTACCTCCGACAACAATTAATCCTCTATTGTTTTTTCCGTTAACATGTGCAATGCACGTGACCATAATGGGTAAATGTACATTTTCAACTCCTTTGTTTTGTAGAAGCACATCTTAAACCCTTGATTTATGTATAAAAAAATGAAATGTCGAAGGAAATAGAGAAATTTAAATCAACTAAAAAATAAGTATCATTAATAATTCTTATTTGGCCATTTTGTTATTGAGGCCTTTGTCCAATTTTTACTTAATTGAGTTCCTTTTTCTTAAAATATCGTCTTAGTTCTATCGATATATTTGTCAATTTTTGGCAGTTTTTAATTTTAATGTTATTACCAACATTTATATTTTATGATATCAATATTTTCGTGAATTTTGTTTCTCTCCACTTTGTTTATTTTTTTAAAGTTTATCTGTACCAAAAGTCAGGGATCAAAGAGACATTTCCTTAAAAGAATGAGATCAAAATACACTTTTACTCCATACAAGTCATGTGTATTGCACGTTCTGGAAATATAATGGAAGGTTAACGATTATAACAAAACGAAAGTCTATAGGAGATAATATGTATGTAAAAAATTTACGGGCAAATATGTGAGTACTAACCTCAAAGTACATGGGACTTTTATGTAACGTACCTATAAATATGTGTAAGGTAGATAGAGCATGCAAAATCTGATTTAACATCATAGATAACTTAAGTTCCATGTTCATGTTAGGCTTGTTATACGGTATGCTAATCGTAGTAGAATTCAAAAAGAATAATAGAAGAAGTCTTAAGAAAAAAATTTGAGATGTGACTAGTCCCACTTGCCTCCAACAAAGTTAGGTGGGTAGCTATACCCTGGCAATCGACAAAACAGCTTCATCTGTTTAAAGACATCAAACTAGATGCTTGAATTCAAATGGAAAAGGTCCATGATGAGCTCAATTTTAGCAACTATACCGACACATAAATATAGATGTAGACCTTGTTGGAAAAAGAAAATGTATAGAGATGATGCCAATCTAATCAATGATGCTAGATTAACACGCTTTTCACGTATCGAGGTCCAGAGTTATGTCCAATTTTGATTGCTCCCTAAAAGTTAAAGTAAATAAAAGATAAAAGACCATCCAAGTCCAATACTCCCTTAATTACTCTCGGTCTCCAACCTATTGCTTCTGATCCCGCGTTTTTAAATAGTATACAACTCCAATTACTCTAGTGACTCAACTAATCTCTTGGATTTATGCCCTATTAACATTGCCAATAGAATAAAAAAATAATTCCTCGCCATTGGCATTAAACTTACAAAAAATTTCAACATAGAAAAAGGTAGAGAGAGAAAAGAACAAGAAGAATCAACTAGAATAAAGGGGCAAGGACTAGGAATGGACCCACGAAAGGCTCCAATGGTGCTCCCACAATGAATAGGGAGGTGAGTTTCTGCAGCGGTAGCTTGGATTCTTTCGCAGCAGAAATTATACAAAGGAGACCCACAGGCGATACACACACTCTGATGTTGCTTCCTTAGCACCACATGGATTGTAACTTCTCTTTCTTTGTATTAAATTAAGTTTCTTCTCCTCCCTGCTGCTCCTTGTGAGTGGCATTATTATGACCCACACACACAGACACAGACACACTACACAGATGCCGCAGTACTCCTCTCTCTACTCAACTCACTCACAAGTCACAATGCTCTCTCATAAATTATCAACACCACCACCCACCCATCATCTCCTTCTGACATTTCAATAAGTATTCAAGCAATCTCTACATGCATGTCCTCTCTCTCTCTCTCTCTCTCTCTCTCTCTCTCTCTGTGTGGCTTCTTGAATTTTGCTTCTCTTTCTTCCCTCCTTTTGAAATCCAGATTGTTGATTTTTGTTTGAAATGTCTACTCGCATGAGTTTGAACAAAGGCTGAATTCTGAGGAATGTGATTTTGGTATCTAATGGAAAGAGAAACCATTCGTAACTTTTTTATTCCTATTGTGGCATTTGACATACTTAGACTGCAAAAGGATGAAATTAATGTCCCTGCAATTACCCTTTTTTTCCCCGATAGAAGAACTAACATTTGTACTTTAAAAACAAAATTGAGTGATCAGATTTAGTAGACCATTGGAGCTCGCTGCCCTATGTCTTAGCTTAGCTTTTCTAGGTTTTGATCCCATCAACTTAACCACTATATTTGGTCAAGATCAATTCATGGAAATGTGCTCTTTAGCCCAAAGGAAACCAATCATAATACCGGCACAATCTCCAAGCGTCGGAATCAACACCGAAATTGGTTTTCAATGCTATGATCCACCGTCCCTCGATCAAGATCATATTGTCAACCTTTCTCACTTAAAGTTTAGTTCGAATCACCAAACTTGTACAAGTTAACATTTAAAATTTAGTTCCAATCACCACGCTTGCGTATTCCCCGATGTGTACAGGATCGGAATTTGAAATGTCGAAAAAAAAAATCATCCAAGGCACAATCTACCGTTTGGGAAAGTAAAAGAAACCTCCACCATTAATTGTATCAATTTTATATATATATATACACCACTGCCCCTGGTTATGGTTACACCTTTACTTAAATTGAATAACTAGTGCATCGTAAGAGCTATTACTCAAATTCATGTGTTATATACTCTTTATACCATCGAAAGGACAAAAGGTATAAGAAGCCTCTTTTGCACAAGAAAGATTTAGAACGGAAGAAATTTGAATATAATATTCTGGTCCTTCTTGTTTCTCATTTACTTTGGGTCAATACATAACCTTTTCCTCTTTTTTCCTTTTTTTTTTTTTGTGTGTTTGCCCTTTCCCAAAGGACATAACATTGATCATCTCACCCATCTCTCTACCAAAAGGTAAGTGAGACATTTAAACAAAAGGCCTGTGCCTAATGCTGCCCATCCTGCACAATTATTCAAACACTGTCTTGCAGATCCCTCAACTCACATCATCTTTTGATGCTAGCCAATAAAGGATCTTGTCCCCTAAGCTGTCTTATTAAAGAATCTAATACAGGGAATCTCCCTAAATATTTTTGGGGCTCTCAAATATCACCTGTGTACACTGAACTTATCTATTTTTTAGGTATTAGGTGTTGGGATTTGGTTGCAATTGCTTTTTGCGTGTGAAACAAAAGGCATAGATAGTGGAGAGACTGTTGGAGAGGTGGGGAAGCTGTGGAATTGAGGATGGTGGCATCGTAAATAGAAACGAAGTCCAAGAAAGAAAGGAAAAAATTAAAAGGCGTTGGACAAAGTGTGTGGGAGTAGAAAACGGAAACATTAATTAATGGAGAGAGAAATTATTTGTAGGAAAATGTGAAGTGGTTGTGGGAAATGGTTGGATTAGGACTAAAGGCATATCTTCCCTCATCCAAAAATAAAAAGAAGAAGCTAATTTGTGCCTTCGACCCTAGGAAATGCGCCTGATTTCATGATGGTTCTTGAAAATGATGACTCACATCTACAATTCAAAGCTTAATCTCATTAAAAGCAAATGTAAGTGATTTGATGTATGAACATTGCATCTAAGTAGTTGGCAGCTCACGCGTTGTATATTCTTCAATTTGAATTAGATGGTCATGACGGCCCACTTTCTAGTACATGTCTTATTTACAAAGGTTGCGACTTCTAATGTTCAGACTAGGCTGTCAAAGAGAAAAAGAATATTCCAGTGTCCAATTGTGCCAAAGAAGAAATTCTAATGTTCAAACATCACACTTGGGTTAATTATCTAACACCTTTCTTGAATTAAATCTATTGCTTTTAAAATAAAAATATTCCCATAAAGCAACTTTATTCGTTGTTGCTATAGACAGAATTGCCGCCATGCCAGATTCACCTACTTAGCCTACTCTAATCCAAGTGAGCAATCAACGCCATGGCCAAGGATTTCTACATTGCTTCTTTACCTTTCAAGCTTAAATAAGTCTATACTAAACATGAATCACATTTAGAATCTCACGTTTTGTGATATACAGAATTCCTGATCGTCATATCCACTAGGCTAACTCCATAGGCATATATATTAATGTTTGGACCTATTGGTTTGACAATGGAATATGTAGATCCAAAATCCATATGGTTTTAATAACTCTCTGTGCATCAAAATCATGAACTTGCAATACATGTCAAGTACTAATCCTCAAAAGTTCCAAATTCCGTTGTCATAATAGTACCACTTGTCCAAATTTGGAACAGATCGTTATTCCCTCGCCTCAATGGTCTAAACAAATTAGATGCCTTTAGCAAATAAATCAAGATTGCCCGTTTGCATTGCTACATAAGATGCTTGTGTGAGTGGATTTGAACCGCACAAGTTACATCCATTGATATCCCTCCGAATTGTGCCACATTTGAAAACTTTCTACGAGGAAAAAAGAGCCCTCAACATGATTCGTATGTTGAATTCCCGACGCGGACTGATGAGATTATCTTTCCTCTTTGCCCCAAGTTCACACGGCTCATAATGCAATTGCACTCCGTGATGACTGGACACATCAAATCTTATATCACCAAAGGCGACAGATGCCCTTAATTAGTAATTGGTCAAGGGCTTAACCAAGATTAAGAAAGATGCAACTTGTTGTTTGGAGTGGCGTGCAGAGATCTCCAGCTAGCTCATGTTCGTGGCATCTTCCCTGGTCTCCAGATTCATTCGGCGTCCAAAGTGTTTTGAGACAGTACTTTGCATGATGTCCACGTTTGCGATGACAAAACTTGGGGTCTTTGATTAACTTTTTTAAATTACTTAGCTTTCATTAAATAGATCTCCGAAAGTGACTTAGAGAGGGATGACATCCGACCCCGATGCTTGTAGTTGACTATGCTGGCTCTGTAATTTATGTTTCCTTGTGTCTCTAGATGGATCGTGCAAATGGCATCCTTAGTTCATGTTGATGACAATACTTACAACAGCATAAATATGGCAATCTAGTCAGCGTAAAAATGACATGATAGATGCCCACGAGCGTTCGAAAGAGGTCAAATTAGTTGTCTAAACTTACCATCTCTCCACGTAGAGACGTGCATGTCAAGTCTGTCCGAAACTTGTATTTATCGGTATCATTCGATGCGTCAATTTTTTGATCACGTTCTTAGAATAAGGTTAATTATACGACCAACAAAAGCAACCGTTACATGAGAAGCTGAGAATGGTTCGAGGAAAATATAAACTTGACTATAGTACCATGTTTTGTAAATAATAATAAAAACATCTGAATATCTTTCTCTTTTGACATGTATTTACATGATTACTCTGTATTGTACATTCGATCAACAATACTTGTCCCATTAAATATATCTGCGAAGGAAGGTGCTTTTTCTTGCTATTTAAAATGTCAATTTCATACACACGCGTAATCGCATGTATACGTTCGATCGTATTAAGCAAAGCAAGGCACTCTCAACATTCCAAGATTGAAACAGGGTAATGGTAATTCACTACCTTAATGCTGATTCAAAGAATGCCCGTGATAAGTAGGATTTGGATAAAAGTGTCTTTGATAATAGTATATTTCTCACTCTTACAAATTACTTTAACGAGGTCATCAAGGGAAGCACTACGGTCAACATTACCCAGATCGAAATGAAGTTATAATAATCGAGAAAGGTCAGAAGTGCTGCCCCTCCAGTGATGCTTTGACCCAATCCATAATAAGAAATTAGACTAATCTACACCGAGAAATTCGTCAATTAAAATTTTCAAAAGGCATCTTTATCGAAGAAAACATACCATGTGGGCCGACAATTAATTTCTGTGATTTATGCATATTTTATAAATATGTTCCAAACCATTCAGAAAATTCGTGATTATGTTTTGTGCCTCAAGCTCCGTGAGTAGACAGCTAGATTTTTCAGGGGAACTTGCAGATGGGTTTAAATAATAATCATATTGCAATTCTTTTTGTTAAATTAAGATAATTTTACACGCGTCTATAACGCTGGTTTTGACTTGACATGCACGAATTCCAGAAGACGCTGATTGAAACCGTTGAATTCATACACATGCAATTATGTACATCTTTTATTATTGTTTTATCTCCACCAGGATATGAAAATTATGTTCTTTTTCTACAGGTAAATAGAAACTTATAATGATTTTGCAGCACGAAAAATAAGAATGTCCTGCTTGGTCAAAAGTTCATTTCATATGAGGAATTTCTACGTTGTTTCATAATTGAAGTTTTTAAACTCATGTAAAAACTCAAGTCAAGTGGTAAGTAGAATATCATCGCATAAATTCCATTAGAGCACATCTCAATATAGAGTCATTCTTGCCTTGAACTTGCCTTATATAAATGTATTTATGCGCGTAGGACTTCATTTTGTGTCTTCCTTTGCGTGTTAAGTCAAGTCATATTACATATGAAGTTGTCCTACCGGGATTGAAGTCATTTTGTGTATTGGGAGATTGCACTAACTAAACTTAAGACATCGCCAGGATTGAAGTCATTTCGTGTCTTCCTTCGCATTCAAGAACATGTTACTTCCACCAGGATTGAAGGGTTCGGAAGAAATTACTCGATTTTAAACTTTTGTATTGGGAGATTGCACTAACTAAACTTAAGACATCACGCTTCTTGATGAAACACATGCTTTTAGCTATTTACCAATTCGGCCAATCCCTTTGAGGTTTAGCTCGTATGCGTCTTCCTTTGTTTAATCATGCTTTTTTGCACTCTCAACAATAATTGCGCCCTCGAACTCCCGTTGGTGATTTGTTCACGTAATATCAGAGAAAGATGCAACGGAGCAAGATCAAGAAACGTGTTCTGCTTTGTTGCTTTAACAAATAAAAGAGGTAATCACAATCTCAAGAGATCCATTCGCAAAGCTCCATCACATGAATCAACGTTCAACTCCTTTAAGGGTCCGTCTTTGGACCTCGAAACCCTCGTTTTGAATATCTCTCTCTCTCTCTCTCTCTCTCTCTCTCTCTCTCTCTCTCTCTCTCTCTCTCTCTCTCTCTCTCTCTCTCTATCTGTTCATCGAATTAGCGACAAATGTGAAAGTGAAGTTTTTAATTGTGCGCCGTTCTAGGCATCTATGTCAAGCATGCAATTAGCCAAACCAAGTGCAAACAAAGCAAAACGAGGCGATTGCCGCTTTATATGGGCACGGACGTTGTGTGAAAGCAATTGCCTAGAAATGGAGAAAAAAATATCGATGGGACGAAATTAGGAAGAAAGAGGGAAAGGGAAAAGGAAAGCATGTGTCTTGACTGGGAGAAGAAAACAATGGTTTGTGAGTTGGAGAATCGTAAAGCCGTGCGGGACCTTTTTTGTGTCGCTTGTATCAAAGGATATTATCAAAGGATGAAGATTAAGAGATGATTTTCCCTTCTTTTTTTTGGGAGAAGAGCTAGCCGACCCTCTTTTTTTAATTTTTCTTTTTTTTTGTGGGTCCTTAGATAAAAGACAAATTGCATGATGCCATTCCGAGCACTCTCTTTCACATTTTTCTTCTTTTCTTGCCCTATTTTGGTTGCTTCTCTTTTCTCTGTCGCATACATTTATACTATAGTCTAGAAGGCAAATAAAAAAAAAGTCGCCTCTTGGTTTTGGGGAAATCAATCACCAATACCAACTTAACTTTTCTTGTGAGACTCGCTCTCTTTCCTTCAGATTTTATTCGCAACGCCTCCTGGTTCTGGCTGTACTCCTTTTCAGAATTTCCAGGCAATTTAATGGTGATTCTTTCGGGGACCAAAATGCATTTGTGGATCCAATTTGCTTCTAGATTATCTTCTTCTATCTTTTAGATTGATTTATCGGTTGATATCACGAGTCATTCCTCTTCTTTCTTTGTCAAATCAGATAAAAGGGGGGGGGGGGGAAGATGGATAAATTCTACGTATTGATGGGTGTCTCCCAATATTCCTTATTGGTTAAACACAAGAAAACCTTTCCATATTTTAATATCTGTCAATATATGAGTATGACAAAGGTTACTTATATAAGAATATGTAGTAAACATAAATCATTCCAATGTGTGATGCTTAATAAGCATTCTCAAATTCTCATTAGGGTTATGGAAACCCTTATAATATAGTTGAACATCAACCTTCACATAAAACTAAGTGACACTCTCTAATTAGCATATGTTGTGATATGGCCCATGACTTATATCGAAATTGTTTAATTTCAAATTATTGGGAAGATAAGAAAAGGAAAAAAAAATATTTATCTCACAATGGAGTGCTTTTCCTAACAGTCGCCTTTTCAAATTCTTGATATTCTATATGCATTTCCGTCTCTCGAAGTTTTCCTCAATTTATTATTGACCGTCAACTTGACCCTTCATGTAATGATATCTAGGTATAAGTAGGCAGCTGGTATTTCTCGAATGTAGTTTTTTACCAATATTTTTATTGTTAATCTTATTCATATTACCCTAAATCAAGGGGCTCCAGCAAGCATTTTGAGAATATATTTCCTTATAACGGAAAAAGTGACAAAAACAAAATAATGTTCATTGATGCTATTCACGGCCTGTTTCTAGAAAATGTCAACATAGGCAAGTTGGAGGTGGAGACAGGTGCTTTCTTGCTGTGCACAAATGCAGGATACGGAACCCTAGACCAAATATTGCTCTGCAATTTTCCAGGGTGGATAACCATATTGATAATGTCAATCCCTCTGTATTTTGCTTCAATGGAGGTCCACCTCAATAAAAGCAACAAAAAGAAGGAGCCTCCCTCAAATTCTCTCGTCCGTTATTACCTGGCGAAAACTTGATTGCCACCCACTTATATATTACCAATGGTTGGGGATTAAAGAACTCGCAATCCCACCAAGTCAAGATTGGTTTTGTTTGCGGATAACAATTGAGAAATTAGGGAATACCCATCTGCTTTTTCTCGTGCTTTGCTTTGTTCAAAAGTTTGAAACCCTAAATTTGGGGCTTTTGAAGGGGGCTAAGGTTATTGTTAGGTTTCAGTCATCTGACAAGGTCATAGGAGAAATCTTGATCAGACATTTAATCTTGGGGGGACGGAAAAGAGAGGACTCAACTAACAACCCATGAAATTAGGTCAGAAGGATTGATACAACACACACACCCACACACGCCTTCTCCATTTTCTAAGATAAGGAATGAATTGAGGGGAAGCATAGCTGTTGGGGGTGAGAAGTTTGAATCTTCAAAACCAAGTAAAATTCAAACACACCAAAGCATCGATCAAGATATAGTGAGAAAGGAAAAGGAAAAGGAGAAACCAGCCAGCTAACATGGAATCCTTTTTTTTTCCCCTCAAGTAATTAAAAAAGCCTCTAAAAATTTCCTAAATTACTACAAGTTTCCATCATTTATGACTACATCTTTGAGGAATTTGATTTGTCTAACAGCTCCAAGACAAAGCAACGACATTAGCTTAAATTCCTTTTCGTGGCATAACCTTATGAGGTAGGGCATATAGTCCTTAGAAAGTAGTTTGGTATGCGAAATATTTATGAGACTAGATAGCAATATATGTGGACCTCTTTTCTATCAAACTCCAAAGATACATGTCAAAGATCATATTGATTAGCTTATAAAATCCATCTTCCAAATGAATTCCCTACATAAACCCCTAGCCAAAATCTAATAGGGCTCCAACTCATTTCCAGATCTTTTTAGCAATGTGCCGATCATTCGCACCAACCCTAATTAGCCAAATGCATCACAAAGAGAGATGAATCCATTTATTTTTCATCCTTCACGGATCAAGTAAAAAATCGTGCTAACATGAAAACATAGATGCGAGATTCTTACATGCAAGTATCACCGTAGTTTACATTATATAACGACTGGCCGGATAACATTGTTCAGACACATTTCCCCTCTCGATGGCCATCTCTTTAGTGCCCTTGATTTCGAACAAGCATTTTGCTTCCCCGGCCGGGACTATGGCTCCATTTTCTAAGGCATCCGAGAGTAATTTACGAGTCGAGAAAATTGAATGAAGCCAGTCTTGGAAAAGGTTTAGGATGGCGTGGGATTGGGGGGAAAGAAAAAGAAAAGTGGGAGTAGAATGTCAAATGCTCCAGACGAGAAACAAGCCCTGCGGCAGCGGGAGCGGCAAAAGCAATCACCCCCCACCACCACTCTGCAAAACCCAACAACACCTCCCCACCTTTTTCCCTACTTGATTATTCTATTCATTTTCAAGAACTCGATGCTTCCCATTTCGTATTTTACGTCGTTTTACTGTTCTACTTCTTTACCTGCCTCTTTCTTTTGATACCCTTTGCTCTGTTTCCTCCATTCAGAGAGAGAGAAAGAGAGAGAGAGAGAGAGAGGAGGGAAAGGAAACGGAGGAGGGTGAAAGTGAAACCCGAGAATTTGGTAAATCAGACTAAAGATTCGATTACTGTGAATTGCGAGACTCCCTCCACAAGAAGAGGCTGAACGCAGGTCAGCAGCCCAAGAACAGTTACAAGGAAACGTCAGAATACATAATAGGGCCTCTCTCTCTCTCTCTCTCTCTCTCTCTCTTAGTGAGAGACAACAAAGCATAGCAAACAAGGCAAGGAGGTGGAAAAAAGAAACGAAATAAAAGTAGGTGAAAACAAAGTTATTTGGGGGGGTGTTCCTTTTGATGTCAAAGCATAAACCAGAAGAGAGAACAATACTCTCTCTCTCTCTCTCTCTCTCTCTCTCTCTCTCTCTCTCTCTCTCTCTGTGTACGGGCATACGTGAGGGCGTGAATTGGGTGGTGATTTATTTCATTTTCATCTCCTCGAAGCTAAAATATTCATTGAAGAGTCCGCCTCCTCGCACGCATAGCACTAGGGGGCATCTTTCTTCTTCCATCTTCATCCTTCCCCTTCTCCTCCTCCTCCTCCTCCTCCTATTCATGCTTCTTATGCCTTAGCCTTTATTGCTTCACATTGTTTGCTGCACCCTCATCTTTTGCCTCTCGTTGTTGGCTCTCTCTCTCTCTCCCCTTCTCTCCCCCCCACCCCCCTTTCCCTTCTCTCTTCCCTCTCATACAAATTGCCAAGGCCACCCACCAAATCAAATCAAGCCCACTCTCCAATCTCTCTGCCCCCTCGAACCGTCTATTTCCTCTGAGACTCTGCAATGGCCGTTCAAGCTCAATACCCTTCTAATATCCTCCTCCTCAACAGGTTTGTCATCAACCCCATCTCGCCAATCCCTCGGCCTCTCTCTCTCTCTCTCTCTCTCTCTCTCTCTCTCTCTCTCTCTCTCTCTCTCTCATCTTCATCTAGTGTTCTAACCATCCATAGTTTATCGCCTCTGTTTTTTGGTGATGATGAACAGGAATGCGCCAGAGATAAATGATTGTTCCTTGCAGCCTCAGCCAGGAGGATTCCTCGACCAAGCCCACATCTTATTCACCACCGGAGGTGAGTCCCACAAAACTTATCCCCGAAAGAAGGCAACTTGTTTGGGTTGTCTTGAACATTTATCGCTCCTTGATTTAGGAGATTCTCAGAAGTTTGTGGCGAAATGTTGTTGCAGCGACAAGCAATAACCAGAGGAAGAGAGGAAGATCGGAAGTGGTGTCCACCAACTTTGCATCCATGAACAGCAACCAGCATCTATATTCGTTGCAACCTCAGCCTCCTCAGCTCATTGACCTCACTCAGCTCCACAGCCATAACAATAACAACCACCACCATCACCAATCCAATCTCGTATCCACCGGTCTCCATTTATCGTTCGGTGAACATCATCATCACAATCATCATCAGCAGCAGCAGCAACCACAAAATCATCTTGTTTCGAATTCATCCGCAAGCTTGCCTCTGTTGTCTGATGATTTCGCCACTCAATTCAAGCAACAGAGGGATGAGATAGATCAATTCCTCCACGTCCAGGTACCATTTTCTTTTCCTTTTCTTTTTTCTTCTTACTTTTCTTCTTAGCCCACCAATCCATCCGCAAGCTTTGCCCCGGTTTTTCATGGCGAGCTCTTTTTTTATGGTGCCATATCGTCATTTTCTGCAGGGAGAGCAATTGCGGCGCACGTTAGCAGAGAAGAGGCAGAGGCACTACCGTGCGCTGCTGGGCATTGCGGAGGAATCGGTGGCCCGGAAGCTGCGCGAGAAGGATGCCGAGATGGAGAAGGCCACGCGCCGGTACGCCGAGCTCGAAGCACGCGCGGCCCAGCTCAGCGTGGAGGCTCAGGTATGGCAGGCCAAGGCCAGGGCCCAGGAGGCGGCCGCGGCGACGCTGCAGGGCCAATTGCAGCAGCTCATAATGAGCGGGCAGGACCGGAGGGGGGCGGCGGACGACGGGGGCGGGCCAGGGTCCGCCGCCGAGGGCCAGGCTGCGGAGGACGCCGAGTCAGCGTACATCGACCCGGACCGGGTCGTGGTCTCGGGGCCGAGCTGCAAGGCGTGCAGGAACCGGGGGGCGACGGTGGTGCTGCTGCCGTGCCGACACTTGTGCTTGTGCACGGAGTGCAACACGGCGGTCCAAGCTTGCCCGGTGTGCCTTGCCATAACGAATTCGAGCGTGGAGGTCTACCTTTCTTGAGGCCCGAACCCGAGCCCGAGCCCTAGCCCAATGCGGGAGGCCCAGGCCCATCAAGACAAGGTCAGAGTGCCCCCCCCCCCCCCCAAAAAAGAGGGAAAAAGGGAAAAACGAAAGAAAGAGAATATTATTATGGCAGATAATAAAAAAATTCCAGACTATATATCGACCTCGGCCTCCCGTTCAAAAACATAAATCCTCCCTTTTCTTTTTTTCCTAATTTTTCCTGTACATGGTGGGGCCACGGCGTTGGGTGGCATTTTCTTCTAGCTCCCTCTTTTTTCCCCCTTTTTTTTTGGAAAAAGAATTGGAATCGCATAAATTCTTTTATTCTATGAACAGTTATTTTCGTCATCATAGCAAAGAGTGTGCTTAATTACATTCATGGTCGATGTGGATGAGTGCTTAATCACACGGCGGTCGACGTGGGGGTCACATTGCACGACATGTTGCATCTTCACATGTTAATCTCTCTGCTAATTCGTGGAGGTTCAATGTGCGGCCACGTCATGTCTTCTTGTTCCAATGCTCTCTTTCCTATTGTGTCCAATTGGGGACGTTTATTACAATTTCAAGAAAGTCTTGCGACAGGGTATTTTGCATAGATAATTTAAAAATATAAATTAGAGATTGCTTCGTTGTTGCTTACCAAAGTTCTCGAAATTTGTGGAAATTTTGAGGGATTTGTTTCCTTTCTGTGAGCGGATCTAGCAATATGCCTTTCAATGAGTCAAGCATTTTAGATCTCGTGCCCTGAAATTTATGATGACTCGGGCCATGCTTTTGTCCTCCCTCGGAATTTACATAAATCCCAACACTTTCAATTTGTACGTAATGCTCATGCTCTTGTGGCAAAATGACCTTTTCAAATCAAATTTTTGCCGCATTTTTCCGGCGTTTGGGGGGTACTATATTGTAATTAAAGACAAGCAACGATCACAGACCGTACCACCACCTCTTCTAGAAACGAAGAGTTAGTGTTTTCTTTTCTTTTCTTTTTTTGGAGTGCCTAGTTCACCAATTCCTACTTAGAGAACGTGATTAAGGAAAAGAAAACCTTTCCCCTTCAACCAAACCACCGCCGCTCATCGATAGCGCTACCCCATCGCCGTCCCCGCCGCCGCCATCGCCTCGCTGCGAGTCGGTTGGTTTCCTCATCCGATACTAGCGCGGCAACCACCTGTGAACCTCCCATAAATTTGCTACTGTTTGTCTGCGTTTCTTAGGAAGTAAAGTAAAGGAAATTTTAACTTTTCCGCTAAAAGAAATAATGAGAATTTATAATATGAATCTTTGCGCCAACATTTACATAGTGTGAAAATTTAGGTATTTTGGGCGTATAACAAAAGGGTGCGATTATTTGACGGAAAACACATGATTTAGAATATATACTTTTTAAAAATCGTTTGTATCATGTATAAAATGGAATGAACGAAAAAATATATTCATCTTCCACGAAAAATATTTAGACATAAATTATTATCCACAATGATAATATTTTTATTAATCAATTAATTCAAGCGACTTACATAATCATTTTTAGAAAAATATTTTTGGAGACAAATCGATCCAGATTATCTATTGTAAGATTTCTGACTAAGTGAAGGATGAAAATAAAAATATATTCAGACATTTCCCATCAAAACAATTTCATATGAAAGACAGATATATAGTCACTATGTGAAAATGTACACCATCTTCATCATCATGGGCTCTCTCTTTCCTTTCGGCTGGCGGTCTTCAATCGTGGCCCTAATTTACTGTCAACTCTACTTGATGTTGTCAATTAGCTTTAATCAGAGCTGTCATTCGCACTGCCCTTTTCAGCAAATGTAAAGAGCACCAAAGAACTTAGCAACTACAATTGCAGAATTAAATTTTTAGGTTGATAAGACTAAGCCTGACATACGATATATAATTAAAACGACCGATGATACTATAGTTGCCAAAAATGCATCATGCATCTATGGTTCTTCATTTTTTTTTTCTATCTATAACTATCACGAAACCCTACCATGCATCACGTACGCCATTTTCATAGATGACTACGCTAGGACCGGACGCCTACTTTGATTGTGCATTAAAAAGGGTTGAGATGAGATTGCATGAATGGACTAGAAAATTGGCCAAAGGCCTTATACGCGAAAGTCAAATTTCTGGCGCCTTCATAGACTTAGGGGCATTTATATCTATGCATAAGAAAATCACACGACTTTCTTTTATTATTATTATCATCATCATCATCTCAAAGATGATAGTGATGCATTTACCTTACCAAAAAAGTAGTCCATTGATCGACAATAATGCTCTGTTCCCACCAAGGAGAAAAGAGGGGGGGATAGGTTCGGTTCGACTTTGGTATAGTGAACCACCAAATGACATTTATAATGCACTAGACATTAGTAGACTAAGGTGGATAGATAGCCCCATGTAGAACATGTCACAGATTCTCCATCATGGGACCAAGAGCTAAAGGCGTCGGTAGTGATCGATGACTAGTTACTCAATCGAACAGAATCGCCATCTAACTTTGGGAAGATCAGGGTGACGGATAAGGAATTATAAGCCCCTCAGTGACCACCTCACCGGCGATCACGTTTTCACCTATCGAAAAGCAAGAAAAGCACTTGTAACTTTCGCTCCTCGTTCTCTCTCTCTCTTTTTTTATCTCCTGGGTGTTCTTCTAGGGTTTCTTTTCTCTCGGACAAATCATCGGTGGAGCAGACATTGGTGGATTGATATCATGGGCACATGTTGATGGACACATGTTGCCGTGTCCGCTTCTTATAATTGCACAGACTGTGTCACCCCGGTCCACCTCCCTTTCGTGAGAAGTACATGAAACCACTCAGCTGAAAAGTCATGCGTGCGAGAGCGAGTGGTGGAACTGGTTGTGACAATGATTTGGCTTAATGGGTTGGTGTCGGCTTAGGTATATTATTGGAGTGAAGATGACAAAAAATATGGGCAATCGAGTTGGTTGGGGGAGGGATGCGTTAGGCTGGGCTGAGACGAGGTAGGGTTTGGACGGAGGCCAACAGCATTTCCTACGCACGCATTCTTGTTGCGTCTAATGACGATCTTTTCAGTCGTAGCCCGAGGCCGTCCCGTGAAACACCTCCCCTTGCTTGCTAGGGTTCGACCCCAACGTATCGTAAAGTGTTTGGTGTACTGGCTCGTGTTCATTTCGTGTGACTATTATAATCGCACGTCGCTTTTTCGGTTGTCTGTCTTAGGATGCCGCGGAGCAAATTTTTACGTTGCTCCTTGTTTAGATAGGATGGAAACATGGGAGGTCGTATGGCGTGATGGACAGTGTGACATGAATGAAATCTCATTAGAAGCCAAACATGGACCTTCATCAAGCCGACTGTCCAAAACATTGCCATTGACAGAAGCATCGTGTGGAACAGGATTCTTTTGACAGCAAATTTGGAGGGAGCTGGTCCAGATGGTACAATGGAGATGTGAAGGGTCAAATCTGACGCACGATAAAGGCAAGGTCTACAGGGCAGTGTCTTGGCTCTCTCTGGTTTTCTACTCTTTTGTGTTTTTCTTTTCATTTTCTTTTTCATGATGTCCTTTTGACTTATTTAGCTGACAAAGTACTGTGACAACCACACAGAGGAGCCATGGACATGTCACTTGATCTTGAAACGCCATCATCTAGTGTGCGTCTAGCATTTCGCAATCGAAGGAATTTCTTGCCTTGGGGATCCAGAATTCGTCCCTAAAAGGACAAGAGAGAGAGAGAGAGAGAGAGAGAGAGTTCGCTTTTTCCTTGTTCATGCCATGTGCTTTCTAACAAGTTAGAAGGAGGGTGGTCATCAATAGTTGGAACACGATCAAGAAAACCCAAGTCGAGTCATTTTGATTCGAATCTAATTGAAATATATATACACTTCATATATGAAATCTTGATAAATAAGAGTAAAATCATGGGTTCCACCTACAGCAATGAGTACAGTGCGTATCAGATTCATGAACAGCCTCGAGTCAGAGAGGGTGAACACCCCAACACCCTTGGCTGACACCATGGATTCATGCATTGGGTCTGGCCCTGCCATAAATGTTTTTTATCCCCACCTCGAATTAGATGTGGGTGAAATATTGTGGTCAGATTTCCCACGTAAGCAAATTTCTTTTTTCCTTGAGAAAAAATCGATATTGATATGCTGAAACACCCTTTTGGAAATAGTCTGGAGTTTTGCAGATAAAGGACGTGTCTGGCAAAGTTTGATTCTGTCGTCAACAATGATGCAATTCGCAAAGGGTTCTTGAGCCTCAGCTTTCTTTCTAGCCAAGCAATGTTCGCGCCAGGTCCCAGAGCCTTGGCATGAAGAGGCAAGATTAGAAAGCCGAGCCTGAGGACATCTGAGAAGATCAATTTACTTGCGATGTTTTGGACAATTCAGGAGCGATGGAGGTGGCAGAGGAAGAAATGGGAAGTGGGGGATTGATTCTTGTCTACTGATGA
Source organism: Melaleuca quinquenervia (assembly GCA_030064385.1). Taxonomy (NCBI): domain Eukaryota; kingdom Viridiplantae; phylum Streptophyta; class Magnoliopsida; order Myrtales; family Myrtaceae; genus Melaleuca; species Melaleuca quinquenervia. Next base: position 14,878,429 of record CM057721.1, on the reverse strand, counting down.
GTTCAATTGTGGGAAATTACAAAGAGTTGTTTACGTTGCATACCAACGATGGAGTCCAGATTCCAGATTCCACCATCGATAGAATAAACTTGAGTATTTCAATCCGATTTCCTGTTTCTGCAAGTTAATTCGAATTAATCGATTCGCCACATTAGTATTGCTTAAAATGCTATATGCAATAATAATAAAACCCGTGCTTATATATCTAGATGTTATTCCATTTTTCCCAATGTCGCGTGCATCTTAACACTTTATGAGAAACAAAAATCCAATTGCCAAAGTTTGTTAACATGATTTCGAAGAATTGTCATATCAATGGATTGGTAACTTCACAACCAGTTGGCCAAACTCTGCAGAGCAATTGGCCAATACATCTATATTGTTACAACTTACATAAAGAATGAAAAATCCGCGAAAACAAATTAACAGAGAAGCACTAAAATTAACGAATCCGGCGATAATTGGTCGATCGAGTTTCTTTGAGATTAACGAGTGGTTCTCTAAAATCGTCCATAAATCTCAGAATGTTCAGATGAACTCGTCATCTGAAAGAGAAATCCTCCTCCCAAGAATTTACATGGTCGTTTATCAATTTTTCGTGTAAGTAAGGCGGTGGACTGAAAAAAAAAAAAGGGAAAAAGAATATGTATCAAGACAAGTAGGAAAAATAGTGCTCAACATTTTTCCAAAGCAAAAGTTTATTCGGATCTTTTTGCTAGTACAGTAAAAGAGAGATTCTTCTCTTAATCATGCTCAGCATAGGGAAAAAAAAAATTCGCATAAACAAAATCCCAAGGACGAAGAAAAGTCTTATCGCAGGCTTATATGTAAGGAAAATAACATGTCCGTGTCAATGATGAATGAGCAGACGATATGATAACTCGATTCGAAATGCTATTCTCAATAATTCAATCGATTTTCCCTTCCCAATTTTCCTTGATTTATTTATTCCTTTTCTTTTTCTTTACCAGCAGCACTAGATTGAATGGGCTGCTTTTGTCTTCGACACTGTGACGAAATAATGAAGGTGAGTAAAAAGATGCCCTTTCCTTGGACGGCTGCTTTCTGGCTGATCTTCCACTAGCTCGAGACCCTTTTCCACTAATGCATGTGCTTAATAGCAAGTTCATGACCCAAATGGATCCTTATTGAAAAAAGCTAATGAGATTTCCCAGCATTGAGCACGATGCTTGCTTAAATTTATAGGAGCGAAGTTGCAATTTTCTTCTGCTAGAAACCCTACGGCACTCAATGGGCCCTCCTCCCCTTGATTGATCGTACGTATTCAGCCTGAATTCATCATTTTCTTGAGAAATACGTATAAATGAAGAAGGAAAACATCCTTAATTTTGAAAATCTTTCTTTCCTGTCGAATTCTTCTTCTTGGTTGGATTTGGACTAGTGACCGACCGTCTTGTTCATTTTCACGTTCTTCCAGAAATCACTGAGTACTTCTGGTGGATCAATCCATTTTTTAACCCCTCCACATGCGTTGTTAATCATCGCCTAATTAGTGGAATTTTTTCTGTAGACCATCATCAATTGTTAACATGATGTCGACTTAAAAGCGTGCACGGCTCCCATATTATAATGCGAAAACATAGAAGGAGAATACAAGAAAGACCAATTCCTTCGGATCGGAATCTTTTGCATTGGTGGGATTTTTTTTCCTATTGTCTCGAGCTCGTCTCTATAAGAAGTTTTTGAAAGGGGAAATGACACGAATAGGCCTCGAACTTTCGCTCGATGTACAATGTGTTCCGCGATCTTTCAATTTTCTTCATGCGGTCCATGAACTTTAGCCTAACGTATAATGTGATTATTGAGCTTTTGGTACATGTTCAAGAGAGTCGCTCAAAAAATCAAATATTATATATCGAATATTTCATATAGTCGACAGACCAATTTAAATATGATTGCGCATTGGGCTCAAGTTAAGGAATCACGTTGACTAAATTGAAAGCTCATGGACTAAATTACATATTAAACTAAAATTTAGGAATTATTTGGATCGTTCTCTCTTTTAAAAGCCAATGCACTTCCGTTTCAGCAGGAAAAAGTAGGAGGGGGGGAGTGGAATTTATGGAGTGTTTAGCTAGACTCCGGGCTTGAAAGTGACCACACTGGGCTTAGCAGGAGACATCGGACCAAGGCCCAATGCCAGTGGAAAGCCTATCGAATTCATGACTAAGGAGGCCTAGCGATGGCCCATCGTGGCCCATGAGTTTTGGGCCGCCGCGCGTTCTGTTCCGCTGGATGGAGGGCTTGGCTCGAGCCATGGGCATTCCTCTTCCCGTTCTTTCCCCAACTGTGGAAACCGAGTTACCCCGGCAGCGACGCGTGGCACAACATGCTAACGGCAAGCGAGAGCATACGGCATACGTGTCGCCAAGCAGTACGAGATTAATAGCGCGTGGACGATGGAAGATGATCGATTGCATCGCGTCAGCGCTGTCGCATGGTATGCCCGTCGCATGAGATGATTTCTTTAACACCAAAACAATGCGAAGTCTTCGTCCGTCAACGCTACACACGGATAATTTGCATAGGTAGAAATTCCATGATCGAGCTCTCAATTGGTACTCACGACGAAATGTAGGTGTAATTCGACTTTCAACATTGCATTCCCCGTACGAATACTAAGTATATGTCTATTTACATATGTACCCCGACGTACTTTCGAGTTTAAGCTTGCTTTGTTCTTTCTCCACACGCACTGCTCTCGAGAATACATTCTAGAGATGACTCCAAAGATATGTCTTCAAGTTTGTAGTTACAAATAAATAACCATCTTGACTTTGAAAAGCCCTCAATTTAGTACAAAAAAGGAAAAGAGAAGATCTAAATCGTATGATTTCAAAGTGGATATGGTATTTTGGTTTTGAGTGCGAAATTAAGGATCTTCGAGCCTATACTCCGTTCCTCAAATATTCCAAGGAAACGTCATGTAATTTTCGGGTTGACTGCCGGCAACGACAGCCCATCGTGAACTTTATAACGTTTTTTCCACTCCATGCCACGCGGCACCACTCAAAACATCTCATTCCAAGATTCTCGGTCGTTTCATTACGGTACAAAGTCTAATGAGACCCATAATGGTGATGTCAAAACCCACCTCAAAAAAGGAGACTCGGATCGTCCGACGTAAAGTCAGACGGATTCAAGTACCGTTCAAGGGGGGCCGTCCGATGTCCCGCATCATCCGAGAGGTAAGGGTCTATTTTTATTTTTACAATGCCGTACGATAAAATGGACGGTAAGCAGAAAAAGATAGACCGGATCAGTAGGTGATGGCGCTTTTCCCCCATATAAGGCGACGGGTCTCGAAGGGCCGACCCGCATCGGACGCTCCCCATTAACTCAGGCTGGCGTGGTCTCCCTCGCCACCGTCCACCGCATTAGCGATGGCTCCGACCTCGCGCCGATGACGACATCCGTTTGTCCGATCGGAGAAAGATGTCGACCTTTTTTTTGCTCTTTCTTTCAATTAAAAAAGACCGATGATGGATGGACGCACTGCATCGGGTGATCCCGGACCGTTGCTATCTGATGAACTGTCAGCCATTTCCCGGGTGGGCTTCGATGCGCAATCATGCGTCGTGGGCGAACACTTTGCATGCGCTCGTTGCTTTCCCACCGGTGGGATTCAATTCAATTATTCACCACTAACGCCGAGTGATATGGACAGATATTAATACTTTCTTTGTCGATTGTTATTTTGGTTTTTGTTATTATCTCGTGTTTAATGTGAAATTCTGCCATAATTCTAGATTAACTTTTGGGAAAGGAGGATAAGAGACCTGCACTAGACTGATTGGGTGCGTTTGGGATCGAATTTCCAAAATCTTTTGGGCATCGAAAGAGTCTTTGATTAAATGTTGAACCGTTTGATAAACGGCTTTTTAATCCCATGGAGAAAATCTATTACATTTTTAACGTCCTCGTCATCATCAATTTTTGGAATATCGCAACCCTTAATTCATGATATTTTTTATTTTAATTTTGCCTTGCCAATTTTTTGTATTTCGCCCCCTGAAAATTGAAACTATTCGTCTCTCTCCTCTGCTCATCGTCTATTGTAATTTCTATTTTTTCGTCTTCTTTTTTTCCTTCACCGCCATGCTTTGTGTAAAGAGGATTCAGCAAAAACTCTTTAACCCAAAATGATTTTATATACACGGGAGAGCGTTTTTCGCAAACTCTCCCAAACACACCATAAAATCCGCTTGGAAGAGATTGGTTACTCTACAAATATCTTCTATCGTGGGTCGCTTATGATCATGGACGCTCCATCAACGTGAATGTTTCGAAACGAAAAAGTGGAAAACAATATGTTTATACTAAAGAAAATGACCAACTTTTGGACACCATCGACCAACTAGTGGTAGATTTGGTCAATAAAAGTAGAGATTGAAGAACCACACTAACCATCGATGAATAGAGCAGTCAACAGCTATTTTGGGATGAAGTCATGGACATCGACGTACACCTGCCTGATCAAAGTATTTTTTGGACAAACAAGCTTTTTTTTTTTTTTGTATAAGTGTCCGACAACTCAAAAGATATTGGCAACTAGCAAAAGTTATCGACAGTAGATGGCCACCTGGGGATTATATCATCGACATCGACGTGTAACTTTTTCAAATGTTTTAAGCTTTTTTTAGATGGAGTAACTTCGTGATGGAGTTACTTATTTATTTGAATTTAGCAATCGTTTTGTACCCTCCGTGAGCACGGTCACAATATAGCTGGCACGAAATCAGTAGCTCCGCATAGGAAATGTCCATCGAGTCCTCGCGGCGGGTGCGCTGGGAAAAACTCGCTAGCAAAGCAAGCCCGAGTTAATTAAATGAACGAACCAAAGGCGCATGTTTACCACGAGATTTGGTCCGCGGGCATCGTCGCCACGTGTCCTCCTCTTCTCGATCGAATGCCCTCTTTTTAACTTTCGGAACAAAAGAGAGAGAATCGCGCTTTGCTGCTCCTCGGAGCCTCCGCACATGACGCTGTCTTCCCTTTGCACTTTACATTCGCATCCTAATCAAATTTTCTAAGGAAAAGGAAAGGAAGGGAGGGGAGAATATTTACCGGAAAGACTATGTTCAATGCCCCGCCGACGTCACCCGAGCACATGCCTCGCCAGCACGTGCGACACGTGTGCCGCTTCCCGCTCCACACGTGCCCCGCGGAATCCGAGCCCGATGCCCAAATCTCACGGTTCATTCTTTGGGAGGAAAAAGAAGAAAAGACGCGATTTAGTTTATTTTTTTCCTGATATTTTGTCTGGCGGGGAGGGCGAAAATGAGAAATATAATATTCGCTTCGGCACTTGAAATTATTGGGGCCATTAAAAAATAGGAGCGAGGCGCTTCGAGGGGGCGACACCTCGCCACCTCGACCGGGTACAAAGCCTGCAGAGTGAAGAAAAGAATCCGAGTAAAATACTAAAAGGTTTGGGGGGTGCAATTGAATTAAAGTAGGGAAAAAGGGGGGCCAAAAACAAAAAAAAGAAAAGAAGGAGAATCAACCACGATCACGATGACCCCAGAAAAGGGGGGCATCGGAAATCAAGGGCATGCCGGGCGGCAAGAGACACGCGCGTGGAGCCCACCCTGGGTGCTTCTCTCTTTTGCTTCCACCAATGCTCTATGGCGAGTAAAACTTATAAAATAATAAAATAATATTAAAAATATCATCGAGAGAAAAAAAAATTGAAATGATAAGCAATAATGACGATGATAATTAAAACACTAGCATGTGCGCAGGACGGAGTAGCCTAGGCATCGAATGATATTATTGTACTTTGGCATAACGACGGGGTCCCTTGGTTTGGTTCTAAGCCATTGTGGTTTGTGCATCTTGCCTCCATGATGCCCTCTTTGTGGTTTTTCTGATGTGTAATGGATTCGCATCCGCAAGTATCTCGTAATTCCTTCATTAAAATATCGGTCCGTGTGATTTATTCAAAGTCCAAGCAATACCGCTTCGACACGAGATCATGCGTTTCGGTGGGCGTGGATCGGCAGATGTTCTGTATGTGTTTTCTTGTGATCCATCATGCGAAAATCTCGACCGGACTACTTGAGTTTGGTGATTAGTGGATTCATTTCTCGTGCTAAAAATGTCAGAGCCATAATGTATGCAAAGCATATGATATTTCCATGTTGTTTCATAGTTTACATTTAGATTGTTATTTTCGGTATTTATCCTTCCAATATTATCATTTGCTTCGAAAGGGACGTTTTCTAAAGTCGGGGCAAGTCCATTTCGATATATAATTGGACAAAAGGTGTGGAGGGGACATATTAGTTATATATATATATATATATATATATATATATATATATATCAAAAACAGGAACTTCAAGGGAGAAAATAAATTACAGAAATGGGTTGAGAATACTAAGAACGCCAAGCAATTAAAACACTATTTTGATATAAACACTGCCTTTCTATAATAAACTAAAGTACCCCCTTCAAGATGGGGAAACCTTATAATTATGGATAGGATCATCTATTACAGTGCAGGTTTTGATTTAACTCAGGATGTGCTTTATTGCTTTCAAGTCTATTTTTTCGAACGAATATTTCGATCTTAAAAAATTATGAAAAATATCGAAAAGATCTTACGCATCTCTTGAACTGAACATTTTTAGCGTTTCGCATTTTGAAAATTTTCAGTTTTAAACCTTATAAGTAATCAGAAAAAAAAAGTAAAAGAAATGAAGGCAAAACTCATTTCGAGCACATCAAATGTGCACCCCATTCCCCAAAAAGGGAGGCTCTACCTAGCTAGCTAATTTTTTGTATTTTATTCCCCATGGTTGACGCCACAATTTTCCCCTCAAATCGTCGAGTGCTTTGGACCGACCTGTTCTTTTCTCAAAGGCCACAAAAAGAGAAAAAACAAGAAAATTAGCAATCCCGAGATTCGCACGGCATCATCAGCGTGAAACCAACATCGTTAGTCAACAACTACAACATTCATCACGAAGCTTCTCCTGTCTTCAGGTTGCTTACCCTTCACCTATCCTCGTTAGGAAATCCCGGCACGAAGGTCACCTAACTTAAAATCGGGACATGTTAATTCCTCTAATAAGATAATATCTCTGGTGGTGGGTATTAAAAAATTAAAATCATTGATTAGCCGGCTAAATTCACAGAGCACCGAGAGAAAAAGAATAATGCAAGTTCATATAAATTATTGGGACCGCACCCCGTCGCGAATGATTGAGACCAAACCCACGGTCCGTTCCAGTTCCGCCTGAAGAGCAGAAAGAAATGGCGACACCAGGTTTGAGACAATAAAAAATATATATATTTCTTTTTTGTTCCCTTCTAATTTGCAAGAAAGTCAGCTTAATTGGCTCTAGATTCCACCTAACCCCCCCTAATAAAAAAAAAACTAAAGAGGAAGAAATACAAGATACCACGGAATAATATAATCAATCATCGCGGAAACCCTAGTTTCCTTCCAAAACCATGTGCATGAGAACATTGGATCGTCCATGCTTTGAGATGGATAAAACCAAACATGCGTATGCCGATCGTTTACCACCTTCGTAGAATTGCGTGATCGATCCAAACAATTGCTGCTCCCGTCGTACATTGGATGGGGTCAATAGAGCCGAGTCGTACCGAGTCGTACCGAGCTCTCGATTGGACGACCTTGTTTTGACACTAGGTGGTATTTCCAGTCGCCTTTTACCGAGGACGGTCCACGTATAAATTGGCACGAAATAAAACCGTAGAAAAGCGCAGCATCATTTTAATCTACATGGATCTTGAATCGTAGCTCGCAGCGATAAATGTTCAAGAAAGCACGATGCTTTCAAAAGAGATTAAACTCGAACCAAGAACGTTGCTCTTGTTGATACGTGATTTAATGACGGACCTAATTAAGGCCCTCGGGGTCGCTGTCGTCCGATCGTCGTTTTCTGTTTCTCTTGTCGTCACCGCGCATTAAGCTTTCGACCTTGCGTATTAAACAAACCAACAGGCCTTGACGTTAACCCGGACATTAACCCGCGGTTTCCACATTAATCTGGCGGAAGCCGAAACGGGAAACCAACCGATTTGTGTCGGATGATTAGCTCGTGTTTGGTCTTAAACGTCCGGAAAGCTCTAGCCGAGCTGATTAAAATCGATGGTCGGTAAAGCGATCCTACGATAACCGAGGAGCAGGGGACTCCGCCCTCGAGCTTCGTCGTGGCACCCGGCGATCGAACTCCGGAAACGTGGCGCGGAACTAGCGAGCACGAGGTGGAGCGCTGGAGCTCGCGGCAGCGGCACACGTGTGCGCCAGCCCGCGCGTGTGGGGCCCAGGGTGTGTGTCAGGTCCTGGTCCGGAGCTGCCGCGCTGCCCCTGCCCGCAAGTCGAGGGCATCATCCTGCGCGCTACGGTGCACAGTTGGGGAAACAGTACGGTTTTTTGTCCGGTTCCTTCGAAATTATAAATATGTTTTCTCTTTTTTTTTTCCCCGAAGAGTACCGGGCAAAAGCGGTCGCTAACAGGAAACGAGTGAATCTAGGGGAAATGGTTGACTGCCCTGTAGAGTTTGCACATAAAGACAAATTGGCTTTCCATGAAAAAGAGTATTTACTTACTATCAATGTAAAAGCGGACGATTGGAAAAGATATGTAAAATCGGAGAAGAATCCGTTCCGTGTATTTTAAGTTCGATGATGCATTTTAAAAATTTGGATATCGAGTAGTGCGTAAAAGAAGTGCATTTACTTGTCTGTGTTTTTAGTCATAATAGAACGTGATGTGATAAGATGAGAAATTCATTCAAATTTCATTGAACGGGCCATGAAACTATGAGGAATATTAGTTTCGCCTCTTTTGCTGTTTTCTTGGACTTTTTAATGGGGATTGTAAAGTTTTGGAAGAGAATGAATCTCGACTCTCTCTTTGTTCTTGTGGAGCATTGATGTGAACAAAGAACTACAAATAAGTTATGAAGCTTCGAGATGGAATGAATTTGCAAAATTTGTTTCGAGTTTGAATTTGTTGATTTAAATTTAAAGTTCTTCTACTTCATTTTTATTTACTTTTTTTTTACTCTTTCCGCTCTCTCTCCTACTCCTTTTTTATTCCTTTCCACGATTGGTTGATAAAGAATTTATATAAAATAAAAATTAAATTTTTTGTTATTTTGATGTTTATTGTTTTTTTATATCAAAATCCAAATATCATTTTATAATTTCAATATGAGAAGCTTGTTAGAAAAACGGCTTTTATGCTATTGATATGAGAAATGCTATCAACATTCATTCCACTTCTCTCGTGGGACATTTTATCCAGGTTACATCCATTTATATGTATTTTTATCCTACTTTGGACAATAATAAAATAATAATTTTTATCGTATTATGACTTTTATCTTGGTCATTAAAAGTGGCCCGTATGCTTTGGGCACACGATGTACAAAATTTATTTTTTGGCATCCTCGCATAGCAATATAGGATAAATAATTTATTTTTTTAATAATTTGCGGAGGCAAAGCATTTTTTCCATTCAAACTCATAAGAGCTTTCCACATTTTTTGTTACCTTTTTAGAATTACAATGGTTTCGCACGAGGCTAAAACTCCACCATTTGAGCGTAATTAATCACGCGATGCTCTTTTTTCACAAGAGTTCTAGCCGCATTGTAAGTGAATCTATATTCGATTTATACTTTCAATATCTATTATCGGAATGGATCCCTCATCACCAAAGAGACTGCAATTACAAATTCACACACTTATTAATATGGCCATTTTTGTGATCAACTTGAAACTTCTTATGAATTTGTTTGCACTGAAAAAATGATTAAGCTTTGGTTATTATGAACATACAATGGACTTCATCGATGAGAATAAAGTTATGTCATTTATGAAAAAAATATCAATAGCTCGAAAAATCTCCCTCGAGGCCTTTGTTTGTAACCTCCCTTGATAATTATCGATTACAAGCTTAAAAAAGCTATACTATACTTTTTGTAGACCCCTTGTACACAAATAAACAAATTTGTTATCTCTCAATTCCTATATAATAATTGTAATTTCCAGATTCACATCGTTAATTACATCCCAACGATGCATCTTTGTATTTCCAGACTTTATCGTATATTAAATTCTAGCATAATTTGTGTATATTTGGTTCCGTTTGAAGTGATTAAGTTTTCAGATCCTGACGTCGGTGAAATTTCGATGCAATTTGTGAATATCGAATTGGGATGGAGCTGTCGATTTTATTATCTATATGCGATTATATTTATTTATTACGAGATTTTAATTAGAGCGTGAGAAGAAGAGGAGCTCCAAGGGGGCGGACCCAGAAAGGGAAAGGCCGATGATGGCAGCCCACGCCGTCATCATCAGCGACTGGGAGGGGGCCACGCCTCGGTGGGCCCGGCTGCGTCGATGGGTTTGATTGCGAGTGGGGCCCTCCCCCAAGGCGACAAGTTGAGGAGGCGAGAGGGCGAGGAAAACGACAAGGGAATCCGGGAGGAAAAGCGAGGGGAGTGACGTGGACGGGGGAGTTTGTTTTCTTGTTTTCCCCTCCTCTTTTTCTTTTTTTTTCGATTATTTTTTTTTGTTCCGTTTTATTTTGTTTCGGAGCAAAGTGAGATTGCGAAAACCGTGGATTTTGGGAAAATGGACATCACAGCGGTAGCTGTCTGGAAGCGAAAGGCAGTGTCGTCCACGGCGAGGCGGCACACGCGCTCCTGCGCGTGTGCCTCACCTCCGCGCAAGATATCGCGTGCCTAGGATATTTAGGAAAAAAAAATTATTTTCCAACTCTCAAGTTGTTCGGACGAAGGATTACTGATTGATTTATGAACGATATTTTTTCATTTAATTTAAAACGACAAACTCAGATCAAAGAAAGAAATGGTCTTTCTTTTCCTTATTATAACAAGGATTTTGCCTTCTCTGAATACGAAAAACTAATTATTTTTCTCGAAAACGATTTTATACAGAAATGAAATTCATGGCAAAACAGACGCATTCCTGGAGCGGTTTTCATTTATAATTTACAATCTCGACATGAATACAATAGACGTAATTCGGTCGAAAATAGTACGAGCTCAAAGCATCGGCCGAGCCACAAATCACATCGTCTCAAGTGAGAAACCCTATATCGCAGTCCTTTAGGTACGATAGAGCCTAGCTCGAATTATCAAATAGGTTTCCCTGCCAAGATGCGCTAAACTTCTAGAACGAATTTATATTCTATTTATTTTGTGGCGGGGTTCAGTAATAATTGACAATGGGAAAAAAAGAAAAGTGGGGCGGGGGAGAAGTGCCAGAGAGTTCCAGGAACCGAGCAGGGCCAGAAAACGCGGCAGGCGAAGACACGGGGAGGACGTCCCCGACCCTGCTTGACTTTACATCTTACGAAACTTTGATTAGACCCCCAAAAAAGAATTAAATACAACCTTTCTTTTCTCTTTTGGCAATTATTACGGAATATTTACCAAATTGACCATATAATTAAGTTTGTCGTTTCTAATGTAATTTACCCAGCGCAATTATGCATTGAAAATCGAAACATTTTCGAAGTGCGATGGACGAGAAGTCTCGAGACCCCCTACGCGATGGAGATTACAAGCGAGGACGAGCGAAAGCGCTCGAGCAAACATGACGCGGGGAAAGTACCGAGTTCAGTGACTTTTGGACCCGTTGCCTCGGCACTTTTTGAATTCTACTTTTCGCACGTACGGCGATCTTTGCTAGGATGGATTTCCGGACACGTGTTGGTTAGTGAGAAGAGAATTTTATGATTTTCCGCTATATAATCTCGTCGTATGATCGTATTATTTCTCATCAAATATAATTAAGTGTTGTCACGAGAGATTAGTGTGGCAGAGCTCGGCCATAAGACCGCTGTTTTTGGGTGAATGAGCACGCCAATTAAAAAGATAAAGAATGATAGAAATTATCTTTTAACCTTGACCAAACGGTTCATGAATTTTTGTCTTATTTGGAATATCGTTGCTAAACTTTCTATTTGTTTAGCTTGAATTTCTAATACATATTTAAATCATTCATTTGACTACATGATAATATCTAATATCGCCTATGAACAAAAAATAATCTTTTCATGCGGTGAAGGAACCTGTTTCAATATTTATAAAAAAATTAGGGATGATATTGAATAAATTAAATAATCAAGGATGTCATTGCATATTTGATTATAATTTATGAATTATAGTATTTAAATTAAAAAATTACGAATTATACTGTAAAAGTCTAAAACTTCTATGTGAACTAAAGAAAATAGAGGAGAGCGAGACGGGAGGGACGGGGCTATCGTGGCGGCGACGCGCGTTGTACGAGCGTGGGGCCAGCTCGAGTCATTTGAGTTAGACCGGAGATGTAGCCTCTAGGGGAAGACTCGGGGTGGTGGGCCCCCCACCCCCCGAGTGTGGGGGGACCTCCTCGCTGATCTAAGCCGTCCATTGCAAATACTGGGGAAACGAGGCGAGGGCATCCGATTCTCTCCGTTTGCCCCCCAGCTTGAACCTCGAATTACGGGATTGCCACTCCCGATATTTCTCGTAGCGGGAGTGTCGTGGACGAACCGTTTCTGCTGAGACGAGAAAAATGTCGCCAGCAAAAAGAAAAGGGAGGGGAGCTTTCGATGAAGTATGACTATCCACAAATTAAGGAAAATTAATGAGGGTTCTTTAATTTACGAGTAGTTATCGCATACATCATCAGCATTGATAATTTGTTTTCGTACAAACAGCAGGATTGAATAAAGAGTTCTCGAATCGATAACTAATGAGACCGTTTGTACTAAATTTTCCTTTACACGACGAATGCTCCATTAAACCCTCGATTCATAATATTTCCATAGGGGCTTGTGAATTTTAACTATATCCTCTGTTACTTTTCTTAAAAAATAACTTAAAAATATTTAGTACATTACTTTTGAATTGGTGAATTAATAGCAGTATGAACCAAATCACTTCCTGACCATGTTGGATTAACTGTTAAAATACATTCATATGCATTGAAAAGCTTACCAAACTAATGATAGATATTAGCACGATTCGCTTCATCTTTGATGTTGTGAATTGCATTGCAAATAATGCAATAAGACTTTCTTCTTATTCTCGTTCTTAAGCGGTGATAAGTTTTGTTGAACATCTTCATTTATTTTAAAATGTGGGATCTAGAGGTATCTAACGAGTGGACATTTTTCAAAGCTCAATTCATTTTCCCCAGTGAAGTTTAACTTGGGACTTTTCAATGTTTACTTTTCGATCTTTATAATATGTATTTTCGACTTTTTTTTGGCATCATGTATGTTTAAATACTATTTTGTTTTCGAGCATCATGTTAGACTTTTTTCAAAAACCAATAACCATGATAAATATAAATCTGTGAGATTTAGCTCATTTAAGTAAATTGCTTAATCACTTAATCAACCTCCCATGTTGATGCGCTTTTGCTTGCACGAAACCTCTTGGTCAACCGTGCGTTCCTTCGCTGTCCAGCGTCGCCCGTCTCCGTCCAGTGGCATTCTCGAAAATTCGGGGCAAGTCAAGAGGGTATTTGCGTAAGTGGCCCCCGAAACTGAATTATTTGAGCCCGGTGTTAGATGCATGTATTTTTCAGCCAATTGATTCTCCTCTGCTCCGTCTCTTGGAAACCTGCCGTTGTTTTCCTTCCTCTCCTCGTTCTCACCAACCTCTCTTTATAAGCATCTCCTCCTTCGCTGGCTTTTCCCCCATCTCTCCCTCTCCACTAAGCGGCGAGATTCACTGCACTGCACGAACAAACTGGCTCTAAAGGCCATGGACTCTGCAACCGTGAGAAGACCCTGTTTCATCGAGGAAGACGATGGGCTGGCCTCTCTGGCCGATATGGAAGCTGGGGTCTCCGGGAAGCAATGCAACTCGTTCGTGTCTCGGCCCCTCTGCTCCGCCAGCAGTGGCTTCAGGAACGTCTCGGCCTACTCTGTCCCGTCTCCTAGATCTTCGAGGTTCTACGATGCCAGATTCGAGGATCACCAACCCCATTTCTTGGCGTCCTGTTTTCTCTGCAAGAAGCCGCTCGGGAATAACAGAGACATCTTCATGTACAGGTCGGTTAAATTGATTTGTCTTTGCTTCTTTTTATTCAGTTCTCGCTGTTTTTGCCCTTTTTATGTGCGTTTGTGCTTTGTCTCCTGGATTGTGGAGCTGAAGTGACTGGTGATTTGACCCTGAAAAAGTTTTTCTGCTAGTACTGATTAGTGTTGGAAAAGAAACTCCTGGATGGATCTGGAGAGATATATATATATATATAATTTCTAACTTAGCTTTTCGATTTCATTAGCGAGGGCAATCGATCTATTTCCATGGCTTCCGTCGCCTTATTTGGGATGATTTCTTCCTTAAATTTTCTTAACCAGACGGAAAAACAAAGACTTTTTATCTGTGTAACAGCAGATATCTATTCCGAGAAGAAGAACCAAAATTTTCTACGCGTGACAGATTATTCACTTCTGAAAATCATGTTTGATATTTGACATGAAGGTGGTGTATCTGATATGAGTATGCTCCATGGTGTTTCTTGCAGAGGCGACACACCATTTTGCAGTGAAGAGTGCAGGCAAGAGCAAATAGAGGCGGACGAGTCCAAGGAGAAGAACTGGAACCTCTCTTCCTCCATGAAAGCTCTGAGGAAGAAGAAGGACCAGAGGAAATCGACCTCTCCAACCAAAGCTCAGGGCTACACTTTCCATGCGGGCACCGTAGCTGCTGCTTAGAAATCAAGACGTCGCCTTTTTTGCTCACTTGATTGTTACATATATGAAGACGAAACTATTTCACATAAACCAACCCATATGGAACAAAGACGAGAACTTTCGGTCGTGGTTCGCGGCTGACAGGCGAGGGCCAAGGAGAGTAAAGTGGTAGGAGGAGAGAGGCACGGTGATGACCCAGCAAAGCAGCACAAAAAGAAGGAAATCAGAGAGAGATGAGAAGAGAGGAAAGAGGACCCATTTTGAGGTTTTGCTTTTCTGGATTGTGGGTGTATAATTTGGAGGGATGATGTGATATACAGAGAGGTTGAGGTTGTGTTTGTGGTGTTCTGGGAACGTGTGCTCGATGAGATGGCTCTGGTTTTGACTTGTGGTTCTTCGTTTTCGGCCTTCTTTGTTTTCGGTTCTTGTGTAATTTTTTTCGTTCTACTTTACAAGAGAAATGAAGAGGCTCCCAACTTTTAGCTGTCAGTAGAGAGTTCCAGTGTTGTAAAACGAGTCGTCGAATCGACGGCGGAGAGGAGTTCTTCCTCCTGCGAACGGTGAACCCTGCTCCGTCGATCAGACGGTCCTTATCGTTTTCGCCCCAGTTGTCATTGAAAATATCAGTTCCTTGACTTCCATGGCAGAGGGAGGGAGAGAGAGAGAGAGAGAGAGATGGAGGACTATAAGTCATTATGGCGGAGAAGCTATTTGAATCAAACTCGTCACAATCATTCATTAAGTTGACTGCAGAAGGAGTGATTTATATGTGGCAATTTTTAGTGTAGGATTTTATTGAGGGCAAAATGCTTGATATTTTGTATTTATACGTATAAATATATGCAAATAAATGCTTAGAAATCGTATATGTATTTTTAATTTTGTTATTATTATTTTATTTTAAACTTGGGACGGGGAATTGGAATTGGAATTAAAAAAGTAATTAGTGGTTTTGTGTTTGGGCTCCCAAACAACCAATGAGCCGATTGAGTCGGGGGCAGATGGCAAGCCCAATCTCGTACGAGGCCCAATCCTCGGCGACAATATACAATGGTACTTTCGGCCTAAAAACGTGCCATTCTAGTTCATTTGGTCGAAATACCATTCTAGTTCATAGACATTTAAATTAGAATTTGAGCACGCGCCGCATGATGTCTAAAGTTGAATAAACACGTAAAATGAAAACAATCGATCCGGAGTGGTCCAAGACGAAAGCGATGGTTACTTTTTGAGCAGAGAAAATGAGCAAAGGGTAATCATTCAGCGAGCGGTGAGTGGGTGCTTGGCCCTTGCTAATCTTCCGTCGTTCTTTTTACAAGAAGTGACTTTGGCATGTATAAAAAGCTAGTTAATCGAGTGTTTTCGACCTTTTATATGCATGTGAGAATCCCCACATGGGTGCTACACGCGTGAGCAATGATTTTTTCAACTCACTGTGTCGCGTTACAGTGAATTATTGTAAAAATTAATAATGTATATTCAATGGAGAAATAAGACGCTCAATATATATATTTTTTCTTTACCGCTTCATGGATTCTTATCCAGAAAATGAAACATCTGGCCATCGTTTTAATTGCTAGAACCAAAGATCTACCCACAATTTACAGTCGATTTAGGAAGTCGGATGATAAGAAGAGAGAGGAAAATAAGGTCATCGTTTCAGAGATGGGCAGGCACGCAAGAAAGAGATGAAGGGTAATTTGGAAATTTGCTTGAAAAAATGGGATGAATATGGGCTTTTGATTTTGGTGGATATGGACAAAATTGGCAGATATAGAAGGCGCGAGGAGATGCATGCTTAAAGTCAAAGCCGTTTTTACTAATCCTCGAAAACAAGAAAAATCTTTAAACTAGAAATTTGGCTTTGGCAAAGACAATACGATATGAATTTAATTATTAAATTTTAGCTCATCGTTAAATGTCGTTTCTAAATTTTTAATCTGTTTAGTGCAATTCCTAAGTTTTTTATGCATCTTTTATAATATTTTTATTCCATACAGATATGTTCGAAGTTGTCCTTAAAATTGAATTAATAAAGAATAATATTCGGTAATTTGATGCTATGTAGGGATCAGATTGAATATTTAAAAAAATTTAGAAATTATATCAAGTAAATTAAAAATTAAGTGACAACATTACATAGATAGTTAATGTTAAAAAATTACATTATATGTATTAAAAATTCGGGGACGATGGTTTATATTAAATTAAACTCGAGGATCAGTCGTGTAGCTAGACGTTTTATGAGGCCCGCCAATTTTCCATTTCCCTCCTCGGTTTCGGTTGGCGCCACGGGTCACCTCCCCGCCGCCCCCGGATCGCGTTTATTTCCAAAGAAGGACAAAAAGCCGACGTCAGCGTCGTGTCCACTTCAGCGAACACGGTGGATCGGTCTCGTTGACAACCAATCTCCGTCGACCAATACAATGCTCCCGCTCGACCGCTGCTCCCGACCGACTTCCACGTGGCGAGCTCCCGACGGGAGCCCCACCCCGCAGCTGACGGGCGCGTCGCAGCTGATCGCGCTCCTCTGCCCTCGCCTTTCGATCCACGGAGGCCCGCTGCCGACGTGGCCGCCAGGACTCGAATCTCTCTCGCTCCTTCTCCATTTCTGCAGGACTCCACCGCCTTAGACATCGCTACTGCTGGGGAATCTACCTCGCTCTGTCTATCCATGTCTGCTCACCCCGATCCTCGCGTTCGAGCTGTCGATTCAATCGGAGACGGTCGCGGCCCGGGCTGATGCGGGCTCGATTGAGCTGAATAAGAGGGAGAGAAGAAGGCAGAGGAGGACGAGGAGATGTTGGAGGATCAGGTCGCGAACCTCCTGCAGAGGTATTTGGGGAATTATGTGAGAGGGCTCAACAAGGAAGCCCTCAAGATCAGCGTCTGGAAAGGTAAACGATCCTCTCTCTTTGCGTGCTCCGCTAACAGTTCTGTGCTTCGAGTGCGGTAGCGATCGGTTTCGGTTGTGGGTGTGTGGAAGAGGCGAGTTCAATGCCCTTGAATTGTCTGTTCTATATCGCCTGACTTTGTGAAGTGTGTTTGGGGCGTGGGACATGAAATGTGTACTATAAGGAAATTGGAGATGGTGGGTGCTAGGCGTGTTGGACGAGTTTCCAGTGTCGAAGTTATTGCTCGCAGGCTATGCGCAAACGGGTAGCGTTTGTCCGTCCAAGTTATGAGTCATGATGGTTTTGCTCACTTTTTGTCAGTTTGTGTCTTGAGGTGCTGTATTGTGGTTTATCCAATTACTAATTTGGTCGACCTCTATTTTCGGAGATGGGTTCTGGAGTTTTTTTTTGATAACCGAGGAATCTGCCACAGGCTTCCTGCACTCGGACAGTACCAAAGGGCCAGGCTCCTATACCTTGGGAGAGATTAGCGCAAGGACCCCAATACCATGACCCCCCACTTAAGACGCTAGCAATCGCAAGGTTTCAAACCTTCGACCTTAGCGATGAGGGAAAAGCTCTCAACCAATACAACTACCCGCCGTTGGGTGGGTTTTGGAGTTGATATTTTGATGTGATTTAAAATGACAGCATTGGGTCTACCACTCGTTGCAACCCTTGTGGGGTTGCTTTTGGCTAGAGTAGTGTTTGCCTAGCACATTTTTGAGGTGGGGAAATTTTGCAGCTGCATTAGGACCATTCGCTCTCTCACTCCACTTTCGCCTGACATATTTTGAAGTTTTCCTTCTCTTAAAGCACATGTGTCATCCCTCAAGGTGTTTTATGTCACGAAACGACCCTCCTGCGATGTATGTCGCATATCTTTTTAATTTTTCTCCTCTCGTGTGTAAGTCTAACTCTGCATAAACACTGTGTCTGCTGGATGACTGAAGATATAACGCAATATCACGAAACTAACAAAATTATAGCAAGAGTGAGTGTCAAGGTCTTACTCTGATTCAATAGGAATTAGAGTTCCCCCAAAAGGCAAAAGAAATGTGGATATACATTTGGAACTTTATGTCGATAGATTAAGCTGTTAGAGAAAGACAGGGATTATATTTTGTAATTTAACACTACCCTCCCACAAAGGCAGGTGGAATGACGAAGGCCTTAAGCGTGTGAACTTGATATATTTGGATGAGAAAATTCTTGGGCTTTATTGTATGAACTAAGAAAATGGTTTAATAAGAGTATAAATGGTCGAACTTTGGACTTTTTGTTTCAATATGATTTTGGAGTTGAGCATGGAATCATCCATTATTGAAAATGGGTGTACAATGTATATTTAGCATTTTTATGACATTCTTTTAGTACTTTGTGTTTATTTATGCAAATATTTGACTCAAACCATGTCGCCAAGCCCCAAGGAGCAAAAGCCACAAAAGGTGGTGACCATTTGAGGGGGAATCTCGTCAATGAATTACTTAACATAGCCTCTCATTCAGATACAAGACTCTCGGGATTCTTCAAACTCCTCCCACTTAAGAAATTATGTCCTCTTCAGTGTTGGGTTGAATTGTGTAATGACACTCCCCTATTCGATAGGTTATTCAATCCATTTCTGCCTTTGGCGCCTTATTGAAGCTTGCCGGGAGCACTTTGTCTGAGCTCTCATGGCTTGCGATCACTCCATGTTCTCACATAAGGCGGTGACCTTTTGGTGACTGATCAGACTTATTGTTAAAGTATCCATCAATTTTGTTTGCATGGACCTTTTGTAGCTCTCCTTCCACCTAATGGCTTAGGGCCTAGTTTTTTACAATTCTGAAATAGCAAAAAGTACTTCACTTTCCTGCCAAATTTTAAAAGGTTTTTTATTTTCAGAAAATTACGGAAAAGTTTTATGTGAATCTACGTATCAACATTTGATGTTGTCAAATTTTCAAGAATTTTGGATTTAAAAACGGTCAAAGTGCGTGAGTTATGATAGTATTGAGCAAAGAATGAAAAGTAAAAGTCAATTTAGGTAGGTACTTAACTTATTAGGTTTGACTCTCTAACTCGGTACTGGGTCAGGTTTTGTCCTGCTCTTATTTCGAATGGGTCCCTGCTGTTTTAGTTTGCTTTGCATGTGAGAGGAAGTGTTGAAGTATCCTCTCATTTGTGGTTGGTTTTATATGGGCCTTCTATACATCTAGTTTGCTTCTGCATAATGGTTTAAGCTTGTAAAGTACACTGTCTAACACTTATGAATCACTTAGAGTAAAGACCCAATCAGAGCTTAGTCAGATAAGCCGGGTTGTTTTGAGCTTTAGCACCAATTTTTCTATCCTTTTCCAATTCCTTTCAAGAATATCATGCGTTATCAAATGTCAAAGCTCTAATATACAATTATCAAGTCAAATGATGTTAATTTACTCAAAATTCATGATTCATTAAAAGAAACAATCTGGGCATCTCAACTATACTAGGGTAATAACTGTTTGTGGCCCATTTGATGTCTGATGATTGATTTCATAATTTTTTAAGGCTCTATTGATTTTTATAAATAACAAATGATTCACCTTTAAATTTTTAATTTATCTAGTTGTAAAGATACTCCAAATATTTTAGGCTGGTCCAGATCAATTTAAGCCTGAGCATCTCTGCCCCAAAAACCTGGACCTGCTTGAAGACTAGCCTGGTCGGGCTGGTTTGGTCCGGTCTTTCTGGTCTCAGGGTGGAATGTACTGTCTGTTCTTCTATGGGTGTGAACGCTTGAGCTTAATGATACTTTGCTGATGCATTTATTTATGGCCTATGCAAACTGCTTCTTTGGAAGTGCTTTTTGAGAGGTGTTGCATTTTTGTCACTTACTTTTATAGTGATAATAAAAAATGTTGCAGCTTTCTAATGTATAGATAAGCTAGATTGCAAGTATACATGTTTATTAATGGCTTCTTTCAACAAAACTTATCTCTTAGGTTGTTGAAGAGCAATTGGAGACTTCTTATCTCTCAAAGAGAGAGAAGAAGTTTGAGTTGCTTGCTAATTACCACAGATCCTTGATGACAAATCCATCTTATTCTTGACTGCGTAGTAGGTGATTACTCAAACAACAGATAAAACGATTGAGCATTTGCTGATGAATGCCTTGGCCAATGAAGCCATTACCTTTCGCTTTTTCTAGTAGCCTATAGTCCCGCAGAATATGCTTTGTGAGAGAGCCTGTTCTTGTCATTTGACTGCCCAATTACACACTTCCCATTAAAGCTTTTTGGTGAGATACATGTTCAGGGTTGAACTTGTGAACTTTAAATTTGTTTGCGGTGGTGATGGTATGCATATTGTTGAGATGATGTAACTATATACAGTATGCAAATTGTTGAGATGATGTTATTGTATACAGTAATAATTCTCTTTACAAGTTTGGACATTTCACTGACAAACTTGTGTCTAAATAGGTGATGTGGAGCTAACAAACATGCAGTTGAAGCCAGAGGCACTCAATGCCTTAAAGTTGCCAGTGAAGGTGAAGGCAGGATTTCTTGGTTCCGTGAAACTTAAGGTTTGTAACTGATTTGGGCTGTAGAATCATAGTCAATGGATAATGATATAGTATCTGATGTATCATCTCTGATATGGAGACACGCTTTATAACTCATTCTTTTGTATGTGAACTTTGTGTTATTACACATGCATTCTTAACCTTTCTGCATCTTGCATCTTGGAAAAACTCTACTGGAGAAGAAGAGGTTAAAAATAATTTAGTAGCTCATGAGAGCCATCAACTTCACTTCACCATTTAAAATGTAATTGCTTATGTGATTGAGCTTGCAGTCTATAAAGAGTCCAGTACATTCCCAATCTATATGCCAAATGATAGCTGATCTGGTTTCATTGAATGGAAGTTTTGACTTATTTCATACTTCAGGGACTAAAGTGGTTCTCAGGCAGTCAAAATTGTAACAGCAAATCAGTATTACTTTTTTTTTCCCTTGGATTTTCCTGATGTACTCAAACAATTTCTTTGAATAAAATTATGTCAAAAATGTCAGAGGATCAATATTATTCTATTCTTGACTTATAGTTGGTCAGCTGTTATTTCTAATTTACTTTTAAGTCATCATATCTTTATCCTCATCTATTCTATTGCATGGGAAGTTTTGCAACATTAAACTGGAAAATGTTTCCGCACAGGGTTTTGTGGCTAGTTCACAGTAAAATCCTCGAATTGCCTGCTCTACATTGTGTCAAAAGAGTACTGTATGATTTTTTTTTCTACGTCAGAGTAGAGTTAGAGGGGCACCGAGGAAAGGTGCCATTTTTTCTATCAAAGAAACTGCTTGGGCTTATGATAATAATTAATGACTTCTCAGACAAAGTGCCTAGGAAGTGATGTATTTTCGTATAAACAAGCAGCGAAATTTGTTTTGACTATTTGCTGTTCTACTGTACCTGGTTTAGGATTTCATGGAATGATGTCTAGAAAATTAATAGAATGTAAGTCAAAAGCATAAATGATGACCGGCATGCAACCCCAATGACAGAAGGCGATAGGTGTATTCTGCTCTAGGATAATGCTAACTTACTTCCTGCTTAGTTTAGATGGCTCCGTATGTGCTCTTCAGACCATGATAGTGGATGCATTGAAAATGTTGGCCTCTATCATTGCCCAATTCTTCCACATTGTCATCCAGGTTTGAATAGCCTGTAATGAACATGGACTTTGCAGCGATTCTCTTTTAGCACGTTCTCCTAGGATGATCTGAACTTGTGTATATGCCTGAAACATGTGTTTTGGTGCTTTACTCTTACCACTTTCTGGAGCTAAATAACCATGCAAGAGCTCATTGACGTATTTCACATTATAGGTTCCTTGGAGCAGGCTTGGCCAAGAGCCAGTATTGGTTTACCTGGATCGCATTTTCTTATTGGCTGAGCCTTCAACACGAGTTGAAGGTTTTAGTGAGGATTCGGTACAAGAATCTAAGAAAAGCAGAGTGCGGGTAAGACATGGTGAGCCGTACTTTATTAGATGTCTCTGGCAAGTGAAACTGTTATAGCTGATGAGTCAACTCCTCATATAGAAAGAAATGAAGCTCTCATAATGGCATTACTCTCGAGGAGGAAACTATCACAAGAAATATTCTCTTTTGGATTAGAACTCAGGTGAACTTGGTTTCTCCGTGGCCAATAGGCGATTGTGTGAGGAGTGGAAGACTTTTGGTGCCGAACTTAGTGCTCGAGTGCTCTTGTCAAACTGAGGCTCGTTAATGGAATTAAATTAATGCTCCTATCTCTTTGGTTTTTATGCACAATGAAGATAATAGGAAGAAAAGACGAGTTTAACTCCTTTTGTCACTGTTACAGGAAATGGAAATGAAGCTGTTGGACAGGGCCCAACAACTGAAATCAGAAGTGGTAAGACACGTGCAGATCGTTTCATGAAGTGTAGACTGTGAAAACCGTGTCTGTAAATCTCATTATTACCACACTCCCAAAGAAAGGAAGGAGAAAGTATAGATAGAAGGAAGGCAGCCCAGGCCCTCTAATGCATCATGGCTTCGCATAACTAGTCCTGGACCCATGAGATAATTTACTAATCAACAGTAATGGAAAATTCTTATTGTTCATGTATAATTGAATTTCACTACATACTCAAATGGCAAGGCTGGCACCGTGAAGCTGTTATTTGTAGACATATGAATCACATTGCTTAATGGATTACAGAAGGCCCAATGCATTGTATTTATTTTTCTTGGATTTGAATTTAATTGGGAATAGATAATGTCACAAGAGTTGCGTGCTTTTATTGTGACAAAGCATGTCTAATTGATGGATGATAAACTGCAGTGGAACTTATCAGGAATGTCATCAATGATTGTGCACGGAACGATTGAGATTTCTCCATCCCTAAAGGACTGCCTCAGTTGGCAGTGGATATTGGCCCAAAGTACTGGGAAAAACGTTTGGTCATTCTTCTTACCATCAGAAAATTTCTTGGATGAGTAATGCACTCGGTCAAATCTCGTAAAGCCTCCTAGAGAGAGGTCTAGCATTCTTCTGAGTGAAGACTGGAACTTCAATACTTAGTTTTAGCGTGACGATGTGGAGGGAATAATAAGAAAGGTGCTCCTGAATGAGATGCTCTCTGCATTGAAATGATTGCCCTCCTGCTGTCAATCCTTGTCCTCTGTGAGATGTTAACTAAACCGCACTTGCTCATGTAACTCACAGCTGACGAGATTAGTCAAGGGTATAGTTCAGAACCTTAGGGCATATGACTTTAGTCTCTAGTTGTCTTAGCTAGTATATGTCAACCTTTGTTGTTTAAATCATTGCTAGGCTTCCACTGCTGAGTAAAAAGTTTTTGTTGATGGTCTCTTCTAGGACATGACTACAGTAATATAATGACAATGCTATATGTATCTCTAGTTCGGCAGAGTCATGATGCTTCTTTATTATTTACATTTAATGCTGTCGAACTTTTGTTCTTTTTTCAAGAACAAATCCTGGCTGGGCTCATTGATAAACACGATAATTGGGAACCTGAAGCTTTCTATATCTAATATACATATCAGATATGAAGATCTGGAAAGGTAAGAACTTTTTTCCTCATTTCATAATTGTCAGTCATTGGTTAGAAAATTTTCCTAACCGGTTATGAACTCTTCTGTTTCAGCAATCCTGGCCACCCATTTGCGATGGGCCTAACCTTGGAGAAGCTGATAGCTGTAACTGTCGATGATAATGGGAAGGAGACGTTTGTTACTGGGGGTTCACTGGAGTGCATTCAAAAGGTCACCATCATCTCTTGTCACTGCACTTGCAATGTTCTATTGTTGAAATAATTTGGTTTTGGTGGACTCAGAGTTTCACATGCTTTTGTTGTGGATAATTAGCTGTGTGATTGCTTGTGAAGCTAATCTGTTGCTGAAAGACTCAGAGCATTTTTAAGTCCTCAAATTTTTGTAGAAAATGAAAATGGGGAATGGCTTGTGTATCTGTTGAGGGAGCGGACCCATAATTCATTTTCTTGGTTCTTTGCCTAAAATTAGTTGATGTTTCTGATTTACTCCTTGTATATATTCCAGTCGGTCGAGCTTGAGCAAATAGCGCTTTACCTGGATTCTGGTATTTCTCCCTGGGAGTTGGACAAGCCATGGGAGAATTTGCTTCCTGCAGAGTGGGTCCAGGTACATAGCTACTTCAACTTGCTTATCGTCTGAATACTCATCAAAACTAATGGGACAACCAATTTTTCTTATGGTTTCTCTGCGAGGTGTAGGTTTTCAGATTTGGGACAGACAAGGGGAAGCCAGCAGACGGACTCACAAAGAAGCATGCATATATCCTCCAACCTGTGACTGGAAATGCAAAATATGTAAAATCTCGGCCAAATGAACATAATGACCAGCAACCTCTGCAGAAAGCAGCGGTGAACTTGGACGATGTTACTCTGTGTCTTTCAAAGGTTTGTATTGATCTTGTTCTGTTCTTGCAAATGAGTTTTTATAAATTGATAAGACGGTCCGTTTCACTCATCATAGCTTTTGCAGGATGGGTACAGGGATATGCTGAAATTAGCTGACAATTTTGCTGCCTTCAACCAACGGCTAAAATATGCCCATTTTCGTCCACTTGTTTCTGTAAAATCTAGTCCAAGTTCTTGGTGGAAGTATGCTTACAGAGCAGTTTCTGATCAGTTGAAAAAGGCCAGGTATGCAAAATTCTGAATTGCCTGTTTGCATAGTCCTTTCAGAGATTGTTTATAAGAAACTAGAATTATCTGTTGGAGACAAGGAGACCTTGGCTTGTAGGGTAAAAACTAGAGGCCACCAAGAATAGTAGAATTTTATGTTTCACTAGTAGAATGTTGCAACTCATTAGAGGGATGTTTTTTCTTTTAAATCCTAATGCAGAATCTTTTGTCATTACTAAATTCCATCTTCAGTTCCGTTCACTGAGACTAAAGTAACACCATGGACTGCCATTCTATCCAAAATATAACAGGAATCACATTGATCATATATATTTTGATCGAGGCTTCATCTGAAGGCTTGTTCACTTTAACGTAGCCTTTCATTTTGGGCTTCTTCACATCTACAGTTTCTTTAATTTCATGTGCAATATTCTCTTTAAATTCTTGCATATGACTGCATTTGGCTGTCTGCAAAGTTTCATTTTTGTTGGTTTTACAGTTTATCGGGATTGAGGGACATGTATCGGTCCTATTTTGAAATGTAGTTCAGAGACTCAAGATTGATATTAAAATTGATATTCTTACATTTAATATCATATTGCTGGGAGGACAAATAAACGAAGTAATGGTATGTGATGGTTATAGGAGCTTCTGTAATCAAGGTGAAACAACATTGAGAGAAAAATGAAAGAATGACAAATTTTGATTTGGTTCTTTCTGGTAAACTTCTGACCGCCATTGCTGCGGTTCAACTCATGATTCAAGTTTCGCGTTACTCCTAAAGGGTGAAGTTAGAGAGTTTTATATTGCAGACTTTTAACTGTTGGGGCTCTTTGTATAACCATGTGAATTTAGTTCATCGTTCAAGGTAACTCTATGAATTCGGACAATTGTATTTGTATTCTCAAATGTCCAGAAAATTGGTTTGAATCTCTGCAGAAACCAAACAACTGGCCTATAAATACCTCTGATTTAAAAATCTGTGCCAATAAATTATTCACTGTGTTCATTTGGGGGAACAAAATTTTCTAGAGATCTGGAAGCCCTTAAGTAAGCATTGTGGTTTGGCTATTTTGCCGTCATATATTTGTCTTTTGATAGTATGACTTCAGTAGATCACTTATAAAAATTTTGGTAGTGTCACAACGTATGCAACCAATTAATTTCCTTGTTTCTTTTATTCTTCATCTACCCTGGAATAATGTGAATGTGGCAACAATTTAGTACCTTTTGTTCATTAAGAAGAGTCATCCAAGTGCCTCATTCCATGAATTGCTTTGAAATAGATTATTGAGCTGCATAATTCTTAGGGAAGTCATGCCTGAGGGATGACACACAGATGGTAGTTTGGAATGTGATGCTTAGGCTGTTTGCTAGACAAGGTAGCTGTCTTTATAGAGCCTACCAACAGGGTGCAATCCTCAAAGACAGGATCTTAGCTGCCATTGGCTACAGCAATATAATTTGGGTTTTCCTGAAATGGACTGGAAGCGTTCTGACTCCCTAAAACTTGTTTTCAAAAAGTTGGAAATCCTTCTCTTTTTTGTGCTATGAAGCATGGCTGGATCCCTGTGGATATTCTTGGGGAGTTTGGTTCAGCTTAACTGTCTCAATCCTTGAAGACAGAATCTTAGCTTCCATTAAGGTGGAAAATAGACTACAGACATTTTCTGAAATGGAATGGAAGCATTCTTACTGAGATTTGTTTTTCTTAAAGTTGGCCATCCTTCTCTTGTGTATTGTTTGGAGAATGTCCAAAACCGCCTGCATATTCTTGGGCAGTTTAATTCAGCTTACACAGTATCTATCAGTGCTGTTGGATACCTTTAAAAGACGCTCTTTGATGCTCTGGAGCTTTTGGTTGCCTTTTTGTGTTCGGGTATACCTTTTCTTAAATGTTAATGGAACGTAGAGTCATCTGTTTATTTTGTAATTTCATAAGCCTTGCCAATTAATTGATATTGTACATTCTGAGAAAGCATTTATCTTTGTTGCAGTGGCAAATTGTCATGGGAGCAGGTTCTGAAGCATGCAAAATTAAGAAAAAAGTATATTTCTCTTTATGCTCAATCACTAAAAGCTGATCCAAGTCGAGCAATAGCTGATGACAATAAGGAAATTGAAGAGTTAGATCGTGAACTTGACATCGAAGTGATTCTTCAATGGAGGTACAAGGGCTCTCCTCAACTTTCTTCTTGTCCTCTTATGATATGCGAAATGCATTAATTAGGTTGAGTGAGCCTCTAACAGGTTGGGATCTGGTTTGATTCTTCTCCTACTGGAGTAATAGTGTCTGGAATTCTCCCTTTAATGTTGCATCTTCTAATTTATTTACCTTTTGGTTTCTTTAGTTGTGTGGTTCTTGTCTGATTTTACTTCCAGATGTGCTTCTGTAATTGCATTTACTAGAGCATAAAGTCAGAGAAAAATGACCTTACCCTTTTATTAATATATGTGTAATAATTGATTAATGCATGTACTGTTTTACAGAAGCTTGGTTTGTCTTGGTAGAGAATATTATAATCATGATTCTAACTGGAAAGAGAACTAAATGGTTCTGTGGAAGGTTGTCTAATGAATAAGAACTGGAGAGTGATGGTCTCACATGTTCATGCCATGTGACACGATAACGTGCACAAATGACACACCTCAGGAGGTGAATGATGAAAGAGAACTACGATGATGATAGTACTAAATATAGTGGTATTGCTAGCTAGTGCATAACCCACTTATGTTTGGTTAATATGACTAATGGGTCTTCTCAGTAGCTCCAGAATGGGGAATATGCCTTGTGGTGTCTGATCTTGGAACTTCTAAACAATTCTGGCTTCTTCTGTAGGATGTTAGCTCATAAATTTGTAGAGCGGTCGGCTGAAACAGATCTTCACTCGAGGAAGCAGGGGGAAAAGAAGTCATGGTGGTCATTTGGATGGTAAATATCTGTTACTAGAAATATGATGTCTTTTTCTTCTTCGCAAATTTGCATAGATGATGGCAATTCATCTAGCTTAATCTTTGCTTATGAAGGGGCAGGCCATCTCTTAAGGATGAAAGTGAAGCATTGCATTTCAGTGAGGAAGACTGGGATCAGTTAAATAGGCTCATAGGGTATAAGGAAGAAGATGCTGGCGAGTCTATGATCATTGATGAAAAGAAAGATTCTCTTGACACTCTTGTGGAAATTCATATGAAGCATAATGCATCAAAGCTTATGGATGAATCCTTGGAGAGCCTTGCTGCATTGTCTTGTGAAAGCCTTAATTGCTCAATCAAACTCTATTCAGAGACTAAAATATTTGATATAAAATTAGGCTCATACCAATTATCATCACCAAATGGTCTACTGGCTGAAGTAAGATCTTGTACTTTATGATGAATCTCAAGATAAATTTGAGTAACTCTGTAATTAGTTCTTCAAATATAAGCATTCTTTATTCTCGCTTCTTTCATGCAGAGTGCAACTTCTAGTGACTCTTTAGTTGGTATCTTCTGTTATAAGCCCTTTGATGCTAAAGTGGACTGGAGCTTGGTCGCCAGAGCTTCTCCATGTTATGTAACTGTACGTTTAGTTTTGGGCTTCCTGTTTTGTAAATTTCTCTTTATTCTTTTTCTAATTCGGTGTTTTTCGCCAGTACCTGAAGGATTCTATTGACCAAGTCATTAAATTTTTTGAGAGCAATTCTGGTGTCAGTCAGAAGATAGCTCTGGAAACTGCAGCTGCTGTGCAGGTTTGTTAGTCTTGGAATATGGTTGTGTGCGTCTTAGTACTAGTGAAGTACGCATTCCTTAGGGGGTGAATATCTGTTTCTAATAGTAAATACTACCGAAGTCGATGCTGGTACTATTGGAGCTCCCAGGAAGCTTTGAGATTAGTGGAATAACTTTCTAAATATGCTTCTCTTTGAAGAGAGGACATTAAAAAATAGCACCCTAATTGTTGGCGTTGATAGATTGTGAAAATGATGGCATTATTGCTTATATACAATTGAAGTTCTGTACAGGTGCCATCCCATTTAGTAATCTCATTTGTTCGGTTATCTGCCTTGAGTGTTCCTTGGCTTGCCCAAATCAGCTTTATTTGCATATTTGCTTAATTGAGAGAAAATGGAAATCAGCAATTGAATTTTGCATCCTTCAATAAATTGTTGACTCCTCGTTATGAATTCCATATTGCATTCTATTTAGCTGGTCTGACCAGGATTTTGCATTTGAATATTGATTTTACATTGTTTCTTTATATTCTCAGATGACAATTGATGAAGTGAAGCGAACTGCCCAGCAGCAAATGAGCAGAGCGCTCAAGGATCATTCAAGGTTTGTAAATTTTAAACGGATTATAATTAATGTCACCATGCTTTTCAGGCATACTTCTGAGAAACCAATTCTTTTATGCCTTCTGATGCGATTTATAAGCTGCTTTCCTTTATTTGAGTTGGCAATATTGCTAGACTATGAGGAAAAATGTTGAGGTATATAATCGATGGACATTGCAGGCTAGGGGTGATCGGTTCCAGGGCGGTTCCCGGTTCCCCTAGGAACCGGGAACCGTACTGGTGGAACCGGTTCCCTATTATGGAGAACCGGAACCGGACCAGACAAGATTGGGTGGTTCCGGTCCGGTTCTCACCCGGTCCGGTCCGGTTCCCAGGCGGTTCCGGTCCCAATTAATGCGAAAAAAACATATTCTAAAATAGAAAAAAAAACTACATGTTCACGTGTTGCATTTTCTGGACGTCCAAAAACTGGACGTCCAGTGCAGGACATGTGCCCAGCGCTAGGTCACGTCCAGCACTGGACGTGGACGTCCAGAAACCTGCACGTCCAGCAGACCGAAGTTCGGTCATCGAACAATGCCGTGGACTGTGGAGTGTGGGCCGAGTGAGAGACTGAGAGTGACTCTGTCTGAGTTGTGAGCGTGTGAGTTGTGAGCGGAGGTTGTGACTGTGAGTGAGAGAGTGTGAGGGAATTTTTTTTCTTTTTGATGAACAGTACCGGTTCCGGGCGGGCGGTTCCACCCCCGGTACCGGGAACCGGACCGAAATTCCCGGTTCCAATTTTTTTGGAATCGGGAACCGGACCGCCTGTCCGGGAACCGCCCGGAACAAGTCGTTGCTCACCCCTATTGCAGGCATGTATTCTGGTAGTTCAAACTTTTGGGAAAAAGTCGTTGCTTAAGAATATTTAAGGTCTCAGGTGAACAGATTGTAGATATGTTGTGGGACTGACATCTTAACATCGTGGCAGGTTCTTGCTGGACTTGGATATTGCTGCTCCTAAGATCACAATCCCTACTGATTTTAGGCCAGATAGCATTCATCCGACAAAGCTTCTTCTTGATCTGGGGAACTTAATTATTCGTACAGGGGTTGGTCTATGAGAAATGATTATTTACTTTGAAGATTATGCTAGCTACAGAGCCCAATCTTACTGAGAATTCATACAAATGCAGGATGATAATGCCCAGGAGTCAACCGAAGAGACTTTCATGTATTTGCAGTTTAAATTGGTACTAAGTGATGTATCAGCTTTTCTTGTTGATGGCGACTACTTCTGGAGCCAAACCACTCATAGATCATCAGGACCTACTTACTTAGGTGGTCACACTTTCTTGCCAATCATCGATAGATGTGGCATAATCTTGGTGCTGGAACAGGTAGCGATTGATGTTGCTGTGGAGAAAGTTTCTTGCTTGTACAGTAATCATGAACTAATATATCATTCTAGCCAGTCATTATTGCTAATTCACTGATGAAGGCAATTTTTCCTGACATATCAGAATCGTTTAGAGGATCCATCCTATCCTTCAACAAGAATTGCTTTGCGGTTGCCATCATTGGGGTTTCATTTTTCCCCAGCTCGATATCATAGATTGATGCAGGTTTTGAAGATCTTTCAGAGTGAAGATAGTGATACTTCAGATTCCATTCGCCCATGGAGTCAAGCTGATTTGGAAGGATGGCTATCTCTCCTTGCGTGGAAGGTTTGTCAAGAATCTCACTTTGAGGAGCTTACATGTCTTTAACATTCTAGTACCTAGGATTTGATAAATTCTTCTTCAGGGTATGGGAAATAGAGAAGCTGTTTGGCAAAGAAGGTACCTCTGCTTGGTTGGGCCTTTTCTTTATGTGCTTGACAGGCCCGGGTCTAGATCTTACAAGCAATATATCAGGTCAGATGCCAATTTCTCGTCAAATAAAACATGGGTTGCTGTTTGGCTTTACCACAGTCAGGGATCAGCTGTTTCATTAGCTTACTTGTCATTCTGCTCCGTATAGTATACGTGTTTGTTAATATTTGTACTTTATGTATGGACTAAGTTAATATTTATGTAATTCACAAATGCGTGTTTAAATGGTTAAATAGCCTGACACTCTCCACATTAAAATTTGGCCTAAGGCTAAAGATTAAAACCTGATTCATAAATGCTGGGTAAATGCGAGGTTTGGAGATATTCAAGAAGGACAAGGACCTGCTTTGACATCATGTAAAAATGTTTGGAACATGACTAACTTATCTAAAGAATAAGCTTGCTGCCTGATGAAGGTGTGGCTTCATATTTAAATGTCATTGGCGCTTAAAACATGACATTCGTGTTATCTTTTTTACATGATAAACTGCCAAGGCAAACAAAGCTAAGCAGATGAAAGTGAGAAAAGTCCATCTTAGCTCTGGATTGGTGAAATTGGATGACTTCGTTTGAAGAGCTTGCCTGTTTATTAGTTGTTGTGTTCCCACCAGACTATTTTTAGTAACATGGCCAGTAACTTTCTTTGGCTCCTCAAGTGCAGCATACTCATTCAATGTGATCAGTTTGTGGGCTAAATATTTCCAGTGTATCCATTTTCGTTTATGTATGGGGTGGTCCATTGCAAAGCCAGTGTTGCTGCTTCTTGATAATGAAACTGAAAGATTTTCTTGGGCAGCCAGTTGGATCCTGGATAATTGTGTGGATCTTCTCAAGTATCTTGCACTTCAGAAGTTTTTTATATGTTGTCGACTGGTCACTGTTCTCCAGATATTAAAGAAAATATATTTCCGATTTCTGCATGCCAAGTCATGCTCATTTCTGCATGTGGTTTTGTGAATTTTAATGGTTGAGTCACTCTTTTATCATACTGTGGCAGCTTGCGAGGAAAACAAGTATACCAAGTTCCTGCAGAATTTGTTGGTGATGTGGACCATGTGCTGGCTGTTTCTGAAACCGCACGATCTAATAACAAGGTATTGCTGGATAACCAAGGAAAATAGTACAAGAGAGCAGGACTAATTTCTGGATCTTTGCTTGATTTACGTCTGGGATGTCTAATTTGTTTATCTCATTGTGTAGGTCGTGGAAGACGCAAATTCCTTTATTATGAGATGCGAAACTGATGAGTTGAGGAAACTCTGGCACAGAAGATTGCAAGGGGCTATTTATCATGCTTCGGTAATCTGGACTGCATCTGATGCTTTCAAACTCATTATTGAGTTTAGAGTGATTTTTTTCTCATCCTCAATTGAAAAAAACCGGGAGCTAGTCATGCTATCTTGTTTCCTGGTAAACATATTGGATCATGCTTGCCACGAAGAGATTTAATTTAGTTATATTAAAGAACTTGCAAGTTGCAACAGCTAAAATATAGAGAAGGGAAAAGGGAGAAGGTTTGCCAAAGAATTGGACCACTAGCTGATAAGGGAAATCTCTTCGGACTAATTGTTTTGGACAGCTGTGAAATCTCCATCTTCTTGCTTGTATTTAGCCATATAACTGGTTTATGAAAGCGTAGACCCCAATTAGACCCTAATTTTTGGGGCAGCGACAGTTTTGAGTTCAAATAGATATTATTCTAGGTCTTTGCAATGCATCATGAAAATAACTTACCTTTTGGACCTCAGCATTAGAGCTTTCTCACACTAACCTTGCAGGGGTCTGTGCCAATTGTTGGTCTATCTGAAAGTTCATCAGAGCTTGAGGACTCCGAGAAAGGAGATCATAACAGCCAAGATACGGGTGTGGAGAAAGTGTTCATTACTGGT
The DNA here is from genome assembly GCA_030064385.1 of Melaleuca quinquenervia. Lineage (NCBI taxonomy): Eukaryota > Viridiplantae > Streptophyta > Magnoliopsida > Myrtales > Myrtaceae > Melaleuca > Melaleuca quinquenervia. The sequence goes on along the minus strand of CM057721.1, from coordinate 14,845,102 downwards.
ATTTTAGATGAACTAAAAATCTGTTTCTATTATAACCATCAGGTAAGCCTACAATTCCCTTTTTCATTGAGACAAACTGTTAGCAAACACTTCGATATCTGCCAGACTTGCTGTTTTCTGTAGCATGCACAGGGCTTTATGAAAGTGCTAATTGCAGAGGAATATCGTTTATTTGAATTTCGAGCTATTGGTGGGCAGGTAAGCTGATATTATGCGCAATTTGCCTGAGTAGTGTTCAATTGACTTCTCCTCTGATGGGATGTGAATTTTCTGAACAGGTCGAGCTGTCAGTTAGAGCGAGGGAAATGTTAATCGGTACTGTCTTGAGATCATTGGAAATTGAGGACTTAGTCTCTAGTAATGGCATCTCCAAACATTGTTATTTAGCAAGATCTTTCATTGGAAGTGCTGATGAGTTTTCTCCTGTTGACGATATTAAGAGTCAGAGCATCCATAGCGATGACAGAGCAGCAAGCGCAGCAAGTGAAGAAGATGATAAGTTTTATGAGGCACCTGAGAGTTTGGCTGATTCTGTTGATTCTGTTGATCTTGCATCAATTTCTCAAACTTCGTCCTTGAAACCCCCAAGTTTCATTCGCACTCCTGGTCTTCTCCCTTATGACACCTATGAGACTAAGGGGGGAGATTCTGAATTAAAGGATACGATTAATAGTTTTGTCAAAGCCCAAATCATAGTCCTTGATCACAACTCTGCTTTATATAATAACATTGATAAGCAGGTGAGAAATTTATTGTGTCCAAAAGTACATTTAACTTTTTCTATTTGAAATATTAAATCTTTTCCTATTCTTTTGTTTCAGGTCATAGTGACTCTTGCGACACTGTCTTTTTTCTGCCGAAGGCCAACAATTCTTGCTATCATGGAATTTGCTAATGCGATTAACACTGGGGATGAGAAATTTGAATCTTTCAGCGAGAGTTCTTCGGTAGCTATAATCAGGCATGATATTCATGGAGAGGACATGGGAAATGATCACCACTCAGAGGCAGTTGAGGAGTCTGTTGTCAAAGGCCTATTAGGAAAGGGAAAGTTAAGGATCATCTTCCGTTTGACATTGAAGATGACTCGCGCTCAGATCTTTTTGATGAACGAAAAAGAGGCTAAGTTTGCTACTTTATTGCAAGATAATTTACTTGCGGACATTAAGGTCGGTTGGTTGTTTTATCCTTGTCAGGATAGCTGCGCATCCTTGGTTCTTTTAGTCCTGTTTGGCCTCAGGGTTTAGTCTTCCTTTCTTTGGTTGATCAAATTTTTCTTTTATGTTAAAGGTGTTCCCTTCCTCCTTTTGCATAAAGGCAGCTCTGGGGAACCTACGGATCAGTGATGACAGCCTTCCCAGCAACCATATGTATTTCTGGATATGTGATATGAGAAATCCTGGAGGCAGTTCATTTGTTGATGTATGTAGTTTTCTTCATTTCCTTAAAATAGGAGAAATTCCTCTTCAATCATATACTTCTTTATGCTGTATGTCTTTTCCATTATTTCCTTAGTTTTATTTTTTATTGTAATGCTAACTGGAGGTCTTTATATTCTGTGATTGGCAGTTGCTTTTTACTTCATTTAGTGCTGATGATGAAGACTATGAAGGTTATGATTATTCTCTTGAGGGCGAGCTCTCAGAAGTTCGTGTAGTGTTTCTTAATCGCTTTATCCAAGAGGTAACTTGTGTTAAAATTACTCGGATATATATATATTCACAAACTAAGTTCTTTTATAAGCCATGAGAGTTGTTATGCAGATTGCTAGTTATTTTATGGGTCTTGCTCCGGGCAATTCAAAGAATGTTGTAAAGGTAAAGGATCAGGTAACAGACTCTGAGAAGTGGTTTACAACAAGTGAAATTGAGGGGTCACCGGCTGTGAAGTTGGATCTTTCACTTAGAAAACCTATAATATGGATGCCTCGGCAAACAGATAGCATTGAGTGAGTTATTTTTTATTCAAACTTGATAGATATGCATTCTTTTGGTCAGTTATGTTTCTCATGGCCTTTTACTCCCTATAGCTGAGCGAAAGTTGATGATTTGAAATATTTTTTACAGTTATTTGAAGCTGGACATTGTCCATATTACTGTCCAGAACAGTTTTCAGTGGCTTTTTGGCAATAAAAGGGAGATAAGTGCTGTCCATCTGGACATATTGACAATTTTGGTAATATATCTCTGTTCTTGTGATTGTCGAGCAAGATATTTTCCTAAACTAAACAATCACGAATCGGGATGGTTATTTGGATGGTTGCACCTGGATGCAAATAAAAAAGATTGTGCGCTTCTGAATCAAGGGCTGCTTTGTTTTGTCTTTCAAGAGCATTTATTTTCTTTTTGCTTTTATGCTTTTGCAGCGTTTTCTTTTAAATGACTTTTTGTGTTTTCCCTTTGCTTAATATAGATTGAGGACATCAACTTGAATGTTGGTGTTGGTACTGATTTGGGGGAATCCATAATCCAAGATGTTAAGGGGGTTTCTGTTATCATCAGGAGGTCACTTCGAGACCTATTGCATCAAGTTCCTGGTTCTGAAATCACCATCAAGGTAATGCATGTTCTTGTTGGGGCTGTGTTCTCAATTAAAGAGACCTCTATTGTTTGTTCCTCATTCACTAATTGTTTCTGTTATAATTCTTTGCAGATTGAAGAAATCAAAGCTGCTTTATCAAATAGGGAGTACCGGATAATCACTGAATGTGCACAGGCTAATTTTTCTGAAACACCTAATCTTGCGCCTTCTTTGATTAATTCTGAGATATCTTCATCTGAGGCAGATGCTCCTGCACCTCAAGTCTCAGATATTGAATATGCTAACCACGATGGTGAATCCTGGATAACAACTAAAGTTTCTGTGGCTATTGATTTGGTTGTATTGTGCCTACGAACTGGGATCGGGGGAGACACATCCCTGGCTACTGTCGGAGTAAGTTTTTATCATGATAATGTTCCTTGCTGTAAGTTCCTTGAAGATGTTTGTCATATGAAGAATGTCATTCCATCTGGTGTGCTCAGAATCAGAGTTTTCTATTTTGCATGGGACATCGACATACTCAATATGCATGGACTACTGCACTTTGTTGTTAGATGCTACTGAACTACGTCATTGTTGTTACATACCTATTCTTAAATATCTCTAGCTGAAAATAAGTACATTTACATTGTGTTTTGCAGGTCAATGGTATGTGGCTTTTATACAAATCTAACAAAGCAGGAGATGGCTTCCTGTCAGCATCACTTGATGGTTTCACTGTGATAGATGATCGTGTTGGTACTGAGGAGGGGTTAAGATTGGCAATTGGAAAGCCGGAGGACATTAGAAATAGTCCAATAAATGCAGCAATTGAATATAAAAACTGGAGCAGAGATTATGTTGAGGCCACGAATGACAATGATGTCAAAATAGTTCCTACAATGCTCATTCTTGATGCAAAATTTAGTCAGTCATCATCGTTTATGTCCCTTTGTGTTCAGAGACCACAACTGCTTGTTGCCCTTGATTTTTTGCTTGCTGTGGTTGAATTCTTCGTTCCATCGATTGGTGATGTTTTGTCTCATGAAGATGGTGAAAAATCACTAGCCTTGAATATAGTGGATGCAGTTACTCTGGATCAGTCGGTGTACAGGCAACCCACTGCTGAAATGGCACTATCCCCTCAAAGACCTTTAATTGTTGATGATGAAAGATACAATCATTTCATTTATGATGGTCAAGGTGGAACGCTATATCTCAAAGATAGAAGGGGTACAAATCTCTCTGCTTCTAGCAAGGATGCAATGATATTTGTGGCAAATGGGAAAAAACTACAATTTAGAAATGTCATTATTAAGGTAATTTCCGCTAACTTGCTTTATTTATCTCGCTCTTTGCAATTTGTTACTGTCTATCAAGAATAATAAGTGTCATTTGCTTCTGCAGGATGGAAGGTACTTAGATTCTTGCGTTTTGCTAGGTACTAACAGTAGTTATAGAGCTTCGAAGGATGATCACGTTTATTTAGAAGAAATTGATGAGGCTTCTTGTTTACCATATTCAAAGGAAGATCTTAATCAGGAATTCCCTCCAAATAATGCTATTGTAAGATCCACGGAGTTCACCATTGAGCTGCAGGTTAGGTATTTATTCAGTTTAAGCTTTACAAACCTTTATCTTTTCTAATATTTTATAAATTTTTTCCTTTTTATTTGACTAAAAATGCTAGTGAAGAGATATATGGAGTTCCAGGGAATTGTTGGTGAAAATTTTAGAAAATGGTTGTTGCATACCATGAGGCAGTTCTCTAGAATATGTCCCAAAGCAACACTGTTTGTGCAGGTTGGTACTTGCCCGACAAGGAATTTCGCTACCTTGGGGCCATTATGCTCAACATAGTGGAGAGCATGAATGGAATTTAAAAAGAAATAACTCAAATGACATCATACGTGAATTTCCTAAGCATCACACTAGGGTTTTCTTGATAACCACACTTCATAAAAGAATTGCATCGAACAAGTCAAAGCATTGAAAATAATTTTTTATCATATGTATACTCTTTGAAAAATTCCTAATCCTAATAAAAATAAAAATCTTTTTCAAAATTTCATATGATGGTTGCCAATTGTTCTAAAAGTATGAGCTATTGGACAATGGTGCAGTTTAATTTATAAATGTTGTGATAGGCTGGCTTTGGCATAAGATTGGAGCATGATTTTGCGGATTTCAAAGAAGAAAAAGGGTTCCTTCTATTTCTTTTTTCATATCATACTTACAAAGAACATAAACATATAAATAGGGCCTAAGACAGCTAAAATATTAGCAAGAAATAGGGTAACTGTGGATGAAGATGGAGTAAAAGAAGAAAATATACCTGAAAGACCTGACATGTGATCAGAAGCCCCTGAATCAATGATCCAAGGGCGAGAAGCAGCTGAAAGGCATGCATTAGCATTACCTGTCTGTACTAAAGTGGCAGTTGAAGAAGCAGGCTGTGAAAACTGGTTGTATCTAGAAACCCTAGGTGGGATAAGAAGTTTTGGTTGTGGAGTCTAGAGATCTTTGTTGTGAAATTCGTTGTCCTATATCAGTGCATCTGGAGTAATATAAGTTATTCTAGATCTTTGTTGTGGAATTCGTCGTCCTATATCAGTGCATCTGGAGCAATATAAGTTATTCTAACTGGGCATTTTCATGATGCCTTTTCTCCTATTACCCATTCCATCTATTCTGATTCATTTTGGATGAATTCGTTGAACTTTGTGGCTCAAGGGAAGGGCATCTGTAAATTTACAAGAAGGCCATAATAGCACTTCAGATTTTGCCTTTACGAATGAGCATATGTATCCTTACGTCTGAAAGATTAAACTAGTCTGCGGTTTACTTGGGAGAGAACCAACTGTAATTGCTAAGGTGTGAAGGAGAAAACTAGCGATATCCTGGCAAATTCGATCCATAGTCTCACAAAGTCCAATAAACTCATTCGTTCACTGTTGTTCTAGCTAACCTGTGCTGTGATGTGTGAGCTGATCCAGTTCCTTGGTGATCTTTCACCAATTTCTGTGAACTCTGTTAGATCTGACAAATGTACTTGTTGCAGGCTATTGGTCCAGAGCTCACCTTCTACAGTGCTTCCAAGGAAGTGGCCGATTCACGATCAGTGATATTGTCTAACAAGCTTCTGCATGCCCAATTGGATGTATTCTGCAGGTTAGTACTTCCGTGTAGAGTTTTCATCATTAGGCATTGTTTTGAATTGTTTTTATTATGGCTGAATCCATGATGTGCACTTTCTTCACTAATTCTTGAATGCGCTGATTGGCTGGAATTTATGTGTTGTGTTGTTTAACATTATTCTGTTTTTTAAGTTTATAATCTGGAAAAATCCAGTCTTCTATTTATCAAATGCAATTAGGATGTGCCTAGCGCATTGAATTTGGCTGGACAAAATCTGTTCAGAGTCTGTAACTACTCAGTAATGTTTGAAGGATCTGTTTTTTGCACAATACTTTATATATATTGTTCACATGCATCCACAGACAATTAAATGTAAGAAAATGTCTTTTCACCTCTATAATAATTCATCTTCTCTAAATCCAGAGTATCTTGTGCTTGGAAAGCTTAAGCATGGTTGGACTTCCAAGTTTGCCATTTTTCATACCCCAGTTGAGATTTTGAAAAAAGCCAGATGTTTTTCATCTTGATTCATCTTTGTTTCAACACTTCAGAAGCAAAAGTTGTGATCTACAAATAGAATGCCTCCCTGAATTGGTGAAGAATATCTATCTGCCTATTCAATGTTTCTCTATCAATTGCTGATTGACTGTGTATGTGTTTTCACGTGCAATTAATGCGATCTTTGATGCAGGCTTGCTTTGAAGAACGACACCATTGAAATGAGTGCGAATGCATTAGGTTTAACTGTGGAGAGCAATGGGATCAGAATATTGGAGCCATTCGATACCACTTTATATTATTCAAATGCTTCTGGGAAGACTAAGATTCAGTTATCTGTTTCAGATATATTTATGAATTTTTCCTTCAGTATCTTGAAGCTCTTCTTAGCTGTTGAAGAGGACATATTGGCCTTTCTAAGAATGACATCGAAGAAAATAACTGTTGTCTGCTCTCAGTTTGACAAAGTTGGGACCATAAGAAGTATGTTGTTTATATTTGAAACATTCTTTTATATGTTAGTACTAAATGCTGCTTTACAAAATTTCTACATAAGATTTTGGTGAAATTAGACAATGCACCTTAGACTTGGGCGAATTATACGTTTGCTCATTATACATTTGCTCCTAAACTTTCAAATGCTACACATTACCTGCCGAAACTTTCAATTGGCAATAGCTGTTAACCCTCCATTATATTTTCCATCGGCATGGATAATGCACATGACCTTTAAGAAGTATGTGTGCATTTTCATCTCATATTTTTATTGAAATTTCTTTTTTGACCCTTTAATTCTGCAACAAATAAAAAATAAAAGAAATGGAGAAAAATCAATTAGCTGAAATTAATATCAGAAAAAATAAATATCAATGCTAATATTAAAAAATATAAATTGTTAAAGTTATATAACGAGTTTCCAATTTTGTTATTGAGAAAATTTCCCTTTCACTTAATATGTTTTTTCGCCTAGTTTGGGGGAAAAATGTGTGACTGCAAAATTCAGGAGAAAATATGTACTACCTCCAAAGTTCTGGTGAGTTCTATGTAATTTCCCCTAATAATTTTGATAGGAGGATGTTTATAGTATCTCTAAATGCCTCATGCTAAAATGAGATGCAAAGTGAAAGTTTGGGGGAAAAACGTGTAACTTTTGAAAGTTAAGGAGCAAATATGTACTCCCTTTCAAGTTCAGGAGAGTTTTCTGTAATTTCCCCCAATAATTTTGATAGAAGGATGTTTATAGTATCTCTAAATGCCTCATGCTTAGCTTCTTGCATGTTAACAGTTTGGTTGACCTTTTCTTTATCCTCAATCTCTATTGTATAGCTCTGACTGTATGTCTCCATTAACAGCTACTTTGACAGGCTTTAGGTAATGGCTAAATTAATTTTAACGTATACCAGACATCAAGGTAGAGTTTACTGGTTTTCACAGAAAACCCATGAAACTTTTCTATTGGTTTTTCAATTTCGTTCTTCCTTCAACCATGTCATGTGACTTTTCTGCCAGCTTAATGTGATGATCCACTGTGCTCATAGTATAAGTGGTTGGCTAGAACGGATAGCTGAATTCTGAATCTTGCCTGAAGCAAAAAAGTCAATTTCAGCCATGTAATTTCCATGGAAATTTGCCAGATGTCCTTAGATCTTAAAGATGATTCCAAGGCCTTAACTTGTCACAGTTAAAACAGTGACCATATTGGGAGATTGTCTTTAATAAAGGGACTTAAATGTAATTTATCTTGAAGATATAGTTAATGGAGCAATTGGCTTCCCTTGTGTGTTGTAGTGGATGAATTCTTATATTGGCCCTGAAGGATAGAAAGGGTGATAGAATGAATCCCAACTCCTATCTTATAGTCTCCATTCTTTGGTTGATAGGGAAAGAAATGCCATTCATGCATCTCTGTATGAGCTTCCACATCATTGACTACGCAATTTTTGGCTGACAGCCGATAATTCTAGACTAATTTGCTTCACCTTGCAGATCCTCAGAAAGACCGAGTGTATGTGTTCTGGAGGCCACGTGCACCGCCTGGTTTTGCTGTCCTTGGGGACTATCTGACACCAATGTAAGTGAGAATACTTCTCCGTCTTCAGAGGAGCATTTCCTCATTCTCGAATATGGGACTTACTACATCTCACTTGGCAGGGAAAAGCCACCTACCAAAGGAGTTATAGCTGTCAATACCAACTTTGCACGAGTAAAAAGTCCTCTTTCTTTCAGACTTGTTTGGCCAACTTTACGTGCTGGAGTCGGCTCTGAGCAATGGTCAAACGGTAATGAGGCGTTACTGGGGAGTATTGTTGATGAGGGAGACACAAGCTGTTGTGTCTGGTTTCCTGAAGCACCTAAAGGTTATGTTGCCCTTGGCTGTGTGGTTTCACAAGGAAGGAAACAGCCTCCACTATCTTCTGTCTCTTGCATCCTGAGTTCATTGGTCACTCCTTGTCCATTAAGGGATTGCATTACTATAGGATCTGAAAATTTGTAAGTGGATGTATCCATTCAGCTCGTCACCACAAGCAAATAGATCTACTATTCCTCTTTTTGCTAAAGTCAATTGCCGCTGCTAAGAATTAGAAGTCTGTTTATTTGATACTGCACTATCCTGTTTTAAGGATGCACTTTCTAATCATGTTGAAACATACTTAGTCTTACTAGGAATTAGTAAGAAGGTGAGTCTGTTTTGGGTGTTCCTATCTACAAATAATTTCTCACATGTACTGTTTCAATTAAGTCATTAAGTAACAGATATAGCCTTTGGGTATTTTCTCTGTCCCTCTCTCTTAAGATCCTAGAATATTGCAAATCATATTGGATTTGTTCCAACTGGAGAATCAATCATTGACCTTGATCTGAAGTCTACTTCATATATTGATTGCAGCTGCTCATCCCCTTTAGCATTCTGGCGTGTTGGAAACTCGGCTGGCACCTTCTTGCCGGCAGATCCTACTACTGGCCTCGTGAATGTAGCATATGAATTGCGTCATTTAATGTTTCCCATTCTTGATTCACCCCAGGCCTATAAAAGTCCTAGTACCCAAGCTTCTTCTATCCATATTGACACGCCACAACCACAAAGAGCAACAGTTGCAAGCTCTTGCCACCGATTTGAGGTAATTGCTGATTTTGAGTTAGTATGGTGGAATCGGAGCTCAAATTCAGGAAGGAGAGTATCAATATGGCGTCCTGTTGTTCCACAGGGAATGGTTTACTTTGGAGACATTGCTGTGCAAGGGTATGGCGTACCTCATTCTGAATTATTATGATTTCAATGATCTGTTAAATGTTATATTGATGTTCATAATTTGCAACAGATATGAGCCTCCAAGCACCTGCACTGTCCTCTATGATACTGGAGGTGAAGAGATTCTCAGAGCCCCTTTAGATTTTGAACTGGTTGGTCAGATTAAGAAACAAAAAGGTGTGGAGAGTATCTCCTTTTGGATGCCTCAAGCTCCTCCAGGCTATGTTTCCTTAGGTTGTGTTGCCTGCAAGGGCATACCGAAGCAACATGATTTCAGTGCATTGAGATGCATTCGCATTGATATGGTCAGTGGGGTTCCATTTTCGGAAGAAAGTTTGTGGGATACATCTGGTACCAAAACTAAGACAGAACCATTCAGCATTTGGGCAGTTGGTAGTGACTTGGGAACCTTTATTGTACGTAGTGGCTTCAAGAAGCCTCCACGAAGATTTGCCTTAAAGCTTGCAAATTTGACAAATGATTTAGATGATACTGTTATAGATGCAGAAATCAGAACTTTCTCTGCAGCACTCTTTGATGATTACGGTGGGCTGGTGAGATCTCTCATCCAAACCGTCTTTATGACTGCTTGGCTAACCTAATTGCGATGGCAGCACTGGCATATGAGTCCTGATCATTCTCTAGATACAGGATTTTTCTATAGCAAGGGTCAATATTTACAGAGTTGGGCATCTCATGAGGCATCAATCACCAGGAGCTCCTTGGCTTGAAGTTCAATGAGCCTTGATTTCTACATTAGTTAGATCATTAGATATACTTTAAGGAAAATCCAAAGACATGCAACCAATGATTAAAAAAGTTTGAAGGGCAGCTTACTAGCCTGACAATGTACCCAGGGCTCCCTCCCTCCCTCCTAGGGGTGGCACAACCGAACTATATACCCAAACCCAAATATGACTTGACCCAAAATATTGGGTTGGGCAATCACTTAACTTCTTGGGTATTATAATGCTTATGAGTTGGGTCGACCCCACAAAACATATATGTGTTCATCTTAATCTCAGTCAAGAAGCATGCAAATAAACATGATTTGCCTCCGACCTGAATGTTTGGGTTATGTTCCTATAATGTTTCAGGTCAGGTTGGGTCAATCAAACATCTGTATTTCAGGTCAGATGTCATAGAAGCCGACCGACCCAACCCATCGACACCCCTAGTCCCTTCCCATGCCCCCTTCCTCCCCATCCCCTCTTCGTCCCTCCCTCTATCTCTATCTCTATCTCTCTGAAGAACCTTCTTGCTTTGTCAGTGTGTGCTTCTGCAATGTTTGCTGCTACTTTTATTTGGCTTGGGTTTGGCTGTCCTGTCTCGTCAATTAAAATATGTAAATTTGTTTCTCTTGTACATATTAAGCTATCTTTTCTGTATAGTCCAAGTTTACTAATTAATAAATTGCTGAGCTTTTGCAGATGGTTCCCCTGTTTAACGTATCTCTAAGTGGATTAGGATTCAGTCTACATGGAAGAGAAGAGCGTATAAATTCCACTGCCAGCTTCTCCTTGAATGTCAGATCATACAATGACAAATATGAAGCGTGGGAGCCACTGGTTGAGCCTGTTGATGGGTTCCTAAGGTTAGCCATTTTGTACTGCGTGTAATCATGTGTCAGTCGCTTTCAAATACCTGTAGGGACCAACCGGTTCAACCTGTTTGACCAAGAGTGGCCTGGCCTTTGGTTAGGTTCATAGCCTTACCTTTTGAGGTCAGAATCAGTCATAACCGGCCTAAGCGGTCATACTATTTCGTACAACTGGATCATATCAGTAAATTTTACTGAGCTTTAGCTTTTATAAAGAGAAGGGTTGCTGAGACAGTGATTCGAACACCTGCAACCACAGATGAAACTCAGGCACTCAAGCCACTGGGCCGAGCACCCACATCTGCATATTGAATGGCAAACAAGTTATTTAAAACTAAGTTACTTCCTTTTCCGATTCAGTGATGTGCACAGACTATGTTAAAATATTGATTTTTTCACACGATCGTAGAGGTCTGCCCCAATAAATGTCTTGATGATCTCAATTCTCTTCTTGTTTTTGCTGTGAGCATGAGTTATACATTTGGAGAATAAGAATCAAACAAACCGATTCTTTAGCTAGCTCGGTACAAAGAAGTAGTACTGTGATATCCCAAGCAGTGATGGGTAATTGTCTCCCTGACCTGCAACATTATTAAGAGTAGTTGTCTCTGCTACTGGAGATAAGGAAAGGGACAAAGACTTAATTTAAATTGGTCCTCTTTCCAGACCATTGAACATCTTGCAGCACTTCAGTTCTTCATTTGTGTCCTGGTGCCAAAAGAACATCTTCATCTAAATTGTTTCTTTCCCCTTTTGGGGGAGAACTGTTTCATTTTTGGTTCAACAGTTCTTGGTCCTCTTTTGCCTTGTTGTTATCGGAATATTGTCACATTTATTAGCAATATGATCTTTAGTATTTTTCTTTAAACTAATACTGCGTTATGGTCTGCTGTAGATACCAATACGATCTGAATGCCCCTGGTGCAGCTTCTCAATTACGCATTACTTCGAGAAGAGATTTAAATCTAAACGTCTCTGTATCGAATGCCAATATGATCATTCAAGCTTACGCAAGCTGGAGCAATCTAAGCCATGCTCATAAATCCAATAAAGAAATAGTATTCCTCTTTATTAATTTATCTTTTATTTTTTATTTTTCACTTATTTAATATTTACTTTACTGATGAACCTTACCAGATTGTCTGTTTTTCTTTTTTTCATGGAAGAAGCAGCAGAAAGAAGAAGCGGTGTCTTCAACTTATGGGGGAGGATCCATTATAGGCGTTCATCACAAGAGAGATTACTTCATCATCCCGCGGAATAAACTTGGCCAGGATATTTATATTCGCGCTACCGAAATCAGGGGATTTCCAAATATTATTAGGATGCCATCTGGGGATGTGAAGCCACTAAAAGTTCCTGTATTGAAGAATATGTTAGATTCTCATATTAAGGGAAAATTTGGAGGGAAAGTCAGGGCCATGGTGACTGTACTTGTAGCAAATGCGCAGGTTGATGTCTTCTGCTGTCTTTACTGCATGTGTTGCTTTAAGCTCGAGTTTAAAATAAGTATTCCTGTCCCATCAATGAGAGAAGAGTTGACTGATTGACCAGATATGATGTTTATCGATCTACAAGGGGGAACTGGCGTCATTGGGAATTTATGATATGGAATATATAGCTAATAATGATGACAGTGCGGTCAAGGAAAAGTTTTTCCTTCCATAGGAGGCAGATGTGCACTAGTTTGATCTGTGAAACCTTGGTACTTGCATGGTGATTGCCTTGAGTTGTGGAAAACATGAACACCACTGATGTTTTTTTGTGTTGACACAAGTTTGATTTTTAGAGTATTCTTCTTTTTCAGTGCTTGTAACATGCTTTATACTCTTTAACATGTGTGGTGTGATTGTTAGCATTATTTGTTCATAACATTAACATGTTCCTTGGTCCTTGATGAGATGGCCATGTTTGTGAAAAGACCTACCTTGAGTCTGGATGTCTAGAAAACATGATCAATGCCTACAGTATCTATAAAGCATAGTGAGTAGATACTAGAATTTCCTTGAATCTTCTCAGAATGACTGAAAAGCTATGAAAAATTCTCTGCCATATGGTATTCTGATACGAGAAGAACCAGAATACCTAACTAAAGCAAATGTTTCCGTGCACATATTTAGTAAGGTTGCTCATCAAATGGTTCCTCATAGACGGACCAACAGATCTTCTTTCATCTTCCCATGTACAAGGAAATTATGTAAAATCTGTTGTTAAATATTGATCTTTAGAAAATATGACTCGCAAATAAGCTAAGGGTGCTACGTCAAAAAAGTCCCATTGGATTTCATATCTAAGAAATGGGGGGAGACGATTAGATATATGTACTTGGAATGCTTAACAACTTCCATGATTGAGCCTATTGGAGATTAAGTATCTCCGATCTGTATTTAATTCGGAGAGGTCAAATTGTCTGCTTTTGTTGATTAATCTTGTGGTGCGCAGTTAATGTTTACTGTTGTATTCCAGATTTATTCTATTTGCAAAGGCTCTGTTTTACATGAAACTTTTTTTGAAGTTTTGGAAATTAGGGTGTATCTGATGTGCAGATTCCTGTAAATGCACGGGCTTTTTAGCAAGTCGATGAGTGTCATCCTTGGTTTATCTCCATCAAAGTTCTGTCTAGAAAAATGTCGTCCATTGCTCTAGGACTTTTAACACGAGGAGTGTTTGTGGCTTCTCTTTTATTTCTTGTGTTTCATGGTTATTCCATATGTGTTTGCTGATTCTGTTGCTATTCTGCAGATCTTAAGAGTAGAAGGATCGACTTCCAAACAGTATGCAGTGATAATTCGCCTTACACAAGACCAAAGCATCTCAAGTGAATTGTTGCTCAAGCAGCAAAGTGCACGCACACGTGGAATTCGTTCAGAACACTCTTCATCTTCTGAGCAGGAGCTGGTCAATTGGGGTGAAATGTTCTTTTTCAAAGTAGATTCCCCTGTATGTATAACCTCCCTTTTTGTAATGCTTTAGCTAAGTTGATGTCCATAAGTCGTTTTTCTTTTACTTATAAGAGAATGATCTTCTCAAGAAGATCAATTTCATACTTGCATGGCCAGGAATTTCTCACATGATAAATGTGTCTGATTGACCCATGGACATATATGGCTAAATCAGGAGAAAATTTGGAATCTTTTCTCTTATTTGCCTAAACACTATATCTGGCCTGACCTTCTATGTTAAATTGTCAGTGGCATTGCACTTACTGCTTGTGCTGTTTATCTTAGTACCCGTCTTAAGTTAACTGTATTAGTCTGCTTTCACTGTAGCTTCTACTCCTTTGATACCTCACCGACTCCTTTGATTCTTATTGAATCAGCATAATAGATTTAGATTCTAGTGCTTTACTATAGTAATGAGCAGTGTCTTATCTAGAGGATATGTGTTACTGTGATATTACTTCGGAATTCTTTATCTCCCCTAAAAGATCCTTAGAATGGCGCAATAAGTGCAGTCTTGTTTAAGGGATCTGATGTGAAGGTCTTGAAATGTTCCCTTATATGATTACCATAAGTTGAGCTTTAAGAGATCAATTTTGAGGAGTTGATGTTATGCACATCGATCAAAATGCTACCAGTTATTTTTGAGGACTGGATGCAAAGATAATGGAGACTTTGTGAAATGTTGACTCCTCATCTAGAGATATGCACTATGACTTTTTTCTGTGATTGGCCAAACTGGTTGCGGGAGTTTCACAAGGGAACTGGAGTGGGCAGCAGGAAAGATGATTATCTTCTTTAAAGAGATCCTTGAGTTCGGCATTCGATAGATTTTGAGGTTTTCTTTGACAGAGGCTTGATTTTGTATTTCTAGCTATTCTGGGAAAATTCTCCACTTCTGCAAAGATCGAGAACTTTTCAGCAATAGTCTGCCTGAGTCAAGCTTTGAGACCTCTCCATCTGCAGTAGTACTGGAAAAGCTATATCCACGACTTTTGTGTTGTAGATGAAGTCATTGTCTTGAATAGAATGGGTAGGAGCAGATATGAATTTCAAAAGTGGATGAATAGATGTAGGATCTTGAATTGTCATTTTTGATTAGGTCAAGAGTGGGAATGTATTTCGTCCAAAAAAAAAAAAAAAGAGTGGGAATGTATTGTTAATTATGCTGAGGTCTGCGAATAAGAATCTGTTTTGAGATTCAGATGCACCGTAAAAGGATGACCTTGGTAATGTGGGTGCACTCATCATGAATGATTTCAGATTTGTGCCGATGTCACCCCATTTTCTGAATGTGAGACACATTTGGGTTTTGTCTTTGGAGAATGACACTAAAGCTGAGTCGGGTTATCTTTAATAAAATCGAATGCCGGGTGGTCAGATAACAGGATGCAGGCAAATAAATTGTAGCTTACTTGAAGATAATGAAGCAGATGGCATGGTTCAAAAAGGAGGCACATTTTTTGTTTTGGATGACTAGGGGGGTTGTTGATAAGGAAACCTGGTCGAGGATAAGGCCTAGGAGATATTATGTTAATAGTGACTTGTAGATGGTCTAGTAAGAAGTGTTAAAACAGAATGGGAGAGGTGAGGTAACATTCCACAACTTGCCTTTACAGCTAGGTGCTTTTGCCATCAAAACATATGTGTACTATTATTCCTCAAATGGGAGTGTTAGCATTGAACCTAAGTTTCTACTTTTCCAGGCTTATTTGACATTATCAGACCATTAGATTGACTTACTAAATGTCTATCATAGTCTACTTCAGCATCTAAATCAGAACTTCATTTTAATGTGTTCTACCATAGATTTAAGGGATGTCAGTCCTTTACTTGAAAAGTTGCTTCATGACTGTACACGGTTATTTTGATGCCAACTCATACTTAAATTTTGGTGCAGGACCACTTCAAGGTGGAACTAATTGTTGTTGATGCTGGAAATGGTACTATTCGGATTTATATATACTTTCAAATAATTGAGAAGTGAGATCGAACCATATTTTTTATAAGTTGCTCATTGTGTTTGTCAACTTATACTTATTGTCTCCATGTTAGAGATGACTGTGTACAAAACAGATGTTTGGTATCAGAGTTGGAGATCTGAATCTAGTAGATAGTACTTATGTGTACAGCTATTTAAACAAGCATTACTTTTAGTAGCTGTAGGAAAGAACACTGAATTTTCAGTAAGTTCATGCTATTGTCTGGACTATTATCATAACACTATAGGCCCTTGGATGTTTAGCATGTGTGAGAGAGTTTTCTGTAACTTACTTTCTTTTTGTCGCAGGTAATCCTGTTGGATTCTCTTCATCTCCTTTAAAAGAGGTGGCAAAAAATATCCCTGACAGCTTAAGCCCATCAGCTTATTTGAATAGATTAACGTGGATGGATCTGTTCTCTGCACAATCGGTGGTAATTTCTTCCTCACATGCTTTGATAGGATTTATTCCAGGTGTCTACCCAGTAAAGTTTCTACATGTATGTAAGTGGACAATGGCACAGGTGGCATTGGGAAGGAGATTCTAAATTTAGTTATTCTCAATTCTTAACGCAGAACTCAATTGAAGAAACAAAAGGTCAGAAATTGTGTGGGAGAATAAGGTGTGGCATACTATTGTCACCTGGATATGCGGTGGAGAATCAGGAGAGTTCCTGTATTTCTGGCAAAAGATCTGGATTTATCCAAATCAGTCCTTCAAGGGAAGGTCCATGGACTACTGTCAGGCTAAATTATGCAGCACCTGCTGCTTGTTGGCGATTAGGCGATGATGTAATTGCAAGTGAATTAATTTTTAAGGATGGTGATAGATATGTTGATATAAGGTCACTGGTCACTGTATGTAACAATACAGATATCACAATTGATTTATGCCTCAAGTCAAAAGCTCCAGTTGATAGAACACTTGATGATGCTGGTAGGATTGACGTGCAGCAATTTGAGGATGAGGACGAGTTCTTTCAGAAACTGGAGATCTCTCTTGGACAACTGAGTCCTGGTGACACTGTCCCTCTCCCTCTCGCTGGATTAATTCACTCAGAATACTTTGTGCTGCATTTAAGGCCTTCTAGAATACTTGATTCCAGTGAATACTCCTGGAGTTCTGTGGTGAATAAACTAGAGGAGTCTGGAGAACCAACAGGAATTTCTGAAATACGTGTTTCAGCACTGGCTGAATCCAATGAACTGTTGTACTGCAACCCTCTAAATGGAACTTCTTCAAATGGATCCCAAAAACTATGGTTCTGTGTAAGCATACGAGCAACAGAGCTTGCCAAAGACATCCATTCAGATCCAATTCAGGATTGGAACATTGTGATTAAAGCTCCATTGTCTCTAACTAATTTTCTTCCTCTGCCTGCGGAGTTCACTGTCCTGGAAATGCCAGCAGGCGATCATTTCTGTGCTTGCGCAAGAGGGATACTTTGTCCTGGTGCACCTGTAAATGTATACCAGGCGGACATACGAAACCCATTGTTCCTTTCATTGCTGCCGCAAAGAGGATGGTTACCAGTGCATGTAAGACATCACCTTAGCCTCTGCACATCCATGAAATATCTTTCTTCTCTTATCTCTGAGAATGTGTATGCAAGACTTGCTTAGGATATAATGGACTCTTAGTCTATCCGCTTCTGACACTGCCTCTGCAGGAAGCTATTCTTCTTTCTAATCCACATGGAGTTCCAGCAAAAACAATGAGCTTAAGAAGTGCTACTAATGGCAGGTCAGTGACAGCAGATTGCGACCTTTTTGTTATGTAATGTTTTTGTGATGGAACCACCTTTTCTTAGGTAGCCTCACACGTCATGATATTGTTGTCTGCAGGATAGTGCAAATCATTCTCGA
Organism: Melaleuca quinquenervia; assembly: GCA_030064385.1. Classification (NCBI taxonomy): domain Eukaryota; kingdom Viridiplantae; phylum Streptophyta; class Magnoliopsida; order Myrtales; family Myrtaceae; genus Melaleuca; species Melaleuca quinquenervia. The sequence goes on along the minus strand of CM057721.1, from coordinate 14,827,310 downwards.
GCAAAATTATGAAAGAGAACAACCGATGCTGTCAAAAGTGATTAGAGTGTATGCTCCTTACTGGTTTGAAATTGCCAGATGTCCGCCTTTGACATTGCGATTTATAGACTTGGGAGGGAAGAAATCTACCAGGAAATTTGCTCTTCCTTTTCATTCTAAAAAGAGCAATGCAAATTGTTTTGAGGAAATAGCAGAAGAGGAAATTTATGATGGTCACACTATTGCCTCTGCTTTGAATTTCAACATCTCGGGGCTATCAGTTTCTTCTTCTGGTGAAGGGCACTTTGGACCTGTGAAAGATCTCTCTTTGCTTGGGGACATGGTATATCTGACATGCATAGAAAACCTTTTTGTGCTTTTTGGAGATAATGTCCTGGCTTACTTTTCTCTTGGTCCTCAGGATGGATCAGTGGATATTAATGCCTATGATGCTGATGGGAAATGTGTGAAGCTTTTTGTTTCTACGAAACCATGCCCCTACCAGTCCATTCCAACCAAGGCAGGAATCATTTCCTTAATTCTTTGGTGTATTGCATATGTTGTATTCCTTCTAATTTTTTATCCCCTTTGCAAGGGAAGGAGTAAGAAGTGTAATGTTGAATAAGATCTTTTACTATATCTGCTTCTTTTTTTGCAGGTCATCTGCATCCGACCATTTATTACTTTCACAAACAGACTTGGTCAGGATATCCTGCTTAAGTTAAGCTGCAGAGATGAAGCAAAGATTCTTCGTGCATGTGATTCTCGAGTCTCCTTCCCTTACCGTGATGACAATGGACCTAATGAACTCCAGGTTGGGATCCGATTCCAGCCCTTACTGCTGCGTAGTTCGGTAGATTTTTTCCTGAAGAGGCTGCTGACCTTTGCATGTCCCTTATGGTGCAGCTTTCTCACCATAGTGACACAAAGTACTGATTGTACTTCCCCCTCCCCATTGATTTAGCTTCATATTATGATATGGCTTGTCTTACCTCTGGATTTCATAGTAGATCGAATCAAAAGAGCGAGCGACCAGTTATCAGTTTGTGGCTGATTAAAGCATCTTGATGCATGTTCAGTTCTACCTGCCTGTATGCAAAGTCTACTTGCTTTAGTCAAGGAGGAGGAATTGCTGCAGATAGAGAGCATAAAAAAATATTATCATATCGTGATAAATAAAGCATTTTTTTGTGACTTGTCAAATAAAATGGAAAAACTGATTGTGCACCAGATATGGTGATGATGAAAGGGCCCTGAGTTGCAATATTTTGAGAAGAGTGTATGTGCTCATGTATGAATGATTTTTGCTTTTACTGATTCATAGTCTCCCTTCGTGTGTGAAAACATATAATTCTTTGAGCAAGTGATCAATTTAGTATTACTATATTTCTAGGTTCGATTAGGAGATACTGAGTGGTCATATCCAATTCAAATTAAAAGAGAAGATACCATTTCATTGGTTCTGAGGACACAAGCTGGCATTCGGAAGTTCGTGAGAACAGAAATTCGGGGCTATGAGGAGGGATCGAGGTTTATTGTTGTATTCCGCCTTGGGTCAGCATTCGGTCCAGTCAGGTAGTTTTTCACTAATGGACTTATTCAGATAAACTGATTTTAATATGAAGTCACTCTAGATGTTTTGCTTTGTAACCATGTAGCTTTTGTGAAATGCTATTGGTCTCTTTTGGTTGCACTGTGTTTTAATTGACCTAAGAAAGCTATTCTTGGCTTGAATAGGATTGAGAACAGGATAGGAGATAAAAAGATCAGCATCCGCCAGGCTGGATTTGATGAGAATTATTGGATTCAGATTGAACCTTTCTCCACAACAAATTTCTCTTGGGAAGATCCGTATGGCCAGAAATTTATTGAAGCTAAAGTGGACGAAGGTAGCAGTGGAGTTTGGAAATTCGATTTGGAGGAGTCTGGGCTTCACTTGGTAGAGCAAGGGGAACTGAAGATGAAATTTCATGTCTTTGAGATGGTTGATATCAAAGTTGGGAGGTTTATAGATGACGAAACATCAAATCTAAATGAAAATATGCTTGTCACATCTATGGGAAATCAAGGAAGTACTCAATTGCCAGCACAAAAGCAGAATGAAGCGACTCCTCTAGAGCTTATAGTGGAATTGGGAGTTCTAGGAGTTTCTCTCATAGACCATAGGCCAAGAGAGTTATCATACTTGTACTTAGAGAGGGTCTTCATATCTTATTCAACCAGCTATGATGGGGGAACAACAACCAGGTTAGGAGAATATTTGTATGTGAGCTGTTTTTTGGTTGTTTCAAAGATGTAGGATTTAGGCATATCGTGCCCCTTTCTGAAACCGCTGCTTCAGCCTGAAGATTACATTACCTGATGATAAGTAAAAAAGAGGTCTTTTAATTCTCCATGCAGTGATACACCATCTTTTTTGTTACTAATTGTAGATAGTTTCTTATCAAACTCCTAAGAAACAAGCGTAACTCATAGTTGGCAGCGTTTTGGGAAGGCATCGTCTGCTGTGTTGTTGCAACCTTAAGGAGCAATGCGTTATGGCACATGTCAAACTGTTATTTATTTATTTATTGGGTGAAATTAAGCACATTGTTCCATGCAAGTTGATATGAATTTGCGGATTATCATAACGCATGCTGTAACCACTCTCTGGAATTAGAAATTTCAAGGAAGAAGCATTTTTTCGTGTGATATTGTGAATGCAATTTATTTGAAAATAGATGATGCTGATTTTCTTTAGCCAGAACTAAAGAAAGAGGTAGAGGACATTTGCATCCAATGCTTGCTTCCTGCAGCTTTTCTGAATATTGAAGCATACCTTCCAACTTCGGAAAACTTAATTAGCATATTTTATTTGTGAGGAGGATAATATGATTGAATCTTGATTGTTATATGTTATTCTGCTTTCTTGCAAAATCTTCGCTTTTGGGTGAAGAAGGTCCTTAATTGGGGTTTGTCTATCTTCCAGATTCAAGCTCATTCTGGGGTACTTGCAGATTGACAACCAGCTGCCTTTAACTCTCATGCCTGTGTTGTTAGCTCCAGAGCAGGCCACTGACTCGCATCATTCAGTATTCAAAATGACTGTTACAGTTCGCAATGAGAGCCCTGATGGCATCGTGGTCTATCCACGCATATACATACGGGTAAATGTTGAATGCTCTACGCGGTAAAGCACAGTTGAAGCAGATCTTGTCATCCTGATGCCAGTCTAAATTGACATGACAGGTGACGGATAAGTGGTGGAGGTTTGATATCCATGAACCTATCATTTGGGCTTTGATGGATCTCTACAATAACATCCAGATGGACCGTTTGCCCCAAACTTCTAGTGTCACACAAGTTGATCCAGAGATACGAGTCAAGTACGATTCTCTTGTGTAGCTATTGATATGGATATCTTGTACAATTGGGAATAGGATAACTATAGATGCACAATTGAATGCTACCTCATTTTCTAAATCTGATTGTTAGAATCGTCTCCTACAACATTGCATAATCACAAATGACATCAAAATGCATGTCCTCCATGCTTGTCTTTCTCATTGATGAAGAGGTGATATTTGCTGGGTCCTTGTAGGGGCATAACATACCAAATTTTGTTAATGTTGACATCCTGTTTAGGGCACTCCCCTGAACGAACTGTGTTGTTATGTTGATGTGGATTCTTCAGTTCCATATCAAACTTGGAAGGATGTCTGTTATGACTGCAATATTGGAAATATAAGGGCACGCGAGAATCTAATTTTGGCTTTGATAGAGAATACTTAAAGCTATGCACCTGCAGTGTCATTGCATCTGAGTCGGGATTTTCAACTCCTCCCATGCTGATTTACCCATTGGCAATCATTATTAAAATGAGTTAGCAAACCTCCGGGGCGTCCCATTTGACACAGGAATGCAGATATTAGTGATCTGAGACTACATTAATGAGGACTCAGTGAATACTGCTTTCTCTATCTTTTGTAGTAAAAAGTTCACAAAAAGAATGTTTTCAGCAATCAAATATCGTCATTCATGTTTCCAATCACCAGTGGTCTTTAGCTAAGAAAGCCTTTTGGAAACACGAGTGATTTTCCTTCAAAATGGAAGCCCTTAAATTTCTGCTTGCTTCTTTCCATCCCCTTGGATCATAGTATGATATTTTCATAGTAAAAATCTCATCATAGGTTAAAGGCCACAATTAGTCCATGCGTCATATGAATTGGGAATTGTTATTGTTTTCTATATGGTTTGCCTCTGTATCATTGAGATGCAAGGACTTTTCACTGTACATCTTTGTATATTCATGCAGAGTCCCATATTCTGTCCCATGAAAAATCCTATTTGTAGATTGCTGGCAAATACTGCCTACTGGGGCTGTCAATGTTATAGTATATTTTAGAAACTTACTGCATGAGTTTAGCTACATGGTCTCAGTGAAGAATAGCCTCTTTTATGGCAGCATCTCTGTTTTCTCATGCATAGTCGTGTATCCCTTTACCTCATGACAAATTCTTTATTAGTCGATCCTAAGCTTTTCTAGCATAATACCTACAATTGAGGCCGTTGTAACCTCATAATGCATCTCAAAGCTTCTCCAATTTGCTCAATATTCCAATAGGCCTCTCTTCTCTACATGTTTGCCATTTTCTTTTACTAACATTCAACTAATTTATATGCATAATTTTTCCCTTGAGAGAGAGGATCTGATTATTCAAATATTACTCACTTATAATTAAGACTGTTCAGAAGAGATATATAATTGTGGTCTGTCTCTTCTACCAGTTTAATAGATATTTCGGAGGTCAGACTGAAGGTGTCGCTAGAGACTGCACCTGCTCAGAGACCTCATGGCGTTCTGGGGGTCTGGAGCCCCATCCTGTCTGCTGTTGGAAATGCATTTAAAATACAGGTGAGCTTGATGCCTACTAAGAATCTACCCTCATTATTGCATTACCTGTACTCTCTCATGAGGTGATACTCGATTGTTGGGTTCTTTCAGTAGCACTTTGGCCTATATAATATCCAGCTTTTTACACATTGTGTTAGTACTTATGTTAGCTTTTAGACAGTTAGATGTCGATGAAGTACCAAAAAGATTTTTGTCACATAGCGGCACCTCCGTGTGGTAGTGTCCATTGATCTAAAATTATGAGATTGATCAGGTTTAAAGCTCCATTCTTATGGTGACACTGAACCAATCCTAACATTGCACTGTTTTCTCTTTTATTTTTTTCAGTTGCATCTGAGGAGAGTTATGCACAAGGACCGATTCATGCGCAAGAGCTCTATCCTTCCTGCTATCGGAAATCGTATTATGAGGGACTTGATACATAATCCTCTACATTTGTTGTTTTCAGTAGATGTACTTGGGATGGCGAGTTCGACATTGGCTTCTCTTAGTAGAGGATTTGCTGAGCTTTCAACTGATGGTCAGTTTCTGCAATTACGTTCAAAGCAGGTAATTACTTCTCACTGATGGTTTATATCAGTTGTTTTCTTGAGCAGAGCTCACCTGCATGTTGAATTAGGTACGATCGAGGAGAATCACTGGGGTAGGTGATGGAATTCTTCAGGGGACAGAAGCCCTAGCCCAAGGTGTTGCTTTTGGAGTGTCTGGTGTAGTGACAAAGCCTGTGGAGAGTGCAAAGCAGCATGGTCTTCTAGGACTTGCTCATGGGGTCGGACGTGCTTTCCTTGGGATTGTTGTTCAACCAGTCAGTGGAGCATTGGACTTCTTCTCAATGACTGTTGATGGAATAGGTGCAAGCTGTTCCAAATTCTTGGAAGTTCTAAATAGCAAGACTAGCTTCCACAGAATCCGAAATCCTCGAGCTATCCGCATGGATGGCATTCTGAGAAATTATTGTGAGAGAGAGGCACTTGGTCAGGTACAAAACTAATGCCTTCTTTAGTCCATTCATCTGTTTTGATTGGAATTGTTGAAGAACAAGCTAAATGAATACTTAAGCTTTTTAGGCAAATGGCTGTTTACTATCAAAGCACGTTCAAGGGTTCATATCCGAATGCTTCCCCTTATTGTCATTTTCTCTCATTTACTGTTCTTGTGGTCTAGTCTGCTGTTGTTTGTATAATGTGCTTTTGTCCACGTGTTGTCTTTAGGTGTAAGGTCTGGCTTACGCTATAGGTGAAATGTTGAGAAAGATGCTAGAAATATTTTTTTGTGATATTGTTTAGTGGATATTCAGATGGTTTGTCAGAAAACTATTCAACATCAACGAGAGATTTGAGATTTGTGACCATGATCAAATAACCTGCACAATAAGGCCAATGAGTACTGTTAGAGAATTAAATATTAATCCACGTCTTCATCTAACAATATAAGCTTTTAGAGCAGTTGGCAGTTGTCCCACAAAATCTCACACGGTATCAGAGCAGAAAGTCCTGAGTTTAAATCTTTTCGGGCCCCTATGCCTCCCCAATTATATAATTCCACGCTTAGTACTAGGTAAAAAAAAAAAGACCATATTAAGCGTGAGGGGGAGTGTTAGAGAATTAAATATTAATTCACGCCTTCATCTAACAGCTTAAACTTTTATAGCAGTTGGCAGTGGTTCTACAAAATCTCACAAGTTCATTTTTAATTATGGATCTTCATTTATATTTGTTTCTCATAGAATAATGCAATGATATTGGTTTATCTGTTTGGCAAGAACCTCCCCAAAATATGAAATTTTCTTCAGTGTTTTGGTCAAAATGAATTCTAACCTTCATAAGCTGAGGATAGTTTTTAATTCAGTATGAACATATTGCTCACATCACATCTCATGCACATTGCCAGTGGGTTGGTAATACTCAATAACTATGTCACTATCAAAGCTAGCTATGGTCTCTATAAATTACCACCGGTAAAAGAAGTCACATGCAATCTAATTGGTATCCTTTTTCAATGCACTCTTTTTGGTTTATGTGTGATTTTAGATCCTACTGTTTTATAATCCCTTCATAATAACATACATATGTAAAAGTAGTAGTTTTTCACAAGTGTAGTCCCTGAAACACAGACTTCTCAAACAAGTTATGATCTAGTTGAAATGAAACGAAACGAAACCCTTGTCCCATTCTTTTGATGGGTAAAAGCTAATATGGAGGCATTTTCTGATGAACGGTCTCAAAGATAATATCAGATTGAACATTGCATTTTGGCTGCTAGTTGTGAAATTTTTAAGGTGTACATGCATCAATAAGCCAGAAAGTGTTCTCCTGATCGCCCACTGGAAGATTTGGGCCCTATGCTATGTAGACATTCCACCTGTCTAAAATATGTAGGCATTCCACCAGTTAAAATTTCAGCTTAAAAATTTTAGTAGTTATGTCTGCGCACATTCTCCTTAGATATTTTTTAACGCAATTATGTATTATTGTCCAAGAAGAAAGCATGATGATCGCCTTCTTTATGGAGTGGTGAAAAATTATTAACCTATTTGTTCATATTATGTTTGCAGATGATACTCTACCTTGCGGAAGCTAGTAGGCGCTTTGGATGCACTGAAATTTTTAAGGAACCATCTAAATTTGCCTGGTCAGATTATTATGAAGAACATTTTGTTGTGCCCTACCAAAGGATTGTTTTGGTGACCAACAAGAGGGTCATGCTGCTTCAGGTTAATAAAGAAATCTTAATATGCCTTCACCAATTGCAAATTTTGTACCACTATTGATTGTGTGTGCATATGTAGTGCCTGGATCTCGATAATATGGATAAGAGACCTTGCAAGATCATGTGGGATGTGTCCTGGCAAGAGCTGATGGCATTGGAATTGGCAAAAGCAGGATGTAACCGGCCTTCCCACTTAATCCTTCATCTTAAAAATTTTAGAAGATCAGAAAATTTTGTCAGAGTTATTAAATGTGTTACTGAGGTGGAAACTGAGGGAACAGTACCTCAAGCAGTCACAATCTGTTCAGTTGTGCGGAAAATGTGGAAAGCATATCAGTCTGACATGGAATGCCTTGTTCTGAAGGTTTGTATGTGGGATAAGATTGTTTTAACGACTGCTTATTGTTGTGATTCTGAATGAGTTTTCTGCTCATAGGTTCCTTCAAGTCAGAGACATGTATATTTTGCATGGAGTGAAGCTGATGGGAGAGAGACACTTAACCTGAACAAAGCCATCGTAAGATCGAGAGAGTTTTCCTCTTCCAGCTCTGTGTCAGATGATAGGAAATTTGTTAAACATAGTATCAACTTCAGAAAGATCTGGAGCAGCGAACGGGAAACAAAGGGTCGTTGCTCTCTGTGCAGAAAGCAGGTGCTTCGTCAACATCTTACTCTGCAGTATTCTATCTACTGGATTTCCTTTTCTTGAGAATTTGATGAGATTGATCGTTACAGAAATTGCAATTTTTCTTTTATCAGAGTTCAGACCATTCTGGAATCTGTAGCATTTGGAGACCTGATTGTCCAGATGGGTAAGGTTTAAGTTTGATGCAATATCAGTTATGCTGCTTGATATTTTTTGGCAGTCACAAAGGAAATTCCTTCCACCTCGTCTTTTATCACATAGCAGCATAAATGGCCCGCAGATCTGGTGATTTGAGAATTATTTGGTGGGTGCAGAGTTTTTTGTGCTTGTGCTCTAGCACAAAGTTTGCTAAAACTAAATGTGCCTTGGGGTTTAGAAGGGGAACCATTTAGGGCCAGTTTGATAGCCTAATTTAATGACGGAAATTGAAAACGCACCAATTTAGCAAAGCGTGTTTGATAATCCTAATTACCATTGATTTGATAGGATCAATTAAGTAAACGATCCACTTAATATGTTAATTAAGTGTTTACTCAGTTCATTCAATTGGAAAAGCAATGAGAATGGAATTATGATCTTACCAATTTTTCCAATAATGATCACAATCCTTTTTTTGGTGAGAAACTCGGTATTTTGTAATCAATTTTCAGTTATCATCAAGCAATTTTTAATTTTATTTACAGTACTCAAGAATTCCAGCAATTAAAATCCGGTACCTTAAATTCTCAGCATTTAGTCTTCAGTTTCATCAAACCAGGCTTTAGCATCTAGAACTAGACAGCTGTAATATTAATGTGACAGAGTCACCGGAAATGACTTATGAATTAGAAATCATTGCTGGGTGGTGACCATTGACAGTGACAGAATGGATGATCATCTCTCATCTACTGATAGATGAGTTGGGTACCTTTTGATGGCTTGTTTAATGAACAAATGATACGGGGATTTGAGAGTGTGATAGTCATAGGGAGAGAGGTTTATGTACTGGAGAGCACACACAGGTTTTGTGCAGCTCATATTATCGTCGTTTTCATCTATATCTATAAAGTTGTTGACGCTCTTGATGGATTTTATTTCAGGTCAGTTGAATTTTTCTGTTTATGTGCGACTAGCATTATTGGTTTAGAGTGCATAAACTATGATCAGTTGCTGCTAAGGACGTCCCGGAAGCCATTAGGCAGATCACTCTGTCCTTTTCTTTCCCCCAGTGCGGTGGGTGGAGGGAGATAGAGACAGAGAGAAAGGTTTAGTTCAGGAATAAATATAGCTTGCTAGCAGTTCACAGAGAGTACTTAGTAAGAGAATTCATGCTTTTCCTGCCCATATGGGAGCGGGGGAGAGGTGGAGAGACTGTGGTCATTCAGGAATAAATATAGCTTGTTTTTGTTTCTTTTTTGGGCCAGATGATGTACGGTAATGTAGCTCCAGTTGATTAATATGTTTCCTTTTCAGGTGACGATCGTGACCTTCTGATATCTTGATAGATTTTGGACCTGTGGCTTGATCGTTACACTTCTGATATCTTAATAGATTTTGGGCCTGTGGCTTTTCTGTTGTAGGTATGTTTCTGTTGGAGATATAGCTCGAGTTGGTGACCATCCTCCAAATTGTGCTGCTATTTATAGTAATAGCGACAGACTTTTTGCCCTTCCAATAGGCTATGACCTGGTAAGGCGACTTGTGCTCTCTCGAGCAGAAATGAAATGAGACTTTCTCCTGGCACCTAGGAACCGATCAAAATATGAACTTGGAGAGGAAAATTAGTTTATTTTCGAATCTAAAGTAGCTACATGACCTTAAAAAGATCTAAGAGGCTAATTTCCGTACTTTATGGAGTAACTCCTGCCTTTTGGTTGAGTCACGGCTGTCTCAGACTTAACACATCTTGCAAGTTGGGTCATCTAAATCCTTATAAGTCAGATGTTAACAAGATTAGGGAGGAGATCGTTAGGAAATATATTGTATATCCATGTAGAGAGAAGTGCACATGGGCAACAGAATGTTAAAATTAACGTATTCGTCAAATTGTGATAAGATTTGGAAAGATATGCTCCGTTCCTGGAAGCCATAAGGTTGATGAAAGTGGAAACTCTGATGCAGTTCAATGCATTGCTTTTGTTAGCTGGCATCTTAAATTTTATATTGCTTCGGGTTTTGGGTTCTGATAAAAAATTATGATACAACTATGATTGATTGTTCAGGTATGGAGAAACTGCTTAGATGACTACACGACCCCCGTCTCCATTTGGCATCCTCGAGCACCAGAGGGATTTGTTTCTCTTGGTTGTGTTGCCATAGCCGAATTCACAGAACCGCGACCAGATTTAGTCTATTGTGTGGCGGAATCGCTTGCTGAGCAGACGGAATTCGAAGAGCAAAAGATATGGACCGAGCCAGATTCCTATCCTTGGGCATGTCACCTATATCAAATCAAAAGCGACGCTCTCCACTTTATGGCACTGAGACAAACCAAGGAGGAATCTGACTGGAAGCCTATGCGGGTTCACGACGAGCCAGCGGTTCAATAGCATTCATGACGAGCTCTATATTCAGTGGAAGGGCATCAGTCGTTGAGGAAATCGAAAGGTCGTCTGCTTTTCGCAGACTATATATGGCTTGACCGGGAGAGCACATGTTGGTTCGTTCCGTAACATTTGTTACTTCAAGATAGCAAACGGAAATGGCTACCCTAGTTTTTTGAGCGGGGTGCCTCATTTACTTAGGAGTTCCATCAACCTGTACCATAACCCTGTGCATTTGTCCACGTGTATATGCAAGTTTCCATCTCGCCGAGGGAAACTCTTTTTTTCTTTCCCTCGGGTTCGATTCAGATGGTCCTCAGGCTAAGATTGCTTCCTATTTGAGGGGAAATTCTAGTGTTGCCTTTCTTGACCCGAAAAGTGAGGGATGGGTGGCGGCAGATGAGAGCTCTAGAAAATGTGGCCAAGATGACTGGAGAAGAGGCTTCGCAGAACAACTGGGCCGGGTTTGATTCCGGGCCATTCCCCAATTGTCGGAACGATATGCCCGACGAAAGCGTGCGCTACGGTGTTTTTCGTTCTTCTTTTCATGAAATTCATCAATGGAGAGTTTTAAGTGTCCCAAAGTACATAAGGAAAATAATTGTGATTTAATCGTAAATTGGCCGTTTTGGAAACAATAGTTACATCAAGATAATTGATATGACAGGTAGAAAGATAGGAACGCGAACAAACTCTCTGCACCATGTTGTTTAAATACACATCACAAAGAAAGATGACGTAACCCGAAGACTCGTATCTTCGAGGGGAGGAGGGTCTGAAAAATTACAAGCACACATCTCCATCACCCGAGTAGATCTCTCACTCTCTTTGGGGATCAAAACTAATGACGAAAGAATAGCCAGAAAAGCCGAGAGAATTCAAGTGAAAACTCCCAAGAATATGCTTGTGAATTAGGCAGGCAGGACGTGGGTGGAATGCCTGCAGCGTCACAGCCATCGAACATCTTGGAAGACGAGGGGATGTCCCGCATGGTAATGTAAGTTGGTCACTATCTATCTTCATTTTTGGTCCCAAAGTAGTTTCCGAGTAGGAGCAGGAGGTGCCAACCCCGGAATATCACGAATGTCCTTGTTATTTGGGTGGACAAGCTGCAGATGAAGGAACAGGAAGCCACCGTGCAGCCAATAGCAATTAATTTCTACGCCTAACTTAGCTTAAAAGTAAAAGAACAGAAATTGGAAAAGTGCTTGAGCTTGTCTAGGAAGAAATGGGGTTTGATCCACTGATGCAATGCCTGAGGAGTGAAGCATTGCACAACAGTTGATTTACTGATGGTGGAATCATACTTCGAACTTGAATGAATTTTCGAGGATTGACCTAAGTCACTTAACCTCACGCAAAAGGAAGAGTATGTTCATCTTCAGAATAACAGGGAAAGAGCAGAGCACTTACTTTCACAATTATGATGGCTATGACTCCAATGACTATGAGGCCAAGCAACGCCATAATACACTTGTCAGTTGCAACCTAAAGCCCAAACAGAAAAGACCAGAGGAAAATCAAGCTCTTGCAGCTAAGTGGGATAATATCAACTTCTGGTACTTGGAAGAATAAGGTGTGGAGGAATTTGACCTGCCTACCAATTTCCTTGACCAGCTGAGATGCTTTCTTGATTGAAAAATGAATGGAATCCAGTTCATTTACAATCCTGCTCATTTGCTCAGTCTGAAAACAGGAACAGTTGTTCAAGTCAGAGAAAAACTAATTTCTGTACAAAAATCACCATGCTGAATGTCAATTTGCTAGTACAAACCTGAGCAGTGAGAGCTGCTGCAGTCTCCGTTCCAACATTGACAGTATCTTGGACAGTCTAGCGGGATGAAGAGAAAAACTTAGTACTTTCCTTATCACATGATTAAATCAACCAAAATGATAGCAGCACGTACAAATTTGCTATTTTCCCAAACCAACTGGTTTGATATATCTTATATGTAATAGAAGGAAAAGAGGAAACAAAATGAGGAAAAACAAGGAGCCTAAAAAGGTCAGAGTCCTCATCTAAATAGAACTAGCCCAAAAAGAAAAGGGTTGAGAAACTGATAACATCACAACTTAAAAAGTTTCTAGTCACAGTGCAGTAACAAACCTTCTTGGACCTCTCAATGGCTTGGTCTGTCTCATCCATCATTTGGTTTCCATGATTCATTAGCTGTTGATTTGTCATGGCTGAGATAAGATGCAGATAAAACTCAGGGAACCTCCCACCATTGTTTAATACAGAAAATAAGAAATGCCGCATAAAACCCAGCAAACTTCTTATTAATGATAAATACAAATACACCAAAAAGAGTTACCAGGTGGGAAGAGGATTAATTGGACTTCTCTAACATCCAAAAGTTACAAGAGTACCAACCATCATTTACCAGTAATTTCAGTTTTTCTCAAGTCAAAAGGGAATCTCAACAAGCTCTTTGAAATTTTGAGGCTGTTTGCACACAATCATAGACTTAGTTGGTAAGAAATGGGTAAATAGAAAGTGCTCCAGAATTTGCGCATGCAAATCAAAAAATGCTTTTGCAGGAACGAGGTTTTTTTTTAACACGAAGAATAGAGCAAATAAAAGCTACCATCACCTAAATTTGGCCTTATAGAAGGTTATCATATGGACCTACGTCTATAACATTTACAATGTATGTTGTGACTAAGAGCGTCTAATCCATTACACTTGGATTTTGATTTGCTTTACCACCACAAGAATACCATTCTCATGAATTTCTTCTCTGTGCTCGACACATTCTGAAAATATATTTAACAAATTCAATCAAATTCAATCCTTGCTTGATTGCCTAGTTTCGAGACATACTGACTTTTGATTTTGAACAGTGAGATTGCTATTTGCTATCCATGCATTGCAAGAACTAGGGTAATGAAACCTTATTCCAATTGCCAATGTTGTGAATCGATTGTTGTCAGCTTACTTCAAAACCTTTATATTATAGTCCCTAAAGGGTCTGTCGTTGCTTTAAGTATGATGAGTAACTGCTTTATTATAATTTGATGCACTTACATGAAGCAAGCAAACCATTGTCTTCACCAATTCCTTCACTGGGCCCATCAAAGAGATCAACTCGTTTATTTTCAAGATTTGTTGTGTATCTGCAACAGCATTAAATCCGAAGTGAACAAATTTTATAAAAGTTATGAAGCTCAATCGTTTGGACAACACAGACAAAATCTATTAAAGTTGAGATGTACATGTAGTGCAGCTAATTGCTAAGCAGGTGTGCAGTGAATTAAATGAGAATGAAAGATCTGTATGCCAGGTTCAGCAAGAAAGATCTTATTCCCAAAGTTACTTGCAGAAGCAGAATAGGGACCCATGAGCATACCTCTTTTTCTGGGCTACAAATGAATTAAGCTCTTTTATCTGCAAAAGTACCCATTAAACAGCACGGTTAATTTGAATTCATTGCAAAATATAAAGCTCAGCAACATTGTTGATGAAATGTCCTAATAAAAAGCCAACCATTGATTGCTTTTTCTCATTGAGAATTCGGCTAGTTTCTGCATCGTTTCTGCCCTCAAGATCCTTTAGTTCTCTGTCAAAGTCCTTGATGAGCCTGAAATGATCCCATTAAGCAACATTACATAGAGAACTTGGGGAAGGAGAATCAATGCAACAAAACCATTTATAGGACATCCAGTCACAACATTACACTTCCAAGTTAACTAAGAAGGGGGGACGTCCCAGCATGTCTTTAGCAGACATAACATACCATGTTTCATTCCAGCAGATGGGTTTAGAAAATTAAGTGAATTGTCTGATGATAGAGCAGAAATTTAAACTTTAATGTTCTGGCCTGAGTCCTTCCATCCATGTCCAAATTAAGGCCAGAGCATTCTTTATAGTTCAATGCTAACTGAAATTAGGCATTCACACTGTCAACTATTGTTCTGCAGTTGATCCATCTACTAGAAGATTCAGACATCCATACAAAGGCTCCTAACGTCACAGCACTCACTAGTTAGTAAACAAAAAAGATCTGCTCGAGATTCATATCTTCAGTAAAAGCTCTTTGCATTAGCATTAATGAGGGAGAACATAATAGTTCTGCAGTCACCTCTTACACTCGCGCATTTTTTCTGTAAGCTCTTCCAGTTGTCTACTCTGCCGGTTGGCATCCTTGATCTTATCCAGTTTCTGGAATCCATTTCTGGGAAAAGAAAAAAGAAACTACTTAAAGATTAAACAGGAATAACGCTAGTAATTGTGAGCAAAGTGTTTATATTAGCTACTAAGGACAGGAATGAGATAGCACCAACTATAAACTTATCTGTCAAAGCTTATAAAAGAAATGACACCAGGATGCATATTTACCCACAATAGTTTTCTCAATCCATTTCATCAAGAGAACAAATACAAATGATTTGATCCATGAAATCTAATGAACAGAGGACAGTAAACAAAAGCCGAGCTTAAACCAGAGCTAGCTGGAGAATGCTACTCAGGATTACGATCGTAGGGCATCAGTATAAATCCGCAGTCAAAGCATTTGAAAGAATTGGTCTATCACAACGACAGAGCCAGAAGGGTAAACTGACATGGAACACAAACCATGAAGCGGATTAGACAGATGAAAAATTATATTAAGCTAGAGTTTGAAAAACAATGCCAGTGATCAGTCCTTCAATTTCAAGCGAACTGCCTTCATCTATGAGATATAATTGAACTAATACCAGGAAATATCGAAATGCTTAATCTATGAGACATAATGAAAAGGTACCGGGAAAACAAGGAGCTTAACCAGAGCTAAAATGACAAATGCGAGCCAAAATGCATACAGGACACTACGAATCGCGTTTACATAGCAGTCTCGCTTTTAATCTGGTTTCTACAAGCATATGACAAAAAGATCAATCACAGCGAACGCAATGCCAGTTCATGAGGACAGGATCGAGTCCAAACACGCAGTCGGGACGCATAAAACCGCACAGAAAATAAACCAATCTCACGCTAAAGCCCGAAAGATGTCGGAGATCTGTCCATCGAGTTCCGCGAGCTCCTCACTGATCGCAGATAAGTCATCCATTCTCGAGGACGTCGAGGAAAGCTGACGCGAATCGCCACAATATTGTGGTTCCGAGACCGAATCTCGCAAGAAACTTCCACTCAAAGAAAGCTGGCAGCAACCGTCAAGACCTCGAAGAAAACAATAAAGAAATGTCGATCAAAGCCACCGACGGACGCCACGAGCTCGAGAAATGCGACTCCCGCCTCGCGGGTAGATCATCGCCCGCGGACGATTCCCGCACGTCTCGATACAGAGGCTGAAAACGGATCGGAGGAATGCGGCGTCGGGGAAGGAGGAGGAGGGTCACCGTACGGCGGTCGTCGTCGCCGTCGTGGGCAGATCGAACTAATGTTGCTGCTGCGATCGGATCGAGAGCGATGTGGGTGGGAGGTGGTGGTATAAACGATGGAGGTGCTGGAGACTCGTAATTACAGCCAATTAATTCCTTAACAGCTAAAAAGAAATGGGAAAGAGATCTGTTTTCCCGTTTTTTAATAGGAATATTACTTTAAAAAGCAATTTTTTCCTTTTGTTATTGGGGGAGGGAGGTTATATATTCCAGAGAAGCGACGTCGTGAAGCGTTTAAGCCGCGGGAAATGCGGAGTTTCAAGCTGTTTTGCGCGGGGCCCACCACCACCACCGTACTAAACGGCTTGGCTTTGCTCCGCCCACGCGCTACTAAAACGCAGGGATCTTTGGCGTTGTGGGCCTGGCATTAACCGATCGTGGACGAAGATGGGCCGGGCGGGGCGAGGCGGGGCCCACCCAAGACTTCCCACTTTGTGACGGCCCGTTTCGGGAAGTAATACGCTGATGCTTTTGACCGAGCGATGCCGTACTGGCCTGAAGCAATGCCGATGGGGTTGGGATTGTTTCGGCTCCTGTACAGCAAACCTCGTTCAGGATGCTGCTCTTCTAAGTCTATTGCTACAGACTGTTTAGCAAACTTCATGAAGCGTCCCTTTGCACGAGGACCCAGATTTTGTCTCGACGAGATTGATGTTGTGATCAGCATTGTCATGGAACCCGAGAGAATCCCTCCTGCTACGCAGAGAACGCATCTGCAGCGTGTCATAGTTAGGGCGCGGGGATTATGGACCTCTCAAAACAGTGAAAGAGACTTGAGTTCGAGCTACGCGACATGCCTTAAGGACATTGTGGAGACTTACATCCTTCGGCTGTATTTGGTCCCACTGCCCCCTGAAACGTCGAATTCGACCATTGTTACGGTAAAATTGCTGACGTTCAAGGTCTGTTTTCATCTGCGGAAGCTCCAGCCTCCTAACTTAGCCGGCGGGGGAGAATGATAAACACAAACCTGTTTCCAAACGGTCGAGGTGCTTGCTCGCCCTCATATGCAGATCTCTTGTCAAAAGCCAGCACACGTCTATTCACATAAAAGCCAAGAAGTTTATTACAGTACATATAAGACCTCATCCTGCTCCTCAACCAGCCATCTTAGCTTTTGATGACTGTATGTGGTTCCAGGAGGGCACCGCAGAAATCAACATCGCTTTGAAAGGGATTACATGCGACCAATGAGCATGAGATGATGCAAATCGCCAAAACTGAGTGTACATGAGAGAGCAAAAGGAGAAGAACGCGTCTTCAACTTCCACCTATCTCGCCAACATCTGTCCAGCGCACTTGGATCAGTTGCTTAAGATACAACAATTGGCAACCCCTGATCACTAGGGGCATGGTCCTGATACACTTGATTTTGAACTGCTTTCACTGCAGCAACCCTCGCTGCATTGGCCGACTTATTAGCGAGTGCTATAGCTCTGTGCAGCCGCTCATCCACCTTCCCGACATCATGCGCTCTCTCAGCCGCTCGTCGTGCTTCCTGAGGGCAGAGGCAGGCAGTGAGAAAACCCATTCCCTTAATGGAATAAAATCGTCTTCTGATGGTATTGCCATGACACAATCACTTCCACAATCAACAGTCCCACTCATACAAAATAATCCTCAGAAAAAAGTATAGCAACTGAAAATTCACGGGTGCCAATGATTTTTCTTTTCCGCGACAGATAATAAAGGCGGAGTGCTAGTGACAACTCGCCCTAATTCCCAACGATGCATGTAAGATGAAAATAATTCCCCATATATGTCGGTAAATTGAGCCAGAGTTGCAAACAGTAACAAATCTAAAAGAGGAAATATTACCTGTACTGCATTGAGGACCTTCGAGTGCGTGATGGATGAGTTTGGTCCCCCAACGAAGCTTGGTGAGCCAGGGGAATCAAGAACCCCATTCTGCCAGTGACCGCATTGAGTCTCCCCGCTTCGGAAACTATACATGCCAAAACCCTGCCTTCTTCCTTCATGCCAAGCTCCCTCATAACGATGACCATTTCCAAACAAATAAACTCCAAAGCCGTGCATCTTGTCCGCAAAATATTCCCCCGAGTACGTATCCCCGTTTCTGCAGTTTATAAAGAAAACTCCTTTATAAGTTTAAGTTACCATAACTTTGATATTTTTCGTGAGGAGCAAATTTGACGTACGCATGGCCTAGCAGCAATTGCACAGTAAGAACAGCTTTCTGAAAAAGTAACAACGCTTTAGACTAGATGTGCTCCAACCAAAAGGTCCCCACAATTACAAATGGAACTTCAGAACAAAGGACTCAGGCAGATACGCTCTGTCTTGCACGCAAAGCGTCATGCTCCATGTTTTATGGGACAACTTTGACGATGAAACAGAAGTACCAAGACTCAGGTCACGCATGAACTTTTGCACTCTCTAACCTTTTCATTAGACGAAAGAAGGCACACTATCACGAAAGAGGTCCACATCCAATGTGACCACTAATAGAAATTCAGAAAGCCTGAGACTTTCTGCTTCCACGAATAGAAAGCCTTCTCAATTCTTCAACAAAACTTGTTAGCAACACTTCTCAATGTCAGCATGAAACAGAATATCAAACACACGGTCAATGATTGGCATTGGAACCGAGTAATTAGTAAGGCTTCAGTTCTTCTTTCACTCGTCGCCTATCACTGGACAACAGCTTGTGTGTGTTGGCCAAAAGCTACTGCATCCCCTAAATATGCTAAGGACTCGGGCAATAATTTAATTGCAGACCCGTCATGCAACAAGTTCTGTCCCGGCAAACTCGACAGTGGAAAGAACAAATGCATTTTCATAACTCTCACAAAAAGACAAATGGCCAAATGCAGTGCCCTCTCATTGCGAACTACAAGTTAGGAACATCTATGAAGAAGAGACACACAATCGGCATCAATTATAGAAATGCTAACTGAATGTACTTAGAATCAATTAGGTTGTTATGATATTTACCTGAAATCGTACCGACCCAGCCCGTGCTTGACACCCCATTTGAACTCTCCGACGTACTTGCTCCCGTCCTCACAAGTATGCTCTCCACAACCATGACACTGCCCATTACACCACTCCCCAGCATAAACATCCCCAGTGTAAAACCGGTACACCCCGACTCCATGCCTCAAACCCTGCCTGTACTGTCCTCTATACCGGCTCCCTTTGGCCCACGTCTCGACGCCATAACCATCATACTTCCCGTCAACCCAGTCCCCCTCGTACCTCCCACTCCTGTAATAGTAATAAACCCCACTACCTGAACACTTCCCCCCGTGGAATTCGCCCTCGTAAACATCCCCATTGCTGTAAACCTGAACCAGTGAACCCGAAGTCGCCCTTTCCTCGGCTTTCGGTTTCGTCCCGATTGACCAGACAACAGGCCGAGCTGGTTTTGAAGCCGAAAACCGAGCAATCTTCGCAGGAAATGACCGTGACAACAGCGACCGTATCGAGGGAAATTTAGGGGCGGCCAAATTGAGTGATATCAACAGTGCCACAGAGAAGGAAACCACGGAGATGAGCTCGAGCACGAAAGAACGGCTAGGATTGGAAGCAAAGAAGTAGAGCACCGGCACTAGTATGAGAATCAGAAACCGCAGATGCACGCCGAGCAAACGCACGCGGCATAACTGGTGGCAGAATTTACAAGACAGAAACTTCCTGGTGCAAATTGGGATCGCGAGCGAGCTAAAGCAAGAGAACCTGCTTGTGCCAGAATCCGAAGCGAAAAGACTCTGTTGCTGGGGGCGATTGACGATGGGTGATTGCGCACTGGAGTGATAGAAAGCCAGAGGAGATTGGGTCATCATGGGTCGCTTATGGGGTGTCGAAAGATTGGCCTTTTGGCTCGTGGAGGGCCCGTTCTCGCATACGCCTTCATCGTCGAGATGGGTTTCTGATGCGGGCGGGATCTGAACGGACAGATGATTCAGTTCATGAGGTGGGTCTGGTGCGAGGTTGGCTATTGCTTGCTGAGGGCTCGGATTCTTTGGGTGGGTGCTGAAACCGGAAGAGAGGCTGACGCTTTCTTTCCCGATCAAGACCCCAGATTTCTTCTGATGCATTAATCAACTGAAGGTGGTGAGTGCGGGTGCTGAAAATCTCTCTTCCCTACTCGGTGCCAATCAACTCCGAGCTCTGTTCTATTGCTTGCTGTTGCATTGGTGAGATAAAAAGGATCGATCTTTTGTAATCTGCGCGAGGGTGGGGGTGGTGGACAAGCTAGTGAATCTGTGTGAATCGTGTCGTGTGGGCGGTTTTTGATGTTTCTATGGTTTTGGCATTCGGACGACCGAGTGGCGTGCTTCTCTCTGCAGAACAGGAACAAGTGGGTGTGGGGGCTCAGGGGCAGGGGAGGGAGATCTCATCTGGGATTGGATTGGATGATGAGTAATCTGGAGATGCTTTTACGCAAATGCCCCTTGGCTTCACATGGATACACA
The DNA here is from genome assembly GCA_030064385.1 of Melaleuca quinquenervia. Taxonomy (NCBI): domain Eukaryota; kingdom Viridiplantae; phylum Streptophyta; class Magnoliopsida; order Myrtales; family Myrtaceae; genus Melaleuca; species Melaleuca quinquenervia. The sequence goes on along the minus strand of CM057721.1, from coordinate 14,806,739 downwards.
AGTATGACACTCTCATTTCCGTCATCGATGAGCCATGCTGGGATATTCGCCCGATAGTTTATTAAGTTATAAAAGTTGTTCGATGGCAATTGAAAATTGATAGCGAAATGTTATTAATTTCTCATCAGATGTGCAGGATCATTCTGTCACAAACTATGGAGGAACAGAGGAATCAAGTTGCAGGGAAGAGTTTTCTTCTTTTCTATTAACTTGAATTGTTACAAGTGTATAGTATATATGCTTTACATGTAGAAGGATAGGAAAAGAGGAAAGAAATAATTTAGATACAGATTTGTACAATCATATAATAAATTTCCTATTTACATAATATTGCATATCTCCAACACTCCCCCTCAAGCTGGTGGCTGGTAGATGTTCAAGACGCCAAGCTTGCTCAACAGATATGCATGCTGCCTTTGACAAAGTCCCTTAGTGAATAAGTCCGCAGGTTGTTCCACAGTTCCAATCCCGTAGGTCTCAATGATTCCTTCTTGAATTTTGTCCCGAGTAAAGTGACAATCTACCTCGATGTGTTTCGTTCTCTCATGGAAGACGGGATTGGCTGCAATTTTGTTTGCTGCATCATTGTCACAGAATAATTTTGTTGGCCTTCTAATTGCAATGCCAAGATCCGACAACAAACCACGTAACCAAATTATTTCACAAACAGTCTTAGCCATTGCTCTATATTCAGCTTCAGCTGACGATAATGACACGGTTGATTGCTTCTTTGACTTCCAAGAAAGTAAGGACTGTCCGAGTTGAATACAGAAGCCAGTGACTGATCTTCGACTCATTGGACAAGTAGCCCAATCAGAGTCACAAAAAGCTCTCATGTCCATGTCATTTTTTCTCGAAAGTAAAATCCCCAGTCCTGGGCAACTCTTCAAGTACTTAACTACCTTCATGGCTGCATTCATATGGGACACTTTCGGCTTCTGCATGAACTGACTCAATATCTGCACAGCATAAGAAATATCTGGTCTGGTCATGGTCAAATATAAAAATTTTCCAACAAGCCTCTGATAAATGGTTGGATCTTCAAGTAAAGGATCATCAATATCAGGTGACACCTTTTCATCATACTCAATCGTCGTCAGTCGGACATTTTGATCAATAGGAATGACGGCTGGTTTACATGCCGATAACCCTGCATCTGATATGATCTCCAAGATAAACTTCCGCTGACTAAGAGAGATGCCCAAATCTGAACGTGCAATTTCAATCCCAAGAAAGTACTTAGGTGGTCCTAAGTCTTTAATGTGAAAAGTGGAATGCAGGTAACTCTTAAGCATCTTAACAGCTGCGTCATTATTTCCCATGACTAAAATATCATCAACATATATCAACAAATAGATCAATGATGCACCTTTCGACCATGTAAAAAGTGCATAATCATGCTTAGACTGGCGAAAACCCGCAGAAGTAAGTGCTTTGGTAAACTTCGCATACCACTGCCTCGAAGCTTGCTTAAGGCCATAAAGGGATTTACGGAGACGACATACCTTATTCTCCCCCTGTCGCCGTAAACCCGGTGGAAGTTCCATGTAGATCACCTCATTAAGATCACCATGCAAGAAAGCATTATGGACATCCATCTGATGAAGGGGCCAGTCACGAAAAGCAGCAACAGAAAGAAAAGAACGAACAGTCACAGCCTTAGCAACAGGAGAAAATGTCTCGTGATAATCAAATCCCTCACGTTGAGTGAACCCCTTGGCAACTAAACGAGCTTTGTATCGTTCAATGGAACCATCGGCCTTAAACTTGATCTTATAAACCCATTTACATCCAATAGGTCTGCACCGAGGTGGTAAAGGAACTAAATCCCAAGTACGATTAGTGGCCAATGCAAGCAATTCGGCCTCCATAGCAGCCTGCCAACGTGGGTCGCTAGCAGCCTCTCGATATGAGGAAGGCTCGTGTGTATCGGAAATGCGACTAATGCAGCACTTATGCTCTTCGGATAACTGAGCGAACGAAACATAAGAAGAGGTAGGGTACAAAATACCTGAAGAATCAACCGATGAACAAATATAATCCTTCGTCCAAGTAGGTGGCCGAGAAGATCGGCTAGATCGCCGAAGAGAAGGAAGCTGTGCAGAAGAAGAACCTTCAATAGGTTGAGGAGAAAGGACGTCAATAGAACCATCAGCAGGAGAAGCCGCAGGAGGAGATGGAGCAGTGGACTCAGGTGAAGCAGCCGCAGACGGAGAGATCGCCATCGTGTCAGTAGGAATAGTGCTAGAGCTCGGAGGAGCTGCCATGAGAGGTATAACAGCCATCCCTGGCATAGATGAAGAACCGGGAGAGAGATCCTCTTTACTCAAAAAAGGACGACCGGAAGAAGGAGCCCCGGAATCTGTAGTAGTAGATACCTGATCCTGGAAGGGAAATACGTCTTCATGGAAAATAACATCCCTACTGACGAAGAAGTCATTAGTCAATGGATCATAGACGCGATAACCCTTTTTTAGAAGCGGGTAACCCATGAAAATGCAGCGTCGAGCCCGTGGACTGAGCTTGTCACGAGCCCCCAAGATAGTAGCATAACATAAGCAACCGAAAACTCGCAAATGACGAGTGTCAGGTTTCTTACCAAAAAGCATCTCAAATGGAGTCCGTCCATCTAGAACTCGCGTGGGCATGCGGTTGATTAGGTATGCTGCAGTAACCACACAATCTCCCCAGAAGATTTCAGGAACAGAAGCCTGGAATTTTAAGGCACGAGCAACCTCTAAAAGGTGACGATGTTTACGTTCTACCACTCCATTTTGTTGGGGAGTATACGTACAAGTACTCTCATGTAAAACACCATGTGATGAGAAAAGAAGTGAACATTCCTTACTAAAGAATTCGCTTCCATTATCTGTTCGAATACGTTGAACAGTTTTGTGGAATTGACGTTGAATCAAAGTAAGGAAATCTCGTAAGTAAGATAGAGTCTGACTCTTGGATTGCATAAGGAAGAGCCACGTAGCACGAGAGTAGTCATCAACAATGGTGAGGAAGAATCGTGACCCATCATGATTAGGGGTATGATAAGGTCCCCAAATGTCCGCATGAATGAGAGAAAAAATCTCAATGGAACGAGTATGACTAGATGGGAAAGGATTTCGTGATTGTTTTGCTAACGGACAAATGTCACAATGAGGATGTGGAAAAGAAGCACTGTGACCCAAACGCTTATGAGAAAGAACAATCCTTTTATTGATAGCTGTATTACACGAAGATGTGGAAATACAGGATGGATTGAAATTTAAAGGAAAATGCACCCAAAAATATAAGCCATCGGACAATCTACCCAAGCCCATCAGTGTTCCAGTCGAAAGGGCCTGTAACAAACACTTGTCAGAATTGAAAGATACTTGACAAGAATTATCCAGACAAACCTTAGAAACGGAAATAAGGTTGAACTGGAATTGTGGCACAAAAAGGACATTTTTGAGGACAATACGATCACTGAGATGAACTGTGCCTATTTTTTGGACTTGAGTGGAATTTCCATCAGGAAGAGTCACAGAAATAGGTTTCAGAATCTTTGTAGTATGGGAAAATAAACCCTCATTGCAGATTATGTGGTCACTGGCACCCGAATCAATTATCCATGCATCACGAGATATAGAACTGAGGCAATGTGTGATACCTGAGAAACTGGATTTCTTGTCAGAAAAATCAACTTGACGCAAAGCAGTCACAATTTGTTGAATTTGGTCCGGGGTGAGAGGCGTATCATCATTTTGTCCAGTTGCCTGATTAATGAAATGTTGTCGCCCTTTTTTGTCCTTCTCCCCGGGCCGCCCATGTAGTTTCCAACATGTCTCCACAGTATGATGAGGACGTTTGCAGTAATCACAATATAATTTCGCCTTTCCTTTATTATTTTTCTGCAAAAAAGAATAACCGTCAGATTTTGCTGACGTGGCCGAATAAGAGCCACCCGATCCATGTCCTTGATGAATAAAGCGGCCACCGTTAGATCGTCCGCGAGGATCCAAGCCGTCCAAACGGTGATTTACATTGCAGCCGTCCGATCGAGTCTTCAAATCATGGCCGTCCATGCTGTTCATCAGAGAAAAACGGTGGGTTTCGCCTCCAAACCCTAGCGCAGCCATTCCGCCTTCCTCGCTGAACGCGAGCGGTGCTCCTCTGGTTCCTCCATCAAGAGAGGCAATCGCAGCCCCTCGCGAGCCGTCTTTCCCGGTGAGCCGTCTTCTCTGTTCATCTCCCAACTGAGCCGCGAGCAGCACGGCGTCGCTGGTTCTGACGTGGTCGGTGGAGGCGAGGCGTTGGCTCTCTTCTTGAATGGCTAGTTGATAAATCCGTCCGAGAGAGGGGACGGGTTCCATGGCCAAGATCTGACTTCTAAACGACAAGTATGAGTCGTTGAGAATCAAAAGAAAACGGGTAACTTTCTCCTGTTCTTTGATGCGTCGATATTGCTGGAGAGTCTCCTCGGGTCCCTCGAGTTTTTCTTCGACAGCCTCCAATTCATTCCAAAGCGCAGACAATTTGTTAAAAATAGACGCAATTGACATGTTGCCCTGTTTCAATTCAGTGAGTTCTTGCATTAGGGTAAAAATTTTAGCCCTATCTAGCTTGCCGTACATCTCTTTTATGCTATCCCACAGTGTCTTCGAATCCTCCGTGGGCGGTAGGCCTGCAGTAATCTGTGGTGCGATGCAATTTCCTATCCAAGTTCGAACTAATTGATTGCACTTTCGCCATTGTCTTGCTAAGGCTGGATCTGCCGGAACCGGAATGGTTCCTTCAAGGAATCCGTCTTTGTCCTTTGTTACCAAAGCTCGCCGTAAATCGCGAGACCATGTAGCATAGTTCTCGGGTCCAGTGAGAGATTGGGTGATAAGGCGAATTTCTGGTCCATCGGCCGCCGATATGAATAATGGGTCGCCTAGTTCTAACCTACCATTTCCATGACTAAACTGATATGGCAGGATTGCAGGCCCATAAAGATGATACGGATTACCTGGAATTCCGTTGTTACCCGCGGCTTGACTTTCACCTCTATTGGTCGTGTCTACCCCATTTGTGGTTGGTAGACCGCCATTAGGTGAATTCTGATTTCCCGGCGATGATGTCGTCGGATTCAATCCGGCAGTCCACATATTTGATGCCAAGTGATAAGGCACCCACTGGTATGGATGGCCCGAGAAGGGTTGCCCCTGAGGTTGCCCTGGATTTGACTGAGCCGGATAAGGTCCCCAAAACATTGGTGGATTCGTCTGAGTTTGCACTGAAGGTGGTGCTAGGAATCCAGAAACATTCTGGACATCTACAGGTGGTGCTGTGATTCCAGTAATATTGGTGGAAACATTCTGGGCGTCGGAACTTTGTGGTGAAGGTAAACTCTCATTCACTACCTCTCTGTTCTCCATATTGAAAATTTCTAGGTTTCTGTGTGTTGGTTTGATTTATGTTTCAGCTCGGTGGCTATTGATCAAACAAGGAACACAGAGACAACCTCGAAGAAATGCGGAATTGATTCAAGATCGCTGCTCTGATACCATGTCACAAACTATGGAGGAACAGAGGAATCAAGTTGCAGGGAAGAGTTTTCTTCTTTTCTATTAACTTGAATTGTTACAAGTGTATAGTATATATGCTTTACATGTAGAAGGATAGGAAAAGAGGAAAGAAATAATTTAGATACAGATTTGTACAATCATATAATAAATTTCCTATTTACATAATATTGCATATCTCCAACACATTCTTACTGATAGGTTTTTATGGATATGGCCAGCAATTATTTCTTTTATTTTATTCACCAAATAACTCCACTTTTACTTATGGGATCAAGTAGCTCAATTGAACTATTCGATTCGATACCATTTAAAGGTATCCGGCTGGGTTATTCTCATGTTGAAGGTTTAATTTTTCATGCATAATTTGATTGTCAAGCAGCATCTTGAAATTGAACATGATCAGATTGTTTTGATGTTCATATATCGATCACTTCATGAATTATTCCTTTATGGTGTCTTGTTCTTTTTTTCCCCCTCTTCTGACATCACTTCATTATTTATTCTAGACCTACATAGGCTAGGCATTCTGTTGATGACAATGCATTTGAGATGAATGGGATGAAAAGTACAAGAAGGAAAAATAAAGTTATGCATTTCTTTGTAAAAGTTTCGTGTAAATTTGGATAACTAGGTTTCTAAGCGTTATTTACACTTATCTTTTTATTTTTGAACTGTAGTTTGACGACTCCATGGACATGATATTAGTGGTAACATTAATAGTTTGGTCCATTCTTTTCAAAAAAGAATATTACAAGTCAGATTTCATCCATATTTGAAATTCTACGGACAAGCCATATATATATATATATACATGGGCAGATTTGAAAAATGAATTTCGCTTTTGCAATACCTCCCCATCGATTCACTAATGAAGAAGGATAGCGTGTTCATCAAAACCAGAATATCCACCGAGCGCTGCCAATAAAAAGGAAGATGGCAAAACCTGCAAATCCCGAGACATGTGAAGGGCACGAGTGTCAATTCATCAGGTGGAGCCTGGGAATTAGCTGCCACCAGGCGGTCGCCTCGCCTCTTCTCGGAAAGGGCCAAAAAAAGAAAAGAAAACCATCACTCCTGTGGGCTGTGGGGGGGGCCGGGCCGGGCAACCGGAGGCTCCGGTTTCCCGGTAAACGGCAAACCCCCGCTCTCTCTCGTCCACGTGGCGCCCCGAGAGTCGATCGATTCGCCACTCGCCGGCGCTTTTCGCTCTGGCGCTTTTCGCAGGCGGGTCCCCTACCTTTCCCTTCCCATTCTGAAGATAAAAAAGCGAACATTTATTTTTCTTTATTTCTATCCTTTTTTTTTTGTTGGGGTCAATGAACATTTATTTTCTTCAAAGTGCACCGCTTTTTGGCTCCCTAAATTACGTACGATGCCACTGGGGACCTCCATAATTCGGGTCAAATTTCACGATCCTACCTAAAAGTCCAATCAATTAAAATAAATAAATGAAAATTCAGGCGATAACACGAGATTTGACAGACATCCGACTGTTTTGGCAACTTATCTGAAAAAATCACGAGATCAGCAGATGGGACACTTTAATTACGCGACAATAACAAAGACTAATGAATAATTACATCTTCTTATATATATCTATATATTATATATTAAAATATATTTTCCAGCACTGAATTTTGTGAGCAAAATGGTCCAAACTTGCTCCTTCCTCGAGTTAAAAGATCTCCAGTTTAGTTCTCAGCTCGCGAGAGGAGTGATTATCAAATAGATTTAGTGTATGCAAGATGATTGCCTATAAACGTTGCTATCAAAGTGATTTTAATGTTGGTAGTGCGAATTAGTCCCCCTGAAATATCCACTCTCCTCTTGTGGAGTTGTAATTATTTTTCGTTTTTTAGAGTGGGAAATCAAGAAAAGAAATAGACGAGATATGTTGTTTAGGTTGCACTATTTAAATCTGAAATTTTCTTATCAGGGAATAAAATTGGAGAATACATAGTGTGTCAGCTTGCTTCAAAAGGCATTTAAGTCTAAGAAAGCTTCTTCTTTAAAATTGTTGTGCATGCATCCATTTAAAAAGGTAGATAAAGCGCAGCCCAATCTTGAAGACACTTGCTCAGCAACTAACTAAATTTGAAAAGAGATATCATGATTCCGAATAGTTTTTTTTTTTTGTTAGAGGATGCATTTGTTTCGCGTAAAATAAATGATCTGAAAAACATTTTATTAAAAACAATAATTTATATGACACACATAATTTTTCTCATCGTGCACGAAAATTTATAGACATAAATTATTGTCAATTATGGAAATAATATTTATTGAGTAATTCTTCGACGTGATAAATGTGATCATTCTTAGGAAAATGTTTTCCGAGTCATACATTTTTCACAAAACAAATGGAGCGTAAATATCCAATTAATCATTTATCATCAATGTATGATGCATCAATTGCTAATATTTCCTAGCATGGCTCTCACTTAGGTTCTTGCACCATTGTAATACCAGTTTTCCAATTTCATGGACCACTATGTTAGATCAGCAACTTCATTAGATGGCCTTGCACCATGAAGGCATTAGGCATGCTAGAATGCGGATTACATTTGTCTATAACATGACATTCTTAAGAGACAGCAATGCACAATTGTGGCCAGCTCTAGATAATTGAATTTTGGCGCATCTTTAGCTTTCGATCTTGCCAAAGTGGGTCAATCTGTCCTTCTCCCGGAGCTGTTCAAAGCTGTCCAGCTTTGAACAGGAATGGTAGAAGATAAGAATTGCTTCTATTATCGTCGAATATCGATTGGTTTTCCTCAATAAGCTTCTAAAGGGCGCGTCTGAATCAGCAGCAGACTACCATTTAGGATAATACTAAAGCCGAGTCAAGTCTGTGTGGTGGTTAGTTCTTGTCTGAAGCAAATTAACATCTTTTTCCATCATTCAACTTATAATTTCTTATGGAGAATTTTATTGAAAAAAAGGGCTCCGTCCTCCACATCTCTGACTCAAAGGGATTGGATGGAATGGGTGGCTTCCGGTTTGTTCTTATCCAGCTTATGCATCATGCATGAATCTCCTTTTCAAGGCCTTCCATAACCCACACGCTTTGTCCTTACCGACCCTGTTCCCTGAATCGCTTAATAGGACGAACCGGCCATGTCTTTCATGTATCTTTCGGGTTCCATTACTTAAATTGTATCCGTCAATAGACTGGGAAAGGATGTATGAAATGGACAGGTCCTCCGCTAGGTGCTGCTAGCTCGAGTTTCGCATATCCTGCATGTTTTGAAGATTGCGACGTTGAATAGAGACGGTGAAATGAAAGGACACGTCATGAGCGAGAGAGGGAGAGATAGATTGAAACAAGATCCCGAAAGTAGGAACGTCGGAATATATTCTTGAGCAATGCGACAAAAGCACCTCGTCATGTCAATTTTCGAAATGATATCAAAAGCATATAGATTAACCCCCCATCGATTTCTTTCATTTGTCGTATGCCCATCCAATGTACCACCTTGCGTAATATGAAAAATGAAAATGAGAGGAGGCATATCGCCTTGTGAGAATCCACGTGATGATTAAGAACGCATATCTCAGGTTATATGATAGCATGTTTGAATTACTGTCGTTTGGAGAAGAAATGGACATGATACTCTAGATGAAGAGATAGAGGAAGAGTCGGAGTTCCATGTATGCGAAGACAATGACTGGAATGTCCAGATTCACCAAGTCCAAGCCGTCCATTTATCGTGTCTCTAGATGAGGCGTATGGGGTAATGCGGGGCGGGTCAACTTGGGCAATAATGTCTGATGTCTAAACCCTATTTTTCTATGATGGGGACATCATGACTGTACATCGGCCGCAATTCAGGCGAATGCAGACCTTTTCCTCATCTCTCTCATCGATTATTAAAACGTAAGACGTAAGCTAATTAACTCGAGTTAGGTACTAAATTATCATCAAAAGTCATATGGAGAAGTAATGGGAGGCCACCAAGTAGTGCGAAATCTTCATTTTCTCTTGAGAGAGAGAGAGAGAGAGAGAGAGAGCATGTCGCACGTGGAAGGATGTCTTTCAACGAGGAAAACAGTCAACCGCGAGGTTTTTCACTGGTTGGCCCAAAACCAAGGGAGGAAAGAAAGCAGTGGCTATCCTGAGGGCAAATCTCCAAGTGAGATTCAGGAAGGATAGACAGGGCAACACCGTATCAAGCCCTCAACTCAACATAAAAGTCCTCAGACTTCCTTTTCTAAGGTTACCTTACTAGAACCAGCGACGCCTTTGCATGAAGAAGAGCACGCGCGCAGCTATAGAATCATATAATTTTGATCCCAACAAAATATATCTTGAAAAATTTCAGCTTCCTTTGTCGGTAATTAAAGAATTACGGAATGATACACACAGGAGTGCAAGAAGACCGCAACTAGATAGCAGCTAAAAGTTTAAAAAGAAAAAAAAATAGAAAAAAGAAAAGCCAAAGAGGAAGCCATCTCAAGGAGCTAGAAGTGATCCCTCCGATGCAGCAAAACCTAGTTGTGATCCTAGCACAGGCCGATGACAGGAACTTCCTCCTTATGTATGTGAATATGGGTTCCTTGATCAGATATTGAAGAACCCAAATGCGCTGTGTCGTCAGATATCAACTTTACATGGATGGTGAGAAAGCATTTGTTCTGAGCAGAATCCATACTCACAGATACACTGTATGAGCAACTCATCATGTCTTGTGGATCTTGAACCCAAAAACTCTAGGAACGTAACTCTGCGATGCACTCTGTGGCTTCAGATGGCCATATGTCATCAGAAATAGGTGAGGAAATGTAGTTCCAAAGTACGCACCGTCGATGTCTAAATAGAATTAAGGATGCTTTCAAAGAGCAATGGACACACTTCCACATCATAAACAACTTGCGGGATCTATCACAGAAAATGCTATGATTGGACCTATCGTACCGATGATTCTCAAATCAGAAACTGAAGAAAAGCATGTGCCGATTGAAGAACAATCAATACTTGTCTTAAATGATCATCATGATCACATGAACCTCATCAGGTGCAAGTCATACCTTTAATTTTCATATCCTGAGTAAAACAAGCTCAAAAACAATTTAAAGTCTAGGTGGAGTTGCTTCTTTCCCCAGCTCAAAAGAAAACATATTTGGAGGAAGAAAAGTCAAAATGCTGGAAAGGCACATGTTAGTCTCAGTATAAAAGATTACGATGCATGCTTCTTCTAAGAAATTAAAAAGTCACAGATCATTAAAGAGCAACCTAACTTCCTGACCATTTCTCATCACATTCTAATATGTTGTGCATACAAGCTGAGTATTACCTGTAAGATAATCAGAAAAAAAAATGGTATCATTAAGGATACTCCCTTGGTACTTGGATCGAGGATAATATATATCCTCACATTTTGGGCAGTATATCTTTACGGTACTTGAACGAGGAATGTCTGATTGCCCAACAGGGAGGCATGGTTGTCCGCAACAATAAACCCTTGGGCATCTACCAAAGTCAATGTTCTTGTACTTCTCCAGCTGATATTTAACAAAATAACACCTCTGTCAACTGTAAAGTTGTGAGAAATTACTAAACAGGTAGTCACGAGCGCATTCTCACCATAGCCGCCATTCCTTTGCTAGTCAGTATGTAACGGGAGTGAATTAGACCATAAAGCATCTCTGCAGCTGATTCAACTAATTCATTCTGCTCCTCAGTAAACATGTCGCCTACCCATACCAACAAAATGCATCACAAGCACCAAAATGTTAGAACTCAAGATAAAATACAGAAGCAGTCAATCCTTACATAAGCCACATCGCGATTTCTAATTCCAACCTTAATATAGGAGAATCTTTATGTCCCATGCACATTAAACAATTGAAAGAAAACTGATCATGAATGGAAAAGCATGTGGGGAACCCAGGTTTACAAAACACGTGCTATGTGGTACAGCTCTCATCACTGTTCTAGCACTATGATAGTAGTGATCTAGCTTACCATGAGAGGACTCGACATCCAAAATCAGATCAAGTGCGTAATCATAGTAAGGAACTTGACTGCTTAAACCGCACAGGTTGAAATCATCTTGTATGTAATCATCATCAACTTCACAAAAGAATTCATTTCCTCGAAGATTGCAAAACCATGAGATCCAGGATGAATCATCTGCATCAGAACCGCTCACGTCTGATTCTTCGCTATCTGTTTCAGATTCCTCTACAATGAAAACCCATAGGGACAAATTAGAAAACTCCAAGGTAACAGTTAGCTATATTAAGTAGCGTGAGGCTATATTTGATGGATAGGGGAAAAATCTACATATTCCCCTAACGAAAGTGATACTCCAGTTCTATAAGATCTAAATAAAGCAAAAGCAGGAGGCAATCAGATAAATTTGACAGCAAGGTCTAAGAAAAGGAAACTGCATAAGGTGCCATGATGTAACTGCAGAAACTGGACACTCCAACAGATATCAACATACACAGATAAAATTTGTTTCCACCAGAATCTGAAGCATTTAGTAAAGTATATATCCTGGAACTAACTCTACAGCATATGCTAGAAAGGGTATCTTTGTCATAAAAAAAGGTTTCCTGTGATGGTTTCATGCTTATACGTTCCTTCCATACCAGATCAAACTGGAGTAGGGTTATACGCATTCATCGTAGAAGGGGCATCAGTATTGATCCAAAGGTCAGAGTTGTCCTATGAAATGATGTCTCACAAAACGAAACACAGAGCCAACTGGCAGAACTCCAATTTAAAAGAAGACTTATTCTATAAGTGGAGGTTTCCTTCAAGTCTGACCAATAGACCAGTAATAAACTGCCTCCAGACAGAACCAACACTATTAAAGTTATATCTTATCAATTAATTATGAGTTTATCTTGGCCTCATAAATGTCAGCCATTCCACCACTAATGACTTAAGTTTCTGCATAGGTTCCTTTATGTCAGCTTCACATTCTACATCTAATGTCAGTCTGATCATAAACGTGAACCGTCAGTCTGATGCTGCAGCGCCACTTGCAAACCCTAATGTTTGTGGCATTAGAAAAAATATTCAGATATAGAAGCCGCGGGTTCATGCGACTAGCAGAAACAAAGAAACTAGCATCTGTCGTTAAGTAGCGGAAACTGACCCTTCACAGTGGAATAACCATATTACCAATAGCAGCCCAAGCCTGAAAAAGGTGGTTGATCAAGACTCTGATAATGAGATTACTATTAAGAGCTTGAGTTCACCTATAAAGGTGAAATAGATCCCAACAAGAGTTCACAGAGAGAGGACGAGCGCACGCCTGGGCCCAATATTGATAGCAAGAAGAGGTTGCAGCAAGTTACTCTAGGGAGGATATGGACCTAACTTGCCCTGGAAATCTTGCCTGAGCCAGATCAAGATGAACACAAGCCGGGCAGTGGCGAGTAGAATAGAAATATCACCTTTGGCATTTTTTATGAAAACCAGTGTATGCTTAACAAGCAGTGTCGTATTGACTCTGCTATAGAGTTTTGCTGTGTTTTGAAGGACGGGGATCGGTTGTATACATCATCGAAATTAAGATGGTTGTAATTTAGTTTCTATGCGTATACATGGAAAGAAGGTGCAAAAATGGAGAGAGAGCAATAGAGAGGGAGAGAGAGGGAGAGAGAGAGAGAGAGAGAGAGAGAGAGAGAGAGAGAGAGATGATGACGACGAGGACAACAATGGTGATGGAGCCATCTATCTCCAGCCGTTGCCGCTGTGCCAACGGCAGCTCCAACTCTGACCCAGAGTGCTCGAAGGTCAAACAAGACAGACCTAACCTAGTTTTGACTCTAAATTCAGTATGGCGACGCTCTCTGCTTTTTCATGGCCATCCTCTAGCATAGACTTGGGGCAATGCTCTTAACTAACCGAGAAAGCAACTTTAAGGAGTAAGGTCATTCAAGTTGTAAAACCAGACAAGCATACCTCCTCAAATCAATGAGATGATAAAGTAACGATCATTCTAAAGATGTGATTAAAAAGAAGCTAAGTTGCAGGAAAGGAACACCCATGCACAATTTATAATGAGACACATAGATAAATATTATAATGTCTTAGTTATAACTTATCACTAGAATACATTCACAACTTCCTAAGCAAACCAGAAGTGCAGTCAAGAAGTGAAGACTTTGTTTAGCTAGTATTCCATATAAATCAATGCTGCCAAAACACGCTTCAATTACTACACTAACATTGGTGGGAATTACTTAGAAGGTATTAGCTGGGTTAATTGGAAAGTCGGAAGAGCAATGGAGAGCTGCAAATCCTGCAGTGCATTAACTTGCCAATGACATAAAAAGGTACAAGTTCTTATGAATAATTGCTTCAAAGCGAGAGAGAGAGAGAGAGAGAGAGAGAGAGAGAGAGATCGTCTTAAAACAAGGGGGCAAGTAAATATACACATATGGATCCATCACATGCTCTCCCGTGCTAACATCCATGTAAAACTCATAATGAATAGTTGACACCAGAAAATCACACTTCATGTCAACGATTCGAGTATCAAAACCTCCTGGCGTAATACCAAGATTCGACATGGGAAACAATTAACTCTTCCCCTGATTAAAGAAAAAACTACGCCGCAATCTACTAACATGCTTAATACATCAAGAGCTGAACATCTTAAATCGTTGAAATACCTGAGTTAGTCCAAGCTTATACGGACAGATATGCATGTTGCTAAAACAACCTACACTTCTAAACAAGCATAGACACGAGAGCGAAAATGACAAACCGAATCCTTTCGAGAATAACACTGAATCCGAAATGACGCCCACGAGAAGGAACTCGCACGAAATACCATCAAATTTGATTTGAGAGAGAGGGGGGGGGGGGGGGGGGGGGCAGAGTGGGGGGAGGGAGGGAGACGGACCATCGGAGTTGGCCTTGAAGCGAGCTGAATCGCGAGGATCGGAGGGAGCCTTGCCCAGGATGACCGCATGCGGGGACTTGTCCTTGCCGTTGACGACGCGGGACGTGGACGGGGAGGACCGCTCGAAGAGGTGCTTGTCGAGCACGTCGTTGATATTGATCCGCTGCTTCCGATCCGCACCGCCAACCACCACCTCCGACTTGGAGACGCCGCCTCGGCCGCTGTCCTTATACATATTCGTCGTCGTCGTCCTCTTCCTCCTTCAGAGCGAGCGCACCTCCTCCGCCGAGATTCTTCTAGGAGAAGGCCAGCATAAGGGGGAGGGCCGGGAAGCCGATAAACCCTAGGTTCGTCGGAGATTGTTTAGGGTTCCGCCGAGGAAGGGAGACGAGTGGGTGGGCAAAGCAAGCACATCTCGCTCTCGCCCGCTGTCTGTGTAGCTCCGAGAGTGGGGAAAATGGGGGAAATCTTCGATGGCTTTTGGAGGAATCAGTGAGAAAAGAGAGAGAGAGATAGAGAGAGGGGAGAGGAGAAGGGGGGCGTGGGTGGTGTATGTGCCGATAAATCGGCGGAGGGACAGCTTGAGCACTTGCTTTTTGGCCAATGACGAATCTCTTTTGGATGTTGCATTATGGAATAAAACACTCCCCCCTCTTATTATTATTATTATTATTATTGTTATTGTTATTTTTTTGGGTTGCTGCTGCCTATTCATTATTTTAATTTTTGCCATGCAAAATCGACATTAGCACAACTGTTAATTACGAAATAATAATTAGTGTTATGCACAACTCCCGCGCGATGATCGGATGACAATCCTAATTAATGTTTCGACATTGTCACCGATCGAATCTATCTCTTTCGATGATCGTCGTATAAAGAATTGATAATGCATGAATCACGAGGGAAACATTAAATGTTAATGCCGTGTGTCTTTTTCATGCAACGTGTGGTGGATTCCATTTATCCCAGTACGAGCAATGTTTTTTTCGCGATGATGTTAATACGGTCGATGTATTTCTTATTCGAGGCATGTATTTATTAAAGAAACACAAGTGACGATTTTATCCGGTTTTTACGTTTTACAGTAATATCTCGCGGACCTTATTATCGTGCATTCTACTTGAATGTAATGGTGCTTTACTCTACCTAGACTTCTACGCAGCTTCTCTGCTTGACCTCGTAGAGAATAGGTCATTAAATCGTTAATCCCTCGATTAGAGCTTCCTAAAGATCGACCCGGCAGGAAGGGGAGATGCCATGGCAAAGCTACCCCCTCGGATATTTTCCCATTGGCTCCTGGTGATGAACAACTCATCCGAAGTGGGACCACCATCACATGCTTTCCACGCGTCGGCTTCTTGTTTATTCGTGGAGGCGGCGGGGAAGGAGAGGGTTTTGGCGATGCCCGGGGCCGGCGACGGAGGCGCTCGCTAGAGAGAGGGAGAGAGAGAGAGAGAGAGAGATTCCAGGCTGTTCTCCACCGGACCATCGTCGTAAGAATGTAATCGGTTCAACTTTTTAAATGGGCTTTGAAAAAATATAGAGTAATTTGATGTAAAAACATTAAAAAATATATATAAATACTGTTTGATAAATTGTGTTTCGAAAAGTAATTTTGAAAAAAAAAATGCCGTTTGTTAGAAAATATATTTGAATAATTAATGTATGTTTTTTGATTTTTAATTGTTGAAAGTTGAAAAAAAAAAATGTTTGCGACTTTTTGAATTTAGATTTGAGCCCCCTTCCCGTTCGACGGTTCAGATTGGAAAACCAAAGAAAAAGAGAAAAAGAAACAGGGGAATTGAAAGTTGAAGGAAGAGAAGAGACGAGAACGCGGAGGTGGTATGGGGTCCACAGAACAGCCGTCGGAATGTATGACGACATCCTCCCGCCACGTCACAGGACAACGATCACGTGCAGTGCACAGCACAGCAGACACCACAACGCACAAGCGGCCAAACGAGGAGCAGGCTGCTTTTTTTCAAAACAAAATTTCGGTCCCCTCCGGTTTTCCCCCAGAGCAAGGCTTTGCCCGACGCCACATTTTTCGCTCGGGGATTCTCCGCAAAGGCTCGACGGGAGGGGGCCATCCCAGCTCCCAACGGCGTCGAAGAAGCTCATTAGAAAACTGCCCACCCGATCACAAAGAGCTGGCTTTTCCACAGGGCACGGCGAAAACAAAGAAAGAAGAAGAAGAAGAAGAAGAACCGACGGCCATTCCCATGATGATTAGAAAGGGGAAGGAACATCCGAGGTAGGCCAGACGATGTGGGGGGAATATGCCGAGGTCGCCAGAATGAATCGACCTCAGAAAGGACTTGGGAGTTGTCAATGTCGACAAATTTTTTTACGAGGGCAAGATATGGTAGAGAAGCCTGCCGAGATGACAGCATCGCACGGTGGATTCTGATTCGTCTTGATCGTCTGTCACTAGCTTAGGCCCCCAGACCAACTCGACAGCATGCCTTGAATACGAAAATACCCTCCGACGGTAAGAATCGAACACCAGCTTTATGGGAACTGTCGAACATTCCCTCTACAACTGCTAACCGCGAGCATATGCCATCATCTCGGGGACGACGTTGTCGCGAATTACCATCAGATTTCTAGTGCCAATTGTAGATAAATATGGCCACACATTAAAAAAAATGGTTGACTACATAGATGCATGGCAAAGCTGGGAAATGGAAAACGTTTCTCCGGCCTAGAAGTTCAAACAGAACTTCTATTACACATCCGCGAGTCGTGATCCCGGCTTATGGCTGCATTTAAGATGGCATGAACAAAACTCATGGCGATGCCTGAGTCAGCAAACCGATATCTTCAGTTAACAGTTCGCCGGGCTGGCAAGATCTGAAGCTTCTGGAATAATGAAAATTGGGCGCTGCCAAATTCAGTATTAGAATAGAGAGTTGGCGTCAGTTCATATTGCACTCGAGGCAAAACAGAAGAAAACGGGGAAAAGGTGTTAAAACATAGAAACATACCCCTTTGTGTCCGTTGATCTTCAAGGCAAATCTCCAAAAATGTCACAATTGCTCCACATGGTTAGTAATCGCGTCGGGGCAAGAGTTAGCTTGCAGAAGCTCCAAACGATTAAATGGTGGAGCAAACTGCAGTATGTAGTCTTCATCTGAAAGCGCACAACCAAATCATGAGAAGTTCACATCACTATAGATTGTAAGTGTTAAAATGACAATCTCACAAATGAGGAGCCACTGCAAAACTACGCAATCATTTTACAAAGACAAGGCTTAAGGTAATAAGATTTAGATTTCGGAATCTCACTTTCTTTGACTGTTCCATACAGCCAGCAGAGGACTTCATCAGCAAATGCCAGGCACACTCCTCCCTGCCAGCAACGCAAATCATAAAGAATGCTCCCAAAGAATTCACTTTGGGGCGTTTAAGTGCAACTTGTATTTCTACTACCTCATGAGGATACTCGTGCTCATGGAAATCCAACAGTAAAAGCAATTCTCATTGAATAAGAAAACGAAATTAAGCTCCTCTTGCTCAATTTCATTTAATGTGGATATAATACCCTCAATCTTGATGCAGCAATAATACACGGCACCAACTTCTTCTTGAAGAAAAGGAAACATGATATTCACACAGAGCATGGTTGACATGGATTGGTGAGTTCATGCCATGCAAGGATGTTGTTACTTCAACCTCAAGATGGCTTAAATGTGCATCAGTTGGAATAGAGCAAGCAAAAATGTCAGAGCCATCCTATAAAGAATTGCCCTGAGCATGACTTACCTGCCAATAGTTCTTCATTTTTACCCTCTGAGTTATGTCTTTGCTTCTTAATCTCTCTGTCCGGACAAGCCGGCCGGCATCATCCCTACAATGACAGCACCGCCCATCAATTGTTTTCAGGGCTAAAATGTTCAATGTAGTAAGATAGACCTACATATGATGCAGAAAATATAATACAATGAGGCAATACAACAGAGGAGTGAAGAAGGTCTGTAAAATGGATGTCCTTTAGGAAAGCTAAGGAGGACAATAGGGTTGTCAGACCTATTCTGAACTAACTACCATGCAATACTCGGTGTTTGAGTACAGATGTGGAGATAGAAACGTCACCTATAAGAAGACAAAAGAAAAGATCTACCTGAATCCTATAACTATACAAGGAACACCAGCTAGGAAGGTTTGAATCTGCAACAACAGATAAGTGCTTTGTCAGTAAGCTAGCAGAAATTAAGTGTTATGCACAAGATACATGAAATAGCAAGGTAATCCACACAGAAAGACTATCAATCCCAAATAATGAAGCTAAAAGGTCTACTTATACAATCATCAGATTACGAATAGAGGAATATCCAAAAATACATAGCAACAGCTACCAAAAAAAACAAAAGATAAAGAAGAGAAAACGCATGAAGGAAGAAAGAACATAAATCTAATTGAAAATGGGAAGCTAACTCACCCAGAACTTAAGGAGCTTCTCTCGCTCATATTTTTCTTCAGTGTGATATTCTAACTGCAGAGTAGGTAAAAATGTCAAGACAACAAAATAAAGGGAAGGCCACTGATTGTTTGATGCTACAAAAAATAGACTGTAGCAGAAAAGACACAATCGATGAACTATCTCATTGACCTCACGGCTGGTCTTTAGCTCGATATAAAATCTCCTTCCATCATCAGCTGAATCGCAACAATCCATTTCAGCCCCCATCAGTATCCGATGAGCCCCTAATTTGGTTTTTATCACAGAACAGTATTCAACATTGGCATCAACATGATGTATCCCTTCTCCCTCAGCTCTTTGGGGGTCTTCAGTTGCAAGGTTCTCAAAGCTATATCCCCAGTAACATCTAAATACATAAGCAAACGAGTGCAATGAGATCCAATTCCAAAGTCTATTAGATGCCCTTAACATCGACTAGCAAAATATAATCCTACAAAAGAAAAGAACCTATCCATGATTTAAGTGTCATGTGAAAACCATAATGGTTACGAAAGACTAGTACCTGCCAAAATGGTTCTCCATAAGGTAAATGCCCACAAGAAGTACGACAAGTACAAAATAAAGGAGTGACACATCCAAAAAGCAGCTCCTTCAGAAGGCATCATAGAGATCGTAATCTAATTCCACACCTCTGTTGGTTAGCCTAATTAATATCAAATGACTATAAAACATGTAACATGGTTGAGTAGTAAACATATATTCATTTAAGTGAAGACTGAAAATGATTTCATTGCTCCAAAAGTTCTCCCCTGAGTGGTCACTAAACTTGGACACAAAAAAAAAAAAAAAAGGGTTTGCCAAAGACTTTTCACAAGTTTCAACTATTAAGATTGGTTTTACCCATCTGACATGCAGCTTTTGGCAGAAACTCATTATAGACTCGTGTCTTTGTTCTTACACAGAGAAAACTACCAATAAGATCAATGCCACTCAAAATGTAATCTAGCCTACATCTCTACATGAGGAAGCTAGTTTACTACAAGGGAAAAAGAAATCATGGAATTGCAAAAGAGACTTTTCATATCCATATCCCTGTAAATAGGTCAAGCGATAATCATGTACATCCTCGAGTTTATGTATAATAGTACCTTCTGCGATCTAAGTCACTTTGAGGCCTTTCTGGAAGTTTGTGAACATCAAGGTACACAACCCCATTCCTTTTATGCACCCCCATCTCCCAGGGTTCAGTCTTAAGATAAGCTGAAGCCAATATCTGCGAGACAAAAATAGCATACATCGCATAAGACCCTGATGTGATGAAGGCTTTGAATTGAATGTCACATGTACTTTCAGTTCCTCGAGATAGGATTGACGTGCATTCCATATAAGAGCATTTAATTATACTACTTGATGAAGGAAAAGGGATATTTACATAGCGGGACAAAGAAATGGCTCGACACTCTTTTTGTTTGGTTTAGCTGTAAAATCTGAAAGATGAGGACAAGTCTTATTTTGCATTTCCAGTATTCAATCTAGTAAATGGGCTGGCACCACAATGTTTCTTATGAATTGATAAAAAATGTACATAGCTATAAATTCTTAAAGAGGAAAACATTTACCTTGTTGAGGTTGTTCCGGAATGTCTGCAGTCACAGAAACCCAAAGGGGAAGAAATTAAACCTAGAACTTAAGCAAAATTCAGCTAGATGGAAGTCCTATGCAGCATATCGCATACCACAAAATGGATGTTCTGCAGTGGGATATTTTTGTTCCTTATGCAAGCAAGAAGGTCACCAAAGCCCTCGGAACCCAAGTCTGTCGCACACACAGAGAGAGAGAGAGAGAGAGAGAGGGCACGTGTGAGCATCCTATGCCCATTTTTAAAATTTCTAATATTGCAACATTTCACATTTCAAACAAAAAGCAAGCACACCTTTTTTCTCAATAAAAGTATCAAAACCTTCATTGAGATCCGCTCCCACATCTTCTGTTACGAAACGTTTAAAGAGCCTCTACAATAAAAAAAAATAAAGCCTCCAGTGAGGTATGCCCTGAATAGGAAATGAACCAAAGAAAGGAGCACCGAAGAGCTCACCAAACTGCGATCATCAAAGTAGACATCTCCACCTTCTACACGGCTATAGCAAGCAAGTTCACATGGCTGTTGAACAAATCAGCACACATAATTATAACTCGTACCATTCTAGGTCTTCCAAATCCAAAAATATATTACGCGCAGCATCTCATAAGAGAAGGAATCATTGGCTAATAAAAGTTGGAGAAAATTCCGAAAAGGCCCCTATTAATGTCATCTAAAAAAAATAAAACTTAACATCAGCATGAAAGGAATTACAATGATTCAGTTCTGCTATTCGTTCTTCTGGTCATTCCCACATTGCCATAAAAGAGGCATAGTGTTCTCAGTCATGAAATCCACGCAATACCATCTAAATTATGGAAATTCCAATAGTGATGTGATCGCTTTGTGGTGAACTGATTTAAGTATGCAACAAATGAAGTGACAATAACATGACTAAAACTGATGCAGCCAAAATCTAATCAAAAGCTATCAAATACCTCCTGAAATGCAATGCATCTCCTTGATAATGTTTCTTCGCTCTTGGAAAGCTTAAGTTCAGAAACAAAACGCTCATCACGATGACCGTTGGAAAACTTCGGTCCGTAACCATAGTTTTGCCTTGGCGGATAAGGTCCAGGGCGGGGAAGGATACCTGCTCCTCTACCATTTGGATGCCCAGCCTGCCACCGACCACGACCAAAGTTTCCTCTGCCCTGACTGTTATTGGTCCGAATAGGGGGCAGGACTGCCGAGAGAGATACTGATCAGTCACAAAAAATGCAAAATGATGGAATACATACAAAGTACCAATATTATTTCTTAGAGATTCTGCGAAGTTACAGCCACAAAGGACCTGTTTGTTCAAGTACACTGACTATTTGTTCATAAAGAATCAATATTGTTGTTAAGTTTCAAACCCCCCCCCCCCCCCCCCCCCCCAATGCGAAGCCTATCGGTGATCCTATTGAATACTATTCCAAACTGCGGCGAAGCTGAACTGTAACTTTCTCTCAAATCAACAAAGTAAAAGGAAAACACTTGCACTCACAGCTCCAATCATACACGATCAAAAACCAGAAAATCCCAGCAACAAGTGGACTAAAGCTGAAGAATCGCGAATAAGAGCATGATACCAGGAATTGGAAAACGACTAGTAGCCGGAGTTTTACAGTACTCCTCGTTATCAGACCCGAACAGATCGGTCTCCTTCTCTTCCAACTCACTGCGGTAACTGTTCGTCACGCCTCTAATATTCTCCATATTCTCTCCGTTCTCATCTTCCCTTCCGCCGCTGCGAGGGCTTCCGCCGTCGCTGCTGCTATCCGCTCCGTCGGAGGAAGATCCGGACGACGACGAGGACGACGCCGCTGAAGAGGAAGAGGACGATGAGGACGACTGCGATGACGATCCGGAAGACGATTGGCGGTTCGCGTTTCGACGCTCGCCGCCGCCGTCGCCGTCGACGCGTTCTTCGTCGAAGTCTTCTCCGAAGACGTCCACGTCCTGCTCAGAGAAATCCATCGGCGAGGTTTTAGTGAGGGAGCTTCGGTGACGATGGTGAGCGGAGATGGTCATATACGCATCTCTGAACGCGCCCTGGAGACCGAGTCGAATGACTGAGGTGACTCGTTCGGCAACTCGGCCGCCGTGAGCCTTGTCTCGGTCCATTTGGCCATTTTAACTCGGTTCGGTGGAGACGGTTCGCGGTTCGAATTTCTCCAGACCGGTCACCGGACCGGTTAAGTCGACCAATTCATTTTGAAATGAATCTTCGTGGGTCACTGCTAAAAGGCTTCAAAAACTCGACCGACATCAACTCCAAAATGAGCCCAAGCACCTACCTTGACCCGCGAATTGTTATCCAAATCTTCCAATGTTTTGCTAATACGATCATGGACAGTCTCGTGCTTCATGATCAGCGACTCGAGTTCGCCTCCCTCGTGCAAGAATCCTACTTCGTCTCGCCCACTCCATCCACTGGCTCAAATCCAAGGCCTATCGGCAGGCCCTCCCGCCGCTCTGAGTACGTCACGAGCCGCGTGACCAGGTCGGCGATCCTGCGACTTTTCTTCTCGCGAGCATGCGGATTATCGGTGACGGGATTCGAATTCTGTGTTGCTCTCAACACCGGGTACAAACACTTGCATTACACGGGGAGTAAATGAACTCACAAAACAGCCGAGTACGACAGACGAGTTACTTAGCTGTGATTACGTGACACAAAACCCAAATAACCAGTCCTTTCATCAACCCAAAGTACGTGACTCCAGACGAGTTACACTTGCTCTTCCGTACGTCATCTTGTCTTGCTTTCGAGTCCATACTTACAACTGGTAGCGAAAATTAGACGTAAAGAAAAATGATAAGGAAAGAGGATGGGAAGAATGTGATGGTTCGAGCATTAGAGATTAGTACTGACCATTTCTGATCGAAGTGTTCGGCCCCAGCAAATTTCTAAAATGAATTATAGTATCTGTTTACCTTGTGAAACGGTATGTTTACCTTACTGATGAGAAATGGAGATCTACAAAGTTGACAATTTACGGTTCAGTTGTGCATGATGTTAGAAAAGATGAGTAATTGCCCCTGGCAATAACTTGGAGAGGACAGAAAAACCAAACAAGATTACTCTGGTTAGTGGGCGCGAAGAGATCAATGACTCCAATTTCCAGCAAACAACAGGGTACACGAGTTTGAATGTTTTGACTTCCCAGAACTAGCGCATCACTGAGCATAAAGCCATCTTTTGTCCGTCCGAAAGTGGAAACTAGTCAATCCTAGCCCATTTTCTGAACTCGCGAACATGCTCAAGCCTCTTTCTCTGAGCTTCTGTTCTAGCCTCCGATGCACTTAAATTCCAGTAAAGATTCTTGTGGAGCTTTAGGAACTCGTATCTGTACATCCCCTTATCAGCAAACAGCTTATGATCCATCATATAGCCAATTACCTCCATTACTCTCTCAAAGTAACCACCTCGAATAAAGTTCAGCACCAGGGATTCACAAAGATCCCTGCTTATCACTAAATTATCCCGCGTCATACTCCTTTTCATGTCCCCCCACAAGATGGTTATATCGCGGTACATTTGCAAAGATGAATAACCACGCACCAAAATCGCAAAGGTTTGCTCGTTGGGCTTGATTTCCATATCTTGCATTCTTCTGTAGGTTTTCAGAGCATCCTCCATCATTTCCGCCTTGCAGAAAAAGTAAACCGATGTATTAAGCTCGTAAAGCACACATGGAGTGCACTTTTCCTCCTCCTGTTCCATAACTTGAACCAGCATTTTGGTCAGATCAGAATATTCAACAGCAGAGCACATACTTGAAGTAGGGTCAGTTGTGGCTGCTTTCTGCAGGACACAACTGAAGATGGCTGCCTCATCAAAACAACTACCGAGCACACCACTCTTCTTCATCTGTTTTACCAGTCCATTTGCTTCCTTAAGCATGCCTCGTTCATAGTACACTTCTAGAAGGGCGATATACGCAGAAGAGTCAATAGCAGCCCCAGCAAATTCAAAGTCATCCAAGAGATCGTGAGCAGTCTCCAGCCAACCTACATCTATGCACGCATTGATCACACACAGGAACAGATTATATCCACCCCATGACGCATTCTGCTTCTGGATACTTAACAAAAGCTTCGAAAGCTCACCGATCCTCCCAATTCTTCTATACCCATATATGAACTTGGCAAGAACTTTGTTGGTGAGGTTGAATTTTCCATTCTTAACCACAACAAGATCTCTCCTTTCTGGTTCAAAGGTGCGATCGATATCCAGTTGCTCGGGCATAATTCTCATCTTTAGTCCACTCTTGAGACTGGGAGATCCAACTGAGACAAGGTGAGGCCTCTTTTCATCGTTCAGAGAAAGAGCTTTGCGATGTGTATACAAATCCATGACAAGTTCAGCTGCAGCATCAATATCAGTAAACTTGAAGTGCAAGCTCAACAAACTATCATAGAAAGACTGATAATGAGGAATAAGTGCAACTGGAACACGGTCAACGTGATTCTTATAGTTCTTAATCTCATCCCTCTGCCCATTCATCTCATAAAGCTGCGCGATTATATTAATTGAGTGTGCATCTGCAACTACTCCTGACTGTGCCATTAACTCGATTATGTCTTGGCCTTTTAATGCTGATCCAAACCTCACACAAGCATCAAGCACTAGAGTAAAGATCATTGTGTCAGACTTTATCTTGTTTTGAAGATAGCTTTCGCGTATGTTTAGATGCTGGTAAGAATCAGATATCTGAAACAGTAGATTGGATGCAAGATATGTCCCAATCTCTGTCTTAACCATATGCAGGAAAACTAAATTCAATAGTTCAATAGGTGGTAGATACTTCTTCTCCAGCAGCAATCTGAGGATGATTGAGGCAGGAATGGGCATTTTAGCTCTTGCTAGTGAGAGAGCTAACTTGGCTAGAACTTCGACATGGAAAAGGTACGATTTTCTCTTCCAGTGCTTGAAAACTAAATCACAAGCTCTCCGTAGCCATTGTGGGTCAGATGAGTATGAAAGTCCAGTGAGCAATCTATTGATGAGAGAACGGTCAAAAATATCATATGACTTTCTATAATCTTTAAATATATCCCAAGCTTCTTCTATTTTGTGATCTTTAAGTGCAACTCCAAGTTTCTCCAGCAAAAGTGCTTGAGTTGAATTTGGCGCTATTTTAGTGTTTTTGCAGAGTATGAACTCTCTACTTTGCCTCCACGATGAAGCTCTGTTCTGACTGACATAAGGCAAAAGTAATCCCAAGAGCTGGCTCTTTTCAGTGCAACGATGCACAATAATTTTTCCTCGTGTTGTTAAAGCCATTCATATACTAGTCTGCATAACCCTACAATCACAAGATAACAAATAGTTTCAGCAGAAAATCTTCATCTCACAGAATGGCCGTTGGAGATGACTACATTACTAACCTCAAATGAGACGCCCCCTTCATCATTCCTGCTTGACAACCAGGCTTACTGGGCTAATGGTCATGCTTTAAATAAGCCAACACCCAGTTGCACCGATTTGAGGAATTCGATCGAGCATCAAGAACTTTGGATGTATTTCCTGTCTTTGCATTGCAGTAACCAGGGTTACTGGAATTCGATCTATATATGTCCAGTCTATGCAAAGCGAAAAGCTTTAAGCTCACTGAGCAGCACCTTGATCCCAGCAATCAAACAACTTGACCCTACAAAACCCTGCACATTACAAGTGAAAAGACAAGTTTTAAATAATGCAAGTACTCATTAAAAAAATACTATTACAGACAAAAAGCAATGAACTGCTAAAGCAAATGAAAAAAGAACATAAAACTGAGCATCATACCTCCATATATCACTGTTAATTGTCTTCTAAAACTCTGTAATGCATAAAAACAAGAACGTGGTCAGTAAAACCGTTCTAAAAAGTAAATAACAGCAGTACAAGGGCATTTAAAGTTACTAGAAGATGTAGCATCCCGCAATTTAGACAATGATCACATCTAAAATGTCAAACGGCATGGTCTTGGGACCGTCGAGAATTTTAAAGCATGCGCTAGAAGTGTGTAAATGATCGCTATAAAATTGCAATGCGACTTGGGCATTATGTCGAACAGAACGTGCGCATGTTCGAAAATGCCAAGTTCTCCCTCAAAATTGAGAGAGATGGACTAATGCAGGAGCTACAAAGAACATTTGGGATGATCTCATTCAATCCACATAGTTGAAGATGGAAAAGCAGTAAATGAGCAAAGAACGATCGGGGTGTTCCTGAGGCATGCCTGGAGACATGGGGTTTCCATCGGAATGTGGGGCAGCCTCGTGAAGAGGACGTGATCAGGTCGAGAAATAGGGAACCCTTTTGTGCACGCCCGGACGCATACTCGATCGAATGGTTCTACTGTCCGCAACACGATACGCAGATAGCTTCAGGCTTCTGCCAGACATGCTCTGCCATTGATGAGCACGCCCGGGCGAGTTAAAGCTCGGCCCCTCGGCGCTATTCGGGGATTAGAAAATATTCGACTCAAAGTAGGTCGCAAACATTATCAAACGGTCTAATTTCATGAGTAGTCAATTATAGGCATTCTTTCTCTAGCTTAAACTAAAATCTATGGTCTAATTGGGTAGAACAAGTCGACTGCTTCTCGAGCTGAACATTGAACCTTACATAATTAAATTGAGTCGAGTCAAGCCAAGCTTAGCGAAAATCTTAAAAAGGGTCAATTCAGTCCAATTCCATAGACATTTGTAAGTGTTTTTTCTCTGCCTTAAACTAACATTTACGGTTGAATTGAATCAAGGTGGACTACAGATTCTCAAGCTGAATATTGAGGATTTGGATCTTCTGACTTGGGAGGAGGTGACTTGAGGATCTGATGGCCAATCATTATTGAGGGGGGTTTTATCTTTTATTTTTTTGTTTTGTTTGGGGCGTTGGATTGGCCTACGGCACCCCCGACACAAGTCAGGGGATCCTTAGGCGAATATCAAGCTTTGCATTCAGTAGAGCCCAGTCAAGCTAACTTGTTAAGATGGCTAGACTCGACATCAACCAAATTCCACTCTTTAAGTCATCTGGGCCTTGAGGCCTACTTAGCTTGAAACGAGAGTGGGCGGGCTTAGGCAAGAGTATTGCAGAGAGTCGCAGACCAAGCGACTTTGACTTGAAAATTTAGTGATATAAATGCATGACAATTTAGCTAACCTTGTCAGTTCTTCCAATAACCAGAACCGAGCAAAATAAGTATCAGCCAAGATCCTAGATAGAGGGAGAATGTCGTCTTATCGCACGAATTGAGATCAAGTTGGACTTTTTCCCCCCAAATCAATAGGTTTGGTTGACCTCAAATCTAACTAAACCTAAACCAAACCGTGAATGTCACAACTCACAAGCAACTGTTCTCAATAAGTATCGCAGGAGGAGTAATCCTCAACCAGGATTTAGCACTATCAAATGCTAAAAATGATTTGACAAAACTTTATCCTATGCACAATCATCTATACAGTTGGCAAAGTTCCATTGTCGCAATAATGCAGATACTTTGGCCTCGAACGAAGTATCTCACATTATCTCAACACATATAGTGTGAAATAGGAACATAATTGTCGCTGTTCTCATATAAAACCTCCTCAGTTAGCAATCTCCTCAACCGCCGAATGGAACACAAAACTAGGAAACGTTGTTGTTATATCCCTGCAAGAAAAAATGTACTCCAGAGAATGAATGTCAAGTATAACTACATCATAGTCACAACCTGGATTTTACTAACCTCAAATAGGGGAGGTTCATAATCTTGAGCAAGGAAGGATTTCTGGAAACAAGGTTTTGCCATTCGCACTTATCTATCTTTCCATCCTCGTTTACATCAGCTTGGAGAAAAGTCTGCCACAAATTAAAGTACAATAACCGAATTAGCAGAAGAAAACAATCATGTCAACTTGATCCTGCCAGAACCTGTGCTAAAGACCCAGCTTAGGCACTTAACCTAAAGGAGTTGGATCAAATTATAAGATGGCCTAATGAGTATATCAAGAAAATGATATCTCGTTCCATGTTCATTAAGTTGGATCCAAAGTCAAAAAGATTAAGTTCAGGAGCACTTGGGGCAAAGAAACAAAAAAGTCGACTCTAGATTGCCTAAACCTGCCAACAACAATAATCTTCAAGAACTTCTTAAACAATCAGTTTCTCTTTTCATTATCTCATCAACGACAGCTCACCTTGTCAAGGATTATCTCAATCGTTTCATCAGTTAAGTCCATTTCTGATTCACATAGAAGAGCTATCAACATTTGCTTGACCTGCCAACATCAGATGGATGCCCTTAACAATAAACTTGAATACACAAAACATTTACGAGTATACTATTGAATTCCATTCAGCATATCTAGACAAAGAGGAATTTTTTAATAGATATTTGTTGAGCTGCAATTCTTCTGTGCTTTAAGCACTCTGGACAGATGCTATCATGTGCATCTCATGTGCATCTCATTCGAGTTTTTCCCCTTGAGGCTAGATGAGGTGGAGGGACATGGAAAAAAGTGAAGCATGCGTTTGCCTAAGTCCCATTTCCACCATCAACCAATGAAAGCTCATTAACAGGGGACTTTTACAACAACTCTCTCGTAGATGGAAATATGGAGAAACTAACAAGCATATCTTTAACCAAGTTCTCCCTTCCAAAACCAACGAATTAATAGCACGGAGACTTGGAGGACAAATCTCTTAATAGCAGTCTATTAGAATATACATCACAAATGTTGAGTTATGCGAGTTCCTAGGAAGCCTACTCCTAGTTTAATGAACTAAGAAACCAACAAATAAGATGTGATTAAAGGCAGAATGCATTTAAGGAGAAAAACATTCCTCAGTCTGATACCTAAGAAGAAACCAAAAGATAGAAAAGAAGTATCAGATTATACTCACTCAAGCACAAAAGAAAGAAAGTTGATGATTAATCAATTAATCAACTTACCTCATGCCGCTCAATGAATCCCGTGTTATCCAAATCATAAAGCTTAAATGAAACTGCAACGATTCAGATCCATGAAATCAAACACAAGTACGAATTACTAAATCATGAATGCTTAGCCGCTGTTTGCAACTGCAGATTTTGGAGGTCCTTCTTGCAGCCAATCACTTACAATTAATCTTGTCTTCTTGAGGGACACTAGGATGGAAAATGTTAAGAGATCTAACAAAGTCACCAAAGTCAACAAAGCCCTTGTGTTTAACGTCAAAAAGATCAAAAATCTGCAATTCAGAAAACTTCAATCTAAGAATACATCTTATTTTTATAGTAATTATGAAATGAAGTGAGCAGCAAAATCAATTGATACTTAAGCGGTTGATGGAAGATGTGCTAACTACACAGAAGTTGTGAGCCTCAACAAAGGAAGCTTCTAAGAATAGTTATTGTGGAACCACATCACATGCAACTAGCATCATAAGGTCTCTTGGTTTGAAAACAGAAGGGTGCTATAATTACGTGAAACCAAAATGGGCAAACATTGGTTACCCGGTTAGCAAAGAGATTCTCCTTTTTTCTGTTCTTGAATAAAGCCAACTGAAACTCTTCCTGCATTAACAACAGAATAATTCAAATTCTCTATAATATCAAATCCAAGACAAGAAAACGAAACATGTCAAGCATACACAATCTATTTAAAGCCCACATACACAACTACTATAATAAACAAGATCAATTCTCCACAACACTCAATAATTTATACTGCAAGAGAGAATCTCCTCAAGAGGACACAACCAAAGAAAGCTCTCCTAGATATTTCTGTTGAGTAGGGCTCTATGATGTTCTAATTGGGCTTCCATCAATATATACAACTTTTTGTGATGCCCAAAGACCATCTTTCGGTAATGTTGAACTTGTTGCAAGTTTTGCTGCTGCAGAAGAGCCTGCTTATCAAGGCAAAAAAAGTTTGTTTCCTATGAAAGAAAATCATGGGGCTGAGGAAACATGGGAGATATTGCTGCAGCTCCCAAGTATATTTCAAGGACACCACCAGGCACTGAGGCACCAAGTGAACAAGGCTAGTAAAGATCTTTTCTTAGTTAAATTACATCTTTGAGGAAATAAAAGATCTTTCAAGAACACATGCAAGTATGGAAATAAATGTGAATAGGGCCAATGAGACTAAAAGACGCTACAGAAAATGAAGTATGCATAACAGCACCTTGTCAGAAGAATAAGGGTGCATTACCTTATTGATTAGCCCATCATCAACCACAGAGCTGCTGATACTCTTGTACAGCTCAAACAGTGCTTCAACTTCACTGACACTAACTGGCCAATCACAGCATAACATGAGTGAATAAAATCAACTGTGGAGATTAGAGATTAGTGCATGAGATAGAGAGAGAGAGAGAGAGAGAGAGAGAGAGAGAGAGAGAGAGAGAGGGAGAGATGCTGCACTAAGTAGCACTTAGACTCAACATAAATTATAAAAAGGTGCACTAAGTAGCACTTAGACATCTCAGAGTTACTTATTGTCCATTTCCTGTACCTTGAGGAGTTCACCTTTTTATATCATGGCCTATTGACACACTTAATAAAAACTATCTACAGTGTTGGGAAGTGTCCCATTGCAGTAAACTATGCACTTCTTCTCTTCACCTGATGGACCACCTTCCATACTTAAGCAGGGACAATCTAATTCAATTACCAATTATCATACTACAAATTGAACAACAGCTTATGAAGACCCATTGATTTAAGGGTAAACATGTCAGCTGGTACTGAACACAGCTTCATGGTTTTCACCCTAGCCACATCTCAAGCTTAAAAAGTGAAAGAAGAAAAATCTTTGGGTGGCATTCATGTCATGCAAAAACTGTTCTTATCAAAGCCTGAGGAAGTTACTCCGCAGGTAACTGAATCAGAATTTTAAATAGAATTTTTCCAGACAAAGCTGAATTGCCTTATCTGCTGCTATTAGCATGCAACTGGTATAGGATATTGCTTTCTTACAAAGATTTGTCACTGATGTGAGGACTTACAAGCTGTTTGCGAAGCAAGGGTCACAGGGTCTTCGTATCCAGGGAAATCTTTTCTGTGTGACGATGGTAAACAGCCCATTTACCGAAGAAGGGAGAGGAAGCAGCAAACTACTAGACACCCAATGAGCTTCACTACAAGATATTATCAAAACCATCTTAACCTTGAAAAGTCCAAACCGAATTGGAAGATCACCATGTGAAACAATAATAAGCAAGAAGGAAAGAACACAACTACATAAACAATGACATATCCCGAATAGATATTACAAGTGAAAATTCCAACTTCCATATTCACCTAACTATAAGTTTCATTTCAATCTTTGCCCAAGCCCCTACATTCTTCAAAAAAAGGAAAAAAACTATTTGCTGCTGCTGGTCCTATCAAATGATCACGAAGCCTCAATCGACAGACTCGCCGATTATTAACCAGCGATCATCACTAGGAATCATTTCAATAACCAGACAGCTTTACGAGAAATTTGGTACTCAGGCGCGTTCTCGCGATGAGCATCAAAACTCTCTCCCTCACGTCATCCACCCCACACAATTAAAAACCAAGAATCACAAAAGCAAATTCAAGCGCCGGGTCCACGTTCCACGTTACTCCGTTGGCACCGGAAATCGAGCGCCAAGCTTTCACAAACTCCGCTCATCCCTTTAGCCATCGATCAAAACAGAACACACGTTCTGATTCAAACATGCAGAACATGAAAAACAAACACGTCATCTGAAAAGAACTGACAGCGAGAAAACAATCTAACGAGAGAAAGAGAGAGAGAGAGAACGAGAACGTTGTCCATGAAACCAGAAATTGAATCTTGGAGCGAAGCTCGTCAATGCAGAGAATTGAAACCGCACATACCGGCAAAGTCGTCGGAATGCCTGGTTGCGACCGAAACCGCTGGACGATTTTATAGAGAGAGAGAGAGAGAGAGAGAGAGAGAAGTTGAAGCTGGTCGGATTGCCTCTGTTTTATTTGTCGCCTTTGATTGGTGACTACTGGCGAGGGAGGGAAACGAGCCAAGCTCCAGACAGGGAGAGCATCGACGGCCCGTGGCAAAAGTAATCTGATCGGACGGGGGAGAACTGGCGCAGAAGATCCTTTGGCCAGTTGACCAGTGTGAAAATGACACGTGCTGTTAATTTATGGTAAGGATCATGTGAGCGTGGTCGGTCGAATATTCTTATTTCCAGAGTTTATGACAAAGATTTGCCGACATGCTCCATGATATTAATTTTAAATGGGGTGTGAATAGTAAAATCGTGTCGTGCCTTTTTTGGAAACTTTTAGTGATTTCTTTTTAATTTTACTTTTTAATCCTACATTTTACTACTTTTCACTTGACTCAAATAACTTTTTTTTTTGGAAATTACTAACATCTCTATATAAAGTGAATTTAAATAGTGACTAGGCGATAAAGCAATTTGAGAAAATTTTCTTGGTTTTGAGTTTTCTTTTTTCAATTCTACACTTTACCTATATTATTCATCGTAAGTTGTTTGGTTGAAATTTCTCCTGCGGCAAAACATCTTTCACCGAAGTCATTTTTTGGCTTTTAATTAAAAGAGACAAGCTTTGTGCATAGGAAATATCACATGCAAATGAGGAAATCAACCACTTCAATCCAAACATCACTCTACAAATGTGCCTTGTATCAAAAATTTTATTAACGATAATGTTTGGAAAGCATAATAATTTCAAACAAGCCATATGCAAACAAAAATTGTTGGAATTTAATTGACAATAAAGTTTGAGAAATCAACAATTTATCTCAAAATGTAATCGATGGTGCAACGCTTATAATAATGATACGCGTTATAATTTAATTAACGACCATAATTTGGAAGATATGGTTTGAAAAACACGTTGGATTATGATATAAGATGTGAGTTTAAAAGTCAAGTATACAAAAGTAAGGATAATTGAAAGATAGTGAATTTATTTAATTTGTGTAGGAGGCCTTCAGCATATGTGTGATGATATTTAAAGTATAGTTCCATTACCGCTTTTGAGCAGTCTCCAGCAATTATATCCTAGTATAGGACCTCAACACCATGGCCCCTCACTTAAAACGTTAACAATTATAAGTTTTGAATCTCGACCTTGGCGATGAAAGAGAAACTCTTAACCAATATAGTAACTTTTAACAAAATCTAAAAAGTATATGCTGAATGACTTTTTAAAGATACGGATCAATTCTTTTTCTATTTATTTTTTTATTTCAAATTAAGAAGTATGCAAGCGGTGATATTCTGTTTTTTTTTTTAAATGGTGATTTTTATTTTGGACAATTGCCCTATTCTCTGCGAAGGATTTTGTGAAACTCAAACAATGAAAGGTAGCATTTTTTTTATAATTTGATTTTTATATGTGAATCGACAGTTTTATTGTTAACGGGCTCCACCAATATTATTAAAACTGGATGATTACAAGTACAAATTTTTGTTTGCTTGAGTACACTTCGTTCGATGAAAATAAAATGTAGAACGCATCACATTCACAAGCTAACCTTTAGGACAAATCATTCAAATCTTTTACAAAATTAAGATCATTGGACTTTCTTATGTGTCTAATGCAGGACGTACATGGTCAGCAATGTCAATTTATTTATTCATTTTATGTCGCATGTAAGAATGACTTGCGACTTATTGACATAGATTAGGTTATCAACAAATAATCAGATTTACTCCATAATTTTTTTTTCATTGTTCACGAAAAATATTCGACATAAATTATTGTTGATTATAAAACTATTCTTTTATCAGCTAAGTATTTCAAGCAAAATAATCAATCTATTTTAGGAAAATTATTTTTTAAATTATCTAGTTTTTGCAAAACAAACGAATCCATATCAATTTCCTTCCCAATCTTAAATCATGATCCTTCGCATAGAAATAATCATCCGAGCCTCATTTCCATAGCGAATGTGGATATTCACAAAAATTTCATACTGTCAAAATTGGAGGTTGATTTTATGTTTCTGTGCCTTCCTTGATTATAGTAGAGAGTGGCATGTCTCTTAAAATGGAATGTCCTCAAACTTTATGTCCTTCGTGGCAAACAAGGAATAATTTCTTTCGATTGCCATCACTAAACATCAAGCGCAATCTATTTAATTTTTTCCAAGTTTTTATGAAATGATTTTTCATTATCGCTACTTTCATCAGCAATAGCAATGGGTTTCTCAACTAGATGTGTTATATCAAGATCTAGGACACCTAAGTGAAACTGGACTTGTTCACACTAATAAGGGAAGTTCATTCCATTAAATAAGGGAACAAATGAAGCATGTGAATGCAATAAACATCTACATATACTGCAAATTTATAAGAAAATACTCACATTTTAGTGTTTTGAGAATGTCACGTTATCATATTCAAATCAAACATAATATGTAGATCATAGTTCTCCTTTGGGTGATCATATGATACAAACATATATTAAACTATAATGATGTCAATAACTTTTATTTGGAAATTATAAATGTAATGCATTAATATTTATTTGCTATCTTTGGATATACAAACAAATTAAATGAGACATATCAATTACCAACTAATACGTTCATGAATTATAAGAAATTGATTAGCCTTTGGGTGAATCTCTAAGTTCTCATAATAAATGAACTTCAACATATCCATGACATTAATAATAATATGTAACATATCATTTTATTTATAGCATCAATTATTCATGGATAATTCAATAAAACAGTACAATTCCAAAAATTTAGATCTTATGGTTTGGCCACTTTAGTGTCTAACAAACCTTTCTTAATTGAATTTCTAAAATTGTAACATACAATAATTATTATTCATAATTCGATTATCCTAAACATTCATAATCAAAAATATCATAAAGCTATAATAATCAAATTATACATCATAATGCCTAAATAATAGTTTACGTGCAATCACATTAAGCAGGGGCAAAAACGAAAATTAAATTATGAAGGGCATAAGAGGAAATTCACGTGGTAAGGGCAAAACAGTAAATTCGTGAACCCAAAGGGCAAATCTGTAAAGTTGAGGCATGAAGGGCAAAATGGGAAGGACACAAGCCAGAGAGGGGCAGAATCGTCAAAACAGGCAGGACGTGTGTCGGCGCGTGGATCCCACGTGCGGGCACATGACAGGCGCGTGGATGCCACACACGGCGCGTGGAAGGGCGTGTAACACACGCGCGGCGCGTGACAGCGCGTGGATACCGCGCGTGGCACGTGTGGCACACGCGCCTGAGGCTCAGGCGCGTGCCGTGCACGCGCCCCCCTTTTCTGCTCAAGCCGGTGAGGAATTTCTTCCACCGCCGCGCATTTCACCGCTTAATTCGTCTTTCACAGCCCATTTCCAATTAAAATTAAATTGTGGGATTTTTAGAGCACACTGATGCAACTTCACTAGTTCAAGGAATTATGAAAACGAAAAAAAAATTGACCGAAATCAAGCAAACTTCATATGAACCCTAACCCTAATTTTTGAAACTTCAGCCACTTAATTAGCCACCGATAACCACCATAATGCCGAATTATATTTAGGGCTTTTGTTTTTCATGGTGGTACGATCATACTGGCCGGAATTTGGCCATAGGGTCGCCGGAATTTGGTCGGAATTGCCAATTCTACTTTTCGGCCAGAAATTGCCCAAAATCATCTAAATTTAATTCATTAAAAAATCTCACGAAATTATCAAACATGTACTCAAACAGTAGTCACTCAATGAAATTAAACTCATAAATCATCCATATTTCAATAAACAGAAAATCACCAGATCATAAACAAATACTCCGATACCAACTATAAGAGATAATCATAATTCTATAATGCGAAAATTGATTATCAAATTATCTTAGATCTTCGTGATTTACACAAACATTAAGATAGTTGAAGATGTACCTTAGTCCATAACGTAATAACCTCTCTTTACGTTTGATGCGCACGGAAAAATCAAAGAAATCCGATTTCTCTCCCTTAACCCTTTTTTAACCTTAATGCAAAATTCTGATGGATGATAAGTGCTTATGTTACGTTGTTATGGGTGAAGAGAGGACCATACACTTTTCTATACTTCAATAGGTGTCTTTTCAATAGGTATCTTCCATCATAGCTTTACCTCTTCATAAAGCTGCGCCATTTTATTATAAACATCACTTCTTGAAGAGTCGCGTCTTTTCATACCAATATTTATTTTAATATTTATATTGATATTAAATCGTTTTATGATGTCATGTGGGCCACTATTCTTACACCTTAGTCTATCTGAAGGATTTTGTGAAACTCAAACAATGAAAGGTAGCATTTTTTTACAATTTGATTTTTCATATGTGGATAGATAGTATTACTGTTAACGGGCTATACTAATATTATTAAAACTAGATGAGTACAAGTACAAATTTTGTTTGATCGAGTACACTTCTTTTGATGAAAATAAAATGTAAAATTTATAAGTTAATCTTTAGACAAATCATTCAAATCTTTTACAAAATGAAGATCATCGGACTTTCTTATATGTCTAATGCGGAAGTACATGGGCAGCAGCGTCAATTTATTTATTCATTTTATGTCACATGTACGAATGACTTGCGACTTATTGACATAGACAAGGTGATTAAAGAAATAATTGGATTTACTCCCATAATTTTTTCTTTCATCATTCAGAAAAAATATTCGACATAAATTATTGTTGATTATAAAACTATTCATTTGTCAGCTAATTATTTCAAGCAGAACAAACAATCTATTTCAGGAAAATATTTTTAAATTATCTAATTTTCGCGAAACAAACAAATCCTTATAAATTTCCTTCCTAATCTTAGATTATGATCCTTCACATAGAAATAATCATCCGAACCTCATTTCCATAGCAAATGTGGATATTCACAAAAACCTCATACTGCCAAAAATTCGAGGTTGATTTTATGTTTTTGCGCCTTCCTTGATTATAGTAGAGAGTGGTATGTCTCTTCAAATGGAACATCCTCAAACTTTATGTCCTTCGTGGCAAATAAGGAAAAAAATTTCTTTCGATTGCCATCACTAACCTCACCCGATACTGCAAAACACCAAAGGCAGGAACTTTTGGATGAACTATTGATGGCAAAGTTGATCTCATTGTTTCCGTTTTCCTTTGTATATATCTATGCTTAGGTTTTTAAAGTGTTGAGATTGGGAAATCCAATCGTTGGCGGTATAAAGTTACCCTTTAGATAAATACAACTAGTATACATAATGGTCACCTCTAGCTTGGCATGAGTTTGGCTTTATTCCAAAATAGGCACGTGATATACATAATGTTGTGGACAGTTACCAAACTTAAAATAGGATAAAACATGCCGTGTCCTTATTTTTATTTGGACGATTGGACGCACCCTTAACCCTCTAATGGGCCCCATTGGCACTTTTAGATAGCTTGTTTACATCCTTTGCAAACTTGCTCTGGGTAGCTCCTCAATGTCAATTTCTCTTTATCCTCCGAGATGGTCTAGAGGATCATTCTACCTTAGTTACATTTGTTGTTCAAAACTCGACACTCCACTCGCTATTCAAATCGTGGATTTATTGATCAAATAGATCGTCATGTCAATCATATTTACCAAATTTTGAATATAAATACCTACATATGGGAATTCAAAAAAAAAATCATCATACATAATATAGAACTATAGTGGACTAACGTGACCCGAATGGGAATAATCTATTTCCTTTGTTCTAGCACCGTCCATGTTACGGTCCATCAGCAATGCGCCATTTAATAGTTGATGTTGGATCTAACTTGTTGCCCAAACCTGCTTACGTCCAAAAAGATGCGTGAGTTCTTTCTATCTAGTGAGCCCGTTGCTAACTTGTTTAGTTGGAGATAAAGGTAATAAATTCAACATGTTTATTCTGTTAATGTATCATGATCTGCGCCGCGATCATGCCACTTTCTTGCTGCCCTAATCCTTACCATGAATCAACAAGAGTATGGCCAGGTAATTCGAAACCGAACCTATCCACACGTAAGTTCATGCATTAGCTTCCGATGATCATGTGTCGGTGGGTGTTCATGGATGGCGCCGAGTCCATTACGCAACGCTCGTTATTCGTGCCATTTCTATGCGTTGATTAAATAAATGATTAAACAAAAACAATTTCCTTAACGTTTGCCAAATCGAAAAATTGTGTGGAAGTTCATTTGCCTCGTTTTGTTCACAAAGATTGTCAAATTGATGAAATTAAGTCGGAACAAAGCTAATCTTGATAAGATCATAAGTTGAAACTAGTCGCATAATCTGTGTTTTATTGCAAGGACATATTATTAAGGGTACCACGTCATGCATGTATCGATATTTCCACGTTCATTTATGCCTGTATTAGGTGGCTTAAGCCGAAGATTATCAGGATCATTCCTATCCCGCTTGCTGCATTAGGACTCCACCCCTATCCGCAGAATCTTGCTAGCTATTCATTAGATCACAGCGACGATGCTTGATCAAACTCCAACCAACTCTGATGGGAAAATGACAAAACTCAACCGACCTTCATCCCCGGCATCCACCGACCTAAGAGATTAATAACTCTCAGTCTCCTTCAATACGTTTTCTTATTGAATTAACAAATCCACCGGGCGTTAAAAGTCAAAGTATGTAGGACCAAGAACAATCGTTAAATCTGATCCGATCACTTTCTCAATCGGTCAAGAGTCAAGACCAAAAACACCATCTCCGGCCGGCTTTGGTTGCTCGTTGCCGAGGCCACGTCGTCGGACCGTATTTAGTCAAAAGGCCCGATAAAGAGACGTATCTTGCGCGACCGGTGGAGGAAAAGGTACGCGTGCGACGGCAGATCCGGGGAGATCGTCCCTGTCGCAATAAAGCTTCTCGATTCAGAATTCGACACGCATCTCCGGAGAAAAGCGGTTTAGGAATTTGGAGAGAGGGATGGCTCACGCTGCAAAAGTCGAACTCCAGGTATTTTCTTGAACAAGGGGGCGGGGGAAAACCAGGATTGTCCCGACTGTCCTGATCAAACGCGCTGGCACCGAATGATTCGCCGACGTTTCCCCCGTCGCGCCATTAACAACTGTGGCTCTCGTTAGCTAACTAAAAACTACTGGTCATTGGCCCTGGGACCCGCGGAGCGCACTCCCTAGTCCGTGGTTTTCATCTTCATCGGAAGCTTTTGCCTACTTTGCCCGATTCAGACAGTACAGCGACCCGACTGTGGAAAAGTCCACAAAAAGCTCACGCGTGTCAGAAAATGGAAAGGAAATGGGGGATGGATTTTCGTCCCGTCGGTGTCCGGTCTCTTTAACAGAAAGGCCCCGTTTTGGACCGACCCTTTCATCCGCGTACGTGTGTCTGCTAGTATCTCAATTCTCTCTCAAACTGGATGCGACGTATCAAAGCAGTTGGAAAATGTATATCTATCTCCGTTGAAGAATCGTGGGTCCAGTTCAATTGGTGCTAAGTACTCGGTTCCCTCTTGCTGGAGTGGTGAAACCTGGGTGCTCCTGAGGGAGTTTGTGCTTCTTGTTTTGCGTTTTGAGGCTCTTGGTGCCTGGTTTTGATTTGGGAAAATGGAGGAGAGGTACGAGCCATTGAAGGATTTGGGTTCTGGGAATTTTGGGGTGGCTAGATTGGTGAGGGATAAGAAGACTAAGGAGCTTGTTGCTGTCAAATACATCGAAAGAGGAAAAAAGGTAATTCTTTGCCTTTCTTTTTTGAGTAGATTTTTTTTAATCCCAGTTTGCCCAGGACTTGAGATGCGCTGAGAACAGTATCAGTTTGTTTTGACTGATCTGTACAGGGTTAGAAGGTCAGGTTGTCAATTTAAAGTTTGAATGTGTTAAAGCTAGAAGCACCTCTTTTTTCTCAGACAATTCTTGTCCATCTATCTGCTGTTGTTCGGACAAGATGGTAAAACACGTCAACAGACTTTCAGTTGTTATGATTAAAACCCCAACAGAATCTTTATTTGTTATGTGTTGTAGAGCCTTTCTGTACTGCATAGCCTCTGAATCGCTTCAGTATTGCAGGCCATTGTATCTGTTGTCTTTATACATCTTAGTGGTGTCTTTATGGTTAGGTCTTTTAATATCTTTAGCTAGTAATATCTCTTGATGGATTTGATGAATTAGAATTTAAGATAGGAGGGATATTACCTTCTATCTATTGGATCAAATGCGGGGAGGATAAATTTTGAGCTGTGAACGGGTACCTTTCAACTGTTTTGATATATTTTGGAGATTTTTTTGCCACTTTTTCCACTGAGAGGGATCTACATTTGGAATCCGTTCATCCTCAAGTTTTATTTTATGTCTTAGTAGCTTTGTGCTTTGATATGGTTTTAGCCTCTTCATTGTGTTCGTATAGTTACAGTGTCATTCTCATTGTTGTGCTCATGTATTGCCTCATTCTGATGCTCTGCATTCTTGTTTCAGATTGATGAGAATGTTCAGAGGGAAATTATTAACCACAGATCGCTGAGGCACCCGAATATTGTTAGGTTCAAGGAGGTATGGTACTTGTTTCATGTCTTTCACCATATGGACAGATTAGTGAAAATTTTGTGGAACTTAAAATGGTGAAAGCATGTCTAGCTAGTCTCTCCTGATTCTATAGTTTGTAAATCTATTCGTTTCAGTTTGTCTTTGCTCGTCTAACATACTGAGCAATTTTTTCAGCATTAACATAAACCTATGCTATAGTTTTAGTGGAACTTGAATAGCACATTAGATGCAAACTGCATCATGCATTGTAAACCTTAGTCCTATAGTTTCCCACCTTAAAGTTTTATAATGCCTATAGAATTGCAAAACTCATTGCATTGCGTGGTTGGTGAAACATTATCACCTTCCATAGGATAAGAAATTATATGTGACCTAGTGGATTTTGTGCTGCTCCTGTTAAGCTATGGAAAGCGGGTACACCCTCCTAATTCTTGCAGCTGCCCTGCAGGTACTGTTGACCCCGACGCACCTTGCGATAGTCATGGAATATGCAGCTGGAGGTGAGCTTTTCGAGAGAATATGCAGTGCCGGTCGGTTTAGTGAAGATGAGGTTTGGGTTTTGTGCTTTCTATAGAATTAAATCAACATTCATCTCCTTGCGTAACATCGTTGTTGGAATGGGCTAGAGTTTCCTAAATCAACATCCCTTTGCAACAGGCTAGGTTTTTCTTTCAGCAGCTTATATCAGGAGTCAGCTACTGCCACTCCATGGTGAGGTTTCAGATCAATATATTTTACATCTTAATTGGCAACGAATCCTCCTTATATCATCCTTCTTTCCTGTTCAGGAAATTTGTCACAGAGATCTGAAGCTGGAAAATACTCTTTTGGATGGAAGTCCGACTCCGCGTCTTAAAATATGCGACTTTGGTTACTCCAAGGTTAGTGATATTCCAGTGGACACAAGGTTTAGGCTCGACAATTATCAGTCAATTTATTTGTCGTCTTATTAGCATTGTTATCAAGTTGATCTTCAAATGTTCATTCTGCTCAATTTTGTAATTGCAGTCAGCTTTGTTGCATTCACAACCAAAGTCAACAGTTGGAACGCCCGCCTATATTGCTCCAGAGGTGCTGTCTCGGAAGGAGTATGATGGAAAGGTATTTGGGTCTCTACAATAGCTTATTTACAATGCTCCCAACTTGATCATTGACTCTTCTTTTAATCTTCGAAGCTAAAGCTGGAAGTTCTGCTCTTACTTGGCCACAGATCCTAGCTTACTCATGGAACTATATTTCCTTCAGATTTTACATGCTTGTTGAACGAATTTGCAATGAATTATCTTTATTCTTGGCTTGCAGATTGCAGATGTATGGTCATGTGGTGTAACACTATATGTGATGTTAGTTGGTGGATACCCATTTGAGGATCCTCATGATCCTAGAAATTTCCGCACAACCATTGGGGTAAGTTCACCTGTGTGATGAGATAAAAAAGGCCAGAGTGGAGGTGAACATGAGAAAAATGGGTTTTCTTCACCCTTTTTTATAGAATCTTCCTTTCGTGCATCATATGATCTGTGGGATGAGAACTTAAGCTCTTGTTTGTGACAGAGGATTATGAGTGTTCAATACTCAATACCAGACTACATTCGTGTGTCTACGGAGTGCAGGCATCTCCTTTCTCGTATATTTGTCGCAAATCCTGCAAAGGTAACTCTGTGCTTCTATATTACCACTTTCTCAATGAA
Source organism: Melaleuca quinquenervia (assembly GCA_030064385.1). Lineage (NCBI taxonomy): Eukaryota > Viridiplantae > Streptophyta > Magnoliopsida > Myrtales > Myrtaceae > Melaleuca > Melaleuca quinquenervia. Next base: position 14,764,133 of record CM057721.1, on the reverse strand, counting down.
TTGGGAATATAATCATCTTAGCATATATATCACCTGCCATTTGAATCACACTCTCATGCTTATAAATTGGGATTTCTCTCTCTATAAAAATGCTGAAGTGATGCTGATACTTCTGGCAACAAGAATGCAATGAGGAAATTTCTGAATCATGATGGTAGTACCCACAGAGTAACTTCTAACGTAGTATCCATGAACAATTGGAACTTGACTGAAACGAATTATCCATGTGGATTATTGACAACCTTCTATTGCTGTTATGAAAATAAAGCTGTCTTTTTTACTTTTCTGCATTTTTCATCCAAAAGAGGATCACTATCCCGGAGATAAAGAAGCACCCGTGGTTTCTGAAGAATCTGCCAAAAGAACTCATTGAAGGTGAGAAAACCAACTATGAGACTGAACGGGACCAGCCTCTTCAGAGTGTCGAAGAAGTGATGCGGATTATTCAAGAGGCCAGGACTCCTGGGGAGGGATCTAAAGTTGGTCAAGGTGTGGCCGGTCCTTCAGACCCTGATGAAGATGCTGATTTGGATTCTGAAGTCGATAATAGTGGTGACTTTGTAGCAGCAATATAATGCAGAGCTCTACCAAAAAACTGTTCTACTGGGATAAATTGCTCCAAGGTCTTTGAAGGCATTGCTATTGTTGGGTACAGATTGTACAGTCATAATGCTGGCTATATTATGAATCATGTTCTGTAACTTGCCACTTACTTTAAGCTGTGGCGTGTGGGAAGCTCACATATTGGTGGCTGAACATTGTTTAGGATTGAGTGCGCTGAAAAACGAAAGTTTGTTGTCCTTGACTTTCTGGTTCCAATATTTACATGTGCATACTGGATCTCTGTGGGCAACCATCTCTGTATCCCCACAAAGATCTACAGCTTTTCCATTCCCATTTAAATAATTAAGGAGGAAGAATCAAGAAATGGTCGCACAAAATTGAGTCATAATGCTGGCCATTTTATGAATCATGTTCTTTAACTTGCTACAAACTTTAATCTGTAGCGTGTGGGAAGCTCACGTTTTGGTGGCTGAGCATTGTTTTGGATTGAGTGGACTGAAAAATGAAAGTTTATGTTGTCCTCAACTTGACTAGGGGTGTGCATGGTCCGGGTTGGGCCGGTCCCGAGCTCAACCCGAGGACCGACACTGTGTCGGTCCTCAATTTTTGGGACCGTGAACCGACTCGTCAAGCTTGAACCGAGGACCGGACCAACTCTATCGGTCCGGTCCGGTCCTAGGGTCAACCAGGGACCCTAAAATGTTTCACACAAACATCGTTGGTCGAGGCGAGCGGTGGCCGTTGGGTCGAGGTCGAGGCGAGCGATGGCCGTTGGGCCAAGGTGAGCAGTGGCCGTTGGGTTGAGATGAGCAGTCGAGCGGTGGTTGCTCGTCGAGGCAAGCGGTGCCCATTGGTCGAGCAGGCGAGTGGGCGAGTGGTGGCCGTCATTAGGTGAGCTGTTGCGGGCGAGCGATGCGAGCTACGGTAAAGGGAGGATGAGCGACGGCGAACTTAGGGTGAGCCGGAGGAGGGCGAGCGTCTTCTAGATGTGGTCTTCAAGAAAAAAATTAGGGCAAGGTTGTCCTATTCCTGTTACGCAATACCCACACTCAAGCTCAAGCATAACTCAAAAGTCAAAAGCAAAAGAGCAAGACAGAGAAGAGAAGACAATCATAGTTTCGGCCCTTTTGAGTTTGGCTTTGGGTGGACTGGATTGCATTTTGCTTTTGCGTTGGGCTATGGTTGTGGTCAAAGGCCCGTGGATTACTGGATTTGGGTTTTGAATATAATAAATTAAGGGAGGTGGAAATGAAACGGGCTTATAAACAATAATTAATATTAAATATATATATTGTCGGGTTGGACCAACCCGATCTTCTAGGACCGATAACCAACCCGTACAGTACCGGGTTAGGGATTTTAGGATTAAGGATCGACCCGTTCGACTCAAAAACCCGACCAGGACCGGTCGGATTGGGCCGGTCCAGGACCGATCGACCCCTAGACTTGACTTACTGGTTCTGCCATCTTACTACATCCACATAGATCTAAAGCTTTTCCAAAATAGAGTCATAGGCAATTGAAAGTTAACTGATCCGGATGATTGAGCAGCGATATTTGACGGAGAATTTCAAAGTCTACCCAGTCAAGAGCACAAGGACAAAAGCAGAAGACTTGGGACGTAGACTCTTGGTGTTTAGATCTTTGACAATATTCACCAAGATTACACCAAGCGTGCTCATCAATCATTCACATGCGCTTTGGTGCGGAATGTCCAAGCAAGCACGAAGATGAGGAAGAGAATTGAGGACCGAATTGAAATAGAGCAGTCAGCCTTGTTGGGAGATTCTCTCACGTCCCATCGCTCCACCCACCGTTTTGACCGCCTTAATGTGCCTGTGCATTGATCTTCACGAGTTGACTTATAATTGCAACTACATAGGTTCACGGTCCTATAAATTCTGCATAGCGCAAGGGGACTTTGAAGCACACAAGGAGTTGCCAAAGTAGAGGAGTAAGGAATATGAAAGGCCTAAAAAGCGAGAGTATATGGGCATTGGTGATGGTTCTGGGTTTGGCACTGGTGGCTCTAAGCGAGGTAAGGGTGGTGCATGGGGCCCGGCTGAGCCCGACCCAGTGCAAGGAGGAGCGGCGGCTCGCCGTCAACAACTGCAAACCGATAGTGTTCGGGCAGCCCCCGCCGCCGGGGTGCTGCGAGCGCGTGAGGCTGAGCCACTACCAGTGCGTGTGCCCGATATTCACCCCCCGCGTGGCCAATCTCATCACTGTGAACAAGGCCATCAAGCTCTTCCAGAGCTGCGGGCGGAGGGTCCCTCACCATTTCAAATGCGGAAGTAAGTCCTATCTTCCTCTCCCTCTCTCTGGCGTTCTGTGCTTGGCTCATCTTCCACTGCGGCCGTTGCAAAGATCTGGCCAGAAGATGTTCTGGACACCATTTAGTTTTCCTATTTTCCTGTAAATGATGGTAGCTTTGTGTGTTTGATGTCTCCCTTTCAGGTCTATATTTCCCATGAAAGCATGATCGGACGAGCCCTTCCACGAGGGCCAAGATGATCCAAGACTCTCTATCCGTGACTTTAAAATAATGGAGAATTCCTTGTTTTAAGTTCAGGTTTGTGCACTGGCTTCATCTCTTAGGCTCAGATGGATTTACTTATTAAATAAGACGTGTCATTTTGATTTACTATTTCCAAGGTTACTACTTTATTAAATCAAATGGTGGAAGACTCAATTATAAGTTGGTTTTTGCCAAGGGGGAGCACTATCAGAATGAGAAAGTGGGATCAGTGGCAGACCCAAAAATAAAAATAAATAAAAAGAGTGGAAAATGAACAAAAAAGGTCCCACCGGGAGTCGAACCCAGGTCGCTGGATTCAAAGTCCAGAGTGCTAACCACTACACCATGGAACCCATGTTCCTGCCAATTCTGGCGCATCAAAACTAATCATTGCTTTTCCTTCTCGATCTCTGTCTCCATCACGATGACTCGGTGACCAACGATAGCGACACAGAAAGAGCCTTTGTTCTGTCGATCTTCGATCAATCGAACGACCGAACTGAGACAAGCGAGACGAAGGATGAGAGGGTTGGAGGTCCTTTGAAGAGGTTTGAATGCGAATATGCGGGTCGACGGCTAAAAACTGACCAAATTGGACACTCGAGATCTGTCACCGTCTCCGTCCACGGAGTTCCGGGCCGGAAAATCGAAGAACCTCTTCGAGGCAGGGCGGAAGAACCGCACAGCACACAAGAACGATCAATTGAAAGTGAATTAGTCCAATGACACCTCGGGATCCGTGGCGCAATGGTAGCGCGTCTGACTCCAGATCAGAAGGTTGCGTGTTCGATTCACGTCGGGTTCAATACCCCCGAAAACTGATGGCTACCATCCCTCCCAATTTTTTTTTTCTTTCATCTGCTTCTCTCTCTCCCTTTTTCTTCTCCAATGCTTCAGGATGACAGAGACCCAGTTTCTCAAAATTCTGCCTCGATCTCTCCACTTTGTTTATGGGGCAGAAGCATATATTATTCATCTCCATTTTCCGTCTTCTCAGACTGCTTCAAAAGAGCCGCATGCTGTTTGTTTGGTTGCGAGGCTTGCAGTCCTTCTGTCGTGCGTGATGGATTTTCTTACTGTGACTTGTGCTTACACATATCATCGACTGAGCTCCTCAAGACATTGTCCTTGCGATGATTCGAGGACGGTGCTTGCACGCCTCGGACTTTCGCGATGTTTATATATCCCGTTTCTTGCTCTCGGATCTTTACGGCACCAAAGGCAAGGCACTCTTTTCCGAAAAAGTACTTGTGCAGTTCGCATCATGCAATGCATATTTGAACAAATTGATAATTATCTTCTTGTTACTGAGTTTAAGAGTTCTTTGATAGTAACAACTACGACATGGTTCCAGTAACGAATTTTCGCTTTCCCTTTCTACTTTCCGTACTGACTAACCACGGCCCTCGAGCTGTAGGCTTGACCAGCCGCAACTTCTCTTCATGATCCCTCGACCTGTTGCTACCCGGCCGGAACTGCCGTCCAGCCAAAGTTGGAGGCGATACGGGGAAAGGTTCTTTATTTCATTACATTTGGCAAGCAAGATCAAATTAAAAATCCGGGAGCACACTAGAAATCTAGGTCTCTCAACACCTGCCCATTCTCACCAATCATTTAGTCCACAGGATGATGAATACGATTTCTGCTGACCAAAGCATTAGCCTCAATTGACAGAACAAGAGCACTTGGCTTGGGGGGTTTCTTTTTTTCTTTGGTGGAAAGGGCATTGAGTTGGGGTCAACCATCAGTACTCGATCGACATTGCAGGGAACGCTTGACCCACCACTAAATATGTAATAATCATTAGAAAGTTCATCTAGTCACCGCCGCCTGTCATTTTCTTGTAACTGAGTGGATAGAATCTGAGACTACACACTGTTTGAACAGGACTAGCCTCCAACTGGATATCTAGTTGAGAGAAGAAAAGGACTAACCTCTCCACTGTCCTCTCCTCTTTGGTCTGCTTAAAGTCACGGCAGGACTTTCAGCCCCAAAGCTATACATCCGATTCTGACTCCTAGATCAAATTGAGGTTAGAGGCAGACAGCCTGCTCTAGCTAAGGATCAAGGGACTTTGAAAGAATAACATTCTTGGAGGTTGATGTCGAAAAGAAGTTGCTTTGGGTACTGATTTTATAAAAAAATCTGTCTCTCGTGCAGTGTAAAGTTTGCAATAGCCTTACTAAATTGTTTTCCCTTAAAAGGGGCGAATCAAAATAACTTCATGGTTGTGATGTAAGAAAGGTAGTGTCCCAGTTTTTTTTCTTATATATACTTTAAAAGTGCGATATACATATTAAAGCCGAGTGAAACAAACCATTCATTGTGGAAATGCTAACTAGGTTCCCTTGAAAAAGGAGATTAAATATGCTTTTGCTATTACAACTATAGGAATTGTTCTACTATTCTGCTTTTTGTCTTTTTAAGTTCATGCTGGCAGATTTTTTAAAAATGTAAGCGCAAAACTATTGTTTAAAAAAAAATCAGTAACGTGCCTAGTAACTTGTTGATAACTCAATGAATTCATAGAGTTTTTAGTAATCATAATATCATATTGACAATTTGCAACCAACCAACTTTTCTTATGTTTTGTCAATTTTATTTGCCTTTCTTAGCCACACATGAGATTTACTGACTTTTATATGAATTAATCGATCTCTATCTAGGCGACTAGCCAACTTTTTATAATTAAGGACCGACTAATTCTGATTTCCCAACATTTTTCTCGTTCTTTTAATCAATCAACTTTTACTTAACCTTCTTAAAGCACCTTAAACTTATAAACTATTGTATAAATTCAGCAATTTTTATTTGTCTGTGTGACTTACCGGCTAAAGTTGGTGACGATCGGTAAATTACACTCATTCAAGTTGGTAATCTCCAAAATAAAACGAGCTTGACAAAAGTCAATCGTGAGCGAAAGTAATCTGAGCTTGACAGAAGTGCCCGAACTTTTTATGGCTATTGTTTTCCGTTCCATTTCACTCCACCGATGACGTTGGCACTTGTACAAAGGATTTTCTGGTTGAAATTGCTCTTCATGCCTCTTTACACCTCAAACCCCTCGTTTCTTTATTGTCTCCTTGACAAATGATAAATTGTCGCATGTAGTTGTCGGTATTTGGCTATTTTGCTTAATGGGAATTCGTCGTCTTTTCTTTAATGGGAACTCTACGAGATCCATGAGCAAGACTTTGGTCTCGAGAAGGACCATTGTTGAACAAGAGACCAACCCGATTTTTAATCTCGACCTCGTCATTAGGGTTAAAGCACTCGAACGCCTAGCTTATTATTATCGAGAGCAACTTGTTGTATAGACGATGAGCTTGTTGTGCTCACGGCCCCATCAGGTCCCACCTCCTTCTCCATCTCTTCAGCTTCATAAGTTGAGTGAACTCCATACAACACATAGAACAGGCTAATCACACAGGCCCATATTCCAAACCTTTGGAATGACACGGCTTTCAGCGTCGTCATCAGGAAGACGCTCAGAAAGATCGAGGCCGAGGCCGGCCAAGGCATGAGTGGTACCGACCACTGCAAGTCCCCGCCGCCACGGAAGGGGACCATGCGGTGGAAAGACATGGTGCCAGCGGCCACGAGGCTGCCAAACAGGGCTGAGCCCCACCACTTTTCGAGCTTCCAAGAGATGGAGAAGCCGAGGGAGGCGGAGGACAGGAGAAAGAGGAAGAGGAGGGTGTGGAGTGGGCGGCGGCAGCTGGCAATGACATGGCGGCGGTAGATGAGGGCGTTGGCCACCAGGTAGAACACCATGAGAGTTCCCAGGGAGATCATCTCGAAGACTATGTCTAGGTCGGTGAATAGTGCTATTGATGCTGTGCAAATGCCTACACAAGAGAAAACGAGAGGAGATTCCTATGTAATTCATTTTCAATAGTTACGAGAACAGATAGCAAAGAGATAAGCTACTTGAATACTTCGACATTATACTAAAACCTTTTCCTAGCAAATGAAAGTGCAAGTTCTTTATGTAATAAAAATCATACTACTATTTCGTGATACTCCGACAATAGAAAATCATATAAATTTGGTTTTGGCCAAGGGAAAAATCCAAACCAAAATTTGACTGTTGTCAAATGGTTCCACATTCATTTTATTGGTAATTGTAAGTATGAAAGTACATAAATATTAAACCACGTCTTCACCTAATGGTTTAAGTTTTTAGGACAGTTGGCGGTTGTCTTTCACAAAAACTTCACATAGTATCAGAGCGGGAGGTCCTGAGTTCAAATCTTACCAGGCCCATAGTCTCCCCAAAGTTCTTCCACGCTTAGTACTAGGCAAAAAAAGACCAGACTAAGCGTGAGGGGGAGTGTGAAAGTACATAAATATTAAACCACGTCTTCACCTAATGGCTTAAGCTTTTAGGATAGTTGGCGGTGGTCTTTCACAAAAACTTCACAGTAAGAATAGCCTCCCATGCCTAGCTATTCAAAAGCAACCCGAAGGAGGGGGAAAAAAAAGAACCCGTGAATGAAACAATCAATTAATTAGTTCAAGAAAAAGCGTGTACTAGATCTTGGATTCATCGAGATTTCATCCAACTCATGAGGACTTCATATATGTTCTTTGGATATATACTCAAAACATGTATTGGATTCAGGTGATTGTCACTATTCATAAAGAAGGGGATATCTTTTGTTGAAGAAAAAGGCAACAAAAAGGAAAGGCTCACTCACCCAAGAAAAGTGTGGCGTTCAATGGAGTGCCGGTGGAAGGATGAACCTTGGCCAGCCATGAAGGCACCAGATGGGACCTCGCGATGACACAAAGATAGCGAGCTTGACCAAGCATGGCCACCAGGAGCGACGCCACAATCCCCAAGCTGGCGCCTGCCCCAACTAAATTGCTCGCCCATCCCCACCCTATCTTCTCGAAGACCACTGAAAACGATGCATCCTTTGATATCTACACATGTTAATGTCAATCAATCACCGTCAACCGATGTTGAGAAAAAGGCATGTCCAAGATGATGATTAAGTAAGTGAACGGGGTTCTCCACACTAGGGCTCATTGGTTATGTGCCATGCTTTTCCTAGTTGCTTTTCAATTGAGAACATCGTTAGTGTCACGTTGATTCTAACTGGTTATGTGTCGGCAATTTGTGCTCCCGTTGTCTAAGAGAAAGTTCCAATGACATCGTAAGTGTATGCATGTGGATTTAAGTATTGATATCCTGTGTTCACAGATTGGATATTCAGAACTTGTGTATATCATGCTAACCTTATTTTATGAAAACTAATCTTTTTTAGTAAAAGGTGTACATGAGAATTCTTTGTTCTTATCATTGTTTTTGCAATATTTGTTCCTACACTTTTAAGTTTTAACTGTTTCTTCTACTCAACTTATGTAGAGTAATAACAGAGTGATTTGAGTGATTTTGTACTCTTCAAATTTTTACATTAAATGGTTTCTCCAGAAACCCTAGTCGAATTCAGACATTGGGGATGTGAATACATACATTAGAGGGACTAATTTGCAAACAATACCCAAATTCAATTAGTGTCTAGACAGCTTTATCCCCTCCTTCACTAATGCAATATGCAAAATCCAAAGACCATCCAACTTTTGGATTAATTGATATCTTTTTAGAAGACTGACCTCATTATATGGAACCATGATGCATAGGGACAATGCCATGAGGCAATAGAGCAAAGACACTATAAGCATGGAGCCAACAATCCCGATAGGGAGGCTCCTGGAAGGGTTCTGGATCTCCTCAGCCATGGTTGAGACTGAGTCATACCCAATATAGCTAAAATACACTTTGGCTGCTCCGTTGAGCACACCCTTGACCCCAAATGGTGCCAATCCTCCAGGCTTCACCAAGTTCTTGCCACTTCCATTGTAGAACCCAGCAATTATGATGAACCCAAAGAAGACCACATGGAAGATTGTCATTATAAGGTTCAGGATCGAGCTCTCCTTGGTACTGCAAATTATATCATGTACAAACAAAAGATACATGCATCAATCACTATGGCTAAATGGGTCCAATAATAGTTAATAAAAAAAATGCACCCAATAATGAGCAATGAAGCAGCTTTGTACCACATTACAATAATAAAGAAAAGAACAAACACTATCAGATGTTTACACTTGGTGATCACTTTAAAATATGCTCCATATGTCACACATAGATCGCATGAAAGTGGTCACTCTTTCCTCCAACAAGAAAAACCATGAATTCGCACATTTGTTTAAGGCGTTCTCACACACCAATGTCTTCAGAAACAAGAAAAAGCTCAATAACACACTAGTCGATGTTGCCAGAAGACCAAGAAGATCTCTAGTTATAAAGAACTTCTGTACTTAGCATGGATTGAATAGAAAGAAAAAACAAGAACCTTGATATAAAGAAAAAAGGGAGGAGAGAGAGAGAGAGAGAGAGAGAGAGAGAGAGAGAGAGAGAGAGAGAGAGAGAGAGAGAGAGAGAGAGAGAGAGAGAGGAGTCCAACCTATGGCAAAGACAAAGGGTGAGAAGAAGCACAAGAGCAACAGCTGGAAAATCCAGCATGTTGTATCCCTTCATTAGTCCGTTCACTTCAATCCTCCAACAGGTTGCATCATTTTCTCCCAAAGTGCGACACAGATAGTCCGTGAAGCTTCTCGCAACCGCAGCATTCGACAACACATATTCCATTAATATATTCGCCCCAGCAAAATAACCCACAAACTCACCTAAGAAGATTTCAATCCAAAAAGATAAATCAAAGTGAGAAAAGATGCGAGATCTTCTATTGCATTCATAAGCATTACAGGTTTTCATAGGCTTTGCTAATGAAGAATCTTGGTTTCTGAAACACCTAAAACACGATTTTCATCCGCGCACAGTTTGTGAAAACTAAACTTTTCACAAGCGTAGAGATTCAATGAATATCGGGACATATATAAGAAATAATGTACCGAAGGTCACTCTTAGATAGCTGAAGGCACCGCCGGCAACTGGAATCTGGACTGAGAACTCAGTGTAACACAAGGAAGAAAGAAGTGCTGATACCCCAGCTATAATATATGATATGAAAACCGAAGGCCCGGCTATGGAGTGAGCCACCGGGCCGGTAGTGACAAACACACCGACACCAAGCATTCCTCCAACTCCAAGAGCTATTAGGTCATACCATTGGAGCTTCCTCTTCATGTCAGCGCCGGAACGTAGCCTCACATGGTGGAGCTCCTGCTCTGGTGTCCATGTTGCTAGCATTCTCTTCCTTAGCCTGTGAGGTGTTTGTGACAAAGAGCGAAGGTAGCGAGTGAAGGAGGACGGGGTGTTTTTGGTGGATGAAGTTTGAGTGGTAGTCATTTTAGAGGAAGAAATGTTTTAAGTGAGAGAGGCTCCTTGGCTTCCATGAGGACTTGAGGTGAAGCTGGTCCTTAAATATTCATTTTGGGAAGAGAATAGGAGTGAGGATATCATATAATTTGACATATATTCTCATCACTTTCTGGTATAAAAAGTCATGTTAGAACAGCTTATAGGTTCATTTACAAACCATGACAACATGGTAAACTAAAATAAAAATACAAAAATATCTAATTAGTTGGCGATGGATACAATATACAGATTAGAGAGTGATATAATATTTTTTTTTTTCATAATTTCTCATGTCAGAAGAGTGAAAATCCATATGAAATTTCATATATATAATAGAACATGTTTACAACAAAATGTACCCTGCCATAGCAAGATATTGAGAGGGTGGCAGTCTTTCTAACCCTATTCTCTGTTCTATGGTGGATGATTCATATGGATTGGACTCATATGTACTGACTTCATACAATAACTTAGAGAAAAGGAACTTTAGCCTATATATATTTATATTCCATTTGGCTTAATTAATAAAAGAACGAATAATAAGTAGTCCACAGAGGATGCGTGAGATGTTCAAAATGCCCTTGGCTCTGTCTTTCCTCCTGCCCCCGGCTTTTGAGAGCCCCGAGACTCCCAAAGAAATCTCTCCTGTGTCAGCATGCGAGAAAAGATTGGAAAAGGTGCAACCATTTTGAAATAAAAACCTGTAAGAGGAATCACAAAACAAGGAAGAGGCGAGGACTTTGACCTAGTCTTTGAAATTTCTTAATATGAAAAGTTTGAAAAGATGTGACAAGCATCTAACACCTTTGTTAAAGCAACCTGGGTCGCAAGAATAGTTGGACTCGATTCCTCATGATATAGGACATATATTGTCATTTTATCACAATAACGACAGTTTCAATCTTATCAAAACATCAGTCGAGAGTAGCATATTATTTTAGTTCTATGGAAAACGAATGATACGATAAAAAACATACCTTGAGCATTAGTACCATTTCCTTGGATAGAATGGAATTTTGCGGTTGAGCTGCATCGTTACAAAGCTCCATTTCCTCCCACTTTCCTTCACAATATTCAGAAACCATGAAAAGCATAATCATTCCACATTGATCAAGGCAACAAAACTCGAGAATTTTGCACTTTGGTAAATGACTAGAGCATGCGTAGTTTGACGATCTCTAGAACTCAAAATGAACTTGCTCTTTAAAAGTTTTAAGAACTTCTTCCTAATACCCTAAAAAATTCCTAAATTTAATTTTTGTCTCATAAAAAACCTTCAACTTTTGGTCCACTCTCAATTATATGGCAATTTTTTTTTGTCTCATAAAAGAACATCAACACTAGATAGGATGCAATTTTGTCATAACTTTTTTAATCCCATAGAAAACCCCAAACTTTAGGTCTTGCTCCAACTTTGCTTTATAATTTCTATAGTCTCATAAAAAATCACAAACTTTTACTTGAATAAATTGCTGACATTAATCGTCCATCCAATATTTCTTGTTGACAATAGAGAGATGAAAAATTCCTAAACAAGAGTTGTTTGAGCGTCTCGAACGTGAGCTCTCCAACTGTGAAAGCTGGAATCAAAGACTAAGTGTAAATTCACTAAGGGTGATTTTGATGAAATTTAGATGGTGAGCAAATTTGTGACTCAGATAAAAATTGGTGATATTTTATGAGACACAAAATTAAGGTAAAATTGAAATTGGACATAAAGCTGGAACTTTTTATGAGACAAAAAAAGTTTAGCATAAAATTGATGATGCACCTAAAATTGATGGTTTTTTATGAAATAAAAAAAGTGTATGATAGAATTAGGACTGAATCTAAAGTTAGAGGTTTTTTTATGAAACAAAAAGAAAAACTTTAGGGTAGAATTGAAATACGACCTAAAGTTTAAAACGAATTGCGGAATTGGGATAAAAGTTAAAGTTGGAGGTTTCTTAGGGTATTAGGCCTTAGAACTTCCTCTTGGCTAGAGTAAGAAACCATACAAAATGATTATGTTAGAGCTACTGCCTACATACTCAAAGTTTAAATGAAGCATGGAAGATTTGAGTTAGCCAATCCTTTTCCGATTTCAGTTAGCCAATCCTTTGCCGATTCCACTGAGTTCATAGCAGAAGTAATGATTTGGACAATGAATTTCTGATATGATCTCCAACGATGTCCTCAACTCGGTTGGAAAATGAGTCAGAGGATCAATTTCGTCAACGTACACACACTAATCTCAAGATATCGAATGAAGGTCATAGAAGAAATATATATTATATTATTTTATTTGGTTTCCCCATACATCCTTTTGCTTTCAAATGAAAAGTCAAGCTTCTACTATTCATAGAGACCACGAAGTGGTACTGTCGTGTATAGATTTATATTCAAGAAAATCATGATATCTCAAGGACCATGGCAAAAAGCAACAAAGAAGAAAAGTCGTGATTTAAGGATCTCCTTAGAATGCTCCAAGTAAATCTCGAATATATATCCTATTAAAAAGTTATAGTCTTTCTCTTTTATTTGCTTTCTTTATTCCTAGAAACCTAGCTTACGGCTTTTTGCTGAAATCCAGTAGTATAAAGAGCCAGTTAAGGAATACTATTACTGGGAATAATGTCTATTCCGGTGGTGCTCTTTATTTTAATATATGAATAGATTCTTTTGCCCTAGGAGGCCGGTGATACTAATGATCAGAACAAGCAATTTTTCTATTTATAAAATTTGTAGATATGCTATTCTTTCTTTTGTTCTGTAGATAAATGGAATATTTTCTGTACGATGGTCTTTCATTTCTCGTGGCATTCCATTGACGAGAGCTTGCAATTTCACCGGTAATTAACCATGCTTGGAGGGTTCTTCATTCGTAATTTAAAGCAGGTGGACACGTACTAAAGAATGGTAGAGCTGAATTGATTTTCATCCATTATGAACAAAGCATGCACATCTCTATACCCCCGGAGATGGGCCTACCTAATTAAGGGGAATTAGTGACCATATTGGGAAAAGAAAATCTTGTTAATAAAAAGAACTATGGCTTGTGTTATCTATGCCCTGAACCCTGGGACAATTCAAGCCAGTATGTTACTAAGGTTCACCTCTGGCATGAAAAGTTCGTGATTCTCTTGTTATTTTAGTTTCCTAGATTAGTAAAGTGAACTCTGTGTGCATAGAAAATCCTATCCAGAATCATATCAAGAGCTGGCATGATGCTTTTGAGTAACGTATTCTTCAGCATCCATAATTCATATGTATTTACATATGGATCATCTTCTCAGGTGTCTAGTCATAAGGATTTGGCTTGCGATCTCTTCACAGAATGTACCCTTTTTCAGTCTAGTGAAACTCATAGCCCCTTAGGGTATATACTTCAGAAGTTTCCTTTTATCCGCGCACGTGTAAGCATAAAGCAAAATTCACTCTCCCACTAGGGTTTGCTTTGAGTCGAGGTCCTCAGTTATTTTACCGTCCCACCAAGTCTCGACGTCGGGCAGCAGGAGCAACAGGTAAAGCTGGATTTGATTATTGTTTATATTGGCTGAAGCTTTTGAGAGAAAAAAAAACGTCGTTAAATTGATCCGTTTGTACTACCTATTATATGAACCGTATAAGAGATAAACTTTTTAGGACACCACTAACGCGTTTCCACCATTGACGGCAATAAAATGAATTTTCTAATGTAGTCGGTAATTTGTCATGTGTTAATAGGTATAGAAATATCGCCCATGATCTAACTTGACTCAATACTATTAATTGATTATCAACAAGTTTTCTCATTAACGCGAAAGATTTCAAATTAATTGCGATTGTCTGTGATGATTAGATCATAAGTCTATAGTGACACTCCTTGATATGGACGAATTTAATTCACGCATCTCTGTTCTTTTTAACCGGATGAGTACCAAAACATTGAATTTGAATTGATAATCATAGCCTAAGGATGAGGGCTTACATTGCCCTATCATATTGTAAAAGTGGACATCTCAACTTTTGTCAATAGAAGATGAACCATCAAATAACAAATTTATAAAAGTGGAACAAGTGGGCAAATGCACATCATCACCAACCAATAGAACTTCATCTGATGAAGCCCCCTTTTTTTTTTCTCAACCCAAGTATCTAAACAAAGTCAAAATCCACTCTTTTCTTGAGATGAAACAAACCAAATCTCAAACCCTAAGCCATTGGCAAAAAGGTTAGAAGCTAGGTAGCTATCATTTAACTTATAGGGAGGCTTCTAATATTTTCTAGGATGCTTAATCAAATCTTCTATCAACCTTTGTCTCATGATTACACCATCATCCACCCCCCTGGTCAGCAATTAATTATAGGTTCCTATAATCTCTTTATCTCATCCATATGACTTGTAAGGCGTAATCGATAATTGGAGTAAATGGGGTTGAGACTAAGTGGTCCATAATTCTTTCTTTATATCTGTTGCATCACATTATTGGACCCTCTAATAGTTTGTAGTGTTTAGGGAACATTATTTATCAACATCTCTTGGATTCTTCGATCTTTCATTTTCTTAACATCTTTTAGATTAATTTATTTATCTACAAATTACATAAATTTTCAAGATAAATACTACAACTTTTGGGATTTAATATGCGCATACAAGCGGGAAAACAATAATTTTCTTCTGTTGTTCATCAAGAATTTTAAATGCATTGCGTCGGCCTCCGACAATATTTTTTTGCATCAAATCATGCATAGATAATCCTTACTTTGTTAGTCTCTATTTTGACATCCAGTGGAGGGGTGTGCTGTCAATGATGGCCACTCGATGTTGCTTCTTTATTGTGATGGCCATGCTTGATTGAGTGTAACATAAATATCATGATGATTCCAAGTGAAACCGTGGCATCTAATGGATGTTGATCATTCAAGATAAACATTGGAGCATGGAATTAAGAATTAATGGAATCACACATTCTTTTATGGCTACAATCATGTGCTCTGATTTTCTCACGACAGCTGCCAGTTGGCTTTCTGGAAGCAACTCTGGCCAAAACTAAAATTTATAAAGGGGAAATTTTAAAAAAAGAATTTGTTCGCAAAGTTCATTGCATTCTCTATAGATAACTTTTTTCCACGTTCATTTCATATTTCTTGTTAGAGGTAAAGTAAGATTCAGCAATACATGCTTCCATTTACATAATTTAAGTCGATATTTTGGTGATGCGTAACGTCATTCCCAAGGAAAACCTAATTCAAGAGAGAGCATGAATAGCTGTAAGAAGTAGGGCCTCAAAATAATATAAAACCATGGAAGTTAAACGGTTCCTTGACGTTGTTCTCATCCATATCCAACCAAAAGCACATAAAATGAAAGCACCGGCTGACTTAGCAACACATGAGTGTTTCTTCAACTTGCGTCTGTTTTTGACCATTTTTTCCTTCCCTCTTGCCTTGCTATTGGTCAAACAAAAATGTCGGTCGGTCCATGCATATTTTAATCTTCAAATAGTCCAAAAACACTAATCAACCAATTAGGTTTGAGTTAAATAAAGCATTGCTTTTCCATGATGACCGACAAAGCCAACTCAATGTGATTGACGATGGGGTTATGTGTGTTTATCTCCATTTCGATTGGGGTTTTTAATCATATCTCACACCTTGGAGCGACCACACACATGAACATAAACACAGAAGTGGAATTTCTTTCCTTGCTTTTCGATTCAACTGGTGGTAAAGTTTGCACTCACAAGGGTAGTTGGAATTAAGCAGTGGGCGCCATTTTGTATTTTGATTTTTCTTTTTGGTGGGTCATCTAATATTTTCATTGACCTCATTGCTTACCTTTCCCTCTGGCTAGTTGCTGCCACCGTATATGTTTTGCATTAGAGAACACACTAAAGAAGTGATTTGTTTGGTTTATCAGAAGAGACAATTTCGTTGATTAAAATGGTGAAATAAGTAATAGAAGCGGAGTCATCTATAATGGAACAAAGTGTCCCTTTTCCTTTCCTTTGTTGAGTGGAGAGAGAGAGAGAGAGAGAGAGAGAGAGAGAGAGAGAGAGAGAGAGAGAGAGAGAGAGAGAGAGGAGAATTCACACCAGGTGATCTTCATTTACAAACTTGTCACGCATTACACAGATTCCTTGGATTTAGTGGGTCATTGTCTATATTTTGACTAAATCATCTGTTTAGATTCTTCATATTATGCCAAATCATGGTTTTTCCTATCTTCTTGCATCAATATAATTACACAGGAATACTTGCTAATGCGATAGATACAGAGCATCAGGTTTGATTAGTGAAACCCTTGAGTTGATCCATGATAATCATCAAGATTAGGTTTTCCAAATGCAGTCAACATAGTATCAGCATATAAGATCTTACACAATTTATTGTTTGGCAGAATCCAAACCTTTTTATAAGTGATCCAGTGATAATCTCAGAAGTTTGCTCAAAGCCTGCAAAAAAGGATGCATATCTTGATTAATGACGGCCAATCTTGTTCTTACTACTTTTCTCGATTTCCCAAATCATGAATATTCTATTCATTAGCCCTAAACGGAACCTCTTTTTAGCCGTTAGACAAGGCTTTCCTTCAAGGGAAAATGACTCATGTCTTTAGGGGCCACCCATGCTCAAACCAAACAGATTATGCATTTGCTGATTAATCATGTAGGCGACTCATCCTATGTGCCTCAATTTTTTGAGCATTGTGTAATTACAAGAATGGCAGCACTTATAGAGCATCGACCCTAGCCTCATTTTCTCATGCTATTATTATATGCAAAAGCCTAATTTTATGGTGCGAAAGGAGCAGAAAGTTAGATCGGAGAAGTCCCCATGATCACATTCCAAATGCTAAGTAAGAGGGCATTTTGTTTTTTCTTTGATGGTGACACCAACACTATGAATACCATGGGCTCGAAGTCAATTCAGTAACAAGTTGTTTATATAGATATGTATCCACGCATTCAAACTAGATTTTCTTTTCCTTTTGGAACTTATAATGACTGTATTGAGAATTCTCTCTTTGAAGGGGCTACATAATTATTTTCTTTTAATTGATGAAGCCACTTATTCAAGCACTTAAAAAGAAATTCCTCTCTAACATTGTAGATGCCAATCTTTTGTGGAATCTTGAACTCTTAGAATGCTAGTGGACTTTGTCATCAACAACAGAAGAAAATTAGAGTGTTATTTATATTCCCAACTTGTTCTTTCTTTATAAATCAACCTGCCACTCCTTCATTAAGACCAAGTGCACCAACTAAAAAAAAGAAAAGATCATAAACCAATGAATGTTGAAAGAGAAAAATGAAGGGGAGTTACAGTTGGAAGACCATTAATGTAATGCAAGCCATATGAAGAAAAGTGAAGGGCAAAATTAGTTCCATGACAAGTACAAGGCTTGCAATCACTTGGGACAAAAAGTGGAAAATTGTGAAAAAAATCCTAAACATTTACCACTTATGTCGATTCAGTCATCAACCTTTTTTTTTAAAGCCGATTTATTTCTAAACATTTTCCACATTTGCCATTTAAGTCCTTCCGGTGGATTTTGGTCAAAAAATGCCTATGTGACGACGACCAGAGCTCGCCGGCAATGATGTGGTAATGAAAGGGTGACACGTGGAGACATGTGGCGATAAATTTTTTCTTCTTTTTTTTATCTTTTCTGTTGCTCCAACCGCTTCAAAGGGCGGCAAAACCCTCGCCGATGATGGGCAAGGGCGGCAGGGGCTAGGGAGGCTACCACCGCCCTCACTTGTCGCCGGCGAGGGCTAGGCAAGGCTAGCCCTACCCAGATCTGGGCGAGGGCAATCTCGCTCGGCCCTCACCAGTGGCGGGCGAGGGTGGCAGTGGCTTCCCCAGCTCCTGCCGCCCTCGCCCGTCGCCGGCGAGGGCTTTGCCGCCTTTTGGAGTGGCCGGCGTAAAGAAAAGAGAAGAAAAAAAAACCTTATTTTGGACACGGCGTCACCGACGAGCTTCGGTGTCGCCACGTCGTCGGTGACGCCACGTAGACATTTTCTGGCCAAAATCTGTCGAAAGGCAAAGGTGGAAAAGGTTGAGAACTGAATCGACATAAGTGGTAAATGTTTATGACTTTTTTGGCAATTTTCCCAACAAAAAGAGAACTTTGAAAATACTCCTGTTGCGAGATCTTTTCCAAATCCAACTAGAAGTTTTGATGGAACAAATAAATTATCAAAGATGGTCTGCCATCAAGGAAAGGATAACCTTTCTCACTGACAAAATAAAATAGACAATTAGTTGATATTAGGACTTGCCATACGACACTATTGTTTGTGAGATCTAATAATTCACAGCTCACATGCATAGTAGCACCAACGACAAATGACTAATTCATGTGTCATTAGAACATTGTTAGGTCAAAGAAAGCTACATTTAGCGGGAAAATCGCTGATTTCTTTTTTGGTAAAAAAAATCATCACTGCAGATAGAGTTAGATCTTAATTAATCAGTAGTAAGCTGTGTTATTATGAAGGCAGCCAATTAGCAAAACATGTACATGCAACTCTCGTGTCTAAAACAATAACTTTGATCTGTATTTAGGACTTTTTGTTTCCTATTTATCGGGTCACAGATAATACTTATACTCCTTTAAAATGAGAACATTATAACTCTGAGGCAAAATCATCAGACAAAGATTATACTAAAGTTGAAAAGCAATGACAAAAGGAGAATGAAGAAAGGCGGATACTAGTAAACATCACTGTGAAACCAAGTACGACCGAAAATCAGATGACCTGATTTAAAGGAAAAACTTCCAATGAAGAAACACTCTTTCCAAGAAAAGTGAGAGCACCGTACAAAATAGATATGGTAAATTAGAGTACCAGGTGCTTGTCTTTAACATGAAAACAATAATAAGTCTGCAAGAATATTGCTTCCCAAGCATTAATATGTTTCAACAATAGTCATAGAGCTAATCAAGAGGAACCCCAATAAGAAGGGAATTTAGTTTTTCATGACCAAAGAAGAAAGCCTCCACAAGAGAGAATTTTTTCCAGGGAAATCTTAAATGTGCCACTAGTGATCACTTTACAGAAAGTTAGTGTCATTAGGAATGAAAGGAAAGAAAACTTTGCAAGAGAAAAGCAGACCAAAAAATGTTTAAGATATACATAATATTCCCATTTAGGGAGGGTTGTGTGACATGGAGGGGCATGAGGCATCATCTGACCAAAGAATGAGGGGGAAAAACTGGAGAAAAAGAGTGGTGATGGGAAAGGAGTCAGTGGTGGTGGTGGTGGTAAGTGATGCTCTCTCTCTCTCACACACACATTGTGGGGTCTCCATTTTGATTCAATTTTAAGGTGGGATTTCAAGTCTCACGTGGAAGTTTTTAAACCATAGGTTATGATAATCCATAAAATGACGTTGGATGCTAGGGTTTTGGCAACGTGGAAGTTGAGCATTGGTTATGGTGAAGATAATCTTCAGTGAAAAGAGATTCAGAAATTCCCTTGCCGCTTCACTAGAAGGTACATTAAACCACTAAGCCCTCGGTTGTGAAAGAATCTTTCCCTTAAAATCACGTGAGGACCACTGCACAAAGCCGAAATTCAAGCCCGTAGATCTCACGGAATTGTATGCTCTTAGTTTCGCACAATGCCCGAGTACTTTGCAATGCTTTCGGCAAACACGTTTTGGTTGATGCACTGTTCAGCGAACGCTTGGTAAAGAACTCTTGTAAGTTCTTAGCTTTTGTGGAGCAGCAAAAATAGAATTTCGTTTGAAGCTTGGATTTTTGAATATTATGATCCACTACATTGCATTCAGACAATCATTAGAAACCTTGTAAGTTGCTTTAAGAAAGGTGCGCATGGCAATATCGTCAGCACATGCAGACGTGCCTTGATGTCTATGTCTACACCGTGCTTACATTAGTCAGCCAGCAACAGGAGTGTGCTTTTCCCCTACGGAATCAAGTCACTGTTTAAATTCGTTATCATTGGTAAACTAGTCAGTAATATTCGCTCGGTTTGACTAGCCTTCCATTATTACATTGGCGAGATCATTCTTCAGAATCATTGATGATCTGACAATTAATTCAGAGCAACATCAAGAGATATTTCTGCAACTTCCCCACTTCATCGGATCCATAGATAGCTTGATATACTGAAGGCAATAATGTGCAAGCCAACAGTACTTGATTTGCAAATAAAGTTGCATGCCATACAATTGATTAGTGCTGTACCATCTAAATCAATTGCACTCTGATGGACTGGTCCATTGTTTCATCAATAGCACATCTCTTTAGTCTCGCACACATCACAAATTCAAGTACTGTCCGCAATGGACTGGTCCATTGCCACAATACCGACGCACCTAGAGAGGATTTCTGTTGACATCTTTGTATAAAAGATACCGACTTCTTTCTTCACCGAGCGCAGCATACCTGTCATATAGAAAAACCGAACTAGTTATTTTCTCTGAGAACTGAAGCTCGTACTAACTACAACAAGAGTCAACTAACTAATCCATGGACACTAGAAGAACAGTATTAGTTGCTCGTTCAATTCATACCACTGAGGCACAAACGGTGCCATCCAAATCACATCGCCTGCTTGAACTGGGTACCTATCAGGAATCAATCAGTTAAGATTAGTAATGCAGTTCATGAGAAAGGACAATGATAGTAAGGAAAGAAAATCCTACTATTAGGTTATTCAAATGATTTCAGTAGAAATCTCCAACCTCACAGCCAGTAATTTCAGGGTGAAAGTCTTACCAGCTATTGCCTAACCGATAAATACCCTGTCCCTCCAAAAGCAGCAAACCATGTTGATTGTAGTGGACCTCCTGCAATAAGAAATATTACAGCGTGTAGTGAGCTGTGGACCAGAATAGCTAGAACGTGCAATTAAATCTAAGAGGTTGTTCAGCAAATCCCATGCAGAAAAGTTGCTATTCAATAGAGCTAAAGTCAGCCAACAGGGTATGCCAGCAATCACTCTGACTTGAAGAGGTACCCAGTTCTATTTCACACAAATTCCATAACTGAATGTCTGTAGTGATGACCGACTTGTACATTTCGAGATCAATTTTTCTATATATATTAAGACAAGCAGACTATTACAGGAACTTCAAGACATGACCAAGCTGAAGATTTGACATGGTTTCCTTATATTTCCAAAAAAATAAAATAAATAATTCTCCAGGCTATAGAGTTGCTGGAGGATGCTAGGATATATCTTCATTAACTATCCCTATTGCTGATCGGGGTAGTTGCCCAACACTACATGGTTGAGACAACCCCTCGTCCTAGTATTGTCAAATAGAATAATTCACTTTCTTCTCACTCTTACAATTCACATTCTACATCTGTTTTCAGCATTATACTTCTGCAAATTCTTTTTTTTTTATGACTGAACAATCCACCACGGGCCCCCTATGCTAGGACGGCACCAAACGGCTGGACCCCTTTATCTCGGGGGAGACTAGCACAAGATCTCAATACCATAGCCCCCCCCCCCCCCCCCCAACTTAAAACGCTAGCAATTACAGGTTTTGAATTATCAACTTCGGCAATGAGAAAGAAGCTCTTAACCAACACAGTTACCCATCATTAGATACTTTTGCAAATTTAATCCCTCGCTATGTCCCTTTTTCCCATTAAATTTTTCTAAACTTCAAAACTTGAATCTCATATCTAGCCTAACTTCCTTTTTGATTTTTTGGTTGAAGTCAAATCTTTTTTTCTTAGTTTAAGGTATGATTTTATATTTAAGATGGGAAAACCATTATATTAACTGTAAGCTTCTCCTTTAAGTATGACTATTATTTACGTATATCTGTTATATACCATTTGTTTGCACAAGTTAGTCGCACAGCGTACATATTTTACAGCATTTTGATATTCTCCTAATCTGAAATATAATGTGAAATTGGGCACGCACTTTGTAAAAAAATTGTCTAATTCTTCCGAACTGCAATTTACTCTATCTGACAGTGGGCTTAACTTAATAAGATGTGATAAGATAAAGAATGAAGCTAAGAAATAAAATATGAATCATGTGGTTATTCTAACAGTTTGAACTTTTAGAACAAATTATCTCCCTGCTCAATTAAGTTGGTATCAGAGTTGGATTCCTCTCACTGCTCTTTCATCCATCTATGCATTATCCCATGAGCAATCAACTATTCTTTTACTCAAGGGCAGTGGGTTCACACACTTAAAGCCTCCATCATCAAATTAAACTTCATGTGGAGAGAATTTTTTTGACATGCAAATGTAAACAATTTCATCTTTTACACTTTTAGAACAAATAGTCACAATGCTGGACTTTAATGTGACGAAATCTAAAAAAAAAAAAAATGTGACGAAATCTTGTTTTGAACGAGAAAAATTTTCATTTAGTTTTACATCCCGTATATTGCATGGATCATGTTCTAATACTCAACCAAATTTAATTTCCTAAAAGAAAAGAAAAAATACCTTGACATTAAGGAATTGGCCAGGTTGAAAATCCATGATCTGTATAGAAGAATAAATTCGGGTCAGAGAAAACAAGAATTAGATCATCTCTAAGATATATAACTCATGCAAAAATGGCAAATGTTTATGACCTCTAAGTTTCAGGTGGCCAATATGGAGGGGAGCCTTAGCACTGACCTTTAATTTTTGTTAATGTGTTTGCAAGCAAAAGCCAGTTTAAAGCTGATTTGCAAAAGCTAGAGAAAGAAGCCAGGCAGCAGCTGCTCCCCCAGCTTTTGGCTTGTGCCCTTTAGCTTCTTAACAGAACAAATGTGACAATATCAGGATTACCTAAGAAAAATTTTCAACTGTAAAGTGATTTCTTTTGAGTAGCAACAGGCAAAAGAAGAAGATGGCAAATGTTCACCTAAGAATAAAAGCAACAGCTCAAGCAAAAATCCAAACATTTTAAGGGGGAAAATGACTGGTCTAAGACACCCCAACAAGGCTCTCAGCCAAGTGTGAAACAGACAAGTATGCTACACTGTAAATTTCAAAACAAAATTTTATAGAAATCATCCTCACCACTCAGCAATTGCCTTGTCAATTCACATTTTTCCTTCTGGCTATTAGATGCACTATTAAGTACTGACAGAATGATAAAACCGCAATGCCGACAAAATAGTTCAGGAAGACTATCATGGCTTACGTGAATATTGAAGTCATAAGCAACAGACGTAGGAAGAAGCTTCCTAAGTTCAAAAACCTGGTGGCACCATAAGAAATGAAGAGACATAGCATTGTTAAAGACGATAACATCCACCACAAGAATAAGAAACAAATTGTACAAGGAACTTGCTCATAAAAGTTAATCAGAAACATTGTTTTCAAGAAATTCTGGGAAAAAATAGGGGCTGGGAAGAGGTGATATTTAAATATTTTTCCTGACTAACCTCTCCTGGAGTTTCCAGAAGCGGCTGCTTGTCTGTTGAACCAACAATCACCTCAGCGACATGACTGTCCAGAGAGGAATATCTAATAGGAAAAACAATTTCTGTTAGTACTTTTTATGATCAGTAAGACAGACTTGACTATCCGCAAGATTACCATTTAACCATATGAAAGCATCAATAACTGAACTAGACCTCCTATATGGCTGAAGGTGCCATCCCTCCCTCCCTCTCTAACTAACTAACTGAAAAGAAAAAGCTCAAAGTTGATTATCTGAACAAACCTTCGTTCAATGACCACCAGAGTAGCAGGGGCATCGGAACTGACAGAATGTTCAACATTTGGAGGGACATAAGCATATGAATCAACCTAAAGACAGAAACACGTGATAAAAATGTTGAAAGACCAATATCGACAGATAGGAAAAGAGAATGTTTCTCAATGTTGGAACTATGCATAATTACTACTCACAAAAGCAGCAGCTTTAGCTACTTCTCCCACTTCAATTAAAATGTGCTTATCATGCATGCAAAATAGTTAATGTAACTAGATACTGTAAAAATAATAGGAATTTTAACATGCATAATGAACTTAGTCAATGTTCGACATTGTCGGTAGGAAGGCAAGAAGTGGTTAATTTTACCTAGATTCACAAGGTTTTGGATTCAATAATCAATAGCTATCTTCTCCCCCTATTTGGCTAACAAATTTTCTTATTTTAGAGCTTGCTATCCAGGCCATAACACAAAGGTTCTAAGAAAGGAGTGGTGCAGGAGTAACTCGATAACTTGATAACTATTCATAACTCTTATGATATCATTTTATTTTAAGGCCCTCTTATGATATCACTATCATGCAGTAAATCTAAAATAATAGTTTACATTGACACTTCCCAGTGGCTTCTTATACAGTGTGTCAGTTGGTATGTTAATATCAAAGATTCAAAGATTTAGCTTCACCTGTGCAAACTTGAGCATAAAATAAATGAGTGAGAGTTTCCATACTCCAACTCCACCAAGTGTGCAACTCAGAAAACAATTGACAATAGCTATTACCAATTCATTCTGTTCCAAATACACAATGACATACTCTCCGTCCAACAATTATGTGCTATCAGTTGAGAGATATAGGCTCAATTGTCATACCATCAGCTGTTGGTTCTTGCTGGACATATCGAGAAAGACCGTACCCTGCACCACGAACATGAACCTAAACGGAAATTGAGCTCTTGAGTTCTCATTGACCAAGAAATATTTTTTTTCCTTTCAAAGAAAAAGAGATTCCAATTCTCCAAATCTCAAGCAGAAAAGATATCTCCAGGGCAGTTATGATGAGAATAAAAATGAAAATAATAAGAACATATGGACCTTTCTATGTCACTAGGAGGAAGTCCTGATCTTGAATTTTCTGCATAGAGCATAGTGATAACACGTGAAAGAGGGAATTCAAAGTGGTACCAAATGATCATGGACGCAACACAACTTGAGTGAAATTTGAGCAATCTTAGGAGAGCTATGTACTTAACAAGAATCATTTCAACTAACATCATTACCAATACAAATGCAGCGATGCCAAGTTAGGTAATAACTTCCTAAAAGACAGCTCAAGATAGTGAAATAAAAATCATCAATCATCAAGCCGTGGTATTGAAACCAGCTGCCCAGATAGCAGACACATGATGTAGCAAACGACGACAATGAGAGGCGGCTCTGGAAACTGTCTCGGAATTGAGACAAAGGAGCTGATTCTTGATCACCATTGTTTGAGCGTCTTTTATGGTCTCCACTATCCAGGAAGCTTTCAGCAGTCTCTCAATATAAATGATAGATTGTCAAGTAACAAAACCCCCTCAAATTGATTGATTCTTGATTGCTTCAATCTTTAGGGTTTTCTTTTACTCCTTTTGTTGAGGCTTCCTTGACAGATTAGTATAAAATGCATAGAAGGTGCAGTCCATGGTAGCAATAACATTCCATACATAAATCATGAGCTTCATGTGGCTGCTGATATCAAAGAAGCAGGGCAAACCTTGCATTTTCGCTAGATACATGACAAAATGTGAACCCATTGCTGGTGTTATTAGATATGCTCCCAATGTGTTAGTCCTGAGAAAGGTATTCGAAGAACTTCAGCAACAAGACAATTCCTGCCCACATAAGCATAAGGTGGAACAATTACCAATCAGGTAGAGGGCCGAATACTTGACTTTCTGGTGTTATTAGAGCATGGTCTGTTCTGTAAATACTTCGGGTGAAACCCGGCAAATCTGCCAAGAGGGGAAAGCTCTGTCAGTGGAAACAGAAACAGGGGAAGAACATCTTTAATCATCGCCTTGGTAAACTTTTAATTTTATCATCAACAAAGAGAGCAAATGAAAGTTGAGGTTTTCTCAGAAAACCTCTTCATATTTTCTAGGACCAATTCAAGGTCCCAATCATTTGACCTTGGCCTGACAAACTGTGGCAGTTATGGGAACTCAAACAACCAAACCAGAGCTTGAGAATCTTTACTACTTGTTTCACAGGTGAAAATTCTGTGGACATTCAGTCTGATAGATATCCACCTTGAGCAGTAAAAGGAAACTAGGATTCACTTTCCAATTTAAATCGTCCAGTTTGCTGAGAGAGCCAAAAAGATTCATATTTTAAACTCAAGCATTACGTTAGTCCTTTAAGAGAAAACACATGCCGATTCAAATGTTATCCGTTTCCACGAGTCATGTAACAGTCCCAAACATCACAACCAGCCTCTACAAATCCTCCAACTCTGTTCGATTAAAAAAAATGAATTTGGTCTTGATAAATAGATTGAAAAGTATGCAGCGTGGAGATTTAAGCCACGGTACAAATAAAAAGAAGTGAAAAACCGTATTGCTTCACCTCAAGAAAATATCTCGACTTTCCAAATGGATTAACAGAAAAAAGAATAGAAGCTTAACTTGAAAGACAAATTTTTTAGAAGCATTATGAATAAGCCTTTTCAAGTTGCAAGAAAAAAGCTTACTTACAATCTGCCATTTCCAAGATTGACAAAATCTACTGAATGTACGTAGCTTCCGAACCTTGAAGGTGAGAAGGGGACAGTGTAGGATTCGTGACTTTCCAGTACAAGGGCCTCGACTCCGAGCTCGGAATTTCTTTGATGATTGAAGGCGCAGCGCAAAACCCATCTTCACTCACGGCAACTCTGAACAGACCTGAACAATTTCGACCCACAAAATAAATCTCTCTGCCCAGTAAGAAAGATCAAAACTTGAACACAGAATCGGGCTCTGTTAAGCATATGCATTTGCACAGCCCTTGGTGATTTCCCACGATTCCTCCACAAACAAACAGACAGAAAGCGGGGGAGGTCGAATAGAAAGACAGACTTTGGAGAGTACACTTACTGAGTGTGACGACGAGGATTTTCAGAGGCTGTAACGATCCTGAATAAGCAAAGGAAAGCTTCATCCTGAGCACGAACACGAGATTGGGAGTGGCAGTTGCAAAGTTTTGGACTTTCCCAGTTGCTTCGCAATTCACAGTGCTCCTTTTACCTTTTTCAGTGCCTTCTGCTTACGTCCTCGGGCTCCGCTGACAAATGGCTTCCGCCTTGGAAGCTGTCGTTTAGACCGGTGAACACCGATATTTTTATAATTATATAAATAATCATTTTGACACTATATATAATATTATCGATTACTTTTTAATTTATTTAATAAAATTTCCGAATTTCACCTCGATCCGCAATGTGATTGATAAAGTTTCAAATCATGTAATATAATTTTTAAAATTTTAGTATATATCTTATTTAATCTCTAAATTATAAAATAATCTCTAAATTTTTATTTTATTGATTATGATTCATGAATTTTTTTAGGAGCCTTATTGGACCTATAAGATTAGCAGTAGAGACCAACTCAATTCATGAACTCAAATCTACGGAAGGAGTTTAGTTTCCCTCTACTCTTTTCATGAAGAATTATTGGACTAACAAATTGATGCCAAAGTGCTTTAAAGAGAATATGGAAAATAAGGCTCATACAATCGTTTCTCCCTATACAAAGGCTTTTCACAGGCTTAAACTTTTTATCAAAAAAATTATGTGAAATCCAATATTATGATATACTAAGTCTTAATATAGCAATGTATTCAACATAACGGACAAAATCATAATTTGAGATTCTCGAAATAATTATTTGGCAATACCATAAAAATCTCTCTTTCAAAAAATTTGTAATTCTATAACAAGTTTAATTAATTTCCTAAAGGGGTATCATTTCAAATGAATTATGTTTTCAGAATTTCTTCGCCTTTCATCACCCGCAAGCATCCCATCTCTTGTTGGAGACGGTGGTATGAATGAGAGAAAGCAGCTAGAGAAGAGTTTTAACAAACATGGGTTTGCTTTTGACATTCCAGAGAGGCTATCATCCCCTAAGTTTAAACCTGGTAAAAGATAAAACGCAATTAACTTTTTCTTTGCCGGTCGTTGCATTCCAATTGACACAAAGCTTGCATATGCAGCCTGAGCAACTGCCAACTTCTAGACTGTCTTGTTTGAACCAGAGCAGCGTTACTTCCGTCTTGTTTGCAGCCTCATGAATGTCATTAATATGGCGAAATTTCTGTCTGTGATGATGAGCACATCTAGATATTGAAAGCTGTGAGGAACTGTGCTGAATAGGCAAGAAGTTTTCTTTTTCAATCTAGGCAGATCAAGCAATCTCCGGCTTCTCAATTAAAGCTTATATTGAATCATTGATGAGGAGACCGAAAGCTATCAAGAGCACAACATAGAAAACAAACTATGTATTATTCACAGACAAGACTTATGCGTTGCCCACGTTTGCATGGTGGAGAGCTTTCTCCACAGTTACTGACGGTGAGCTGAAAATTTTGGTTAAAGTTTTGGGTAGACAAATGATATGGAAATCGCACGAACGAGTTTCTGTCTCTTGTCAGGGAATGTTATACAACTTCACGGCCTAGACGAATATTTTCGTTCTGCCAACTCCGTACTCCCGCTGTCACCATTGAAGCCTCATCGTCATATGGATTCACCTCTGCTTCCGAAGTGCAGATAACATTTTTGACCAAAATGCCCATTTCTTGGGCGCCTGGGAGAAGGAGAAAATTGGAACCTTTTCTCTTGCCTCATTGAAAATCCTCTAACAGAAGATACAAGAAAGCATGATGACCTTACCTCCAGGCTTTTCATAGCTTCTTTCATTTTATGGCGCGCAGATCCCTTAGTGTTCCTTTTCCTTTTCTTCTCGTCTCTCTTCGCTTGGAGGCGTGTGAAAGATCTTAAGAACCTTGTGATCATGATTTTGTAGTTTCCAAGACAAGCCGGAGCCATCTCCGTTTTTTGTTTTCTCTGGACAGTGATGGTCTAACAAAGTTGTTGATCAGGAAGCAATGATAAGTGCAATGTACTCAGCTGTTGCTGATATGCGATTCTTCAGGAGCATTCACATAATTGCAAAGCTAACAATTGATAGGTCGATACTAAAACAATATGCATAATTATTTTTCTCTTTTGCCCATGGTAATGGTGTCTCAAACCTGTGACTTAGTCAAACCTGATGATCACAAACTGGACTCGGCCCATACAGAATGTTATTAAGCATCTTCCATAAATTTTCCCATATAACTTGAAAAACTATTGAATCGAGATAAGGACAGAATTCCTTACTTTGTCTGAAATTTGGTGGTCATTTGTAGAGATAGGTGCTGGGAGTAGGGATGTGGATTGGGTGGCAGGTCGAGCAGATTCCCGGAGGTGCTGGGAGTAATGAAGAAGCTCAGCCCTTCTATTGTATCCTATGCCAGAATAAGTACCTCTGCTCTGGATTTGTGCTTCTTCATCGGGGGGATGAAGGTGGAGGTAGTGGTGGTGGTTGTGGTGGTGGTGGTGGTGGTGGTGGTGGTGGTGGTGGTAGCAGTGATGATGAGGGCGGTGACTCGGATTTGGTGAACTGAGCTTCCTCCTTCGTGGCTTCTCCACATAAAACGAGATCAGTACTGCTTTATCTTTGCAGCATGATGCCTGAAACTGCAAACAAAAGGTTTAGAAAAAAACAGTTCATGTCATAGAAAAATTCAGAGAGAGAGAGAGAGAGAGAGAGAGAGAGAGAGAGAGAGAGAGAGAGAGATTGGTATAAACCATTTTGGTGGGCATTCTCAAGAAAGTATTATCGATCAGATCCAATGAGATAATCTTGGTATATGCAAGAACATAAGTGGGCTTATATGTTTGTCATAGAAATTGTTGATGCAATTCAGTGATTTAGGGGGATTTTGATGCACCAGAAGAGGATACAGATATACAAACCTTCAAGGCTATGACAAAATGAGGAGCCCAATAGAGAACATCACCATCTTCGATTCAACCGAAACCAATCCCTATACATGTTAAAGGAGGAGCCTCCCAATGTGCACATCCGGCCGTGCTTTGACACATAATATGCCCCCGTAAAAGGACAACGCTGTTGGGACCATCAAATGCATTAATTAACAAGCATGTCAAGAAAGTTGGCGAAAGGTTCCAAATCTATAGCATTGCCTCGCTTTCTGGCAATATGATAGACGTCGTCATGCATACACTTAGGAATCCAGCGCCCGCAACAATTTGACTGTTGACCTTTTCTGGACCAATTAAGGTCTGGAAAGTTTCGTTAAGAATTCATACACCAATGGCCACTCGGTGTACTCCAGCATATTTTCTGGAACCCAAAGGTAAGGCTGACCAAATTCATCAGCCGCTAAGATCTGATCTCCTCATAGTCCTGTCCTTTGGACAAATGGTGCTAAACTATGAAGAGAATCACCTGTCCATAAGTTGCAGTAGGCACATCGCAACTTAACGCGGATCGAACCACACCATGATCAATTGGATCTCGTGTTTTGGTACAGTTTTAAAGTTTGCCTGTAAGTTTCCGATCTTGTTGATAAAAAAAAAATGTGACTCCTACCTTGCTTGTCAGGTAAACTGAAAGGTTGGTAATAGTATCGTTAATTTGCCTGTGGCAAACTACTAATGGGACAGACGCCGTACCATTCACCAAAAGAGACCCAAAACATGTAAAATTAGTACATTCAACACTAAAAGTGGGCTTCACTACCTTGATAATTGGCATATTATTTGTAACGCTCCTCAACAAAATTTTATATTGAGTACTCGTAGACCCAGCTAATTCTCCCGATAGAAAGTTATGTATCAAGTATTGATGGAACAACCTTGAACCGAATCAAGCACTTCAATTGGATGTAGTTCAATAGTTTTAATGATTTGGAACTTTGAATACATGCTACCAACAATCCCAAACTATACACAATGTAAACACACTTACCCTTTTTTTTGTAACATCTAAAGTTCCAAATTTGTACTATTGTGACACATTTCCTCTTCTTCAAGATTTCGTAAACAAGCATCAGGAAAAACTTTCATACGTGTGATAAATAGGGCTCGAGTGACTTAACTGAAATAAAGATGACATTCTTTTGACTGAAAAATCATCCAACGATGATAGCAAAATGGAAAGAGATGTGAGCTTCCATAGGCGGTCTCTTCCGCTCTTTTGGCTCATTTTAGAATTAGAACTAACAATTTGGACATGAGGACAATTGTCCAAAAAATCCTAAACATTTACTAACTTTGCCGATTCAGTCATAAATCTATATTTTTTACCAATTCAATCCTAAATCTTTTGAAACTTTGTTATTTTAGTCCTTCCGGCAACTTTGTACCTACGTGGATGTCTAGTCACTACCAGAAATTTGACGTGGCCAGCCAGTTGGTCGATGACGATAATGTGGTCGTCGGATATCAAAACGACGTAGTTTTCGTGCGAAACCCTAGCTAAAGAAGAAGAAGGAGCAGCTCACCGGCCAATGGGCGAGGGCCGTGAAGCCCTGGTACTGTAATTATCATAATCTTCAAAAAAAAATTATCATATGTTTGACTTACGACTTCCCTCAGGACAAAATTATGGGAGGTACACAAAGCACTGGTAATGCTAAATGAGTTGACACCTGAGTCTTACAAGCCTGGGCAGAGACTAGAGGAGCTGCCAAGGACGGACTGCTTGGCCAAGCGATTATTCAATATCATTGCGAAAAAATGCGGGAAACCCGACGTCCCTTGATTTTGTATTGCGGCTTCCCAGGGAGAAGAAGTATTGAGAAATAGGAGATCTCCGTTTGATAGGAGCCTTGACGTCCTATCATATGGTCGACATATTCTCCCACCTCCCCTTCCAAGATGCCCTCTAATTGAGCCCGCTTGAAAGCTCTACTGATTCATGCAAAATCCTCCTGTTTCAGGGAAAATCATCCTGTTTCTTAGTTCTGGTGACATTAATGGCAATAAAGTTCGCCGTCATCGGTTTTTACCCATGTGGAGGTGTTGATAGGCTCAATTCCGAATGTTTTCTATACGAGTGTTTCAGTGTAATTAGGTTCTTCATCTGTTTCACCAGGGAAGATTAACCTCTAAAGGGGATCTGTTCTATGCTGGGCATTCCATGATGAAGGAAGCCCAGAGACCGTACAGAGAAGCCAAAGAGCAGGTGCAACTGTAGGAGTACGTGCATTTGGTGTCAGCTAAAGCGGTATATCTACATCTCGGGGATTCTCCGATTCTGAATACATTGTTATATGCTGCGCACGTGACCTCTTTATTTCTGAATGGTTAGCTAGTCGTGAAGTTTCGTGAGATTACGATGATTATGTATCATGTGTTTAATACAGAGTCATGGAAATAATGTATCTGGTCTTGAGCTAACGCGAGAATTGAATGTTTCATCCTGTAGAAGAATTAGCCTTTGCGCATTTTCTTGGACCTTGAAGTGCGCCATCACGAGTTTTAATGTGATTTACAAATCTCAGCCCTTGGCAGTGGACAGGAAAGAGTCTAGGAAGCAGAATTAGCTCGCGAGAAGATCATCATGATCGTCTTTAGGTTCAACGCACATCCATATGCATGGGCACTACTTGAGGCTTATCCTTCTAATGTTTCATCGCGTTGATATCCTGTTTCAACGAGATCTTAAAACAGGTTATTTGAGTGAGGAACATGTGTTTGTGCCACCTAAAAGACACAGTTTCTATTTCAAGTTACCCCACTAGCATCATATCCATTGGCTTCCTCTTCTTTTCATCAATTGGCATAATTTGCCATCCTGAAAAGCAGAATTGATGCGCCAAGGGTGACAAAAAAACAAAATAGTCGCAACGGAACTCTGTGAGTGACCATCTCTTCTGCTTCAAGAGCTATATTACATCCTGTGCGTCATCCTATACAAATTGAAAATGAAAAAGAAGACAAACCACCTACACTCATGTCAAGAGGATTCCAAGTTCAAAAGCTGAAGCTAAGAAGAGAATCCATAAACTCCATTCACAAACTTTCCTTAGTTAGCCACGCAAGTGACCTGTCACGGCTTCAGCACGATGGCATGCCTAAATACCCTAGAGACTAAAGCCTAACACCTGATAAAATGATTATCAGGGATGAAGAGCATTCGGGTATCCTGAACTACTACTAGTACTCGCCTGCTGGGAGCCAAAACTCAGTGCCGGGTGAAGGAGCTCTGCTTGAGCAAAGGAGCCATTAGATGGCACATCGACCAGAAGATCCTGATCATTACTTTCATCTATGACTGGGAAAGAATCCAACATTAGAGTGCTATTATCAGGAGGCAAGGCAAAGAGGCTTCTTGGACTGAAGCAAGAGCCATCATTGTCCAAGAGGTCTTTGTTATCACAGCTACCCTTCCAAGCTGCCCTTTTTGGACTCTTCATCATCATCTTTCCTTCTGAAAGATGCAATGCACGAGATTGTTAAATTTTTTCCAAGACCATAAGATCGTCACAAGATTCCCTATAGCATGTTCGTTTGAAATTCTTAGAGCATGAGAAAGTTCAAGTTCACCATAACAGGATGTTTTTCCAACCACGAATATGTTTAAAAGCAGTCCAATTACCAGAGATAATCCCTCCTATCTTTCAGTGAAAGAGAGGACGAAAACCTGAAAATAAAATTTAGCTAGGAAGAACAACGAGCGACTTATGCCACTAAAAACTTTTGGCATTATGTGTAAGGACAGCAAAAGTAAGATTGCATGTTATGATCATTAGGGTACTTCTTCGACTTTTAAAAGTTCTTATCTGGTTCGACTTGTTTCCATCCTAAAATCCATAACCACCGAATGATTCAGCATTTAGTGCACTGTGACCCACAGATAAGTTAATAAGAGATCGATTTCTTTCCACCATCCAATCAAAACGGACGAGAAATTACCTGAGAAGTTCTGACTTTGGATGTCACGAACTCTCTTGCCGCTCATTAAGTTTCTAGAGACAGAGGTGTGAGATCTGCCAATAGTGGACTCTCCAGAAGTATGTTTACAATCCTGCATCCAATGATTAGCTTCTAAGCAAAGGAGCAGCGGATTGTCAATGCTCATAGGTAATAAGATCCGTGCTATTCTTTTTACGTACCTGGAGCTTCTGGTGGCACTCCACCCATTTGCATTTCATCGAACTAGAAAGTGCAAGCCTTCTTAGAGTTTTATAGTCTTCAGCTTTTGCCCCCAAAAAGGAGCCATCAAAGACTCCCTCAGAGAGAAGCTTCTGGAAGGAAGATAAGTTCTCCTTGAAGATAGGATTATCAAACAAGTGCTCAATGCTGCACCAAAAATTTTTTTACTTAAAGGCACTAAATAATGTCTCAAAAATTTAAGCAGCAGTTATAAGAGTGTCAAACCTAATGATTACAATTTTATTGAGGCATTTGCATAGGGAAGCATACAAGCAAGAGGGTGTCATACAACGTGGTCGCTGCCTGCCTCAAAGATGGCACGACTAATCTAATCCATCTTTACCAGTCATCTCATGAGAAATACATTTTACCAAGTCCACCATTAAACCATGTGAAAAATGAGTGACAAGAAGAACAACCTGTCAGGAAGTTGGCTGGTATCAACAGAGGGTAGGTACTTTAGAAGTCGCTGTTGCTCATCATCATTCAAGTGTCTTGCGAACTCCTCAAAGTTTAGCACTTCCTACACAAATTTTAAGGGAAAATGAGAGAGAGGCTATTACCATATTGAGCAGACCAATGCTGGACAGGGGGGAAAAACAAATGTCTGGGAATCAGGAACAACTCGAGCTATGAGTAAATCTTGTAGATCATGTATGGAGTTGACATGAATCATTGAATCAAAAAGCATTTAGAGTAAGAAAAGAATTTGGTCATATCCATGAAGTTCCCCAATAATATTAAATTTTCATCCTCTAAGTTGCTCAATTTGCATATATAAAATACATGAGTAAATGCACCAATTTGGAATGCATCTGAATCATGTGACAACCAAAACATATCCTAACAAATGAACAACCAAAGGTCAACAAGAAGTAGAACTTGAACTTAGGATGCTCATCACTATCATCACAATAGGTGCTCAAGCAATATCAAGTTGTTCAAGCCTAACTTCTATGGAAAGATTAAAGGATGTAAGTCAACTTACTTTCAAATCTATGTAACTTAGTGGTGAGTTGTGATTTCCTAGACCCTGCAGTTTCTCATGCTGAGATATATCCCTGCAAGTACCAATAAGTGAGATATTAGAGAAGGGCCATATTGACCATCTATCTTGCACTAGGAGAGCAAAGCTCTACTTCACCAATAGATTCAAGCCATCTTTTACCAAAATGCACAATCTTCATCAAAAGGAAGCACTGATCACAAAATGGTTCCATTTGAACATGCCATTGAACTACACTTTGGCCTCTCTCTAAACAGGGATGCCTGTAGCCTCAATATTCAGATCTTTAATTGAGATATCATGTAATTGTTATTTATCAATATTCAGTGCAATTTCACTGCTACCAAGAAGAGTTACCTTCTTAGATGTTCTACTCTCACTCCTTGTCCACTAGAGCTTTTGCTCTTCTGCATTGCAGGTTTTGCACTTGGAAAACTCACCATTCTTGCATTGTTATATAGAGGGATAGACACAGGACGAGAATAGGCCTCGCTTGTCTTGTAATGATTGCGATCAACTGACAGAGAGCTTGCTTCAGATTCCTCGTCTCGAGCTATTGCGCGTGGATGTCTGATGAGAACAGTTCCATGTCCTATTTCAACAGAGCCCATCGGCATTTCACTCTCTAAAAGCAAATCCTCTTCTGAGGAACCAGATAAGCATGAAGACTGTTGTTCATGTAATATAGTGTACAAGTCTCTCGTAAGTTTCTCAACTGGAGAAGGTTTCGGACGTTTAACGCACGTCCTCTTCCGGGAAGGCACCATTGAGTCCCACACAACCGATTGAGCTGGACCTGTCAAAGCGACAAAGGGAGGGGAAAGAATCAGCAACAAAGGAGCAACATTACCTAAAATTTGCAGTGGGGAGCTACCCACATACTCTCTACCAAATTGAAGGCAGTTTCCCATGAGACTTGTCACTGATATAGAGAAAACGCACTCATGACAAACCATGTAGTCAGCAAAATTGCAGTAGAGAATGCAGCCACCCTTATTGCAAAGAAAAACAATTCTGACTTGTGTAAGCTCCCAAGAAGTTTCTTAAATTATTGAAAATCAAATGTACGAACAGATTTAGGTACACTAGTATATCTGCTTTCATTTTCCCTTGTCATTGTCTATCTTGCATCTCTCCAATGTAAAAGAATATTATTTGCTATTTCTCTCTTATTATACTGGGCAACATATCTTCACTCTTCCTCCTGAGTACAGGACTATGGAAGCTCCCTTGCCAATGACTCATTTGGACCACATGCCATGACCATATAAGCCATCTTGTGCATCTCTGCTTGATTCTTCAGGAAAGTGAAGAAGAAGTTCACTCGTTTTAAAGAAAAAACATACTTCAATAAATAGGCAATTGATGTCCAACCTGTTAAATCACTAGCATCTGCACTGCCAAACTGTGCATCGGAGTTGGATATAGCTGAGCCAGAGCTGGATCTATTACTTGTATCTTCATCTATAAACTTTTGGTAGCCTTGATTGTAATCAGACATAATCCCTCCAAAAATTATATCGTCTGTGTCCTGCTTTCTCTTTGGAACTTTTACTTCCTTGTTCTTGTTTATGTTGAAGGATATGTTTTTCCCTCTGCCAATTCTATGATCCTCGTAATCGCCAGGTTCTGCCCGTGCATGCAAAGGGGTATAGTTAGCCAACGTTCCCTTTGTCCTCCATCGAGACCCACATGCATTGCACAGCACTGGCTTCTCGGGAGGGCCATTGCGCCAAAGAGGGGTGCCTGATGCAATGTTCAAGAATTAGCAACCACAAACAAAAGATATACAGATGCAAATTACAACTAAATCAACCGTAGTAGAGAACTGAGAGAAAAAACTGCTAAGAGTGGTAACTTAGATTATCATAATTCTAGTAGAATGTCATGGGCTCGATATTGGGTTAGTGAAAGCTCCGAAGAGATAAAATGCTAATTTCAAGCTTACTATGGAAAATAAATAAATAAATACAATACACATAGCATTTTGTCCACAGTACGGCAGATTGCACTTCAACATTAGTTGAGAGATTCATGTCAATTAGCATCAGAATCTTCATTTATATGTCTTGTTTAGCACCAGAAGTCAAGTAACCATGGCTGTGATATAAGTATGCAAGACAGCTGACAAGTGCAAGAGAAAGCACACACTGCATTTGATACTCCAGATGTAACAGGCAGTTTCATGTCAAACGAACTTTTTGTCATAAGTACCATCATCTATCCAATGAATTTTGTGTCAAGCACAGTGCATAATAGACCTAAAATGAATAACATAGCTCTTGAGGACTCTGCAGAAAAGGATAAGTTTGAAGGTTCAACAGTGAGAAAGCAACTCCCGAAATCTCATCAAGATCAGAAATTCAGAGTGCCAACAAGAGATATATAAGATTGAGAAGGACACATGTACTTGCATGCTTGCCATTGCTACCGAGAGCAGAAAAATGGATTGCAGACCAGGTAACATCTAAATTCAATAATAAGTTTAATATGCAAAGGAAGTACTCAAGTGCCTGAATACAGATGAAAATCATCTTCATCAAAATATTAAGGTTTGAATGATTGTTAAAATGGTAGCATGAACTGGCTCTCAATGGTCAGAGCATTTCACACAATCAAACAGCAGACTGAAAGCCAAAATCCTGCCCCATCAGTGCAGCATCAGAAGCAATTTGAACGGTATGACTTGGTGACCTTTAATTGGAGAATGTGGCTCATTATACGGAAGTTTTGCAAAGTGTCACCAAACACAGAGCAGAAGCTGTGAAACAAAGCTTCCCTTTAGCACATTTTTTCCCAATTGAGTCATTGAAGTCAGTTGACATTGTCAACTGCATAGATTCAGCAAAAATTCACAGGACTGGGGGAGCTGCAAATTAACAAGGACGATGCAACATCCCATCGCTCAACAAGACTCCAGACTCAATTTGCGGTGGTGACATTAGCAACAAGCCAGAGTCAAAAGGCACACTTCCCGGTCAGTCACAGTGCAAAGGGAAGTGCAGGATTCTAGGAATGAATGAGAAGACCCAAAGAGGCCATTCAATTTATGGGGAATTTCCAACTCAACCCAGTTAAGAATCAAAAATCCATCTCGGATTCTCAAGCAAAATACAGACGAGATACTACATACTTTAGCGGTTCGTTTTTGCAAATTTCATGTGAATTATGTTAGAATTATACATCTAATCCATGGTCAGCAAATATTTCAATATATATTGAATAAAGCAAGAACCCACCCAACCATTTCTGGAATTATAAGCACAAAACTTAAAGAACTCTTGGAAAAGCAAAAACTCACTGGTAACTCCACAATGGTAGCAAGGCCCTTGCTTGCCCATGTTCTTTGTTTTTTTTTTTTCCCCACAAGTACCAAAGAAAGGGTTGAAACAAAATCGAGAGAGAGGAAAGAAAGGTGGGAAGGCAAAATTTATTCAGAAAAGGTTAAAAAAAGTTCCAAATTTGCGAGAAAAATATATATACAAATGATGTTGTTCAAGCCTTTGATTACACAGATGCTACTGGGCACCGCAAGCGTCGCCTGCAAAAAACCCAGAAAAACTTCTGCAGAAGAGAACAAAACTCACAAGCCCAGAAGAGTTTTTATGTCTTTTAGTCCAATGAAAATCAGGAAATTAGCGAGACAAAAATCAACAAGAACTGGAGAGATTTGAGATGGGTGATTTTGCTGTGAATCTGTACAATCCAATGGAAGAGAAAAAAACCATTAGGAGGGACCTAATAAATGGCCTGAGGGAAAGGGGAAGGTTGAAACGGAGGAAGAGGAAGAGGAAGTGTTTTTCCTGTGTACATGAATGTGACCTCCTTTGTTGTGTGGCGTTGTATATGAAGCAAAAGAGAAAGAAAGAAAGAAAGAAAGAAGCGTTCAGCTTCCCTCTACTTTTTAATTTAATCT
The DNA here is from genome assembly GCA_030064385.1 of Melaleuca quinquenervia. NCBI lineage: Eukaryota > Viridiplantae > Streptophyta > Magnoliopsida > Myrtales > Myrtaceae > Melaleuca > Melaleuca quinquenervia. Next base: position 14,724,915 of record CM057721.1, on the reverse strand, counting down.
TTTCTCCTCCCTTTTTTTTGATGTCACTGAATAGATTTTAGCTCCATCAAGAAAAAAAAACCCTTTAAATAAAATGAAGATTGGTATTTAATTGAACCCGCAATGGGGGTCAGGGAAAGAAGAATATTATTGCACATATCCTGTTGACTGTAGACTTTTCCTTGCCCCCAGCTTAGATAAAAACAATTTCTTCATCAAGACACCACGAATTTTCACAAATCAAGAGGAAGATTTGAAACTTTTATCTTCTCTCCCTTTGCTATTCTTGGATTTCTTGAACGAATACTTGTTAGGGAGAGAAGGGAGGAAAGCCATGGGGCAGAGAACAACCGAAGAAAAAAGGAGGAAGAAACAAGGACAGTTCGTTTGGATTCTTCCTCAAATGCCCAATTTCCTTTTCTTATTAAGAAATTGCCTTGTCTTAGCTCTCCTACGTGTGGGTGAATGTGATGACATGATGTTGCCGAATTCAACCGGGGCGGGTCTCGAAAGGCCACCAGCCCAATGTCGCCATCCATGATCACATGTCACCCCTTTGGTCACAAGGCCCAATCAAGATGGTTCCTGGTCGTGATTCCAGAAAAAGTCAAGGGATCATGCGCTCCGTCTTGGCGAGACCCGAGATGGGAGTAGGGCAAATGAACGGTGGTGATCGACGGGGGCGGTGGTTTGGAAACCGTGACCTGAGCAGCTTAGCCTAGCTCCTAATTGAATAGCGAAAGCCAGAACACTAGTAGGCGCACCAGGGGCAAAACCCAGATGGAATTTGATCTTCTGGATCTTAGATAGGATGAAATCGGATCTCATCACAAAACACAGTGACCCATCCCTTGATCTCGGCTCTTATCTAGCGACACGTGTCCTCCTCCTCCTTGTTTTCTTTTAGCTAGGGAGGTCAACACGGGGGTAACGTTCAATTTCAACATAAGGGTTCCTTGTTTCACCAGAAGATCATTGACCCTCCACGCCCCCAAAAAAGAAAAGAGGAGAAAGGGAAAGGAAGGGAAAACAAAGAGAACCCAATTGAGAAAACCCAGCTCACAATGTTGATGAAAGCACGTTAAAGAGAGTGTTGGACGGCTACGGAACCGTCGGCCAAAAGGAAGGACGATCTCTCTGATTTTAACCCCCCAAAATCATGCCACGGAACATGGGTGGGAGTTCAATTGCTAAGCAAAACCCCCAAAAACGTACGAGATCGGACGGCTCGGATCCCTCGGTTGATCCACTGAAATCCCACCGTCCGATCCAATTACTGTCCATTGACTTTCCTCACTCGTGTAATTTGTGCACATTTCCAATTCAACGGGGGGCCAAAGATCGTGCGACCGCCGAGCCTCTGACTGGTCCTGAAACGGAGGGCGGAACCGGGAGGACTTCGAACGGTCCAGATTGGTCCGGCCATGCACCACCTTGGAGGGTCAGCAGGTCCTTGCCGTGGATATTTTTCTACAGATCTTTTTTTTTCTCTCTCTCCTTAACTTATATTATATTAGTTTCTTCAATTATAGGATATAATTCAAGAACAGTGGGGCCCCACTCGCATTCGGAATCGCTGGTCATCCATTGGACAGGTCCTTGTTGCGTCCTTTTTTTCTTTTCTTTTTCTTGGAATTTTATGTCCCTTTTTAACTTGGGAAGGAATATGCTGCGAGAATTTTCCGTAAAATCAGCTCCGTGGTTAAGTGAAGATTAGGGCATAGAGCCCGACACATTTCATGATTAACTTATCGGGATTAATAGCAAGAGAAATTACATTCTCTTTTTTTTCCTGAGCAAATTGTTCTAAGCGTAAAGTAATAAAACGGAGCATTCAAAACCTTCCATTAAATAAATTTCACCCGTAGGATCTCAATTTCGATTTTTGAAGCTAAGAGTTTTCTGTGCTTGGCTTTTCTTTTTCTAGGCCTCGATTTCCTTTTTTTGTTCCATCTCATTTGGCGTCTTCTTTCGCTCGTCGTTATTGCTTTTCTTCGCTCGCCGTAGTTAAAAATTCATGGGGACGCCCTCATTAGTCCGACCAGCAAAATGCACGGGATTTGGTTCTATAACTTCTCCAAGATTTAGCCGAAGCTCTCATCTCCTAATTTAGATATAGATCTAAGTTTGGGTATTTTTCTCTCTCCATCTATATCTAGATTTAGGAGTTTTGTTGAAGCGTTCAAATTGTGATCTCCGTATGACAATGGTCTTGAACACGCCAAATCTAGGGGCACCTATTTAATGTACCTTCTAAAGGAAAAGATCCCGACGAGTGCCGCTTGTTTTTTAATAGCGTGACTTATCTTTTCTCTTGGGATGAGAGTATACTTATAGCCGCAACCTGTACTCTTTTTATTTGAAGTTTTTTTTTTTTTTTGCAGTTCTTTTGTGATTTACTTTGTTTAAAAACTTTTTACGTTCCTTTCGTGTCTAATTAAAAATTTTCTCTGGACCAAAAAGAATTTGCAACTGCATTTTGATGATTCAACTAAAATTCTTCCAAGGTAATATGTCCATGAACATTGTGATACTTCAATTATCAAGAGTTGTAAGTAACAATTTGCTTATGCAAATAACATTGGAAATGGTTTTTGTTCGGCTTTCAACTCGCGAGTCTTATGAAGCACGCGCATCATCTAATCATCTATTTAATTTGACTAAATGCAAGATACACATGTAACATCCAACTATGAATCGACATGCTATTTTGTCATTTTGAAGTATATTTTGTATGAAAAAATTAATTTTCTGAATTAAGGGGAAAAAAAAGCTATCGATAGATCACTTATTTGCTCGATAGAAAGGAAAACGAATCTTAGGGTTCGTTCATTTCACGGAAAATGTTTTTCCTAAAAATGTTTTCCGGAAATTGTGGTGTTCGGGGGGCGGAAAATAACTCGGAATCAATGAAAAGTTTTCTTATAAAACCAAGGAAAATGTTTTCCTTTCCCAAAAAAAGGAAAACATTTTTTGAAAACCAATTAATCCTCGATGTCAATCAAATTACCAATAAATCTGTTGTCGGACCACCACCTACCGCCGTCGCCGCCGCCGTCGCCATCGTGGCCACGATCTGGCGGTAGAGGCAATGGTCCATTCGGTGGTCGGGGGCGGTGCTAGTCGGGCGTCCATGAACAAAAAAACGGAAAAAATAAATTGTGAATTTATTTTTAAGTTTCAAAAAAACCTCGAAAAATATTGTCATTTTTCAAGAAAATGACTTCCTGAAATTTTTTTTCGGAAATAATTTATTTTCCAGGAAACAAACAGAGCCTTACAACATCACCATAGTTAATCTAATTAACGATTGATCGATTTCTGAGATTTATTTTTAACCTTTTGAAATGCAATATTTCTAATGAAGCCCATAATCAATGAAAGTATTCACTATAAAATTTAATAGGCCAAATTTTCTAGACATTTCTACTATTTAATTTAATGAGATATTTGGACTATCTTTGATAACTTGACTCACATATGAGATATATTATTGGTAGCTATTTATTGGATCCTTAAAAATAAACCGCTAAAATACTAATGGATCTTAAAAGGAAAATTCCATCAATTAATAAAATCTAATTCTTCCAAACACGAAATGACAAAATAAGTTAGATTTGTTAATGTGACCCAAACAGCGAAAAATAAAATTTTGCTATTGTTCTTTTTTTATGTCAATTTAAAAGCTAAAGTTAAAATTTTAATCTTACATTTGACCATTCAAACAAAATTCTTCAAAGGTGAATGTCACAGCACCCAAAACACCAAGTGTTGGAAGTAATGAATTGGTGTTTCAAATGAAATTGTAAATGATTTTTCTTAAGAGCTATGTAATATTTAATCAAAACAATTAATGCTGATTTTAACTAGAAAAAAAATAGTGCACTTTTTACTTATTTATTATAACGGCGATAGGTAGATGGATAGACATATAGAATTAATAAAAAAAAATAATGGCACATATAATTTTTGAACTTTGACCCAATTTACAATATAATCTATTAACTTTTAATTTGTTCGATATGGTACATAAACTTTAACTCAATGTATAATATGGTTCATAAATTTTCATTTTATCCAATATGATCTTTGAATTTTTTGTACATATCTAATTTAATCTCCAAACTATACAAAAATATTCAAATTGTCTTTACACTTCAATTAGTGGAAAGATAATATCGAACATTTTTGTATAATTTATGAACTAAGTAGAAAATGCACCAAAAGTCCAAAGACCACCTTGAACAAAACGAAAATCCGAGTACCACGTGACATAATGAGTTGAAGTTTATAGACTACATTAAACAAATTAAAAATTCATGAACACATTACATTTTTAATCAAAGTTCAAGGGCCATAAGTTATGGTAACAATTGAATTGGTTAACGGTGGTTAGTTGTCGTCTTCTTTTCATATGCTTTCCTACAACTCCTCTCTGCATTTTGTAGCGGCAATAACACCGTCGCATTATTTTTATGAATCTTCGTATCTCATTATTAATGTCACTCACCTGCACCACCAAATATCTGTACAAATTAGGTGACACGTGAGAGAGAGAGAGTATGATTGATTCCCTTGGGTTAAAATTGGATTAAGTTCTTGATTGAATAAGTCAATGAATAGAAACAAAAAAACGAACATGTCTTGGAGGAAGGAACAAAAGAACCTAATCGACGATGCAACCAATGGCCATCTACGAATTACCCCTTAATATTTTCTAAGGCAATGGATAGACGCAAGGCTCCTCATCGTGTCGCATGGAGACATACTGTATTATCTTCTCGTTTAAGCATCGCCACCCAAAAAAAAATTAATACTTCTATTAGTCACTTGATTAAGATTGTTTTGTGTGTGTGTGTGTGCATATACAAATATACATAATTAGGACAGTTAAGTTAGACCTAATTAGGTCGCGAGCTATGTTTAGACTTCGTCCATTTACTCAACAATGAGTGCTTGTTTGAAGAGATCTTGCATCATGGGAGAATACATAATTGAGAGCTAAAGCATTAAGTTGAACTTGATCGAGAGATGGTCCATTTGATCTACTAAAGTCGAATCTGCACATTCATGATGAGTAGTGAGTCCACCCATCCCCCGTTGATTATCAACCTACATTTTGCTCCCTCTCTAAGTGTGTTCATCACTTCATTTTTCTTCTAGAATGGAGATGCAGTTCCGCTTGAAAATTAACAAGTCGTTGCAAGAATCGCGGTAAAAGACCCGGGTCGGTTCTTCGCTCGATGAATTTCGAACACAAGTGGCCATCGCAATAGTCTCGTCGAAGCGCCAATTAGCGACTCTTTTCCTATTTAATTTTGTGATTTACTATGTTTTTCTATTTTAATCGGATTGCGCTTGTTAGGAATAAGCACCTTTTTTTCAAGTCAAAGTTTTTCCCCATATTAAAGTGTACTTTCTACTTGGAAGAAGAGTTTATATATCATCAGAAACCATAAAGAAGAAGAAGAAGAAGAAGAAGAAGAAAAGAAATAACTGCCCTAGTGGATCCCAAGTCACAGATGATAAAAAGCAGCAACACAAAATCAACGGTAGGGATCAGTTGGTGAGATCTTTTTCTAATGCTTTGGTTTAAGCTAATCAGACAACCAAGTCCCGAAGATCAGGTGGTCGGATGCACCCGTCAATTCGAATGGTCCTATTTCTCAACATAGATGGTCTCCAACATCTTTCTCTAGGTATATAAAACATTAATTATAGTAAAAGCTATAATTTCTTATATTAATTTGGTGCTTCAAGAGTACAAAATTCCCATACACACAAGTTTGATCGTCCCAAATTCAGCATTACATATATTTTCATACTTGTCCAAAATAAAAACATTTTTCACATGATTAGCTGTATTCATTGAGAATCTCTCTCATCACCAAGGTCGAAAGTTCGAAAATTGCAATTGCTAACATCTTAAGTGGGGAATCATGGTGTTGGAGTCATGTGCTAATTTCTCCCGATGCCCTTCGGTGTCGTCAGGGCACGGGAGGGTCGTGGTAGAGTTCTCAATCATCAAAAAAAATATTTACATTGGAAAGAAATCCAATGTTAAGCCATAATAAATGTGTTCACCTTCTAAAATTTGGGGTTCAAGCCCGAACCACTTCATTCCTGTCCGGCTAGTTACTCAATGCACATCGAACGAGATATAGTCACACTTAGCTGAATTAGCCATGGATAGTTCTCCAGAAAGTCTTTCTACTTATTGAACGGCGGTTAGTACCGTCATAAAGTTTTTCAATTCAAATTCAATTAATATAGTCTTAAGTATTTTAACAATTTGTCAATTTAGTCTTAAATAATACGGCCAGTACCGACGTCGATAATTTTTGCCAAAGTTTCAGCAACCCCACTTGGCCCTCCGAGAAAGAAGAGCAGAAAGAAAAGGAAAAGAAAAAAAGTTTAGCAAACGTTATTTATGTCAACGTCAACAATGTCGCATAAAACAACCGACATCCATGTTATCGATTTTAGGAATTAATAAATTTTCAAAAAGTTTTAGACGGAATTAGCCAAATTGAAATGTTTAATACTGAATTAGCCGCCGTACAATACAACTATAACTTTTTCGATAATTTTTTCCCGAATTTGTCGTGTGTTTAAAAAGTTCCAAGCGATTCGAACAAAGAGAGAGAGCATGCTGAACCAGAAAGAAAATGACAAGTGAAGGGGTTGAAAATTAAAAGCAAAAGGGCCACCTAGAGAGATACCGAACCACTAGAAGCCACCAAGAGACCCATAGAAAAAGCTCTCTTGTTTGCATCATGGTTCATGCCTGGCCAAACCTACCAATCGAGCGTGGCCATTGATGGGGATCACCACTCTGTAATTGCCATGACAGAGAAACATTGATTAGTGTTTAATGTAATGGTGGAGATTAGATTAAATTAAACACCGACTTTGGGAACATACGGTCGTGGTTTTGTCAGCTGTGGATGACAAAAACAGGAACTATTGTTGTACTAATCATAAACTATTCAAAAGCTCCTTCCTTTTTCTTCTTTTCCTTTTTTCGACATTTGGAAGAGATTTGCTCGATTAAAGCGATAAGTATTTGCGACACATCTAGAAGTGCATGCACGAATCACTCGTTGGAGAATGCTTTGCCCTAGAACATCCCAGTTAGCACCCACTCAATAATCTTAACTTAAATTTCGAGAACGCAGTTGGCGAATTTATGTGATTTTGATTTGACGAGTAGGAAAAGAATTGTCGACGAAGAAGAGAGGAAAAAGCACAATTCCCCTTTATGAAATTTAAGAATTACGACGATGCGATTTGATTGGAAACGATAACGCACGCCCAGTAAAAATAAATATTTAAAAGGGTGAAGGGTAAGACAAGGCTACATTAATGCTAAAAAAAAGGGAAAAGACCGTCATAGATTGAACCTAAAGATCAGATTCTCTTCTCTCTTCCTTTCTTTTTTTTCCCCAACAATAGATTAGCACCCGGTTAACGTTCACAATACGTGGTATGGGTGTGCACATAGTTTAGCGCTTCTAAGATGACGTGAAGATCAAACGCCGGTACAGTGATCCGAATCAAAGTCTCGGGATCGAAAGGATGAATAGATTTAATACCCGCAACAAGTTTTTGATTCGAGCATAATGGTAACCGAAGGAAGAGGTCATAGTCATCACGCGGAAAATTTATTGGCAGCCCGGAACATGACATCTCCAAAGAAAACAAAATGGTTGAAAATTCAACTTTTTGACGTCTCTCTTCCACCTACATTTATTTCCACTCTCAGCTATAAAATAATGGGCAATAGCAAGCCCCCCCCCCCCCCCCCCCCCCAAGTCCACTTCCATTATGCTACTCTCTTGTCAAATTGAATAATAATTCATACGTATTTCGCGCAAAGTAAATCCTCCCATAATTAATTTCCCTTCTCTGGACCAGCCTGACACATTCTCAACCAGGCTAGAAAATGATCACTCGTCCCTATAAACAGAAATGCTTAGATGTTAAGCATCTGAGTGTCTTATCACGTTCCCTGGGGTGGGACCAACGCATAATATTTTAACTATCTCCTGTTTCTCTTGTAAAAGAATCGTCATCTATAGTCTCCAAAGTTGATCTTGGACTTTGGAAGATACGTCTTTTCTCTCCATATAGTCTCTCAGGCGTGGCTGGTGGAGAACTCTAGCCAAAATCTCAATCTGTTAATAGCGTGGTGGACTAATCTCCATTGCGATGTGAAATTCGCGTGAGATTTACGCTCTTTTATAGAGACTTGTATGGACGTCGGGTTATATGTGATTTTGTAATTTAGTTTAGGCAAAAAATTACACTATAGTGATCCGAAGTTTGTGCTCAAATCGAGTATATTTTGGCTTTTTAAGAAAAGTGATTTCTACCCACTTTTATTTGATTCTCCTCCATATTAAGACTGAAAGATTTATTAAGAAGAAATATTAATTAAGGTCGGCTTTCCGTACATTGATCAATGATGCTGACCATAATTTTTCCAATGCTACATTAACTCTACCCTTTTCCTGTTCCCTTGAATTAGGGTTATAGGAAAACGAGTTAAGGAAAAGAAAACCATCTATGGGCAAACGCGAGTCTCTTTTAATTCGACACTTTAAAGATTGTGGTCGACGTATAGATCGAACCAGTCCGTCTGTATAACATAGAACTTCCATCTTTGATTTGTAACGAAATGGCCAAAAATCTAGAAGCATAACATGACTTCTGAAAGTCTTTTTCTGCACAATTTTAAGTTCACTACTGTTCCCACAAAGTGCAAATATGGATCCGTAAGTTTCATAACCACCATTCACGACCCATCTTTAGGTCAAAAGGCACGTCTTTTTCTACACGCTTTCAGGTAGAGCAATAAGCTTATGTTCATCCAGGAAGGACAAGAGGGTTTTCCTCATCCCTTTGATTAAGGGTCAGTGCCGTAAAAGGACAAGACGGGTATAACTACCCATTGAGCCTAATGAGCGTTCCTGAGTCAGATACACAATAAAGATCAACGTTCTTGGTGTGAGCATATGGATGAAGATTCAAGATCTGCAGAATGGAAATCGGAGAGAAAATGGTGGGCTCTGATTAGGATAGCAATTTGATGAGAAACTTGTCCTACGGGGCCAAAAAGAACTAGTTAGGGTTACCATCTTTCTCAAAAAGAGAACTTCCTACTTTATATACTTGAACTATCAGTTGGGCATGTAGGGTTTTGGACTGTTCCTTACATGAGGGTGCTTTGTTGAAAAGAAAAGCGGCATGCCTTATGGAGGAGTTAATGATGGAAAACAGTGAGAAATTTCTGTTGGGTATGACAGCTTTTCGTTAAAGGAGAAGATAGACGGGAAAGATTCTCTATCCTTTTTTCTTCAATATGTAGTTAGCATGATAAGATCGAATCGCCAAGATTAGAACAGGCCATCCACGTTAGGTTTTGGGCACGTGTTCGTGTGATATGAGGATGGAGCCAGCCCAAGCATGTGTTACACGGATGATTAATGTGATCCTTCGGTCAACTACAATATCATCAAAAACATGAGATTGCAAATTAACCAAAAGGAAGACCAGAAAATTGCAGATTCACGACAGATGATTTGACTCTTCCTTTCGGCAAATGATTCGCGTAAGCGCCTTTGAAGAAATTCACGTAATGTTCTTTAGCATCATTCTTAAATAACAAAAGACATGACTAGTAGGAAAGAATCTATGCTCGAAGGCGAAGACAGTGCCCCTGGAAGTGTGCATACATATGATGGGTATGTGGCGATTAGAAACGACAGAGTATCGGCCTTATCTGGAGTGCTTTAACGTATCTTCCGAACAAGGCATCCTCGGATGCACAGAAGCATCATGTTTCTTCGCCATGCGCAGAACATCCTGAGTAGCATGGGATGAAAATGAGGAAATGGAGAAAATATCGGTAACTATACTATAGAAGAAATAACACCCTGAATTCAGCAGTTGCTGCCAGAATTTGGACTTAGGATGTACCCTTCGAACAATTATTACCATAAAAGCCGAACAATAGGTATACAAAGGATTGGCCAGAAGAGTGATTTTCTTTTTTTGTAATAATAACTACTGCAAGCCTAAAACCAATTGCTTGGGCTCCACAAAATTGTCTCAATCTTCGAATAGTGACTACTTTGCCAAGGATTGCTACACACCATTACCTGTTCACGTCCTCGTTTCCTCCTTTTTACTTGGAATCTGCTTTTGTTGATCTACATTAGCACATTTCACATTTGCCAAATTGTCTAACTCCTCTCTCTCAAGCAAGGCTTGTCTCTGCATAGTTTTTACCATCTCCTTCATTGTCCTCTCCTCACCCTCAAGCTGCACATTCATGATTGCCTCAGCCTGCTTGTCAATTGGCTTGAAGTACTCTTCGATGGCAGACTCCTGCATAGATCATTATGTAACCTTGAGATACACTAAGAACTGATTGGATATCACACATTTCACTAGGAAAGAAAAAGATTTACTTCATTTAATAGATAAGGCAACAAGATATAGAAATTTAAAGTACAACCTACTATCAGGTAACACTGATTTGATACGATGCCAAAAGAGGACACACAGAAGAAAAAAAAAATTGGTTGGGTGCAGAAGCAAAATTCATGTCCACAGCATGGAAGAAACCAAACCCTCCAGCCTGTCAGTGGAACATGATCCTTACATTACACATCACAAGAACCCTTTGTCCCAAGAAGTGGGAAAGTTTTATCCCCGATATAGTCGAATAGGGAAGGACTAATGTTCAATTCTAAGTAACCAACTCAATTCTGACAATCCTGGAGAGCTTTGATGTGGCATATATTAATGACCCAGACAAACAAGAAACTGCCTCTATATCGATTAAAAATTAAAACTCAGCTGTCATGATCTTAATAATCAAGTATACTCTTCCAGCAAAAAGAAGATAGAACTTACGGTTTCTTCCAGCCTTTTATTTAAATTTTGCATCTCTTCAACCATTTGCCGCACCTCAGACAAAATAACTTGCTCAGGGACCTTTCTAAGAGATGCCTTCCTTTCTTCAGCCTGCAGAGGGTAACATCTGACGAATTCAGACTAGTATAATGACAAATGGATGCATTGGCATAGAAGTTCCTGACAAGGGCCTAACAGAGAATTTTCAGTTGTGAAGAAATGTTAAAAAATGAGGTATAAAGACGACGCATTCAATGTAATTTGTGCCTGTCACAAGGTAAAATATCATTTTTGTCATACTAAAGACAATCCTCACCATCAAGACAAAATATTCAAGTTACAAGCAGTGTGGCAGGAGACAACACCAACCCCTCACCCCAAGAGAAAGCCCAAAAAGAAAAGAAGGAAAAAAAAAGAGCATGAAGAAATTCAGCAGTCCACAGGAGAAAACTAGTCGACATCCTTTGGATGCAGATAATACCCATCATCAAGATGAACAATGAAGACTCCTCTAGAAAAGAAGAGATCTCATTGACAGTCAGTAACTAAACAAAATTGATAACATCATTTGCTTGCCGAAAGTCTACCTTTAATCAATTAAAATAAAAAGTTCTCACTTTTTAAGGTTGTTTATCAGACAAATGTATTCCAGTGCAGTCCAAGGGTTTCCAAAAATTCAGCATTGTGGGGCAAGGACATATTTGGAGAATGAAGAGAAAACTAGATCACTAGCAAAGAAATAAATGTGAAATATTTTCCCAGCACTTGTTTTGGGAGGCACAACTCCAATGTGTACCTCCATTTCAGGGAGTCACCCTCAGTACAAAACAACTCCTAAAGAGGAGGTCAATAGACTTTATAAGGGTGGAGATGATACTTCTATTCAGACTTTAAAGGGACAAGAGAAAGGTAACATAACTAACTAGAAGAAGAAATGCAAAGTCTCCACGTACTACCACATATTAAGGTATATAAACTCTCGAGCCTTGAGTCAGGTGATTGACGAACCGCATTCTACCCTGGATACAGAAAAACTCAATTTAAAGGTGCAGAGGATCAATTCTAACTACCACATTGTCCCATGCATACACACAAGCACAAACTGCAGAGTCAAAAAACAGAAGTAGCTTGCACTCCCCAATTGCAATAAATATCAAGTTTGACTAACTGAGAAGAATTTGTCAGAATTCACTTTAGTACCAAGCATAGACAAAAGCTGAAACTTAAAGGATAAGTTTTAAGAGAGACCGAAGAGGAGACATATTCAGTTCAGAACAACGGTTCTTAAGTTGTAATAACACTGAAACTAGGATACAAAATCTTTTCAATATTGAAGGATAGTTCCATTGTACAGATGAATGAAAGATCCATTGGCATTACATTCAAGAATTGATCCTCATTAATGATTGGAATGGCCGGCATCTTTCTCCAATACAAGTAATAAAACCTATAAGAAGTATTTTTCAAAGTTTAAACAGATTTTCCAGAAACTAAAATCAAATAACTTCTTATGTTGAACTAGCAGCAAACAGATAATGAATAGTAAAGAAGAGGTAAAGAACCTGTTGAACGTGCTTCTCAAGCTGCAGTCTGAAAGATCTTATCCTCCGTTCTTCATATCCAGAGAGGACCCTCACATAAAATAGAGCCTTCCTTCCAAACTCCAATAGCTTATCCATACCAACTCACAATTACCACACAAAGAAACCTACATTGATGAAATCAGGTAACCATCATTATATAGGACCTACAGTATCTTGAAGCTCACATCCATTGCAAATAATTTCTATTTAGGGCCCAAATCAGCTGCTGCCCACTAGGTGACATCCATTGATTGGTGCTCCTCAACAAAGGCACGTACAACTCATCACATGATATAATTTTGCACATCAAAAGAAAAAACCTGACTTTAAACCTAAATCCTTATTTTTTTCTCCCCTCTCCTTCACTCACTCCCGTCGGCTGCCACCTCCCCGAACCAACCTCCACCACCAAAAGCCATGTTATCGCTTGCTTGCTGCCATTGTCAAACCATCACAAGGACCTGTGGCCATTATAGTTGTAAGCCGGCATCCCCTCGGCCACCCAACCCCCCCTCCCCCTCTTCCTTCTCTCTACTCTTCTGCTCATCACAGGGCCACATCCATGGCGGACAACCTCAGCTCCTCCTTGTCCGCAATGGGATTCTAGGTTGTCTGCCATGTCCGATACCACAAGGGCATCACCTAATGAGCAGCAGTGAAACTTACCCTTCCATTCACACGGATAGGCACACACATAGACAAAAATAAAATACTGAAAGGAAATATCTCCTAAGATCGGCTGAACGGTTACTGCACATAATCAAATGACAGAAGAAACTCTGGGATCTCAGCTTCTGAGAGAAAGTACATTCCCCCTAAGAATGCATGCCAGAAAAGAAGGAGTCAGCTGCTGAAGCAACTGAAATGCCCCGAACAATCAAATTGCCTTCGATTTGCTTACATTATCAAAGTCAACTCAATGAGTGACGACTGTCGATCTCTCATACAAGCAAAAAGCACCAAAAGAGCAAGTCCAATTGCTTGACTCACAAAACTCAACATTAGAGCTGAACTACGCCAGAAATCAAAATTTCATCAATCCTTTTCAAGCGCAACAACCACTCCACAACTAGATCCGTGAAAGGCAAAAGCATCGTGGAACCATCGATAAAATTCATCAGATTTAGCGCCTTATGGACAAAATTGACCAAAACTTATGGCGATTGAATTGTCTGAGAACGAAATTGCAGCAGAGAATGCGACCTGAAGCTCCCTAGCTCAATCAATTGAAGAAATATAAGCGCACAGAGGATGAAGATGATTGAGCAAACGAACCTAGGCCAGAGACGAAAGACGGCCTTTGGCTCATACAGAGAGACCGTCTTCCGGTTCACTTCGCTTCTCCGGCCGGAGCAGCTTCTCCGGTGTCGGAGACGGAGAGAGGGATGATCTAGGTAGACTCGGTCCGAGTTACTGACCGAGTCGAACGAGCTCGACTTGCGGCGCTCGGTTACTCTTGTGAGTTCTTGGAAAAAGGCCGGTTAACAGGTCCTAACTAGGGGCGTCAAACGGGTGGGTCGGGTCAAATATGGGTCGATCCATATTTGACTCATACCCGACCCGACCCATACCCGACCCGTACCCGACCCGACCCGTATTGATAAACACTTCCATATTTAACCAAGTTCAGGAAATTTTGTTTGGCGATTTTTTTTTAAAAAATGTGTTGTTAAAATAATTTTACGAAATACGAGTATTTGATACTTTTTCTAAAATTTTTAAATTTTTTTCGAAATTTTAATTATTTCTATTTTTTAAATATATTTTTTCATTTTTTCATTTTTCCTTTTCCAGTCTCCGGAGTCCGGTGAGCTCATCGCTCGCTTCTTGGCCAACGACCAACTTAGAAAGAGGAAAAAATGAGAAAGAAAGAAAGAAAGAAAAAAAGAAGGAAAAAGATGGGAAAATAAAATAATCAATTTTTTGTTTTTTAAAAATAAAATAATTAGAATAACATAATTTTCATGGTCTAAAAATGAATTATTAATAATATTTAAAATTATTTGTTAATAATACTTAAAATTAGTTAGGTAACCCGTTTATGATCGGTAAGTGACCCATTTAAGATCCACTTAGCATTTTAAACTGATCCATTTATGACTCATATTATCAAATATGAGTTAAAATATGGGTCTTTGACCCATTTTGCCACCTCTAGTCCTAACAAATGTAATTTTCGTCTCTCTAAAAATTCAAAACTAGTAGACCCATTTATTTAAATTAAATTAAAGTATCATAAAAAAACTTAAATTAATATCCCAAAGTACATTTATCTCAAAGTATTTTTCATTTCGCATAAGACATTAAACCAATGCCTTTAATCTAAATTTACCGTCCCTTGATATTTCAAACGTTATTCTGTTGAAACGCATAATTCTTCGATACACATGGTAAAGATTACCGTCAGACGGATATGACATGGATAATGACAAATATGATGTGAAAAATCTCGGTGAATCGTCGCGTGTGAATTTTAATGGAATATTAGATGGAATACGATGCAATGCTAAAACATATAAATTTTACTTCGTTGAATCTTTCATTATCCACGTCATACCTATTTTGTGATTATTGCTATTTATTGGAAACCATATATTTAAATGGGATAGTGGATGGAATGTTAACAAATGATAGATTATAATTAAGGATATGGGTTTGAGATTTTTGCCAAGATGATGACAGCCTTTTAGGGATCTTTGGTAAATAAATTTTTAGGTAAATTTTTCGTGGGTTATCAATTTAAAAAAATGTGAAATGAAAATATTTTATTTTCCTTTACTATTTTATTTTTCGTGAAAACGAATGCTGAAAAATGCGAAAATTATTTTATTGAAAATTATTTTCCGTGAAATGAATAAAACTCAAATCTCATAAAATTTTGGATGCACTCTTTAACGCAGTAATTCCGAGCTTGTTGGAAGTCGAGATTAATTATAGAATAAATCAAAAATCAATATAACGTCTCATTTTCTACGTCTTCATACGACATACATTCCAAAATCTGCACCAATTTTGTTTCGAAAGCTCCTCATGCGATAATCTTCCATAAGTATTTCTAAATCATCTAATTCCGATTCGTAAATTATTTATATTATACGAGACATCTGGATTTTTTTTTGGGTCTCAAGGATGTCGCCAACTATTGAATGGGAGAATTTGTTATCGTGCCAATCCCAGCCTCATAGCCATCCGCGGGTCGACCCGGATGTCATATCCGTTCTCTCGAATCGCCCGTTGATTGTCTCATTGATTGCAATCCCCGTCCCGATTAAAAGAAGAAATCAACGGTAGGGACCGAATTCGACTCGGGTCGGGTCGGGTCTAATTTCGGGCAAATGCCCGAACCGGTAATGCCTTCGCCTGTATTGCGCCGTGCCTCGAGGGAATGCCATCGCGGAGGATCGACGCCGCATCACCATTTTTTGCTCGCTCTGGAATTCCTTCCTCGATGAAGAAGGCTCGATCGAGAGGCCACAATGGGACGATGAAGCCGTGCAATCGCCGCCTCCAAGTCCTCACGGTGTTCGGCTATTTCTGAGGTTCTGCATTATTCGCGATCGCTCAGCTTTGATGACCGACCATTCGCTGTTTTTGTTGGAGAATGTCAGGAAATGAAGCACCTTTCCCGGTTTTGTTTGGTCGTGGTGATCTGGGTGCGGCTCATTGTCAACCTTTGATCACGTTTGCTCAAGCTTTTGGAACATTTGGCGATTCCCAATTGCATATTTTCAGGCGATAAGCTAAAACTAAAGTACGGCAATAATAGATTTCCTTAGAACAGTTGGCGGTGATTTTGTAAAATCTCACACATTACATTCCTATATGAGCCTGATCAATCCGAGGGATGCTTACGAGTTTCTCGCTTTAATTGAATGTTTGTGCATTAGCGTCCGTTGTGGTGGCTTGAGCGTGAGGTTTCCTGGGGTTTTTTTCTTTAGTTATTCTTTCGAGTGTGAACTAGAATGTGGAAAATAGGGAGCGTTGATGTTGTTGATCTCTTTAGTTTCGGTTCTATGTGGAGCAATGCGGTGGTGTTGCCGTCTGATGCATAATTTTGCTCTGGAATACGTTAAGAATGCTAAGTGTTTCGGAATATTTTTAGGTATTTTGGCACTTGGGATAGGGCTCGGAGCTAAAAGCATGCTTGACGTGGCTTTAGATTAAAAAATCCACCAGTGGAACAAATTTCTTTCTTGCTCACATGTGCTGTCTTGAATGAAATCCTGATCTCCTGATGGAATGAATGGGTGGAATGGACATGGTTTTCGAAATTGAAGGTTGTCTGTGTCCCTATCTTGACTCAGCAAGTGGAATGATTTCTTTCATACCGCAATGCACCAAATGCGTGCCCATGTTCAGATCACTATAAAGGTGGCAACATGATCTTGTTCGTTGGTGCTGCTGCAAAGTCGAGGAGAATATAGATGAAGAGTGACACTTTAGATGGGAAGGGTTTTTTCAACTCTTGTGCGAGACATTTTAGCATCTCATCTCTACAGTTGATAAGAAAAGGCTGGGAGCAATTCAGAATCCAGTCTTTGCTAGTCTACATGAATTTTGACAGATTGTCTACACTTGACCTTTTTCATTACCATGCTCTCTTCCATTACCGTGCACCTCCTACTGAAATACTACTGTTTTTTTTATCTTCTCTCTGTGAATGGTAGGGATAAGAAATGTAAATCATTCACCTTATTACTCTAAGTAATCTTCCCTCTGCCATTATATATTTTTATTTTTTGGTGGAAGCAGCAGAAGAATGATGTTAATTCTTCTTGTTCTCTAGAGAACTCATCCTATGATCCCAATTGCTGTTGCTGTGGCATGTCCTTCAGCTTGACAGAAATTTTCCCTTTAACAGTGTACTGTTTACATACAAGATATCAGCATGTAAATATATATGATAGTGGAAAGGTCGATTGCTTTATGCTGTAGAGGATTTGTAGCAGGCCTTTGCACTTTTGCTTGATCCAAACCTTCATGTTCTTGGATTAACCCGTCATGCTATTTTTCTTTTAACAAATCTAGTTTCACCAATGAATTGGCATCAATAGCAATTACTGCAACATGACCTCCAATCTTATAAACAACAGAGCAATTCTTTTACTCTGATTTGCAATTTGATGGCTTTTACTATGGGAAAGAAATTTTACGTAATATGTTAAGAGGTTGTTAAAGCACGAAGTTTGCATTAATTGCCTCAGTAGACAACACGTGATCTTGATGAGTAACGACTAAGCATCAAAGAGAAGGAGCCCTGTGCTGGTGCTTGAGATAATTGCGCCTCGTAATATGTTTGTTGAAAACAGGTTACTCTAGAAACTGATTTTGTAAAGCCTTTCGTACTCAGCCTCTAGAGTTCACAAGGAAGAGTGCCGGTGCAAATGAGCATGCTAATGAGAACGCAAAATAAATTCCTTCTGAGCAAGCTGCCCATTTTAGTGTTTAACTGCTGAAGATTTCTGACCTGAAAAGGATACAAAGTTTTCTAGCTAAGAGGAAATTTTTTGTTGTTTTAGGATGTTTCTTGTGGTCTGCTTCTTAAGTCCATTTCTGTTTGGGGACTGTAGGTTGACTGTGGGACTTGAATCTGGACAAACGCTGCCAAGTGCCAATTTGTCCAACGAATATGGACAACTCGGTGATCAAGACTTCTGAGACAACAAGTGCAGCGGGGCAATCTAGTCCAGATCCCGTACTGCAGTCCATGCATGCCATAGCTCGGCAGCAATATGAATTTGAGCAATCACTATTGAGTCAGCAGTTGTGGTCTCAGCAGCAAGCTGTTTCCATGGAAGTGAGCATCAAAGCAGTTGCTTTGCAGGCTGCCATACAGGCCAATGGGATAAGTGACATCTTGAAAGGGAGAAATGATATTTCCAAGGAGGAGGTAGTTAAGGAAATCCAGACTGATAGGTAATATAATGTCCTCTCCATCATACTATCATCTATTCACTTTAAAAGAATTGGGTTTAATTCATTTGTTTACAAAGAATTGACATTTCTCTACAGATTTAAAGGTTTAATCTTTTTAGTCACTGATGTTTAGATGAAAAAAAGGAAAGCTCATGGAGGGCTGTTCATAGTTTTCTAAGTTATCTGCCTCCTTATGCAGCATATGTTTATGCTTTAGAGCTTAACAGAGAACTAAGATCACTGAAAAAGATGATACATATGCTGATCATACTTCCATCCATAAATTAAGTATTCTCGTGTCCGCAGAATTAATGACCATAAGTCTAAATTACCTGCCTTATTGTTCAGCGTATGTTTATCATTGAGAAATTAACAAAAAAATAAGATCACCGAAAAGCATGATAGCTCTGCTGTCTATACTATCCATCCACGGTTTATATACTCTCATGTCCGTAGAATGAATGACTTGTAAAATGTTCGTTATGCATACTATTTTCGACTGATGTATTTAGAGATTGCAAACAAGCAACAAAGGAAGCCTCTATCCATTAGGCTGCATCAAATGGTAAATAGCTGTTACCTTCTCCACATTTGGCCCTATAGGAACAGGACAGCTTTTGAATCAGATGCATACACAGTAAAAAATTTGGATTTTAGACCTACCTCGTGTCTCTGAGTTTTGTAGAGATTATTGTGCTGCTGAACCCTGCCCAGGCACTAAGGTAATTTATGCTTTCTGAATTCTCTGGATTAATTATTTCTTGTAATTTTGTGAGTCCTGTAATTTAATATAACAAAATGGGATTTACTTACTTTACAATGTCACTTTACACTCTTAATTTGTGCCTATTATTTATTTACTGGCCAAAGATAATTGTTAAGCTGTAGCTTGGGGAAACCTCCTGTCAATCCATAGGGTTATTGAAGAACTCAAGTTAAGCTGGAAAACCCCATCTTGGCATTCTTCAGCATCAAACTTGACATCTGGCTCTCCCATGGGGCATAAGGATGAACTGAAGGCAGAAGATACCCATACTGCTGACGGCTCTAGCAGTGAAAGGCATCATCATAAAGACAATCCTTTGGACAATAAAGACACTCACCAAGAATTCCATGTATCTAAAGATAGGAGAAATTGCTTATCCGATTATAGAAGTCATCGGCTGCACCAGCATAGAAGAAGCAGGACCAGGAGCCAGAGCAGGGACAGGAGCGGGGTCAGAAGCAGTAGCAGGAGTAGGAGCAGATATTTGTCTGGATTGCCACCCAAGAAATACAATAAAGATAGGAGCATAAGCAGAAGCAGGACTTCAAGCAGATATAAGTCCAGATCTCCGCCCAAGAAGCGCAGCAGAGATGAATATTATTCTCATGGGCCAGAAGATCTCAAGTCTAAATCAACTTGCCATCAATGGGTAACACATCGTACATCTTCAGGTGGTCCAATCAAGTCAGGTGTTTCTCATGGTGATAATTATGTCCAAACTCATTCAGCAACCCCTTGGAATGGTTCCAGCGAGCAGGATAATGAAGATTTATTGACCAAAGACAATGATGCTTGTAAGGTGGAAGAATGATACAGGGAAAGGTCGTCTTGAGAAATGCATAAGATTGTTCTGTTCAGGTGCGCAACATTTTCAGAGTCTGGCAGTCGTATAATATTAGTCAAACCTCAGCAGGATGTGGGTAGATCATGGCTTTTGTACATTTGACATCGCTGAGTGTGCATGATTAGGATTCGGGTGCATGTTTCATCAACTTGAGAGATCCCTCTTGTCTTTCTACGTTTCCTTTCGTTTGAGCATTTTGGTTGATTCTCTAAGCAGTCTTTTCTCACAAACTGTCTGAATTATCACATTTACCTTGCATGGTCATGCTGATGAATGGTTTCAGGCGTTGACGTATATTTGCATTCCTTTAAGGTTGAAGCCAACCTTGAATCGCTATCATCTATGTGTGTGTGACTACTTGACCAAGATTCTGAGTTTTCAACCCACCAGATTACAACTCCATATATTCAGTCAAAGCCTCTTGCCACATGTAGTTTATAATTTGGCTACTAGTAATGTACAAAGTCGATAGATATATCTAGTTTACAATCCATGCATGATCAAGTACATGATCTCAAACTGTTTCCTTCTTATGCATCCTCCTTCACGCGGAATTTAGAATGATTCTCTGAAGTTCCTTCTTTTCAATGACGTGCCAATTCTTGAACTTGAAAGAAAATTGTCTTTGCTCGTGAACCTTCATGCTTACGAAGGCAAAAAGCTTGAGTCCTTATGGGTGATCATCGCTCTTAGTAAAACGAGATGAGCAGTCTGATGCTGATGAAGTTTATTAAAACTTACATCTGGGACTTTCTTGCTCTCGACTTTGAACAAAGCCGGTGCCAGTTAATCTTCAGTTACAAACTGCTCGACCATCTCACAATTTACAAAAGAATGTAAAGGAATGAGAAAAACTAAAGGTTACATCTTTGTACAACATCTAACGATGTAGACCTTTCTTGGAAAAGGTAGGAGACCATGCTGGCCTAAGGAAAAGCTTCTAGCAAGCGCTACATCATAAGCGGAAAGTCATATAACCAACTTATCTAGCTTGCGAGGTGACTTGCGCGGTCGATGATTGTTTCTTTGAATGTGAAAGCTCATACCCGCGTCTTGGTTGAACCCCAGTCTGAGTAGCTTCTGCTTTCTTAGTTCCTCATGGCATGGTGCGAAGAACTCGTGCCTCAGAGCTTCCTCTGCACTGATCCTCGCTCTTGGGTTCACTGTCAAGCATCTGTCCACAAGATCAAACAGTGATTCCGGGAGCACCTCAAGGAAGTTTGGCCTCTTTGTATTTTCTCTGCACCAGTCACGTAGATTGATTGATGCCAAGGACCTTGTGTCATAAAGATCCTGCAAGAGAAACTCCTGGTTATTTATCGAACAAGAAGCTTTCCATGATTTGTAAATAAATCAGAATGAAATTCCAGAGAACCATGGGAAATGACAATTCGCGGTCGTGTAGCTTCGCAACTTCCCATAGATCTTCACTGCCCCTCAATTTTGCTATTTCCTTAATGTTCCTGCAAGGAGTTTGGCGCGCTCAAACACAACAACAATCTTCTTGTTAACTAAGAAAATAAAGTAAAAGCACAAGTTCATACTGCTCTGGATCACCAAGAAAGGGTGAGGTTCCAATCACCAGATAGAGCAAGGTGACCCCAGCTGACCAGACATCGAGCTTGGGCCCTTGATGTGGAGATTTTAACAAAACCTGCATAGTATAATTACTGAGCTTCTGTACTCTTATAGAGAAGATTATTGGTAAGCGCGGCACTATAAAAGCAAGTCACAAACATGCGATAGTTATCCATCGTACATCATATGGGGAGAGTCAATATAATAAGGGTAATAAGGAGTTGGTTAACTGTGTCAAAATTGGAAGTGATAGCCAGGGATCTTCGCACTGCCATTTTTAGCTTCCCATAGATGAACAGGGAGTGGTAGATATAAGATTATCAGGGTATATGGACTTTTGGTTCTCTTTCAAAATGCCTCAAATTTCTCAAATAAAACAATTAGTCCCATAAAAGTGACCTATTTATTTAATGAAGGATGTCATAGGTTAATGAATCTATTCTCACCTCTGGAGCCCTATAGCCCTTGGTCCCTACACAAGGCCCTTCTTTACCATGATCACCTGAGAATCAAATGAAGATGATCAAACGATGAACGACATCAAGGTCTTATGATCAAGGTAATCTAATGGGAAATCTATTGCAAATCAAGGTCTTCTGATCAAGGTAATTTAATAGGAAATCTATTGCAAACTATCTTCACTTACCCCTCCTCAAGCCAGCACCAAAAACAGCAACACCTCTTGAATGAAGAGGCATTGGGGAGATGATACGTAGCTTTCCTTCTGATTTTCTTGTTGGAGCAGCTACTCTTTTTCTCAGAGTAGCTGGAAAGCTGGATGCTTCATGATTCGTGCGCATCTCATCATGCAAAAGGTTTATAAGCTCTTTCCGACCTTGCCGTGGTAAAGGTTCCCTCAGCCTTTTTGCGGAAGGGGTACTAGCGCTAGTCAAATCCCTGGTAGAGGTTATGCCTGAACCATCTTGACCTTGGCTCCTTATTTTATTGCGACTAGCTAAATCATTGTAAGACTTCTTCTGGTCCACAACCTTTCTTTTCAAGTTCTTGGGATCTACAGGTGACTTTGAACCATTTACCTCGTCCACCTCCAGCTTGAGCGCGCTCAAAGATTTAGTCCTTGTGGACTTCCCATTCTTAGTTGGAGTAAGAGATTTTGCATTCTGAAATGTAGGAGGGTAGAAATCTTCTGTGTGCTTGTAACCCAACTTCAATTTGTCTACAGCATAGAAGAGTATTGAGTCTCCATCATTTTTATTGTATGAAGATGTCGAAGCATGTGTATTACTTCAACACAAACATCACAAAGATGAATCAATTGGCATTTCACTGTGGCTTGAAATTTAGAAGACGGCTTTATCTTGCAGGTTTGACTTAATAAACTACAATTTTCTTGACAGAAACTAATGAATAGAGGTTGAGAAAGAGATTTGGCCATCAATCCTAAAAGTTTTTAAGAATCATATTGCAATGGTTACTGAGAACTCCTTCCCAGGTTGCGAGACTGCTGAGGTCTGCCAAACACAATCAAATTAGACAGCCTGCCAATTTCGTATTGGAGCGACCAACAAATGATGATACTTACTTTTGCCTCCATATTTCTGCTGAAGATCCTGTTACAAAAAAACTTGTGCATTACAACCCCGAATTAGAGGCAAAACAACAGAATTGCAAAGACCAAGCATTACTGACCATGGCAAGGTTAAAATCAATAAGGTAACCTTTGTTAGCCTTGGAAGAATAAAGGAAGTTTCCAGGTTTCACATCTCTATGAACAATTCCCTGTCAAATTTCGAAAAACTCTTCAAATCCACTATTCGGGGAAAACATTTCTATGGAAAGAACTTCTTTTCCATGAACTCTAACCTGCTTATGAAGACTAGCAAGTGCTCTAAACAAGCAATAGCCATACCACTGAAGCTGGAAAACATCTATTTCTTTCTTGAGCACCTGAAAATCAGTTTAAAACATCAAGAGAGAAGAAAAATCAAGAAAAAAGAAGAATATGATCCAGAAGCCCCAACTACCTCAGGTCTATCATGTTCTACATATTCCAGAATAAAGCAATCGGAATTTCCATTCTTGAAGCTGCCTTCATACTTTATTACACAGTTTTTTCCCCTAAAAGATCACATAAGTGTCAGTAATATCTTTGGAAAAGAAATGCAGCAAACTGAATCATAATTTGGAACGACCCTTACCCAAATTTTTCCAGCATCTTGAGCTCATTATGTATGTGGTGCTGATGTACTTTTGCATGAGGGCCTGGGAGCCATAAACATGTGCTGTGATATATGAATCTTCGGTAGCTAATAAATTATTAACTGATTCTCACAGATTTCAAGTCTATGCATCCATCACAATATAGATCCAGCTAAGGAAACAGTAGTAGTCTGATATTGCATCGCTTGCATGTGTGATGCAAGAATCAAGTTAAGCAACAGAGTTTCACTTACATTTAATGGCAACAGTACTTCCATCATCCTTTCTGCGTGCTCTGTAAACAGTGCCATAACCACCTGGCAATCAAGGTTTGAAGAAAGCTGTTAGAAGTCTGAGCAGTTCATAGTCAGTTCATTAGCAGATAACTCTCATTATTAGCTAAGGACAACGTCTCTGTTATGGGTAATACCTGAACCTTCCTCTTCTTCCACAATAAAAGATTCAAAATCAGGCAGTAGTTTTGCCTCAAATTGGTCCTACAATGGTGCAAGAATTTGTGAATCAACAAAACATACCCTAGAATGCAGAATGATTGATTATAAACCAGATGACTTCATGTTCATCTGGCATCGCAACACGCAAAGTTTTTTCCAGCAATATGCTGAATGACTAAAAAACTGTAGCTCACTTTAAGAGATACAGAAGTGGATGTCCCCTTCCTCTCCTGATAGCGAATGCCACTCTGACCATCCTTTGCTTGCGGCTTTAGATTGATCAATTTCTGGCCTCTTTTCACCTGTTCTTTCTCCTTCAAAGTTTCCACAGCTTTTCTATGCTGTAAAGATTTTGAGAGAGCTTGTACACTTGGAGACCCTGCATCCTTGTGATTGTCTTTCATCCAGGCAGAAGATTTTGACAAAAGATTCTGCATACCAGGAAGCTCAACTTCCAGAAAGGAAGCTTTGCTCCCAATACAAGGTCTCTTGTTGAGACAGTTTACCCCAGACTTCCTCTTAAATTCTGTTTCAGATGGTCTGTCTAACATAGTAGCATCAAATGCCATGTTAGTCTCGTCTATGTCCCTTGTAAGTCTGACAGAATTCACTGATACTTCTTTTTTACCATCTGCCATGCTTCTTTCATAGTTAGTGGGTGTTCTTGTCCCTTCAAAGGCATGATCTGTATTTTCAGCCACATTCAGTAACAGATTTTCTTGATTAACCCCTTCACAAAATGCCTGATGACAGTGTTCAATTTCAGCTGGATTTATTTTTTCAGCAGTTGTTTCTTTGCACACAGATGGATTTTCCGACACTCTATGGGAAACATTTGGCACCAGATGAGGTATATGTGGGACCACATTTCTGGGTGCCTGAATCTTTGATATACACGAAAATTCTTCAAATTTGCACGTACTATTCAGGGAATTCAACATAACTACATCTTTCTGCACCTTTTCCCTTGTAAAGGTCGGTAGTGTATCATCTTGATCTTTATGGTCAGTGTCATTGGAAAACCAGCTTAACTGTCTCGTAGTAGCATTGACAAACAGCCGAGGAGTTGCTACGAGTTTGCTTCGCATGTCTGACATGTTACTTTGCTCTATGTTTATTGTCCATACTTTGTCTTTGTTAATATGTAAATGAACCTGCATTGATAATTTATCATTAGGTTTGTACACTAAGGCGGCAACTGAAGCAATGGATCAAAGACAAATGAGCATTCGAAGTTGATGGCATATGAATACATCACATTTTTAGCAGTGCTCTGAGTTTAATTATCAGACACCATGTCAAGCTCCTAACTACATCAGATAAGATATGATGTAAATCCGGAAAAAAAAAAATAGCACTGATTCATGTCTCTTATCAATCAGAGAAACGATAATTGCCAAAATATTAATGTCTTACTAGCACACGTCTTCAGAGCAGAGCATGTGGGTTTGTGCTCTATATACTTTCACCAAGCATCACTGTTTAAGCTGGTCCGCAAGTTTCCAAAATTTGCACCTTGTCATTAGAGAATAGTGACATGGAGGCAAAGCATGCAGCCTTTAATTTGCTAACCACATCCTTCTGTGCATTGACTGAGGTGTGTGCATTATACCTTAAGCAAGCATATCAACAGATCAAGAACATCAACAAACAAGCTTCTTTTCACAACACATTTATTCAACCAAACGCATAGTCTTATGGCTTTCCTCAATTCAGTATCAAACTCTTGATAAGATCCAAATAACCTATTAATCAGTCCAGAAACTTAAAGAGATAACTATCTCTCCGCTTGAAGCAAGAAAAATCTACCTCAATGACTGCCAAACATCTATATTTCCCCTAATATTATGCAGAGCGTATACACCAACAGAATTACACATGAGAACGGTGCAAGTAAACACCAGAGCTTTGTCAACCAATGAAAGTAAGTTCTACAAACTTAATTATGAAAAGGAATACATAGCTAGATAATACGATGTTAAAATTGAACAGTTTACATTGCAAAGAACAGTTGCCAACGGTACCTTTCTACGACCATCTTGATTCTCCCCAGGCAAGCACAAAAAGGGACCGCCAGTCCTGCCTGGTATCAAAACCATCACCTCAATCAACGAACATGTACTATTACGCAAACTCCATCCTACATCAGAAGCTAAAAGCAAGACAAACCACGCGCATTACCCTTTCTGATATCTGGATAGACTTTCTCATCCACGTAACTTCCCAAACTCGTTCTCCTCTTCACCATTGGCAGGATTTCGCAATCTAGCTCGCTTCCCTTCCGCTTCCTGAAGCGCAACCTCTCGAGCAATGGCGAGCGGAAGAAGCCAACCAGATTCGAGTTCGTCAGGAGCTGAGCGAGCGAGACTAGGGCGGCGAGCGAGAGAGTGACGGAGAGGTCGTCCGTCAGATGGATCGGGGAGCTCGGGATGTCGCAGAGGCGGCGGACCAGATCGGGCGACGCGGGGAAGAGCTCGCACCTGGAGGCGAGCTCGACAGGGCTAGACGGGCGGCCGAGCGAGAGGATGAGGGACAGGAGGTGCCATGCCTTCTCGGAGTCGCGCGAGGAGGAGGAGGTCGGTGGCGTGGTAGCGAGTTGCGAACCTGTGGAGTGAGTTGACATGCCGAGTTCGGAGTGAGAGGTGGGGGAGGACAAGAGCGCAGATTTGGAGCGTGAGATCTGCGGAAATGGAGAAGGGCTTCCGGGAGGGAGGAGGGGGCGGGAAAGGCGCGCGTGTGAGGTTTGAGATTGGCACGTGCGGAGTCTCCCGCCTATTCGCGCAGCTCGAACGACCTGTCGTTTATGCGGATGATCAATGGTAGGTCCAGCTGATGAAAACGGGTTAATTTCAGAGAAAATGACATAAAAGGTATTTAAATCTTGATTTAATGTGCAATATGCTTCCTAAAGTTTTAATTTGCTCAAAATGCATCATGAGCTTTACCTTTTGCATATCGTCGTATCTAAATTTTTATTGCATATTCAATATAATTTATAAATTATATGAAGATATTCAATATTATCATTTCATTAATTTATATTAATAGAATTTATTGATTTAACTTCTTATTCAGTAAATTTGAGCAATAAGACAAAAAAATAACGTTACTTGTGAGATATCCACGTGAGATATTCAATTTAAATCAGGATATGATACTTCGTGTTATCAAATAATATGGATAATCATTTTTCCAAATTAAAGGAATTAAAAAAAAAACAAAGATCGTATCCTAATTTTAGTTGAATATTTTGCGTAAATCAAGTTAGCAAATTCTATTAACTCGAATTAATAAAAAGATAATATAAAATATGTACATAAAACTTATGGATCATATTAAATAAATTAAAATGTCAAAGACGACATTATATATTGAGCGAAAATTTAAGTACAATTTGCTTTGTTCCTCCCAAACTTAACAAGGCATGCTCAAATACGTCACGAAAGCCATTCTCCAATTCCAAATCTGGATTATTATTTTTCTGTCCTTTTTTTGGCTGTATTCAGTCGGGCTCAGTGCCAATCCCCAAGGCCTGTCAAAGTCTTCGGACATCGGTCAGCTTAACGTAGAACTCCATAATGACAAAGCTTAACGGAGACGGCAAGTTCTTTTTCTATCCATAAAGCTATCTATTTGCCTGCCCAAATCCAATCGAGGACAGCATTTTTAACTCCATATAATAACGTAGAACTTGAACGTATTCAAGTTAGAATGGAATAAGAACTTGCCCTTTCTCTGCATCCGAGCATACCTCTTCACCCATGATGTGTGACAGTTAATCTAATTCTAAAGATCCCTCAGAGACTCAGAGAAGGTGGCACATCGATGAATAAGATTTGCAAACGACCATTCCGATTAATACACTCTGCAAATTTCGAGAGTGAACATGTAACAAGGAAAAGTCAAGGTAAATTTATCAGAGAAGGTGGCACTTTGCAAACGACCATTCCGATTAATACACTCTGCAAGTTTCGAGAGTGAACATGTAACAAGGAAAAGTCGAGGTAAATGTGACTCGACCTAATATTTATTCATTAACTCCGCTCACACGCCGTTCGACAGGCTCAAAGGATGATCATTCAATGGGTGCAAACCTAAACTAATGCCAGATATGTCTCCAGGACACGGCTGACAAAGGAGCCTGTAAGACACGAATGTGTGATGCTTGAATGTACAAAGCGGAAAGCAGAGGGAAAAACATGGGGGAAAACTTGCTTCCAGACCGAGCTGGCGAAATTTTACAAAGGACATGGATACTTTCTTTCCTGGGAAGTTATTCTGCCGACGGTGAAGACAGCGATAGGTTTAAAAGGAATCCCACCATGATTCCAATGAGAGCTACGAGAAGCGCGAATTTGAGGGAGAAGCCTGGGTCACTTTTCCGATGCCTTCGTCTCCTCAGAATATCCTGAAGTACAAGAAGAAAAGAGCAAATTTTATGATGAGGGCAGGACCTATAGTCAAGGCAACTGCAAAAATGAAGAGCCAAATCTTCTTTGTAGCTTGTTTTGGACAACAGAGTTCCATATCCTGTCATTTGATGGAAAGTCCTAAGAACAAAAGCTAGAATGACACACTTCCATAGAATAGGTGAGAAACACATGCAGGTAATATCATCTTTGCACCTGCAGATTCCCTGATTTAGAGCTAAAAACAAGAGCCACAAGAGAAATTCATTTGGAGACTTCAAATTATCATTGTGTTAACTCGTGCAGAAGATGTTCAACAAATAATTTTTACTAAGTTACAAGAAGAAGAGACGGGTTAGACAAGTTAAAGTGATTTCTAATTTCAAAAACTTCACAACACTGATTAGTATCCCATCATCACACCCTCTGCTTTTTTCTTTAGGTACCTCAGGTCCTCAACATCGCTAGTATGTACCTAATTACACATTCATACATGGAAGGAGTAAGTCAAGTATGCACTGTAACATGGATGGGTCAGCTTATCTAGTTAAACAAAAAGTTTGAAACCTTAGATGTTTGCACCTCTCGCATAGCCAAAATGATCATTATCATCTATTCAACTGTTTAAACATGTTGCATGGGATTAACCAATTCTTTTTTTTTCACTAAAAGTATCAGTCTAGCAGATGACACCAAAGAGAGAAGGTATTTACCAACTCCTGCCGTAGGAGCAGTGTTTGCCGAGCAGCTGCATCTCTCTCATCCTTCAGTTGTTGCACAGACTGATTCTAGGATAATGACATAGCAGAGAATAAGCATAAAATTGCAATAAAATAATTCGTTGTAAAGTATGTCAATATGTCGGAATGCATATTTCCTACTTCTTGAAGTAACCTTTGTGGAATCACAGTTATGGTGGCCAGAAACGAGTATATTTGTCACACACAGTAAACAAGAAACACAAGTAAAAAGACTGGTCTTTTTCATCTTTCCCTGCTCCTTCTTTCCTTCTGTTTTCTCATACGATACATATTAGCAAAGGCTTGAATTGGCAATTCTAGTTGTTGTTTTGCGTGGGAATAAACTGTGAACCATTGCAAACAGTTTGCCAATCTCAAAAGTCAACCTCACCTATAATTATTCTGCTTTGCAAACGCATGCAATAATCTAAGCGTCTCTCTGCAAATCTACCTTATAGACCAAAAAATGGCAAATATACACATATATAGGTGCATAAAGAAGAAATCAGGAGATACTGCATCCAGTGGGTCACCAATTCTTCCTCTCCCCTAATACCTTCCTCCCCTATTAATTAGTTTTCTTTGTTCTCAAGTCTGTTGCATCATGGATGCAATCTCCATGCTCACCAAAGTTGAGGGGAGGATAAAAAGATCAAGCAATCTACCAAATTCCAGGGAAAAAAAGAGAGAAACTACATATATCAATCCAAAAGACTCACAGTGGAGTCATCAAAACTTTGTCTGGAGCTCTTCAGCGTATTGTCTTCCAAATTTTCTTGACCTGTGTTCGGAGAAATATATACAACTCTCAGCTTGCATTCCTCTACTGTTTTTCCTCCATCCTTGTTGAACTGGACAACACACCATAGCATGTTTGTGTAAGAACAGAGCCTGATTGTACTAGAAATAGAATGAAATTATAGTCCAACAGTTAGTAATACAGGAACAGTCCTTTGTAAATGATATTCTTACAGTATCTGGAGACAGGTCATCAACATCTGAGTTTGGCGGTACTATTGTACTCTGCAGAAGAAATTTGTCTTTGCATTGCATGTCGGGGGGATGGTCCTGTTGAGCTTGGAGAGTGACTTCAGACCAAGCAAGGAACAAAAAAAAGAAAAAGCAATGCAAATTAGGCAAGCAAAGTGGAAAAATACAGGTATTCCGTATCTGTTGTCCAAAGCACTTAGGCATATGAAAGTAAAACCGATAAAATCAAAGCGTATCCCAAGAATAAAAAAGAAGAAGAAGACGAAGCAGACTACCTCTTATGAAGCACGCATCCCAAGGCTGTATAACATTGGTGTTGGGTCTTACAAAATACTTCTTAGGAGAAGTTGTTTTAACCTGGCATATCAAAGGGAAAGAACTAACGTGAGCAAGAAAATGTCTAGACAGCATAAATCTGAACATGTTTCAACATGATATGTAGTACCTTAAAAGCGACATGGTGTTCTGTGTTGTTTACAACTTTAAGATCACAGTAGCTTTGCTTCTCCAGCTCAACTGAATAGAAAAATCAATTGATCAGACCACTAAGGCCTAAATTCCAGCTTATGCCAAGAGCTTAATTAATTTCAAAACACTTGCGAAAACAGAGAAGAAGTCCACGATGTCGATGATTCAACCATGTTTATACAGAATAACACAAGCACATTAGAAATGACCAGTGACAGCCGATATCCCCCTTTTCCTTTTACAAAAACCAGAACAATATTATTGACCATTCATTCAGCCAGTTGCACTCAAACATATGTCACATCTCTAAGAATATATGCTTCAAATAAGGGAACAAAGACCTTCTCGATAACTTGAAAGGACTTAAATGCCAACAGCATTGGTGAAAGCCGAGTATGAAATTGGCTTGAAAATCTGATTAGGCTGGACTTTATTTATCACACATTTGACTAGTGTTGTGAACCAGAGGATAAAAATAAAACACTTTACATGTCAGACAAGCACCAATTTCCAACCAGTATCAATAAAGCGGATAAAGGTAATGTTACCCTCAATCACCCAGTATGTTTCAAGGAACAATTTAACTTGTTGAGACCTCACACCATGACATACATAAAATGTGTCCCAGCATTCTACTAAACAAAAGAAGTTGCACTGCCTTATTCTCTTTACGTTAAAAGATTATGCCAATACCTATCCCTGTGTGATCTCGACTTGCACTATTACATGGACTTTTGTGACAACATCGATAAGAAAATGTGCTTTCAAAACGCAAAAGCACCAACCACTAGAACAATGTCTGTGTGGCGTACAACATAATGTAAAATTTAACCGTATTACTATCCCTCACACTATGCAAATACAACAACCTGCCAACCTCAGATCCATTCCTGAATAATCCTGGAACATGTTTACACGCCTTTCTGATCCTCAAAGTACGGTTCAGCTACATGAGGAGTAAGAAACCAATGACCCGCTGAGAAGCGATGCATCTACCCGAGCCAAAAGTGCCTCATTATATCAATCGTTATCTAAGAAGAATTCCCACAGCAAACTTGCAGAAAATGCATGGCACCGAAAAGCGTCACCTCTCCATTTTTTATTTTCATCACTGATAAAATGAAAGTCGACATCGAGACGGAAAGTATTCCACGACAGACATCTACAAGCTGATTCCAGTCGCATCAGCATCAATCAATGTCCTTTTTTTCCTTCTTTTTTTTTTTTGTTGCGGGGTGCATCAATCAATGTCAAGAAGCCCACAATTTCAATCTCCACAAAATATCCGAGACAGTGAAATTTACAGGAAACTCTAGAAACATATTATCGCACGCCTATTTCTCAGGAGACTTTGCCATGCGTTTGCGAGAGAGGGAGAGAGGGAGAGAGAGAGTGTACAAAGGAATTTGAGCTCGTCTGGATGAACAGAGATCAACGGATGACCAGCGGCGGTCATGATGGAACAAACAACACAGCCACGAAATTATCTCCTTGGCGAACCCACAACCCACAAACCAAATCCGGTATCATCCACCGCAAAAGCGCCAAATCCACTCGATAGACGACAAAAACACCAACCCCAGGGAGAGAGACAGAGAGACAGAGAGAAGAAGAAGAAGC
The DNA here is from genome assembly GCA_030064385.1 of Melaleuca quinquenervia. Lineage (NCBI taxonomy): Eukaryota > Viridiplantae > Streptophyta > Magnoliopsida > Myrtales > Myrtaceae > Melaleuca > Melaleuca quinquenervia. The sequence continues at coordinate 14,692,484 of CM057721.1, read as the reverse complement.
AGAACCCACACAGGAAGAGAAAAATGTATAGAGAGAGAGAGAGAGAGAGGGGGGGGGGGGGGGGGGGGGGTATGCGGTGGAAGCGGGTGGCGAAGGCTTGAAGAGGAGTGCTCGGTCCAAAAATGGTTGTTATGCCTCGCCTGAAATATCGGCTAACTTCATTGAAAACGCTGAAGAATCTTCAGCCTCCCTCCCTAAAAGAAGAGAGTGACTCGAGAGAGAGAGAGAGAGAAGGCGGTTTTGTGTCTCTGCAAGAGCAGTGCACTGGCTAGTTGCCAAGTCATGACAGCGACCGATGGTCCGGATCGGTGACAGAGATCCCCCCAAGCAGGAGGAGGAAGACGACAGAAAAATTCTGAGCTCCAAAATCCGGTTAATTATCATCTCAACGTGCGATTTTATTTTTAATTTCTTAATTCGTTCAATATAACCTCAAATTATCAACTAGCTCAATCTGATCTCTCAACTTCTTATAAAAACATTATAAGTTTTCGTGATTATATCACTTCTGAATTTTCAAATATTTTTTTATTTCATTCCATTTCTTAACTTAATAAAATATTTTATTACTTTTCCTTCATTATGAGTCTTTATAAATAGTAGAACGGCTCTCTTCTCCATAATAGTTTTTTTTTTTAAATAGAGCCTTATCCATTATTATAATTTGCTAGTTTATCCCTACTATCAAGAAATGTGAACACTGGAAAATTGAAAAATCTATCTATCTAAAGAATTAGGCATGCGATTTAGATTTAATATAACTACAAGAAATCTATAGATAACTTAATATTAATGAAGTATTCTTATGAAAAAAATTATTCTTAAAATTAAAGGAATATGAATATGATATAACTCTAAATGAGGTTATACTTATATTACCATTATTCTTGCCATAGAGATCATAAGTTAAAGTAAGCCTAAATAAAATTATTGTAATATATATATATATATATATTGAAAAGGTAATAAGATGATATGATAATTTTTCGTTGGTTTAAGAAATGGATTAAAATGAGAAGATATTATGAAAAAATTCAGCAATAGTGTGAAAACTTGTTAATAGTATTGAATGTCTTATTTTAATTTTGTGATGGAAAGTTAAGAATTAGATTGAACTTCTTCATAATAGTTCAATGATCACATTGAACTAATTGAAAATTTAAGAATGATATTAGACGTCGGGATAAAATTTAAAGATCATTTTTCTTAAATGATGATATTATAATTTTAATTCTTTTAATTTTTCAATCACCCCGTCTCTCTCCTGTATCATAATTTATTTTCTCGAAGTCTTAAATGCTATGGTTGCTAACTTTACTATACCATTCAAGAGAGTTCACTCCGGAAAACGAACGACAGGACACGTGTCGTGTGGGTAGGCGGTCACGTCTGTTTGACCGGATGACGTGTCTCTGCTTCTCCAACCGTTTGGGGTGCATCTAGCAATTGCGACATTAATAGGGAACCCAACTTCGTCAAACTACTCGTGCAGAGCAATAACGAAAATTTGCATGTTTTTTCTAAAATCAATTATGGCATTGGTCGAATGTCGACGTACGGCATGAGCATTCGAAATAATTGAATTTTATGTCGAGTGATTGACCACCTAAACATACAGTGATATTTTTTTTTTGTATCATCATAATATTTAAGTTTGAACCCCAATTTCATTCATCTTGATGCAATAAGTCTATAAGCTTGATTAAGACTCCAGCTCATTATATTGGCTCCAAATCTTTATTCGATAGCCAACGTAGCCTCTTAATCTTTCTCTTCAATTTGACCTCTAAACTTTTCAAAATCATCCTGATCCTTACTATTGAGAACCGCGGCTCATAATTATCAATTGCTCGTGCCACCACGAACTTACACAACCACTAAACACTGCTTAATCGGACCTAAGGTCTGTTGTAACCTAGGAGGGACCTCCGAAACGAGGTTGTGATGGCCAAGACAATGAAAGAAAAGCGTCACGGAGAGTTTAGGGACTTTCCACGTCTTTATATTGGTACTTATAGAATAGTTCAAAACTATCAAAACACCAGCCGCTCAATCAAACCAATTTGGACCATCCGGAGCGTAATAAGAGCGCACCAGATCGACCGTAGAAAACCAGAGGTCCTAAATTTGATTCTGTTGGTGCGCTATCATTCAGACAAAAAGGTCGATTTCGAAATGAAAAGATTGTTCTTTCACCCCTAGAATTGAACAAATGATGTCTTAGACTGGTAAATTTATGGTCTAGGCCCATCCCAACAGATCTAGCTGATCCCACATGAGAAAACAGAAGCATCTCCAGACAAAACGACCAGCACAAGAAGAGATGCAAAAATTGCACATTCTTAATCATTAGTACGCTGATATTCTCCTTCTCTGCACGATACAAAACAATAGAAATACAGGATAATTACAAACAAACAAAAATTTAGAGGCCAGTTCCAATACCAATTGCAGCCCCCCCCCCCCCCCCAAAAAAAAAAAAGCTCCTTTGAATTATAAAGAACCAAAGAGCGAAGACAGCAACCTAAGTTCTTCATTTGAAGGTGGAGAGCCTGGGAAGCTTGTCCCTGAGATAGTACAACCGAGCCCTCCTGACCTTCCTGTGTTTAACAACTTTTATCTCTTTGATGTTGGGTGAGTACCTGTAACAAATAACAAAATGGGATGATGGAAATCACCAAACTTAGCACGCTGTGCTTAGCCAAACCAAAACATATATGGTATGACAGACACAGAATGATATCATTGAATCAGCCAGAGTACAGTAATGAAAAATGCTGTCGGGAGTGAATGGTACTAATACTCCAATAGCAAAAATCTCGAATAACAAGGAAAATGCACAGTTTGCATGGGAAAAAGCTAAGAAATGAGCCGGCTTTACATATTGTTCACCACTAGCCATAGAGACATTAAGAACAGTTTATAGTCTAAAACTTGGTCACTGCACAAACATCAGCTAAAAGTATCAGCAAAACTCCACAACCCTCACTCACAACTGTTAACATGGGACTTCTGATGTGTAGCACTGGTCATCGAGACATCAAGAACATCATCTAGTCCTAACGCTTAGTCACTGCACAAACATCAGCTAAAGTATCGGCAAAACTCCACCACCACCACTTACAACTGTTGACACGTGACTTCTGATGCGAAGCACTAGTCATCGAGAAATTAAGAACACCATCCAGTCTTAACACTTAGTCATTGCACAAACATCAACTAAAGTATCACCAAAACTCCACTACCACCGCTTACAACTGTTGACACATGACTTCCAATTCATAGCACTACATTCTGTTCAATCTATGAAAATCAACCATATTATAATTTATAAAACCAACTAAACTCCCATGGCACCAGCCAGCAAACCTGATGCATTTTATACTCGTGACCCCCATTATGCAGCTCTTCAAATTCACAATGATCTGCTCTCAGGTTCTGATTACTGGGGTTACTCAAGAGAAGTTCAACAATACACAAGAGCTGCAATGAATTTAACTGCAAGGAGGAAAAGGATTCTCTTACAGCGGGAATACAATCTCGACCCCAATGCCAGCAATAATTCTCCGAATTCTAATGGTTGTGTGGATGCCAGCATTCTGTCTCGATATTACTATGCCTTTATAGATAGATAATCTGCGCCTGTTTTCAGGCACTTCCTGCAATTTAAATCAGACAAGTGTATAAAAGAATCACTAAAAAACAGACAAGACACACAAAAGTGAAGCCACATAAATTCAAAAGAGATGACTAGACAATGATCAACATTTACCAGCTTAATTTCCACTATATCTCCAGTCCTGATGTCTGGAACTGGCCGTTCTTTCTCAGATGCCTCAATTGCTCTTTTGTTCAATATCTATGAAAATAGCAAGAAACATTTAGACTTTCTCCTATATTTCGACATTCTACATTCACAAGAAAGACAAACAACAAAAAGGCGACCAAAAAGATCGATGATTCTCGTTGATTTACTCTCCGAATTATCTTCTTATCAAGCATGATGATAGAAGCATAATAACCACTTAAATACAACCACATCATCACTTTGCAACTAAGAAAACAGATTTCACATGGCAACTAGCAGTCGACAATCATAAGGTGACGCATATGCTAAAAGGAATCAACTAGTCTTTCACTCTTTCCATGTCCAAATAAAAGAAGGTGAAAGTAACACAACCTAATCACCGAAACTGGTACTAAATGGGAAAGCTAGACCAACAGGCAGGCTCTGGGTGTAAAGTCGCACTAATTGTACTTCATGGTTCTTGGTGATATTCACAGCTGAGCTACCGATGGTTTTGGACGAATTACCCCCATAATATCGCCGAGCTTAACCCTCGGCTTGCTTGGAGGCTTCACTTCCGCCACTTCCTCCTCGGCTACTGCTTCAGCAGCTTCCTCGACGTCAGCAGCCGCTTCAGCAGCCTCCTCTCCGCTCTCGTCTGCGACGACCTCATCTTCCGGCTCCGGTTCAGCTCTCACCACAAAACTCCGCTTCGAGAAGGCACCTATCACCGGACTACTCAATCCGCTAGAGCCCAACGAAACCCTAGAGAGCAAACGCCCCTGCCTAGGCTTGGTCTGAGAGGGTCCGCCCGAGCCAGATACGAGCGCAGAGACCCCTAGCTTCCGAGGACCGCAGTGGGTAGCGCCTCTGGGAATCGCGATCAATGCCTGCAATTAGCAATGAGCGGAATTGAACCCAACTCTTGATCACCAAACTCGAAACGAACCAACACCAAATGAAGATGCACTTCACCACTCTATGTGGAAATCAACTGGTACAAGCTTTTGAACACATCAGTCAAATAGCTGAAATGCATCTACCCACGAACACGCGAACGTTACATAGCCCTCAGCACACGAGAACGCGTACCTGGGGAAGAACATTGGAGGCCATTGGTGGGGAAGTGAAGACCGATAATGGCTAGCGAGAGAGAGAGAGAGAGCAACTCAAAGAGAAGTCATGGATGGGAGGATAGAGAGCTACGTCGGAACAGAGTGAAAACACCTTATCTGCTGCTCTCTGTTTTCTCAGAAAAGAGGCGTGCATCTCCCTTTCACGCCGCACGTGCGGGACTTGATTGGGCCTCTGGCTCCCATTATTGGGCCTCGGGACTACATATTTGGGCCCAATGCTGGCCCATAAACTCTGCTCTCTGCGCCAATTTTGACGGCCCGAACGAATTCGTGCGGGATCAAGAAGAAGAAAAAGGGGAAGATGGCACAATGGATCAGTGACGATTCGTGTCCATGCCCGCTCCCCATGACGAACGTTTGAACTTTCTCTAATGTGACATTGAAGGGGCTTTAGGCGGTCGGGATCGACCAGGCCTAGGCGGGCTCATCTGGCGGCCCACCTACCGTTCGCGTCCATAAGTCTACCCTCTAATGTTTAATCACCAATGTTTAGGACTAGGAGCTTAACAAGTTACTTATTTTTTTCATGATTTCGATAAATATATTACGATTTGATTTATGCAAATTAATGCAGATGGACCAACCAACTTAAACTTTCGAAATACAATCAAATGCTTTGCTCCATATTACTGGAAAATGTGAGAGGGCATCTAGAAGTCGGACCACCCGAAAAACCGATCACTCCTACCCAACATAGATTCCGTTATTTCTTGAATGTGATCAATCTTTTGGTACAACGGAAGGGTCATCTTCTCGATGAATCCACGCATCCTCCGCATGTCGTCTTCCCCATGAATAGCTGTCAAATTATGCCGTGACTCGTGAGACTCGGCCTCTTGTGGCTGTGGTGGCGGTCGGGGTCGCACGAGGACCGAGGGTTCACGTTCGTCCATGTGCAACCCGCCGTGGTCACAGTGGACAACAGCTAAAGATGTTGATTTTCTCCATGGTGGTGGGACTCCTATTTCCATTTTCTTCTTTCGCGCTTTAAATGCAGGAGGCGAGAAGGAGCCAGACAAAGAAGAAGAAGAAGAAGAAGAAGAAGAAGAAAGAGGAAGGGGGAGGAGGGAAAGGAAAAGGCCAATGGGCTATCCGAAGAGCCAGAAAAGAGTGGCTCTCGAGAGCGCGATGCATTCTGAACACGGAATGTTGTCTCGCCAAGTCTTGTCCGCATCTGGTACGTGACCAGTTGGCCATTTTCCACCGTCCTGTAAATCGGCCACATGCATCTATTCCCCTTGAGAAAAGCAAGAACTTCCATCTACTCGTACTGACTAATGAAGGGTCCGTGATCCTGAGAGCTAGAACTTTGTTGACCACGTGTTCCAACACAGACCATGAACGTCTGCTGAGCAACCCTAAGTCTTGATCTAACTAAGGTTGTTCTCGTTTATCAAGTCCCAAGATGGGGCTTGGGGCTGGCACTTTCCCCTAGATTGAAGCGTCGTCTTTCTGCAATTCACACTGTGATTCTCACGGAAAAAAGCCGCAATTCACACGCTGGTAAAACATTCTAGCAGGACAAAGGAACAAGGGCGTGGACAAGCGATGTTTCGTTCTTGGGTCGCAAAGAGCTTATGGCCATTATTGCTCGATGCTCGTGTGAGCATAACAAGAGAGAGAAAGAGGGAAAGTTGCCCACAAGACAAGACTCGAAGGGACTGGTTGAAAAGGGTCCAGGGGACAAATGGAGCCAGTCTCCACCACACCCTCGGAACATCCCAACGTTGAATGGAGATCTTTAATCCCTCTACACCAATGCCTCTCTGCATCAGGGGTTGCACGGAAGCTTCGTGCCGCTTGGTTGGGACACGATCTTGCCACAATATAAGTCGGGGCAGTTATCACTCAAAACATAGTTGAGGCAAAAACAGAGGATTAATTCTTAAATTCCCTAGCTTTATCCAATTGAGATCTATCGTGGCTGTCCTACACGAGACACTAATATAAACAACTTGTGAATCATCACGTAAATGATTTAAAGCAGCAACTGATATGAAAGGCTATGTTAGAACTTTGCACAAAAAATTTAAGACTATAATGATCAAATTGAAAAAAAAAATTACGATAAAATTAGCAGTCGTATAATAAGTTCAGGACTAGTTGGTTAGAGCGATAAAAGTAACGTATGAATGGAACTCAAGCCATAAATGCATTAATTAACAAGAAATAACATGCTTTTTGTTTAGTCAATGGGGCAAGAGATTGCATGCAATGTCCATACACTCCATGGTTAACCTTCTAAAAAGTCGTAGCCCTCCCAGCTATTCTTTGCCCCTGGCTCTATATAGCAACCTCACCCTCAATTATTTCCCACCTTGCCAAAGCCAGGCTTCCTTCCCATTGTCTGAGTCGCGCACATCACTCTTCACACCCGAAAGCACAAGCATGGCTGTCCATAGTGTCATGCTATGCTCAATACTCCTCCTCTCTCTTGTAGCCCCATCAGCGCTTGCTCAAGCTCCTTCACCCTCGCCATCAACCACCCCCATGGCAATGCCACCCTCCTCAGTCGCCACCCCTCCCACCGCCATGGCTCCACCTCCAACCACCATGGCGCCGTCTCCAACCACCATGGTGCCGTCTCCCACCACCCCCCCTGCCTCATCGCCTGCGCCGATGATGTCTCCTCCGGCTTCCACCCCTACAATGAGCCCCGGCCCGGCCATGAGCTCGCCAACACCTTCTTCATCTCCGCCCATGATGGGACCTTCGATGCCACCCTCTCCTCCCTCACCTCCAACAATGAGCCCTGAGGGTGAAATGACGCCAGGGCCCTCCACTCCACCGGCCACTCCACCGGCCACTCCACCGGTAGCCTCCAATCCGAGCAGCATTGCTTTTGCTCATGGGAATAGCTTGGCCTTGATGGCTTTATCTGCAGCCGTTGCATTACTGCTCTAAATTATGATTGCACAGGGTCCATTTGTTTGAATTTGGTGTAGATTAAGATTTCGTTTCGCGTAATTCTTTTGTCCTTTGTTTGTCCTGTTCTTTTTTCTTTTATTTAGTCATGGTTTTTCTTCCTTCCCTTGTTTAACTCTCTGATTCTTGGGGTACCTACCTATCATATATAGGTGAAGATTTGTGAGGATTCTCGAGAGATGTTAGAGCACTTTGTAGCATTATGACATTGTAGCCGAATAAGATGGATGTTGTCTGGTTTGTGTTTCACTCCTCGTAAGACCCATCTTAGCATTTTCTACTTTCTCCTGGACTAATAAATCGAAACCGACACGTGTGTCATCTATCAAAAGCTGTTACAGTCCAAGTTCAACTGGCTCTTCTTTTAAAAAGCTACATTAGCCTTCTAGAGTATAGTAAATGGGATTGATGTATGTCATGACTTGCACCTTGTATTTTTGTCCATTTTCTCTGATACTCTAAGTAATACAATTCTTCTTGGGTTATCTCCTGTTATCGATCATGCAGGGCCCAAGCTTCGCAGCTTGTAGTACTCCTAGTAATGCTCTGCATTTTATTGGCAAAAGTCCGTCGAATGACACTCTTTTATCAGTCAAAACATGTTTGAAGAATCAACCTGAGAAAACACCCAATTAGATTTTCCTAAACTTAGATGGTTTTTTGGGAGGGTAGATGGAGAAGGAATGATGGGAGAGAGACTCCGTGGTGGTGGGGAATGACCATAAAGTTAGGTGGTGCAAGCTGTTGTAGGTAGAATTATGAGGAAGAAAGTCAGGTTCTGAGTTCCTTTTGGCAATGGGGAGATGTGGAGGGTATATTATTGTTCTTTCTTTGGGATGTGAAGTGGGACTGTGGGAGAGATATTATGGAGGGGATGGGGCTTTTTCCAGTGTTCTAGTGGGCAAGAATGGTAGGCAATTGGTGATGGTGGGGCTGAGCCATAGCTTTAAGACAGTGGAGCAATGATCGTCAGAAAGTGATGTTCACATGGCGTGTTAACCCCACATCTTGTACCCGCCTTTGTCTCTGTGTGTGTGTGTGTTTTAATGAGAGAGAGGGAGGGAGGGAGGGATCTGGGGCTTAGCGTACATTTTCTGAGTTGTTCGCATGTTTCACGAGAAATTATTATGATCGGCGGTCGGCTAGCTCACTCGTCAGTTGATGATTCTCCTCGTTTGCGTAAATACTGCAAGGGATGGGGTACTTATAATTGTCTCCCTTAGAGTGTTATAACCTACTAGCACAGTTATGAGCTACTATCGAATTTTGACAGTCACATAGACAGAGATATATGCACGCTATAAACTGAAAAGAACCCAATCAGTGTATGTTGTTATCAAGTCACATAGCAAGCACGACGCAACAGTTTCAATCAGATCATTCTCAGGTTCCATTTCTTGTCCATGAATTTTCAGCCCGGTTATTAGGTTGCAATCCGATGAGCACGTCGGACCATACTACATTGATCTCTAGGTTAGCTTAGAGAGGATAACATCGTGGAGCGAGTTGCAGATTGTGGTGGTAATCCGGTGCAAAAGAGTAGAGGAAGTGTTCTTTAAAAAGTTTCGCATGCTGTTGAGAAAATCAAGCCCAGTCACAGGGCATCTCTTTTGCTCCGGAAGGCAAGGAAATCAGATTCTTAGGAGAAGATAAAAGGGTTAATGTTTCCACAGGAGAAAGCCAAAGTGTGAGCATTGGATTCCATCAAAAAGTACAATGAGTGAGGATCATGCCTTTTCCTTTTCTCCTCTGCATTCTTTCCCTAAAGAACATGATACTAAAGCGGCCTTTCTATAGCCTTTAACTAGAGTTCTTTAGCTCGGCATTTCACTGATGCAATCGCAGGCCACGTGCACTTAATGGACAAATAATTGTTTGAACTCGTCTCAATGAACCAAGCAACTCACGCCCGAAGAAACAGTAGAAGCAACCCCTTTCTTTGCGCTATGATTTGACTCTATCATACAGGTAACTATACAAAACATGAAGGTCGGATAAGAAAAGCACTCGCACCGACGCAGAAAATGCCGAACAACAGGAGGCCCTTTCTCATGCATGCACATCATCTCCCTCGGGGCACCTTTTGGCCATTGTTCGATGGTGTTTGCAGGATGCAATTGCTCGATGAACTTCCACTTGCTGTCATATAAGTCGGGCACTGAGAAGGCTTTTTCGAGCTAGTGCGGCAACCATTGCAAAACCACACAGCACGCATTGAAACCAAAACGCATGGCTGTGACAGATCCAAGCAGATCTCCATAATTTCATAGTGGTGCGTCCATAAAAAAATAAATTTTTTTTTCTATTTTACATTTCCTGAACGCGTTTAAAAAGTGTTATTCTTGAAATTAAAAAAATCAGAAATACGTTTGATACAACCCTCATTTTCTAAAATTTATCTCTTTTTTTTTGAATTTATTTTTTCTTTTTGAATTATTTTCTTCTTCGTTGGCCATCGTTGAGGCCAGGCAATTGGCTAGAAAAGGAAGAAAAAGGAGGGAAAAAAAAAGAAGAAATTAACTTATTTCTCTTTTTTTTTTTTGGTAAAGTAAGTAGTTGTATTGATTTTTAACCATAACTTTGTACAAGGCTAGAAAACCTAGCATCACAAAACTCGCACTTAATACGGCACAGAGCCATTATGAGTGAGAAGGTACCGTGATTTCAAATTGAACCAGAAAATAAAAGGCCTCAACAATGGCCAGCAGAAATATCAAACAAATTACAATCACATGAAAATAGACCGATCTATTCCCCAGCTACGCTGAATCTGTCTATTCCTCGGAACTTATTTCTCTTGTTGTTCTCAAGAACAAAGTATTTACTTATTGTTTTTGTTTCAAATATATTCCCTGACCATTTCTTAATTTTGGAGAGTAAAAAAAAAATCTATTGACGTGCACAAAGGAATTTAAGTTCCTTTTCAATTCCAAAAAACAAAAGATCAGACAAATACAGAAACAAGAATGCTATCAAATGCAACCTTAACAACCTTAGGGCAACTGTCGAGATTTCACGCTTTTCTGAAGTGCAAGATTACAGCTGCCAGTGTGATCTGGTTAATACCCCAAAGTTGGAGTCGCTAGACCTCCCTATGTTGAATGCTCAAAGCCAACATCCTCCCAGAATCATTTGACAGGGTTCGGAAAAGTGGCAATTTTTCTTTACATGACTCCCAGAAACTAATTTTCATCCTTGCACTCCACCCAGAAGAAGATAACACTAAGCCCATGCGCACTCAAGGAGCAACATAAGATGGCAAAGACAAGAACATTCCTCCTCAAATCAATCTTTCTTTTCCTTTCTTAATAAGCAAGTCAGAAAATAAACACACTTTTTCACTCGAAAAAGAATGCTTATGCACATCCAAAAAATCTGTATTAGTTATTCCTCCAAGTTATAACACGCTACTGCTTCCTATTAAAACAAAATTGTGAAGAAACCCAACAAATTCAGCACAAGGAAAAAAGGCAGCAGCTTCTCAGGTCAAGCATGATGTTTAATGCATTACTTTTGATAATTGCACAGGAAATTATTGTAATTCACTTTATTTTCTTCTTTGTTTCCTTCGACACTCAAAACAATCGTCACATGTAGAATAACTTCTACTAGAGTACGTGCCTTTTATCTTGCTTGGAGATACTTTTAAGTCTTCGACCAGTATCTGGCGCAGCTTTTCGTTTTCCTCCATGAGCTCCTCAATGACTTGCTGATGCTTTAATACCTAAATAAAAAGAGCAATCGAACTACATGAATGGGCCACCAATCAGCGAAACAGATGACATGTTAACTAGCACCCCATTGAAGATGAGCAGCTAAGTGGTAAAGTTATCAATGCGAAATGTACCGACTGTGGAGGCTAAACATCTCTAAAGACAACATTTTTAAGAAACCCGGTCTCTTAACCAAAGAGATGAAAGTTGTAAGGGATAACCAGTTTTCTCGAATGCAGTAAGCAAGTCAACTTTAAGATCTCCAAGGAGGAGAGATGTAGACTCAGACACCCACATACACAGATGCACACGGTGCAAATATTGGTTAAAGTTACCATTTGAAGCATGTTATTCTCTGACCGCAAGCGTCCTACCTACAAATATAAGATCAGATGAACAAAGTCATATGCCACACTAAAGCATGAAAACTCCTGGCAAAGAATTTTTCCCAGATAAAAGCAACAATAATAGCAACAAGCTTTTGCCTACTTAGTGAGTCAGCTGCATCCATGCAAAAGATTGAGGAAAACGTATATCTCACTGACACACAGCAGATACCTCGACCAGTATATAATGAGAACTAAGGAATGCTACGCTTTGTATATTGCAGTTCAAGTGAAACAAGATTCTCAGCCTTGAAACCACTTGCGCCGAATTGTTCTTCCTATTTGAATAATGATAACAATTAGCAGTCTCCTAGAAGGCATGCAGCAATTAAGTTAGTTATCACTGGAACAAACTTGTGCCCTTATCGTCAAATATGTTCTTGGTTGCTCAATAACTACAGGATAATATCCTCAAAGTTTTTGAGGGTCCTAAACACGGTTCCACCTACTAGTCCAGATCCAAAATATTATAGTGCAGATGCATAGGAAAACAAGTCTCTTCAGGATATTCTTCCATTCTAATGACTTTTTCTATAAGAAACAAGAAAGCAAATAAGATTCCACTCTAAATATCATTTGTTCCCAAGCGATCTTATCCTCTGAAATGAACGTTGCAGACAGATGAAGCATTGTTACCACATGTAGAATTCAACTGCCACGATGAAATGAACTTAACAGCAGTCCCACCCATATGAAGAAAACAAGCCTATCAGCAACCAAGAAAATTACTGCAGCAACTGCAGTTAGCCATAGCAACAGTTCCGTTGCCCCTTATCAACTAAATCAACAGTAAAAACAGGATATTATGCCAACATATAACTCGACGACTTTGTTCTAACAAGCAAACTGATAAGAAAATAGCTGAACCAAAATTGAAAAAAAGGAAAAGAAAATAAGAATGAATGAGGCATAATAAACAGAAGGCAAATTAAAACTATCAAACTATCTTAAAAATTAATACTACCAGACAAGTTCTGTCAAGGAATATGAATATTCTAAATCCACTACATACCAAATCATTTGTTCCGCTGTCCTCTTGCTTCAGAACAGGATTTTGCAAGAAGTTATTTATAACCTTCTCTGTCCGACTGGTAATGGATGGGTCTGAGTCCTCTGGAAAGGTCTTGGCTGAAAAACTTTCATGTGAAGAACCCAAGCCTGTAGTTCCCAGTCCTGGCAGTCCTGGCAACATGCTCCCAGGTAATTTGGGAGCGAGCTGCATAGTATTTCCTATTTGGTTTGCATTTGAGGGCATGCCTCCTTGAAGAGAAGCTGGAAAGGCTCCCTGCCCAATGGATAAATTGGGAGCCATCCCAAACTTTGTCATCACTTTCATCATGAGTTGCTGCCCAATTCAGAGTTGGCATTCAGATGACTGACTGAAGTCAACATGACAAAAACGCAGAACAAATCAAGAAGATAATACATACCACTGCACTAGATTGTATCTGATTCATCACGCCAGGCTTCAGTGCAAGTCCTGTTGAAGTCAGCACGCAACGTTCAGTATTCAAATACGGAGGGCAGGCAGGGCAAAATGTGAGCTTACATAGTGTGTATGAGAGAGAGGGGAAACAATATTGATGATTAGTTTCCGGAATAAAACTATAGAAGAAACAGAAGTGTTTGGATCGTACAAGAAAACAAAACATCCATCGCTAGAGTATCAAAAGATTGCCAATATATTAAAAAAGCCATCTACTAAAGAAAAGCCCCAACTTATTTTTAAAGTACACTTGCATTTCCTGGATTTGATAATTTTCATAAGTTAATGGTAAAAATGAAGCATCCACGATATCCATTAGCACTGCCAACAACATTCTGGCTTAATATAAGAAAGCACCACGCTCATACTTTCTGAAACAGTCAGCTGATCAGCAAAATTCATAATGTATGATCACATCATGAAATTTTTCGCGTGTTAACTCAGATATTGCAACAAACTCTGGGAATGGCTATGATCCCATCATGAAATTTTTCGCATGTTAACTCAGATATTGCAACATACTCTGGGAATGGCTACTCTTTCCTAATGCTTATAGACAGTTGGCTTTTTTGTCCTTTGCTCAAGGCAAATGGATCTCATAATAGCAACCAAAGTGAACTCAAATTTCAACGCACATATGCATAGGATACGTAGAAGTCAATTTTTCCTCTAGGGTCATGAACAATAAATACCAACTCCAAAGCCATGGCCAAAGCCTACTCCGCATCCAATACCAGCTTCAACATTTTTCACTCCAAACTTCCTCAACTGAAAATCAATCAAGGAGAAATTAAACATCAGCAAAGACTTCAAGTTACATCAAGGAAGAAGTATAGCTACAATTTAACTTACCCCATCGTTGACGTGCCTTGTGACACCAGATAATGCATAAGTTGCTCCGCTGGTGGCACTCATAACTTGGTTCACCACTGGTATTGCACCTGGTAGACATCCGCAACATGTCACGGTGATGTAATCAAGAAATTATTCAATAAATGCAATGCTTACTAACCTCACAGCTTAGCAACTCAAAAACTCTAAAGCAAACACCACACACACACACAAAAACTCTTTAAGCAGAAAAAGTACATCGCTTCTTGGCACCATTGGACTTGAAAATTCCTCTTAAATCCATGATTCTCACTAATGCATGAAATAAATTACGGAGACCGAGAGAGAACGCACCCAGATTTATGGGGCGACCAATGCCGATACCAAGACCACAACCAATGCCGAAGCCAGTAAATACTTGACCCACTTTGAAAGTAAACGGATTCTGTATCCGTATACCCTGAAAGGGCTTCTTTTGATTGCTCAAAGCTAGGCTATTGCCACTGCTACTTATACTTGTACCGTTGCCGACGTTCTTCTCCATTCTTCAACAAGCCACTCTCTGACTTTAACGTCTCTTCGGAAGCTAAAGAAGAATCTCTCTCAGCTGGCGCATATACCTCTCTCTCTCTCTCTTTCCAAATCCCGCTTTGCTTCTTTCCCTGAGCTGAAGAAGCGGGGGCAAAGTGGTTTTCTTTCTTTGTGTTGAAGCAGCAACAAGATGCAGAATTGGTAATTAGAGGATGAATTAGGGGATAAACCGGTTTTAGGAGACGACGATGAAGCTGGGTCCTTCGGTGTTCCTGACGATGGTTTCTCACCTAAGAAGTCCGTTGTAACCAAACTTCAAAACGAGGACTCCGCAGTCGGGGGGCGGAGGGGTCTGCTCGCAGACGCGGCGTCTTCCCGGCGGAGACGATGGGGGTTGGGCCCTTCTGGTGGTTTGGGTTGGTGAGTGAGTTTAGCCCAAGAAAGATCACCTCCTCTTTAGTCCGATGCGCACCGTTTTACCAACCTCTTGGTGCGGCTAATCCAAGCCCATACATGCCTCGGGCCCTCAACTGGTTAAGGCCTATTTGGTAACATTTTAATTTAAGATAATGACACAAATAATCTATAAACTTCGATACAATATACAATATAATTCATGCACTTTCAATTTATATAACATTGTCCATGAAATTTAGCCCAGCGTGCAATTTGATCCATAAACTTTCGATTCGTTCGATGTAATCCGTGAACTTTTAGTATATATTCGAGCTAGTCTTTTGATTATATAAAAAATGTTTGATGTGATTCTTCCATTAATTTAAGTTCAAGGGCTGCATTTAACATCATTATTTAGTTCGAGGACTAGTTTGGACATGTTTTAAAAATTCATGGTTTACTTTGAACAAATTGAAAGTTCATGAAAATATTAGGTTAAAGTTCATGGACTACATTAAATAAATTAAAATTCAATGACCATTTGTGTCATTTTTCCCTTTTATTTCTTAAACTTCATGTTCTTTCATTCTCTAGAATAGAAAAATAATAGTTTGGTCATAAAAAAAGAAACTTATTTGTGTACATCAATTAATTTTTCTATTTCCTAAAATAGAATGGTGGAAATAGAAACGAGAAGTAAATCCACTTTGTGGTTACCAAGACAAAAAAGAAAATAAAGTCATTTTAGAGAAACAAGTTCAGCATTACCTGGAAATCCAAACCCTAAATGAAAGGCTTATGACCCAAACTAAAAATTGGGTCAATCGAGTCAGGTGGGTCTGAGCCTCTTTTGTTTTTTTTTTTTTTTGGGTAGGATAGGATTTTTGACATTTTTAAAATAATATTTGCACTATCTTCTCTCCCCACAAATAAGCATGACATAGTTGTTTCATCTTTTTAACTCGAAATAGAGGAATTGATGTAGACATAATACAAGCTACTTCCAATCAAATTTGCTCACAAGTTGATAAAAACATTTTCAACTAAGGTTTAGACATGAAATCTGCCCGACTTTGCACTTTGCTAGAAATCAAAATTTTAGCCATATCAACTTTTTGTTCTAGCTTCTGTAAAGCCACCTGACAAGTAGGCTTTATAGCGAATAACTATGCATATTCCATAGCCATACCATTTTGTCCATATCCTAGGTCGATTGAATATGTACTTTAGAAATTAGCTCTCTTTTCACCTCCAACAGATTGTGCTCAATGCTTTTCAGTTTTCTTTCCTTTGTCTCCCAATCAATTAGTTAAGCACCTTTCAAGGTACATCTTCTCATCAAGTTAAGAATGAAGTCGTAAGTTCTAGACATCATGTACCCACCTTTCATAATGAAATTGGGACGCTAATGTTGAAATGCTTAAAAAATATCGGAGAAAGTAAATTTCAACAAATAAATCTGGCTATTGAAGACATACGCTAGAGTTTATTTACTAATTGGAACCGGTTAATGCTATTACCATTTGTCTTGTGCTCATAGCAATCAAATAATTAGCTTATGTTTCATTAAATTCCAATATCATTTGCTTGAATGTTTGATGAGTTTGTGCAAATAAACGCACCAATTTTAGGATCGCCTCCTTCCTCAGTTGTTTCTTCCTTCCATTCCACCAGGTAACATTCGCTTTTCTTCTTGCAACTAACAACTTTCAAAAAGTCCATGCACCTATTTATTGCAATGCTGTAAGTTATAAACTAGTTGAACTATTTGATGTAATTTTCCGCAATCCGTCTATCACTAACTGTTACGTCGGATTTTTTTTAAGCCATCTTAAATTATCCTGATCTCTTAATCCTTACAAAAATAATGTTCAGCTTTATCCAAACATGAATTTTTAGATCTCCATTCTCATTTTTATACTTGAATGAAAAAAATTGGGAATATAAATTTTTAGGCTCGTAATAAACGAATTTTTATTCCAAATGGAAATTTTATATAATTGCCAAATGCATTCTTCTACTCAAAAACTCATCTAGGGAATATAAATAAATAAAAAAAATTATTTCTGAACAGAAATTGTTCTTAATAATAGAAATTTTACCAAACACCTTTTAATCAAATTGTTATGGACGAACTATCGATGTTCTTTAGCTCGTATTTAACAGCGCATGTGTAGAGTTACTAACTCGATGATATTAAATGGTATAAGGATTAGCCGATACAAAACAAAACTTGGTTGTTTTCTCATGGCATTATGAGCTCGATCAGGCTAAACAAGCAGGAGCCAATTTCAGAGCTTCAGAAAGATATGCGGCACGCGTTTCTTCAGACAGCAGCACCCTTTGTGTTGGTCATGCAGTACAGGAGTCTTCGCTGAGATGAAGCAGATCTGAGATCTCGTCATGAGAAACAGTGAACCTAGGTTGGCGCTAGTTGTAATTCCAACGGGTTCAAGACAAGCTAAATAGCGGCTGTAATCCATAGTTTCTTTTATCCGGCAAGCTCAAGAGCCTCAATTAGTCATTATACTGGCCGACACAGAACAAGAAGCTATGTCTTCTTATTGGCCATCCATTCACCAGAACGTGCGAACTAACTTCATGGTGCGTCGTGAAGTGATTGGTCGACTTGGTCCATTTCCGGCTAACGAGGCTGCATACTCAAACTCAGTTGTTTTTTCGGATAAACTGTGGACCAGTCGTTGACGAAAGAGGAAAGAGCTAGAAACAGATGCTCGAGGGTGTCAAGGTCTAAATAGAGGAGCAGGAGGAGTAGACCCTGTTCGCTCGAGCTAGATGAAAATTTGAGCTTTACAGATAATCGACAAGCTCGAGATGAGTTGCTTCGTTCGATTATATGTTGCGAATACTGAAAATGTCCAAAGTTTTCGGTACTCTAATGTGTTTGGGAAGCAGCGCAAGCATCTAAATTGAAGTGCGAATGAGCTCGCTTTCACACTTGAGGTTGAGCTTTGAGGCGGAAAATGTATGACCTCGACTCATTGAAGCGATCATTGAATTTTAAGCAAAAAAAGAAAAGTTGATCATCGAATTCAAGAAGCAATGAAACCAGACAACACATAAGTTAATCGACATAGAAGCCAAAACGGCAAATGGGTGCAATTACTCTCTAGGAATTGTGACGAAGACATTGAATCCATGCACACCGCCGTCACCGCCGCATGGCGCCACCATCACAAACCCATCTCCAGACGCCACCCATTGGGATACCAAAGCTGGCTCACTTCCTCTCCTGAATGCCACACTGCTCAGGCCGAAACTCTCCAAACTTACCTCCTTCGGGACCATCTCGCTCTTGATCTGACCAGCTCCCCTCTTCTCAACACTCTCTGCCTTAACATTCCCTGATTCGTCTTTCACCAGCAATGCGAATTTTGACCCCATCTTGTTCTTCAGTTTCCTTTCTGCCTCCTCAGTGCAAAGCAGCGCGAGCGTTTTGCTCAGTTCGCTACTGGCCTTCGTGCTGACGGCATCGACTCTGAAGACCAATGTTTGGACAGTTTTTGGGGAAGGACTTGGGGTGAGTAAGCTTGGTGGTGAGTCAGTGCGCTTGGTGTTCGAGAGATAGAAAATGGGTTTCCGGGCTGCACCGTCTCCAGGATTTGAATTCAGGTCATTATGGATGGTGGCCCATCTCCGGATGAGATCTATTATGGAGATTGGGTCCGCCAATAATAGGCTACAGCTTATCCCAATTGAATACCCACCGCACTGAAAGTTCGTTACCTGGAAAGCCACAAACAAGATGAGGGGGGGAAAAAGATCATTAACTTCATCTGCTATTATAGTTCTCATCAACTCTCTTGTCCTGCTTCACTGATTTTATGTGTTTAGGACGGCTAAATCAGGTACTTACACGAGACCAGTGCGACTTACTGATTCATGTCTAGGATGAGTTGAGGAGACTGAACCAGTCCATAGGATTTATAAATATAGCATGGACTCTAAACTATGACTATTGAATTTTACCTGGATGTAAAAGAGTGGAGAGAACTGAGGATTTTGCATATCGATGTCCTTCCAATGCACTAGCTCAGCCTCACCATCTGCCCTCATCTCAGAGCCAAGAAACTCATCCAGTGTCACCTCAATCTTAGCCTCGATGAGCCGGGCACCGCTATCGTTGGACACAATCTCCAGCTCTCCCCCACAGCCATCCTCACCTCTCCGGAGCCGCCCACACAGGAGCGGCTGCTCGGTGAAAGCTCTTCCCAGCGAATCCTTGACCCACCCCGAGAAGTCCCAGCCCGTCTCGCCCCCCGCCACCGCTCTATAGTACAGAATGACGTTGAAGCACTTTTGGAAAATCCCGGTGCCGGCAGGGTCGGCGGCCGAAATGGGCTGGGTCAGGCGCGGTTCGGTCACCTTGGAGGCAGTGACAGTCAGGATGGCCTCATATTGGACTCCGGAAGATTCGGTCGCTGTGCCATTAGTTGTTGTCATCTCTGGCAACTCGGGACACGGCTTCATGGCATCCGCAGGCCATTTATAGTAGCAAAAGGAAGGCAGATCATTGAATATGTTCTGGCGAACAGTTGATCCGAGAATTATTAAAAGAGATTGCTTGCTCTTTGGCAATCAAGGGTCCGTGTGCACGGTCACCAATTTAGGTGTTGAGTGAGGATTGGCTTTAGAAGAGCAGTGGGTTTAAACTATTTGTATTCTGGGAGGCGGATTGGTATGCTGCTGCACCTAACAGTACTAAAAGCAGACTTTAGAAATGGGGATGAACAATATCTGCCGCACGATTTGGTCGTCTATTGGAGCTAATCCTTCCATTTTCTCATCACATCAGTCTCTTTCCTTTTCGAGGCGAGAAATCTAGCGAAGGGTCAGACGTAGGTGGAGCCTCCGGCACTTGCTTTACCCGAAAGAAATGAGACGTTACATCCAGCGAAAGGGATTTAGCACAGAGCACTTTCCACTTCCAGTCATGTAAATCCTCAATTTCTCCATGAACAGCAAACGAGACTCGTGCTGCTGCGACTCAACGACGATACACGACACAACACGAGAAACGACCTAACACGGCCGAAAAGCGTACTGGAATTCGATGCTGAATCTAGAAGTCCAGGACACTGGTAGGGATGAAGAATGATTTCGTGGGAAACCAACTACTGATTGGCCCGTTTTAGCCAAGTAGCTTTTGTGGGGATTGGGAGCAAGTTCTTCCCAACCGTAGCATCTACCTCCAGTCTCTTACGTATCGGAGGCTGCGGTTTTGGTATAACTACGGAAATGTCGTCGTGTTTTCCTCCAAATTGCAAAATAAAGATACACCAAGTGTGTGCTCCCGAGGCTGTCGTCTTCTTTGCCTGTATTGTCTTTGATGATTGTCGTCGGTTAAGCTTGTGCAACATCCGAAGCAGGGCGGTGAGTATCAATCGAAAAGAACCGAAGACCCTTTAGTTTTATTTCTTTGACTCCATCGCATCTTCGTCTGGCATGTCATGGTCAACTGCATCCTGTACGCGTGCTTTGCAAGGAAATTTTATGAGCCCACACGAACGTGCGCGGACCCAATCATTCATGGTGCCAATGTACGAACCGAACGAATGAGAGAAAATTACAAGGATAGTCATGGACCTACCGTACTTGTGTCATTCTAGTTCTACACCTCTCGGTTTGACTAATTTAGTCTTGTCTCTTTTGATAAATTGTTAATTTAGTCACTTTGAATAATTTTCGTGAAAAAATCACTGACACTAATCTCATTCATAACACTTAAATATCTTATTTTGACGTGGACAATTATTCTAAATATGTTATACCTTATTAAGTCCCGTGAGGGTCAGTGGGTGACCATTGCCGGGCTTAGAAGGGTAAAAAAAAGAGAAGAAAAAAATTATAAATGAAATCATAAAATTTTCAAAAAATTATAAAAATCATTCACGTTGACGCCAGTTATCCAACCGCGACACATAACATGATCGGCATCCACGTCAGAGATTCTCCCGTGATAATTGACCGGAATGGCTAAGATGGCAATTTCTCCAATAATTCATGGTATTCGATCACGAGATGTGAGGAAACCTTGGGACAGTATTAACCAGAGTCGCTCTGTAAAGAAGGTAAAAGTAAAAAGCCCTTTGAAGAAGCGACCCTTAGAAAGTCTTCGGACAGCTGTGGTTGATCGTGTTACTTCCTAGACTACGAACCAACCGAATCGAGACCGTGTCGGATCGGGAACTGGGGAGGACTCTACTTCAAAGCAAGGAGAGGGCATTAGACATCACGGGCGTGGGGCCGGTCTGAACAAGATTTGCTGACAAATGAATGCCACTTCGCTTTCCTTTGGAGGTAACGGTTGGCAGTTGAGTGGGTTTGCAGCGTTCCTCTGAATGCAGAATAGGACGTTGCTGGTGACTGCACCTCACGTTCAACAGCTTGACCCTGTGGTGTCGACAGCCGGAGGGGTGGGGGCCAGTCACGAGTAATGTCGGGATCATCCATCAGCTTGACCTTCTTTCTGTCCCGCTCCAAAATTAGATAGATGCCATTCTCTTTGAATTTCTAGGACAATGTCATGATGAACCCGCTAAAGCAAACTCTAGGAAGTTACCAGTTATGCTCCGGACTTCCATTTTTGTAGCTCGATGGTGCCGAAGCACCGCGACTCGGGAACCGAAGGGCTTGCCCGGCTTCGAGCTTAGGCCCAATTTGGCATTCTGGGTCAAGGCCCAAACGCCCCCCTGGGCTCTGTAACGACACTGTGTCCTCCCGGGGACAACACTCGGATCAAGAACTTCCCCGCCACTCGTTCCTTCCATGGCTGGTGAATCGCCACCCGTGCCATCCAACTCCAAGCTCCATGGGAATCGCTCGTTGCGAGCACCAGTTGGACCTCCATGGCTTCCGTCTCTCCGTGCTCTCTTCGCTGGAGCTCGAGCTCTGTCGCGCCGGCCACCTCCTCTTCTTCTTCCCGTCGTTCATGGCGAACCAACGCGTTCCCGCGGAGCCGGCGCTTGCTTCGAACTAGCAGCTGGAATGGGACCGGTTCCCCTCGCGCGCTCGCCGTGAAGGCCGAGGCTGACGTTGTGAAGGAGGACATCGTCATCGTTGGAGCTGGTATCGCGGGTCTCGCCACCTCGCTGTCGCTTCACAGGTCTCGCCACCTCCTTTTTCAGTTACATTGATTTCATTGTCGACGGTCTTTGGACTTTCGGTGCACTTGGTTTTGGTTTGGTCGAGTTCATGTAGAGCTGACGACGTTGCGCATCACGAGATTGAGTGAGGTCGTTGACGGTTTGAATTTGGAATACGCACAGGCTTGGAGTCAAGTCCCTGGTGCTTGAGCGGGCGGAGTCGCTCAGGACTGGTGGGACCTCACTCACTCTGTTCAAGAATGGGTGGCGGGTGCTGGATGCGATTGGGGTTGGGAGTGATCTTCGGACTCGATTTCTTGAAATCCAAGGGTATGTTTTCTGTCACCAATCCACGAAGCACTGTTAATACTGGCGTGTGGTAACATGACATAATGCCAACACGTTGCCGGGAGTGTGTTGTATGTGGTTCCATGCGTTGATTGTTGATATAGCGGTTCTCAGACTACCAGATGATCAAGTCCAGTTTTCGGGTTGCTGACCCTTCCGAAGCAGCACTCTTGGTGTACATAGTTCTTGTGTTGGGGTCTGGTACTGAGCTAACCAGGGCAGGAATTTTCCAGACCATTCATGATTTTTTCCACCAAATTGTTAAACTTGGGGTCAGTTAGATTAGGTACTAGATATTTAAGTGAAGAATGCGATAGTGGGATTGTGCATTGTTGAGTCTTCTCAATAAACCCAGCATTTAGTTCCACTAGTAAGGTCGGCGACAGAAACAATTTAACTAGCGACCTTCATACAAAGATGTTTGAAAAATTCGAACAACTTTCAGAGAACGGCTGATACTTACTGAAATTCGGAATTCATCTCAAAGAATGGCTGCTGATGATTCTTACTCTTTTCTACCCTTATTCATTGTACCAGCTGTGCAGGATGGTAGTAAAATCAGAAGATGGGAGGGAACTGCGCTCATTTACGTTCAAGGATGAGGATGATAGGTATGGCGGCTGAGAGAAATTCAAGGACTCTGTATGTTTTTTCTTCAGTTCATTTGTGGTCTTCCATCGACTAACTTTAGGTTCTTTTCCATGAATCTACGTGGCACAGCCAAGAGGTCCGTGCAGTGGACAGGAGAATACTTTTAGAGACTTTTGCTGATCAGCTTCCACCTGAGGCTATCCGATTTTCATCAAAGCTAGCAAAGATTGGCAAAAGCGAAAATGGAGAAACTCTGTTGGAACTCGTGGATGGCACTCGTCTATCTGCAAAGGTCAATAGGCTTATCCTTCATTTGAGATCTTCAGTGAACATCATAGGGGAATGCAAATTTCAGGATCTGCGACAAAAATTTTAGTCTCAATAAAGGGCACTGCATTTTTTTCTTTGTAACATGTTACAGCTTTTATATGGTAGCACTAAAAGTGATATGCCCTTCTTAATCACTTTCCTGTCGATCAACAGATTGTGATTGGTTGTGATGGTGTTCGATCGGCAGTAGCTAAATGGATGGGCTTCTCTGACCCTAAGTACGTCGGCTACTGTGCTTTCCGTGGTCTAGGATTTTATCCTGAGGGTCAACCATATGAACCGCGGGTAACTTACGTCTATGGTAGAGGGTTGCGTGCCGGATATGTCCCTGTATCTCCAACTAAAGTTTACTGGTTTGTCTGCTTCAACAGCCCTTCTCCAGGTCAATCTTGCTTCCAATTGTGCTCAAACAACTAGACAAGTAGAAATCAAGCTGGAAATGTTGGCTACATCGCTTTCTTTAAGCTTTTTGTGTATGGTTTTGGCACAAGTCCTTATCCCTATGAGCTAGCTCCCCTGGAATGCATCTCTCTGTGTACTGATGAATGATTGGATGAGTCAGAAATGAAAGAGCATGTCTTATTACAGGTCCGAGGATCACCGATCCAACCATATTGAAGAATCAATCACGAGAGCTAGTTCGAAACTGGCCTTCAGAGCTATTGAACATCATAGATCGTACTCCAGGCGACACAATCATCCGGACTCCGCTGGTTGATCGGTGGTTGTGGCCTATGGCGAGCCCTTCTGCTTCATCTGGTAGCGTCGTGCTGGCAGGGGATGCTTGGCACCCGATGACACCAAATCTCGGGCAAGGCGCATGCTGTGCTCTGGAGGACGCGGTTGTTCTGGCTAGGAAACTCGCAGATGCAGTTAATTCTGGGGATGGATCGGTTGAAGGTGCATTGA
Source organism: Melaleuca quinquenervia (assembly GCA_030064385.1). Lineage (NCBI taxonomy): Eukaryota > Viridiplantae > Streptophyta > Magnoliopsida > Myrtales > Myrtaceae > Melaleuca > Melaleuca quinquenervia. The sequence continues at coordinate 14,668,009 of CM057721.1, read as the reverse complement.
AGTCGTACGAGAGGGAGAGGTGGCCCCGTATCTTCCCTTTAACGATAAGGGCAAACCTGGTCGGTTCGCTTCTGCAGTGGGAGAACCCAGCTGTTTGTTCTGTTCGGAACAATGTGGTCATACCCAAGCTGGTTAGGATTGGACCTATGCTAGAGCACACAAATTTTGCTTGTGAGCGTCTGTAAAAGGGGGAAAGTTGCTCGTGCTATACAGGGCAAAGCCGCTTTCAGGAGTCATCCTTGGAGTTGAACTCTATTCTTGTGGGATTGCGGACGTGTTAGTTCCCGTTCTTTTGCGGAACTACTTGTGTAGGTACATTCTGTGTTTTTTACAAGTTGATGTACCTCCAATCGATGGACAGATCGAATGTACAAAGGAAAATTCCTACATCAGTCCAACTCTTGAGCTGCCGGATGTCGTTGTCCTTGGAAGAGATAGCTGATTTGATATCGCATCAGCAATTTCCGATGATCTGTCGGCGATTTTTAGATATAGCTATGCTATAATATCAGTAATTTTTAATAAAAAATGACGAAAAATGCTATATTTAAATTTTCATATAAAATTTTGTGAGTGAATTGATTTGCTAATCGATTCAGGATTAGTGATTGGATAATTTTCACGCAAAGGCTGTACGCGAAGCGATGAAGAAGAAGAAGAAGGCGACCCGAGAGAGATTCTTGGACCGCGCGGGCGAGATCCGATGCAGTGGCCGACACATTTGGGTTCGAATGCGAAGCATGGAGGAAGCCACGTGTGCCGACAGCTGGCTTTTCCTTTTTCTAACACCTTTTCTTCTTCTTCTTCTTCTTCTTCTTCTTTTCTCTTGTCATTCATCTAACATCAACCATATCTGACTAGATTAGGCAAATTATCGAATGAATTAAGATCTACTGCCAGAAAATTAGAAATAGAAAAAAATTTATCCGGATGATGTTGTGTCCTTAGTATCTAAAGAGCTTTTCATGGGAGGCTAGCTTGTTCACGATTCCTAGAAAGCCAAAAAAAAATTTACTCTCTCAGAAAAATCGAAAATATCATGCACCTATAAAAAAAATGACCTAATATCCAAAAAAAAATTCTCTAACTTTAAGTCATATCCTAATTATGTTTTCTTTTTGCGTGTTCCGTGATAATCCCAAGCTCTACGTTTAAACCCAATTCTACTCTAAACTTTTTTTTCTTATAAAAAATCTCCAACTTTCGGTCAAATACCAATTCTACTCATATTCTTTTGTTTCGTTAAAAAAAAAACTAACTTTAAATTTAGTTTTAATTTCATTCTAATTTTTTTTCTCGTTAGATATTATCAACTTTTACTTAAGTTGCAACTATGTTTTCCATTAACCCTCCATCAAAGTCGCCTTTAGTGATTTTGTGCTTAATATTCGATATCATGTGCTCGAAAATGTTCCATCTCTCTACAATTGAAGAGCTTGTGCTCGAGAAGCTTGAACGACTCGTGTTTAGAAGTTTTCCTTTTATCGATTGTCAATGAGAAACTTTGGATGCAGGATTAAATAGGGGTAGGCTTATAACTTGAGTAAAAGTTTGTGATTTTTTATAAGTGTATAAAAATTTTACGATAAAATTAGAATTGAACCTAAGATTGGCAATTTTTTAATGAGACAAGAGGTTAAAATGGAAAAAAAAAAAAACTAAAATCGGCCCAAAAAATCACGAGAACATTGTAACTGAATTTACGAGCCAAAATTTTATATATCGCTAAAATTCCAAGTGTTTCAAGTTAAGGGAGAGTTAACAATGCATCCACCCAAAATTTTTAATTAAGCCAAAAAGCTGAATACCAAAAATTTATGCAGACGGGCTCTAATGATATGAAATAATCTTTAAAAGCCATACATGTGTTTGTTCAATAAAAATAAAGTGTTCAATAAAAAATGGATAATCTAGTCAATAAACAACGCAGAATGAAGTTAAAAAATCAAAGAATAAAACCTCGCTCTATACTATGTTAGGTCTTGTGTGGTCATAAAATTCAATTTCTTTAAGGTGAATAACTTTTCGGCCGATAAATTTTCGCGATGTATATGGAAGTTGCTCTTGAATAGGCGGAAATGCTAATTGGGAAGTAAATCTTTGAAAGAACGGTAGGAGATAAATTATGCATCGCAGTAACTTGTCCACGATAATAAAAAGAAAGGAAAGATCGAGGACAAAGTCGGATCCTGATATGGAATCGGATCCCGATCCGGACTCGGGTCGTACGGGATCACATGGCCGCGAAATCCAGCAAAGCCCATTAGCCCGATCGCGTCATAAACAAATGAATGGGGCACGTGTCGATTTTCTATACGCCGGCTTCGTCTCCCCAACCGCATTAAACTGATTATTCGATTAAATATATTTAGACGGAAAGGGCAGAAAAAAAGAAAAAAAAGAGAAGCATCGTCGTCGCGAAGAATTTGGGTCCTTTAAAATCACGCCTCTCTCCCCCACACCTTCCGTCTCCATTAGAACTCTTCCTCTCTCTCTCTCTCTCTCTCTCTCTCTTTCTCTCTCCGGCGACGATCCCGAAACACCTGTCAAACACTCGCCGGGCAGCGGCCTCCGTCCACCCTCTCGAGCTCTCGCCCGTCGATTCCCCGATCTCAGCGTCTCGGAGCCATGAATCCCGAATAGTGAGCTCTCCGTTCATCTCCCCTATTTACTTAAAAGAAACCCTCGATCGTTCGGTTTAGGTTGTGAATCTCGCCTAGGTTTCGCGCCTCGCGGCTCAATTTCCGCTGGATCTGTTCGATTTTTCCGACTTTGTTTGCGTGCGGATGTTGTAGTCGTGCTTCGCGTGTATATCGAGGGTTATTAGGATGCAGCTTGTGCGGACGCTTCTGCTTGTTGCTTTCCGGGGCGTTTAGTTCTCAGAGGGCTATAATTGAGATCCAAATGGGTTCTTTAGTTCAGATCCGTTCGCGAGTTCTGGCAGACTTTAAAGTTTTTTTTTCTTAATCTTAGTGTTGCCTTTTGTGAATTATGTGCTGTGGGATCGTAGGTTCTCCGTTATCTGGTGATAGTCTATCAAGTTTATGTTTAGGAACTGGATTAAGGCGCACGGTCTTCATTGGTTGCTATTGCTGATGGAGAGAATATGCGGATGCATTAGTGAATTCCCTGGCAAAAAAAAATGCTGGAGAGGGGACTCTTACTGGTCCTATGAGACTGTTGCCTATGTCATAGAGAAGTGGTGTCGTTTTTGGCATGCAGGTTCCTTGATGGCCATGGAGATTGTCACATATGATTAAAATTTAAAACTATCGAAGCACTTGGATATTTAGTCTAAACTTAAAATTTGTTTCAGTAGGAGACTGAGCAAATGGAAAGTTTAATTAATTGAATGTCTGGAATCAAGATTGATTCTATGCTTGCCTTTATATGCCCTACTTTGTAAAAATGGCTTCTTCAATTCCATTTTTTCTACCCTGTTCTCCATGGATGTAAGCCGAATTTATAAATAATGATGTCGGTATCCTCAAGTCCTTAGGAAATTCAGCTTGTCATGGGCGCATCAATTGTATCCGATAATAATTTACTTGATTCCTTCCATGACATTTTGTGACTTGCTTGTTAATTAAATGGTGGAGATGGCGATGAGGCCTGATCAGGTTTCTTGAAATTGTGTTTAAGTCTAGTGAAAGAGCATGTTGGGTATAGCTTATTGATTTCATGCATCCTCACGAGAGTATTATCTTTTTCATGTGCAATCGCATGTTCTAAATCCAAACTTCCACTCGTAAAAGCTGTAACTGTTCCATGTCATGTGCAGCGACTACCTATTTAAGCTTTTGCTTATCGGGGACTCTGGTGTTGGTAAATCGTGTCTGCTTCTGAGGTTTGCTGTAAGTGCGTTAACCTTATTTGTTTGTCTGTCTCCTGCCCTTCCTCATGTTTATCATACTTGTTTGAGACACATTTATATATTTTGTGTGGTTTACCACATGATTATATGATTTTAGCATGTAGCCGGTCTGGATGTATTCATTTGAGCACAATGATGTGAGAATCTCACCATGCATACAATAAATTATTAGTAGCTTGTATAAGCTTATGATAAGTTATTTCTTTTTCTTAAATATTTTATTCCTGTTCTCTAAGTATCGGAACTTTTTTAAATTATCTAAATAGGGTTGTTGATCATATCAAGTCTAATTGACACGCTTAAAATTTGAATGTCATCACGTGGATATGCCGAATGTTGCATACTTATCTATGTGATTTAATCTTGTCATTCCACAGCGTCATCAAATCTAGATGATATTCTTAAAATTTGAACGTCATCACATGGATATACCAAAATGCTTATCTATGTGGTTTAGTCCTGTAATTCCAGAGCCTCATCAAGTCTAGATGACATGCTTTAAGTTTGAACGTCATCACATGGATATACCGAAAGTTGCATGCTTATCTATGTAGTTTAGTCCTGTCATTCCAGAGCCTCCTCAAGTCTGGATGACATGCTTTAAGTTTGAATGTCATCACATGGATATACCAAAAGTTGCACATTAGTCTGTGTGGTTAATTTTGTCATTCCAGAGCCTCATTGCAGTTGAAATTAACATCATTTTTATCCTAACCAGGATGATTCATATCTGGAGAGCTACATCAGTACCATTGGCGTTGATTTTGTAAGGCATTGAATACAACAATTAAGTCTGTTTATTTTGGTTTTATGTTCTCAGTCTTAATCTTTTTCACTTGTATAATATGCAGAAAATCCGCACGGTGGAACAAGATGGGAAGACAATTAAACTTCAGATTGTATGTTTTTGTTTCATCTCTTGTTCTTTGTACTTAGTTAATCTGATTTTAATCTGGTTCCCTCAGTGATAATTAGAATTGCCTTATGAGAATCGGAACTAGAAAACTTGTTTTCCGGTGGGTAGTGACTGCCATTTGCTAGAAACATCACCAGGTCCATGTAATGTCTGGATCTTTTTTAAGAATCCAAAATTGACCATTACATATTTAATAACCTTAAGTGAAATATAACTTGCCGGTTTGTGTTTGTTTATAGGGGAAACTTTACATAGTATAACCCTCTTTAAATTGCTTCTTATTGTTTTAACTTTTCTCTCCATCCTTCCTCTGTATGCAGTGGGATACAGCTGGACAGGAACGTTTCAGAACTATTACCAGCAGCTACTATCGTGGTGCGCATGGCATTATCGTGAGTCCCAAACTGTTATTACATTAACTATGGAAATGTTGTGTGCTTGAGTTACCTCTAGCATGATTTATTACTAATGTGTTAATGACGTTTTTGCAGGTTGTATATGATGTCACTGACCAGGAGAGCTTCAACAATGTCAAGCAGTGGTTAAGTGAAATTGACCGGTATGCCAGTGAAAATGTGAATAAACTTCTAGTTGGAAACAAATGTGACCTGACGGCACAAAAGGTCGTGTCTACTGAAACAGCCAAGGTAAAACTGTCAGTTGTTGTTGTGCATTCTCTGCATGCTGACCGAGGTCGACTTAGTTGCTCAAGTGATTGTGTAGGCGTTTGCGGACGAGATAGGGATCCCGTTCATGGAGACAAGTGCCAAGGATGCCACCAATGTTGAGCAGGCTTTTATGGCCATGGCTGCTGCAATCAAGAATAGGTGTGCTATGTAGTTCTCATACTTGTGAATAGAACTAGCTAATTTTTTGTAGTAACTTGTTGATTTGACATTCTTTTACTGTTGTGAAAGTCTGAATGCAACGTCCGACCATTTATATTTTTTGTATATGCAGGATGGCAAGCCAGCCTGCAATGAACAATGCTAGACCTCCAACAGTGAATATTCGAGGACAACCTGTCAACCAAAAGGCCGGCTGTTGTTCGTCTTGAAGTCAAAGTTTCCTGGCAAGCTTGTGATGTCAAAATCTGTTCTCTGTGGCTATAGCATGTAAGCCTAGTATCTTTGAAGTGATGCTCTGCTGTGAAGACAGTTCATTAAGATATGCGTTTCCTGGTTATTCTGGTACTTTGTTGCGATTTCCATTCTTTCTCATGTATTTGATTCTGAAACGTCTGTACAAATTAGGAATGTTGGTGAATAGCAGTATTTGCCTCGTTGATATCTCTTAATCAGTGGCTTAGTCTACTATTATTATGATCAGTGACGTACCTACGATCTCTAGATTGGTGGTGAGCTGTCCTGTCAGACACATCAGTATTTTCCATTCGTCAAATTAGACGGATTTAACGAAAAGACTTGATTGAATTAACTTTATAAGTTTTAAAATTTAATTGACTTGATTGAATTAACTTTATAAGTTTTAAAATTTAATTACACTTTTTGCTAGTTTTATAACATTCGTACTTTCATGCCAAGTCGTAGAACCTTTAGTAAATTTATTCCAAATGTTTTTAACACTGTTGGGTTAATGTTTTTAACACTGTTGGGTTATGAAAGAGCAGGGATCATAAAAGTTGAATAAATTTTTTTCAAGAAACTCAATTGCATCGAAAGCTAGGGTTGGCTTTGAAAGAAGACCATACCTTGGATCTCCTATTGACAGCTACGATAGGCAAACGTAAGCGGTCATATCGTGCTGAGACACTCAAGATCAACAACGGTGGGGCAGCAATGCCAACACCTTCCGATGGCTGTACAAGAATGCGAAGGCTGGTTTCCGGTGGTAGAGGCAGCCATCTCGTTTGATGGATCTTGACAAGATGTTACGAGGCTGAAAGCTCAGAAGATGAATATACTTATGTAAGGGGTCCTAAAGCATAAAATGCCTAAGAGGAGAACACGACTGTGGACACGTTCATCCTACCCAAGGCACATATTAAATCAGCAGCTAAAGAACACCGCTAGCAAGTGGCATCGAGTACCTTCTCCATTACTTCGTGCTCCTTTTCCCAAATTCTAAACCCTTCCTATCATCATTCTTCAGCACCAGCGACCAGCTTGGCAATTGGGAAAAGACAACCATCCTACATTCCTACTACAGGAGAGTAGAGTAGAAATGCTCAAGCAAATCATCTAACTTCTACACTAGGTTTGTAACTTCAGCTGTTCAGACGTCCTTCCTACTACCAGACCACTAAAAAGTTACTACCATGTGGTTATGCTCGAAAGTTTTTTAGATGTGAACATGAAAATTGTTAAGATGTGATTATAACTAAATATTCAATGCAGCAGTAAAAATTTCCCAAGATAAAAACTTGAATAGATAGCAAAATACACATCGATAAACATCCGCTTATTTAATCATATAGCAGACGTAGCATAAGAAATGACTAACTGAAGACTTGAAGAGATCTTCATACACCAGCACCACAGACAACAACAAAACAAGGCAAGTCTGCAATCAGTGAATGAATAAGGAAATGGAGCGATCAAGCATATATCATTTCCTTCATAATCGCATGTATTATGACAAAAAAAAACTAGGAAAAAAAAACAATTTAACTTGAAAGAAACAAGAGACTTTAGAAAGACTTGATTCATTCTCTTCTATCATAATCAAAACTGACGTGAGTCAAAAGAAAAGCGAAGTGAATCCATGGAGAAACTAAAATTTACACTCAAAACAGAGGCAGCAAAGGTTTCTATTACAGGAAAAATATCATTCCCATTAATACCCGACTGTCCTGGAAAGTCACAACAACTTCAAGCATGAAGTAACTCAGCTTGAAGTTTGCAGTGTTAAAACCTCATTTCCCACCAAGTGAGGGGAACTGGCCAGGATCTTCAATCGAAGGAGCAGCTACATCTCTAGCATAGCCACCACCATAACCACCTCTGGAACCACGTCCACGGCCTCGACCACGACCGCCCGGGTTATAGTATCTCTCCCCTTCAGCAGGCTTCAGAAACTCATTTATGCTAACAGACTACAGACGAAAGAACACGTGTATATGAGGAGACACCCATGAGGAGGCACAAGCACAATATCAATTCAATTCTTATGAGGAGACATGTATCCATGAAGATAAGGTATCAACTAGACAACTAAGAACATGAAGTAGACACAAATCTCCAAAACTTAAGGAGAAAAGAAAAACAAATAAGCAAACCTTCTTGGCTCTCTCTTCTTTCTCAGCAGCCTCTTTGCGTTTGTCTTTCTCAGATCCCTGTAAACATGCTTGCTTAGTATTGATGTTTCTCAGCAAACAATAATGAAGATATAAACAGTATCAACTAGCAATTTTTAACTCTGACCAGCTTGATAAAGATGTCATTGTTATCCTTCTTGTTAGAGAGTGGTTGCATGGATTTTAAGTCTTTGTCCACCTCAACCTTCCTTTCCTCAGCCTTCAATGCAAGCAATGCCTTCCTCTTCTCTTCAAGGACCTTTTCATACTCTTCTAACGTCATCTCCTACAATGAATTGGGAGTATACATGTAAAATAGGTCAAAACATCAAAGCCTGTCAATGACAATCTTGAGACACTGGTCCAAAAGATGACTGGTCTCACAGATACTTCCTATCTGCCTTCTCACAAGCTAAGCAGAAATTGGCTACAGTTTTCAAGAAATCTTGTCAATATCCCTAATTGGTCAATGGACTCGTATAAAGTAACAGCAAACACTCTTCAATACTCCGCCAAAGCACTGGGCGATCTTTCAGTTCTTAACATCTCAACAACCTATATTGCAACAGAAAGAATCTCCAAGGACTTGGGTTCCCCTTCTAAGTGTACACCAGGAGTTATTTTCGGCAAGCCCAACATATTTTTTCATGTCAGAAACCAAGGGAAAAAAAGGTGAAAACTATAAACTGTTCAGCACCATCCATCACCAGAATCATTCAGGTGTTTTGGCTATTCATTGCATCAGAGAAACAAAGTAAAATACAAGCTCCGTGGTTTCAAAGGAAAAATACATATAAAATCCATGGTAGGTACTCCGAGAACTGGTGATTCTTTAGCCAGTAAGTAGCAGCTATGATTAGTGCTTCAATTGATTGGGTAGAAGTGGAGAAAACAAGGGAAGTCCAAACTAGAGAAGTAGATCCCTCATCAGGTGGCACAATCACCCTAGCTTTTTTCCAAAAAGTGAACACACCAAAGAATCTTTCCACTATCACCCTAATAGCTGCCATTCTTGAACTTTTTAGCCTTGCAAAGTTCAACTTTTTATGCCTTCTCCAGCATTCTCGAAATATAGATAGTAACATTCTGCACAATTAAGTCTGACGCTCAATCCATTGTAATGATTAAAATGTGTATTTGACAGAATTAATCTTCGATTGATAAATCGACAACGTTCAGCAAATAAAAACAGCTTTACCAAAAGAGCAGAGATGGCATCATAAGAGAAGGGATGAAATTTCATTGGATCACATAATACGAGGTGCAGTCAATACTATTGATCCACAAAGCAGATCCATGACTACAAGATTAAGTACCTTATCTTCAGGCTCTTTTTCCTCTGGTTCATTCACAGGAATCTCCTTGCTGGCATCTGCAGCATCCTCATCAACCAGCTGCTTCTCAGATTCCACATTTTTCTCAACTTCAATGACAGGCTCTTCAGTCTCCCTGCGCACAGCAAAATAAAAATATTGATGAACTAAAAGAATCGCCCAATAGTAATAATAATCAATAACAGGGAAATGTTAAAAGGTTAGTCCAAAAATGCTTACGGAGCAATTTCATCAGCAGGAGTTCCCCAGTTTCCACGACCTGATCCATCTCGTTTAATTTCATTTCTGGAGCAATTAATTTGGATCACCATCAATAGCAAAATTTTGGCAGTGCATGTGTGTCGTCTTTGACATGTATAATGTGGTAGGGTAAGCATTTAGTGTAAGAATAATTGCTTGGTTGTGGTGGAACTGCTCGTTCATGGGTGTGCGCATGCACACGTGCAGGCAAGAGAGAGAGAGACACACACACACACACTATAAACTAAAATGCAGCATTCTTGGTGTTCAATACTGACCCTCGTCCAGTGCCACTGCGGCGTTCAAATGCTCTCCTTGGACGCTCCCCCTCACCAGCTTCTCCGTTGTTAAAACCACCACGGCGACCTCCACGGAAAGAACCACGAGGCCCACCACGCCTTTCAGATGGTTTTCCAGAATCTCCTTCCTCCGAGCCTCTATAACCCCCAGAAAAACCGTCAGTGCCACCAGCTGCTCCCTCGATGTTCCCTGACTCTTGGTCATATCCTCGACCACCTCCACGGCCTAAAAAAGGACTGCCTCCACGGCCATAACCACGACCGCCACCACGGCCACGGCCATGCCCAGTATCAGTCTTTGATTCCCTCACTAGTGTAGAAGATAAAATATAGTCAGTCAATTTCCAGTGATAGATTTCAGAAATAATTCTCATAGTATGGAGACAGAAAAAGGAAAGACAGATCTCAAAGTCACAAAAGGTTCAAGCCAAAAGAGTCCAGACACTCTTTACCACCCCAGGTAAGAGCAAAGTTACACATCACAAGTAAATTAAGCATTATCTCGATTAAATGGCATTTAAAGCAACCGAACCGAAAAAGAATATTTCGTTGATCTTGCCCCTTAAAAAGTGCTTCTATAATTTAGTTCTTTGATCTTGGCCCCGAAAAAATATTTCCTACATCTGCAAGAATAAGATTACACTTAATTGCTAACCTTTCTTTTCCTCGTATTTTTTGTAATTAAGACGGCATGGAATTAAGAAGAGCAATTTCATAAACACACAATGAGCAAGAGAATTGAGCAATTTAGAAATCGCTCTGTTGAGGATAAACAGAAGGCTGCAGTGAATGAAAATTCCAAGTGCTTGTGTGACACCCAACAGCTGGTCAAAACTGGTGTCTTAATGCAAAATGGAGTTACTTTAGCAATGATGGACAACATTCAGCCTAAAATGCAATCCAGGTTTCCTACTCTGAAGAGTCAAACCAAGTTAACCAGAAAATTCACAAAGCGTCGGTCCATTTTTCCTTATATTTCTCATTTGCGAGAGTATCTTCTGAAATCACTATCTAACCACAAGCTCTATGCATTTCATTATATCAAATTCATGGCAAAATAACGAATATTTTTTTCTCAAATGAACAGAGAGCATTAACTTTCAAGATTCCACGTCACTAAAGCAACTAATCAATGCTAAAGAGACAGAACACGCTGCCAGAGATCACCCACCAGCTTGAGCCGGGGGCACCGGCTTGGACGGCAGCCTGGCGGCCGGCTTAGACGGCGGGGCAGCTTGAGCCGGAACCTTCTTCGGCTTCTCGACCGGCTTAGCAGCGGCGACGAGCTGGACGGGGTCCTCATTGTCGTCGTCGCCGAGGATGTCGAAAGGGTTCATGGTTGCCATCTCGCGTTCTTCCCCCCTTTTTCTCTCGAGACAAGAAAAGGACCTCGAACACCGCACTGTCGAGAGCAACCACGGAACCCTAGAGCGTGCTGCGAGCCATATCAATCTTCTTCTTTCGGGGATGGATCGAAGCCGGAAGAGGAACGATGAGAAGCTTGACAGTGAAGAAGGTGACTGAAAAACCCTAGCAGATGCGGCAGAGGGGAGAAGATAACTATAAGAGCCTCCTCTCTTATAGAAAGCCCTAAGGGTCGTACTCAGGTACGGACGGGTTCACTCTAAATAAACGTGGGCGCTATTTGGATTGGTCAGCCGGAATGAAAATGATCTGCAGACGCTCGATTTGCGTACTTCTCGACAGAAGGATGAGATGGAAAATCCTCGAGCCTGTCCATGCGTAAGTGATGTCCATACGAATTTTCCAATAACTCGATATCTATTTATTTCTAAGAAAAATTATTCATTTTAATATAGTGTGTCAAATGTATGCCTCAACATCTACGTTGTTTTATTTTCGTTTTTATTTAAAAAAAAGGCATGAATGATATTTTGATATCTAAATATTGATTAATGTGTGGTGTGATTTCTAAAATTTTTAATTTGCTTGACGCGATTTCTGAACCGCCGGTAAATGTTGCAATCTAGTTCTAAAAATATATGAAAATACTTAACATCTTCTATTTCAAATACTCTAACATATATGAAAATGTTGCATGTATGGGTTCTAATCAGTTGACTTTAGAAGTCGAGGAAAAGAAAAAAGTTTCGTGTGAATTATCCACATAAGATATCCATCTCAACTCAAAATATAATTATTCACATCATCGAACAACAATAGACATGCTAATGGCTAATTTTATTTTCCTTGTCTAAAGTACAAAAACAGATGGATTCTTTTATGGACGAGTTGACTCGTTAATAATCCGTACCATTGAAATAACATCTTGTTTGCCATGGGAGCAGAGCAAACAGAAGGACTGCATTAAAACATCTGTGGATAACTCATGAATTATATTGAATAAAATAGAAATTTACGGGTTATAATATAAATTTTGTTAAAGTTTTGAAATTATATGTGGCTTTTTTTTTAAGACAAGTTGGAGACCGTATCGTGCTTTGTCCGGGGCCTGTAATGGGCAGGCGGGCCAGCAACCTTTGCGGCACACCAAATCACTCATCTTACTCAGCCGCCATGCTCACCGACACGAAACGCACAAGGACAACGCGAATCGGGGCCTTCAACGACGGCGTATTGCGCGTGGTACCCACAACATCGACGGCGACATGGCATGTTTGTTTTCTTCTTCTGATTAGCCCCTTCCTACTCCTTTGAGGCACCGCACGGCGGCCGCAATCAGCTTCGAGTGCGGCAACGGTGGCATCTTTGTACACGTTTAGCAGCGCTTCTATTCTTGAGAACAATCTTATTTTTTTCGAAAATAACGCTTTCCATTTTCTATTATTATGATAAGTTTCTTTGCGAAAAAATAAACACGTTTAATAATTGTCATTCTTGAAATAAAAAAATAATATAAATATATTTAGTATTTAACTAATTTTCAGATATATTTATATTTTTTAAATCGTCTTTTTTCCCTTTTCTTATTTCTTTTTTTTTCTTTCCTCCAACTAATAGCCGGCAGTCCCTGACGACACCAAGCTCTCGTCGCCCGGGTAAGGCTCAATCTCATGGTAGCCAAGCAAGGTTGATCCTCACCCGACCATGGATAGGTGAACCTCGCCGAGCCATGACAAGGCTGAGGCCCGGCGAGGTGAGCCTAAGGTAAGTGAGTTTGACCTCTTCAGCTCGAGTCCTAATCGATAGCTAGCCAGTCGATTGCCAGTCATCATCAAGATCCAACAACTGGTTAGAAAAAGAAGAAGAGAATGAAAGAAAGAAAAAGGAAAAAGAAAAAAGAAAAAAATCCGTTCAAAGAAATTGTTCCTAAGAATAAGAAGTAAAAAATTTCTAGTTCCAAATCCATTCCCCCGACTACCCTTTTCATTTTGGGGAATTGAAAAATTAACTAATATATATAGACAGATTTCCGTTCCTTTTCAATTATCGGGGACAAAAAAAAAACAGAAAAACAAAAGCATTACTAAACACAACTGGTTGACGTGAGCAACAGTTCGTCGACGTGTTGCCAATTGGAAGCGCACCCATCGAATTGAAATTCTAAATCCTCCGCTTTGGAACACCGTGGGCACTCTAAAGGACCATGTCCTCAAATCATGACCTCAGCATTCTCCCCGCCAATTCGGTCGGCCAAAGCACTGATCCTCACCGAATCTCCTCCGGTGAAGAACGCCGCAAGAGACGGCGGCTCTGCCACCCAAACGTTCTAAGCTCGCCAGCCGCGAATAATTCTAGTGTTGCGCCAAGGCAATGACTAGAGAGCGTGACGGTAATCGTCATAGAGCTGTTGCAACTTCTTCGACGACTGATCTCGCCAGAACCCTGATTCAGCCTTGGGTTTCGGACCTCCGGTACACGAGGTCGGCACCGGCTTGGTCTAAAAGATCTTCGACCGCTCGAGAGCTTGGACATGCTAATGCTCAGCCGAGTCTCCTGATCATTCCCATTTCCCATGCGTACTCCATGTAAGCATGAATTCGAGAAACTACTAAGCGCTTGGGAATACAGCTCACCTCATCGCCGGTGCACTGACTGTGGAAGGTCGAGGGGCATGGATCCCGACATGTCGAATTCCTCCCCCTTGCAGACATGGCCGTTGCCGTCGCTCCAATATCGTTCATTTTCGATGTGGTTGTGTCTGCAGACGCAATTTCTGGCGGCAGCGGCGGTGTCACCTGTTGGAAACGGCCATGTCCGTCTCATGGATCTTGACAAGATAACAAATCTTTAGAACTCAACAAGATGACAATACTTGGAAAGAAAACCTTCTTCTGTAGGACAGCTCTGATTCGAAGAGAGAACAGTAACATGTCCATCGTTACTCGTAGCACCTACTTAATTAGTGGCTTCGACTTCTCACTCACTCTGTGTCTAAACCTCCTCATCGAATAACATCTTGGGGAGTCAGAAACGACAATCCACCTTTAGAGACACCGACATGCTCAATCAAATCATCAGAAATATTTCCACCCTAAAAGGTATCTTGTCTCGTGGGCTGTGATGCTCACGGGCATCCCTGCCATCACAAATCGCTAATGAACAGGATGAAGCAGGATACGGAGCAGCAGAGCAGATATCATTTCCTTCGCGATCACATGTATTGAGACAATAGTATAATTCAGACTTGAAAGAAACAAAGGACACTTTAGAGGCTAAATTAAATCTCATCTAACACAACCAAAACTGATTCCAGTCAAAAGAAAACCAAAGTAAATCCATGGAGAGATTATAATTTTTACACTCAAGAAGACCAGTAATATTAAAGGTTCCTATTACATGAAGAATATCATTCCTGTTAATACCAGACTGTCCTGGAAGGTCACAATAACTTCAATCTCAGCCTGAAGTATGTGGTGGTAAAACCTCATTTCCCACCAAGGGAGGGGAACTGGCCAGGATCCTCAATCGAAGGAGCAGAGACATCTCTAGCATAGCCACCAACATAACCACCTCTGGAACCACGGCCGCGGCCTCGCCCGCGACCGCTCGGATTGTAGTATCTCTCCCCTTCGGCAGGCTTCAGAAACTCATTTATGCTGACAGACTACAGACAGAAGAATGCATGCATATGAGACACCAATGATGAAGCAAAGCATGTATGACATTCAATTCTTATGTGGAGACACGAATACATGAAAAGGAGGTACGTTTCAATTACATATCTAAAAAAAATGAAGCAAACTCAAATCTCTTAACTTATTAAAGAAAAAGATAACAGAAAAGCAAACCTTCTTGGCTCTCTCTTCTTTCTCAGCAGCCTCTTTGCGTTTGTCCTTCTCAGATCCCTAAAAAATGCTTGGTTAGTATGAAGTTTCTCAGCAACGACAAATGAAAATATGAAAACAGAAATGATTAGCAATTATTTTCACCAGCTTGATAAAGATGTCATTATTATCCTTCTTGTTGGAAAGTTGTTGCATGGACTTCAAATCTTTGTCCAACTCTACTTTCCTTTCCTCAGACTTCAGTGCCAGCAATGACTTCCTCTTCTCTTCACGGACCTTTTCATACTCTTCTAATGTCATCTCCTAAACAAGTTGAAGAAATGTTGAATAAGTCAAAACATAAAAGGCTGTCAACAACAACTTTATAACATGAAACCAAAGGGTGGCTGATCAGATAGATAGACTGGGATGAAACTTTTTTCCAAATAAAACTTGAATAAACAAGCTTTTTCCAGTCTGTCTGGCCAACGATGTTTACTTGGACCAACAAAGTAACAAATGCAGCTTCCTATCCTCCATGCCACAAGCTAAGCAAACATTCCCTACAACTTACAAAAGAAACCTTGTCAATTTTCCTCAGGCAGATTGGTAGATAGACTCTTATACAGAAATAGCAAACACCATCCTTCAATCCTCAGCCAAAGCACTGTGGGACATTGCAATTCTAAACATCTCAACAACCTATACCCCAACAGTATCAATCTTTCTAAACAACTTAACAACCTATAACCCAACAGTATCAATCTCCAAGGACTAGAAGAATTGCCCTTCTAAGTGCATGCCGGGAGTACTTTTGGCACACCAGCATATATTTCCATCTTAGGACAAAAGAAAAGAAAGGTGGAAAGCCATAAACTGTTCCAGATCATCCATCACCAGAATCATCCTGAATTTGCACTTATTCATGAGCAATAGAGAAAAAAGGTAAAATACAAGCTGCATCAGAGGTAGTCAGAGCACCTGTAACAACTCTGCTTCTTAAAAAAGCAGCTGCAGTTAAGATCAATACTTTGATTGACTGGATGGAACTGGAGAGAAACTAAGACAAGTTAAGCCTCGAGAATAACTTCTGTCATTCCTGTGGTACTACTGTCCCAGCTTTTTTCTAATAATGCAAATATAACAGCGGTTCCTCCACTGTTGTCCAAATCATTGCTGCTCTTGAGCTTTTCAGCCATGTAGCTTTCAGCTTTCTGTGCATTCTGAAGTATTCTCAATGTACAGATAGAAACACTTCACACCACAAAGTCAAAAAATCAAGCCACCCCGATGAATAAAATATGCATTTGGCCATATCAACCTTCTCTACACAAATTAAGTATGGTCTAGAACGTAGAAAATGGTTACAAAAACTACTTAAGACAACATGATCATAAGAAAAGGGTTGGACCATGATATGGTCACAAAATACACGGTGCAGCTCCAAGAGGACTACTGATCCATAAAGATGATCCATGAGCTCATGATAGATTTACCTTATCTTCAGGCTCTTTTTCTTCCGGTTCATTCACAGGATTCTCCTTGTTAGCATCTGCACCATCCTCACCAGCCAAATGCTTCTCAGACACATTTTTCTCGACTTCAATGACAGGTTCTTCAGTCTCTCTGAGTGTCATAAAATAACAATATCGATTGATCAAAAGAATCTCCCAAAGGAAAAAAAATTAATAATAGTTAGATATCAAAAGTTAGCAAAAAAGGTGCCTACGGAGCAATTTCATCAGTAGGAGTTCCCCAGTTTCCACGACCAGCTCCATCTCGTTTAGTCTCATTTCTGAAGCAATTATTCTGGATCAGCATTAATCGAAGGGCATGTATGTGGGTTGTCTGTTTGCATGTATGTATGCATAATATGGGAGGGCACATAACTGAGTTGTGATTAACTTCTTTGATACATTGGAAATGCATGTTCTTGTGAGTGTGCGTGTGTGAGAGAGAGGGAGGGAAAGACTAAAACTGATAAAACATAACATTCTTTTCTACAATACTGACCCTCGTCCAGTGCCACTGTGGCGTTCAAGTGCTCTTCTTGGGCGCTCCCCCATACCAGCTTCTCCATTGTTATAACCACCAGGGCCACCTCCACGATAAAAACCACGACCACGCCTTTCAGATGGTTTTCCAGAATCTCCTTCCTCTGAGGCTCTATAACCCCCAGAAAAACTATCATTGCTGCCAACTGGTCCCTCGACATTCCCTGAATCTTGGTCATAACCTCGACCGCCTCCACGGCCACGGCCATAACCACGACCACCTCCACGGCCACGGCCACGCCCTGTGTCACTCTTTCCTTCCCTCACTATCAATGAATATCATCATATAGTTGGTCAATTTCCAAATATAGCTTCAGAAAAAATTATCACTGACTTAAGCAGAAACAGAAAAGACAGGTTTACAAGTAACAGACCAATCAAGCAAAAGGTCCAACACCGTTGATACTAAATAAATTACCACCAAACAGATGGTCGAAGAGCAATCCTCATAAATACAAAAAGCTCATACTTTAGCGTTCACAGTCAGCAATTTCAACTGAAGATACTCAGAGCATCCACCCAGACATATTTAATACAACCAAGAAAGCCGTCCTAAACAATCCCAACTGATATGACCCAAGAATGCAGTCGGCCAAATTCTACAGATTCAACGACCATTTTAATTCTCTGGGTAAATCAAAGAAAATCAAAGCGCCTAAATTACCAATTGCAGCTAAAGCTCAAAAAGCAAGAAAATCCCCATTGCTAGAATGAACACCAATAATATTCACAAGCCAACAAATTGAAGCTAAACAATAATACATACAGAAGAAGATTGACTGAAACGATATTGAACTCCAGCTTCCTCGCTCAGAGAGTCAAACCACGTTTATCAGATAATCACGAGAGAATCACTCCCAATTTCTCACTTGCGGAAACATCTTCTCGAATCACTATATCTATTCATTTCGATGTCTCGTATTCACAAGAAAATAATGAAATTTCTTCTCCTCGAGTGAAAAAGACTGATAATAAATATCAAGATTCCATAACACTGAAAGCAAAACCGAAACGGACCGCAGCAAAGCTCACTCACCAGCTTGAGCAGGGGGGACTGGCTTCGAGGGCAGCTTGGCGGCGGGCTTAGACGGCGGGGCAGCTTGAACCGGGGCCTTCTTCGGCTTCTCGACCGGCTTGGCAGCAGCGACGAGCTGGACGGGGTCCTCATTGTCGTCGTCGCCGAGGATGTCGAAGGGGTTCATGGTTGCCATCTCCCTCCGCTCAGAGAGCCCTCGCCTTTCTCTCTCGAGACAAGAAAAATACCCCAAGCACCGCGTGACCGAAACCCTAGACCGTACCGTGAGCCATTTGACGGCTTTTTAATCCGAACTCGATGCTCGAGACAGAGATGGCGGAAAAATGGAGATTGCGAGTGGACTGTAAACCCTAGGCAAGGCGGCAGGAGAAAGAAGATAATCAGCGAAGGCGCTCGGCTCTTATGCAAGACCTAGCAAGGGTATGTGCGGGCGCGGGCAGGCTCACTGTAAAGAGATGCGCGCGCTTTTCCGATTGGTCCGACGAAGTGATGTCCCAATCCCACGTTTCTCATGCCCCGTTGATGTTAGGGGTGTGCATGGTCCAGGGCGGTCTAGAACCGGGGACCGGACCGATGGAACCGGTCCTTGAATTTTAGGACCGAGGACCGGACCGACTAATCCTAGGACCGGGACCGGACCGGACCAACCGGTCCGGTCCGGTCCCTGGGCGGTCCAATGGAACCGGAAAAAATTCAAAAAGAAGTATAAACTAAAATGAAAATCATTTACTTACACCGGTAAAAGCCTTTCCGAGTATTCTTGTTTAGGTCCGCTAAAGGCAAGTTCACATTGACAACGATGCAAACATGTAGGTTCACGAAAAGTATAGCAACTTTGACATCCCCATGCTCATACCGCCAAAGAAGAAAGGTTCGGCTATCGCCGGCGCGGGAGATCCTCGGAGCTAGAACGAGATGGACCAGATGGTAAGACGCGAGGTGAGAGAGACGGAGAGAGTGAGTGAGCGGAGAGAGAGAGAGAGAGAGAGAGAGAGAGAGTGAGTGGAGAGTGAGAGAGAGCGAGCTAGGCTCTGCCGCTCCGCTTTGACTTATTTTAATTTTTTCTTTGAGCCCAAAGCTCAAGCTAGGCTCTGCCGCTCCTTTTATTTTAATGCAAAAGGAGAAATTTCGGATTTCCGAAGTAAGTCCACTGTCCATTATTGATATGGGCTGAGACAAAGACTTGGGCCAAGAGAAATGGTCCTAGTGGTCCGGTCCGGGTGGTCCGGTCCGGTCCCACCCTCATGGAACCGTGGACCGGACCACCCGAGAACCGGTTCCATTTTTTGGAACCGTGGACCGGACCGTAACTTCGAAGAACCGGACCAACCCGGCCGGTCCGGTCCGGTCCGGGCGGTTCCCAGGTTGGGCGGTACCCGATGCTCAGCCCTAGTTGATGTCACTCTAATTTGGTGGGACGGGCTGCACACGAGAGTCGACGAGGGTTTTTCCGGTACTTCGGAAAAATATATAAATAAATTTTCCACTTTCTAAGAAATTTAATTAGCTTGAAAGAAAAAAATATGCACATCATAAAATTCTTATCTCTTCCGGCTCAAATTACTAAGAGCTTGCCTATATATAATGGAAGTGTTAAAAATATCTTGATAGATAAGCTGCCTTTTTTTAAGTCCCGGCTTAAAAAAGAAAGAGCTCAAGCCCTTTTTCTATTTCAGATGTATGACTTATTGGGCCCTTCACAGGCAGCCCGACCAAGAACCTTTCTCCGGGCCCGTCATTACCAATTTCCTCAATTCCCACACGCATGAAGGCACCCGTATTTCATCTTACTTATAGTGGACTAAATTGACGCGGTAATTTCCTCGTCATTTGGTCTTTTTGTTTAGATATGTACGCAACGTCTTGGTCTACTTGCATTATAATTTTAACCACAAGGCTTGACATGATGGGGTTTTCGTAATTTGGTCTCTCTCGATTTTGGCTAAATCATTGACAAAAAAGATGGTTAGGTAATTTCGCCATGTCATTGATTTTTCAACGAGAAATGGCCACAGTGATTATTGTGATTTCGAGTAAGGATTTAAGGACCAAATTGATAACAATCGAAATTTTTATAATTGAATTGACATCTATACATAGATTAGACCTGATTGGACAATTTTCCTTCAAAAAACGATGCTTTCCAATGCGATGGAACAAAATCATATGTAAGCAGCTATCATGAAAATTAAGCAAATTTATGTACACGTGAGTAACTTTTTTAACATAATGGTGGGTCATTAAACGCTTCATCTCAGTATTCCAAGCCTAACAAATCAAGTGCTTTTCCCACTCCCATGTATCGGAGTAGTATCTCTAACAAGCAACACGCATGCTTTTGGGATTCTTCTGATACGTACACGTGGCAATTTATTTTGCCAAAATATTGTAACGTCCATCTCGCACAGAAGCATCAAACTAGACCGTGTTATGCCTCACCAAATTGGCTCGTGACCATTACAATCAATCGAACAAGTTCCTCCGCATGCGCCGTAAGCCACGCCAGATTCAAGATGGGGTCCGGAAGATTTTGGACGGCAAATGAGAATACGAATTAGAAAGTCATTAGGTGATCCGCCACAAGATATCAAGTTTCAATTATCAACCAACACGCGATGTTTTTGTTGTTATTCTTTTCTCTATCAATGTCGATGTCGGATTACGGTGTTTTGGTGATTCGGAAGAGTATTAAATCCAATTTGAAAAGTGGGTTTTTTAGATAAACTAACACCGATAGCAATGCGTGGACTCCCTCCACCCAAAATTGGCCGGAGCCTAGGAGGCATGCCGGGTAACGGCGACGGATACGTGACATCGATCGATGGTCCGAGGCAAATACCATTTCAACGAGGGGGAATTTGTCAACTCCTCGCGATCCGAAAGCCATCAAGAACTCGTCCAACCTCTCCTCCGGCTCGTCAGCTTCGCCCTTTTTCTGTTCCTATTCGTCTCCCGTCGGCGGCAGAAACATGCGACTTTTCAAGGCTGAAGTCAACGCAACAACGTCGGCGCATTGGTTCGGAACTTGGCTGCTTTCGTCAAGCAATCCTCCCCGCCGCGCGTGTCGGCGTATGTACGACGCGGTCGACGACTGCCCGCTTTTTAGCCGCTTGACCGAAGAAGAACACGCGATACGACGGTCCCACGTAAAGCGAGACGCGGTCTCAAACCCCCCCAAGCGAGCTTCCTCGCAGATTTGATACTACAGAAGAATATTCATGCACGGGCGATTAATGTGATCATCCGTTTTAAACCTCGACGTGATTAATTAAGACACGAATGCTGTCTGAAAATTAAGAGGCAACTTTGTTAAGAGGGCTAGGCAAGCAGCTTGCCATGTTGGGAGGTCTAATTGCCTCCCTATCGACACTCAAAGTCAAGGCACTGGCCTTGCTCGTGTACAGCTTCTTCACATTAGTTCTTTGCTCGTTCAGCAACTTCACTAAACTCCTCTTCGCGTTCGCTCTAAAGGGGCAATTCGAGGCCATGAACCCGTCCACCAGGTGTAAGTAGGCCTCCAGGTCGTGGCAGCACGCGACGTCGGCGTTCGGCTTCAGGTACGGCGACTTCCTCGTGTCCAGGCGCAGTTCCGTCCCGGCATGCGAGTAGGCGTCCCACGGCATTTGGCCGTTCTCGAGCACCCCGTCGACCATGTCTTTGAGCTTGCGTTCTAAGTCCTCGGTTAGGAACACCCCGGGCACTCTGGTGATCACGTCCTGATCGTTCACGATCCTCAAGACCTTGACGTTCTTTGCATGGATTCGCTCCGCAAAAGCACTGTTCCCGACCCGAGGTCCTCCGAAAGAGAACACCGCGAGCGGTGGCAGCTCCGCCACGTGCGTCGTTAGCTCGTCGGCCACTAATAGTGCTAGCGCTGCGCCGAGGCTGTGACCGGTGATCGTGATGCTGAGCGTCTCGCCCTTGTAGAGTTCCACAAGCCGTTGAACTTCGCTAATGACTGACTCCGCCAAGCTCGGCACGTGAGCTCCGCGGGTCTTGAACAGGCTCAAGAACCCGGATCCGACCTTGGATTTCGGGTCTTCGGTACTCGAGATCGGCGCAAGCTTGGTCCGGAAGTTCTCGGCCCACTCGAGACACGTTGAGGTCCCTCGCAGGGCGATCACGATGTCCCTCCGCCCCATCCGTTGGATCTCCCTTCTGTCGTCGCATACGGCGACGTAGCCGATCCAGCTCGACCGCTGCGTCATCCAGCTGAGGTCCGGAGCCACATCGTCCACCCATTTGGGGAGCCCGACCGCCGAAGTGGCGTACAGACTCTTCGTCACCTTATAAGACTTATCCGGCAGCGCCACGTGGTGGGGCATGGGGGCCTCCTCCGTTGGCATGGCGGGGTTTGAGTGGAACGCCTGGTAGGCTACCTGTACGAGCTCACCGTACCGGATCATCTCCCGCCGGAGGTTCTCGTCAAGCGGATCGAGCAGGCCCACCCAGTCCTCGCAGCCGTGGTACAGCCGCCACCGGCTGCCGAGGCTGTTCCTCGGGGAATACTCCGGGGTCTTCGACAAAAGCCGCCGGAGGCGGCTGAGGCGGCGCGGGGACATCTCCTCCGCCACCGCCTTAATTTCGGGCCAGATTCGACCCAGGTTCAAGCGTTCCAAGAGTCCTCGGCCCCTTTTCACCGATGACGACGAGGTGTCGACCCCAAAATCTGGCTTGTGATTTGGTTCTTGCGGCCCTCGCGAGTGCGATAAGGCCGGCAGAGATTCCTTTTGGAGGAGGCGGTCGAGGTTGGCGATGTGTTCCCGAGTTGACTCGGTGGAGGTGATGGGTCTGACGGTGGCGGCAGAAGATGCCGAAGGGTTTAACGATGAAAACCGACGCTTGAAACTAGCTCCGCCACCGCAAGCCTGAAACATGTGTAGATTGATAGCACTGATCGCCATTGCACTGTTCGCACGAGCTCCGCAGAGAGAGGGAGAGGGAGAGGGAGAGGCAGAAAGAGTGGCAGCAACTGGATGAATCTGCACATTTATAGTCCACCATATAAACTCTTTACCCTGCCTTTGGCTCACAATTACGATTTGTACCCACTTATATCATGTGGAACGTACGCGTTATGTCAATCGCAAATTAGTGAAGGCGGGGGCAAAAAAGGAAGAGAGATTGCGACGTTGGCTAGTTCGAGGAAGGATCCGCAACCGCAACGGCGTTGACAAAAAGTCAAAGGGCTTAGCGCGGAACGCTATCCACGGGCAGCCTAAGGATTTGACAGAAATGCCCCCTCCGCAACGAAGACCCTGGGAGATGACGTGGCAAGACGTCAGCGCGACACGCTGTCCGCGGCTGAATCATGACTTGACGAGCCGGAAAATCGCATGCCCCCAAGCCAAGCGGAGGGTTTCAGGAGACGACGTGGCACGGGCCTTTTCAAAAACGGATCATCTGCCCTAGAAGCTTTCTAGGGCAGATCTGATATACTCTTGCAGCCGTTCGATCAATGATCAGATGGCCACTTATTTTTCAAAACAAAAAAGCAAAAAAGGGGTGGGCCCCCTCTTAAAGTAGGGCCCACCCCTTCCCTCTCACAAACCCGCAGAGCAGATATGCTCTGCAGGTAGAGGATCCAAATCCGACCTTTTCTACCTCGTGGACCCCAGCGAGTTAGTTGACAAGAGGTCGTCAAAAGTTAATGCTTTTATTACTATATATTTCCGATTTTCGTGGACTTTTCGCCTTTCTCACTTACCATACATCTATCTTATTCGATCATCTAATATTGATTTCGACTTGCAACGTGTACAGGGCTGTGAAAATAAAGAATCCTTAACAAGTATTTTGCTTGATGTCCAAGAAAGTAGCATGCTGTTGCAAAGCATTTGATGTTACAGATCAATATTATATATCCGAAATATATAATAAGATCCGTTCTTTCGATTCACGAAATCAGTGAATTAAGCGTAACTAACTGTGGGCACGTACACCCTGACGAACAAATTAGGGACTTGATCTATGTTCGACTTAATAGATGGATCTCGAGTAACATTCGATCCGGTGGTCTTTGCTCTTCGGGGTTGGTCTAAGTTTGATCGGTTCAATCTTGAGTAATGTTTGATCGCCTTAAGGCATCTAACTGAGGATGACTCCACGTACACGCGTTGTACGAGACCGAGTGCTGAAGAGTGTTCGGATGAAACCGACCGACATATACTTTTATAATCAATCTGCCAAGCATTGGACGTTCCTTCAAAGTCCATCGCACGCCTATGTCTAATCATCGACCACGGTGTGCGGTCGGTTCTTGTTCCTAGGCTCGGAAGAGGAAAATCGGGTCGTAAGTCTTGAAATTTGAACGAGTTCTCATGGTCGGAAAATTCCCAGTCAAGAACAAGTTTCGTCAACGTCAGTTTGCTACCGCAACTTATGTTACCCCCCCAATCCCGTACCTTCTCCATGCTCCCAGCACAAAAATCTGAACCGACCTGCTGACCAACTTATGTCCACATATATTGGGTTGCTCCTAAAACAATTACAATGAGACTTTCGGAACTTATTGACCCCGAAGTGGGAATTCAACTAGGGCAAAGTCAGCATTTCGATTCCAACTATAATGTCGACGATGAGCAAAAGGAGGAGGCGATGCCTACCTTGACATCATCTCGCCGTCGTAATTGAACAGGGGAAAAGAGGCGAAAGCACACTATAACCCAAAAGGCCTTTCATTAGAAACCCTAGAGATGGACAGAGCAATGAGCGAACCGGGGATCCATACTAGGCTAGCTCTCCAATCGTTTCTTGATGCTGGGTGAATTTGAGATGCATCCCTTGAGCAGAGACCATCGAGGCAACACTCTTCCCCCGGCTTAAAGACAAATCGAGGTTAGTTGCATGGCGAAGCTAAAGTGAAGTCCTCCTCCTCAGATGTGCCCTGCACGGGATCCTTCTTTCGGAGATCCGAGCTGCTTCGTCTTTGTCCGCTTGTGCTTGGCCCATGTTGCGGTCCGACGACTGAGCTAGACATGAGAATCACGTAGCCACTAAGGTCGCTCGTGCTTGGCTCCACCAGTCTGAAGCAATTAATAAAGAAAGACGAGGTGCGCGCGGGGGATATATCAATCACGGGTTATAATGCAGTGAGCACAGACACGTTTTGCCCTTTTTTAAAAGGTTACGTCTTGGATAGTGATCGTGCATTACACACGGAGACGAAGACCTTACCCATGAGGTTCACGTTGGATTGATCGCGCACGCTTCGGCGAAGGTGAATCGTCCCTTTGTTTTCGTTCCCCTTCTTGTTTTATTCTCCCTAAAGCATAAATTATTTCTCACAGGTTCCCTTTTGAGAATCTGTTCATTTGAAAAAATATTTGGCGCAACCGGCCCACTGATCCCCTGTCGAGTGGACTTCCCTGTCGAGTGGACTCCACTGCCGTGAGAGAGCAGGTGGGGCTCGCATGACAGGTGGCCCCCTGATTGGGCTACTATGTTCGTTTGGGTGCCCGATCTCTCCGATAGTCCTTCATAATCTCTAGCTCGATGATTGATTTCTTTCTTCCTCTTCTCTCGTCTAATCGCCGAGCTCCGGAGAATGTTTCGTTTTGGGAGCTGATTAAATGCTCCGTGAGCTGAAAAGATAATGAGCGGAAACGCGGCCATAGGAGGGATGCCTGAGGTCCGGAGCAGTTGGCGACCGGGCCGCTCTAGCCGGCATCGGCTCGAGTTGCTTCGGACGAAAGCATCTTCCCACGGGCGAATCACTTCGGTTTCTGTTTGCGCCTTATTTTATATGGATTTGGTGTCAAGAGCTCAGTAAGTTTTTGCCGCTCCTATTTGTTTTTTCGGCGATGACCTAAGACCCGGTAGATGTTGAGTAAGCAGTCGTTCTCGGCACATGGAGAGTTCAACTTCGTCTTTAGTTTCTCCAATGGGTCTCTTGATCATTCCCCACTTCTTTTTTCTCGTGATCTTAGCAGGTGGCTACGAATCGCATCTCGACCATTGTCCCATGTATTCTATACGTAACCATGACGAAACCCACTTCGTACTTTGCCCAAGGATAGTCGCAGACAGAAGAAGAAGAAGAAGAAGAAGAAGTACTTCGCTATGCATGCCTCGGAGACGCGGTCGAATACCATTTCGTCCCTCTCTCGAGAAGCACGATGCATGATCAGCTCTTGAAAAGTATGGCCCCGCAGATAATGAGAGGATCTACAATCTTTCTCGCTATAGAAGATGAACCACTTGCGCAGAATGAGCATGCTTCTTTTGAAGCTGCAGCGAGAGATGTTCGACGTCACAAGTGTTGGGGACTTGGTGTCCCTAAAGGTATGAATAAGAAGTAAATGTGAAGTACCACATTGGACAAGAGAGAGAGGAATATAGAGTATATATATGAGCTCCTCACAATTGGGGTTGGGCCTCAAGAGGCACCCACTTTTGTAGAGGAGAGAGGATCCACGCAAAGCCGGTAACCACCACGAGCGCTACCCGTCCGGCTAGCTTGGCTTGGATCAGGCCGGGCTAGGCCGAGTTCGTTGCACCATTTCATTTTCTGGTCTTTGTGACCGTTCGAAAAGGCGCCTCCATCATGCATGTTCAGCTAAGTAACCAAACTTCATATAGTTATTCATCATTTCTCATACCAGTTGGTGCAAGTGCAAAATTCATCGGGTCTTCTCAAGTTGCACCGCAAGAGAGAGACGAGGTCCATTCTATCCTGGGATAAGTTTTGCCAGTGGCCTTGGTACGAGTTGAGGGGGCAAAAATCGTCGTAAGGATACGACGGCGTCGGGCTCGAACCTAAACTGCTCAAGCATTTCGGTGATTTTTGGCTTCAATCAATCGCAACTTCCGGGTTTTCTTCTATCTTCCCAAGTTGCTGGTTAAAGAAATTGTTGCTTTTAATTGTCGTGACCGAATAATATATTACTTTGTTCAATTTATGTACTGTTCGTTACTATTCCGAGTACTGCTCTGCATTTTATCTAACAACAGGAACTCCATCAGATGTTCTCTCTTGCTTACCCCCATGACTAAAGACGACGCTCCGAACGACATTTGTTTTGGGTGTGCGGGTCGGAAGACTTGTTCATGATTCTTCTCCCTGTTATCCATGTTCTCTGGGATTTGTTTCCATAGCCTCATGTGAATCTCTGGCTTCATTAGATACGCCATTCTTATTTCAAATCAAATTCCATGGAGAAAAGTATTAAAAAAAAGTTATTAACCTATTTTTCCCGATATTGATTCGATTATAAAATTTTCAATCGAACCAATTTAGTTTTAAACATTTTCGTATCAGAATCAATTTGATCAAAATTTTACAGAATTTTAACATTTGTTGCCAGTGAGATCGCTAGCTAGTCATCAATATCACGAGCAACAACTGTCACATCTTCGCTTAGTTAAGGCATTGCGACCTTTGCTAGACAAAAATATATATATGTGTGTGTGGAAAAAATGAAAAAAAAAATTGTAACAAAATCCATAATTTACAAAATTTATCCACGTTACCACTAGCCATGCAACATGGATCGCCGGCATCTATGTCCGCAATTTTTTTGGTCTAAATTAACCGACTAGATTGAATTATTTGCTTATAAATCAAATATCAAGCTCCATCCACCTTCTTAACTATCTTCTTTCCTATCTGTTTCTATTATCCTTCCCTTCACAACACAAATCAAATATAATAAGAATTGCAATTACCGCTTTCTTTACATTTTCTGAAAGAAAGTTACCACAAATATAATAAGAACGACCACTTCTTTGATCATCATGTCCAATTCAATGTCTCTTGCAAAGGCAATTACGATGGTACATACTTCGGCACCTTTTGCAAATCAATTATTTAGTATCTACTGACTAAATAGCGTCTTTCTTCGTCAGTTTCTATCGAATTCTTTAAATATGTTATCCCGCATTCATTTAAAAGCTTAAACCGCATATTCAATCACTTCCCCTTACGTTTAGTTCAATCTTTTTTCCTATGTCATGAAAATAAGTAACTTGGGAATGCAAATAGAGATCTCTTAGTCCGGCCTCTTCGCCCAATGCTAGGCATGAGAATCATATGGCTGGGGAGGCGAATAGGGGGTTTGGACTCAACGGCTCGTGATTTGATATCACGTGAGATTTTTTGCGAAAAAATCAAAATCATTAAGTGAATGTGTGATTTAATATTTGAATATTCTACTAGTGTTGGCGGATGATGAAATGGCTCGATTTCAACCACTTCGCCACTATGGAGGACGGAATTGCACAAATCGTCCCGTTAAGAGGACTGCACCTCTAATTTACGCAGACGAAAACCAAAGGGTAATCCGCGGCGGCCCACCAAAATTTAAACATTTGGCGCCAATTATTCTCCCGGAAAATACCCAGAGAAGCATGCGCAATCACCAGCGAAGGTCAGAGAGAGAGAGAGAGAGAGACGACGCAGACGAACCCCAGCTCGAATGAAGCCGGACGCTCCTTTCGTAGAGCGCGATTCGCAGGTATGAAATCGCTCTTCGTCTTCATCCATCGCCGCAGTTGCAGTAGTAGGTGGTAATCGCCGTGTTCTTCCACTCCGTTCCCCTTTTCGTTTCCTCCGAGCTTCTAACCCCGCATCCGGGTTTCAGATTTCGGCTTCTTCCTGTTCGCCCTCGCTCCTCCTCTCTGGTGCGTAATGCTGGCGTCTCTTCCTACGAAGCTCAATAGCTTAGCAACCGCAATTTCGTACCACCTTAATTTTTATTTCGTTATTACTTTTGGATTTTGGTGTCTTTTTCCAGCGCTTGATTATCGACGGGGAGAATCTGATTCTTTTTGTCTCTTTTTTTTTCCGCTTGATTTGTTACGCACAGAGCCTCCCGATGTTAGGAAATGGTTCTCTAGCTATGTGTACGAATCGCCTTCGCTGGGTACAGATGAGGGCTTTCTGGGTTCTATCCTCGACGACAGTGGACGCGAGAACAGTGGGTCTGTTGTCGACGATAGAAAGAAAGGAGAAGAAGAAGAAGCGACTTCGCGAGACCCGAATTGCATCAGAAGCAGATGCGGAGTGGACGCTTTAGAGCTTCACAGTAATTTTGGGAGCGACAAGCTCGAAGAAGAGTCTCCAGCAGAGGTGATTTGCGAATGGCTTCATGGAGTCAAAAAGTTTTTTTTTTTTTTTTGTTTTGTTCTGGGTTGGGGGGGGGGGGGGGGGTTGTTCATGTTGTGCTCTCAGCTCTCGCAAGGAACTTTCAATGAAGCTAATTCCCTTCTACGTTACTTTCTTTATAGGTTCCAGATTCCATGGAATCATCATTGCATATTTCAGGTTTGTATTAATTTGCAAAGGTTCTGATTTATCAATCTCTTGGTATTTTGCAGAACAGAATCAATTTTCCATTTCCACAAGCGGTAAATGGATTTCTCCCTTTAATCTGACGCTTGTACTGATTATTGCTTGATTAATACAGAACCCCCTGATGTTAGGGAATGGTTTTCGAGTTATGTGTATCAGCCGCCAGAGTGGAGTGAACACAGCAGAGAATTTGTCTCCATAGAAAGTGAGCGCAAGAAAGGAGGGCCTGTTACTGGTGAGAGCAAGAAAGAGCACCAAAATTTAGGGGGGGTTACCAAAATGAAAAATGGTGATATTGCTGGAGCCCATGAGGTACCACACACCAATAGATTTGTGTATAATGGTGGTGGTTCATTCGGGGATCAGGACAGTGAAAAGCAAACTTTAACCAAGGTATTGTTCTGCATTCTCGTGTTTAGAATTGGGTTTGGCTGGGCATAGTCCTTACGTGTTTTGATGAAAAAGCCACTGTGTGATCGTATGGTAAATGATCCCCGTGGGTCTTTCATAAAACAGATTTCTGTTTTGCTGATTGGCTTTCCTCTTTGTGTTTCTTCAGTGGTTGTTGTACAACTAAATATGACTGCAAAGCTCAGGATTCATTCTCAATGATACGGTTTTTTTCCCCCTTCTGGTGCAGATAGCAGATTCCATGAGCCCATCTTTGCTAGTCTCTGGTTGGTATAGCTTCTTTCATTCATTAAAAGGCACTGTTGTTTCACCTCTTTGAAGCTGTTAAGATTTCTAAGGGCTATATATGAGTGATGAAACTCAGTTCCTACTCATTTGTAGGTCTCCCAGCAGGCTAGCACATCAGCCTCTGAGTGATGTGCGTGTCTATGGGGGTCACATACATATAGATACATATGTTCTAAAATGAATTATTTCCTGTTTGTCAGAGCCTCCTGACATAACAAACTGGTTCTCAAGCTATGTCTACGAATCTCCAGAATTAAGCACATTCCCAGGATCTCCTTTTGAGGAAAATGGTGATGGGAAAAACGAGTTGATTCTTAAGAAGGTTATTGGAGAAAAAGAAGACAATCAGCATGACTCCTCAGGTAATAGAGTAGATGGTGGCATGGGTATCAATGAACAGTTGAACTCTGCCCTTTGTGGTAGCGCTTGTGAAGATCTCGAGCATGAATATCCGCACACTGGGGAGGAGGTAATCTTTCTTTGTTCCCTTGTTCCTTCAGTATGGATGTTTAGGAAGTACTGCTTATTATTGGTACACGCTAGTATAGTCAGCCAAGTTCTCTGTGGTTCCAATTCTGTGTTTCTCTATTTAGATCGAATAGTTCTTGGACAACAACATAATTAGGTTTCTCCTAGCAAAAATAAATAAATAAAAAGAAAAAGATAAGCTAGATACTTAAGTTTCTAAATCCATCAAGATGTTTAAATTTACAGGTTGGCAATACACCTAAAGAGGACAAAGATCTTTTACCTCAGATTCCTTGCCCTGAAATTATTGATGGAAGGATGGAATTTAAAGCTTTGCTAAAGAATGACCAGGATTGTAAGAGGCCCAAGCAACTTCATTCTGAAGAAGGCATCCGTTTTCACTCCAATATCAACAAGAACTTAAGCAATGGTAAAAGAAAAGCTTGTAGAGAGTTGATTGGTAGAGTTGAAGAGGGTTCAAGAGTGAAGACCCGGAGTAGTGAAGTTGCTCACATGCTGCTTGAAGGCGATTTGGGCTCATCTCCAGTTGGTCAAGCTTCAATGAGAAGATCGACTCACGGAGGTCATGACAAAGAAAACAATCAAAGCGATAATGACAGCACTGACTTTGTGTCCATAAGGAGGAAGGAAATGATAAGTGCTGGTGATGAATTGAGGAGGCCGCAGAGGGCTTTGCACCAGTGGTCACATGCTAAAAGAAATGTTTCGTCAGCTGCTATAGAGGACAAAGCCAAGATGAAGCCGTTAACGGAAATAAGTAATTTCCAGAACAACTTTGATGCGCAGGAGTCTGCTGGGAAATGGAAGTGTCCTCAGAAAAGAAAACCCATTCTCGGACCTTCAATGAAGCAGCTAAGACTAGAACGATGGATAAATAGGATCTGAACACAGTATTCATGAAGTGGCGAAGAAAAATATGAAACTAAATCCCAGAGTAGTCATAATGAAATACGTGGTAGCTACTTTCTAAACATCACAAGACAATGCCTTACCTTGACAATTTGTAGCTTAGCATTTTTGAGTTCTCTTTAGTTGTATGATCCGATTTGGAATCGTTAAAGTGATTATCACCTTCTCAACTGCCTGAGCTCAAGCACACTATCTTCTCTTCTTCTATTCCTTAGTGCAAGAAGCAAGGATGGTCAAATACCATTAAACAGATGACTGTTCATGGAAATCCTGATATTGAGGATGCACAAAACTCAGAGAATAATCAACCACAAGTTCTTTATATCTTCCCATCTATTGAAATTAGAAAAGGAAATGAAGCCTAGCCACTGTCGCGACAAGCTCGTCACAAGGCGACCCGTATGTTGCATGATGCTGTGATGTATGGATGGTTGTTGGGACGTGAATCACTTGGATCGATTGCAGAGTTGAAGTGTATGTACAATTGGAGTTCAATGAACAGGGAGAGATTTATTGGCGTGCCGGTTAATGGTTATTTTGTTCTGTAGTAAGGTGGATTCCATGGATCTGCTACTAGTTACTCGGGAACCTATTTTAGTTGACGGCAAAACTAACTCGGCAACCTATCTAATTAGATTTTAATTTTTCCCCTTCGGCTAGTTGTAGGCTGCGACACTGCATTGGCCCGACCGAGTACATGTTAAAGTGTTTGACGTAGCCCTCATTGCCGCCTTCCACCGATATTCAATCGAGATATGAAAATAAAAATAAAGTTAAAAATAAGAAATCAATAAGATAAATCACCTAAGTGATCGAGAATAAATAAATACCTCTCTCTTTCTTTGTATCAATTTTAGAAATCACATCTGAACAGACCTGAGCATCCCATAACAAAAATGACATGAAATGTTAACTAAGATTTATATCGGTCCAAGTGCTATGAGTTATAAAGTCTATGTTAATTTGAGAGTCTGTGTAATGCTCAAATTTTTTTACCAAAAAAGAGAGTAGCAAACTTACAAAATATTGATTGAATTGAAAATGTTGAGGCATATAATTGAATAAGATAATTTGAGATACTCGATCGAATAACGAGCAAAATTTGGGTATTAATATCATTGTCTTGAAATCTACGAAGCAAATGTTCGTCACCTGTAAAAATAATTTTTCGATCACTGGACAAGATTTTTTTGTTTCTGATACGCTGATCTGAACATTACTCAACAAAAGAAGACCTCTGACCAGAGAAACGAACGAAGACCAGCTCTTCCTCTCTTCCAGTTCTCATTGCTGGTTCACTGCCCACTCTGAAACTGATCCGAAAGAGAAGAAATGGCGACTCTTTCACGTCTCCAAACCATCGCCAGATCATTGAAACGAAACCCACTACCTTATGCCTCGACCAAGCTCATCGATCCGCGCGAAACGATCCAGCACGCGTCGAGCTCGAGAACGATAGCATCCCCACGACGTTTCTCTCCCATACCGGGAAATTGGCAGCTCCAAACTCGGCGGACCCTCATTTTGGAGTCGGCTACTTCTGCGTCGGAGTCGGTGAAACTGAACAGGCTCTCCGATTCCGATTCCGGTACTTCATATTTGCATAAGCGGTCTCTCTACCTGATCGAGTTTGTGAAAGTTTAGTTTTTGCTTAGACGTGTGCTCTATGATGTTCGTAAATGTGCTCTAGGAGCTAGTACTTAAGATTTTCAGAGAAAGAGCTTGTTTTAGAGATTTTAACTTGGTGGGTGTTCTTCGGTAAGCAGAGGAAAAGCTCGATAATTGGTTCACTAGAAGAAAGTGAGTGTTTTTCTCATTAGTCCTTTGTAGTCTGAATTGAGTTCGATACTGAATTTTGCGAGTTAGGATTTACGCTTCCATGGACGCGAGGGTAACGCAAAGGTGGCCATAACTGAAGATTGTTCTGGTATTCTCGGTAGAGATAACAGCTTAAAAAACTGAAAGGCAGTTTCTTGAACAGTTCTTCAATTTCTTACTATGATTGGGGGGGGGGGGGGGGGGGGGGGATGAGCGATGTTTGAATCTGGTATGATTCGATTTAACAAGGATTTTTCTTGAGAAGGATTCATTGCGATATTCAGGAATAGTCGAGGTCTGTTTGGATAGACCTGGAAGTAAGAATGCTATTGGGAAGGATATGTTGAGAGGGTTGCAGAATGCGTTTGAAGCTGTGAAGGAAGATGCTTCAGCAAATGTTTTGATGATCTGCAGTGCGGTGCCGCGTGTGTTCTGTGCCGGTGCTGATTTGAAGGTATTACCATCATAATAGTAAACATTTCAGGCTAAATGCCTTTTTTCATTGGATCTATGTTCCTGGCAATGTCCAGCTGTTTTTGGAATCGTAGTAGAAGACTTTCTGATGGAGTAGTAGAATGTTGATGCTCTTTTGCGTAGATAACTCTTATTGGCAGGCTGATGTGCTTCTAGAACGCACAGTGCTTCTTGTACATTGAATTATTGATGTTGGTTACACTTCTTCCTCCCTCTATTACTTTTTTTTAATAGCATGTTTCCCATGTTCACTTTTTTCATTATTTCACCGGTCTTTCTTTGAGTCGGCAGGAGCGCAAGACAATGAGCCCATCCGAAGTTCAGTTTTTTGTGAATTCACTACGTTTGACATTCTCCTCATTGGAGGTGGGTTTTTGTCCTCTCTGTTTTCTTACCAAATTCTTTTGCTTGCTGCCAGCATTGCCCACTTAGGAGCTATTACCTTTTAATTGCCTCTAGAGCTCTTAGTTGGCATGGTACATCACAAGGCTTTTGCTCAACATAGTATGGTCTATGGTGCATTTGTTTTCTGTAAAGTTTGGAGCTTGAAGTAAGGTTAACCTTTACATACTAATCCATTTCAGAATTACAATTCTTTCGCCATTCTAGTAAGAACTTGTGTCTGCTTATTTCATTCCTGTATTATAAAATCAAAATTAATCAAAGTTTGGCTGTGTGAGTCAAAAGAAGTTACCATTTTAAAGAACAGTCAATGACGAGTCCAAGACATTTTTTGTGTTAGGGATATACTTGAAATAGTTTGTCCGTAAGACCTAAAAATTGACTAATGAATCTTGCCGCTGTAAATCCTTGGATTGCATTGTATACTGCATTCTACTCTGGGGTCTCCCTTTTCTTAAACAGACTGAAGAGCTGAGAGCTTAGACAAATTTTTATTCTATCAACTATGGATATCATTACGCACAATAACATTTCATTAACCTACTATTGTACACGTTTGTGTGAACTCATTTCTGCCTTCTAACCTACAATGCAATGTTATAGCTACTTGACACCTTTTGGATTGGTTTCTAGTATCTTGTTGGCCTTTCTGATTCATTTTGATGTTGATTAGCAGATCCCTCCGTTTTAGTGTGTAATGCTATAATGCTAGTTATGTTTCATTGCTTAAATGGATTACTTGAATGCGGAATATAGGATCTCTGTATTCCTACTATTGCTGTTATTGATGGAGTAGCATTAGGAGGAGGACTTGAATTGGCCCTATCCTGTGACCTTCGAATATGTGGTATTAGCTATTCATCTACCTTCCAAGTCAACCTCATTTCACTTTAGAATGAATCCCTCATAAGTCAGATATCCCTCATACCTCCTTGCTTTTTGCCACTTATTGACAGGAGATGATGCAGTTCTGGGCTTGCCAGAAACAGGACTTGCCATAATTCCAGGGTATTACTCAGTTTTGTCAACTTTTATCATTCATCTTCTTCTAATGGCACTGCTTTCTGTATGAAGCGGATCTATTTTAGGTGGTTACTTAGATATATGACAATTGAGGACATTAAAATAAGAATCGGAAATCGGTAGGCAGGACTTAGACTGGCAAGGCAGGTTATCATCTGCATCAATATAGGGGGCATCGTATAGATATTCGTGGGAAAACTGTTTTAACTAAAAAGTGGCTCTCCACAGTTAGGTATTGGATGATTTTAATCCAGTGTTTGCTGATATTCTTCGGTACTTTAAGAACTGACTTTTTCTCCATTTCTTACATATCTGTGCTTTATATGTTTGTGCTCATTGGATAAAGTCTGACACAATTGTTTCGTCCGCATGCACATTATTGCTTCCTTCTTCTCTTTTTTTGAAGCACCTTACTCATGAACTGCAATAATTGGTTATACTTTATTATGGTTCTGCAGAAGATCTTGTTTTTCACAGATCAGATTAAATGTAGGGAATAAGGGGTGTTGGATATTCGTCTTTTTGTGTAAATGAATCTCATCAAGAGTCAAGTCTCCTTTTAATAAGTGCGCAATATGCAAGAGGACTGGAATATGCGGCATCTCTTTGTTGTCATCTTTAAGCGTCAGAGTGGTTAGATCTTCCTTCTACAGGGAAATCACTTCTCACTTGGTACATTGCTTTGCAGAGCAGGTGGTACACAGAGACTCCCCAGATTAGTGGGAAAATCTTTGGCAAAGGAACTCATATTCACAGGCCAGAGAGTTGGAGGCAAAGATGCAAAATCTATGGGTGCGTTTATCTGGTTCATGGTGTTTTCTTCTTGATGGGCAGGGAGAAGGAAGTTGCTACTCATGCTGAGTGGTTCATATCGACTATTTTGCAGGTCTTGTCAATCACAGTGTTGCCTCTGGTGAAGCTCATCTAAAGGCACTTGAGATTGCGAGGGATATCAATCAGAAGGTACAAACAACCATTTTTGCTATTTTTCATATGTGGAAGATGTACCTGGGGAACAATGGTGTAACAACCGGATCATCCCCTGATATATGGTCACAATACTTTATCTGGCTGTTGAGAGCAAAGAAATTGATCCATCGAGTGGAGACTAGTTCTTGAGAGATGCTTTATCCCACTTGTGACCAATACTATTATTAGTATTTGTTTTTCGGTTTCAGCTAGATACACTGAAACTGAAAGGTCGATTAAGGATCAATCAGCTTAAGGATTGCTGGACTTTTGATCAACGTAGAATGTCTGTTTGACTGTTTACGAGGAATTTAACAAAAATGTTTCCCCCCTTTAAGGAGTGTAGAGAAGCTTGTCAAAAATGCTAGCCTTATTGTGGTGCCTTGAATTGCTGATAGGATTGGCTATCATCTACTTATGCCTCAAAGATACACTAATGTCAACCTTCTAAGGATGTTTATTCAGAACTTCAAGGAGCCGAGCTGTTATCTTTACCAAAAGAGTGATATAACGAGCTTATATTTTATAGCTAACTCCCAAGTGTAGTAAGCTCTGTGACTTTAGTTCCTGAATAACGGCAACAACCATGTAGTCCATGACGCTTTGCCCTTGAGATAGTTGGCACTTCTTGATCACCAAGTACATGCCCACTATCACTTCAAAAATTTAAAGCATTTCTCTGATAATGTGTATGGCATATTCATGTGAAAGTTTCCATTGATTTGTTGTGCTGAATCATCTATCAGCTTTCATTACACATATGTTTGAAGTATTTTTTTATAATTTTCAGGGTCCATTAGCCCTCAAAATGGCTAAAAGAGCTATTAATGAGGGATTAGAGTTGGACATGGTATCAGCACTTGAATTGGAGGAGGATTGTTATGAGCAGCTATTGAACACAAAAGATCGCTTGGAAGGTTTAGCGGCATTCGCCGAGAAGCGGAAACCCAAGTACAATGGCCAATAGCAGAGACATGCGGCTTTGGATGAATTAGATCTCGGTTGGTGTCAGCTTCATTTTAAGCTGCGGCGGTGGTAAGGAACATGTATCTATCCGATTGCCTCAAGCGTTACATCAGTCTGCTGATGTACCATTTGGTGGCTAATTGAACAAATTGTGGATGACCCAATTGGGAATGAGCTGTGACGCCACTTCACTGTGAATTTGCTGGCAGTGCAAATGGCATTGTACAACATTGATTTGAATGAACCCTATTGTTGTCCTTTTAAGCTGTTGAGCAGATCTGTGAGGCTTTTGGTATTGTTCTTTGCCTCTTTGAATGTGAACTTGAAATGTCAACTCCCATTGAACAAGTCCGGTCCAAATTTGAAAAGTCAAGATAAGGATAAGGATAAGTACATTGTAGACGGGCTTATTCTATTCTAATCCTTGAGCGCACGTGCACATGTTTTTTCCCCTGTTTGTCTGAGCTTTGGTCCGCTGTTTCAGTGTTCTCATTGGAGACAGGTGGGAACGGATTGAACTGTTGTCTGAACGAAAAATGAGTAAACAAATCCTTTGAATGTTGAAACTTCAGAGCGTTTGATTTTTCTCCAAAATGTAAAGCTTTTGAATTTCTGTGATGAATCCTTCGGTTCTCGTGTAAATTCTGCGGAAAATTCCAAAAAAGGCCTTACGGTGAAACTCGTTTTAAATAAGGACTTGAGCTCAACAGTTGGCCAGCATTTGATTTTCCGGTGGCTGGGACGAGGCATATTTGTTTAAAACAAAATTCGGGTAAAGACTAGAAAAAAGTCAGAAGAAAGAAGTAGAAGAAGTGTACGCCACCGTCGCTTGTATTTGCCAGCGAGAGATTATGATGGACGAACGTAAAGTTGATGCGGGCGGTGGAATGAGAGCCACCAAGGATGATGAAGGGTGATGACGAAGACCGAAGGTAATGTGAGGCGAGAAGGAATGGTCACATGAGGGAGCCGAAGATCAGCAGGATTCCAAAACCAGATATCAGAAGACCAGATGAAGAAGAGGATGACAGAGGAGGTCATTTTGGAGCCTTGCGCTGTTGAGAGAAGAGAGAACAGAGTGATTTCCCCTGTTTCGTTCTCAAAACTCTCATCCCTTCGAAATCGATCGCCCCAATCCACCTCCATTGTTGTGCCTCTCACTCCAGTTCGATTCTAGTTTTGTCGACCCGAAGCCCCTTTCTCCCCATTCTGTGGCGATTGT
This sequence comes from Melaleuca quinquenervia, assembly GCA_030064385.1. Taxonomy (NCBI): domain Eukaryota; kingdom Viridiplantae; phylum Streptophyta; class Magnoliopsida; order Myrtales; family Myrtaceae; genus Melaleuca; species Melaleuca quinquenervia. Next base: position 14,629,550 of record CM057721.1, on the reverse strand, counting down.
CGATTTGTCGTCGTGGGTTCTTCTTTCCCTAGAGGAAGGGAAAACAATGCAACGGTTCCGACGAAGTGCCTCCATCACCGCCAATTACAGCGTGGTGAGTTTGGTGCCCGCGAATGGGGGTCGACGGTGCTCGATAGCTAATTCGGAATGGCAATGCATGCCACCCCGGCCTTTTGAGATCGACTTAGCTATTCCAGACTCTTATTTAGGATGGGATCGACTTTAGGCCATCTTTTAAGGAAAATGAGAATCTTTCGGATCGATCTTTAAAATTTTCCCACAAATTGGAGTTGCTGTTGAATGTGGTTGAAGTGAATAAAGAAAATTTTGCCCTTCACCTCCATGAAAAGACCTCCGCGCCAACCATGAGCCGGAGACCTTTGCCCCGTAGCCCCGAGGGGAACGGCAAAGTAAAAGGCTTTCTCATACAGCCGTAGCCAGAATCACCTATGAATATCTGGGTAATGAGTACAGTCCATTGGAAAAATCAAGAGATTTGAGAAGCAACCAATTAAAAAGAAGGCGGGCGATCGTCAATGCAGCCATTTTCCACTCATCCTATCCCTTTTAATGCAAAGCGAGACCGGCGTTTCCCATGGAAAGAGGGAGATTGCAAGTGCTGAGGTCCATTTCCCACTGTCTTTCCTGTCATCTGCTAGATGTGAACTGGTAATGTGAATGCGGAAAAGGTTCTCCACGCTTGAAACGCATAACCGTGGCTTCCACAAGAATTTCTCATCAATCATTGCCATTAACAAATCTCGTATTCACATATTCGAGGAAAAAGAAGAGAAAGAAAGGAAAAAGGGAAGATCTTCGCTTCCATTTACCCTATAAATATACATATTTTGGAATAATTTTCTTCCCCAATTTCACTCCCCAACTAGTTGCTAAAAAAGAAAAGGTGTTGTTCCTACGCAACAGTCGTTGGGGCTTTTTATCAAATCGTCCTCGGTTCCCACTAAGTGCTTTCGCATTTCACCGTCTGTCGACACCCACTGACCAGTAGCTGCTGGCCACTTGTCCACATCGCCACTTGTTGTCCAGCTTGCCAAGATCCATTCCCAGCACCAGCGTTCCCCACTTGCTCCCACCCGGCTTGAGCCGTCGCCCGAACCGCCGGCCCGGCCGACTTCTTCCTCCTCTTCGAGGCCTCGTTCTCCGACGAGGAGGAGGAGGAGGTGGGAGATGACGACGACGACGACAGTGGCTCTGGCGATGACCGCTTCGACGTCACTCTCACTGGGTCGGGCTCGCCGGAATTGACCCGCAGCGGGAAATTCAGCAGCGCCCGCGAGCCCCGCATCCGGTAAGCGGCCCTGTCGTAAGCCAACGCGGCGTCCTCGGCGGTCTCATAGGTCCCAAGCCAAACCCGAGCTCCGTTCTTAGCGGGGTCCCGAATCTCCGCCGCGAACTTCCCCCACGGCCGCTGCCTCACTCCTCTGTAGTGCTTCCCCTTCGCCGGGGCCGCCGTCTCGGGCGCCTTCTCCGTCGGCGGGGTGCCTGGGGCCGCGGCGGCGCAATCCGGCGACGAAGCCAGCGCCGGCAAGGAATCGAGCTCCAGCTTAACCGCCTGGGTCGCCGCCCCGAGTCCGGCATGGAGGGCATCGGGCGGCCCGCTCGGCTGGAACGGCGCCCAACCGACCGTGACCGCGTCGTGGAGGACGCCGTAGAGGACCATGTCCTCCGGGTCATCGACTCTGAGCGGCAGCTCGCCCCAGTTCTCGGTCAGACACGAGTACAGGCTGCCGAAGCTGGTGCTCCGGCAGAACATGGGGCCGCCAATCCGGGCCGGCTCGGACGGCCGGCACTCGGAATCCTCCGACAGGTACCTCCGGATGGACTCGAGGAATGCCGAGTCCGGTTCCTGAAACATCTCCACGGCCATGATCGAGCTAAAAGTAACCCCTTCCACCGAGAGCCCGGAACTTCCCGTCTCTGCCACTCGAGTGCTCGGTCGATGGAACTTCCGGTGACTGGGGCAGCGAAGCCATATATATAGCCTCAGAGATGCATGCACCTGCCAAATTCTTTTTTCCCATTGGATTTCCGTCCTTTATGCTCAGCTTCTCTGAAAGTTCGCAGTCGTGCGCCAAGTTGGGGAGGATTGGTGGGTGGCAGCAAAAAACACGTGCTGGATTGCCAGGACGGGAGACCCGATGACGTCATCGGGCTTTGTCGTTTTGCTGGTCACTCGCCTGAGCTGTCGTTTTTTTTTTTTTTTTCTTTCCTTCCTTTGTCTGTCCCACTAAACGTCAATCGCCTACTTGCCCAACTTGCTATATGCTGGTCCCATTTCCATTCGTTCCCACTACTTTTTAAAATTCAGATCCATCGGAGTCTTATTTAGCTCGTGATCTGGCGTCGATTTAGGTCTCGAGCCGGATTTCGGATCAGTAGATTCCGATCCTTCCCCTCTCTCTCTCTCTCTCGCCCCGCCGACCGGGCATTCCGACCTTTTTTTCCGGCCCCGAAACCCCGGCCGGCACGGCACGGAGCATCGAAAAGAGGTCGCCGGTCGAACCAGGCGATGCCTTTCGAGCCCTGGGGAGGCCAGACCAAAAAAAGAACAAGACACGTTCAGTACGGTTTTTCGTTTTCTCGCCCGGTCGAGGGCACAAGTCCTTTTGGGCGAAAAGTCAACCGTCGATCGCACTCCTCGTTGTTTGCCACGGCCCAAGCGGGGACCCACTCATCTCGTCTCGGGCTTATCCTTTCCCCCCCTCTTTATGGTCCGTCCCCACCTTCGAGGAAGGCGAGATCCACTCGCCATTTCCGCCTTTCCCACCTTTCGATTAAAGCACTGTCGTTTCGACCCCTTTTGCCTTGCGTGGTCCCGGACCCATCCGATTTCCCCTCAAAACAGGGGACCGGACTAGTGGGACCAATCCTTGATCTCTAGGACCATGGACCGGACCTCGGAGCAGATTGCCTAAATCCTAGTCATCGATCCGATCCGATTCCACGAAAATTTAATGGATCGGTGGGTAATCAACAAATTCTAATTTTTTTTGAATTTATTTACTTTTGTTGTAAAGTTTGATGAAGATTAAAACTATAGAAATTTAAATTGAATTATTTTTACTTTTTTTGCAATTTTATTTTTAATAAAATATAAAAAAATTGACAGGCCTAGCCTGGCCCCAGGGTTCGATTTGACCTTCCTAGGAAGCGTAAACACCGGTTCCACTTTTGAAAATCGGGAACCGAATCGACACTTCCAGTCCGAACTACCCAGTCCGAATGATTTTCAGTTCGGGCGATCCTAATTGCTCGCCGCTACTTTCGCCAGAAATTAGTATAATTCAAAAAATATTTATTTTTGAAAAGTAATCCTCGCATTTGCTTATGACGATGAATCGACAGAAAACGTTTCATCCTTGACGATAATTTACGTCCGGCCATCTTCGTCGACAGAGAAGATATTTCCCGCTTTATACGGCCGATCATTTATAGGAATATGTATTTTTCGAATATTTCGTCCGATGAAATTAAGCATCTTTAGTTTTTTTTTTTTCCATTTTCTTATTCCAAGTCACCGTGGCGCTCGTACGGAGCTCCCACTTGCCGGCCGCCCATCCCCTCTTTTGGATGCTGCCGGGCTGTCCTATATAATTCTATTTGGAAACGGGCCGCGACGCACTTTCCACGTGTACCGTGACGTCATACATGACGGAGCTCATAATGTGCAGCAACTCCAAGAGATTACGGTTTCCGCCATTGGACTCCAAGCTAACCCTAATCTGTCTTTGTTGCTGAAGGAAAAGCAGTTCCATTGAAGTAGCTGAAGATTCATGTGGAGCCGCCCCAAGTTGTCATGGCAAAAACCAGATCTCTTCCCTCTCGTGCTTAAAGCTCCGAAATATGCTTTGGATTCGTTGTCGTATTGATATCCATTTGAATCGCCGAACCTAACATCGACCCTTCCGGACCAATTACGTTCCGCTACTCACATTCCAGTCGAGATATCACGCCGTGGCCGCTTCTACTGCGATCGACATGTCTGTTCGGGCGGCGCTGCGTTTCCCGGGCTCGAATGCTGCGGGAACATGCTGCGGATATACCCTTTAAAGAAGATAGTGTCTCGGCAGCACGCAACTTCGCCAAAGACGTAGGAATTCCGGTCATTTCTTTTCTTATTGCATCTCCCATTGCCGACGTATTCTTTCTGACTTTGACGAAGAACAGATGGTCAACTTTTGGACCCCAGCTGCACGAGCCAAGCCCCCAGCACGGGTGCTCCACCACCGGGAGGAAAATAATATTCATGGTCCGACTTTATTACATAACAATGTCAAGCAGACAAGAAGGGCGGACACGGCGTGGACCCACCACGATATAATCTGCTCATCTGAGATTAGAATAACGAGAAAAATTGCAGACGATAATCAATTTTACCAGCACGTTTTCAAAAGGGGAGGAGGATCCTTCCTGCCACCTTCTTGGCTTCGCTTTCCAAACAGAAGGGCAAGAGTCAATCCAGAGAAAATCTTTTTTTGAAACATCTATTTTGGCTTTGATTAACCCCCCAAAGTTTAATAACTTCAGTTCCTTTTTAAAAGTCATTATGTTGAAGGGGGACTTTCATCAAGACACGCGACTATATTTTAGATTAATCTCCTTCTGTCCCTTTACTTTTCTGCCAAGTTGGCCGCAGCTTCTGATATGTTGGCATCTCGGGTCGTCGTCATCAGCATTAAATTTTATCAATTGATGTGTCGGTTAATGCTTTCATGTGCCCTTATCCTCGTTGGTTTATCCGCATCATGGATTAATCTGAAGAGGTTTTAAGTCATGATTATGAGACAATCTTGAGAAAGCGCGAGACGGATAGGCGTTTAGACTCCGCCTTAAAAGTCTAGATCGTCGAAATTTTCTAGGAGGATTATCGAGGGCTTGTATTATTAAGTTGGGAAAGTGATTGAAAATGATGCCTGGAAGGGCACGGCTGCAATCCCCTTACAATGATTTACTTTAGATGTCGTAATTAGGTGTTAACCTAAGTCAATTATTACGTATTAGATCAAGTCTGTATGTTAAATTATGAAAGAGAATTGACCCTTCACGTTGAGATTAAGAGAGACGAGATCAATCAATAATTCGTAATTTGATCATGGAAGTCTTGTCAATTGACGATAAAACATGAGGCTCCATTTTTTTTTTTTTAGAATATTACTTTGGCCATATTTTGGATGACATGCTACGTATTCCTCCGGTGCAACCATTTTTTCTACTTCGACTCTGTTAAGATTCAACAGTCGGGAAAGTTCAATTACTTGGATTGAATGATTGGTTCAAAATTTCAATTCAACCCCAGATTTAGGCAGACCTAAATGTCCAAGACCGAACAACATGACAACATGTTGACCTTGATTGCCCACCAACCCTCATTTAATCTTTCGGCGCACAGAAGATCTTCATTGCGTACAAAGGAAAAACAAGCAAAGTTCATGGGGAAACAACCGTTTGTAGTTGGTAGATGACAACACATTCTCTAAGTAGTGATATGTGTAGTTGAGTGTGGGGATAGAATATGCTCTACGCGCACATAAGTAGATGCGTTAACAACAGGTGTGCTGTAAAGAGCTTCCTTACTCTGCAAATGGAGAATGGGCTGACCAAGGTTCTTGGACGGACCAAATAGAAAAGGAGAACAACTTGAATAACACAAGTACATCAATATGCGCCAGGAGACGTGAGCGCAAAGGTGATGGATTGAGCTTGAGCGAAGAACCCGCCCTCGACCGATTTGATTCAAATCCAAATCGGTGCTTCAGAGCTAATTCTGGGCGTTGGAATCCATAGAGAAGTCGTAATAGGTGCTGTCAAGATGAAAGCATTTTGATTTTCAGAGATTCACATCATTTAGAAAAAGGCTGGATTTTGTTGACTGAAGCTTTAATGATGGTTTTCTGAAGGAAGTCATACAATCTAATCGATCTACAATGAGAATCACTTTGAGGATGAGGATCTTTCGGTGTCAAAAGAATGTCAGCATTATTGAAGGAAGAAGGCAGAGAACCATTTGATCTGAACAGATAGATTATAATACAGATTGGAAACTGCAGACATCTCATCTTCATTGTCAATCCATACACCTTCACCTGTTTTAACTTTGCAAGGTCTAGTTTCTGCATCTTCTAATCAGGGTGGTCTGATGGGAGAAAGCATAAACTTTGTCCCCCACGATCAATCAAATTAATACAAGCTCGCTGATGACAGTAGATATTCCTCACATAACCAAACCCCAAACCTTTTCCATGCAATGACTTCCCACCATTTCCGAAGATCGCCTAATTCCATATTCACCATCTTCCAGGCTCTTCAATTCTACTTGCGGCTGCTCAATCTTCTTCTAGTTATTTAGAGAAACTCACCCTAATCCATCGCCTCAGATCAATTCGCAATTTTTTGACCTTTTGCAACTCCTTTAAGATCTTCTCTTTCAGTTTTTATGTTCGATGCCTTTGAAATAATTCTTTATGGCCTTCATTAATTGTTCACGTGTTCAAATCTGAATGGCTTTGCATCAATCTTATCTCTATAATCAGAGTCAATTATCATTGGGAGATGGTCTGATACCCTAGAAGGACCATGCAGTACTTGAGTTCTAGGGAGGAACAGACTCTTCTGATTAACGTTCACAAGGCCTCCATCTATCTCTTGTAGGTTTGTCCTCTCTGTTGTTGCAACAGGTGAATCTCTGCCCCTTGAAGCCAAGATCCACTAAAGCAGTATTGAATAACATGTTAAAAGCCATCTATGCTTCTAGCAGATTTCCTATTGCCTTTGCCTCCACAATTTTAAGGAGTGTTCCTGACATCATTAAATTCACCAACACAAAGCCACGGTGATGATTTGACACTAGTATCTCCCTCAGCGGCATCCCACTCTTCCGTGTTTCATGGAAACCAGGTTGCCACGTACCCTGGTTATTCTCTCCTCACATCCCCTCCACTTGCTCTTCTTGGAATGCGAAAGATTAGCTATAAGGAAATCCATCAAATCGTGGAATCTCGTTATTAACTTTGAATTTCATATCCATTAGAAACATAGCTCACAAACAGCAATTCACCAAACTACTGATGCAAACAGAGGCAATAGAAAGATAAGTAGAAACAAGAGAGTACGTATTTGTATCAAAGACTTTTATTTGGTATACTGGCAACCTGAAAAAAAGCACATGAGTAGGTCGAGGTGCCGACACATTATTATATATTTAATTTTATTAGATATGTTCATACCATTTGTAGATAAAGTTTCCATTTTATGACTACTTGTGTTAAAAATACTTCGCATTGGCAGTGAACCATATGTCTATGTTGGAATGCAGATTGATGTGATTCAATGGTTTTGTATGACTTGCTTTCGTGCATCATCAACTTCAACCTAAGGCACATTGCCTGCTGGATTTGATATCGATACAGCTTGTAGTGAGATGTGCACCAGGTTCCCCTAATCAGCTTCTCATGCTAATCAAAGCAATCGTTGTCAATAAAAATTACAGTTGATTCATAATAATAATAGAACCTGCAAATGCCCAAAGTGTTTAGATGAGAGCATATATCACCCAGGGAAGAGATACTAAAGCTCCAAGGAGATTCAGCCCAGAAATTTGTGACATAGGATTTCCTGGTCTTTGAGAAATGTGCGGTGTAGTCTGGTCTTGGATCAATGACATCCTTGCAAGGGATGAACACCATTCTGTTAGTTCATTACTGGGGTTCCTGTTGAGGATCAGAGAGAGAGGCCTATAGTACCGAAAATCCATGGACCCTCACTTCGATCAACATGAACAAATGATTCAAAATCCACAACCAACCAGTACTATCACAACTGACCCAGATAGTTTACTCAGTTTCATAACTTACCCGTTTGAATCTTGAGTGAACTGCTGACGAAGATAGAACTTTTGAATGGGATACGCTTGTAGTGACTTGGATTGACATGTTGGTATTTCCTGTTATGTATCCTGCGGGCTAAATAGAGGCTTTAGAAGAAATGGAGGATCACAGCATACCCTTCCACTGGAGTCCAAATTTTTTTTGGGGTCAGAATTTAACTCGTTTAGAGCTTCAAGTAGGTTCGGCATCACAAAAAGCATGGGCCTCAGAACAGATGAAGTCCGATAAAAATTCTTGGGGGAATTAGAAACCCAATTGCTAGGGAGGCAACTTCTCCCATAGGCCTTAGAGGCCTATTGGGCTACTTGATTTGCTTCACTAGGGCAATGGGTTATGCTGATGTTCTCAAACTGGGCCAGCTGAAGCTAGCAGGAGAAAGTCTCTTGTTTGCGGATACACGGATATGTTCTAGGAGCCAGTATCAAGAAATCAGAAAGCTTTTCATTTTCCAGAGTCTCAATCTGTTTGCAACTATCCAAATTTCTCTAAATTGAAATCATAGTAGGAGGTAGTGAGACAAGACCGACCCGCAAATGGATTGAGATGATTTTGCGAATGCCATAGAACACGGATGCAGTTTGAGCACCAATTGAGCGACAAAGGCCTCATTTCTTATATCTCTACCAATCTGTGTAATCTCAAACAAGCTCCAGAGCATACGTAGCGCAAAACGCTTCTAATTTGCATACGAGTACTAATTTCGGACTCTGCCTATATTATTTTCCCTAAGCTCCACGATCCGTCATCCAACATGGATTCCATGCAAATCCGTAAGGAATCTCCTCTCCTCTCCTTCTAAAGTACGTGCAACTGTGTTCAATGTTTATCCATGATGCACATTCACAGCAGTTTGCACAGAAATCAAGGCACCAGCTCGACCATCACTTCTCAAAAGAATAACGGAGTCGTGGGCAATTCTGCGCCAGATTCATAGTCATAGATAGAACTTGATTTCCTGCCGTCCCTGCATCTTGGAACTAAGTGGCATGACGAAGACCCGTGGGCCTAGGACCGAGTCAACCGAATTTACTCAAATGGTTCAAGCTAAGTACTGCTTGTGTTGGTTCCTCATGAATAAAGAAGTTGCCGACCAAATGAAGAAACTAGAAAGTTTGACCGGCAATTGGTTAACCAGAAAAGAAAGCAACAGATATCACTGGATGAAGTTGCCCAAGGAATGTTTGTTTAGACATTCTCTGAGCCGACAAAGTTGCCCATGGAGCCCATCCCATCTAGCAGTACAACCCTCAAATCCAAACAAGATTTTACTCCTACTGCAACAACTTTCCTAATCTCAAGATCTGATTTCAAAGAGAGAAGAATAAAAGGCAGTATTTGTTTACGAACTTCTTAGCCTATACGTAAACTCTTATTAAGGTTACCGTAGGTAAAAACCGCATCTATGGAAATCACGTCCTTGCAAGTTGAGAATTTTCTCAAGGGCATTTCTGGCTCTTTCTTCCTTAGTTAACTATTAGGGGCCTGTCGGATTCTTACGGACAGCCCTAGCTGTCTTGCTTGGGCAAAAGCCTTTTTTAAGGAATCATTGTTAATAGAATTATACAACATTCCTGTCCTATGCAAGCAGTCAAAGCAGCGGGCACTAGTCTTGACGACGAAGAGGTCAAAAATTTTGCTGCCCATCGAAGCAATGGTTGTGACGTAAAAAAGAGCAGGAGATGACGAAACACTTTCAATGTGGTACGAAAGTACCTGCGTAGGGCTTCCCTTTACCTCCTCGTATATATTGTTTTTGGCATAGGAGGACTTAACGAAATTCAGCAGTACACGCCGGATTGGACTAAACACGATGGATTTGAAGCTTCGATCGGTTCCTTGTTCCAATTTAACCAACTTGAAGCAGACTTCCTGTGATGGGGAACTAATTTGCAGGGTCTGTCTACTGCTACGTAAAGAGTAAACAATTAAGGAACCAGCCAACTAATCAACCGAATAATAGAGCTGCTATGAACTGGCCTAGCTCTTGGACTGGGTTCCTCCCTGGACTTCTTTTGTGTTTGCTCTCCCCAAATGACTGTCGTCTGCATTTAATATGGAGGGGAGTGGTTGAGGAAAGTGGATATTCCGAAATGGACCAAAGACTGCGAATATTTAATAAAAGCTGGAGACCTTTGAATCGCTTCTCACTGCTCATGCTCTTCAGACGCTGAGCATCAGCAAGCCCAACAAGGCAACGCGGTTGCTTTGCTTATATTCCACGAGGGGACCCAACCAGGGCGAGACGTGAAATCTTCCATTGATTTTGTGGGGTATGCTTTTGCCAAGCCAGACCAAATGATTAGAATCATTCTTTTGCCACAGACTTACTCCAACAGAGAGAAAACGATATTCTTTTCTTGGCCTCCGGCTGGTTCTGTAGCTAATCTAATTGGAAAAAAAAACGGACACTTCGCCTCGATCTCTTTAAGATAAAAATGTTTTCAGCACCACCGTTCTTTTAATGGTTCTTGGGTTGGAATTTCTAGCGCGATTTTATAATGTGGCTCTGGTGCCAACTTTGAGATTGAGTATACAGTAGATTTTTTCATTAGATTTTAGGTGATGTTGAATTTATAGAGATGCACGTTCATCCGAATCTTCTACGTTTGGGGAAAGAACCAAGTTGGAAAATTTTGGTTTCCCAAACATTGGTTTGCCATCGCTTTCAAGATTTTATAACCAGATTGGAAACTAGATAAGCACGATCACCGTCGCACACTTTATATGATTTTTTTTCCCCTGTTTTGGTCGCCGGGGCAGCTTCTTCCAACTTCCAGATCTTCACCCTGCGGTTCGACAGACGTTTCGCGGGAACAATTCTGCTTAAACGCTGAAAGGAAAAGCCTCGGACCCTCAACTCTCGATGGAAAAGGAGCATCTCTCTCTCTCTCTCTCTCTCTCTCTCTCTCTCTCTCTCTCTCTCTCTCTCTCTCTCTCTCTCTCGTTTCACATTCAACAAATTCAAACCCTGCATTCCCAGGAATCCATGTTCACATTTTTCTCGGGCAAGAGAGCAAGGCTCGACAAAAATGTCAATAGGGTGAAGAGGAAGCCTGAATGACCCTTGAGCGTTACCTGCTACGGTGGAGTCCATCCCCATTGGAAGATCAGCAACAAGACAAAACCCATGGTCCAACCGACATTGACACGCAATTAACCGACATTTCTTGTTTTTACTCCGGCTTTGTTTTGCGCGTAAATGGAAGCATCTCTTTGGTTTTCTCGATGTTCTAGAAATGGAAGGAGGACATGAATGGATAGCTTTGATACCAAGGCAGGTTACCTTGCGAACCGAAAAACCGCTCCTTTACGACCAAATCCAACGTTCCTTCCTCCCCTTTTTGTCTCCCCTGTCCTCTTCCTCATAGATTGTATCATCAGGGCAATGGTTATCGGCTTCCCTCCAATTTGAAAACATTATCCATTGGATAAACCTTGCCGTTCCTTTCGGGCGAGGAGCTTCCACGAAGTTATGTGAGTGCAGAGACCCGTAATATTGAGACTTTGTGCAAGAAAGGGACAAACCCGAGGTAGTTATCTGCTCCCCACGAATCAGACCCATCGAGGGCCCACCTTTGATTTTCAACGGCCAGGAGCAATCCGACGGTTCAGATTGAGAATAGGAAAATGGAAAGATATAAGAAAAAAACACACTCGCGATCCACGGTTTGGGTGTGGCATGAGATCGGACGGTTTTTCATGCGAAGTTTTTGTAAGATCACCGTCAATTATCCTAAAAGTTTAAGCAGTTAGGTGAATGCGTAAATTAATATTTAAGTACTTTCACACTCCCCCTCACGCTTAGTCTATTCTTTTTTGTTTTTGCCTAATACTAAGCGTGGAAATATTTTATAAGACAAAGTAAGAACCTGGTAAGATTTTGAACTCAAGACCTCCTACTATTCTAATATCATTTTGGGGGGCAGGATGTATTTTTTTATTTTTATTTGAAAAAAATCTGTCGGCCGTCCATTCAAAAATGGATGGCTAGCAGGGGTACAGATCTAGTGACTTACGTCATTAAATCAGTTTCCCATAAATAGAGCCTTGAGAATCGTTTTATCTCCTCAAATCAAGTCACATATCGAGGTGAGGATGTATAAATGTAGACCGGCAATACTCAAGCATTTGACCCGATGGCAAACTCGGATCTCGGAATCTTATTAAAGGAAAAGCCCGATATGGACATTGAGTGATTAACATTAGCTTATTTTCTAAAGTTACAGCTGTGAAAGTGATTGCCAATTTCGACCGACGTAACATAACTTTTAACAGAAATCGAGGACTATCTCGGTTGAATTGAAAGAATTTGCAAAATTACTCCACACCACGGTAGGATGCAATCACAGCTACATCGGATAATCTTTCGTGGCGTCGGTTCTACGACAAAATACGTCGCCACGGGCTGCCTTAAGATTCGAGAAAAGGCAAAAAGAAAAGAAGAAAAGAATGGGGTGAATATGATATTGGTTAGAAGGAAGGAAAAGGAACTAAAAGCAGAGCCTTTGCTCACGTCATGATGTCGAGGGTGGGAACCGACCGGGAAAGTCACTGTTCGAATGGGAACCCGAAACAGAGTCGCTCTATAAATAGCCTCCTCCTCTTTTGATAATTTCCACACTCTCAGGTCTCCAGAGCTTCCGAAGCTTCCATTGGCAAATTCCAAGAGCTTCTCCGAAGAAGAAAAGAATCCAAACCAGTAGGTCTCACGTTCATCACTCCCTCCCTCCCTCCCTCCCTCCCTCTCTCTCTCTTGCGCACTTCTTCAAACGAGCAGCTTTGCGTCGAGAAAATGGCTTCGTCGTCGTCGTCCCACGAGGTCTCCAACAAGCTCCAGCTCATCGAGCAGCTCCTCCTCGGCGAGTCCTCTCCGGTCGCCAGCTCTTACCCCGGCGGCTTCCTCGACTTTGCTGGGGCTCACTGGGTCGACGGAGCTGGCAAGCGACCCGAGCTCGGGATCTCGCGATCGGACTCTGTTCGCACGCAGAACTCCAGCTCCGGCTCGACCATCGCCGTCTCGGAGCTCGATTGCTTCCCCGACTCCGACATCTTCAATTTTGATCTGGCTTCGGGTCAAATTCAGAACCCGAGCGACCTCTATGAATTCGAGGCCAAACCTCAGATCATCGACCTCACTGCGCCGGAATGGTTTCATTCGAGCTTTTCGTCGAACGGGGAGTCGAGCGGCTTCTTCGAGTTCGAATCGAAGCCCTTGGGTTCGATGGCCGGCGGCTCGTGGCAGGGCAGCTCGGGTCAACCGAACCGGAAGCCTTCGCTGAAGATCTCTCTCCCTAGCAAGGTGGAGTGGCTCCACTTCAGCAATGGGGACCAGGCGCCGGCAGAGGTCAATGCGCCGGCGCCGGAGGAGGATCACCGCCACTACAGGGGAGTCCGCCAGAGGCCGTGGGGGAAGTTCGCGGCGGAGATCCGGGACCCGAAACGGAAGGGCTCGCGCGTCTGGCTCGGCACCTACGACACCGCCATCGAGGCGGCGAGGGCATACGACAGGGCCGCCTTCAAGCTCCGCAGCTCCAAGGCGATACTCAACTTCCCGCTCGAAGCCGGCAAGTCCGAGCCGGTGGCTTCCAGGGATCAAAAGAAGAGGCGCCGCAAGGAGGAGGCGGTAGCCACCGCGAAGAGGGAGAAGTCGGCGCCGAAGTCCGACCAGCACGGGTACCCCACGGAGGCGCCGATAGCGCCATCGAGCTGGACATCGTTCGTGGAGGGAGACGTGATGGGGATGTTCAACGTCCCGCCGCCGTCGCCGTTGTCCCCGCACCCGCCGTTCGGGTTCCCGCAGCTGACCGTTATTTGAGGAATTACCTCGATGAATTTCCAACCCTCGCTTTATTTTGGATTTTCTAGGGAGCGTATAGGTTGAAAAAAGACACAGAATTACCTCGAGAGATTTGTTCAAATCATTGGGAATAAAATATATTTATTCGATCTATACCAAGTATCGTAATTTGTACCTGAACAGGTCGACAATGACTTGATGTCGTTATGGTCAGACGAGACACAGAATTTATGCAGCGAGGGGCACGTGGCGACATTTGGAATCGGTCAACCTGGGCGAGACAACCTGAGCATGTAAATTGCTCCTGCGACTAGACAGGGTTGTGGTCAACCTCGTCACTTGGGAACGGCAACAGCAGTCGTGCGCCAAACTGCTGCAACGTCGACATTGTGGGATCCAGATCGTCTGCCCTGGGGACCCAGGGCAGATCTGATCTGCCCCTCATGACCATCCGATCTGTGTTTTCTTTTTTATAAATAAAACAAAAAGTGGAACAAAAAGGTAGGACCCACACCCATTAAAGGTGGGGCCCCACCACTTGCAAGCTTGCCGCCGTTCGATGATCGGACGGCTGCAAGGGGCAGATCAGATCTGCCCTGGGGAACACCCCAGGGCAGACGATCCATTTCCGACATTGTGGTGCCCATCGGTTTCGACGAGAATATCAGACATGTATATGGATTCATGTCAACAGCACGTCTCCAAGGTTGCATTGGGAAAAATTATAAAAACAAAAAGCTTAAACTTATTATGATTGTGGTAAGTTGATTGTAAATATATTTTGTATTTAAGCCAATTAAGTCCATCCAGTCAATCTTGTTCTGAAATTGTTAACCGTCCTATATAAAGTGATTGGCACCAACGCGGACAAATTATAATATTTTTTGAATTATTTTCCTCTTTTTTTTTCTCCTCTTCCTTCTTCCTTTAGCTAGTTGCAAAGGGCAGAGGGTGAAGCCTTGCTATCGCTGAGCAAGGTTAGCCTTAAGCCTCACCATGTGGTTGGGCCAAGCAAGTCTCGCTAGTGGCCGGTGGGAGCCATTGGTCGATGAGGTTGACCTCGCTGGCCCTCGCTTCTAGAGGTTTGCCAAGGTTTGGTGACTGGTTGGGGGAACGAGGAAGAAAAAGTAAAAGATAAATAAAGAGAAAAATAGGAAATAATAAACAGAAATTTCAAAATACAAACAATTGTGGTTGCTATTTGATGGCTTAAGCTTTTCGTTCATGCTTCCTATTTCTTCCACTTAGATATTTTACGTGGAAAGATTATTCGCATGGACTCAAATATGGTGTTTGTTTTCCTCTAGTTCTTATCAGAGAACTTCTTATCGGATATTTATTCTATGGATTGTCAATAAGAACATCATCCATTTTTCAGTGATATATTTTCTAGGACAACCAATCAAAAGCCGGATTCATCCAATCGGGGATAAGCAAAAACGGCCTCGATGTGCAATGTATCTCCAACCAAATTCAAGACACGATCTAGTTTTGGGCACTTCGACTTCATATGTCTTTCACCTCAGTAGTTTATCTGCAATCTCATCTTCACTTGGCTATCCTCGGAGAATCCGATGATCAAAGTCGATTTTTCATTTGCATATATAACTCAAACCCCTATTTCCTGGCAGTGGAGACACCAGCTTTTGATCTAATGAACTCAGAGGCAGCGTGATTTGATCTTCAAGGCCATACAGAGCACTAAATAAGCAGCATACCATGCATTGTCGATGCTCCATTTACATAAAGTTCAGAAAGATAATGACAGAAAGCTTATGATCCATCTTCCACGATCTTCACTAGCTTTTTCACAAAAAAGGAAAAAGAAAGCAGACAATATTTTAATCATCGGGTGGTAGTGGCTTATATAAAAGCTTATACCGTTTGACATATTTTACCGCCCTCTTTCATACAAGAAGACCGGATAAGACGGTGAAGGCCTAAACACGGGAACCTAAAAAGAAAAAGAAATTACGTAAAGAGTTGAGCGAGAAACCCTACAATAGCTTTGTCGAACAGAGGCTTCTTGACCACAGGCTTTCTGTGACCAAAGTTTACTAAAAATAACCGGAGTGCACTTCACTCGTACGTAGATCAATCTATATATCTCACCATGCGTCCCGATGGCCGGCATCACCTTGATTTTATTATGCCCACTCTTCATTGCATTAGTGGTTGATAGTCATCATGTCTTGGAATAGCCAGAGTTCAGTCGTCGTCCTCTTCCTCAGCGTTGCCGTCTCTGCGAGTCTAGTCGTCGGAAACTTGCCCGTGTCATCACATTTCTTGTCCCTTGTCCCGACGATTGGCCTCGTGCTGTTCAAAGTTGCCTGGTCTTGGGTTGACCAGGAAAAGTTGGTGGTCTGCTGCTGATGCTTTCTCCTTGATCGAGCGCGGGAAGATTGGCTTTAAATAATAAGAGTAGTGGGCTTCTGCGTGGAATCACAAAAGCTTTACAGAATGGAAGAAGAATTGTTTCTGATGGTGATGCAGTAACCCCATGGAAGGTGCTCCGTTGCCCAAGAGACCAGCTGACTTGCAGTTTCACGGAACTTGTTAGATAATCAGGTTAGATTTTCTGTTTTTTCCGATGACAAACATACAAAGGGGCGCGTGCAAGATGAATTTTTGTATGCTGATTGTTCATCCTTGAGATTGTAAAGGCTAGAATCCGTTGATCGACATTTAACGTTTTTCCCCCCTAACGATTGAGTGGTCCTTTTGTACTGGTCCCTGTTTAAGCTTTGAAAACGCAGTAACATGGCATCGGTGTTCATACTAGGACGGTGCTAAAGTTAGGTAAAGTCGTTTATGTAACGTCAATCACTTATAGAGAAAGAGATGTGGTACTTTACATTTTTATGCTGCATATTTCATAAAATTACGACCAATAAGATAAAATAGAGGTGATAATTTAAATTTGACGTTTGTTTTTAAGTTAGGTTAATAATATAGTGTGGCTTGTTTGACATGAACATAATAGCATCTTTAGTATGAGATTTAATTTTACGGTGCCTTTGGTCACGCAATTTATGTGCTAAAAGTGATTATTTACATTAAATAAAGTAGTTTCAGAGGAAACATTAGAAAACAAGGAAAAAAAGATTTTTGCTTTTATCTAGTGAAGTATCTAAAGCCAGATTTTTTTTTTGGAGTTGCTTAAGTTAAAATATATTTGCCAGTGTATTATATGCATTTGTTTTATTGTCATAGATATTAATGGGAAAAAATTTGCAAGTCAAAATAAAATTGCAAGTCAAGTCGGAATGACTCATTAAGTTAGACAGGTGGTTTAAGCAACTAATTTGGGAACCCCAATACTAGCAATTTGTTAACAGCACGGATAGACACAACAATGATCTTATGCATGACAAAAATGAAAGTTCTTGTGAACAAATACTCTTAGTACACTAATTAAGTTAATTAAAAGAGAAAATAAGAATTTTGAAGCCAGAATGACTCGTTCTATAATAAAGTGACTTATTAAAACTCTTAAATTTCAAATTATCAAAGCACATTTAATGAGACTTAACAAGTAGCTCTTTTCAACAATCTTCCTAATATAAATTTAAACCAGCTAATGGCTTCGATGTACGCCAGAAGCTTCTCGTAGACAGGGTCAAGGAGGGGATAGGACATGAATCTCAGCATTGCGAGGCGAACATGAACTACACGGACAGGCAAGATCTTTGGAATCTCGCGAAAGGGATTTTCCTCCTTATTTCCCCGTAAATGGTTTCTGTCACACCCTGAATTTAATCCAGATTTCGCAATCAATCACAAGCTACCAACCAAGTTTGTCAAAGTCTTCTCTTCAAAACAAACAAAGTCTCCTCCCTCATTTCCTCTCCCTCCGTCCCTCTCCTTCTCTCTCTCTCTCTCTCTCTCTCTCTCTCTCTCTCTCTCTCCCTCTCTCTCAATTGTACTTACTATTTTGCTGCTTGTCTGATTCCAAACGGCACTGTAATGAATAAACCTTAGTTCTTGTAGTATCTGCCTTGGCCTGATCGATGGGACCAAATCATGCATGTTGGATATTCCATATGCAGTCCGCGCTACAAGTTGAACTTGAGTTTACACTGCACAATTCCATATTCTCGTTAATATGCAGCATATTTTCCTCCGCGCGATTCTGATTTTCCATAAACATGACTCACACAAATTTTCTAACCCATGTTCATCGTGTTCATATTTGCAGCCACCAAATCAGACTCCTCTTATCAGGAGATTTCTCCCAGTCAGGGACGAAGGAAAATCCAGCCGTAACATTTCCAGGCAAACAATATATGACTTTGAATCTGAAAAGGAACTATATTGGTTGTGACGACCGCTTGATCTTTTCTATTTTCATTGAGAAGGTGGTTTGTACTCCTGCAAATTTACAAATTTTAACCGCATTTCCTTTAGTTTGTTGCGCAACAAATCAAAGTATATGTAAATGTGCACTTTGACTTCACATTGGCCCATCAAAGTTTACTCTGCGGAGGTGAGACTTCGACCCTATCTCCACAACACTATCAAATTGTCAGTGGCGGACGAGATCCCTTCTGACAACATCGAGTTTCATTGTAATACTCTTGTGCCAACTCAAGACCATTGGAGGAGAATGAGAAACTCGCGCATCAGCCTCTGCCTGCAAGGCCAGCCTTACTTCAAGTGCAAAACCTAGTATGTTTTAACGCAACACGTTCAATGAAATCATCTTTGGCAAAGATTAATGTTCGAAGTAATCTTCTTCTACTATTCTTTGAAAATCATCGATGACCTGGACTGACGTTCATTTGATGCATTGTGGCCTCTAGGCAAGCATCGTGTGTCGGTCTAGAGATTGAGGAATGACCATGTGGGCAGACGATGTAGGTCATACCTGTTCCATGAGTTGACTTACTTACCGGTTATTATGTAAGCTCAAAGTTACCCTAAAGTAAATACTTATGGAAATTTCGTTTTACTTTTCTTTGAAAATTGTTGCTTTATTGTAGATAGATCATACCTAGGCGATGGTATCTTAGGATTAACGAAAGAATATGCTAATGTGGACTAGGTGTATGAAATAAGTCTAGGCATGAACCTACTAGACTATTCTATAAGTTCCAAGTTTATTGCTTAAATTTGTCATTTCTACGCACGAGAACGGAAAAAAAAAAAGAATCTGTATAATCGGTTATGCAGCTTGCTTTTGAAGGCACATGGAGGAATAACAAATATCCAGAATTAGTGGCCAAAGGACTTGTGGAACATGGGACGATGATGGAAGTCGTTGTGGAAACTTGAGTTTAGGGTTTGTCTCTTTCTTTCCACGTAATGTTTTACGCCGTCCACCAACCACGTGGCACCTGCCTAGTGTTGACCATTATCATATAGAAATACGATGGACTGATAAACTCTGCTGTCTTTGTCTGTCCTAGCGGCTTTTGTTATCAGTCAACTTTCAGAAAATGCGTGATCCTTGCCCATTCTTACACATTGGTTCACCATTTTTGAGCGGCCAATACCGCCAAATCTCGTGTCAAGGTTTCAAAATGTTAACATTTCAACGAACTTTCAGAAATTCAGATAATTCCCGACGTTACAACGATTGAAGGAACTAACTGAAGATCCTCGAGTTATCAAAGTATAGACTCCACCTAAAAATTCCCATCAGGTACTTTTCTAGTAGACCTTTGCCGGGTAAACGAGGACATACCGAAGACTTAGTGTGTGCGTTCGAAACGGAACTGAGTGCGGTCCATTGGAGGAAGTACGGCTGGAACTATGATGCGACGCATGAATTATCTCTTGTGTGTTCATAAGTCATGGTCGAACTCAGCCTACTGAATGGAGTCATATCCTATTGACCAAACGAAAAACTTGGAAGGCTCAGGCACAAGAGGATCTTAGTTTATTCAGGTGCCTGTCCTAATAAAATCAAAAGTCAATTCAAAGAACCATCTGTAAGACCCACATTTTCCTTGGGAAGAAGATTAGTTTGTGTACGTGGCGCGGCATGATAGGAGAAGCACAGTTTAGAGAACCTGATTTCATACAACGATCGCCCTCACTAAAGCAAATGCGAATACTGAAGAAAAAGGGGGGGAAGGGTATTTCACTAACGCAAATATTACTCTCTAACTTAAAACTGATGAGTAGAGGGGGATCATACGATGTGGGCCAATACTTTAATATCTTTGATCACAGGCATGTTAGATTATGAGTCACATGTGGAATTTTTTTATTTTTATTTTTACCACACCACATGTGGTTTGGCTAACGGGGGTAAAGACACATTCACAAAAGGTATAACACTTACTCTGAAACTATATTAGTAATCCTAATCCAAAAACTTAAACTGATAAGTAAAATAAGACAACATGAATACAAAGAGCATTTAGGATCTATTGTCAAGCAATGTGAAACAATCTCTAATATTACTAAATCAAATTAGACAACTTAGGGAGAAATGGTACAGCCGAGGTCTTCAGCAACTCATGCTCATATCGGCGTCAAAAGTTATTTTCCTGTTTCATTAGTTAGTGCAAGTATAATCTATTTCAAGAACGGTTTGCTGATCTCTTGATTATATTCTGCCTGCCACTATAGGATACCTTTGTTAGACAAATAGCATTGTTAGGAGTCGGACTTAATATAGTTTTAATAGATTATTTAACACTCCTCCTTGCGCATAAATATTGGTCCTTCCACACACAATATAATTAGTTATAGACGGAACCCCATTAACGGGATAACTAACAGAACATTAAAATAAGTAGGAGAAAGTTGAGAGAGAATGACACAAGATTCAAAACCTTGGATAGATTTTCGTCTCTCAATTTTCTCTTTCTCGCTCGTTTTACTTCACTGTGATTGTGCGTTGATCTTAACAGGTTAGTCAAAGTCATCGGGACATCCTCTCTTTTCTTTAACAAAAGATACTAAAGGAAGTCATCGGTCTTTGGTCATCGGTCATCAGTCATCACAACCTATTTCTTAAGCTTGGGGCTAGACATACTTTGCACAGCTAGACCCGAAATATGTACTAAAAAGAAGATCATCTCTGTCCGTAGAGTGCGGTTGCGCACACGTGTGAGGTTTCGAGTCTTTTTTGGAGATAATAAACAAGGTCACCATGTGAAGGACCAGAAACATCTCGAGGGATCGCACACATTTATTTAACTTTCATTGAAGGAACTTGATTTTGTAGAGGGTTATCATGCATCAGTGAAGTTCAGGATCACGAGTCAAGGGACAGTAATATCAAATACATGTTAAACAGCTTTCAAGGTGCAAGAACATGAGACTTTCACTAACCTAACTGAAATGCAACTCTTCTCTCTTTGATCTTTGTGTCAAGATAAACCATTCGAGAGCCGTTTTTTTATTTTTTAACTTACACAAGTTAAGATTGTTAAACGTGGATTCACAATGTAGATAGTGAATAATGATTTCAGACATTATTTATTAGCTTGTTATTTAGGTCCAGTTGGCGAAACAGCGAAACCAGTAGAAATTATCCAAGGTTCATGCTTCTGGTTCCTTCAACTAAGATATTACTGCAGAAAAAATTGCTCGCTTTGTATATCATGTTATGTTTTCCCCTATATTTGATTGAAGAATCTCGGATCAAACTTTGATCCATATGTTATCTTTAATCAACTTGTACTCGCCCATTTTTCTAGTGATGGTCAACATCTGTAACTACCAACCAAAAATCAGATTCCTTCAATCAAGATTAAAAATATAGTGACAGAAAGCCTATCATCCATTTTCCACGATCTTCGCTGGCGTTCTATAGAAAGTATATTGCAATCAACTAAGGAAGCCACTTGTTCTAAAAGCATTTTGTTAGACATATTTCAACGCACGTTTCTATGGGAGAAGACCGACAAGGCGGTAAGCAAGCACGGAAACCTAAATAACAAAATGAAATTATGCATAGAGTTAAACGAGAAAACCTAAAATTAGTTGTTGACTAGAGGTTTCTTGACCACAATTTATGACCAGAGTACACATGATTTATATATGACGGTGCACCTTTATTCCACTCGTATATACACCAACAATATATATTTCACCATTTCACCTCGATCTTATTATGTCTACTAAATTGCATTAGTGGTTGATAGACATACACTCAATCGATTGAGTCTCGGAACAACCATAAGTTCAATCATCGTCCTCTCAATCCACATTGCCGTCTCTGCGAGCCTACCCATCGTATGGTTTACCGCGCACATGCCATCATCTTTCCCCCCTTGTCCCGATGATTGGCCTAACAGTGTTCAAAGATTCCTGGTCTTGGGTTGACCAGGAAAAATTGGTGGTCTGCTGCAGATACTTTTTCCTGGTCGGACAGCGCAAAGAAGGTCGCCTTGCTCACTAGCTTTCTCCTGGTCTGAGAGCACAAAGAAGGTCGTCTTGATCACTAGCTTGGAAAGAGTGGCTTTACCTATTAGGCGAATTGTTTGCAGTAGCGAGCTTCTATATCCAATGGAAGAGGAGCTGGTCTTGACGGTGATGTGGTAACTCCGCGGAAGGGGCTTCGTTGCTTAAGAGTCCAACTCACGTGCATCTTCACGGAACTAGTAAGATCATTAGCTTTAATTATCTGTTTTTGTCGATAAGAAACAAACAAAAGGGTGAGAACAAGATGAATTTTTTATTAGTTGTTTATCCTTATCCTTATCTTAAGGATAATTACTATATATAGAAACCATTTATCATCGATCGAAATTCAACTTTCTTTCTAACAATATAAGGCGTTATTATTGGTATTCGTACTGGGATACCGAGGAGACAATTTTTTGTCATGTGTGACATTTATGTCATGCTTAGGTTAGGTTGTGGTTTATATAATCATATAGACCTATATGGATATAATGTGGCTAGTATAGTTAGTCCCGCTATTTGAAAACTAACTCGAACAAACTCACTAATTAAAATGTCAAATCGGGCCAATCCAACATGAGCATGACCTGAGTAGCTTCCTTGATATAACATTTACGGGCCTTTATTCAGAAAATTCAAATGCTAAAAGTGATCATCTACATAAAATGAACTAATTTTAGGGGGAAAATAATTTTTTTGTTTAATTTATGGAAAATATCTAAAATTAGAAAATCTTTTAAATTAATTAAGTTAAAAATAAATTATAAGTATGTTATATCCATTTGTGCTATCGTCATAAATATCAAAGAAAAGAAGTCGCAAGTCAAAGCAAATTAGTCAATATGGGTTGTGTCAGGATTGATCAGGTCCGCACAACTCATTCTAAACAAGCCTTGTGTGCAACTAATTCGGGATGGCCCATTGTGAACCCAAACACCAGCAACTCATTATTATCAAGGATAGAGAACAATATTGAGCTTGAATATGATGGAAAATGAAGAGTTTTTTTAATAAGTGCTCTTAGGAAATTAGCTAAGTTAATTAAAAGCGGAAATAAGAATTTTCAAGACCCCTTAAATTTTGTTCAGAAGTGGTCTTAAAAGTTAAATATAATATCGATCCTGAACATGATGGAAAATGAAGGGTTTTGTTAATAAGTGTTCTTAGGACATTAGTTAAGTTAACTAAAAGTGGAAATAGGAATTTTCAAGACCCCCTAAATTTTGTTCACAAGTGCTTTTAAAAAGGTTAAATTTCTCATAGACAAAGTCAGAGAGGGATGGGACATGAATCGCGGGATTATGAGGCGAATATGAACAATAAAGACAAGCAATATCTATAGAATCTCGCAAAAGGGATTTCTTTATTTTCCCCCTCAAATGGTTTCTGGCAAACCGGGAAGTTAATGCAGATTTCGCAATTAATTAACAAGCTACAATCCAAATTAGTCAAAGTCTTCAGTTTAAACAAAATATCCTCCCTCATTTTACTCTCTCTCTCTCTCTCTCTCTCTCTCTCTCTCTCTCTCTCTCAACTATACTTACTAGGTTGCTCGTAGTTTGATTCCAAACGGCATTATAATGAATAGACCCTACTTGTCTATATCTTGGCACGACCAATGAGACCAAGTCATGCATGTTGAATATTTCACATGCATAATCATATGTTCTTGTTTGTCTTTGGTACGTATGAAAGATATTAATAAGGTTAATGCAGTTGATTGGAGCACTGAAAGACTTTGAGTTCAAGACTTAAACACGACAAGTCACTTACACGGATTATAGATTCGAAGTTAATCAGTCTATAAGAGTTGTAAAATGTTTCATGGGCCTCTTAGAAACTTGGTCTCAATTCGTGTGCCCCGCATTCTGGGCAAAATAAAAGACACATATCATGACTTTAAAGATTCTGATATGAGCTCGTTTTCTTGAGTTCGGATTGGCCCATCGTAGTTTATCACATGAAAAACAGGAAACAGTGGTAAGAGGCAACCAGCATTAGCAACTCCGGTGGCTGTTACAGGAGTTCCAAAATTGACGGAGGATGACCGGCCTGCATCATATATTTTGTCTGCGGAGGCGAGACTTTAACCCTCTCTCCGCAACACTATCGAAATGTTAGTGGCGGACGAGGTCCCTCTTAATCACATCCAATTTCTGAGTATTACCCTTGCTTGAACTTTCGAAATAGGGGAACTCTTCTCTGAATACTCGGCCTACCATGAACTGGCTTTCACTTGGTAGAATCACCCATCTGGCTTGTCAAAGAAGATATCGACCAAATCTAACCCATTTGATGTTATTGATTGAGCTTGAGGGGACTTTAAGGATTCATAAATGACTTGCAAACGCTTCTGTAATTTCTGAGTCTTACTCTTGCTTGAACTCAAGGCCACTGGAGAAGGATGAGAAACTCGTACATCAGCCTCTGCCCTCGGAGGACAACGACGCTTCGAGGGCAAAACCTATTTTATCTCAGCCCGCACGTTCAACGAAAATTATAACAGCCTAAATTAACTTTTAATGCAATCTTGTTATACTATTCTTTCAAAATCATTGATCACCTGGATTGATGTTGATTTGATGCGTATGGCCTCAAAGAAAACATGGCGTGTTTTCGTAATATATTCTAACTTTGTTATCGTAATATATCCTAACTTCATCTGTTCATTTACCTCTTAAAATTATATTGTCAACTCTCAAAACATGCATGCTTCTTGCCTATTTTTGTATATGGTATGACATTTTTTTTAAAGTGACCCATATAATAAAACTTTGCCAAGTTTTCAAAATGTTGACATTTCACTGAACTTTTAGAAATTGAAGTAGTTCACACCATTACAACATTTAACTAAAAACTAGCTGATTATCATTTTATCTTTTGTATAGACTCATCTAGAATTTCCCGTCGCATATTTATTGATAAACCTTTGATTGGTAGATGGAGTAATAGAAAGACTCACTATGTACATTCAAAATTGAAGGAGCGCCGTTTATTTAAAAAAAAGTATGGATCGAAATATTATTTGACATGCGCATTAACCTTTTACTGACCGATAAGTCATCCTCGAATGTTGCCAACTTAATAGAGTCGGGTCTCATCTATCAAAAAAAAAAAATAGGAGTCTTCATGTACAGGGGAGATTATCAGTTTAATTTAACAGTCCTTTCCTAATCAAATTCTTATGAAAAAGTCAATTCGAAACAACCACGTGTGAGATTCTTATATTCCTTGGGAGAAGAGAATGTTGTGCCCGCCCACAAGGACCTGACTTCATACAGCGATCACCATCACGTAAGCAAATGATTATATATATTAAAACAAGACATTTTGACTAACCCAGGATGTTAATCAATCAAATCGGACAACTGTTGCGGAGATAAGATAGCCATGATCTTTGGCAACTGTGTTTTCTAATCGCCACCGGTCTAAATAGTTATATTTTCAATGAAAAATTTTAAAGACCATCAATGTAATCTTTTAAGCAAGGATGAACAAAATAAAAAGTCAACATGATAATAATGATTGTATTGCCGATTGTAGTCTAAGGTTTCCGTGAGAAACGGATCTCTCGACTATGCAACAATATTCTCCCTACCGTCATTAGTACAAGAAAAATTAATTTATACATCGTGCATGGTTAGGTCAAAATCAAAGTTACGTATCAATTTTTTTTAATTTTTGTAGCCGTTATCAAATAAACGTATTTTATTTATTCAATTACTTTGACTAATTAGACGATGAGTTTTTTTTATTTATCCTTCAACTTATCTTAATATCTCTAAGCTTACATAATGCAATGCATTTCTTTGGGCCATTCTAAGGCAAATTCCAAAAAGTCACGAAAGATGCCGTGCGATCATATATTATAGATAATTACACCCATGCTCCTTAACATTGGTCTAATGTGTGTTATCGTTCTTGAATTTTTAATCTCTTTAATGTAATTTAACCCAATGTGGAATATGATCCCATCGCTTTTAATTTGTTCAATATGGTCCCGTAATTTTTGGCATATGCTTAATCTAACCCCTAGACTTTATGAAAATATCCATTGTTATCTTTACATTAATTCAAATCTAGAAATAATGATAAATATTTTCATATAGTTTAGGGACTAAATTGACAATGTATTAAAAGTTGAGGGACCATATTAAATCAATTTAAAATTTAGGGATGACATTAAATATTGAAGTAAAATTCATGAATCATATGTGTAATTTTCCTTTTATATTACTACATAGATATTGTTCTTTGAATTCAAATGAAAATTAAGTTTGAATGTTGATCGCATATTCTGCGAGTAAAGTAAAAAAGGAAGATCATCACATATTTCTAATTTACCATTAAGAAATCATTCGGTATTCATTTCCACAACAAATATATGTTATTACACATTTCATGCTCACTAAATCTTGTCAGACCTACATTTTTTTTACTACGGAACTTTGCTTCCGAAACTTGCTATGGATTAACAATTAACATGATGAAGATAGAGCTTTTTTTTTCCTAATGTAGATCAATTTCATATTTTTGCTAAATAGATTGATGAAAAGAATCTGTTTTGATTCTTCCCTAAATAGGTAAAGGCAATCCATCGAAGCGTCTGCGGAGATGGCCTTTTGACCTTTTCCACCATTGAAGGATTTTGCTAGATTTTCTAGGCTGGCTAGGTTGAACATAATCATCCATCTAATCAACCGGCGGTCCATCCGGTTGGTGAAAATCATACAATATGTTTGATCCTTTTCCTATCAAATTGACAGGAAACAATGGGACAGGACCTGGCAAAAGATCATTTTCCCATTAAAATGAATTTCAATTACCTCTTAATTAATCAATCAAATTCAATATGATTATCCTACAGCTGACCACGTGGATGCATGGAAACTTGGAAAGCTAAGAGTCGTTGATCAATTGATTTCAAACTTTTGAGGAATTTTCGTGCTTGTACGCCACTGGATACAAACCTCAATCAACACCAATCATAAGTCAAAATCATCGAATGCAAACTCCATTGACCAAAAACAAGGGATGACGATAGTCTTCCAACCTTGACAGGCCACTCGATTGGGCCGTTGACAAGTCCATAAACATGGGCCTTGGCACAAAGTCCATTAGAGATCACTGGCCCGTAGCATTAATTTGGGCTGGGTTTTCGTAATTCAAAAACGAAAATTATTAGGAGCATCGAAAAAAAAAAACAATTCTCCCAAAGTGGTGTTGGATTCGTACTTCTTTATCATTTTGTAACCTTGAAACTTATTTTCCAATTTAATCACATAATTGCAATGTGCTCTCTTAAATGTTTGGTTACTTGCAGTTCTTCTTCCTCCATCAAAAGCATATTTCACTATAGATCGAATCTCGATGAGACTCGTAATTGGTCGCAATGAAGCAACCTACACTTAAGATTGGTGAAATATTTCACTTCGCGTGATTTTGTGCATAGTTTCATTAGGGATAGTTTAATTCATTACATTTTCTAGCTAGATTTTCTTTAGTATAACTATATAATATTTTCTTAGTTAAATGTAGTTGTAAATTGATTTTTCTCATTTTATTTTACATTTATAAGGAACATTTTATAGCATTTATTACATTTAATTACGATTTCTAATTTAGTTTCTAATTATTATGTGCTAAATTATGTTTTTAGTATGATATTATCTGTTTTCAATTTTAATAGTTCAATTTCTTGTTTATGCTTTAATTTTCTAATATGAATTTTTCCAATTGTTTTAATTGTTTTCTCTTCATAAATTTGCTTACAGCTCATCTATTTCGCAATCAGTCGCCAGCAAAATTCTTCATGCTTTCCCAAGCAACTTCTTCATGACAATAAGCAACTTCTTCATGACAACTCGATCCACCTCATGCTTTCCCAAGAGTAAGTATATGATGCGTAATTTTGTCGCTTTATATTGATGTGAAATAATCATATTATTTCCGCTTATGATTTATCATGCGTTATCTCTATCTAAACGGGATGTCTTAGAGAGTTCTGATTTAGTGGAGTCATAATAGAACTCGTTATGAATGACTTAGCCTATTTATTAATTCTTTCTAGTGGGCTTGATGTTTGCCCATGTTCTTCTGGTGCGTGGCAACAACTCAAGCCTTTTGGACACGTGGCAATCGATAATTTCGCCAGTGTCCCAATGATATGCAGCTACCTATCCCTCATCGGTCTGCACTGGCGAGGAAAGGATAAGGAGCATATTAGAAATGAATGTTCGATAGCTCCTATGAAACTAATCTCCTTGCAATAACATAAAATTTCAACTTGAAAAACCTAATGAAGTAATGGTACTCTCTGCCAAAAGAAAAGAACGAACGCAATTGCTAGTGCCTTTTGTCAATCTTGATAAAGCCAATTAGAAGAGAAGATAGTCCCCTTCAATGCAGAAGTCAAAAGATTCTCGTCACTTAGTTAGATGAAGTTGGTTCTTATCTGATTTGCTTGCTCTCTATAAGAATTAACCCTATGCTGAAAGGTGGTTCTCTTCCCTTTCGATAAAGGTCGCGCTGGGAGGTAATTACTATAGCACGAAAGATGTTCACTAAGTGCCAATTGATCCCTCATGACACCATGGAGTTGGTTGTGCTAATGATCCCGTCTTTGCTTCCACATCCCTCGACAGCATAAATTACTTCGCTCCATCTCATGAACCTGACTAGGATTCTGGGTCATCCATTTATTTCACAAGCTGTAAAATCGAAATTAAAGACACGACAACCCAGACCTCTTTAATTTGTCTAGAGCAAAAGCCAATAATGTTGCATTGTTTGTGGGATCAATTAGACTTGGAATTGCCAAAACCCTCAGGACAACAGGCTCTTGAAGGCGATTCCAAAGGGTTAAGACCAAAAGACAGATCTCAACGATTCCGATTTCTGTCCATGTTCTTATGGAATTTTGTTCATACGTCCGATACCCTTCCTCTTGTATTATCTTGCGTCAACGTTCCAAACCATTGCCTTTAATCTCTTTCCTCTTCCTCATAAGTCATAATGAGCCAAAAGTTGAAGAAAGCAAGAGATTTTGATTTGTCCAATGACATTGGTGCTATCGCAGGGAAAATTATTAACCCCAGACAAAAAAAAAAAAAAACAAGGAACTCTTGTCTTTTGCCTTTTCTTTGTTACCAGCACAAGTGCCAAAAACATGTGATACGATTATTATTATTATGAATATAATTATCAATTTTTTTATCAGAACAAATATTCCCAAATTATTCTAAAATGCATTATCCAGTCACGCGCGAGCAGTATCTAAGCAACTCGAAAATTATTCAGTTGAGAAGAAGATAGACAACTTGTAACTAATTTCAATCTAAGTTCACATTGATTCCCTAAAAGCCCAATTGAACAATTGTAATGTCATCGGAGCCCCATGTACACGGGAACATGTGTGAAAATGCGTGTGGTAAAGAAGTATGCTGGGACTACTCAAGCCATGCGAATGAATCCTTTAAAAGGATAATAAAGTCTTAGTAAAATGTCTTGCTTTTGTCAAAAATGGAGCTTTTATCTCTAATTGACCCTGATACATGCCATTGACGCGTTTATGATGATCTGGCCACTAGAGTCTTGTTGAAAATGTTTGTCGTCGTGCATTAAGATGAGTTAATATACTTGTTAATCTCCTAAAAAGGAAAATTTGGACATTAAACTCTACTTATGGGAAAAAATAAATTTTAGGCTGCCTTATTGAAAGGGTAAATCTATGACCCTCCTTCAACAATGTTCAAACTCTAGGCCAAAACCAGCAAAATTATAAGCTAGACTGGCTTGGCACAAGGCCGTACGAGCTTCCTCATCGTCATGACATGACTAAGCAGGGGCGAATTGTGCAGGGTGAACGAAACCTGTATCAACATCCGCATCGTGAGCATCAGAAAGCCATAGGAAACAACCTCTTGTGCTCTGTGACGGAGTTGCACAAGCTTCTTCGCTGTCTTGTTCGTCGAGGACGTTACTGTCTTTGTATCTCTCTTCTTTGCACTTTGCTGTACCTTCCTTTTTCTCACTGGCATATGAAATATTCTTTTTTTTCCCCTGACACCTGCTTTGCTCTTGCCGGTTGTACATATATCAACTCATTCCATGTCTTTCAAATGCAAGCACTCGCTCTCTCCCCACCACCCCCCCAAAAAAAAGAAAAAACCAATCTTGCAGAGGCCACACTCTTTGGCTTTTGCTATCAAACAAAAAAACTTGGCCTCTGGTGGCCATTTCAAGAGTTTTCCAAGTTAGAGACTTATTTGCCTCTTTTCCTTTTGGGGTTCTGTACGTTCATTGATGTTCACTACGCATAATGAGGAGGATCTGGTTTTATTCTTGTTAGTGTTTCCTTGTGTTGGATTTCAGCGTTTGCTTCATGTAATTCCTTTCATGTAGTTCTGTTGGGTGGGTTTAGGATGTTGTGCGACTTGGGAATGAGGAGACATATACAATGATTGTAGCATGAGCTCAATCTGATGACACCAAAACTATGTGCATGCTAGGGACTCTCGAGGCTTGTGAGTCGTTCAATGATCAAAAGTGAGAGTAGGCAATGATTTTTATATTCTTCGAGCTAAAAGGAACTCGCCATCATGCATTGACTGATAAATAAATAATATATCTGCCGGAATGACAGAATGAGAAATCATTCTGATTTTGCTCGTTTGTGGAACTGATGAACCACCATGATCTCTTCACTACTTTCTTCCCGCAAGTATGCATTCTCTTTGCCGCATGATGCTTTTGTTCATTTTGGACCATTACAGTAATTGTCGGAGGACTCAGATTACATTTTCCATGAACTCTGTCCTTTTGTTTGTAAATTAAGATTGAGTGGTCATTAGTCCTTGTGGATGCAAATGGCTTTATAGAACAGATGGTAAACTGTAATTGGCAGGTTGAAGCTGAATCAGGGTTTGCACAATGGATAAGACTACAAACGCACTTGAAGCTATCAGCAAGGAAACCGTTGATCTGGTGAGTCAATATCATCTGGCATCTGTGTTATTGAAATAGATTGGTGTTTCGGTTCTTCTTTGTTTGTTGAAAATGACCAAAGGTGAACTAATTGGTAGTTCGGTGGTTGTGCTGATATTGACATTTTTCTCAATAGTCATATCAATTTGCAACACAAGTATCATGCAACACTTCATTTAAGAGCCCTCTGCAAAAGTTTTATAATATACTCTTTCCTCCGGAGCGAGTATAATAGAAGTGATCTATAATACTCAGATCTCAACTCTTCCCAACCTTGAATATCTCTTCAGTAGATAATGTCTGATGAAATATGAGACATTTTATTATGCAACAACCATGCCTAAGTGCTCACTAGAAAATTGTGGTAAGGTGCCCGCTAATGACGAATCCACATTTGGCAGGAGAACATCCCCGTGGAAGAAGTTTTTGAGAATTTGAAGTGCTCCAAAGAAGGTCTTAGCTCAAATGAGGTTCAAACGCGACTCGAGGTGTTTGGATATAACAAACTTGAAGAGAAAGAGGTCCTTTTCTTTGCCTCTGTGTTTATCCAATTTGGCAACTCAGGATCATTTACTCGTGGGTTCTTTTTTTAAATCACGTTTTGGTTTTACGAACTACCTCTACAGGAAAGTAAGTTGCTGAAGTTTTTGGGCTTTATGTGGAATCCTCTATCATGGGTCATGGAAGCTGCCGCAGTTATGGCTATAGCAATGGCACATGGAGATGTATGTCCATATTATCATTGAAACTGCATATACCATCAACAAAGGTAGATAAATTTTTCTGACTCTTGGAGTGTCATTTTTAATGCAGCATAAGGGTTGGGATTACCCTGATTTTCTGGGCATCATTGCTTTGCTCGTGATCAACTCAACGATCAGCTTTATTGAAGAAAATAATGCTGGAAATGCGGCCGCGGCCCTTATGGCTCGGTTGGCTCCGAAAGCTAAGGTTCTGATACTCCCTTTTATCGTGAAATGTTAATAACGAGCAGTCACTTGATTTTTCCTCGTTTTTTCCTTGTTGCTCCACTCATACCTGGCCATCTCCTTCAGGTTTTAAGAGATGGAAAATGGAATGAAGAAGATGCCTCAGTGTTGGTTCCAGGGGACATTATTAGTATCAAGCTTGGTGACATCATCCCCGCTGATGCTCGATTGCTCGAAGGAGATCCTTTGAAGATTGATCAGGTGCAAAACCATCTTTATGTTGCAAGGGTTACAAGAAGAAACTATCCTGGAGTGCTCCACAGTCCACAAAAGAAATTTATCATGACAAATGGCTAGCGATAGAAAAGGATACACCTAAAGTTGGTTCATTAAGATGGATATTCAAAATATGGGAGCAGAGTTATTCTTGAATTGTTTCTAAAGTGTGGTTAATTCATTGCATAATCTCTCTTTCAGTCTGCTCTCACGGGAGAGTCGCTTCCAGTGACAAAAAATCCTGGTGATGGAGTTTACTCCGGTTCGACCTGCAAACAAGGTGAGATTGAAGCGGTTGTTATAGCCACTGGAGTGCATACCTTCTTCGGCAAGGCAGCTCATCTTGTTGACACCACGACACACGTTGGCCATTTTCAGCAGGTTTGTGAAGGAAGGTTTTGGCTTATTATAGTACTTAATGTGTTGTTGCTTGCAAGGAGACTGACAAAGATCATACGCCGTGCATGATGAAACCTTTGCTTTAGTTACAAGTTAAATAAAGTATACGTTGATTGAACCATCTGGAACATTTCTTTGCAGAATGAAAGGCGCAGTTAATTGATGAGAAGTTGGCACTTTGTTTTTGAAACAAGACATCGTTTGTTTCTGTAATTTCAGGTTCTATCGGCGATCGGAAACTTCTGCATTTGCTCGATTGCTGTGGGGATGCTCATTGAAATTGTTGTAATATATGGCCTTCAAGATAGAAAATATCGTGATGGTATCGATAACCTCCTCGTTCTACTTATCGGTGGGATCCCGATTGCTATGCCGACTGTTCTCTCTGTCACTATGGCCATCGGTTCTCATCGCCTATCTCAACAGGTTAGTAAAGCATAGAGGGATCATATTCGCATGTGATCCTCCTGCAAATAACTGTCCTTGCATTTAAGTTAATTGCTCCCTTTACTTGCAGGGCGCCATTACAAAAAGAATGACAGCCATTGAAGAAATGGCTGGAATGGATGTGCTTTGCAGTGACAAAACCGGCACTCTCACACTTAACAAACTTACAGTCGACAAGAATCTGATAGAGGTGCTACATTTGCAACTTTAAATTTTTGTTGATTGTTCTCCCTAGGTTCTCATGCTCAGACATGCGCTTCTTTTGGATGATTCCACTACTGAACTGATTGCATTTTGTGCAGGTTTTTGCCAAAGATGTTGACAAGGATACGGTTGTGTTGATGGCCGCTAGAGCTTCAAGGCTGGAGAATCAAGATGCTATTGATACTGCGATTGTGTCAATGTTGGCTGACCCAAAGGAGGTATTTGGGGCTAACTGCCTAATAACTTATGCAATGGCTCACTCATTTTCCCTGTAGGAATGTCCTCCCATCGCACTCTTTTCTCCATAGTGAATGTTACATTCTTTGAAGCATCTTGTACTCCAAAGGACTGCTTTATCAACGTAAATATGATTGAGCCCTTTCTTCTTATTTATAAGGCACGAGCCGGAATCACAGAAGTCCACTTTCTTCCGTTCAATCCAACCGATAAGAGGACAGCGCTTACATTCATTGATAAGAGTGGTAAAATGCACCGGGTGAGCAAAGGTGCCCCAGAACAAGTAAGATGGACATGACGGTTTCTCTCCTGTATCTAAGTTAAGAGAGTTCTATGTATATGCCATTAACAATCAGATTCCTTTTGTATGAAAATTTAGATTCTCAGCCTGGCATGGAACAAACCCGAGATTGAGAGAAGGGTGCACTCAATAATCGATAAATTTGCAGAACGTGGGCTTCGGTCCCTAGCCGTTGCTCGTCAGGTGATTATGCTTGGAATGAACTCTATCAGGCTTACCTGAGTTCCCGTTTCCAAATTCCTTAATGACGGATTGAAGTTGTCGTGTTCCGCAGGAAGTCCCAGCTGGTACCAAGGACAGTCCCGGGGGGCCGTGGGAATTTGTCGGTCTCCTCCCCCTCTTTGATCCACCTCGCCATGACAGCGCTGAAACTATTAGACGAGCACTAGATCTCGGCGTTAGCGTTAAGATGATTACTGGTCTTCGCCATGACCTTTTTCTTTTTCTTTTGGCCGAATTTGCTATTCAATTTAACTTTGTCGAGCCTACTTTATTCGATGAAAGTTCCCCAGTTGGTAGTTAAAATCACTATAAGTTTTCAGAAATCAATGATTATTTTATTCATAAATGCAGATAAATAGTTTGGCCGATGTCTCTCTTCTTTGTTTCAGGGGACCAACTTGCAATAGCTAAGGAGACAGGAAGACGTCTCGGCATGGGCACAAATATGTATCCTTCTTCATCTTTGCTCGGTGAAAATAAGGATATCTCATTTCAGGCTGATGAGCTCATCGAGAAAGCTGATGGTTTTGCTGGTGTATTTCCTGGTAAACACTTCACATCACATCAGATGACAAATTTGATATGATGGTCCCCAGCTTAGCACATTTGCTCTGTGCAGAGCACAAATTTGAGATCGTGAAGCGATTACAAGGAAAGAAGCACATCGTTGGAATGACGGGCGATGGGGTCAATGACGCACCTGCACTGAAAATAGCAGATATAGGGATTGCTGTTGCTGATGCAACTGATGCTGCCCGCAGTGCTTCTGACATAGTTCTCACAGAGCCTGGACTTAGTGTCATCATTAGTGCTGTACTAACTAGTCGTGCAATCTTTCAGCGGATGAAGAATTACACGGTAATGAGATCTCTTTTACTGGAACTGGATCAACTCTTTCGATCACCACTTTATTTGACAACTTTTTGATATTGGCTCAAGGTATCCAAACACTTCTAATGGCTTAATGTTTTTTTTCCCCCTCTCATCTCAGATATATGCAGTGTCTGTCACTATCCGTATTGTTGTAAGTTATCCTATCCTGCTTGGTTTCCATACGCTGCTTCCAACCCTATCATCTTTTTATATTGACCAGTGGGCTTATCTAACAGCTTGGATTTATGTTACTCAATGTGTTCTGGAAGTTCAGTTTCCCACCCTTCATGGTTCTCATCATTGCCATCCTCAATGACGGTAAAAAATATCACTCTTGTAGCTTCTCTTCTCCCCTGTTATCTTCTACATAGTTTTCTAATATGTGCATGGCATGGCATGTCATCTTCTTTTAGGTACGATAATGACCATATCCAAAGACAGAGTCAAGCCATCACCCATTCCAGATAGCTGGAAGCTGAGTGAAATTTTCGCTACTGGAATCATCTTAGGCGGTTACCTTGCCATCATGACTGTATTATTCTTCTATATGGCCTATGAAACTAACTTCTTTGCGGTAGGCTTCCATAGCTACATTTTTTTGTTTCATCTACTCATTGAGGCACGTGATTATGAAAACACAATTTGATACATTACGCTAAAATGATTTATTTATTGGCGTTCCTAATCAAAGACCAGCAATCATTGCTTTCCATCTTCTTTCTGACAGAAACATTTCGGTGTGAAGAACTATAACAAGCACCACTTCAATATGTCCGATACTAATGTGTCCAATGCAATAGACCAACAACTAGCATCTGCTGTATATCTCCAAGTCAGCACCATCAGCCAAGCTCTCATTTTTGTGACTCGCTCTAGGGGATGGTCATTCACAGAAAGGCCCGGTCTTCTGCTTGTTGCTGCATTTATCATAGCTCAACTGGTAAGGATGACATAGCTTTTTTCAAGAAGATGTGGGCTTACCCTTAGGTATAAGCAGTGGCCCCTCACTAGCTCCACACGAGTAATATTGCAACAAAGGAACGACTAAACTAGGAAATTCAAGGCTCGATTCCTTGATCTTACAGGTGGCAACTACACTCTCTGCTCTAGCAACGTGGGACTTTGCCGG
This sequence comes from Melaleuca quinquenervia, assembly GCA_030064385.1. Taxonomy (NCBI): domain Eukaryota; kingdom Viridiplantae; phylum Streptophyta; class Magnoliopsida; order Myrtales; family Myrtaceae; genus Melaleuca; species Melaleuca quinquenervia. Next base: position 14,593,483 of record CM057721.1, on the reverse strand, counting down.
AATCCATAAGATCGGGTGGAAATGGACCGGTGTCATCTGGTTATACAACATTGTAACCTACATGCTGCTCGATCCTATCAAATTTGCTGTTCGGTATGCACTAAGTGGAAAAGCATGGGGTTTGGTATACAACAAAAGGGTGAGTGAAATGATCATCAAACTCTCTTTAGAAATCACTGGATTGAGCATTAATTTAGCTTCGCTCTATTAATATTCATGGTGAGATTCTTCAGTCATGCTTTGAAATTGACCAACTGCATAAATTCCTTAATGATGATAGTCTGATCGAATTTCTTTGCAGACGGCGCTGACCACTCAAAAGGACTTTGGTAAGGAAGCGCGTGAGGCTGCCTGGGCTGCTGAGCAGCGAACAAGGCATGGCCTCTCATCTACGGAGACTAAAGTAATGTTTGAGAAACACACACACGGGGACATCGGTGTCATGGCCGAAGAAGCCAGGAGACGTGCGGAAATCGCAAGGTTAGACTCATCGACACCACAATGCTCAGCAGTGCCAATACGAAAGAGGGCTCATCTTTTACTGCTATTCCGAGTCATATCAGAACTAATGCGTACCTTCATACCATAATATCTCTATCTGCAACTAATCATTCGACCTCCTGTTGTCAAATTGACAAAAGTTTCTTTATAAGACCTCTGATTTCAAGTTATTTCCATGATCATGTAATTAAACTGAGCTGGCCATCATGATGTTTAACGAGATTAATTTCCTCACAAACTGCAGGCTAAGGGAACTTCACACTCTGAAGGGCAAGGTGGAGTCATTTGCAAAACTGAGGGGTCTAGACATTGATGTCAATCCTCACTACACCGTCTGAAGCCGCAGCATTACGGGTTTCGCTTCCGTTTTTGCTGTGCTCATTACGCTCCTTTTCTCGACCTCACATTTTCGCAAGTTTATTCATGGCCCATTATTTTCCATTTGTCTCCAAATTGTTCGACATGTTTATGTGCTTGATGATGCTTAGTCATGTAACACAAAATACACCCAATTTGAGCTCAAAACGTACACTACTACGATGATCCAGAAATCACATCATTGCATCTAAAACAATGTTCTATTGAGTATCATTCTCATGGAGCTCAAAGTTTATGTTCTAGTGGCAATTGATTAATTTCTTTCAACGAACACAATTATTTACCTTCATGCCTCGGTGCAAATATTATACTCAGCACCCCCATTATTATTCCTTTTGTTGATTGAGAGAGAAGGAGATGAATTGGACCTTATGGTCAGGTCAAGTCTGTTATAAAGGCTCATGTCTGTCCATGATTTTAAAAAAATCTGAGAAAGGACTATGAATGGTCAGAAGTATCGACAGTGAAATCATCCGACTACGTTACTACAAAAAAACTGCTTTTTAGCTACAGAATTTGTCACGGAAAATCAGTAAAATTTCGTCACTAAAATCGATTTGCGACAAAATTAGCGACTAAAGGACTATGAATGGTCAGAAGTATCGACAGTGAAATCATCAGACTACGTACGTTATCACGTGAAATTAAATGCAATAAGAGAACAACTCACAAAGAAGTTGGCTACGTGTTAGCATGATGATGAAGATTTAAGACAACCACAATGCAAGCATCGATTTGATGAGAGCCTATATTGTTGCTCAAACATGCTTATAACAAGATACTTGAGCGAAATAAAAAGCAACTGGAAGCGTTATGTTCCTCCTCTCCATTGTATGCACAATCAAAATTTTTCACCACTTTTTATTTTATCTCCGATAGTAATTTTAGTAGGTCGTGGTAATTTCCCAAAGATGTCCTTAACTTTCGAAGTATGTCATTCATAGCCCATTTCTTGAGCTTTAACCCAGCTGTTCACATTCAGTGTAATGCACGATAAGATCATTAGGCCATACTTTGATTGATAATCACCACAGACTGGCTTAATAATGACAAACAAAAATGATTTAACTTCTTAAGCCATGGCATGTGCTATTTGCACTTAGACAGATAATTTTGGGAAATCAGTCTCTTAGAGCCCATGATCCAGCCATCGCTGCTAATCATTCTTCTTCCGCGGCCTGTATGAAATGATTTTTTCGAACTTTTTATTTTAGATTTAGCACTTAAGATTTGATTATTCATTTGATAGTGTATCCTGAAAATTTAGAAAAGTGTCATTCACGAGTGTGCCTGGATATTTGTTTGCCATATCTAATGACAAAGGACTTACATTTTCAATGCACTAATCATGCATAAGACGAGAAAAACAGAGCTTTCAAATTAGCAAATTCTCTTTATTTATATCCAGTGGTGTCAAAATCTTTTTATAACATTCTAAAGCTGGAATAACTTTCATTTAAATTTTTAATGGAGAAGTCACTTTGAGACTTTCTTATATATAAAAACAAAGACAGAAACCGACATGCCCCCACAATACCCTTTGGGCGAGTAGTGCAGGTTTGCACGTTATTCGCATGGCACCCATGAATTACGTGCGTGATTGTGTATATATATTCGCGTATCCAACCAATCTTTGTAACTATGGAAGATCCCATGAAGATATAATCAAGACGACAAAGATGAAAGCAAGGGGAGAAATAAATTCCATGCCAGTCTAACCAGAGTACCAGTTGCCCGACAACGCCTGATTCTTTCTGATCATCCCACACGTCAAAGACTACCATCTAATCTTGGCACTACAAAACTTCAGCTGGTTCTTAGGATGCTCTCAAAGTCAACCAGGAATATGCTCGTCATCGTCCAGGCCTGATCGATTCGCAATGATCAGCGTGTCTGTGCTTATTTTAAACGTGCGAAGTTTTTGCGAAAGAGAAAACAGACAAACACGGGAAATCTGCAGCAGAACAGTCGAAGAAGAAGAGGGATGAGTCATGGATGTTGACCTAGCTCTTATCCTAAGTTTCATTGCACATAGCCATGGATGTTGACCTAGCCGGGCAGTTCCCTCTTTTTTGATGTTTCAGAGGGTTTCTGTCCGATTTACTGGCCCACGTATGTAATCAATAAGATATGTTTCCGATTCACTCACTAAGTTCTTTGGACACTGTCTAAGAAAGTTGGTCTTTATTATAAGGGTTAATATCGATAATAATCCCAAACTACGTCTATTGCGACACAAATACTCCAATTTTCGTTTGTATCACTAAAAAAGTCCTGAATTTGTCCCAATATTTTTTTTCATGTTATAACAAACTCCGAACTTACATTGGAAGATAAACTATAATAGAATGTGTACATATGTCACACTTGTATAGGTTTGGTAGAAAAAGTCATAAGTATTTGTGTCATTGTGAGAAAATTTAGGGTTTTTAAATATAAAAAAAAAACGTTGAAAATATTTATGTCGCTGCGAGACGTAGTTTGAAATTTTTAGAGGTAAAATCTTGAGAAATATTTGTATTTTCCCATTTTCTTCTTCTAGCTGTAAAACTGAAACAGACCCCTGTTTTTTCCCCCCTTTTCTATCGATACGACGACATATTCCTTTCTCCGTCATCGATCGTCAAATATTTAGCATAAAAAGAAAGAAAATAGCACGCATTTCACACCACGAATCTGTAAGTAATATACCCACCATTCATATACTTCTATCAGTATCTTTGGACAAGATATCTCTCCCTACCACCTTAATCATTCTCTTTAATGGCCTTGTCGGCACGTATAAAGCTTATGCTTATGCCAAATGATTCAGCTGAATCAATCTCCTTGTACTTTCCATTGTGGGTACTCTCCGTTCCCTCTCTCTCTTAGTTGATACCGAAGGACGTTGAGTCCAAAGGAAGTTTCTTGTTTCCCGTCGTGGGATCTTGATTGAGTATAAAAGTTGACGGCTTGGGTTCAACTTCAACTGAAGTCCCTGAGGTTTCATAAGGGTAGTCATTTATGGAGCCGAAACTGTTTGATTTGCAGTCTACTGCAGTAGCCCAGATGGGAAGATTATACTCGACCTCGGTCATGAATTGGAGGGACCCTCTGAGTGTCAGGGTCTCTCACTTGTTTTGTTCTTGCAAAGGTAAATGATCTTTAAAGATGCCATTTTTATTGCCAAGCAATATATGCTGATTTTGTGGTTATAACCGTTGATTTAGAGTGTTCAGTCTCAAGTTTGTCCTTGCTTCAATGATGAATTGGGTAAATGCGCGGACTTGGAATTGGAATTATGAATGCAGAAAAACTTGCTGATTTGGTATATTTACTTTCCTTCCCATTCGAGAGTTGTTTTCTCATTGTTTAGGTTCTTCAGTTAGAGCTGCTCTGTCAAGTGCATCAAAAAATGCTCATACTACTTCAAATGGGGAATTGAGTTCATATGGCCAAGGGGTGACAGAATCTTGTTCGTATCATACTAGCGGAACGAACAGCATAAACTCAAATGTTTATTCAAGAGATCTGAGAGTACTTGATGGCTACGATGATGTATATGGAGGATTTGTGGTTGATCCAGACAAATTACCCGCCAATCAAAATGCCTTCTCTTTGATGCTTCGTTACTCTCTTTCGCATTGGAAGATGAAGGTAACGTGTCTTCTTATACAGCTATGTTATAATTTTGATCTTATATCCAAAAGTGTTCAGTACCTTATAATCCCCTGTATTGAGTTATCCCCGCTTACAGTTCTTTTCATTCGGAAACATCCTCTGGAGCTTTCGTCGGTGGCAGTAATGATCTTTTATGGCAAATTGATCCTAATGTAGAAAAAAAAAAAAACAATTTGACATCATGTTTGCAATGCCAGGCCATTTTGACTGAACACGTTGACGTCTGTTCATTACAGAATCCTTCTAAGGGGACATCAACATTTAGACTGACGATAGTCTTATTAATTTAATATACAAGTATTTTCATATTAAATGTGACAATAGAAGCTTCTCACCTAATTGTCGACAAATGATAATTTGACAATTACCTTGATAGCAAGGGCTTAAACCTTATATCATATAACTGCAGGGAAAGCAGGGAATATGGCTCAAGTTGCCTCTGCAATTGTCCGACCTTATTCCAATTGCTGTGAAGGTACTTCGCTATGCCTTTATCGTACGTAAGTTACTTAGTTTCCACCACAAAACCAAAAATAGTTCACATGAACCTCCTCTGTGAACGGCCCCTGCAGATTCTTATGTACATGTCACCATGACAGATAATTTAGTTCAAAAGTAGTGATATCGCCAATGACAAGTAAAAACGCGTTTTTACTCCTTCTCTTATGTGTGATTGAAGGAAGGATTCAGATACCACCATGCAGAAATAAATTATGTGATGTTGACGTACTGGTTACCAGAAGGGCCAAGCATGCTTCCTGGAAACGCTTCTCATCAAGTTGGTGTTGGAGGCCTTGTCATCAATGACAAGGGCGAGGTACGACATGTTTTCTCTGATAAATTGGAAGAGTAGATGATGCTATCAAATACATGGAATCACAGCTGAACTCACAGTGAACTAGTCCCGGCGACTGTCATGCTTGTATACTACTTATGTTGATATTGACATTGATCAAATGAAAGGACATCAACTTTTGTTAAGGTTTATCTGGCAACACCTCATACAGATGGTGGGTTGCATTGTTCAATAAAATTTACTTTTAGACAGTTGTATGTGAACGAGCTCTGGAGTTTGAATGAAAACCAGGCAGTCAGAAACTGACTGCAATACCCTCAAATGGGTGGGGCTTAAGAATCACATAAGAATATGCTTCATTCTTGCTCTATCGACGTTCACCAATGCCAATGCATCTTATGAACTGAGCCTCCAGTGCCGAAATTGTGACTGGCTTAGACTCTAGTTGTTCCTTTATATATGTTGCTTTTTTAACCATTTGCCAAAGTCTAGTCCTACGGTTCTGCATTGACTGACGAGTGCCAACAGGTTCTTGTAGTACAAGAGAGATACTGTTCTCCAGCATGCGTTGGTCTCTGGAAATTACCAACTGGATTCATTGCTGAGGTATCTGATTGAATATGCAAGATAGGTTACCTTGAGTTCTCTTTGCTTTTTTCCTCTCATTGTCATTATATCACTCTTTCAATTGGCAGTCAGAGGAGATATTTGAAGGAGTAGTGAGAGAAGTCAAGGAAGAAACCGGTGTAAGTTACTCTTTTTCGCAATGTAAGTTACTCTTTTTCGCAATTTGCGTTACTTGTACATCAGTGACGGGATCAACAGGCAGTCATAACTTCTTAGCTATCTCAAATTCTTCCCTAAGACGAGCTTTATCCTGATTTCATATTGCAGATAGATACCGAGTTCATAGAAATAATCGGGTTCAGGTAATGACAAGAACTCTTCTTTCTATAAGTTGCCTTATGGTTGACAGAATCTACTTAGAAGTAAATCGAATATCAATCAATGAGACTTTTGCCATGCCATTCCTGGATTACAATTCGTGATATCTTCTTTTCCTTAATTCAATTTCAGGCACGCGCATAATGTATCGTTCAGCAAGTCAGATTTGTTCTTCATTTGCATGTTAAGACCCCTTTCGACTCAAATAATGGTCGATGATGTCGAAATTCAAGCGGCCAAGGTAGTCCTTGCCTCCATACAGTAGCAAAGCTTTCTCTGTGAGAATTTTTGTTGTTAAACGTAGAAAATGAAAAGCAAATCAGCAATATTTTCGGTTATGCTCCAATGAGGATGTACCAAAAGCACTTCATTCGCTTCTTCGACTTCATAATCACAGTTTTTACTGAAAACACCAGCTGAGTTTTTTATGCAGTGGATGCCTTTGGTCGAATTTGTCGAGCACCAACTCAGGCAAGGCGACAGAATGTTCAAGAAAGTGATCGATATTTACATTGCTCGGCTGAGTAAACAGTATTGTGGATTGACTGCTCATCAATCAGCCTCCAAGTTTGACGGCAAAGAATCAACCCTCTACTACCATGTGATTGACTCCCAAGATGATCGTGAAGCCTGCTCAGGCTAGCAGGTCCATCGCTAGGAAGCAGCCGATGTACCTTGCTCATTGATGATTTTCTGATCATGTAGCTGTCACGATCCAAATTTGAAAAGGATGGGGAAATGACATGGCGTCCTTCCTTCGCGGATGACGCAATCTCAAACACATCCGACAACCTAATATCAATATAAATTCAGCCAAAAGTATATATCAAATAAATCAACATGTTGGTTAGTTTATCAAATCTATCAAATAGAATATGTACAGCTTAGAGATCAACCAACCTATAACTATCCACAATCATATATAGATAATTAACTAAGTTATACCCAAAATCCTACTTCCAACAAAAAAATCCTCCTCGGTTGCGCTCTTATATTACCGGCTGCTGGCCGAAGAACCTAAAAGGAGTAAGATGAGTGGAATGAGCAGCCACAGTCCAATGAGCGGCATATATTGAAAGCAGATTAAGCAACTACTATGTATAAATACAAAGTAGTGCCATAATCAATAGTCTAATTTCAAGATATAATATACATACTGAATGAAATATGAATTGTTTCGTATTAACAAGCTTTTAAACAAATAAAGAAAAACATGTTTAAATCACCATCATAATGCATGTATCAATGGTCAAGTACTGTAATTGTCAACTTCATTGATTAATCTATTACTCAACATATTACCATGATTGCATACCTGATCACAAGACGACCAAGATCCTCTTGACAAGGGTACAAAGTCGGTGGCTTGGCCCAAAAGAATGTCGTAACCCATATGCATTCTCACAAGCTCCTCACTGAGTTCACGGCTATATTGAGCATAAATGAAACATATTATGGCATTTTGCACAATTTACAAAGTCAATTAAGAATTATCACCACAAAATGATTTAATAAACTCAAACATATCTTTCATTCTGATTAACAAATAGAATACATCTTGCAAATCAGCATATAAACTTTCAGCATTTTCGTTCATTCAACATTTGCAAAACAAGCCAATGATTTTTTGTAATCTTAACAATTAATTGAGAAACTACATCCAGACCAAGTAAAATACTATAATAACTATGATTCGGCTAAACGATTCTTAAACGCTGACAAAACAATTCATATGTGTCAACAAATCGCGTAACCAAATTTTACGTAAAACCCTAAAATTCTCAATCCGACTAATGCATCACTCCAAACCGAATTCTGCGAAGACCGACAACTCTATAGCTATAGGGAAAATTTTCAAATAAGTCATAAACATTTACCTACTTTGCCGATTCATTTATAAACCTTTTTTTAATGTCAAATAAGTCTTAAACATTTTCTAACTTTGTCGTTTAAGTCATTCCGACGGATTTTGGCCGGAAATGCGTATGTGGCGCAACCGGACTTTGCCAACGATGACGTGGCAACAAAACTTTTTTTCTTTTTTTTGGTAAATAACTTTTTTTTTTGGTAACCAAAGTGTCCGGGCCAGCTTGCGTGCACCTTGATTATTCCTCGGGAGAGACTAGCACAGCAACCTACCGCCATGGCCCCCCACTTAAATCATAGGTGCTTCCCTGGGGAATCGAACCCAAGACCTCAAAGAAGTCCAAGTTCGCCCTAACCAGTTGGGCTACCCATGGGTAGGTAAATTTTTTTTCTTTTTTTTCTCTTCTTTTTCTAAAAAAAATACTTTGTGGGTGAGCTCCGCCGGCCATAGGCGAGGGCGGCAAGGCTAGGGAGGCCACTGCCGCCCTCGCCCATGGCTGGCGAGGGGGGGGCCGGCATTGCCCAGATGGGCAACGCCCAGCTGCCCCCTAGATGGTACGCTGGTTTCCATATGATTTCCGATGATCTAACCGTTTGATTACGCTAATTTTTGGAGGAGATCTCCTTCTCTTCTTTATCTACAACTCTACCGGACGGATCTTCTAAATAAGATACTTACGATATTGATGCTTTTATCTAGGGTCTCCTGTCTACTGCGATTTGAAAAACTTAGATAAACAAAAGCACCAATAACTTTTCATAGGGAGCTTATTTAGAAGATCCGTCCGGTGGAGTTGTAGATAAAGAAGAGAGGAAGATCGCTTTCAAAAATCAGCTCAATCCAACGGCTGGTCATCAAAAATTGTACGAAGACTAGCGCACCCTCTAGGAATGGGGTAGTCGGGCTGCCCTGCCTAGATTTGGGCTCCATCAGCCTCCTCTAACCCTCGCCGGCCCGCCAAGTATTTTTCTTTTAGGAAAAGAAGAGAGAAAAAAAGAAAAAAAAATTGTTGCCACGTCATCGCCAATCGTGCCATGTAGGCGTTTTCTGGTCAAAATATGTCTAAAGGACTTAAATCGGTAAAGTTAGAAAAGGTTTAGAACTTATTTTGCATAAAAAAATTATGATTGAATCGGCAAAGTGAGTAAAGATTTATGACTTATTTGACAATTTTCCCATAGCTATATAATCCACCTATTTCCATGAAATCTCAAAGATCAACATCACAAAAATCGAATTTCACGACTCAAATCTCATAATATTTTGAATCCAAGTCGTAATTCCGAAATTATCTTTGATTAAATAAATGAGACGCGCACTTATTGAGCGTTGCAATACATAGTGGGTTTGGCTTGATGAGGTTCCATGTGCGAAACCCTTCCTTCCATTTCTTATTCTTTTCTTTCCTTTCTTTCTCTCTCCCTCTCTTTCCCTTCTCTTTCTCGCGGACTCCCTCTCTGACCGGAGCCTCCCCTTCTTTTCTTATTTTTCTTATTTGACTTTTGACCTTGTCTCTCTTTTATTTTATTTTATATTACTTTTATGGCGCCCGCCACCATCTCTTGACCTAGTCAAAGAAGATTTATATTACCGTAGCATTTCCAGCTTTCAATAATTGAGCATGAAATAGTTGCTTTGCCATTCGAGGTGTTCCAGTTTTTCCTAATATACTGGAGCTGATAAGTCACGGAGGATGTGATTAACAAGGTATCCATGTAATGAAGTTCTTGCTTCTCATGCATCATGCCTATAGTCGGGCAAGTCATGCATCTTCTGTTACTTTAAACGTGTGTAGATGTTCCTCCATGTACACACCAGAATGTCGAGTACGAATTTGAAATGGTTTCTTTTCATCGGATGAAACATTACTTAGCTAGTGTCAAAAAGACCCTGAAAAGGATTCGAGGCAAGCCGGTCAAAACAAAGATAACTGAGCAGCTCATGGGTGTTGCTTCAGTGCTTGAGCAAGTTCAGAAACAAATTTCAAAGTGATGGACCCTTTAGCCGTAAATATCTTTTGAAAATTAAGGTTGAGTGATCCTGCACAGGGCTTGCATAATCTTGATGGTGAGTTGGGGATGATGAGACAAGCAGAAGATGCTAGTAATCAAGACAGTGGCTCAAATCACGTGTTAGCATTGACTTGGGTCAAGTGATTCCTTCCGCGACGCTCCTAATGTGTCTTTCCATCTCAATCCTAGACAGGCTAGATTGCTTCTTCTGCCGGGCAAGACTTTTCTTTTGGCAGACTGATCCCAATTAGAAGCTGGGAAACAAACGCACTCTTCAAATGCAAAACCAAAGACATAAAACGACTGAGAATTTAGCAGTTTTCACGAGGACTCATCAGATAAATAGTATTTCATACTTACGAAGAAGCTACGTTTGTGTCAGCTTATTGCCCAGGTCACTGTCCTTGGAACCAAACTCAAGAACATTCTGCGTCTCTTTTCCCCTTAAAATATTCGATCTCCGTTGCCTCATGTACAATGGAAAAAGCAAATAATTATTAGGGATTTCTTTGTTTTGACTAAAAACTTTGTTTCGCTGAAAAATTCTCTCTGTGATTTCGATTTTAAAGAAAGTATACTATTTCCCAGTGTTTGTTTATGCTGAAAATGAGTTGGAAATTTCGGTTTTATTGTACTCGATAATAAGTGAATCACTAAAGTCAACTCGCATCATTTAAAAAAGACTAGTGATGATTAAAAAATGGAATTGATATCTTCTTTATGTATCTAATAATCCATCAAAATAATGAGAATTATAAAGAAATCAAGAAAGAAATTATGAAATTGTATTTGTAAGATATTATTTATGGTGCTATTTTTGAAAAAGTAGAAGTACAAGAGCATTAATGAAGTATATCCGGGAGATGATAGACGAGAATTATGAAAAAAAAATACTTATGAGGATTATTGGGAAACAAATGCTAATGAGATAGGAAATACAATAGAGGAACCTATTCCTCTCGTTTAGACGGGCAGCAAAACCAGTAAAAATGATTTCCTACTTATCAGATTGAAAAGACGTATATCCCAATTTAAACTAATTGTTTTCAGTCCACACATAATAATAAAAAAAAATCGATTCTAATAGTAACTTGCACTCATGTTGGTGTCATATTTTCAAGCGATTCATCGTCTCCTACATTTCACCAACAAGTAAAAAAGATTTATAGATTTAATCTTTTCAGTCAGAGGTCACCGTTTTGTCGTAATTTGAAATTGTAAACCACCAGCGATCAAAAGACGTCATAAGTGAGATTTAAAAGGCTCATGATTGTAACATTTTTTTTCTAAAATAAGGGATGACCTCTAGACAGAGAGTCAATGGGAGGCCATATTTAGAATGAGGGTGAAATTTTATGATTTTTTAAAAGACAAAAAAATTTGAGATCTACATTATTACTCGATTTAAAGCAAGTATTTTTTTTTTGCGAAACAAAAAGAAAAGTTGATGCCAGAATTAGTTAGAATCGTCACTCGATCTAAAGTTAATATGAAACAAAAAAAATTAAAGTCAGATTTTTCATTCAATTTAAAGTTTGTGCTTTTTCTTTTTATTGACCCTGTAAGTTAATAGGGGAGACCCCCCAGGTCTTCGGAGGTGGGACCTCCGAAACATTCCACTAATTAGCCGACAGAAGATGGAACTTTGGCAGAAAAAGAGGGTGACCAAAGCAGTAGAATTCCAGAAAAGAAGAAAGTAAAGCAATTCAAAGAAAGATGCGAATAATTCCATTTGTTGATATGACAATAGGTGAAATCCTGGAATTGTTTATTTGTGGACGGCAAATCAGGTCCAATCTGTAATCTCTTGGTCTGGCGAGGTTAAACAACAGGTTTGGATTAATGTGACAGGAAGTTTCTGAAAGACGATTGACCTAGACTCAGACAGAAAAGAAGCCAAATGTATGCATTTGCAGATGGTTATATCCCCTCACTGATCTGCAAATGCATTATAATACAGGGATGGTGTTCTGCTACAAGTTTTCTGACTTTTCAACCAGAAAATTCCAACCCAGCCAGTAAACACGCTTCATGAGTTGACTCCGCTTTTTGTAGTTTCGATAGTTTCTTGGCGTGATGTGCGGACTTAAATCAAAGACCAAGAAGGGGTCTCATCTTTATTTGTTCTTGCCGTTGACCGAAGCATTTGAACGCTTCCTGGGCACTGGCTTCCTTATTCTAACTGGGAGTTCTCTCGCCAAAGTTGCCCAGAAAAAGTTGCATGATCACGTTTCCATCTTAATTAGCTCCTTCTGCATTCACTCATCCTGCAGCAGCAGTCTTGATAATGGCATCCATTTTCTTAGTTTTGATCTTCTTATCCTCCCCATATGTAGCTACTGAAGCTTATAGGTCTAATTGCAGATATTTACAGTGCAGCCATGGAAGTCCTGAAGTTCAATTTCCTTTCTGGGAGAGATCTCAACAAACCCACGACTGCAACTCTTCTGGGTTTGAGCTGATTTGTAGAGAAAACGTCACCGCAATTCGCTTCCCATCTTATGGGGACTTGTTGGTGAAATCCATTCTTTACAACACTAGGAAGCTCAATCTCATTGACCCTAAAAGTTGTGTCCATGAAGTCTTTCTCAATCTCAACCTCTCCCTCACACCCTTCCATTACTATTATTCTGTTAGGAACTACACTTACATCAACTGCTCGGCACCTCTTTCAAATCCTTTCACGGAGATTCCATGCTTGAGTGGCATCGGGTTTCACGTTTATACCATCGAATCTTCTCTTCCCGTGCCAGGTTCTTGCAAAAAGATTAGAACGGTGGCAATCCCGTTCTCCTATAATCCTTACATATCTGATGATAGCTTTGGTCTCGGGTTGACATGGGACCAGCAGGGTTGTGAAGGCTTCACCTCAAACTGTCATTGCCATAGCTTATCTATTTTCAGAGGAAATGGCAGAGGTAACTTTTCATTGCCCTGTCTACTTCTGCAAATTTGAATTAGTGGTGCTAGCTTCTGCACAGTGCTTTCTTTTGTTTCACGCTGGCCCCTGTGGCATCTGTTACATGCCTGACAAGCTTAAAAGTGCAAGCACAATCAAGTTAATCCAGAATTATTCTAGTTTTTAAGCGGGGTGAGCTGAATAGTGACAGCAAACCTCGATTACGCTTGACTGACAGTACTAGTATCAATATTTCTAGCAGGGGTTAGGCAGACTGTTGTCTGGGCTCAACTTGATTATGTCCTGATGACTGTGATAGTAGAAGTGATCATTGGCAGTTTGCGACCAAAACTTGCTGGGAAGAGGCTCGCCTCGAAACATTGTGGTGGTCGCATGGGTTGGCCATGCTTTAATCGCACCTAAACTCGCCAACTGTCCCGAACAGTCAAACAAAAAGCTTCCAAAAATAATGGTTTATACTTTTGTGAAAATAGTAGAGCGAGATCAAAGATTGGATAGAAGGGGTGATCATATCACCTCGCCCTGCGTGCATTTTACAATAGAAACAACCTCAGCCAACTGGACTCGATGGATAAAAAATCATGCATGTGCCATGGATATGGCCCAAATGATTCGCTCGGTCTATGATCTAGGTCTATAGTCCGACTCTTTTTCCTAGTAAGAAGCATCTTTCAGTAAAGCTTTTGGTGTATTTCAGCTTATATGTTTCTGAACATATGATTTTTTCAACTTCTCAGAGATCCATAAGATTTTCGTATATACTTACCAGATTGAATCTGTCATATTCTGCGTGCATGTGATTTTTTCAACTTCTCAGAGATCCAAGCAATTTTCATATGTACTCACCAGACTGAATCCGTTATATTCTGCGGCTCTTAGCTCTTAGTTTTTTTTTCCTGAAGCAGTGGTCCTAAGCATCGGAATTGTTATTGTCGGACTTGTTGCCCTTGTAAGTATGAAAATTTATCAGTCTGGAGAGCTGCAGAAGCTGAAAAAGGAGCGGAAGCTTGAAGCCCATAAATTATTAGCCGACTCCTAAAGATCAAAAATCTGGAGCAATAATGGATTGCTGGTACTTGAGACTTGGAAGTGTGGAAAGTTGAATTTGTGATGAAGAGCCATCTCAAAACCATCAGGCAGAGATTCAGAATTTAGCTGTTCTTCTAGTCTTAAGAGAGAAAAAGTGTACTCTTCTAATGTTTTTTATTTTATTTTAGCCTCAGATCATTTCAACCCAACAGGAGAACAAACATATGATTTACACCTTTGTATGATAATTTAGACTCTGCACAAAATACTCTTTCTAATCTTGGACTCTTATGCACTATGCAACATAACAGAGCGCATTCTCTGTCAGAAGGCCCAGTTGATTGGATTAAAGTAACACTCCTTTCCATCAAAACAGACCCGCTGGAACACATCTTCTTCTCTCTTTCTTCACCGGTGTAAGTTTTTCACTAACAGTCGAGATCATCCTTGTCAAATACATCAAGCTCAGACTAATAAACATCATTTATCTCCCCTTCAGCTTTCACCTTTGCAAGAGAAAATGAACCAGATGCCTAAGGAAGTATCGCCAGCCAAAAGTAGAGTAAGACTTAGGTCTCCATCTTGGACTTCAAGAACAATCTAAGGATCATCAAGATGATGCAAATTGGTTGGATTCAGGAATTAAAGGTTATTTTCCATGGTCGGCTAGTTCTGCTTAGATGACACATTGTATTTTCGCAATTACATCCCATCCCCTATCAAATCCTAATTATTTAAAATGCCACAATCTTTGAGGGAGCAAAATTTCAATGTGGTTTTGACTGAAACAACAGTGGATGCAATCCAGTCTGTGTACTCGAGTTTATTGGTGTCGCCAGTTAGAGCTTATCAAAGGTTGATTATGGCAGAGCATACAATAAATACGTAAGGACAGGATAAGATGGGGAAAAAACGAGAGAATTTTAAGACCTATTGTTATTCCAAGCAGCACAGCATATTCATCAACTTAAATGTACTTGTCGTCTTATGCAGATGAATAGTACATACAATCGCCTTAGATAGAAGAAGGGCCGCATCTTTTAAATGTTCTCTCACTCTGCCATAGCTTGAGATGCTTGTGACTTTCTGCACTTTCCGATCTTCCGATAATAGTATCACCAACTTAGCTTTCTCCACTGGAAGCAGCTAGTTCATTATATCTACCATCTCACACGCAAACACTTACGTAGAATATATACATTAGCTGTCCCTGGAATCAGAAATCAGAAGGAATACAGTGAAACCTTCACAGAAATACCCAAAAGACAAAAGACATTTGATAATAAGAGCTGTTAGTCGTACTCTGAGCTTGCCAAGACCTTGCGACTAACAGCATTCATGCTTGTGATGTTAATCTCTTGTCATTGCTTTCGGAAAACTGCTCTTTCAGCCACACTCCATTTTTGTTGCACGGGAACAAGGTGAGCCTTGGGCATTCAACCATCTGCAAGCAGACTAAATCTGGAAATAATTGCCGCATTTCCCTCCAATCCATTGTCAACTCGTTCAAATACTTCAAACGCATGGTCTTGACTTTCCACTTCTTATCTTCTTGAACCTGGCCCAAATGATTGAGATAGCCTCCTCTGACATAAAGAGACTTTAGGTTCTCAAGCTTCTCCGGCATTAGCCATTTAGGTGGCTTGGTTGAAGGGTAGCAAATCAGGTCAAGTTTCTCCAAATTTTCGAAAAATTTCGGCTCGTCAGTTTTTGGTTTCTGGGTAGCGCATTTTTTGAATGGAAATAATCCCGCCGTGCATTTGCTTTTGCTTGGGTCATCAACGGCTGATTCTGTACCTTTATCCTTTTCTGAGAAAGAATTCTCACCCCATTCGACTGTCAATTTGCGAAGCTCGTTAAATTCTTGAAGAATCCTCAACTCCTTCTTTGTTGGGAAAGACTTCCTGCTTGTGCGAAAGCCCAATTTCCTGAGTTTCTTGAGCTTGGCCAAGTCATTGACGGTACAATAGCTTCCACTTTTGAGATCACTAACCACAAATCCCATAAGCACTTCCAGCTTAACAAGTGAACCAAGCCCTTTGGGCATATATTCGAGCAAGTAGCAACCAGAAACATCCAGGTCTATGAGCTCCTTAAGGGAACATATTTCATCCGGAAGTGACTCCAGGTTGTGACAATCTCTAAGATCCAAAATCCGCAGATTATAAAGCTTCCCAATGGAGTCGGATAGCTTGGTGATTCTAGATATACCCTGAAGGCTTAATAACTTCAGATGTTTCATGTTCTTCATGCCCCGGAGGAATTCAGTGTTCTCGACTTCGATGTGATCTTTCTTTGACCCCCGCCAGCTTCCCAGCGAGAGAGAATTTATATTTTTCATATTTGAAAGCCATTCCACCTTCAAATCCAGGTACGGCTCATTGATATTGAATAAAGTGCGCAGCTTTTCGAAATCCGAAATCGGGGTCTCGTCTATTACCTTCTGCCAGGAAGCCTCTTTTGATCTCACCAAGCAAGACCTAAGACACTTAGAGAAGTCCGCTGTGGGGCAACCCCTGGAACTGAAGTCGAAAAACTCCGCTTCCTTGGCCAGAATCACCACCACAGATCGTACAAGCGGCAACATCGTATAGCTTTTACTTGTAGTCACCATCCTCCGCTTCTTGACCACTGGTTGAATAAAACCCATATCTACAAACTCCTTCAGAATATCACCAACTGACTTGTCTTTACCATTTGAAGGGTCAATTAGCCCTTCCCCAACCCACCAGTAATACATGGTCCTCTTCTTGATGTTAGCATGCTCAGGAAACACAGCAAAACACAGCAAACACAGCTTCGATCGGGTATCAAGCCTCTCATAGGTGGAATGTAAGTCCTTATAAACTGAACTTCCGAGGAACTTTCGCTCTATCGCTAAGTCAGGCATTTCTTTATAGCTGCCAAACTCATCCGCCACTTGCACGCACCTGTGAGTATCGGAGGGCAAGGACGATATCTTGTGGGATGGGGGTACATGTAGCTTCAACTTTGTGACTATTTCGGTGAGCTCAGAGAGCAGGACTTGGATCTTCTCCGAATTGCTGTGGGTAGCCCCAGGTGTTTGCGTTGAATCCAGGAAGGCTGCGGTCTTGCTTCGCTCGAAGAGGGTCTTGATGAGCTTGCTGACACTGTCCTCGCTCTTCCTAAGCTTGTCCAACGCGCCCTTGACATAACTGAGGTCTCGGTTAAGCCTCTCAATCTGATCACGCAGATGAACATTCAAATCATCGTGAAGAGGACCGTCAGTAGCTTCCCTGCCGTCGCTGTTGCTTCTCCTCGAATTCTTCTTCTTCTTCTTCGTGGACTTGTCTCCTCTGCTGTTACTGCCGCTTCGGTCGCTGAGGCTCTCGACAGGCAAACTCCTGGCTCTCTTGATGCTGCCATGAAAGTCTCCGGATGTCTGGTTGACTTGAGCCTTGTCGTCGTCGTGGGGCGGAATTCGCTGCTTCACTTGGGAGAAGTAGGAAAGCAGAGAAGGGATAATGCTTTCGATGACCCGAACGATCGGGATTGGGTCGGAGACGTCTAGGAGGGAGAGATCTGTGTGTGAAGCTGCCGACATGGCCGTTGAGAGCAACGAGGACTTACTGACAGAGAGAACTAAAAATGAAAGAAAATGGAGAGAACAGAGCCAAGACTTCAGTCATCCTCCAGATTCTGCCGTGAAGTGAAGCAGATGACAAGAGAAGCTCTCTCTCTCTCTCTCTCTCTCTCTCTCTCTCTCTCTCTCTCTCTCTCTCTCTCAGCCTATTAGTCCATCTCGTCCCACGTGAAAAATGAAATGGAGTGCTAAGAGCATCGCGGCACAGTGAGTCAATGAACCCTCTCAAATCAAAGGCTGTCCGGCGACGGCGAAATCACAGCTAAGGCGTGGGGTCAATCTTTCTTTCAATTTTTTTCATGACGTGCCTATTCCCTTAAGCCTTGTTAGGATCAGATGATTAGTGCTTGAGAATATCTGCAAATTCCCTACTATAAATCACGAAAACGAGCGGTGATAGTCACCTTCCACTTCGTAGAAATTGCTATAAAAAACAGAGATCAGCAAGATTCCAAATTCTCAAGATTGTGGATGTTGCTTTCCAGTCTGCAGCTTCCAAACACACCCAGACATGTCTGAGTAGGAGACAAGCTTTTGGAGCAAGTGTCGTATCATGGGTAGACGGTGTTCAGCGAATGATATTCGCACGTTTCGTGCCCGGTCCTCTGTAGAAAATGGCTGTCGACTACTTTCTACGTTCTAGGCCAGAAGCGATTGCTTCTATATCGTTGTCGATGCGAGAGATGCTTTTCCGCGTTGATTGGTCAAGGCCTCACATTTGTCAACATTTGCATGCTGCTTTACTCATGTAATTAGTGGCCACTCATCGCATGATTAGTCCTAGGAATTTTAGGGGAAATCATGGCTGGAAGAAGGCAGAGGGGGCAAACGACGAATTAGAAAGCGCATAACGCAGCAGTCGGGTTGCATCTTTGCTTGAGTGCAAACTCTCTCTCCCCATAAAGTCAGATTTTTAATCACCTTTTCAAAATCCACTGATGAGTTACCACCCCTTTTTTTTCCGTCTTTCAAATGATAATATTGGCCCGTGCCCATAATTGACTATCAAGATCATATCGCACGCCGAGCACACTAGAAATTTATCACGTTGAATATGTTTCTATATCATAAATGATTTCAACTTTCATTAGCAATGCACAACGGTAAACTCATCAATGGACAAGTAATCCCAACCTTAACTCCTTTTCAAAAGACAAACCGCTCGTAATTTCATGAAACTATTGTCAAATCCACTATCTGTGTATAAATAACTTTACTCACCCGTCGCAGGACGAGTGACGAATTTGCTCGGAGTAAACCTTGCCTTCGAATTCTCAACTATCATGAAAAAGGGAGAGGCGAGTTTTCTGTTCCTTGTCGTTGGATTCCGCTAAGTTCGCCAGACAAAAAGGGGCGTGTTGGCCCGAAGCAGGCCGGTTGATAAGACTGCTGGGCGGAGACAAGTCACAGAGCACGAAATTCCGCAGCACTAGAGGTTTTCTGTTCTGGTAAGACAAGCCATTTTCGACCACCACAAGGAAACACTTGGGAAACCTGCTGATTCGGGCAAACATTCCGATTGTGGCCTTCAGATTCACAAGGTTGTCGTGACCCGTTTTCAGATGCGGCAGCAAAGTCTTCCTCCGAATTCGCTACGGCATTCCGGTGAATCTCCCCTTGAAAATTGATCTAACTCCTAAAATCGAGTGTCCTGGAGAAGCGTCGACGTGAGGATTTTGATTCTCGAGCAAGAGCCCAATGACCGAAAGAGGAGTAAACTCCCGGCACACCAGCCATTGCACATCTCGGGACAGATAAAACGACGCTGCAAATGACTTTGCTCCAGAATGCAAAACGAAACAGAGTAAATACGGTGTAAGCAAAGATTTTTCCTTTGAGATTGGGCCTACTCGGAGGGAATTTGTCGTCATACACTCGATGAAGACTGGAAGTCAAGATTCAGATCTGAACAACCCAGAAAGAGTGGGGACAAAGATAAGGAGAGAGGGTCAAATATACCACAAAATGTCACATAAAGACCCAACCGTATCCCAATCCCAACCACCATATCTTTGGACTTTGCTTGCTCCATCCCCTATTTTTACCATTTCTCACATACTTAGGTACGTCTGCATCCTAAAAGGCTTGAAGACATCCTCGAGTTGACCAAAATGTCCTCGGCCTCGGGCGCCGTCCCACGACCTCACGACCTCGGCCGGAGCACCCCGTGCGGGGCTGGGCCGGGCCTCACAGCCCATGGAATCACGGACACGGGTTCCCGGTGGTGTGCGGGCCTAGAGTCACCGGCGGAGGAGGGGGCCGGCGGCGGGGGCGCCCCGACACGCTCGCAGGAGGGGCACATGGTGAGGGTGGTGGGTGGGGGCATGTGCATGTAGAACTGAGGGGAGAGCTTGAGAGCCCGCAGCTCCTGGACCTCCTTCTGCAACCGCCGGTTCTCCTCCGTCAGGTTCTCGCAGCACCTCTTCAGGAACTCGCAGTCTATCTCAGTCTGCTTCAACTTGGTCCTGCCGACAACACGAGTTTCAAGTCCCGATCAGCATTGATTCATCTACCTAATCCATTGTAAATGTCGGTGCGGATCGAATCCTGCACATCTCCATGATATGATTCTAGAAAACTGTCTTTTACTTACTGACGAATTCACGAAAAATCAGTAATATAATGTTAAGGAAAGCACCATCATCAAGCCCATTTAATATTCACCAACCACATCCAAAAAAAAAATACCCCATTAATTCAAGATCGCGTATTTATGCCATATGTAACGTTCGAGAATATGTTTTTCCAATCAAAATAACAAGTGTGGTGGCGATGAATGAATTCGATTATTTCTTCTCACCGTGCTCTGCGGTTCTGGAACCAGACTTCTACTTGCCTAGGTCGCAGGCCCAGCTGCTTAGCCAACGCCAGCTTCTGCTTCTGATCCAACAAAACGATGAACACCCGTCAATCAAACGCCATGACCCCTTTAAAGCAGAAAAGGAAGGGAAAAAAAAAAAGACTGAAGACTCTCCGAGTCCGCCAGAACAGACCAGGAGATGAAGAAAAGTTGCCTTCATCATTTTCTTCGCACTTTCCCTCATCTTCTCAGTAAACTAAACACCACCCCTTTTTCTCCCTGCAACCTCCCCTCCCCTCCCCGAGAAGTGAAAAACAAAACAGGCATGGGGAAATGCGAAAATCTTACTGGATTGAGAGTGTTGTGCTCTCGGAAGCTCTCCTCCAAGACGGCCGACTGATCCTTGGACAGCCTCAGCTTCTTCCTCGAGTTCTCGCCGTCCTCCTCATCGCTGCCGCCGCCGCGGCTACAGTCCCTCTCCGCCTCGTTCTCCTCCCCGCCGCTGATTATCTCCCTCTCGCCCCTCTTCCCGCTGACGCTCGAGATGGTGCTGTTCGGCGACGACACCCCCGCCTCCTCCTGCTCCTCGCAGTCCGCCGTCGACGGCGGCGGCCGGTTCACGTCGATGCCCCGCAGGAACGGTCGCGCCTCCGTCTCCGAGGTCCGATCTGCATGCGAAACGTCCGGTCAGAAACTTCAAAATGAAGAAAGTTCCCCTCCCCCTCCCCCCACACCGTGAGATCTGTTCAGATAAAAAGAAGACCACCCACCCAACGAAGCGAAGGTCTCGCAGTGGCGGTTAGAGGATTTCTGGAGGTTGAAGCCGAAAGGAGAGAGACTGAGCTGGGAAGGCTGATTGCTGCGAGGGAAGCTCAAGCTCAGAGACAAGCCCAGATCTTCCTGCTCCACCGTCATGTTTCCTCGCTTCCTTCTCTGACTCTTCTCCGGGAAAACAGCGAACACCCACAAGAAGCCGGCAAAACACAACCGTTCCTTCGAGGGGAGGCTGAAAGTTTACAGATTTCGTCCTTTTTTCGGTGGGTTTGTGCTTGTCAGTTCACAGAGAGCGAGCGCAGAGAGAGAAATGGTTCTGATGGGGGCGAGAGAAAGCTGTAGATGCAGGTTTTATATAGGAGGCGAGGAGGAGGAGGTGGTGGGGAGATGCGAGAGAGTGGGGTGTAAGTTCAACCATGACTACTCGTCAGGGACATCCTCCAACCTTAAATAAATAAATAAATAAACCAAAAAATCCAGACTCTACTGGCCTTGTCCTTTTTCGACTTTTCGCAAGCTTTTCGTCTTTCCCAAGTTTGACCTTGACCACAGTTTAAAGTGGCAATGGACCCTAATGATGCTCCAAATCACATCGGCCCGTATCTACATTTCTAATCGAGGTTTAGACATGTTCTTTTAGCAAGTGAACGTTTACACTCGGAGAGCAGTAGAGTACCGAGTATAAAATCGATTTTGACCTACCGAGGAACCGTTAATTTCATCGTTCACTAACGTTTTTTTTCCTATCCTTTCAGTCAAAAGTCGAATGTCTACGTCATCGGGTGCGCTTGTAGCATGATGGCACTTAATCCAAATAACCACAGATAATTTTTCTGGAGGAATGAAAACATTCGTGAATCGACAGATCTGATCGGAGCACGGAAATTAACAAGCATCCCACGAGACCTGTAGATGCTGTGAGTTTACTTCTAATTAGCATATTGCGGGACAAACTTAGCATCTCTAAACTTAAAAAATAGATCAGTTCGAACAAGGAAAATCATGTGGACTGCCAGTCAGAGTTGGACGGATCTCATTAATGGGGCTGATTCTCGTGAGATTCCTCAAACAATCTCCCCCTATCCTAGTGCACATAGGCAACAAAATCGACCCAAATCTCGACCAGCATTCATTAATGATTCCGACGTGGAATGGGAGCCAAACAATCTTAAATGAACACTTTCACCTAAACAAAATCCTAGCCCTCAATTAAGGAGCACTCGGTTTCTGAAACGCCTGCATAAAATCCTAGAGAACAAAAAAAAACACAAAATCGTCCACTGAAATAACGCGGTGGGGGCCCACCTTATAGTGCGACGATCAACCGGTGCTGAATGAACCAAGATACAATCGGACGGCTGATGTCCCTGATCATGTGATTG
This sequence comes from Melaleuca quinquenervia, assembly GCA_030064385.1. NCBI lineage: Eukaryota > Viridiplantae > Streptophyta > Magnoliopsida > Myrtales > Myrtaceae > Melaleuca > Melaleuca quinquenervia. Next base: position 14,570,815 of record CM057721.1, on the reverse strand, counting down.
CAAGGGACCCTCCTTATGGTTCTTGCTCCATTATTAGGGGCAAAAGGCCAGATCAGTTGAGGGAGGGAGGGAGAGAGAGAGAAAAAAAAAAAAAAGGGCCGTTGGATGAGACGGGCGGGTTTATGATGGGATAAATTATGAAATTACGGACCGTCTAATTATTATTTTTAATATTTTACATTTTTCGCTGTAAATGTTGGTAATTTTAATTTTCAATAAATAATTATCTGCTCGTATTTCAGGCCATGGATGTAGAATGCGCAAAAAAGAAAAACAAAGGAGTTATGCGTACATTCGATATTAATCGGGTAAAAGTACGTGGAAACGTCTTTGATAATCCTTTGTTTTCTTTTTTCATAATGCTTACTTTTCTTTTGGACTTTTCTATTTGCTCATGGAAATCATTTTCCCCTGCGATTTCCAAGAGTGGGGGCTGTTTGGACCGAAGCAAGTCGCTTTCAAAACCTTTCGTCACGAAATTTCCTTACGCGAGATTCACTCCGGCGCGTGGGGATCACCACAAGGGAACCAAAGCCGGAGTTAATACCTTCTCTTTTTTAGCGATGGGTGTTGAATCTAGACGTAAATTTGGAACTTTCCGAACCTAAAAAAAAAGTTTTGTACTGCACATCCGTATTTCGAAGGATTAATAATGTATTTTATTTTACATTGCTCTTCACATAAGTTTTGTTTACGTTAAAATCTCTCTAAAAGTTTATTTTGTCCGCCTCCTTAATTTTTAATATTTTGCCGGAATGTAATTAGCACACATTTCTTTCAATTCGAAAAGAAAAAATAAAAATTGTATGGACTTTTTGACTTTTCTTGACTCGTCCTAGCAATTCGTTACTCTTAGCTACCTTACTTTATTCGTCAAGCCGTTCTAGATAATCACAAGGAAATCTACTAAAAATTCAAGAACAATACGTGTTTGCTTTTTAACAGGACATGTTTGGTAAGTAATGGATTTCGAGCTGTCTTTACTCTGCGCTTCTATAAGGAGAACCGTCCGTCTCCATATTTAAAAGAATAATGTACCCGTCAATAGAGTTAACAAAATAAGACAATTAATCATATATTCGCAAAGCCGAATATTTATCGTTGCAATAAAAAAGTGAGCCCTTCCCTAGAGCAATTAGATGCGGGGCCAATATTGAGCATTTCTCGTTTTTATAGAAATTTATTTATCTGGAATAATGGTATCTCCGGTTATAATCCATCTTTAATGTGAAATGCGAACCTTCAAATTACCGGCGGTGTCTCTTCCGGCTCGCGAAATTGGCGTGCTCAAGGGGATGAGGGGCGAGTGAAGCTCACGCGGGAGTGGGAGGCGAGTGAGAGAGGGATAGCGCGACTGAGGTCAGTTGAGTCCGGGTCACGTTGGATGGCTCGCCCGCCCCCGCGCGCACTCACGTGGACCGGCATGTCGTGCTGGAGGACACGTGCTCCCTCACGCCCCACGAGGGGGGGCCCCCCCGGCACGTGGGACCCACGATCACATTTCAATCGCCTGTCACCCTGTCCCCTTCGTGAGCCGACACTCCACTCCATCGCAATCATTTGACGGAACCCTCCACACCCCCCGGCCGGCCCACAACCCCCAATCCGCATCCCCAGCGCGTGGGACGCACGCTCCCCGGTCGATGGGACCCGAGCCGTCGGATGAGTTCGCGTGGCGCTCCGCCCGGAGCCCGGGGCCGTGGGGATCCGCCGGGGGACATGTGCTTTAGAGGTATCGCTTTCACCTCCGGGTTTCCATGGGAATTCCGTCCTATGTTGCCCCTGGCTCAGTTACGCTTCTACCCCTGGATAGAGCGGGAATTTACTTGCTCGCCCGGTGTACCAATAATGAATCATGATGAGGTGCTCACGCGGCGGCCAGCAACCCCCCCCCCCCCCCCCGGTCGGTCCATTTCGAACGTGACTTGGTAACACGATCGCCATTCTTTTTTACGACCCGCAATCATGAGCCGAAGATATATAATGCGTCTTGTTGTTGTCTTTTGATTCCTCGTCGGGCTGAAATAAATAAATATATATATATAAAGAAGAAGAATTTACATAGTCTTTTGCAGAGAATAATTAGTTGTTTTTTTCCAAGCCTATTTTACCAATTTCACGCCCCCAAAAAGAAATCCAACGTTTAAATCTTCTGATTAACGATTGTTGGACCCTATTAACTGATTTTTCTTAAGTTAAACGGGTGGACGCCAAGGGCTGCTTTGTCGAGCAATCTACACCCGAAACACCTCAATTTGGATCCGTGGTTAACGAGCGACAAAACAATTATAGACGTCGACACGGTTCCCGACACTTTGGTTCGCAACGAGGGCCGCCCCATTCTCTCTCCTTGTCTTCTCCAGAGATTCCACGAATACCGCCCGCCCTACGACTAGCCTAGCTTAGGAATGAAATAACTAATATAATAACAGCGGCTGCCCGGCGGTAATTATTCGCGGGAGTGTTAATAAAACTAATTTAGCCTCCCATAATTTAAGCGGCCGCCTGCCTTTGATCTTCAATTATTAGCGTGATTAAGCCCCCTTCGCTTTTCTCCTACGGCCACCAGAGAGGGGGAGCGACCAAAAAAGAAGGCGGCAAATTCGTCTCGCGCTTTCCTGAAATTAGGGAGCTACTCCAAGAAAAAGCGTACTCGGCGTGGTAAGGCGTCGATATCTGCCCGACATTTTTATCTTACCAACCCCAACTTACAGCGGACCCGTATGAACTCGGACTATTCCCAAGCGAATGCAGCTCGATCGTACCGCTCTAATTTCCATGGTGGCGCGTCGAATCGACGTTGACTATCGTCCGATTATACGGTTGCGTGCGGGGGGGGCTCGAAAAGGACGGGGCGTGACGTCGGGGGTTGCCGGTAGATTGCTGAGTTCGGGAGTTGAATTGCGCCGCCCGTCGGCGACGAATTCAAAGGAGAGTTTCGCCAGCAACCGAGAAAAAAAGGGCGAGACGTCGTTCTCCAGGCACGCGCGATCGAGAGTAGGTAACCTTTTCACTCGAGGAGGGCCGCTGTTGAAGACTTTGCCCCGATCGCAATTCCCCGGTCCCCTGTTCGAGGACGAACGCGGCTACGCTATCCTGGATCGCGATTAAAATAAGGGGGAAGTGGACGGGGCATGATGATGATGATGGTGGCGATGATGGCGGTGATGATGGTGGTGATGATGTTAATTGCGAGAGGATTGGATTATGGAGTGAGAGAGAGGGGTTGACAAAAGAGGGGGGACATGATGTCGGGACATGATTGACTGTCCCCACGCACGCGTGCTAGGCTGTCCCACGTGTCTCCCCCCCAATTATTCCCCCAATTATGAACCCTCCCCCCCCCCCCCCCCAATCTCTACGCCCTTTTTCTTTTTCTTTTTAGTTTTCCTCTCCCTATCTCTTCACTCCCCCCTTTTTTTTTAAATACCTCGTTTACCCTTTTCTTCGAACATTTTACCAAAAACTATGAACTATATCTACCGTGAAATGTTTATCGTGAATTTGTTTATTGTGACGTCGGAAATTATAAACATGTAACCTGCGGGCCAAGTTGAATAATCCGTCAAAATCTCGTCGGGTGATATTCTAGCTAAAACGACGTCGCTTTTTTAAGCATATCTTTTATAATGATCATTGAGCAAATATCCTGTGTATGTACAAATTTGAGAATTTTAACGTCGCGAGAAAATCTTTGGAGTAAATATATATTACAATAAACGTGTTTGAGTTTTGCGTGGCTTTTTTCCCCTTTTCTTTTCTTTTTGGCCATTTTAATCATGGGTGCATGAATTTTGGCTAATCTTTACATGCGAAGCAAAATATATATAGTTATCTCTTTTCGAATACCGTGTTTCCATAGTCAATATCGATTTTATGGAGCCAAAACTAACTTTGTCTCGGCATCTTCAAATAAGGGGGAAAAAAGAGATACAATTAGCATTTTTATTTCAAAGAAAAATTAGCAACCGAGATTATGAATAAATTAAACTTGATAAGTGCCTCGAGGGCGCTCATTACAAAAAGATAGAAAGTTCATTTCGTCGTAATATTCTCTCTCAAAAAATAGATTCAATCACCTTGTACGATTTTCACGTCGTATGGCTAAGATTCGACTCGACGTGTCGTTGACTGATAACAAGTCGTCAAAAATCAACGACGATCCGACGCGTCGCAAAGTAATCCGAGCAATTTCCGTTTATCCAGGGGTTTTCGAGTTTTTTTAAATGAGTCTCTTAATTGCCCGATTTCAATCCAAGCCCTAACTATCATCATCATCATCATTTATTGGTCGAACTCGAAGCCTGCAATTATGGAGTGGTCAAGATTTGCAATTCCATGTTGATCCCCACCCAGGGCTCCCATGGCCGGCCCCATTCTCTGTCGCGTGAGCAGCACGTGAACTTGTCTGCTTTAAGGGGGGCCGGGGACGGGGGCTCGGTCTTCTCTCTGGCGTAATTACCGTCGTGCCCCTGACTTGCACGAGCGGGTCTCCGGTTCACGTGCGGAGCCATGGATTCACTCGCACCTCGGCCACTGGTTACAGGTCGGCGCTGCCTTCGACGACATCTTGATCGTGCATTCCCCACTTAATTTTCAGTCCGTGCGCGTCCATTTTTATTTTGATTACTTATTTATGCATATCGTTTAATAATTCGCGGGATTTGTATATAATGCAGAAAACATGGATTCGGTTGCGAATGATCCGCCTCAACCCAAATCGATCGAGGTCAATTCACAAAAAAGAAATCATGAACGGAGACGGTCGAGATTGGAGATGCGCCTCTTGAAAATTTATTAATGGACGGGCTGGCACGACCGTTCAGAATCGCAACTCCGTCTCGAAAGGATATTATTTTTTTATCGCGAGGAGGATGTCATCGGGGAAAAAATAATGGCAAAGAGGAGACATCACGAAGTGGTGCACAGCCTTGATTTCGAACTTCTCAATCTAACTCGTAGTTTTTCAAGTATGTTATTTATCATATTCATTTAATAATAATAATAAATTTATTATTATTATTATTATGGCATGGGAAAGGCTTCCAAGACAAATTGATCCTCTGCTCTGATGCGAGGACGTTCATGTGGATCCTTACGTGGCTCATCATTCTCAATGCGTCCGACCCGGACAGCGAAGCACACGTGCGCACTCGATCCCCACCCCCACGTACGCTTTCGGTCAAAGCTTCTCTTTTGCACCTTTGCCGGATCCAGTCAACGGTCAATCCCCCCTCCCTCCGCCAAAAGAGAAAAGAAAAATAACAGCCTTCCGCCACTTCGTCTCCACCTGTTCCACCCCCCTCACACGAGCCGTGGTTCTTTCGCTCTTTTTTATTTGGAAAATAAAACGAACGGTCTCTCAAAATATTGACTTACCCTATAATGTAATCCATAAATTTTTCATTTATATAATAAAAAGTAATATTGAGCATTTTCATATAGAATAAGAAAAGTCTACGTATGACAACGAACGTAATAAATATAATACATATTGAGTTTAAATCTGTCGACCACGTCGAATAAAGTAAATGTTTATAGACGACATTGCGTATCGACCTAAAGTTTATGGCTTATTTCTATCATTATCTCTTTTATATTTTATTGCGAGGAACGGCATGACCGCAACCCACCTATCAAATGACACGTCATCTCGAACTGACGCCTTAATCATAGTTGGGATGAGAGAGAGAGGGGGGCGATAATAGGATACTCGAGTATGGAATTTCTTTCAAAGATTTATGTCCGTAGAAAAGCATTATGAGTTATTATTTCATCATATGTTCTTGGTATCGATTGCAATCGCGAGCCAAAAAAAAAAAAAGGAAGCGTGAATCATGCATTCCCGTATCGAATATCTCCCTAGAATCGATTGTACGATAATTTTGTTCAAATGTTCCGAACACAAGCATCGCGATCCGATGAAAACGAACGCGCCAAGTGTTGGCATTCATTCGATATACTATGTCAAAAGTCGTCGGGGAGGAGCGTATATAAGTCCTCTTAAGTATGGATTGTACACATCCACGTCATCACTTAATGGAATTAAGACAACGGACTTTCCTGAAATTTTCTATATTTTACAGCCGCGACAAGAATTAATTTCCTCAACCGACGTTCATGGGTTCGGGTCGGGCGTCCGTGGGCCTTTTGTGGGCCCCCTGCGGACGTTGCCCCATGTGACCGGCCGAGCTGGTCACCATGTGAATCTAACTGGGCAATCAGCGAATCCGTGCTTTAGTTCGTCGTCATTACGCGCTTTAGTTAATCTAATCCGAGATTATTGCACACGTGGACCGCACGTGTGGCCGTGCCGGCACCCAACATCGACCTGGCGTATGATCTCTCTCTCTCTCTCTCTCTCTCTCTCCAGTCCGAGCTCCATTTTGCTGTTGACCATCATTAGATTGAGGAATCTAAAAACTAAACCCGGAGGATGGGGCCGCACGTGCGGACACGAGGGCATCTCCTCCCTCTCGTCCTCTCGTGGACTAGCTACCACAGTCACGAAAATGATAATCGAGTTCGATCCCCGAGCAGGATCGAAAATAAATCGAGATCGGCAACTCGATGATCCCGTTTCGCGAAGGGCGTACCGGTTAGCTCTCGATCGAAGAACGACCGTAGTCAATCTCATGTGCTCGATAAGAGTTTTGCGAGGCAATGTCTCCTACGATGGCATCGATCGACTGCCGTGACGTCATCAACGCCGTTTAGGCTATCCTCTAAATATGGTACACCCGACCGATCTGTTAGGTTTAATTTCGGGCCCGATCCGAGTGGTTCGATAATTGGCTTGATTACCGTCATGATCCAGTTGATGGAAGAATACGTAGCCCGGCCTGTCATGTTCGCATCATTTGCAATGATCGTCCGGAAGCGCGTGAGTAACGAATGACCTGTCTGGGGACAGCATGATTAGGGGCTTTGCTTTCTTAGCCTAATCGCATCATTGCTCACAAAAATCATGGGAAGGAATCCCCGTAAGATTCAGCAGTTCCTCTCTCATTTCTAATCACGATTTCTAATCACGGAATGGCACCCACGACAGATTTTCGATTTTCAGGAAATTGGAAAGCCTGTCACGTCTTTCCTTCCCCATCGTCTGTATGATCCATCGACGATTCTACGGGATAATTATCCAAAAAATCTTAAATCAATTAGAACTTTACTGATTCAATCTTAAATATATTTTTTTTATCAATTCAGTTCTAAACATTTTGGAACATTACCACTTCAATCTTTTCGGCGACTTTGTGCCGGAAAATACCTATGTGGATGCTAGTATTTGACATTCCAAAAAATTTATAACTTTTTGGATGATTTTAAGGGGCAGTGGTTGCAGCTGTTATTGGTCATTGGTCATGATAGCAGTTGAAATGATTGTCTCTCGCCAATTCTGGTCGTCGGTGAGAAGTGCTTCCCAAGAAAACCAAAATATTCCAAAACATTTTGTGGTCATCCAAACAATGAAGGATGAATTACTTATTTATGTTAAGTGCGGCTTTAACTTTCTGAATTCCAGCGTTTGTGTAATTTGATCTTCTAACTTATTTATGTTGTCCAGTTAACTACGCTAATTTTATCGATTTGTGAAATTAAATCCATCGGCCAGTCGCTCTCACTGAACCCTTAACTTAGTAAATGACATGGCATTGCCCTTGTGGCAGACAACGTCGCACGATGCTAAGGTACCACCAAATAAGCAAAAAAATATTGAAATACAAAAGAGAAAAAAAAAACCCTCTAGCGATGATATTAGTTACGACAAATAAACGAAAGCGTTTGATTGCACAAATCAAGAACATCAAAAGAGCAAAATAAAATCTGGAGGACTAGATCGCTCAAATCGAGAGCAACAAAGAACTGGATCGCATTAAAATAATAGTCAGGGGGCGAGGTTCGCATGAAAACTGAAAATGAGGGGACTAAAGCTGCACTTAAACCTTTTGCCAACTATAGAAGAAAAAGTTCTCGGGAACTTGCCATTCAGCAATCCCAATACCGATTTGAAAACCTTGGCTTAGATGCATGAATGAATGTGTTCGGAATAGACTCTTTGGTAGAAGCTTCACAAAGGCTTTTACAGGTAACAGATCTGTACTGTAGTACACCTTCCTAAGAATTTGCCCAAACTCTATGGTTGCGTTTGGTCGACCGAATAAAAAGCATGATAAGATATGTTTAATCATATCCCGTGTTTTGTAACTGTCTAGGATAGGATAAGGTCGGATATAGAAGGGATATAGACCGGATAAAAAAAATCCTAGGGAGAGGGTGGGATAAGGTAGGATAGGATTTCTGAGGGAGGGGGGGAGAGCACGACAGGTACAAAACAGTGAGTATTGGCCCAAACTCTGTGAATCTTCAAATAAGAGGAACAAAATCCGTCTTTCTTGGGCCAAAGTGGAATGCCCAAGGTATCTGTGCTTATAGTCCAAAAATCTACGACAGTTAACTGATTAACTTAGGCCGGCCCAACACGACATGGACTTGTGCTCTGACTGGGATCGGAGCCTGCTGGGTGACCACAAAAACAGACTTGGGCTGAGGGTGAAGTGAAAGGCCTTCTTGTCAAGCATCAACCCTAGACAACTCCAATTTCGTTCGCCGCCGGCGGGGTAGGGAGTGACCGTAAACACCCTCGCCGTGATTGTGACCTCCTCTTGGAGTTCTTTAGCAAGCTTCGACCTCCATAGCGCGCATGGTGCTTGACCAACCGCTCCGTGAGACTGCAGTCAAGATTCTCGTCGAGTTTAAACTACGAGGTTCGCAAATGTATCGAGCGGTCATGATTTGATTAGGGAGTTGCCTTGTGAAGGTAGATCCCCGACAGTCGCGACCTGCGCCGAAATTCCCGCAGCCGCCGCACCATCCCCTCTATTTAGTATTTAGTTGCCATAAAAGGAGAGACTCCTTGACCTTATTTTCGAGTTGACGGAGAAGTTCGCCACAATACCCATCGTGAAATATGCCGGGCACATCAGAGCTGTTGAATTCATAGGCTCGCATTGACTTCACTTTTTTGAAAGGTTCCCAAGATAACAAACGCGTAGTTTCTTAATAGCCGGGACGCTAATGATTAAGTGCTGACCTAGATCAAGTCTCCCGATATCCACTATTCCCACTTGCCTCCACCATTCGTGGCTCTCAATAGTTTATTTTTACTTCTGAGAGACTCGAGAGAATTCCGTTCCTTCTGCTTAATTTTTAACATCATTGCCCAATGGATCTCCGTCGAAGTTTTCAAGCTCGAGTTTTCAAAGTAGTAGGATTCGAGAATGGTATTCTATGTCAACATAAGCTACGGACGCCTGCTATAAAATATTAGCATGCTAGAAGAAAACCTTTTCTTTCTTCTTTGGCCAACCAAAGAGTAGGTATAAGAATAGAGAGAAATCGACAGTCGGAGAGCTATTAAAATCTTACGTGCGTGGGCATCCAAAGTTCAACTCTATATCCTCCCTCCGGGCAACATCCTTGCCGTTGCCGCTGAAGCAGGAAGTAGATGGATTTGATCCAATGCCAAACACAGGAATTTGAGTCTCTCTTCGTAAAAATGTCTTCCAGCGCTGCCCAAACCTTAATAAATGACAAACAAAATCTTGCGGACAAGAAAATGTACTTAAAGTCGTCAACAAGATTAGAGGGCGCCTAAGGAAAAGAAAAAAAAAAAAGAAAGGAGTCTTATTTCTCACGCAGATTAAGATATGGGCACCGATATGTGCAACCAATGCACAAGCCTCGATGGCACAAATCATTACAGTATTTAGATCTCCAGCTAAATTATCAGATGAACAAATTCAGCAGTCAGGTGAGCATGCCATAACCAATTCAGATAAGCATAATGCGAAGTCTTTACGCATGGAGGAGACAGAACAGTCATCTATTACATGGATAATGTACCGGGCATGATATTCACGGGGGAACTGTTCATGAACCTGCATTTGCCTCTCAGGAGAATGTCCAAACTGCAAGAAACTGCCATGAAAAATAGTCGAGGCAGCTCGAAAAAAGTCTGAAATTCAAGTACAGTTTAGCAAAGCTAGCTATGATTCAACTATTCATGGACGTAACCAAGACGCCACACAAGATGGACATTGTGCTGCAGCAGGATAAGGACCTCGAGAGAAATCCATGGCCTCGAGAGGCATCATGGTACAAGAATTCGCCGAAACGAGGGACTAAAAAAGAACTGCCCTCCCTAGAGCCGGCAAATGTGGTAGGATCCTGAAGTTTGTCACTATTCCCAAGCATGTTTATTGGTTGCTCGATAAGCTCCAACTTAAAACAACTGATATTAAGCAAACCCAGGCATAAGGAACAATTCTTAACTTAAATGGATTGAAGGAAAATCAGTGGAAGTTGAAAACTGTCTTTGTATTTATATTTTCTTCAGCAAGTGTTTTTCAGCAAACAAAAGAGCTTCAATACAGTGTCATGCATGTGAATGTCTCCATGCCCATGACTGAACTCATTTGCGATCGTAGACACGGTATTTCCAATATTAAATGAGTAAGACAGAGCTGAAAGAGGTCAAAACAGCAAAAAGTGCCTCAAGATCGTTAGCTGGTCATCATGTCTAAGAAATTATTCCAAAAGGCGCTAATTTCCTGATGAGCAGTACTTCTGTTAAGAACAGAACCACAGAAAGAAATCTCCTAAGCATTTATAGCACATGAAGAACATTGACACATGGGAGATTATTCAATTGGGTGATGGGCACTTCTGAAGACAAACATGATCGCCCATTTCCAGTTTGCAAGAGAGATAATACATACAATGGCCTATAGATATACATATCAAAAATCAAATTGTGAAGGGTCTGTAGTGCCCAGTGAAGTTAAATGTAGTAAGCGCCAATGGGGCTTTTGTTTTCCCGACTACACCTCACCGCTCTGCTTTTTTTGTCAGTATATGTAGTCATAGCAAGAAGCCCGTAAAGAACTCTTAACTATTCAATCGAAGTATCCCCAAACACAATCAAAGGGAGATCATAATGCACAAAGCATAGCATAAATTACCCAAAATATGCTCTGCCGATTCATCTTCACCCCCTATTTTCACATTTACATGTATCACTTGCAATCACTGAACAATTAATAAACCAAACTTCTTTACCCAGCAAACACCTAGTAGGGAAAGTAAATTTAGATAGACAAACAAAAAATTGAATAATAACTCCATCAAAATTGAACAATAACTTCGTCCCTTTTCCTAATTTGATACTTTTTCCCTTTCCTGTACCAACTAACCAAATTTTACCTCTAGTTGATGTGTGAAAGTGCCCGATGGTTATGAGCCTCCACAGGCTTTCAAGCATCACAATATCTGGCTCCAAGACACCTTCTATCTCTGAAATAAAGGCCTTCAATATCAAAGTTCTCGGGGTAAAGACACCAAGACTCCAGAACAAGACAATTGGGTTGAGAGAGAGAAAGAGAGACCTCCAGCACAGGAAATGGGCAAGATGTTCTCCCTCAGCGCAAACTATCTCTGCACAAATGAGAACTCAAACGTCAATAGCCAACCCAAATGGGCCACAAAACTTATTAACTTTCAAACATGGCAAGTTCATACAAAGGCAGCAACATACTTTTCTAAGTTCTAGTGCACAGAGAGAGAGAGAGAGAGAGAGAGAGAGAGAGAGAGAAAGAGAGAGAGAGAGAGAGAAAGAGAGAGAGACCTTGGCCGGAGCTTCGGCTACACGGTAAGCATCTGCTGTGAGCCCCGCCAACCATAAACCAGGAAAAGCGATCTGCAAGCAAAAAGGAAAAGAAACAAGAAGAAAATTCCATCTGTTCAACAACAGCACAAACTCATCGTGCGAAAGAAGATGAATATCCCACATAGAACATACGTCAAGCTGCTTCTGCTCGTTCTTGGGCCTCTTCCTAGGCCTCCTGGCCGGCCTCGACCCCGTCATGATGAATATGTCCTCCTCAATCTCCTCCTTCGACAGCGATATCCAGAACTTCCTCTTCTCCTTCCTCTCCCCCTCCTCCGCGAAGCCTCGTAACCGCACGGATTTCGGCTGCCGCTGCGCGTAATTCTCCTTGTCCCCGCCGACCGCACCGTACGCCGAGTCGTGAAACGACTCGCCGTTCCTGAACGATAGCGGCGCGGGATTCACCGCCCTCCTCGGCCTCAGATTCCACGGCCTCCGCGCGGCTTCGGCCTCCTCCGCCTTACCGTCCTCGCTCGCGCCGCCCCCGGCCGCTTGGCTCCGATGTTCCCCCTCCGGAGGCAGGTCGCGCTCGGATGGCGCGAGGTGGCTGCTAGGGCTGCGCGAGGGGCGTGATCCGACGCGCGGAGGCCGCGATTCGGGGTCGGAGTCGTCGGGAGGAGGCGGAGGGGGGGAGTCGCCGGAGGCGGGGGGGAGGCGGCGGTTGCGGGGGTGGTGGGGTTGCCCGGAGGAGGAGGCGGAGGTGGCGCTGCCCCAGCTGAGGAAACCAGGGAGGGAGAAGTTGTGGAGCGGCTGCTGCGACTTCACCGGCGCGGTCGCCATGGCAGGTGGGCGACGTCTCGAGGGAGAATGTCGTCGAGAGCGTACGCGACTTGAGCGCCAATACGCGCCGCGCTGAGAGCTCGGATGAAGAGTCGAGCGAGAGAAAGAGAGAGGTGATGTGATGGAGGAGAAGGACGACGACGACGACGACGCAGAAGAAGAAGAAGAAGAAGAAGCATGCGAGAGAGAGAGAGAGAGATCGGGAAACGAAGGCTTTTATATTTGCGTCGATTCTGTGTGTATGGAGAAGGAAGTTTTCGCACCGACGTACTTTGACGCTCTTGCCCCTTACCTTTCCATCCCACCAAAATAATAATTAATAATAAAAAGAACGACAACAACAAAAAAGGGGAAAAAAAAAGGGGGGGGACCAAAACGTTGGCGTTTGGAGAAAAACGGAAGAGATCCAAAGATTTGTAGACTCAAAATCGAAGCCTCATTTCATTCGACGCGAGCCGCGCGCCGCTTCGACCTCCAGCCGTGTTTATATTTGACCCGCCTCGGAAATACTTGTTAAGTATAATTACGTGCGAATTTGAAGAATAAGCCACGTGTAACGATCGCGACATACATTTTTTTTTTTTACATTTTTGAAGTATGTTATTTCTAACTCGAGAGTGCCTCTTGAGAAATGTTCGTTAAACGAAACATATATTCGCAAGAGTTTATCCTCTTTTTGCTAAAAGAGTAATGATTACTTTCGATGCGATCATAGCAGCAAGCCAAGAGTTTGCTCGAGCCATGCAACAACCGATCAGAGACGCTTCCGATCGCCTCCTCTTTTTTTTTTTTTTTTGTGTGGTCGGCATTCGACTTACGTTTGATCGGTTGCGCATTTGTTAAGGGTAAGGTGCACTCTTGTCATGCTCATATATTCGAGCATGAAGTTGAATGAAATGAAGAAAAGAGAAAAAAGAAGTCTCGAATCGAGTCTTTGATTAACCTCGAAATAGGTCAGCTCTGTTCCGAAATCAAAATGATCGGGCTCCCGATTCCACAAATTGAAAATCGATTTTAATTACCGTTGGTTTTAACTATGGCATTTGGAACCGATCTCCTATACAAATGAAAACACCTTGTGAGATTTACATAGTGATTAATTAACGTTGATTAGGTAACCACGCGTTTTCATTCATCATAACATGGGCTCAGCTACTACTTTGCAAAACGCAGGCACAGGGGAACTGAAAAAAAAAAAAAAAGAGCAAGCAAACAAAGGTGAAGTCGACGTGGCACCATCGTGGGGCGTTGAAGGCTCCCGATCGGATTGACAGGGGCCCACTGCGCGCAAAGCCCGAAGCAAAGACGGTGCACGGTGGCGCGTGGCTAGGCCTTTTCGGTGGAGTCGCGTGGTTTGGTGATCGATACGATGCCGGTCAGGATCCCTAGCCACCGGGGGCGGCTCCGATCGGGCTCCGTGAACCGCCGGCCAGAATACCCGAACTTAGCGGCCCAGCTAATTTCTCCAGTGCACGTGAATCGTCGGCTCACATTCCGTCTAGCATTAAAATGGCCCCAAGCCCATCGAAATGGACCGGCACCTAGATGAGCCGTTTCCATTTTAATAATATAGTTTTTAATTTCAAATCAAGCGTCGAGATCGACCAATCTAGAGGGAGACCCCGACGAGAGGGACTTCTTTTGGTCAACTCGCTCATTCTCCGCGGTCAAACGCATTAGCCATGCGCATTCAATGAAAACGAGGCTTCTCAATTTGTTATTTTTCACGTAACTTTATAGTATAATACCGAATGTCAATGTAGTCTATTTTCCCCGGAATCGTCCGACATTATTGTTAGGTCTGGCAATTGTCAAATTGACCACCCTCTCTCAGCTTCAACTTTGCAATCGGGTCATCAGTGCCTACTCTAATAACAATGACATTTCAAACATGTGCTCAGGCTCTTCTCGAGACGTGCGGATTCATGCCTAAAAGCTTTTCGAATTTATTGACATTTCAAAAACTTCGCAGAAAATCCCGATCCAGTAGTTCCCGACACATTTATCTAAATCTAACTTTTCATTTCACGACGAAATCCCTCTACCTTTCTTTCCCTCGACATTTACCAAAGTGCAAGCGGGTGGTCCACGCCCATGCCAATTGGCTGGGAGCGGGGGGCGAACCTAAGATGCGGATTTCGCGTCATTAAATTGAATTTGGTTTTGGCAAGAAAAAGAAAGGACAGTGACGGTGACGGGGGCATTTTCTCCCTCTGACTCGTTCGTTCGCCATTAATTTAGGCATCTTTCGTTTGCGTTGAAGTCTGATCCCGCAAGCTTTCGAGCGAAGACAGTTTAATACGCTTTCCTTTTTTTTTTCTTTTCTTTTTTCCTTGGAGGTGCGAAATCGAAGATGGCTTTGGGCCTTTTCTCGAACGATCTTAGGGACCGACCCAAGAACTGTCCGAATTCTCTGGTTTGATTCGGGTCGGCTGAGTATGTTTCGCGATAAAAATAAAATCATGTACTTTGATCAGACCCGTCAAAATAAATCAAAGACCTATTGGTCCGTATATGAGTTAAATATATTCTATGAATAAGTTTTTTTTTATGACCAATAAATCCATCATGGGCTTCCTAAATGATCGGGCCTCTCGAATTTCGAACCTTCTATATCGACGATGAGGGATAAATTCTTAATCGATGCAATTATCTACGGTTGAGTTTCCATGAATAAGTTTAGAATAAAAAAAATTATGAATGTTACCCATTTTACCCAAACCTAATCTACCTTTATAATTTTATCTTCAGCCCATTACGAGAAAATCCTGAACCTTTTTTAATAGCTCCAAGTTCAGATAACTCTGGTTGGGCCCACAAGATGGGCCCTGATTTCGCCTTTTATTGAAGATGTCAAGGCGGCTTATTTTTCTCTAATCTTTTTATTTTTATTTTATTAATTTTGTAAGTTTCGTTCCGTTAATTATTAGATAGTTATTGGAGGATATCTTTCTTTTCCCCGTATTTGACATTATTATTTTAATGTAGTATTCTAATCTTAGCACTTGTCGTCCCCATCCGTGGCCGGCACAAATCATCTTATTCAATATTTCGCTTCCATTTACTTAAAATTTCAAGTCTCTACATCATCCGTCATTATGATCTTACAAATTCACTACGGAACACTGAGTTCCTCTTATTTTTCATCGTGAACTAATAATAAGATTGAAAAAATCTTACGCAATGCCAGAAGCCGGTTCTTGAGCATCTCATAATAGAATAACCTGATTTATCTAAACAGCATATACACGTGAAAAGTTTAAAATGGGTTGACTATATGGATGTTCATTAATAATATGAGCTAGGTCGAATATATTTTATATACATGTGAGGTTGGGCCGGATATGGATTATTAAATTTTGTCTTGTGTATCGATGGGTCAAGAGGGATTAATTATGCCAATCTAAATTGGACCGCCTTGATCCGACCCAATGGCGGCTCTAAATTCAACACGGCTAGGTCGCCGGTTTTCCGTTTCCGCAAGCATGTGGGAATACTAAAGATTAGGAAAAAAAAAAAAGGAATGACAGGACGAAATTCGCCATCGGATCAATTGACCACGTGCTTCGTATGACATGGAGGACCCGATCAAGGTTCATCTTTTTTGGACACGTGCCCCATAAATTAAATCACCTTCGCCAGCGACATAACCGGACAACCGAACCCTTCGAGCATTTAACGACTTCACGAGTCTTCAGACAGTCTATTTATGCATGTGCCAAAGTGGATGGGTGAAGAATAACAAGACGACGACGTGGCGTGCTTGGGAATTAATTTTGATATCGTTTTTCTTCTTCTTCTTCTTCTTTTTATTCGAAACTACTTGGACTTGCTGAGTGCTAGAGTTTCATTATTTTCATGTCAATGTTATATATTTAGTCGGTATTAGAAATTTCTTTTTATCCGTTTTTGGTGAATTTCAAAAGCAAATTTGAGCACTCCTGAACCTTCGAGTTCATTAATTAAAAAAAAAAGTCAACTCCTTGTCCGTAATTGGAATCGTCCACTAAAAAAATGATTATAATCTGAAAGCATCATCAACAAATCGTCATCATTACCATGCTATGACGATTGCGGAAATATTCATTTGCTCGGGTCGTAACATTCATCTCACGGGTCATCAGAATAGTAAGGGCCGTTTTCCCAATTCGTAACATTCATAATCAAAGAACTTAGATAACGTAAGACTCGTTCATTAATTTTGCAGACACCACTAGCAATGTCTATGCAGATGCGCAACGCCAATGCTTTTCCAAGTGCACATTGTTAATTTATGTGAACTCATAACATAAACTATTTAGCCGCCCATCGCATACTCAAGTCTCAGCGATTGATCAGATATAAGTAAATATTTTATACGCGTACGATGGACCAGCGATGTTTGTGCAATGACAAGGTTCTGCGGACGACGTCGGTGGGCCAAAAACGATGTTCTGGAAAGTTACGGGCTGGACTTAGAAATTGCAGTCCATAGAAAAACGAAGCTTTAACAAGTTGACTTGTTGCAAATGTATTTTGGCTCGTATACACGACAAGCACGTAACCACGTATTTATACGCGACAACGCGCCTTGGCAACTTTTAACAAGTTTACAGATAATACGAGTAATTTCACTTCCCATTATTTTGCAGCGTGCACGTCAGATGACCTCCATATCCATAAAAGCATATTTGTTTTTACCAATTTTTACTTTATTTTTTTCCCGCCGTTTGTGTTCTTTGTAAAGATAAGAGGGGCCTCGTTAAGTACAATTATTGAACACATCAAAACGTTTCTAATCGCGTCGTATCGAAATAATTGACTCACCGGCATAAACATTCTTATATCTATTTTAAATAGCTTAAGCGGATCGATCAATTTAATACACGGATTTGTATCTTATCAACCCGACACTCATTTATGTTAAACCTAAGTCTATTTAATCGTGTCTCGTGCCGAGTCGCGTGGAGAATTTCCATCGAACGATCGCGCTCTCTCTCTCTCTCTCTCTCTCTCTCCCTCTTTACGGGGAAAAGGAACCGTGGAAGAACCGCGGAAGAACCGCGTGCGACGCGACGCTCCGGACTACCGATGGACTCGAGCTTTTGGACCCGTTGATGTCAGCGGCGCAGTGGGAGAATCCGACCACGTGGCTATGCCGAGGAAATCCGAACCGTCGAAGATGTTCCAAGGAACCCCGAGAAGTACGTGGGATTCGTGCTTTGACTCCGAAGGTGGGGCCCGCGATTTTTCGCGAGATAAATTCTTTATTTATATCTCGGATAAGGCGGATAAGATATTATAATATCGTCGCCCTTTTGTTCGACGCGATTATGGATATCCCCTGAAAGCAGAGGGGGGGATTCCGACGCACCCAAAAATATACCCTCTCCACTTTCTGTCCCGACAGCTCCACGTCTGCGGATCGAGTGCACCCTCACCGTACACCTGGCACGCCTCCTTCCACCCGTTCCTTCCTTTCCTCTCTCTCTCTCTTTTTTATTTTATTTTTTCCTGTTGTTTTCTTGTGTTTTTGGGAATTAATGGTGCCTGCGCCTCGCCGAGGCTGATGTCTTGCGGAACGCTTGAAATCGAAAGCGCCCGACCTCTGATCCGCGCATCCTTTCGAGGTGTTATTGCAAGTTTTGTCTTAGCTTTTCAAGCTAAAGAGACATGACAATTTCATGTCGAAGTTCTCGCCCGGCGAATCTCTTGACATGTCAAAGTCTTGACATGGCTCTCATTTCTTTTTTCAAATTTAATGTGCGATTGAAGGGAAATATGTTAATCGAATAGGATGCTCACGTTAGTATCGCACTTGATCAAAATCGGCCGAGTCGATGGGGTGCTCATTTGCCCATATTTTAATCAATTTATACTCAGGCCATATTCATTGACCGGTGAAAAAGGAGACTGAAGATGATATTCAAATCAATTTAACTTTTTAAATCGATATCAACTTTTAGTTAAAATAATATGTGATTAAAAAAATACCTCACGAGCATCCCACAAGAACGGTCACCCGTAATCCCTCTATAATCATTGTACATTCGAATAGCATAAGCAACTAAATTAAAACTTAGATTGAAGCGACCGCACTATCTACTAAGCTCGTTTTTTTGTTAATAATTTTGACCGAGAAAGAGAAGAAGAAAAGGAAGTTCTCGAATCAAGTCAACTTTTCCCAGGCGAGTCAACCGATCAACGGCTCAACGTACCGTAGAGAAAGTGCACCGTACCACCACAACAGCGGACCATTCCCCATTTGATTTGTTTTTTTTTTAAGACAGAAGTAAAACCTAAATATATGGATATGATGTCCCTGTTCGTTGTTGTGGCTCTCTCTCTCTCTCTCTCTCTCTCTCTCTCTCTCTCTCGTCTGCGAAAAGCTGAAGAAGAAGCACAGCAGAGACACAAAGAATCAACCCTAGAAAACCCCCACCTCTCTCTCTTTTTCTGATCACTTTGGCTCAGACGAAAATCTCAGATCCCAAATCGAGCTCCAATTCAGATCACCCACCAGACCCGAATCCCGTTTTCGCAACCCCAAACCCGATCGCGCATTCGACCCGGAGGAATTTCACTCATGACGCGCCGGTGCTCCCATTGCAGCCACAATGGGCATAACTCTAGGACCTGCCCCAACCGCGGGGTCAAGCTATTTGGAGTCAGGTTGACCGACGGGTCAATCCGGAAGAGCGCCAGCATGGGCAATCTCAGCCACTACGCCGGCTCGGGCTCCGGCTCGGGCTCCGGCCTGGCGGGTGGAGGGAACAACCCGGGCTCGCCCGGTGAGGGCCCGGATCACGGTGACGGCTACGCATCCGAGGATTTCGTTCCCGGGTCGTCTTCGAGTCGCGAGAGGAAGAAAGGTAGTGGCTTCAGTTGTGATCATTTGGCGCTTTTCTTGATTGGATCTGTTTGATTTTGTTGTTGGGTTATTGACGAATTTTTGGTACTCAGTGAAAAAGGGTTTTTGGGATTTTGCATGCCTTAGTTAGAATTAGGTGGTGATGTTTAAGTTTTGCTCGATCGGTTGGAAAGCCGTGGGATTAATGATGAAATGGATTTATTGCTTGATGCTTATGGAATCATGAGGTTGCAAAGCCTCGATTTTTGTTGATGACTGGGTTTTAAGTTGCCTCAGTCTGTTCTGGTTTTCCGTTCGGAGAGGACATCAGATGGTTGTCATGTGTCATGTCATCAGGGTATGGGTCGGTCTTTGATGTGATTGCCATATCGATTCAATTTAATAGTCGCAGTTGTTTTGATGTGTGAATTTCGAGAGGTTCCGTCGTTGATCTACTGGAGATAATTGGAATGAGTGATCAGTTGGTCGATGAGTTTATATTCATTGTGAAGTTTTGAAGAGGCCTGTCCTTGAAATAAGGATGGGAAATTATTCTCACAGAGTCAAATGATACCTTGAGCTTTGTTTAGCCAAAGTTACTTCGTCTTTGAGATGGCATTCCTGTTTCTATTAAGTGATGGAGCAGTTTGTCTATTTAACTTGTGATCAATCGGTACTATGCTGATATCTAAGGTTTTCTCAGAACTTGATAAAGTTTCTAATTCCTACATTAATGTTTTCAGGATACATATGTTTCTTTTGAGAGTCAATGAAATCAATAATTATTTGTGATGCAGGTGTTCCTTGGACTGAAGAGGAGCACAGGATGTTTCTACTTGGTCTGCAGAAGCTTGGCAAAGGTGATTGGCGTGGGATTTCTCGCAATTACGTCATTTCTAGGACGCCAACACAAGTGGCAAGCCATGCTCAGAAGTACTTCATCAGGCAATCTAACGTGTCGAGGAGAAAACGACGCTCAAGTCTGTTTGATATTGTGGCAGAGGAAGTTAGTATCATCATGTATTCCATTTGTTATATCAGAACCTATTTTACATGCATATGTTCATCTGGAAGTCCGGTTTAATTCCTCAAAATGGATTGGTTCTTTCCTTATTTGTGAATATTATGTAACCCAGATACTACCCAAAATTTTTGTTTCTTGAAATTGTCATCATCCTCACCTTATTTTCCTTTTTTTACCCATGCGTTATTAGTCCATATTCATGCTATTCATTTTCATTTGCATTGCAGTCGGTGGATGTGCCAATGGAATCAAGGGACTTCTTTGGGGTCAATGAGCAACAGCCTAAAACGGAAGTAAATGATGCCTTGCAGCTGCCGCCACCTGTTGTTGACGAAGAATGTGAATCTATGGACTCCACCAACTCAAATACTGGAGACTCCGCCCCGCCAAAGCCGGATATTTCACAATCACAGCCCTCTTATCCAATGATATATCCAGCCTACTTTCCGCCGTTCTTCCCGTTTTCATTCCCCTTGTGGACGACTGGGTTTGGGGTGGACAACTCGACCAATGAGACACACGAGGTACTCAAGCCCATGGCAGTTCACTCAAAGAGCCCAATAAACGTGGATGAACTTGTCGGCATGTCGAAGCTCAGTCTAGGAGACTCCATCGGCAACACTGGTCCCTCCTCTCTATCGCTGAAACTGCTCGAAGGTTCTAGTAGCAGACAGTCGGCTTTCCATGCCAACCCACCCTCTAGCACTTCAAGAATGAACTCGAGCATTGTGAGTTGATCGGGAAAAAGACAAGGGGGAACTTTTGGCTTGAAGGCTGCGATGTGATCTATCTACCAAGTGCCGAGGTGAGCTTTGTGAGTTACTGTTGATAGAAGGAAAATAATGTGCAGTGGTCTGGTCAGTTCTAGTATAATTGCCTTCGTAGGGTACCTTGAATAAGGTTGTGTGTCTCGTCGTCGTCATTCTATTTAGTGACAAAGGACAGTTCGGCTGACGTTCTATTTAGTGCCATAGAACAGCTCCTAGATTGTAGGTTTTAGTAGTATCGGTAGGAAATTCATTGGAATCTCATAATTCAGTGTCTGTTCCAAAAGCTTTTGATGTTCCCCAAGGATAAGCCAGCATTCATGATTCCCCAACAATTAATCAAAGCTTGGTGGTCAATTATATCGAGAAATAGCCGTCTCGAGCCTCACTTAGGTGAGTAATTACAAGCCCCTTGCTGGACGCGGGATAACCCCACCCGCCCCTTGCCTGATGCCGAGAGCAAGTGATTTCGCTCTCCGGGCGGGGGCCGGGGGCCGGGTTGAAGTGTGTCCCGAGTCCATGCCAGACGAGAAAGCGTTTGACGTTTTGATGGGGTGTAATGAAGTAATCAACGTGTCCTCATAAGCAGTAACGCGTCCGAAACAATGTCCTGAGTTTCTGGTTTGTAAAAGCACTCTCCTCTTGTTAGGAAATTAAACCTTCTCAAACTACTTAATCGCACTCTGCAGATCATTGTAGCTTCACGGACTGCGTTTTCAAACAGATCGTTCGTCTCCGTCTTAAATAAATGGAAAAAGCCGTAATGCTCTTTTAGACTGAGACGGGCCCAATAGACTGAGCTGTAATGTGGCTCTCCTTTGGGCAGTAACTCACAAACGCTCATGTTCACTAATCATGTTGACAATCCTCATGGAAGACTTCCAGGTATCGCTTGTTACCAGATTGAATTGAACCATCCAGGTAAGCAATCTTCCCCAATGAACCCAATCCACGCGCTCCCCTCCTTCAAGGTCAGGCTTAGCCGGACCCTCAGTAGACCCATTAAATGAGTGGATCAGCTCCCGACCGAAAATGGCCCGATCCGAATAGATCCCGTTTAATCAGTTTTGACTTACTTTTCATGCGATGTAAATTTAGTAACCCATACTCGACTCATATTCATAAAACAATTTCATATTCAACCAAATTAATGAGAACTCATGCCCAAAAACTATGGTGAGAGTGCGGCTTGAGTGGGCGAGTGAAAGTGAGAGAGAGTGAAGATAATGCTATAAGGGTGGGTTGGATCAAGTAAATTGTAAATTTATTTATGATCTATTTAGCACTCATATTGTGTTTAAATTCATTTTAGAAAAATAGTTTATGACCCATTTTGACGGAACTAACCCTCATTTAGGCCATAACTATGAGATGTGTGTCGGGTGTTGCGCTTCTTTGGGCGAGTTGGGTTGAGCTTTCTAGCATGGGTTTCTGGGACTTCAAAGTGTTAATCATTGCCATGATCTATGTAAATCGTCAAGGGCCAAACATGTCTCCAAGATGCTCCTAGGTCGATTTTGCACGGCTCGAAACTAACTTAAGGCGATACCGGAGCGAGTAAGCCGCAAGCAGAGCGAGATACCCTGCTTGTGGGAATCTAGAGCGGGTCTGCCTACAGCATTAACGGCACCGGAGCAGGGAGGCCGGATGGTGGATATGCCATTGACATCAAATCGGTTTGGTTCAGACTGTTGAAACTTTGTGCACGCGCAATTGAGCCGCGGCAAGAGATGACAGAGAGCGGAGCTGCCTCTTAACTAGTCGCGCACGCCACGAATGCTCGTGTGTGCCGGAACAGAAAAGCATGTCGCTGTAGAATTCTCACTACGCCTCGACAACTTCAACCAAAACTTATAAAGAGGAGGTGGATAAGGGTTGACATTAATCTCTCTGGAAGCTACGTGCGACACAAGAACCAGTCGGACAAGCCCCGGCTAATGATTATCGCGCACAAACTGAACCATATTGCATGCCAGTTTGTAAGATTTGACAAGTAATGCTGGGGAGAGAGAGATAATATTAGTCACTAGAAAAAGTGGGGCGAAGATGGCAAGCACATCAAATTGCGGATCTACTGTTCCTACGCGCCCACACCCCATTAACATATGCTAGGATATTTCTATAGACACACAGAGGCCTCCAAGATTCTCTTTTCTCTAACCAAGTCCATCGTTTCGTTGAGCTCTCGTTTTCGGCAAAACCACTTGGCGTTTTGTAAAAAGCAGAGGGAGATAGCTTTTTAATCATGACGCGGGTGTTTGATCCTGCTGGTACGACCCAAAGGCCCCTCCATTGGCTGGTTTTCACGGAGATAATCATGGTTCTTATCAGCAACCTGCGGTGCGCCAACGACTTGGATGGAGAACGAGTCATCATGGAGGTCAGCTCTCCGAACGCGTCCTTGGTCAAAGGATTCGTCGAGCTTCTGGATGAAAACATCGTTCATGAAGATGCCAGGCCAAAAGAGAAAAGCAGTTTCCATGAATTAAATAAGCAACTAAAGAGAATGTCGCTTTGCTTTGGTTGGATGGGTTGAGGTCAAGAGATGACGTTCCCGGAGTATGTTTAGATGGCAGAATTTTGTATGAAGAAACTGTCGAAACATGTGATGGCTTGCTTTTCGTCACGTAATGGAAACAAAAATTAGGTTGTCGATTGATTGATGTTCAGATGAGCATTTGAGAATGTTCGGAAGGATGCTCCCAAATTCCTCCCAATTGATTATTCCTGGTGGAAATTAAGACCGCCGAAGTGGTTATGAATTGGATTGCGTGGGCATAACTTTGATTCAGCCACTGATTGGACATGCGCCGCCTTTCTTCTTTGTAAATGAAGCGAAGAAGAGAGAGGATGAATGGTTAAACAAATATGAGTTAGATACAATGTTATAATGTCACTTCATATGTATACCCTACTACATTTGGTAATTTAGAACTGCATAAAGATCATTAGTAACATCGCTCATAACCTTACGTGTGAGCCTCAGTCACTATTTTCACATGGAGATGCTAGGGGATTAGGACTCATTCACCAACGCAAAACGGGCACATGGCTCCGGCAAGCGGGGTCGAAGCTGTGCATCTCTTGTTTAGGAACATTAACCCGTACCGTTAGGCAATTCTCACCACTAGTACATGATAGAATCGCTATCAACCTGAAGCGACAGTTTCTTCCGCCCGTCTCCTTGGATACGGGATAATCGGATAGCATTTGAGATTCTTTCATGGGTAAGGTGAGATATCTGGACAAGCTTCGAGGTTTGCAAGATGCGTCAACAATCACCCGCCACCAATTTGAGATGGTGGAAGTTTCCGAGTAGCATCTTGGTACTGCAAAAGGTACCACAGCTGTTTAAGATTACAGGACAAAAGCAAGCTACTGGGACAAGGAACGTCAGGGGAGGGTCATACGCTAACAACTACAAGCTATCTTGCCTAGCCCTCTCGTTCTGCACTGCAAATAATGGTTCCCAAGGTCCAACGTGTGTCCAATTGAGGGGGAATGGGAATAGTCGTAGTGCAAAATAACAGTTGGTTGGGAACGGTTGACGTGCGCATCTATATGCTGCAAAAATCAATCTTACTCAAAAGGAAACAAAATCAAATAACGAGCTAAAATGTAGCTGATGCAAACAGCAGCAGAAGAAGAACAAGAAGAAGAAGACGAGGAGGAAGAGGAAGAGGTGGGCGACTCTGTTTCTCCCATCGCTTTCCCAATGTACAAAACAGGGGCTAAGTTTTCATTTTCCTTTTTCAAAGAAAAGCTGCAGCAGTCACGTATGGGGGGCGAGCCTTGAAGGGGAAGGAAAGACCTTCCGCAGCCACATGTCAAAACCTTGGACCGTTACTGTACTCACACTGCTTATCCCCACAAACGCGGTCGCGGCAGTCCCATGATTCCTCGTGCTGTATTCTGCATGCTGGTCCCTCTTGGGCAGGTTCCTATGATTTTTCTGCTGGCTCCAGAGTTGAGATAGAAGTTTTCTTCCATACTCCGTCTGTCCACAAAAGCTACTGTGCCCTTTGCGTTGAGAACCATCGTCTATAGTTGTCATGAGACGTGACGATTCTTCATTCTTTCCAGTGAAGCAGGCGGTCGTAATCCACGAGTTCGGTAATGCTTGCGACCTAGTATCCATGAAGACTAGCCATCATCAAACAGGATGCTCTGCTGGATCCCGAGTTTTCAACTGAGGCTGAAGGTGAAGAGAGTCGTGGCCGTTCCAACATCCCTTAGAGAGCAGACCGCTAAGATTAAGGAAATTTTCTAATTCACTAACACCAGAGAAAATGGGGGAAAATTGTAAAAAAATGCCCTTTGTGGTCATTCACATAAGGCTCCATAATGGGACATAAGGAGAGGAGGCCACGAAGCTAGAGATTGGACAAGCTATATGCCAAAACAAAACCCAAAAAGAAAGAGAGAGTGTGAGAGAGAAGAAGGGCAAATACCTTCTCTAACATCATCAAAAGATCAGATTGGCCTATGCAAGGCCAAAACCTGCTGTCCCTTTTGGCCTTGAGGCCCCCCTTGCTACCTCTCCTCACTCTTTTATTAAGCTTTGGCTTTCAATTCCAAGTACACATTCAACTCCACACTCTCTCTCCCCCCCCCCCCCCCCCCCTCCCCCCTCCTCGACACCAAAATGATGGAGCCACCCATTAACACCGAGGCTCAAACCAGCACCTCCTACTCCATAGACACTCCATCACAATCCAGCTTGTGCTCAAAGAAAGTTGGAGCACCACAGGGTGGCTCCAGTGCCTCCAAGAAGCAAAAGGCTAAGTCTGCGAATGACCAGAGTTCGGATGGCCCCAATTACCGTGGGGTACGGCGGCGCCAATGGGGTCGGTGGGTGTCTGAGATCCGGGAGCCGAGGAAGAAGTCGAGGATCTGGCTGGGGACGTTCCAGACGGCAGAGATGGCGGCCCGGGCCCACGACGTGGCCGCACTCGCGATCAAGGGTCGGTCGGCCCACCTCAACTTCCCCGAGCTGGCCGAGCTGCTCCCCCGGCCCGCGAGCAAGTCGGCCAAGGACATCCAAGCGGCCGCGGCCTTGGCCGCCGCGATCAGCTTCCCGAGGAGCAATGGAGCTGCGGGGGAGGCCGGGCTGAGCCAGCCACACTCCCCGAACGCCACGGCGGAGTCCTTCGACACCCAGGAGTCGGTGAATTCGCCGTCAAATGGCGAGGACGACACGTTCATCGACCTGCCGGATCTTTTGGTGGACTTCGGCAACAGAATGGATGAGCTCTGCATGTCATTCACATGGCAAGAGGAAGATGGCACAAGGTTTAGCCCCGGAGATGACCCTTTTCTCTGGAATCAGCCATCATTACCAGTTCAATTGGGCCTACTTGGGATTGAGACGCTTATAATTGAGAAACACGAGCACCTCAATTCAGCTGCCCAAAGAAAATGAATGATTGTGTACATGCGAGTTTCAGTTAAATCGAGTGATGATGATGGGAACAGAGCAGCCCTTTTCCCGTCTTCTTTCGAGCTTTTGTCAATAAAGGTAGTTCATTTTGGATCTTTCTTGTTTATATTTGGTTGAATTCGTCATTCCTTGTATGATGTTTCTGGAAAATGCATCATCTTCTGCCGATCTCTGATCTTCCTCTCGCAGCTTAACGAAGCCAATTGCCCTGCTACTGTCTCTTTCTTCTGTTGGACCTTCTTTAAGCTTTCATCAGTGAAAAGGGATCAGAAGAAATTGACCCAGAAAAAAAAAATTTCCCCATGAACCTACGAATCTGCCTGTCGTCCTAATAAAGAGCACCATCTTCCGAACTGCTCTCCCACTCGCTTGGCAACAGTAACCTAATCTTTTTCTGCCTCACTTTTGAAGGCTTGCTGACATGATGATAACTCATTAGAGATGCGATAAACAGCCATAGACACGTAAAGAGGCTCATATGGATAAAGTCATAATCCTAGAAACTCCCAAGTTCAAAGGCTCTTTCACTTTTTTACGGATAGCTACAAGTACAGATTGCGTTTAACAAAACCTTAAGCTGCGAAATCCAATAACTTAAGTGATGTCACATCATGATCGGGCCGCGTTAGTCTTCGATAATAAAGTAATATACCCCGATGGCGAATATGATTGTCTCGAAGCAGTCTTAGCCCACGGTAATCGCCGTTAAACATCCGGCTGTTCCCCTTTTCTTTTGCCCTTCGACATGTAGTGGTTCGCGCCGCGTTTGATGTCACAACGATCCCGACGAGAAACTCGGAAACATGCGCGAACATCTCACTTCTAAACCTAAAGAGGTCTCTGCTCTTCCCTCACTTTCATGCTCGGTCTCGATCTGAAAACCTAGCGACTGGCTGGAACACACAAAGGAAAGAAAAAAGGAAGAAACCCCGCATCCTTAAACAAAACCATATGCGCCAAAAAAGATACGCACTCACAAGGTCATAAACAACAGCTCAAGAGTTGGCATTAAGCCAATAAATCCGCCAAACAGTTCGACCTTATCTTCAATGTATAAACTGGTGGCAGTTAAACCTAACCTCGGCACGCCGAGAGCTTCCAAATGCTCACTTCTTTACTCGTTGAAGTTCAGAAAAGTGGAACGCGCCACATTACATTCCGTTCAGTAGGTGGAAGATTCTCCCTCCATGCGCATTATCACCATCGTCGGGCGGCCAACCAAGGCCCTAAGAACACGTAGCACGACAAAACAACGCGATGACGATGAAGCATACTTCCACTTATAAACCTCGTATAGGCTCTGCCCTAACCTTCGTGGAGGCCTGTGTCGAAGTCAACCTCGACGCCCCGTGTCAATCAAGAGAGAGAGAGAGAGAGAGAGAGAGAGAGATTTCTCAACGACCCATCAGCTTTGAGTTCGTCTGGAAAACAAATGCGTACAAACTGTTCTTTTCACGTTCTTGGGATTTGGATGTGCCCGGTCAAATTCCATTTTTCGACTTCCGATTTCGCGGGGCGAAGCGACGGCAAAGCCCGCGGAAGGCGGCAATCTCTAACTTTAGGATACACCGGGGAAGGAGATACTAAGCGAGCGGGCAGATGGCTTACCATCGCTCGAAAGGGGAAGCAATTCGACATTAAAGAGAAAGCCGTGCATGAGAAAGCCCGATGTAGGACCGACCCGAAAAATTTCCACTTACGAAAATGTGAGACTATACACCAACGAAGTGCTTCTGTCTTCTTCAGTTCTTCATTATTGAGGGGGTTCCATGTCAAACGGAAAAGAGGGTCCTTCTCTCCTTTTGAAGCCGACATCGATGCATGATGGTCCATCGGGGTCCTTTCATCCGTGCCCAAACTCATTCCACGCGTCACTTAGCTGTTGATTACAGTCTGATTCCACCACCGAACGTAGGGGAAGAACTCATTGGATGGACTTTTGTGCGGAAAGAATTACAATGGAGTCTTTAGGTAATCATACTGATCAGTGGCGTCTACTCGTACAGGATTTGGAAGATGCACGAGGGAACGAAGGAGAAGAGGAAGATGCAAATAACGAAAAAAGTGAAAGATAAAATGCTTAAAGACCAGAGAGTAATTCTAATTCGTGTTCTTGGCAAACGATATTCAAATCCATCAATCGACAACTAAAATAATTCGATGTTCACGAGTTCATTCTCTTTATATTTAGGGAAACGTGGGACTTCATATGGATGCTTAAAGATTACCCAAATAATCTATACATGAATAAACATGAAGTAGCCCCGGCATACATGCTACACGCATAGGGATCGCATTTAACGTGCGCGAAGTAAAATTAGTCTCGTCAAAATATGTATCGCATTTTATTTTTGGAATAGTAAAAACATTAGATCTTAAGTTGTTATAAACATGAAATTGCTCGGCATCAATAAAATTAAGATGGCAATGTGGTGATGGTTACAAATTGAGACTGTTTAGAAAGATAAGGGTCAGCGAATCTTATCAATTATTAACCTGATCTCTCTACTTGACGTGTCTTTTATCTCCTTTCTTTGTTGCACCAAATTCCAAAAAAAAAAATGTAATACCAATTCAGTCCTAAATATATTGTGCAGATATCGATTCAATCATAAATTCTTGAATTTTGTTAATTTCATATAGTCATTTCGATTTATTTTCATTTTAAAATAATAGCATGACTTTACGATTATCGTCAGCCGTCTTATGTGACGTGATCAGCGTTTGACGTGAGAACATAAGCATTTTGCCTTTCATGCATACTTTTTCTGATTTTTTTTTTCTTCATTTTCTTTCCCTTGACATCTGGTTGGCAGCCGAGCATCCTCCTTTTTGCCCGGTTCTTTGGCGAGGGACGGCCAGCTGAGGCCGCCGCCGACCTGTCTAGACCTCGGATTTTGCTGAGGCCAACCACTCACTCTCCCTTCTTCCCCTCCCTGCCCTTGCAACTCTCGGACAAAGGGTAGACGGCGACGACCACCCTCGACGATTGTGCCGGCTATCTAAGGTCGCCGCCAATCACCATGGACCTCAAATCAACCAAAACCGGAGGTCACCGGAGTCCCTCCGGCCAAGTCTCAGACCTCTCTTGTCCCTGTCACTGATCGTCTCTCGTCCAGTTGATGCGTGAGCCGACGGGGAGAGATTGATGGTCGATTTTTGGTGTCCGAGTGAGTTGCAGACATGGCTTTGACGGCTGGAGAAGCGGAACAGTAACCACGGAGGGAAAAAAAAGGAGGAGGAAACAGCATAATTTTTTTTTAAATACGCAAAGTAAGGGCATCCTTTCTCTTAAACTCCTCCAACTTAGATGTCGGCGGGCAATTACTCAATCGTATTGAAATGTCACGTCAAGTCCGAGACCGAGCCGACATCCACATAATAGGTTCGAGACTCACTTAATAATTCTTTCACGAGTTTCAATCTCACCGTACCGATATTTGCGATAAAAGGCAAGAAAAGAAAGTTAAGACGACAAATCACTCAATAAAAAAGGGCTAGAAACAGCGAGAGTCCAATTTCGAAATCGAGTTCGTAAAAGGCGAATAACGTGCAACCCTCTCCTTAAGAACCAAGTGCATGGCCAGTGACGGACCCATTCTACAGATGGGATAAAATTGCAATTCGAGGGCCCTCTTTCGAGCTTCTTTTTTGCGCAATTCGTTTAATTAGGAGCATCGAGATTTGTCGCTAGGCAAAGTGAAAAGACAAAAAAAAGAAAGAAAAAGAAAGAAGAGGGTAACAAAATCCAATAAAATAGAAAACGATGGACCACAAATCCACGAAGAGCTAATGATGACGTGAGGCCACGTCGCCCTCGAGCTCGAGCCCCGACAGCGACGGGCGGAGCAAAGGCGGAGGAATCCAAGGAGGCTGGGCCTTCCCCTCCCTTTCGCGGCCATCTTCATCTCGCCACCGGGCGTTCGAGAGCGATTCGCAGAGCTTCTTCCTATAAATTTCACGAGCGATTAGCCATTCCCATCCGTCGCCATCGAGTTGGTTCATCCTTCTTAATCGGATCGGTTCGAACCACCGTCCCGGCCGGAGCTTAAAGAAACGGCCGCCGTCCTTTCGAGTTCGCGGGCACGACCGTCGGGCAAGCGGCCCTTACCGATCGGAATTTGGTTGTGCATTATCGTCCTACGACGTCGACACGATGCCCGTTCGTGGGGGGCAACAGGACAGGGTGAGAAAAGAGGGTCGGCAATGCCAATCTTGAAAAGGAGAAGTTTCAAATCGACAAGACGGACGTGTGTCTCGTTATGAAGGGGCGCGAGTACGCCCAAAATAGCGAACGACCACTGTGGAGGAGCAGTTGAAAACGAGGCTCATTCCTTTGTCCCGTCCAAAACGGATCCGGATCCTCTGACTTTATCAGAGGAATCGGAAGGGGAGGCCGTATGATTTTTGAATCGGACGGCGTATAGCAAGCGATCATTTTCCGTCCATAATCACATATTATGAAGGGCGATGATAGTTTGCTGAAAAAAGAAATTAACTCACGAAATAAAAGGAATCTCGACGCTTTTATAACATTCGCAGAATTTTATTTTATTTTTCGCTTGGAAACCCCATAACATGCGTAAAAATCTCAAATTTGTATCTATATGACATGTCAATATTTTGTGGAATAAATTTTTTTAAAATAATATCGATTTTATTTCAGTTAAGTCGCGTGGGTGCTTGGTGAATTTGTAATGGTGTCCGATGGCGAAATTTTGACGGATGTTGAAAGTGTATAGGTTTGAAAATTTTGGCGTCGGCAGAAAAGAAACTTAAAGTAAGTATAGTTTGACAAAATAATTTGTTACGGATCTTCGTAATTAGGTAAGTTTAAGATATCATTTTGTTTTTTTCCCCTTTCTCTTTCGGGCTTTTGCCAAATCAAAAATTGAAAACAGTAGATGATTTTAAATCACTTGCGAAAGGGGATGGAACATCTCAACCGACCGATGGTGTTGGCTGACTGATGCTGACTCCGGACGAGTCATCATCGCTAAATTCACACGTGTCGTCTCAAGGTTGCAACCACCAGGCGGTTCCTGCATCGCGAGAAGAGTGTACCTCGGAGCGCCACGTGTCGCCGCGTTGAGCCGTGGAAATTGTCAGGAAAAAAGAAAAGAGAATCGACTTATTCTTTTAATACGATTTCGATCGTCATTAAAATAAAACCGAGAAGTTTATTGAATATTAAAATATTATTTTAAATTAAAATTCTCGTTAACACATTAATTATACATGCCACGTGGTACAGCGTTGCACCGTGAGAATTGTCAAAAAGATAATAATAGGAATCGAGATCAAAGTTGAGAAATTTATTGACTATGAAAATATTATTTTTTTAATTTGCATTTACGAGTTAAGAGATTCATTAAGTACTCGACGATAATCTTTATCTTCGTAGTTTACGATTTTATCTTCTATAACCACAAGCCATCTGCGATATATTCAAATTTATGCATGGATATTTCATGGTTTTTTTAAAATAAAGTTAGTTCAAACTATCCATTAAGTTTACTTTATTGATAGCATGTATCCATGTTAATCAGACCTAGACGTTGCGCTCTAATTTGGTGTTTAGCCATCTTGGAATGCCAAATCAATTTATGGTTCTTCTCGTCCGATTGCAATCATGTAATCATCAACATAATAAAAAATCTCTGAAAATGACCCAAAAGATGAATTGTCGTTATCGACGTTCTTTTAGGATCACCTATTTTAGTAGGTAGCTTGATATTAAGTCTTGACTAATTGAAATTGTCCTGTGAATCTCTATCACCAGACAATTACTTGGCATCAGCAAATTCCACCGGGCTCTTTGGTCATTGAGGGGGAAAAGGGGAAAAAGGGAGAGAGCCCCCTTTAAAAATATCAGTACTTTTTTCACCGAATGTATCATTATCATACTATATGCATTCAGTCTAATTAAGATTATTCTATTTTCCATATAAAAATTCATATATTTTTCAAGAAAAGTGAAACTTTGGCAACGGCATCTTAAGATATTTAGCGTGCAATAACCATACACGCTCATGAACTAATGATGTCTAGCATGCAATAACCATTAATCATACATGCCCATGAACTGATGATATTTTGAAATATTAATATAGTCATAAATATTGTATATACCAAATTATATTTAACGGAGTCTAGTGAGATTGACTCTATGAGCATGAGAAGATATTCATGCTTAAGTAAAATTGATTCTTTTAGGGACGGACAAAATATGCGATGGAAAGAGTGACATGTAAATTTTAGAATAACGATACTTTAGAAAGATAATTTGACTTTGTTGCTTGAAATAGAAGCCGTAGGACGATGAAGTGATGCTACCTGAAACAATATATCAAGGGCATAGTCAATTTTGCTTAATTAGAGAACGATAATTGATCAGTAGTAACAAAATAATCGTGTTAAGCTAAAAAGAAAACAATCCACGATAAATTCAGCGTTAGTAAATGAGGACATTATAAAATACTCAATAAATGTAAAACGAGTCTACATATATAAGACGAATGATTCTACATCGTACGACACTTGTTATATTATATGATATCTTCCTCGATCACTTAAATTCCACTAAAATAGTTACAACTCTAGCTCTAAAAGCATAATCATCGTTTTTTTCTTACAAAAATCGAAGGTGAAAAAGGGTAGAGATAATGAGTTTTAGAAAATATAAAATTCCAATAAGATTTGGCATACAAAATCCACGTGAAGCATGGACAAATATACTAGTTTTTATAGTTGTTATTTGGTCACTCCTCATCAGTTGTCACACCGCATCATCGCCTTCATTAGGTTTAGGATGATTGGTCAGGCACTCCGCAATAGCGATGTCGATATGTTGGTTCGGTCTAGATTTTCAAGAGATCCGAAACCGAACTGAACCAAGCCATATCGTTTGGCATACAATAACAATAAACCGAACAACAACTCGAGCTGAATAGAACCCGGATTTATGATATGGTTCGACTCGGTTTTCTTTTTTATAATATTAAGAAGAGGTCCAATGAAAGAAAAATAGAGATTATGTAAATCACAATATTAAAAAGAGAGGCAATTTTTGACTCGCTTCATTTCGGTTAATCAAAATAAAATTATTCGAACCAGATCTCAGTTATTTTCCATTATCCGAACCGAACCGAACCGAATTTTGCAAAATTCGGTTCGGTCCGGTTCTCCAATCCGGTTCTGCCACCCCTACAGTCCGCGGCATTGGGATTCCTTTGCTAGTAGTCTCCATACGGACAAGACAAACCTTCGAATATCTCCAAGGGACACCAACATCTCTACTTATTAGCTTCTCCCCACAATAAAGGTCAGGAGTTCATGTTGGTCGGACATGCCTTTCCGTGAAATTGAAATGCCCCGGTGCATCGATGCCGATCGAGACACCGCGATGCGGATAGCAATGGCGAGGACCACTTCCCCTTTCGAATTTTTTCTCCCTTCAGGAGGACCACGTGCTTCGATGCGGATCCCCTTCTGGGCGCCATCGCGTCCTTAAAATGTTGCGCGGTGCGAAAATGGTATCTCCTATCGCTCTCAGGGTTTCGCTTTCGAAAGGCTCCGACGGGACTCGAACGCCACTGCCAGGGAGGGGCAATCACCGGATGATCAAAGACTCGGGACGGGTACTCCGGCTTTCCTTGTGACGTGCGCAGATGCGCCGGTCTCGAGAACGCCGGATGGGCTCCTCGTCAGTGGGCCTCGAATTTGCTGCGAGGTCCATGTTGTCCAGTGGGCCTAGTTGTATTCCTAAATTCATAAACTTGGGCCGGAGTTGGAGCCTGTCTCATTTTATCTTTCCCATGTGGCATTTTGTCGAACACTTGACATATGCAAGTCGCAATCGTGTTGTGTGGCGATTTCGTACGCTTCGCGCTCGCTCGCCGTTCTCGCCGTCTCTCACGGACTCCTCATCCGTCGCCACGTCCCTCTCTCTCTTTCTCCATCAATCCTCATAAAACCCGCCATTTGCTTCTCCGCTCATTTAAAAATCCGGCCCTTTCTCTCGCTCTCGATCAAGCACTACCCGAAAACCCTAAGCTATGCACCCTCGCTCCTACGCCCTCGATTCGCTCTCCGCGTCCCAGGACCTCGCCGCCGCCGTCCTCTCCGCGTCGTCGCCGCCCCAGATCCTCTCCGCCTGCGCCGCCGTCGAGTCCTTCCTCCACTCCCATTCCCCCGACCAGTCCCGCCACTTCTTCTCCCTCGCCTTCCCTTCCCTCATCTGCAAGCTCTTTGGATTCGGCGACGACCCCGCCTCCTCTCCCAGGCACGGCTGGCTCGACACCGTCCTCGGCTCCAATGACCCCGACCTCGCTTCCCGGGTTTTCGGTCTCTTTGCCCCGGATGGTGCCCTCGGGAGGTCGATTTTCGCCGTCGATCGGCTCGGGCTCGTGAAGTTTGTGTTCCCGAACGAGCGGTTGCCTGAGTGGGCCCAGTTCATGCTTGCCAACGCCAAGGACGGCCGCGTGCTGGGGGAATTGTGCTCTCTGTTTAGAGGTAGGGTCAAGGAGGACTCGGTTAAGGGCTCTTCGTGTCAAGTGCAACTTAATGTGTTCGAGTATTTCGTGTTCTGGTTCGCTTATTATCCTGTTTGTCGGGGGAACTGTGAGAGTTCCCATCGTGTTTCGATAAAGAAGAGTAGGAAGTTTAGGTTGGAGAATTGGGCAGGTACCATTCGTGGTTTTCCAGGTGTGAAGCGCAGCAACGAGCGGAACAATCAGTATAATCTATATATGTGGTTGCTATACGCATATTTATGTGCTTTTGTGCCAGTCAACGATGCAGAGGCGCATCAACCTTACCGTAGCTCTATTTTGCATTATCCAACGGAGTATGATGGATCGGTGTTGGAGCAAGCTGAGTTCTTTGTTGACACGTTGATACACTTTTGGCTGGTTGATAACGATTTCTCACCTATATCTGCAAATGTATGCAAGTCATTTGGCGTTTCATTTCCATTTCGTTCGGTTTTGGGGGAAACTCCGCCAACTCCAGGACTTGGCGAAGTGGTGAAGTTATTTGTGAGGTATTTGAATTTGAGTGCTGTTAAGGGCACTGAAGGCATTGATAATGTGGAGAATAGCGAAGGTCCAATTTGGAAAGTGTCGAGGTCCTCAGAAGCTATGAAGTTGAGGAATAATGCGAATGGGTCTCATTTGCTTTCATGTGGATCTTGGAATTGGAATTTGCGAATTCAGAGGCCTATCTATCGGTTTATATTACGGACATTTTTGTTCTGTCCAGTGGAAGCCTCCATCAGGAATGCTTCACAAGTGTTCTCTGTTTGGGTTAGCTATATGGAACCTTGGTGCATCAGCTCAAGCGATTTTACTGAGCTTGATGCAATAATTGGTGGACCGTTAAAGAATGAGAAAAAGGAGAAATCTCTCACTCAAGAGGGTAGATATTCATCTCGCTGGCGAGGTTATGCTTTGTCCAACTATCTCTACTATAGTTCGTTGGTCATGCACTTTGTTGGCTTTGCTCATAAATTTCTTCATACTGATCCGGAAGTGATTGTACAGATGGTACTGAAGGTTAGTCTCTTAGCGAAGTATTATCATTTAACCAGAATAGTTACTGTGCTTCTTGTTCAGAAACTGCATGAATTATGCTTCTTTCAGTATGGAAGCCAATGCAATTCATGTTGGATAGCATCTGTATGGAAGTACTTTCTCCATGAGGGAAGATGTTTTGTGGGTGCATGTATACAAATAGATAAGTCTATGTACATGTTTGTTATGATAGTATATATGTGCGTACATATGAATGTTACAATAGACAATGTCTTGGTGTATGTCTTGTTTTGATGGACAAAAATTAAATATTTGAATGTTGGGTAATAGGTAGTTCATTCGAGGGGAACCGAACTTTTGATGCGCCATTGTGTCTCTCCTTTTTCTAAAGAAAGCTCTCTATCCTTGTAGCTTCCCTTTCTGACACTTTACAAGTAATAAGTGTGGCAGAACTTTGTGGTGACTCTTGGTTAGTTGTTAGGCATATTGTGGTGATTTATCTACTGGCAGTTTAGCCTAAGTAAGCGAGTGATGTGGGTTTGTCATGCTAACAGCCTCTTGTACATGAGTATATGCATGATGGAGTTCAGCTATCTCAAAGGCGATGCTTTGGTTTAAATTAATTTATTTAGTAGTATTCATCCAACTCTCTCTCTCTCTCTCTCTCTCTCTCTCTCTCTCTCTTTCTCTCTCTCTCTCTCTCTCTCTCTCTCTCTCTCATGACTACATTATTTTGTCGCTGGAAATGTAACCACTATGCGTTAACAATAAGCTGAAGAAGGATGGAAAGACGAAACACATAGAAATAGGCATATTAAAGAAAGATGGTTTACCGGGTTTAGTTGTATCATGTAGAGGGAGTTCATCGTTGCAATCTAGAAGCAATGATTGACACTTCTGTCTTCCTTGCCTTCGTGCAATTTCACAGACCACTTTTCTTTTTTAATGTCTTCCAACTTCAAAGTCAAGAGAGGAGCGAGGGGATCAGGGGCACAGGCAGAGACGTGAGAGGAAGCAACAGATGAAAAAGGACACCAGAAACTTGTGTAACGCTCCTTGTATAAAAGTTGCATGTTAGATATGCTGGTGCATAATGCTCGAGTTTTGCAACCTCTTTCCAACTAATTTGGCCTGGCTTGCTCTCTATATTGTAGTTTTTCATGTGAAGCTTGTGAAGTTATTATGAGATGTAATATTACTTGATGGTAAACTGAATCTTCAGTATGCTATTTTTTTTTCCCAAGAGAAATGGTAACTGTTGAGATGAGCTTTAGGATCGGGAGTTGAATGTCTCAGACAAGGATTAGCTGGTTTTTTTCTGGATTGGGCTTTGGTGCTGAGTGCTTATTGATTTTGTGTTGGGTTCAAACTTCATCATCATGCGTTTCAATCCCATTACACCTTCACACGTTTTACAGTCTACTCATTTTTTATTTTTTATTTAATTTCACAACAGGTTCTCTCTATACTGACATCATCTAAGGAGTTGCTCGATCTGATAAAGAATGTCAATACTCTGTTTCATATGAGAGAAGCTGGTTTTGGTAAATCAACATTATCTGACTTGTATGGATTCATTCCATCAATCCGAGAACAGCTACAGGTAGATTCTCCATGTTGTACGGCTTATTTGCCTATTTTATCTTGGAGGATATGGAAAATAAGAAGCGTTGAAGGGTATTTTTGGTGCTCTTTCTGCCTCGAGATGCTGATTGAACTTATGGTAGATGGGACTTTATGATTTAAGGGAGATGAAATGGGGAAATAGTCTTCCTGACCTCTTTTTTTGAATACACAAATAAATGATTCTGCTGAAATGTCATGGGAGATTATTGAATGGGATGTAAGTTTATGCTAAAGGTTTGGTCAAACTCATGACATTTGATCAAATTGTTTAATTAAAAATCAGGCATTACAGCCTAAGCTTCTAAGCTTCACAATTAGGGTTTCTCAAGTATCACATTTTAGTTCACAGTACACTATCTAAAAGCAAAAAACTGCTGTTATTAGTTGAATAAATAGAGAAAATTAAGTGGGCAGTGGTTGGTTAAGATCGCTGAGTAGGGATTGTCTGATCCTTAATGCCTAGTAGAATGTGTAGTGGAATCAATACTTGGCCACAATGATCATGTTGAATCTTTGGGCTGTATCGTTCTGTTCCGTCAGATCGTTGTGAAATTTGTTCATCTGTTCGTTTTGAATCCATTTATGAGATTTCAAGAAGATGGGCTGTAACGCTGTTGCTAATTGTGCTTTATATTTCTTTTTTTTACCTTTAATTCTATGGTGTTGTAAATTTTATTTCAACAACTAAGAATGGTTTCCCTGTTGATGCTAGGATTGGGAGGATGGCTTATGCGAGAATGATGCTGATGGATCCTTCTTGCATGAGAACTGGAACAAAGATCCACAGCTCTTCAGTGACGGTGAAGATGGTGGACAACAGCTACTCCAGGTATACCTAGTCTCAGGTTTTCTTCTAATAGATTTTCCACTTCTTCACTGAGATATTTAAAATCGATGTTTTGCTTCTGCAGCTTTTTATACTCCGAGCTGAAGCCGAGCTGCAGACCCTTTCTGGCGATAACCTCACACAAAACCTTCAACAAATAGATTCTTTGAAAGCCCAGCTCAGCCAGTT
This sequence comes from Melaleuca quinquenervia, assembly GCA_030064385.1. Lineage (NCBI taxonomy): Eukaryota > Viridiplantae > Streptophyta > Magnoliopsida > Myrtales > Myrtaceae > Melaleuca > Melaleuca quinquenervia. The sequence continues at coordinate 14,532,073 of CM057721.1, read as the reverse complement.
GTTTGGCGGTGACTTCTTTAAGCCGGTGTCAGTGACAACCGAAGTACAAGAGCAGCGATCATCTCGAGATGGAATATTCAAGCCCAGGAGACTGGTCCATAATCCAATTACTGATATCAGGTACAAAGGTGACTGGATGAAACGTCCTGTGTCAGATGATGAGATTGCTTGGCTCGCAGATTTGCTTGTCCGGTTGTCGGGCTGGCTTAACAAAGCTCTTCGGCTAAACTATGTCGAAAGTGGTGATGCTGGTTCTACATGGTCGTATGTTGAGGTGTCGGGCGACATTGCAGATGTGTGCGGACCCATGAGTACGATGAAAGTGCTATTGTGTGCGGCCGGCTCTTGGCTTCTGATGTTGGGTGGGGAAGTGGCGGGGTTGATGAGGAAGCATGGCCTGAGGGTGAACTTGAGAATATTAGCGTCGAAGAAGATTGCGATGGTCTTCATCGTCTGCAGTTTGTTCGTTCTGTTGAAGAAAGCTGTCGGGATATAGCAAGATCTACGATAAATACCCATCATCGCGTATGGAAAAGGAGAGGAGAAGTGCGAAAGATGTACATAGATAGCAACCCAGAGTTTTGTTTTCTTCTCGTTCTTTAACATGGTTTTCGCGAGTTTGGAGATGATGCTGCATTTTGTGTTTACCCTCCTTGTAATTAAGTGAGAAATGCGCAGCGTGAGATTGCTCACCTTCCCTGCTCATCGAACGTTCTCTCTCCTTCACTGTTCATGTCGCCGGTTACTTTTAACGGGAGGAGGGGCTGCCTGCATTCAGAGAGCCCGACTTCCGCTTCGGTGCATTCCGCCTGATCTAACGGCTCATTTGATCGGATTGCAGCTAAGATTTCTTCTTCCTGCTGTCTCGGTCGTCGGATCATAACTACCCAAAGATATGGTATAGAGCTCAACGGACATTACACTGTATCGGTAGGTAACAATTGTTGGGGAGATATTATTCATTTCAGAGTCATATCACCGGCACTTAATAAAACATTCTTTATAAACCTAACCTTGGACTTGGCCGTGGTAACATTTCCCTTCCCCCGAGGTTTAACCGAATCGTTCTCAACTTGTCCGAGTGGATGCTTTCGGCTCATAGGGAAATCTCTCGTCCGGCCTGAATAATTTAATACGAGCTTATCGAGCTCGTATTAAATTATGGGGAAATCTCAATTTTCGGTCCGTCCAAGCAGCCTCTTGTCCAATTTTGACGAATCGATCGCAACGTCTTCGATATTGGAGAAATCGGGAAATGCAGAGCCTTGCCAATAATATTCTGCTTACCAACTCCATTAAAAAAAAAAAACAGATACCGATATCCTAATGGGAATTTGAAATGCGCTAGCTCGGTGGAGTTCCCGCCATTGCTAAATTAGCCAGCATCATCGCACATGGAGTGCGTCCCATCCTTATAAGAAAAATTGAAAACATCTCGTACAATTTTAAACTACTATAAACAAAAACTATAACTAGGAAAAAAAAAAGAACCAAAATTCTTTTCGGACCGTCGGACACAACAACCTGCGTTATTCTTCAAAATATCCTCAAACCTCGAATGGCACCCAAGTCAAAACGGATCGTCCATCGTCATTTGAAAAGCGCAGCTTATTCTATTAAGAAAAAACAAACTTGCTTGATTTTGATGATGGGTCACCAGGGCAAGACGAGGAAGGTCTTCGTAATAATCCCGGCAAAACCAAACTAAGGAATCGGGTCGGTTCAGTAGTGGGAACAGGAACAGAGCAACCAACGATCAATCATTTGTCACATCACCGTCGTTCAGACAAATCAAATCTTCAAAGTCTCGCTAGGGACAACGGACCAGAAAGAAATTCAGTTGGGGAACATCGTCTCTCTTGTCGTCGCGCCTCGGTTTCGATTGGCTTCCAGTCTAACTAATCTCTGAGGGTCTCTCACGAGTAATTCCAATCCCACGAGCCCGAGATGTGATCTCGTCCTTGATATGTCCGGACATTTGGAATTGGGGCCGTGAAGTTCAGTTGGCATCTCTTTCCTTTCGGGACTGATTAGGTCGGATTTGAAAAATGTACGTGAGTTTATAAATTGCACGATTGATCATTGGTTGTGAGTTAGGTTTGGTGCTTGGGGATGGATTATTAGGTCAGGAGCCCCCGTGTTTTGTATGTCTAGCGTTCTTTTTAAAAGGGTGCAAAAGCTTCGTAGGACCATTATCTTTTGATTCCTTCCTAAAATTTCACTATTGCACGCGCGGATTTGAAAAGGGCCGATACACAAAAAAAAAAACAAAAAAGAAAGAAAGAAAACCCGCGTCGGCTTCTAATCAATGGGCAACTCCCGATGCTTGAAATTGACCGACCTTAATCGTGTTTTCAGCTCGATTAACTAATGTCGCCGAGCCCAGATGCACGGATTCTCCTTAGATTTTCCTCCGCTTTATTTTCTACAAAGTCGAGGAGGCTTATGCTTATGACGCGACTTTACTAAATTTCACATGTCTAAACGGGCTTCGGAGCATTTGGAAGTGGATAACCAAACCTTTCTTTTGAAATTTTTCTTTTGGGGTGGGGCTCCCTAGGATTCTCGAAACCTAACAAAATGCACGAGCCAGTTCTACTGCAGTGGCTCTTTTGGCAAGTTACCGTTGTCCTTCTTCCCACAGCACCAAATCGAGGGTCTCTCCCTAGCTCCTTCGTCCTAATTATCGAATTCGCCCGTCGCCGCGTGGATCAGTCGGTTAGCCGCCACGGCCGCGCTGTGCTTGCCCGCTCGGCCACGCCGCGGCGCAGTGGCATTGAAATAACGATGCTTAAACCTAATACACGGGAGGAAACAGCGACCATAAAATCTTATCGAGAGTAAAAGGAGACGTGGCGAGAAGTGCCGACGGTCAACCCACAGTGGAGGGCCGAAAAGCACGCGCGGCCGGCGGTCGCACGTGTCGATGGCGGCGAATCTCCCATCTAACGTTCCCCCCCCCCCCCCCCCGGGAGAGTCGTCCTGCGCCATCGTACGGAAAGCAGGGGCGAGGAGCACGAGATGACGACGTCACTCCTCCTCTCCTTTTTTCCCCCTCTTTTTCTTCGTTTGTTGGGGAGGCTCGTCTTTCGTTAATTGGCTGCTTAATTCAACAACAAATTTGAAATAGTTCTTTTATGAGAAAGATCGCAAAAAGTCCTTAAACATGCTCACCGTGATATAAATATTCTAAATATTTTCGGGTCATCGAAAATCCGAAATTTGTGCATCGTGGCACAAACGCCCTCGACTTTTTTTACATCAGAAAAAATCCAACTTGTACACTTGCGATATGCATACCGGCTATTTTAGTTCTATTTAAAGTGCTATTTTAGGGGGGTTTTTTTATGATATTTAAAAAAAATTAGGCCTAAATTTCTTTTAAGTAACATAAAAAACTTCAGGATATGTGTGCCATAGAGAACATAGCTTGAGATTTTACATATGCTGAAGCTTTTTATTTGCCCACTTGGCCTTTCCTCTCTCTTTCTTTCTTTCTTTCTTTCTTTCTTCTTAATTATTTGGTCATTGGTGGACCAAGAGATGGCGCATTGAGCAGCGGTCATCAAGACTTCGGTCACAAAACATACACACAAAACAAAGATATAAAAATCTTTTTGACTAAATGATATTTTATTAGATGGGCGACGGTCGTTTGATTTTTCCGTATCGCCTAAGTGCAAATAACATGATACTCCGGCCACAACTAGAGGTCACCCGGACTCGCATCTCATCTCGATATTATTTCGTTGGGATATTTGTTTATCTTAAATGGACTTAGCTCATTATGATAATAAAGTGTTGCCATAAGTACCTAGGTTAGCTCGCCCTTCCATGAGTATAGACTCTCAGCCCGCGACGAGATCTGCGCATTATTCTAATGTTTAGGTGCATCATTTGCGACTTAGTATCTTGCTTTGGACCCACCACATCTTCTGCCATGCTGCGCCTCTTGGAGTAATAATGCCATAGTTTCAAACTGGGATCCGATGACAGCCGCCTCGTTACATTCGAAAGACAAACTCCTTTTCTTCTTCGAGACTCCCTACTCCCGTCCCTCGCCATGCGTCTCCCAATATCTTTGCCAGATGATTTATTGTTTTCGCGTGGCCACCGATGTGGTGAGTCGAGAGGCCAAGATGCATGATTGAAAGGGAAGCTATTTGATCTGTCGGGCGTTCCTAATTGCCTTCTGCAGCAACAACCCAGAAGAGGAGAAGAACCCTAGAAACGAGAGAGGCGATGAGGGCCTCCTTGGGACTTTGCATGGCCCTAAAAGGAAGAAGACGACCGAGCGTCCCTATCGTGGGAAAGGGAAGGGGGGGATTAGATGCTGTACTATCGGCAGACGCCAATCTGTAGATAATAGTAGATAATGAAGGCGGACACCAGCAAACACCGTGAGTCGCAACCCCGAACCATGACGCATTGATTCGAATTATGTCGCTACGTGTCTGTCTTTGCTCCTCTCCTTGCTATTTTCAGGAGGTTCGTAGCGCAGCTGCGCTGGCCTAGCAGCATGTTTGGTCATTTCTTTTGGCGTCCTGTGTTGTGGTTGTCATTATGAGAACAGGTGAGCAGCCTCTGATCATTCCTACTGAAAGGGGAAATAATGAAGAGGGTTGGTTTATATTTCCATCAGGGTTCGGATTCCGGGGGGCTGATATTTAGGAAAAGACGATATGAGGCGTCGCTCTCCTCATGAACTCATGAACTCCCCTATCCCAAAGCAATGTGAATAAAAAGAAAAAACCAAAAATAGTACTAAAATTTTCTCGATATGCTACCAACCATGAAAAAAATGTTCGAAACTCATATGGCTAATTACAATGTGAGACATAAATCCAATGTGATCAAGTTGATCGACATCAATCCTGTGAATGATATCCTCTTGAGGTCAAATCATTCAATGGATATGTTCTTAATTTTTCTCCATTTATTGATGCTATCAATGTATAAGTCAGAGTAATCAAATCCCTGTTAGAACTGTGCAAAGGTCTAGATCTTCCATTTAAGGTTAGAATAATGGGGATATATCATGTTGTTGCACAGTTTGCCAAAGAAGTTCAACAACAATTGGGGTTAAACGGGAGTATTATCATACAGGTTTATAGGAAAACATATCCTAAATGGGCCTGTTTGGTAACCATTCTGGTTCTTGGTTTCTCGTCCCTGGACGAGTTTGGGACGAGAAACCTGTTTGGTAAATACCCTTAAAATTTCTGTTCCCGGGATGAAAAAAAGGCTGGGGATGAGCCAGGGACGAGAAATCAGAACAAAAAATTTTTTGGTTCTCAGTTTCTCGGACAAGTTTGAACAGTGCAAAAGAAGAAATAAATTTTCATTTGATCTTTTTAAGTTCTTTCTTTGATATTACAAATGTATATTTTAAATGACAATCAAACTTTCATTTGATCAAGTTGATTGCATTTCTTCTCTTTTTTTTTGTACTTAATACTTTCCCTTATATATTGTGTGTATACCATAACAAATTCACGACGTGCAATGTTTTACGGTATTTCTTTCTAAATGTTCATTTACATCCCTCATTATTGAAAATAACGAAAAAAAAAAAAGCTTGGCTCCTTCTCAATTCTTGACTTTTCTCTCTCACTTTTGTCATATCCTTCCAACAACGCTCACACCACCAAAGGAATCGACTCTCAAGATAAGATCTCGCTCAAACCGCAATTCACTTTATTAGTTCCTCGTACAGCACAACTCCATCATATCAAGTATAAGAAAGAAAGAAGAAAAGATGATGATGAGAGTAATTGAGTCTAAAACTAGACCAATCTCCATTTCAAATAGGATCAGCTCCAAGAAATGAAGTTGGATATTTTTATACTTTGTTTCCTCTTGGTTGTTCACCTAACAAATCATTTACTTAATAGTTTTATTTATTTATTATGAAGGCATGAAATTAATTTATAAAAGTTATTGTCTTAGATAATAGAAAAGTGTTTCATGTATTAATTTATTGTCTTTACTGATATTTCTTAAATTAAATGAAAAAAATCCAGGGACAGAAATTTTGTGCAGTTACCAAACGCGTTTCTCTTCCCCAAAACTCATCCGAAGACCATTTCTCAAAAAAACACATTCTAAAAAAAACCTATTTCTGGGACGAGAATGGTTACCAAACGCGCCCTAAAAGGTTTCTAGATCCATGATTTTATTGCTTTTATTAATGAAGATGAACAATCGACCGTTGAATATATTGTTCAATACTAACCCGTGATTGCAAAGCAAGAACAAATGAGTTTTTAAAACTTAGGTTATTTCTGTTTGTCTTTGTCAAAGATTGTTTTTATTCGGTACACTAATTTGCCAACAAAGGGTTCATTAATGATTAGTGAATCCATTATTTTAGAAGGAGCATATGTTGACACCTAGAAACTATTAGCTTCTGGTTATAAATAGTAGAGTTTAGTAAAACAGAAGTAATCGATGCGTTAAACACTCGACAACTTGAAAACCATCAAATAACTCGTCAGTGGAGTCATTGACAACACAACATGAAAATTATCAAGAAGAGCTCTTCAAGACTTAAGAATTCGTTCAAAGAGCTCTTCAAGACTTAAGAATTCGATTGACAAAGTTATTAACAATCAGCAATCAACGTAAAAACAAATTTGCTGGGCAACTATGTTTGTTGCTGGGGAAAAGTGCCAAAAAAGTCCTAAACCTTTGCCACTAGTGCCAAATAAGTCATAAACCTTTTTTTGGTGCCAAATAAGTCCTCAACCTTTGCAAGTTGTGCCAAATAAGTCATTTCCACCGGATAAAGCACACGTGGCGCCGACGTGGCTCGCCGGAGCCGATGTGGCGCCGACGTGGCACCAACTCTTTTTTTCTTCTTCTTCTTCACCGGCGAGGTGGGGGTGAGGTCGGCCTCGCCCGGATCTGAGCGTGGGCGGCCTCGCCCGGCCCCCTGGCGAGGTTGGCTAGCGGCCGGGCGAGGCCACCCCCGCCCATCCCAGATCTGGGCAGCTGCCCCACCTAGATCTGGGCGAGAGCGGCCTCGCCCGGCCCCTGGCGAGGCCGCCCCTGCCCAGATCTGGGGGGACAGCCCCGCCCCTACCCAGATTTGGGCAGGCCGGCCAGCGGCCAGCGGGGGCCGGGCGAGGCCGCCCCTGCCCAGATCTTTTTTTGGGCAGCCCCGCCCAGATCCGAGCGAGGCCGGCCTCGCCCCGCCCTCGCCGGTGAAGAAGAAGAAGAAGAAAAAAAAAAGAGTTGGCGCCGGCGAGTTCCGACGAGCCACGTCGGCGCCACGTGTGCTTTCTCCGGTGGGAAGGACTTATTTGGCACAACTTGCAAAGGTTGATGACTTATTTGGCACCAAAAAAAGGTTTATGACTTATTTGATACTAGTGGCAAAGGTTTAGTTTTTTTTTTGGCACTTTTCCCTTTGTTGCTGCTATTTTATGATTTTTGTAACACCTTATTAATAAGTGTTGCTCAATAATAAAATATCACGTATCAATATAAAACTTAAATTCGATCGGTAATCCTTGTAGGTAACCATTGGTAGAGGAATATAAATACCCACGTGTACTCACTATAAAACTTCCTTCAATGAATCAAAGAACTTGGATTTCTCGTAAATTAATCATTTATCTTTACTTTCCTGCAATTTACAAGGCCGACCGTGATTGAGTCTAGCCTCAATACCTTTAAAGTTCTTGTTAATTACTTTCCTTTTCAAAATCAACAGATGACTCTTTGCAACCTTTGTCGATTCACTCATCAATTCATCCATATTCTTGAAAGGTATGCCGCCGACATTTTGGCGAAACAACTCGGCTCTTTTCCGATATGGCAAATGCTAATTGACTATCGTAAAGTCGAAATTTCACCTTTTTATCTCAAAACATTGCCCACGAATCAAGACACCATGACGGGTTAAAACCCTAGCAAGCATCATCTACAGGACATTACGGCGGAGTAAATTATCGCGACCACGACATGAGAAAGGGGCTCCAACAAGGCTAAACACGATATCAACGGGTCTCATGTGAACGCACAGCTAGAATGGACCGTGCCAACTCCATTCAAACTCGAATCCGAAAGTCTCTGCGCTCTAGTCTCAGATGTAGAATCCACGTAAACAAAGGGAAATTCGTGAACAGGTACGGACCACGATGACTTTGTCAATGGAGGCGGGTGTGCCATTAACCCCCAAGTAGATGAGACATTTCCAGGAAGTTCCCACCTCAGAAGGAAAGGCATCCTTCTGTCGGGAACCCTAATCGATTTTTGTCTCCTTGTTGGGTGGCGAATTACTGATTCGTGATGAGACACTGTTGATCATCCTACGGTGCTGCTCATGTGAATTTGCTTTCCTCGGATTGCTTGCCGTGATGGGCTGTCCTCCATTGACTGCCCAAGCACATGTTTTTTCAATATAGGGCTGTTTTCCCACGACAACATGATTTTCCAAATAGCACTCCTTCTAGAAAGTTCTCCTAAGCCACATAATTGCGTTCCTTTAGTATGGGCTTGAGTCAATGGCTGAGAATCATTAGTCAACACTTTGTTTTTTCCTCCCGCCCCCAGGAAGGGGTTAGAAAACGCTTGCGTTAGGTGGCGCGAAATGAGGACTATATATGATCTATGGGATTCTTACTTTAGGAAAGTCAATAGGATCGAGTCCAACATGGAGAAATGCTATGAAGTTTTATCTCAGTCACATGCTCTTTCAGAAGAGAAATAATCGCTTAACGGTTTGTTTTGTCGCGACGGCGTGTTTCTCTGCCACGAGTTCCGATCGAATCCGGCTCGCGAGTTCCCGTAGAAAGCGTGCGCGAGCAAGGTCTTGTACGTACCTAAATCTTTCGTGGATCGTTGACTGAATTTGGTTACATTCGCAACGACGGCCCTTAATCGAGACGTGGGCAGTGTATCCCGATTGACCAAACACGAGCCACTACGAGAAAAGGAGGCCACGTCTTCTTGGTCATTAATATTAAAGAATGGCCGGGTCGCTTTTGGATCCACCTTCTCTCTCGTCTGTATCCTCTTCGCCCTTTCCTCATTCGAAGACACTACCAAAAACAGGACAGATGTGAGATGCGTATGCAATCTCTCTCCTTCCTCCCTCCCTCCCTCCGCCTTCCCATGAATTTTCAATTCCAATGGCATTCTGTGCACACGGTTCTTTTACATGTAATGATGAGGTGGGGGAAAAGGGGAAATGAAAAGAAAATGTAGCGTTGTATCTTTAGCATGTGCCCTTTTTGCCTATGGCCTTGTTATTTTCCACCAAAAAAAAGCTGAGGTCCTTCCATTTTATTACATTTCTGGAGGGTCCACGCCCTCCAAGTTTTCACATGAGCAGATCAAAAGCTTCCTCGGAGATGGGGAAAACTGCCAAAACGAGCACAGAACACGAGACGACCCCCCCAAAAAGATAGATTGGTCACTCGCCTTACAATCTTCATGTCATGGCCAAAAACGATTGGGAGCACTGGACTTGATTTAGTGAAGGAAAACACAGTAGCAGCTTTTTGGAAAGGGACTTCTCCTCCTCCTTTTGTGGATTTACTTCTTCTTCTTTTTTCAATTTCTCATCTGTGTGGCGGTCAAAATAACCTGATTGTGAGGCCACGTGCATGAAACAAGAATTCAAGGAAAGCTGTGTTAGTGAGACAAGATGGAGTGTTGGGTATTTATGTGGTTTTTTTCTCTACTTCCCTTTCTTGCCCGCAAACTGGATGAACTGGTAGTTGAGTTTCTTCCTTATTCAGTTTCTTCATTTGTCTTCCCTAAGAAGGGTAGATAGAGTTGGACTACTGACCCTTCCATCCCCCAAACGACCTAACCCACAGCACCACCATGTTTTTAAACCCACATATTCTCTCACTCTCTCCCCACCACATCACCAAAGCCAAGCCTAGCCAGGCCAAGCCATCTCTCTCTCTCTCTCTCTCTCTCTCTCTCTCTCTCTCTCTCTCTCTCTCTCAGAGATCCAAAAAAAAAAAAACACAGCCCGAGACGGACAACTAACAAGTGAGCCTCACACGCAGACATTCACTCGCAGCCCTCACACTATCCTAGAAGCAGCGCAATATCCGGGCTTCTTTCCCAGCTCACAAAGGAAAGGAAAGGGAAGAAAAGAAGGGGAGAAGAAAGGGCTTTTGAATTGTAAAGCTCTTCTGTTTTTTACTGCTATAATGGCACCTAAAAATGACGGGTCAGCTAAAAAGGTGATGAGCAAAGGGGCATGGACAGCTGAAGAAGACAGCAAGCTCTCCCAGTACATCGAAATCCATGGTGCCAAGAGGTGGAAGACCATTGCAGCCAAATCAGGTAAAAAATCGTATCCCATCAAAATTCTACCCTCTCTTTCCTCTTCTTTGCATTCTTTTCACGTTCGGCTTGATAACTTGCTCGCTACATTGTGACTCTTGTATGTTTTGAAATGATGGGTTTCTGTTACTTTTTCCAGGTCTGAACAGATGCGGGAAGAGTTGTAGATTGAGATGGTTGAATTACCTCAGACCCAATATTAAGAGAGGCAACATATCAGATGAAGAAGAAGACTTGATACTTAGGCTTCACAAGCTGCTCGGCAACAGGTTGGACCATGATTTTCTTTAGCAATTTTTTAACGAGCGCTCCAGGAAAGTCGGTGCATGGACAGTGAAAACATCTCATTGATGGGTGACATTCACGAGTGTCTTGAGGACGTGCGCTCATATGACTATTTTGCTTACAATATGTGTAGTTCCAGCGAAGTAACAGAATTGTAGAAGATTATTACTGCTGTAGTTAAATTAATGCACATTGTGTCTTTGATTTTAGGTGGTCGTTGATTGCCGGGAGACTTCCAGGAAGAACTGACAACGAAATCAAGAACTACTGGAATTCTCATTTGAGCAAGAAAATAAATCAAAAAGAAAAAACGCAAGAAATTTCGACAGCGCGAGAGAGCACGCCGCAGCTCAAAGCAGGAGACACGACACCCATGGAGGAAGAGGGAGCCAAGATCGTGGGGAGCTCGGAGCCCACTTTTGACGCTAACGAATTTTTTGACTTCTCCGCCGAAGGATCGTACGGCCTCGAGTGGGTCAATAAGTTCCTCGAGCTCGACCAGGACCCATGGCTCTCCGAGAAGAGGTGAAGCCGGATAGAGAGAAGTCCAACCATTGCTCCCCTTTGAAAAAAAATCCACTAAATTTGTCTATATGTAACTATAACATGTGGATTTTTTTCTAGCCGTAACAGTATTTGCGTCGACGCTACTAACTAGGCAATAACTTTATTCGGCTTTGAGCAGCCTGGCTCTAAATCTGATTTTGGGGCAGTCGATTTCCGTGTTCAGCTGACAAGGTAGTCTATAATAATGCAGCTCTTCCATTTGATAATCCTCACAGACGAAAGCAAGCAGTTCAGAGAACTTAGTCTCTGGGCATCCGAACCTCTTTTTCACCAAACCAAAACACTCTGAATCCGTTATCAACCATGCAAGAGACTGATCAGCTTTCTTATGGAGGCTACAGCATCGAAGTTTTCTCGACTATGTCAGTGGTCCCCTAGTCGTAGGTAGGGCTCGGCAAAAGCAGCCGCCTGCCAGCTTTGTATAAAAGGCAAATAGAGGGGAAATTTCGTTGGATAGATCATAACAAGACGAGAAAAGGAATGGATCTTCAGGAGCTTTACCTCGTGGAGGGTCGCTTTTAAAGTCGTTTGAGGCGTGAATTTTGCAATTGAATTCCTGCTCGACCGAAAATGATTCTCGCGCCCGGACTGCATTATTTGCCCGTGTGGATATTCTATTTTTGACGTTGCTGAAAAGCTTAATGAGAGCGCTACGTCATGACATGGCTTAGCTCGAGCAACATTAAATTCTCTTTATTGTAGTTATCCATGTCTGTTCCTGCGTTCATTTTATCTTTTCTCCTTAAATAGCGGGTTACTCACCGCACTGGGTCAACATCAAAGCCATAATTAAGCACGTTGGTGTCCTCCAATGGCATCTGAGAAAGCATGGCCTTTAGTTCTTATATTTTTATCGGAAAAGCATGAGATTGATTTACCACGGCAACCTTCTGCTGCCTCACTTTTGGGAGGAATCCCGTCTTCAAGACAGAAAGGTCCCCTCAGGTCATTATGGAGGCGGTCACATGGTGCGTGTCCTTACGGTTCTCCAATTTGTCTAAACTAGGGAAAACGAGAGGCCCTCCTGGAGAACTTCACAAAGTGGCCTGTTATGGCTCACTGAATTGTCCGTACATGTTCTGTCCTGATCTCTGGGGTTGTATTAGGTCAAGACACGGCCTGGTCGACCAGATCTTCGAGCACCGATGCAGGTATCGTGCCGTCCTTTTCGGTTGCCCAGTAAATTATAAATATGGAGTCCGTACCATCTGCATCAATCCAGCAACGGTATGTCTTACACGGGATGCGGAAGTCTAGCTCCCCTCATTTTCCACGAGATTATTGTTGACTAGTTAACATATATGTAACATTGAGAGAGAGAGAGAGAGAGAGAGAGAGAGAGAGAGAGAGGATGTGTCAGAGGCAGGTACTTTAGATTCTTCACAGGAGAGGCAGTCTGAAATTAAACTAAATCTCTACCCTGAAATTGACAATAAGAAATGAGGTATCACCATAAAATGTTGTTTGTCACGGTACAAATTGATGGATTTATTTCTCAAACTAAAGAACTATGCTGTACAGTGTATTTCTGTCCAACTCAATAGGAAATGGAGTTTAAAGCCAGAGAGAATTTCTGTACTTTAAAAGAGTTCCACCAACTGGGTGCTCGTCTAGCTGCAGAGGTCAAGATAAAGCTTCAGAAGCCAGCAGAGATGCATGAAAACACAAGATGCACAAAATATCCTTGACAACAAGAGATCGGCTTTTACTATTAAAAGTACATGATGGAAAAGGGATAGCACCAAATGCATTCACCAAGGCGACAGAAGAATGAAGTTAAGCGAGAATGAGCATAGAAAAGGATTTTTTTAGCATGATCCCAGGCCAGGACTGCCTATTGGCCGAGACTTACTTTAATTCAAAAGCAGTGGATTCTTTAGTGTGTGTAAAAATCAAGCCTGGGGCAAAGACAATTGTGGATCCACAGTAGGATCTCGTGACACGTATTCTCAGCCACTCAAATTCATGTCTGCACTTGTCTTCCAACCCCCAGAAAGTTAGTTAGTGATTAGGATGAGCAAACGTACCAGCGACATAAAGTCATGTACAAATCATATGCTTCCCCTGCAGTGTCCCAGTGCTGTCATCAATTCTGAAGTACCACCAAATCTGTCCTAGTCTCAAATACAAGGGCTGTTGCTTTCGAAGAGTTTCGAATTAATCTCTTCTACTAATTTTGCATAAATTTATCCATCTGATCACAAGCACGCTCTTTGACTTCAGACCACAGCGGAAAGCGAGAAAGTCAGTATGCTGACGGGAGAGAGATCTGATTCAACCTGCTAAACCAAATAGAATGCAGAATCATGTGGAACAAATCATATCTGAGTGGTCTTGGATTCCACAGAAAATGCTTTTGCACCATCTTCACATTGGTTTGCATCCACATATACTTTCTCATAGGAATTGCCAATAGTATCTCCTTTAGTTTTGGAATATCCTTCTCTGCTACAATGACAGAGAAAGCACTCCAATCTAGGACTTCATTTAAAGGAGGAACAAAGTTGTCAGCGATTATAACCGGAACACATTCGTAGTATATTGCCTCCACAATCCTGGGGCTGTTAACTTCATAACCCATGGGGCATATACAGTATTTGCTAGACTTCATGTGTTCTACATAAGACATCTTTCGGGAGACTCTATTGGGCAGAGGCCCATAAATTCTCATGTCTTCGTCTCTATCTTGCCAGAACTTGAGAAGAGTGGGACGTACCCGACCATGCATGTTTCCAGCAAAGAATGCAAGAATGGGGCGCTGAGACACTCTCTTTCCACCGACATTTCTAAGAGGCCTCCTTGGAGTCCTTATTGTTGTCTCTGCAAGGGAAACATCCCTTCCAGTAGTAAAAATTCCTTCTGATAGATCGGCATTACATAGAGCTTTTATAGCGTTTTTCCTTAATTCCTCATGCTCGTTCACTGTGTATGGGCCCTGTAAGACCAGAATAGATTAGAGGAAAATTTGATGAAAAGAAAATTATCATTTTAGCAATTCAAGTATATTAATATTCAAACTGCGGAACAAACGCATTAAAGGGAAAGCACACCATCCAGAATTCCGCTCTTACATATGACCAGCCCTTACCTCTGTAAGTATCTAACAGGTGACTTCCAAACTGCAAAGCTTAAGTACTGAAATCGAGTTTTTCTCCACATTACCAACCCACCAAAATTTTCTGTTAAACTGATTAAATGATGCCGCAGGTTATAATCATAAGTGCTCATTAACCTCTGAGAATGGTAAAACCTTTCTAATGACTTGCCTATTTTAAACTTTAGAGAAGAGAATGGTATCTGGCAACATAAAGAGAAATAAAAAATCTGCAAGCACTGAAAAAGAACTGATGCTGTTTGAAGAATCTCTCCCAGCTGAAATTATGAGGGTGACATTTTGAAGATCAAAATAAGTCTGCATCACATCAGGATCAAAATGGCAAACGATACTTTTTTCCAATGAACTTTGACTCCCGTACCCAGTCATGACAAGCAACGAGGAAATGATCCGACCCATGCGTCCTATTCCAGAAAGGATATTTTGCAGCTATCCAATTCACATGATCTCTCAAGAAAATAGATAGCGGTCTCATATTATGAGAGTCGGGCACATAAAGTGCCATCTGCAACTGGCGTGCACTGTAAGGCAAATAGAATAAGTGAGCCTTTTCAGGGTCTTTTGTGACAAATTGGCGGTTTCCCTCCATGTGCTTCATGAACCAACCTTCCGAAGCATATATTCCCCTGAGGTGGGGTTGGTGGAAAATTGGACGTCGTCCATCTGGATAAATATAAACTTTGAGTGTTTGTTCCATCAATTCGTAGCTCCTGAAATTGAATTTAAAATACAACTCCATCTTCAATAAAATAGACAAGGAAAAATAGAAGCATTGACAGACTCACATTGTCAAAACTAAATGAGTCGAGTGCCCGTTAAAATTCAATTATGCTTGGCCTTCAATTTGCGGCGAGTTTACCACAGATAAAACTTTTTATTTGATAATAGCATGCCGCTATAAAAATAAGATAAAACAGAGGACACTACTTCTAGGGTTTCCATAACATATACCTTACTGGACACTATGGACCCATCAAGTCATTCTCTCACTCCTAACACATCCAACTCTCATGGTAGCCATCAGTACATGCACAAATTCCTTCTTTTTATGTAGGTTAGCATGATCCTTCACAGCAATTTTATTTGAATTTTGAGCCAACTCCCATATTCAAGATCATTTAGAATTAGAAGAATACTAAGTTTGTGCATATGAACATTTTCCCTGTTTAGGCTTTTTGCTGGCCACCCCTTCCCAATTCTAGTACTTGGCACTGAAATGTTAGACGCAGTGTATGATGACTCCCTTTCTTTGCTTTATTTCTCACCGTCTCTACAATCCAAATTGAAGTTCAACAATATTATGGATATTATAGAATTAGTTGAAAGGAGGGTTTTTTCAAGTTATAGGAAGGAGAACAGTGAGAATGTAGAATATGTATTCAAATATTTTTATCTGCTCCCGCTATTTTTATTTTTTGTTCCCTTCTAATAAGATTCTTCTAATGTTATATGATCTATCTAATTTCAAATTCTTCATCTTTAATCCTTTTATTTTTATTTTTTTACTGTGCATTTTTTTATCGTACTTATGTAAAATTAGACACATAAATAAGTTCTAACATATATTACGATTCAACATGCATCCAATCAAACTGATTTTGCATCTATCATTTATCTATAATCACTTAGAATTGGTTTCTTGTAATGTTTGTCAAATATCTTCTTCTTCTTTCTTTCTTTCTTTTTTTTTTACTTTCTATCTATAGCGAATAGGGAAGTTAAATAAATACGAGGACCAAAAATAGTGCTTACTTCTGTAGGCGAGCTGAACAAGAACATCCCAATCATGTTAACATTTATTTTAAACAAAAGAATGAAGTTTTGCTAAGTATATGGTTACCATTGTAGTATTAACATATTAGGTCTATCGACATTATATTCTTTTTCTTCTGTATTCTGATTTATCACTTGTGCCATCCTCTTGGTACCTCACAAGCATAGTTATTGCCACACGGAAAATGATTTTTTCAATGAATAAATGAAAATTTTCAATGAGTGTTTCGCTTTATTTATAATGCATGTATTTTCCAATGAAAGACCATTAAGAAATGACTCCGCCATGTATCTCAAGTTAAATTACAAAGTATATGCCACTATCATCAATATATTTGTATAATATCTTAAAAATAGCAACCGATAAACTTTGCCAATAGAGAATGATCGTGTGCTGGTGAAGCGCACGTATGTTGCTAGTGCTTGTAATACACTTCACCATGTAGAAAGTCATGTCAACCTACAAATCATAATTGAGATCTAGATAAGAAAGGCTTGATAACCATCACCAGCACATCTTTGAACATATCATCCCAAATCCTTACTATCAATGTTCTTTTTCGGGCAGAATTTAATCAATTATGAAGCACACGGTGCGCAACTGTTGAAACTAATGGCAATAACTGTCCAAAGAATCTTTTTAATGCTCATCACCACCCTCATTTTTTATGTCATGTGCCTCGAGAGTGATTAGATTCTGGCCAGAAAAACACTAACAAGGATTTGGGATAAACTAATGCATTCTGAACCTGTAAAGACGAAGTGTAAGAATAAACCTCAAGGGTCTAATTCATATACATTGCAAAATTCAGAGGCAAATATCGTTTCACCCCATTAGTGGATGCCTAGAAGATCTACTCTGTAGATAGAAAGATTTCGTGTATGTACTTCCATCTTGGGTGCATAAATTTTCCTCGCTCAACTTTCACCCACTAAGTCAACACACTGTATATAATTGGATATTTCCCTATTCCATTTCTTATCACTTGCACAAAGTGAAACATTTGGGGAAACTTGATTTTTTTTTAAGAATTATGCAAAGACTTAGATAGAATGTACCTTTTGAAGACAGAGATATTTCTAAATAATGGAGCATACAAATTTGGATCATCGGTAACTGGTGGAGCGAGCTCAATCTCCTTTTTTGCATATGCCAGTGCCTCATGAGGTGGCAAAGACCATAAGTCTCTCTACAAAAGATACATCAAACCAGTATTAGACAATCTTATAGCTTCTCTGTTATTACTCGCAAAGAATAGGGTTCCATCCATAAGTAATTTTACCTGCAAATATGAGGACGCATGTCTTTTTGGGGGCGGAGGAGGGGGAGGAGGGGGAGGGGGAGGAGGGGAAGAAAGAAAAGGGAGGGGTGAGGCTAAAATTTTTTCTTCTTCCAATATATTGATCTTCTCTGTTATATTAGGCTGCAGCTTTTTTTCATGAGTTACTGCAGGTATCTCCTCCTCAACAGACACCAAATGAGTCAAGTTAGTTGAAGCATTTACAGAAGCGACAGGGGCAGCTGGAACAAGGTGAGATTGTTCAACCCTTGCACCGTTGACAGTCTCGCTAAAATGGGTGGTTCCATTGAAAATAGCATATGGAGAAATTGTTAAGGGAGGAGAGAAGAACCATGTGTCCAGTGTATAAGGAAAGATGATGTTTGGAAGCAGAACACCAGCTAAAGTCATGAAGACTCCAAAGAAGAATATCTTTCTCCAGTCAATTCTTTTACCAATACAAAGCCTAAAGAGCTCGGCCATCAGTGCAAGAGCAATCCGTGGTAAAAATTTTCTCATCTCACGATGCAAGAAAGGTAAATTTTGCCACTCGATAGAAGAATGAGCAGCAGATCCCTTTCTCTCAAGTATGTGCACATCATCCTTATAATCCTCCGGAAGGAAACACAGTCAAGTTTTGTAACTTCCACACTATCCACACCTAGACAAGCAAACAAAATGGCGTAAATGCCCTGAATTAGCATATGACTTGGATTCTCAGTAAGAGCTGTCAACCACCAATATAACAGCCATCTTTAGTTGGTAAATAGACGAAACACAGTGTCATATGGTTGAAGAAACTAGAAAATCTTCTAAGATATGGTACATCCGTTCCTCTTCCTATGTTTACACATGATTACACATTCGATGAACCGCAAACAGCTTCGTTGGCAGAGACAACAATATACCACCAGAGTCAAACCAGAACAGTCAAGTTCAAAAAGCAGGGAACTTCAAATCGATGAAGTTGAGAGAGGGCAAAACCGACTCCTAGTCGCTCCGCAAACGCTAAATTTCCTCCCCGAAACAGATATGGCCGAGCAACATCCAGCTTAAAAAAGAAAGTGGGAATCGAAATCACAAATCGAGCGAACGTTTTGGAATCAATTCGACAAGCTCGAAGAGCAAAGCAAAAGCTGCTTGGCTAGTTAGGCAGGCGATGTCAAGCCAGAATCGATTAAGCTCTTATACCCACTCATTAAGAAACTTTCCGTCATCCTAAACCAATTTTCACAGCAATAGGCCGCTGGCGGCTCAATTTAGGACTCCATCTCCCCTACTAGTTCTCCTTCGACTGACTCGTTCATCCATGCGAAAAATAAAACAGCAGGGAAATCGACGCGCAAGCAACATCACCGCCAAGACGAAGGCGAGAAGAACCTTGATCGGCGACACCGCGATACCTCAAGAATCGGGACCACGCAACCGGAATCCGCAGGAGCTTGATCGGCGATGATTCGGATTGAGCCCCAGACGGAATTCGCCGACGCCCAAGACGAAGGGGAGAGGGAGAGAGAGAGAATCCCGCGGAAGAAAGTTGAATGGAGGGAAGGAAGCTAGCCGCACGGTAGGTAACGGCATTTGTACGTGCATATGCGAGTCGACTCGTCGACGAGTCGACTCGCATGAGCTCGTCGCTTTCTTTGGACAAACAAAAGAATCGACGAAATAAAAAAATTAGCCACAAAAAAAATAAATAAGCACTATATATATCGCTAATCCACATGACTTTAATCATTGGTTGTGTTTTATAGTAATATGTAAATCTCACCGTCATGCACGACTCTGTCCATAAATTATATGTCTTATATTTCTATTATTAGATGAAATTGACACATAGAAGTCATTACAATTTTTATTTATCTGCTCACATATTTATTGGTGTGAGAATAATTAATGGAACGGCTCCGAGCCTCTGGCTTTAGTTCTACGTAACTTGATCGTAGCGAAAGATCGATGATTTTCATCGACCCTTCTTTTCTCGACTTGGATTTGTTGGATTTCGAATTACAAAGCCTAGAAAAGTTCAGAGCTAGAGTCCATTTTCCTTCAAATGAAATAGGAAATAGAGGGGAATGGGCAAAAGAGATGTTTCGACTTCAATTCGGTCTAGACACCCTGATTTTGAATCTTCAATGTGGTCATGTTAGTTTTACATATATTGTTGATTTATCGATTATCTAATTGCCGATTGTGTGACGTAACATGATATACATATACACATCGGATGCTCGAGGGAAGCAAATCAAGAGTTGACATGATATTTACTTATGTCACATGGTTACATGGAAAAGAGAAAAGTAAATCAAGATTTCTTTTTAAATGTTTTTAATGTAGAAAAAAATTAAATTTCAAATTTAAGCACGCGAGAGGTAAGGTAGAATTGTTAATTTACGCTTTTTGTCCATTGCTAAAATATCTATAATGGAGTTCGGACTTGCTTGCCAATGGAAAAGCCATTTGCCCATTTACCAGAAAACGGAAAAAAAGAAAACAATATTTTCTTGTCGGATGATTTTGAATTTTCGCAGTTTTATATTACGAGCCAAGTGGGACCCCCGGAAGGCGAGCGCTGCCGGCGTTGACCGTTGACCACGGTGGATGCTGCGCTGTCGAGCACGTGGAAATATGCCATTTGGGAGATAAATAGAGGCCGAAAAATTCAAACTCGTGAACGCTTATTCTAAATATCAAGTTAGGTTTTGGTAGGGCTACTATCCATTGTTAAAAAAACTTAAGTTATTATACTAGTTTCTCTCTATAATTGCTCGTGTTGTCATGAGTTGAGTTTTGGAAGTAAGGCTGACTTTTGAAAGAGTTTCACGAGGACATGAGAATATTAAAAATATGATAAATTTGCGCAATTTTTCACTATATTCTAATTTATTACACACAAACTTAACAAAGCTAGCATAAATAATGAAAATGTAGTTACAATGCGGTGGTATGATTTTTATTACTTTATAACTACAAGAGTACAATTGTTTGTATTTTTAAGTATTTGCTTAATGTTATATGTTATGATCTAACAAATACTACATTGAAACTGTTATATGATACTCTGATCACAAGATAATAACCATTTCTTTTTTATAGAATAATTCTTTGATAAGACAATAAAAACTTTCAATAACATACTCAATAGTAAGAATTATGGGAAATGCTTGAATTTCTCATAAACTGAATTTAGAACTTCAAACCTCTCATAATTTCCACTATATTGAATGGAGCGTTTTTTGCTACTTGCCATGGGGCAATGTATTTTGATTCGGTTTTTGCTTTGTGATCCGAAGGTGATTAAACCCTTACAGTACCCTTTTTAAGCCCTTCATCCAAAACATAAGCGAGACATGATCTATTGTCAAAACAAGTCGGATTAGCCCGCTTGGGCATTCTTGACACTTTTAAACTTTATAGGTAATTATTAAGGAATCATTTATAATTATTCTTCACATAAATAAAAATACTCAATGCCTCAAATTTATAGGATGAATGTGGACGTGGGGTCTATAGAACATTCATAAAAATTTCGATCTATGGATAAAATTCAACAACTATTTTTTAGAGCATTAGCCTTATCTCACCAGCGTATGGGCCGGGTCGTCTCGGCCCATCATGAATGCCCAGCTCTGCATTTCAATCAGCCCAAAATCCTGAAGCCTGACCACGTATAGATAGCAAGGTGAAACCAATAATGCGGCGACACGTCAGAATCCAGCCTACGT
The DNA here is from genome assembly GCA_030064385.1 of Melaleuca quinquenervia. Classification (NCBI taxonomy): domain Eukaryota; kingdom Viridiplantae; phylum Streptophyta; class Magnoliopsida; order Myrtales; family Myrtaceae; genus Melaleuca; species Melaleuca quinquenervia. The sequence continues at coordinate 14,511,017 of CM057721.1, read as the reverse complement.
GTACACTTCGAATGACGAGCACGCACTAAAGAAAAGCAAATAATCACCGGAATGACGAAGACCCAATGAAGCCCAATAGCTGTTCTTACCGCTAGTTTAAAATCCTCGAACCCGATCTCCCCAGCGAGGCAAAGTAATCAAGTCGATTGCGAGAGAAGTGTTCCGGCGATGATTTGGAGTTCGATCAGAGAACGGGATCGTCGCGGCTTCGCCTGAGGACCTCCGGTGCGATTTAGGGCTTTGCCGTCGGACGGTTTGTGACGTCGTTCTCGGATTGTTGCCGCATTTGCCATGGCCGCGCCGTTTTTCTCTACGCCTTTTCAGCCCTATGTTTATCAGGTAGGTTGTGAATTGTTTGCCTATAAGTTGTGGTGAAGGAAAGATGTTTTGCTTTGGTTAGAGTTCGATTCATTTTCTGTTCGCCTTTTTAGCTCGCGCCCTGTATCGGGTGATCTTTTCTTCTTTGGCCGAGATTTGGTGAATTGAAAATTGCGAAGCTGACTGTTTCGGATGAAATGCAGCGAGTTTTGATGATCGTTTAGCTACTAGTATCTTGCGACAGGAGAAGAGGTTCTGCACTTCTTCTTCTTCTTTTCTTCAATGAATCAGTGTCTGGACAAGTGGATGTTTGGTTCGGTTCCTTGATCTGGAATAGAGTTTCAGAGCCGTCAGTATGCGAAACAGTAGATTGAGATGAAAATGTGCCGGCCATTTAACATTCATATCATTGTTGGCAATGGACAATTTAAATAGTGGGAGGCAACATGGGTACATATTGAGTCTGCCTCGAAGGAGCTGTTTGTGTGAGTTGAGGTGTATCTTGCTGTTTGTCGTATAGTGATATCAGTTTACTTTTCCTCAAAAGGAATGGGAGCAGGAGTCCTTGGTGAAGAACATTGGCAATCCTTTTAAATGCTGATATAATGCTTGGCGACGGGGTTGTTAGAGTGTGAGTTCTAGTACTGTCGCATAGAGGAGCTTGTCTCAGTCTACCAAATGGATGTTCAATGATGTAATGTAGACTTTTCTTTGCCATTGGTTGGACTTGGATATGTAATTTAATCTAAGAGAGAGAGGCTGTCTTTGTTTGTTGCATTCTGAACTGTGAAGTATTTCCTGTCATCTTCCCTGTTTACTGGTTCTTCTTTCCCTCTTTGTTTCATGTGGGTTGATTTGCTGCAGAGTCCTCAAGATGCTGTCATACCCTTCCAGATTTTAGGTGGTGAAGCACAAGTGGTCCAGGTATACATTTATGCATGCCGGACTCTTTCTGTTACATTTTCATCTCTTTGCTTATTTGAACAAAGCTGTTTTTTTTGCTACCAGATAATGTTGAAGTCCCAAGAAAAAGTTGTTGCAAGACCTGGTAAGTTGCCTACAAATTTTTTTTTTCTGTTTGCTTTATGTTATATTTAAACTATTGAAGAATGAAGAGACATTTTGATGAGCTGCTTAGTACATGACTCTGCAATCTGCTTACTGTTCAACATCTTGGCTAAGGAATGTTTACCCTGCAGTAGGTTAGTTTATTGCTCTTCAAGAAAGAGCATCCTGTGTCCAGCATCGAGAGATATGTCACCAACTTAGGATTGCTTTATTTTTTTTTTTTGTGTCATGACTCATGAATATTTTCCCTTATATGTTTGGGCCTTGCTGGTGATGGAGTTGGGGGAAATAGTTCTTGCTATTTGCAAGCCTTTTTTTGGTATTGTATCTGCTGGTCTTTAATTTTTTGGTAATTGAAAATGAACTGCATAATCCTGGTTTTTATTGTTCAGTGAATGTAATTGGCTCATTTGGTGTAGTGTAGGATTGGTTACCAATGACGAGTGCTTCTCCTTGTTTCTTTTATGTGTGATTGCAACTTGAGGTACTGCTTTTATATTTCTTGGACCAATGCTGCATGCATAAACTGAAAATAGTGGTACGTTTCCATCTTTTTGTGGCCACACAAGTGAAGCTCCTAATTGGCTCCCATTCATTGCTGATACTGGATATGTCGTTGGTTGGATCATAACCTTGGCATGAATCACTTGAAAACTTCCGTTTGGAAATTTTCATTTGCTAAATTTCTAGGCGCTGAGCTGTCTGAACAGCCTTTTTTTCCTTTGCCACATACGGGGAATTAATATATGGAAATTTGGCAGGTTCCATGTGCTTCATGTCTGGGTCTATTGAAATGGACAATGTTTATCTACCTGAGAATGAAGCGGGAATGTGGCAATGGCTTTTTGGCAAGAACGTGACAAGCATAATTCTTCGAAACCCTGGTCCTAATGATGGATTTGTTGGAATAGCGGCACCTTCTCTTGCAAGAATTCTGCCGGTTTGTCTTTCTAGACAAGTTAAATTATTGTAGTCTTGATAGTTTTTATGTACTAGGTTATTGCATATCTTCTTAATCAAACATATTTAGGCATATTGTGGATAATATCTCTAATTACAGTCCTTGCTTTGTGCCTTGCTTAGATTGATCTGGCTATGTTTGATGGAGAAATTTTATGCCAGGTAGAGCCAACTCCTTTCGTGGTTATCTCTTGTAATCTGTTACTCTAATTTCATTAATTGCAACCAGTTTGGATACTTCTAAGTTGTGTATTTTAGCATATTGATTTGGAATGCATTTGATTGTCAAAATGTTTATCTTATCATAACTGGGTCCTGGTGTATTAGTTGATTTTGCTGAGCTTTATTTGTAGCCAGATGCATTTCTCTGCTCTATCAATGATGTGAAGGTCAGTAATACAATCGATCAGAGAGCACGCCATGTGGTCACTGGTGCAGAGGTGAGATATAGTGCCTCATCACACCTTGTTTTGGCTACTATAGCCGACTGTTAAGATGAGGGAATTTTCTTTTGCCTGATCTTTACCTCTGTGACATAATTATTGCCAAGTTATCCAATTTTTCTTGTTTGGTTGATAAGTATATTATGCTATTCTAGGGCTTTTTGAGACAGAAACTCTCGGGCCGAGGACTTGCATTTTTGGCTGCAGGTGGATCTGGTATGCTCTTCCTTGATCAAGTTCAATTCCTGTAGTGCATCCATTTTTTGGGATAAGCGTCGTTGCTGTCAATAATCCAAATATAGAGAATCTGTTTATGCAATTTAAGCACAGATACTTCTTTTGTACTTAGTATACTGGAAGGTTTCTTCAAGATCCATTTGGTTTTACAATCATTTTTAGCACAGTCGTATTTGAATTTCTTGTAATTTTGAAGTACTTTATGCAAATTTACATTCTTCTTGAATTAGTTGAAAGAGCCTGATGGTTTGCTTTATCTCTTTGGTGCAGTTGTGCAGAAGAATCTTGAGGTTGGAGAAGTCTTTGCTGTCGATGTATCCTGCATTGCTGCTGTAACAGGCACGGTCAATATTCAAATTAAGTACAATGGTCCCATCAGAAGAGTGGTCTTTGGGGTAAGTCTTATTTCTCTAGCATCATTCCAAATTTGGAAGTTCAGGTTATGTAGATGCTTCTGCCAGATGACTGCTTTTGGCCGTAGAAGCTAGCTTTTCTTTGGTTAATTTATTTGCAAGGCATGTCCGCCTTTTCAAATAGCTTCTTTCCTCTATCTATTTCACTGGAAGACTATGATGCCAACATGTTGTCTGCCAATTGCAGGGTGACAATCTAGTAACAGCTGTTCTGACAGGGCCAGGGATCGTGTTCATCCAGAGTTTGCCCTTTCATAGACTTTCTCAGCGAATCGCTCGGTATTGTCACTGAGCTCTTAGATTTACCAGCAACAATTTTTCCGAAACTGTTCTTTTCCTTGCTCTAGTGGTCTGTACTCTGTGGTTAAACTAAGTAGCTGTCATTTCTTTGCAGGGCTGTAACCTCTCCGAACATGAGGGAGAACCCCAAGTTTTTCATTCAGATAGCCATCTTCTTCTTTCTTGCGTATGTTGTGATTGTATCTTCATTGATCTTAACAGATGTATAACTCTCTTTTTACTTTTTTTTTTAGCTTGATTTTTACCGGACCCTCTTAGTTCTTTCAGCTGATTGTCATGCAAGTTCATCCTTTATGGTATAGGCAGATATATGCAAAGAAAGAATTTCAGTCGGTGTTTGAACTTTTGATGTGCTCTCACCCTCTACTGAGGGAGCTTTTTTTTCTCTTCCTGGATTCGTGTGTGCCAAGAGCTCCCACTGCCGTTGGAGATGAAACTTTATGCTGATCTTCATTATCTTTGAGTACCTAAAAACATGAAGTTCAGAACTTCTATTTATGCTATTATTTGATTGCATAACCGTGCTTTTGGATTCCTCGAACTCCTTAATAGGACCATAGCAGTTCGTCCGCACATTAGGAGTGTACCTATTGCATGGAGCGATGCAATTCCACTACGTGAGAAGCAAAGTGCCAATTGATTGCTTCAATGGACGTTCTTCCAACTCCAGTCTGGTTTCATTGTCCATGAATAATTGAAGATGCAAACACACTGTCTGGACGCACGGGGTTACTTCGAGTAGTGTCGTGTATCACTCTTATTCCGATAATCATCGATTCACCGTGTCACTTCGAGTCGTGTCGTATCAATCTTTTGTTGCCTCTTGCTTGGTCGACCCAGTGGTTACTGTAATGGCCACATGAGACCTTACTTTGCGACTAAACTGTGATGATACATCGGGTTTTTAATAATGTCGCCTTTGCTTTTAAGGACTTGTTTGGTAATATTTAAAAGCAGATATGTTTCTGTTATTTTGTTATTTCGAGGAACAACAAAAGAACATAAATGTGTTTGTTTGCACTTTTGTTTCCGGTTTTTGGGAATACATATGGACCAACAAGAAGAAACAAAAAAATGACTTGTTTCTTGTTCTTGAATAATTTGTTAAAAAATATTTTTTTCTCTCTTTCCTTTGTGGCCTCCGATCGGTCCCTCACCACCCACTGTTGCCAGTGGCCAGTAGCAGGCGGGCGGCAAGCGATTGAGGATTGATCACCCATGAACAAGAAGAAAAAACGATAAAAGATAAAAATTTATTAATAGTATCAAACGCATTTATATTCTTTTTCTATTTTAAGAACGTTTTTATCAAACACTTTATTTTATTCGAAAGTTGTTCCGTGGAGTAGAAACATAAAAAATATTTTTATTCTAAAAATGTTCATTGAAACAGAAACGTTACCAAATGCGTTGTAATTGGCCCTCTATTTAACATCAATAGTTTATCCTTCATGTCGAACTTTTGTTTACTGCAAGCATACCCAAACTTGTTGGAAGCATGTAAGAAATTGACACTTTAAAGTTGCGTCAACAGTGTTTTGAAAGCCATCCTTCGCGATAAAATCCTAAACAGTGTTTCTACCTGGCCTTAAAAGTAGATGGATGAATCTCATAAATGAGTCGGTGAAGTTTGAATTTGTGAAGATGAAAGCGTAACATAATATGTTTAAGCTATGGATGTTAGGAATAAATATTGGGGTATGCGATCTGTCTAACTCTCACCTGTGTTATGGTTGACATGAATAGTCAATTACCTATTAAAAGTAAAACTATGCTTATCCACGATAAAGGTGTAGGTGAAATGAAGCACATCGGCCTTATAGCTCGATTTAATCTGAATATTAGCATGTGTTTCCTATTGAAGGAAATCTTTTGATTAAGAATATAAGGGCGCGCATGATTAAGTTTCTCTTTCAGAAACAAATTTCTGTCTAGAACTAGATTTTTCCATTTCTGATTAAGAATAAGTTTTTGAAAAAAAAAACACATCACAAAATTTCTATTACGGAAATAGAAATTTGTTTGATATATTAAAAAAAATTCTATTTTTGATAGTGCAAGATGTTCATTTTAATAAAAATCAAATACTTTATTATTTAGAGCAAAAAATTGACAAATTTGATCACATCTTATATTGTAATTAAATTTTAAATTCACTTTAGTTGCGTTAAATATCCGTAATCTTCTAACTAAAAAAAGAAATTCATAGATGATATGACGAATAATAGAAAAGTACAGACTTTGTTACTTTTGGCTACTGACGTTGAGGGATTGTGCCTCAACCATACACAAGAGGTTGCAATCGTGGGGGATTATGCATTCAAGCTTCACAGTTCAAAAAACTGAATTCAAAAGGTTTCCTTTTTATTGGAAAAAAAATCAGAAGCTATGTGCAAATCGACCAAGAGGGAGTGTGTGGCTGTGAGACGTCAAACATGCGGTGTCATGGACAATGAACTCACGTTATGAGATGAATATACATTCTGACTTCATGTGAGCAATTATTCGAGCAAATTGTAAGCATTTCATCTAAGATGCCTATGTGTAGATCTAAAACAAAACATCGATTCCCAGCCATCACAAACAACAAAAATCTAGTTCATACCATCTCGACAGCATCAATACATGTTCAACAGCTTAAGCAATAATTGATTTTTTCCACAAACATCAAGTATCGTTCATGGCCTTTATTTTATTAGATAGCAGCAGTCGGAGTAAAACTCAGTTTGACCAAGTAGAGGATCGTTACATGCTGGTCAGAGGATGAGGCAAGGTAGGTAGAGGACGAGACGAGGTGAGGAGAGCAGAGTCGGGCGCGGAGGTCAGCGGATGAGGCGAGGCGGAGGACGAGGGCAATCAAATGAAGAAGGGAAGGGGGCTAGGGCACATAAGTTCTCTTTTGTGCGAAGAAGGGAAGGGGATGAGGGCAATTTGTTTGAAGGGGCTATTATTACTGAGAACTCATTTTGGTTTTGGGTCACAAAACCATAAAATAACTTTTTTTTTCTCATTCTTGCCCTAAAACTAGTTTTAATATGGAAATCTATTTTAGAGACAGAAAAAATAAAATTATCTATCAAACAGGCTTCTTGTCCAGAATGAGTTTTTTTAGTCAATAACTCATTCTAGACTAGAAATAGGTGCGAATTATGCGTGCCCTAAGAATAGTGTTGAGTCATACAATTTTACTTAATTCTTTAATTCTCGAAATCGCGATTCAATATTGTGACTGTAATGGTAATAAGTAATATTGAACAAAATTTTGGACAAGCATGTTGGGGAATATGAATGGGAAAACATTATTTGAATACGAATGCCTATCAAAATGACAAGCGCCTAAGGATAAATAAAAGAGAAAAAGAAAACAAGAGGCCAAAAAATCGAGGTAATTCCATTGCTCAGACTCATGCCATATCCTCGGGCCCAAAACGGGCCGGATCAGGTTGGACAATAAGGCCCATGAACTCCTCTTCCGAAATGAAACCCTATTCGACCACTATAAATATTGTCATAGACTAAACCCTAGCTCATTTTCTGCAGCACCGGAAACCCCAGCCACCAGACCGCTACTCCGATGGGTAATCTCCCCTCTCTACTCCTCCTCCTCCTCCTCCTCCTCAATCTATCTGCATGGGCTTTCCTTTAGGAGTTGTCGTGCGGTCTCCGTCGAGTCTGTTTGTGTTTATGAGTTCTCGGTATCGTTTAGGTTCAGCGCTTTTTGGAGCTTCATTCTGCTAGGTTTTGTCGGTTCGCGCTCTTCTTATGTCTGTTTGGAGGGAGCGGGAAAACCTTTGCTTGTGGACGTGCATTTAGGTTTTGGTTTGGCGATAGGCCTGTTAGCAATTTCGGGTTTGGCTTGGAGTTGATTCAGAGAATAGATTGATAAGAGTGCTTCGCATTTTTTCGCTTCCTCGGGGCGAAGCAAGGTCAAGCTGAGCCCGAGTGACCTGTAAATCACCGCGTGGAGCTTTACTGCCCCGATTTCTCCGCATGTGGACGCCTTTTTAGTGAGTGCCTATCGTTTTGCCATCCCTATGTGGTCTCCACTGGAGGACTTTTTATGTGGACATAAAAAGTTTCGACAAATCCAATAGGGATGCTCGAGATCTGTCCTTTTTATCAATTATTTGGTGTTAACAGTAAAATCAAATTGGTATAAATCTTTCTAGTTCTTTTGCTCCTTTTCTGAGATAATGTGATATTTGTGGTCTGGTTTTATTTGCAGTGTTCCAATTGTTTATTTTACTGGGTTATTCTAAGATAGTTTGTGTCTCTAGGGGCTTACAAGTATGTGTCGGAGCTATGGAGGAGGAAGCAGTCCGATGTGATGAGGTTCTTGCAGAGGGTTAGGTGTTGGGAGTACCGGCAGCACCCTTCTATCGTGCGCGTCACCCACCCTACACGCCCTGATAAGGCACGCCGTTTGGGTTACAAGGCCAAGCAGGTGAACTAGATACTCCAATGGTCTACTTGAGTTGCTCATTGACCTCTAAAAGGATTGATTTCAGCGTTTTATGTTCTTAAATTGTCACTGAGATGGTTGCTTTTTGATCATTCTGAAGACCCAGAAAACCTTGCCCTGCGAGGTTGTTGATGTACTATTTTCGAAGTCAATATTTGATGTTTCCGTCTTCTTTGGTTTGAGGTGTGAATACGAATTAAAAGCTTGTTATCCATCTGACATTTGCTGACTGGGAGTATGAATCGCTGGTTAAGCAGCGTCATGATACGTTTACTTCCTCCAGGAAGATCTCCAGGAGGATGTTTACGTACTATGATTAGATGCTTCCTGAGACCAGCTATATAAAAGCAAGTCGATCATTTGACCGAGTGGGTTCTCTTATTTTGAACTTTCTTTTGTCTCGATCGATACATTATAAGTTTCACAACTTCTATGTTCCTGCTTGTGTCATCTGACCAAGTCGGTTCTCTAAGTTTGAACTTTCTTTTGTCTTGATCAGTACATTATAAGTTTCAGAATAAGAGAACATTAAATGGCTTGGATTCTTTTGTCTTATCTGAGTGATTACATGGGTTAATCAGTTGTTGTCTTGTCTGATTATTTATGCTGAAGGTTTGCCATTCTTTTTGGGTCATGGTTTTTCTGTAGTGCGGCGTGTTGGTGTTCTTGTTAAGGTAGAGGTATTTAGCATCGTCCAATATGCCTCTTTTTTTTGGCTGGGCCGGAGTCTGAATAATTTAAGTGATTTCAGGGTTATGTGGTTTATCGTGTACGTGTAAGACGTGGTGGTCGCAAAAGACCTGTTCCCAAGGGCATAGTGTATGGTAAGCCAACAAATCAGGGTGTTACTCAACTAAAGTTCCAGCGAAGCAAGAGGTCTGTTGCAGAGGAACGTGCTGGCAGAAAGTTGGGAGGTCTCAGGGTTCTGAACTCCTACTGGATCAATGAGGTCTGCATATTCTCTTATGGGCTTACTCTTTTGATTCTTTATGTGATTTTGTCGAACTATTTTGCCATGTGGAGTTGCTCGCTTTTGAAACGTTCAATATATATTTTCGTTTCAGGATTCTACTTACAAATATTTTGAGGTAATTCTGGTTGATGTTGCCCACAAGACCATCCGAAAGGACCCGAGAATCAATTGGCTCTGCAATCCTGTGCACAAACATAGGGAGCTTCGTGGTCTTACCTCTGCTGGAAAGAAGTACAGAGGCCTTCGTGGAAAGGGCCACTCGCACCACAAGGCCCGTCCTTCACGCAGGGCAACTTGGAAGAGAAACAACTCCTTGTCTCTGCGCCGATACCGTTGATCTGGCCTCATTACTTGTCAGATTATTTTTTGTTTCTGGTTATTCATTGCAGTACTTTTGTTTCCTGGATATTTCTTGGGGGTGTAGTATTTGTTGAGCAAAGTGTCAAATTTTGGAGATCGAACTGTTCAAGAGTATTTTCTATTTGATAAAAATACTTCTGTCGCCTGTTTACTGTTTGGTGCTTAATTGCTTTTCGAATTCTGTCTTGATTAAGGGTTAATGAATCAGTTCCTTGTCTTGCAATAGAAATGCCTTGCCTGTTTTGTAGGAAGGTGTGTTGCCAAATCGCCCTCCCATGGTTCAGGTGCAAGCAGTTATCTCCCATTTTCGTAACCCAAGAGAAAATTATGTGCTTCGTGAACTGGGAAAAATTGTTATTCGCTTGTTCTTTTTCCTGCCCCAATTGTATGCCAAATTTGCTTTTGATTCAAGGATTGCTTAAACATATCCTTGCATGTTAATTTACCGCGTGATTTCTTTGCTGAACCTGATGATGATGGTCGGAGTGCAGCAACTTTCATTTCAGCTCCGCTCATCTCCTTCCTGCTGTTTGCCATTGTATTGCTTTTCAACAAGCATTGTTTTGACCTCGCATGGTATATAGGGGATTTGAGAGTTGCTTTCATCTCAGATAACCATTCATGCTTATTTTAATGGCCTTAACCCGAATCTCTGGTAGAAGCGGATTTCAAACTTTGAAAGGTGAGCCGCTGTCAATGTATGTGTGGCTGAGATACAATAAAACCTGAAGCTAGCTCATGGTGCTAGAATGTTGCTTCAGACCTTGTTATATGAGGGTCCCGAGGCTCATTTAGAAATGTCTCCATTAATGACTTCTGCGATCTTAACGAACCCGCCCTTCTCTATAGAAAGCTGCGCTGCAACTCCCATGGCCACTGAGATCAGCCCATCTTGCAAATCTACGGCGGGTGGACGAACACCTTTGGCCCTGACTGCATCCAAGAAGTTCAGGTGCTCCAAGTAGCTTGATCCGTGATGCAGGCCGTCATATCTACGAGACAATTACATTGGTTAGTTTGGCATTTGCTGTCTGTGGCGGAATCTGGGTCACGAATTGAGAAAAGGTTAAGTGGGTAGCCTCTACTTTATCCGGTCATCTGCCGCTGTTAATGTTTGGACGCCCTCTCTGCCAGCAGTTCGACAGCCAAACCGGACAATGCTCTCGGGAACAAATGCCTCGCCCTGTTGGATGATCAACTTGCTACTTCAGTACAACAAAACAACATAAAAAAGAACGAAAATATGCTACTTCACACACCCACACAGTGACAAAAATACGAGCACCTTTCCAATATCACCCACGACAGCTATTTCTTGCTCATTTTTGCTGCCTTCAGCAAACATGCATAGGTCGAGCATGCCTCGCGAACCATTCTCGAACTCGACAATGACATACGCATTGTCAATTATATCCGGCACCTGAAAACATCCAGCGTAGCGTAAAATAATACCCAGATGAACAACTGAATTATCTCACTAAGCCGGAGCAGACGGTTAGAGTTGAAATCTAACATCTCCAAGCCTACCATGGTCTCACGGGAGAGAGTTCGAGGGCATGGCCAGTCTTAAATTCTCTCCGAGTGTCCCAAGCCATAGAGGAGTCAGATGGTATCGAGAGTTCAAGGTAATGTTAAACATAAGTAGTGTCCTCTCTGCCATTTATGCTATCGCCTAAAGCACTTCCTTACACTACTTCTTAACAGTAAAAACAACTCGGAAAACCAAATTTTCTCTTCTGCATCTGATGGCAAGCAATTCGCAGCCATGACCTTAATTTGAGACATCCAAAGTTCATAGGTTAATAAGAAACTTACCTTCCCATCATATATTTCGTCCTTGTGATTAACATCAATTGCTCCGGAAGCCATCACACGAACAGGGTCAGCCCCAGCAAACAGTCTCATCAGATCAAAAAAGTGGCAGCATTTCTCCACCAGAGTCCCTCCTGTGTTCACATTGAACCGATTCCAATTGTGTACCTGACATCCATAGAAGAGATTATTCGCTGCTCACAACTGCGTACTTGATACTGACTCAGAAACTTGTATTACCTTGACGAGAAAGGGGAAGCGGTGTTCCCGGATAGCCACCATTTTGACCTTTCCAAGAGAACCGCCCTTGACTATTTCAATCAGTTTAGCAACGGGTGGCATGTAGCGGTATTCCAAACCAACTTGCACCAGCATTTCTGGCCTTCCCTTGGCGGCTTCCACCACCTAGTTACATGATTATCCTAGGAAATCGGTCAAATTAATTTGGAAAGATTGTATGGTCCTGAAGAACTGAGCTTGTAATGTCATTAATCATTCCAGGTTGCAAGTATATCTAGAAAAGTGGAAGATCCAAAGTCGCAAATCATTTCTCGTTTAAGAAACGTCGATTCAATTGGTTCTTTTTAGCTAAGAGACATAAAGTCTGTTGAACACAAGTTATTGTGTACCCCTTGTGATACAGCACATAGAGAGATCAACCAACAAAGATGATAACGAGGTATTTAATTGGATCATCGCTTAGCATCAGACCAGCTGAAATTGCAGTAATGTAAAGACGAGCAAACAAAACAGTTTAGAATTGGTGTTGGAGAGGACTTATTTTCATAGAAAGGAAGAGGACACGGACAGACAGTCTGAGAGAGGACATTAGACACAGATTAGTTCCATTACCACTCACTGTGCAATGGTCACCTCCTCTAATAGACACCTACTAGTTTATATTGTCTCATGTTGCTTCAACTGCTGAGAGTCTCTTTCTGTAGCACAATTTACTGGAGCAATAAGCAAACTGACCTCCCGGCAATGAGCAACCGTGGTGCATAATGGCTTCTCCACAAGAACATGATGTGCCTTTGGGTGTTTGATGATGTCGATAAGGATCTGATAATGGGTCATGTTTGGAGAAGATACAACCAGCACATCGCAAAGCCCACTGTCTAGCAGATCTTTATGTCCTGAGAAAACCTGTGTATCTTGCGGTTACAACTAGGCCACTCTGGTTAGCTACTTGTCAAAGATAACCACAGAACATGCTGCAAGCGAAACTCTAAGCCAACTTCTAGCAATGCAACAACAAATGAAGCGCAAAGGTAATGCAGACACGCCAGGTGGGACCTCAAAAGCTATCTAGGGTGTGACTTTGGATTGACCAAAGGAATATAGCAGAGCACTAAAAGCAAAAGACCAGATAATTTCTTGGAAAGTCAAGATGCCGTGATGGGCATACAGAAAATCTAATCCTTGAATCAAGTAAAAGAAATTCGAATTGTAAAGAAAGAAGTTATTTGGGAGTATCACCACTAGCTTGACCATGAAACTATGAGCGTTTCATTTGTCCACGATTTTGGAAGTGAGCCAGTGATCCTACCAATAATCAAATTCATTTTCAAACCAGGGAAAAACGACAGCCATTGTACACCAGGCTTCTACCAGTTAAGCTAACTCTGAACTCGGTCTCTCCGTCTGTCGCTTATGTGAATGTGGTTGTCCGCTTACTCTCTTGTTTCTGTTCTAGGATAAGCAAAATGACTTCTTGCTCCAACTATTTCTCTGACTACAATTTGCAAGGCAATTTGAACGAACACAACCGCGGCCCCTCTACAGTTTAGGGTCCAAAAACATGGGTCAGCTATCCCGCAACTTCTTGATGTGATAGAAATTTCCTCAATATGGGCTAATAACTTTTTTTTATCAAGTCAGTAAAGTTCCAAGACCAAGAACGCATGTTCCAATCTAATCCAGAAAAATTCTTCCAATATATACTTCACACGGTTCAATTTGATTATCCAATTGAGCCAATTTGTTAATAATCAGTCCTAACGTTGATGATCGATGGACACAGTTCTCAAAGCCGCGAAACCACCACCCAGAAAGAAAAACAGAGAACAGAGAGAGACGAGGAAAAAGGAAATAACCAATACCTTCAGTGGCCAACCATAGGAAGCAGAGAGATTGAGAGCAAGCTGCTGAGAAGGGACATGAGGGTCAGCTATGGCAACGACTTGGACGCCAAAGGGTTGAAGATGGTGCAGGTTGATCAGGTGCTCTCTGCCCATCATCCCTACTCCGATGATTCCATACTTCACGGTATCCTCACCTTCCATGGCTCTCGGATACCAAAGAGCTTCGAGTTCTTGAGTCAAAACCGTGACTCACTCACAGTCACACTATCCACTTTCTAGATAGAATCTGAATCGTCGTAACAGGAAGAACGGAGGGCAATGAACATGCCAGATGCTTTCTGTGGAGTCGAGATCTTCTGTCAGAGTCGCAGACTGGAGTCTGCTTAACAAAACACAGAGAAGGAAAAAAAGAAAGACACAAGAAGTCCCTGCGAAGATGCGAAGTTAAACATGTGATGCGACCATGCGCACGTGATGCCCGTCCGGCCAAAAATTGGCCGTTGATGAACTCGACCGGTTATTTGAGACTCAGATGCCCATTTCAGGGAGTTGTTGTGAAACAAATCCTACCTTCGAGGAATTTTGAGAAAATAACCCCTTTCCGGAGTAGTTTTTGAATTTTCTGTTTTCTACGGTACACTCGCTTATTGTACCACCACTTATTTGATAGCCCATTTTCACTCAATCATAATGAATGGTCGTAAAATTCCAAAGCGTTTTGAAGATATGCTGCGCCCATCGTTTGAATAATTTTTACAAGACGCGATGTTGAACGATAAAACTTGGAAACGGAAGTGTGGTCATTCATCAATTGAATCAATTGATAAGAAGAAATTTCTTGTACGGTCTTAGTACTCCTATTCGATACATTAATTGTCACAACCGGTTAATCAATATGAAAGGGAAAAGTTTCATAACCGAATCAATTGAGCTTAATAGGATTACATAAGAAAATAGATCAAATGGGGTTACATTGGGAAATTGTGGAGTTTCATCCTACCATTTCCAACATACATATCACGATCATCTTAATCATTAATCAATGTGAAATGGGTTAGTTTTGAAACTTATCTATCGAATTAATAATGATTGAATCAAGTGAGGAGTCAAAGGAGAGTACACACAGCTGTTCATGCTTGGAAATATACTCGACACTTGACAGTTAAGCTAAGAGCTAACTGCTGTTTTTCCAGTTTCCATTGAAAAAACTGCTTTTGGTTTTGCCGATTCATTGACAGAAATCAAGAGTCTCCAAATTTCGCAAAGGAAAAACTCCTTCTTGTTATCGGAGCAAGATGGAAATTTTCAAATCGACCGGACCGGGACTTAGGATTTCTTGCCCTCCCCTCTCATCCGCCGTACCAGTCCACGTGGCAATACCAGATCCTCCGGAATCTCGTCAGACCACCCAAGCGCTGTCGTCTCGAATTTTGCGGTGGAAATAGATATGGCAATTTTCATGATCAGGAAGATATATGTCTTCTTCACCAGATAAGGATCTCCCTGAGATTTGAGTGATGCCCACAAATGGCATCTTCAGCCACTCGTCAGAGGTAACGCACCCCACCCAATAAGAAACCACCTTTTCACGGTGGTTACCGGTGGTTATCGCCGCCGGAAATTGTGTATTGGGAGAGGGAATGGCGTTCACGAAGAAGGCGGCGCAAGTTCTGGGAGTAATTGCTAATGGGTCCTTCAAGTCCTCGACATTCGCTGGGCAGTCCCTTGATTTGAGGTCTTTCACTTCTCTTGCCCATGGAATCCACGTTTTCCATTGCCCCGTAAGTTTCTATTCAATCCCTCCAATTTCTTCTTCCCCGCGAGCTCTCTTTATCAACATTCTTATCATTTTCAGTTTACGGAAAAAGGCTCCTACCTTTTTCTTGTTTTGTGTTGTGAGATTTTGATGTTGTTCGTGCACTGGATCATTGTCATATGATTGTTTGGTTTCGTCCCCTTCGGAAACACTGTGGATCTCATGGCAATTGGTGATATGTTGTGCCTGCTGATTGGGTATTGAGATAGGAGGGCGAAGCTTCATGGCTAATGCGTGTAACAGGATGAGGTTGGAATCGTGGCGAAGCTATCAGATTGTATTGCTTCCAAAGGCGGGAATATACTTGGGGCTGATGTTTTCGTGCCTGAAAATGAGAATGTCTTTTATTCGAGAAGGTATATGTCTGGCTGTTGCTTTTCTTTTCTTTGTCATTGGGTTCTGGCGAAGTGTTGAACTGTTCTGGCCAAAAATGAAAAAACGAAAGAAGTGTTAGATTGTTAGTCACATTGCCACAATGAAGTGAGTAAATAAGTTCTTTGTGACATGAACTGGATGCAAGTGCAAGTGTTTTATGCAGATGATTCTTGGTTTGCCTATTCTGATACAAGTAAATCTGCGAGTATGGAGTGAAGTTATTCATGATTCAATCAGATTCTAAGTGTCCTCCTATCAAGGCCAGGGTACCCCTCTCTGTGTCTCTTAAGTCAATTGAGAAAATGGGATGATTGCTGGTTAATCATGTAATATGTGTGGGTTATGCTTGGAGGCTGATACAGGTTGTTTTATCATATTTCCCGATAGGTACCGTCTGTTTTAATTAGCACCGACTATCTTTCTAATGGAATGTGAAACTGTTAATGCAACATTACCGCAATGAATCAGTAAATTGGTTCTTTGGGAAGTGGATGCAAATGCAAGTTTCTCAGCAAAAGATCCTTGGTTTGTTTTTCTGATACATGTAAATTTGCAAGGGTGGAGCAAAATTGCTCAAGACTCTTTAGAGCACTGTATTTTCCTTGAGTCTCTGTAGTAAGTTTGAACTGGAGATTAAATATTTGTTGGTTTATCGTATAATGTGGGTGGCTATACCTTTATGCTCATTGCAAGTGTTCTTATTATCATTCTTGGTGGGCACTATATGTATTGGTTATCACTTCTTGAATTCTGAGCATCTTTGCTTTTTTTCTTCCTCAAACTTAATAGTGAGTTCATTTTTGACCCGATTAAGTGGCCCCGGGCACAAATGGAGGAGGACTTCCTCACTTTGTCCAAGAAGTTCAATGCATTGAGATCAGTTGTCCGTGTTCCAATTTTAGATCCCAAGTACAAGATTGCTGTGCTTGCTTCAAAACAGGTTTGCAGTACGAGATTAACTGTCTCTATCATTTGTCTTGGTCTGCATATCTTCATATTGCTGTGTATTGATCAAATGGCAGGACCATTGCCTGGTTGATTTATTACATGGATGGCAGGATGGGAGACTTCCGTTGGAAATAACTTGTGTGATAAGGTGAATTTCTTGTGTATGTTTGACTCTATCTGCATGGTTGTTTCAAAAATTTGAATTAATGAGGTAGTTTTCTTGAATAGTAACCACGATAGAGGTCCAAATACCCATGTGATGCGATTTCTTGAGAGGCATGGCATTCCATATCATCATTTGCGGACGACCAAAGAGAACAAGAGGGAGGTAGAGATATTGGCATTGGTCCAGAACACTGACTTTTTAGTGCTTGCCAGATATATGCAGGTAAATAAGCTTGCATATTGTGATTTATTATCGCACTGAAGTTAAAGTAGAAAATATCTGCCTTAGGATGATTTTTTTATTTGATTTGCAATTGAAATAACATGCTTCGTTCCTTTTATTCATCATTCCAGAATAACTTGTTAATGTTATTGTCCTTTTCTACTCACTGCTAATGTGCAGCTGAATCTTTCCCTCAGATACTCTCTGGAAACTTTTTGAGAAGCTATGGGAAAGATATAATTAACATTCACCATGGCCTTTTACCATCATTTAAAGGAGGAAATCCATCTAAGCAGGTTATAAAATTATTAACTCAGAGCTGTATGATTTTCAAATATTTCACTGTTTCATCTTTTGTGATTTTTGTTTTTCCTTGATTTGCTTGCTAAATTGTCAGGCTTTTGATGCGGGTGTCAAATTAATTGGAGCAACAAGTCACTTTGTGACACAAGAACTTGATGCAGGGCCCATTATTGAGCAAATGGTAAGCACTAACTTTCCACCCCTGGTATGGTTTTTGCCTCTGTATATTCTTCAGTAGACTTGACAGATTGGTTCATGCTGACTAACATTTTCTGGTGCTTGAAAGGACTTTAATGTGTGTGAAATAGGCCGTTAGTCTCCCCCTAACTACCTGAAATCTGCATACACGTAGGTTTCTATGGATGTCAGTAGTTTTTTATCAACTGAATCTTGAGTCCGTTTTGCCTGCTGCGTTATTTTTTTTCCCCTGTGCCTGTGCTTTCTCTTCCATAGGACAGTGTTTTGATCTCTGTAAAACCTATTAAATCTAACGGGCAATCCCTAGAGACTTCATTAGACTCTCAGCTTACTTTTGACACCAATTATAACCATCTTAATGGTTCTAGGTTTTGCTTGAACTGAATATTAGCCATGGAGTGATGGTGAAGAAGAAATTAGTGAAGCAGAATGGTACTATATGGCCATTCTCTTCAATTATTTATCCAAGACCTTGAGCATATTATTAGTTGAGACGCACTGAGTTCGAGCATGCCTAAACCTTAAATATACAAATCCAAGATCTCTATATTTGTTGCCCGTAGAATTTGCTATTGGGTTATAGAGATTCTTAGTATTACTTATCTTCTTATAAGTGTTTTTAGATAATGCCTTGTTGGACATTTGCTTTAAGATCTCCTTTACCGAAAAAAAAAAAGACATTTGCTTTAAGATCTCCATTTTTGTGTTCCCTTCTGAGTGGTCAAAGAATTGACACATGCCTGTGCATTAGATGCACAACACCTGTTTGATTGTGCATGGAATCAAATGCAAGCAATCACAGAGGCGAACCTACCCACCTGGGCTTTGGCCCGTTTCTTAGCCATAGCTGGTACCTGATATTACTAGAGTACATCATGGCGTGAGATTTTCTTACTGGAAACAAGAATTGCGATTCATTTTTCCTTAATTTGATCGTCTTCGAAGGCAATCAACTCTGTCCGTCAGCTTTGGCTGTTATAAAGTGTTCAAGATCAATAACAATTTTTGTCATACTTCCAGATTTTATTTGCTTACTATGTCAAGCTAAGACATTTTTGTCCGCAAACAATGTCTAAAAGACTCGAACCACTACTTCTTCAAAAAGTTGTTCAGCTAATGAATCTCACTTTCTAATCATTTTTGGGATTTTTTCAATTGTAAGCTGGTTTTAATATTTCTTCTCTGTAATTTCAGGTTGAGAGGGTATCTCACAGAGATAGCTTGCCTTGTTTTGTGCAGAAGTCAGAGAACCTTGAGAAACAATGTCTTTCAAAGGCGATAAAATCATACTGTGAACTGCGAGTATTGCCTTACGAGAAAAATAAGACTGTTGTATTTTGACAAGGGGAGGCACAGTTTACATAAACTACAATGTCTTTGCACAATTACTCGAGTATTCATTATGACGGACATCTAATCCTGTGAAGAGTACTAGAGACATCTCCACATCTGTTGCTGTCACTACATTTGCTTTTACGATTCACTTCAATGGAAATTGAGTGAAGCTGATCCGTGAATTCATTGTTGCAAATAGATCCAAATGTAAAAGCTGCTTATTTTAATCTCGAGAAAGTACTGTCATCAAGATTTCATTTTGTGTCATAAGAGTGATCTAAAATAAAAGGGCAATACCAAAAAGTGTTTCTTAATACCATGCTCCTGAGAAGTACCCGAGTACGGTGCTCAAAGCTTGTGTGGACAGTTATCTTGCTTTTTCTGCTTGTATTAGGACATCGGAATTAGGGGAAAAGATATTTGCTGACAAAAGATAAACAGGCATCGGATTCAGATTCCTGATTTCATTAATGGAGTTTCTTCTTCGTGTCCTGTTACTAGAATAGACACTATCAAAAACTCATGTACGGATGCTGTTACTGATGTTTGGAAGCTCTGGAGAGCACTCAGTGGCTTCAAAACAGTTATTGTGATGAAGAAGGTTGCGAATCGCATCAACCCATCTCTGCTTATGGGCCTCATTCTTGCACTTGAACTCTAGAAAACCCTGTGCAGTTCTGAGACCAAAGAAGACTTCTTCGGGGTTGTCTCTTTCTTTCCTGTATGGCCAGGCGGAATTCTCATCGCATAACCCATAAACTATGCCTGGTAACGGTATAGAAATGTCAGACACTGAGTTGCGGATAGTGGATATATGCAAATGAAAAAGGCTATCAAATCTAAGGTACTAACATTTACTGTTCGTCGAGAATGCTCCACCAATGTGCTTGCTTTTGAGCTTAAGAGTGACCTGACAATGCTCATAGAGTTTTAGTGCCATTTCTGTCTTTGTTTTCATTAGTCCGCAGTAGAGAAATCTGTTTACCTGGGACTTTTTGTTAATGTACACAGAAGCATGCTTCATTTGGAATAATCCTGAAAAAATTCAATGTAAGACAAGTCAAAGCTTAAACTTAATAACGGTAATGGGTCACAGCATAAAGTCAAACAGTTGACGTGGCTTTACACTCTGAAGCTACTGTTCTCCTCCAGGTAATATTACCTTTTGATGTGAGCTGCCAAAGTTCGCCTTCGCAGGGAGTACTGCTTTCTTCGATGTGGCTGCGAAGAGTCATGATGGTATGTTTTTCTGCCATTCCTCTGTCGTAGGGACTTATCGCTGCATTCCTCTTTGCTTCATTTCTCCTTCTCACTTTCAGCGCTGCTTCTCCTCTCAAAGCTGGAGCAAGGTAGTGCCGAATTCAACTAAACATAACCACTTTGTGTTCTGACTCACATGAACTCCAACTGTACTTAAATCTATTGATTGCAGTACCTGTGGCGGCGGCTGCTGTGAGAGTCATGAGATCTCCCGCACTACGAATGTCCACAGCTGATTGGACAACAGATGCCACTCGATCATGCTCAGCTCCGGCTAGTTCAGCTAGTTCAACACAATGCGATGCTAGTAGTTCTGTGGCTGAGGCCAAAGCTGCACTCATCTTTGAATCTGAAGTGGAGATTTGCGCTGCAGCCACAGCAGCCAAACCAGCAGCTAGCCCAGCAATAGAAATAGCCGAATGTGCATGGGCGTTTTCCATTCGCATGCTCTCTTTCTTCTTCATCGTATTCCTATCGTGCTCCTTATGACCATGATGGTGGTGATGGTTGTGGTGGAACCATTTCCCAAAAGACCCCGTCCTCCTAGCATGAACTGAATTCATAACCTTCGGCACCTGTCCAAAAAAAAAAAAAAGCGAATCAGCAGCATTGCTCGGTACAATTTGTAGACCAACCAAGTTTCAGACCAAAACCAAAGCAGACCATCTGAACCATGGGAAATTTCGATTGGCAGAGTGTAATTTCTGTTTGAATTACATTGGGTATGAGTAGAGACTTTTCACGTGTAGAATTTGAAACATGCTTGACAATCCAAGGGAGAGCTATCAGAGTGAATGGAAATCTCTTTTTGATGCGGATTAAACGGGCTTTAGTTTTGTGTTTCTTGCACACTCTCCTAATTCATAAGTCGCTGTCTGATCCTCTATACGGTATCATGAACACGAAATACGACCATGGAGACAAAAGAAAGGGAAACTGGGACTCACAAGATGTTGAGGAACAACAGGTGCCTGTGGCTGTGGCCATGTATTGAGGTTCTTGTTTTGTATCCCGTGTATGTCATTCCTTCTGTGAGCTAGAGCTTTCGAAACCTCCGATGGGGAAAGGCTCCATGACCTGGACAAGAACTCTATTGGCTCCTCCGGCGTCTGGGGTTGAGGGACCGATGGCAACAAAGACGCTCCTTTCAGCTCCTCATCCTCTTCCGCATTTTCCAGCTTGAGCGAAGAGTTGAACTTCCCACTGAAGCGACGCAGACCGTCCATAACAATCCTGAAGGTTACGCCTCCTTGTTTGTCTTTCTTCTGAGAACCATGTAGCTTTCGCCAAGTGCAATTCAGACTGCTTCAGCCAGTCCCACTGCAACAAAGAAGGTAAAAAGTCGGCTGAGTTCACCGCTCGGGAAAAAGGATAAACTTCCATAAGAGAAACTTTCTCATCAAACAGAGATTTGCCGAATACTCACTGCGAAGCTTCGGGATAACGAGTCAAACAAAATCAAAAGTAAAAGGAAAGGCAAAGAACTGGAAACGACACCTTGAGCTTCACACTTGAAGCTTGAGCCTAACCTGATTGAGAAAGACTCCTTTTCACGCAAGAAAAGCCTGAGCAAGAGACCTGAACACATGAAATGGTCCTCACAGAAATATGAGCCAAGCGGGTTCTCAGCAATCACTCATGCCATGCACAATCACTCAAAGCAAGAAAAGAATCGACCTTTATATCAAACATAGCCTGAAACAGGGAACGAAGATGCAGATTAGCAGGAGAAACAAATCAATTTTCTTGTGCTTTGAAATGGGCCCAGATTAAGGTTGTATGAACCAGACAAAACCCTGCTCGAGAAACTCGAAACGGGCTATTAGAATTCCAAACCAAGCAACATGAACAAAAGACACCCAGGATTAGCGGAGGCTGTTCCACCACAACTGTACAAGCAAACGGGCAGGTGTCAATCACAAAACATTTGATTAAGGGGAACATCATTACGAGAAACAGACAACTCGGAGGTGATGCGTTAAACTAATGGCGGGTGTGCATGATACTTCGCGCGTAACGAGATCAATGGCTTTCGGTGGATTGGGTCTAGTCCCAAAAGAGTGCGTGCAATACCGACCAAAAGTCTCTGTGCATGAACCTTACCCAGAGTGACCAGGCCGCTGACGGATTTCTCTTTCTTTACGAGCTCTCGGAACTAGCAGCAAGAAGGTTAACTCTTTCTCGACATGATTTTTGGACGGTAGCTCCTACAAATTTTACCCGGTCTTCTGGGGCAGACCATTCTTAACATCTGTTAATTTTGTCCCTAAGAAGAAAACTAATGATTTTTCAACGTGTTATCAGGGGACTACAGCCCTGTTGGCCTTTACCATGCACTGTTTACAAGGAGGTTAACGAGTCAATGGCACTTTTCTCACTCAACATAAGTGTTTAAGGAGCATGTTCTCGTGTATGTCATGGCACAGACAGTATTGAAAATCCAATGTCTTATGTGTCACGGGGAACAAATGCCGCATCTTGTTATGGCATTGAACAAGCACACTTGAGAAAATTGAGATTTTTTTAGTAAGTCGACGTCGACACCTTAACCACCGAAACAAACTGTCACGAAGAAAGGAGCAAACGTGTCACGGTGACTGATAAAAACGATCAGGTTCTATTACATGTTCGTTCGGTGGATTATCAGTCTTAATCTTGTTGACTTAGTTCAAAACACGATCCTTTCAAATCTAGGGGTTGGAGGTTTGGCGAAGCACGCAATGTATTGGAGGCAGTTTTTGAAGGGGTAGATAGAACATAGTTATCTTCGCTTTACCTCAACCTGATTTGTTAGGCATTAGTTGCATCGTTCCGTCCTAGCTTCTGCCTTTTCCCTTTTCTTTTCATTCTTTTAACCCAAAGGGTTATATTCTTCGATTTGGTTTGGGGTGTTGATGGGTAGATGGACTGACTGATCTTGCCCTTTGTGGGCACTCTTATAATTTATAGAGAAGCAATCACTCGAGAAATTAAAGTTCCATGTACCCTAAAGAGAAATAAGTGGGGTATGCTGTATCTTTTGGCTAAATCTATTGGGTCAGTGAGGTGACAAGATGCACCGATGTTCCATGGCACATGAGGGCGAGCCAAACACCTCTTCTTCGTGGTTACGAATCTAGTAGAGTAAATCGGTCAGTAAAGTGAATAAGAGAGAGTTTTCCAAGCAGCGCAGGACAAGCAAAAGAACCCCTGTACAAGAATGGCCAGGGTTAACTTTCGCGCACCGCGGCTAAAAATTCGTCTTTTTAGCCAATCTTAAGAATGCATTGCCTTGCAACAGCATTCACCATTCAGGATTTCACCCCGGGATGCTTTCATCTATTGTCTTCTTCTCCATCCTGAAAGGGGCAAAGCGAAAAAGTGAACATGCGGTAAAAAGATGGCATGATTGATCCGGCGAAAGTGCCTGCTTCTTTCTCGTGTGGGCACCAAGGCCTCCACTTCCCCCACCATACCTTCATATCCTTGATAGCACCTTTTGATAAAAATAAAAAGCGTCTTCCTTTATCAAATCTTCTCCAACCCAAAAGCGAGCTCTCTCTTCTTTCCAAATCTTTCGAGGGAATCAAAAGGAAACTTTGGTCCCAACTGCAATTATCATTCCGGGAGACTTCTTCTGATTCGACATCTCTGCCCTGGTTCTTCTGTGCTTTTCAGCCTGAAGTTCAGACTAATTCGAAAGAAGAAGAGCGGGAACTGATCTCAGATTAGTTAATCGGATAGACTAAAGCTACTTCTTTACATTTGCTTCCTCTTGCTGGACAATAATTTAATGTACCTTTATGTTATCTAGTTCGGTTAATCATACATATTCTAAAGTAATCTCATGCTCGTGCTTGGTTAGGGAATTATGCTTCATTTTATGTGACTATATAGCTACACTATTTACAAAGCTAAACTGATAACAAAACCTTTAAACAAAAGAAAATCGACTCGTGGAAATAAAGCTCAATCACGACTCTCGCCGACCACTGATGAAGTCGTGCAGCCCCCCTATGAGCCACCGTAGGATGTGGCGGCTCTCTCAAATGGTGAATGAGGGGACGTGGGTTTGTAGCCATAAAAGAAGTGAAGGTTGTATGCAAACCCTAACCACAGCTCCGAAGCTCCTCAATTTTTTTTCTCTCAACTTCCAGTAAAAGAGATTACTTAGAATCTAATAAATGTATCTCATTATGCGAAGGGTAGATGAACAATCATTATTTTCCTCACAATGAAAAAGACCCATAATTTAAAAAAAAAATGGTCTCTTCAGGAACAAATAAATTTTATTACGAAAAGGCTCACTTTACTACACAATAGTTTTATTCTCATTTTGGAGTACAAATATTTACAAAGAATAAAACTGACTTCACGTCTTTTATTTATGCCCATGGGCCAGGCCCGTTCTAACCATTCGGGTCGGGCTACCCGGCCTCTTAGATCCCGGTTCAAGATGAAATGGGTTAATGACGGCGCTCATGGAATCCGACTGAAATCTGAAAACCCCATTAAACCCTACGTCAGCTTCTTCTCCGCCCGGCTTCTTCATCCTCGGTTCTTCCTCCTTGGCTGGTATTTCATCTTCAACCATCAAGTTGCTTGTGATCCGTAGGTAAAGATCTCTCTCTCGCCTCTGCTGCGTTGCTTCCTGCTTTCGGGCGTTCAAATTTGTCGAATAAAATCGATTCGTGTTTGGGTTTTGTGCATTTGCATTACGCCGTGTTTGGTTGAACTACTTGTTTATCTGTGATGTACGGAATGTGTGCGTGTGGGAGAAAGGGAGCTGAGGTGAGTGCTGCTAGTAAGGAGATGTAGTTGAGCAGCGGGGGTTTGCTTAACTCCGTGGATGTGTTAGTCTTGGTAGATGGCGATTCAGAAGAATAATCGCCGATTTACTTGATTCCGCAGTGTTACTTGATCCGCATTTTGATTTTCAACTGTTTGACTATATGTCCCTGTTGATTCAGTTTGTTTTGCATGCGTGTTATCTCCTATGTCTGGTTTGGTCATGCTGAAACTCATCAAGAAGTCTTCATTGGTCTGAAGAAGAAGCCGGCGAGGAGATTGGAGGCAAATTTGATATCCGGCAGAGGTGAAGAATGTATGTCACGCTGGGAACGGTATTGCCGCAAGACTGGAATTCGCAATTTTAGCGAGTTACTTTCTCTTTGGTTGTGATTACGTGAATTGCCGCCTTCAAAGCATGAAGCTTGATTTAGTTGTCAGATCTGCATATATTCAGTTCGGTCTCAGGGGCATTGCAGGACCTTTGCAATCACGGTCATTCCAACCTGATTTTGTGCCCAGAGATCCCAAAGCCAAGCCTAAGAAGTATAAATACCCAGCCTTTTATGATCCATATGGCCCTAGACCTCCACCCTCTGATAAAATCATACAGCTTGCTGAGCGCATAGCTGGAATGTTACCTGAAGAACGTGCCCAGATTGGGCCAGCTCTTCAAGAGAGACTAAGGCATCCCGAGATGCAGTCGATCTCTACTGAAGGCATGGATCTAGGTCCACAAGGAGGAGCAGGTGCAGGATCCGCCAAGGCTGAGGAAAAAAAGGTGGAGAAAACGGCATTCGATGTTAAGCTGGAGAAATTCGATTCAGCTGCAAAGATTAAAGTGATTAAAGAAGTCAGAGCATTCACCAATTTGGGTTTGAAGGAGGCTAAGGACCTTGTCGAGAAGGTCCCTGTTTTGGTTAAACAGGGTGTCACCAAGGAAGAGGCAAATGACATAGTAGAGAAAATAAAGGCTGCTGGAGGAGTGGCAGTGATGGAATGAGAGCTCCAACACGTAATTGCTTTCGAGGGCTATATGGGTAAAGTAAAACACATGAATGAGTTTATGAAATTTGGGCTTTTTGTTGACAAATTACAGCCATCTGATGGAATTGATATTTGTGGAATGGTATTCATGTTGCATTCATCTGAACACTTAGCTGGAAGTTGCTATGCTGCTGGAGTAATTCACATGAATTCTGGTTTTAACATGTTGTAAAAAGTCTTCACGAATTGTTGTAAGTTTCTTGCTAAATGAGGAAAAGGGGGATTGCTTCGTAATAAAGAATTTTTGCTCTTGGGGCTAGATTGGTACCGACACATTCTTTGGTCATGGATGTCTACATGGTATGTATTCCCGCGCTGATAATGATGCTTGAATTGTGTAGACAATTTTAGTTGGATTGATGAGATCAAATCCTCTTCTTTTTTTTATCTTTGGGAGAATTAGCATTT
The DNA here is from genome assembly GCA_030064385.1 of Melaleuca quinquenervia. Classification (NCBI taxonomy): domain Eukaryota; kingdom Viridiplantae; phylum Streptophyta; class Magnoliopsida; order Myrtales; family Myrtaceae; genus Melaleuca; species Melaleuca quinquenervia. Next base: position 14,484,742 of record CM057721.1, on the reverse strand, counting down.
TGGTTGCCGTTGTTATGATGAGACAGTGACAGATATTATATTCTTGCAAATGGATAATACTCTCTGCGATGTTTTTAGATGAGTTGTGGCATAGCGAGGGTCGCCCAAGAGGGCAAAGGGCCCTTGCTTGTGTTTGGTGAGGGTTGTTGGCCCTTGTTGAGGACCCAGGGAAGATGGGGCAGCTATGAATAAGGGGTACAATCCAAGCGCACAGAAGTGGACAGAAACCAACTCCCGAGCCAAATCTGCTGTCATATGCATTAGCAACCATATCGTCATCTTAAAAACGTAAGGGAGGCTAATTCTGCATATCAGTCAGATGCCCACCAGAAGGATGTGCAGAATGAGACCCGGGTGAAGCATGTGTGCTGGCAACTGGAAAATAGGACGAGCAAAACTGTGGTAATGAGGTTCCGTCGTGACTCAAAGGAACATTCACCCCCACAATTGGTAGCATCGCTTGCCACTGTCTTGCCAACCGCCTAGAGCAAGACAAGTTGTCATTACGTACACGCGGAACGAGTATGAATAAACGAACAAAGAAAAGACTATGTACATCACCAATCATCTCCACAGTAGCATTTGCCATCCTTGGAGTGGGGAAACCTTTTGGTCTCTCTAACAATTAGTTCTTTCCTACGACCCACGATCTTGGGACATGATCTTATCGCAGCACGACAGTTGCCACATGTCTGAAGGCTCTTAATGATCCCGAGTGGCGTCTTGCTGGAGTGCTGGTATATCAATAAGCCATTGCGAGTTGCTCACTGCGATAGAGCAAGGCTCGGTCCTTTGCCTCTTGATCAATGTATGAAGTACGTACTATCTTGCGACATAACCCCTTTCCTCCCCATTCCTTTATATCTCGTCGTCCTCGTGAAGAGTTGGGACTTTTGAACTCGCTGATTGTGTTCTTCCCCTCCAGCATGTTGATTACAGAGCGCTCCCTAATAATGTTCAAATCGTCTCAAAATCTAGTAGGATTAGTAAGATCAAATTCTCCTGTTCAACACTTTGACGAATACAGAATGTTTGCAAATCGGTACGATGAGAATGCGGCCGATCGTATTCTTGCATGTGGATTGTGCTCTTTGTGATGTCTGGAGATGAGGTGTAGCATAGCCGGAGTCAACTTAGAGAGGGCAAGAGGCCCTCGCTTGCGGCGTCGTGGGTGTTGCTGGCCCTTGTCGAGGCCTTCGTGAGGACTGGGCAGTCTCGCCCTGTCATTGCGCCGGTATGGACCTGGGTGCGCCGTACAAGTTGATTCAGCCCCAATATATCCATTTGCTTTGACCTAATGTGTTTGCACGCGTGCCCTTCCATTGCACAAACTACTGACTCTAATGTACAACTCTATAACAATATTTTCATATCTCCTATACATATCACGACGGGTTTTTTGACGTATTAACGATTCAAGTTCGTTAAGAGTATGTAGGGATTGGTTAAACACATAAAAATAGCATAACAATCTTATTGTCATCGCAAAATGCAAAAGTGAAATGATAAACATTATCTCAAAAGTTAGAAAAAGTTAATAAATCACCAACACATAGAATGACTTTCAAGTTGTGTTTGAGTCTATGTGATATATCAACTGCGCATCTATCTATCATTATCATTATTACTATCACGAAGTTAAAATTGGGGATTCGGGTCTTAAGTGATTTGACATTGGGGACTGTTTGATTTTTGATCGGACGGTCCTTTTTTAATAGGGGGCAAATGCTTTGGGGAGCCTTTTTTTTTTTGAAAAAAAGCAGTGCAAGCTGGTCATCACCCTTGCCCAGGTTCTATTATGTGTTTAAAGGGAAAAAAAAACTTAGAAGTTCACTATTTAAATGGTCAAAGTACTCTTAACGAAAATATGGTATTTCTTTACGTGTTTTAGCCACATCCTCCCTCATTTAAGGGTGATAATACTGTAGTTTACGCTTCAAATAGAGAAAAAGGCAAAAAACTAATCCCCAGAGCTAAGAAGACCGCATTATCCGGAAACTAATGCCTCGAATTTCATTGTAATACCAAAATATGCACACAAAAACCAAATATATGCTGGAAAATGTATTATTCTATTGTATATGATAAAATAAATAAAGTAAAAAGTAGGAATAATAGTAGGAAGGGTGAAATTTTGAAACATAAATATTAGGAAATTATCGAGAAGACACAAAACTAATTTGTTATTTGACTTCATTTTATGAAATATACACATTTTGTTTTAGTTTTTCAAGTAAAGGCATTTGATTAGGTTAAAAAGTAGTCGCAGTAATAGAACAAACTATGGTAGTACAACAAAAATAATTAAAATCACGGAGGAATCATCCAAGAAGCCAACGCCACCCTTTCACCAATCCTATCCCATTCGTTTTAATTCACGCAGAAGGTCCACGGCATCTTCTCTGTGGGCTCTTATCAAGATCAACATGGAGTTAAAATCGATGAAGGATCAGCGGGGTCAAAAGTGGAAATAAAATCACGAAATTAAAGTTTCCATTTCCGAATATTCTTCATAAGATCGATGATTAATAAATGAATAATTGGATAATGATACAAATGATTCATGAATATTGACTAAATGTGCAATTCGATCCCTAAACTTTCAATTTCCTAAAATTTAGCCTAATATTGCAATCCGATCCATTGATTTTTAATTTGTTCAACGTGGTTCGTAAACTTTTGATACATGATCAAATTAATCCTTAAACTATTTAAAAATGTTCAATGTGGTTCATGAACTTAAATTTAATGGAATGACTATATTGAACAATCTAAAATAATCCAAGGACTCATCTGATCATTAATTGAACAAATTAAAAGTTAAAGGACCAGATTGCACATTGAACTAAAATTTAGGAATCATTTGTGTCAAATTGAAAGTTTAGGGATCGGATTGCATATTTAGTAAAAAGTGTGAGAATTATTGAGTTTCGTGCACAAACAATATTAGAGAAGTCTTTTATCGAAAATTGAAGTAGTATAGAGTGGTTAATCCGATGTTAAGGTCTTCAGTTTTATACTACACGTCGCAGCATTGAGGCACTCGATAAGAGAAACGATGATAGCGTAGTATCACTTTAATCTCTCTCCCTGGCGTTTAATCTGAAGTGATATCGCTATACACTTGTGGATTTATTAAGAAGAACAAGCCCAGGAACAACAAGCAAAACACAGCTTCACGACCAACAGGAAACCCAGTTACTGAAACTTTTAACACAAAGCACAGAAGTTTTATCTCGCTTAAGCATAGTCCTGGGGAGGGGGAACTGGGGCGTAGGACCCAATGAAGATGTCACCATACACGAGCCCGGCAAGCCCTCCTCCGACGAGCGGGCCGACCCAGTAGATCCAGTTCTCCGAGAAGTCGCCGCTGACCACGGCCGGCCCGAAAGAGCGGGCGGGGTTCATGGACCCACCGCTGAACGGGCCGGCGGCCAGGATGTTGGCGCCGACGATGAAGCCGATGGCGATGGGCGCGATGATCCCTAGCGATCCCTTCTTCGGGTCGGCCGCTGTGGCGTACACAGTGTAGACCAGCGCGAAGGTGATGACGACCTCCATAACTAGGCCTTCTATCGCATTCATGCTAGCAGCAACAGCATGGGTTGGGATGCTCTGCAATAAGGATTTGAATAGATGTTTACTGGATTTCGTTATTTAGCCAAATCATGCTAGCTTATGCATTGATCCTGAGGATTTTATTTATGGTCCTGCGCAAGTGTATGTACCTCAGCGCTAGTAACGAATTTTAGGAGGAGGCAGGCGACAATGGAACCGAGGCACTGGGCGATCCAGTAGAAGATGCCGGTCAAGATGGTGATGTTGCCTCCGATGGCCAATCCCAACGTGACAGCAGGATTCAGATGGCCGCCGGAGATGTTCGCCGCGATGGATACCCCCACGAACAGCGCCAACGCGTGGGCCACGGCCACCGCGACTAGCCCCGCCGGGTCGAGGGCCGCGTCCGCCGTGAGCTTGCCTAAGACAGCACAAAACGAATTCCTTAAAAAAAACCAGCCAATTATCAGAAGCAAGAGAAACTCGTATATTTCGACGTCGGCACATGCGACTTAGGAACGGGGACGTGCGTAAAGACACGGCAACATCACGCGAATACGTGTCCTTAGGACCATGGCCTGGTCCGGCACGGTGTACTTGCCATAAGCAATTGCGGACCCGACGCCGGCGAACACGAAGAGGAGGGTCGCGATGAACTCGGCGAGATAGCATCTCAGAGACCCAACGCTGAAGGAGTCCCCTAAGCTACCCAATGCTATCTTCACCATGTTTGCTCAACTCAAAAACTATACCAAAGACTTTCGGAGGGAACTCGCTCGGTTATATGCTTGACACTGAGCTTGTGCTTCAGTCCGAGGACGAAGAGCCACATTTATACTCGTCCTAGTAGCATCCTTTTGAACAGTGGGCTTCTCATTTCATTTGTTTCCTGATCTTTCATTAGCCTAATCAAGTACGGCGTTAGCTAGAGATGAAGGAGGGGACCGCCGGCACCGGCCAGGGGGCCCGGGATGCGATGGCACGCCGTGGTTGGGTGCCGACCAACCGCCGATGGAATTCTTAATCGCGTAATGATCGGCGATTATGGGCATAAAGACAACCAACTTAACTAGTAATCTACGCACAACGGGACACGCGAATGCCGCTGGTCGCTCTCCCGGGAGATTACTATATTCTCCGGAGGGAATATTCATGGAAGCAAAGGGCCATCGACCCTAATCACGTTCTAATGTCACTTTCCTCGTGAAATGGGAAAATATGTGCCAAGGGACGTCTGCATGAATAAAATAGTCGAAAGGCACAATCGAGATAAGCACGACTATTATCCACCAACTTTTCATGAATATGTAATGGCAATGGCAATGGCAATGGATGGAGTGGGCTAGGAAAAATTATCTAAAAAAGTTCTAGATTTGTTGTGTCGTGGCTATTTCAGTCCTAAACCTTTAATAATGTGCCGACTTGGTCTCAAATCCTTTAATCATGAGCAATTTAAATTTAGATTTTTTGAAGATTTACTAACTCGGTTCCAAGATTTTTGGCGATTTGCTAATATGGTCATTTCAGTTAATTATCCAAGTAATATTTTGTGACCGAATTAGCAAATCATCAGAAAAGTTTGGAATTAAATTGATGAAAATTTAAAAATTTAGTTATTGAATTGGCCATTGTACAGTGGATTCGTGATTTTTTTTTGAATGATTTTCCCGAGGGGAGGAGGTTGCCAAACCTCCGCCCTCACTATTCTTAGAGATATTGTCATCTCGATCTATCTCGGATCGATTTGTCTGTCTCATCTTCACCTTCAGGGGCATGGAGATATCTTGCCTTGCCTATTACCAAGTCCCACCTCAATACCCATGATAAATTAACGTAACACAAATATAATGAAAATTTATAAGAGTCGTGCGGAGTGAAGGAATGACTTGCCTGTAAAGCAAATATCATATGGTCTGCATTTATAGAAGAACGGGCTGCAATGATTCGTCTTAGGGTATCTTCTCTCCCTGATTAAGAATGGGATAAGAGATTGCAACAGCTTACCCGATTCTCGCTCGTGTTGATTTTTTGTGCAGATCTTTTGTTATTGAAGAACAAACCTGATCAACCGGGCGGATGCCTCGCGCTTATTTGGGCCTACCCAGGTCCGATCGGGACAAATGGGCCAGTTGGACAAGCGATTCCTGTTTGAGCCTAACCCGTCTACTCGGCCCGTCTAGGAAAAACCTAATAGTTGGGCCCAAAAGAGGAAACTGTGTTTGTGTCATATTTCCAAGGGGAGCCCAACAATTTCTAAGCGGAAATGGAAAGAGAGAAGATTATCACTGTGTTTGCCCGCTTCTCTCTCCCTTTCTTGACATTTCGAAATTTTTAAAGTTAGATTTGTGCAAATGAATCTCAAGTGGTAAGCAAATTTGTCTTCCATATGCAAAGCAAAGTGATAAAATTCGCGGGGTTGTGGTAAAAAAAATTAGTGTTCTTATATCTCGTGACATGCTCTATCATTGGCTAAAAAAAACAAAACGCTTGCTAGGTGCGTTCATTTTGAGAAAAATGTTTTATTTAAAAAAAATTTCCTTAGATATGATTACTTATATCGCTTGCAGATATAAATGAATGAAAAAAATTCCTATCATCAGCGAAAATATTCAGTTAAAAACTATTATCCACGTATTTTTCATTAATTAATTACGTCGAATGATATAAGCGATTATTTTTAGAATAATTTATCTTTCAAATTATTCATTTTTGGCGAACAAAATGGGATCTTTAGTCGGGTTGGAATTTATTTATTCATTTGTCTCGCAACTAGGTTAAATATTAAATTAACCATTTATTTGTAGAGTAATTTTCATATGATTGCGGCGTATTATAGGGAGTCGTGGCATACTAACAGCTTATTTGACCAGTAAAATCTAATGATTATGGGCCAAAATTTTGGGCCTCAAAGCCCACCAGGCCGAAAAAAAATTCTCCTCGGCGTCCCAACCTCCTCTGCTTCCGGATAAGAGCAAGATTCCCAAAAATTTAAAAAACATCCTTTGCTGACTGTCCATCCAACTGTCGTTGCCACGTGTCAACACGAAGCTCGACCTCAGATTTTTATTGGCTGAAACGGAGAGAGACGACTCACCCGGCGCGAGATCGGCTGTGACTCGGGACTCTGCGAAAGGCCGCCATCGCTGCCGTCGATCACATGGCTCTTCACAGAAACGAATCCCATGGGGGCCCGAATGCCTCCTGCAGGCAAGTCATCGTGTCGCGCCCTCTCCGCTTGCGTCCGTCCGATCTTCACTGCGCCTGGGGGTCCCACTCCAATTCAATCACGTCCACACATTTTTTTTTTCCTCTTGCGCTGAAAACGAGCACTGGAGGGAAAATGGCAAGAAAAAAAAAAAGAATGTGAAAAAGAAAAACTAAAAAAGGGAGAAAAAAACTCGAATTAGAACAAACGTCACTCCTGCTCTTTCTATCTCACTAACCTTTTTTTTTTTTCTTCTAAACTCAATTGCAGGCTTCGACCTTTCCAATCTCTCTCTCTCTCTCTCTCCCCCCTCTCTCTCTCTCCCCTTGCCGTTGATTCGCCGAAACCCTAACTCCATCTCGCCGGAGATACTAGTCCACCGGTGAGTTCATTTCTCCTCGGCCGAGGCTGTTCGTCTCTTAGCTCGGTTCTATTTGTTGCGCGTGGGCTGACGGGCGTTTTCTTTTTGGCTGGTGCTTCCGTGGACTGTGCAGATGACCGCACGATTACCGCGAGTTGAGGATTGAACGGGGCTGGATTCGTTCGCCGGATGGAGGGAGGTAGCGTCTCTAGACTTACTTGTTCTGGTACTGTTCATTTCCTACTTTACTTACCGAAGCTAGAGCAGAGAGATATGTCTTGGCTGTGTTGTTGAGAAGTGTTAAAATTACCGCTCTGAGGTGTTTTCTTTCTGTATACGGGTTGCCTCTTATGTTGGGTTCTGATAATTGCCATTTCTTTTGGACCTTGTCTTAGCGTGGTTGTGGCGGTCTCAAATTTGTAAATTAGGTCCTATGCGTCTCTCTCGTGCTAGTGACAACTGAACTTGATAGTTGGGTTGAGCTAGGAGTTGTGGACGGTTCGTTTGTTGCTCAAGTGAACTATCATCCATCATCTTTGTTTACCTTTTCTGGCGGAGGGGGGATTCTTTTCTCCAGCTTGCGAGAGAACAGGGCTTTTTGGCTTGGGCCTTGACTGTGTTTGAGTTGCTTCTTTTCCAGTTGGTTGTGCCTCAACCTAATCATTTGTAGGGCATAATCTTTCCTGATGTTTGAGATGATTATTATGGGTATTGTACCTGTTGTCATAATGGGCAAGAGATGCAGAGTCATTAGTGTGTTGACTCGGATTAATTTTCTCCCCAATTATTTCTATCAACTACATCTCTTTTTGCTAGTCTGCACTTAAATATTAATTGAAGGGTCCGAATGGCGCATGCTATATTTAAATTGGCGAAAATTCTCCAATATATATCTGTGCTTTTCAAAAGATATGTTTGAATGTGCAAGGAAATTTGGAATTTCTTGAGTAGATGTGCTTTTCTGTGTTTCGATTTGCACTGCTGCTGCACTGTTGATGGACTTTTAAATTTATGTATGGTATCTTGTATTAATCTAATTTTGAACTAGTGTACAAGGGATGGACTTTTCAAGTAGCATATTTCTAGCTTGGCATGTAGTCAGACTAGCTTAAGAGGGTCGAGCTCACTCTATTTGGTCTTGCGTGTGCAAACAACAACCAATTGTTTCTGTGTGATGGCTAATATCGCCTGCTGGTGAATGTATATCTTTTGTGAAATTTTCCGAGGGAAAGAGAATCGCTTTTCTTTTAAATAATTTTTTTTTGGTAGGTGGGGATTTGCTGGAAATATCTTTTTAATTATACATTTTGTTATTAAATGCTTATGATCAGTTGGCATGTCAGTTGTTGCATGCTTATTTTTCTCATCATTTTTCAGCTTGCATGTAATGTGACCACCTTCTCTATCCTTTCTCTTCCCCTCCTTGCTTTTCCTTCTCTAGGTTTATACCCATGGATTATGATGAAAATGATTTTCAGAGCCAGAATCAGAATTTAGCTGGTGAGGGGAATGCGAAATTTTCTCCTGTATTACATCCATATGCTCTTTCCAAATTTGATTTTGATGACAACCTTCAAGGGCATCTGAGGTTTGACAGTTTGGTTGAAAGTGAGGTTTTTCTTGGAATTGCAAATAACGCAGATAATCATTGGATTGAGGATTTCTCTCGTGGAAATAATAGTATAGAATTCAGTACATGTGCTACAGTACCCTGCTCAATAACCAGGCATAACAATGTGTGGTCTGAAGCAACCTCGTCGGAGTCTGTTGAAATGTTACTAAAATCTGTTGGGCAGGAAGATACTACACTCAACCAAACGATTATTGAGGCAGCAGATGCCTGTAATCCACCTACCTCTACAAAAGAAATGGAACCTAATTTGACACATCGTGATAGTGTCTTTTCTAACTTAGAGGAAACTGTTAACCCACAGTCATCTTCAGTCCCACATGAGATTTTACAGAACTATTCCAGTATGAAGGAGGCCATGGTAGATGAGCTATCTCAAGTTGAAGTTGCATCAAGGACACACAGTGAATCATTTGTTGGTGGAATGTCAGTTGATGTAGATCCAAGTGCTTTAGATGGAAACTCTAAAGCTTTTAAAGCTGAAGGGAGCTCGTCCAATAATGACAAATCTGATGATAAAATTCAAGGGGAGGTTCATGGTTTGCAGGGTAAACCTTCTATTAATAGTGCTCAAGAAGCTGGTTCTTCTTTGGATGTGCAAGGTGATAATGTAGTTACAGACACAGATCACGTCATAATGAGCTCTAACAGAGTGGAAAGCCAAGCTGCTCCATATCAGATAAATGTCGCTGTTGAGAATGTTGATGGTTTAGAGAAAGACAGTGATGTGCAAGAGGGGGAGATCCTTGTAGTGAGCATGGAGGAGAGAAGAAGTAGCGAGATATCAGCTGACAATGTAGTTGAGGTTCCTACCTCCCATCTGGACTGTAATGCCAATTTGGGATTAAGGAGGCAAAATAAGGAGGAGGGAAATGCAGTTGGAACTGGTCTCAGTACAGACCAGGAGCCTTCTAATACCAGACCACAGGTTATGGAAGGATGCACTGGTGATGCACCTCGCAGCATTTCTGTTCAAGCAAGTATAAGTGAGGATATTGCTTCTGCTACAGATGCAGGTGCTGTTGAACAGTTGGAAGCTGAAGGCAAAAAGGATGCAGTAATTGTTGAGCCGGTTATTACTGTATCAGAGCTGCCAATGGACTCCAACCAGCAGAAGACGATAATGCAGACTGATCCCATAGACGAGAAGGATGATAAATCAGATTGTAATGAACAGCAAGTCAAGGATTCTGCTGCATCATTGCTGCAGGTGGATGATGACAAAGTTCTCGAGAAAGATAGCGAGGGAATTAATGGTATTTCTGGTCTTGTGACGGTAAGCTCTTTGCCTAGACAGCTTGAGGAAACACTAGCAAGTGATCCATCAAAAGATGCTGATGGTAAAATTGGTCAACAGGATGTGAGTGGTGAAAAATGCAGGCAGTCTTCTTCTTCAATTGAAAACAAGCAAGTAGAGCGAGAGAGTGGACCAGGTGATTTTGAATATGTACTGTTTAGTCATGGAGTTTACTATTTGTTTGATTGCCATTATTTTCTAGTTTGAATTATCTATTGCCATGGAAATTATAAGATAACGATTTGGTTAAACAGGTAATTTTTCGTTGTCTTCGGAGGATAATGATGGAAAAGACGTTCATCATCATAAGGAGACTCAGAAGTCATCTGGACAGGAATTAGAAACAATGGCAATAGATCACTTGGAAGAATGTGAAATTCGAACGCATGCTGTAAGTCTGCCAACCTTGTTGTTAGGTTTATTAATACGTACTCATCTGACTTCACTTTCTGCATCTATAAAGGATGCATCTTCTGGAACTGCTGAACAGCAGTCATCTGAAACAGTTTCTCAGGTCAAGCCTGTCTCAGACACTGGTAATACAGATACTCTTGATAAATCCCAAGCTACTGTACCTACAGTCGTTAATTATGAAACTGAGAAGGGACCCGAATTGAGTCTTGATTTTTGTGAGCCCATGGTGAATAAGAGTGATCATATTGAAGCAATTCCAGAAAAACAAGGGAACACAATTGCAGAAGAAAAATTGGAGAAGGATCTGAAGGATTCAGGTAATTGGAAACACCTTTATATGGGCCATCCTGTACTGTCTTTTCCTAAGCCAATGTATGCTGAACTTTAGCAGAATATTTGTATTTGAAGCTTTAGATACTAAGAATCCTAGGTGTGTTAAATCTTAATTATGTCTTTGAAGGCGTTTCTGCTTTACGTATAATATCACTCTCCATGTTGGTCATTTGGTCCAATTGCCAAGCTTGTGATGAAGCCGTGTCTAATCTTCATTCTGAATGGTGATGATGTGATACTGGTAGACAGCTTTAAATATTATAGAAAGCAGGCTACTTGGTGCTCCTGGGTTTAAACTGTTTGTTCCCTTTTAAGCATTTCAGAGTCTAGAATTTTTTTTTTGGCTGGAAGATTGAAGATGAGAAAATGAGGAAACTATTGTACATATCTGTTACAAGCTACCTCAATCATGCAATTTTGTTAGAAGGTTAAATTCATAAGCATTATCCTTTTCTTCACCCGTAAATTGAACTGTAGGAGACTGGATTACTGGTGAAATGGTAATCAGGTAAGAGTCAGATTGATTTTGATTCCTGGACTAGAATTTGCCACTAGGGCCTAAAATTTTATTGTGGGGAATTTAAAGTAACAATGGACCACTAGCCATCTCTTTGGAAGCCCTTTTGCACTGATGATAGCATCTCATTTTAGAGTTCATTGTGAAAGGAAGTTTTGCTGGTGGACTGGCGCTTGTGCTTTTCTTTTCCCCTATTGTTTTTGGAGAACAACTTAATTAAGGAGTGTGAATAATGGAGTTATAAATGTTCCCAGATTTACTATGGGAAACCACTGTCATCTTCTTTTTTGTTGGTGCTCTCTCTCTCTCTCTGCCTCACGTACTCTGACTGATGGATTTCATGTTGCAGCAAATGTTTTAAAAGCATCAGAAAGCTTTCAGAAATCTTCTGCTTTAAGTGAATGTCATGTGAGATCTCATGCAGAGGAAGATGAAATTGATAATGCAGATAGTGGCAAAGCTGAATGCAGCTCCCCAATTGTTATAAGTAGCAGCGAGCTTTCTCAAGAAGTAAATATAGAGGAAGCAGATAAGAATTCTTCGCATCAGAACCTTCCATCTTCTGATGTTAAGGATTCAAATGTTCTGGTGGATGAACAAGGGACGGATGCAGCCAAAGATGAAAAGAGCTTTACCTTTGATGTTAGTGCTTTGATGACAACAGAGGGATCCAAGAAATGGCAACAATTTCCTGCTGTCAAAGATTCCAAATTATCTCCAGTATGTTACTGGTTTCTGTTTGTTGTTTAATACTGTTTTGTGGCCTCTTGTTGATAATTTTTGCCTAAGTGCCTGAATAAATCCATGTCATATTGTCTCCGCAAGAGATGGATCCTTGATATGGATCTGAAGTAAAAGTATAATTGTCCTGATTACAATTTTTTCCTTTGAAGATTGTAGAGGCGTCTCATTCAGCTCCAGCTTTAGTCGAAGGGGAGCATAAAGTTTTGCAGCCTAATCCTACTGGAAGTCCTAGAAGATCAAGGGATACAGTACGAGGACATATGAAAGACACACCTGAGCGTAAGGCACGGAAAACATCAACTAAGGCAGCAGGAAAGGAAAGTGCTAAAAAGGGAAATTCTGCAAAAGCAACAGCTGCTTTAAAACAATCAGAAGCAGGGGTGTCAAGCTACCGATCCTTGAGCCCTTCTGGAATTTTTCAGGTTGTCCAGTCTAATGAGATGCAGCACTTCGGGCAGGTTGATGGCACTAATGCCAAGCCATTTGGCGTCCTCAGTACAGCGCTTTCTAGTCTGCCTGATTTGAATGCTTCAGCTTTCGCAAATGTGGTCTTCCAGCAGCCCTTCTCAGACCTGCAACAAGTGCAATTGCGGGCACAGATCTTTGTTTATGGATCTTTGATGTGAGCATTGCTTGTTGTGGCTTTTCTTTTTACCTCGGTTATATCTGTCCACTTGGTAGTCTACTGTAGCTTATTTAAACCCGCTTCCCATCTGTGAAATTGTGGTTGAAGTTGAGTGGCTCTTTTCATGAGAATGGTTGAATACTTTTTATTTGTTAATCCCATTTTTATTGCTGCAGTTCGAAAGTTGCACCTGAGGAGGCACACATGTTGTCTGCATTTGGGGGACCTGGTAAGTGTCGTCAGAATTTAGTTTCTCTTTGCTCTCAGGTACAATTTACTGCTATTTCATGAGATTTTCTCTCTTAGATGGTGGTCGGAGCATGTGGGAGAATGCATGGCGTAAAAGTAGAGAAAGGATACTTGGTCAAACAGTTCATCCGGCAAGCATTGAGACCCCTTCACAATTACGTTTAGGTACTATTTGGTAATTCAAGATGCTTAATAGTCTTAAGTGCATAAGCTATGCTCTGATGTTTTGATTTTGTCGCAGCTTCTGATCAGGCAATTAAACAGAATATCGTTTCAAACAAAGTTACTCCTTCACCTGTTGGCAGAGGCAGTAGCAAGAGTACGCCGTCTCCTGCCCCAAACCCTGTGCTACCTCTTTCTTCTCCTCTTTGGAATATTTCCACCCCTTCATTTGAGGCCCTGCAGTCTTTGCCTAAGGGAGCTAATAGGGACTATCAGCATGCTTTTTCACCAGTACATCTCAATCAGACTCCACCTTTGGGAAATTATTTTGGACATAGCACCACCTGGATGTCACAGACCCCATTCCGTGCATCCTGGTCCGCTTCTCCTCAGACTTCTGTACTTGAGCCAAGTGTTCGGTTCCCCTCATTGCCTATGACCGAAGCCGTTAAACTAGTACCTGCAAAAGACTCTCCAGTCTCTCTATCTTCGGCAATGACGAATGTTGCTCCTGGTCCAGTCATACAGGATGCAGCTCAGGCCAATGTTCTCCCTGGGAGTTCTGTTGCATCTCTTGACACCAAAAAGGTGGCAGTATCTCCTGGTCGGCCTTCTACCGACCCAAAACCCAGGAAGAGAAAAAAGGCATCGGCCTCTGGAGATCTCGGCCAGATCACTTCCCACTCCCAATCTTTAGTGGAATCGGCTTCTATTGCTAGTCTGACCAGCCATCAGTCTGCATCTCTCCCCGCAGCAAACATTACTGGCTTCTTGTCTGAGACATCCATGGGAAAACATAATATATCTGTACCTTCACCAATTCCACTTGGTAATTCTAAAGCAGGAGAGCAAGATAGAAGGAGTGTATTACCTGAGGAATCCATTATTAAAGTGAAGGAGGCCAGACAGCAAGCAGAGGATGCTGCTGCATTTGCTTCCGCAGCTATTGGTCATAGTCAAGAGATGTGGAATCAGTTGAGTAAGCAGAAGGATTCTGGTCTTGTAGCAGCTGCAGAGCTCACACTATCTTCTGCAGCTGTTGCAATAGCAGCTGCTGCTTCTGTTGCAAAGGCGGCGGCTGCAGCTGCTAGTGTTGCATCAAATGCGGCTTTGCAGGCAAAACTTATGGCTGAGGAAGCATTAAATCCTAGCAGTAATAATCAGATTGCTAATGACGGATTTTCACTCTCTGCTCTTGGAGGAACAAAAAGTTCCAGTTCAATGATTGTTGCTGCAAAGGAGGCCGCTAGGAGAAGGATTGAAGCTGCTTCAGCTGCTTCATTACGAGCTGAAAATCTGGATGCCATAGTAAAAGCCGCTGAGCTGGCTGCAGAAGCTATATCACAAGCTGGAAAAGTTGTTACAATGGGGGATTCTTTGCCAATATCTGAACTAATCGAAGCTGGGCCAGATGGTTTTTGGAAAATGCCTCAGATTTCTTCTAATCATGGTGCAGAACTGCATGATGGAAACAGGGAGCAGTCAAACAACAAGAATACTTATGGTAAACCAGATGCTTCCGGCAAACAATTGGCAGGATCCGTCCAAGATAAAGGAACAAGTGGCATGCAGCATGCTTTACCACCTACTAAAGGAGAAAGCTTGAGGGATAAGTCTGAAAAGCATGGGAGCTTGATGGATGGAGTCTCAAGTTTGGTCAACTCTGATGGAAAGAATTTTAGAGGGCTGAAGAGTCGTAAGGCGTCGGACTTAGCTGGGACTGGTGGAGGAAATCATGTATCTGCTGTAAGTCATCAAGAGTTTGACGAGACCTCAAGGACATCAAAGGAAAGTGGCATTGCAGAAGGCTCCCAAGTGGAGGTATGTTGAATGTGTGTTGGAAGGGATTGAGTGTGTTATGCACATGGTAGTGGGCCTTCTACTCAATCTGCTCTTCTGCATTGAGATTTTTCTTTTTATGAAAGTGTGAGTAGTTGATTGTTGGAAGCAATGTGTTGGCGCAAGCAGGAACTTTTAGGCTGGAAATTGTGTTACCAATTATATATAAGCATAACAGACCGGATTGTTTTGATAGACAGCTTTGCGCCTTGATAAAAACCTTTTCCAAGCTGAAACTCATGAAAATCAATTCATGAGTGAAGGAGCCTTGTTAATTTAAAAGGAAGTTGAGCAACTCTAATACAAAAACATCCCTTCTTCTGAAGCAGTATGCCCTTTCAAATTCTGTCAAATGTTATTAAAAAAGTTGACTTTTCAGTTATGATTTCTCTTTTTGAAAAAAGAAAGATTATTCTTCACGACCATTCCTGTGTTAGTTGTTTTCTTTCCCGCTTTAAGCAGTATGGGAGTTTGAACAAGTTAAGTGTGCAAAAGTTTGTTTCTCCTGCCAATTAGCAAAATAACCGTCCATTTTTTCGTTGTCTCTCCAGTTAACTGCTGGTTATGGTAGAGCATTTTTAGGCAGTTAGGACACAAATTTAGAACTTTTTTAGGAATGGGTTTTACTTTTAGACATCAGCACAAGTGTTTTCTTGATCAACTATCATTTCGCCTGTAGGTTTTTAAAGATAGGGATGGGTACAAAGCCGCATGGTTCTCGGCCAATGTATTGAGCTTGAAGGATGGGAAGGTCTATTTGTGTTACTCCGAGATTCCATCAAATGAAGGTATTCTAGTACGCCTTTTAAGAAAATTTGATGATTGTGGATACCTTGACTTTTTGTTTTTTTTTTTTTGAGTTTAGAGCGCATGGTGAATGATGATCATATGGGCATGTCAGGCCACATATTGCTTCGAAATGTTAAATTTAATTATAGAAGTATTTTGATCTTTTGACTGGGATTATGTTGTGTAAAAGTCTTACTTGACCCATTAGGTCCATGGCTTCCTTAAAGTTCTAGGCTTGCTTTGTTTATTATGAAGTTCGTTTATGCTGGTGTTAAATGAGATGAATTCCGTTTGTATGCATATGAGTTGATATAGTCATCTTATGCGTGAAGGTTTGTCTATAAGTAGGCATTGGGAACAGCTTTATGCCTGTTTGGATTTCTTTTCACATTTGAGAAAGCTTTCTTGGAGTTACTATATTCAATTGATCTCTATTCTCATGATTATTTGGATTTTTTTCCGTAATAACTGCTATTGGTGATTGACCTGAAGAGCTCACTTATGTATTATTGATTTTAATTAATTCTTCAGTTCTGCCTATGTTCAGGTACTGGGAAGCTTAAGGAATGGGTGGAACTTGGTAGTGAAGGAGATAAAGCACCCAGAGTACGCATTGCTCATCCTATGACTGCCATGAAATTTGAAGGAACCAGAAAGAGACGTAGAGCAGCCATGGGTGATTTTACTTGTTCTGTTGGAGATAAAGTTGATGCCTGGATGCGAGACAGGTCTGCTGTTTCATTTGGATATTGATTATTTACCTTGCGATGCTTTCACAATGATAAATCCTTAAACGCTCCTGATTTTTCTAAAAGGCAATATTTTGATTTTTTTGTCGTTTTTGGTGTTCCCTTTAATTCCAAATAAAAATCCCTTTTTCCTCCTTGTGGTTTGCATATATGCTTCCTGGAAATGCCAAGGGAGTATGATTGTCATTTCTTATTAGAAATAGTTTCTAATTATCCCCTTTCCTTTCCATTTGACATGAATTGTCACTAAAGCACTTCAGCTTTATCTTTTTCCCCAGCTGGTGGGAGGGAGAGGTCACTGAAAAAAGCAACAGAGATGGAACTTCAGTAACAGTCCATTTTCCAGGCATGCTTTTCAAGTTTGCTTTATCATTTTAGCATGTCTCTGTGGCCTCCTGTATATAACCTTTATGATTTTGAATGCAGCTCACGGAGAGACTTCTGTTGTTAGAACATGGCAGCTTCGGCCTTCTCTTATGTGGAAGGATGGGGAGTGGATTGAGTGGTCAAGTATGAGAGAGAATGCTAAGACCCATCAAGAGGTATGCCTTTTGTTCTTCTATGAGATTGAACTCTTTTTGTGGCATATTTTCAACCCTAATTCAATGTTTCTAAGTTGATATGAAATCTGGCTCTGCCAAAGTTGCATTTCTTCTGCCTAAAGAAAACAAATTTAAACCTTGAGCTTCCAGGGGGATATGCCTCAGGAGAAGCGGGCAAGGTTGGGAACTCCTAGATTGGAATCCAAAGGCAAGGACAAGGTACAGGAGAGTGTTCAAGTTGTGGAACCGTTGAACCCTCAAGTGGTTGAATCTTTGGATTTAACAGCCAACGAGAAAACTTTTAATATTGGTAAGAAGAATACGATTGAAAGTAGGGTTGACAGATTAAAATCTGCAAGGACTGGTTTACGAAAGGAAGGCTCAAGAGTGGTAATTGGTGTTCCAAAACCTGGAAAAAAGAGGAAGTTTATGGAAGTAAGCAAACATTATGTTGGCAACCAGAAGACTGATGAGCTGAATGACTCGGTCAAACTTGCAAACTATTTGATGCCTCAGCGAAGTAGACCTCGCGGATGGAAGAATTTTTCTAAAGATGATTCGAAGGAAAAACGAGTGGTTGAATCCAAGCCTAAGATTCTCAGGTCTGGAAGATCACAAAACGTTTCAAGTAGAACAATCCCACAGAAGAATAATTTGACAACTGCTGGCTCTTCCCATGGCACAGTTCCTGGAATTAAGAGCAAGGATTCATCTGACCTTGATGAAATTGCATCAGAAAAGCACAATTCAATGGAACATGGATCATTTTCTAATAGTGAGGGGGTGATAGAAGGTCCAATCTCTTCCCTAGTTCCTTCATCAGATGCTAGTTCTCTTAAAAGGACTTTCACAACTAGCGCTAAGGCTGTAAGGGCTAACAAAGGAAAACTGCCTGGTGGCAAATTGGCTACACATGAGGAGAAATCTTTCAATAGTAATGCCACAAATGCAACCTCTGACGCCGTTGAGCCTCGAAGATCTAATCGTCGAATTCAGCCCACTTCAAGGGTAATTGCTCGATTTTTTGCTCTGTTCTTATTGGTATTGTGGCCCTTTTGTCAACACTTGTTTTTTGTGACATCTTGTTTGACTAGATGAGTTTCTGCGGTCATATGTTGTGCTAATATTTGCCGGAAAGGAACTTACAAATACCTTTGCTTTCACTTGCATATATGCATTCATGCATTCTGCTGCTAATAAGTATGCCTTTAGCAATGCTGATAACCCTTGGGTAATTTAAATGGCGACAGTTGGGCTGAGATTGAGACCTGGAATCAGTGTCAGGGGTATGTTGGTTTAGTGGTTTGAGTAGGATCGGTTGCGCATGTTGCTTCAGAGTATGATTTTAAGTCGGCTAACATTCAGAATGATTGCCCTGAAAGGAAGTTTTTGAAATTTGTTTTTCTTTTCTCATTTATATATGTTTGCTTGCAGTTATTGGAAGGCCTCCAGAGTTCCATGATCATTACCAAGATGCCATCTACTTCGCATGACAGAGGCCACAGAAGTCAAAATAAGGTCACTGGTAAAAGGTGAAAATTTCGCATGCAGCAATTGGCTTTATTCTCTCATCATATGTGAATGTTCCTAATTGACTGCTCAATTATGACAGGGAATGACCGTGGTTAAGGAAGGCTCTAGGATGGCAAGATTTAACCGGGTTCTCTCTATACAATACAGCACATGCTCTGTGTATATTTATTGTGGGTAGAAAGCTAGGGAACGACAATTGCTCTTCGAAGTTAGTTTGAGATCTAGTGCCTTAGTGGAAAGCTAGTACTTAGTACTTAGCAGATGTTATGTGAATGCTAGTCGCTGTGAATTTTCTGACTTCATGCTTACTATTATTAGCCTTTTTTGTTATGAATAGGTTTTGATTCTCCGGATAGTATTGTTGGTAACTGGGGTAAGAATTCATAAAATGACGATGACATTTGCTTTTTTGCAATTTCTCTTGTATCTACAAATAACATTGTGACAAAGGCAGAAGTTGGTGGTTCTTCCATTGCCTTGGCTTGCTACTTGGCTTCTTTAAATACGAGACGTTCTATTTCTGTTTGGATGCACGATTTCTGATACGGCGTGATCACGAATAGCTCTTATGAATGGCTCGACCGCAGAAGACTTGTGAAACCTTTATCTGTATATATTTTGTTTAGTAGACGAGGACGTTGTTCTTGTGCATTAAGAGATAATTCAAGATTCACAAGGTTCCCGGCATGTCTAAGTAACCTCGAGTGATTTCAAAGAGCACGAATCGCATAACTGGAGAGTGAAAATGCCGACACCTTTCTTGACGGCTATCATCAATGAGCTGATGATGTTGAAATTTATTAGTACAAGTCGCTTTTATGACAATCTACGCAGCTTTGTGTTCGGTATGCTTATCAAGGATGTCGATTGCATGGGGTGAAATGCTTTTGTCGATCGGATGACGTGTTAAGGCCAGATCCTTGTAAAAATTTTGATACGTCAAGCCATGGTTTTTGAAGCCATGTTTCACACCACAAGATGATTTCGCAAATGCCGATTAGCGAAAGTTTATAACTACGACTAGTATATTAGGTCGAAGGTATATGTAGATTCGAACGCAGGGAAGACTGACGCTTTCACGCGAATATAAAGAAAGGTCATGCACGACTAGCGTCTCCACCCCAAAGTCAAGAGGTCAAGGTCTTGTCGTGAGTCACAAGTTGAAAGCACGACATGTTCGCTTCAAACTGATTTCACTAGGAAATAAAAACAGGAGAACATACAAATATGGGGACCACCTAATTTGGCCAACCAACGTAGTGAGCCTCAACTAAACCTGACCAATCAAACGATACTAGGCCACGGCACGACACACTTTCCCCGGTTTTGAACGCACGAAAGACGCCTAAATCCTCAGAAAGCTCCGATGACAATTCAGAAGTCTTCCATGGAGGCAAAGTTCTCGAAGAGCAGATCAGAGACTCGAGTGGTTGACCCAACATCAACACCCCCGGAGCCAGCAATCTTTCTATACTCCCTTTTATAATCTCTCGTGCCTCTTCCTCATCTACCAAAGCGTCACCTAGATTCGTCATGTCATGCGCAACGATTTAACTACTCGATCAAGTCCTGGAAGGATTGCCCCATAAGAGATTCTTCGTTCATGCAAGTCCCAAGCCCTTCGAGTCCAATACAGAACCTCTGAGAGAGAGAGAGAGAGAGAGAGAGAGAGAGAGAGAGAGAGAGAGAGAGAGAGACGACACCACGTCCCCAAAATCCAAAGCCATGCATCGAGCTTTCCTTCACATCCCCTCCCTCGCTTTCTTCTTCCTCCTGCTCTCTCGCCCTGGCTTCGCCGCCAGAAACCTCCCGGAGCCCGCACCCGTATTGACTGGCGGCGCCGAGAACGCCACGTGGCACAGCTTCGAGAGGTTTCTAGACGTCGGCAAGGGTGCCCAGGTCCCTGGCATGTCGGAGCTGAAGAAGTACTTTAACCTCTTCGGCTACCTCTCGGTCCCGGATTCCAACTTCACCGATGTCTTTGACGGCGAGTTCCAATCCGCGCTGACTGCTTACCAGACGAGGCTCGGGCTACCGGTCACGGGCAAGCTCGACTCCGACACCATGTCCGCGATCACGATGCCGAGGTGCGGCGTGAGCGATGCCACCTCCCGCGCGCTCCGCACCACCCGCCACTACGCGTACTTCTATGGCAAGCCGAGGTGGGCCCGTGGAGCGCCCGCGACACTGACCTACGGGTTCTCGCCGAGCAACATGATCAGCTACCTGAGCATGGAGGAGGTGAGGGCGGCTTTCGGGAGGGCCTTCGCGAGGTGGGCCGCCGTGATCCCCATCAGCTTCGAGGAGGTCGAGGACTACGAGGCGGCCGACGTCCGGATCGGTTTCTACCGGGGCAACCACGGCGACGGGCAGCCCTTCGACGGGGTGCTGGGGGTGCTGGCCCACGCGTTCTCCCCGGAGAACGGGAGGTTCCACCTGGACGCGGCCGAGACGTGGGCCGTGGACTTCGACCGGGACAAGTCCAGGGTGGCGGTCGATCTGGAATCGGTGGCGACGCATGAGATCGGGCACGTGCTCGGGCTGGCTCACTCCTCGGTGAAGGAGGCGGTGATGTACCCGAGCTTGAGCCCGAGGGCGAAGAAGGTGGACCTCAAGATGGACGACGTGGAGGGCGTGCAGGCCTTGTACGGGTCAAACCCGAACTTCAAGCTGAGCTCCTTCTTGGAATCTGAGAAATCCTCCGCCGCCGCCGCCGCCCTGGGGACGAGGTTGCCCAAGTGGACCGCTTCTTTGCCGCTCTTGGCGGTCGCCTTCTTCTCGTGCTGAAGATACGCGTGGCCATTCAGCTCAGCCGTAGATTAGCTTAGCTTAGCTTTGCTTTTCCCTCATCTTTTTGGGGGCATTCCATTATTCTTTTCACATTACAGGCATAGAAATACTTGTGCGGGGGGGAGAGACTGCCTTGGGCCTCCCTAACTTGTTCTCACACCACTGGGGAATACGCATACACCATTTCTTGTTTCATTTATAACTTTGAATTCTATGATTCGTAACGATTTATTAGTCTTAGGTGGCATTCACGACACGTCGGACTCTTTAAACTCTATAGAGTCTAGCTGGCATGAAAAATTTTGGACAACCCAAAAAGTAACAACATGTTGTGGATTACGAGTTCTTGTTATTATTAAAGTGAATTAAGAACGATTACTTAACTTTAATTCCTTTGATTGTGGGGGGCGAAATGGGACGCCATCGTCGATTATCCTTGTTCAAACATCTCCACCGAGACTTAACTAAATCTTTCATTCTACTGGCAAACGTTATCTTGGTCATCGATTGGCATGCGGGGACGAATTGATGATGCTAGATTGATAGACTCTATATTTATATAATTGTTATCTCCTTTTCAGCCATCGATAGTACATATGTTTTTTTTTTTTGGTAAAGATCGAAAGTATATTTGGTGATGCCACTGTGCATAAAGAATTGAATACGGAAAATGCTAATTTAAAATATTGCATAACTTTACCATGCAAAATATAAAAAAAATCATTAATGGCTGGTAGCGGGCGAGGAGCCTTTGCGCAATTTGGGCTTCGCATTCGTGGCCAACGAGGGTCGCTAGTGACGCTTGTTGGCTAGAGAAAAAAAAAAGCAAAGAAAAAAGAAAAATCAAAGTAACAATTTAAAAAAATTAAAATATTATTGAAAATTATTTATGTCAGTGCCGTATCATTGTCCACATTAGAGACTCATTGATTTCTGGTCAAAATTGATTAGATAAACTCAATTGGTAAAGTGTTAAGATTTATTTGGTAAAATTAAAATGTTTAGGATTGAGTTGATAAAAATACAATAAATTTATGATTTTTTGGACTATTTTCTCGTCACGTTGTATGTTGTGGAATCATTATCGGTTTATCATTGCTCTTCCATGTACTATTAATTGACCTCATTATAAGGAAAATTGTTAACTCTATCAATATGTTCTGTAACGACAAAAAAGTAAAAATAATGTAAATGATCTTTGATTTTTATCTAAACAATGTGTCATGTCGTTCATGAATTTTTAATTTATTCAATATGCTCCGTAAATTATTGACTAGTGTTCAATCTATTTCCTAAACAAAAAAAATAAGTTACATCTGAATTATCAAAATATAATATTCTTCCGAACGTAATAATCCACCTCATGAAAATAATGATAGACACGTTGATGCTCTAATTTTTTTTTCTTTTCTGAAGTATGAGGATATGTTACCTCGTCATTGTCAAAAATCTAACTTAACACATAATAATTCACGTCATCAAATAATGTATGATTTATTTTTTGAGTAAACAAAAGAACTGCATTAAAAAAAAAAACCCACTTTATTCGAAACAAACCCAAACAGCCGTTTAACCGAACCGGCCGGGCTTCAGCCCGTTCAGTTCCGATCTGCTCCACCCAAATCTGCCAAAACCCTAAACCCTTGCGCCGACTAAGAAGAGTCCGCCATTTCGACCTTGCGGAGCTGCAGATTCCTCGGCCAAGCTCGACGTTAATGGCGTCTTCTTGCAACAGAGCGATGCGGAGAGCTTCAACGTCTCTCGGACCTGCCCTCAGATCCAGCGTCCGTACATCTCCTCAGCTCGGATCTGCCCCCTCTCCATTCCCTCTCCCTAACCGGTCGACTTCTTCTCCGCTCCGCCGTTTCTTCTCTTCCAGGTGTCTCTCCCCCCTCTCTCTAGATATTTTGCTTCGTGGAATCGCGTGTTCTGCTTCGTTACGCGTTCCCCGTTGCGTAATCCGTTCTAATTGGATGTCCTTAGGATTTTCATTGTTCCATTGTCGTGCTCGACGGTCTCTGTCTATTAATCGGCGTTCGATTTGCTGTTGTCGTGAATATTATTAGATCGCCGGCGGAGCTTGCGTGCGTGCAGTCGCTGTTGCCGCTGCATAGCGCGGTGTCGACAGCGCGGTTGACGTCGTGCTTGAGCACGACGTCGAGGAGTTGCCGAGCTCTCTCACAGGGTATTCTCTGCTGCACCTCTCCAGGCCTCTAATATGAATTTTCTGTATTTTCGTGTGAGTAGCTTTCTTTTTTCTTTGTTTTTTTGAGTGGCTTTTCCTACTATTTTCCGTATTCGATGCTTTTTATGTTCTTGAATGGTTGTTGTTCATCAGGTTGTATCCCTTGGGCTCTGGTAATACTAGTCATTCCTTCTTTATTTAGGAAATTTTCCTTACTGGATTTTGGCAATCAAGAGTAGATGACACTGGTTAGGACTCATATCACAGTAGCCACTGTGGATATTGGAATGATTAGAATTCGGCTAAATCATTGTTTTGCCTGACCAACCTGTTCTTGTGAGATGAAGCATTTAAAGCAGTGTGCTACTGACAACCTCTCTCGGTGGTGTTTGGTCTTCATTTGCTTGAGAGACAAATGATTGGGCCGTTCCTGCTTTGTTGGAATTTTGATGAACTCTTCGAGAGTAGATCAATTTATTTCTCAGGCAGATGCACGTTAAATAATGGATAGGATACTTATAGCATCTAATCGGAATATTTGGTCCCTGCAGGCACATGATGTTCTGAATGGTTGAACTTGAAAGAAATGGTACTTCAGAACTTTCCCATTTTGATCCTTTTGTTGTTTCACAAGAGTGCTCATAGAATTTTGACCGTGTCTGCTGTATAGTTGGGGTAAAGGACAATGGAATTTGTTTCTTCCAGTTCTTTCTTCCTGCTGTGGTGTTTTATGCTTGGACTAATATTTATACGGTTGAAGGATTTCATTAAGGATTGGTTGAATCGAGCCCAACTCTACCATGGGGGCTTGAGTTTTTCTTTTTTTTTTTGGGGGGGGGGGGGTTGCCGAACATAGATTTGTACATGGGTAAGTTAAATGTGTGATAGTGGACAAATTACGTCGTAATTCTGTTATTTCTTATGTATAATCAACTAATACTCACAAACTTCTAGTTACTCTGAGAGAGAAGGAATAAAAAAAACATTGAACCTCATTCATACATTAAAAAAAAACTGTCAAGTACAAGCTAAAAAAGAACCTTTTTTGGAACCACACACAAACGTGCAAAACAGACCTGTTCCACTTCCTAGAAAATAGCTAACAAACCAACCGCCTAACAAACAAACTTGACTGAATAATAAAAAAACTAAAATGACAGAACATCAGCAGCAGTGCTGAGACACAGCTCCATCAAACTCCTCATTGGATCAGTTGCCACTTGAAACTCCTATTTTCTCTCTTAACAGCTCAAATCTTCTAGCCTGAAGTGGCTTTGTGAACATTTCTGCAAGCTGATCTTCAGATCTGCAATAGACCAACTTAACTTCACCACTTTGTTGCAATTCACGCAGAAAGAAGAATTTGACTTTAAAATGCTTGGTTTGCCATCGAAAACTGGATTATGTGATATTGCTAATGCAGCTTGATTGTCCACATTAACTTCAATGCAATCACCAGAATTCAACCACAGATCCTTCATTATCTTCTTCAGCCACAAAGCTTGATTTGCTAGATGCTATAAACTCAGCCTCTGTAGTGGGCTACAATCTCCTGCTTTTTGGAACACCAGGAGAAACAAGCAGAACCAAGAGTGGAGCAGTACCCAGATGTACTTGTCATGTCATACACTGAGCCAGCCCAGTCACTATTAGAAAAGCCCCGCAACTTAAACTTTTGACATTTCCAAAACTTCACACCAAAGAACAATGTTCCTTTGAGGTATCTCAAGACCCTTTTTGCAGCAACCAAATGTAAATGACTAGAACTACTCATGAACCTGGATAGAACACTTACAACAAATAGAATATCTGGTCTAGTTGTTGTAAGATACATGAGACATCTAATCAAGCTTCTATACTTTGAAGCATCTACTGCATCTGTTCCATCATTCTTCTGCAGCTTCTCCTTAGCAGCCATAGGAGTGCTTACACTTCTTCAATCTTCCATCTGAAACTTCTTCAAAATTTCCGTCATGTATTTTTTCTGGCAGATGAAGATATCGTGTGAAGCTTGTTTGACTTCCAGACCAAGGAAATAAGCCATCTTTTCCAAGTCTAACATCTCAAAACCTGCAAATAGACCTTGCTTCGCCCTCTCTATCAGTTCCACATCATTCCCTATCACCAATTAATCATCTACATAGAGTGACAGAATTACAACACTGTGGTTCACCCTATCGACATAAAGAGTGAACTCACTCAAGCTTCTTACAAAGCCAAAATCCTGCAAATATTGGTCTATCTTTCCATACCAAGCTCTTGGAGCCTGCTTTAGTCCATATAGAGCTTTCCTCAATCTGTATACCTTCTCTTCTTGCCCTTTGATATTGAAGCCTTCAGGTTGTTAAACAAAAATCTCCTCCTCAAGCTCTCCATTCAGAAATGCAGACTTGACATCTAACTAAAGTATAGGTCAGCCCTTCTCTGCTGCTACAGCTAATAGTAGACTGATTGTATCAAGCCTTGCAATAGGAACAAATGTCTCAGAATAGTCTACTCCCCTTATTTGAGCATAGCCTTTCACAACCAGTCTGGCTTTGTGATTATTGACAGAACCATCAAGATTAAGTTTTGTTCTGAACACGCACTTAACCCCAATCACATTCTTATCAAAATGGTCTGTCAACAAGCTCCCATGTGTGGTTTTTTTGAATCGTTGCAAACTCCTCTTGCATTGTTGCAATCCACCTCTAATCCTCCTTAGCTTCCACAAAGTTAAAAGGTTCAAGCACTGTCAATTGCTTCTTTCATAGATTTTAGCAAGCAACCTTGTGCCTCTTATTGGCAAATCATCCATACTGTCTTCTAATCCATCCACAACTTCATCAACCTCTACAATTGTTGCAGGTGGTTGTTTTGCAGATTGCTGGTGTCCTATATTCTTTTCTCCCATCCAATTCCACTCATCTTCCTCTAGAAAAATAACATCTCTGGTCATAGTCACCTTCCATGTCATAGGCTGAAAAATCTTGTAAGCCTTTGATTGGAGACTGCACCCAATGAAGACCCCAAGCTCAGCTCTTTGATCCAGCTTATCCCTCTTGACTTGAAGAACATGAGTAACACAAACACCCAAAAACCTTCAATTCTTCATAAGGGCTAACACCATACCAGACTTCGAAAGGTGTTGACCTCTCCAAGGCCTTTGTGGGCAATATGTTCAATAGGAATACTGCAATATTAGCTGCCTCAGCCCAGAACTTCTTAGGTAACATCTTCTCCTGCATCATACATCTGGCCATCTCCATAATGCTTCTGTTTTTCCTCTTACTAACCCCATTCTTAAAACTCCTGCATCATACATCTGTACAATGCCTGCTTGCTCACAGTTTAACTTAAACTTGTGAGCAGTATACTCAGAATCATTATCATACATGAGATTTTTAATTTTCTTCCTACTCTGATTCTCAACTAAGGCTTTGAACTTCACAAACACATCAGAAACTTCAGAAGTGGCTTGCAGAAAATAAATCCAGCTCATCCTAGTCATGTCATCTGTGAAAGTAATGAAATACCTGTAATCACCGAGAGATGACTCAAACATAGGTCCACTTAAGTCTGTGTGGACTAATTGTAGCTTCTCACATGTTCTCTAGCCTTTCATCCTTTGAAAGGAAATCTGGCTTGCTTGCCAAGAAGACAAGTTGTGCACTGTGGAATTTCCTCCTCCAAACTTTGCAAGTCATCTGCCAAGCTATTCCTCTGCATAAACAACATGTTCTTCCTGTGAACATGCCCAAGCCTTTTATGCCATAGCTTTGCATTTTCTTCTTTGCACTTTGAAGCCATTTGTTGCATCTCTTGTGGCTTGAACATGAAGCTCTTGTCCTTCATTGGCATTCTTTGCACTTCTTTGCTATCTACATTATCAATAAGGCATTTCTTCCCTTCAAACTTCACTTATAGCCTTTCTCAACTAATTGACCAACACTCAACAGATTTTGGTCAACTTTTGGCACAAAGAGAACATCATTGATCAGCTTCACCTCCTGATTTCCTTTAATAGCTACTGTACCCTTCCCTTGCACTTCGATATACTGTCCATTGCCACTTCTGACTCTGGACCTAACTGACCTGTCTAGACTCCTAAGCAGCTTCAAATTGCTAGTCATATGATTGGTACAGCCGCTACCCACCAGCCATGCATCATTCTCAACAGAAGAGCAAGAATAGGAAGCTACAGACGAGTGTTCTTCCTCAGTCTCATTCACTGCTATTTGTGCTTCTTCTGCTTGTTGGTGATTGTTCTATTTGCAGATAGCTTCCATGTGACCAACCTTGTGACATCTTCTGCACTTAGCATCAGGCTTCCTCCAGCATCTAAAGGACTGATGATTAGTTCCACCACAGTGTTGACAAGGCTTCTTGTTCTTCTTCCATTTGCTAGACCCACTAGAACTTCCATCTTTTGCTGCAAACTTGGAGTCACCTGCATTTCCTTTGGACTGATTCCATTTCTTCCCTTTGCCTCCATCATTGGATTTCACTTTAGCTTGCAGTGCACCCTCTATATCTATATCATCATTGGATTTCACTTTATCTGTTCCATCAGTCTTCTATGCTCATGTGCCTGCAGGGCACTTAACAATTCTGCAAGCTTCATGTCAGCTAAGTCTCTTGTATTTCCTAGAGAAGCTATGGTGGCTTCAAACTTCTCTGGAAGAGACACCAGAATCTTCTGAACCAGCCTTTCATCCTTCAAGTCAGTCCTAAGACTTTGATTTTTTCAGCTTTCTCAATCAGGCTATCAAAATATTCTTTCACTGACTCTGAATCCTTCATCTGCTGTCTCTCAAACTCCCTCAAGAGATTCAGCACCTTCATGCTCCTTATCTTCTCATCTCCCTCGTATTCATCCTTCGAGAAATCCCATATTGCCTTTGCAGAATCACATCTTATGATCCTTGTGAAGATAGGGGGTGAGACAGCAGCATATAGGCAAGGCTTTACCTTGGTCTTCTTTGTGATTCTCTCTTTATGGTACTTTATTTGATTCAAGGTCGGATTGTTTGGAAGTGGTGCAGTCTCATAATCATTCTCCACAGCCTCCCATAGATCATTACCCTCCAACAATGCTGTCATCTTGACAGCCCAAGCTTGATAATTTTCCCCAATAAAGACTGGAGTAGCCATTGCAGAGAATCCACTCGATCTTGCCTCCGTCAGTCTTTTTCTTTGCTGGTTGGAAGCAGTCTTCACTCACCCTCACTTCACAGTCCCTTAAGATCCCACAGAGGCTCTGATACGAATATTATTGCTGATGTATAATCAACTTATACTCGCAAACTTCTAGTCACTCTGAGAGAGAAGGAATAAAAAACATTGAACCTCATTCATACATTAAAAAAAACTGTCAAGTACAAGCTAAATAAGAACCTTTTTTGAAACCGCACACAAACGTGCAAAACAGACTTGTTCCACTTCCTAGAAAATAGCTAACTAACCAACCGCCTAACAAACAAACTTGACTGAATAATAAATAAAATGATAGAACATCAGCAGCAGCACTGAGACATAGCTCCAACAAATTCAGATTGATGATGATTTAATTAGTGGAACAATGAATGCATAATGAGAGTCAGCAAAGCACCAACTGATTACCGTAGGTGGAGTCTCTCATGTGGTGGCCTAGCTTCTAGAGTGACTATATAATGATTCACGGATTTAGTTTTGGCTCTTTTATACATTGAATGCTTAGTATTCTAGTTCCTGTGACCAAAAAGTTCTCCTTTTCCCAGATGGAATTGATGGTACGTAAAGGGATGCTGTTTCAAGAGGTGGACCCACCTTTGTTTATTCTTCGCCATATTGAGAATGATGATCCTCGAAATATTTTTATTTTCTCTTGTTAGTTTACGGATGTTTGATGACAATTCTGTAGCCATTTGGCAATGCTTTTAACATGGGATAGACAATTCTGTAGCCATTTGGCACTGTTGTCAACATTGACATATTAATGATATGAGGCTTATAATTTTGCAATCGTTACTTTTGAGCAAACTTGGCTAACAAGCACAACCTAAGAACCCTTGGGAGCATGTGATATTAATTACTATTCTAATGTTTGTCTTGGACATTTGATTTAAGTGTACCTAGTTCCTGCAACGGGCTCTGATAATTGTCTTTATTTTTCTTTCTTTAGTGCTTGGTCTATCGGTTCCAAGGTGACCTCTACTTGAAGAAGAGACTTGTGATTGGAAAGTGAGTTGTTACTGTAAATCGGAGAATTCTCTTTCGAGATACCAATTGCTTCCTATGAGATATTTCTGAAAGCTCATTGATTTTGTACCCCTCGCCGATAGAAATTGAAAAGCATTGAGTAATTAGAGAGGGTATTTGCTTCTCTACTGATGTTCATTTTTCGATGTTATCATGCTATTGAATTTCCTTTTGGTACAGATGAATTCTGATACAGTTGCTATAGTTTCATGGGGTTTTCAGCACGTGGAAGTAGAAATTACAATATTGTAGTGACCATGCACTTTTGAAATCACTCTCAAGCGTGTAGGTGAGATTCAATGCTTAACTATCGTTTTATTCAGCGTATCGGCCATATTAGAGTATCGCACAAACAAGGTGTGATGATGCTGAGAGGACCTTCATTAGCTTGAGGGTCTCAAATTGTCACTCTGCATGAAAATTTATGTCACATTTTTTATTACTTTAATGAGTTTGCTCGATTTACACGTCCACTCTTATTTTTTTAATGCTCTGCTAATGTGACCCCGCGGGGTTACTGGGACGACAAGCGATGCAATATTAGGCCTAGCCGGGAAAAGAAAGACAACTTAATATTTCGGATGACTTGGCTATCATGCGCCATTCGACTATTTGCGAGATTCACAGTACCACAGAAAATAAGTAGCTGGCGTTGCCTTGCATTGAGAAGGCTTGTCGAATTTGCTAGTTAGTTTGTTCCTTAACGTGATCGCTTCCGCTATGTCCATCTATTATCAGATCTCCATTCCAAATCTGCTATTGAACTCCGCACGCTTCTCCTTGGGTAGGAGGGTTCCTCCATTACATTAAACTTGGCGAGCACGTTTAAAATGTTCCCCGTTTGTTTCTCATTCGGGGAAATTGCGGGAAAAGTGCCAAAAAAGTCCTAATCCTTTGCCACTTGTGCCAAAAAAGTCCTAAACCTTTTTTTGGTGCCAAATAAGTCCTAAACCTTTTTAAGTGGTGCCAAATAAGTCCTAAACCTTTCTAAGTGGTGCCAAATAAGTCCTTCCCACCGGAAAAAGCACGCGTGGCTCACCGGAGTGCCGACGTGGCTCGCCGGAGCGCCGATGTGGCTCGCCGGAGCTCGTCGGCGCCAACGTGGCGTCGATTTCTTCTTCTTCTTCTTCTTCTTCTTCTTCTTCTTCTTCTTCACCGGCAGAGCCCTCGCCGGCGATGGGCGAGGGCGGCGGGGGCGGGGGCCGGGGCTGGGGAGGCGGCCACCGGCCTCCCCCGTCGCCGGCGAGGGCCGGGCGAGGCCGGTCTCGCCCGGATCTTAGCGGGGCAGCCCCGCCCCTGCCCAGACAGGGGCCGCCCAGATCTGGGCGGGGGCGGCCTCGCCCGGCCCCCGCCGGCCACTAGCCGGCCTCGCCAGGGTCCCGCGGGGGCCGGGCGAGGCCGTCCCCGCCCAGATCTGGGCAGGGCAGCCCTGCCCCTGCCCAGACAGGGGCGGCCCTGCCCAGATCCGGGGGAGCCCGCCCTCGCCCGGCCCTCGCTGGCGACGGGGGAGGTCGGTGGCCGCCTCCCCAGCCCCGGCCCCCGCCGCCCTCGCCCATCGCCGGCGAGGGCTCCGCCGGTGAAGAAGAAGAAGAAGAAGAAGAAAAAAATTCGACGCCACGTTGGCGCCGACGTGGTGCTGCCGACGAGCTCCGGCGAGCCACGTCGGCGCTCCGGCGAGCCACGTGTACTTTTTCTGGTGGGAGGACTTATTTGGCACCACTTATAAAGATTTAGGACTTATTTGGCACCAAAAAAAGGTTTAGGACTTTTTTGGCACAAGTGGCAAAGAATTATGACTTTTTTGGCACTTTTCCCGGGAAATTGCTGATGTTGACTTCTATCAGACGGGTAATGCAAGAGCGGCTTCTTGAGTTGATTCTGCAGAAATTAGTTCCTTTTCGTTATCATTGGGCCAATGTGGAAAAGAAGATTGAAGAAGCCAGTCAGTCACTGATCGTGCTGTGACGCAGTCCATTACAATAAACATGCATTTATTAGGATGGTTCATGGTGGGATGGTTGGTGCCAAAGCTCGAGCCTTTTTGCTTTTGGAATGTGAAGAGCCCTTTGATGTGCTCTGTTTTCTAGCTCTTCTTGT
Organism: Melaleuca quinquenervia; assembly: GCA_030064385.1. NCBI lineage: Eukaryota > Viridiplantae > Streptophyta > Magnoliopsida > Myrtales > Myrtaceae > Melaleuca > Melaleuca quinquenervia. The sequence continues at coordinate 14,452,904 of CM057721.1, read as the reverse complement.
TTCTTGGGAGCGACGGTTCTTGATTTCTCTTCGATTTGATGTTTGTCCGCTGACAAATGCGCGCTCGGTTCTTCTAGATCGGCCTCAGTTGACAGATCTATATTCTATCTAGAATGGGCATCGCCATGGACCAAAAGATCCCTTCGCCGTCGAATTTCTCGAAGTTGAGAACGGTCATTTTCGTTCCACGCAATGATGGTAGAAGGCCAACGAATCGAGGAGTAATGAACATGTGCCACAGACTTTAAAGGAGTGTCGGTGGCTACGTCCCGATTCTTTCGAGGGAATTCGATAAGGAAGGGAACAAAGGACGTGGGTTCGAAAATTGTGTGGTTGTCTCCTTTTTGATTTGACCTGTCCATGAAAGATCTTATTCCCACCAGGCACCAAGATGCTTATACCATCTCTCGCTCTTCTTCTTCCTCCTTCTCTCTCTCTACACGCTTCCTAGAGTCGTCCTGCGATGATCTTTGATTCTTATCGTCTAGCTCTAGTGGCAAAATAGCACAGATAAGTAAATGGTTGTCGGCGACTCCAGACATTTACTCGAGGGTTACTTGCAAGTTCGCTTCTAAATCCAATGGAGTAATTAAAACATCACGCGTACCATCCTCTCTCTTCACTGCGTTTCCGGGGTGTCAAGTTCCTCCTGTTCTTTTAAGATGTCAGCACCACCGTCGTCCCGACGCGACTGAACCATGCATGCAAAAGCCTACGTACGACAGATAAAATAATTATATCAATTTTCACTTGTTTTTGTTCAGGGAAGATTATCAGGAAAGAGAAGGAGGGAATATTTGGAGGCGGCGGCAGCAATCGGTGGAGGGCACGGCGGGAACCGAAAGCCGGAACACCTGGCAGCGGCGTAGTCTGGCAACGCAAGAACCTTTTCGCCACGTGATCAACTCGGGAGCTCGACACGTGTCAATCACCAAATCTGAGGGAGTTGAATAGGAAGTGTACGAGAATTTAAGAAGGGGGAGGTGCGCTGCTTCTTGGGATCTGGGTCAGATTAAATAATTAATGCCATTTAATTCGCTCGTGCCCATTTAATTTCATCGTTGGCTCACATTTTACATGGCAACCTCGACTAGAAAATAAATCTCAATGTGAATGGACTTTCGTCCTGAAAGTCTTTAGTCTCAAAATTGAATTGAAACTTGAAAAATTTTCGAAATCGCTTCTTGGGAATTTAATTAAAGAGGGTTCGCAATTCTCGACATGTAATTTGTCCCGTATCACTACGGAGGATTGATAATAAGATGTTAAGCAAATGTTTCGAGAAGTGTGGACAATTAACTTCTCCAAACTAGATTCATAACAGAGTGAGAGATACGTACACACAAACAGATTGGAAGATGAAAACAGTAGGAGAGACCAAAAACAAAACAAAAAACAAAAGACACGGCAGTCCCGTCAACATCAAACCAGTAATTTTGGAGCGCCGAGGGAGAAGAAGACATTCGCACGCACACAAAAGGTCGATGCATGAAAACAGAAGACAGGCGTTCAGACAAGCCCATATATACTCAATGTGCCACCACGCATATACTTGCAAACAAAATGACTAATTATCCTACACCACAAAAACGGAGGAGAAAAGATTATTGGGTATTTTCACAGTATTAAAAACAAAGAAAAACCACCAAAAATCCTAAATTACGCCAATTAGGACGCATTTACCTAAGATCTTTTCTTTTCTCGTGACGTGTGAAACCTTCACTATCTTTATGACAAATTTACACCGAAATTTTAAAGTAAATGTGTCATAAGAATACAAATTTGGGATAAATATGTCACACATGTATAAGTTTGAGTTAAATGGGTCACAAAAAAATATGATTTAGGATTTTTAGTGGATTTTCCTTTAAAACACCGTCGATTAATAAGGGTGATGTGATTTGTTTTATTGTTGACCGTCTCATTCTTTTGCCTATAAAAGATTTTATTTGCTTCTACAATAAGCTTCTCCTTGAGTTGCCTGGAGAATCTTAAAATCACAATCAAAACATACCAAAAGCAATCTCTTTTTCCTTTCCATATAATTTGCTGGGTTCGCTGCTCCCTTTACCTGTATTTACTGTGTGGAGTAGAGAGAGTGTAGTATCTTGGAAGTTGATATTTTTTCTTCTTTCCCGACAGTTCTCTGCGACAGCTACCGCTGCTGCTGCTGCTGCTGCTTCTTCTTCTTCTTTTTCTTCTCTGTTATTGTTTTGAAGAGAGAGAAAGAGTGACCAATGGAGTGGTACAAGAGGAAAGATTTGGTAGAAGAAGTGGCAGTGATTGCAGGTTTGATCGGGATTCAGTTTTTGTATGCGAGCAACTCAGTGATGCTGAGCTACCTAATGTCCCTTGGCCTCAGCGCTCTTACTTTTACCTACTTCTCTTCCTTTGCCACCTTCCTTACTCTCTCCCCCATCGCCTTTTTGTTCGAAAGGTATCATCCTGTTCTCTCTCTCTATCTCTCTCTCTCTCTCTGTGCGCGTTTTTGCGCTTGTGAGAATGATGCTTGATCTCTCGTTGGTCATATTGCAGGAGCTTGTGGCCCAAGAAGCTCAGCCAGAGGTTGATGGTTCAACTTGTTCTCATCTCATTTTCAGGGTATTTTGGCATCTTTTCGATTGCATATCAACTCGAAGTTCATACTTCACCTATACATCAAATTGATAAATCTTTCAATTTTTCTTCTTTCAACTTTTCAATTTCTGGGTTCAGGGTGGTTCTGTTCCAAACTCTGTTCATGAAGGGGATTAAATTGACATCACCGGCTATTGCAACCGCCATGCCAAACCTTGCTCCCGGGCTCGTCTTCGTCATCGCATGGATTATTAGGTACTACCTTGTACCTGCAGTTTCTTTTGCTATTTTCTTTTAGACTTCAATTGCACTAATTCCAGTATTAGTCGTTCGGCTACTCGTTCGGTCGCTTTAGCTTGAGCTGCTGATACTACTTCCATCAAAATTCATTGTATCTCCTACCAAGATTGTTCTCCCCAGGTTTCTCATCAAAACATAGATCTAATCCACCTTTGAGCAAATCCATCACACAGAAAATCGTTCTACGGGAGTATTATATCTTGTGGATTAAGCCTGCACACGACTGATTAGTGGATATCGAAAGATGGAGGGACAATGTGACGGAATATTGCAGCTTTCTGTACTGTAACCGAGTTCTGTGTTGCTCAGGGAAATGCTTGTGCTTATGCAGGATGGAGAGAGTCAAGCTGAGTAGCTTGTACAGCAAAGTCAAAATATTAGGCACGGTGGTGTGTGTTTTGGGAGCAGTCACAATGAGCCTGTGCGGTGCTGCTACTGCTAAAGAGGCTCCCCGCTCATCTTCTTTGAGAGATACGATGTTTGACCGACAAAAGATCATTGGTTGCTTCTATCTTGTTGCAGCGGTCTTTGGCCTTTCAAGCAATGCCATCCTGCAGGTATGCGCTGCTAAAGCGCGGTCGATTGCTTTGATTGACGTTTGTTTCGATCCTTCGACAATTAGAAGGATTCCAAATTGGCCTACTCATCTTTTTTCCCTGTTTGCTTTCTGCGGCTTCGCAGGCGGTCGCTTTGGGCGATTTTCCAGCACCAATGTCCATGTCCGCTATCACGTCCTTGATTGGTGCAATTATGACTGCAGCTGTACAGTTATTTGAAGAACAAAAATTGGACACTGGCTGGCCGTTTTTGAGCTTCGGCAAGTTGGTCGTTTTCTCTTTTATGGTGAGTTGGAACTTTGGTCTTCTCTCGCTGAATACTTCTCGCGAAGCGTATGCGAACATTCGCTTCTGTTTCTGCACTTTCTCTTGTCATGGGGCCTCACGAAATTCTCAAATGCGCAGGGAGGTGGCATAGGCGGATCATGCGTGGGCTTCACTGCTTGGGCCATAAAAAAGAGAGGAGCTGTCCTTCCTTCAATGTTTAGCCCCATCTCAACTGCCTGTTCGGCTATATACTCGGCCATAACGTTAGGAGAGATGATCAACATGCCAAGGTGAGATCAATAGTACTGATTTAGTTAGCCCCACAGATTCATCCGAAACATATTAAAATTGTGTGCCGATTCAAATCGAGCTAATACAAGCTGCTGATGCAGCCTCGCGGGCATGGTCCTCATGTTCACCGGCCTGTATTTCGTGCTTTGGGCGAAAGGGAAAGAGGGTTATGACCCAGACGAAGAAGATTGCTCAGAGACAGGGTCGGATGTAGAGCAGCCTCTTCTGAGTTGAGAAATAAAGATGCGGTTTTTTTTTTTTGTCAAAGCATCTTTTTTTCTCCGTCGTTTTGGCTGAAGAAAGGAAGAGCAGCTTCTTGGCTGCCGTAGAGACCGCCTGCGCGGCATGTTTTGCGACTTTCTTGTGCGTGATGTATATACTCCATGCTTTAGACATTGGTGGTCCTGTAGTTGTAATTGCTACGCTGTAATCTCCTTCATGTATCTTTAACAGGGAGTTGCTCAGGAACCTGTTCTTTTGTGAGGTCAAAGTTGGTAAGGGTCGCTGCTGGGAGTCATCCTGGACAATGATCAACGGGCGAATAAGCTTGAAGCCAGTCAGTGTGGCCCGGGCGTTACGGTGCATCGCATTGGGCCAGGGATTCAAGACTGTTCCTTCCCACGCACAAATTGGAAAAAGTAAAGGCGAAGATAATTATCTGCTTGCCGCGCATGGCTAGATTTACGCGATAAGTTGGCTCAACTCAATCCTCAGAGTTCTGTTGTGGTGTATATCAATAGTGGATGGGAGCCGAACAATCTCACGAACCGTCTAAACTCCCATCCTTATCAAATGGGTCGAACGTCATGTTTATGATCGAGTTTGAATCGATCTCAAATTACAAGACGAAATCACACTTGTCGAATGAAAAAGAACATTCCATTCAGTAGAGGAGCCCTCCCTGATCCAAACCCTTGTTGACATTTGATATAACCATGAGCCGGTTGCAAACATCTGCAGAATCCAAATCCGTCCGTCGCCAGCCCTTGCCTGTAAAGCTCGAGGCATCAATCTTTTTTCTTTAGAAGAAATAGCTCCCATGCCACTTCTTAATGCTGGGGATTTGCAGTCAAACACAAATTATTATGCACTTTCATCTTCTTCTTTTTTCCATTGATGCGGAACTTATGATGAGAAACAGGAGATAAATTTAATGGAATCTGTATGTGGTCCGTACTGGAGAGATGCAACATAATAAAAACTAACCAGAACTTTATCGCTTGAAGGGCGAAGAGGCAGCATATCTGCAGAAAGCACTGCCGCGGCCTGCTAAAAGCAGGGAAGATTTCCAACCCAATCATATTGCCTCAAGCGATTTTAAATTCTACTCCCACTAACTTTCTGGGCATTGCCAACAATGCCCTCATCTGATATAAGAAAAATGACATGGATAGTCCTTAACTTTTGACTCAACATGTAATCAATATAAATCCATCGATAATTGATAAGTATTTGGTGTAGTCATTTCGTTTGCTGAAACAACAGATCAGACGTTATTTGTCGACGTGAATTATTATATGTTGGGTTAAATTTGTAAAAACAACGATACAACGTATCCATAGAAAAGAAAAAAAAAATTAGGGCATTAACATATTCATCATTATTTGATAATGTGGATCGTTATATTTGTATTTCGTGTGAAAATTGTACTTGGATAATCCACATGTAATTGTTTTTTGCCCACAGTTCAAATTTCACATAATGAAAGTGATATCAGATATTCCTATTAAATTGACTTATCGGAAGGGTATTGTATTGAACATTTTCATATAGCTTAGGGACTAGATCGAACGTTTACTAATAATTCATGAATCGCATTCAATAAATTAAAAGTCTAAAAATGAATTGTACATTGAATCAAAGTTCATATAGCACTTGTGTCACTTTCCTTATTATGATTATTATGATAATTATTTGGATTGAACGAGCTTTAGATCTATAATCAGGGTGGCACACTGGACATTTCACTGGGCAAATGCAATGCAATTGAGGAGTTACTCGGCGGCATCTTCTATTTTTATTTTATTTTTTGGCATCTTCTATTTCATTTGCGCGACAAATATCACCACGTAAACACTAATTATTAAACCGAAACCAACACCATCGCCAAGCCTGTGCATCTTTTCAACAACTTGCTAAGCAGAATACGCGCAGGCAAGTAAAGGGTATTCCCGAAACCCGAAATTTCGTACTCGTATCCCGGAAAATTCACGGGTTTGGGTTCGAATACGAAGCCGTCGAGCTGTCTCGCCGTCGCCGTCGAGCTTCTGGCCCGAGCCGACTAATTTCAAACACGACAGGGGCAACGACGACTTGGATTCGAGAGGAGGAGTCCATGGAAGTTCTGCTGAATTTCGCCAACTACGATTACTTGGAAAATTATTAGGCAGCTCAATAATCTCGCGCGACTCTAATTAAAGTAAGATTTAACTCCTCCCTATTGAGTAAATATTAGCACCGGACCACTAAATATTTTTCCCTTTGGATTTCCCACACCACGTGATCGTATCATTCGCTCCCCTTCCTTCCAACCAAACCAACCACGCTTTGACTTTGTCCCTCCACGCCACGTACTTCGATTTGGCCACGTGGCACGTTCCCACTCGCCTCCGCCGGCTATAAATTTTAACAAAGAGGAATGCCGGCTCCGTTGCTTCCACTGCTCATTCCCAATTACGGAATCGGAATTGGTGGGGGATGAAATTACTGATTAACCCTCCGTGATAGGATTGGAAAATTTTTTGAGAGATGCTCAGCTTTGGTATGTGATGGACACCGCATTAACAATTGCTAGGGGAAACAACCAGGCCAATATTATTTTCCCCGGATCTTGCATTGGTATGCCTAACCATTTTTATTTCCCCGAGCTGCTATTAGTGTCGTGTTATTTATGGGGACACATCACGAGCTGTGATTACCGGAAGCCGATCGAAGAGATCCAACCGGCTTAGTTTGCGTATCGACTTTACTTTCATGTTTGGACCCGATGAGTCGAATCTGTTTGGATTTATTTTTTACTACTAGAAGTCGAGACGCATGATATGATTTGATTGGAAAAGAAAAGGGTTTAATAAAACAAGCTCGGAGAGGCATGATATGCTATATTAAACGTGCATTAATGACATGATTATGATCGACTAAAATGGTGATTAAACTTGGGTTTTCTTCTTCTTTTTTCACATATGCTGAGTCAATAATCATAGGAGGCGAATGGAAGACATTGAAAAAAGTTATGGGAGCGCTCTCATGCAATGTCTGTGATCTTTGCTGTCCCCACTTGCCTTATCTGTGCTCTAATGCTTGGCAGCTGATTAAGGAGTTTCTTCTTGGGGAAATGAAATTATTTACATGCGAAAGTAAGAAGACAGGATAGAGCAGATCCGCAGGGGTGATCAAATCCATATTAGGGGAAACAAAGCAATCAAAACACTCATCCATCCATGTCTTTATGGCGTAGGAATTTTGTTTTCATAATTTGTCTTCAACTATTTCCTCGAAATCGCTTTTCGACAATTGGGAATTTCGTAGATGAAAAATTACTCTTCTCCTTCATCGAGAGCGTTCGTGTTTAGACTAACTTGGACCTCCCGAATCTCCGAGAAGGTCAAAACTTACCATCGAGTGACCAAGTGAAAAGGAACAAAAATAAAAAAGGATGTATCATAGCCGTACGATGTTCAGTACTTTGTTGGCCTCGGATCAATACTATGATCGATGATAGCTTATGAGACTCAATCGTCGAGAACAATGATTAGATTGTTAATCGGGTCGACCGACGAAAATTTGGATCGGGGAAGTTGTACAAGTTTTAACGTACAAGCTTCAAGATCTAACAACCCAATAATAAAAAGAACCATAACATGGGATAAAGTGATGGCACCTGTCATGATAGTGGCAGGGAAAGCTAATAATTTCGAGTGTGTAGAAGACAAGTAAGAAGCACACTGTTCTTCTCTTTCATGTCCAATTGCGGGCAGCAACAAATTATTAGACAAGATCAAAGCATGCTAAAAAGGAAAAAAAGAACTTCAGATGTTTGTCTGTACGTATACACCTTCATCCGTCTGAGAATTTACACGACTAATTAGCAAAAAGAAGTACGAGAACTTTAACCATTGGTGAAAAACCAATACAAACTTTGAAACATCTAGAAAAAGGATGCATAACATTTCATCGTCATGACAAATTTCATTGTTTGTGAACATGAATTGTTGGCCCCTAATTCTATTGTTGCCCAATTTAGAGAGTGACTTTAACACATAGCGACCCTAAGACAGTCTCGGGCTCTCACCATCTCTAATTTCTTGTCTTCTTTGGCCCTATTTTCAAATTAATATTGCTAGCTAGAAAGAGCTGCACAATGCGATTTTGAGGGTTAGCATTGCTAATGTGCATGCCATCATAGCAAAAATTACGTTGCGAGGATGAATAAAAATGTTAATCGATATTCAATTTTATTACCGTTGTAATTCTATAAGTCCGTGTTAAAGTTACAACAACAATAAAAAGGTTGCGAATTTTTCGAGACAACTCAAAGTTGGTGTTAATTTTGCAATAATGTCTAGAGGTTGTGTATTTATATCTTGCAAATTGGCCGAAATTTAATGGACACCAGGCCAAAAAAAAAAAAAGACGCATGGAAAAGGCTTTAGTACAAAAAGGAGGGAGGGCAAGGTTTGCATGTCACTCACTTGTCCCTCGTTCCATTTTTCCATGATCAGACATTTTCGGTTCCTTTATCCTGCTTAATTAACAGGTTAACCTTTTTTTTTTTTAATTTTTTGGCTTTTCGTTAATGTTTTTGGCACACGACGTTTTTGCTTTTTCGACCATAAATTATAGAACCCAAGAAATTTAACAAATATGTGTCCTTTTTGGTGGAGGAATGCTTGTCACCTACTCATTTTTCGGTTCCCAAATCTCTCCACCATCTCACACAGAGAGATAGACAGAGAGAGAGAGAGAGAGAGGGAGAGAAAGAGACACGAATCGGTAGTTCAACGCCCGAGCTTCATAAAGTTTTGATCTTGCTTCGTTTCCAGTTCAATGGAGAGACCCAAATGCAAGCTCTGCTTCAGAACCTTCGCCAATGGCCGAGCTCTGGGTGGCCACATGAAGGCCCATCTGGCCAGCCTCAAGATTCAACAACCCCACGTCATCGAGTCGATAACGTCGTCTCCTTCCTCTTCCTCCGGCGAGGAAGAGCAAGAATCGTCGCATGGAGATCAGGAGATCGAAGACAAGTCTTTGATTTACGGGCTGAGGGAGAACCCCAAAAGGAGCTTCAAGTGTGCAGATCCCGAGTTCTCTTTCTCTGGCGGTTCCGGGTTCGTCGTTGTGCAAGACCGAGAGAGCGAGACCGAGTCGAGAAACCCAACTTGGAGGCGATCCAAGAGGACCAGAAGAAAGCTGGGCAGCTGCAACAGCAATGCAGAGGATGAGAGGCAGAAGAAGCCGAAGCAGAAGCCCAGCCAACCGAGCTCGCCGGCTGAGCCGGAGCCAGTGAGCTCGGTGTCCGACACTTCGCCTGAAGAAGATGTTGCCATGTGCCTCATGATGCTCTCGCGGGACAAGTGGAGAAGAAAGCGTCACGATGATAATGATGATCATGAGGAGGTTCAGGAGGGCCAAAAAGGTCATTTGGCGGGGAATGAAGCTGAGAGGAAGCACCACCAGTGCGAGTTGTGCAAGAAAGTGTTCAGATCTTCTCAGGCATTGGGTGGGCACAGAGTGATTCACAGGAAGGCTATTGGGTCAACGGGTTGTGAGAAGAAGAGGCAAGAAGATGAGAGAGAGAAGCGTGATGAGTCGAGCAAGGAAATGGTTGTGGCGCGCAAGAAAGAGAGGGTCTATGATTGCCCATTTTGCGGGAGAGTGTTTGGGAATGGACAGGCTCTTGGTGGACACAAGAGATCTCACATGATGGGATTAGGAGGATCAAGCGTCGGCGGTAATGGTGATGGTGCACAGAGCTCTAAGTCTAAAGTCTCAGCCAATTTGATAGATCTCAACCTGCCTGCTCCAGGAGAGGAGGATGACTTCAGTGTAGTGTCTGATGATGGAGAATTCAGCCAACCCATCAAGAGTTGAAAAACACGCTCGCATAGAGAGAAAGAGAGATCGCAGATGAAGAAAGAGAGATCGCAGAAGAATCTTTTATTTTTATCTTTTATCATCGGTTTTGCTAGGTGACTGACGCTCCATTTCCTTTGATCTTTGCCGATTGGTTATGGTTAGGAAGAAAAAGTCCTTTGCTTGCTCTGCTGGCGATAGATTAGAACATAGGCGTAATGATCAGGGGCTACTTAGTTCTCGAGTCGCTTCTTCTCGCGACGAAGTCCGTTCACTGCGATTGAAATAGCTTCTTGAATTTCTTCACCTCTGGACAGCTGTTAATTCTCTGTGGAAGTGCTAGGAGCAAACTGTCGCTCGTTTTACTGAGAGGCTGAGGGGGACATCATCAGAAAAGTAACAGTACGATCAATTCTTTTCTTTCTTTTTTTTTTCTCCTGGGGTTGGCTTTTTGCTTTTTGTTTAGGCGCAATTTTGCTGACAACGTAAGTACATTGGGGATTTGCTTGTGGACCAGGACATGCTCTGGAAATGCACAGTGTTGCTCTGCCTCTGTTACTAATCTCCTGCAATTCTTGTTCTAGTGCCTTTCTTCAGCGGAACTTTTCATCATTCACTATTCAGTACTCACGCAATTCTTGTTCCTATTGCATCAATTAGTTGGAAATAACTTAGGGCTCTCAACATCTCTCTCGGTTTCGCTTTTTTACTTTTGTCCACTGTCTAAGTTAATGTTGCTAAAGCGTGAAGCATGGAATCAATCATTTGAGCATGAACCAGAAGAAGTTTTAGAATGGAATTACACAAATAACCTTTGTCTCCACACGAAGTTTTTTGAAACAACAGAATAGTCGCCATCTTCCACCGTGAATGAGAATGATGGAAATATGCAGAATCCCTCCATTTTCTGAACTGGAAGATCCAAAAAACTAGCGCTGTTTGCCTCGGGGAGAACGAAGCATTGTAGGCTGGCAGGAACAGAGAGAGAGAGAGAGAGAGAGAGAGCTGTCATAGTAAATATTCCCATGGAAAGATCAGTCAGGCTTATATTAATCTAATCCCCCGAGAAAAAGAAAGGATAAGGCAAGTGACTGCACAGTGCAGCTTTGGGTCCAGGGTTACTTACGTCCACCCGATGGCGGTGTGCGGGTTCTTTTTCTCTTTTGCATGTGATGAATCTTGCTTCCTAAGGATGCTCATCCTCAGACATATGCTGTCTCTCTTGTTTTTTCGCTTTACATAAAGATTGAGATACGAGAGAAATAAGTGCGAGTTTAAAGCCAAAAGACAAAGCCAAGACTTGGCTGGGGGGGTCTGATCATCGGATGGGTTGGCATGAAAGAAACAAAAAGACGTCATTTTTAAGCGCTCTTTAAAGTTTTTCTTTCAGGCACCATCTGTCCATTTTGTCATGTCACGTATTCCCAGGGATCTCTCTTTGGAACCTTCAAAAGGCCAACATGGGTCGTGAAGACGGAAGGAAATTACGCATGGCTTTCGAATCATCAGCACAGAAGACAACTTTGCAAACCGATGGCCAGCCCGGAGCCCCCTCTTCTCGCGGAAAACTACACTAAAGCTGAGACCAAACTTGAAATGGGTACTCCAGCTTAGAGGTGTTGAAGGGGCGTTCATCTTCCCTGCAATCGGGTATCTTCCCTCGTTTCCTTCTCGACCGATCGGCCCGATCAACAATGTCACCGTTCCATTCACGTCATCACGCGATGTAGTCCATATGTGGTCGTGACTCGGTCCCGTTCGCATCGCGATCCGGCATATTCTTTTGTTCTTCAAGGACATCGTGAATTTTGGGCTTGAACATTCCAAAACCGCCGCGAGCGAGTTCAGGAAGAGGTCAAATGCTGTGCATTATCTCTGCCGATCAGAAGGAGAAGTGGGGGAAGGGGCAGAGGAATGGGAAACTCGAGGAAATTGTGGGGGAGGATTCAGTCAGCGTGACTGGAGGAAGGCCCCCACTCCACGAGAAGGCAACCGGGACTTGCTGGCAAGATGACCGGGAATTTTGGTCAACTCCCATCGCATCCTCTCTCGGAGCAGCCGGTGGCCCCGTCCAGCTCCCCAACCTCTCCCCCTCATCGCGACGCCGTAAATTCCTTATACACTATTTCCACTTTTGACTTCTCAATACGATCGGTTTCTTTTTTTTTTTCAGCCAAATGATCGAGGAATTAAGAAAGGTTATATATTATTTTCCTTTTCAGTGCCATTTGACCATATTATCATATGTTTCTTTCCTTAACTTTTTTTTTCTTCCTTTTGCACGCCCCCACACACTCTACTCTTGAATTGCCATCTATAAAATTCTAAGACAAATCAGGGGCACGATCATTTCCCAAAGTTTTAGAACCCCTAAATCATCTAATTTACTTACGGTCATGTTCGTTTTGGTTCGGGAAAAAACTCCACAGCTTTCGGAGCCAAAACTTAAAGGCGCCTCGAGCCATTTAAGACGAAAGAATCGATATGTAGGAGAAAAGAACGAATGTTGTATCGACTATAGATCGGAACACGGTCCTCAATCCGAGAAACTTAATATCATTTCCTTTTCCATGGACAAGTTCGATGAGCCTCCTTAATCTCGTGGGCTACGTACGGGATCGCGTGTACGTGGACATCGTTGAACATTATGAGCAAATCCAACCTTCATTAGCTAAAAGGGGAGAACCCTGTCCTCATGTCACGGGCAATGAATGTTTGCCATGCTCAAGCGCTTTTTTAAAATATCAATATGGCTTTGCGCGACAACTGTTGGCACGTAGAGAAAGATGCACGACACTTCAAACGTTAGCCAGAAAGCCAAAAAAAAAAAAAAATTGTCCCCACGGATCTCTTCTTTTTTCTCTTTCCATCTGCCCTCTTTTAGGGGGGACTCTTCGGAGACGAAAAAGAAATGGGCGCCGGCATTCATGGCGGAAAGAGGACCGTGTTGCTCCACAGAGAAGCTCTTTCGAACTCAATCAGAGAAGCTAACTCCAGATCAAGAATGGCCCGCCAAACCAATGCTAATGTGACTAGAGCTTGATTGCCTGGATCTCGGTTTAATCTTCTTTGATTAGAAGAAGAGGCTCTCGGCAAGATTGCGATGATTACCGACGATCGGTATCCAAAAAGTCTCGACAAGTATGGAGTTCTCATCGACGATGAATACCTCATAATTTATTGAATTCTTGTGGCTTTGTTTGCTTCATTTGGTCTGTAATTTGCAGAAATGGCTCTTGAGTAGTGTTTACAACTTCAGCCGAAAAAAAGATAGAGTTTGGAGAAATAATTTTATCAAACAATAATGTTAAACTAGTATGAAGCTTTTCACAGCTGCACGAAAATGCACTGGTTAGTTGCATAGTCAGACGCTTATAGGGTTTGGCTTAAAGTATAGAGAGGCTTGGCCCCGCAATTCGATCGCGAGAAGGATAGCTATCTATGTTCGTCGATTGATTAGCTAAGTTAATTGATTCTCTTTCCTTCCAAAATTCAAAAGAGAAAATCGAGAAGAAGAGATTCATATGGCGTTGAATGCGAGACCATGTTGGATTCGCTGTTGGATAATCACTGCGGTACTCCCAAAGGAGAATAATCAAAAGCAACAATTATTTTTCGACTTTAGTTTTTCCCCCCCATAATTAATGCGTAGTCATGTGAGTTAATGTCAAAAATTAAAAGGGCAAAGAGGATTTCGAGTCAATGTCAATGAACAGTTCCCTCATCCCGGGCCTAACTTTCTGTGGAGCTCGTTTTTGTATAATGGCTTGGACAATCTAGTTGTTGAATTTGGATGCCAAAATTAAATTATTCTACCTAGGTAGGCAACTTAATTAGGTAAGTTTTAGACATTAGCCGTCCATCTGCTTCTTCAAAGATCAAATACTTTCTAGCAAGAAGGTCAAAAAAAAGTCCAGTGCTTATGGTGGTGGCTATCGTGTTGCATTCTAATATCAACAATTTGACAAACTTAGTCAATCGGATTCGGCATATGAGTCATTGAGGAGAAATTACCAAAGTAGCCCTCCATGTTGAGCAATCAGATTGGGAATTTGAATAGCCCAACCCCTAGCTTCGCTAGAGGTCGGTGAGGTCAACCTTGCCAACCCTTGCTTCTAGCTCGTCATCGAGGTCCAGGAATTGATTAGAGGAAAAGAGGGAATTAAAAAAAAAGGAAAGGGAAACAACATAAAATAAAAAAAGATAATTTGAAAAAAAATTAATTATTAAGAAAATTTTGCGTCAACGTCAGATGTGCTACATAGGACGGCTGATGTCCATATCAGCAAATGCCGGCCAAAATTCATGAGATAGACCGAATTGGTACAAATACAAAAATCTTAGGACTCAATTAAAAAAAGAATGTTTAAGATTGAAATGATATAATTATAATAAATTTATGATTTTTTTGGGTAATCTCCTCAAATAATTACACATTGCAAATTGGTTTGGATCAAAACCGTGCACACGAGCTAAAGACCAAGACTTGACTAGCTCATGAAGCATATGGAGGTTTCATGGGCTTCCAAAAAGTCAAGTCTTTATGCTCTTGTCCTTGAGTTATTAGGTTAAATAAATCAAACTTTTAGATCTCACAATTGTCACTGTGGCCTTGTGAACTAGAATTAACTTGTGATCTATTCTAATATATTATTGTTATAAGATGATTGATCTCGCTTTATAGATTTCCGACATAGCAGTGATTTTTTTTTGGTTAACCAATGAACTAAATTTACAAAAGATAGGATAAATATCATCAAGACTATAAACTAAACTCACTATTACACCAATTTCTCAAACTTATTATTATTACAAAATAGTCCTAAATTATGCCCAATATGATATCAATATTCAAACTTTCTTTCGAGTCATCAACACCCCCAAACTTGTACTTTTTGCAACGCAGGTACAAGTTTTGGTATTAATGACACTAACGAAAAATGGAGATATTGGTTTATAGTGAACACGGCTTAGAATTTTATAGTATGCAGTTGAAAATTTTGGTTATATTGATAGGAGTTTAGCAATCTTGGTGATAAAAAAGGGTATTTCAGTCATTTAAAGTTCCTGGCGGTATCTATCCTAACAATATGATCAAGTTGTATCTTTGACTACTCAAACAAGGGTGGGCCATTTTTATAATTTAAATTATCTCTTTTGGTGAGTTTATCCCCCTTTAAGTCAACTATGGTGGTAGCACTACAACTATGAAAATTGGGGTAGTTAACAAATCAATCTTAACTCAATTGTCCGGATATCAATCCATTCCTAAGTTTTTTAAATTTCATCAATGTAGTTACAAATATTTTTTTTTTCAAAATTCTAATGTTTTCATTTCGACTAATTATTGCCAAAAAGTGCTGATATGGTGTCCAATCACAGTCGGTTGTCATTCGTGTCATGCTGAAACAAATAGTTTTACTCGAAATGACTTATCGTCGATTCTCGGCATCAAGTGGTTAAAAGCATCACATTGAAATTTATGTAAAAGTTTAGGATTATATTGACAGAATTCAAAATTTATAATTGAATGAATTTATACAACATATATAATATTTTCAGGATTGAATTGGCGAATCTTTCCTCTCCAAAAATCCTTCAGAAGTTTCGACAATTCCATCAGACACGCAAAAAAAGGGGAAAAAAAAAGAAGGAAGGTAGAAGAATTGACTTATCGATCGGGAGTGTTTGACGAAGCGATGGTGGGATGCGTGGTGTGAAGTTTCAACTACCAACTACTCTTTAATTTATATTGGCCAGACAACTACTTTTGTACTAGAGCCGGCAAAGTGATGCGATGCAATGGATCCACAGAAAAGAAACGACAATAAGCCCGATCACATCGAAATCGGGCCTAAAACATTAACGGGGACAATCGCATCCCGAAATGTCTGTAACCATGGCCATACATGTTGCGACTCGCGACGCTTCGGACTCTCGAGACTAAGGCACTGAAAGCTTCTGTGATCAACGGGACATGGAGATGACCAGTTCATATCATCTACCAAATGAACGAGGTGCACTTACGTTGGACGGTATTTGTCAATCGCTTCCTAGCAAATGTCTCCAGATGTGGAAAAGTGAGAGGATGATTAACGTCGGATCACTGACATTGCGGTGCGGATGGTGCGAGATTGTTGTCCTTGGTTCCGTGTCGTTTTTCCTGCAAATTCTCTAGTTTTGAGCTTCGGCGGTTGTAAAGATGGCAGACATCTTGTGCCGAATAATGTCGATCCGATCGGGTTGAACTAGAGCCGATGTTGGGATTTATGTTCATCTTCTAGATCTCAAGTTACTTCAACCGTTGCTTATATCGATCTCGTGCAAAAGGAGAAACGATTCCGATAATGTTCATAAAATTCCGGGAACATACCAATTGCCTCCCCCGCTTCAACACTTTATCGCTCACCTTCCTTGAGGTTTAAGACTACATCTGACCAAAATAGCCTCTGTTGCAAAACATCTGATCAAATCGTCATATCCAAATCGATCTATTTTTTATATGAAATAATTCTAACAACTCATGTTTGACTAGACTCAATTCGACTCGATCCTCGATTCTTATCAATTCTGCTCCTTAATATGTTGCCTTTGAAGACGGCGCAACGCTATAGACCTACTTGTTGAATCCAGGAGGGATCTCAGGTGCTAGATCAGGTTGGGGGCCAGTAGGCGTGGCGTATGAGTAATGTAGAGAGGCGGGCCAACGCCGTGCTGATGGACAAGAACAAAGAGGCTTTAGAATTGGGAATTGATGGGTTATGGTGCGACTCTCGATTTTATTTAGCAACAAACCCATTGGCCATTATACATTGTTGGGTAAAAAACCAAATTCTTACGGCACGATGTAAAATTTTCACCATTTCACTACAAAAACGTATTTTGGTCATTTTTTTTTATATTTTTAATATTAAAGACCGCGCCATGACTCTCAATGCATGCAATAATATCTTTCTTAAAAAGAAACTCTAGAATCCATCTCAAGGAACCTGGGCATCGGCACCGAGGTCTTGATCCTAACTCGAGGGACTTGGGCATGGGCTTTGAGGTCTCTAGTATGAGCATTAGGTTCTCAAGCTTGGCCTCAATGGACTTTGGACCAACCTCTTGGGACCTAGGTCTGTCCTCATCGGACTAAGAGGCCTATGACTTGGGTGAGGGAGCTAGGTTCCTGGGCATAGTCATTGGAGACCTGAGCATAGGCACCAAGTTCCCAAGCTTGGTCTCAAGGGACCCAAGCCCGACCTTAATGGGCTTAGGCACGAGCATTGAAGTCTTGAGCTTGGTCTTAAGGGACCCATGCACTCTGTCTATGGAGGGGAGACATTGGGCCCTACCACAATGGACCCCCGCTAGGCACCAATGAGTGGTGAGCAACTAGGGATCCGAGCTTAGGCCTCAATGGAATCAAGCTTGCCTTGATGGATCGAGTAGTGTGCTGGTAATTTAGATGCGAGAGTCAAATAGCCAGGCGTGGTCGCTGAGGACTGATCACATGCACCAGAGTCCTAGGGCGAGCCTAGAGGGATTCAAGCTCGACCTTCTTGGACTTAGGCACGGGCACCAATGTCTCGGGCTCGACCTTGAGAGACTTAGGCTAGTAGCCATGGATCTAGCTCTAGCTAACGAGGAACTAGATTTTACCACGATGGAGTTGAGTTGGCCACGAATGGCTTGGATATAGGAGTTGAGCACCAAGTCATGGCGTTGGAGACTTGGGCATGGGATCCTAAGCCCATTGCTGACAATGTGGATCAACATCAGGGAACCCTAGTTCAACCTTCAAGGAGCCAAGCATGGGCAAGGCTTGATTGTCGAGGAACTAGCCCCAATTCTTGTGGACCAATGCTTCGTTGTCGAGGAACTAGGCTTGGCCTTGATGAACGCATGCCATTCTTCATGGATTCGAGTCAGGCACTAATAATATGGACACAACAGTTGGATACCTGGGCATGGTCATCAGATTAAGACCTCGACTCGGCCTTGATGGTCCCAGGTCAACCTCTGTGAATATGGACCCAGCCATCAAGGGACTGAACTTGGCCTTGATGGAATGGTATTGAGTGCTAGTTACTTGAGTAGGGGACCAAGGTATCGAAGCATGGCCACCAGAGAGGATGCCAGGGAGAAGATATTTGAGATCCATCACTATCTCGATGCTGCGAACGAGCTCCACTTCTCCATGTCGGTGGTTACTTTATTGGACAAGCGGCGGAAGCATCGAGCAGGGTGACAATGTAAGATCTACTATCCAGATCGGAATGGCAAGGCTAGAGGACGAGTTCCACTACATCTTCCCAAGTCACATCAGTCCACTCGAAGCGAACTTACTCACAATCGGGCAGTCATCATCAATCCACTCGCCGATCTTCTCCTCTAATGCCACTGGTATTGTCTTAGTCAATGATGATCCAACACGCATGGTGTTGGATTTGAGCCCCATTGAAGCGAGAGCCTAATCAAGCAGGAAGAGTAGCGACAATATTAGCTATCTCCGTCCATGAGTAGCGCCCGCGAGATTGATCTCGTGCCACCTGAGGCATGGTGCCGACGACGGCATGACCATGGTGGATTAGCCAGTGGGTCGAGCATTGCACTTTAGGGGACTAGATTCATTTGGTGGTGGCTGGGACATGATGAGGGTGTTTTGAGAAGGGAAAACGGTATTATCATAATCAGATGAACAAGTTTGCTAAACATTGTATTTTTTTGAAACTAAAAGAGATTTGTGGCATGACATTGAAGTGTGAGGAAGATAATAATAGATATACATATATATGCATGTGTGCATATATTTTTAAATTTTATAATTCGTCACAGACATGTTTTAACGCATAAAAATGGAAGAATTTATAGGTTTATTAGAGACAAAACGCCTATCATACCCAAGACGACATGGAAAAATGCCAATGCGTGCAATCAATTTTAGACTAAATTGTTAGGTGGGAAGCACGTGCCGTGCATCGCTGGTCCTCGTTACCGATCTGCCTCCCTCACCATCCCCGCCCTCCCTCTCTGATCCGTGTAATTTTATTTTAAAAATTCCACATAAGTAATTCATTGGGGTAACACGCTGACGTGGCAGGATGATCATGTCATAATTCGCGTTTAAGGAGTCTGACCAGATAACATAATCGGACTAACAAACAAGCAGCAATTCGGGGAAGAATCATGTTAAACGTGTTCGCTTAGATACTTTTGATCATACCCAATAATAAAAGATATACATTTTCAATATTTAAGTATACATAATAATATGATAAACACTGTATGTAGGAAATAAATAATTTTTTTTCCCATTAAGAAATATTCTTTGAAGATTCGATTATACAAAAAGATTTCAAGAATGACTCGACAGCTGATAAATTTTAATAACGTATTGATGCTTTGACAATTAAGAGACTTTTACTCATTCAAGAGCTTGTGGACTTCTTCTTTATATAATTGAATTTTGAGTTATTTCCTTGATTACTCGATTCGTATCGATTAGAGATTTGTCATTATTTATTAAGAGTGATCGAGATTTTAAATGGCATGTCCAAGTTTATTTATTATCAACTTTGAATCGTCAACTTCTTTGTTCTCTCAAGGTCACGTGGTTATCTAATCATCACTGTGTACTATACCAGAGAACGTCACGTTCTGTGAGGATTAACAGAGAAAGAGCGAAATGGACAGATGAGTAATGAAAAAATAAAAGTGAAAAGAAAGTAAGGAGCGGAAGAAACCAAGGGGTAAAATGAAATAAAAAAAGTGAAGGGGGTAGAGAAACGACAATCGCTGTGAACTTGGGGGCAGAAATAAAAATTATATGCAGCTTCCCACAAATTAAACGAATATAAACAGACGAAAAAAAAATAACAAAGAAAATTGACTCAAGAGGCCCTTGCTCGCCGGGTGGGTGGCTGATGCGAAACTCGCTCTCTCTGGACGAGTCTCAACCTCAATTCAGTGAGTTCTTCTTCTGCTTCTGCCGCCGCCGCTGCCTCCGTCAGCTAAATTCTCGGTTTTTTTTTCTTTAGGGTCATGTTGAATGCGTTGATTTCAAGTTCGATTTCGCATATCCTCGAGGTGTCCCGTCAGAAAACGACGCCGGCATCGGAGGGACGCCAAAAACCCTAGATCTTCCCTAATCGAGGCCCCCTGCGCTCGCGATTCGGTGTCGGGCGATCGCAATTCATCGGTTTTGAGGTGAAATCGCGCGGGGTCGGGTTGGATCTCGAGGTCTTGTCGCGACTTTGCATGCCCCCGGGAAGGCCCGAGGTTTCTGATTGCGGGAAGCGTCGTTTCGATTCTGATTGGAGGATAATCCAGCGAGGTTAGTCTGGTGCAAGCGGGGGAGATTTGGAGGGGTCGCCGAGGTTTAGGGTTTTCCTTGTTTGGGCCGATGGCTAGCAATCCTCCGTTTGAGATGGAGGATCAGACCGACGAGGACTTCTTCGACAAATTGGTGGATGATGACGATGATTTTGGTCCGCCGGGATCAGCCTCTGCTTCTGGCGCCGATGCAGCGAGAAAATTTTCTAACTTGAACATTGAAGATTCGGTTGGGGTAGCTGATCCGAAGCTGAAAAGAGAGGATTGTGTTGATTCCCGACTGGCATCTCAGGTTGCACTGCCTGCAGGTGGGGAGAAGGCTCTTCTGTCTTCAAACCCGCTTGATCTTGGTTCTACAATTGATGCGGTACCGATTAAAGGCACTGCAGTAGAGGAGTTGAATGATGGGAGCGGGCATTATGCAATGGGGAGCAGAGATCATGTGAATGCCGCTTCAGGATCGCTGAGTGTGGCTGCAGATGAGAGCAGTGTATTGCCTTCAGCCAATTCGTTTGAGTTTGACAGTCTGATTGACTCGAATGATAATGGCATAGGGTCTGAAGATTTGGTTGATCCACTTAAGGATAGTGGATCTGGTGGGGGAATCAAGGAAGTGGGATGGAGCTCATTTCATGCAGAGGCCGTTGAGCATACACAGGACCATGGATTTGGATCCTACTCCGATTTTTTCACTAGCTTGGACAACAGTGGTGGGGGGTTCTCCGGTCCGGAGGATGCAAACCATGGGTCCGTAATTGCAACAGCTAGTGCTGAGAATCAGGCTTATGGATTGGAAAACTCTGTGCATCATGCACCGTATCAGCAGGACCAAGGCTATGGGGCTGGCGATGACCAAACCGCTAATGTGCAGGATCTTAGTAGTAGTCAGTATTGGGAAAATTCATATCCGGGATGGAAATATGACTCCAATACCGGACAGTGGTACCAAGTGGTGGATGGTTGTGACGCCGGTATGAATCTCCAAGCGAACTCTGATAATACTGCAGCTCAGGAATGGCCAGCTAGTTCTGATGGAACATCGGAGGTTTGTTATTTGCAGCAAACTGCTCAGTCTGTCATGGGAACTGCTGTGGAGCCTGGGACAACTGAGAGTGTCTATAGTATGAATCAGCTTTCAGAGGGGAATAACGGCTATCCGGATCATATGGTATTTGATCCTCAGTATCCTGGTTGGTATTATGATATGATTACCCAAGAATGGCGTACACTAGAGAGTTATACTTCTTCTTTACAATCGTCAGGTCAATGTCATGGTAACCAGAATCAAGGTGGACCAGTTACCACTGATGTTATGAGTCAAGCTCATAATAGTGTTCTTGGTGACTACGGGCAGGCTAATAATTATGGTTCACAAATTAATGTTGGTCAAAAACAGGATGGTCATTGGGATGGGTCATATAGTGAATACAGTCAACTGAGCAGGAATGATACACGGCAATTAGGAACAGTCACAGAAAGTGATGCAATTTCAAATTTTGGAGGAAACCAGCAATTCGACACTCCGTATGGCCCCGAAGTTGCAGCAAATAACCACATCAATCCACACAATTCATTTAATTCTTTTGGGGCAGTTGAATCACATGGAAAATCCGGCTGGAATAAGAGTGACGTTCAAGGGGCTTTTGGATCACAGAGCTTCATCCCCAGTCAACAATTCAATCAGGCAAATGTTCAGCAGCATGATCAACTGCATGTCTCCAATGATTTTTATGCAAATCAGAAGCCAGTAAATTTTTCCCAGCAATCTTTTCAGGGTTCTCATCAGTTTACTCCAGCGCCTAACCTTGGACTATCTTCAGCAGGGCGTCCTGCCCATGCATTAGTTACTTTTGGATTTGGTGGAAAACTCATAGTAATGAAAGATTCAACTTTTGCCAGTAATCTATCATATGGAGGCCAGGTTTGTCTCTAAATTTCTCCTTCAGTTAATGTGGTTCAGGGAAGCTGAAATGGATATTTTCCCTCTGTTTTATGGTCTATACTTTGAAGAAATTTTGTTCCTGAAATTCCGTGGATTGTGTTTTGCTGTTGAAACATATTACCTTCAGAGATCCTCAGATGGAGATTCATATTTAACATTATGCTACTCTCGCTTGAAAAAAGCTCTCATTTTTTGTCGTTTTACCTCATTTGGTTGGAAGGATTCTTCTGGAAGCTCAATTGCTGTCCTCAATGTAATCGAAGTAGTCCAAAAGAATTATGCTTCTGGCAATGGATTTGGTACTTGCAACTATCTGCATGCTTTGTGCCAACAATCCTTTCCTGGTCCTCTAGTTGGTGGAAGTGTTGGAAGTAAGGAGTTGAACAAATGGATTGATGAAAGGATTGCGAACTGTGAATCTTCAGATATGGAATACAAAAAAGCAGAGGCTTTGAAGTTGCTTCTGTCATTGCTGAAGATAGCCTGTCAGCATTATGGTAAACTTCGATCTCCTTTTGGCACTGAAACAACCTTTAAGGTAAATTTCGTTTAGACCTGTTATCAACTGTAGCTCTAACTTATTCTTTGCTTTGGATGATTTTATCATTTTTATGAAGTTTATGTCCATCAGCCTTTACATATTTTGCCGGGAAATTGTTATGAAGAAAGTATTTTCAAGTTTATGCTTCTTGCTCTGCTTTTGCTCTCTCGATCAACTGCATTTGAGATCTTCAAAATTGGTTGTCTGATTTCTCTAAAGGCAACTAAATCTCATGTGACGTAGTAGGTATACTTTAAAGAAATACACCGTCTACAGGTTTTATAGATGTACATATTCCATGCTTTGGTTTCTTTTTTCTTTAGAAAAATGGCATATCTTCTGGCTTAAACTTTTAATCAGTTTCCCTACTGGGAAAATTTCCAAATATTGATATCTTCCATCTAGACATGGTTTCATGTGATTAATTTGCTGAGAAGTCTGAGCTGGTGGGCATGCTCAATCAGTAGTTTGTGGCATAGTTTGAGGATGTTATCACTCCTGTTCTTTTTCATTACTCTTAGATTTTATATTTCCGCTTTTCTGTTTTGGGTCCTTGTATTCTCAGTGTTATCATATTCTGGACAATTGAGATGGTACCTGGAAATCTTTTTGTCCTACCAGGAAGGTGATAGTCCTGAAACAGCAGTTGCCAAACTTTTTGCATCTGCTAAGAAAAATAATGGACAATTTGGGGGTTATAATTCTGAAAGCCGGTGCTTGCAGCTTTTACCTTCTGCTGAACAAATTCAGGTCTGCTAATCTCTCAGAACTTTTTTCATTTTTTTCCACCTTAAGCAGCAATGTCATGTTTAAATGATCTTGGATGTTTTTGGTAGGCAACTGCCTCTGAGGTGCAGAATCTTCTGGTTTCTGGAAGAAAAAAAGAGGCTCTACAGTGCGCACAAGAAGGTCAGTTGTGGGGACCAGCCCTTATACTTGCCTCACAATTAGGGGATCAGGTGAGGTGGTCCTTTGATGTTATTTTTTTTCCTCCTTTCTTCTAACGATGCACATCTCAGGCGGCTAATGTATTTCTGGTTCTGGATTGGAATTGGCTTCTTGCAGTTTTACGTTGATACTGTGAAGCAAATGGCACTCATACAGATGGTACCTGGATCACCGTTGCGGACATTGTGCTTGCTTATTGCAGGTCAACCAGCTGAAGTCTTTTCAGCAGACAGCACCCCTGTTACTGCTCCTGTTACCACAATAATGTCTCAAAGTCCTGCTCAGGTGTGTTTGGGTGGTTATTCTACCTTTAGTTGGTCCTGAAACTTATTCTGCATGGGTTTAACCTTGTGTCTGGTGAACCTCCCTAGTTTTTGTTGGAGGAAATGCACCAAACTTATATTATGTAAAAAGTGAAAGCTCTTGGATTTGTTATGACTGAAGATCTCATTGTGATGTCTTACAGTTGACAGTATATCTCTATTGAGAAACAAAACAAAGTGCGTCTCTGTTGGAAAACATGGGCATCATATCTGTTGATATTTCCAATTAAAAAAGAAGGAAACTGAATCCATAAACTTAATTGTGATCTATAAAAAATTAACTAATATTTCCCTTTCTTCTGCAGCCTGGGACCAATGGTATGCTTGACGACTGGGAGGAAAATCTGGCTGTAATTGCTGCAAACAGAACCAAAGATGACGAACTTGTGATCATTCACCTTGGGGATTCCCTATGGAAGGAAAGAAGTGAGGTATGCAATGTTAGCATTTCTTTTATCCCCTGCATACAATAATGGGAGATTTACAATTGAGTCTTATGCAAGAATTATCACCATCGAGTCTTTACACAACAACTATGGTTCAGATAATCGCAGCACATATATGCTATCTAGTGGCCGAAGCAAATTTCGAGTCTTATTCAGACACTGCAAGACTGTGTCTTGTGGGAGCAGATCACTGGAAATGTCCCCGAACTTACACTAGTCCAGGGTCTATACAGGTATCGCCGTCTGATTCAGCTGTCAGCTTTTTATTGTAGTTTCATTTTTTTATGCCGGGATTCATTCAGTGGATCGCATGCCCTTTAAATGAGTGTTCAAGAAATGATGTTGCATTATTTCTTGGAGGTACAGGTGTACCTATGATCCTTTGTGATGTTGCTGTGTAAACTTCTTTTGACTAATAAATTGCCTCAGTCTCTAGTCTTGACGCTGCTTTTTTCTGATTAACTTTGTTCTTCCATCTCTAGAAAATAGAAAATGTGCCTTCTTTGTCGCTATGCAGCTCATTTATTTATTATTCCACCTTTTTGATGTTTGCTTGTTCTGTGAGGTCCGTTGCCTATTTTATCTTGTTCAATCTATCTTAAACAAATATGGTGTCATGTTGAGGTTTATTGGCATAAGAAATTGTGATAAAGATGCTTTGAACTTGCATAAATCCTTGTCCTTCCTGGCTTTTGATATCATCAAGGTACTAGAATGTCGTGCACTGTTTTGATGAGAACTAACTAGTTAGTTCTTCATCCAGAGTATATCTTGCTTGGGCTTTAATTTAGAGGACTACTGTAAATTTTGTTTCAGAAAGGAGAGATATAAATTTATATGTTCTCACAGTTATAGATACGAGAAATGTTGATCATTTCCTTGATTAGCGGACTCCACTGTGTATCTTGATGTTTTTGTGGTAGAATAGGAGGTGGATACAGAACAGGTTTCCATCTAATGCCTCTCTGTATGTGTTTCACATTATGTAGCAAGTATAGGACACATACACGCATGCACAAACACAGTTCGCAGGCATGTAAAAAGGGCGGGGAGAGAGTACAAACAAAAGCAGTAGGTATGGTCAAGGTGAAGGCTTGTTGTACTTTGTGATTCTTTTTAGATCTTGCATGGCAGTGCTCATCTTGAATTTGTCTATTGCCCTGTTATTTACTTGAATAGTGCCCATTCAGAAAGTGTTGACTTTTGGCTGTTTAGAGGAGAGTTTTAGCAAATTTTCAAGTATGCTGATGTAGATGCAGCCATGGCTACATTTTTTGTGGCTCTAAAGTTGCTGGATATCGTATTTATAAGATTGGAATGCACTGGTTGATCCTATCTTAGTGATGATGATATTTAGATTTTGGTGCTAGAGATGTGCGATAGAGGAAAATTTTTAAGGCTGCTACCCCCATTATGCCTTCAATTAGAATGATCTGATGCGAATCTTAAAAAAGGCTAAGACCGATATCGAATCATTAGTTATAATGCATAGATATTTACCTAACTGTAGATGCTGAGTACAGAGTGAGAGAATTGATTTTAATGAGTGAAGCTCATTGTGCCATGTTTTTTGGACAGAGGACAGAGTTGTATGAATATTCAAAAGTGCTAGGCAACTCTCAGTTTATACTGCTACCTTTCCAGCCATATAAGCTCATATATGCCTATATGTTGGCTGAAGTGGGAAAAGTTTCTGACTCACTGAAGTAAGCATTGGACCTTTTCCTTTAATTTTAACATTTTTCAACAGCATTTAGTCTAATGTAGCAGGGTCTTTTAGGTACTGCCAAGCACTACTGAAATCTCTGAAAACTGGGCGAGCCCCTGAAGTAGAGATGTGGAAGCAAGCGGTTTTATCTCTTGAAGAGAGAATTAGAACCCATCAACAGGTGAGTTTGGTTAGTTTTGAATGAACACCATATAGCCGGTCAGGAGAGTGAGGTCTCATTCATTGACTGGTTAAATCACGAGTGAGTAAATGAATATCTATCACAATCACCATCTTGACAGACAACCTTTTTGTAGGGTGGGTATTCAGCAAACTTGGCTCCAGCAAAGTTAGTTGGTAAATTGCTCAATTTTTTTGACAATACTGCACATCGGGTTGTTGGGGGTTTACCACCACCTGCACCATCAACGTCTCAAGCAAGTATTCAAGGTATCGAACAATTCCAACAGCCAGTGGCTACTAAAGTTTTGAGTAGTCAATCAACAATGGCTATGTCATCTTTAATGCCATCTGCTTCAATGGAGTGGCCGGCCGATAGCAACAAAATGACAATGCATAACAGAAGTGTCTCAGAACCAGATTTTGGGAGGACCCCTAGACAGGTTTGGGTGTTTGTGCTTAAAGAAAGACTTTCTGGAGCGTTCTGCTTTTTACCTGAATTTTTTGTTAATGTTGAAGTTGCGATGTTTCTGATTCTGGTTTAAGTTGTGATCAGGTTGATTCATCAAATGAAATAACCTTGGCTAATGCTCAGGGCAAGGCTACAGCATCAGAGAGGACATCCCGCTTTGGTAGATTTAGTTTCGGCTCACAGCTTTTACAGAAGACTGTGGGGCTAGTGTTGAGACCACGCTCAGATCGTCAGGTACTTTTGTTTAGTGCTAATATCTTATGCTAAATCTTTTGTATTAGCAATATCTGCAACTGATCTGACTGTTCTGTTGTCTGCCGATTAATTTGAAGGCTAAACTGGGCGATACGAATAAGTTTTACTACGATGAGAAGCTAAAGAGATGGGTAGAGGAAGGTGCTGAACCTCCTGCTGAGGAACCTGCCTTGGCTCCTCCTCCAACAGCCGCAGCATTCCCGAATGGAATGCCTGACTACAACGTGAAGTCGGCACTGAAGAGTGAAGGACTTGTCCCCAATGGAAGTCCAGACTTTAGAAGCCCAGCACCTTCAGAACACACCTCAGGAATTCCCCCCATTCCACCCAGCTCAAATCAGTTCTCAGCTCGAGGGCGTATGGGTGTTAGATCGAGGTATGTGCTGAGTTTTATATATGAATACTTCATTGTGCTTGCTTTTTCTTGAGCAGGCCATTTTTGTAACGACTTAATTGTTGTGCTGTTGTCAGAGGACATAATCTTGTTGGATGACTATCTTATTCCAACATTGAGAGGGTTTGATAATTCATCGTCGTTTCTTTCATTTAAAGTCATTCTAGATAGTGAATGCTGATGGTTATATTTTTTTTTGGCCTTTAGATTTCATTCCTTTTAGTCTATTGTTATAAGAACCAGGTAAGAACATTTTTGTGTTGATTCAACAGGTATGTTGACACCTTCAACAAAGGTGGTGGCAGCCCCGCAAATTTATTCCAGACACCATCTGTGCCAGTGGTTAAACCTGCAATTGCTGCCAATGCAAAGTTTTTCATTCCAACCCAAGTAGCGTCATCAGGGGACCAGACAATGGAGGCCATAGCTGAAAGTGCGCAAGAGGAAACCTCAACTATTGAAGAACCTTCGACATCCTCTGCATATGACTTATTTAATACTTCTGCCCCTCCTTCGACAGCCATGCAAAGGTTCCCAAGCATGGGTAACATCCCAAGCAAAGTGGCTTTGTCAAACGAAAATGGTTCTTTCCAATCTCATTCGCGCCGAACAGCATCTTGGAGTGGAAGCTTCAATGATGCATTGAATCCACCAAAGAATGCAGAGATAAAACCTCTGGGTGAGGCATTGGGCATGGCCCCTTCGGCTTATGTGCCGAGCAATCCTACTTCGATGCCCATGCCGATGAATGGAGGTTTTGCGGAAGACCTTCATGAAGTGGAACTTTGAGCAGAAACTTTCTTCAGTCGGAGGAACTCTGAGCAGAGAGTTGGAACATGTAAATATTCAAGTTTTGTTTCGTGTGATCAATCTGAGTCCCATTGCCGCTTCATCTTATATAAATGATGAAAGGTCACACAAGCCAGCTCCTGTATTATCTTGGTTAGTTTTAGATGTTGGCAAGCACTGGATGTGGACCACCTGCGCCGGCATTTTACGAAGTGGACCTATACCGAGGTATTCTTCACATTTAAAGGCTGATAAATTACCTTAATTATCAATTGATATTAGCACGAGGGGTGGGTTTCTATATATACGGGAATAGAAAAGTCTGCAGGGGCTGGCTTTGTATAGTTCATTTTTTCATTTATTTGGAAACAGATAAGTTCCCGAAAGAAGAATATTCAGATGGTTCACAAGGAGGAAGGAGAGCCTTGCTGAATTGTAAAAGCGTAAGATGGCTCGGTGGTTTCTTCTTTTGTAACCTTTTATTTTTATTTGGCCTTTTCCGTTGCTCTGCTGAAATATAGAGTTTATCTATCATTGGACGCTGTAATTTTTTTTTTCTTTTCATTTTTGAGAGAAAAGTAACATAGATCTCAACTTTGTTTTGCTTAGCCAATGTTAATCAGAATTTGCTCGCAGAGTTAGATTGGCACACCAAACTAAGTAAGCATCGAAGTGCTTTTTTTATGCTCTCTTCCTCTTTTTCTGAACTTTGATTTCTTTTATTACTGGAGCTCGCTTTGCTGCTTGCTGCTTTTGGAGGCCGGAAAATTTCAACCCAGGAACAAGCATTGGGATGCATCCTGGCCAATAATAGAGCGGCCACTTTCCCTCCTACCCCCGCATCACCTGTCTTCGTCATTGATAGGATTGAACCGGTCGAAGGCACGCCCGGAAAGTTTACATCTTCAGACATCAGTCAAATCTGCCATCATCTCTTCCGGATCACAAAGTTGAGCATACCGAAAGTCCACCCCAAACTAAGGGTGAGCATAGGCGGGGTTGATTCGATTCAGCACCTAACTGTCAGTTGTCAATTTTTAGAATTGATGATTAACCCTATTGAACATGAATCGAGGATTAGACCGATCTTGTGAGTTCGGTCTGGTTCCAAGGTCAATCCAGGACCGCTTGGCAAGCGAAATTGAGGCCAAGGCGAGTAGTGAGTTGATGAGTGGGCAAGCAAGGCCAAGGCAAGTGGCAAGCCAAGCGATCGGTGAGGTGAGCGAGGTCGAGATGAGACATGAGTTGGGTAAGTGAGGCGCGACAAACTAGATGAGCAATAGGGCGACATGAGTGAAGTCAGTGGTCAATTTTTAGAATTGATGATTAACCCTATTGAACATGAATCGAGGATCAAACTGATCTTGTGAGAGGTCAATCTAAGACCGCTTGGCGAGTGAAATTGAGGCCAAGGCGAGTAGTGAGTTGATGAGTGGGCAAGCAAGTGGCAAGCCGAGCGACCGGTGAGGTGAACGAGGTCAAGATGAGAGATGAGTAAGTGAGGCGCGACAAACTAGACGAGCAACAGGGCAACATGAGTGAAGTTGGGGTAAGTGACGAGCTGTGTGAGTATTGACACAAGGTAAGTAGCGGGCGATGGCGAGGCGAGCGAGATCCTTCTATCAAATTAGGGCTCGATAAGAAAAAGAAAGGACGACTTTGCTCTTGATATAGGCACGAGTAAAACTTCTATATGCACTATGCCCAATCTATATTATATAGGACGATTCAATCAATTCATCTCATGTCGGATTGATCCGAGTTGGACTAAAGACCAACTCGCACAGCATTGGATTATAAATTTCAGAATCAAAGATAAACCCAGTTATCTTAAAAACCTGACCAGGACCGACCAGGTTAGGCTGGTCCAAAGTCGACCTGAGACCATTGCTCACCCCTACCCCAAATGATAAAAGGTGTGCAACTCACTCTTCTCTGCACGCTTGCCAACAATGAAGCTGATTCTCATAAGCAGGCTTATGAACTAGATATGTCTGCCGACGCACAGGTTTCAGTAATCACTAATCACCAAGCAGGCAAATTAAGAATTGCGAGCTGTAGACTTCTCTTTTCGGCCTCAATTCAACGGAATGGATTATAATGGTCAAACGCACAAGATAGTTCACGTTCCTGAAGGCACTTTACGGAGATCCATGACCTTTATTAAGCCTAAGACCAATTTGCAAATGCAATGAACATGGCATCGGTAGGCCACTTAAAGAATAATATATATAGAGGAACTTTTCAAGTTTAAACTTCATAAAGACTGCCTAGTTTAGAAGCCAGAAAAGGGAAACTAGAACTCCAACTCGGCAACAACATGAGAAAGGAATAATCCTACTAGAACTCAGATGAACCGGGCGTCCGAGGAAAAGGTATCGCATCTCTTATGTTTTCTATGCCAGTAGCAAACTGCACAAGCCTCTCGAAGCCCAACCCAAATCCCGCATGAGGAACTGACATACAAGGATGAAAAGCCGCAGTTTTCAAACACGGTCGATTAAAATTGCCTTCTTTCAACACTAGGTACATGATTATGCAGAAAGTCACTCACCTGAACCATAGCGCCGCAAATCAAGATACCACCAGTAGCCTTCTTTATTCAGTTTCAAGTCATCCAGACGAGCTTCCAGATATTCGAGCCTTTCTTCTCTTTGGCTTCCTCCAATAAGCTCACCGACCTGCGAAAGAGTCGGAGCAGTCAATAAGACTAAAAGGGAAAAAGCTAGACTAGATATGGAACTCAAGAAAAAACTTTATACCACCCATCTGTGAAGTGGTATGGCTTGGAAACAATTTGGCTGAAAAATTGACCCATTTTTGGCATTTGTTTATATATTCTCTGGGAGCTATATTGGTTTCTGCTGATTTTACCTCAACTTTGTCAATTGTATCACTACTTGGCTAAGACATAGTGATGTGGACAGAGATGATCTAAAATTCATTCATATGCTCTCTGCAATGAAAATGCTGATTAGTCATCCAAGTTAAAGTACTCATTCAAGAATCACTTACACTAGGAAACAAGAGACGCGCTAGAATTGCAGGAAGACAAACAACCGATAGATCCTTGGGAAAGGTGGTGCAAGTCACTTTCCCTGAATATCCAAATTTAACAGTTTTTATGACCGATGGTTCTACTTTATGTAGAGAAATCAACTTAGTTTCACTTTTCTCCCTTCAGGTATGTAAAGGTGGGGAATCTAATGGTGAGACTCAGACCCAGGCCTTAGGCCAAGGAAAGGGTGGTTGTAAGCAAATGATGAACTCTCGGCTTCGGTTCCTTTTCTCCTCCTTTTCTATTTGTCTCAATTTTCCGTGGGCCAATCCCTTCATGGCTTCATTTTCCTTGCATGGATTAATCAGCCATGCTCATCACCTCATGCTTGTTAAAACTGGACTCAATTGGGAAGTGCACTTTATAGAAGAGAAAAGGAAGGAAGTAGTCAAGTTTACCCGAGGAACCAACATATCCATAGCAGCAACTGTCCTTCCATCGTCATTTTGCCGCATATAAAATGCTTTGATATCCTAAAAGTATAAAGAAACTTCAGCACATTAATCCTGCTTTCATAGGCAAACAAAAATGCACAGAAATTATGCAGAATGATTTTTTTTTTTTGACAGAAGTGGAAAGAAAATGGCTCATGCCTTCGGATAATCTCTGATGATTACTGGGCAACCACGAAAAACTTGTTCTGTAATATAACGCTCATGCTCGCTTTGCAAATCGCATCCCCATTTCACCTATAAAGCAGTGAAACCACTCTATAACAAGAAAATATCATTCTGCAGAGTGTTTCAGTTCGGAGAGTTTTCAAAAGAAATGGAATTCTATGATGCTAAGCTTTCCTACCTAGGGAAGATAACTTTCAGAAACTCTTTAGATAAAGTCAAGTTAAATGATGGAAAAATATGCTCTGATTTAGCATAAGAAAGAGAATTACTGGGAATTCAAACTTCTTCTTGGATTTGACGAGTAGTTCAATAGCATCAGTATAAGTCAATTGCACAACATCTTTATTAACTACATCCTGCAAAGCAAAGAAACG
This sequence comes from Melaleuca quinquenervia, assembly GCA_030064385.1. Taxonomy (NCBI): domain Eukaryota; kingdom Viridiplantae; phylum Streptophyta; class Magnoliopsida; order Myrtales; family Myrtaceae; genus Melaleuca; species Melaleuca quinquenervia. The sequence continues at coordinate 14,420,473 of CM057721.1, read as the reverse complement.
ATCTCCTACACATCAGACCATACACCCATAGTCTAAAACACTCCAACATCAAATCTACACGACAAACAACATTGTCTTCATAAATAATAACTAATACCGTTAGTCGGTCGACTATTCCTTTCTCAATCCAGGTATTGAAGAAATCCATATCTTCCTTGCAATTTTCGAGTACATGCCTCACCTTCAACAGATAAAAGCATTCATCACAGGAATATCCAGGAAGAAAATCTTCATATATATGAGCTCCCACTAGGAAAGGCAAGTGAAAAGGTAACATACTACATACTGGAGATAGGCAGTTGCACAGGCCATGTCATCATCCAGATCAGCAAAGGCGAGTTCAGGTTCAATCATCTACAGGACGGACACAAATTTTAAAGCTATTGACATAGATGATTTTGAAGAGTTGTTTCCAATAATAGATAGAAAGCAAAAACAGACACTTCTCACCCAAAATTCAGCCAAATGCCTCGCTGTATTAGAATTTTCAGCTCGAAAAGTGGGTCCAAATGTATACACCTACAAGTATAATGAACATGTGCTGTTACTTCCACAAATCTAATACTGAAAGGGGGGAAAAATAACTACATACATCGGAGAGAGCAGTGGCATAGGTTTCAGCATTGAGTTGGCCAGAGACAGTCAAGAATGCTGGCTTCCCGAAAAAATCCTGACATGAAGCACGAGGAAATTAAAAGAAAGAATCATGCTAAAAAGAAAGCACTTAGTGAATACAGAGAGAACAAACACACGAGCCACAGATTAAGGCATTGATTAGCCCTTTCAAAATGTTATCTCCAAACAGCAAGTCAACTCACTTGTGACCAATCTATTAAACCATTGTCAGTCTTTGGAATGGCATCGACGGGAGAAGCAGTGGTTTCTCCCGAACTTGGAATCTGTTGATGCAATAGACAATAACATTATCAACTGCAAAACATACTTGTGTAATATGTGAAATATTAAAGACGGATGCATACCAAAGTAGTGACACAAAACTGTTCTCCTGCTCCTTCACAGTCAGAAGCTGTGATAATGGGACTTGACACCCAAAGAAATCCATTTTCTTGAAAAAACTTATGTGTAGCATAGGCCAAAGCATTCCTGACTCGTGCAACCTAGATTTGGAGAGGGTAATAGAAGAAAATAGATGCTTGAAAATATTTACCACATGAGAAATTCCTGTCAAATGATGCATGAAAGAACATGAAAATACATGATTGCAAGATCCTCTAAATAAATGCCATCACAAGTTCGATCGAAAAAAGTTATTCAACAAAAGGAGTAAATGCTCGATTCTTGCAAAAGTGAAACGTCAACATTTAAGACTTAAGCAAAAAAAAGACTTAAGCAAAAAAAAGTTCATCGTTTGTCAAAATCAACTGACACGTCCTATATCAAATATCTATTTTTATATAGAAACTTGATCACAATACCAGAATTATCTAGTTGACATCATCAATGTAGTTGAACATTGTCATCATAAACTGGAAAGCAAGAAACAACATCAAGATAGTCCTAAACATGTGGCCAAAACAAGCAAATCCCAATGTGATTAGAGTTTGTTCTTAGAACATTCTTGAAAAAATCACTCTTTTCTCCAAATGTTTTGGACGAGATCTCACAACAAGTATAACCATCTCTGTTTTAAGGATACCATGCTGCAAAAGAAACTAATTTGTAACAAGGAAAAGTAGCAGCATTAACATTTTTGAAGTGCTTTTCAACACTGCTTCCGTACAACAAAGCTGCAAGAATTCCAACAGAACATCTTCCAAACTTTGAAAACCTGGAGGTATAGTCGACTTCCTAGAAGGAAAAGAGCGGTCTTTGCTTCTATAGCTCTAAATTTCTAAGTTTCCTCCCAGTTCAATAATTCTCGAACATCAAAAAGCATCAATAGAGGGTCTATTAAAATGGGCAATACCATTTGATACGAATTCAAACAATAATAATACCATTGAGAATGGTGCTCTCAGCCCAATCAGTTCTTAAGTATATTTTAAAAGTCAAGGCTGAATAAAAAAGCTGTAGAAAAGAGATCCAAAATAACCCAGATTAAAACCTTCTGGAAATTGCCAAGAGATATTCACAGGGCAGACAACACCATGAAAACAAGTGGACCGAAGATACGCATGATAGGAGGACATTACAACATCTGCCAATCTTCTATATGCATTTTCATGGAGCAGTAAGCTTAAAGCATATATGCCCTAGTAATCACAAGAAGCAGATTCTTACCGCACCAAATGTGTTTGTTCTTGGTCGAAGATGAGCCTTTGTTCTTAGAAACTCCCTGCTGACCCTTTTCTTTTGGATGGGATAGGAAGGATCGCTCTTGCCAACCTGTCAAGAAAACTATGAGCACAACAGCATCGCTGATTTAGCTAAAACATTTAGCACAAGTAATGAAATTGGATCACTTTACATAATAACATATTCAAGAATTCTGATAGCTCCATACCAACATAATTTTTTTGACCTTCAATTCCACCTTCTGCTTTGAGCCTTGGCTGGCAACAAGGATCCCCTGTATCCATATTGATGCACCAGTTGACACCAAGCCAGATTCTACCTATGATTTTAACCCATAAATTAATAAAACACACCATCGAGATGCCTTTAAAGGAGTGCATATATTGCCCTAGTCTCATGTGAAACCTTTTCCTTTAGAAAAATATGCAGCAAAATCATGTAAATAACTGCATGATAAAAATGAAGCATGAGAGTTTCCCGATCATGAAATCTAGCACAATGTATGTAAACCAAAATTTTGACTGCATGTTGGGTTACCTGATCATAACCTTCAGTGTCCGAATCGATGACGCATTGCATATTTGAGAGGCAGGATCCATCGTTAACCTGCATCGGAAATGGAAGTGAAAACCAATACCCTGTCAAAATGCTCCATTACACTGAACACTTAACCCATACAGAATATCCGTGGCACAAATGGATCCAAGCATTATGATGTTACCATTTATTAGCTTAAAAAATAAATCTTTCAATAGAATCCAAGATACTAAACTCGTGTTGTTTCCTTCAGAAGTGATCCTGCAAATGCTATGCTTTACGGGCTTAGCTATGAGAAAAGAAAATAACTAAAGCAACTAAAGCTTCAATTCACCAATGATAGATTACTCCATGGAACTCAACATTTTCATAACCTACAAGATAAACAAGCAACGGCACGAGCCAACAGTAAACCCGTGGAATCATTCATTACCTCGATGAACGTGACGCTACTCTGAGCACGAAGGGTCCGAACCCAGCCCATGACCGTCAGCGTCTGCCCGACTAGGCCCGAGCCTTCGTCAGCGCCGCCCCTGATCTCCGAAATCTTCAACCTTCTCCGAAACTCGCCAACCCTACCGCCGAACTCGCCCCTCGGAGGATCCACGGGCTCCGCTTTCTTGGACTCGACTGCCTCGCCGGGCCGGAGAGCGGCGGCGATCGCGGTGCAGAAGCATCTCCGGCGAGGAGCGGCGGAGGGAGGGAATGGACGGCGAGGGGCGGCGGCGGAGAAGGGAGGGAAAGGACGGGGCTTTGAGAAGGAGTGGGAGCAGAGGGAGAGGAGGCGGAGGGCGGAGTAGGGTCTCAGGCGGAGAGGAGCGGAAGGCGATAAGGGAAACGCCATTGGACAGAGACCTCGGAGCTCGGCCTCTTGTCTGCCTGCGTGCGTGTTGCTAGAATCCTGACCACAGAGGACTGAGGCTCGAGCGAGCCTACGAAGGATGAAAAGTTTCCGTTGGGCGCGTGCGGTGGACGAACCAGATTAGGGTGGGATAACAGCACAAATAATACTTGATATATTTTTTAATTTTCAATTTATTTAACATGATTACTAAATTTAATTTAATATACAATTTGATCTCCAAAATTCCAATTATTCAATGTGATCCCTCAGTTTTTTTTATACAAATTCAAACTAATTCCTATATTACATGAAAATGTTCAATATTGTCACATATAGTGTATGGATGACTTTGAAATATATATAAAAAAAATCAGGAATCGTATTAAATAAATTAAAAATTTATGGAGCAAATTATATATTGGGTTAAAGTTTATGGATCATATTGAATAAATTGAATGTTTTATGAAATAAATTACATATTTGACCAAAATTCGAAAATCACTTATATTATTTTCTCGATTAGAAATGAAGGTTTTGGCCCCCTCACGATTTCTTTTCTATGAATAATTTCAATGTCCATAAGTTACTGTCACAAAAAGGAGATTTACACAAAATTAGCACGATTGATTAAGTTGCAATGCGTGGCTTATTGGATCGAAATAAGTGGGAAAATCGATTTGCTATTTGTACGTGCAGCTTTCATGTGAGGAGTGAGATGAATCGCTCCTTTACTCAATTCTCACCTCCTTGTATAGCAATCTGCCCATTTATATTTAGTTCTTCAATAAGTATCGTATGAGTTATGACTTGTGTTAAAAGAGATTACCTTTTTCTCCTTTTTTAATTCATAATGAGATAACATCTTTGATTTTTATATGACGTTTTGTAAAACCAACGTGAAAGACCGAAGTAAAGTTAGGGACATGACTCATGGCAGATCGCGACATTCCAAATTGACGAATCCTTATGTGATTCTCTGGTCATTTTACCGAATTTGACATTGTTCTGTAACTGCTACAAAATATTCAGTCATTAGTAATGATGGATACTCCACTTTCCTCTCTATATTGTGTGCAGTGAGTGTGTTTTTGCCTCCCCTGACTACAATCTATTTCTCACGTTTAGGGAAGATACTGCGACAAATTATCACGAGTTTCTTCTCGCAGTGAAGAATCAAGAGGAGAAAAAGCCGCACTCCATCTTAGCCAAAAGGCTGAGATAGTCAGTTTTTTTCTTTCTCGAACTTAACATGCTGATCCCTGTATCCATTTCTATCACAAGAGTCAGGTTTATGATTTGAACCTTGGGTCTCAGCTAAGTGGAAAGAGAAAACAAAATTGTCGACCAAACAGAAGAAAGTAAAACAGCAAAAAAGGCAGTAATTTTAATCTTCAAGTCCAAGGCATTGGATTTCATGGCAATTATTTCTTTTGGCTTTTGCCAAGAACTAAAACAATGGCATGTAACAAAAACGGGTGCATAATGACCAGATAAAACTCTTATTTACAGAAAATCAGGCTGCCAATGGTGTTCATACTTCAGAATTGCACAACATAGTAAGCAACATCCACTGATCAATGTTAACTCCCTTGTTTAGGGGGCCTACAAATAATTTTTGGAATAGCTCCAACAACAAGAAACGTTGGGTACAAAGCAGTCCCAGTTTCATATATATCTTTTATTTCCCTGTTTGCAAGCACCCTCATGAATGATCAATACAAGAATGGAATGACAGCTTTCCTACTCTTTGGGTACTCCTCCTTGAACTTATCCAAATACCACCTGTGGTTTGCACGAGCCCGAGGCACCAAGTTGGCGCACGTGTAGAGGAAGAACCCAAACCCGCCCCAAGAGCATGTCATCACAGCCCATCCCAGCCACTCCACAATCTCTCCGAAATAGTTAGGACAGCTCACAAACTCGAACAGCCCTCCTCTTGGCACTCTATACCCTTTCCCCTCCCTCTTTAATCCCACCAGCACCATGTCTGACCACACGTTCATCCACATTCCACTCACAAATATCACCAACCCCACCAAAAATCTCCCCCAAAACCACTGCCCACCAGCAGCACCATCACTCTCATAATTAGACACCCACCTGGCTTGCACGTAAGCATTCAAGAGATTGAACCCAAATGCCATGAGAGCCACGGTGACCGGAAAACGATTTGCAGTATTTGGCTGAGTGCTTCTCTGTCCACTGCTTGATCTGATGCGTAGCGGATATATGATCGTTCGGTGGATGTAGTGAAAGAGAAACGGGGAGATGAGAATGAGGGATCTGGGATTGGAGGAGTTCTTGCCAAATGGGAAAATCAAGAGCGTGAGCCAAAGAGTGGGGCTTTCCATGAGGAACCAAGCGAGGGCCGGGGAGATGGTGGGGCCCCACCCTGAGCGATGGTGCTTGCCATAAGGGGCTTGGATGTAACGTAGGGAGATGAAGGTGGGTGGTGCAATGAGGTAGAGAGTGAGGAGGCAATTGTGGAAGAGTTTCTCATCTGAGATGGTGAGCATCTTTGAGTTTTTGAACGTGTTTGCTTGTTCTTTCTTTTCGGTCGGAGAATGTGCTTGCTTGTTAATAATGTGGTAATTGGGGGAAGAGCTGGGAGTTTAATGTACGAATCCAAAATGGACTCTCGAGCAAGCAATCAGAGAGGAGCTGACAAATCGAGGAAGTATTGGCTGGAGCAGATGCCTTCTCTTCTGGTTCCTAGCTAATTTCCACATTAGCTGCCAGATAAGGGTAAATTGTCATTGGCATTTAGGATGAGGAAGGAAAGTAACTGGCAGAGTATATTTACGAATTGTACGTTTGACATGGGGTGCATACATAGCATTTAAAGTCAACTGCTAATAAGTCTCTTCCTGAAGAAAGAACAGTGACAGTCAGGTAATAATTTAACCTCTTATTGGAAAAATAGAACAAGAGAGTTGGTCAATGTCACACTTATTGAATCCACCGTGATGGGAAAAAATCAAAGAATAAGAAGTCCCAAGATTAGATTTTTCTTCCGTCATGAAACGATCACACAAGAATTGCCAGCTAAACAGAATAAAAACACCGACAATTTTCAAAAATAGGATTCAGAGATAATTGCAAGCAGACAATGCCTAATGCAGAACTAGGAATTCGAATTCATTTTTCTTTAACGATCAAAGAAGTTAAAATACAGAAAAGCCGTCTTGGTAACATTGAAAAAAAAAAAGAAGTAACATTTTCTTGTAAATGGAATCAAGCAAAAAAGGAGTAGCAAACTTTCGTCTCCTTGATGAAACAGTAGCGCAAACTTTCGTCTCGCTGAGGAAACAGTGGTTGTGTCCATATGCTGTCATCATTGCTGATGACCATGTTTATGAGGCACGCTCAGCGAGCCTCAGTCTCTCACCACTCCCAAGAAATTGCAATCCACTACAACTACCACACCATCCAATTGTGTCAGTCTGCGTTAACCATTACGGTAAGCTCACGTAGACATTTCAACAAGCAGGTAAGATAGACAGAAACTCAAATCAGCATCCGGGGATGTAAAATTACTGAAACTCGAACAATAGCAAGCAAGCTCGGAAACGATACCATGGGTCAGGCGATCGGATTCGGAGGAAGCGGCGACAGGGATCGATGCAGGGCAAACGGGACGAAGAACCGAAGATGGGGTTTACCTTGGATCTGCATCATCAGTGTGCCCTTGCTAAGAATCTCATTCCATGAATCTGCGAGGGAGCACAGACTGGTGCTCTTTAGATGGGTACTGGAGGGTAGCTATGAATCTTGAAGCTGAAATAAAAAAATCGAATCTTTTAGATCCAAATCAACATCAGATGTCCTCTTCTGTTCCTCCTATGGTTTAGCGAAGAGAGCTCGAAATTCATCTCTCCCTCCATATAAGGGACACCCCATCAGCTAAATTGTAAAAGCAACCCCTCTTTGAGGTCATGGTATATTAGGGGTGAGAACGGGAATTGGACTGTACCGACCGATGTCAAACGGTACTCAATTCCTAAAATTTAGAATCAATGATAATCAATCCGAATCTCGATTCCAAGTATCAATTAAATATTCGAACCACCACAATCGGATTGAATTTTCTTTTTTTTTATTTTTGCCAAAAGGCTATAGAAGGGAACGAAAACAACGACGTTGATGAATACACTTGTAATTATTCCATTCCTTGCAAGATTTCTAAAACAACATTTTTTGCAATCCTCTTTCGAATCTAGTGTTCCAATTCCTATTAGGAGCCAGTTTCTAAACTCACCTAAGAACTTGACCAAACTGAAGGACTAGATGGATTGATTTTCGATTCCACAAACTGAGAATTGAATCTTTTGGTCCGATTCTAAGTTTGGAAGCAGTCCACCCTAAAACTAACCATCCTTATTGTAATCTAATGTCGAACAGAACAAGGACCAAGTCCAGAAATTTCGAAAAAGTGGAGGGACCTAATTTGAATGAAAATAAAGTATGGGGATGGCGTGGAACATTGGACAAACCGTATAAAGGTGGGAAGCGAAAGAGGAAATCTTGGGGTGGGATCTTACCTCTTTTGTACTGTCTTCTTCGGCTAGCATTTTATCCAGTGGGAGCTGCAACGAATGCAAGTTAACTTGGCCTCCTTTGTTCCTGATGTTCATGTCGGATTGAGACACGTTAGAAAATCCTCTTGCTGATCGTGAGGTCGTGTCGAAGAAAGTCTTGCGTGCGCGGAACAGGGCATTGTTTCGACTCCGTGTCCGACTCACTAAAAATTGCCTCTCATTTCAGTGACTAATCCAGAAAAGCCAACATTACTATTCTCCCCTCATATGAAACTTCCAATGGGGTCGGTCGAACCAAGTAAAATGGACTCGTGTAGATTGATTTTCGTATCTTCGTTCAGCTCGAATGCGATTTCTGGATCTCCAGCTATTTAATGGACCATATGTGAAAATTTAGAGCCTGATTATCGGCAGCAAAAAATTGGTCAAGGGCACACTTACGGAGCAGCACTGGCTAAAAACACCCAAGAATAAATGGTCTTTTCAAGTTCAATCTTCCATGCATTGTGTCCCTGTTCACAATATTGCCCACAGTTCGCTGAAGAAAAATAATGCAGCAAATTCAACAATATTGAAGCAATCTTCCCTGTTTCAATAAATCTCGTAAAAAAAATTATGGTACAGAATGCAGGAAGTGCAAAAAATTTCAAACTTCCCCCCCGTTGATCTCCACTCATTCCAACCGGTGGCTTCCGAACCTGTATTCTTTCCTCATATAATTTCCCTTTCGATGCAATCCTTTATAAACATCAGGTATTTGTCCAGAACGTGCGCCTTCAGTACAGTTTGTTGAACCCCGGGGCTGGCGATGACTCGCCCAATCTTGGGAGGAAGGCCTCTCTCTCGAGTGATACCTGAAGGCACGTCATCACCTTCACGAAGGATGTCCACACCAGAGGTGCGCAGCAGAATGCGTAGGCAAAGACGACGAGCGCCCTCACAACGCCGTCCTTATACCAAGGAAACGCCATGACCAAGAGGGTCCCAATGATCCCGAACCATGGAACCAGGATCGTGAGTGTGGGAAGCAAAAACGCATTGATTGTGATGGACAAGAGAGCAAAGGACCCAAGCAAATAGAGGCTCCAACCCAGCAAGGGATGAATCGTGTGAGGGACGAGGAAGAACGGGATGGTATAGGCGGCGAGGATGGACCAGATGGCTACCAATTTGAGGGACGTCTGGATTAAGGAGGTGTTCTTGTCGGTCCGCCTGTAGCACAGCTTGGAGAAGTTTGGCCGTGCCAAGCGCGTCATTGCAATCATGGCTAGGTAGAACACAGTTTGAATTATCGCGAAAGGCATTTCCGCGCCGTACCTGCACATAGGACAAATGGGTGGATAAGCTGCAAAATCACGATATTACAGTAGTAACATGTCAATTTTCAACTGATTTTTTCATGTGCTACGTGAAAAGAGAATGAGTTGTCTTTTCTCTTGTCGTTCCAAATATCAGGAAAAGGAAACAATATCATGTTGAAATCAACAGAATAACATGGATCAGAAATTTAGCACCATGCTAATTTCTCTTCCTAGTATGTACTGATGTTCACAGAAGTGTGACACATCATCGAAGGGAAGTTCCTCATCATCCTGATCTTACCCAAGAGTATCACGCCGCTGCTCATGCCAGGCTATTCCTAGCGGAAGGACAGGCCATGACCACCAGTACCATGGCTTCAACCACGGCGCGCCTGGGAAAGTGATCACACTGTTCGGACCACAGGGGATGTTCCACCGAAGTCTAAGATCTGAAAACAATAGGATAAGAGCAATTAATGCCAATCAATTAACATCCTCCAAGGGCTGTGCTAAAGGACTATTTTCCTGTAACTTACAGTAATAGGAAGCATCCATTTGGTAACCCAAAGGAAGCCTATAATTTCCATCAAGCTTGGTGCCATTCGCAGGCGGATGAAACATGGGCTGATCAAGCAAATCAGGGAAGTAGCCACCGATGAAACCCTGGTCTGCACCGTCTGGATTGTCTTTACCAACTTCCAACTGATGAAGCATGTCCTTGAACACCCCAGTTGACGGCTAAAGATACACATCCATAAAGAAAATTAGAAAAATGTTGCATGAAGAATTTTGCAAAGTAAAAATGAGAAGAAAAAGTTCATAAAGGATATGGACATGAGCAGGTAATCATTTCCTGTTTCTAAATTCAATGAAGGGAGAGAGCAAAATTCTACCTGCAACACAAAAAGGCCCGTGTGGAAGATGCAAGGATTGATGAACACAGCACAGAACTGACCACATTGGAATAATTCGTCAGTATTTCGGAGGAAGAGGTTGTCTGCGTCGAGCATGGTGACCCTCTCGTAGTCTACCAAGCTCCATGCATAGAGCTTGTTCAGGGACAACTTGAATCTATGATCGAAATGAGGCTGATTCTTGTATGGATTATTGAGGTTATCCACTCTTACCACCTTTGCACCATCTTCGTGCTCCCTAGATTAAGAAACGAGATACAATCACTTCTAGTTTAGTCACTTTGGATCCTAAACGCGACACTGCAAGAAAACATGAGGCCAAAATGGACAGGAACATATGCAAGATGCAAGCTTCACCTCCTTACTCAGACCTATGAAGTTCAACACTTTGCATTTACTTATAAGCCTCTATTCTACACAGAGTACTGGTCCAATCCCACGTAAGTTTTGGTGCAAACGATATGAACCTTGAGACGGCTATGCACCCTCCTATTTTCCCAGAAGATGCCATGCAGCATTAGATGTTTGGCAGATAACCTCAATTTAATGTGGTTACACCGACAAAGTAATTGCTTCGCATCCATTTGATCACCTTATCAAAGCAAGAGCCTCTAGCAGCACTTGCATACATAGGTTGATTTCCGCACCAAGTTTTTCTCAGAACCCCTACATAATAATGTCATGTGCACTTGAACGTGCCTTCAGAATCGACAGCTATCTAGATGTTTAAATGTACTTTCTTATCTTAATTTACTCAAATGATGGCTTTCGCCAGTGACAAAGAAATCACAGTTGACTTCAGCAAAGCCCAAAGCATACGCAAGTAGGAATCCTTCCGGACTCTACCTTCATTAGCTCTTCAACCAGCTTGTACTTTTCATTACTCTCCGATTGTATTCCTTGAGCTAACATACTTCAATCACTCGAAAGCAAAAGCCATGGCCTAAAAAATTAGATTCGAAGATCCTAAAATAGGGCCTAAGCAAATCCTCAAAGTCAACAAAAGGAGCAAGGGACGGGACGTCCTCGAATGCAACACTCAAATACCATAATTTACTAAGATCAACCGACCCTGAATGATTCATTCATGGAGCGCTAACATTAAGCTCAAAAGTCAAAAGGGCGGTCCAATAACAGCCTACTCCGCATAAGCACTCTCAAGACTAATCAACTCTTATCAGAAATCTGCACCGGTCACCCTCTGCCCACTATATCTACATCATCTGACGTGTCCCAGTTGAACGGGCGGATCATGAACAAATGTTGGAAATAGACTGAATTTGCCAACAAAAGCATGGTGTTAGTCAGCCAACAAAACAGTAGCGCGTGTGGGTTGGGTTAGTGCTTGCTTGCATGTGCTCTGTCCAGCGTTGACCTACTCGAGAATTGCGGGAGGCCGGCAGGCATCGGGGGAAAGTCATTCAGTAGTTGTCCGTCCTTGAGTAGAGATCATGCAAAACAGGCCACATGCGCCCGTATGAATGACCTCGTCACATGTCAATTTCCCATAAGCAAAGCAATGGATCAGATCAAACCCTGGATGGAGATCGAGTCTAAGCAAGTACCCGCTTCACAGACGAAACTCCATCTCTCTCCTTGGCCAACAAACGACGCGTCTGACATATGACGTGCCTACTCTCGGAGATGTGACCGACGACGTCAAAGAATGGAGCTTTTTGCATTCAGCTCAAGATAGAGGATATTAAATTGATTTCCATCATAAAGCATATACAATTATCTTCTGGAGCTATCATCTTCGTGGGTCCAGTCGACCATTTACGCCTACGTCGTGCTAATCGATCGGATTGGAATTCCGTACCCACCTAAACCGCCATACTCCAGCAAGAACAAGACAAAGATGGATCTTATCATATCCGTCTCTCTCCCTCCACTAAAACCCTTCTTCTTTTTTTTCTTTTCTTTAGGTATAACATAAGAACAGATAATTTGCTGGCCCAAAGAGAGAAGAAAAAAACAAGAACGGATCAATTGGTAAAAACAAGAGGGACTGACAACAAAAAGAACTTTTCGAGCACCACCTTTCTGCGATGCAATCCATGCGAAACAACTCATTGGCCGATCCTAAATCAATGCAAAATCGACTCCTACTAGCCAAGTTCGACATTAGAACTCGTCACAGATCACGAAGGTCGGTCATTTCCTTTCTCTCTTTCGAAATTCGAGGGTCTGCAGGACGTGATCTTCATCACGACTACCGAGGACAGACCACACCACGGATACGAACGAAGGTTCGTCAATGGTTGTGTCCAGTCTCCACTTGGTTCTACACCAACCTCCCCCCACCCCTAGTGCCCCCAACTCGGAGAAGAAACTAGAATTTCCAGTATAAAAAAAAAATGGCATGTCCGGCCACTCGGTGTAAGCCGCGTCATCGAACACCATGGCCCTCGTAGAATAAAGCCACCTGTAATATCTAAGGGACCTCGATAATTCACGTAAAGTAAGAAAGTGACGGTAATCACCCTCCACTGCTAAAATGACAAAAATGAAGAGAGCGTTTCTCTTCGCTGAAAGCGCAAAGCATATTCTCTCAACTCCACAGGAGAATCGCCAAGAAGGCACCCCAGCGATCTCCGGCCCAGATCTACCACCGCGTGGCCACCGACCCGGCCGGACACAATACAAAGTGGCCGCGCTATCCGGCGGGCTAGGAAGATGCGGCAGTCCATACTCACGATGCATTCGGGAGCAGGGGATGATTGCCAGGGGTCCAAAGTCGGTCCACTTGGGCTCATGTTAGCAAACAACAGGAATGCAGACGAAAAGTATGGAGCTTTGCCAAAAATCCCCGCAAAAAGGCTACCAATGCAAAAGCCGGAAGAAAAGAAAAATAAAAGGGAACAAAACAAAAAAGCGAACGCACTTTCCCATGAGAATACCCAGCTTTTCTTTTGGTTTCGAGACGATGTTTTGGTTCATCGGCTCGATTGGATAAAACGAATGTGGACTGGGTGAAGTGGAGGCACTTCAGACCCGAGATAAATCGATATGCTTTTTCCGATTCTTGCAGAGTCGCGCATGGACTCAGCGCAGCGCAGATATGGAAAAAAAGAAAAAGAAAAGAAGGGCAGTAATCATGGTTGCTGAAGTATGGTGGGACAGAGACTTACAGAGCTTGGACCCAGCGAAGGGGCACATCCTTGGAGGCAATGACGACGAGATCGGCGTCTACGCCGAGCCTCGCGAGCGATCTGACGAGGACGCGCGTCGCCACGTAGAACTCGTAGTCCCTCGGCGTCCCCATGTACATCATCGTCGCGTAGGCGTTCCGGCGTTGCCTCGGCGACCCGTCGCCCTGCGCCTCGGTCTGTGGCGTCTCCGCCGCGGCCGCCGCCAACAGCGAAAGCAACAAGAGCCGCCTCAGGAGCCCGCCACCATTGCTCCTCTGCAGCCTCTCTTCCCAAGCCATCAATCGACCCTTCGCCCTCTCTCTTGTGCGCGTCAGAAACTTGCCTTACTCCCTCGCCGCGCACACACAAAGGACGGGAAAAAAGCCCACAGAAACCGCGCCCGGCGCAACTCCCGAGAACGGGAGGAGCGAAAGCGAAAAGCAAAGATGTATCTCCCTCGTCTCTCGCTCACAGTGCCCCCCCGTCGCCGTTCAAGCTTCCATGGGAATGGGAAACGCTCGAGAGGGACAGAGGTGGGGGAGAGATTTTCTAGCGGAGGGGTGACTCTTGGGGTTGGGAGACCGACGGGGGGAGCAGGAAGGAAGCGCTCAACACATAAAAGGAGGGGGGCAGGGCACGCAAAAGCAGGCGCTATCTCTGAGTTCCTTCTTTCGGAATTTATAAAAATCTCTCTATCTCTCTCTCCATGGGAGGGTGCACCAATACGGCCCCATAAAGCTGCCTCCTTTCCTTCCCCATCCTCTCTTTCCTCCTCTCTCTCTCTCTCTCTCTCTCTCTCTCTCTCCTCTTTTGTCTCGGTCTTCGGGTTCCACCATACGACGTTTAAAGAAAACTAAAAAAGAAAACAACAAGAAATATAATTAAAGACAGAGTTTTTATTTTTTTCTGAAAAAAAAAAAGAATAAAGAGGGGGACCCAAACCGAAATCCGCGAGAAGGTCTAATCTCGCCGCGGGAGTTTTAACGGTTGTGTGCGGGGAGCTCGGTAACGTAAGAAAATCAGACGAGGCCCGGTCAGGTTTATGGTAAAATAGACATTAGGCTTAAAGTTTATGATTTTTTATCACACAAAAAAAGTCTTTGGTTGAATAAGAACCGGACCTAAAACCAAGATTTTTTACAAGACAAAGAAGATTAGTTTAGAATTGAGACTAAAGCTAAAGTTAAGGGTTTTTAAAGTTCATACATGATTTTTCAATCAAAACAACACCATTTTTATTTCTATTATGCCAAGCAGGGATTATGTTCCACATCGTTTTACTTTCTATTGTACGTGTAGATAGATTTTTAATTGTGCGAATAGATGGGATATAAGATAAACATGTCGTGTAAGTATGAATTAAAAAGTTTTTGCGTTATAAAAATTCTTTTAAAAATAGATATGTTATAGTGGGTATAGTTTGGCTTCTTTTTTTTTTTTAAAGTAAAAAAGAAAGCAAGAACCGGGAGGTGTTTGTGACGTGCCGCGTGGTTTCCTGTCAAGAGGGTCGAAGAGGGAGCGACCTTGGATGCTCTCCCCCGACCTTGGTTTTGTTTTCTCTTTATTGGGAGGCCTGCGATCTGCAGAAACACAGAAAAATAAAAGAAAGAAATCGTGTCGGGAAGATGTTGAAATGGGTGTCCTTAGGGCATCTTTACATACTTGGAAAGCAAATCGTAGAAACTTCTCCATCTGAAAGTAAAAAGTCTTTGCCTTCTCCGTTCCAGAAAGCCCACTTGAAAAATCGCGATTCGCGAAAGTTAGAAAAGCCAGAAAAAACCATCCCAAACATGCTGTTACGAGAACACATCTCCAACATTTCAACCTCGAATTTTTTGCCCTAAAAATTTCCACCATAAAAACTACGACATCTTTTCCTCAAATCGTAGCTTTTTATTCTCACGTAACAACAATTTCCAACTTCTCATACATGGAAGTGTGTACTGATTTACGCTAGTCTTGTATACGACGAAAATGCTCGTCGCACTTAAATGTTTCGGGAAAATTATTGCCTGGTATGGCATAAGAAAAATTAGGCGACTAAGTCGAATCCTTGATACTTTCTCTTTATATATCTAGATCTCATCATCTTTCGATCGTTAGTTTGATGTAGCTCTGTATTTATCTTTTTATAAAAGATGTCAAAAGACCGAGCGAGGAAAAGTATTAAGAGGTACGTTCAATGAATACCTTACGAACAATTAGATATTGCAAATACAATTTGCATAGGAAATACACATGTTTACTTGGGAGATCGGAATATTCCAAGATTTGGACCAATTTGACGAGAAGGTTTGGCCACCGCCCCCCCAGGACAGCTTTCCCCAAGACAGCTTTGAAAGTTCTGACCTTCTCCCCAATGCTCACACGTTTATCAAGAAAAACACTTTCTTCACACTTTTATAGCCAAAGGGCATAAACAAAAAAGAAGGAAAAAGGAAAAAAAAAAAAAAAAAAGACGAGCTCTTTTGTCAAGGGAGGGAGATAAATGCAAACTCTTCTCGACTTGAATCTTTCGCCAGTCAGACCATCTTAAAGCCGGAAATAACAAGGATGAGCTCAATGATTTTGATTCCAAAAGTTCAATTGGGTTCATTTGATACAAGCTGGCAACTTCCCTCCCCACTGAGAACTTCCTCGCATCTTGAAAGTCTATCAAGATTCCTAACTTTGCCTCGAGATTCTGACGAGGACGGACTCAACTTTTCCTCACTCCCAATCTCGATTCAATTTCTTCGGATTTAACTTCGTCGCGACGATGCCGTTTAAAGAAGTTATTTATCGCGAATATTCACGCCATATCACACGTAGCAATTAGATGAGAAGTATTGGACCGAAGCCGATGAAAGGTGGGGTGTGTCAAGGTTGATATTTCAAGACACGAAAAATTTAGTTCAAAATATTTATATATCCTCTGCAAGAGTTGTCCATCTTTTTCATATCTGCGCTGTTTCTAAAACATGTGCTCGGCAAGTATCTTCGCGAGCATGCCACGGAAAACATCATGTGGAAAAGCTGTGTGATTTTGATAGGTCATGCTAAGTATTCGCCATGCATAAGTCCAAACCCACCTCCACTTTTGACATTTGTGACGAGAAGGTTTGCCGCCACCACAAATATCTATGGGAAATTCTAGCCTATCAAACCAAATGCCCTTTTCACCCTCAAAATAGAATTTTGATAAAGGGGGAAAAATTAAACTTTTCAGAAGAAATTGTTAGTTTTGGCCAAGGAAGGGGAGCATGGATTCGACTTTCTTTGACTTGAATGTTTCTTCAGCATGATTGTCTTCAAACCGGAGAAAATGGCGACGAGTTCAATCATTCTGAACTCCAGAAACAGAAAACTTCAAATCGGGTCCACTCGTTGTCGAGAAATTTGACACCGCCCTGCTCTGAATTACTTTAACGCTTAGAGAATGCTCAGATAATCGTCCTGTGCATTTGCAAACAACATACCACTCGAGACTTTTATGACGTGTCTGTGGAAGTGGAGATAACTATAGCAAACAGATTACAGGAGATCGAGAATTTACATAAGAATGTTGAAGTACTTAAATGCTAATCCACACCATCTAACATCTTAAGCTTTTAGAATAGTGAGCAGTATTCTCAACGTAGTATTAAAGCAGGAGATCCTAAGTTCGAATCTTTTCATACTCTTATTTTGCCTCCTCAAATATATTTCCATGCTCTAAAACCAAACTAACAGGTTTAAGTTTTAGAGCAATTGACAGTGGCTCTATAAAATCTCAACATGGTCGACGGTAACGAGTTTGATGCTCGTCCATGTCCAAAGTACGTAGGATCCATTGTTTAATGACATCGATCGTGGTCAACTGGGTTGTTGACGTATAATTAGACATTTGCAATTATTTCCCAGATCATTTGCGCAAATTCTGCATTTTCCTGGGTATGAGACGGAAACTGTCGCATGCGCCAGTGACGTTCTTTAGTTTCAAGTTAGATCCTGTTCTTCATATTCGCCTCTTCCCAAAGTTGACTTATGTCATGAAATCCCGCGTTCACGTGATAACAAAAGCGATGCGGGATATTTCAGCAATTTTGTCGAGATGGCGATGCGTGATAAGTGTGCATTTGCATGCCGCAAATCCATGGCGATTGTCAATTGCCGTCCTTAATCTCATGGCCGCAAGACAAAAGATTAAAAAATTGCTACAGGTTCGCACAGCGGATAACTTGTTCAAGGATATGTGGACGATTAGGTTTGAATCGGATCCGCTGCTACTTCCTATAACGACGATCGCTTGAAGGGATTATAGCAATATGTGTTTCATACGTCATCAATGTCGAACCTTTGCAAACGATCACAACAAAAAGAAGGTCCGATGGATGTGCTACGAATCCACCACAACCCGAATTTGAATAGATGCGAATTGTCATAATAAATATAATACGCATCTCAAACTCTCGTTTCTAGGGCATATGCACTCCCTTAAAAGTAGAGAAATTTTGCAAGATCGATCTTGATTTTTCTAAAGATGATCCCATGAAATTTTGAAGTATTTGATAAACGTTTCTCGGTGTTGGTGCCACCTCTTCTAGTTATTGGGTTGACTTGATCTGGAGGGTATCTAAGAGGTTCGCGAACCAAACCGGACCGACATCAGAGCGGATTCCTTTTAAAATATGGGTATTAGCTAAAATAACGGGTTTTTGGCTATTCGATGTGGTCTCGAAACTCGAACCAAACGAAAATGAGTCATTGGATTTGTCTTAGAACCAAGAAAAACAAGAGTAAATAAAGTTTGCTAAACACCAATAACGACCACGACACTCGTATCAGGAAACCCCTCTCTCTCTCTAGGCATAATCAAATTTATGTGACTCGGGTCTCCGACCGGTCGCCATGTTATATCGAAGACCACTGAAGATCCCAACCGAACCAATCTGTTCACACCCGTAATGAATCGAACCTCTCCTTTCCTGTCCGATTCTCTGTTTGCTGTTTGTGTCCCATATGCAGTTGCGAGATGGAGTCGGACTTTCACAGGTTCAACGGGGATGTCTTCGACGCCACAGCTTCTGGCAAGTTATCCGAATCGAGTTCCCTCAGAAAGATCTACAGAGTAGCACCAAGATAGGCAATGACGCATGGGAGTTATCCATGGCGGCCATTCCCCACGTCTTCTGTGGGGGGAAAAATTGACCCATGCCCCATCTTCGGTCATTCAGGACGGTCCGCCCTCGAACACCCAGTAGTCAAAACAGGTGTCCGCATCAGTCGACAACATCCTACCGAGTGCGTCGTTCCCCTCATCTCATGCGCGTCGAGTCATCAGCACATCACAGAAGTCTTTATCTAATCGCAGGAGAGTGCACCGAGCACGGTAGGTTCAAATTATGCAGACTTGGTAAGGTGAAAAAGACCGTCGTCTTCTTGACTTGGCAAGCTCTTTTTAGGGTTTTATTCAATAGTTGGCCTCATTGGTTCCCTACCAATCCCAACTCCACGTGGCGGAGTCGCTATCGATGACAACGAAATGCCATCTCACCCTCAATAGTTTTATAGGTTCAATGATGGATCGGGAGGGTTTCTCCATGATAGTCATCACGAGTTCGATTCCTTCGGTAGATCCTATGGCTTCCGTCTCCTCCTCCTCCGACTTTGCCCCGTTCTCAGCACACGCTTCTCTCAAGATAATGACAACTTGGAGAGAGATCTCCCGCGTCACCCGCACGCGAGCACAAGAAAATTATTGGCCACTCCAAGAACGAAAGAGAAGAAAAAAAGAAGATTGCCAGGTCGCCTTTTCGAAATAATAATAATAATAAAGATCGATAGAATCGTTTGATATGATACGCCTTTGATTCATCTTGATCTGACCGCAGATATTCCTACACCGTCCTCGATGAACCTCTCCCTGGGAATTGGTTATTTCTGGACTGTTGATCAATAGATGCCCAACGTTCATTGAAAATCTTATTAGGATGCACTCGAGTATGATCAGGTATGAGGATGAGTCGATCCCTTGAGGGATCATACGAAGGACCCTACGCTACGCCCGCCTGCCCGCTCACCTGCCTCCTCGCAACAATCGCCCTTGGATGATCAGAGTAGATGGATCGCCTCTTGCAATCTCAATGCTCTTCGTCCGTTGTTGAGATGCGTTTAACCAAGGCGAACGGTCGAATGCATGTCGCGATCTGATCTAACTCCATTAATTTAGAGAGAAAAGCGGGAATGGGAAGAGTTTTGTCTTCCGAATGTGATAGGTGATGAAACATGACTACACTATCATAGAATCGAATCGCCATGGAAGAAAGATTCCGAGATGCTAGGGGATGAGCATTTAGCGGGAGAGTTTCCCCGGATCTTATTATGGCTGTGGGGGTGAAACATAGTGGACTTGACAAGAAAGGAATGATTCTATGGTTTATGCCTCTTGGCTTTTACTTGTTTCTTTGTTCTGTTCTTTTTTTAAAATGGTGGTGGGTTCATGAGTGGAAGGTGACCTGGAAGATGCCAATTGGCCTCTCTTGTGTTCTTCTCACTGATTTTTCTCGAGATAGTTATAAAAAAAAAACTCCTAAACTTATTGTAATCGTGTCGATTTAGTCATTCACATTTATTCATGCCAATTTAGTTAATCCCACTATTGATGTGGACACTTTTTTGTAATATTTTTTTCAAATATTAATTAACTTTTTTCACTTTCATTATCCTTTTCTTTTCTTTATCGTTCCTTCTTCTTCTTTTTATCACCGTGGCTAGAGAGTTGCGGCAGCCACCGAACAAGGGCCGTGAGCAAGGCCAACCTTGCCTAGTCGCCTTTGGCGCGAACCGTATCTTCGTGCCCCTTTTGGTAATTTTACCGTGTTTGTACTTGTAGTATGTAATTGATGTGAACTAGTACAAGAGCCACTGTCGCAAGCATTACCTGTCAGATAAGATGACCGGGTCGAAAATGATCCAATCCAAATAAATCCGTTTAACCATTTTCGACTTATTTTCCATGTAAAGCAAGTCTTATGACGTGTATCTGACTCAAGCCATATTGCTAAATCCCTATCGTATCCAAATTAAGGATAGAGTTCTGAGCGAATGAGCGCGAGATCGATTTAGGGCGAGAGTGAGTGAAAAGAGAGTCATAGGGGCGGATTGGGTCTAAATAAGTTGTAAATGCATTTATTGAATACAACTAATTCATAAAACAAATGTAGATTTATGCTTTGTTCTTTTCACGAAAAATAATTTTCAAGAAAATATTTTCCGAATTTTCTGACATTTGTTACACGGAAAACAAAATAGTCTATGAAAATATTTTTCATTAATGGAAAAAACGCATTCAAAAGTGAGGAAAATATTTTTCTCTTTTTTAAGAGTACAAATATTTTCAGTTTTCTATGTTTACTTTTAAATATTATGACCTCTAATAGCGTGCCACAATCTCGCCCGAGGTCGGCGAGTCTCGACCGAGGTCGGCGAGCTCAAGGCTTACCTTGGATTAGCAAGTTTATGGCCTCTTCGGGAGCTCGGGAGAGCCTGGTGAGCAACACGTCAATGAATAAAAAAATCAAAAATCTATTTTTTTTTATAATTTTCTTTAAATTTCAAACGAACACTCGAAAATATTATCATTTTTCAGGAAAATAATTTTATATTTTCCAAAAATGCTATAATTTTTGTGAAACGAACAGAGCATTGCAATCGGTTTTGGTAGGTCTATCCAAATGCTCGCATGTTTTATCGAGAAAACACGATTTTTATTCCCCACTTTCATAGATATCTGCTGAAGGGGAAGATAAGGAAAAGAGCTTTGGCTTCTTCTGTCTATTCCTTTTTTTTTTTTTCTGGCCAGGCAGGGGCGGATGACTTCGTCTCAGCTTGTGACTCGAATCCTTCCTTCAGCCACATCGTCGGCAGCGATTCTGAAAAAAGAGAAAGATTTGCCTGCAATTTTCACAACAAGGACGTAACATCTTCCGCCCGTTTTGCCCTAATGATACCCTCTGGTTTTGGGTTAGCTGCTGTTCTTCATATTAAATCTCCCAAAAAAGACGCATATACGCTTGCGATAGTATAATACTTTTGACGGGCAAATTATCAAAAGAGTAGTAAACCTATTGCAATCATGTCAATTCGATTATAAACATTTTGCATTTGTACTAGTTGGCAGTCATACATGGCACAGTCGACGATGATGTAGATAATTTCTAATCACATTTTATTTTTCAATTTTTATTTTCTTTCTTCTTCTTTTTTCCCCACAGTGGCCGGCTAGGATCGCATCCCCTCACCCAAATCAGGGCGAAGCCTAGGGGCTATGGATTCGCCATGACCTCACCAACCCTGAGCTAGGATTCGTGGCCCTCGCCATTGGCTAGCGATTCGTCAACCATCATGGGAAATAAATAAAAAAAGAAGGAAGAAAAGGAAAAAGAAAAAAATAATTCGAACTAAAATCATATATTTATCAACAATCGTCTGCGCTAGCGGTGGCCGGCATCCGTGTCACTGTTGACTAGCCAAAAATGGTCAAATGAATCGAGTTGGTATAATATTTATGACCAAATTAGTATGACTGCGATAGATTCAATATTTTTATTTTTTATGTTTTCCCTTATTTCGACTCATGGAAAGTTTTCAACCTACAGATGACGGCACAGCCGAGTATCTTATTTCTGGTAACGGTGTTCGATTATATAGTGATCTGAAAATAAAGTCAACGGTCTCGCAAAACAATACATCGTCATGCATCGTGGTGGCGTTTCTCGTGCTTCAAATCCATCAGGATTTACTCTCTTGAACTCTCAAAACTTCTATCGCTCCATCCCCGCATGGTCAGAGAATCCGTCGCTATCTCGACTATGCCAGTGGAGGCTCTGGGGAAGTAAGAATAGGAGAGTTAATTGAATTTTGGTTAATCGCCATTCCCATTCCTCAGTCTCGTGCCCACCAAAGACCAAATCACACCACACGTCAAGTCCACACCGTCTATTACTTGACTTGTTCAAGGATGAGGTGAATTAGGGTTTGAATCGGATCGGTTGCTTTGTTTATTCATTCATCTATCTATTCATTTTGAAAATCACGACAACTTTTTGAAAGGGTCGTAGGAATTAGTGTTCCACACGTCGACGATGTCGAATCATTGCAATACGGACATCATAGTCCAATGGAAGGATTGCCAGTCCACTGGCTCCCTCTTCAGTTGTAAAATTTCGTACGACCATGCTCGGTCATTGTAAAAAATCAAATGTTCCAAATGAGGTTGACGGTAGTCTGTACCAGCGGTCAAAAGTTCATAAATCGGTTGCACAACGATCAATTCAATCCTAAATTGTCCAATTTTCGGCCGATGCTAATCCTTAACATTCTAACTATTGCTTGATGTAGTCCTTATGGCTAATTTCGGACGCGCCACGTAGGACAACCGGCGTCGACTACACTGCCACGTCGGCAATTTCCTATCGAGATTGGCCGGAAAAGCTACATCGACAAATTGCCCAAAGATTAAAGACTAAAAATGGCCAAATTGTCAAGATGTTTAGAATCGAATTGTCCAAATTTGAAAAAAAAAATTAAGATCGACATTATGTTTATGATCTTTTGGACAATCTTATCGTGTAGGGATTGATCACGCATGACTAATCATGCCTCTCCTCGTTCCAACTATCTGTTTGGCATTGAGCTGAGTCCACAATTTTCGGGATCCACACGCCTGCGAGACCGAGTCAAACTTTACATGTTCAAGGAAGACATCTTTGACTCAATGGCCACCAGCAAACGACGTGGAACTTTACTTGTTTCCGGGGATGATCTACCGACTGGCGCCCAAGATAGACAAGACGTATGGGCTTCTCCATGTTGCCACTTCGCGTGGAGAAATGACCGTACCTCCTCTTCATCCTCCAATACACACTAATCGACTAGACCTTTGACCCGACGAGAGTGTAGACTGTCCAGTAAACACTATCGACCGTGACGGTTTGCGACGGGTCCGGCGGTTCAAATGCGTGCTCTAAGTGGGGAAAAAGAGAGCGTCGTGTCTTTTGCTTACCGAGCTCTTCAGGGTCTTATTCACCGGAAAAATTTGAGATGCGTCGGGACCAATGAGCCCCCAATCGGGGGTGGCCACCTGTCGGGTGGTCCCCACCCCTTGTTAGAGAGCGGGCTGGGCCCACCCAACAGGTGGCTCCCCTAATTGGGGGAGACCAATGGGGCCGGCTCACCCTATATCTTTTCCTTCTCACCTACCAATCCTAACTCCACGTCCCCGTGGCGGACATGTCACCGATGACAACGAAGTGCCATCCCGTCCTCAATAATTTTATGGGTATTCTCCATGACAGTCGGCATGAGCTTGATTCCTTCAGCAGTAGATTTTTTTGGCTTCCTCCTCCTGAATTTGCCCCATTCTCAGCCGCACGCTTCTCTAAGGATGATGACCGCTTGGAGAGAGAACGCGTGCCGTCCTACTCAGCGTTAATTCGTCTCCAGCACGCGAGCACGAGAGGAAATCCTTGGCCATTCCTAAAATGAAAAGGAAGGAAAAAACATGCCACGTCGCCATTAAAAAGATGAAAAAAAAATCAACAGGGGTGTCCATGAAATTCGTCGCTGAGGGAAATAAATCGTTCAAAAAGTTTAAAATCTATTATGTTCTTATCAATTTGATAATGAACTTTTTAATTTTGTCAATTAAATTTTAAATATTTTGAACATATCTGAATCATTTTGGCTAAAATTTACTGACGCGAACGCCAATGCTAATGTGAACAAATTCCGTTAACTTTTAAACCATTTGTTGAACTTTTATTATATTTTATAATTTACTTTTTTTTCTCCTTCTTTCTTGGCCGATTGCCAGCCTTGACGATGGCTTGCTACCAACCGTCCATGGGCTATAACGAAGTTGACTTAGCCTCCTCGAGATTTGGTGAGGTTGAGGCTTACTGAAAGCTAGCAAAGGTCGTCCGCACCAAAGGTCAGCAAGGGCCTCCCTAGCTTCAGGTGAGGGTGATTCTCGCCCAAGGCTGGTGAGATGGTCCTTCACTAGATCTCGACGAGGTTGACCCTTGCTAGCCTCTAGCGGAGGTGAGCTTGGCCCTGTTGGTGAGGTTGCCCCTCGTTAGATCCTCATAAGGCCGACCCTCATTGCTCGTAGCCTTTGGCCGATTGGAGGCCATTGTTGAGGCTGGGTGACTGACAAAGGGAGAATGAGGAAAAAGAATAGAAAATAATAAATAAATAATAGAATAGTAATAAGTTCTTCAAAAAATTATTAAAATTGTCTAGTAAGACGGTTGGCATGTACATCAACAACATAATTCTAGCTAAAATTGGCTTAGTTGGACTTGGACTCTATTGGGGAAATACGAAACAAATTTAGTGTTGAATTGACCAAATAAAAACATATTTATGACTTTTTACACAATTTTCCTTGATATTTCTACACTCTCCTCAATGAACCTTTCCTTGAAAATTGGTCATTATTGGATCATGAATAAATAGATTCTAAATATTTAACGAGTCGCTTATAAAGTTCATGGCATGTCTTTTGTTTTTATAAAAACTCGAAAAATAATTGACTTGAGTACTATTAAGAACAATGATAGATTAGGCCTTCGAGGGACCATACGAGAAGCTCTATGAGACGCCCTCCCTCCACACACCTAGCTGCAACAATCGCCATTCGATGATTAGAGCAAATGGAGATTACATGTTACGATTGCGATTAACTTCGAACGTTGTTGCTAAGCATTCAACCAATCATAAACAATGACTCGATTTGAATCCCTCGGTTTAGAGAAATGATTGAAGGGGGGTTAGACACACCCTTTTTGCGAATGTGATGGACCATGTAACATGACTATCGTGGGATCGCTTTCGAAGAGTTCTAAAGCCTTGGGGATGAGCATCGCAAGGAGAGTTTGCCCCCTTATCTTGTTTTTGGTATGGGAAAATAGCGAGCTTGATGAGAAAGGAATGATTCTATGGTTTATGCCTCTTGGCTTTTACGTGTTCCTTTCTTCTTTTCTTTTTTAAATCATCGATGGGTCCAAAAGTGGAAGGTGACCAAGGAGATGCCCACTGGCCTGTTTCGCGTACATTCTCAATCATCTTTCTTAGAATTGGATAATCCCAAGCTGAATCATGCTTTGACCTTGCAACTTGGCTGAGTCTATGCTCAATCACGGAAGTAAGGTATCAAGAGAGAATCATCAGAATGAGTGGCATCGGATCACGACAACGCTTGAATTTTGTGATCGATTGCGACAAATGTTGTGCAATGAAATTGTGCACAATTACTTTGATGAGCTCACTCCAGATATCTCTCACAATAAGCAACCCCACGCAAGGTATTAAAATAATCTACTTACTTTCGATATTGTATAAATATGTGTTTTTTTTTTTATTTTAAAGCGTTTAGACTCACAATGCATATAAGATGTCACGACAGATAATATAAGATGTGAACTAGAAAAGGAGCAACAATCCTCTGGCTTGATCTTAATAAATTTAAGATGGATTGTTCATCATCACAACTAGGTTATATTGAGCTGATTGTTTTGGATGCTGCAAAGTCATATATTGTGTCATTCCATATCTTATCATATGTTTCTCTCTATGCGTTTCTTATTGGTTGGGTCGATTGCATCTTGTAAGAATAAGCGACCTCTACACTAACGATTCTACATTAAGCTTAGCAGTTAAAAATTCAGAAGACAGCCTCGATAGTTCACGAACTTTTTATCAATACTTCAAATAACCCTGGAAATATTAATTATCTCGATTCGATTGCATGCTTGAATTTTGTATGGTTATCATTCAATCCATAACTCACACTATCAACACAACAACAATAACAATAGCTACCATAATCACATTATGTTGTTGATTAAACTTCAATTTAATAACGAAGAAATCGATATTCCACATTCTACATTCTACATTAGATAAAAACAAAAGCATGCGAGCGCACAACCGCTGATGTTATAGCCAAAAAAAAAAAAAAGAAAGAAAACTGCCCATATCGAGCGATTCGGAAAAAAAAAATCAAGGATCTAATTGAATTTGGAAATTAATCAAAAATCTGTCAACCTTATTACCGTTGTAGTTGAGGGGCCAAGTTTCATCACCTTTTATCTTTCCAAGTGCCTCCCTTCGGTGGAAATCAAAGTTGGCAAAGTTTAATTCTTCCAATCATTCACCATCCCTAAGATTCGCCTTAGGGGAGCACGAAACGTTGCCTAATCCCTAAATCTGCCGTCGCCAGTTCTTGTGCAACACCTATGGCAAAAGCTAATGCGATTACAGCCAAATACGTACAAATCAAATACGACAAGTACCTTCATAAAAAACAATATGTCAAATAAGTCTGACACTGTTAGGATCGAGTAAATGATAGTTAGAATTTAAAAAAAAAAACCCACAAAATATCTGCAAGCAATAAGTATTTTTCTTTTTGTCAACGTGAGATGGAAATGGGAGAGCTGTATGCGATTATTGAAAGGTTTTAGTTTGGGGATTTCTTGGGGGCACAGATTTGCATTACTTTATATTTCAACTCTGGCGTAGACTTCTGCATATGGTAGGAGGCAACACATGGAGCCAGGAGTCAAGCCTGACTGCAGATCAGACATGCATGACTCTCTATAAATGCTGCTGATTGATTAATCAATCCGACAAATTCTGAGAAGTTGGTGATGGGATCGAGCAAAGGCCCTTCGCTAGATGAGTCTGTCGCGTCCCAGATGAATTGACCCTGCTGTGTATTATTGGACCCCATGATGGGTAGGCCACCTTTGCTGTTGACATCTTCTCAGTGCACCTGGACAGGGACGTTTTCGAGACAAAAACATTGGTTAAGGTCGTAAGCTGGGGACCTGAGCCTCCTCCCATACATCTCGAGACATCCATGACACGACCGGACCACTACACGACCTCGACGCGATTGGCCTCCGACGGTACCGCGCCGGCCCTGAATCGATCGTCCGCTCTCTAACGTTCGGGGTTGCCGGGTTTTCTCCCGTGTTAGTGGATTCTTGCTGCTGAAATTTGACAGTGGGTTTCGGTTTGTGCGCGAGGGAGGGCAAATTTTTTGGTCGGATTGGTTCTTAGGTTCGTATATCGGGTTTCAACGGGAATGATGTAGGGCTTCATGACTAAATATCCCACCCTCATCGGGTGCAAACATCGATATTGGCACAAGGAAAAGGTCTGTTCATGGTAGAACGGAAGATTTTGACTTGTCTGCACTTTGGTTGGTCAGATGGGTATCCCTTACGGTCTTTTATGCCTAGGGTGACAGTCAATATGCCTTTGAAAAGTTTGGGAGACATCATTGAATCCTGGGATGATGTTCTGGGCTTGTAGTTTGGAAGTAGTCCCCTCGGATCATCTCTTTTGGTTGAGCAATGGAAGAATTAGCTTCTACCCAAGAAAGAAACATCAGTTGATGCGGGGATCCACTCATCTTCAGCTAAAACTTTCTCTAAAACTTTCAAAGTATATTGAGAAAATATTCGGTCAAACCTATGCAGCTATGATTAAGTCGACCCATTTCAAGTCGCAAGACCTTCTCCGTATCGTTCTTGATTTATTGAGTTATAGCCACGGCATCATCTATTAGGGGGAAAATAACCAATCATTAACTTTTTTTATCCCTTTGGTTCTTTCGTAATTAGGCATACTTTAAAGGTTGGTTGTTCAACTATGGCAACCAGGACATGAATATCCAATGAGAGATGAGACTGAACGTGAAGGCACAAAAAACATACGGATCTTCTCTGCATAAGCTCTCTTATTCCTAGGATAATGACATTTACCTTTTTGAAGTGTCGTCTTCTTAATAGCCATGTAATCCATATTGCAATTGCAGTCTTTTCCACGGTATAATTTCGCATCAATGTCGATAACAACACTCGCAGTAAGCGGAGTGACGAAATCTGAAACTAAGAGAGGAGATCAAGTCCAAACCCATTAAAATATTAGATTGGACACACGGTCATTTAAAATTTCAAGTTAATGAGTTATGACCAATTAAAGTGAACGAATTTCTCCAATCTGGAGTTTCGACTAATATCGTCTCACGCATGCATCTCGACAAATTCAAGTGATTTCTGGATGCCGTTGGGGTTGGATCTCTGCTCAATTCGACTGTCAATCTTGGTTGCACAATGTCCTATATACATAAAATTTGGACAAGATTGACTTGGTCGTTCAAAATTAAGAAACTATCGTTATTCTCGTCAATTTTTGGTTACTCGACCTGATAAGAGAGGCACCAAATGATCTCCCCTACAGTCCTAGTCTTACTCAATTTGGGATCCCATCCCTCTATTGAAGCTCAAGTCATGCTTTGCTTGGCCAAAATAAGTATCAAACTATCATTAAAGGCCAATGCTTGAAATGCAATCTAATCAAAAGAAGTGGAAAACGTTTTTCTGTCGGGCCCTAAAAATCTGTGCTGGGCTTTGGGTCTGTACAGTCTAATGAAGAGCCTGGAAATGTGGATTGACTAATTGAATTGAAGCCCAAGGAATGAAGGAAACAGTGGGCAGAGACAGACGCGAACTCAAAGCTGGACTAGATCTGAAACGACATGGAAGTTCTGATAATGGGGTCGGCAAATGATTATGACAACAACTGTAGCAAAAGCCCGCTCATTTGTGCAATTGACATTACCATCTTTTTTCTGTGCCAAGCTTTTCACGTAACCTCTGCTAACGACTGGTCATGTTCCTTGACATCTGATTGGCTATTTGATTTTGGTGCTAATGAAATCAAAATTCATAAGATGACGTCGAATAGCGAAATTAGGGGCTCAGATTAAGAGATCAAATCACACGAACATGCCCTATAAGTTGGTGGGGTTTAGTACAGTTTTCAGCCATTTCGGAAGATGCCCAATTGTGAAAGATTGTCCGCACAGAGGCCAGAGGTTTTCTGGTTGAGCAATCAAACCCACTTGATATATCGAATCGTGAGAATATAAGAATAGATTGCTCAATAAGTCAGTGGAGTTTAGTACAAGTTTCACCATTTAGAAAGATATATATTTGTGTAAAGACACGAGGTTTTCCAATCAAGCAATTAAACCCATCACATTGATAAGTACGAAAACCATGTGAAGTCGGATTCACATTTCAAGCTAAACTGATTTGATTATTTCGAATCTTAATCTTGTAAGTTGATACATGAGAGTCAGGGTCATGTGCTCAAGTTCGTGAACATATATTGATTGAACAGTTTTAAATTCAATTGTACTTTTTTAGGTTTTGAATTCAATTGCACATTTTTCTTCGTGTATATCTAGGCGTTACTCAAATCAATTAATTAAAGTATTGTGACATGCAAGCTATATCTCGTGAATATGAAGATGTAAGAGACAAAATAAAAGGAAAGATGAACAAAAGTTTTTTGTGGTTAGGTCAACCAAAGATAAATTCCTTGGGAACCTACATCCTAGGTAGAAATCCCTATAATTCTTAGCTTCTTTGGAGAGATATCTTAAATAAAGAAGAATACATTGCAATTGTTAAACATAGCATATGATTTTTATGGTAGATATAGCTATTACATATTGGGACTTAATACTCAAGATATGCATAAATCGCATAGATCTAATGATTCATGAAGTCAAAAATCCATGGCACGGCAAGATTATAAATAGCTTACCACTAGGCATATTTGGAATAAGTGATTAAAAAAAGGTTTGATCAAGCCATTGATATGTCCTAACTTTGATCTGTCCCCATGACCAAGGGACGTAGTTGTGATCATTAAAAGGGATAGATACGGGTCGAGTGCTCATTTAATTTAAGCCAGAATGACCCAACTCAGTAGTACCAAAATCGTCGGTCATCGTCCAAAATGAACAAGTACAAGAAAACTTAATTGAGTATGAAATCAAGGTGCAATAATCAATGAAGAGCAAGAAGCTCAGGAGCATGACGTCAATCTTGTTTTCTTTGATACCATATAGTGCGTTAGTATGATGATAAAAGAGACAAAGATAAAGGAAAGATAAACAAAGATTATATGTGATTCGATAGATCGAGAAAAATTTTCTTGAAAGCTTGCACTTACGGTAGAAATTTCATATATCTTGACTTCCTGGAGGAGATTTATTCTCTTAATTTAAGAAGAATATATCCTTATTACTAAACATAGCCTATAATTTTCGTGTTAAACACAGTTGTTACCCATTTGTTGTTGATCTTCAATTTCATCATGACATGACGAATTTGCCTCGACAACACAATCACAGCCATCCGATCAGAATTACTTGTCCGCCACTTTAGCCCTAGAAAAATTGTATCTCTACCATTGCTCAATTTACAGTGGAATCCATGGAGTGTGAAGCATGAACAAAGAAGGGCTCAAAGAGCAAGCATGGAGAGAGTGTGGAAGCTTTCTTCATCGACCAACGTCACCGTGGATTGCCTCCCGCTGATCAATCTCCGGCAGATCAGCCGCAGAGCTCGCTCCCATCTCATGTCACCCGCGTGATCTCGGTCGTCGCCGCCGGGAAGCGCGATCCGCCTCAGCTGGAAGAAGAAGAGCCTCGAGGCGTAGACGGCGTCGGAGTAGCCGTGCCAGATGCGCTCGCAGCTCACGGAGAGCCTGAGCAGGTAGGGCCAAACCAAGTACGCGACCCCAGTGGGGCTCGAGCTCCGGGAGGCGAAGAAGAGGTGGTTGAGCTTCGCTAGAGCCACCATGTGAATCCCCATGCTGTCGGAGTTGAAGATTCATATGAAGGAGGAGAAGAATGTGGAGGAGGAGGAGGAGGAGGAGAGTGATGCTGGGGGAGATCTGTGGAGTTAAATCGGCCACAGGAGGAAGCGTGCGTATTGTATCAATGTACAGTGTCAAATCCGATGGGTCCCTTCAAATTCCACGACGATATTATCCGGAGTGTACTTCTCCACGCGAGTGTCGGGCACATGCAGCCGATTCACCCCGTGAAATCTCATCGTCTGATGACTCCCGTTGATCCGCGACACACAGAGAAGAAGATACAGCGCCAGGACAGAGTAGGATGAACGTGTTTTGAATGCGCGTTTGGATTGAAATGTGGTTGGTTCTTCGTACGAGGAGGGTGAGGGAAAGCCATAAGCTGCTAAACCTCGACAGAAGTCGGGGTCCATCCTCGTTCCTGGCATTAATTGTCTGGTCTCTCTCCCATCTTCAAGGACACGCGGACACCATTTGTTTCACGAAAGATCGGCGATTTGGAAAATATCTTCCTAACCTCTTTATCACTCGCCAAAAAAAAAAATCAATGAAAAATATTTCCATTATTAGTAACAACGATTCATGCGTAAATACTTTTTTTTTTGGTAATGAGAATATTTCATGTCATGTCTCTTCCTAAATGGTGGAAATTAGGGAAATATTTTCTAGATCATTGATTTTTCGATGGACAAACAGAGCCCAAGATCGAAACGGTTTCACTTTATTGTTGAGATAAGTGGAAAAGCAAACGGAACGAAATGATTGGCATCGGTATCTCAATTCGTTATTTGACCTTCGATGCATATACTATATCAATAGAAAGACAACTTTGACTTCTTCATTTGATTATTAAAACAGTTGAAAGCAGGCCTATAAATAAATTGTGAGTCGATCTTTTAAAATCCATACACTATTGGGCAAGTTAGTCTAAGGTACTCCAGTGTCTTTGTGATGACCTCTTTCATCGGTTGCTTGCTATCCGGAACAAGAAGAAAGTTTATACCAAGGCCTTGGGATATCAACAACAGAGTCCAATCGTGGAGAGAGAGAGGTTGAGGTGCCAAGAAGCCACAGGCACGCGCAGCATCAACCCGTCTCCTCTACCAAGCTTTCGAGTCTCATCAGGTCGGAGAAAAGATGGTGTTTATCCCCGTACGGCGCGAAGATGATTGGGCCGACACCAACTGGAGAGACGGTGGGACACCACCCAGGAAATTTCCAGGAAGCTTCATGGCACAAAGCGCCAACCTCCATCCACAGGGAAAGCGAGCTCGTGAATCGTGAAATCTTCAGCACCCACTTCAGGGACCCTGACAAGACAAGGATAAGAACAGCCACAGAGCACTGGCGACGGAACCAAGAGGGAAAAAAATATCGATTGCGGCTCTCCATGCAAGACGCAGACGACAAAGAGGTCGAGGGTCGTGTTGGAGTTCATCGCGTGATGTTGTCATGGAACACGCACGCTAATGAGACGCCACTAACCGATCGAGTGTCGCTGTTTGCCGCACATCGAGTGATGATAAATCTGCAAGTGTCGCCAAGGCTGACCAGATATCGAGCCTCGGGCCATTGATGTGGAGATTTTTGAAAAAAAAAAAACCCGAACAGAGCGAGTTCCCTCAGAGAAAACAGCACGACCACAAGTCCAATATCATAATACAGCCACAACGGGACCATACAGACTGGAGAATTCAAGAAAAGCATTGTTCTCTGTCGGCTGTCCATGTGCTACCGAAAATTCTCACGGGCTAAAGATGAAGATTTTAGGAGGGAATATGCTTGATTACAAGTTCGCCATTCGATGGGTCGAACGATGTTTCGACAATCAAACAAGAAGTTTCGCCGGCATTAGTTGATCCATTCAACCCAGCTGCCACAGGCGTGGAAAGAAGCTTCACCCCTTGCTTCAGATATCTGTGGTCTGAAAATAGAAATGTGCTCTTAGAAACCACAAACTAACATGTTTTTCTCTTTTGCATTTCGTACCATATTAGTTACCTCAGTTTCAAAGCTTTGAGGCACCTAAGTTGCAGACGATAATATGAATGATGGGTAAACAATAAATGATTCAGCTTCGAGCAAATTTAGTGACATGACAACAATCAATACCTGGGCCAGTGGAAATCACAATCGAGTTTTCGGCATCCATCACCCAATCAATCCACAGCACCAATCCATGGCAAATTCCTCTCTCGCTGAACTTGACCTGCAGGAAAAAAATATCTCAGGTGTCGGACCCCTATTAGAAAATGAACTCATTTGCAAATGTGTTGTCAGCATCTATAGCTAAGTCAACTGGTTTCATGACCAAACAGCTTCTACATTCTGAATACCACAATGAGCAGAGTCCACCCTTCACAGGTTTGCTTTATCATCTTCTTCTTCTTTTTCCACCAGTAGTCAAGCTTTATTGAAGTTCTACGTTTAAAGAGTCAGGCTCTTCCAAAAAGCGGTTTCTGAATTGAATTAAACCATGCTTAAGACAATGTTTGTTGCCATTGCGATAGAGATGAGAAAAGATTATACTATCCTTTTGAAGATGAGAATCCTATTGGCTTTTACTTGCATCTTACATAGTGCGCGAGTTAGTGAGATAGTTAATGGCTGCAGGGTTCATCTATTATAGGTGGGCTTCTTGTCGTGCATAAAAGGCAATTTCATATTTTGATTGGTAAAGCGGCTGTTGATACTTCAAGCAGGCATTGGGTGGTTGAGGCACAAAGTCGTAGATGCATATTCACAGGAGGGAAGAAGAAAAACTAGTTTAGTACGCAAGAAAACACCATGAGTTCAGTTTGAGCAAACTGATCGTCCTATAGAACACAAACCTTGGCTTTTCCTTGACATGGACTTATAGGTCTTGAGAAATCAAATTCCATCACAGTAACAATCTGGCTAAGTTCCTGATTAAGAGTGGATGAATGATCAGCGATTAATAGACATTTGACTTTGAGCAAAGTATCCTTCTTCCAAGCCAAAAAACACCCACACTAGTTTACCTTAAACTCCCCACACTGCCAGACAAAAAAGGGAAGACAGGGACCTCCATCAGCTGCATCACCACATGCGCCTAGAGTAGCATTTATTACCGAATGATCAAAACCTTCGATCTTATCCAAAGAACGACGGCCGTTCCATAAGTCCTACATAAATTGTCAAAAGGATCACAGCTGCTTGACATACAAGCCTGTATAAAGACTCTAGCTATGCTTGGGAGAGAAGGAGGGGAAGAAAATGACCAAATTTTTAAATATTCCCTCCTCTCACTTCTCACAAATATCCTATAATTTCAAAATTTTCTGCCCAAAATATCCATTCCTCCCATTTTCTGTCATTTCGCAAACAAACATATATGAACAACAGAGAAGGAAATGTTCAAACATAAGCAACTTACCGGGAGAGACACAGCACAAACTCTCAACAGTCCTTTACAAGGCATTATAGAAGCATCTTTGGAAAGTAGAGAGTCAAGTGCAGTCCGTTCATTCCTGAAAACCATTTAAAGCTTAGAAGCAAAAGCAAATTTGAGATGCATATACAATCTTTTAGTAACATAGGGCTTTATATTCTTGGACATTGGACTAAGGGTGACAATGCTTGTAGTTGGGGTTGCTAATGGTGGAAGAATATGCTTTGTGCTTGAATTGTACAGATATTAAGAGGACAGATATTACGAAATGCTCAGCAGAGGAATTCTTAGTATGGTGAACCTGAAGCGGATATTACAAATATGATAACTCCTCGCCAAAGGAGGAGCTGGGACAGATTTAAAGGCAAGGGAGAAACGAAATAGAGAGTAAAGGTGAGAAAGAGAAAGCGAGACACAAGGTTTATCCTGATTTACCCTTAAACTAGGGCCACATGCAACAAATGATTTTACTATAATTAGCACCTTGCACCTCTTTGCTACAGCTCTCAATTACAAGATGAAGAGATTATATGCAAGCCCTAGGTCACTTGGTAGCTATTTATAGGCTCAAGCCCAAACTATTAATAATATATGTGCTCGAACTATAAAAACCCTCTGGTGACCTATGCCTTCTTGTCAATTGAGAGTATAGACAAGAAAGCAGAATGCCAAAGATTGCAAGTCTTGCTTGGGAAACATTTTTAACAGTTTTTTACCATAACAATTTCCAGAAAAGGGTAGAGATAATTAAAGCTGTCTTTGTGCAACAATAAGGCAAATCCATGGTCATCTGAGCATTCAAATGGCTTTGGACATTACATAAGCAGTACAAAACCAGTATATCCCTGGTGACTGCAGGAACAGTAGAAATTGTTGTACCCTGTTAATAAAGAGAAAACAAATGCTGTGTAACTTCCAAAATTTTTGTGTTATCTGCGCAAGGAAAGAAGCATGGCTCTTGATGATGCAATATCACGCTTTGGAAGGTGAATGGACTTAACTTCTGAATTATTCAAGCACAGGATGGTTCGTGTTCATATAGAGAAAAGGACTCTACTTATGCAATGTGGTTTGACAACTTACCAGAAGCGAAGGTTATGCCAAGGAAGCATGCCATCAGTTCCATAATAAAATGGCTCTGCAATCAGCAGGTCCACCTGCAAACCATATAAGTCAAAAACACAAATTATTTTAGTTCAAGGCCAGCAACTAAAGGAAATAACCAGGTAGTACATAAATGAACAAAAAAAAGAACTGTCTCAATTGTCAACCAAAGGACAAAGGAAACCATCATTAAGCTGAGCGAGGCAATGCATTCATGCTACAAATAAAACATCACTATGAATGTCTAGTCTCCCAGAAAAATAACTAAAAGAAGAAAACACTACCTAGATGAGGTGCCATGTAATGCACAGTCCTTTCCACTACAGCAAAGCTTGAATTATCACATTATAAAGTGTCATAAAATCTGAATAAACAAAATTACCGCTTTCTCACGGTTATCATGCGCGGTCCAGTTTGCTGTTTTCTTTCTAACAAATTCTACACGATCCATTGATAAACCATTAGCATCAGCAACAGCTTTCAAATAATGGATACCCTTATCTTGCAAGCCAGGAAACAAGGCCACTATTCGTGATGCTGTTGAAAGGTGAGCAACCAGAAGCGCTAGAAAGATGCTGTCATCAGCAACGATGCATAATGAGGGAGCTCTTCTTTGCAGCTGCAGGATATCATGTAACTTACAGTTATTATATGTGCCAAGATTCTTGTTCATTGTTAAAACAATTATGTCTCTCAAGAACAAATCTAAATCAACAGCAAAGACACATTTGGGCATAATGGGAACAGAATAGTCTACATAACATATTGCAAAGTGGGAGCAAGTCAACTTATGAGAAAAAAAGGTTGGGCCTTTTCCCCTCCTGCAACCAACTTCCGCCTCTAGCTTCTACCTTTTTATCCAACATAAGCAAGTGGCAGAAACCAGAAGCAAGAGCTGCACTCTCCCACTCCCTCTCCAAAGCTTAGGCTTGTAATTTTTTTCCAGAGTGAAGATGAGTTTACAGTGACTTTGAAACTATAATTCCAAACATTACTTGTATAAATTTCACAACTACAGCCAACAAACCCACAATAAAAAGCGCAAGTCACCCCAAACAAAGCTTAAAGAAAAAATAATGATTTTTCCTCCAAACCCGGAAAGGAAGACTTGATCAAACAAAATAAGAAAAGACCGCAGCAGAAAACATACAACAGTTTTCATGGCATTTAGCACAGAAAGTCGCCATTCAGCATCTCCATAAATTGCAACTCTTTCTGGGGATAGGGCAAGACAAAAATCTCCATCCTTAATGTTCTGATCTCCCTCTGTGGATTTTGGCTGATGCTGTTCAAGTTGATAGGAAATGCTAGCATCACCATGAGTTGCATGTAATGAAATCTCTTCCTCTTTGGCTAATGGCACCCCCTTCCCTGGAATGAACCAAACACACTGTTTCCAATGGTCACACCAATTCCTAGCACCTAGCAAAGCATTGGGACCAGTTTTATTAGTTCAATGAGGATGAGGGAGAGAATTTAAATGAGAAGTCAGCCAATATTCTTTGTCAATTTCTTCACAGATAGCTCACACCACTCTCTTGATGTAACATATTTCTTGCTCCTTAGAAATGATAAGACTGTTCACTGGAATCAATGCGAAATCAATCTACCAGAAACGGACGAAAATTTCCAACCCACTCATCTTACCTGACAAAGCAATCCATTTTGGAGCAGTGGAATAATTTATAGACCCTTCGTCATCAAGCTGAAGCATCCACCTTACATAGATAAGCACCAAGAACAAAACATCAATGTTACAACAACGACCAGAGAAACATTATGAACCACCAGAGAAATTGTTGTATATTTGTACTTACCAGGATATAACAGCATTTATTTGACCACTACCAGTTGCTTTTACACGAATTGTAGTTTCACCATGACTCTCTGGCCGTTTCCCAAAGTTGAATTCAAAAATTCTGAAGGGTTCTGACAACTGGATGAATTTAGTGTTGAGTAGAAGCAGAATGACTTCATTTTCCAGAGGAACGCAGGAAAGGAGCAAGTTTTATCACCACTTACCAGTTTTATTTCTCGTTTTATTGCATCACAGTGCATGGGATGTTGTTGAAGTTTAACGTCTATAATCCTCTCCAGCCCAGCAGGAACTAGATGAATGCCATCCGATATTTCTTTCTCATTATTATACAGATCATGCAGCTTCCACAAATATGTACTTTCAACTAGCTGTTCATTGAAGACCCAAGAAGAAAATTATGATTACCAGTCTGACTTTAGCATTAACCATCAATCTTTGATAAATTTCTCAAAATCCAATTTTTGATAGTGTAACAACAGCAAAAAAGTGCAACACTGAAACTCACAATAGGCAACAGCAGATAGACAGCAAATTCAATCCGCATCAAAAACTTTCCAGGGACCATGTGTTGGACCGATTGTTCAGGGAGAATCTCCCCCACTAATGCTCTTTATCACATGAATTAGGCGGAATATAAACAAACTAGTTGTTCAGTTTAGTTTTCAATTCTGAGTTGCTGTAGCAACATCATCATTCATCTGAAGATTCATTGAATAAGCACTGATTGAACTAGCACATGACCTATATCTTAAGTATTAAGAATGGATAAGGAAATCCCCACAAAATGCTTAATATTCTATCAAATTATAGTCTTTAAAGTATAATGAAACATGATATAAAGACATACCAAGCAGCTAGCCCGACACAATTGTCCAGAACAAATCTCCCCTACTAATGCTCTTGTACTAGCCGGAATACAAACAAACTAGTCGTCTTTTTTTTTTTGTCCTATTCTAACTTTCCTCTCAGACTTTTTCTCTGCCTCTTTGCAGAGCAAGAAAGTCAAAACCCACACCTGAAACTAAATGTCCCCATCCCACACCACCTCATTCCCTTACCACTGGACTGCTAGCTTAGTTTTCAATTCTGAGTCAACATTGTTGTAGCAATACAATCATTCATCTGAAGATTTATTGAATAAGGACCGGTTGAACTAGCATATGTCCGATATCTTGAGGATTAAGAATGGGCAAGGAAATCCCTACAAATTGCTAAATATTCTATCAAGTTGTAGTCTATAATTATAACGAAACACGACATAAAGACAGATGAAGTACCTGACCATACACAATCGCCTTGTATGGAACTGTTACTGGATTTTCCACCAAAAGCATGTCATGTGCATGCTGTAAGGTTGGTATTAACCCTTCACCCAGTAACTCTGAGTCAAGTATCTCACTAACCTGCATTTACAACATAATATTCCTTGATGAGAGGAAGAAACCATAACATAGATCCAT
This sequence comes from Melaleuca quinquenervia, assembly GCA_030064385.1. Lineage (NCBI taxonomy): Eukaryota > Viridiplantae > Streptophyta > Magnoliopsida > Myrtales > Myrtaceae > Melaleuca > Melaleuca quinquenervia. Next base: position 14,381,451 of record CM057721.1, on the reverse strand, counting down.
CTGATGGAAATCGCAAAGTCACAAGGAACCTCAAACTAATACTGCTCAAAATACACTAGTGAGACAGTCTTCATCTTTGTTGATGAGATAGACCAAACCCGAACTTGAATGTGCTCCGGTATTTGAAATACTGTATGTTTTTAGCTTTCTTAGTTGTGTGCTACATGCAATATTTAACTTCGGTACAGGGTGAGGACAAATTTCACAAGTAAAATAGTTCAATAAAGCAAGCACAGGATGGACATTGTAAAACTAACCAGAACATCAGCACGTGATTCAATATCAACCCCAACTCTGACTTCATCAGAACGCTTGTTGAGGACAGTTATACTCCTTGCCATATCATTAGCACGCAGAACCTTCCGCATCAATTTTACCATGGGAAGGTAAGACTCACAAGCCGTTACTGACCCATTATTATTATGGCATGTTGATGAATTCCTCAAACCCATTGCCCGAGCAGCCATCATTGATAACAAGCCAGTTCCTGCACTAAATACCATGCCTAGCAAGTTAGGGAAAACATAAATACTGGCCTCATCCACCAAAAGAAAAGTCAATAAAAAAACACAACTCCCACAAGGTCCAATGCATTTTCATGAGAATACTTGATGTGTGCGGGGAGGCGCAGGAAGGTTTGGTCCCCTCCTTTTGAGTTAGACTCACTTAAGTAAGAGAATGTAATTTTCACAGGGATGTTATACACCCTCCCCCCTCCGCCCCGCCCCAACACCCCCCCCCCCCCCCCGGCACGGAGATTCCCTGTATTTTTGTTTAGCCCATAAAAAGAGATTCTTCATTTTTCTTCCATAAGCCAGACACGAACTCTCTCTCTCTCTCTCTCTCTCTCTCTCTCTCTCTCTCTCTCTCTCTCTCTCTCTCTCTCTCTCTCTCTCTCTCACACACACACACACATGCCTGGTTTTTCACCGTCTCCTTTTTCAGAGCTCCACAATAAACCAAACTTCCTTTCATTGATCAATCGTCCACCACTGAAATGCCGTTATCTATAAAAGAAAAAAAAATGTTCTCTTGATCTGAGATTAATTAGAAAGGGATTCCTTCTGTGTCATCTTGCTAATGCTAGTGATGCAATTTTTTTGGCCAAGTGGAGCCAATGAAGTAAACTAAAACTCCGTTATTTCATTTCTAAGATCAAAACGAGTCATCAAGCAATGAGACGATCCAAGCAACAATATGTAGTCGGCTAAGAAAGCAACACGAGTAAAAGAACACCCCCCAACTCCAAAGACTCAAATTAGACATCTTCACATCGACCAAATCAAAAAAATCAGCTTGGACATTCCGCAGACGGAATGTTAACTACTCCGACAACGCCGAACTCAACAGGGAAACAGAGCTCATTGTTACGCGAAATTACCCAATGTCGACCACGCGGCAAGGCCTGGTGATGGCCTTGTCAATGGCTTCGCGGAAGGCCCTGTTCCGGCGAGCGTCATTGAGCATATCCAAATACGACGTCCTCGCCAGGAGGTCCCTGTGGAGACCCTCGGGAGCCGTCTCCCCTGCATCTTCCTCGATGACGACCCACTCCGAGTTGCCCGTGAGCGGGTCGAGCTTCAGCTGGAAGACTCGCTGAGACGGGCCCGAGCTCATGGCTCGAGCGAGCGCGAAGCCCAAGCGAGGGACTGGGTCAGAAGCCGAGAGCAAGCGAGCCGATGAAATCGACCGTCGATTGAGGGTCAGAAACACCATTGCCGGGACATCGTCGCGCTGCGAATGTGCCGGCGGCGATGATTTTGCGGCGGGAGGCGGGAGGGATTCTCGAGAGGCAAAATGGCGGGGGGTCTGAACGTCGGGCCGGGTTACACCGGACCTGATGTCACCCGAGAAAGACGAGGGCCCGTCTCGGGGAATTACACTCGCCCGGGCACTACCATCACGGTTCAATCCAGCCCGATTCATTTCTGACTTTAAAAACGTGATCTTGACCCAAATCTAACGTCCGGACTTAAACTGAACAAATAATTCAAACCTTTTTAGATATCCTTTACTCGAAGTTTAAAACACTTTTGTTCCGGTAAATGTTAGCCAAAATTAAGGATCGTTTGTTGTCTATAACTCTATCAATCAGCTTCTCTCGAGTCTTAATGAAAACTTTCGTCAACAATTTTCGGTGAGTTGCCGATTGTTCTATTTATTGTTACATTACCAAGTTGTACAATCATAGACTTTTTGATCATAAGAGATAGTCTCTTTTTTTTTTTTCCTTTTGTCTGTGTGTATCACCCACCAATTACAAGTTGCACGGCAACTATTTAAAACTGGATGTAAAATAAAATAAAAATTATGACTAACAATTCCATTTTGAATAGAAAAATGAGATTATTTAACAAAAGATCTTTCATCGAAATTCATTCTTCGGCCTTTTTTAACATTAAGATGGATTATGTGGTTGTTCCGAGCAAGAGTTGTATCAATGGAGCACAACAAATGAATACGCTTTAAAGGAATTTAATTAATGATGAGATCCGGTAATATAAAAAGTTTTGTTGAAATTTAATCGACAGCAAAGTCTCAATGATAAAGATATAACATCAGAATTTGATCGACGATAAAGATTTGAAAACTACAACTAGAATGCGCTCCAGAATTTAACCGACAATGAAATATTTGAAAATTTATTAAATTTCGAGAAATTAAAGAATTTTTAAATTGAAGAAAAGATAAATTGTTGAAAGTTAAAGACACATATAAATTGCAAGAACATGGCTCTTTGATTGACTTAGAGAGAGCTTATAAAAAGTATGATGTGATTATTTATAATTATCAATCAATGATTACACACAATGGTCACACTTTTGAAATTGAAATAATAAATAACTTTCTAATAACCACTATAAAAAAAACTGTGTTATCTGTGACTCCTGTTGTCGACTGTTCTCTTCGGATTGTTGTCGACTGTTCTCTTGGTTGTTGACCAAATTCTTCTCTTATCTGCTAAGTCCAATACTTATCGATAATAACAAAAAGGAAATCAATCATTTTGGGGTGTTAGCACGAATAAATACCAAGGAGACATCACGTCACGTCACCGTAGACTTGATTTTGGACCTACCGTCCAACTAATAAGTCGCATAGGTTAAAATAATTCAGCTAAGCATTGGTCACGACATAGCTGCTTAGTTGGCCATATATGTGGAGGTACCAGAGCTTATTCATATTATATTAATTCCTTAGAAAGCAACAGGCAATACCATGGTTTAGGTAAGCGACTAAAAATTGAATTGCAAACAAAATTTGGTGACATAATAATGCTGTCCGAGCTACATATTGAAGTCCAAAGAGGGTTTGGTGTTCGGTTGACCAGAAAACAGTTCCCCAGACGAAAATGTATAGGACAGAAATCCTCCTGCTGGAAAAAGAATATTGCATGAATTATAATACGTAGCATCGACATTTGGTGGAATTGGGTTGGTGGAGATACCCTAATAGAAAAACATATCTTAGCGTAAAGTTATTGATGAATAAATTAATAAATAAATCATATCGCTTCATTAGGCACGGGAGATAGAGAGAGAGTCTCCATCAATCAACTTTCAAACCATGCAATCACACGAGATTATAGCGCACGGAATTTTGCAAATTGCTTACAATCTAATTAATCGGTTCATCACGTAGTAGACTAGAGGTTACATATCCCGTCTCGTGATGCTTAAGTTGCTGCCCAGCTATCAAAATCAGATTTTGACTCTTGACTTTTGATGTCATGACAACTATCTACGTACGTGTTTAGGAGATGCGGAGATGATCATGATTAAGAATTGAGTTTGATTTTCCCCCCCAATCGCCCCTTGAACTTACAGCACAAAAGTGTTCCCCTTCGGCCATTGCCTCGTTGTGATTGTAGCGGTAACGGTTGAAAGGCGAGGATAAGCGACGGAGGATAGGGGTGAAAATCGAGTGACATTACTGGCGTGTAGATTGGGTTCAATTCGATGATAAAATCGAAATCATCTCATCTAATTTGGTGTAGAGTTGAAGATCAAACTACTTAAGTACTTTTTTGAGGGGGCTCAAGCTTGTATACGATGAGTTTGTGAGTTGCTTGACTCTAATCTAGAGTCTATTCATTTTTTGAAAAATATGTATTAGTTAAATTAGACGTAACTATCCTACATACGACATGATACCTTCATAACATTTCACCTTTTTAAATATCAAGCTCAATTTTACTCATAATTTGATTGTAGATGAATCGAGTCAAGCCTGAGTATCTTGATTTTTAAATTGATTTGAGTCGATTTTGAGCATAGACTTCACAAGTCGAGTCAAGTTGTCCTTGGTGTTGTATTGGCTCGACTTGGTGGTACCTCCGATGGTGGGAATTTCGCAACTCATTATGAGTTAAGAAGCCTAAAAAAATTTACGAGGTGAATTTGTAACTGACAAAAAAACCTCATAATAAGAAAAAAGTATCTCATACAAATTATGGGAAATTGCACAAAACTCCTTCCAAAGGGTAACGGTGGTACGTATTTACTCATAAACTTTTGATATTTACGCGTTACCTTCATGAGTTTCCAATTTGCTACGACTATTAAGCCTTCCTCCTATTTTGCATTAGCATGTATCATGCACACGAATTGCTAGGGGTCTCTCTCTTTTTTAAAGGAAATCTCTCTTATGATTTTTATAAAAAAAATGGGAAAGATAAAGAAAATCGAGTAAAGACAATTGAGGAAGATATTAATATCAATAAGAATCAGCATCAATAATAGTATAAGAAAATAGAGATCGTAAAAAAAAGGAAGAATATATTAATAGAACTAATAAAGTATTTTAAGAAAAAGAAACATATTTAAGTAAAATAGAGAAGAAGGGTTCAAATACTGGATACTCATTGCGTACTTATAAATGACTCGTTAGGATCAATAAGAAGTGTTAATGGATATCAACTTGGACTTTGATTTATCATTTCCTTTTAGAAATCTAATCTTTTACATCGATTACATAGAATTTCTCCAAATTCAGAGTAGACCGTCGACAAACTTTTTTTTTTCTCCCTTCAAGTCCCTTCCTTCCCATTTAACATTACGCGAGGATCGGATTACCTGACTTAGATCAAGATTGCGTTCAAACTATAAGTAGATCTCCACCAAAGACTATTATAAAAAAAAAAAAAGAGAGAGACAAAAAGCTGTTCATGTTCATCTCGATATGGGTGTGGATAAAGGGTTTTTTAGAAAGAGGAAATGACAATGACAGCAATAACAATGTCTGCAACTTCCCTCCCCCGTATGAAGCCGGTTTGAGTTGATGATCTCCGTGCGTGCATTCTGGGGAAAAAGTCAACCGTCCAGCCGCTGACCCTTGAGGTTACAGGTGGTCACACTTGGCGGTCTTCCCCTGTTTTGACTTGGCGTGCCAGCTCATGCCCAGATGGGCCGCTCTCCTCCTTCCACAACTGCGTGCCCCCACTGTTCTACAGCCCAGAGCAACCCCAAGCCAAACCAAGTCTTAGGAATTAAGGAGGGACGACTCTTTAACTGTTGACTTGGAATTTGAGAAACTGGGCTTCAAGTAATTAATCAACTTTGATTGATTTTTAGTTCCTAACTGAAGAGGGGCCTGGAGTATAAACCTAAGGCTTGTCTCCTTCTTGCCCATCAATCGTATATACCTAAACCATGCAATGATTAATAGAATTTCTTGGCTCCTAAGCGTCGGCATTCGACTTTTTTTCGATTTGTATATTCACGCTTCGCAATTTTGAAACTTCCTTCCTCAAATCGACCTTCTCCTTTTCAAATACACTCATCAGAATCAGATCCACCATAAACAGAAGCTTCCTCTCCTCCTCCCTTCCGCTCCTTTTTCCTTTTTTCCTCCCTTTCTTTCGACTCCACTCTTGTCTCTCTCACTCTGTGGAACTATATATATTCATCCATCTCTCTCTCTTTCTCTCGTCCCCCAATTCAATTTGAAACGAAGCTCTTCTCGTTCAATTCCAAGTTCATTCATGGCTTCGTCGTTGACGTTGCTGCTGGTTTACTTAGTCACCTTCCCCTGCATCATCTCTGTTTCTTTGTCAGAGACCCTTCTGCTGCCCTTAATCCACTCTCTCTCCCACGCCCACCCGCAATTCAACTCCACCCACCACCTCCTCCGCGCTACCTCCGCCCGCTCCGCCGCCCGCTTTCGCCACTACCGCCACCTTCCCAAGCAAGTCTCTCTCCCCCTCTCTCCGGGTAGCGACTATACCCTCTCCCTCACTATCCATTCGCAGCCCGTTTCTCTCTACATGGACACGGGCAGCGACCTCGTCTGGGTCCCTTGCTCGCCCTTTACCTGCATCCTCTGCGACGGCAAGCCGAAGCCCACCCCCGTCGCCGTCAACTCCTCCTCCACCTCCGATGTCCCCTGCAAATCCTCCGCATGCAGGGCTGTCCACTCTTCTCTCTCCTCCTCCTCCGACCTCTGTGCGATGGCTCGTTGTCCTCTCGAAGAAATCGAAATCTCCGACTGCGCCGCCTTCCCCTGCCCGCAATTTTACTACGCCTACGGCGACGGCAGCCTCGTTGGCCGCCTGAAGAAAGGCATCGTCACCATGCCCACCTCGTCCCCGCCTCTCGCCCTCCGCAACTTCACATTCGGCTGCGCCCACACCGCCCTTGCCGAGCCCGTCGGCGTCGCCGGCTTCGGCCGCGGCGCACTCTCGCTTCCGGCCCAGCTTGCCACGTCGTCACCCCAGCTCGGTGCTCAGTTCTCGTATTGCCTCGTCCCGCACTCGTTCGACGCCGACCGAGTTCGCCGCCCGAGCCCGCTCATCCTCGGCCGCTACGATGTGAAGGAGAAGAGCTCGGACGGAAAAGGAGGGAGCGACTTCGTGTACACGCCGATGCTGGACAGCCCGAATAGCCCCTACTTCTACTCCATCGGGCTGGAGGGAATCTCCGTCGGGAGGATGTTCATCCTGGCGCCGGAGAATCTACGGAGGATTGATGGGAGGGGCGACGGAGGGGTGGTGGTGGACTCGGGGACGACGTTCACGATCCTGCCATCGGTGCTGTTCGGGTCGGTGGCGGCCGAATTCGACCGCCAGCTAGCGCGGGTCAACTCGCGGCGAGCGAGGGAGGTGGAGGACAAGACCGGGCTGAGCCCATGCTACTACGTGGACGCGGGTGTCAAAGTGCCCGACGTGGCGCTTCGCTTCGCGGGGGGATCGGCTGTGGTGATGCCCAGGGGGAACTACTTCTACGAGTTCGTGGACGGCGGGGATAAGGGAAGACGAGTGGGGTGCCTGATGATGATAGACGGCGGGGACGAGAGGGAGATGGGGGGTGGACCCGGGGCGACGCTGGGGAACTACCAGCAGCAGGGGTTCGAGGTGGTTTATGACTTGGAGGGGAGGCGCGTGGGGTTCGCCCGGAGGCAGTGTGGGTCGTTGTGGGACAGCCTCCGGCAGCGCTGACGTGCCTTTGGGGTTGACTTCTTCCGGCGACACGGGAGGATCTCCTTCTCCTCCTTCGAGCATGGTATGGGTCCACGGTGGCGGATGGGTCAGGGCAGCGCGGAGGATGGTCAAATTGTCGAAAGTGAGAGATGGGCCATGAAAATAAATGCTGAAGCTACGCTGGAGGAAGAATGTATATTTTGCAAATACAGTAGAACGGGGACGACATTTTTTTCTTTAAGATATGAACAAAAGTCTATTCAAATCTCATTTCTTCGGACAAAATCCCTCAACCTTCACGAGGTGAGAAGAAGCCAAGACAAAAATGTACTGAGAAGCCCAGAGAAGAGAAGAGGAGAGGTTCCCTCAGCATGCAAGAAAAGAATCATGGTAGAGTCATTTATACATTAGCATGCGTGCATGATTCACATACGCAAACATCACGGGGAACATTTCACTCCTTTCACTCTTTTCCGAAGTTCTCTACCCGAAGGAATTCAATTCGGTTTCAGACCCCAAATCAGAAGTACTCTCCTCGTGAAACCTGCGACGTTAGGTCTCGGATCGGTGTCGAAGCAGCTAAGTCTTTTCCTTGACCACTTAGGTTTAGGTCTCTGATGACTTGCTCTGTTTTGATGAACGCAACTTGCTATGGAATACAATTCCCGGTGCATTGGGAGTGGATGAATGAAACTGATACAGAAAACTAAAACAAGCCACGACATAATGTTGGAGAAACCCAGAGAAGAGGAGAGGGGTTCCCTCAGCATTCGACAAAACAATCATGGCAGAGTCTTACCGTGCATGAATCACATAGTAAACATCCCAGGGATCATTTTCCTCCTCTCTTTCTTCGTAGGGAAGGTTGGAGAACATCAGGTGCTAATCAGCTCTTGAACTTGTTATCAAGCCAAAGGATTCAATTCAGTTTCGAACCCCAAATCAGCAATGATTAGGTTATCAAAACAGCGAGTCCAGGACTTCTAAGGTTTTGGACTCTGGTCTCCGATGAGCTAGGGTATTGACGACAACCATCATAAAAAGAAATACCCAGAAATCAAACAATCTTAAAACGGGCACAAGGAGGAACTTAAAAGGAAACGCGGAAGAAACAGAGATAACAGGGATTGAGGGTACGAGGAAGAAGGGGAATAAAATAGCGAACGCTGAGAGGTGTCTTCGACTTTCGATCTTTGTCTGAAGTCTCTACGACTTCATCATCTTCTCTGAGAATGGCCCTTCGAAGGCGCCTAGCCATTCCACGTCGGTGCCATCTCCATCGGGCACCGACAGATGGTCTTCTTTACACCAAGACAGAGCAGAGAGAAACCTGCGTAGCTGTGGCTAGCCGTGTGTCCCGGGCCAGGGCGGGCTGGTTTGGTTGCGCCGTCTGTCCTAACCCGACCCGGCCCTCGTGGAGTTATTATAGATCGACCACCCTGCGACGTGTGTTGAATTCACATGCGCACTGAGATGACCTTCACATGTCACTATATTAAATGACAGTTATACATCGCAGTTCGCCATTTTACAGAACTGATACGTTTCACACGCATCTCTTTGAAGAAATGAGTTGTTTTTGAAAATGAAGGCTTTCGGCCGGAATGAATATTTTGAAAAACATGTTTGGTTAGGTGGATTTTAATATAAATTAATACATTATAGACGAGAGCAATAATATTCGAATTTTGATAATCTTATTAATAATATTATGAGAAAATATTGAGTAAGTCTATCTATACATGGCTCCACAATGAGCCCACTTGTCAGTCCATTTGATGGAATGACGAGGGATCAGTCCACGGATTGTTAATCCCGCGGTGAACGATTCGGATAAACATGAGATGATTCCTTTCGCAGCCAACAAGATTCTCTCTCTCTCTCTCTCTTTCTCTAGAAGCTTCTCTCACTTCCCACTCGCTCCCGAACCTTCTCCACTTTTCTTCTCTCTCTCTCTCTCTCTCTCTCTCTCTCTCTCTCTCTGCGTCTTTCCCCTTCCCCAAGCATCACTCTCTCCCCTGCTATTTATACCCCCAACGCCTTCTTACCGAGTCACGACTCGCCAAGCTCGTCTCTAGCTCGCTCGCTCGCTCGCTCGCTCGTTCCTTGAAAAGGGAAACCCTCGCTAATTCTTGCGTCGCGGACGACCTGCAAAGCTCCAACCGCATCGAAGATGGCGTCTTCGCTCGCTCTCCGGAGGGCCGCCGCCAACTCGGGCGTCTTGTCACGCCTGACCAACCCGCTCCGCGCGGCCTCCGTCGCCGCCCCTAACGCGACTCGCGCCTTCAACACCGGCTCTCAGATGAGGCGCTTCGATGACGAGGAGAGCGACGCCGACTTCGAGCGCCGCTCCGATCGTCCCGTCTCCAGCCGCCGCGATCCTCGTCTTTTTTCAGGTAGTGCGTTGTGTCTCTCATTTTTTGATTGTTTGCGATCGCTGTGTGTCACGATGACGGGGTCGTATAGTGGTCGATGGTCATTCTGTTTCCTTTATCCTATGGGCCAGTGGATGTCGTTTCTCAGCGTGATTATGACGATTCTGTTATTGTCGGTCCATCTCACCTTGCAAATGACCTTATTACGCAACCCTGTAGAAATTTCGTACGCAATGATCAACACTTCGGGAATGCTTGTTTAGGATCGATTCTGGCTGCTTCTCTTAGATGTAGTCCTGGTTAATTAGTGCGCCAGACCTGAGAGAGTAGTAATCGTCTTGTGAGGTCGCTTTCTGTTCGGTTTAGTGAAGCATCCTCATGTGGATAGCATTGCTGATCGTACAACAGATGTATTTGATCCACTCTCGCCGACTCGGAGCCTGAGCCAGGTGCTGAACCTGATGGACCAGTTCATGGAGAACCCGTTCCTCGCTGCTTCGCGTGGAGTGGGAGCAGCTGGATCGAGGAGGGGCTGGGATGTGAAGGAGGACGACGACGCCCTCTACCTCCGAATGGACATGCCTGGCCTCAGCAGGGAGGATGTGAAGGTCTCGGTGGAGCAGAATACCCTGACGATCAAAGGTGAGGGAGAGAAGGAATCGGAGGAGGAAGACAGCCGGAGGAGGTATTCAAGCAGGCTGGATCTGCCGCCAAACCTGTACAAGCTCGGGGAGATAAAGGCGGAAATGAAGAACGGCGTGTTGAAGGTGGTGGTCCCCAAGGTGAAGGAAGAAGAGCGGAAGGACGTCTTCCAGGTTAAGATTGAGTGAAATGCCGAGGGGAGTCAGAAAAGAGACTTCTTTTGTGGTGAAGGTGCTATTTTTCCTTTTTCTCTAGCAGTGAGTTCGGTCCTGGAATTCCAATTGAAGACTCTTTCTGAGACAACAATAGACAGAGTAGGAACAGGGTGCGTGTGCTCCCGCGTTTGCTTGGTTACTTCATAGGGTCTTGCGTCTCGTCTTTCTGTAATCTCTTCTCAGACGTTACTTCAATGAGTTCGGAGGAATTTGACAAACCAAGGCAGAAATCATTCGGGTGTGTTTCGATGCCGAGTCGATCAAAATGCTTTGAATTGCAAAGTAGGAAAACAAATAAAAATGCTTTGAATTGCGAAGTAGGAAGGGCTGATCTTGAATGCGAAACTTCCGAATGCGTTAATTTGCTGTAGATCTTGGCTATTTGCAAACCCAGATTGTGCATTGCTCTGTTCTCATGGAAGCGCTCTGTTCTCATGGAAGTGTCAATCGTGCTTCACTAAATATACAAACTGCGACTCCGAGAATTCTCCCATACAATAATGTGCACGAAATGGAAGTGACGTTCAATGGGCAGGGCGGTGGCGGAGGCAACTTCTTAAGTGGCGGAGGAAGAGCCGGAGTTGGTGCTCTCCTCCTTTCTCTATTTGGAGGTCAACCGATTCATCTTCCACCTTCCTTTGGACCTTGAAATCCCCTTTTACAGTCACTTGCTCGTTTCTAATGTCTACCGTGTAGTGATGTACTCCTGCAAATTACAACCCGAGCGTCTTATAAATTGCACTCTCGACAAGCGACGCAGCTAATACGGCACACCACTACTCTATGGGAGTGGGTGTCGCCAATTCATCGAGACAGAATTCTGAAGATGCAAATCTGGCGAGCTCAACCTTTCTATAGCTTTCCTCGTCAGAGGTACCTAACGGCTCATTTGTAAGCTCTAGTTGGTTGTCGATCTAGTCAAGTTTGCATTCAACGTCGTGAAGATGCCCTGTTAAGAGGAGTTCCTCATACACGATTTTCTTTCGATGATGGTGTTCGCTTCTGCCGGAAAATAAAGCGATGAAACTGAGAATAGCCATCTTACCGTCAATCTTTGAAATGAGTTGCGAGACCCTCTCCTGGCAACGAGCGCACCCCATGTTGGCTGTCATCACTACTACCTGAAACTGAGCAAGGAACTTGCTGGAATCAATCCCTCAATCTGATTCAGTTATCAATTTGTCTCCGTTTCTCGACAGAGGATTTATGAGTTCACTTCATACAGGGCGAGGTTAATCGCCATGGACGAACCGTAATGCAAGACGGGAATGAAGAAATCAACTTATTAAGCCGATATGAGTTTGAGAGAGCTGTGAAATTCCAGGGGTTTTGTGGTACTAGACCAATTCGAAAAGTGAAACGACAAAGAGAAGGATTGTCAAAAGGACGGACAAAACCAAAACTGGAAAGAACAAAAACAAAAGAAAGGAACGTGCTCATAACCAAACAGAGGCGTGATCTTCCGTTGGTACCTACCGGAGGAAGCGTCAATTTCTCGTACTTCAGCAGACATCGCTGTGGAAGTTTCATCCTTCGATCGTTGAAACGGCAATCCTGTGCTTTCTGCTTCACCAGTTCCCTGCCCTTTTTCTTCAAGTCGTCATTCGCTGCGATTGAAGAGACGATTCTTCATTCCCAGTTGCGTACATTTATACTCCTTAACAATGTTTTCGTTCCAGCCTAGAACACGCGAATGACCCACTTCATTTCCGCCCACGATCATCTTGACTCTATTTAAACAATAAGAAACCCATGTCTGACTCGAAGAGAGGGGATTAATTTATTTAGATTAGGCCTAGTTAGCTTTCAAGAGATCATCTCCTGTTAAATAATTGTTATTACAATGGCAATGAGTAGTTGCAGACTCGGTCTTCTTCACCAGAACCTCTTGCGTGAGCAAAGCCGGCCATAAGAAAGGAAGAGGGGCGGTTCCTTTTGGGCCAATTAGCATCGCTGCAGCCACCGAGAACGATACCTACGTCCCTCGCATGCGGTTTGTGACTATGAGATTCATGTATTCTTCGGCTCTCATCTGAAACGACTTTCTTTGTCCCTTTCTTGCTAAGATATAAGTAGAAGAATATTGTATTATCTTTTTGTATCATCAAGATGCAAACAAAACTTTTAATTTCCAAGGAGTTTCAGCAGCCGTTGGATCATAACCAAATACATCTCAGTCATGACTTGTGGATCAGTTTCTTAGACCCAATCCAGTCGAGCATTACGGTATGAAATAGATCGAATCATGTTTCTGCAATGTTATTGAAATCCTGGTTGTAAATTATGTTTAGGAAGATGATGACAAAGTTAAGTAGCATTAATCCATCAAAAAAGTACTCAAGGGCGGTGACAGCTCAACAACTCTTTTCACCACTTGGACTCAGAAATTCACAGGTCGATACAGAGTCATGGACAATGACATAAACTGAACAACTTGCACAAGCAACAAAGTGACATCATTCCACATGATGATGCCATGATAAACGAGAAAGCCAAACTGAAAGGAATGGACATTTACAAGCTTTGATGCTGAGAGCAGATTATCCGTCGATCATCTCCAGGATTTGAAAAGCATACGTGAACCAGTCCAACGCATGCTTACGAAATTTTCTTTCTCGTGGAGGATTCATACTGAGGCATTCACATCTGTAGAGGAGCTATTTTGCACGGCAAATGCAGGTGGGAGAAAGGCAAACCTCTTAAAACAGGACATCAGAATGTCCAAATTTTGCGAAACCAATAGCAGTCCAGGCTCTCCCAATCAGCTATAAGACAAGGTCTCAACAACATATAAGTGCAATCAAAGCCCCAACACTCGACAAAATCTGCAGCATCACCTCCTCCGAAACCCCTTATCCTTCGACAGAGCTCCATCCTTTCGATTCTTCTCTAGTATCAATGTCCTTACCCTCTCTTTCTCCTGCTTCTCTCTCTTTAACCGTTCCTCCCTCAACTCCTCCAACGTCTTCTTCCCACTTTTCTTTCTCTGCTCCTTCACATCCCGTGGTGACCCTTCATCCCCATATTTCTCCCCGTCATCGTGATCACCCCGCTTCTCAAGATACCACGGCAATTTAACTCCTTTTCCAGCAAGCCCATACCCCAATCTATATTTCTCATCCTCTGCAGTTACCACCCTTGGAGCCTCCTCTTTCTTCAGCTTCTTCCTCTTGAATCCATCCCTTTCATCTCCAGCCTCAGTTTTTGGTGCTACAACTGGGTCAAAAATCTTGATTCCCTCAAAGAGATTGATATGGCCAGACTTCTTCTCCATCTCAGCTGGCTCCTCAGGCTGACTAGCAGGAGCCTCCACAGGTTGACTGGCAGAAGCCAAGCCACGGGCAGCACGAAGCCGCTCAAGACGAAATTCAGCATCACGCTTCCTTGCTTGCTCTTGCTTAAGCTGTTCCTCTTTTGCGGCAGCCTCTTCATCTTTCCGGACCTTCTCTCTGTTCTCATAATTGTACACATTCCAACGTTTCTGGGGAAGGATGTTCAAACCACCATGACCGCCCATGTCGTTGTGCTACCTAGAGATTATCATGCATGACAGAACTCAGTGCATTTCAAAGACCATGTCTGAAAACAATCTTGGGGTCAGGCAAAATTCAAGAAGCATCATGCAAGCAGCCTCATAACAAGTTAAATTCCATTGGAGCAACGACCATTGATTAGCGAGAAAGAACTCAAAACTCGCAGATAAACGCACAAGCATAATTCAAAAACCTAAAACCGTTGCAATGCCAGTCTTTGTCCACGGGAGGGAATGCAATGCACGAATGGACGAAAATTCCTAAAACTGAAGAAAAGAGGGCAAAAATACTTGCTGTTGGACAAATCCAACAACAGCTAAGCGAGGGAAGACGAAAGCATCTCCCGGTGAGGACTCGCGAATAGCAAAGCTGAGTGGCGTGACCAATCAGTAAATTCCAATGGCGAACTCCAGCAATTGCGAGAGCAATAGAGAATCCAGCACATTTGCGCGCCAACTCATGCTAGTTTTAACAAAAGATCGGCACTGAATTAGAATGCAAAGGAACAATAAAACGTAGAGGCCACAGGATTTAGTCACATCTGGAGTCGGAAACCATAGGCTTTCCTTTCCGATGAAACTCAATTCTGGGCTGGCGAAGTTCCCCGTTAGCAGGTAATACCGATTCGAAAGAGAGGAAACAAACTAAAACCCTCCTCAGCGATTCATCAGCCACCCACATCCCCAATTGACCCCCAGAAAGAAAGGCGTTCAAAACACGCTAATTCAGCCGGTTATTCCGATAACAAGGCGGAGAATCAGCTGAAACCACACGCTACCGAGGGATGTGAAAGACGATTACCTTCCGCGAGCGAGGCGCAAAGAGAGGCGGCGGAGATCGGAGAGCAGAGAGGCGGCAGAGAGCCTAAACGGGCCAGAGGCGAGAAGAATTGTTTTGTAGGGCTTCTTCCAACGAGAATCAAGGTTGAAGATCCAGCCTTTCTCAACAAAGGCAGAGTCTTTTGATCTCTTTTGCTCTGAACAGAGAGGGAACGATTTCGGTAGTTATTAAGGCTGCGCATGATTCAGTTTCTCTTCCATAAACCTAGATCTGTCCAGAACTAGATTTTTCTATTTCTGGTTCAGAATGAGTTTTTGACGAAAAAAAGACGTTTGACATGAACAAATAATTTCTATTCCAGAAACAAAAATATGTTTGATATGACAAAAAAAATTATATTTCTGATTCTGTTTCATATTAATAAAAATCAAATACTTTATTGTAAATTGACTTATTTTGTTAGTGTTAGGCCTGCTTTCTATTAAAAAAATAAAGTAAGAAAATGGTGATAGCATAAGACTTAAATCTTTCAATCATGTTGGGTTGTTCATTTGCCTCAAGCACTTTCCTCTTTTCTTTTTCTTTTTGAGGTTGCTCATAACTGGTAAAGAGAGAACCACATTGCGTTGGGACCACATTGTGCAGCATAGTTTGCTTCCAAAGAGAGAACCGACAAATCATTCACCCTGGCGATTTTAATTGTGATATGTTCCATCCAAATTTTTCTAATTGGAAAGGGAAAATTCTGAACAAGATAAGCACAATTAATGAATAATAGAGGGATCTTTGAAATCACTCTCAAGCCTTTGAAATGCAAATATGCAAACATGAGAACTCTGAATTGATAGTTTGTGGATTTCTTTTATTAGAATGCATCATTATCACGTCTATCAAAGTGTCATCCCATCAATAATATGCCAAACTCAGCCTAAGTAGACATCCAGAGAGAGAGAGAGAGAGAGAGAGAGAGAGAGAGAGAGAGAGAGAGAGAGAGAGGGAGAGGGAGAGGGAGCGGGAGCGGGAGCGGGAGGGAGAGGGAGAGGGGGAGAGGGAGAGGGAGAGAGAGAGAGAGAGAGAGAGAGAGAGAGAGAGAGAGAGAGAGAGAGAGAGAGAGAGAGAGAGAGAGAGAGAGAGAGAGAGAGAGAGAGAGAGAGAGAGGAAAGGGAGAGGGAGAGGGAGAGGGAGGGAGAGAGAGGGAGAGGGAGGGAGGGAGAGAGAGGGAGAGAGAGAGAGAGAGAGAGAGAGAGAGAGGGAGGGAGGGAGGGAGGGAGGGAGGGAGGGAGGAGAGAGAGAGAGAGAGAGAGAGAGAGAGAGAGAGAGAGAGAGAGAGAGAGAGGGCCGAGGCGATCGAACGAGGTGGGCGGAGAGGCGTCGATCGGGAGGAGAAGAGAGGAGATGCATAAATAGCTAGGGCAAGGGTGAGACTCTCAATCGCAAAAGAGGAGAGGCAAAAATGACTAGAGCAAATGAAATAAGGAAAAAAGAACTCATTCTGATTTGGGATCCAAAAACCAGAAATAACTTTTTTTTGGTTTCTCATTCTTGGCCCAAAACCAGTTTTGAACAAGAAACTTGTTTCAGAAATAGAAAAAATAAAATCGGGTAGCAAATAGATTTCTGGTTCAAAACGAGTTTTTTTAGTTCAGAACTCATTCTGAACCAGAAATAGGTGCTAATCATGCAGCACCTAAAACGCCGACACTCAGCGTTTCTGCTTCTCTATTAATTTATTTAAAAAAATAAAAATCTATCTTATGTATATAGTTAATTTCTCGTAGTCAGAGAACAAAAATTTATAAAAAAAAATTCATAAATAAGTATATTTACTTCTTATTAATATTTTTTGGAATGGTTTTTTTCCCCTTATTTCCTTATTTCTTCTTTCTCTAATAGGCCGGTTGGTCTCATTGATGGTCGGTTGACTATTGGCCAAGACTCGAGCTTATGAAGTTGATCTCACAAACCTTAGTCGAACTTGTCGATCCTCGACCAAGCTTGGCCTTATTGTGGTTGGGTGAGGGTCAACCTCAATTGACGAGCCAACCTCTTGGAGGGGGGGGGGGGGGGGGGGGCGGGGCTGAGCCTTGCCTAGTTGCCGTAAGTTCGAGCAACCTCGCCATGGTTGGGTGAGGCTTGATCTTGCTGTGGACCTTGCCCAACCACAGCTAGGTCGTGCCTTGCCCAGCCTCAGTCTTGTTGGCCTAATTCTATAGCTAATACCTAGCAGTCGGCAAATTGGCTAGAGGGAGAAGGGAAAAATAAAAGAAAAAAGTGAAAATTTCTATTAGAAAAATAAATTTCACTAAGTGCACTTATAATCTTTTTACATTCTAAGAAAAGTTGTTATGAAAAAAGTTCTTTTGCAAAAAAAATATGTCGGGGAATAGAAATAGAAAAAATCCTTCCTAAAAAAAAGTTGTTTTCAATAATAGAAACGTTACAAAACCTTAGCAACTCGAAAGAACCAACTAATCCTATATGCCATTTAGTTACCATGCAACAAAATTTATATGTACTAATACCACAAATACCCCATATTATGTTTATTATAACATAAATATTCTAAGCCTTTTTTCATCATTATAAGTCCTAAATTTGTTCATTGTAACACAAATAGCTTAAACTTTTCTTTGTGTCATTGAACTTATACTAATATGATATATATATATATATATATATCTTGGATAAAGGATATATACGCCACATATGAGAACGAGATGATGCTCACTCTCTATTAGAGGTCATAAATGGGTCAAAAACCTATATTTTAAATAATATTAAATAATGTAAGTCATAAATGTGTTAGTTTAAAATGTTAAATGGGTCTTAAATATATCATTTAATAACCCAATGAGCTTTAAATGGGTTCTAAAAATGTTATAAATGGGTTATCTATTTAATTTTAAGTGTTATTAATAAGTCATTTTTATACTATGAAAATTCTGATATTGTAATTATTTTTAATTTTTTTTAAAAAAGTTTTGATTATTTTTCCCTTTTTTTTTCTCATTTTCCCTCTTTCTAAGTTGGTTGCCGGCCAAGAGGCGAGGGATGAGCTCGCTAGACTTCGGTGACTGGAAGAGGAAAAGAAAAAAAATTAAAAATATATATTTTAAATAAAAATAATTAAAATTCGAAAAAAATAATTAATTATCAAAGAAATTGTATTGCATAAATTATTTTAACAATACATTTTTTTTAAAATCATGAAGTAAATTTTCTTGAACTTGACTAAATATGGAAGTGTTTTAACAATATGGGTCGAGGTCGGGTCGAGATCAGATTGAGTCAGGTCGGGTATTAGTAGCTAAAATTGTATTGTATGGAAATGGATTGAATGGGTTGGACCATTTTTTTATCATAACTCGACCCGACGCACCAATTTGATGCCTCCACTCTCTATGTAAAGAACACGAGATTGTGGCTACGGAATCCACATCCCTAACGACGTTATAGCCCATGGACAGGGCCGACGAGAAAGAGGTTGCGGGGGCCATTGCTGGCGGGGGACCTTCGGGCCTCGCGACAGTGGCATGCTTGAACCGCCTTAGAGTCGCCGACATCATGAGGATTGCTCTTCCTCTCTCTGGAGAAAGCGGTTGTATGATTGATTAAAGCTTCACTTAGCCAAGCAATTCTGTGATCTCCCCTACATGCCCTTCCCCCTCCAATTCATCCACCTTCGTCCGTAGGGACCAATTCATCTATAATATTTTATGGTGGTCCACCATCAAAAGGATGTGTTCGCCCATGATGGATGATGGGGTACGATGAAGAGGCACCACTTTGAAGGGGTTAGAATGGTTTTATTTTATTTCTCCCTTTCGGTTTTTTGAATGAAAAAAAAAAGAACGTAAGAAGCATTCTCTTTCCTTTGAAAACATATTCATCGTTCATACTTCGAGAAGAACAATCGGCATTTACGTTGTGAAACAAGAATATTTTCCTTGTGATTATATTTGGATCCGTCGTTGAGTAAAAGATTCTCCATCAACCGTGATTCCTGAGCAATTACTTATTCATTCCGCAACAGGTAAGTATCACAAACTACTTCTAACGTCATTGAATCAACTATAAGTCGCATTTCGAGATAAAGTTGTGCTGCCGATGGTCTGTCAAGAGCACGTCATACAATGGTCGAATCGGTAAGTGGCGAGTCCGAGCGAGAGACACAGGCTCAGGCAAGCAAGAGGTCTATGTGGCAGAGTTGTTAGTGGTAGCGAGCGTGGAGAATAATGAGGGCGTGATATCGGCGGTCGACAGCATAGAGAGCTTTGGCGAGGAGGCGATCCACTCAAGCGAGTCGGAATGGGAAGGAATTCAGAGGGAAAAATGTACTGGTGGTGGGCTGTGGGAACTTAGGAATACATATTTGATAGTAACACAGTAGGGCAACACTTCTATAATTGCTCGAATTCCCGTAGCACAAACTCTTCCCTTGAACTCACATTTTCCCTTCTTTAGCAGGGGATGGAAATTAGAGAATTTTAATCTTGTCAATGATATTCGGTCGTGATTTGATAGTTGG
This sequence comes from Melaleuca quinquenervia, assembly GCA_030064385.1. Lineage (NCBI taxonomy): Eukaryota > Viridiplantae > Streptophyta > Magnoliopsida > Myrtales > Myrtaceae > Melaleuca > Melaleuca quinquenervia. Next base: position 14,361,961 of record CM057721.1, on the reverse strand, counting down.
AATCTCTTGCAATAAACCGGACACATTTGAATGATTAAATAATCATTTCATACAACAGGTAGAGCCTGATCAAAAGGATTTGCAGGAGCATGTTGTTATTAAGGAAATGGTGTTTCTTGGTATGGTTTTGTCAAAATTTCTTCCGGGTCGAGTTGTTGACATCTTCATTATTGTTGTAAATATGAAGGCAGTGTTCGGAAACAAGTAAATAGCAACACAGTAGCATTGAGAGACAACAGTAAAAGAACAATGTTCACGGACTACAATTGAATATACAATTCCTAAGCAAAGTAGCGCATGGGAATTGCAAATTAGATAGGACAAAACCTGGAATAAATTGTTGGTTGATCATCAGAATGCTTCAGCGTAAGCGTAGATTTGTACTCAAGCCCGACGAATTCACATCTTGGCCTTGAGACGAATTTGCCCACTTTATACACGTACCAAGGCCGTTGGACAATCATCTCCCAGGATAGAACGAGTCTCTCTTTTTCTCGTGCGGTACTACAACGAGAGAAAACGTCGAACGCAACCATATAGTGAATAATACCGCACTACCACAGTCTACCCAAACCTGAATGCATTGACACTCTTGATCGTTCGGTTTTTTTTTTTTTGAACGTGCATGATGAAGAATGGCATCCTTTTGATGAATGGACACGACCGACCAATCATCTTTTTGACGAATGGACACGAATGATTGAAGAGTCGCCATCATTTGTTCTTCATTCACAAACATTTAGACAATGATATTACTTAGCAAGCTAAAATATGACTACGTCTTCGAGCACGGCCTTCGGAGGCTGGAAAAAGGTCCGCTCTATTTGAAAGCAGCTACCGGACGATCCCCCATCATCTACGTCGCTCTATTTATCTTTCGCTAAACCACTTAATAACGTCTGCTTCCTCTAGACTGGCAAAATTTTCCCCATTCCATCTTGATACTTATGGTGACTTAATTAGGGCGGAGATGACCACTTCGACAAACACGGTATGACCAAGGTCCGGCGACAGGGGAAAGGAGAAAATGGCCTGTAATGCACCGATTTTGCTCAGAAGGAAGCGCGAGTGACGGGAATGAGAAGCGACGTTGTTCATGGGACTATATGCTTGTACAGGAAAAAAAAAATACATGATGCTTGATAATGTAGTGGTGTAAATAAGAATCAAATTCTATCCAAGAGTTTTCGCCTTTCTCTTGTTGAATCCTGTTGCTCTAATATTCTGAAGTTTGAGTGGTTCGAGTCACTACCGACTATGATCAATCGTACTCTCTGCAAGGAATTAGTCCAAAACAATAATATTGAAGTAATCCCTTGAGAAAGTTATATTTTGTACATACTTGGTTTGCCTATTTCTCCACTACCAAAACGTGCGACCCAAATTGGGAATTCAGGTGATGAAACAAATGGCCATGCATTAAATGGGAATGTAACAAGATCGCCTTTCAGTGTCAAGTAAATCTGACCGACTCCATTGAACTCGAGGCAAATTGAACGTTTTATATGGCCAAATTTTGATTGGCAAGGGCTTGCTTGCCCATAAATGGGACCAAAAGTAAGATCTGTGGCAATCTAAGACTGGCAATGATGATTTGACAACCTCTTAAAAGTCTCTCTCTCTATATATATATATATATGGAAAAGACGGATTTTACATTCCTTCTTGAGAACGTATGGAGCCACATCTATACTGTTCAAATCATATTGAGAAAACAATTTACAAAATTGACTAAAAGAACATTTCCCTGGATATGCCACGTTCCCTGGTTCAAACCTCCCCAACAAAAACCATTAATTCTAATCATCAAATTGAAATTACAAAAAAAGTATTATTCTGTTCATTCACTAATGAAAAGTATGTGAACCTATTTATGGGCTCTACTGTCTGACATAGCAAAATCTCAATCACAATTAATTAGAATCAATATTCAAAACCTCCTAAATATATCTATATATCTAACAAAACTCATCAATCCCTAAGTTTTCTTTTTGTCCATATAGATATTTTTATAATCTCATGGATAGAGACATAATTGTCCAAAAAGAAATTACATACGGTTTGTTGGTTTTTCCTTCTTTTTTCCCAGTCACTATTGAGCTCGATTTATGATATATTTGTCCAATTCAAGAACCATGGGATTGAAGAAAGTTTCCTCTTCATGAATTCCCTAGCATCTGCAGATGTGCAATCCTTAATATAGCCGTTCTGTTCTTTTATTGTGTGTCAATATAGCGAGAGCGTCGTCTCGATCCCCATGTAACCAGAGATTTGGGGATAGAGACTTGATTACACTAGTAGTAAACTAGTGCTCTTTCGGTACCTAGGCTTGATTATAATTGTTAAGCAAAGTATTTTTATGCAGTCTTTTTATCCACTACAAGACTAATCCACTAATTGATCATGCATTATTTTTATTCAAATCCTGACCATACTAAAAGAAAAATGATAACCAATATAATGAAAGTGCGCAAACATGTATAATCGAAAAGAAAAGTGCAATCAACAATTCTATTATTGTCTCTGAAAAGGAAAATCAAACAAAACACCGCCTTATGTAAAGCTCTAAGAGTTTATTCAATTGAATTGAAAAATTTTAAGAGTTTTCTCATTTTTTATGCTAGCATAAAAATGTTTATTCAAAAGGACAAATCTAAGACAAATTCAAGACTTAATATTAATGCTAAAAATCTATGAATTTCTTAATTTCTGAATTATTCGGATTTTTTTAAATTTTCAGAATTTTTTATTTTTTATTATTTAATTAAAAAAAGGACTTCGGAACGGGTCAGGGAGACACGGTCCGAATCGCTGGCCCGGACACAAGGCCCAACTCAATTTTTTTCAAAAAGGTTTAAAACTAAATTATTAAACCTGGCCCAAAACTGTAATAGGCTTAAAAGGTGGACTAAGCTAAAAAAAGGAAATTTCATAGAAACAGCCCAAAACTAAAAATACCCATTCTAAAACAATTGATTTTTTTAAATAAATTTTAAATCTTTTTCTTTTTGGCAGGTCGTCTTCTTCCTGACGCTGCCCTCAAGTCCACCTAAGCTTTAACCAATGACGCCCTTTTTCGCCGACGATCTTTAGACAAACACCGTCGAATACCACAGACAAAAATTGACGATCAACACGTGTGGCCCTCCAACCACACGAGTTGGATCCTTTTGACAATGAGTTTCAACCACTGATTCGGACGTTGCTAAACCACGCAATTCCAAAATAAATATTAGAATTGAAACAACTCGTGAATGCATATATATCATAAGTGGCGTGAGGATATAATAATGTGGAATAATCCACGTTAGCATATTCTCACCATCAAATCCCCCCTAGTAGTACAAGGGGGAGGGCGACCTCAAACGGCGGATGTCGCCCTTGTAGGAAGGATTCAAGCGAGGTTTTCCATGATTGACTTGGACATGGGATTATTCAACGTAAATTGATGAAAAAAAAAGTTAAGACATTAGAGGGAATCTCGATATTCTTGAGCTTAGTGTGACAAATTTAAATACCGCGTTCGCGAGAAAAACTACCTGGTTGTGTGGTGTAAAATCGCCCAAAATAGAACCAGCAAAGATCGTCACAAGTTGATGTCGGAATTGAAAATAGTCAAGACCCCCAAATCCCTTTTCCTCTCTCTCTCTCTCTCTCTCTCTCTCTCTCTCTCTCTCTCTCTCTCTCTCTTATCCCTCTCTTATTTTCTTCCTTTTTTCTTTTCGTGATTCTTATTTCCTTGATGTGTCCTCTTCCTTTCTTGCTTAATGTTTCCTCTTCGTGATGCTCTTCTTATCTTTCCTTTCCAAGAACACCCGCACTCTGAGACCTTCCTCTTTGTCTATGACCACATCTTTTCTTTCCCTATTGTTAAAAATTGACCGAATCATGCCTCAGCTCACTTTCTCTCTATTGCGCTCCATTCATGCTCCTTTCATTCTTCAAGATAATCTTGCTTGATTTGCTCTTATTTCTTGATTCGTTGTTTTCTTTTTTTTTTACTTCTTTGATATTTCAAACCCTCCTCTCTTTTTTAGGAAAATTTGAGGTGTCGACAAACATTTATGAATGGTCTGACATTTGACATTCGCCGTCTCTTTTGGAAGGCTTCTATCTTGTCCATAACAAGACCGGGGGCAGACTCTATCCGCCTATTCAATTTCTTGCCTGGAAATTCGAGATTGAATCAGATTGATGACCAAATAAACATGATATAGCATACTCTTTTGGTCCCCAGTGGCTAAATGGATTTTCCATATTTTTTTTGGCAACTGTGAACCTGATATATAAACCCAGATGGACTTTCATATGAGGTAAGATTAGATATGACATACCCATAAATGAGCCAATGCTCTCTCTCTCTCTCTACAAAAAGCACACGAGCTTCAATTTATCGAAGCCACGTCCCTGGAAAAACTATAGCTGTTCAGTAAAAGAAAACCAAAATTTCCATGGACATGGCCAAAGAGAAAGAGGTTGTGGTGGCCATTGTTGGCGGGGGCCCTTCAGGCCTCGCGGCAGCGGCGTGCTTGAACCGCCTTGGCATCGCCAACATCGTGCTTGAGAGAGAGGATTGCACCTCCTCTCTCCGGAAAAAGAGGTCGTACGATGGATTGAAGCTCCACCTAGCCAAGCAATTCTGTGAGCTCCCCCACATGCCCTTCCCCGCCAATTCACCCACCTTTATCCCTAGGGTCCAATTCATCGAATACCTGGACGACTACCGGTCGCATTTCGAGATAAAGCTGTATTGCAGACGATCCGTCGAGAGGGCGTCGTACGACCATCAAATTGGTAAGTGGCAGGTCGTGGCAATTGACACGGGCTCGTGCAAGCAGGATGTCTATGTGGTGGCGGAGTACTTAGTGGTGGTGAGCGGGGAGAATGGCGAGTACGCGATACCGGAGTTTGATGGCTTAGAGAGCTTCGGCGGGAAGACGATTCACTCAAGCAAGTACCGAAATGGGAAGGAATTCAGAGGGAAAAACGTGTTGGTGGTGGGCTGTGGGAATTCAGGAATGGAGACTGCATATGAATTGTGGAGCTCCGGTGCCAACGCTTCCATAGTTGCTCGAAGTCCCGTATGCAAACTCTTTCTATTATTCATGAATTTTTTCTACCTTAGTTGGGGATGGAAACTATAGAAGTTTAAATCTTTCAAGCAAGTCCAGTTCTGAGGAAGAAAGTACTCATTTTTGGTGGACTAAATTGCCTAGCTGGATCCATCATGTTTAAGAGCTTCATTCAATTTCCTGAATGCAAAAAGTATGTGCTAGCATTAATTGCAGGTTTCTTTCATAGTTCATTTAGGATATGTGCCAACATAAATGACTGGGAGAGGAGCGAGAGGATGACATGCTTGTTAATGAACATCATAATATTTTCATGAGGTTATATGACACGTTAAATAGCGAATAAATTTGACACATTCAACAATACATCTCATATGGTCATGCTCCCCATATACTCAAATAATCATATCCTCTGACAAGTATAGCCTAATAAAGATGATTTGCAGGTAGATGTCCTTAAATGAAATTTACCAGAAGCCATTTCCGCACATTACTTCTGTAGCCGGTGGCAAAGATTGTGGCCTCAAATCGACTTGCTGTGTCATTCACGAACGTGACCAGCTTCATGTTAATGCTTTTGATGGAGGGGGAAACCTAACCCATTTGATTATAACTCGAGAAGGTTAGACAAACTTTTGATTAGGTTTTGAATTCTATTTCAAATAAAAAGAACCTATAATTAATTAACCTACCTTGATTTCTCCGTTCTTGATGCCTTTCATTGCCCCGACGTCGATGGTGGGGAGTTATAATCAAATGGGTTAGGTTTTCCCCTCCATCAAAAGCATTAAATGAAGCTGGTCACGTTCGTGAATGACACAGCAAGTCGATTTGAGGGCACAATCTTTGCCACCGGCTACAAAAGCAATGTGCGGAAATGGCTTCTGGTAAATTTCATTTATGCCAATTATTTTCCTTGAGTTACTCAATATAATTGCTTTATCTATTGCAAGAAAGAAATCAATCAGTAACTTTTTCCCTGTTTATTTAATTAGGGTAGCGATGACCTTTTCAATGATTGGGTATACCCAAGGTCCGGCACCAATGGAAAGGAGAAAATGGCTTGTACTGCAATGGTTTCTCTCAAAGGGCCTGCTCGGCGTCTCTATTGATGCGCGGAATGTAGCAAATGACATTGGCTTCGAACTTCAACACCGAAGGAAGCGTGAGTGAGAAAAAAGGAAAAAAGAATGTAATGCTTGTGAAGTGTTGTAGAATCATTGTCAACTGGCCTAAAAGCTTGAGCCATTAGGTGAAGACGTTGATTACTATTTACGTACTTTATACTCCCATTCACATTTAGTCTTGTTTTTTTGACTAGTACTAAGCGTTGAAATATTTAGGGAGACAAAATAAGGGCCTAGTAAGATTTGAACTCACGAGCTTCTGCTCTAATATCATGTGAAGTTTTGTATGACCACTGTCAATTATCTTAAAAGCTTAAGACGTTAAGTGAATATGTAAATTAATATTTAAGTACTTTCATAATACTTGCAATGTTGTCCATGTGGTGATATGCTGGTATTGATAAATGATAGAAAGTGCATGATAATGCCGCCGTGTAAATCGCAGCGAAGCTGAGACAAAATCAATAAAGTGTGTTGGCCATATTTTAATATGCAAGGGCCCCTTTTACGTTTGATCAGAGTTATGCGGGGGCTTGCTTTCCCATATTTGGGACCAAAAGAAGACCCGTCGCAATCTAAAACTAGCAAGAAGGATTTGAAAACCTCTTAAAACCCTCTCCCTATATTTAAAAAAAAAGGATCTAACATTCGTTAATGAGTTTATATGATGCCATTCCTACAATGTTCGAACCAACAAGTGAGCACATAATTTACAAACTTGTGCAATGTTCCACCATACACACATAGAACAAAAGTGTTATATGGTTCAAGCCGTTGCAATAAAAAGAATCAATCCCTAAGTTTTTATTTTTCACATATGGATTTATTCGTAATCTCAGGAATAATAACATAGTTCAATTTTTGTAAAAGTACTGTCAACTATTCTAAAAAACTTAAAATGTTAGATAAAAGTATAATTCATTAAATTAATATTTCAATATCTACCTCACGAGTTTGCTAGATTTTGATCAACTTAAAGCGTGGAAATATGCAAATGGGTAGGTCAATAGGAGCTTGGAAATTTCAAACTCAGGGTCTCCTAATTCTGATATCAATAAAGAATTTTGTGGGATTACTGTTAATTGTTCTAAATGAAAGTGTAACATGTCTATCCCAAAAATTGAAGTGGAGGTGGCAATTGTGGGCATAGGTACAGTGCATCACTGTGTCAGCATGCCTGAACTGCCTCTACATCATCGACATTGTTCTATGGAGAGAGAGAGAGAGAGAGAGAGAGAGAGAGAGAGAGAGAGAGAGAGAGAGAGAGAGAGGGGATTACTACACCTCTCTCCGAAAGAAGAGGAACTATAACCGGTCGAAACTCCATATTGGCACAATTCTGTAAGCTCCCTCACATGCCTTACTCATCTAATACATCCACGTAACTTCCCAAGAGCTACTTCCTGAGTTACCTGAAGACCTACATGAACTGTTTTGACGTCGAGCCTCATTATAACTTGTTAGATATATTATTAAATATATAATCCAAATAATATGTTCACATACAAGCCCAATAAATTACATGCCCATATGAGATGGAGCCCAATAGCTTTATATTACCTCTAGGGTTTTCTACGCTGGATGTAATACTGTTAAGCATTTCAAACTTAACGTCTCTTAGTGAAATACTTCAAGTAACAAAATACTTTTTACTTTCTCAAATCTATAACCTCAAATAATCCAAAAGTATTAGATACGTGTGTCGGCTTTGAGCAAGTAAGTTGTTTTCTTGAAGATCTCGTCGAGATGATCTCCCAGATCGGTTTGACTAAGGTCAGGGACACTATTCGACTTTGTAAATTTTGAATATTATAAGGTGCGCTCTTTCTAAATCTTTGCTCTGATTAATATGGCAAAACATAGTTCTTGTGATATTATAAAACTATAATTATTCGATGTTACTGAGTTTCATGGTTGGAAATTACATGTTCAATTTGGCATGAAAGAACATGAAATTTTCAATACTGTATTAAATGATTTTGCATTGATCATTGAAGATGTGGATGAATATCAAAGAAACAAAGATGTAGATTTTTGTTGAGATTACTTGTTGACATCTCTGAATCTTCATCTAGCGATGACTTGTAATGAGTATTAAACGGCGAAAGAGATATGAGATTACTTGAGCACTCAGTTCCAAAAATAAGAAGGGTTCTCTAAGACTATCCTAACGGAGAAGTTCTTTGATTTTAAATTCAATAGGAGTATAAGTATTACCTCTCAGTTGATTGAACTTGAGAACACGAGGAACAAGTTAAAAAAGGATAACTCTGATATCTCTAATAATCTCTTTGTTGGTCTTGTATTGAGTAAGTTATCTACTGAATAGAGTTCTTTCTAGATTGAAATGCATAGACAGAAAGAACAGATGAGATCGAATGAATTAAAGAGGTATATTTACATTGAAGATCAAGATATTAATAGAAAGAGTTTGGAGCAAGTGAACCAATAAAAGTCAATTGCCAACTTTGTTTCACACTATAATAAACCTCATAAAAAGTTCAAGTTACCAAAAGGTAAATTCTATTCACAGTTAAATGCCAAAAAGACTATCTTCAAAAGAAAGATTATTGGGGGATATCTACAAAATCGATTCAAATGACATTACAATAAATATTAGGGGTGTGCAACCGGTCCGGGTTAACCCGATTCCCGGACCCGGCCCACCCGAAAAACAGGGTTGGGAACCGATTCATGTTGAAACCGGTCCGGGAACCGGGTCCAAAATTTCGGAACCGGTTTGAACCGGTCCGGGAACCGGTTCCAAGGGATTACCCACCCGGAAACCGGTTCCGGACCGGTTTGAGAACCGGTTCTCCTTAGTCCTTAGCCCATTGCCATTCCAGCCCACCTTATCTCCTCAGCCCATTTCTCTTTCGCCCATGCTCCAGCCCAGCCCTTTCTTCCTTGCGCCTCTCAAGTCAACGAGTAAAGCAGACTGAACAGAAGGCAGATTTCCTCCTGCTCCGCAAGATCTCATGCAACAGCAACAGCGCGATCTCAGGCTCAGCGAAGCAAGGCTGCAACGGCAAGATCTCACGCAACAGCAACACGCATGGGGCAGAGAGCAAGGCGATGAAGCACCAAGAAGGGTTCTGGGGCTCTTCTGGGCGCATGGAGTCAGAAAAAGTGGAGAAGGAAGTAAAGCTAAAAGAGGAAGGAAGAAGGTCGTCGCTCGTTCGAAAGGGGGAGAGGAGATCGATGATGAAAAAAAATCAATGGAACCGTGGAAGAACAGAGACGAGAGGGAGAGAGAGAGAGAGAGAGAGAGAGAGAGAGAGAGAGAGAGAGAGAGAGAGAGAGAGAGAGAGGAAGGGCGGACCTCTCAATCGCAAACCCTATCGGCGATCGCACCCTTTATCTCCGCACGGCGAAGTTGTCGTCTCTGTGCACATCATCGTAGGTCTCTTTTTAAAATTAGTGGCATCCATTTGCCGGTGAATTTTACAGGGGCAGAGCAGAAAGACTGAGGTCAACAAGCAATGTGGGCTTGAAGGAGGATTTTCACGAACTTGCTAGAGTGTTTCTTAGGCCGGAGTAAGTCTCTCGTTTTGATGGATTTTGGCCTTGTGAGTGACTCAATTTGGGGGATATTGCGGGATCGGATCTAGGTTGTTTAAATTTGGATCGCAACTTGCTTCGGTCTCGTGTTTGAGCTGAAGTGTGATTTGGTTTTGTTAGCTTTTCACTTTTTGAGCGTAAACGTAGGGATTGGTTTGATTGCCGAATTTAAGAGCGAGGTAATACATAAATTCTTTTGTCTCAATTTGTGTATGTGTGTGTGGAGTGAACAGCATTGTCTCTGAGTGAGCTCAATTTGATTAGATAATGTCCTTCCGCGAAGCCATTCTTGGTAAATTGTTTTCCGAGTGTGCCAAATGTGGCTTATAAGATGATAGAGAAATGAATTGTCGAAATGTCCAAGTAGTGCCCCCGATCATTGAACTTGCTGGAGTGTTCCTTTCACGAACTTTAGGCCGGAGTGTTTCTTAGGCGAAGGAGGATTTGGGCATGTATATTGTATACAAGGGGAGACTCGAGAGCACTGGACAGGTAGATGAACTGGAATTAAACCTTTTATTGTCAATTGCTAGAAGTTTACTTCTCTTGCTGATTAGAGATGTGGAATCTTTGGAGATGTTTGAGGGCAACTGCGATAGGGGTTTAAAATTCTCTGACCTCTGAAGCTTAATATTACAAAGTTTGCTGTTTGCAGATTGAAACTAAGCCTTCATTGATTTTGCATTGACTGCCTAGGACTGATCCCTTACGGTTTACCTACCCATGAAATGTGATTCATCTACTAGAGGTTTATGCAATAATTTGCAAGTAGAAACATAATAATTATGTTGCAAAACAGGGTCAACCCGGTTCATCACGAACCCGGACCGGAAAAACAGGGTGGGTAGGGTACAGGGTCCAATGCAAACAGGGTAGGGTACAAGGTCTAAAAAAGAGGAACCGGTTATAACAGGGTCGGGTACAGGGTCCACGTCTGGAACCGACCCTGTTTGGACCCGATCACCCCTAATAAATATGGCAGCAAAGCCTAGCTGTCCACACATTATGTCCTTTGAGTCTGGTGGCTCCAGATTCTACACAGTTTGTTTGCATCTTGAGTGTGGCCATCTCCAGACTTTACACAGTCTGATCGTCAAAGTCTGATTACTGGATGATTCGCACGAATCTTCAAATTTATTTTGAGATTGTTCTACATACATAATTCAAAAAATCATCAATCCACACGAATAATATATATAAGTATCATAGAATGATACATCAAAAGGATTAAAAGAAAATAGAATAAGGAAACTGTTAGACATAGTTTCTTTGAAACAGATTCGTCCATCCGGTACATAATGAGGCTCCCTCTAGTACACAATGAGGCTCCTTCCACTATATGTGAGGCTACGTGGACGTCTGTCTCCCAAGATACAATGATTGACAGCAACGACAAACATAACTTCAAAACTTTTGGCGAGCTTGAACACCACCTTAGTTGAACACCTTCTAAAACAACATAATGCACAGAATACTGGGAAACAATGCTCTTTTCTCAAAGTAATGCTCGGTACCAATTCAGAAAGAATGAAAGAGCCTTTTAACAAAATGTAGGAGAAACCATTTGTCGGCAATTAATTCAGCCGTTACAAACATTACATGATTAATTAGCTGATTAAATCAGTCGTTACAAATTAATGACGAATTAAGCATACATTACAACATTAAGTCTATAACCGCTGTCATTAATCTACCGTTACAACCTTGTAATAGTTTTGAGTTGGAAAATATTAATCCAAAAGGTAAAAAATGGCTTGTCTCGAAGCTCACTTTCCGAGGTTACAATCGTGTGCGCAGGTCGCACGCTCTCGCCCAAGTTCAGATTCGTCGAGAATCGAATTTGTACCCCCTACGCGTGGCGCAAGGTATAGTACTTGTGATTTTACGTTACCACGCTATAAGAGTGTAATCACATATATAGCACTTTCATGTGGGACAAGTGCTTCTCCACTTTCCACTATCAACTCAAAGTTGCTTTTCCATGTGGGGCCCACATCCCACTAAGGGTTTTCTTTTGAGAATAATTTCTCATTCACCCTTTTCACATCCCAATTTCCATCAAGAAGAAGGGCAAGTGCTATAACTGTGGAAAGTGGAGTCACTTGGCAGCTAGTCAATTTGCCAAAAGGGGCTCAGGCTATAGGCTATAAGTGTGTATTGAAAAAAATAAAATAAATAGTGATGGATCAATAGCCAGATATAAAGCACGTTTAGTAGCTAAAGGATATAAACAACAAAGTGGAGCAAACTATTTTGATGTTTATTTGCCTGTGTATCATCCATCTACTATAAGAACCCTTCTTACTTTGACAAGGAAGCCTATGCTATCTCGACAAATGCATGTGACGGCTACTTCCCCTATTTCTGGTCAAAAGATCCGTCAGCATTCACTTTGATCACCCCTGAGGGAGGAGGCTTTCAGATCTGAGGTGAGTCGGGTTTTATACTTTGTGTGCCTTGGTTTTTCACCGACCAAATACTGACGTTTCTTGCTTCCACTCTTGCTAAGGAAATGATGCTGTGAGGGTTTAGTTGTTGTCCTCGGAAGATTTGATTGTTCCGAGATTTCCAGATTTGCCACAATATGTCTTCCCGGAACTAGAGTTTCTGCTTTATGAATCAGTAAGAACAGATCTTAGCCTTCCTGAGGAGAAAGATTCTAAGAAGTGAATAGACCCGCTCGATAAGGAAGCAGTTCTTTGAAGTCGCTTTGTAAGAAAGGTCTGTCTCTAGAATGCGCCTCATAACGAGAGAAAGCAGAACCTTCTCGCTCCACCTTTTCGGCTTAGGTGGTTGGTTCACAGTTACAACATTTGTAACTTCATGGTATACCCATGGATTGGCCAGTTCCTATTTGGAAGGATGCAACTTCTTAACCTCCGCAGTTTCTACTCATGCTAATAGTTTAGCACATTCTTTGTTCTTACTATGGGGTCCTGAAGCACAAGGAGATTTGTCTCGTTGGTGTCAATTACGCGGTCTGTGGACTTTTGTGGCTCTCCACGGCGCTTTCGGACTAATAGGTTTCATGTTATGTCAATTTGAACTTCATGGTATACCTCTAAAACTAAACCAACCATTCCTCTATCCGATATATTGCATGAATATTTATCTCTATGTTAATTGAGGGGTCGCTCCATATTTTATGAGTCTATGGGCATAGGAGGAATAGGTGTTCTGTAGTTTTTGGTTACTACTGGCGAATAGGGCAATTAGCTCGTGTTGGGAGCTGCCTTCGAAATGCATTCACTTTGGCTGCTAAGGCATTCTGGCTCACTTGCCAGAGAAAAAAACTTGACTTTAGGTTGCACTTTAGTCTGCCATCTCCTATATTTTATCTTCATTTCATTTAATTTCTTCACTGAGCATTAAATCTGAAACCCATGTCGGATCTTCTCCGTTTGCTGGACCTCCTACTATATCTCTGGACAGCCACTTGTCTTCTCTAGCCTTGATTTTTTTACCATTTCCAACCACCCATCTAATGGAAGGACTAAACGGCACAAGAAAAACAGATAAGGATGACGTCTCCCTGAATTCCCGCATGGCGTGGAGCTCTGACTTATCATCAGCCGCACAGAGTTGAAGGAAATAGCTAAATCTTGAATGTTGGTTGCAGTCAAAGGCTGCATTCTAAGAGAAAAGTGGCCGAATAGTGGAATGTAGAGTAAACTTAGGTGTGTATTAGGATTAAGAAACACTCGATTATATGAGCAATTGTAATTTTTTTATTCTCCAATCGTTTATTGCCCTGGTGATTTTGTAGTGATTTAATTGTAAAATTAGATAATTTCCGCTTTATATGTACAAAATCTTAAGATATTTTTGTAAGGTTACAGTTATCTACTTTTTGACACTAAATCACAGCTAACCTTTTTTTCTCATGTCATAACAGCCAGCTTGAAAGTAAGAAAGTTCTCTGTGGAGATTCGACTTCAGATTCTGACTTTGAATCCAATTACTGAAAGTGTACCAAATGAACATAAGCTCTTAAACTCTTGATTACGGGATTATCCTCCCAATATGGAGTCAAACATTATACTGTTCAAGCTGAACATCCTTGGCCTTGGAAACCAGAGGAACGCACTCGCCGAGATAACCTTTGAGATGATCCAAAAGTGCCGACTTATCGATGTTCTCATGATGGTACGACTTGCACCCAAAGGAGACCACCATTTGGACGACGAGTTTGAACAGGATCAACACGCGAAGCAGCGAACAACACAAAACTCTGAATGCCAACTTAGTTGCCGAATTTGGTAGATCTCAGTGGCTCAGTTCCCTCTTTCGTCGGCCAGAAAATTGAGGAAGTAGGACAAACCACTACAGGTCATAATGGTGATTATTTTATGATACGTACATCTACTTGACGGTGTTAATTCATTCTAAAATCTTGATTGTAGAGTGCTAATGAAGCTAGATCAGCAATGTTAGCTGTAAGCCCTGTGATGTTGGTGATGGATGAGAGTTGTATCAGTTGGTATTCTGACCTGCACAGGGATGGTATACCTTCTCTAAAATGGCATGTTTCATTCGGCTCCCTCTCTCCGCCATTTTCAAGCAATGTGAACGGTGAGTTGCTTTCTTGAAGTTCAAAATAGTTGTTGGATGAATGAAGTTTATGTTACCCATCATTCAATGTACAGAATGATGATATTCTTAGTATCATTGAACCAGCCTTTCTTTTCATGTGCAAGTATTAACTATGGCCATGCTGGATCTGCATCCAGTAAGTCCTCCAAGTTCCTTTTCGACTATTGACTACGTCTGGGCTCATGATGGTGCCGTTATAATATGCTTCACCTCTGGTATAGTCCTCTTTTGCCAATAACAAGTACTTTTGTAGTGCTCGATGGATGATTTTGTGTGAAATATAGGTTTTTTACTCTTTAATGAAGTGATAGATCCTATTTAGAGACGTGTGAAGGTGCAAGCACACACACACACACACACACACACACACAACCACAGAGATATAAAACAATTGGCACTTTTGTCAATCCTGTTGCCTACTTCAAAGTCTGAGTCATAAGAAATGATACTAAATGGCTCTTTTTGGTTTGATTACCAGCTCAAAATGTTCCAGTCATATCAGATATGCCATAGAGTAAACCATACCACATATAGTTAATATATAGCTTTCTTTTTAAGTTGATGACCTGTTGCTTAAGATACTTTGCTGACCTTACTGCTGAACAAGACTCCCTAGAAAAGCTTTTTTGTCCATCTCTCTTGGCATTTTTTTTAGGATTCTTAAATTTTAGGATTACAATATGTGATATTGCTTTCTAGGCTCAAAGGTTGTGTTGCTTCCCTATACTGAATAGATTTCTTTGGGCATAGGTTCTGTCTATAGATTTACTTTCCACTCTGTGATTTTCACAGGTGGGGTCAGTATGTCAATCATATGCTATGTTGATACCTAAGTTTGGAAAAATGTGGAATTGGAAGTTTGTAGTTATGCATGGCACTTACCAAGTTTTTTCATTTCTAAATGTTTAGTTTTACTGGGCTTATTCGCTTCAGGGACCACTGGGAAGCCAGAAGGAGTTGCTATAAGCCATTCAGCTTTGTTCATTCAATCTCTAGCAAAAATAGCCATATGTGGTTACAGTGAGAATGATGTATGCCCTTTCCTAGTTTCTTCTCTTCAATTGCCTTCATGCTTGTTTGGCAATCAGAAATTATATAATCATTGTCAAAATGAGTCTCAGGTTATTGTTTCCATATGTGGAAGGTCTGCAGGCAATTAGAGTCAGAGTAATATGACAAGTGAATTTCTTTTTATGCAATTTTTTGCAGGTTTATTTGCATACTGCTCCTTTGTGCCACATTGGTGGTCTCTTATCCGCCATGGCAATGTTAATGGCTGGAGCTTGCCACGTCTTAATACCCAAGTTTGAAGCTATATCAGCCATTGAGGTTATTGAGAAACAGGATGTGACTGCTTTGATCACCGTTCCAGCCATGATCGCTGATCTAGTATCCTTTCTCAGGTCATCTACAAAGAGTGATCTTTAACGACCAATGTAAATACTATGTATTTTGTTTAGAGAGCATCGGCCACTTACATGGTCTAAGTTCAAAGTTATGCTCTTCTAGTGGTACTTTCGCTTAATTTTTAGTTCTCTCAGGGAGAAAGGACCATGGAAAGGAAAAGACTGCATGAAAAAATTATTAAATGGAGGGGGAACTTTGTCGATTGATCTCATCAAAAAGCTGGCAACTTTTTCCCAAGAGCTAAGATTCTCTCAGCGTATGTTGTGCATCCTCTAAAACATACACGCCGTTAACTTCACTACTTCAATGCCAGTTGGAGTACAACTTGCTATCAATGTGCATTGAACTACTCAGCTCATCATACTATTTTTCTCCTCTGTTTTTCCAATATGCAGGAATGACAGAGACTTGTTCTTCACTAACGTTCATGACCCTCTATAACCCATGTATCTCGTTAACCTACCAGCCCCTTCATTTTCATGTTGGAACAGACGTCAGTTCAGTTCAAAACCCACAAGGCATTTGCATCGGCAAACCTGCTCCTCATGTTGAATTGAGGACAGACAGTGATGACTCAATTGGCGTTGGGAAAATTCTAACCAGAGGTCCACACTTGATGATTGGATACTGGGATGAAGTTCGGTCATCAGTCTCTAACAGTCATTCATGGTTTGACACGGGTGATGTTGGATTTATCGATGAGCATGGTCAGGTGTGGCTCATTGGTCGAGAAAGTGGTCGGATCAAGACTGGGGGAGAAAATGTTTACCCTGAAGAGGTAATAGAATTTGTCAAGTATGAGTTGGCTTCAACATTAAATTATTCTTCTCTTTGATTAAGCATAGATTTGTTGATAAGTTTGAAAGTGACACATAATTTTCTATGTTTTCAATGAATGAACCTGTTTTATTTTCTTAGAATCGTGGTTAGCTAACACAAAAAGACGTACTCTCAGCTCATTTTCTTGGGACATGTTCTTGTTTCACAACATAGGTAGAGGCAATACTGTTCCAGCATCCTGGAGTCACTGGAATCGTCATCGTGGGAATCCCTGTAGGTCGCATGACTGAGATGGTTGTTGGGTGTATTCGTGTGAAAGAGAATTGGCTTTGGTCTGATAAAAGCTGTGAACTTGGTGCTGAGAAAGAAAAACTTTTGTTGTCTGATGAAATTCTTCAACAATACTGCAGGGACAGGAGCTTAACAGGGTATTGCTCTTTCAAATCTGCAGCTACTTCGATCCTAAAACTCTCTCTCTCAACGTACAACCCACGCATACAGCCACGTGAGCTTCTGGCCATATGTTGTTTGTTTAATGTCTTATCCATCACTATTGATCTACTCAAACCTAATTAACATGTCAGTACTTTCTTTGCAGGTTTAAGATAACAAAAATCTTTCATTCCTTGGAAGAAGCCTTTTCCTGACCACAACTGCAGGAAAAATACGAAGGGATGTAGTTCGCGTGGAAGTTCTTTCTCATGTTCAGACCATCCGAAGTAATAAATGACTGCTGACATTGTGACTACTCAATCGAATGATGAAATAAGAAATGACTGCAGTCCGGCTCTTATCATGCTTGAAATATCCAAAAGATTGACGTAAGTAATTAATCGAATCCCGAGCCTTCGCAAAACTTCCTCACAGACAAATCCTGTGTCAATATTTTGGAATAGGATTCTGCATCTACTGTGAAATTTTGGTAGAAAGGGATTGAGATTTTCTAGTCATCGACTCATTGGGATCGGGTTTAAGGAGGCTCATCATTGGAGTTGGCAGAGTTCAAGATGCTTGTGTCGGTCGACTGTCCCCATGCAAGCAGCGTCATTGTTAACTCTAAGAACTAATTGTTTCTGGCATCAAATTGCTCCTTGCTAGCAAGATTAATTCCGAAAACGATTTGCTAGATATGTGCAATAGTTCGTTATTTTGTGAGTGCACAACAGATTATTCAGTACTTGCAGTATGTGTAGAGGATTACACGTCAGAAGCATTTTGTCTAGTTTTATTTCCCCTCTGGATGAGTAATAGAATACTCAATGGCCGATTTTAGACCTGTCTATTTTCTCCCTATTGTTTATATTGCTTTTACCTTTCCATATGCTGCGAATCACAAGTTTAGGGTGGGACCTTCAGATAGCTTAGCTCGTTCGGCTGTGGTTGCTAAAAGTGTGCGGCAACATCTTTTTGAGTGTGTCATACCACCTTGTAGAAACAGATTTGAGCTTTCCTTAGGTGCATGTCATTGTAGACCTTATATTGAAACTGATTTTTGAAGTGTCGAATTTTTAGATGTAATATTTGTTTTAGGATTTGTTTGGTGAGCCTGGCATGGGATTCACTGTCACATGTTACGAGCGAAGACGAGGTTTATTTAATTTCTAATTGATCGTGAATTTAATAAATTACTTATTAAATTCGAGGTTTTGTTTCTTCTAATTTTTGTCAAAACAAAAATAAATTCGGAACCCACAAAACCCGTGGGCCTAAACAATTTTGGGGTCAGACCAGGTCCGATTCCTTTATTCCCAAATACGGGGAAAAGGATCACTTGCAGTTATTGCAGGTGACGTGGCCCCTCCCCTCCCTTGTATTAGAACTCTTCACCTCCTACCCCTCCCTTGCCTATAGATTCCCCCACTTCCTTAGCAGTAACTGCTAGGGATACAAATTTGGGACAGTCAGTCTCGATGGGAAGTGACTCTACAAAGACCAAACTATTACGGTCCAAATGGTAACACTTATATTCGAGGGAACAATCTATTTTGATAAACATTTTTTTTCTTATTTCTACTCCTCGAAACAATTTCTGAGTAAAATAAGACGTTTGGTAACTATATAAAATTTCTATTTTTGAAATAGAAAAAGAGTAGGAATGTGTTTGGTTTCTTTTTGTTTTTTCTTGTTACTCACGGATGACTGAGTGCCGTCAGCTACCGCTCGTTGCCGCCCACCTGCCGCCTAACCCAAGTCACCCCTGCCTGTTGTCGCCCGCCCACAGCCCGTCATCACCTCCAATCGCGGGCCAACCATACAACCTGCTCGACCGTTGCCACTAGCCCACCGCCCAATCCAATGAGTAGAGGCCGGAAAAAATGAAGAAGAAGAAAGTATAATAAAAATTAGGATTAATATCACGAAAAATTCTAAAATTAAATTGCTGTTAGCTCATCTACGCACGGTGTGCATAGAGAGTAGAGATAACGAAGCCAACATATCCTACATCACATGATGCGTCACATCACGCTGACATCCATCCATGCAATCCGATCATTCATACATGCTCTACGTCCCCGCATGGCATGTCACGCACCAGCATCGCATCAGGCGTGCAGATTCCGCTCCGTGGCTTGACGGAGATTTTGGGGAAAGCGTCGTTAGGCGTTACAGAGATGGGGCGCAAGAAGGGGAGTGCGACGGCCGTTCATAGCCACGTCATCCGACCCAGAGGAGGGGCACGAGGAGAAAAAAAAAATCACAGGATTAACAAAAACTGATTTATCAATTGATTAATCTTTATTTATATTCAGACCCAAAAAATATTTTATTAATTATTTGATGTGAGAGATATTATTATTAAGGCTCCGTTCGTTTCACATAAAATAATTTCAAGAAAAAATATTTTTCGAATTTTTCGGCGTTCGTTTCACGTATAGCAAAATAGTCAAGAAAAATATTTTCTATCAATTGGAAAAAAAAAACCATCTTAAAAAAGTGGGGAAAATATTTTCTGTTTTTTAAAGGGAAAACATTTTTCGTGTTCCTTACAAAAAAAATATTTTTCATGTTCTTTATTTATCTTTAAATATCGCAACTTTTAACAGCGTACCTCGACTTTTCTCGAGACTGGTGAGTTAGTGGCCTTTGACAAATGAATACCAAAAAATATTATCATTTTTCGAAAAAACGATTTCCTAAAACATATTTTCATAGATGTTATAACGAAGGGAGCCTAAATGGCAACATCAAATACAATGATTTTCTCATATTCTTGTGAAATTATAGAGTTTTCTTTTTTTAGGGATGTAGATCCAGTTGGACAGCCCTCACCAGACCGCTTGCTTGCGTGCTTTCTTTTCGTACATCACGTATGTTGAGGTCCTACAGGGATAAGGCTTCATTCATTTCAGATTCTCTCTTATTTCTTTTTTCTTTCCTTTTCCCCCCTTTTTCTCTCTCTCTCTCTCATTTTTCAAATAATAGTTTTATGAAACTTGGGACAATTATTTTCATGGCTTACTAAACTTTACCTTCAAAAAAAAAAAAAAGTTGTTCTTAAGACGTTGGTCTATCTTGATTTTTTCCCCTCTAGCCGTATTCCCCACCGTGCTCCGATGAGCCACCGGAAGATAAGGCGTCCATCCCACAACTTTACGTCGGTCTGTAAAGGCGAACAGACCGAGGTCCGTAAACAGAGAGAGAAGAGAATGTGTCAGAAAAATTTGAAATTGCAGAGCTGAATTTTATTTTTGACTCAATTAACAGGTGTAGTTTATATTCGGCGGGCGCCACGTGTCGGTAAAATATACAGGTACCTAACGCCAATATATTTCTGCTGCTGCCCAACCCCGTCCGGTCTCTAGGGACGAGTGAGGCCCGGGGTCGGTCGTCATCATCAAAGGGGGGGATGAAAAAAGATTCTTCCAATGTCCCGGGCACTCCACCCGCATCCGACAATTGTTGATTTCCATTGTCAAACTCGTCGAGAAGGATTGGTCCACCTGATGGATGAGCGGATGACCCCCACGAGTGGAGACGAAGAAGAATGAATGAGAGAGAGAGAGAGAGAGAGAGAGAGACCCATCTCCATTCTCAAATGGACTGAAATGGATGAACATGTTAAACTTGCAAAGAATCGATGAAACCGGACCAGGGGATGCGTCCGCATCTCTATCGCCTTGTCAATTTCCCCGCACATTGGACGAGTTCGACATGGAAAGCGATCGCGACTTTCTGGTACGTATGTTAGGCTTTGCATGTGCGGGGGTCACTCTCGATTTGGCAAATCGAAAGGGGAAATGAATCGTTCAAATTGAGAAAAGTTATTAAAAGTTTAATTCATTCAATATATCGATTCCTAAATTTTGATTTGTCATTCGATGTACTTATTACATATATGAATCATATTACATATTGTAGCAAAGTTCGGTGATCATTTATTCCATTATCTCTTTAACTTGTGAATATGAGTTCGTTTAATGCTCTCTTTTTATCATAATTTACGAGGTTTACATTCTTTAATAAACGAAAATCGTCTCCCTCGTCTCTGGATTGACCCGTGTGCTCGATCATTCCAAACGACTTGAAGCAACCATCCCCCCCAAAAAAATATTAGTAACTCAATTTCACGGACGCGGATGGCAAGAGCACATTGTTTTCATCTTTTCATTCTCGTATTCGTTTTTTATATATATTTTAAACCTCTTACTTTTAATTTCCTTTTTTTCTCCTTATTTTCATCATCTTCTTCTTTTTCTTTAACTTTCCAAGCTTTTTTTTATCCGACGTGGAAGCGCCATCCTTTGACAAGCTGCCAACATCCTCGCATGCTTCCAACAATGACTTCAGCTCAGACTAGCTCTCATACAGCTTCTCTTGCCAATCAAGCAAAACCTTTATCTGGTCTGCATTGAGCTCCGTTAAGAATCAGAACACACAACAATGCCAAAGCACAACCAATCATAGAGAAGAAAGTGGCTGAGGAATATAAAACCCAAGCTAGATGAAAGAGCAAAACGCACAAAGCAGGGACTTTTACAGGTCCCATTTGGTTTTTTTGAAACAAAATTCTCAGCATAAGCAGAATGATTTGCAGAATGATTTAATTTCAGCGAATGATTACAAGAAGCCGTTCCTGATTGTATATCAGAAACTTCATTCCTGCCATCAATTGCATTCGTCCCGTAACATGGAACAGCTAATGGCGACCATCACAGAGAGAGAGAGAGAGAGAGTGAGAGACCTTGGATGTCTTGAACCTCGATCTCCACGCTTAGCAGCTCCTACATCACATCGCCAACTTCCATCTACTTTCAAACCAGTGACACAGACATGGCTTTAATTACTCCTCCGACATCAAAACTCTTCCTGTGAACGGACCGCGATACCTCAGCAAAATGTTGATGACAAGTCCCCCGACGACGACTGGTGCCTTCCCTTTTTTTCCCACCGGAGGAAGCAAAGAGCTCTGTGTTTCCTTCACCATCGCGTCATCGTCTTACAGGCGAGTCTCCTATTGTCGAAGCGCGCGATACCCCAGTAAAATCAAGTCGAGAGCAAAATTGATCTTCAAACCATACACATTTCTCCGAATCCAAAGGACCATCCAAATAAAGAATCCACCAAATTGCTCTGATTACACGAAGTGGGTTGCAAGCAAAATCAAATTTTCATACAAAGAACAAATTCTGATGAGAGAGAACTTATAGAGATGTAGTCAAGAGCGAGCCAAGACCGAACTGAGAGCGAGAGAACCTTCAAAAGCAAGCGAGGAGAGAGAAGCAGTCGCAAGGGAGAATGAGCCGTGGAGGAGCGAAGAGGAGTAGTTCCAGAGAGCGTTGAAAAGGAGAAACAACATTTTGTTAGGGTTTTCGTTTTTAAAAGGATAAAGTTGGGCTTTCATAAAGTTATCAAGAACAAAAAGAGAAACTGAAGTAAATTTCATTAATCTGACTCTTAGCATTCCAAAAATGCTGAATTTGAAAGCTATTTGAAGTAGCATTTTGAAAGTAGCATTCTCAAGACCAGCTTTCAACTCAAAGCACAAAAAAAAAAAAGGTGCCAAACACCCAAACTTTCTCCCAATGGGTTTTGAGACCCTAAAGGGCTTTCAAAATACACGCGCATTCAAAAAAACATTCGAAATTATCATGTTAGCATTTTTCGTTGGATAATCTAGACATGGCTAGCGAAGGTGGTTCAATCGTATCAATTTGATAAAATTTCGAACTCGACTGTACTTTTCGAGAATTTGGGCATCTAATTGCACTTTCCAATAACTTTTAGGATGCCGATCGCACGTACCCCTTGGCTTGGCTTTATACGTAGTATAGATGAGGAGACTACGACGACGACGATGACGACGGGATAGTAATAACCAGTGCAAAGGTTAGGGACCAAAGCTCATTGTATTGGGGCGTGCTGTACCACCAAGTACGTCCGACAAATCTTATGTTTGAACGGAGCCGTTCAATCTTTTCTTCCCTCTCTTTTTGGGCGATGGCATTCAAGTTGATGCATGTGTGCGTCGAACATCTAGCAAGATTCGTCAGGAAAAGCTGCCCCAAGAGAGTGACGGCGACCTCATACGTCTAGCAATGGCCAAAAACGAATATTATATATAGGACAATGTAGCGGATCAACTTCTCTTCGTTTGACGTGAATGGGCAAACATGAGCTGACGCCGATTTGGACTTTGCCGGGAGAAATTTGCAAACCTTCGCCATCATCAAACTGGCTTTATTGCCCCCCCGAGGCCAAGACGGAGCACAGTTCAAGCGGGGTCCCCCCGGCGAATTATTTGATCAACTTGCTTCGATTGATTATAAAAAAAAAAAAAAAAACCACGATGCATGTGTTTTGTGCATGTAACATATCGAGATGAAGATAATCAAATCGTGCAAATGTCGCACAAAATTAAGTTGGATTTAAGTGTTTTCGATCACATTGATGCGTACAGGGTGCGTGAAAGTTTGTTCACGTTGCATATTTTACTTCTAGGAACATTTGATCAAAAATCGTACGGTCCCCTTTATATGTCAAAGGATCCCCAAGTCAGGGAATTCGGATATGATTAAAATGACTAAATTAATATAATTGTAATATTTATAGTTAAATCGATTATCGTATAATAGGATGATGACTTTTTGGATAATCTTTTTTAAATAAGATTGGTGGTCGCAGAAACACCGCTCCGGATTCAACACGATGGTACCGTCAGACAAGCTGGGCTTAGTGGCAATACTACAGTAGAAGTACAGGCGAAAGGGAGCCCGGTTGAATAGTCAAATAAGGGTGTCATGACCAAGTACGAATACGAAAAGGAGGGTTCCAAGTTCCAACTTTAAGATCACTTCATTTGCAAGAACCACTTACATTCACACGTAATTTTGCTCAAATGTCCGTCGAACACACTTAGGTGACAGCATCGAGAGGAGGAATGTACGTGCCCGTGTGTCCCTCTTCGGTTGGCGGAAGGTCAATACTGGTTCTACGTATTCTCTCTGCGAAGACTGAGGATTCTTCACTAAATTCTCTGACACGTCCGAAGATTCCTTTCCGAAAACCCTGACAGCGTCGCTGAGTGATCCGATTATCCATCTTTGGATTCTAGAGTGGGCACTCACGAGCGGAGACCGCGTTTCTGCATTGGAGAACAGAGCAGTTTTATCTCATATGTCTCTGTCTCTCTCTGTTTCTCTATGTCTCTTCCTTTTTGGAAATGAATTTTCCCGATAGGGACGTGCATGTTTTTCGCCATCACCATTCGGAAGCTCGCTCGCTCCCCTGCAATGGCTCCACGTTTCAGTCATGAAACACCCACCCACCCACAGACCCACTGTGCAATGCACCTGGCGGGGCATCCTCCTATAAATATAACGCATCGGCTGTTCAGCAAAGGAAAGGGTGAGAATGGAGAGACAGAGAGAGAGAGAGATAGAGAGATTGAGAATGAGAGAGAGAATCAGAGAAGAGAGACTCAGAGAGATAATGAGAGAGAGAATGAGAGACAGAATGAGAGAGACACAATTGCTTGTGGATTTGGAACCGCGCACGCTCACGAACGAAGAGATGGCCAAGGCCAGGGTAAGTTTTTTTCCCTTGTGTTTTTTGTTTCCTTTCTCCGTGTTTCTGAGAGTCCCTGCGTGTGCATCTTCAGGAAGATGCAAGGGCCATAATCAGTGAGGAGGAGGGGAGCTCCAGCACAACAGTCGGTGGTGGAAACGAGAGAGGCAATTCCACTGGCCCACAACGCTGAAGGTGCTATTGTAAACCTTTGAAATCCGAAGATGGAGCTGTCTCCTTTTGTTTGTTGGCTTGTGTTTTTTTTTTTTTTGGTCAAAAATTTGTTTGTTGTCTTGTTCGTTTGTTCTGTCTGTGCATCCTTTTTTCATGTGATTGGCAGTGTCATGTCCATTTTCCATTCTCTCAGAGTTTGTGAAGGATCGTTATTGCACTCGTGAAGCTGAAAAGAAAAAAAAAATGAAATGTGTAAGAGACTGACAGAGACCGAAGTTCGCCTTGTGCTCAGCTTTTCTTAAATCAGCCGTGTCATCAACTGCACTCAATTTCACTGTACAGAGAGTCTTCACTTGGGAGGGGAAAAGCTCATGAATATATTCGATCGATTTCAAGCCCCTCTGATAACGGAGTCTGAAAATCTGGACTTTCTGGAGGAAATCTGTCTCGATCCAATTTCTGTCAAGGTCTTAACTTTTTGTCACCAATCCATTCAAATTTTGGTTTATGTACAGCCTGAACAAGGAGAGAGAGAGAGAGAGAGAGAGAGAGAGAGAGAGAGAGAGAGAGAGAGAGAGAGAGAGAGATGCCTCAGATAATACTATGGTATCTACACGCCGATGCAACTGCTGAAGCATTGTTTGCTGCTGCGAACGACGTGGTACTGGTCCGGTACTTAATATTTTCTCGGACACCACGAATGACTTTCTTCCGCTCAGTCAACGCGTGGTCAAAGTTTTTTCTTCTTCTGGCCACGTAGGATATTCTTTATCTGTTTGTAATCCTCCTTTGCCACATACGATAACCGTCACCTTCTCGCGAGTTCTGTTGAACGATGCCAGTGTATTTGTCTCATAAAAAATTCAAGATTCGAAATATTATTTTCCAAAAAATAAGTACTAGTGCCACATGTCAAAGTAAATCGTTAGAAGTATATGTATCGTCCGCCATAATAAATAAGTTGTGGTTGATAGTGAAAAACACTTTTTGTCTAATTTTTCTAAGCAATATGACAAATCATTTCACTAGAAAATATTTTTCAAATACTAAGATTTTGGTAGAATAAACGGGACCTTAAGACAAACATGCCCTAAGACCCCATTTGCTTCAAACAAATGAACAATTTGAATTTTTTTTTAAAACTGTTATAAAGAATAAATGAACGACGGAAATATTTAACTACATATTATTATTGGTAATGAAAATATTTTCCATTAGTTAATTATTTTGATTGATAAAGCCATCGCTTTTAGAAAAATATTTCTAATTTATTTATTTTTTGATAAATAAACGGAGTCTTAAGTGCTTAACCGATTCACATAATTATTTTATAAAGCAAATTTGACTAATTCGAGATCAGAATTATCATTGAAATATGACCATGGTGCATACTTAGAATAATAACTCGAGATATTTGCAACGCCGCCAACATCATTTGGTCCGACCTGATTAGCAACAACCGACCCTATTCCCGTCGGAGCCCACGACAAAGTCCCATGACCCTGCGTCTGCTGCCGTTGCTATCCCGATCATAATTTTCCTGCTCTCATTAGGGAAAGGCCTTTTCCCTTTTGGGACAGTTGCAGGCATGGAGAGACTCAAACTCCCGACATTGGGGTTCGTAACCACGTGTTCTAATCCATCCTCCTCGCTGATGTCCGGAATGGATTTCTACAGACTAGGTATAGTCAGAAGCACAATCAAACTTCCTGCATTTCATCCGAGAAGCTCGGGAGCCATCTCGTTCTGCGGACACGCACTTAACCGCTATAAATTCGCGTCGATATGTGCGAAAACATCAATGGGAACTTCGCTAGACAGGAGACAACCCTTGAGATGCAGAAAGAAAACACCTAGCCAGTGACAATGATGGAGAGAGATGAGAACAAATCACATGAAAGATGCATTCAACATGCTCTAAATTTCACTGCATTTTCTTCTCGCTATACAATCACCTAAGAAAGCCACTGAATCTCAAAAATCATGGAACTTCCGAACGGGAATCGAATGAGAAATTAATTCCCACCAGAAGAAAAGTAAAGGGAAAAAAGAAATGTTTAGTCTGACTCCGATAATCTATATAGAGGAAAGACCTTCATATATTGTCTTGATACCTGGTCGCTCTGACACCGACCGTATACATCTCAGCGCAATTCCTAGGACTTCCTTCATTCCCTTCTCGAATGCGGGGTTCCCCATTTCAGGGAGCAATGCCGAATCGAAGCATCCTGTGCCACGACCCTTGGCAACTCTCAACCGCACCCAGTCAGTCAAGTCAACGACACCCCCTTCGCCAGAAATCACATCTCCAGCACATCGCCTGGTCAACAATTCAAGCATGATCACACCGAAGGCATAGACATCTGACTTGAAGGAGGGTAGAGGCTTTTTGGAAGCAGCCAGCTCCGGAGCACGATACCCCAAGACCCCTGCATCTAGAATCTGTTCGATTGTACCAGCCTGGGTCACCAGACGGTGAAGGCAATAATCAGAAACCCGAGCATTGAGGTCAGGCCCATCTAGCAGAACATTTGTTGCTTTGAGATTTCCATGTGTAACAGCGCGATCAAAGTGGAGATAGTTCAGGCCACGTGCAATATCGACTGCTATTTTGAGCCTCTGAGTCCACAATAGAGGTGGAACCTTTCTTCCTGGCCGATCTGACAAAAAAAGACGGAACATATAAATGTGAAGTCACTTTACAGCGGATGCATCGACATATCTACAAAGTTATTAGAAGAGAGAGATGGTTGCATTCAGAATGAGTACTATAAACACTGATTTAAAACTACATTATTGGAAAAGGACTGGAACAGTGTATAGTACAACAGCATCATGTCTAACCAACAGGAGCAGTCCATGCACCAGTAGTTTTTGGGATAATTGGAAATGAGTTGGTCAATATTTTATGGCATAGCTAGTCTCATAGCTCAGACTAAGCATGAGGGTTTTCAAAACAGAAAGTAAAGACGCCCAGTGACCCACAAGGATTCCTAAAGTCATATTGGAGGAACAGAATGCATCGTTGAATGTAAACAATGCATTATAAAGGAAAAAGAATATGCGTAAATCTTCACAGCAAATGCACATTCTCCAACTGGACAATTGCTTATGAAGCTAATGCGAACCCACTTAGTTTCATATCCGGTGAATCATTCTTTAGCATCTCAAACTGTACTTCTCTTGGGCATAAAGCTGTAAAACTTTATTGTTAATGTCCTCCTTGAGAACATTTTAATTATTGACTGTGATTCAACATAACAGAGTACTTGTCTCAATTTTACTACTTGATTGATTCAAAGCACAGATTAGTTTTCTATGATCATATGAAATAGACAACAAAGTGTCAATTGATCAAGGTAACTACCCGGATCAGATAGGACACGAACAGTCTTAGTATGTATTAAAAAGAAGCATAAGATAGCATTGCTAAATATCGATTGGAGTCCATAAATACTCACATCTAAGATGAATGCATAATGATTTAGGGTGAATGCTTCAATGGTATGGTTATTCTTCTGATTTGGCTCAAGACTGGATGCAATGATAATGTCACAGTTACTCTAGTTCTCAAATACCAGTTTCGCTCACAAATGTTTCATATCACAAAAATGCAGGCATTCTCTAGAGTCTATCATGCAGGCATTCAGTCGTTACCAATATCGTGTTAATTGTTAAACATTAGAATCCCCTACGGTAAACAGTTTATCAAAGTAGCTAAACTAGAAATAATGTTATAGCCAAAGAAGCAAGAGATCACAAACATATTACCGTCAACATGCACCATGGAGAAGGTTTTATTTATGTGTGTGCGCGCGTGTGGGCGTGTGTTTGTGAGAGAGAGAGAGAGGGAGAGAGAGAGCCATAAAGAAAGCTTGCAATGTTGCCAAGAAAATATTAGGTGCACTCAGCACGCCAGGTCATAGGTGCGCGAATCCACTCATTGCGCGACGCGTGGCTTGTCGCGCAACAAGAGGAGAGAGAAGATATCAGTGAGGAGAGAGAGCATGCAAAGTAGTTAGAGCGCGGGCTAAGAGGGAAAAGAGGAGAGAGAGGAGTGAAATGTTTAAATGAAAGCTGAACGCGTCTGACACACACACACTCTCTCTCTCTCTCATCTCAGCTTCCCTTCTCTACCGAGCCCATTGCGAAGATATCACACTCTCTCTCCTCATTCAACTCCAGAGCTCTCCCGCCGCTTCTCCGCCTGTCTGATCTGCCGCTCTCTAGAGAGCTCGCGCTGGCGCCGCCTCCCCGCTCCGCCGCTCTCTAGAGAGCTCGCGCCGCTAAGCCTCTCCGCCGCGCTGCCTCTCCGCTCCGCTACTCTCCACGAGAGATCGCGCCTGGACGCCTCTTCGACGCTCTCCAGAGAGCTTGCACCGACGCCGCTTCTCCACCTCTCAGCTCCGCCGCTCTCTGCCAGAGATCGCGCCTGAATGCCTCTCCGCCGCCTTGACGATTGCAAGAACGGTCTCGCATTTGCCTCTCCGGTTCGCCGCTCTCTAGAGAGCTCAGGCCTCCAAGCCTCTCCGTCGCGCCGCTTCTCCAGCTCTCCGTTCCGCATACTAAGTAATATGCTCATCTTTGTAAACGATACTAATTAAGGCTTTGCGACGTGGAGCTTCCCACAATTTTCACAGCGTGGAGCTTCCCTTAAGAATGTTTTTTTGTGGGTCGGGCCTGTCCCTTGCTAAAATCCCCAGTGGATCTGGGGTCTCCTTGAGGTCTGGGATTCGTTCCTTCGTTGGGCTGGAACCGCTGTTCCCGGCTTCCGATGATTGTGAAAAAGACGAGTTTGAACTGTCCAGTGTTTTGGCAACTGTTATTTAGACTTTAATGTGTATCAATGGACTTTGGGAGCTAATTAAGGCTTTGTTTGATAAATCTTTTATTCAACCTTTTGATATTGTGCTCTTTCGATTATGTCCCACTAGATCACCAGATTTCGTTTTGTGATACCCCGGTTTCTTTGTAGCTTCTTCTATTCTCGCGTGGTTTTGTGATACCCCCGGTTTCTTTGTAGCTTCTTCTGTTCTCGCGTGGGGAAAAGATTAACTCTAGTTTGATAAGAGTTTGTAATCTCAAACTCTCCATCTTGCTGGCTGAAGGAACGCAGATAACCCGAAAAACATGCACGTCATCAACAACAAGGCCACGTTCACTTGTGGAAATAAATTTAATCTTTTCAACTGCTTCGTGGAGAAATCTTAGAAAGCTCTTTGAATGGTCACTGCATATTGCAAAAGAGATTATTACTAGGTGGTTCGAGCTGACATTGAACATTTATTGATTGTCAAATAGTCGAAACCAACAGCAATATCAATAGAGTAAAAGCTCACCTTGTCCCTCGTTCCCTTTCAAGATAAATCTTTCAAATAAGTAAGCTTTTACAGCAAAACTTTAGGTGTTCTTGAAATCATAACCCTCAAGAAAGAATTATGCGATCAAGTCTTAATTAGGATTTATAGCACCAAACTGTACAAAACTCGACATAATTCACCTGCAATGTGCTGTAGCTATTGGTTAAAATTTATAAAAGGAACATACATTATAATAGAGTTGAAACAACATAATAATTTACAAGTTCCAATCATGTTCCAACCATCTACTTTTTTTAGAACATATAATCCTACTATTATAACAAATAACAAACAAATTAGTAAGGCGACGGCGCGGAGCGGAGAGACGGAGAAGCGGCGGAGAGGCTTGGCGGTGCAAGCTCTCTAGAGAGCGGCGAACCGGAGAGGCAGATGCGAGACCGTTCTTGCAACCATCAAGGCAGCGGAGAGGTGTCCAGGCGCGATCTCTGGCAAAGAGCGGCGGAGCCGAGAGGCGGAGAAGCGGCGCCGACGCGAGCTCTCTGGAGAGCGACGGAGAGGCATCCAGGCGCTATCTTTCGCGGAGAGCAGCAGAGCGGAGAGGCGGCGCGGCGGAGAGGCGAAGAAGCGGCGCCGGCGCGAGATCTCTGGAGAGCAGTAGAGAGGCGCCCGGGCGCGATCTTTGGCGGAGAGCGGCAGAGCCGAGAGGCAGCGCAGCAGAGAGGCTTAGCTGTGCGAGCTCTCTGGAGAGTGGCGGAGCGAAGTAGCGGCGCCGGCGCGATCTCTCTAGAGCGTGGTGGAGAGGCGTCCAGGCGCAATAGGTAGAGAGACTTTGCGGCGCGAGCTCTATGGAGCGCGGCAGAGCGGAGTGGTGGCACCGGTGCGATCTCTCTGGAGAGCGGCGAAGAGGCGTCCAGGCGCGATCTCTGGCGGAGAGCAGCAGAGCGGCCCAAAGGCTTAGTGGCACAAGCTCTCTAGGAGGTGGCGCCGATGCGAGCTCTCTAGAGAGCAGCAAATTGGACAGGCGGAGAAGCGGTGGGAGAGCTCTAGAGTTGAATGAGGAGAGAGAGTGTGATATCTTTGCAATGGGCTTGACAGAGAAGGGAAGCTGAGATGAGAGAGAGAGAGAGAGAGAGAGTGTGTGTCAGACGCGTTCAACTTTAATTTAATTATTTCACTCCTCTCTCTCCTCTTTTCCCTCTTAGCCCGCGCTCTGACCACTCTGCATGCTCTCTCTCCTCACTGATATCTTCTCTCTCCTCTTGTTGCGCAACGAGCCACGCTGGAGCCACACGTTGCTCAATGAGTGGATTCGCGCACCTATGACCTGGCGCGCTGAGTGCACCTATGACCTGGCGAATGAGCTTCTCATGTTGTGTTGGGCCCCGGTAGTACCCCATTAGACACACGACATTTGGATGACGGATGTTTGCAAATTTCTTTGCCTCCTTGGCAAACTCCTTCAGCTGTTTAGTCACTCCCTCTCTCAGCCACTTTACAGTCAAGAAAGCACCATTCTCCAATGTTGCCCTATAAGATGTCCCATGACTACTTATTCCTAGAACTTCCGCAGCAGCTTTTGAAAGCTCCTAAGGTGTATGAGTGATTGTATCATTATGAAAATGTAATTCACCAACCAATCGATCATGTGACCTCACATCCAGCCTTGCAAGGCGTTCAGCAGTGAATGAATCACCAAATTCTGGTGACCAGGACAATTGGCGGTTTTTAGATGGTGAGAAGCCAGTAGTTGTTGCTACTTTCTCATCAGGACTAATTACCTCAGCAGAGGATGATCCTCTGCGTGATGCCGGGATATCTTCTGCCGAAACTACCAAAGCACCGCCACTGCCTGCTCCACTAATAGCAGAAGCATTTGGTGTAGCTCGTCTGCGAACCTAGGGGTGAGCAAGTGGAACCGCCCGCCCGGGAACCGCCCGGAACCGGCGGTTCCGGGCGGTTCCCGGACGGGCGGTCCGGTTCCCGGTTCCACAAAAAATGGAACCGGGAAATTCGGTCCGGTTCCCGGTTCCGGGGGTGGAACCGCCCGCCCGGGAACCGCCCGGAACCGGACCGGTACTTTTCAAAAAAAAAAATTCCAAAAACTTGGACGCCCGGAACCGCCCGCCAGAAACTTGGACGCCCACTGGACGTCCAAGTGAACGTCCACTGGACATTCAGCGACGACGTCCAAACTGGAGACGTCTAGTGTTCTGGACGTCCAGAACACTGGACGTCCAGTGTCCAAACTGGAGACGTCCAGTGTTCTGGACGTCCAGTTTGGACGTCCAAACTGGAGACGTCCAGAACACTGGAGGACGTCTCCAGTGTGCTGGACGTCCAGTTTCTGGACGTGGACATCCAGTGACGTCTAGTGTTCTGGACGTCCAAATTGGACGTCTAGTAGCGGATCGTGGACGTGGACGAGTGGACGTCCAGAAAATGCGACGAGTCGACCGTGGACGTGCAATTATTTTCTGTTTTAAATTTTTTTTATTCGCGTTAATTGGAACCGGGAACCGCCCGGGAACCGGACCGGACCGGCAAGAACCGGACCGGAACCGCCCAATCTTGTTCGGTCCGGTTCCCGGTTCTCCATAATAGGGAACCGGTTCCACCGGTCCGGTTCCCGGTTCCTAGGGGAACCGGAACCGCCCGGGAACCGATCACCCCTATGCGAACCTCTTCATGGCTAACATGTTCTGTTTTGTGGCTCTTCGATCTACGGACATAACAGATGAAGATGACAAGCAGAAGAAGAATAAAGACGATCAGTACACAAGCAACAACCAATGCCACTTTGTAAATAGTTTTGACTGTTCTCTTCTTAGAACTTCCAGATGGCGAGCCGCCTGATCCAGAACTGTTTGGTAGTTGTAAACCAGCGTTCCCAGGAAAAAAGGAAGACCTCGGGAACTTCCTCAGATTTTCTGGGACCACTCGAGAAAGATCGTTGTATGAGGCATTGAAACTCTGAAGACCATTGGACAAGTTGCCAGGAATGGCACCCATAAAATGAGTATACCCGTAAAAAAAATTAGAGTATTTACGTTAAAATGATTAAGTTAAGTCTTCAGGTGATATAAATTTTTTAGGGTATTTATGTTATAGTACACATAATTTAAAGTTGTTTTTTTCTTAGTATTTGCCCAAAATTTGTATTTTATTGATATCATTTTATCTTATCCATTACTCTTGGGAGAGGTGCAATTAGGCCATATTTTCCCTCCATTGAGTTCCTTGAACTAATTTATTGATAAAATTGTTTCCTTCAATTTACTCGATCGGTTCAGTCACTTTTTTCATTTTAAAAGTGGCAAAATCTTATAAACATCACCGATGCATTGAGATGGGATCAATATGCATCGACGCACAAAAAAAGGAGATAAAAAGGAGATAAAATTGCACCGTGCAAGGATTGATGACCTCATCGGACGTCAAGCAAGGATTGGCAACTCCTATCATGCTCCGACGAGCTTAGCAGATTTGGCGCACGAGTTAGGCACTCGCATGACTAAGTAAGTATTGCGAGAGGGTCGATTGGAGGGGGTTAGGGAGCCCCACTATTTGTTGTATTGCTCTAATGTGGTGTGCTAGTTAATTTGCCAATGAAAGATAGGAAAGACTGTACAGATGAGCAAATTAGAGAACTCCAACACATGTCTAGGACGAAATTGCACAACACCACAAATTAGCAATGCCAAAAAAAAAAAAAAAGAGTATATGCTTTTATTACGAACATCAATAACACGACATCCTCAAAACGAGGTCCAAAACAAGGTCGAGATATCACGTGTCCACAGCACTCATAGAAGAGATGTCAATAATGGACTTGCCATGGCAGAAAGCAATCCTATACCATTCACCATTCAGAAGAAGAGGAATGCTGATGGATTTAATCAGTCAGCTGGGAAGCATGAAACTCCCACATGCCATAGCTGGCATCCTCAAAAACCAGCAGGGATTGATGAACAACTATACAAGTTAGAGATTGTGATTCTAGCTGATCAAGGAGTCAGATCATTTTCCAACAGCAACGCTGCTTCTGGACTTGAAAACCCAGGATCTTGAAGTCACACCGGCAGCTCTCTCTCTCTCTCTCTCTCTCTCTCTCTCTCTCTCTCTCTCTCTCTCTCTCTCTCTCCGTACATAGCTGTACACAGACCAAGCAATCAAATAATACCTGGTTTCTCCCCCGCCGAGGATCAGAATATGAATTCGCTGATCTGAACATGCTTGCCCCTTTGAGGATGCCTACTAACAATATACGCAGTGTCTTCCACGCCAGCATTTAGACAATTCATTCTGTGCCTGGTTTTGTTGACAGTCCTAAATTAATTAATCAGGTTTTACATAAAATTTCCAGGAAGAAAAATCAAGTGTTACTGGCCTAACCATGAAAAATGATCTTCACAGCTAATAGACCCTCTTATAATCGCAAGTCCTGCTCCTTTCCTGGATTAAACAGGCATTAATTGGACATTCAATATCTTTGATCAGAAGGCAGGCTCAATGGACCTGGCTACTGAAGAACTTTTTGTGTAAATATAGACACCCTAGTGGAAAATTATCACCTGCTACTGTCTAAACCCCCCAACCAATCCCAACGTGGCTGACCCATCTAGTAGAATATCCCCAGCAAATTAGATTAGTTAAAGTAATTATCTGATGCAAAAAAAGAAAGGCCACATACCAACTAGCAGTACACATGTCATAAAATTTGTCGAAGGCTTTGTCAAAACAGTAATGGCAAGCCAGAAGATCAGATATATCTGTTACTTTGCATGTTGCTTTACTGCATTTCACCTGTAAAAAAGAAAGTAGGTAATCTGAGACACTGGAGATACACACTAGGGTGCCAAAGGTTTCTCATGAATATGTGTAATGTAGAGAAATGTGATCTCAAGGCGAATTTTGTCAGGACTACTTATTTAATGAAGCAGAAGATTCTTTTAATCATTTCTGCAGTGTGAAGATTATAATCTGAAGGTAACTTATCTCAGACTACTTGTTCAATGAAGCAGGCATGTCATTTACATCATTGGTCTATTTATAAGCTAGGAGCCACTTTTTCGGGAGAATCTAGGATATCTTCTAAATCACTAGCTTACAAATACAATTACAGCATGCGTAAATCAATAAAATAACTCATCGTTGCAACTAGACAAGATGAAGGAGCAAGTAAATCCTAACCAAACGCTTGAGCTTGTGAGAATAATATTGTCGGTGAGAGGGATTCATTCTAATGTGCTCATCCAAATGACCTGCACTGAGAAATACTCCACGTGAGCACATAAAAAACTCAAGGAAGAAACTGAACGTCTGCACAATCTATGGGGCTTCAGAATGGATCAATCTCATAAATTACTGTGAGTTCTATTACTTCAGTCACCACTTTCAGCAATATTTGATTGGAAACAAAGTGCACTAACATAACATGACCATTGTCCCCATGAGCATCCCTATCTTGCCATATGATACCCAAGCTAAAAACTTCTCCTTACAGAAATCAACAGAAGATATTAATGATATTACAGCCCATAGGCTCAGGACCAACCATATCCCTGCAAATGTCCCAGAGCAGAGAAATAATAAGTGAAAACGAAATTAAGGGCTCCCTAACCCCTAAAACATCGTTTTGAAGTACTATCAACAGTAATAACATTGAAAGAAATGTAACATTAAGTAGACAAAATATATCCACTCAAAAGAAACAAATAATGTACCAGCCAGAAACTCTTGTCCCCTAATGCCACGCAAGTGGTCATTGAACAAGCAAACTGATGCCTCAAGCAGCTAAGGCAACCTATGATGCTAGTGTAATTAAACCAAAAACATGCACTTACCCATCACATATTACTCTACTACAATCAAGGCAAGTCGCCAAACAAAATGAGGATTGACATTCATTGCACCTTGCTGCGGATGAGCTTTTCCCTATCTGCTCGCATCTGGAATGAACATAAAGCAATAGAAAAAGAAGAGAGGGATTGAGTGTTTCACTAGCAGTTGACATAAAATTTGGCCAATCTTCAAGAGAAGTGTCTCGGCTACTAGCAGATACAAATTTGTGAGATCCTTAATATACACTGAGGGTGCGAAGAGCTGAAGAACTACAATAACAGGGAAACAGCGTGAGACAGATTCTGAATTGTCCAAACCTTCTATAAATTCCCAGAAGATCTTTGGGAATGGAAGTTGATTTGTTTTGTCCAGATGCAACCTGCAAGATGAGGATTTTTTCAGGACATGCTAGCGTTTCCATTCATCACCCGTAGGTCTTTCTTCTCACCCACGAGGAATAAAGAAGTTGAAAAACAGATTATCAAACCAAGAAAGGTAAGATTATAAGGCACCCACCAAGCAATCTTCAGCAAGGTGCCCAGGCCTCTGACAGGTAGTACTACAATCAATAAAGAACTAGTAAGCAACACAGCACAAATAGGAATGTAATGTGGCCACGTGATGAAAAAGAAGATCCATGAAACCTTTCCCTTTATGCATAACAAAAACCACAGGGAGTATGCAGGTCCAAAAAGAAAATAAGTACCAGAAAAGATAATCAGTTAAACAAGATGCGTCCGTTCTCATAGCACGGAACATCTAATATGCTTTCTTCTTTGTCCAGGATTAACCCATTTAAACAGACTGAAAAGAAAAAGGTCTAGCAAACTTTACCAGAGATATGTGGAGAGACTGGATTTCCTATTAGACCACCGGTGACGATCATAATCCCAAGCATCTTTTTCTTCTTCAGGCACAGATGGTCCAGAAACAAACTCAGCCAAAGCTGTGGCTGAACTTTGGTTGCTCAATCGATCCTGGAATTCAACATTACAAAAATCAAAATGTCAAAATTTGGAACCATATACCCCTTCTTGAACACCATAATAAAAAAGGCAATAGCAAAACGACCTCCTTAAATTTGAGAGTTCGCAAAAGCACTGCTTTGCACTCCAAGCTGCAGATGTCATCATCAGTCTATCAACGCAAACAAACATCAGCTAAATGTCATCTACCCAGATGTTAATATAAGAAAGTGCTCAGAACTCCAGTTTACAAAAATTCACCTCATCACAAATATATTCCCCGTATTTGCCACACACCAGGCAAACTGGTTCTCCAGGCAGGGGAAATCTTTGCTCACTTCTAATCTTAACCAGATTGTTTTGCTTTTTGGTTTGGTCACCTTCAACAATACAAAATGCACATCAGTTAAACATTTGAAAGAAATACTAAGTTGAAAGTGTATTACATATTTCCTGAACCCGTGGATGACAAAGCTAATGAGATCACTAAATCAATGATGGAATGGGCCAAATGGTAAACAGGTCTCAGGTTATTTCCATCACCCAAAAGCAAGAAGAACCCTTTGAGAAAATTTAGATTTATGTGCCCAATTCCATTTCCTTGGCAAGTCACCAGGCTGTAGAAGAAAGAAGAGCGGATTTTAAGACAAACCACAAATTTGAGTCTCCTTCTCTTCGTCCTTTTCAGAGGTGCTTCCATCACCTACAAGAATGGCAATAATACAGGATTAACATTCAAAATGAGACACCGGGATCAATATTTGCATTGGGATATTATTGATAGTGTAAATAATTCTTAGAACGCCAGAGACAATCTGAATCAAATCACATCCCATCCGCAACCTTGCATAGGCATATAGAAAGAGGCATAGAGTTCTTCCACAAGAAATGACATATAAACGATTCAGAAACATGCTTATCCCTATTAACCACAAATCCCAAACAGGACTTACTTCCATAGTCAACTAAGTTCAAACCCAAACTCGAAGCACCCTACAAAAGGAAAGCAACCCAAACAGTCAGTAATTAAGCAACATGATCTCATCATCGCTGAATTGTAAGGGGATCAAATTACCAGAACATCAGGAGTCAACTCCTGATAAGCCTGAGCCGCACTCGTTTCTGTCCTGCTCAATAAATTCGATACAGTAAGAACAGAGATACTATAAAGACGGCGTCTTAAGTAAGCAGCACAAAAGAGAATCTATAATTGCCTCCTCTTTTGTACGTATTCCTCGTGAGACATGGGCTGATCGTCCTCCATGGTGCCGCGGCTCCCGCCACGCGG
Source organism: Melaleuca quinquenervia (assembly GCA_030064385.1). Lineage (NCBI taxonomy): Eukaryota > Viridiplantae > Streptophyta > Magnoliopsida > Myrtales > Myrtaceae > Melaleuca > Melaleuca quinquenervia. Next base: position 14,323,828 of record CM057721.1, on the reverse strand, counting down.
CGCTTCAGAGTCTCGGCGACGCTTACGGCGTTCAACTTTCTCACTGTTTGAAGGTTCTCCATCAGTCAAGGAGGCGCTTCCAGTCACGACGTTGTAAGCTACCGGTTCAGAATCAAAGCAACCGAGTGAACAAACAAATGCAACGAATCGTTGAGAAAACAGAGAAACAAATCGGCGATGTGATTGGCCCACACTTGCGGCTGAGGAATATGAAGTCCGATTCCGCGGATACAACGCAACGAATAGCCATAATATCTTGTCCGGACCGACGCACTCGTTTTCTTGGAAGTCGAACGAAGCGCGAGGGCGAAAATCGAGCAGCGACAGCGAAGGGAGGAAGTTACCTTTGAGGTTTCGGAGAGCAGAGGAGAGATCGAAGTCTCTGTTGTAAGAGAATGAAGGATTCTTGTAGAAATTGCTCCTCGTCCCCATTCTCTCTCTCTCTCTCTCTCCTTCTCTCTAGCAGCTGCTCAGGATGCTAGCAATGACCAGAAACAGGTTCCGGCGACCGGAGGTGGTGGAGGGAGGCGGAGGAGGAGGAGGAGAAGGATAAAAACGAATCGGATCAAGCGGCAACCCGAATCCGGAATGAATCTCGGTCCGCACGGCCCGCGCCAAGTTGGTATTTCGGTCGAGAACTAACTCCATCCCGGACCTGATTAAGGCTACGCAAAATTTTTTTTTTTGAGAAATATTTCTTTTCTACTTTTACTGTTCAAAATAATTTTTAAGTAAAATAAGTCATTTAATAAATTTTAAGTTGCTCGGGGCACTTGTTTTTCCGTCTTTGAAAAGTATCCTGTAGTTCAAAATAAGAAAAGAAATCAATGTTTTTATTCCTATACGTTTACATTATTTTGCTTCTAAGTAAACATCTGCACTTTTATTTTTATCTAATTTGATCTTTCTATATATTGCAAATTTTATAAACAAATTCTTCCGGCACTAAATCCAACAAAAATTAACTGACGTGGTTCTCGAGCATCGTACAACGTGGATAGGATTTTTCCATTAGGGCATACGTGTGGGCTTCCATCTTAGGTAAACTTTGTATCCATACCAATCTTTAACGTCGCCAACATTAGCTACACTTCTCTCACCGCATTCATATATTTAATTGGCATCATAATTTAACTCGGAATAATTTTATCCACATCACACCATGGCGTTGTTCCATAGCCACGTCAACTAGATTTTGACAGAATCTGATGTCGAGGGAACGTAATCAGAAAAATTGTGAAAGTATGATGATTGGACATAACAATCGATGATTAATACCATCAAGAATATCAAGTTGATACCCTCGACTAGGGGTGAGTATGGTTCGGATTGGGTCGGTCCCGAACTTAACTCAAGGACCGACCCGCACAGTGTCAGTCCTTAATTTGCGGGATTGTGGACCAACTCGTGGAGTTTGGGACCGAGAACCAGACCGATCCTATCAGACCGTCGGTCAGGTCTAGTCCCCGAGTCAACCTAGAATCGCTAAATTGTACTTAAGAATTCTTTTTTGTACAAACGGTACTTTGAACTTGGAACGAGTATGAAGAAATTAACGATACTTCTTTATCTTTTGAGCTGTTCTATTGGATCAATCGCTCAAGACCTTTGGTCTCTACTCGGACTCAATGAAAAAAAATAAAAGCTCAAAAAAAATTTACAATTAAGCATTATTGCATACCCTCCAATTAGGGCGACAGAGGGTGGCGATTGACAAGCGAGGCTGACGGAGGAGTGAGGCCAATGAAGAACTACAAGGCAGCAGCCAGCAAGGCGACAAGTGAGGGCAATCGAAGGAGCAAGGTCGATAGGGAGGACCTCAAATTAGGACATTTTATCGGCAAGTGAAACTGGTTCAGTGTCAACCTTGATGAAGACGTACGCTTGGATTGGAAAGAAGAGATATGCTGATTGCCCCTATCTCCTAAGTCATGGGCTTAGCTTTCCACTCTTGGTTTAGGCTATACAGGAAGAACTGAAGAAGAAAGCTGAAGTTAAAACTGGTTTCGGGCTTGAGAAAAAATGGCATGTTTATTATTTATATATATTATATATGTCGGGTTTGTTCGGATTGGACTAATCCAGAATTTTAGGATAAAGGAGTAACCCGTACAATATCGGGTTAGAGATTTTAGGATCAATAACCGACTCATTCATCTTAAAAACCCTATCAGAATTGATTGGGTTGTGGACCGCCGCTCACCCCTACCCTCGACACATTCGCCGTGAATTAAGCTTCGTCTCGCGAACAATTCCTAACCAGCCTCTCATAAAACAGTTCACCTCAAGCTAATTACTGTCTTACCCCCCAAAAAAAAATTCTCGATCCAACAGTCAGGATATACAAATTTTTTTTGTCTCGAACCGATAAATCCAAGCCAGATGTCCTTAGTTCAAATCCACCGTCACGAACACGTCTCGGATTTCTTGTTTTCCTCACGCGTCGCAACCACATATTATTTTAGCCGATCGACCGGAAGCCTAAGACGAGAGAGTTAAGAGCATGCGCTGGTTATCGTTCAGAGTGTGGCAGGTAAAACGTCGGCGTCCCGCATTTTCCCATGCCTTTGCTTTTAGAATTTATAATGATTACTTCTGCTCTCCATCCACCTCTCCAATTTATTTAAAGAAGCACATTCTTCCGCAATAGGATAGCCAAAAATTTTAAAGTCAATCTTAGTTCCATCTGAAATTTTAAATCTTACTCTGATATAAAATTTCCTCATGCATTCAAAATTGCAGGGAATTTTTGTGAAATTATCAGCGTCCACATCTTTATCAATACTCTCGTCTTCATATAAAGAAACGACAGCTTCATCATTTTGAAGTTAGGAGCGGAATAAAGACAGGAACCAAAAATTTGGAATTTTCTAGGGAATTACCCTAATAACACGCGATTGCCTTCCTGGCTCATGAATTTCGTTGGACAAAGGTGATATGTCCCCACAAATTTGACGAAATTCAAGTAGCAGCAGCCGCCTATGAACTGGTATTTCATTGTAATTGACTTGCATGTGGAGCTCCAGTCCGTTGACCATCCTCGAGAGCTTTCTTCTGCGGTAACTTCCCCTGGAGAAGAGGGCCAAGAAAGCAGCATACGGATTCAAAGGGGACCGAGGAATCGACCCCCAGATCCGAAGGCCATCATGTTGGGTTGCAGCATCAATGGAAGCCTCGATGAGGCCAAGTTCAGCGAGCCCACGCCCTGGATTGGCGTCTACATAGCAGCAGGTTCCTTACTCTGCGCGTTTGCGATGGCGGCCGACGCGGTGGCCGGCTTCCGCTACCGGAGGCTCTGGTTCCCGTGCCGCTACTTCGCCCTCAACGCCTTGTCGCTGAGCGTCATCGCGGTCGCCGTCAAGCTCTCCGTCGACCTCAACACGCCGATGCCGCGCCGACAGGAGCAGCTCGCCAAGCTCAGCAGCTCCGTCCTGATCTGCACTGCGATGGGCAATTCAATGCCTTCTCTTGGGGCAATGGAGAACAAAGAGCTGTTGTCCAACGTGATTGCTCTAGCAATTCTTGTTATTACATCAATTGTGAACGTTTGTATGCAACTGGGCACAGGAGCGATCTACACGTACCGGAGGGAACATGCCTTTGTGATGTTCTTGATGCTGCTCTTGCTGGTGACCCTGAGCTTCTCGGCCGCGATGCTCCCAACGTCCAAGTGCTACTTGGAGATTAAGTATCGCAAGAAGCACGAGCTGGCCCGAAAGGAGAGCTTGAGCCGGAGCAGCGAGTCGGTCTTTGACAAGCTTAAGGAGGACCTGATGAAGTATGGGATGATGGCTCATACCTGCAATCCGCAATTCGTCATGGGGCGGTCCGTGACGTGCACCGCTTCTGGGGCGCTCTGCCTCCTGAGCACGATGACTCTGGTGCAGGCGATGCTCCGGTCTTACCTCATGCCCGGGAGGTTCAAGTTCTGCGACGGTGAGTCGGACTATAAGTGGTCGAGCACGGCCATTCTCATCGCACAGACTATTGCGATCGGGGTTGGTACGATTGCCCCAGCATTCCGATGGTTCCTGGCGATCAACTTCAAGTGCCCGAAGCGGGGGAACAAGAGCTACAAGGATGAATTCAAGCTGGAAAATTATTGGATACAGAGATTCATAGAGATTAAGGAGTGTCCGTTCAGTGTAAGTATCCGGAGCCGGCAGTGTCGTAAGCTCATCCACGATGCAAAGAGCTTCGTTTTGGATGTGGTCATCGGAATACAAGTTGGGATCGTGTTAGGAAGCAAGGTCGTTAGGCTGATCTCGCTTCTGTTCATGAGCCGGATCTTGCTATTCTGCGATTTGTGCTGCGAGTTGAGGAAGAAGCTCAAATTGAACATCAGCGTTCCAAACAACGACTTGGACTCAAGTTCACGTCTAGAAGGCTCGGTCTCCATGCCGGACCTTAGCCGATATGTCTTGCATCTCGAGGGTGAGGAAGAATTGGTTCATGTAATGATGCGGAACAACTGTGACGCCACTGAGTGCTTGATCAAGATGGGGAAGAAGAATCAGCCCAAACATCTCATACAACTTTTGGAAGAGATGCCGTCTTGCGGATTTGGAGGGGTAATGAGTTTCCAGAGTGATGCAATTCCTCTCCTGGACTCTGCAGAACCGCCAAACAACTGGGCGCTGCCAATCGCGACCTTAACAAGCATAGCAGTCGCCATTCCAAACATTGATCCATCGGCCAGAAAACGATTGCTGCGTGGCGTTCATGAGGGCCTGATTTATGTCAATTTGATAGAAGACAGACTCTGTGCAAAACAAGAATTGATAAAAACCCAAAAGGCAGCGAGCGTCGTGTTCCTGGGCATCGATCTCTACTACAAATGGCTCGATGTCGATCTCCGCAAAATTTCCCACCAGGGAAAGACCGCAAAGGACGTGCTAGAAGCGCTTGCAGGTGCCGCAAAGAATGTTTTCGGCGAATTCAAGACCATAACGACTCATGGATGTTTAGGGGAATCCCCTTCAGTATGGCCCGTCAAAGTACTGGCCGCATATTCCATGTACAGAATAAGCGAGACCCTACTGCTCGATTGTGAGAGTAGCGACTGCAATATGAGCAGCCGAATCTTCGAGAAGCTATCAAGGATGATCTCCGATATTATTGCAGCCTGCCTCACCAACTTAGAACATGTCATGTGCACCGAGTGCTCTCGCAGTAACATTGAAGACCGGAAAGATAGCGTGCGGTTTGCCGCTCTTCTTCTCGGAAGAACAGCCAAAGTGATGAAAATCCTAAATCAAAGAGAGCTTCCATGTCTAAACTCTGACCAATTGGCAAGCATTGATGAGTGGCGCGCCTCAGGTGACCTGAGGAAGGCCCTACTGGCGAAGTCATTCACAAATGAGAGTGAGACGTCTTTCCTCAGTCCTGGAGATCGGTACCCGTCTAGTCAGTATTCACAAGTCTAGGAGGGAAGCTGGAACCGGTGTAGGAGTTTTTACATTTTTCTTTTTTAGTCCTGGCGATCATAAGAGCTATGGTCGAGGAAGGCTTGCTACTTGTAACAATGGACCTTGCGAAAAAAGTTGTCGAATGGACTCAAGTAGTATGTCTTAATTACTGAGATAGGAATATGATGGCCTCTCGAATATGAACTTGCGATTAGTGTTTAATGGGAGATCTGTTTTGCACCCAATATAGGAGGAGGAGTTGGCATTACCGATGGCTTCGACATCAGGATAAAAAGCGAACATCCATCCGCCAACCTACATGCTGAGCTATCTCATGAAACAGCCAAAATCGCAAGGGCGGTCCCTTCAGACGGTCCCTTATGTTCTGCAGAGGTTTCGGAATTGATCACGGTGGAAACTACACGCAGCGCCTGCTTCAAAGGTTTGTCTCCTCAAATATTGATGATCTAAGCCCTTGATTTGGTGATATGTCTGTCCCTATCGACTTGCCATTAAAACTGAAGGCCGCTAAACTATGGCACAAAACAGATTTCTCTTCCGGCCGCAGACGACATGAACTCTAGGCGATCAGAACTCAATCTCAATCTGCAACTTCCAAACAGCCAATAAAAATCAAGAGACTAATAAGAGATCAAACAGAGCACAACTTTCATACATCGTTACTGAAGCACCATGATAATATCCAATCCCTGTTGACGACTGGCACGCAATCGATTCCCAGCTCTAGACTATGCCCGACTTGACTCCATCCTTTTTCAAGCCAAATGAAACTTATCTTGGCCTTTACAGCGTAGTTTTGCATCATACCCTCCCGGACGAAATAGTGAAGAGCGGGCCTTCCCTGTCTCCAATAGGGTTTTGAGAATAAAAGGATATTCTCATCCTTGACCTGGTACTACGCAGTTTTACTTTTTCAAAGCTGCAAATCCAAAGTTCGATAAAGTCCTTTTGTGCACAGAGACTTTAGGTAATCATGTCTATCTACATCATTGCCAAAACTTGGCTTAGATCCTTAGAACTGTGCCAGCTCATTCCGCATCGCAGGGATGGGGAACATGATCCTGTCTCCTATGCTCGAGTTACTGCGTAATGGCGCAAATGATGGTCAGACTCGTAGTTTCTCTGCGTCAAATTGTTTTTCTTGTGGCATGGTTAGGTGCCAAGACCAAAGAGGCCCATCAGAACTCGCAATTTATTAATTTTTCTCATTTTAGTTGAACCAGCATCTTTTTATGTAGCTTATAATGGTGGAATTTTCATTTGGGTCACTTGACGGGGATAAATTTTCACACCTGTTTGTCATTCTTTTCGCGTTGTTTTCCTAATTTTCTCGTGCCGTATCCATTTATGAGATCGGTGAAGATCGATGCTTAATGTGCCGAACATTTGTCATATGTTCAATAGTTTTGAGTGAACTTTTACTGACTTTGGTAGGTGAAACGAGACATCCATTTGACTTAAACATGGGAAAACTTGTTTCAAAATTTTTTTCAAGGCTTAAATAGAAAGTAATTTAAAACACGATAAAAAAATCGAGACAAATGACCCCATTAACGTGGGGGATTAAAAAACCTCAAACGATACTTCATGTGACACATTTATTTTAGATTTTTTTTACGACACAAAAAATCCCAAACTATAACTCATGACACACCTACCCCTTAAAAATTTTTCCTTTTCTTTTCTTTTTTTTTTCCTAAAAAAATATTTGGCTGGTGATCACCCGCCGACGGCTTACTGCCCTGTGGTCAGCCTCACTCATAGCCGTTGAGGGCTTCGCCGCCCTCTAACAATGGTCAGTGAGCTCCGGTGGCCAACGGCTAGCTTACCGGCCAAATATTTTTTTAGAAAAAAAAAAGAGAAAATAAAAAAAAAGTTATGGGGTAAATGATGTCATGGGCGATATAGTCTAGGATAAAAAACTATTTGGGGTAAATATATTACATGAAGTATTGTTTTGGGTTTTCCGTGGTATTAACTATATATACATCATATATCTTAATTTCTTTCTTTTATTTGTTTATAAATTTTAAGGATCGCTTAATTGACAAAAGGGGTTAACATTAAAGATGGGCATTGACAAATGGAGTAGTTGAAAATTACTTGAGTACGAAGCAAAACAAGCCGCTCCGTATCCTCGTTATCTTCTCCAACTGATTCCACGGGTTATACAAGATTTCTCTCTCTCTCTCTCTCTCTCTCTCTCTCTGGACCAGCCCCTTTTCCATCAAGGTACGATCATCAGCTTCAGCTTGCCTCTCGATTAGTCTATCGGCTTGCGTTCTCGTGCTTCTTGTACAGAGTTCGATTATTCGATAAGGTCGGAGGTCGTTAATTTCGAGTTTTTGTTTGGGAATCAATCAACGTTCTTGTTGGTGCTCGGTTTTGACAGTGCTCGTGCTTGAATTTGCAAAATCCTGGGTTGCTCTTCCCTTTGTCTCCCTCTATGTCTGTCTGATCGTCGGTAAAATATGTGCTTGGGGATGTGAGAAGGTGATAAAGGTTTCAGCTTTTTCATTTTTCTTCTTTTCTCATTTTGTTCGTCTTCCTTTTGGCTTAGGAAACTGGCTTCAGCTCCTAAAATTGACCATACTGCTAAGTTGAACCACCTTTAAGATATGGCGTCCGGGGATGGGGTGATAAATTGAAGGGCTCTGTTTTTGCTATCGTTATTTTTTTTTTCCTTCTCGTGTTGGATTATACCAGTTGGCTTATGTTTTTGGGGCTGTAGTGGCAGACGGAATGGCTAAAAGTTACTTCAAGCAAGAGCATGATCTCGGTTTGTATTTTTCTTCCTTGAGTAGCAATTCGCTTTTGTGGTTATTTTGGTTCTAAAGCTTCAATGCTGACCGTGTAAATTAATAAACCTGTCCTGTATTTCTTTTTTTAATTTAAAAAACCCAGAGAAGAGGCGTGCCGAGGCTGCCAGGATAAGGGAGAAGTACACAGATAGAATTCCGGTGAGAATGGAAGTTGGATGAACTTGTTATGATTCATTCTGATGAACTTATCTTTGGAAAATGTAGCCTTAAGTTTGTCTCTTTGGAAACTTACGTATCTTATTATACTTGGATGCTTATTGGGATACTTGGTTGTTTGTGTGCTTCATCTCTCATGCCTTCTACGTCTTGTGGAGTGGCAAGTCAAGCTCAAAGAATTGCTTTATCAAGCATTTTAGAAGTTTAGTCTAACAATATGAGAAATTAAGTGGTTTATGAGACCCTTTTATACTCTTGAATCACAAACGGGTATCCCCTGCTTAGGCTCTCTCTTACTCATTGACTGTATCTCTAATTTTCTTCAACCTTTTTAAGATTTAAGATATTGGCACACATAATCATAGAGCCCCTCTTGTTGCCTATGTAATTGTGTTTGGGCCAGTATTTCATATGGACCATAGTGGTTTTTTGATCTGTTTGGTGGAAGTTATTCATATCGATGTCCAAATTCTTTGGGCACTGCATATTTGAAGAATAACTGCTAATCTCGATCCTCTCCTCTAATCTGTTGTATCTATATTTATGATGACATTACGATGTCATGGAGAAGGAAAAGGTGTGTTTTTATATTTAAAAGGTAGCAAAGTTGGGGATAATTTGAGTTGAAAGCTGCCACTACTGGTCTGGAAAAGCTCAGTTGTTACTTTATTGTCAGTAAGTGTGTATAATGGTAGTGAGAACTTTAGACTTCAAAGATTTAGGCTATAAAAGTCCGTTGCATTGGGGACTGGCTGGGTGTGGTGGTCCATCATTACCAAGATTCAAGAGCTTTTGTTGGTTCAATATTCTTCCCCTCTTGATCTTACTAGTATTTTCGAAGACAAATTTATGTGAATGTCATCATATTGGATTTTTAAGCTAACATATCTTGAATTCTGTCTTTGCTGAAGGTGATTGTGGAGAAGGCTGAGAGAAGTGATATCCCAAACATTGACAAGAAGAAGTAAGAATTGAGCTTTTGTGGATCACCTGCATTAGATTCTCAGCTAAATGGAAGGGTGTTGGGGTAGATTATCTGGTTATTGATGGAAGGACTGCTAAATGATTGCCTATGTTGTGTCTCTGAACCTTCATTCATTATTTGTGGCCCTCAACTTGTCTGATGTCTACGATAGTTTATTCAGCTAGTTCAGTTGATCAGTTGAATGGGCGAAAAATCATTTATCCATCTTGACTTTTCTTCCCTTCTCAGTGATATGTTCTTCAAAAAAGGATGGGAAAACGGAGAGCCCATTTTGACCTTCAATAGGTCATATGTCCACATGATTTATAGTTTTGGGTGGACTTATAGTTGCTACACTTGTCATGCAACTACTTTTGCACCCCTCTTCTTGTGGCTATTGTGCATACAGGGTTACTATAGATTATATTTTAGTGTTGAAAGTATTGCTCTGTGCAGGTATGAGAAGTAATCATCTGACTCCACCAATTTATTCTCAATCTTGATGTGCATGCTAGGTATCTCGTTCCTGCTGACCTGACAGTTGGACAATTTGTATATGTCATTCGTAAAAGGATCAAGTTGAGTGCAGAGAAGGCAATCTTTATCTTTGTGGATAATGTTCTCCCACCAACAGGTAATTCTTTCTCTTTGTTCGGGAAGTTTTCAGTTTCATTTAGTTATATTTGCTTCTTGCTCTGTAACTCGGAATGGAGAATGGATTTAAAGAAAGACGTTCCTTTCGAATTTATTCCTGCAGGGGCAATCATGTCTGCGATATATGAAGACAAGAAGGACGAAGATGGGTTTCTCTACGTCACTTACAGTGGAGAAAACACATTCGGGCTTGGGTGTTAGATTTCAATTTCCACTCGTTCTCCGGTGCTATTTACTTTTGACATCTAGCTGCGTGGTTTGTGAAGAATTTCATGGCAAATAGTATTATGTACAGCTTGTGTATAAGCTCCAACTATCAGTTAATTGAGAAAAGTTCCCGCTGGAAAGAGCTGAACGAGCATTACCATGCAAATGGCCATTAGAATAGTGCTTCACATTCTTGGAGGACCATCTGGAGAGTGGTTTGTTGTGATGTGGTGCCGGGGGAGTGCTTCACATATTAACAGTGGTGCTGAAGAAGAAACTAATGTATGTCAGGTGAATGTAATGCTCAAGTCCATTGGGAGAAAAAGCTCAAACAACCTAACGCCTCAAAGACGTCGTCATGATTGTAGCTGAAAGGCCGATCGATGTAGGGGAAAAGAGCGTCCACCCATGAGGGTAACCCCTGATGGATATTAGCTTTTCTCCAAAATTGACTCTTTCATCTTGTGTCGCCCGTAACAACATTTACTTGGGCATGGCTATATGATAAATGAATGATGTCGGAACTGTCTCGAGAAGGGTGCTTACTTTAAATTCGGGTCTACTTAATTGTAATCCTTTGGAGAATGGGCTTGCAATTCAATCTCGGTATGGATGGTATGGATGGCTTGCATGAACTTGTCGCGATCGAAAGGCGAGACAAAGTATTTACGACCTGTATAATGTTCCGTTTTGCCGTGAAGAGATGCTGATCACCCAATTATTGTCAGCTTCTCGAGTTTGGGCAGTGTTTTAAATTTGAATCATGCATATCCAACCCATTTTTTTCGGCCAGGATGTCCATTTTGCACGTTGATGTGTGATGACCCTGATGACATCAGAAATGATAATGATGGAAAGGGTCTGGAATGCCCTTACATGATAGGTTTTCTGCTGAAAAGTGATCAGAGAATAATACGCCCTTCCGATACGTGCTTGGAAAAATTTGAAGGGTGGCTCTAAAAAGGTTGAGTTGAACAACCGCTCAAATTGACTCGCGAAGTTGGATTTGTCAGAAGCCTGTGGGCTATGGCGGGACTACTTTAGGAGACAAAATCTCTCTCGGGATGTCCAATGGGAGAAAAGATTTCAACAATCTAAGTCCTCGAAGATATCCTCTAGCCGGAAATCCAATCGAGCTGGTTAGGGAAAAGAGCCTCCTTCCAGGAGGCCTTTGATGGGTTATCGTGTTATGTTACAAAAAATCCAATTAAGTGTAATCCTTTTAAGAACAAGCTCGCAACACAATCTTGACATGGATGATTTGCATGAATTTGTCAATATGAAGAAAAGGAGACTTGATATTTATGCGCTCGCGAAATGTTCTTTCTTCGCCATATGAAGATGGCGATTAATCGGCTATTATCAAGCATCTCGAGTTTCAGCGGTGGTTTAAATCGAAGTATGTCGAGAATTCATATTAGTCCGGTCAGGGTATACCTCACCCACAGATCAGAAACATCTTGCTCGAACAAATTTCGTTGGCGACCGAGGGGGTCTGGAAAGCCAGCCCCGGACCACACTTTAGGTCGGTCCCATCATCCCTAAACCGCAAATAGCCAAAAGGGTCTAGAATGCCTCTTCATCCGATAGCCTTTCTCCCGAGAGGTTGATAAGAGAAGGAAAAAGCCCTTCCGTCTGCTTGGAAAAAAGCTCGTAGTGGGGCGGCTCTAATCGGTTGAATGAATCGAGAACGCGACCACGCGAATTGACTTTGAAGGACTCGACTTTCGCCAGGAGACAGCGGGCTACGGCGAGGGGGAGCTGTTTCAGGAGACAAAAACGAGGGGGAATGGTGGGGAATGATGACAGACATTTCGCTTCTCCATTCACGCTTCCTTCTCTTTTCTTTTCACTCCTCGAGAATCGGTCCTGCTGTTCAACTCACGCCATGTTCCCTCTTCGAAAGGGGTCGGTGCAGCTTCTTTAGAGGGGCCTCAAGTCCCAAATCCGGGGGCTGCTCGAGCCTGGTTTCCTCTCCCCTGTCAAACTAATCAATTTTCGTACCGAGAAATCTCGAAGGGGGGGAGCTTTTAATGGAAGCCGCTAGATCTCTCGTTCCTTTGGAGCTCGAGGCGTGATGACAACGCGAACAGGAGGGGAGCAACATCTGTACGTTTGTGTGTTAAACACAATAGAAAAGGAAGTCGGACGGATGATCCGATGGGAACCCGGAGGCATATATACTCACTCGTCTACGCGTCGAGAGAGATGTTACGATCTATTTAAACATCTCACGTTTTGTATCTACGGAATGTGCATGTTCTTTACAAACATGCGATCTCCCTTGGCGTATAAGTTTAAACTTTTGGATTGAAACTTTCAGGAGAAATATCATTACTTTAAAATTTACCCTATGCGACACATTTATTCAAAAAAAAAAAAATCGTATCGTCAAAAATCATAAACTTTACTCTCTACGACACATTTACCTCAATTTTTCAAAAATCATGAACTTGAACATGTACTTTTTTTGTGTCCAAAAAAATCTTGAATTTATGCTTGTGTGACATATTTATTGATGATACCAAAATCCTGAACATATATCCTCATAACACATTTACCCTACAAAATTTATTTTTAGTCACCAGAGCTCATCGGCCATTAGGCTCTTCCCAACCATGGGCAAAGCCCCCCTCGCCCATGGATTGTTATGAGTAAAAAAAATAGGTGCATCATACATTAAAAAAAGTTTGGGATAAATGTGTCGCACGAGCACAAGTTCATAAGTTAAAATTTTTTAGAATAAATGTGTTATGGAAAGTATAATTTATGACTTTCGGTGGTACTTTTCTAAACTTTTAACATGGCACGGGGACGAGGGGTTTGCCCTATTTTATTTCGTATCTCCCTTCGTCTGCAAATGACTTGGTGAACACTTCAGAAGTATCTTCCGTCGAAACGGGTTGGGATCTATGAAGCCGGCAGGCATATTCCTTCCAATTGCGTGTTCCGCAAATTGGAAGACGTCCCTTTCGCCCGTCGGCGAAAGCCCGACTTCCCCCCAATCTTCCCTCGGCAGTTCAATGCGATGTGACAATGTCTTCAACTTTCGTTATCAACCCGGTCGATCGGGGCAGCGACGAAGAAACTTTGATTGTTCGCACGTAATTTCTGCTGCCGAGCCCCACGAGAAGACTTTGGAATTGGTGCAGGTCCGGTCAATTTGTGGGGGGCGGGGGGGAAACCAGCATTTATTCTAATGTGGAAAGCTTCTACAGTGCAGCCCACGGAATTGGGATTGTCCACCAAGGAAAATCGATCGTGCAATCTGGCCCTCTGGAGTGCCCTCCAAGCAGCCCCCTCGATTCAACGATCCATCCTAGATTCCCCTCGTACTCCCACCGATTCACCGGTTCGAATCGGTAACGTTTTCGGATCGGTGCGATTCCGGTCAGAACGGGGAAAATGCCACGCTTGGCGTCGCGAAGACGCAAGGGACGTGATTTTTAGGGGAGATCATTTGATTGGCGATTTCACTTTTTTTACATTGGGTAAACAGCGTGCGCTATGGAAAGTATGTCGCGTCTTTTTGGTATTCTTCGTCAAAGTCGACAAGATTGACATGATGATCTAGAAAGTCTATTCCCCCCCATCTAACGAGGGCCACAGCTGACCTGTGGCTGTTAATGAAGATTCAACGCGAGTGCTTGATGCATAGGCGCCAGCAAGCAGTGGGGGAAAACATGGAAAATAATCACCGTGCGCTTTGTTTATATGGGAAACGCTCTCCTTGAAGCTATAAATTCGATTTTATTATTCGTGGGTGATGATTTTTATCGGTATTTCTACAACAAAATGCTGTGTTTGCACAAATCAATTACCCACCCGAGAAGTTTTACATTTGTATGGACGACGAATCAAATTAGATTATCTTCGTATATATAAGAAACGTAAATGATATTGTATACATTTCTTAAGTAATATTGAGGTTGGCAGCATTGTGTATATATGAAAATCAATTTGCTGAATCGATACTTTAAATGAAGTGATAAGCTAAAATGCGTCTGTAAATAAACGAATCGTGTTGAATCTTCCATCCAACTTAGACACATTGCTTCATAAACTGGTTTTGTAAATCGGATTCAACATTTCTAAAATTACGCTTTTCTGTCACCTAAGTCGTATTGTTAGGAAGACGTCTTCTCCGAAGAACTTTCCTCCGTCTCACTTCCCTCAATGTCCTATAAAACACCGCAAAACCCCTAACCATTTACCTCCAAACTGCAAACCAGACAACCACCACTAATCACCGCCGCACTAAGACCTCTGCTCATAAACCAGCCGTTGCTACCGCTGCTGCCACCGCCATTTCACCACAAACACCATGCACAAGACACCCTCAGCCTCATCCCTCGGCCCCGGCGGCCTCGACCTTTCGCAGGCCTTCTTCAGGCCCATCCACAAAACCGCCCCGCCCTCCCCGACCAACCGCCACTCCAAGATCACCGTCGTCGGGGCCGGCAATGTCGGCATGGCCATCGCCCAGACCGTCCTCACCCAGGACCTCGTTGACGAGATCGCCCTCGTCGATGCCAAAGCCGACAAGCTCCGCGGCGAGATGCTCGACCTCCAGCACGCTGCCGCCTTCCTCCCCCGCACCACCATCCTCTCCTCCTCCTCCGACTATGCTGTCACTTCTGGGTCAGACCTCGTCATCGTCACCGCCGGCGCACGCCAGAACCCTGGCGAGTCGAGGCTGAACCTGCTGCAGAGGAACGTGGCCCTCTTCAGGAGCATCATTCCCGAGCTTGCCAAGCACTCTCCTGACGCCATCCTCATGGTCGTCTCAAACCCAGTCGACATATTGACGTACGTGGCGTGGAAGATCTCCGGGTTTCCGTCGAACCGGGTCATTGGGTCGGGCACGAACTTGGACTCGTCCAGATTTCGCTTCTTGCTGGCGGATCATCTTGAAGTCAACGCTCAGGACGTGCAGGTACACAAATGAATTGAATCTACAGCCTACCGCCAGATTTTTCTTGTTTACTTGCATATTGAGCCTTTCTTTTAATACTTTTCAGCGTGCATGTGTGAATAATATTTTTGTTTGATTTATTTTAAGAGTGATTTCAAGACTTAACCTCCTACCGTTGATTTGGATACTTTTAGTCAGATTTTCACATTACAACTATCCGTGTCAATCGAAACCTAGATTAACATAAGGCGAGGCAATGATGTGTAATTATCTTCAATGCATCGTGAACCAAAACTTATCTGAATATTTAATATCGTGGAGTCTCACCTGTAAAAATGGTAGATCTCACCAAATCTATCAGACACATATATCTTTAAGTACACATACAGGACTTGCCAACTACTTCCTGTCATTGGCACGGGATTTTTGACAATTCCAGAACTGAGGTAGCGAATTGCTCTTTTGGATTGATTAAACGATGGGTTTAATGAAAGGTCAAACATCAGGAAGATGCAGCTTCCTTGTTTTTCTAGGAAGATGATGCGACGTAACTTACGTGCGTCTGAAACGACTGTGACCATACAGGCCTACATCGTCGGAGAGCACGGCGACAGCTCGGTCGCACTGTGGTCTAGCATAAGCGTCGGGGGAGTCCCGATCCTGAGCTTCCTGGAGCGGCAACAGATCCCGTACGAGGAGGAGATGCTGGAGAACATCCGCAAGTCCGTGGTCGATGGCGCCTACGAAGTCATAAGCCTCAAGGGCTACACGTCCTGGGCCATTGGCTACTCCGTAGCCAACTTGGCCCGGACCATTCTCCGGGACCAGCGCAGGATCCATCCCGTCTCTGTCCTGGCCAAGGGGTTTTACGGGATTGACGGCGGGGACGTGTTCCTGAGCCTGCCGGCGCAGCTCAGCCGCGGCGGCGTCGTGGGCGTGACCAATGTGCACCTGACGGATCTGGAGGTACAAAGGCTTAGAGCCTCCGCCGAGACCCTCTTGGAGCTCCAGAGTCAACTGGGTCTTTGAGGGACGAATTGGCCGCATGGATTGACAGCAATAACCCATCCTGCTCTCTTTATGTTCCACATTTTTTTTCCTGATTAATGTTCCTCTTTTTAGTTTCCTCACATTCTCACATCCTTATTTGAGATTACCAGGCGTATGGAAGCCTCGATGTTTATTGTTTTGAATTTACTTGGGGAATGTATTATAACGGACAAAATCCGTGCATTTCTATCTACTGGATAATAAATAAAAAAATTCCTCTTATATTTGAAAAATCCTACTATTTTGGCACAGTTATATATGGCTAAGATCTTTAATTATCGAGTTTTACTAGAAAAAAATCGCTATCATTTGAGTTGGAAAAGGGATATAACTTACTTTTGGAGTATTTGTTCCCTATTAGTATGGGGATGGATATTACATTGTGATGGGTGGTAGCCCTAGGGAAAACATGATAAAGGCAATGGTCGTAGCTGATCTCCTATTGCTTTGCTGTAATGTCACATTTCATTAGCGGAAAAAACTCCTCGACAATTAATTAATCAAGTTTAGACAAGGACAAGTAGGAAATAGTACTAGAATTTGTGCAACCCAAGTCCACGTTTCTTTTGAGCGGCGGCCGCGCAGCGGTCCGGTTGGAGGCGATTGAGTTGAAAACGCAAACTCGAGAGGACGGTCAACACCTGAGCTAACGATCCGCTCGGTCCGGTCCCGTCCGGTTCACTTGGCCTGCTTTGTTCTTCGATTCTGTCATGCCTTGGAACCCCTTGGCGACAAGTCGTACGCCATCCCATTGGGCCTAGACCATCTCCGCAAGCTAGCCCGCGGCTGGTGAGGCCCAGTGAGGTTACTTAATCGCCCTGCCCAATCGGCCCATAAAAGGTTTTGGGCCACTCTAGCGGGCCTTTGGTCCATCGGCATGTGACGCACTTCACAGGCTTCTTCTTCATTCTTGTCCTTCTCAGGAGTGATGTGCGGAGATAGATTCATGACGAGCAAATCTGAAGCATCTAGTCAAAAATAGACGATTCCGTATTCAAGAGTATTTAACCAACCGCGCCCCCCCTCTCCAAAGAGGAAAAACAGCCAATACGTGGTAGGACACTAGTTTTGCTGGAGTGATAGGTAGGCAGATGACAGACTTGATCAGCTCACAAAACTCCAAGCCTCATGATCCTCAACCTTATCTTCTCTAGTTGCATTGCCAGGTTGTGTTGCATGTTTCGCTCCAATCAACATGATGCCCACTTGATCCCCCACACTCTTAATATTTCGTCTTCTCATTTCATCAAACACTGCTCATATTTCGGGTGCTAAATTGTACAATCTCTAGAACAATCGGTTTTCAAATTCTGACATCTATTGAATTATAACGGTTAATGGAAATAACGATATTTTATATTTGGATTTACAGCGAAAAGAACATTGGTACATTGGTAGGATAGGTCACCACAGGGGAATCCCAGCCCTATATAGACCCTTCCTCTTCTTCACCATTTTCATCACATCCGCCTTGGTCATTCTGTACCCTCACGCCTCTCTCTTCAAGGTACAACGATGGCTTCCAAGGCTCTTGCATCAACTGCATTCCTTTTGATCCTCAACCTCCTTTTCTTCACACTAGTCAGCTCCAATCCTGTGCCATGCCCACCTCCCCCATCAAAGCCGTACAAGCCCTACCCCCACTCGCAACCAGCGAAGCCCTCTTGCCCCAGGGATGCCCTTAAACTGGGCGTGTGCGCCAACTTGTTGAATGACTTGGTCCATATCGTCGTGGGCACGCCTCCCAAGACCCCATGCTGTAGCCTCCTCGCTGGCCTTGCCGACCTTGAGGCCGCCGTCTGCCTCTGCACTGCCATCAAAGCGAGCGTCCTCGGGATCAACCTCAACATCCCAATCTCGCTGAGCTTGCTGCTCAACTACTGTGGGAAGCATGTGCCTTATGGTTTCCAATGCGCGTGAGGGGACCATTTCATTTTGCCTGATCTTTTTCACTTCTGATCACACTGCTCTCCTATTTGCCTTTTCCGGTTTTAAGTTGAATAACTGTGGTTGGTTGCTGTTCGTCCTTCATTCAACGAATAAAGCGTCCTCGTTTCTGGCACAGTTATTTGGGGCTTCGAGGGACTGCCTCGTTTTCTGCTACCACTGATTGGAGAACACAGTAGCTGAGTTATCCTCGCTGGTCGATCCCTTTGCAGTCAGCAACACATCAAACAAGAGTTGCTCATTCTATATATTTCAACTTTCCGACGTCACGTTCTCCAAATTCTTATGTTGTTTCGTGACATCATAACTAAAACGAGATACCATACGCTGGGCCTTTGCGTTTAGGGTGGTTCCTGGTTGGGCAAGCGTAAGCCTCGGATCACTTCTGATTTATGAACACATGAGAAACGGCGATGATGCAGCTAAATCGAGAACGTCACGTTTTAAGTGCATCGACCTCTGATAAATACTGTTCGTTCATGAATTCTACACAATCCTCATTGGATTCTATTTAGTTCGACTTGGGTCTACCACCAGCTGGATGCATTTTTAATTAACCTAATCTCTGCTTCGTTATCTTCTTAATCGCTGTCAAAGAAAGATTAGAGCAATAAATGGCTTTGAGCAATACTTCTCGTCAACACATGATTGGTCAGAGATAAAAGGTATGGAAATATTAAAGAGACATAAAGATCTTGTCAAACCCGTGTGTCATGTCGATCTAGTTTAAACGATACAAATTTGTCTAGAAAATAAACGTCCATTTATCACGAGAATGAGAAAGGACGATGGAAAATTCAATGTTACCTTGATATGTATGGTCAATTCCTTAAAAGTGGATGCGGGATATTCTTTTACTAAGTAATCAAAGGATGAACCAATAATAATCAGGGATGGTTTTGCTATCCCATAACAGGTCTCTACAAGAGATTGCCTTTTTATCTCTTAGGTCTCAAAAATTTTCTGATTCACATTACTCGCATAGGGCCTGTTTAGTAATATTTATGTTTTTCTAGTATTCTAATCTTTTGATTCCAAGAATAGAAAAAGAACATAAACCCATTTGTGTATGTAAGTTAATTTTTTAATTTCTCATAATAGTGAAGTGATTAGAGAATAGATTAGGAACATAAATTACAAATAAAAAAAATTAACTTTTTACTCACGAGAATAATTTCTTGAAACAACTTTATTTATTTATTTATTTTTCTTTTTTTTTTCTATAACCAATCGTTGCGCCTCAACGATGACAGGCAATTAGCCATGACTCGGGCTAGCGAGGTTGACCTCGTTAACCTCGCCAAGGCTGGGTGGGATTGACCTCGCCGCTGTGACCTTGCCTAGATTTAGCGAGGTTGAGCCTCACTAGCCACCGACGAGGCTACAAAGCTTGACCTCATCAGGTGAGCCGACCACGTAACAGCTAGGTAAGGTGGAACTTCACCATTCCCTTACCCAGCTATGGAACCAACTCGTCATATTGTATTAAAATTGTAGCTCCAAGCGTCTACTCACATTAGACTTCGAGGAAGAAGGAAAGGCATTTAGAAAGCCATATAGTGTGTATGAACGAAGGATTTTTCCAAATTCCGATCCGACTTAACTTCTTGTAGAAGTTATGATTACATCGGCAGTGCCAATGACTTTGCACCTTGAAGACGCGTTTCCATGACAATAATATAAAGTATGTACAGGACCACCTTGTAAGTTTTTTTTTTTTTTTTTCCTTTGGGCGTATGGAAAGACAATACTAAAAGGACTACATTGACCAAAAGTAACGATTGATCTTGTATAAAAAGAAGAAGACATATCTACGACATTTATGCAAGCTCAATGCATTAGCGTCATTAGATCACGGCGAGCTCCGCGTAGAATTTGTCACTCAATCAGTGACCACGTTTGTCTCTTTACTCATCAGTCAAATCGAACTGTGCCCGACTGTCACGTTTCATTGCACCTTGCTTGTCCTTCCCCATATTATTTTATGCTCCATTCATTTCCACCGAAGAGCCCGATTACAGCTGCTTGTGTGTATGTGGATCGCATCTATGCATATCCACCAGTCAGATAATGGCCATTCTGCTTAATCGCGTGACAGAACTCATCTAAATTCTAATCCTAGCTAGCTAGTTTCGTCGTGAAATTTCTCGATGCATCGTCTTGTTAACATATGCCCTATGGTCCAAGACCCACATGCTCCTCTTTAATTTCACTTTCTTTTTTGGGTACAGTGTTCTTGTTCTCTGCATTAATCACATACATAATGTCTTCATTAGGAATATTCCTGCTCCATTTCGCAGGCGAATGGGTCCATATTGACGGGGCCGTATAGGGATTATCTGTAGATCTGCAAGAACAGTAGAGTCGGGATATGAAATTTCGCATGAACCCATATCGTTGATTTACCACGCAAGACTTAGTCTATGCATTATTATTCAAGGCGGAGAATATTCTTGCTAAGTAAAGACTACTCGATATAGATCGCGAGTTTCAATCAATTGCTTTTTTTTTTTTTCCTTTTTTAAGAACAAATCAGGACTCCTCCATGTGCATTTCTGTCTCAATGCGACAGTAATTAATGTATATGTTCGTTCCAGTTCTATAAATAATCACTGATCATCAAACAGTTTACCAGTTAAGTCTCTTGCTAAGTGACAAAAATCACAACCCCAAAGTCACATGTCCATTTGTACATTTCTCTACAGAAAATTTTCAATTAATTTGGTTCATTTCTTGTTAGTGCATGTAAGAAGATCCCACAGTCAGATAATAGTACCTTATAAAAGCAGTAGTTAGAGTATTAGATAATTAAAATGATTAAGTTATAAATGTTTTAGATAAAACATTGTAATACACCAAAAAAGCTTGATTATTTATTACATGACATGTTGAATTGTAATTGGATATTGAAACAGGTGATTTTGATGCATTAAATCATTTAACATTTTCTAATATCCCCTCAGCAATTACGACATCATTATGTAAAAATTTATTAATAAGATTTCTTAATACGTGTAGCATTGCTCAAAAGTTTAGGAGGTTATGCATCGTCAGCAAAGTACATCCATTACGGTTTTTACCTTCGGACTTGATTAGTGACAAGTTGAATGAGTTGAGTGATGCTTAATAATTGTGCATTGTTTGTTGCTCTCGCTTACCCATTTTATCCCCATAATTGCTAAAGTTAGTAAAAGGTATTTAAGGATGCGATTCGGGAAAGAAACTGCAGGAGGCCACCTTCGAAAGCTCGAGCGCAACTAGCAGTAGGTTTCTGGACTTTACTCGTCAAAGTGCCAATTTTTTCTTCAAAGAAGAAAATGAATAAGAAAAGAGAGTCAGAGATTGATGGATGATTCCATAACTTTATACTCCTAAAACTTAGGTACTAAATCTACAATTTCGGTTATTATCAGAAGATTTATTTCCATGATATTAGATCTTTTTGCTATTCAAATTTCATGACTTGTCATGACGGTGGGGTAGACTTTTCATGTGCCGACTCTCGCTAATCAAGCTAATCACCATTTTCACAACTAGCTAGTACCATCCAAACTACGATCTATTAAAAAGCATATTTCCCAAATACATCTTCGAAAAATTCTTTGATTCCTTTTGACCAATATTGATAGATTAGTCGATGTCGATGAGCCCATCTATTTTACCCTCTCTTTTTTTCCTTTTTCCGGGACGAGACTACATCACCAAGATCATGTCGGCCATGAGTTCTTGTCTTGAGTGGATTCAACAGGCGTGTGAACAGATTTTCAGGACCGAGATCGAGGGATTTTCGAGACCATGAGCCCTCAATCAAGATCTAAAGTCGCCCAACTTGCGGATATTATAAAGCGACGACGACGCAAGCAATAATCTCTTGCGGCCACAACAAGACAGACAACCCCTGGAATGCTCGAAGAGCAACCGGATTTGGACAACTAAACATCGCGCAAACCTCCAAAGATCCACGACCCAGAATAGGACTTGTCTGATCAGCCCCATTTGCACCTCCCGCGTTGCGCTGGAATTTGAGCCCACATGCGTTCGTCCTGTCAAATATTCTTACCTGTGAATTCTAATTTCGAGAACTTAAAAAACGGGTCATGTTGGAATTGATTTTTCTGGGGTCGTTAAGCTCATGATCTGGCATTTGTGTCGAGTTGGTTAGCACACATCTTGCCCACTGAACTTAGGCATATAGCAAAACTTTGGGGACCAGAACCTAATTGTAAATTCAAAGTGTGAACTATTAATAATGGAGTTTCATCTGATTAGATTCATGAAAATTGAATAAACACTGCGAAATATCATCTCACTTACAATGAGATGTAGCCATGGACTTAATCCTTTTTATTCCGACATAAAGAAAGCCAAATATGTCTATTTTAATTTTTTGTTTTTGAAAGAGCATCTCTTGAATGGGAAATTGTGTCGAATTTATGAATAATCTTTCATGAAAAATAAAATAAACTTAAGATAGAACTTTAAGAGAGTTCACGATTTGCCTTGCACACAAACTTAAGCTTTTGACGTAAACCAAAAGAAAGCCAGAGATTTCTATTTAATTTTTAGTCTTTTGAATATCATCTCTAGCGTGGCAAATTGAGTGTGTCGAATTTACGGATAATCTTTCATGAAAAATAAAATAAACTTAAGATAGAACTTTAAGAGAGTTCACAATTTGTGTCGTACGCTAACTTAAGCTTTTGATGTAAACAATTGGACACCCTTTTTCTAATAGCAAATATTCCACATAATCAGTTATTTACCTTTGAAATGACGTGAGGGAAATTTTAGATAGTGACCACCTTTGGATCCACCCTTATCATGACTTACTGAATCTACTGAAGTTGTCTTCCCCACCCGGATCTCCTCTATAAATACCTCGACCCACTTCATCAGTATTCGCACATCTCTCCCTCTCTCTTTCTCCCTCCAACCCCACTACACATCTACACTCTTGCTCTTTCGAGTGTCTTCTTTGGGAGAGAGATTGAGAGTGACCGAAAATGGCATCAAGGACCCTAGCCACAACCGCCCTCCTACTATCCCTCAACCTCCTCTTCTTCACCATGGTGAGCTCCACCTACTGCCCGCCACCGCCACACAAGCACCACCCCAAATACCCGCCCACGCCGGCGAAGGCCACATGCCCCAAGGACACCCTCAAGCTTGGGGTGTGCGCCAACCTACTGAATGACCTGTTGCACCTCGTGGTTGGTACCCCACCAAAGACCCCTTGTTGCAGCCTCATCAGTGGCTTGGCCGATCTCGAAGCCGCGGTCTGCCTCTGTACCGCCATCAAAGCCAACGTATTGGGCATCAACTTGAATGTCCCAGTCTCACTCAGCTTGCTCTTGAACTACTGTGGCAAGAAGGTCCCTTCTGGGTTCCAATGTGCCTGAGCTAGGTCACATGCTTGAGGAATGTGCTCTACAACTCCTCTAGGTTCTGGATCTGACGAATTTGGTTTGTATTTGTTGTTGGAATTTGGGGTTTGTGGGTGTTTACGTTATTCTCGAGTTGGTTCTGTTTTTTCAAGAAATGTACTAAATTACGTGCATGTCACAGCGTGGAGAGATCAAGAAACGGAATAAGTATGTACCTATTGATGTCTTTCTTTTAAGTCATAACATGGAAGGTAACTCATCTTCCTACATGCAATGTCCACATAATCTTCCGTCCTTTGACGCATCATTTGTTTTAAGGAGATCTTATACTGTTTTATATATGATATTCGGTCTACGCCTCTGTGTAAAAAAGAAACGAGCCTTAGATGCATAACACGTGACATTTTGGATACATTAAGCGATTTAGGACGGTACATGTTACCAATCTAAAATAGAAACTCTTTTTCATACTGGTTGTATATCAAATGAGAGTTCATCGGAGACTAGGATGGTCGTTCAGTACGGAAACAAACTTAATTAACCCTTTGCCGTAAGTAGTCATCCAATAGAACCGTCGAGATATTCAGCTCTCTTAGAAGATTATGGAAGATAAATTTGGTAAAATGAGCAACATAAACAGTGAGCTTTTTGAAAAAAAATCAGTATTTTCGAATCTTGGGTACATACAGCATCATCTAATTTGATGTGTAAGTGGAACTAATAACTTTACTTGAATCCATTGGCAAATAATTAGTAAATGTCTAATCCCACCCACTCTTGGATTTGATAATTAACCATTTGCAGCTCCACAAATTAAGCCCAAAGCATACTCTTAACCATATCTGTTCTTTGGCTAACTAGCGTGGGACTAGGATGTAACTCAATGGACAACCTTATTTCTTCCGTTCATGCACATCCTACGTTCCTGCCTAAACAATGATATCCTACTATATCTTCTATGCTTTGGGCTGTCCATCATGTTTACAGCTGCAGCTTCGTTCAGACTTCATTTCGGGGGGTGGGGAGTGGAATTTCTTATTATTAAGGAAAAAGAACACACTTCGCTAATGGTTTGATCTTGTCGTCACATCAAACCTTTGTTTTTTCAATTAAACCTTTCACAAAATCATCCCTACGTATCTGACCACTTTAAGATCGACAAGAAAGGCTTTAGTCAAAAGCATACAATTGCTTTTTTGGGGGTCTGTCGGTCGGTGAATTTTAAACCCGTGAACTACCATTGCTTATTTCCTTGGATGAAAGCTGAAAGGGGAGCGAACGATAGAAAAATTATTCAAGAATATCATAAATTTATTATGCAACAATCAATTTAATTTTAAATCTTTTAATTATATCAATTTAGTTCTAAACTTTTTGATGATTTTTCAATTCATGCCCGAATTTTTCAATTATGTCAATTTACTCAAATATTTTAATGATCTTTTAATGATTTTCCAATATAGTCATTTCCATCAATTATCCAAATATCAGGTTTGGAGTTAATACCACAAAAATAGCAAATTATGCCCTCTATGATGTTACTACCCAAACTTTTCTTTTAAGTCATTGCTACCCCTAAATTATGCCCACCACGATACTAATGTCCCAAATTTTTTTTTTTGTATCATCAAAATTGTTGAACTTATATTGGTGTGACAAAAATACACCCTATCTACCTCCAAAACTCCAAATTTTATACTGATAGAATTACAAAATCATAATCATTATCTATCATATTCTTCACTCTTTGACTTCTCCTTGGCTAACTTGAAAAACTAAACAACTTCCTTTTACTTGATGAAGGATTGCTTGCATCGATGGTTGTTTGTGAATATGTCAAGGGATCATCGGAATCTTTATGGAACTTGTGTCCAAGAAATTCAACATCTCTTGATTCCGCAATAATATTATATTCCACATACATTAAGCAACAAGCTTTGGAATTTTCAGCATATTTAACAAACACATTTTTAATGCCCTTGTCCTCATTCGATTCACTTAGGATCAAGAGTTCTATAATATGCAAGGCATCCTCATATTTTAAAGATTAGACATTTGGTACCCTTCATTTCCATAATCATATGGAGGTATCTTAAATTCCTTTGATGGAACTTTGTTGTGAATATGGCATGCTGTAAGAGGCGCCTCTCCCCACAAATTTATTGGCATTTTTGCTCATATGATTATGGAATTAGCCATATCTATCAAAATTAGATTCTTCCTTTTTTTTTTTTTGCCAATCCATGTATAAAGTATACTTACTTAATGCACAATGCCATTTTCTTCACAATTTGCAGATAAATCTAGTGAGAAGTATTCTCCTCCTCAATCACTTTTCAAAACTTTGATTTTTGCATCCATTTGATTTTCAGCTGCATTATTATATATCTTGAACACATCAAAAACTTAATCTTTTGATTTCATAAGGAAAACACGAGTATATCTAGAGTGATCATAAATAAGGTAATAACATAATGATTTCCACCTCTATATCTTGCTACCCTTGAGAACGATTTCCTAGTCATATTTTCTTGTGAAAATATTTCACATATATTTTTATCCAGATTCTCACACAATATCATATCACTTTTATTCACAAATTTCAAAGTAATATAACCAACATGAGATAATCCATTATGTCACAAGAAAGATGACTCAAGCATATAAGTAGAACAAAAAGTTTCAAATAATACTTATTTGTCTAGATTGCAAAGCTCTTGATTTAGCCACTATCTCCATCTCCATGGAAATGATACCTTAAGAATGTCAGGGAAATTTGATTGATGATAAAGATAGAGTAGTAGTTTATGTTTCTTTGATGCTTTGATGCGTGATGACGATCACCGTCCTTAAGATATCATTCATCCCCAATATTGTTTAAAATATACCTACTAGATATACACTAAAGCCATAGAAAAACGAGTTTAGTAATTAGTCAAATTCTCTCTTGATCAAATGTGTTGTCAAACTAGTGTGTTAAAAAAGAATAAGACAATTATGAAAAACAAATTATTGTTTTGAACTGTTGTATTGAATAATGTATGATTTGGTGCTACTGATGGACAATCAATAAACTTATCTCTTGGGAATAGTTAACTTATCGTCACCATCACCATTTTTCATGTCAACGATTATTTATTTTCATAATTAAGATTCAGCCTCTTTTCATAATCAAGAGTCACAACTTTTCAGGGAAAAGTGCCAAAAAAGTCATAAATCTGTGCCACTAATGCCAAATAAGTTCTCAACATTTGCAAGTTGTGCTATATAAGTTATTCCCACCGGAAAAAGCACACGTGGCGCCGACGTGGCTCGCCGGAGCTCGTCAGCACCGGCGTGGCGCCAACTCTTTCTTCTTCTTCTTCTTCTTCTTCATCGGCGGAGCCCTCCGCCGGTGATGGGCGAGGGCGGCGGGGGCTAGGGTTGGGGAGGCCGCCCCCGCCCAAATCACAGCCCCGCCCCTGCCCAGATAGGGGTGGACAGGGGCCACCCAGATCTGGTCGGGGCTGCCCCGCCCAAATCTGGGCGAGGCCGGTGGCGGCCTCCCTAGCCCCAGCCCCCGCCGCCCTTGCCGATCACCTACGAGGGCTCCACCGGTGAAGAAGAAGAAGAAGAAGAAGAAGAAGAAGAAGAAGAAGAAGAAGAAGAGTTGGTGCCACGTCGGCGCCACGTGTGCTTTTTCCGATGGAAAAGACTTATATGGCATAACTTGCAAAGGTTGAGAACTTATTTGGCACCAAAAAAAGGTTTGGCACTAGTGGCAAATGTTTAAGACTTTTTTGGCACTTTTCCCCATCTTTTCATGATAACAAACTATTTCAACAAAGATCACTGTACAATTTATGAGATTTGTTAGAGTATTGCGCCTAAACTTTGGAAGATCTTGTAATTACGAGATCTCGTGACATAGCTCTAGCATTTGCATCATAAAAACATGTCAACGAATCTTGGGATTTTATATTTAATCTAGGAAATGAAAAATGGCGAATCACTGTAGACTTACGTTTATTCTTGTAATATGTACATTAGAATTCAATGAGGTGTTTATCCTACATTCTTAGAAAGAACTTATTAAATTATCAATGACAGCACATTCCTCTCGAGGACAATCTGAAACCGTGGTCCCGTGGCAAAGCATCCTCTAATTTTGTACACATTAAATATGCTATTATACTGTCCACTCTGTTTGTTCCCTATGTATAGTAGCGAGATTATTATGGGCTCATATCATTGAGAATCGGATGTGCTTGCCAACAGAAAGTTGGAATGCGCCAATAATGGTTCACGGGAAGCAAATCTGGCGGTAGGGTGGGACCAAATTACAGCATATTCCAGATTCGCAGAACGAGGGGCAGCAAGTTATCGTGGGCATGTCACATGCACCGTCGGATCGGACGGGCCTCATGTGGATCCCACCTCATCCAACGATTCGTTTGAATTGGTGTAGCTGCGATTCTTGGAACAAAAAGATACCTTAAACTAGTCGTCGCGATTCCTGCCGGGAGTGTAATACCGAAAATCTTTTCTGCTCATCGGCCACTTATGAAAATGCATATTATGGCTTTTATGCCACCATAAGTTTGTGAGTAATCCTAGAGATATTAAGACTCATGTACCAGATATGTTGTGGCAAATCTTTAAGTGGTCAATTAATTCAGTGGGCCCATTTCAAATCCATTTTTTAAAAATTCTACCGCGTCACATGATATTTCCATTTAACGTTTAGATTTTCATATCTTCCAGCATTGTTCATAAGCCGATAATGAATTGAAGAACTACATCAATTGTCAACCCAGTTATAAACAGGAACCATAGGATGAAAGAAACCCATTTTTACAATTGTCACATAGTGATGTCTTGGGAATGTAGACCCTGTACTAAAAAAAAAGTTATACCAGTATATATCACTTTGCCTCCTCTATATCTAATATCACAAGTTTGGAATCTAATAGTATTTTCTTCCGAACGAAATTGCACCTATCCGTCAACACTCTAGATTTATTTACAAAGTCATCCTTATTCTATCCAAAGTATTCTTACCATGCTCTAAGTTCCACAATCATCCAAAACACCCCAACAGAGAACCTTAAACCTAACCATCCTAATTAGCCTTTCTTCAGCTACCGCAGTCTTGTGTTGTCGTCGCAGCAAACTCAGCAGGCTACCGTGGCCTACCTGCAGCTCGCCGGCATTCGTGTTCTGTTTCCAACAATCCGGAGCTCCCTATATGTCTCTCTCCTTCCCTCCCTTCCTTCAAAGTGGCTACCATGAATTGAGGTCACCGAGGTCATTAAATGGAGGTCGCCACAGTTCAGTCCTCGACGACCTTATGAGTGTGAGTGTGAGTGTGAGTGTGAGTGTGTGTGTGTGTGTGTGTGTGTGTGAGAGAGAGAGAGAGAGAGAGAGAGAGAGAGAGAGAGAGAGAGAGAGAGAGAGAGAGAGAGAGAAAGAGAGAGGGCACTGTTAAGGAGAAATGAAGCAGAGGAGACAGAGATTAGAGCAAGTCGACCTGCAGATTCATAGGATCAAGGAATCGAGGGCAGATTCATAGGAGCAGCTTAGACGGCTAGTAGAGTCGAAAGATAAAAATTTCTCATTATTTTCATAAGCTTATTTCTCAACTGAAAAGATCCGAACCTATCGCAGCTGTTACTTTTTAATATATAGACTGAAATGTATATATGTATAAGGTCTGATTTTTTTTTTCCTGCGCTCTGTCAGATTGACCGTATTATGTGAGGAATAAGAGAGAGACGTAATCCCAATTCGATAGATTTGACGTCCGTTTGTGAATCATAACATCCGTTAAGCATATGATTATGAGAGGCCTCATATGAACATATGTGATGGAGTGCATGCAAGTCTCTCCACATCGAGTCATCAACAAATTTGCCTCCACCGAGATCATGCATGTACGATATATAAATATTTCAAGACTGCGAACTTATAGTGTTGGCCAGTGAGGGGAAGGAATCCGAGACTTTGCAAGACAATTTAACAAATACATCTATATATGGTTTAATGGGATAAATTTCAAAATATAGATTCTACAAATTTAAATCACATATTCTTCCAGCAACTTTAAATATTTAGCTTAATGAGGTGTGCATGTACTACGTATGCCAACTTAACACCAATTACCTGTTTGTCTGACATGACAAATATTGTGGATTGTCGTTTTACTATATTGCTGACGCTACTTGGAGATTTTGTAGACACACCTGAGATAGATAACTTTTTCAGGCCCAGCAAAATGCATGGCATCTCGCTCTTGGAAGGGGAAAAGAAGCCTGTTCTTCAAGAGAAGGGTATTCATTTCAATCGAAATAACACAATTTTCTCCTTTGCTTTTCATGAAATTACACAATAAGGGTCGTGTAGGAGACACCGTTATTCACTACATACACCCCATAGAACGTAAACCCAACAAGCACTTCCGGCACCTAGACCTTTAAACTTACTCCACCCAGGACACTCATGAAAGTACAAAGAACGTAAAACCACAGTTTCACAACACCATCTGATGACCACACCTCACTTAAATAATCAACAGGACTTCAAACTTAGATTAATTAAGGCCTCTCACGTTTAAGCACATTGGAAACCAGGAGGGACCTTCTTGGTACAAACATTGAGGAGCAAGCTGAGAGAGACCGGAACATCAAGGTGAATGCCCAAAACGTTAGCTTTGATGGCCGTGCAAAGGCATACCGCGGCCTCTAGGTCGGCAAGGCCCTGGATGAGAGAGCAGCACGGTTCTTTCGGTGGCGTGCCAATGGTGACATTGAGCAAGCCACCGAGTAAGTCGGCACAGATGCCTAATTTGAGGGCGTCTCTAGGGCAAGAAGCTGCAGGGGTCGGGGTTGGCTTCGGTGGCCACGCAGTGACCGTGGAGGCGAAGATGATGTTGAGAGAGAGAACTAGAGCAAGTGTTGCATAGTTCTTGGAAGCCATAGTATAGTAACTTCTCAAAACCCCAGGCTAGCTCTCGTCGAAAGTGGGAAACTGGAATTAACTAGTAAAAATGTGTGAGTTGTGGGATGGAAAGAGAGCTTGGAGAAGTGGTATTTTATAGTGGAATTCAAGGAGACTCAGGGGTTTGAGTTGATGGAAACAGAAAATATTTGTTTTAGATGAAAATGTTCGGGTACTGGTGATTGACTAAAATATGGGACGCGTATAGTACGTCCACATGCATGGCCTTAGGGATTTTAGCTGGCGGAACAAGCAACTCCTCTGGTGACATTTTTGGATGGTTCTAGTCTTGTGGGAAGTGGGCAATCGCCATTTTTTCTTGTTGAATTGTTGGACTTGATCTGTTTTTGACTCAATTTGAGACCTTGATCAGACTGATGAAATGGGTCCAGAATTTGAAACGGGTATGCTTTTTCCTATGCCGTGCATGATGTGGGAAGCGAAGGTCTACATATAACCCATGCAATCGAACAATCAATAAAATAATTCGCCTGGTTAATGCACATTTTCCATTATTCTACGGTTGGATGAAATGGACATTGATAAATAAAGTTAAATATTATTTACATATTTCTCATATCCTCTATACTTTAAAAAGACAAATTGAATTACATTGTAACTAAGTTGCAGCGACGAAATGAAATCAATGGTAAATTCAACTCTTGATAATATATATATATATATATATATATATATATATATATATATATATAATGCTACCTTCATAGGATAACTAATATCTTTGAAAGTGTTAATAGCCTAATCAAGCTTCAATACGCAATAAGCTCCTAACTTGTCCTTTTTTTCCTGGTCCGGAAAAAGTATGGCATTGTTCTTTGGCCATAGAATACAGAACAAATCACGAATAGTCCGGCAGAAATTTGTTGCTTGCGGCTAGTGGCAACCGTTCAATAATATTGTTCTATATTGGCTTGTTCTTGGTGGATTACGTGTCACGAGAGCTCGAAGAACTAATCAACCTCCATTGTTAATCTGATGAAGCTTCATAATCCGATCCGCGTCACGCCCAAGATTAGGTCGTGTTGAAGAGATTTGTCCGTAACCACCTTAACCTTTTCTGGGGTTCACACCGTGTGGAGCCATCTTTCGTTTGGCGACAGTAGAAGCGAGCAGCATCGGTGTGCGATTTAGTCAACAAGTCTGATGTCGATTTGGTGATGAATATCAATTATTTTTAATGTTAGTGATTAGAGAGTTTCTCTTGGTTGATTCGATCCGGTTCTTACGAATCACCGAGTACAATTTTGATTTCAGGGGTCTCCAGATTCGCACTTGTCTTGACGCGTAGGGGCTTAGGGGGGCAACCGAATTTGAGGGCCTCCATGATGGAGACTAATGTGTGTTTACATTATGAACGTATACTAGATTTATTTCCAACCTTGACTAACGTGGCATGACACGGAAGATTATAAGTTTCTATGTTCATATCCTATATATCAAATTTTTCTTGTGGAAGAATTACAAAACATGCTTAAGGAATGGATAGAAGATGAAGGAAGAAAGGGAAATTAAAGGGAAAAGGATGTCCCTTTTTATGTCAAACGTTGTATAAAGGGAAAATTCTTAAACTTATTACACTTTTACTAATGTAATCCTAAAATTTTAAATTTTTTCCAATTGAAAGTTTTAAATCTTTTCATTTTACCAATGGAGCCATCTAACCAATTTTAGCCAGAAACCGCTAACATGGCTATTCAATCAATACCGACTACCCAACATGGTATGACCGACGCTAATGAGAATACATTTTGATAAAAATATATATTTTTTCTATTTCTTTTCTTTTCTTTTCCAGTTCAAAGGGCCGTTGGCCCTCACGTGGGCTGAGTGTCATGGCCCATGCTGAATTTCGCAAGGGTTGGTGGGGGTCACTGGCTCTCAGCTAGTAATTGGTAGTCCTCTTGGCCCCTTGAACTAAAAGAGAGGAAAAAAAAGGAAAAGAAAAGAAAAAAGGACATAAAATATAAATATAAATAAAAGCATTTGACAAGAAAAAGTACATTACAAGTACAAAAAAATTCACCAGAAGAACAAACTTAACGATATTATAACCATAACATATCTTAAATGCATGGTTCACTAAAAAACTGAGCCCTTCAAAATATAACCGAACGACGTCGTTTACAAGTTGTGCCAAGTTGGTATAAATTGATGTTCTCACCAAGCCTCGCCCTCTTTCAACAAACCCTAGCCCTAATTTCACTTTCAATCTCACATTTTGAAGTTAATTCCCAATTTGTTGCTGAATTTGGCAATGGCGGTCATCGTAAGTGCTCTCTTATTCTCCCTTGCTGCGCTGCCGCCCTTGTCTTCCTCTCGCTCGAATTCTTGGCCGCTACTTTCTTCCTTGCAAGAATTCAAAGCGCCGGGCTTGTAAATGACATAGCGTTCCTAGACAGGGGAGCTCTTGGGGTTCTTCTTCTACTTCCTCATAAGCTTCGGCTCCTTCTGGGCTAGCAGCTTTTTCACGACCTTCCCTTTTTGGAGTCGTCCCTCACGTGATGCTTAGTAACACGCTGGGGACGAAGATTCCGAGCTCATGATACACAAATTTGCCACGTTGGGTTGTCAATTATCTAACAAAAGCCTCGCGCGAGTGTACTTACCGTCGACAATTGCCCCATGAACGCTAGTTTAACACACCTGATAAAAGAAAATTTGTCCTTTGGAACATTTTTTTTTTCCTTGTTTGTGTAATCAATGTGTCGGAATGAAAATAATTATGATTAACCAGCGTCTCGAAAGCGCTCGTGAACAAGACTCATACAAGCAATAATTATTTGATTCAGATCACCACGTCTGCTATTTAGGGTAACTTCGGGAGCATACACGTTGCCCTGTAAGTGAAGTCTTACATCCATAGAGAAAAGAGGCTAGCCGAGATGACAAATCTCCGTGGACAAGATGACACTCATGCATATGAGAGGATGAGTCAAGTTAGAAGATTATCATGTATAGTATTGCAGGTTGGACTAATGGGCGGTGCGATGCATGTAACAAGTGTCGGATTTTGGGAGATACGGTTGCCTCAATTGGAGAGTCGAGTCTTCAATCGTCATTGTATAAGGTGTTAGGAGTTAAATCAGCAGGCAAACACAGGTATGTCTTTGCATTAGCCAAAGAGTTAATAGACAGTTAATCCACAATCTATTTTATGCATAACCATAACCTATGTGCGCGCGCGCGCGAGAGAGAGAGAGAGAGAGAGCAAGCGAGCTCCGTTTCGATAAGATTTCCTAAAGACTACGTGTCCAACACGAGAAGGACAGGTGAAATATGGAATGATTCGAGAAAACAAAAAGAAAAGAAGTGGGAAAAAGGGGAATCTCCAGCAATGCTAACTCATGCATCTTCCACCTATGCGTGCAATGGAATGATCTGAACTTCATGCTTTTCTGGAGAAAAACTCACGGGAGCGTCTAAACGTGTTGATTGGCCACTCTTGTGATCGATTCAGAGAACGAACGTGAAAATATGATTAAAAGTAGAACAGATGACAAAATATTTCTGAATTATTGCATGGTGAAGCGTCTTCTTCCTCTCCTTGCCAGCAAAAGTATTCCTGACCACCCACGTGGTATCCATAGCTCATATGCCTCATCTTGTCCTCAATCTCAGAAGACCCCACGCAAAGTTGGGTGTTTGCGCGAAGTTTCTTAACGGGCCCGGTCAATGCAGTGATCGGGCCACCACCAGACGCTCCACGCTGTTTGGTGCACAAGGGCCTTCTCGATCTGCAGGCAGCCTTTTGACTTTGCACTGCCATTGAAGCCAACGTCCTCGGGATCAATTCGAACATCTCCATTTCACTGAGCCTCCTCATAAACATTTACGGCAAGAAGCCCCCCTTCTGACTTCCAATGTGCCCGACTTCCAAGAGCACTTATGTCTTTTCTTAACTTGTGTCTTGCGCACCAAATTTCATGGTTTGATTCTGGGTTTTGGGTGGTGTGGTTTTGATAGTGTTGGGAATAATTCGGAAATTTAGGGCATGCACTACTCCAGTGGTTCCATTGTGTGATATTCTTGGTGGAAGAAAAATGCATGTTTACAGCATTTAATTTGATCATAAACCATTCAACTGTGCCAATATAATCCTAAATTTTTCAATTGTTCCAATTTAATCCTTAACCTTTCAACTTTAGCAATTTATTCCTAAATCTTTTAACGATTTGCCAATAGAGTCTTCCTAGGTAATTTTGACCGGAAATAGTGAATTCAATTTAAAAAGTTCACGTGCTTCTCGATTTCACAATAATATTCTTGGCAGAAGAAAATGCATGCCCGAATCATCTCTCATTTTCAGCTTTGGTGGATGAAGAAGACACCATAGTACAATCACACTACATCATGCGTTGCCAACTTGATAAGAAGATTCATGACAGTTCATAACTTCAACATGCCAAGTTGTAAATATTAACGTTTTGCATCCATCAGCACACTGTTGTGCGGAGGATTCGAAAAGTTTTCAAAGGGTCATCGTTATCATGCTATGAAAGGAATATTTAGGTGATAACTAATACGACGCTCCGCAGACATCTTTCCTTCTTTTTTTTTTTTTTTTTCAAATCATAGACAACCCTACCTCCACGGATTCATGCTCCCTCGAGAAAATCTATTTAAACGAGCCTTCTTGAGCAACATATGCTTGATGTTACCCTTCTATGACTACCAATAATTTCAATGGCTTTGATCCGTCCCTTAAAATAATTCACCGGGACTATATATTGACGCGTTCCGAAGCAGGATCTCGTGAGCTCCATTTCTGCCTAACAATTTGTTCTTCGTGGTGTCCATTGCGGCAAGTAATGTACATATACTTGTTCTTATTTTTATTTTTCTTGGTGGTAAGTTGTTGTCATATGATGTAGGTTCTGAGCTTGAGCTCTATTCTGATCCCCAAACTGTAGGGGTTGGCGCTTGGTGCCAGCAATCCGTGGACCGCAAGTTGCATGCGGTTGATTCATGACGAGTATAGAGCAGTGAAGACGACAAGAAAACCTCAGAAGTTGCGGATACATCGAAAGGTTTCAATAATCCCAAACTATTGTGAATGCATGAATATTTGGTGGGTCCAAAAGATATTTATGATGAAATCCTTGAGGTCCAAGAGCCTGTTGCTTTGTGTAGAGGATTCATCTTTTTATTATTTTTATTTTTATTTTTTGAAATTTTTTTTATATCAACACCGTGTGAACGGAATGTTTCAGTCGATCACGGACACAAAAATATATATTTGGGTTATCAAGCAAGAGTATAGTTTAACCCTAAAAAGTTTACTCAAAAGTTTCATGAAAAAAAGAAAAGAAAACCCACATTTTATACTAAGTAAATCATAATTGTATAATAAGGATAAGTAAAAGTCTTAAGACTTGTCGCAAAAGTACAGTCAAGTATTGGAATTTTTAAAATATCCAACCAAATTCTAAAACTTATCAAATTTGACATTTGTCAAATCGAGTATGTCCGTTAACTCAATCAATTTCTTTAATAGAAAATGATGACATCACATTTTCAATTAATTTCTCTTTATGTGTCTTTTATTTTCTTTCTTTCCCAAATCATCTTTAAATTAAATTAAATTAAAAATAGAACAAAAAAAAAGGCAAGCCTCACGTTGACGCACTACCTCCGCCATAACATTACCAACCACCAGCAAGGGTGGCCGACCTTGGGCGAGGGCCAACGTCACCCAGCTATGTATTTCCTCAACCTAGATCTAGGCGACCCTTGACCTCGCCTAAGGCCAGCGAGGCATCACTAGGAGTGGAAGATAATCGCCGACCCTAGGCGAGAGCTGACTTCACCTAGATTTGGGCAAGCCTCGCCCACCCTTATAGAGTGCCGATGATACCTTGCTCAGGGCTGGCGAGGGCTGGCGAAGGCCGGCAACCATCGACTATGGGCAATAGCGGTAATGTATCACCGATGAGGTCTGTCATTCTTTTTTTCCTAGTTCTTTAATCAAAATTTTGTCCTTTTTTAGTTTTTGAATTAAATTTAAATATAATTTGGAAAATAAACATAATTTAAAATGTCACGTAAGAGAGAGAAATAGATTTAAAAATGCCACCTCAGCATTTGCATTAAATAGATTAATGATATTAATGGAATGATTAGATCAAACTAATTTGACAAGTTTAAAAACTTAATTATTTTTTTTAAAAAAGTTTTAGGACTTCTAATATATCTATCATGTGCACCATTTAACAAAAGGAGAAACTCAAAACATTGAAAATATAATTTCTCAAATCTATAACGGCTTTTTAAAATTGATTTCGATCTACCATATCCTTCGATAAGTTACATCCTTCGTATATGTTATAAAAGCTTGAGCATGTCGCCAAAGGAGTCGAAAACTTCGAGCATTTATTTTATAGTACATTCAATGTTTTTATCTTTTTTATTTGCACGCATAGGCTACTCTCGTTTGTAGTCAAGAAGATATGAATTTGACTTTTTGAGTATACACACAGCATCCACACAAATGCATAGATAAATAACAACTTGTCACTATTCTTGCCGTGATTAGTTCTATCTATCATAAATAGTTTATTGCTATCTTCTTTTTCATGGCACGACGAATTCGAGCCAAATGTATGGTTTTTAAAAATAAAATATCTAGTTAATTATTGTTCAATGATCTTGGCAAAAAGTCAAATGGACTTTAATCATGCACTTTAGGTACTCCCATCACCTAATGTTGAGATGCACATATAAATTGCATTACTCACATCGGAGAATTGATGTGGTGTGAGGTTATTGATATATACTAGCCGATCCATAAGTGATTAGCTTATGTTGTCGAGTGAACATGAATCTAACTAAATATGTTAACGGGCTCCCTCTTGACGTTCTTTTCAAATGAATATATCGAATTTATGATGTCTACTCCCAACATAAAATATGATAAATTTGTGGATCATAATATATATTAATGTAAAATTTAACGCACTCAAAATGTTCTCGTCCATTCAAGACAATCACCATGTGAAATCTAGTTCTATTGTTTCTAAAGAAAATAACACGATTGTTCCAACACGCGTGAATAGACCAAATGCTCATTTTTTTTTTCTTTTGGGAATTATATGGTGATTGATTTGGGTATATTGGACTAAGGCCGGGCTCTATAGACAAATCAACTTGTGTACAGGATACAGGCCCAAAAGGTCCTTCTCTGTTGGGTTCGCAACTGAACCATGTGCTCTGGATTTTTTTAGTCTTTCCTAGTTTTGAGCCTCAAATAGTTAAATGAATCGTTCTACAAATAGGAAATGGATTCATATACCAAAAACAATGCTTGTACTAGCATCTAACGTGCCCAGCACTTCCGTCTAAAACTTTGCGTGGCTTGCTGACCTCCCTTTGGAATTTGAAGAACAGATCAACACGTCAAACAGAAATAATAATACTGACGAAGAGAAAAAGAATTCAAGCAAAAAGCAAACAAGATTGAAGATATAATTCTTGTCCTGCATTTTGAGAAAATAGGATAAGAATTTTGAAGCCGACGTCCCCGCACTGTTGTAACCCTGAAGAAGACATTGAGAAAACCTCATCTTACCATCACCATCCTGCCATCACATCAGAACCCTAAGGAGAATTCAATGCCGAAATGATTGAAGAATTGCGTGTCCCATTTCGCGATCTTATTGGTTAATGACATGGTCATAATCATTCATGGTGCGTATCGTCATGTGATTGATCCATGAAGTTACTCAAGGCGAATTCATTGATCGGAACCAAGTCAATCACGGCTAATTTGTTTGTAAATCGCAATATCCTTGGTTATTTTTATCATTGCCGAACGATTTATATTGAAAAAGGGAGGCAACTTACAATAGGTAGTCTCAAAGTTTTCGTGACGTTAACCTAATAGTTTGTCTCAGCGTATAAGCGGGGGAACATAATTAAGATTCTCGAAGAGATAGATCTAACTCATCAATTATTAAGAGGCTTTCTTAAAAACAAAAAGTTCCGTGGTGGATACCCAGGAAACACGAAAGTTGTTCCTTTGCATTTTTTGTCTCGCGACACACGAAATGGAGACTTAGTGGAGAGAGATGCTCTCCATTTCATTGAAAAAATCATAGAATAAAGGAAGAAGAAATTTAAAAAAAAAATTATCTTATCCTAGTTGACCGGGCTTCTCCGAAGTACTTGGACAATGTATGTGAAGAAATAGAATGGTATGCACCAATAGTTGGAGCACAACTTCCCCAGTCGAAGCCTCCCGCAGGAAGAAACAAAATTTAAACTTCAAAGACAGAAAAGAGACAGCACGAATCTCCTGACGACAAATAAAAAAGAACAAGTGAATCTTGCGAAACAGATCTAATTTGATTAGCAACGGAAGACTTTGTTTGTCTAGCCAGAGACATAAGCACATGGATGAGAGTTCATCCGCCCACCGAATTGGGTCATGTCCGCTTAAGTTCTTAAACCCTCTTTCTTTGGGTTGGAATAGATAAAAGAACTAGACATTAAGAAAGGTTGAAGGGCCAAACGATCGATTGGTGACGACTTCCAAGCAAAGGAGGCCTTCGTTATTACGTGAGCTAATCTCGAGATTATCCTGCTAGACCATGACTAGGCAAAATCTTTGTAAGCATGGTAGTCAAACGGAAAGTTTTCTTTTTTCCTAAAAAGTCATAAACTTATTACACTTTTACCAATTCAATTATAAACTTTTCGATAGTACTCATTCAATCCTAAACATTTTCATACTTTGGCAATTGAATCCACTCAATCAATTTTAATTGGAAATGGGATGACGTTATGCCATTACTATTACGTAGGATGCTTAGCGCTAATGTGAACAATTTTTCATATTTTTTAAATTGATTTTTCTAATTTTTATTTTTTCCCCTTTGTCTTTTTCTCCTACCATGTTCAGGGAGGGTTGTCGGCCGAGCCTTGCCAAGCCTTGCCTTGCCTTGTCGGGTGAGGGCCAATGAGGGTTTCGTAGCCATGGCCAAATAGTCAACAAGGGTCAGCTGGCCCTTGCTTGTGATCAGCAAGTGTCAACCAAAGACCCTCTAGGCTTGGAATGAAAAAAAAAATAAAAAAATAAAACAAATTATAAAAAATTCAGAGATTTTTATTTTAAATGTTCATGTCAGTGCTGGCCATGCCACATAGAACGGTCCGTATTCATGTAATTTTTTTGGATTAAAAATTGGTCAGGTGGACTCAATTACCTAAATATTAAAAAGTTTAAGACTTAATTAATATAATTGAAAGGAATAGAACTCAATTGACAAAAATGCAACAAACTTTAAGACTTTTAAATAATTTTCCCTCCATCATAGAGAACAAAATTGCATGAATTCTGTATACGATTAGGTCATTACGTGTTTAGTTAGTGCTTATAAACCCTTTTAGATGCCCACAAGATGTGTAGCTATTCACTTAATCATTGATTCGATATAACGGTCTTTGCATCATATGTAACCAGCACATTTCACAACTGTTGAGGGTTACGTCCGATAATAGAACATCTTCACTCGTTGCCATTATCATGAGATGAGTTAGGGCCTAGTCATGATTGATGGAATATTTAATTACGGCAGAAGAATCATCTGAGAGAAGTTCTGTTGTTTGGGGTCTTCACTTATAGCATGATAAGCTGATACGGGTCGATCTCATCATATGTTTTCTTTCATTAATCTAAACATTTTAATATCGCGAAGTTCACGTCACTCGTTACACTTACTGATGTGATCTACCATGTAGTGGTCAACATGCTCTTCACGCGTGCTATTTGACGTAGGGCCTACTTTGAGACCAAAAGCTCATTCGGCTCACCGGATCCTAAGTAATAATTTCCATCGACGCCTCCTTTGTCTTCATCTCCATCCAGTGGTTCTTCATGCGTCTATGGTCTGAGAACCCCTAAGAAGACTTTTCTGCCGCCCGGGAATGAGGGTATCTATCATCACGGGGTCATCCAGATGAATAAGGCACATCTATATAATTGTGATATCAAGTGGATAACACAGGCAGGAATACCTCCACATATATAGTTGGATTTTACTTGTGCCGGCTATTGTCAAGTCATCTCGCCGACTCAGCTTCGCATCACTCGTAGACTATGACTCTCTCTCTCTCTCTCTCTCTCTCTCTCTCTCTCTCTCTCTCTCTCTCTCTCTCTCTCTCTCTCTCTCTCTCTCTCTCTCTCTCTCTCTTCCATTATGGACATTCTTTAGAAGGATTGGTGTGAAATGTATCTACATTCTAAATGGTTCTTCGGAGCTGAATTATTCAACCACTTGACAAACCATGTCTGACGGATCGGCCCTATGCCCAACCTGAAATATTTTTATGATTCTGATTAATACCATGTATCTCTCCTGAATAATGCAAGCTGAATTATTAGTTTGACCAACGCAATCAGAAAGAGACACCCCTTCTACTTCTATATTTTGCAACAATTTTACATGAGCGGATAAGATCAGGAAATTTCGTGTGTCATGTATCTCAATAACGTTAATAATACCCCCCTCGGACACTTGACGACATTTTTTTTATTTAAATAGATGAATGACAAGATATCATAGACCTACACGGACGCAAGGGAGATTTAAGTCCGAAGTGATCATTGGACGGACCACTAAGAAGCCTCGCCTAGAGGATCAAATCTGCTTCATCAGAATATTTAGATAATACATCACGCTTTTATCTAAAAACTATAAACTTGTAAGATGGATAAGTAGTTTGAAGGTCAAATCTACACAATAAATCACGCAATTATTTCCTATTAGTTGATAGTGATTCTATAAAATCTAACAAGCTTGTTGCCTAGACCTGCCGATCACCAATGAGGGGAAAGAGGTGATCATCGAGCTATGCTTATGAACTTCAAAGTTTTATGGGCAGTCAGCCACATGACAATCGGGTCTAGTTGGCGGAGGTGTGGCCTTCAATCACCAGATGCCAATGTAGTTTTTACTGGTTATCATCTTCTATAACAACATAAATATTCTCCTTATTCAGCCACTTGCATTGATATTTTAAATTTTCATTTAAACTCACTGCTCTTAAACAAAGGTTTTGCGTTCCACAAGACCAATCACTCACTAAATTATCATGCTGCCGTAGTGTCAATTTCATTGAATGAGGCATTGGATGAGACATAAAACAACTTTAAGCACTTAAAAGAAAGCTAACCACAATCTCTAAATCCACACATATCGATGCACAAACCTACTTCTTGAGCTCATTGCCTCTGGAAAGGAAGAAGAGTGGAGTATTGCTAACTCAAGAACAACAATAGTAGGTCCAAATTCGAGCAACTAAGTTTTCGTTTCATAATATTTCTGCAAAATCTTCTGGACCCTTGCCGGGGTGGAGCATTTGTCTCTCTCACTCTTTTCTTCGAGAGCAACATGTAGATCCAGAAACCAGACGTTCACGAGTAATTCCACATATTTTAAGAGAACACGAGCAATAATTCTTGGGAATCCAATTTGCTTTGTTGTGATCCCACTATACTATTCAAGCGTGTCCCTGCAGGGAATAAACTGCTGCAACTATTCGTCACATCATAACAAGATGGACACGCCCCATAGAAATTATAAATTAACCCTGCATAATGCATAGCAGAATCTTTTTCAAGTCACGGGGCACTCACGTGTCAAAGATGTCAGATTCTGCGTCGTTTATGTACACAGGAACTGGTCCATACGATACAGCTGATACAATGAAATCTGTGTTAACTCCATTTAAAGAACAACCGTCTTGTTTTTTTTATGTTTTTGATACTGACATGTCACAGAACCTGTGTGGCAACCGACGAACGGAACAGATGGCGGAGTTCCAATGGGTCTATCCACTTATCGTGGATCTTGAGGTGTCTGGCCAGGACCATCCTCCTTCTGCCACTTTGCTTACTGTTTTGGATAGCTTAAACTATCTATAAGCATATCCTGGAAATAAATAAAACTTAGGCGCATATCAGACGACAAGGAAATGGAGTACAGGCAATGAAAAAATAACGTTGCGAAGGAGGAAATACTTGCTGTTATATTTGCATGTGCGCCCTCAATCTTTTGTTTTTGCATTTAGTGCTGCACTTCTCTGCCGCTATGCACTTCAGTTCAGATTACGTATTCCGCTCATGTTCAAATAGTCGTCTTACATAGCTGCCGACGGGCCGTTTGCTCTAATTTGCAAGACAAGCTTCGTTGAAACTTTTTCTTCTGGCTGAACCTGCGGAGTCCTGGCCAAAAGAAAGAGAAGAAAACACGAAGGTGGAGCTTTCGAAATTCACTTGATATTGACAAGATGAAATAATTATATCAAAGGAAAAAAAAAAAAAGGCTTTCGGCTTCTAGAGGCTTGTGGTTAGGCGCATATAGTTGCACCACGTGGCCTAAAAGAGGCCATTGAAATTTGGATCACCTAACGCGAAAATCATCTGCATAAAAAATGGGACATGATCATTGATCATGGCTCTCTGATTACTGAAATTAAGATGAAAAGTAGAATATGGGGCCCTTAAAGGCAACCCTCCCTTTTTTTTCTTTTTCTCCCCACCAATCCTTTTTTATTTTGTCTTTGTCGAAAGCCTCCCCGTAGCATAAAATTGACTACCTTCCGACGCCCTCCACGTGTCGTTTTCCATCGGGAAAGAAGGGTTCAAATTCAGTCAACACTAAGATGCCAATGGAAAAAATGTGTTGTGCAGATGCAATGCGAAGATCCAGGACAGGAGGAGCGTCTGGAGTGGATCACGTGTCTTCGGAAGCAACTCATTAACCTTACGAACTAGGATTTTTCCTCTGAAAAATTGGCACGTTTTAGCAATGTCCACCTTCAAATTTTTCTCAGTCTCTCATTGCACGTACAACCACTTGAGAAGGGGAGAGAAAAAAAGGGGGGCACTCATCTAATCTCATGGAAAATTGGTAGAAATTCATATTGTTTATTACAAGTAAATAGAAGTCTTTAGACTTATTTCCACGGAAGAATATTTTTCCATGCTTAAATTCAAAGAGACATTATCACTTCGTCACG
The DNA here is from genome assembly GCA_030064385.1 of Melaleuca quinquenervia. Classification (NCBI taxonomy): domain Eukaryota; kingdom Viridiplantae; phylum Streptophyta; class Magnoliopsida; order Myrtales; family Myrtaceae; genus Melaleuca; species Melaleuca quinquenervia. Next base: position 14,280,287 of record CM057721.1, on the reverse strand, counting down.
TGAGAACAGACATTAACATGACCTTTCACTAGATTATTAACTACACATATATAAATTATTTTATGTACAAAGTAAAGAAAACCCCCTACTTTTTTCTTTCCAAAAATATCATTAGAAAGTCATTTTCTAAGTATTCTATGTGAATTAATAATCCCTTTAAATATATATATAATTTACTTAAAATTGATTCTTTCTATCTTATATGAGTAACCTTACCAGGAAAAAAATTAAATATTAAACTATTTTTTTCTCTTTTGATCTGTGTACAATCTTTTCATGCTATCATAAACAATTTCAAGCGTAATAAGTTCTCTTTGCTACTAGATCCGTCGACCCGTTTGTAATTGAAATTGCTTTACATAAAAAAAAATTCTATAAAATGCTTAAGAACAGAATGACAGCATGCATCAAAATTAAATCATAGAATAGGATATTGTCCGAACTAACCAATATTTTGTCTTTTTAATATATCAACAGTCACTTTTGTCATTAGGGTATTAGAGCCGAAAAATGAAAATTATATGCTTCTCGCTTGCTTGACTTATTTGGATAGAACTCGTTGTTCTAAGAATAAGAGATTTTTTTATTGATTAAGGAGAATCAAAGAGCATCAATGGAGGCATAGTCCCAACTGGATCAAATGTTTGGATATGCTTTCTATTAAGGTCCCATTGTTTTCCTTTCCAAGGCACCAAAAACTTATCAGCAAATTAACTATTGGCAGCAACAGAATCCTTCATCTCAGTTAGTAATCTTTTTTAGGTCTCGCCCGCTGGATCGAGCTAATCATTGTGTGCGTGCCTGAGAACGTGGCTACAAATGACCAAGAAAGACAAGGAAATCATCTCGATGATGTCAAATTTTCTCTAATTTTAAAATAATAGGTTTAATTGGGGAAAACACATCTCTCCCTCCTTTAATCATGAGATGATCTGGTTATGTCTTCTCGATTAATCAGTAACGTACGGGCCTCCTTAATGAAAAATAGGTTTAATAGGAGAAAACACATCTCTCCCTCCTCTAATCGTGGGATGATCTGGCTATGTCTTCTCGCTTAATCAGTAACGTACGGGCCTCCTTAATGAAGGGAAAGTTGATGTAACGTGGATTAAATCATAAAAGGTGAAACGGGTCAGGATTTGATAAGCATCCCATCTCACTCCGTTTGGGACTTCGATAGAAAGATCAAACGTTCGACGCGATGTCTACTGCGTTATTTCGCCATATAATTATCGATGGAGACTGTTCATTTAAGGGTCATGTTCCATTATGTTGCGGTATAGGCATAAGAGGAGGAGTTTGTCTTCATCGACATTGACATGATAGTTGGGCAGGGCTTTGGCATTGCCTATGACCTTTTTAATCCCGTGGTCATGAAGCAACAATAGGTCACTGCCAAGGAAGTCTGTCACGATTCTTCTCCATTCTAACCCCCATATATTGCCGTTGCGTGGGGTCGATGAACACACCACGCCTAATTAGAGATGGATCTCAAGTTAAGTCTATCGGATATTGAAATGTGAAATGATCATGTTCGTATGTCCTCTATGTCCTCTAGGGGCATGGAACGAAGTATTTTAACTTGTCCACCGAATTCAAATTGGCACACCATGCTGGATTACGGGATGTGCTTGTTTGTAACAAGTTTACAATGAAATTCCTCGAATTCATCACATATACCAGTTGTGCCTTAAGGTTTTCTTGTACTGAGGTATGAAAAAATAGATGCCGTTTGTTCCACGACTATTTTGTTTTTTTTTATGCCTGTCCATGAAGATGTCTTTTACGTCATCATGATGAATAATGCTTCCGAGCATTTAAAGATTGAACAAGCCTATCACCTAATGAAGTTTTAGATAGGTTAATATCTTTTGCTCTCATATAAATCATTATCTTAGATAATTTTTCTCTAGAGTCTCTTGTTTCATCCTAATCTCGAATTTATTTCTTTCTAGATAATAAATACTGTTAAAACCCGTGTCAGTTCTCAAAGTGGATTGCGATTATATGTTGAATTCTAAGGGCAAAAATGTGATGTTATAAGATCAAGATTTGGCAAATCTGTCTAGACCTATCGAAGAGGCTCCTTCATTTATTGAAAGTGCAAAAAGTTTCTTTATTTCTTGTTTTTGGCGCGCTCACAGTGCGCTCTTTTCTTTAGTGTGACTACAAGAGGGCGAATCACACGAGTTTCCTGAGACGGTGCTGTCCTGTTGCTGTTCTGACAGTAACACTCCATGTCATGGTTAAAGGGAAGACATGGAGCTCAGATGTATGCTTGGGGGTGTGAGATGGTACGATCTCCACCGCACATGGCGCATCTGCTGATTTTGAAGTGTAGATGCATGTGAAGTTGAATATGAGATCTCACATGAACTGGAAATACTCATTGAAATCCTGCATTATTGTACTTCTTTTCTCCCCTTTCCTAGACATGCTTTCTCATATCTGTTTGGCTAATCCAAAAGGAAAGAAAAGAAATAATAAGTTGTTCAACTTCTCCTCCTTCTCATCAATGTCCAAAAGCATTGTCAAACAAGAGAGGCTGGCAAGAAACCCTCTCCCCCTAATCAATTGGGTCCAACTGTTAAAATCGGCGCACAATCACAATGAAATAAACAAGCGAAAAAGAGAAAATTGAAAGACGAGAATTTATTCCAGTTCACCTTTAAACTAGGGTTACATCTAGTAAATGATCTTTATTATATCAGTACCTCACAATTCTCATTACATCACTCGGTTATAAGCGAAAATGAGTATATATAACAGTAGTTAATCATAAGCCAAAACCCAAACTACTAATGAAAAATTACAGGCTTAAGTCGTAAAAGCAAGACCCACATGCTTGCAAGGGAGTATGGACCACACCCCAATACTAACAACATAGCATCTTCTTAATTTATCGAAGATAACAAATGCCAATCAATCAAGTTATGCTAGACTTAAAAAAAAACCCTAAAACGGATTTGATATTGTATTACAAATATTTTCTCTCCTTGCAATCCTAAAATGAAACAAAACAAACAAAACAAAAAGAAGAAGATGATGATGAAAAAGAAACATTAACAGAGGAGACGAGGATTAGAGTCTGTCATTTAGCCCCCTGAGGATATTAAAAATGGCAAATCGCTCGATTATTCCCAAGACGTGGGCCCCCAGGGTCCTTCGACTATAAATACCCACCATTCAATGAAACCAGCCATCTCATGCTCCATCCATTCTTGCTTTATCGACCCCAAAAGCACACACTCACAGGCTCCTCCCGGCAGTACCCGCGTAGTCTGAACTTTATAGCAGCTCCGCTTCATTGACGACGCCATGTCTCTCCCTGAAGCACAAGGCAAGACCCTCCCCGATGCCTGGGACTACAAGGGCCGCCCTGCCGATCGGTCCCACACCGGCGGCTGGACCAGTGCCGCCATGATTTTAGGTCTTAAAGAAAACACCCTGCCTCCTTTTACTTGTTTCCATACGTTATTCGTCGATTATTCTTGTTTTTTCGTTGTAGTGTTTTTCATTCTCCTCTTTTTCTCACTGTAGGGGGAGAGGCCTGTGAGAGGCTGACGACGCTTGGAGTAGCAGTGAATCTGGTGACGTACTTGACCGGGACTATGCACTTGGGCAATGCCACTTCTGCTAACACCGTCACCAACTTCATGGGCACCTCCTTTATGCTCTGCCTCCTCGGAGGCTTCGTTGCCGACACCTTCCTCGGCCGGTATGCTTGCTGCGACACACTCCGTTGATCTATTCGAGTCAGTCTCTAACGCTGATTTGGCTACTTCTTCTTGACTGAGACAGGTACCTCACCATTGCGATATTCGCAACAATTCAAGCAACGGTAAGACCTTCTTGATTACTATGGTTTCTCTTTTAACTGTACATGTAAGTAAATAAATGAACTTTATCAGAATGATTGGAATCAATTCGTCACTAATATAAAAAAAATTATCTTGCTTTTTATTAGGGAGTGACAATCTTGACAATATCAACCATAATCCCGAGCTTGAGGCCCCCAAAGTGCACCCCAAACACTGACCAGGTGTGCACGCCGGCGACTGCCACACAGCTGATGGCTCTCTATGTGGCGCTCTACACGCTGGCCCTCGGGACTGGAGGCCTCAAGTCGAGTGTTTCTGGGTTCGGGTCGGACCAGTTCGACGAGTCGGACCCCAAGGAGCAGTCCCAGATGGTCAACTTCTTCAACTGGTTCTTCTTCTTCATCAGCATCGGCTCGCTCGCCGCAGTCACCGTCCTCGTCTACATACAGGACAATCTGGGACGACAGTGGGGCTATGGGATCTGCGCCTGCGCCATCGTCATCGCGCTGATCGTATTCTTGTCCGGGACGAGGAGGTACAGGTTCAAGAAGCTCGTGGGGAGTCCGTTGACGCAGATCGCCGCCGTGGTCATCGCAGCTTGGAGGAAGAGGCGGCTGGAGTTGCCGTCGGACACTTCGCTTCTCTTCAATGTAGATGATCTGCCCGGTGATGGGAATGTAATGAAGAAGAAGAAGCAGAAGCTGCCTCACAGCAAGCAGTTCAAGTTAGTAATGACTCTCTTTGACTAACTCTCCTAACTGTTAGTTTAACTGTCAAAAGTTCCCGTTCCCGTTCCCGGTTCTCATTTTCATTTCTTTTCTAAGTATGTCCAGAATGATACTTTTTTTATTTTTTTATTTACTTCAAATCTTATAACTCGCATACTTTAAGATTATTTAATGCGTGAAATCGTTCGGACTCTTTCTTTAATTTATTAATATGTCCTACGAACGAACTTTAACGAGTTATAATTTTGCTAGATCATTACGGAAGTTCTCTAAAACTTTGCACAAGTAATATGTGGAATCATGGGCTAGATCTCTGGCTAAGTGAGACAAACGTACAGAGATAGCTCAGCTTATGAGCATTTCATCAAATTAAGCCTAACTTTCCACCAAAATCTGGCTTATGGACAGACTAATGCAGAGAAGAGGACGTCTTTGAAATTTAGATCTGGAGTCCTACTTAAAATAGTACATCATTGATTGCGGGGTCTTACACCAGTCATTGTTTAGTACTTATTTATTTATTGACCTCGGAGGGATAGACTCGCAGGCGTTATCGTGCCAATAGTTTCTCTGACTTTATCCACTGCTCTCGATTACCCGAGGCAGAGGGAAAGCAGCTTCCCACCTTAGACAAAAGGACAAAAAAGATATCTACATATCGCCCCATAAGAATTAAACAATGAAAAGAAGAAGAAGAAGACGCGTTCAATGAATCACTTGAATGTTCACACGTTCTTGATCTTCGCTTTGGGTCCAGCTGCAAAAAATTCAGGAAATCATAGTATGTACACATAGAACAGCTGGTCATTGATGTGACCGAGTTTGCTAATTTCTACGATCAATCTTGATTAGATAATTGTATCTTTATCGTGAGTATTCATGGAATGGTCCAAATTACTATGTTGAGCTAACATAGAGAATCTTAGGAAAACACTATTTTGTTCACATAGGATTACTTATATGAAACTTTTACTATGTTAATAGGTGACAGCGTGTTCCACTTTGTTTTGTTTTTACTTCGTCTGTAGTCTTTGTTTATGCAGAATCACATTCCCATAGCCGGTAGAAACAACGAGAAATTAATTAAACAACATTAATGCGTGCTTAATTTAGAAAGAGGAGTCACAAGCTACCGATGCAGTCTGTCCCCGGATTGATTTTGATCCCCGTGCTAGTCCCCGCTTTCGACCTTCCCCAGCTAACTCACGTACCCGTTTGGCCTTTTCTGTTCCCTTTTCAAGTACAGCTCTTTTTGCTCGTGTTTGAGTTTTTTTTCTTGCACTCCATCATCCTCTAGAAGTTAAGCATGCTTGGAAACTTTGAAGCATTTACGTCTTGTTTGTGAAATATCCCTCACACGAAATTTTTGGAATTAGCACAAGACCCGCAAGACATGAATCTGAGGTTGCATCAGAAGGTCGGCTACAATTGGAAAGGATCTCCAGGATAGATAGATAAATTACGAGGGAAAAAAATTTGTTCTTTGCCCCACAATTATAACCTTAGGATTGAGACACTATATTCTCAAAATTTCCAAATGTCTATCAAAATAACGTTCATTCTTGAGACTTAAAATATTTTCAAAAGGTCTATGACTATCGCCCTAAAAGTAAATATCTCATTAAACATAATGAAAAGATGGTGTTTACGTGTTTTTAGGTATTTGGCATGGCCACTGCTGGTGGAAATTAGATTTCAAATGCTGAAAATAAGAGTAAAACGCTGAAGCAACTGTCAAAGGAAAAAAAAAAAAAAAAAAAGGTGGAGCCACCTCAAACAGCCTCTAGAAATCTTATGCAGGCTTTCACATGACTAAGTCTAGCTTCCTTCGAATTCGGACGGATGGGTTGGTTGCCTCGTCATGATGCCTTTTTGTCCAAAAGAAACCGATGCATGTTACATTGGCCCATCGTTCCAATAATTGCGCATCACCGAAATCATGTGCTGTTGATAATTGAATTTCTTTTTCCGTGGACTTCTCTTCCTCGCAGATTCTTGGACAGGGCAGCAATCAAAACCTCCGAAATGCATAATGGCGTCACTGTGGTGAATAAATGGAACTTGTCAACCCTAACCGATGTGGAAGAAGTGAAGTTAGTCCTAAGAATGTTGCCCATTTGGGCCACCAACATTATGTTTTGGACCGTTTATGCCCAGATGACCACCTTCTCCGTCTCCCAAGCGACCACCATGGACCGCCACATCGGCAAGTCGTTCCAAATCCCCGCCGCCTCCTTGACCGTCTTCTTCGTCGGCAGCATCCTCCTGACCGTGCCCATCTATGACAGGATCATCGTCCCGTTGACCCGGAAATTGCTCAAGAATCCGCATGGACTGACCCCACTCCAGAGGATCGGGGTAGGCCTGGTGCTCTCGATATTGGCTATGGTGGCTGCTGCACTGACCGAAATCAAGCGACTGCACGTCGCTCGAGTGCACGGCCTGACGGATGACCCGAACGCCGTGATCCCACTAAGCGTGTTCTGGCTGGTCCCCCAGTTCTTCTTCGTGGGGTCCGGCGAGGCGTTCACGTACATCGGGCAATTGGACTTCTTCCTGAGGGAGTGTCCTAAAGGAATGAAGACCATGAGCACGGGGTTGTTCCTGAGCACCCTATCGTTAGGGTTCTTCTTCAGCTCACTTTTGGTTACCGTGGTCCACAAGGTGACCGGGCACAAGAAGCCATGGCTAGCTGATAATCTCAACCAAGGGAAGCTGTACGATTTCTATTGGCTCTTAGCGATTCTGAGCGCCCTCAACTTCTTGATATTCTTGGTGTGCTCCAAATGGTATGTGTACAAGGACAAGAGGCTGGCTGTGGAAGGGATTGAGCTTGAGGAGGCAGAAGCTACTTGTCATGCATGAGTGGTTTCCCTCGCTTTTTTTGGCTTTCTTTTATAGTTTTTGCACTCTGTGACAAAGTCATTTTCAGTGTAATATATTCGTGTAACTTTTACTAGGCAAGACAAGATGGAGAAGGCACAAGACCTGTGTGGTCACAAAAAGGGATTATCTTTTCTGGAGTCCCGCTGGAGTGCTTTCCGGAGTCTTGAAATTTTCTCGAAAACGTTCATTATGTGATCTCACACTTGACTACTTCACGTCGTCGAAGCTAATCAGTCCGGAAGTCCCAAACAGCATATTGGTCGATGGATCAATGATGCAATCAATAAAAATACTTTTATTTGCGTGAGGCCCGTTGTGAGTCATGCCGGAGATATATATGGTCGAAAAAGATCTTCGGGATTTTGTTGAGAATACATCGACAAGTAATAGTGATCGGTTAGAGAGAATGCCATCGTCAAACTCCACTAGTAGAAGAGCTCAAAAAGAGAGAAAGGTCAACGAGAATTAGATCTTATGGTATGATCATATTTTGCTTCGACAAATCATGGGCTTCCGCTAGTGGTAAAACGTTTCGTGCTCGATTTCAAAGGGCGAGTTCGATCTGGGATTTCAATTGGTGCGCCCGCTGTTGGTACAGATTCCACTATGAAGTGCAGTGCAGAGATTCAAAAAGGCGATGCTGCGGTTAGGTAAGGCTGGAGACTCCAAGGTCACCAAACAAGATTCATGGAACCAGCTACCTCCGTGGAACCACGTGAAAAGCCTCTTTAAAATCATTTATCCTCGTCGGTCTCCAAGCGGGACCGTTTCACTCTTCAGCGTTGAGGGGGTCCATCCCACGTCTCCTGACATCGCTTGCTCTGAGGTTGGCAATGGGGGCAGAGCGGGCAGCCCCGCCATTATTCACGAGTGTCCACGTACCGAATGAAGATCGTCAACTTCATACGGCGCTCTCGATGATGCACAGTCCTGTTTTTAACCTTTGATGCATGTGAAGAAGGAATGCATCCATGATCGAGATGAGGTGGAGACACAGCCGCGTGAGCACCGTGCTGCATAAAGCATCCTTGTCCCTCTGCCCCGTCGCGATCCCAATCCCCGGCCCCCTCCACGGACCCCGCGGATCTTGCCCCTTTTGCTCCGCCTCACGGTAATCTTCAAGTTCAAGATTTTCTAACAGTCAGACGTAATAATCGACAGCAAATATGACAGTTGCCCGTGAAACCAGATGAAAAGTCGGTACAATTGAAGAGCTGGGTATGATAACTTGCTTAGAAAGGTCTTATTATCACTTAAAGTCGAGAGGAAATTGGGGAAGTACAAGGTATACCAAACGTTGCAGAAATTTCAAGATGAAGGAATTTCAGACGAAAGTGGATATGCAAAACAAGATATACAAGAAATACAGAACAAAAGGAAGCCCGCATTCATCGTTGCCCCACCTCGCGTCTTGAGGATGGTGGGTTTTCGCTGCATCAAAGGCGACAAACTCTGCCACATTGTCATCACAGAAACTGTGGAATTGTGAGTTCTTAGTTCCCCCAGAATCCAAGATGAACAGGCAAGGCGGGGAGTGCAAGTTGGGATTGGGCACGGGATGGATTCAATCACCCGCCCGACCAGGCCCGCCGTGAAAAGGACGGGCTCGATCGGACAAATCTTGACTCATTAAGTAGGTCTGAACAAAAATTTCTAGCTCGATCGGCGGGCAGCCAAGGCTTAGGCAAGGCGCCTCGAGGCGTCGCCCTGGCCAGCCATATGTTTATCAAAAGAGATAGTAAAATATGTCTAACTAATTATTTTGCTTTAATACATAGTATTAAAACGCTAATAGGATGAAATAAGCCAAAATTTTCTAAGGTATGAGGAACAATGATATCAAACTACTAGGTTAAGTAAAATGACAGAATAACATCAAAGTCTAGGAATTATTTTGCATTTGTTTTCCATTCCTATTTATTATTTTTGCCGAAAAGTTTCATAATAGGCGGCCATGGGCACTTGCCCAAGTCTCTGGCAAGTTTGCTTTTTTTTTTTAGCCTCCGTTTATTTCATGAAAAATGACTTTCAGGAAAATATTTTTCGAATTTTTCGATATTCATTTCACAGAAAACAAAATAGTCAAGGAAAATATTTTCCACCAACAGAGAAAAACGCCTTCAAAAGTGAGAAAAATTTTTCCGCTTTTCTGAAAGTGTAAAACATTTTTCATCTTTGTTTGACTTTAAATTTCACAACTTCTAACTCCGTGCCTCGACCTCGCTTGAGGCCAACGAGCCACCAGCTCGTCGGCTTTTGACAAACGAACACCATAAAATATTATCTTTTAATATTTTCAAATAATATTATATTTTTCATGAAACGAACAAAACCTTAATGTATCTTCATCGTCCTCTGACCACGGCCACCTCTGAGCTTGACCTCCGCACATTGCTGGCCAGCGCCTGTCCAAGCCAACACTGATATGCGTCCGATTCCCCCGGCCACCCCCTCCGTCGTCTTTGTGGTCGATCTTTACTTGTTTTTGGCCTTGAGCAAATGGCCAAAAATATGGGGGGAAATCTGAACGAAATAGAATCGATTCGAGATTTGGAAGAATTCACAGAGCAACGTGGGTCAAAAGCCTGTGGCTCTCTTGTCATGTCCTTTCGGCCGGAAGGTAGAAGACATGGCCACAAACAACTTGAGCTTTGGGAAATTTGTGGAAGCTGGGGGGAAAAAAACAAAAGAAACCTAGAACCTCTAATGCTACAGGCCTGCCATTTTTTCAATAGCTAGTTACTAGAAGTCAGCGAATTGAATCGACCCACTACCTAATTGAGGGGCCAATTCCTACAGCATTGATTTTCAATTTTTGAAATCAAGGACTGACCTTATAGGTCCAAACTGGTTTCAGGATCGATCTAGGATCAACCAACTCTATTTTTTATTTCATTTTTTACATTTCTTAAAATGCCAAATGCATTTTTGAATCGACATTATCCATTAACGATGCAATACTGAGTAATCCAATTATGAAGACCGGGACAAGTCAAATAGAAATGTAAGAAAAGGTGAGAATAGAAATCACCACTATTCGACAACAATAAACCATAGAAGACAGAACATAGAAAACAAAATTAAATAACATCAATTAGCTTTGAGCACATGTTCAATCCGCACAGTAACCAGAGACCAACATAATCACCCCAGAAACCAAATCAGGATTGGCTTGGTTGGGCTTGGTTGGGTTGGGTTGGGTTGGGCCAGTCCAAGGCAAGTTCAGGATTGATCCTGTACTGATCCTCACCTCTTCTCATCCGGGAGCAGCGAAAACCCAAAATTGAATGCTAAAGTTGACCCTGAAATCGATAATCTCCCCGCTACTTCCTCTATTTGTCTTGGGCATCATCTTCCCGAAGGCCTACTTACAAATCTGAAGCAGAGCTTTGTCTACAGCTACGACAAGCGAGGTTGAGATCCTGACTCTAATTGGGCTCCGGTGGAGGAGGGAACTCGGCTCACCGATGGTGCAGCAACTGCGGCGACGTGGAGGGCCCGCGGAATAATTGATGTCTGGCACCGGAGAGGAGGCTAAAAACAAAGAGAAAATTGAGAAAAATTAAGGCTCCATTGATTTGACGAAAAATATGACATCTTTTCAGGAAATTATTTTTCTCGAAAATGATAATATTTTCTTATGTTCGTTTGTCAAAAGTCGTTGGCTCGACGGTTCGCCAGCCTTGAGCGAGGTTAAGGCACGATGTTAAAGGCCATGATATTTAAAAGTAAGTGGAAAATATTTTTCTTGACTATTTCTTTTTTCCTGAAACGAACGCCGGAAAATTCAGAAAACATTTTCTTGGAATTTTTTTTTTTCATCAAATGATCAGAGCCTAAAGTTCAAATTCTTTTCAATTTATCTCCACATCAAAATGTACGTGTCAAGTGATGATGGAATAAAAGCCACAAATGCATGCCACATTAGGATGATTACATGGTGGGAAGAAACTACCGAATATTTTCTCAACCCGCCTGGCCGCTGTCTCGCATGAGATGCTTGGTGGCGGCAGGGCAAGTTTTAGCTTGCAAGATGTGTGCGGAACGGATTAAGTAAAAACTTATACGGGTAATCAAATTCATAATCTCCGCTTTTTAAATCTTTAGGGGAGAAATTAGCAAATCAGTTTTGGAACATCTACAAGATAAGATCTATTCGCTTGCTTCCTTTTTATTGCCGAAATTTAAGTCTAATAATTTTTTAAAATAATTTATCGATTTAATCACTAAACTTTTCATGAAATTCTAATATAATCCTTTCGATCAATCTGCATCGAAAATTAATGACATACCACTTAGGAGAGTTAGTAATGACAAAACGGCCATATCAACAAGTTTCAATAAAAATTAATCGAAAAGATTATATTAAAATTTAAGACTGAATTAACATCTGCATAATAAATTTATCTCTAATCTTGTGTTTTTTCTTTTCCTGTCTAGGGTGCCAAACTTTGCCGCCTGTTCACCCCCCATTCAGGATGGAATGGTGCGGGTTCAACCCCCGTGCTCTACTAAAGCAAAGATTTGAAAGAAAGAGAAGAATTACAGACATAACAGACCCAAAAATAAAAATTCCATTCCAATGTCACTAACGAAAACGTAACAAAGCAAGCATAAGTCGATCAAACACACGAAAAGCTCTCGCAAAATAAATAAATAAACATATGAAGTAATAATAATAAAGATAATTCGCCACCGCATTCGGCCAGATCATCCTCAAATTTGTTTCATTAGTAATTCGAGTGAATGAATGAGTCACTAGACAGTAATATGTAACTTCCCCGTGATCATGACAGGCAATTCCGGTATAACCTAGCACGGTAATATGGACAAAACATTTCCATCTTCCCCACTTCTTAGTCTTAAACAGAAGGAATTTCTACTGAATGAGCCTGTGCCAAAGGCTTAGTCTTTCTCCGTAGAAACTACAGAAGACTGGGGGCGGATGAAACTGCATCGCTTAAATGGCCCCACTAGAAAAGAATAATTATCAAGGTCCAATTTGACGATTGGACTTGAATCTAAGAGATTAGTGCTCCACTTTTGAACGTTCATCTAGGGCTAAGAATCAATTATCGAATGTGACCACCTTGGAACTGAATTTCTCATGAAATGAGTTCTTTGTCTGCACAACTTGACGACTCCTCTTGGGGATTTTTCCTGCATCGCCACCAGACTAACACCGTGAGCGATAGTGAGAAAACCAACTATAAAGAGAAAGCGGTCTTGCAGAGGTTACATCCATTATCTCAGATCCGTATTATCAGGGATGAGAGACATGATTTGCACAGAAAGTAGAATGTCTTGTAGAAGTAGTTGGGCTTGCCATAAATTTGCACCGTGCACCTGCCTTAAGACTACAGTGTTTTTCATGTGCCATATTTATAAGCGTGTGTCGCAGTTTGACACTCCTGTCCATGACACATGTTCATGGTAAATTAGAGGCAGGGTGATCCACCTTCCGGTTAAAAGGTACATCTAAAAGCATTGAGGATACGATTCTCCATTAAGCATATGCACTCAAACAAAAATGTCACTCTTCACTGGTGACCTCTGCAATAACCTCCTATCAATATGATTTTCTTCATTTTTAAGATCCACCCTACTGAATTCGATTTGGTAGAAGCAGCAAATAGGATAGATCATGGAACATGGAAGATGCAAGAATGTAAACATGCACCTGACTTGAAATTAAGAATTACAGGCGGATTCCCCAGTATCACCACAAAACTCGCCAAAGATATCTGGGCATCCTTCCCATTTGCACTGTTGGCGCGCTTCCCAATATCCACCAACATAGCGAAAGGGTCCATTTTCACCCTGTCTCTGGAACCATCTGGGCTTCCACCCACTTTCTTGCAATTGCCTTGACTGCATGAAATAGTGAGTGAAGTAGATGGTTGATGTAATTAACCAATGACTTGAATTCTAGCCTCAATGAAGTGAGGGGACAACATACAAAAACCAACATGATGCAACACATTTTCTAATCTTAAATTGATTTGCAACCCTAATACCACAAAGCACTACTTCCATCTGAAAGAAATTAATTTGTTCAGTGACAAATTCCTGGAGCCAGGCAAGGACAAAAGGAAGGGATGTTCTATTCTATTGCTAGATGCACCCAACTTGTGGTGAATATGAATGTGTATGGGTTTTCTATACGTCTACTTCAGGCCTCTCTCGTTCTTTTTAATTTCAAGCACAAGGATCTCCTCGATCTAGGAATAGCGACATGCACTAAATTATATAGGTTGTAAATTAGATTTCACCAAACTGAATCTCTCCAGAGATTTAGTATCCATCCAAAAAAGAGGACCAAAAGCACTTCAACATAACCTTCATATTTCATCGCTTAAATAATGCTAAAACAACTCCCTAAGTAAACGGGACTTGATGCCCATAGTCATTTTTCAAAGATGTCATTTGCAAATACAGGAACTTAGCTTTAGTTTCTGGTTACATCAGCCATACCAGTTGAGTTTGTCACATAGGCACAAATTCAGATTGGTATGCCACCGAAACCAATTAAAACATGGATAAGTTTTTCAATGATCATACTGAGTCAAATATTACCGAAAGCAGGATTACTCAAAACCAATATGAAAATTCTGAGCAAACAAAAACGTGACAAAACTCTGATTATTAATCCCAGTTATCACTGGGCAGATTGTGCTAAGCATGAAGGTCCCCCCTAACTTGTTGATCAGGCCTTAACATCATAAAAAAGATGCATAATATTTTTTAAAAATGACACAAAAGATCCATGAACTCTGTCTCAACGTGCAATGCAGTCACTGAACTTATAATTTGTTCAATATAATCCCTGAACTGCAACTCAATGTCCAATGCGATCCCCTAAACAAATTGAACATGTACCAGAAATCCAAAGACCACATTGACCAAATTAAAAGTTTAGGGACCACATTGCATATTGGGCTAAAGTTTACGGACTATATTAAACAAAATAAAAGTTCAAAAACCATATTGCACATCGGGTCAAAGTTCAATAATTATTTATGTCATTATCCTTAATATTTTCAGATCCAGTGGGTCCTTATATAACTAAGCATCCTAGCCCAATTCCACCCGAATTAATTGTAGCCTATCGGACTAGGACAGGTCCAACAGGGTGTTCACCCCATGATCAAGTTTAATTATTGCATGTGTACATAAACTGATGCAACAGTTCAAACTAAAGAAAGTATATTGCATTGAAATGTCATACCATTCTCTGCCTCTTCTCCAAACGCTGTTTCTCCGCATTTGCCTTTTCGTACTCTCCATTCTCCAAATGACGCTGGTCAGGCCTGAGTCTGGAATCCGTAGGTGGAAGTTTCTCCTTTATCCATGATCAAACACCCAGAATCAGACTAAACTATAAAGAAGATTAGAAAGGCATAAGGGAAATGCAGATGCATATGAAGTGATGCATTGAGCACATCCTCCCTACCTGCAATCCTGGAGTCAACTCATTTAGCGTAGTTGCAAATGACGACATGTTGTATCTACTGAGAGTAGGAGGTGGCTTGTTACACTTCCACAATAAAGATGCGTCACTATAATTCTTTAGTTTCCTGGTTCCCTCCCCATCTACATAGTATATGGCCTCGTCCCATTTCCCAAGTATTGTGGCAACTTTTCTTGCGGTGACATCTTCAACAATTCCATGGACCTAACAAATTGCAGATAATTAAACACATGATTAAATACTCTAGGTTGTGATTTATTGAAATCAGCTTAGAAAACTCAGAAAGGATGCAAACAAAGGGCAGGTGTCAGAAAATCAAGATAATTAGGAAACCAGAAATGATATAAATGTTAAAAATATCAATTAAATTTTCAAGGGAGACTCAAGTTCAAGTCCACATTAATGCCACTTCTAACCTGGTGAGGAGTTCGGTCAAGGATAGATGTCTCTTTGAACTTCAATTTGCATGAATATTGGCGATTACCATGTATATTCATCATGCCATGATGATCACAGTAAACTTTTCCAATGATAAGATTGTTGATGCTAGTTGTTACCTAAAAACATAGGAAAAAATCCCAGCTGTATCAGACAAGCAAAAGATTTAGCCAGACAGCTACAAAACTACACCAATAATAACAATAGGGAAATTCAATCTCTGCAACTGAATGTCAAAAGGAGTACGCACCTTATTCCACTGAAAAATCTCGCCATCATCAAACTCAAGGGTAAGTACTCCCACAGGATCGAGCTGAATAGACTGTCCCCAAAATTTTGTCCTTAAATTGCTGTCACCCCAGAATTTCCAGCCTCTTCCTTCACAATGGCAAGCAATGAGAGTTGGGTGATGACTAACCTGGAGCAAAAAAAGGCATAAGCACCAACAAACCAGGTTCAAAACCAAAAAAAAAAGACTCAAGGAAACAAGAGAGGCCGTAGTTTTGGTATGTTGTCCATCTGCCTCAAACTTCAAATTCACGTGAAATTCCTACAAGAAGTGCTAATCGTGTATTGGAACTCCATATTGACAATTTAGGAAGCCTCATTACTGAGATACAAGTGGCATGCCTTCTCCACTTGCTTCTTTAACAGCTCTAATTTAACATTTTGACATGTTACACGATTGGGTGCTACATCATAAGCACATTGGAAAAGTAGACAATTGTAAGCATGTAAATATAAAGACATCTTTGTTTTGGTCCCAAATACCTATCCGAAAATAATAATAAAAACACTACCTCCCTGCGCCCCCCCCCCCAGCCCCTCACATGGCAGGGCAACTGATTCTACCAGAGGCCAACAATAGACAATAACTTTCCCCCTTAAGAAAACTAATTTCAAAGCTCTTGAAACACAAAATTGCCAAATGAAGAACCATGAAAGGGGCTGGCAATTTCTGACCCAACTCCACGCTTGAACACGATTTGATTATATAGCAAACCCAAAAGTGACAGGCATTGACACAAATTGAATAGATAAATAGGTTTTACAGCATAATAGTGGCTATTAGAGACGCAACTTGACATGAACATTGAACTCTATTATGACACATGAACACAAATTGCCAGTGGTCCATTTCTTTTTCCTATTGAGTCTCCCTTAGCTACTGACCTTCTCAGAAAAGAAGCGAACTCCACTCTCACGATAGTCAGCTTCATAAGTTTCCCCCAGTAAAGGGTTGAAGGGTTTGCAATGCCGCCCTTTAGATGAAGCATACCCAGAAACGGCAAAGGCTGCAACATTCAGAATCCTTAGGAGACTATTTCCCTGCTAACAAAATACAAGCCCAAGAACGAAGTGTCAGAAAATTATATTAGCATGCATCACATGATCCTCACAAATCATGCACCAATAGAACAACAAAGAGACAAATATTTGGGAGGTACCAGACGATCATGGAATCAATTCAACTTAGAGGCATGTAATGGGTGGTCAATCTACTACACAAAAATTAATCATTCTTCAAAAAGATGTTCCGATGGAACACTCTCAAGGTCAGATAAGGAAAAGAAAACCCTCCGATGGCAACCAGAATCTGCATCTGCTACTGTCTTGTTAGCAATAACTACTCCATTTGTTCATTGTCAAGGTGAAAAGAGATATGGCTGAAAACAAGTTATCTTCACTCTTACCGCTTTTCCATGCTCGTATGCTTGATCTAAAAGATATGAATACTCAAAGTCCTCAAAGCATTTCTGTAGGGATGAAATTGGCTCGTTGAAATAAACAGGTAGACAAACTCGGGTAAGGTCTTTCCCCACGTTGTCTTTGATCAGTGACCAAAGACTGACTCCTTTCTCTTTCTCTACCGGATCAGGCAGCTTCTTCCGTCTACCAGAAGAAGATATCTCAGCATCACAAACTTCTTCCTCTGTATGCATTTCCTTCACATTGCTATGCTGACTTTCAATGCCCTTGCATCCATTAACTGTACGTGGAGCTTTCCTTACCACCCCACTGTTAAAAGATGGTTCAGTAAAATACTCTTGAGTATCAAAATACGATCTGTCATCTTCATCAGAAACCTCCTCGGCTTCTTGTTTCTCAATGTCATCAGATGATGCGGTAGTGCTGCATTCTGGAAGGAAGATCAGTGAAGACAAAACACTAGATCAATTGCATGGAATAAGTTTCATATGCTACATTCAATCAATTCATCTCTACAGAAACTCCAATTACAACATGTGCAATCTACAAGTTCAAACTCCAAGCAATCCAACCCACACAAGCATCAATACTGAACACTCCTCTTCAGAATTAGTATATTGAAGACGGATCACAAAAGCAGTCCAGCTATATTCAAAGGACAACCATGGAATATTAGTGACAAAACAAGACAAACTTGTAAAATGCCCTCAAGAAAAGGGACAAGAATCTAATTGACGTGGCATCATGCTGTTTATTATGCTCAGAGGTTTTACAAAGTGCAAGAGGTTATAGTAATACTGAACATAAATTACCATATGCTCCAGAAAGGAAAGATCTCCAATAACAAGGGGGGAAAATAAGAAGATAAAACAGGTCAGGCTCACAAAATAAAGCTCAAATTTAAGTTTTTATCAGCCAAGATTCTGGTGACATTGTTGGGACATTATGAAACCATGCGTCAACCATCTCTACATTTTCAGTAAGGATTTTGTAGTACAGTGCTGTGACTCAATTATTCTTGTCAATCAGCGATATCTTACACCAGTAATTTACAGCCTCTCTCTCTCACATGTGAATGTGCATGCGTGCATGTTGGAGCAGACGTGCATCATGAGATGACATCACAACAACCACCACCACCACGGCAAAGAATGCAAGCAATCTGATGCAGAGAATACATAACAAAATAAAAAGAAATATATATATATATATATATATATATCCTAATGAAGAAGGGTTACAGATGACACATACCACAATACTTTCCACGGCCTATACTGGAAAACTCATGTTTTGGCAGCACGTAATCAGTATCATTAATCCCAGGGGTTTCAGCTTCTAAATTAGCTGCCTGCACACCAGAAAAAGGTCATTGTACATGGTCTCAGCTTCTAGTCTAGACCAGGACAAACAATGGCCAATTTTGAAATCAAACTAGGATACAACAGAAAGAACGAAAAGGACTAAAAAATAGAATATGAGAATCAAGACCATTTACATGTCGGAACTATCAATATGTTCTACTCCCCATTAACTTAACTAGACATGGCAAGGATGTTCACGGCAGCTCAATGTCAGATGTAACACAACTACCAAAATACAACAATCTATGTCAGGAAGACAATAACACATGAAGAGCCAAAAAGAAACAATGAAAACGCTCAGCAAAATGCAACGAAGTTAACTTACCTCAAGTTGTCTGAGTGTGTCAAGCAAATTCGATCGTTCTTCACAAAGCAATTGAATTTGTCCTTCTACTTCAGAAAACTCAGATAGCATGATCTGTTCACAATCCTTCACAGCATTTTCACAGAGTCCCTCCTGAATCAAGCGCTTTCTAAGCTTATCAGTTGATATAGACAGATCATTCACTACCAGAGAGTAGTCATCTCTAAGTGATCTGGACGGAAACAGGCCTCGGGTCGAGATCAAGGCTTGTATCCAAGCCACCCGGTCTCTCTTTGAATCAGTTCTTAAATGGAGGGTCTTTGTTGCTGTAAATATGTAGAAACGCCGGTCATCGGACTTGCTTTCTCTAAATGACGAGATCTACAGGAAGTGAATGACGAGATTGCTTAATGCTTGTGCAATAGGAGACAACTGAATTTCCATTGGTCAATGGGAAGTAACGAACTCGCATGCCAAGTATAAAATCCCAGGATCTTCCATTTTAACAAACCAGAAGGAACTCACATGTGAAAGTTCAACAGTAGTGGGCAACATTAGCACAATAAAAGGTGGTCAAAACATGTTAAGTTGCACTTAAGTGTAATAGAATTGCTTTCAACAATATAAGAGGAGTCGAATCACCTGCGCAGCTCCAGACCGCAAGCAAATCGAGATTCGAGGGTAAGGTTTAACTTCATTCTTTGAAACAAACTCCGACAGATCAAGGCTTAAAACCTAGTTCGACAAGAGAGACGTTCGTCGGAAGGAACTTAAATTCCTCAGTTTGAGGATATTCAAGGCCCAAAAAACATTAAACTCGCAGCTTTCCAGGTTCCCCGGTTTGGAAGAGCAGGAATCGGTTGCTACTTGAGCAAGCGTAAGGATTTATACCGGTGGTGGCACGGTGGGGGAAGAATATCCCGGCGAAGCTCCAAAGAAAAGAAACAGCGCTTGCTTGATTAAACCAAAGTAGCAACTTAAATTCGAAATCTAGAAGATGGACAAAAGGGCCAACTACTGGTCCCGCTCCTGGATCGAGCCCCGGATGCGCAGCCCCAAAGTTCTCTTTTTTATTACAGAGTATTTTGGTAGGAAATAAACCGAAATCTCCTGAAGAAGAAGAATTATTTAGTCAAAGAAGACAAACGCCTTGAGGAAGACCCCGGAGAGAGAGATCCCCTTCAAACGGTAGTAAAAGACGAGGCGAACCTTTAGATAAGTGCAATTACCAGAACTTTTCCTACCAGAAAGAGATGGGGTTTTTCATTTTTTCAAACAACACAAGAAGACCTTGACGTTAGCGAAAAGTAAAATGTATGACTTTGAGAAGAACCTGACAAAACCATGAAAATAAACAGTCACAATTACACATTCATCCATTTCAACAACTATTTTAAGGAGACGGCGCGCCAAAGAGGGGGAACCGGTTTAGCTTCCCTCGGCAAAATCGACACAGAACTTGGGGAGCTACAGGCTTTCGGGAAAGTAAGAAAAGCAAATCCTCAGCTGGACGAGTCGAAAAGGGCAGTGACGGAACACAGGAGAAGAATCACCAGATGCGTGAAAAGAGGAACAAGATCCACATGGATTGAAAGGTCATGAGATGATAGGAGAAATGGCAATAGTTATAAATTCCCATCCCCCCATCTTTTTCCCTTCTGCGAATGATGTGACCACGGGTTAATACCTCGACCTACAGAAACTGAGCTGGCCCTATCGACACCACCTGCTGATGTGACCCACTAAGAATTAACACCCAGTTAAACTGTGCGAAAGGAGACGATCTTCAAAAGATACGATTAAAGGGCAAATAAAGCTGAAATGAAATCAGCGGCTGGACAGGTAAAAAGGACAAGGTTAATGTACATCGGTTAATAGGATGCTCGGTCCCAGATATCGAAGCAGCTTCTGTCAAGACAACGGGAGAGAAATCTTTTCGCAGAGACAACAAATTTGGAAAAAATCAGGTGAATTTTGCGAATCGAAAACGCATTCTATATAAGGTAATTCCGTTGGCCACTCGAGAAGAAAAGGCAATCCTTATCATGTCATGCCAGATGTTTATGAAAGGGATCGAAACCGCACAAAAACATCAGAACAGAGGAACGGCGCTGCTTGGAATTTTGGCACGAGTTTGGCGACCAACAAATCGCAGGTGGGCTTTGCACTTCGTTAGACGGTTGATTCAGTGAATGATACACGTTCAATGTTTTCAGCAGGATGACGATGATGGAAAAAAGAAAACTTTTTTAGTTGTAGATTGGCTAAATTCGAGCAGAAATCAAAAAGATGTGGACCAAGACCAGCGAAAATTGCAAACAATTATACACACGAGAGAGCACCGACGAAAATTCGTGTAAACGCGCATTATCAATCCTACCTTAAGCTGTACAATGCCGACGGTCCTCTGGTGCTTCCGCCCGCAACTGCCGCCATCGGTCCTCGAAAGCTTATCGGCCGGGATACCCCCGATCAACCTGACGTCTTCCTCCGGCGGCAGCAGGTTCAGGCTATCCACCCGCCGGATTTTCGAGTACGACAGCGTGCCGTTCCGCAGCAGGAACCACCGCGATCTCCACCCCTTGCCGTAATTCGTCCACTTGTACAGGGCCCCAGCGACGATCGGCTCGGATCCCGGCGGTGGCCGGCCGGCGGCTCCGTCGGATCCGCCGGCGAGTGCCAGGGAGCCTGCCGGCATGCTCCGCGCGCGGGCCAGCGGCACCTCCGGAGAGGCGCCGCCGCCGCCGGCGCTCTCGAGGGAGATGCAGCAGAGGGGGTGCAGCTCCTTGACTCGCATTGCCGGATCCGCGCACGGCTGTCGTGGGGAGGGGGCTACGCGCGGCTTTTCATCGACCGGGAACCGCGACGGCGCGAGGCGGGGCAGTCCAGGATCTCAAGTCTGCGATTCGAGCGTGCGTGGGGAGAGCAGAGCTTGGCGTAGCGGGACTGCGATGGCGTCTCTCTGTGTCGCGTGTGTATCGCTGATACTGCGAGAGGAGAGAGAGAGAGAGAGAGAGAGAGAGAGAGAGAGGCAGGCGTTTCAAGGAGCAATAAATAGGGCTCTGTTTTGCTTGATTATTCAGTAAAGTGGGTGTTAAATGTCAATGGTAATCCCATGGAAATTTGTATTTTTCGACTGCAATTCCAATTCCCCCCCCCCCCCCCCCCCATGCGGAATTGATAATATTCAATATTTTGAAACTAAAAAAGAATTATACTATATACTTTAACGTGGATTCTATGAACATTGATCTAACCAATTCAGCATTTTTTTTTTCGTTTTGGTTGTCGGAGGGGATGTACATTTTGGTCTTTTTATAAATGAGATCGAAATTTTAAGCTATCGTGTAATGCGTTATTTAAACTTTTAATCTGTTCAATATGATTTCTGAACTATAAATTCATGAACACTATCGAATATTTTCTTATTTTGAATACATTAAAATTACAAAAACTACATTACTTATTGAGTTAAAGATCAGAGATCATTTGTATCTTTTTGTTGTGAAGGTATTTGGTGAACTTTGAGTAATTTGTCTGGTCCAGGTGCACTTTTGATTATCAACGGTTTTCTCCCCTAAGTTAAAAAGCAGTTTTTCACCGCCCCGAGTCGCTTGGTCCTTGGACTTTGAAAATTTACAAAATTTCCTCAATAAATCAAAACCATAATTTGATGAACACGATCTCTCCTAATGACTTGCCTTTTGAAACATCAAGCACAATTTGATTTTCTAATTAGGGATGTCAAAGAAAGCCAATAGAACCACCAAGATCATCTGATTGGGAATTTGGAACAACTTGAGTTCCGATTGAGTCACGTTTGATCTAAGACATTAGATCACGTTGGAACAAAAGTAGGATTTTTCTATGATTCGAAGATTATCGATAATCTTCTATTGTGAAGCAGAATTATGGCATCTCTTGCATGAAATATTATTCCATATTTTTGTAACTAATTTTATTTGATTTATGTTCAATAGCCCCCAATCGGATTTTAGATTTTCAATATTTAATTTTCTTTTCAATTATATAATCGTTGCCTATATTCTTTTCGAGTTGTAGTCACATAAAACTTTCTTGATAAAAGAAAGTCTAACGCGGGAATGATTAATGACCAATTATATTATTGAATTTGATTTTAAGTTGGGGGTGAGTATGGTCCAGGTTGGACCAATCTAGTACTCAATCCGATGACTAACCCGCACAGTATCGGTTCTTAATTTTTGGAACCGTGAACTAACCCATCAAGCTTGGGACCGAAGACTGGTTCGGTCCAGTCCCAGATCCTCAGTCTTAGGGTCAACTTGAGACCCGTCGATGGGTTGTTGAATGTGCGTGGTTCACCACGTATCTTCACCTCAGTTCCTTCTTCATCATTAATGACTAATGAGCTACTGCGCAATGCGTTGTAAATACTGCCTAAAAATCTCTATCTGCCTTGACTTTGAGCGCTACTTCAGGGGTAATAGATCTCGACTCGTTAGCCACGGAATTTCCCTAGCCGATGGATTATTATTGACTTTGACTTTTGAGGACACTTCTAGTCGATCGATACTAACAATATGCCGTGCATTTGATCAAAATTGTGCCTATTGAAGACTCATGATTGATGAAATTATCTGGCATTCCGTCAATAGATGTTGTGATCCAATCATATTGTTAAGTCCATGATGATCGATGAGCGTAAAAACTATGTTAGGCGTTGTCGAAATTAATAAGTATAAAAGAAATATGATATAGACCGAGATTTTACTTCGATTCAAATTGTTTTATTCGAGCGACTCGATTGAAATCTCGATTAGAACCCGTTTTGTAGATCGGAATGGAAATCGGATTGGCCAACCTACCCATATAGACACCTAGTTCTGGGTTGTAGCATTGAACTAGTCATTTTGATATTTTCTTGTTTTTTTTTCCTCATAATTTGAACACCATATTCTATCTTGACTAGAACAAAACTCTCTAAAGTGGGGCACTTTGTCAACATCATCGACATAGTTCGTGCGTAAATTACCCAAATCATATGATAAATGCAAAAGGCGGTGAATCCCCCATGTGCCTATTGTTTCCACTTACATATAAATAAAGAATACTCGATAACCTTGCCACCAAATTAAATAATTCATTTAATTTTCTGAACATCATGAAAAAAAAAAGTTATGCCTGAATCTATTTATTAATTTAATTTGTAAAAATTTCACGAGTTTTGGATTGAAAAAAAAATTATCCAAATGCATGAGTTGCAAAATTCGAGTTGAACAAAATTTAAAATGTAAATTAGATTTTTCAGAAAAGAACTGCTTTCATGATCAGACATTCAAAATTAAAATAGCAGTCCCGATACAAAATTAAAAAGAAAAAATTGAAAGCTTTGCGTAGTCAAAAGAAGGTTTCAGCTGAAACGTAAGAATCAAGCTCTTGTCGTGTAACAAAAGAGAAGGACGTGTCATCAGAAAATTAAGGAAAAAAAAAAAGTGATCAATTTGATAGCATGGCCTTAACGACCTTCAGCGTCCTGCAAAAGCAGCTGATTACATTTTCTCATTTGTTTGAATAATGTTCTTTTAGCGCAACTTTGTTTCCATTTTCTCTTTAACAAAGCCCAATGATCTTGTCGATGTTTTGAATTAAAAACAAAAAACAAATGATTTTCCCGTGGAATGGCGAATTCATGTAAAGTCATCTAATTCTTTTTCCCTTTTGTGAAAAAAGCGAAGATAAGTCAATCGGACAAAAGTTGTACTCGTAATCGCTTTCATCTCGATAGTTTTAGTGTACCAAATTGATGATGATTCGCACCATCTTTTCGTTATTTAAATTGTGCTCGAATTATCTGTCATGAAATGCCTCTTATCGGAAGTGTTAGGAGGCGAGAGGGCTTGCAATTAATCGTATCATTACATTCCGTTGCTTCTAATAATACAAAGGTAAATTCTGAATATTAAATGAGTAGTGTATTAGCATAACATAACGTGGATGATCATAAGATATGAACAAATCGACAGTAAATTTTATTGTTATTGTTGTTGTGAGTAATGTAAAGGTGGTTTTTTTAAATAGTTATATAACTATTAAAGTACCGTTAAATAACTCATATCCTAAGAGGTCGCATCACCGCGAAATATTCAAATTCCGCCATTAAAAAAATAATGTTTTAGTTCCTCGATTTTCATATTGGGAAAAAAAAATCAACCCGTGATCCTAACAGGCCACATCAACAAAATACAATTCATGCTCAATATCACATTTAATGAAAAATATATATATTTTTTGGAAATGGAAACTTTAGCTTAAAAATGGTAATAGTATGAATACGAAAATTAAAAAGTGCAATGAGGGAAATAGTCGAAACTTCATAAAATCCTCCAAAGGCAAGACAGCCTTTCTACTATTCAAATTCTTTTCATATATTATAATATTATGAGAATAATGTTTTAAAAAAAAGAGAGAGAGAATAAAGTAAATGAGCGCCCCGCTTTAGACACCATTTGTCTTAACATATCTAAAATTGTTTTAGCGACTGCCCCACAAATATTTGTTAATAAATTAAATGAAGAAAATTTTTAGTCTCATCTTATGCATAATTGATTATTTGCCAATCGAAATATCCTTCGTTTGGTATGCTTAGTAGGTAACAAGACCTTGTAAAAAGTCACATGCTACTCTTCTAGCAAATTATTAAGCTATTACTTGAATTTAGAAAATAATGATAATAATCACACGTGAACCTATATACTTGAGTTGCTCACCATTATAAAGAAAACAAAAATTACGTGGGCCATAATTTAAAAAGTAGAAACTCAATAATGAAAAAAGCCATTTTTTATAGATCCGCCACCCTAAATGAGGCTGCTTCAATTAGCTTGCCCCTCGTCCAGCATACTTGGTTAATAATCCTTAGGACAAGTGTGTCCACAAATCCAAGTCCCGCCCATTTTACTTGTGCTTAGGATTTGTGTTGCTCTTATCTTAGCCTCTCCTCCAAGCCTCGGCCAATTTCACTTTGAAGAAATAAGACACCTTTTGCCATCTCGCTTGTTTACGAGATTCCAATACGCGGCATTCTAATACGATATCGGAGTTGAGTTCCATCTCGAACCTATTTATCAATTAACATCGTTTTTAGTTTGCTTTGCATCCATTCATTCATGCACCTGAGTTCATACGCACGAGTGCATTTCTTAACCATGAAGCCGATTCTATATGTTTCCTTACATAATTATAATCTTTTTGCAATGTCATAACAAAGAGATAGTCGTGCCAATCTTCTAGTCACGGCATTAATGGAATAGGTTATCATTGAGAAAAGGATCAAAATGGGTTATCAGTGACCTTCCTTGGACGGTGCTGGTGACAATTTGAAGGGCAGTAGCTCGACAATTTGAAGAAACTGGGGAAGACAAACTAGAAAGACAAAAAATAATGTGCAGATGCTGTCGAAAAGCTCAGATGTGCTGCTGCAACTGCAAGTGCAGCTGTTCCAAATGAAAATGCATGGTGGGATTAGATAAAGAAATGGATAGAAAGCTATGCTTTTTCCTGGATCTATATGAAAGCTTTTTACTTCACTTTCCGCAAACTATAGAATTTATAATATATATTCGGAATCTCGAAAAATACTTGAAACATCGACATCCGTACATCGAAATAGGTTTTAGACGTATGGCGTAAAAAAGACAAATCAAAATACGAGTGTCACGCAAAATTCATGTATAAAAAGTAGAAGTTAAACAGAGAGTGGAACAGCTTTCACGAGTATTTGGTAGGTAAGTTATCCCGTTGAGGACATGAATGACCTATAGTTTATACATTGATTATGATTTATTCCCAATGTGGGCTTTCTCTATCGACACTACAAGTCACGTGCACGCGAGAAAGTAATCGAATGTAGTTTCCAAGAAAGAAAAGGCCTAGAGAGAATGCCATGGATGTCAGAGACACAGAGCGCACCAATCGAAGTAGGTTAAAAATAATATTAAATCACTACATAACGTTTATATCACGGGACACGTCGGCACAGTAAGGGCATTTTTTGTAAAATTTTTATTTCGGGGTACAATTTTTTGAACAAAAGTAGTTTTTTCTATTTTTGTTATGGGGAATCATTTTTTAAGTGTGATTAAAAAAAATCCCTAATAATTTTTTAAGTGTGAATAACTTTTCTATTTTTGTTATGGGCAATGACAGCCTGTCATTAGGGATTCTTAAGTGTGACATCGTGGTGGTGGGTCTTGCGTTAGCGTCACTCCGAGTTTACCTCTCCGGCCGTTGGCCGTGCGGGGGTTCTCGGGTTATCAAAAAAAAATTAAACAGAAAACCCGTTCGGTTCTTTTGTTTGTTTATGAAAAAAATTTGGAAGCATTTTTTGATAATAACTAATTAAGTATTCAAAAGAAATAAGTTTTAAGTTTTTTATTTTTTTTGTTTCTTAAAAAGCGTTCCTGATAACAAGAAATAAGTTTTTTTACTTCTTATTTATGTTCCAAATCTATTTCCGAGAATAAAATTATAAATCTTTTATTTCTGGGAGCAAAAGCTTAAACAAACTTCGTTTATATATATATTTTTTGTTAATTCTTTTGTTTCGGGGAACGTAAATACTTTTTACCAAATATGTCTTAAGAGGCCAGCCCCTCGATCGAAGACATCCATTGATGTCGCCGAGACTCATGGGGAACAAATGGGGGAACATCAAGAGTGACCAAAGCTGATCTCACCCACCTGTAATTTTATTGTATTAGGCCCGCATCTCCACTGTCCACGCTTGCCAGTTTTCCTTCGCTGGCCATTCTCCATGAAAAAGTTGCCCTCTTCACTTCACGAGGTCGTACTCTTCTCTCCTCCCATTATCTTTCACCAAGAAAATGAGGATACAACAATACAAATAATTGCCCCCCTAACTATAGCACATGTCCCCACTGCATCCTTTTCAAGTATTCTCTAGATACAATGTGTTGAAATTTGCACTTTTGATTCTATCTCTACATATGACTCCCTATATACATACCCAAACTTTACCCTAATCCTATTGCATTTAATTCTTTTTTTTTTCGACATAATCGCATTCGAGTGATTCACGACATATTTTTCGAACCCTTCCTATCGAAATGATTTAGCTCATCAACGTGACAACTGAAGCCAACCCTTAGCAGCAACGCTGTATGTATGTATGTTTGGGCATGCAGGGTTTTTGTTAAGTTAGACGCGAATTATCATACTCGGAGTTGAACGAAAGAGGCATCGAGAGTCATAAATTATTGCTCCAACTTCCATCTAACATCGAGACATAATAATTAGAAAAGTGAGAAGGGCTCGTACTGGTGAAGCGACTCACCGTGACCCTCACGGTATGTAGGAAGCTTCTATCCGACATTCACCGCAAAGTAGACGGATGATGGCAGGGAAACAAAGTAAATTGGACAGGGAAAGACTTAAAAAGAAGGTTTAGGGATGTACAAGGAAAGCTGGCTGTAAACATTCAAACTGCATTTCAAAATAAAAATGATACGTAAATAGTGGATGTGTTTGTTTAGCAGAAAATAAATTATTTGAAAGATATTTTTCCTAAAACGATCGCTTATACTACTTAAGAAATGAACGAGCGAAAAAAAAAATCTTTGACGAAATATTTGACCATAAAATGCTATTGATAATAAAAACATTTTATATTGACTAGTCATTTCAAACGACATAAGAAATTAATTTTAAGAATACATCTTTTCAAATTATTCATTTTTAACGAAATAAATCGAGATAAAAGCTACTGGAAAGTCTTAACTTTCAGAGGACAGCAAAAGGGGAGTCTCCACGAATGCCCTACAAAGCACCCAACAATACTTTTCCCTCCATGTTCTTGTAAACGAGGCACTATTATTACAAATGGTCTGACCAAAGTTGGGGGGAGGGGGGTCACAGAGGCAACTTACAGTATGGTCTAGAAAAATACAATGCGAAGTACTTGGCCTGACGAATTCAAATCGAAATCACAAACTCCGAAAGATAATGATGTCAGGCCTTTGCGAGACAGGAACTATCTGTGTTATCCCCTTTCCCATGTGGCTGTCCATTAAGATTTGCGTTCAAAAACCCTAATAAACTCCAAACTCGAACCCACCAATGCATGGCACTGTCCATGTCACGAGTCTCCTCCGGGCTTCATTCTCTAAGAGGCAAAAAGAAACAAGAAAATGGAGCACCTTGCTTTAGGGGCACATCATCTGCTCCCTTAATGTTTTCATTGTTGTTTTCTTTACTACCCATTTCCCAAACTTTCTCTCATTAAGATGAATTATAAATTTTTATACGAATCTGTTGTTCTGATTCTATTAAAAAGGATCCGCAAATGGAAGTTTTTTGCTGAATGGATCCTTGAGGGCTAGGATGGTGGGTATCCACGTGATCATGTGACGGTGGGAGAGAAGGAGCGAGGGCTTTTATTTTATGGTCAAGTTTGATGAAATCGACATTTTATGTGCTGAGAATGGTTATTAACAAAGTGATTTGATAGTAATTGAAAATCGATCGCTGAATGTTATTATCAATTGTTAAACAAACTAGATCGTGTTTTCTTTTTGTGGAACATAACTTTCGTATACCTCAAATCTCATGTGTAGAGGAATAAGTTAGGCTTCATAGTAGCTATTGTCGCAACATTCAGCGGACAAGTCTTGTTATCAATCGATGTGAAATTAAGGCAAGCTTTTGTTATTTTCCTTCTTCTTTTTTTTGGCAATAGGGTGTCAAGTCAAGGCACTTCTTGCTGAAGCGGAGCTTTGTACTCGGATCGTAATTATGCCATATAGACGTGCATATGCAATCCATAAATTATGAGTGTCCAGTTGGAGTAGAAAACAAATAAAGTAATGGCACTTTTACATGTGCATTCAGCACGGACATCGCCGCTAATGGATGCTGCTTGCTCAAGCAAGGGCAAGCTCGATGAACTTTCGTTTAGTCTAGTGGATTGCTTTCCTCGGAAATCTTCTCTTTTCTTTACTACTTTTTAGCACAAGCGATCTGCTTAAATCTTCCATTCTTTTAGGGCATACATACAAAAGGATCAAGGATAATTCATTGAGTTTCTCTTTTCTTTTTATCAGAAATCGAAAACCTTGAACCCGGAAAAAAAAAAAAAAAGATAGCCAGAGATCATGGATATTGAGTTCATTTGAATTCGTGCTATATATACCTTTTTTTCTTGTGATGTGTAAAGTCAAGATAATCTTGTAGACCTAGTGGGAAAAATTAACCGGTGACTTTTACTCGTTAAAAAGTCAGTACAGACGGGCCCAAAATTTTGATAAGATAAATGTACTTTCAATCTCTTTTGCAAGTGATACGTTTCCTACCCTTTTGACTAATATTTCCCTCGCACCATTTGTTGACTTCAAAGGGTCTCGCCTTTCCCTCCAATGTGAAAACAACTATGTTAAGGTGAACCTACCTAGAAAAAACCGCGGTTAATAAAAAACTAGAAAGAAGACAGAAGATCACTCTAGCCCTCGATTGCTAAGTAAATCAATTTTGTGATATGTGGAAGGGATATGAATTGCATGTCGCACTCGATTATTCATTTTGAATTGTGCACTTTTCCTCTCTCGAGTCTCTTACATGCACGTACGGGGACGAAAATTCTCTAACCCATGCTGCACCTACTTCTATCGATGTGAATGCACAGCCTCGAGCAGATATTTTCATGTGTTGCCCGGCCAAGCCTAGACTTTCTCGAGTTGGCTCTGCCCTTCATCTCTTCAAGTCCTTGGCAATGCATGGTGGGGGACAGGTTCAGAGAGCATCGGGTCACATCTTCACCAATAAACTTTACGTATAGATTACACATGTGAGGTCCTTTGCAGAAAAGTGGGGACAAAATTCAGAATAATAAAGAACATACTTGAATGGCTACTGATAGCTAATCCCTTTCCTATGCCTTCGACCGTACCTATATATATACATATATATATATATGTATATATGTATTGAGTGAGTGAGCTTCTCCCAACGGCAACAAGTGGACTCTCTAGAGATTAATCCAAGTGTAAATATGTTCTTCCTCCACACTCAAAATTTGATTTCGAATCAACATACTTGCCGCATTTTCCTGGAAGATCACCCTCGAGAGCAAAGAACCATGCATTTCCGATAATTACCTGGCGTGAATAAAATGAAAAGACGTTCGCACTTGGTCGAGATCAGTATGATATTCAAAGGGTCATGAACACCTTATTAATATATGTACATAATATATAAGAAAAAGTAGACTTTTGAAGTTGCTTTGTCAATGAAATTCGCGGTGGAGGGGTGCTTCTGCAATCTGTCCCTGTCCTATTGTAGACTTTGACCGTGCGGACTGTATTGACCAGATAGATGAGATCTAGCCCAACCTGTTTGCACCAAATTAAAATTGGATAAGGAACCCAAATAATTCCAACTGCATTGTATGCCCACTTCCACATACTTAACAAAACAACTGCCCGTCCTAAATTGCGTCCGCCATTCTTTGTTTGCTTCTGCGCCTGCCCTTCTTCTAAGCACGACGTTTGATTATTCTTCAATCACGAACACGTCGGATCTTGATAAAAATATACAAAATCCCAATCTAGAGTCATCGGAAGTAATGAAAAGCTTTCTAATAGGGACAATTGACATTTAAATCCTAAACTTTTTGTAACTTTGTTGATTTAGTCCTAAATTTTCTTTTTGACCAAATAAGTCATAAATATTTTACAACTTTGCCGATTAAGTCCTTTTAACAGATTTTGACCGAAAAATGTCCACGTGGTGACGACGTGGCAAAAACGATGTTGTTTTGGGCATAAAAATTCATTTTCTCCTCTTGCCATCAAAGAAAAGCCCCAAATTCGTTTATTCAAGAATCCTAAATTTGCTTATTGAAGAACCCTAAATTCATTTCCCCAAGTTCGTTCTTCTTGCCTCCAAACCAGCCCCAAAACACCGAAGAAGAAGAACCGAACCAGCTGCTGCAACTGTGCGAAGAGAGAACCGATGCGTGAAGAGAAGATAACCAGTTGCTGCTTCTACGGTTCTTCGGTTTGGGAAGGCCGCAAGAATGAATTTCGGGGGGCCGCAAGAACGAATTTGGGGGCTAGGATTTGGTGATTTGGGGTTGGTTTGGAGGCAAGAAGAACGAATTTGGGGGTTAAGGTTCGGTGATTTGGGGCCAAGAAGGAGGCAAGCGAATTTAGGGTTCTTGAAGAAGCGAATTTTGAGGCTTTTTTCTTTGATGGTCAAATGACAAGAGGAAAAAACGAATTTTTATGCCCAAAACGACGTCGTCGTCACCACGTCTTCGCCAGCGACGGTCGGTAGTACCACGTAAGCATTTCCCGGCCAAAATCCGTTAGAAGAACCTAATGGGCAAAGTTGCAAAAAGTTTATGACTTATTTAGCAAAAATCAAAGTTTAGAACTGAATCGATAAATTTGTAAAAAGTTTAGAATTGATAAAGTTATAAAAAGTTTAGAATTAAAATGGCAATTGTTCTCCATATAATAAACTATCGAATATTCAAATGGCTTTATTATTTTCCAATCGCGGAACTGCCCAGGAACGTAAATGTTCGTTGTCTTCTTCTTCAATGATTTCGAAAACTTCACCTTTTGCGGTAGTCTCAAATTTCAAAAAAAAATCAGATACCGGCCAAAGCAACCCAAAAAAAAAAAAAAATCCAGAACTGGATGTATTTGGCTACGGCAAGATCTTGTGACTGCCTGAGCCTGAAAAAGTAGCTTCGCATGCGGCGGAAAATACAGAGATTCATGATATCAGTGTCAGTAGATACATCAGTAGATACTCCGACACATGCTGTGAATGATCATGGTTGTGAATGATCATGGCTGGCATCGACTCTGAAGTAGCTGTAAGCATTGTGCCTCAACTAGGACCACACTTACAAAATTATATTTCACGCTAGAAGAAGAAATTGAACGAGGTATAGAGACATTTTTCTGTGGTTGTCTTACCTAATGGGTCATCCTGTCTCAGCTTTTCAATATTTTTTTCAACCTTTTTATAATCTTTGGTCGTATCATCTATGTCTGAGTTTCGACTCTCGCTCACGAGACTTGTAGCAAAAAAAAAAAAAAGGAAAAGAGAAGGACCTTGCGGAATGCCGTAATGTCAAAGACACAATCACAAGAAAAATGAGATGCATAAATTGAGCACATTTACAATGATAAAAGGAAGAAGAACGACGAAGAAAATGATGTTAATATCTATGAAGGAAATGATAAATGGGAAGAACGACGAAGAAAATGATGTTAATATCTATGAAGGAAATGATGAATGGGGTTCGTTCTCTTCCCTCTCCAGTTGAAATAAATTTGCTCCGATTGGACTTCTACTTGATCGATCACGGATATCGATATAATTCGAGATGAAGGCTTAACTAAAATAAAAATTAAGTCTATGATGATTTTTTACGCACGCGAAGGCCCCTTTCTCCTTGCTTTTTGACCTAATAAGGGGGCCATCATAAGAATAATTGCTCGGGCTTAAAGACTATTCTTGAGAAGACCCATTCGAATTCAATCCAACCGGAGAAGAAGCCTTTATGAATCACTTGAGATTTCGAATTGGAAAGAGCGCGGAAGAGAACATCGAAACAGCAAGAACCCCCTATGGGGGGCGCCAAGTTGACGGTCGGAGAAGGGGCGATCAAATCCATGTTTCCCCAAGTACTAAACAATAATTGCATCCGAGACACCGATGATATTTAGGAGTGGGAGACTAGCCACGGCAATCTCATTGCTTCGAAGGAGGGGATGACACCAACAATGTTCCAGTTGGGAAACAGCACGATTTTGCACTAGCAAAAGGGTCCCCATGGCTACGCCAATGTCCGGACCGAAGCCCTCATCAGGTGTCGATGTTTTATTTTACATCAAATCAAATCGCACCATTATGTGCCTGGCCAGCACTACATGTGCTTGCCCTATTCCCCCCTCCTCCCTCCATGTTTGGGGGTCATCCCACCGCGCATGAAGCCCTTGTGCACGACCGAAAGTTAGGGTTCAATCTAAGCTCTAAAATATGGGTTCAATACATCACGAACCCTATACTCTCCTCGAGATAGTATTCGCGAGTATTGACCCGAGTAATCGGTTTTGGCAGGGGTGGTTTCGATCACCATGATATGCATCCCCCACTCCGGAGGGACTGGTCGGGTTTCTACTTAGAACTTTGTTATGCGAAGGCTCCACGAGTGTGCTGCAGATGCATTTGGAAATATGGTGAAGATCCCTACCTGCTCGCGCTCATGATCGCTGATCTTTCGTGCCAATGTCGTCGCTGCCTGTCCCTTCTGACTTAGCGAACACTGGAGTTAGATTCCTAGATTGGGCCCATTTCACGTGGTATCCTTTGACATGTTGAGCCCTCTCGACCAGTGGAATTCGATGGAGTAGTTGAGTCATTCCTTTCCTTCCAGTAAGCCGTCAAGTCATTCTTGTAGAGCTCGGGCCAAAAGAAAAAGAAAGAACGTCGAGTCTTGAAGAGCACGGTCGGTCAAAGACGGTGACAAGCCACTTTAAGGGTTGTCCGGGCAGCAACTTACGTGTTGTTATTAGAGTGACTCGAGAGGCTGCTAATGACACTGACTAGCTGGTCTTATCAGGACAATCGCTTGCATGAACATCAAGGAGCCTCGTACAAAAAGATTATTCTCGTGAAAGAACATCACGTGAAGTTCCAACTTTGCAAAAAGGAATTCGGAGCAAGCATTTTCTCTCTCGCATCTCCCCAATAATTTAGATGTTACTTTGCACCGGACGCTCCGATATAAGAGAGATGTACTAAGATGGCTCGTCCCCTTCATTCGACTAAATTTGACTTGCTAAATTTAAGCATGTTCTGCCCACCACATTCGTGCAAATGCATGGTGGTGCGTCTGAATTCACTATCAATCGGAAATTCAGAGGATCTGGACGTGGCAAAGTGAGTACAAATTCACACGATCATGTTAAAGGATTTTCAGCGAGAGACAAAAAAACAGATAATAGAGAAGCTGTTTGACATGGACCCAAGAAGTGGGTCAACAATCTCCATTTCCTCATTCAACCAAATATAGCTGTTGCCAGAGGCCGGCCCCTACGTTGTCAGAGAGAGCCACTTGGGGAAAGAAAGAAAGAAAAAAAATCAAAAATCGGGTCCTACGATGTTGACCCGACCCGGTCCCGCGATGCTTGTTTCCGAGGTGGGGGGAAGGAAAGAGGAGGAGCTAAAATGAAGCAAGAAGTTAAAGTTGTATGTAGGCAATGCAAGTTTTTCATCTTACGATGTTCTGCATCTAGTTGCAAGGACAAGAAATATCGCATTTCATAATGTTTTATACTGGATGACTATGAGATGTAACTACACCATGGTATTATGATAAGAAAATTTCGACTTACACGATACATTTCTGTATTGACAAAAAGAAAGAATGAGATTACGTTTTCTCTATATCGATTTCGCTCTTTTGGCTGGCAAATTTTGTTAATTTTGTTCCTCCAATTTTCCTCGAGAGATAGAACTCGCTTCCTAGTTCTTCAGGGCCAAGACATCAAATGATCCTACCTTCCTTACTTGCCTCCCTCTCTCTGCTTTACTCCTCATTCGTTGCATCTATCTGACTATTTTAATTTTGGCCATTATCTCTTTTCCTCGCCATCAGCCACAATAATGCTCAGGGAAAGAAAAGAAAAAAAGGGGAACAAGACGGACCAGAAGTTATTGTGGCGAGTTGCAGTACCACACTGGGAACAACAGTAGTTGAGCAAGGCCACAGCACATGCACGCACTACGTGCAATAGCTGTGTTTGTGCAGATGCTGCTACTTCTGCTAATGCTGCACGTATTAAGGTCTATAAGAAATGAAAATCGTGCAGTAACATCGGTGAAAAACCAAACTCAGCAATCAAACGGGTGGAAGATGCTCCGGGGAGGTGCTAACAGATGCCTGGATTTTGTTTTTCAGGACATTGAAGGTGGTGGGGGCGAGAGAAAACAGAGGAAGCAGGGACGCAGTTCATCTTTTGCAGGCTCTACCAAGTTACCAACCTTTCCCTCTCACAGAAGCGAAGAAAGAAAAAAAAAACAAAGGAAATTGATCAAATGTCAGTCCCATTGTTTCTGAAACCAGCCGTCCAGATTCCTCTGTTGTGTTGCAATCATATTGGGAATTGGTACCCTAAAGTAAACCCAGAAAGTGAAAATTCATTCACTCGCTCCTTCAGGGCTTTGTGGTCCTGAGCTGCCAAGCATGTGCCGTAGGCAGATCTCCTCCGCGTCAATCAATTCATAGCCACACACGAACTCTCTCGTTAACAGATTGGACTACTGAAGCCATTTAGCCTCACCTGCCTGCATCGCGTGACTTTCGTGGTACCACCCCCACAAGCTGACTGAGTAAAAAATTGATCCATGACCTCTGTATTTCCATCCACATATGTCAGAATTTAAGCACAAAAGTTCCTCTGACTAGTGCCCTGACAAGAAAAGAGTTGACCGGTCAAGCTTCCAGGTGAATCAGGGTCGAGGTCTTCCAAGCTCAAAAAAGTCTGAACGCACCATGTAGGGGACCAGGACCAGAACCAGATGTAGCAACTACAAGTGGAGGTGATACGATGCTGTAAATTGCATGGGACAGTTAGAAGAAGCAGTAACTTCCTCACCACTCTGCTAACCCGAAAACAATGGCCGTCTTTCCTATTTGTGATGAATTCGCAGGATGTATCTGCAATTGTTCGGCACTCTTTCGATTAAATATGTCGTGGCATAATTACTGAGCTAACTCGTTAACAGACCTTCAGAATAACTTGCATCAGAGGATACAACAATCCATGGCGTTCAGCGTAATTCAAAGTGTTTACTCAAAGCTCTGTGGATTGGTGGACATATATGGCCCAGTCAAACCATGAGATTACCAGCACTTGAGCGAATAGAGTTCGTGTGAAATAGCGAAGCGTTCTCAAACTTCCTCTATCTCGCAGGCTTCTTCCTATGTGCTAAAGCGGGCCTTTAGGATTCGGAAGCAGGGATCAACTCAAGCGAAGAAAAGCTGGTATTTGCATATGCAGGCTGTCCCACCACTTCGACAAGCTTTAACCCCAATTTCCACAGCCAAAGAGCTGAACCTCCTCATTGTCCAGGAACCACTCCTTATCAACAAAAGCTATGGGGACCATCCCTAGGAACATAGAGCAAATGAGAAACGATTCGTGTCCAGGACCCCCACTATACGTGGATCCCCCTAAGAAGCTAGATGATTGAATTTGACTATTGCTGGGGACAATCGACAAAGAGAACCCTAAGCTTTTGTAAGGAAACATGTTCAAAGCTCAAAAGCTCTTATCTCCTTATCAGCATCATCTTTGAACAATTCAAAGGAAAGGTAATGATAAGACGGACACACCCGCACTTCAGCTAGAAGATATTCCAGTCGCCTCCATCCACCGAGCCCCAATAATGATTAAGCCTACCTTTGCATACATTGTTCTGGGGTTAGGTGTTTAGCTAGCCCAGCAGGTCAATCTCACAAACGGAGAGACTAGAGTCCCTCTTCCTTTTTATGGTTCGCATTTTCAATCATTCGTTTCTAGAGTAGTTGCAGCGAACAAATAATTGCAAGCAAGTTTGTTATGTCCTTTTCACTCCGACAACAAGCAGTTAACAAATGAGCTTTAACAACCACTAATCCGATGAATCAAATCATTCGAATTTGAAGATGTTAGGTTAGTTGTCAGGCTAACAAGCTGCATGATTAAAGACTACATTGCGACAGAAGATGGACCTGACGAAGCTTCATTTCAACATCAAAGATACATAGAGTTGAGACAACATAGCACTCGGTATTCGACTCTGCAATTTCTTCAAAAGACGAACAAAAAGAAAAGAAAAAATTCTCTGCAGTTCATTCCATAAGTTGTTTTCCCCATTACAATGGGTTTGATTCCACGTCCCACTAGACAGTAGGCGGTTATTCCATACTTTTGAAACGATTTCATCTGCAATTGATGTAATAAAAGGAAACCTTCCAGATGACTTCAAACAATGAATAGGTGTAGGATTTAGGCCAAGGGGACGAGATAAGTTCAGCATAGCCAGTCGAAAGCTTCTGTAAATTTTCTTCAAATTTTTTTCGTAAAAAAGAATTTACAATTTAGATTCTAGCGCACATCTAGTGACCATCAAGGTCCTGCAATGGCTAAGTTGTCTGCCGCTATAGAAAATTTACAAATGATCAAGCATTCTAAAGTTAATGGTAGTATTCTAGCATGAGGAGCAAAGGAGTTCTAGGTAAAGAGGTCGTCGGCTAATGCGCGTTTGATAACCATTCTCATTCTTAGTTTCTCGTCTCGAGACGAGTTTGGGACGATAAATCTATTTGGCAAATTATTATTCTCATTCTTTTTCTGGGACAAAACAAATGGCTAGGGATGGGTTTGGGATGAGAAATGAGAACAAGATTTTTTTTTTAATTTTCTATTTCTAGGACAAGAATGAATAGTACCGAAAAATAAGCTATTTTTTATTTTATTTTGTTCTTATCTCTTGCCACTCGCCGCCTTCACCGACGGTCACCGCCCGCCCACCAACCGCCGCCTGCCGCCGTCATTTGTTGCATTTCTTTTATCTATTCTAAGGACAAAAATTTTGTGCAACTACCACATGCATTTCTATTCTTTTTTTATTCTAGGGACATAAATTTTATATAATTACCAAACACGTTTATCTTTCAAAAAACTCATATGAGAATCATTTATCAAAAAAATTCATTTAAAAAACTATTTATGAAATGAAAATGGTTATCAATGGTGTCCTAAGAATTCTACTCGCCAAAACTCAAAAGGCCGCCATTATAACATCACCTACCTACCCTGTTTTTGAACATGCTATTTGCAACTTACAAGATCTTATTCTTTTCTCTCTTTTTTTCTCTTTTTGACACCAATTCACAGCCACATCTAAGAGGGAGGATCAATTCAAACCTCAAAGGCAAAAATTTCAAGAAGTCTTTTGAGTTATCGATTGTACCTGTTTGCTGTCAAGTAGCTGGAAGTTAGTCGTTTTAGAACTGCTCTTACGGGCACTTTTACTAAAGAGATATTCAAAGGACAAATGAGAATGATTCTGTACTTTTCCCTTTGAAGAAGACTTTGTGTACTCTCCTTGCTCAAAAGCCAAAAGCCAAGAAAGAGCCGTTTTCTTGAGTGGCTTTCCTCCACCTAGGATGTCAGCTGATAGGTATTAAAGCCCAGAGATTGAAGTGAAGACCCTAAAGAAGCCCTCAACCACAAGGGCTCAAACACCAATGGGGCAAACAAAAACTCAGCTGAAAGCTCCAGAATAAGAGGAATCCAGTTCACGCACAAAACAAAACTACTTGAATGCAGAGGACAACAGCAGAGCAAGGATAGCTAATATTAACTGCGTCTAAATTGCATAAATCAAATACAAAATGAACACCACTGGATGCCTTTAATATTGTCGTCCAATATTTACAGACCCCACAGGTAGCGCAATTTACAAGAATCTTAAGGGAAGACACTCCCTCTCGTAAAGGGAATACATTGAAGAACTTATATTCCGACTTACTAAGAACTAAATAAACTAAGGTCAAAAGATTCGTAAGACAAGTAAGATTGGCCTAAGCTCACGTCGGTACCTCTCAGTATGTATTTCAATCCTGAGAGTAAATAAGCTCTGGCAACTTCCATTACTCCATAATGTTTCGCCACAATAACAGGACTCATAATGGCACTTTTTTCTTGTAAAAGAGCTGAGGATGGCACTCAAGGACTGTAGATATGATTTTACCCCTTCGCATGGACTGATAAATTTGCTTGTCTATTAAACAGAGGGAGACTCACGCAGCTTGTGCGGGATTCTATTTATAAAAAGCTAACATTGCCCCGCAACTTCAACCCAATTAACTGCAATTACCTGCTGCCAACTATCTTCTTGGCAGTAAATCAATATGCATTGTCATCCAAGACCCCGACCAATCCATCGACTGCCTCTTCCCTCCACAGACTTGGACCAACATTTAACTAAGAGATGGGGATTATCGAAAGAGCAGATAGTGAGTTTAAGAGACGACAATCACCATCAACCTAGGTTCATCCACCAGTGACTCATCTCATGATCACCTTTTACTGCAAAGTCTAGATTCACCTTCAACCATTAAATGACCAATTAAAAGCTACAAGAGCTTTATGACTACTTCGCAAACCACCATGGGGCCCACTCTTCACCATTCATCAACTTTGATCGATGAATCAAAAGCATGTTGATAAAATGAGATATTGATATAGAGATTTCAAACGAAAATTAGGAAATCAGACACGACAGCTTCATATGCCAAGCCGTGAAACGTCACAACATGCTCCCATAATGCAGAGATCAAAGGAAAATAGAAAAATTACTTCTAAGACCAAGATCATTTGGAAGAGAACTTCAGCTGTAGGTGCAAAGACAGCCGTTCCCATTTTTGACAAATTGCCTTCGATAGGCTTGCACAGAATTTATTCATTGGAAGAACATAAGCAAAACTTATAACTGGAGTCCCATTGTTTCTCTAGTGTTGCAAATGGGCAACAAACCAACAATCCAAAGATTGCCATGACGCAGCCTGGTATGCAGGAAAGCAATGTCCTTAAACCTCAGCATAGCCGGCCTGTAAGCATGACAAAGTTGTATAAGAGGGTCCGACCAATGCCAGTGATACGTGGTCAGAAATGCGCACCTCATCTGCAGAAACCTAAATGACTACTAGATAAATCTATTAATCCATAGTTCAACATTCCATCTGTAATACTTTACAGTGTTCCCTTGATGCAAAATTGACAACCGGCTTACTATGGAACAAGCTCTCCACAACACGCTGGCACATAGCTCTATTCCAATGTGAGGTTGTTATCCACCAAAAAGTGCAACATC
Organism: Melaleuca quinquenervia; assembly: GCA_030064385.1. NCBI lineage: Eukaryota > Viridiplantae > Streptophyta > Magnoliopsida > Myrtales > Myrtaceae > Melaleuca > Melaleuca quinquenervia. Next base: position 14,239,626 of record CM057721.1, on the reverse strand, counting down.
CCTGCAGAAGAACATCATTCGTGGAAAATGAGAGGCTCTAGTGACATACAATTTCGCAACTTTTCGCATTGAAGTGATCTTATCGTCAGTGGATTACAGTAATTTCTCTCTCAGTCGCCTATCTATCAATCATAGTTAACAAAACATCAGATAAAACAGAAACTTCTTACCTCGAATACTACAACCTCAGGTAACAATACGAAAGCCAACCTTCGATGACACCCAAGCACGCTCCAGCCAACACATCGCACACGTAATGCCGTCCGAGCAGAACTCTAGAGCCCGCCGTCACCGCCGCCCAAACAGAAGCAACCAAAACCACAAGCTCCACGAACTTCCGCTCACTGCCCTCAGCAATCCACCGATCCACGACTCCACTGGACCTCGATTCCACGACGACCCCTTCCATCGCCTTAGCCGATAGGTAGACCAATGCTGCGACGAAGAAAACCCTAGATGCGTGCCCGCTGGGGAAGGAGTAGTGGTCGACGGAGACGGCAACGCTCATGTTCTTGTTGTACACGGGGCGAGGGCGACGGAAGAGGAGCTTAACGAGACCGACGAGGGCCAAGTCGAGGAGGAGGCCGAGGATGAGAGGAGAGAGGAGAGGGCGGAGAGAGGGGATTGGAGAGAGATAGAGGGAGAGGGAGACGGGGAAGAAGAGGCGGAAATCGGCGGAGAGCTCGAGGAGGAGGAAGAGGGAGCGCGGGAGGAAGTTGTGGCGGTGGAGTAGCTGGGAGAGGGAGGCATCGACGGCGGAGACACGGTGGAGGAGTGGCGGCGACGCGGTGGGCTGGGTGGTGGGAGAAGGAGGAGGGTCCATCGGGGCGTCGGACGACGGGTCGTGTTGGTGGGCTGAGATGTGGCAGCGTGTGATTGGGTTCCCCAAATGCTTCTTTTGCAATCGAAACAGTATCTATCGAGAAGATTCTAATATTCGAAGGGAAAATAACATAAATAATTTAGTGATTCATTAATTGTATATTTATTTAATATAATTTTTAAATTATAATTTAATATGTAATATGTTTTCTAAATTTTTCACTTGTTCAGTGAAGTTTCTCAAAATTTTGTATGTATTCAAACTAATCTCTCAATTATATAAAAATATTGAATGTAGTTTCTAAACTTAAATTTAATGAAATAATCGTATTAAACAAATATATCAAAAGTTTATGAGTCATATTGAATAAATCAAAATTTTATAGACTAGATTATATAAGTTTAAGGATCACATTATATATTTAATTAAAATTCGTGAATTATTTGTGTCATTATCCATTTAACATGGAAGACATGACAAAATGATTAAAATATCATTGTGGAGAGAGGGAGAGATTACAAAAACCTCATATTCCCAAAATAATTTACCTTGAATTATTCTTTTAGCATAAAAAATTCAAATTTATAACTATATAACATATTTACCCCAAGTTTATATTCGCGTCACACTAAAAACTCAACTTTTTTCCATGGCATCAAAAATTTGGAATAAATGTGTTAAATGTATATAACTTTGAGATTTTTTGAATCATAAGAAGAAGTTTGGTGCAAATTATCACGTTATACAAGTTTTGAGCAAGTGTCTTATACAAGTACAAATTTAGGGTTGGATTAAATATGTCATAACTGACATAGTTTGGGACTCTTGATGGCTTCTATCTCAAAAAAGTAAAAAGCTAACAAAGAACCTAAACCATTTGCACCACAACACATTTACCATTAGGGATGAGCAACAGTCCAGGGTCAGCCCTAAATAGGCTCAACCCTGTCGGTCCTAGTTGGGTTTTTGAGTCGAATGTGTCGGTCATCGGTCCTAAAATCCCTAACCCGGTACTGTACGGGTTGGTCATTGCTCCTAAGAGGTCGGGTTGGTCTAACCCGGACCAACCCGACAATATATATATTTAATATGACATATTTTTTATAAGCCCATTCCATTTAGCATTTTCACCTCCCTTCATTCATTATTACCAAAACTCAAATGTCACAGCCCGAAGTTGCCAAACGCCGAAGCCCACTATCCATGTCCACGCCTCCACGATCCACAGTCCACAGTGCCATCGCAAGTCCACTGTCCACGGTCCACCTAAAGCAAAAAGGGTTGAGGCCCGAGACTTTCCTTTATCGTGCAGCTACAGCTCGTGCCCTTCTCTTCTTTAGTTCTTCCTTTTGCAGTTGCGTAACAGGACACTAAGGACAGACAATGCCCTAATTTCTCTTCTGCTTTGGAGTTCCACAGCTGCTGCCCACTAGAGAGTCGTCCATCGTTGCTCTTGTTGTCTCGTTGCGTCGTCGCTGCCCTCAAGTCGACCCCCTCGCCATCTCGCTAAGCTGCGATTGACCCCCTCGCCGTCTCGCCAAGCGATGCTTGTGCGAAAATTTTGCAGTCCTGGGTTGACCTTGGGACCGGACCGGACTGATAGGGTCGGTCCGGTCCTCAGTCCCAAGCTTGAAAGGTCGGTCCATGGTCCCAAAAGTTGAGGACCTATACTATACGGGTCGGTGCTAGGGTTGAGCACAGGACTGGCCCAACCCGGACCATGCACACCCCTAATAAGCATGTGCTTGCGTAGCACATTAATTCCAAAAAAAATTGTGAAGAACCCTAACCTAATACATATATGACATTTTTACTCTAAACTTGTACTCCTTACATATCTACCATAATTTTTATGGTTAATGTGTTAGACTATAATATTAAGGTTTTTGGTGTTGCATTAAACATTTAAGATTAAGGTAAATGTGTTACAAATAGATTTTATGGTAAATGTAATTTAGGATTTTTTTTGACTTTCTTCCAAAGGAAAAAAGGTGTAGTAAATTATGCAAATTATCAGATTTTATGAGGATTCATCAAATTGCATAATCGTTTGTCTAAAAATTACTCGATATTTAATAAATAATCAATACTTACCAACGCACGAGTTACTTATCCACTTTGACTAATTAATGTTCAATTTTTTTTGGTAAGTAATTAATGTTCAATTGATTATCGTTAAATTACTAAATATAACCTAAGATTACCAGGATTTATTTGAATTCCTGGACCGTTTGTCATAGACTCAATTGTTGACTAAAAAATAATTATTGACTCACTAAGATTAAAAGTTAACGACACGATATAAAAGTAAGTAATACAAGAACATTGACAAGTCACCTTAATAAAAGTTGTAATGTTGGCAATTTATGTCAAGAAAGCTTGTCGTTTTCTTGAAAACAACGCGATCCGTTTAAAATTGGCGATTTTTCATCAAATTCATATATCATACCTTATGAAAAAGGCTCGTGATGTTTGTGTAAATAAATATCCATTTCCTGAAAAGTTTTTGCCTCCGAGTATCTCTTTCAAGGGGCTTTATCTAGTGTTAAACAGGACGATTCGTCAAGTAATATAAATATTAAACCCTTCTAATTAAAATCAGATCATCTGATTATCAAATTGGGCTCATCAAGATCTGTCTCCCTCCCTCTCGCTCTCGCGCCGCTGCTTATCTCTTCGCTTCTGATTCGTCGAAAGCAAATGCCGAGCACGGCCAAGGTCGGCCCATGATATGCGCAGGCCCCAAGCTTTGGGCTTTCTGGATCATAACATGATTGAATAATTTGAGCCCATTCAACAACAAAATGACCAAAGCCACAACGGATCTGGTCAAATTATGCCACCTGCTGATCTTATAATTTTTAGTGCAGTTCTGATCATCGTCCGCAACTGCACTATAAACGAGGGTTTCCAGCTGCTAGTGAATCATAAATAATTAAATACTCACTTCACTATCTCCTTGTTGGGTTATTAAGAGTACTTCTTATGAAGCCTAGTCCTGGAATTTGAACGGGCCAATCGAAGATGATATCACAGGACTCTCCTTAGTGCATGTGTAGCTTGTGGATGAACTATACCCAAACTCGGTATACGAGGGTGAGGAATGATTGGTTGGGCAAGAAGCTTGCCATAACTTTTATATGCCACTGACTTCAATATTAAATCTTTTTAAGCGATCAAATAATTGCTACTTTCGTTAAAAAAAAAAGACGATTACTTTAGTGTCATTATCTTATTGGGTCATAGGAAAATCAGATGTGACGATATTTTAATGTTTTTCCAATCGATGTGGCTCGCCAACGAGTAAGTCAGCGTATTTTACCCTAAATGACACTGCTTTATGGGTGATATTTGGGCCAAATTTATGAATTGAGGCTAATTTCTTTACTTGCTATTCACGACAATCAGTACCAATCCATAATTGTGACTATATTGTTTGGGTTTGTGACAAAATTCTTCTTGCACAAGTGTCCTGCCATGCCTGGATCCCCATATTCTTCTTCGTACTCCAAAATAAAAGATGAAGCCTTGTTCAGGGAATCCTGTGTTTTGCTTCCTCTCAAATTCTTTACTTATTATTGATGACAGTCTCATTGCCAATTCGTCATCATGACTAATATTGTTTGGGCTTTGGGATCCTACTATCATGCCCACATCTTCATATTCTTCTTCATGCTTCAAAATGACAGATGAAGCCTCTGCTCATACTTAATAAGGGGAATCCTGAATTTGCTTTTGTTAGGGTGAACATGTTATTTGTACTGGAGAAGTCTTACATTGAAAAATTGATGTGATATGGAGTAATTAATATATCATAATTGACTCATAACTCATTGACTTAAAAATTTGAGTGAATGTGAATCCAAATAGATATGTTGACGGTTTAGATTTGAGCTTCCTCACAACGATCTTCAAGAGTAGTTATTAGGTTTCTATTGCACGGGTGAGCCTCCAATTTGTTTTGATGTTTGGTGAAAATCTTAAGAAAGGAATATGGCGATTAACCTGATTTCTGAGCAAGTGGGCTTTATGATGTATTAGTGCGGGCCCGATGACAGACTTTAAAGTTTGGTTTAGAGAAAAATAGTGGGTATGTAGTTGGGCATTGGAGATTTGAGATTGAGGATGCTTAAGTAGGGCCAAACCTAGTAGTGGAGCTCACACATGAGGGAGGGATTGTTAGGATGCATGAGTAAATTGTGTTGGATGAGTCCCACATCAATGATGTGGTATGGAGTAATTAATATATCATAATTAGTCCATATTTCATTGGCTTAAAATTTAAATGAAGATTAGTTCAGTGAGAGATTTTAATGGGTTGGAACTTGGACTTTCTCTTGGCTGTCTCCCAAGAAAAAGACATTGGGCCTCTATTACGTGCTTTCAATAGTTTTCTCTTAAATAAGGTACGAGTAAGTTGTGTTAGAAGAGTCAGATATCAGTGATGTGGTATTGAGCAGTTAATATGTCATAATTATTCCATCATTTATTGAATTAAAAATTCAAGTCAAGATTAGTCCAATTGGATATATTAATGGATCGAAACTTGGACTTTCTCTTGGCGGTCTCCCCAAATGAAAGATATTGGGCCTCTATTACGTGCTCTTAATAGTTTCCTCTTAAATGAGACACACAGAGTTACATTTTTTAGATGAATAAGAAAGCTGATGCATTTGTTAAGAAAATGATTGGAAAAGAAAAAGAAGAAAATTGTCACATAGCTTAAGACAAAGAAGAAAAAGATGAGGGAGAAGAGAAACCATTTACCACGTCATCTGATCCTTTTTTTCATGTTAGAATTAGACTTCGTTATTTCACTAAAAATGTGATATTTTTGAAACATATTTATCAAAAAGTCATTTTTGAAAAAAATAACAATATTATTTTTCTATTTGGTTGAAACTTAAAATGAATCCGAAAACTATTTTTTGTCGTCTTGCATGAGAAATCTAATTTGATCATCCTAAATAAACATACATTATTTGAGCGTGAGGAATTTGGCCATGGACAGTTAAGGAACCGAGTACGGATGCAAGATTCTTGGGCCTGGTCGTGATGGACCTCGACCTGAGCATCAAGGATCAGGGCACGGTCACTTATGTGTGGGGCCCAGCTTTGATGGACCCGAGCACAACCTTTATGGACTCAAGACAACTTTGGAGGACTCAGGCTCAAGTGTGGGGGATCCAAGCTTGGGTATCGAGATCTCTCAACACCTAAATGGCAGGACCTCATTTTTAACTTTAACGAAATAAAGAGGTGAGAAAAGGCTAGTTACATTTAGTTATAAAAGAATAAGGTATAATGAGATATCTTGGGCCAATCTAAAGAAAGGTCACTATGAGTTTTTTCCCTTCTAATCAATTCCAATAAAATCTGTAGATCATATGATAAGAACACGTAAAAAGTGATCACGTCAAGCATAATGTAAAGTCGAGATATTTCTACTTCGACCTCTTAACATCTCTAATAAGTGGATTTCAAACCAGCGTAGCATTTACCTCATAAATTAATTTGTGGGATTCACGAGTAATGCCCGAGTGAAATTGTCTTTTTTGGTGACACATCCCAAGTAAATTTATGTAATCAACATCGTTTAATTCCGCATTCGAAGTCGAGACAAGGGCGTCGACGCACGGAGGCAGGCAGCAATGGAGTTCCTAATGGCGTAGTTAATTCAAATTAAATAGATTAATCACGGACGCATTTATGGAGACGACTGACGAACGGGGCAAGACCCATGTCGCATTTAAGTTTCGTGGAGTTCTTTTAATTTCGCGCACTCAATATTCAATGTCGGTCTGCGGACCAGCAAAGTTGAAGTGCGCAAGTTAATCAGAGAAAAATTCGTACATTTATTTAAATTTTCAATACACAAGAAAATAAAAAACAAAAAGAAGGGTTCCCAAATAAAAGCAAGTAAAAAAAAGGAGGAAAAGAAAAAAAAATGGAAGTGTACATAGTTTGTGCTGGTAAATACTATGCTTGGCTAGAAAAAAGGCAAACTTATAAATAAAATGTATATGCTGGGTTGGACCAACCTAAAAATCTCATGGCTAAGAACCAACATGTATAGTATCAGATTAGAGATTTCAGGATTGAAGATTGACCCATTCGTCTTAATAATTAAGGTCGACCCTGAACCATTGCTCATCCCTAATTTGTGTTGGTAGGTAACGAGCCAGCTTCTTTTGGCAGAAAAACTCCCCTTCTTTTCAACATGCAAAAGGAGAAAAATAAATTATTGATTTTTCCCAAGACCTAAGCTGCCTTTCTCCGGAATAAAATAAATAAAGTACAATGAAAATCAGAATAAAAAATTCATATAAACACATGATAAAAGCTCATTTTGTCGCGGGGTCCTTTGTTTTGGCACTAAAAGTTCAGAGCGTAGTGATGATAATGATAGCTCAGCATGCATGCATCAATTTTTGGAGCAAGTTGAAGAATCTGAGAAATTAGCGGCGATTAATTTAGGGCTGTTTTCTCGTATTGAAGCACGCAAAAGCAGGAACGTCGTTCCCCGAGAAAATTCAAAGATTTGGCAAAGGCGTGAAGAGTTGAAAAGGCTCCAACATTAAGCAGCAACTCCAAGTCCAAGGGTCACCGTTTAGTTAACCACGACTGGAATTCGTTCATCCAATTTCAATGAATCGATTGCCTTTTACAAGATTTCATTATTTCTCTTCATACGTTAGGTTTCGTTCATGTGATCGACATGTTTGTGTTATTCGCCCTCCATTCGAGTCAACGCCATTTCTAGTAATTTTGGGTTTTGAATGTGATTTGCTCGTAATGTTTTGATCCGAACCCTCGGTTTTGGTATTATCCTCTCATAATCTACTGAACACAGCAAAGAGAAAAGGAAATGACAGTGCCATTTCCACCTCGGTGTGTCTAAGCATGAAGAGACCGAAGACAAAGTCATTGACAAAGTTTGCAAACCTCGAGGTTGTCGCCACCACATGTCTAATGCAAGTGTGTTATTCCAATGCCAGGCAACAGACTTTTGAAAGATAAAGACTGCTCAAAGCGCTCGCTTCCGGCTGCTGCGGATGCGATTTCAATCCGTTGATTAAGCATTAAAAAAAAGATTAGGAAGAAAATCTGTCGTCTAATGAAATTCGAACTTCAGAGCCTTTTCTCAGGTACGTTCTCCGCCAGCTTCCATTCTCTTCTGTTCTTCTATTCTTCTATTCTATGCTCGTCTGTTTCAGCCCAAACTTCCATACAAGATTCCCCCCACGATCCCTTTCCCCCCCGGTATTTTATCTGCTTAATCATAAAGAATCCCTCTTTCTTCTTTCCTCAAATTTCGTGTGTAATCACTGCTTAGGAACTCGGAAATCGCCGAGGCTGCTGTCGAGCATCTTTCACAACCCTACTACTTCCATGACATGTTCCGCTTCCGGGGAAGATTTCTTGACAAAATGAAAAGCGGAAAACAAAAGCAGGCCAGTTTTTTTTCTGTTCTTTGCTCTTGTCTTGGCCGTAAGACTTTCCTCCCTCGCACCAAGATCGATGTAAAGATAGTAATTGTTGCTTTGAGTCCAAGGAACGACAAGGGTCATGTGTCATTCATACACGGGACAGTACTTGTGTTTATTAGAAAATGACTTGACCCGAATTAGGTACTTGACCAATAAATTCCCGAGTTTCAATCATTCAGGAAAAAAGAAATAGAATAAAGCATCACCATTCTTGATTTCTTCGGCTCAATTGGAAGCTTTGAAAGCAACCTTTTCGTCACCGATATCAAACTTCATTGATTTCGAGCACACATGTCAGGAACCCTAATCAATGAGAGAAGATGGGGAAAATTAAAACTATTTGGGCAGAAGGGTTTGATGGCAATTTAAGTACCCCACCCTACCAATTGTAACCCCCAAAAAATTATATGAATCGAGAGGGAAAAAAAATAAAGTTAGAAAGCTTGGAAAATAAATAAGATTCATCTAATGGTTGGTACTCAGTACCAATAACCCATGGTTTGTACTATGTAGTGCTCATGCCGCATTATTCAATGTTCTTGTTGGGCGACACTAGTATGCTTGAAGACAGTTTGGTTCGCTTAGAGAAAGACAAAAAGAGGAGGAGAATGATCACCAGTACTAGATTACTTTTGACTGGACTGCATGGGAAAAACAACGCTGTGGAGCAGAAACATGAAGCGAGAGAGACGGAGAGAGGGGGGGAGACAGGGAGCTCTGTCCGGAAACCATATCCTCAAGCTACTAGAATACAGAAACTCTCTCTCACTGCCTTTAGGGGAGACCGCATGGAAAATTACTGAAACCAGAAGAAAAAAAAGCGAATCAACAACGCATCCTATCAATGGTGTACAGAAGAGGAACTTGAATGATGGAGGGCAAGATGACAGACTTCTGAAATACTTCAATCGAAAATGCGAAATATACATTATCTTCGTGACGTATGCAATATGCTACTCCTAAAATCACAAGAAACCGAAGCATCAGATGGGGCATAGACTCAATTAGCCTCTTTGGGTTCGTCATGGCACGTCGGACAAGCGCAAAACCATGGCTCGCCGAGAAAGGCAACTAGGTTCTTCCCCCGCCTAGCTGCATGATAATCTTCTCTAAGTACGTGGATTTTGCTTCTGTTGGGCCTTTCTGGGTCCCCTTATTGCCAAGAAGGCGCAGGGCAAATGGGAAAACGGATGGGAGTTCGTGCCCTCTTCTTCTGGCCAAATCGGGCAAATTGATCGAACGTCAAATCTCTCGCGAGATCTTCTGCAACGAAGGAGATGATGATGACTGCTTTTAAACTGCCAAATCCAAGTCCTTTTTACGAAGGGTCGAGGGGCAGGGGCTCTCCTCTTTTGAGCAATAAAGACGCTGAACCATTCGGCCGTGACCCCGATCACCGCCAAACAGAATACGAAACGTCTTAAAAATGTTCAAACCCCTGTGTAAAATCTTTGGAAACTTTATACCCAGAAGAGAGAGAGAGAGAGAGAGAGAGAGATTCAAACCTCGATGGAGACATAATTATGGAAATTTGTTTCCCCGAATAAATGATTTTTGTTCCGTAGCTTTCGTGTTTCCACTTCTGTCCCCGGCGGAAGGAAAGAGACAGGGCCCACGTGGGGCCGCTCCCGGGAGGGCATCTTCGTCTTTTCGCGTGCATGTGGTAGTAAACGCCCATCATTTAATATTGCGCCATTGTCTCTTCCGCTTCTTCTTCTTCTTCTTCTCTAGACCACCAGGCTTCCACGCCAGAACGAAAAGCGGAATCATGAGTGGAAGAAGATCATCAGAAGAAAAGAGAGACCAATCTTAAGTTCTCTATAGAGAGAGAGAGAGAGAAAGAGAGAGCGCGAAGGTCAAGGTGTTCGTATCAATGGCGACGGGGTGGGTCAAGTCGCTGCAGTGCAAATCGAGAGCGTTCGAGGATGTTTACCACCACCCAAACCCAAAGAGCCTCCTCTCCACGTCGGCGAGTTGCCGGAAGGGCGCACAAACCGTGAGAGACGTCGTCGAAATGGCCAGAGGAAAGCCCAAACCAAGAACACAGCAACCATCACCCACCAGGTCAAAGCACTCCAAACCCTCCAAAAGGGACTCGGATCCGAACGACCCACGTAGCCGGAAAGTTGTTCCGGCCGCGACAGTCTCTCCGTGCTCTTCCAGGTCATTATGCCCGCCCCTGACCGAGTTGCCAGAGGGCCACCCGTCCCGCAATGTGGTGGAAATCATCTTCCACACGAGCTGGAGCGAGAGGTCGGCGTTTCCCGGTCGAGTCGAGAAGATCTTCAAGGTCCAGACTGGGCCCAAGATGACAGCCCGGTTTGAGGAATATCGGGAGGCTGTCAAGTCCCGCGCCGGGTCCGGTTTCGGGAACGGTGTAGTTGGCGGGTGCTCCGAGGACAATGTCGCGCGGTGCGTCGCGGACGGCAACGAGGTAATGCGATTCCGCTGCATGGGGCCCGCGTCGGCGGGCGGCGGCATCTCCTCCGCCGACTTCTCTGCGTTCTCCGGCGGCAAGGGGGAGGCGGTCTGCACGTTCTTCGCTGGCAGTGGGTCGGCCCACGAGAGGGCGGGCGGAGGGAAGGGGAGGAGGGCTATGCTGGTTTGCCGGGTCATTGCTGGCCGGGTGGCGAAGCAGCCCGGGCCCGACCCGTTTTTTGATGTTCGGGCCGGGTACGACTCGGTTAATGGGGACAAGGGCGAGTTGATAGTGTTCGATCCTCGCGCGGTTTTGCCTTGCTTCCTTATTATCTATAGATTGTAAAGGTATTATGGAAAGATCCTTTTGATTTTTCATTTGCTATTTAAGTTTTGTTTCGTTTTATTTCCTTGTGGGTCTCTTATGACTTTGGATTGATGACGATGTGATTTTATTTTGGGGAGGATGGTTAGTTTTCTTTCATGATGTAGAAAGCTGTCTGAAGGTATGCTAAGTTGCTAAATTTACGATTTTAATCCAGTCTTTGGTGTCATATCACTATTAATCTAAAGAGTGTTAATAGTTCGTTTTTTGGCGTGGGTAGATTTTTTTGATTATGTAGCGAGCTATCTTATTGAATGCCAGGTTGCTAATATACCATTTTAATCTAATTTTGGTGTCCTAACGATATTAGTTCGGGACTATTGTAGATAATTTTCGAGTCTTTAAAGAAGTTACAATATCATTGATGTAACACGTCGGGTTGGAATCTGGAGGCGAGATCGAGAAATTGTGTCTATTTGAAGTATAAAAACCTTGAACCTAACGCATTTTTTGCAGAGCAGGATGTCTCTTTTTCTCTTCTGACAAGTTTGTGCAGTGTCCTATCATAAGATTGATTAAAGAAAGAGGACGCGGATGGATACATCCGGGAGCTAACATGAATGTACATTATCATGCTGCTGCAGTTGTTTATGTTTTCGGTCATCATTCAAGCGCCATGCTTGGTCTGCCATTTAAGATCGCAGTTTGGACATTGCACTGTATGATAATCTTGTTTAGTCATGTAATACTAGAGATATGAAACCGGGGTGCTCTTCCCTTTCATCTTCATCGTATGTTACATCGTCATGCATAACATGCTATTCCCTTTTTTTCTCCATTTGATTTTCGAGGGCACAAATACGGCCTTCGACAGCGCGGAGGTTTACTCGTTCATTCGACCGCACCAATGGCTAAATCAAATGGCAATTACTTACTTTGGCAACAAATACAAGTTATTTGAGTTCTCTTCTCAATACAGCTTCCGAAAAAGACCAATTAATTGAGGAAACAAGGGAAGCAAGTCCACATCCCTTCAAGAGACTCGAGACTCGAACCCAAAACCGACTAGTTACACGGGCAGCAAGAACTCGTCACTGACCCGAAAGATGGTCTGAGGCAGATGTTTATGAAGGCAGGGCTTTATCAATGAACCGTTCAGATGCCCCAATTTTGACTGGCCATGGTCACTCGCGAAAGAGCTCCTTTAGGTTCGTCCCTCGTGGGCACGATGCCACTTATAGTTAACCATTAATGAAGTAGAATGAGATCAGATGACGCATGATGCAAGAGGGTTAGGTCAAGCTAGTGAAGGAGGGTGGTGGAGATGCATGTTAGGTTAGGGGTCGCCAAGCCTTTCCCAACTGCACATACTTATTGCCCAAGTCTTAAGTGCTTCGGAAGCCAGATGCTTCGTTTGGCCAATACTTTATCTTGACTTAAGAGGAATATGAAGAGAGTGGGGAAAAGTAGATGGTACATGGTCAGTTTCATTGCTTGATTCCCATCAGTGCCTTCACTATTCATTTCTGTATTAGCTATCTCTCTCTCACTAAGACCAGAGTGGCACCGAATGTAATTAAGCTGATGCATGAGAAAGCATCTGTTCAGAACACCTGCTGATTAACGAAGATGCAAAGTTTGGTAAAGAAATTTTAGTGAACTTTCTTGAAATGTCTAATGATGCGGATGCGATCCCCGGATTGCTGTCTCAAGACTTGATGGAAAGAGTGTATGCGAATTCAATATAAGAACTCTTTGATTTGGCAAAGGATAAATCACCACCACCACAAGGTCAAAAGCCCTCGTCGGTCTTATACTCGAGAAAGTTTAATTGAAGATTTCCTACCATCTTCTGCCAAAGAAGCCCTTCATGTAGTTTGAACTTTTAGCCTAACCTACCAGATAAATGGAGGGTTTTGAACCAGCAGACTTCAAAATCTCTCCACCCAACCAAAACAGAGAAGAAGGAAAACCATATTGTTGCCCAGAAGTGATCGTGAATCCCTCTTAATGTACAGTGTGGAGCGCTTTGCAGTAGGAGCATCGTCACCCAATCAATGGGACTCCACGAGTACATACAACGGTTTGCCATGCAACCTTTCACGTCCCTGCAACGTTCAATAATGGGGTAAAGAAACCATGTAGTCATGGCCCAAGCAACCTAGACGAAATGTTCTGTGTGAGGAAACATAATAGTACAATAGGATGCAGAGGAGTGGAATGAAATCATAATGGACAGAACGGGCTTGATTGGTTGAAGGAGAAAGTGAGTGTTATTAAGATGTACGCACCTTTAAATCCGGAAGTTCAATGACACATGCACATTCGACTACTTGGGCACCAACACGTTCTGAGGAACATAAGTTGGCATGAGTTTAGAAAGCGAAATAGCAATATATGTAAGCAATATTCACCGATAGAACTACACAAGGAGATGAAGCATGAGACTTAGTTCAGTGAAAGAATCAATTCCGAAAAAAAGAGATTGTGCCCATAGGGGTAGTAGATTCGCTAAAGCAATGCAAAAAGATAATAAAGTTTAAGTTCATAATAATGACGATCAAGTTCAGGAGAAGTGAAAGAGAGCTCTTTTCAGACGGACACTCTCGGACAGATGGGAAGAAGCAAGGGGGTCATTTATCAGAGAAAATACATTGTTCACTTCCTTCAACAAACTAACATTTTGGTATGGCAGTCCTAAAGCTGACTTGCATCAACTCGCTGTGGTTAGAATCTGACCAGTGAGTGGTATTCACACGTATCAAGCAGCTCCTTTAGGATAAAAAATCTCAAACCACATTCCTCTCCCCTACTTCATATGCTACTTGTCAGAAGGCAAACTTATAAATGGTCCACGTTCTCAAAGCCATGCCCTAATGTCTAACCCAGCAGCTGAAGTTGCCACCACAAACACTGGAGCGGGATAATGGAGATTATGAACTTACCTTCTTAAAGGCCATAAAGACCAAAGCTAATCAAACAGACGCTAAGAGTTTCCCAAAACTGTCACTAGCAATTCAGCTAGAGTGATGTGTAGGTGATTCGCAAGCTACCATTAGATGGCCCCTATCAAAGACTTTCAATTGGGTACAAATTCATCAGCCTCTTTTTTTCTTTTTACCTTCTCAAGCATGAAATATTTGAGTTTCTAGTTTCATATTACACTATTCTACTATCACTTTTTGTTTCTCAGTTCAAAAAACCTCCTTGCACAATAAAGAACTCAGAAGTTTAGATATATAAATAAAATTACATAAAACTGCAGTTTGTGTACCTCAGTATAAGAAACAGAAAAAATGAAAACACGTTCATGCGAGCAAATGTTTAACTTTATTTGTCAAAAAGGGCAAGCATAATGTAGCATGAAAACAGAAGAGATCTCTCTCTTTCTTCAGAACGGCATAAACATTAGAGATGGAATCAGTATCCAACTTTGTGGTTACTGAAGCTGAACATTTGTTGCGTTACTGGTACTGCTACATTACCATTAAGCCCTTACCCAGTAAATTCATAGCTGCGCAAAGAGTTCCACCAGTGGCAATCAAATCATCCACCACCAAAGCCTGATCACCAGGTTCCACAGCTCCAACATGCATCTGAAGACAATCACTTCCATATTCTAGAATATACTCTTCTGAGATAACTTGCCCTGCCATGGAAGAAAGCTCTCAGTACTATGTGCCACAGTACTCCATCATCAGTCTTCATCTAAAAGCATCTACACCAGTGCATCTTGAGAATGTCATCATCATGGAATTTTTTGATATATCATGTCCAGAAAGAAATAAGATTGCTAAGTTCTCTAAAGATGGAGCATGCTGAATTCTATCAATTGTGAGCACAACATGACCAAATAATTATTGGAAGACATGGAAGATGGAAGATTTAGTAACCTCAATCAAAGGCTGGAGGTACTGAACTTTTGTTGATGGACTTGAAGTGTAAAAGAAAATCAGATAGGAAAAAAAAGGTGAAAGCAGCATAACTGCAATGTCAAATGAAATGCTGAAATGAAATACAATATCAACTGATGTTCTCCCATGTGACAGCCACGTTGTCTATTGATCATAGCCATCACCCACAAAATCATGCAAAAAGTCAAATGCCAGAGAATGATAAAAATATCAATATCAAGGATATTCCAATACAACATGTTAGATGTAATTGGAAAGTGCAAATTATAAGTATATCAAGATCAGGGGGCACCATTTCAGGGTGGTATTGGTGTATGATCGCTCAGGAGGTACCAAATTTGGGAGATTGATAGAGTCATAGTTGAGGAAGAGGAGTCCTTAGGTTGCAGTAACTATAATATCACTGAGTAACAGATCTTGCTCAAAATGACTTGCCAAAGTTAAGAGACTCTAACATTCATTTATGTGGGTGTTGCTAAACTAGCTCAACCTTCAGAACCGTGGCCAAAGATATCAATCATCAAAATGAAAGATTAACATCACAAGGATTATCAATCATCTACCATAAAAAATAAAAGGACAGGGTAAGCTAAAAAGCACGAGCATAGAGGGGCAATAGGTGTGGGTAATCTCTCTGGCTATTACCATGAGTCATATTTAAGACCCCAGTTTTGTTGACCCTTAGCACCATTCAAGGCCCCTTGATCCAAGGTGAGCCAGCCCCGTCATCATAGCCCCACCGATTTGATACAGGTTCAGAACCCATTCACAAAGAGAGAAACACACAACCACAGACTGCAAGTAAATGCAACCTCACGACCTCGTGTTTTTAAAATATCAACCCATAGCCCAGCACCACGAATTGTGAACCCTGGATACATCCCATAAGCAGATAGACATCTCAAGGGACCAAAGATTTGACAAAGAAATTCAACTTGCATCACAGTATACAATAACCAGCATAGGAAAATATTTTGGCAAATGATGATAACATCTTCAAGTTCAGAATACAATCTAGATGTAACATATCAAAGCTTCTCATACTTAACGCAAATTAAAATAATGACAAAGGAGGAGAAGATATACCAAACAACAAATAGTACATGAGAAGTAGGTGTGAAATACATAACAGAAAAGATGCATTAATGATCCCTCATCACCTTGGTGCATGAAAGAGATGACAACGGTTGGATTAAAGTTACCAGGTAATTTCTTTGGCTTTCTCAAAGGGACAAACTTTGCTCCAATCGCCAATGCGATGGGAGGACCAAATATGAAACCTCGAGCCTCTATCCCTGGTGAAAGGATGTAGAAAATAATTTCAGGGATTGTTAAACGTGACAAGAGTAGTGACTACTACATGAAATACAGCGACAGTGCTTGCCCAACCAAGAATCAGAGCATGTAATCATACTAGAGAGTTACAGTTTTAGACATATCTTTTCACAACAACGAAAACCCTTTCAGAAGTACACAGAATTGGAATGCCTTTTTAACGGATAACAAAAATCATCAGTTTTGAAAGCAAAAGGCAAAAATTTTGAGCAGAAGATTGGAGTTGAAATCCTTGATGAGATATTAGAAAAAATAGTCTGCTGTAGCAATTATTGTGCAGTCGCTCAAGCATACCCAAAAAGTTGGACTGAGATCCTGTTTAAGTTAAATTGACCCTTGGGGGTAAATTTGAAATGTCAATTATTCATCATGAGGGTATATCATCATAAAGTGATCCAACGCTTGAAAGTCTTATCTCATGAAATTGCTCCTTAGCAATAAATTCTCGACAGGCTATGACCTTACAGGTCAATTGACAATCAATTTACTACTTGAATGTGGAACAGCCATATCCAAAAGGTTGAATCCTTGTCCCAGAGGTGAGCAAAGATTATAAGAACAAGTCACAGCAGCAGACACCATAGTCCATGTTTTCACATGTCAACATGGAAACGCACATGAAACTAGCAGACGAGAAAAATCTGAGCATAGAATCATCAAATCACTGTAAATTTCAGTATCTTTAGATTTTTTCTCTCTCCAAGCCCTACTAAATCCTGACATAATACTAAAGACATGGACGTATCCAGAAATCAACTCAATCCAAGATCACTTCAGCAGCGTCCACTCTAACAATGTGGGCATCCATTATCACCTACCAACCACATATTGGGGATGCAAGCACATGCTCGCGCGCATAGAGATAGAGAGAGCAAATGTGAGCCGCTCAATAAACTTGATAGAGAGCAATAAGTAGCACACTCCACTAACAATGGCCCATAGTCAAACCAAGAAATCACTGCCCAAAAAGCCAAGTAAAGAATAGAAGAAAACCACAGTCGCTTCCATTCCACAATCTCTCTCAAAAGCATTCACAGGATCGAAGTCCACATATACCCCAAAAAACAAAAAGAATCATAGCATGCAATAATGAGCGAGAAACTTCCCCGTTCTTCCCTAACCTACTTTCTTCTTTCCATGGACCCCACCAAAGTGTTGAAAGAAAATCTACTAATCAATTCCACCAAAGTTTGCGAAAATTCCATGAAAAGATAAAGTTCTTTAAAACCCAAAAAGATTTCTCCCCTCAACGTTTCTCTTTTCACGCCCCTTTTTACCTGCAACAACTGATATGTTTTTGCCCCTGTATCTCTCGACGAACAGATCAATGGTGTCTTTGAAGGCTTGTGGATCCAGTAGCAGAGTAGTGATGTCTTGGAACATTATACCTGCAATCATACCCGTCAATAATCTCAACCAAACTGCTCTGGAAACTAACGAATGCTACCGAAGAAAGAAAAAAGAAGAGCCGAGCCAAAAGAAGACGGTTTTGAAGCTTGTATTGCATGTCATCACCCCAGGGGCCAAAGCGGAAAAATACCCATTTTGCCTCTGCATGCTTCACGCGACATCCTCAACAAACTGGAAATTTCAAAAATCGAACGAGCTTGCAGCTTCAAAAATACTCCTTTCATTTTGCGTTACCAAGGTTCCAGCATTTTGCAACCGGAGGAAAAAAAAAAAGAGACGGGCGGGAGAACAGAGAGGCAAACGGTCGTTGAAGAGCTGGAAAAAGGACGGAGCGCGAACCTGTTTGGGGGAAATTGGGGACGACCCGAATCTTAGTTTTGATGCCATGGATGCGAGGATCCTCGTCCTTGTAAGCTGACATTGTTGCCCTGTCCGGTCAACACAATGCAACAGAGAGACAGAGAGAGAGGGAGGCCAGAGATATAAAAACAACAAAGCCTTAAAAAACAACCTATCTTCTCCGCTCAAACACAGTGACAGTTCAAAAGCCACACCCAAAGCATGGCTTAAATGGAGAGAGAGAGAGAGAGAGAGAGAGAGGGTGAAATGTATGTTGGAGAGAAGATAGGGGGGCGCACTCTGCACAAGAGAGAGCGACAGGGGGGAGGTAAAGAGTAAGAAAGGGAGTGGGAGATACGGCACATCCATTGGAATCCCGACGCCCTCTCGTTTTCACTGCCCCCCCTCTTCTCTCTTTCCATGGGCGACCCAGGAATTTATCTCCAAGTTGACAGTGAATTTTGTTAATAATTTGCCTTTCTATGCTATGCGTATAATGCGATACATTGATTAATCACGAGTATTTGTGCACCGTAGCATCACGTATACAATAGATCTCGCGCGTGATGACATCCTAAATTGTACTTAGACAATTTAGGATGTCATCATTTATGCACGACTTTGTTTGTTAAGATTATCAGGATAAAAACAATTCAAAGTACAAAATGAGAATATATGACTTGATTAGATATGCATGTTTTTTCAAAGAAAGATAAAAATGACTACTTAATCCTCATTCCAAATCGCATAATTGGTGTTTTTTTTTTGCTTTATTCGATTATGAATGCTATTAATTATTGTTAATCAAGATTCACGATTGAAATAACCCTGAGCCGTGTGATTTGCGGCTACATTCGGGTCCATGCCGTGGACTTGGGTTCGACTACCTTCTTTAAATTTCCCCTGCACTTTCTGCTTGGTTAGGTAACGAGACGGCATCTTCGACGACTAAGCAATTTGAAAGTGTAGAGCCTTATCCACTTCGTTATCTTACTTTTAAAGTGGTTTGAGGTTAGGTTAGTCGAGAGTCCGGTTAACTACATGATTCGAGAATGATGTCTGTATTGCGACACGAAAGTGATAAGTTTAGTAACGCATGGAAAAATTAAGTGAAAAACTTGCGGCGACTGAAAATTTGGCTTACTCGTTCTTGTATATACAAAAAGGAGGAGGTGTGAATTGATGATTGGTTGTTTTTTTTTCCTTTTGGGACAATGTGAATACGATATTATGTTGGGATTTCAAAATTAGCATTCTTGAGATTGTTCATTAAGACGTACGTTTGTGGACGTCCATCGTCTTCCGTCGATATTGTCGGAATTATTAGGGTCGAATTTAAGATCGAATGCCGAGTTATTATTATCAGTTTTGTGTAAAGGAGATGACGATAGCAAACGAAATTATCGTACTTTGAATCGAAACGTCCGTAAAATATTTGTCCGTTGCCCACGGAATATTTTCTGTAGAGATTTGAAAGATTGGCCCTCGTATTCTTAATGGATAATCAATTTCGGTGCTTTGATAGCATATGTCATCGGGATGTATTTACCTTCTACCAAGATTATTTTGTATAATTTTATAGTCAAATCGACAAGGTTTCTATTTCGCGCAAGTCATGTGGAGCGCCGTATCAATACCTTTGCTTTCCGGCGTCTATGTCGGTAGATTTTTAATGGTTTATATTGATAGGATTTCGGCAGAGAATAAATGCGTCATATAGGTACAAGTTTGCAACTTTTGGCGCCACATAGCAAAAACAAAAAAAAAATTTAAGGTAAATGTATCGAAGTTTTTGGCCGCTCTTGCCAAATTTTCGTCTTCTTCTTCTTTCATCTTTTAATCATTTTTTTTCTATTTCTTTCCTTTTTTTTTGTGCCGGAATGGGGAGACCAATACCATAACATCGACAAACCGTAAGGTGGGTTGTTCAGTCGGTGTTTGTCCAATGTGCCTCGATCGGTTTCCACATGCGATGGGGATGTCGTTCCTATGGAATGATTCGATTCCCACGTTGGTTGCTATTGTTGTGGACAAGCGCGGCGTGATGTCATATTAGCGATTCCCGATGAAAGTTGGCCGGAGAGGACTACGTCGAAACTTTGCGCAAAAACTTAGCATCCAACTGATGAAATCTAAAAATTTTAAGATTGAATTGGCAATTGGACATTATGTTTTGGGATTAATTGGACAATTTCTTTTTATTGGTTAGGAATGTTGAAGACGAGCATTCATTATTTCGAGCGTGATCTCAACGATTCGATCTTTTAGAATTCACGTTCTTCTTCTCCCTAAACAGACAGATGGGGTTAAATTGAGCCGACCCATTTACGACTTTGCCCTCTCATCCATCACATAATTCACAAGCTCCAAGGCCAAATCATCGCACCCCAAGTGGAGGTCAAATTTGTCTTTTTATTTCTATTTTCTTTTGTGTGGCCTTGAGGGTTAGATTTTTTTTTTTTTAGGATCAAGTATCCCCACTTTCTATCAATCATTCTCTACCGAATTATACTTGGGAGTCGAACCTTGAACCCTAATTGTAGGAAATGAACATCTCTATCAGTGCAGTCATGCGTGGATAAGTTGAGGGTTAGATTTGTTAATTCGCTCAAATTGAATAATGCCCTTTTTGGAATGCGATAATTTTTTCTAAATCCCATCATTTTTGTGGGGCCCCCGCGCTTTCAACCAATCCCAAACCCCATCAAAGGACAAACGAAGACGCCGTCCAAATTGCGCACGATATGGCCCTTACCACGATGTCCCGAACATGCGGGGAAACCTCGGAGGAAAACGTAGATCATCTTACGATGTTTGCTAAGTCGGCCTCGCATTATCTTGAGCAGTTTTCGATTTGATTGATCCGTGTGGAAAAGAATCCTGGAATTTGTCCTCATTGGCGGAGCACGATTTTGACTAATTATCGGAGAAAAATCGTGTCGGCCCTGTCCTCCCGGGCGAAAGGACATCTCGAGCTATAAGATACCGACAAGCAATAAGTGAAAAAGTTATGGATCTCGAACGGATACTATTTTACACCAAGTGACACGTCACGATCGCCTAGGTGTGGAGTCGATGTGGCACGTGGGTCTCTTAATGCCTAATGAGTTAGAGTTTTTGAGCTCGAAATTTGAAATTTCACAATATGATTTTTTGTTTGTTTTTTTTTTTGCGTTGAATAAGTAATACAAAACGATTAGGTATCCAGAAATAAATGGGCCGAGGTTGGATTTCGAAGCATCATCGATGCTCTGCCGATGAGATAGAAGATCGGGCAAAAGCATTCATTATGACCTTTTCTTGTCTTGGACGCTGGGACAAAATCCAAACGCCAGAACGAGATCCAAAATCTTGTTTTTGCGTACGCAACATGGTGCAGATGTACAACAAGATGGTCAGAGGGTTTACTTTCTACCTCTTCAAATCCTTAAATTATTTCTTTTTTTTTAGACTGAGATATGGCACTAAAGGATCGAGAAGATATTACATGGTCTGGACACAGTGCGCTTTAGCCAATAGGGAGGGGGTACCTAGCAGGTGGGCCTTGCAAGCGAGGCCCATAGTGGTTGGGCGAACTGCGCTCGGATTACTGTAAATTTTTCCTAAAGGGCCGAGCCCATATGTTTCGAAAGATATTAACACAAGACCCTGACACCATTAATACTGTCAACGTACATGTCGATCGTCCTACATGAAATAGTCAAAGCTGATGTGGACTATTTTTGCAATTTTTCAAAGATTATGATTTTTTTCTTTCCATTTTTCTCTCTTCCTTTCCTTTTTCTTTTATTTTTTTTCCCTATTTCTCTTCATTGGTTGCCACTCGACGATTGTTGGGATACCCTCGTCGGCCATCGTCGCGGCCAAATAATCGATGGAGGGAAAAAGGCAAGAAAGAAAATAAAAGGAAAAATCAAAAGAATTTTCAAATGTTACAAAAATTGTTCGCCTCGACATTCACAGTGGAAAGAACAGCTGGTTCTGAGTAAATTGTCACATTAGTAATCTTCAACCAAAATTGGTGCATCATCAAAATATTTAGGACTAAATTAGCTAAATTAATAAGTTCAAAATCAATTAGCCAATGTATAATAAGTTTATGACTTTTCGGATAATTTTTCCTCTCTCTTTTTTTTTTTGGTAATTTTCTTCCCTAAATTGAGGTGCTGCTAAACTGGTGGGTTTCAACATATGATCACATATATAGTAATATAATCACTATAATCATCGTTGGCATGTAACACACGTCTTCTCCATTTCCTCCATTTTTCTCCTCTCCTTTGGTTGTTAAAACAGGAAATGGATTGTCTAACTTAAAAGAGGACGACTTACTCCATCCAACCGTCCATTAAACTTTTATCCCTTATTAAAAAGAGGTATACCCCCTTCTCAATCGTTGGGTTTCTACTAAGTTACGTGAAGTTATGTTAGGAGATTCGGATCCGTTAGAACATCTCATCCCTCTTTAGTAGCTACACAACACCTCATGTTCATGCACGAAATCCATAAAAATAAGTGGCGCTAATATCCTAACTTATGTGAACTAAGCGCAAGACTAGCGATGACAATTCGATCCGACCTCGTGGAAACAAAACCCGCGTCGCCCTGTCCTTCATAGGACAATTGAAAGCCATATAATATAAACGTTCATAAAAGGCGAATCATGCGTGTCTACTTTCCTTATACGAATATGCAATAGTAATTTATCCTTGATTTCTCAACGTGTTGAAAGTTGGAATGACGCTAGCAATTTTAAAAAGTTGCATGATCAACGTGAAACGAGAGAGGGAAATCAGCGTGCCCAATTGAATTTTACTGAGGTTGGAAGCCTTGTCAACATATGGGCTGGCTTGCCAACAATTTCAACCGAAACGTGGGCCGCAGACTTATTTGGACTGGGCCCACATTGATAATTGGTCCGACTTTTATACCTTTCATCCGGAGGAAGCGGAGAACTCGCGTTCACGCCGGACTGAACTTTGCAGATACCCGTAGTTCCGGTAAGGAGCAAGTCTCGGCTCTCTCTTCGCTCCCCGTGATTCCGGACACCGATCCGCGCGATCTTCTTGTGGTGTTAATGGGGTCGGATCATTGGACATGGAGGGCCTGAGGGAAGGACCATCTCTGCAATCGGAACTTGCATCGATATCTGATTTGTCGAAACACTTCCACGTATCATGTTCTTCCAATTTACATCGACGGTGGCTTGTGTTTGGACTCTTGGCCGGTCGTGTGTCGGCGATGGGAAGATGAATCTCGGAATCACTTCTCAACACCTCGAAACGAAAAAAGAGAAGGGAAGGTAGACGCAGTCACAACAAGAAATCAAGAGAGTTATAAAAAGAAACCTTCCAAAAATAAAAATGAAAAAACTTAGACAATGCACCAGCCGGGAATCGAACCCGGGTCTGTACCGTGGCAGGGTACTATTCTACCACTAGACCACTGGTGCTTGTCGAATAAACATCTGTATCTTCATAACAATATATAATTTAATTTCTTTACGCCTCCACCGGTTTCGTTAACAAAATTAAGAAAAACTTCCACGTGCGCCAACCGCGGCTCGGGAAGAAGCTCTGGTTTCTATTATCCCTAAGAAAAGGATTGCTTCTCAGTTAAAAGTTATAAAAGGCGATCGTTTTATAGCATGTGGAATGGAAGTTTGAAATTTTTACAAGAATGCTGTTTTGCTGTGTAATCAAATGGCATGTAAACTTAGCAAACCTTCTTGATGAGGCTAGAAAGAGCAATGTGCAAAAGTTACGGTTTCCCCCGCTTTGGTCGCCTTAGTTATCCGCTTGTTCGAGCTTCTCATCCCAGAAATTGCAAAGGCCTTGACACTATAGCCCCTCTTTATTATTAACTCTCTCATTCACATTCGTCAGCTGCACAACATCTAGAGAAGTTGATTGAGATATTTCGAACAAAATCTAATTCGATCGCTCTCTATGAATGGTAACGTTAAACGTACCATAGAGCTAGTTTTCTGGGTGTTTTTTTTCTTAAATGTTGTTCGTATTATTTACACAAAAAGCATATGGCGATTTTACTCCTCTCGCAGCTATGTCTAGGCTCTCCGTTAGCACTTGGTTTTCCAATCTTTTATTTGTCGGGAAAAAAGAATTCGGTGGCTTTAGTGCGGGCTTTCGGGCATCTCGCTTCGCGGGCCTGGACCCGAAACCCGAGAAACTATCTGGATGCCCGACCCGTTTGCAGCTCTCTCAATGCTTTCCTTTTTGTCCTCTTATAAATGAAGCTCCTTCTCTTCTCTCTCCAGAAAGATAAAGAAATCCTCAAATTCGCCTCCAAATTCTTCCTCCTCTCTCTCCCCCTTTGGGATCTCTCCTCAAGGCAACGACTCCATTCGCGTCTCTGGTCTCTTCAACATGCACAAATCTGCAGGTACACCTCTCTCTCTCTCTCTCTCTCTCTCTCTAGTTTCAAGAAAGGACGAAGCCATGCAATCCTCTCTCTGATTCGTTTCATCCTTTTCGCGACGCAGCCAACGTTTTCAAGAAGACCCGCCGCTTCGCTGACTTCCATGCCGAGTGGTTCGACGCCCTCGAGAGCACCCTCCTCCCGATCCTCCGAGACTCTTTGTCCTCCTCCTCTTCCTCCACCTCGAGCCGGTTATCCGCCGCCGTCCACACCGTCCACGGCCACCTCCAGTCCTACTACTCCGCCCTCAACCTCGCCGCATCCTCCTCCCCCGACCAGCTCCCTCGGCTGCTCTACCCTCCTTGGCGCAACTCCCTCGAGAGGCCCTTCCTCTTCCTCGGCGACCTCCACCCTTACATCTTCACCACCCTCCTCCGCTCGCTTCTCGAAGACAGCGACGACGATAGCGAGGACGAGAGCGCCGGTGTCTTTCTTGAAGAAAAATGCTACCGGCTTGTGGGCAGGCCGTGGCAGGTATCGACGGCGTGGAGGAACCCTAGCAAGTACACGATATCCCGGATCGAGCAGATCGAGTGCGGGGTCCGGTTGATGGTGCCGGCGCTGTTCGAACGGGCCAAGGCCGAGCAGGCCCGCTTCGTGGACCGAGTGGCTGATCAGTGGACGAGAGCGTCCGGCGAAAAGAAGAAGGAGATGGCGGCGGCATTAGGGAAGGCCGCGGCAGCGGCGGCGAGACAGGGTTTGGCGGGCATTTTCTTGGATGCCAACAGACTGAGGAAGAGCGTGCTCGCGGATATAATGAGCGCAACCAATGTGTACCAGGCGGGTCTGTTTCTTGAAGCTTTGGCCCAATTTCTTGTTGGGTTGAGAGACCCCGAATTGTTGGAGAAGTTCCAGCATTGCCCGGTGAAGATGCGTTGACGAGGATTTCCATAATTTGGGGTTTATTTAAATTTCGAATATCTTTTGGAAAAGACTTTTCTTTTTGCATGGGGACTTCGTCATTGCAACATCATGAGAGTGAGAGTGAGAATGGAAGAGGTATGTCATCATCTAACCCTATCCTCGAATTAACTTCCATTTCATGGCCCTCTCTCCCAAAAACAACATACATCTCCATTCTGGCGATGAGAATTTATCTTATGGTAATTTTGGGAGGAAGGGTGTATCCTCGGAAATTTGAATGATACTTACTTTAGCGATTCATACATACAGAAGACAATGGAATAGCCGTCTGAATTGTAATCTTGAAGTTTTCTGAACGGTTGCTATACATGCCAAGCAACTCAACGATGTCAATGGCAGGTAGAAGAAGGCCAGCTATGATGTCCCGATGTAAAGTTTGCTGCAGTGGATGTTACCAATCTTTTCGATAGAAGTTCCCCCGAATCGATTTGAATTTAGTAGTGACTTTTGTTTGTGATCTTGCTTTTCTATTTCTTTCATGGGAAATGTTTCCTCCTAGAAGTTTAGGAGGGAACGGATGCAATGTCAATTCCTAGTTTTCGCTTCGCGATGTTTGATCAGGTCAATAAACGAGGACATTTCCCGGGTTTGATTAGACTTTTCCTTTGTATCCCTCTCATTTTTTGCTAAGAGAAATGGACGATTCAGCAAGAGAAATTACAGAAAGAGCCCAAACCACGACCCATATCGGTTGGGCCCAAACCCAATAGCGATTATGCAATCATTCCCGAAGATATTGCGAAATGAAACATCAGGAGAACACTGAACAGGGTAATGTCTTTATATTACAGCTGTTTCTAGCAGATAAGGAGCTTCAAGTAATAAACAATATGATCATCGCACCACGTGGTTTAGTAAATTTTTAAGGTGCCGATTGAACAGAACTAAATGAAACCGACAAAATATATGGGAACTTATGTCAACTTGGAGTTTAATATCCCATCAACGTTATCCTCCTTATATCACCAATTACACAAACATGCAAATGTCGAAGCGTGGGCACTGTAAGTATACTCTATGTGTAATGCACAATAAACAAGAATAACACAGCGCCATACAGACTGAAAAGAGAGGGTTTGAATCCGAAACTCCAACTCATTTTTGGCAAGTACGGTGAAACATATTCTAATGACCGCATCCATCAGCCACCTGAACAGATTTCTGCGCTCCTGAACAGTCTGAACCAACGACACCAATGACAACAGTTAATCATACAATAGTCCGCGAGAGCTTGGCGATGGACTGACACAGAGAAGGAGCTGATTAAAATCATCACGTTGTCCACTTGGGGTTTATTAGCTTGCAAAGGCTAGGCTCGTTGTCTTGGCACCTGGTCTTCCCTGAGTCAGATTCTTCTCTATCCAAAACATCGACAGGTTTAAGGCAAGAATTAACAAGTTAAAAAGAGAGAGCTCTGACAGATTCGAGCATATAAAAATGACCGAAGTTGTTCATATTTCTTGAGTCTTGTGTATGATGTAGCAGGATGTGCACCAAAAACCTAGGCTCTTAATCATCACTCTGACTATAGTAAAGTCAAAGATTGGGTAGATTTTCTCTAATATTGATACTTGGCAATGGTTTTCAAGGCCTTGTGCTTCTCAGGCCCAATGAGATGGGGCAACTTAAAAGTATTGTCAAGATAGCCAACAGTTTTAAATAAGATGTGATACTGTTGGATTTTGCGGAAGTGTGTTTTGATGTGAGTGAAATTTATTTAAGGAAACAAGGGATTTAAAAGGGAAATATGTAACTTCTATTAGTGGGTGATTGTACAAAGGAGAGATGAGTAGTTTAGCTTGGCTTTTTCCACATAGTTCTAGAACTAGAGGAATTCTAGACTTTTCTACATATTTCTAGCAAATACACACATCCTAGAAAATTCTAGAAATTGGATCATCTTTCAACAGATACTTATAAATCATCCTAAGTATAAGTATATTCATTATACCGTGAATCAAATTTTTATTTGATTAAGGAATTTACTTGAGCAGTTTTATCCACTTTTCATTTGAGAAATGTAACTACCGCACTCTCAAATCAACAATGAATAGGTCCGTTTGTGTAATTTTTGTTTTTCACTAAAGATATGTGCAAAGATGGTTCGTACGTTTTCACTTCATTTACATTGCCTAAATAGAAATGCCGCTAGGGCAAAAGTAACGGCTTCCTAAAGCTTCCCAAATCGATGCATTATGTGGAAACTATTACCTGAATAGTAGCTGCTGTGGCCCCATGAGAACGCACATAGCGCCTGCTGTTTGCTGGTTTTTACTTCACGGAAATATCAATTGGAAGTAGTTAAGTAAGTAAAACATCAAAAGAGGGGTCTCTCTGACTCTCTCTATAGTCTTTTGACTTACTGAGAAGGCACTTGGTCCATTTGCCGTGAAATGAACTACATGGGAAAGCCAGTCGATAAGTTGGCGGAACACCTGAAGCATGAGACTCAGGCAACGTATGTCGTAATTGCACACGCACCACACAAGATCGCATGCACTTGAACACGCAAGTTGAAAATATTAGGCAAATTATCGCGATAAGACCAAAGCTGTCCTGGCCATTAATTAT
Organism: Melaleuca quinquenervia; assembly: GCA_030064385.1. NCBI lineage: Eukaryota > Viridiplantae > Streptophyta > Magnoliopsida > Myrtales > Myrtaceae > Melaleuca > Melaleuca quinquenervia. The sequence continues at coordinate 14,211,639 of CM057721.1, read as the reverse complement.
CTCTACTACATTAAGTACTCATATTCTCGAGATGGTGTTCTTGATGCTCGATCCTCATTTGGACTCATCCATTTTCTCTCTCTCTCTCTCTCTCTCTCTCTCTCTCTCTCTCACGACACACGACACACACACACACACACACACACAAACATGAACACAAGCAAAGTAGAAATCGATATATCTGTCAGATGACAGAAGCTGTCCACATGGTTTGCTCGAAGCACATGAGATGGTATTTTTTATTCTCTGGCATCTGAGCTGCAGTGCGCATGCACGTCCATGTGATATGTGTGAAGTTTTGCAGGACCGTTGCCAACTGTCCAAAAAACTTAAATTGTTAGGTAAATGCATGAATTAATATTTAAGTACTTTAACACTCCCCCTCACCTTTAGTCTGGTCTTTTTGCGTAGTACTAAGTGTGGAAATATTTGGGGAGACAAAATAGGGGCATGGTAAGATTTTAATTCAAGACCTCCTACTTTGATACCATGTGAAGATAGCCGTTAGGTGAAGGCATAGAGTAATATCTAAGTACTTTCATAATCTGTGTGTCTAAATGCTAGGCTGATGGACTAAAGTGAAAACTAAATTAAGACACACTCGTTTGCATGTCATTGAGGTCTTCGTGGTGGTGATGACGAAGGCATACTCGCTTGCACATAATTGAGGTCGCTTGTTGATGATAATGGTCGCCTGAGTCTACTAAGTAGGCCATACTAAGCTCATTTCTCTGAGATATTGAGCATGAAGAGCGAGTAAGTAAAAACGAGCGAAACGGAAATCAAACGAAAATTATGACAATACTAAATTTGGAAGAACTATCTTTTTGAGTTTCCCAAGTGTGTTAATGGTAGATTACAGGTTGTCAAGCAATAGTTGATAACTAAAGCCCAGATATGAGAACAAAAGATTTCATTGAAAAGATGAGATAGAATAATAATTCTAACATGATAATCTAAAGATAGTTTAAAAAGTCAGAGGTTTCGAGTCAAGTCTTTGTATTCCTTTGCTAATTATTGAAGTCCATTTCATGTACTTAAGATATTTGCTATCGCTTATCTCAAGCTTTTCCCGTTCTATAAGTTTTCCCACAAAACGGGAGCGGGAAAATGTAAAAGATATGCCATGTAATTTTCTAATATTTTAGGATTTATGTAGAGTTATTTTTTACTTTTGACTTTTGACATTTGCAATCATCTCGCAACCTCACGCGCTTTGATGATTATAAGTTATTATAGTCTATAGACACCTAGGTTTACCTACAAAAGTTCCACTGCTTTTTCAGAAATTTCCACAATGTTTCGAATTCCAGTAGGAAGTAAGACGTTGCTTTTTGACTTTAACAAGTCCAGTTTGGATAACCGATGGCAAGTTCGACTTGATATAAAGGAGAGCGCGTCCAATGCTCTCGTGCACGATTGACAGAACAGATTAATCATCCTTTTCCCCACACTAATCTTGCCATCAATAGCCAACTTCTGGCCTGTCGCCCATGTGATTACATAGCTGGACATTGACCTGATGAACGTGGTGGTTGATCTATTGGACTATCAAGCTATTAATCTAGGATGCACGTGGAGCTTAAATTTCGTCGATAAGTGCTAAATTCTTGCCCCTCTAAATCAAAGTAATTCCCTGTATTGACGATGCGAGTGTCATACATTATTGGGGTAGATGGGATTCAATCACTGGCTCATATTATTTTGTCATTTTAGTCGCTTGAGCATATGGCGAAGTAGTCGAACAACCGATAGGGTCAATGAACAAGGACTTTCTTTCTCTTATGAATTGACTTATTTTCATGTATATATGTGGACGTGCTTATAAGTTTCTATGTTGGACGTGACATTTTCATCTTGGGGGTCCTCCACCACAACTCTTTCGTACTTATTATGTTGTCACGACATTATAAACAAACGAGCTACCTAACAACCTAGAGAAAGACATCATGCTAGTTGCGCTGGAAGGAAGTTGAAAAGGTGAGGCTGTACATGAAAGCAATGAAAACCAAATGATAGATGGGGATTTGACCTATATAGGATATTATTGAAGCAATCGATACAACTCGATTTGAAATTCTAACTTTATGTTTGATATCTTTTATACTTTTTTTTTTTTGGGTGGGGGTGTGGAGTGTTTAAGGGATTGGATAGGGATTGCGAAACTAGACAACATACGACATGAGACTCGATTGCGTACCGTATAGTGTCCTGGCCTTGCATTTTGGGTATATAGCTAATGCATTTACGTGAACCACTGCCCTTGCAGCCTCCGATACTTGGGAAACAATCATCGATGACGAAACAAAGTACTATGATAACTGAAATATATTAAACAGACCACTTCTATGTAGTCCAACAACCATGGTAGCCATCATCATTTAATGTGTGGGCCCTATAATGAAACCCGCACAATCAACGGCTATGATAGGTTACTAGGGTGTTATGTTACTTTCGGTACCTAATGATCATAAATGAGACTCTTTTGTCGTGGTCATGACTTGAGAAATGGATTTTGTCTTTATGACGTTGACCAGGGAGGATTGTGCTCGTCCAAACCTAAATTTACGGGCAACATTTCTCCCTTAAAAGAATCATAGGAAACATCTAAGAAGAACCTTGATTCATCGTTCGAGGTATGCAAAGAACAACGGCAAGATACCGTGCATAAGTATTGAATTGACTTAGCCCCCAAGCATTTCTCAAGACGTCGTTAACGATGATTGAGTGAACATAGGTCACAATTCACCAATGCCCACCTTCTCAAATTTCATTTGATTTCAGTCCTGGCTTATTCTCTTGAGAAAGTTAGATATGCAAGTTAAACGAAGCTTGCTTGTCATTATGGAGAATTGGATTTGGGAATAAGGATATTGGAAATGTTAAAATTTCATATGGTGCTCACTTTGAAGTCAAATGTTTTTGCCTGCTTACTTAAGTGCCAAATTAGTGAAAAAGTGTTCACTGAAGTACCTCCACTGAAAAATTCTAATGAGAAATATTACGCGACTTTTATGATAAAAATATTATGATGATTTATCAAATTTTAAAACAAAAAACTAGCCCGCGTGGCTCGTTTGCATGTCTTCGTTGCTTTCACTTAGTCACTCATTCAAGGTTTGCCATTCTCTCTCGCTCGCTTAATTGGCTGGAAAATTTGAGGGCTTAGAAGGAAAAAAAAATATCAGGACAGAAATTATGGTTCGAAGGGAAAAATTAGCGCTTGATTCTTGCATTTGATTGTGGGGACGTCGATGCTAAAGGAGGAATGGCAAGGCAGTGAATTTGTTTTATCAATTCAATTTTGGTTTTGTTACTTTCTGCTAACGCGGAGTCATTGTTAATCAATTAGGTACGAATTGTAGCGACCTTATTATTTCATAAATTCGGTGCTAGCGTTGTTATATATATATATAACATCTTGGGTATAGCATTGGCATGGAGGATACTACTGCACCTATCGTTGTTTGCTATGGCGAGGAATTTCTTGCGAACAACGATGAGTGGGAATATATTGGTAGAAATGTGTCAATATTATCCTTATCGATTTAAGCAAGATGTTGGTATATTAATATCGCGAGGGATATAGTGCAATACTGAGAATGCAAAATAGAAAAAAAATTGTATTATAGGGTACTTGGAAGAGTTTGAGGGACAATTTAAGAAACTTTCATGATGATTATATATAAGGAATATTTTTTACTATTATCTTTATGGTGAGGAAGCTCTAGTGTATATAGAATATCATGGTGATGATGAAGATAATTAGAGCACTCAAATCGGATGAATAAGAGATGGTATTGAATTGAGTACTCAAGATAGGGATAGATCTGTTTTAGATGAATGAGAGAGAAAGAAAAAGGGAGACAATGCATACAATTGCGTGTTAGAGAGAGTTCCATAAACATGTATATATTCTGTAATCTTTGGTGAAGATGCAGGTGACAAAGAATTTACTAAATTAGATTGGGAAGTTATTCTATCCAATGAATCATATGATACAATTTTGACAATTGTAAATTGCCTAAGTGATGATAATGATGAAGAACTTGCACAGTTTAGGCAAAAGAAAATGGAATTTTAGAGAAATAAAATTACAGCACTTGAAAAATCATATGAATCTTAACTAATAAATTGGGTTGAAGGAGCTTTAGTGGTTGATGATAATGAAGCTGAATATGAAGAAAGTGACAGTGATGATGAGAGTAATAGTTAAGAGAGTGAAAATGAAGATGGTGATTTAATTGTGCTTAAAAGGAAAAGTATGCATCCTTCTTATGATCCAAATGTGGTATGTCCTATTTTGTGCATAGATATAAAATTTGATGATGCACCAAAAACCTGGTGCAGCTTTATATTTGCATTGACACTTATTACTAGAGCTGATGCAAGCATAAAAGTGCACTAATATAGTTGACATTGGTCCTCGGAGGAGTAATATTTCTTTTTTATGTATTTCGACGTGCATATGCAAGGTGTGTTGGCAAGCAAGGGTCCTCATCTAATGCCATGAAAAGGGAATATTTCAGGAAAAAGAAACCAACCTACCAATTTTAAAAAAGTTGAATAGCATAAGTGATCACTTTTTTTTAAAGACAGCCGACGTAGAGAAGATAACTCTTAACAAAAATTAACAGTCAAGTATCACTATTTTATATTTTTGGAACTCAAATAATCACTCATGAACTTGACCAGCCAATGCGGCAAATATCGCAACGGAGCGACATGCCAATATTTTCTAGCAAAAAGCGCGACAAACTAGTACATGACTAAGAATATACAACTCATGACTGAAATAACATAAAACCATTAGTACATCAATAAAGCTCATGGATCACATGGTAAACATAGCCCTACTTAACTTAAGTTCAAATCTCATATCTACGAAAAATGCATGTATTTGCAGCAAACCGACATTCCACGAAAAAAATTGCAGAAAACCTACACAAGTGATATTGCTACCAACATTTTGTTTAGTAGGAAATCAAAGCATACTAGACTCTCCATTCAAATAAGGGGAAAAAATCATAAAAATTCCAAACTATACCCCCATGACATCAGAAATTTCAAAATTGTGTCCATCACCACGCATTTACTTTAGAAAAATAAATTATGTGGCATATAAAGGATTGAAAATTTGTACCAACGTGTCAGCTTTCCTTACATGATTTTTAATCAAAAGTGATGTGGTTTTTGTTTCACTTTAATCATGTGGGCGCTATGTCCACGTCAAGTAGATTTTTATGTTACATCCATGATAGGCCCGTCATTTCCGCTCATTGTGCCCGTGCCTTTTCCCGGTCACCGCCCAAGCGGGTGATCCCAGCAGCATCTTCTCCACCGTCTTTCTAAACTTGGCAATCTCGGACCTCATTTTCCCGAGAAAGTTTCAAAAGGGACAAAGAGAAGGGGACCTTTTTCTCTTTTCCCCTCTTCTTTGTCCGGCCCCTCGCTCCTCCGTCCTCTTCCATGAGTGCAGTCCTAGTCAGCTCCACGTCAAGATGGCAATGGCAGAACAAGACAATAACAAACAAAAAAAAAAAAAAAAGGAGGGGGTGGGGAAAAATATATAGTGGTCCGAGCGCAGTACGCCAGGCCCCGCTTTTCATAGCGAGCAGTCTCCATCGAAAGTATGCAAGCCACGTCAGCACGGTTGATTTGGTCTGGGACGAGAAAGAGAGAGAGAGACAGAAATAGACGAGCAATTCGGATGGCTAGTGGAGGAGGGCTGAGGGAGTGGGGCTAGCGGTGGGGGATGGTCGGGCCCCGGTGTTTCTTTCGTTGTCGAAGGTCCGGACATAAGCGGATCGCATCATGTGGCTCGAGGTGGCCTCATCATTCCCCCGACTTTTTATACATTGCAACGCCATGCCTTCACGGTGTTGGTGTCCTCCTATTAGGATTGCATATAATTGACATCTTGTGTTTCAAGCTAGAAAAGGAATGTATAAATCTTTATATCGTTTGTCGATTGGATGTTTCTTAGGCTTCGGCACCATCAAAAGGTCATATCTTTGATGAATAAAAGGTCCAACTTTTGATGTTTACTAACCATCTAGACCAAACCCACTAAATATTTCCTTGCATCTTTCATGATTAATCGAGAGATGTACTTTAGCATAACGACTGAGAGACATCACGTGGAGCCCCGATAGATCGCCAAAATAGTCCGATCGAATCGAATCGATAGACAGATCGGTACTCGAGATCGATCCGGCTCGAATATTCATCCAGCGGCCAAGACAACAACGCGGGCACCATCGTCAGCGTCAATTATTTCTCACCGACGATTCAAGTCGTCTGTCGCGTGGTATGTCCTGTCATATTTCCAAGAGCGGACGTACTCCCTGTGAAAGGGGAAGGGGGTACTGAGACTCCTACTGTTCAGCACCTGCTTCGCAAAAGCACTTCGACAAACTGACAAAATACGAAACTTGATACAGCTAAAGTGTTTGGACCGCGGGATCCGATTCGCTTCTGCCCGAACCGGTCGTGGTTCGAGCGACAGTTTTCGAGAGGCCAACGACGGGTAGGTGTGGGAAAGTGCATGGGCGATGGAGAATATTTTGGCCACTGGTATTTCAATTTCACCACCAACCTACCCCATGCACGAGCTTGACTCGATTCAATTGTACATTATTGTCCTGCTGCGAGCAATCTTTTCATGTGATCTCCGCCTATCGATTGTCGCCCGTTTCTTATTCGTAGAACTAAAAAAAAATGGATTCCTCATGGTATTTAAAGATTCCGAACGCTATTGGATGCTTGAAATTGTGAAATTACATAAATATTAAATCACGTTTTCACTTAACGGCTTAAACTTTTAGGACAGTTGGCGGTGGTCCTTCACAAAATATGGTATCAGAGTGGGAGATCCTGAGTTTAAATTTTACCAGGCTCCTGATCTTTCCAAAATCTTTCCACGCTTAGTACTAGGCAAAAAAAGACCAGACTAAGCGTGATGAGGAGTATGAAAGTACATAAATATTAAATCACGCCTTCACCTAACGGCTTAAGCTTTTAGGACAGTTGGCGGTGGTCCTTCACAAAACTTCATAGGAATACTTCAAGAAATATTACTTTTTTCTTTTAGAAATTCGTGCGCGCAAATAGATCCGGTCCTGTAACTAGAGATCACTCGTTCGAATCTTACAAACTGCATGTAAATCATTCCGGATTGAGCGCGCAGCTCACGAATTGCATTTTCGAATTGTCGTGACTGGTCATGTGAAAAATCCCAGGGAGAGGCCAAGAAATTCTCAAAACCAGAACGTCGGCCGCTTTTCAAGAGAATGATACCAGGGGCGGAGGGATTGGGAGAGTCGGTTTAACTTTTGTTGGCCATGGAGGTGCAGCTGAGCTAAGTTCATGCGTCGAAATGTTTTTCGATGTGAGGGTGGCAGATTGACGAGCTGGTATTTTGAATAAGCGGACCACTCAGGAATCGAGCTGAGAGAAAGGAAAAAAAGTAGTCATAAACATCATTGCCAGCTTGATGAGAATGGTAGGCTGGTGTTGAGTGTTTGCCATATGAACCGACAACGTTCTCTGTTTCTTAAGTAACATATATTACAACATCAATCACAAGGATCGAAAATGATATGAACGATCGAATTGAGATATTGCACAATCCTAAGAAATGGGAAGAATCAAGGAAGATATGACAAATCCCCTAATAATCTTTCCAATTATGATGGTATTATTGAACTACGATGTTCGGCAGCGACGTTTAGAACATTGGGATAATGACATAAAATGTTCATCAACTTTGGCTCAATATATAATTCGATCTATGAACTTTAATAGAATGTGTAATGTAATTCTTGAACTTTCAATTTATTCAATGTAGTCCTTGAAATTTTAGAAATGTTCAAATCAATCATTGAATTATATGAAAATGTTCAATATTATCCTTTCATTGATTTAAGTTCATGGACTATATTAAATATTTTGATATAGTTTAAGGATTACTTTGAACTAAAAAATATACAAAAAAAAATTAGGAATCATATTAAAAAAATTAAATCTTTGGGGACCATATTGCATATTGAACTAAAATTCAATGACCGCATTAAATAAATTGAGTAACTTGAAAGTTCATAGATCATATTATTTATTTGATCAAACTTTAGGAACCATTTATACCATTTCTTTAGAACATTTAGTATAGAAAGGAGAAAAAGAATGACCAAGCAAGCTATGAAGGCCAAGAAAGTAGAACATTTATAAATTAATTTCACGCAACATTTATTTTTCCCGAGTAAGGAAAAATGCATATCACCCAAGTAAACAGTTTGCAAAACAGACATCGACCCTTTTAGTAAGGGGACAAAAGAGGGAATAGGAGAAATCGTTCGAGCCAACAAAGGAAAAGGACCTCCGGCCACATGAAGATCGATGTCCGCGGTCCCGAAGACATTCCGAGTCCTCGACGAAGAGGGAGAAGTTAGCAGACGAAGGTCGCGTTCCCCGCCAATGACTGCTACACATTCTCGATCGAGAAACAATTCGATCATCTACCTATGCTGATGTTCTTAGGAGCGGGGGAGGATTCGTAGTGACTAAGGAAGCACGTAAATTAAGAGCGAGGGCAGCGTTGAAAACTAGGGCGGTGCGCAATTTGAAACCGTGGAATTCGGTCGCATCCCTCTTGCACGTAATCTCCATTGAAAACTCAAGGTGGACCCTCCGGGGAGTTACTACGGAAGATTCCTCGGCGACCGGTGACCAACGACGGCGAGAAACGAGGAAAAGAAAAACGACCAACCGTGCCTGGGGCCCCACCAGCCCCATCCCCCCTTTCACACTTTTCCCTTCGACTCAAGTAATCGGGGCCATAAATGAACCGCTCGATTCGTCTAGAAGGGGCGAAACATTGAAACGCCCGCCTAGTTTTTCCTTGCGCCGTTTGATCTAGTCAAGAGGCAAAATCATTGGCCACGAACGCGCGTAGAGAGGAGGAAAAGAAAATCGTTTTGCGAGCTTTTTAATGAACGCGGCCTAAGAAAAAAAAATACATTATTGATGTGATGCTTAGATTTTCTCGTGATATATGGAGATGACTAGATCTGTCGATCGAAAATTAGACCGAAATTTTCTTAATTTCCTCACTTTCGATTACCACTTTAGTTGTGAAACGTACACATTCGCTGTTGCGTTTTAATATTTTTGAAATTTCTTATCGAGTCGATTCATTAAGAAAAACAGTTTTTAGTAGCTCAACTAATGTGTGCTTATTTATTTCCATTTATAGTAGAAATCTTTAGAAAGGAAAGAAACAATGCTCGAGCTCGATTCTGCGGGCCACGTGGCGCGGAGCACGAGATCCGCGTGGCTCCGAGCGGCGGAAAGTAGAACCGCTTTTGTACCGCGCTGATTCTCCCACGTGACCCGACCCGCCCCGCCCGCTCCTTTCTCACCACGGCTCCTCGCCACAAATTCCTTTTCCGTTCCATGCGAAATTTAGACCAAAATCGACGTAAAACAGGGATTTTTCCTTAATTAGTGCCAACAATATTTTCGATCTTGGGATCCCTCGGGAAGGTCCAAAAATCAGAACTTACTTCGGTTTCGAGTCAACAAACTATAATCTTCATTTGATTAAATAAGATAATTTATTAGAAGTGCACAGAATATATATTGTTACAAATTCTTTAATATGCGAAACTGCTCAGCCGTGATCAAAAGAAAATGCCGTTTTATTCTTTATGCTATAAAGCAAAAGCAAAGAAGAAACTTTCACTCCCTGCAAAAGAAAAAAGAAAACAGAAAAAAAAATATATGGTCATTGCTATAAAAGGAAGGGACGATAACACCAATAAGCTCTGGATTTTGGTTTAATTTGTGATGCGATTTTTAAATTTTAATTGAACGTGCAATTTAACTCTTGAAGTTTTTGTATGCGATCAAATTAGTCCATGAATTATACGAAATATCGAACAACTCTTGGCCCAAATCTGTAAGTGTCCTGTGAATTCTAAAATTTAACTCCATCTTTCTCCAATAACTATCGAATCCAATGACAGTTTTTCTCCCTTTCTAAGTTTCATCTTTTTCTAGTTTTGGCGAGCATCAAAACGTGTTAATTTAAGCCAACGAAGTAATTTCCCTCGTTGACAAAATCAGCCGAACGCAAGAAAAAAATAAGAATGAACAAAGGGGCGACGGATTCGGCGGTGCGTCATCCGGCCGGGCGGCCGCTGACAGCTGTGCATGGCGACAGCGACGCGAGCGCGCCATCACTGGGTCGCCTCGCCTCAGGTCGCGCGGCCGGGGAGGGAGGAGGGCGAAGCGGGGCCCATGCTGACACGTGGCCACGTCACCCGGATTTGTTCCCAAGTGTGGGTGGTCAGCGTCCCCGCCACCGTATTCACCTACACGTATTTCCGACGGCATTCCGCGAGCGCTTCCCAAAAACCAACAACGCTCGCTCTATTAATATAACCGAAAAATTCCTTAAAAAAGAATATTTAATTCACGCGCAATGCCTAACTTAAGTAATTATTTATTTCGCGTTTAGTTAAACAAATTCTTTTTCCTTTTCTGCAAGAAGGGAGAAAAAAGAAAAAAAAGAAAGAAAAAATAAATGCTTCCGGTTTGAACAACCGAGCAGCTGCCTTGTGAAGCACGTCTTCTTCGTCCAACTGAATCCAGAGCTCTCTATAAATGCCCCCTCGCCTCTTGCCTCGAAACCCTTCTCTCTCTCTCTCTCTCTTCTGCGTCTCTTCTCTCTCTCTCTCTGCATTTTTGGCGATTCTTGCGCTCTGCGACTCTTGCGCACTTCGCTAGGGTTTCCGCGGTTCCACCATTCCTCCTCCAAGGGTGCAATTTCCGGCCATACTTGTCGCGCTCCCTTGCTTGCTCGGACCCCGATATAAAATCGCCGGGAAAGGGTGCTCTCGAGGGTTGGACGGCCACCGTTTTTCCGTTCGAGGTCTCGGCCTTCCGGCTACGTACGATACGATTCCGTCATTTGGGGTGAGATTGTTCACCTGCCGTTTGCTCGTCGTCAATTCCTTATAATGAATGCGTCACCGATGGATGTTTCGCTGGGTTTTTCTCTTTTGGTGCTTTCGATGCCGCTGCTGTATTTTGGTGAATTTGGTGTTTTTGGAGACGATGCATGCGAGCCGGGCGAGGTCCTATCTCTCTCTTGGTGTGCGAGAGTGGAAAATCTCGTGGCTTTCTTTGAGGGCATTCTTTGGTCTCCGTCTGCGTCCTCGGGTTTTTCATTTATTTTTTTCGCGTGGATTGGGAAGGAAGTTATCAGGGTTAGGTTTCTGCAGCTGTCGGTTTTAGGATTTCTTGAATCGGTGGCATCGGATTTTACATGGCGTTGCTTTGGTCCCCTCGATGATGAAGCGTTTGACTTTGCTAATAGTTTTTATGACTTGTTTTTTCGGGTTCACATGTGATGTCTTCCATATATTTAACAGATGCTGATTTGACAATGCTTTCTTGTCAATCTTTTTCTCTTTTTCTTCTTTCTCATATTCGGCCTTTTCTTTTTCAGCTGAAAACCGGAAGAGAGTCGTGTCTAATAAGTCTCGGAGTATGTGTTGATCGCTTTCTTACGTTGTAACCCGGCGTAAAGAACCAGTCCCATGGCCTTGAAGTGGGGGAAAAAGCCTCCGTCTTTTTTTGTCTGATTCTAAGGCTTTTCTTTTTTTAATATTGAGTCTAGCATAATTTAGTAGAAGTTTCTTTTCTTTTTGATGTTTTTGGTTGAGTGTGCTGGTGTAAACAGGGAGGAAGATCGTTCAAATCCCGAAACGTGTATAGATTCTTTCTCGACGTGACCTGCAATTTGGATAAAAGTCCACATATCGATTGTTTGGGTGCCGCTTATTTTATAAATGGGGTAAAGCTAGATCTTTAATATCTTGCCAAGAAACTTCTACAGTCATTTAACTCTTCTGCTGTGTTAAAAGTGACATATGGATTCATTACAACCAAGTTCTTGATTTTTTTTTTTTTGGCTGTTGTTTTCTCTTTTATGAAAATTGATTGTTTCTGGGTTTTTTTCTTTTTGTGGTTGTTGTTTTGGTAGTTGCGCTGTCCTTTTCGCAGCCTTGAATTCCTTCTTTTCCTTTTCTATTTAATTAAGCCACTATCATAATATAGTAGACATGTCGCTGCTTTATGTTTACTCGGCCTTTGTCCAAGGCCGCAGAGGCCCACAGCATGTAGCTTCCCTTTGTTTAATGATGGTTGAAGATGTGCTTCTGAGCGTGAACGTGTGGTTTGTTGTACTTGTTTTATTCATGTGTTGAGCCCTCTGGTTTGTAAAGTAAATTATTTGTTGATGGCTGCATCGCTATCTGTCTTTCATATCTCAATTACGTGAAGCACTGAATGATCCTCAAGAGGTTGTCCCTTTAATTTTTAGCTGGGAATTTGGTTTGTATTGCACATATTATACAGTATATATTGGTCCACGTCTTTTCAGCCTAAGTATACATGAACATTCCCACTTTTGATTGGAGATCGTAGAATAAAATATGCATCTATCTGATAAGAGATTTTGTGATTGGAATATGTGATGGAACAGATTATGAAATCATGACAATGATGTTCTTCATATTAATCAGGATTATAAATATCGCGTGCCACTGAATTCCTAGTGGTTTAATGAAGTCAATGCAATTGTTAAAGACATCCGGGAACATCTATTTGGTTGTTAAGATGACCATTGACTGCAATCAAGATCTAAGAGGCCGGAGAAGTTCCAACATTGTACAAGTGGTCGAAAATCACTTACTATAAATTCATGCATCCGTTTTAAATCAAACTTGTTCATTTGGTCTGATTATTTCAATTCAATGTCGAATCCTCTTCTCAAATCCTTGGTTGTGCACTTATTTTTTTTAAGGTTTTGGCCAACTACATATTGAATTATTATTGCCCTTCAGTGGTTTCAGGAAGGAGCAGATTTTACACTTCTGAGATTTGGAAGCAATTCAATCCGTCCTTCTAACAAGCTCCTCCATGCTGATGCATAATCCTTTGCTATAAATGTGGTTTGGCTTTGGAGATGAGAAGGTAATCTATTACTCTCTGAAGTAGCGCCATTTTTCTCTTCATTTTTCACTCTGAATTAAGTTGTGATTGCTTGAACTTGTAACCAGTTCTCAGGAAGCCTACGCTTAATGGACTGCTCACCCAACAGCAGTAGCGATAAGAAGACTCTGAAGCGGTGGTTCTTTATAGACAAAAGGGTTGGGTAAGAAAAACCAGAGTTAAAGGTGCCTAGATCTCCATTCTGACCAAGTGGCTGTTTAAAAAATCTGTTTTGGCTTGAAGTATATATATCATAGCAAGAAATCTGGATCCAATGGAAATGAAGCCTAATCACGCTTCTCCTGTTCTTACTGATCCTGCTCCTGTTGCCAAGTCAAGGCTTGGCAACCGCTTCAGCGTGTTGCCTAAGCATGGATTGCCATCATCCTCAAGCAAGTACGTAACAATTCCAAGGAAAAAGCCTGGAATACTAGATGATGTCCGTTCCAATGGCTGGCTTGATGCCATGAAAGCATCCTCTCCCCCTCGCAAAAAGCTTGTCAAGGATTTCTTTCATGAAGTTGCTGCAGATGACTCTGATTCTGCTTATGTATCCTGGATGGTGTGTTTTCTTTCTCAAATGACTAGTCGAGATGTTTCATTCTTCTTAGCTCATATATAGATAAAGAAACCTATTAAGCAGTACAGCTTCATATATACACTTGTATTTTCCATCTCTGAATTGTGATTTCTTTCCTTATTTGGCCTTTTTATTTCCCAATCGATTCTTTTTGGTGATCATGCAGCTTAAGCATCCATCAGCTCTCAATTCTTTTGAGCAAATAATTGAGCAGGCTAAGAACAAGAAGATGGCGATGTTTCTGGACTATGATGGTGTTCTGTCTCCAATTGTTGATGACCCGGATTGTGCACTAATGTCTGATGATGTAAGCAGATGTATATTTGCTACTGCAGTTGCCCGTCTTTGCACATTTACTTATGTTGAACCATATAATTTTTTTCTTCAGATGCGTGTAGCTGTAAAGAATGCTGCGGATCACTTCCCTACAGCAATTATCAGTGGAAGGAGCCGCGACAAGGTAATTGAGGAGCTTCCTTCAAACACAACACGATGTTTCTTTTTGATTCATCTGTTGATCCACACTTACAAATTGGAGTCTGACTTGTCCTAATTTACAGGTTTACGATTTGGTAGGACTAACTGAACTTTACTATGCTGGTAGTCATGGAATGGACATCATGGGACCTGTCAACAACAGTATGTCCAATGACCACCCAAGCTGTGTTAAATCAACCGACCAGCAGGTAAGGTGTTGCTTTTGGAGAGCTTTATTGTTGTTCTTCTCTGTGGGTGCTTGCTACATGGCGGAACCATATGTTCTTTCAATTTGCTTTCCCTAGCAAGTCTATAATTCCATGACTTAACCAACGTGGATGCTTGGCATGACAGGGCAAGGAGGTAAATCTCTTCCAGCCTGCTAGAGAATTTTTGCCCGTGATTGATGAGGTACAAGAATTGTTCTGTATATTTATTGTTTGTAATAGTAGTTTCTTTCCTTTCTGATTGGATGACCTTCAATGTGTTCTATGCAGGTTTTTAGAACCCTCGTCAAAAATACGAAGGGTATCAAAGGCACAAAAGTTGAGAATCACAAGTTTTGTGCCTCTGTACATTATCGTAATGTAGATGAAAAGGTAAGGGAACGAGTTGGACTTCAGATTTTATTTATGAGTTTGGCTGGATCCGTATTGATGGTATCTCTTTCTCTTTAACTTGACCTCAGAATTGGCCAGTTATTGCTCAGTGTGTTCATGATATTTTGAAAGAGTATCCCCGTTTGCGGTTGACACATGGACGGAAGGTACTATTGGTGGACCTTAGGAGGCTCATTTTGTTTCCTTTCCCTCTTATCATTTGTTGTACACTATTATGACTCTGCCTCTTAATAGTTGTGTCACGTATTCCAGGTTTTAGAGGTCCGTCCAGTGATTGACTGGAACAAGGGGAAGGCAGTTGAGTTTTTGCTTGATTCTCTCGGTACTGAGCCATTTTGCCATTGCACCGCATTTCTCGTTTTGTTGTTTTGTGTGAGCATTGGGTCTCATCTCCATGACCACTCTGTTTGTCACAGGGCTGAGCGACAGTGAAGATGTGCTTCCGATCTACATTGGTGACGACAAGACAGATGAAGATGCATTTAAGGTAACAAAAAGACTTCGACACTCATCCTCTCCCAATCTGGACATGGACAGTTCCTAGAACCTGATCTCAGCCCGATATTCATTCTCTTAGGTGCTGCGAGAAGGAAATTGTGGTTTTGGCATTCTCGTATCTTCAACACCTAAAGAAACTAGTGCTGTTTACTCACTCAAGGATCCATCAGAGGTCATATTATCAGTTATCACTGAAGCTTTCTCTTCACCGAATTTTGCATACTTTCCAGCATCAGTCTAATCTCGAGGGGTTCTTTTTTTGGGGAAATTCAGGTCATGGAATTTTTGAAGTCGCTCGGCAATTGGAAGGAGACCGAAGAAGCGGCAAACGAAACGATTGAGAATCAGATGCACCTCAGCAAGTAGGCTGCAGAAAGCAGATTAGATCAAGGCTCTCTCGCGTCCTTCTCTTTCCTGCTTACAATAAAAAAGGAGGCCTTCTGCTTGCAGTTTTTCTTTTCCGGGCAACCGAGTGGGCATTCTTGTTTTTTCCGTCCGAGGGTTTTTTCCTTTGCCCCGCACGCATTTCGTTCGCCAAGCGGATGGGATGTGATGTTGCTGGTTCATCTCATAGTCTAGTCATTGCCAATTATTGAGACAGCGAGGTTCTCCTGTTTATTACTGTGTATTCCTGTCTTTTTGAAGGGGGGTCAGTCTTATCCTTGTTTTTTTTTTTTAGCGATGCGATAGATTGCGAGCGGACATTTGAACATAGCGGCCCCGGAGGAGTAGTCCATGTTGTCATGCCATCCGTGACTTGGGCTTTTGATTTGAGGCGGTCGAAGAAGGCCCATTGTGGTCTGCACGCGTTTGGACCGGCATGAGACCGGGGCGGAGTGTGCGAGGAGGAGGGGCAAGGCCTTTGCTGCTTTTCTTATCCACCTCCCCGACCGGACACATCAATGTTCTCCTCGATTTCGTCGACCAAGTTGTCGTTTACGATCCCCTTTGCAGCATGACACCGCCCCAAAAAAATACGAAAAGTTCAGAGCCCAGAAGCGTTTAGGGAAAGTTCCCACATGAAAAAGAAAACTGAAGTTATAAGGAGACCGATCGTGATGAGAGCTGATTGGGTTAGAATTTGGATTTCCCGACTGTCCTAAATCCTCGTGCGAGCATCGGCAGAGTATCATTACTTCACTTGTTTTGGCATACAAATCATGGCTCATCAATTTCACGGGGGTTCACGATCCCGTGAGGGGTAATTTGGGTACTCCATTCGATCCCTCTATCTCGGTATTACGACTCACTCCAGTCGTATTCAAGACTAACTGAGTTCGAACATCGGATGCGAGCGAGTCGATTATCCCAAAATCTGCCCTCGTTACCATTCGCTATGCCCGTCGTCCGGTGGACCATCCAAGGCAACCCCCAAAATTCTTACTGTTATTTATCCTTTTCTATTTTCAACCATCAAAACAAGAATCCAAAAAAAAAAAAAAAGTCGAAACGAAATTAAATAATAAAAACCAAAAAAGGAAGAGAAAAAAAAGAGAAGGAAAAATCAAATTAAGAGTAACGATATAAGTAGTGTTTTGATTTTAACTCAATATGAGATGTGATTCTTGATTTTTTGTATATATTTAAATTAATTATTTGGCTGTATGCTATTGTCTGCATTAATGGAATTGGGTTATTAAATTTTTAGGATTTGTATTGAATAAATTAAAATTTATAGTTCATATTAAATAAATTTACAGTTTAAAAGATTACACAACACATTGAAATCAAAATTCACGTACCATTTATGCCGTTTAACCGTCAAATGGAAAGATATGTATATATCGACACTCACCTACTCAAAGTCATCACGAGCTGTGTCTCCTCAGACTGGTACTCCGCTCGCTCCTCTCCGAAGCTGAAGAAGATGTCGCTCTCCTTGCAATCTCCGCCTTCTTCGACTCTCTCCTCCTCCTCCTCCTCCTCTCTTCATGTAACCTTTCTCTCTCTCTCTCTCTCTCTCTCTCTCTCTCTCTCTCTGTGCATTTGCATGATGCTCCATGAAAGATGCGCGAATCGGTGATTGCTTCGATCGATACGTGCAGGACGGGAAGCTGAGGCTGCTCGCTCGATCCGCGGCCTCAAAGCTCGCGCTCAACTACCGGCCGTCGGTTCCCCGAATTCGAGCCGCCTCCTCCTCCTCCTCCTCGTCGCTCGGTACCGGTATTTCTCCATCTGCTTTTCAGCTGATGCAACTTCTCTGGCGTCGCGATTGGCATCTGTGTTTGATGATTAGTCTCCTTTCATTTCCTGTTTTGTGGAGGGTTGAGCACGGAATTGGATGCGGTGTCCAGCTTCAGCGAGATCGTTCCCGATACTGTCATCTTCGATGACTTCGAGAAGTAAGCGAAATGAAATTATAATAACACGCCTAGATGATGTCGTTTCTCTGTTTTCTGCACTGGCATTGTCACGATGGTGGTAGTAACTCTGTTTCTCTTCTTCATCAAAGATGTATCGAGCTTAATCGCACTCTCTGATTTCAGGTTTCCTCCTACCGCTGCGACTGTTAGCTCCTCGCTTCTCCTGGGGATATGCAGTCTTCCGGATACTATTTTCAGGGTAATGATCTGTTTTCATTTAGGGCAAAATTTCAGACGACTAGTCTGCAAAAGTCCACTCAGTCTTTTGATTCAATTAACTGCTATGTTCGCTGAATGGAAATCATTTCCTGCGTTTAGAATGCCGTTGAAATGGCCTTGGCTGATAGAGGCTGCTATGGTTTGGCGAACAATGAAATGAGGTTGTCCTGTTTTGTCAACAAGGTAGGTGTTTTTTTCCCACTCTACCTTGCAGTTTTCAACTCATGATGTGTTGTACAACAGGAAAGTTCAGTCGGAAAGCAAAAAATTTGAGGGGAAACTTTATGTTACTTAAAACTTGTTTCTGTATGGAGATTGAATGAAGAACAAAAGGAAAGAGAATAAAGTTTACCTTACTGACATTAGTAGTTTGCCCCTGAGCTGCACAATTGCATAACTGCTGAGGAAAAGAAACCATGAAAAGGAAAATATTCAACGACTTTCTTGTCCAAAACAGAAAAAGGAACAAAATAATTTGCTATTATCAAATATTTATACGCAACATGCTGGATCACGTATAAATTTGCCTTTTCTTCCTTTGGTTGGGTGGTTGATATGAGATTTCTCAATGCAGGCTTTGGTCAATGTTGGAGGTGATTTGGCAAAGCTTGTTCCTGGTAGAGTATCGACAGAAGTGGATGCTCGTCTGGCTTATGACACTCATGGAATTATTCGGAAGGTATTGGCTTCTTCTGTACTCCTTAATCAATAAGCCTGTAGCATCCTGATAGCCATAGAGTAGTGCTCCATGTGTTAACATGAGTAACTGTCCATATTAGGCTACTGATGGCTGGAGCGCTGTAGAAAAATGGATAAGTTAAAAGTCCCTACTAAGCTATGTAAATGAACGAGTTTTTTTGCAATTATCTCATATTGAAGAGGTTCTTTAATCCAAGATAGTAAAAAATTGAGCTTCCTGTCTAAATGCAATGTTTTCTGTGCACTTGCACTTAATCATTGATGTTACTCTGATTTTGGTTCATGCAGTCAATTTTGCTGCAATGTGTTGTGATGTAGTACAGAGAGCATGTGATGTTAGAGATGAGGTCGGATTGCTGAGATGGTTATTGTTGAATTAATTGTATGCTTGTAAAGAAAAGATTGTTAAAATCAACTTGATGATTTTGATCTGCAATATTAGTAGTCAGTTGCCTTGTGCAGCTGTTAGCAGTTAAAATTGAAACTTGGGTGTCCAATCCGATGCCGACTACATTTTACTCATTGCAGGTGCATGACTTGCTAAAGCTGTATGGCGAAGTAGATGTCCCTCCCGAGCGTTTGTTGTTTAAGATTCCTTCCACATGGCAAGTAAGTGGCCAGTGTGTGCCTTAGTTGGAGCTGGTGGTACTTTTAAAGTTAGCTTATACTTATCTAGCCGTTCTGTGGGCCATTTCTGGGTGTTCATGTAGGGGATAGAGGCCTCGAGATTGCTTGAATCTGAGGGTATACAGACACATTTGACTTTTGTTTACAGGTATATTTTACAAGGGCTTTTTTGTTACTTCATTTTATCTACTTACGCTGTCAAGCTTTTTGGATGTTTATCATCTAGAGTCCTCATTTTTACATGGGCTGCACCAGACCTCTGAGCGGACTGGCGATTCAGTTCGGCTGCACATTGGGCCTAAATAGTCGTACTTAACCAATGACATAAAAATACCAAAAGAGATATTTTTCACATATTAGAGGCTGGTTGGACCCTAAAAGAGAGCCATGGGCCATACCCACTTGCATTCAAAATTTTGGGCTGCTGGCTTGGGTGACCCAGGCCCCAATTTCCACAATCAGGGGCAATGGCCTGTTTGAATGTTGACTTCAATGAGTGCTTATGTTGCAATGTTTGCATAATCAAAGGCATGACTAACTATCTAATGCCTGGAAATTTTTTTTGGAAGCACACGGATGAATCCATGTAGCTGCTTGATTTTGATTGACAATATCAACCACTCTTAACAAGACTTAATTCTATTCTAGCTTTTTGAGTATGATTGCAAGTATTCATTTTACTTACAAATCTGAAATATCACCATGTAATACTTGTTTCCTCATCCAGCATTGGTTTCAGTAACCAAGACTGGGGAAATGTGTTTTCTTTTGCTCTGCCTCTAATGTCAGGAGAACATATTGGTGGCCAAAGTGTACCTGGACTCTGAAATATCTTGAATCCCTGTGCTGTTAATGGCGATTTCTTTTTTATAGGTGAAACATAAAACTATTGATTTTCCAATGGCTTGCCCAGAGATTTCATTAGTCATAACATCATATTTGTTGTAGATCTAGAGATTGGGAAGGCATCTTTGGTATGATCGACATGAAGTGTCCTGCTAGTTTGTCAATGTTTGTTGACTGGCATGGCTCTCCATGTATAATCTGTCTAGAGAACTGTAAGCACTATTAGCAGACTAGGGCTTGCGATCCAGCTTAATAATAGTTAGGTTCTGTCATTTTGTGTTGAGAAGTTTCACTTCTATTCCTTGTTGCTTTGATCTTTTTGCATATCATGATATATTTATTTTTCTTGTTTCTTCCTTTCTCTCTGTTTCCTTAAGCTGTCTTGATGTACTAGCCATTAATTATCTGTTCATTTGTTTACAGCTTTGCTCAAGCAGCAGCTGCTGCACAAGCCGGTGCTTCTGTCATTCAGATTTTTGTTGGTCGTGTTAGGGTAACAGCTTAGCCCTTTAGCTCTTTTCTAAAATGATTTCGTGCATTATTTGTGACATTCCATTTGAAACTTGCGTCATCCTCAGGACTGGGCACGCAATCACTCTGGTGACCCAGAAGTCGATGCTGCTCTGAGAAGAGGTGAAGATCCAGGATTGGCTCTGGTTAGTTGCAAAGCTTTTATTTTTGGTAAAATAAATAGCAGTCCTAGACTCATTTGTGATTGTATTTCTATGCTACAACAGGTTGTCATCAGTTACCCATGCCCACCCAAACTCACTATTCATGGATTATCTCTTGTCAAAATTCGTGATAGCTTTGTGTGTTTTTACAAACTCTTTTAAAGGTTGAAGGGTTCAACTCTTTCCCCGTAGTCATATAACTTTTTCTTCAGTTTTCTTAGTTGACTACTGTGAAAGGTCTTTACCTTTTCATCATTTTGTGATCTCTTGGACCTACCAAATTCACGTTAGCCAGAGAATAGGAGCAATCCGCCTCATGTTGGCTATCTGCTTAGGTGCAGTTTTGGTAAAGTTTCTTATACACATGCAATTGGCATGTGCTAAGGGGAATGTAGAGGTGGTTTGAGCTACTACTTGCAAACTGAAATTAGTGGAATTAACATGACTACTTGCTGCCTATCCTGTGCTATGTTCATTAGGATCCTGACACTTGAAGCCACCTGACTATTATGCTCAATCCAAAGCCACAATAGTCATGTTTCATAAAGTTCATTGCCTACCTTGGTCCACAGATCTCTGTCCTTTGATTTATTTGAAAAGGATGTCAACTCAGGAGACACACCTTGTAAGGGGACAAGGTGATCAATCAGGCTAAATGGTTATATTGCGTAGCATTCTTGTACTATCTGATGACGCCTTGGCATTAGGGGATATCTGAGCTCCGTTATAGAAGTCCCTAGGCTCCTACTGGTAATTTACTTTTCTTGTTTGGGTACCTAGTTGGACTACATATTAAGAGAGAGAAACATCTAGTTGGATTGCCAGATTAAAGTTGATTTGACACGAGGGTACTCCATTGCATCAGTAATGGAAAAAAGATTTCTATTTCACAATATTGCTGCGGATTAACTGGTCATGCCTGATCTAGTTATGTTCTTCATGCAGGTGACAAAGGCTTATAACTACATTCACAAGTATAAGCATAAATCCAAATTGATGGCAGCGGCAGTTCGAAACAAGCAGGATTTATTCAGTCTTTTAGGGTAAACATTCTCTTCCCTCCCTCCCCCACCTTTCTCTTCTTCTGGCGATGTCCATGTCATCGAAGTTTTTCTTATGCTAATCTTCTGAACAGAATCAGCGTTTCTAATCAGTTTCAATGAAGGAATGTCATGGTGTCTTTTCTGTTCTTCGTTTACAGGGTGGACTATATTATTGCCCCATTGAAGGTCTTGCAATCTCTCAAAGAATCGATCAGTGCTCCAGATGAGAAATACTCTTTTATTAGGCGGCTTTCCCCAGAGTCTGCTGCTGCCTACAATTTCTCTGAAGAAGAGGTGTGCTTCAATTTTACATATTTAATTCCACTGTGAAAGGTTCTTGCTTGCATTTAGTCTGCGTGAGCCCACATGATTTTAAGCATAGTTGTTTATTCACGTGAGGCAGAGCTGAATGATCCAATAAGCACTAATGATGCTGTAGCTTGCAAATTTGTTGGAATGAAAATAGACATGCACTGTGAAGCTTAGTTGCTTTGGGTGCGTCATGCCTAGTGCATCTCTGTTCTTGGACCGGAAAGTGCATAGTGCAGGCCATGCATGAACATACTCATGCACTCACAGATGCATCCGCATGCACATGGGGGGAGAGAGAGAGAGCGATTGCTCATTGAATGCTCCTTCGAAGCAAAGTGCACGCAACTAAAGCTACATATTGTAAGAAGCTTGCTGAAAAAACTTAAAAAAGTTAAATAGGTGCGCTTAGTTATAATTTTGCATAGTGATTAACAAGCCTGTACCGTATGGACGGTTACTGTGTGTAGAGTAAGAAAGATGACTATCGCATGCATTCCATCATTGTGATAAACTACTCTCTCCCCCATCTACAATATCACTGACTTGATTCCAATGGTATTTGTCCCATTCAGCTTCGTGAGTGGGACCAACTGAGCCTTGCCTCAAGTATGGGACCAGCATCTGTGGATCTACTTGCAGCTGGATTGGATGGGTACGTTAATCAGGCCAAGCGAGTTGAGGAGCTTTTCGGCAAGATCTGGCCACCCCCAAATGTATGATTCATCGTCCGGAGTCGCTAAGTGGCACTTATCTATGAAGAGAATATTCTGGTTCCGACTGCTTTTCACACTGACTTTTCACTTGGATTCTCAAATCGGCTCTGGTGGAAAAGAATGTAAAGCTCATCGCCCGATGTTAATAAGTTTCACAGCTATCGAATTTTTAATCCTTGCCATAATATGAGAACCGAACTTGAGTTGTCACCAAACTGAGGGAAACCTCAGTGTTGCAAGGTTCTGCTTTATCGCGCATTTCCGATTCCGAAAGCTTCTTCCCAGAGTCCGCTTATTTGCAAGCATGACTCTGCGCTCGCATCGTCACATGCTTTTGGGATGCTAATGAGATTCGTCTTAGCTGCTCTGATATTTCTGGCGAAGCATACGTAGCAAAAAGAAACAACTGGGCACATGACTTTCTGGCAAAAGATTTTGCCAGGACATGTCTGGAGAAGATGGCTTCAGCTGAATTACAGGTCTTCCATCTTCTGCTCTATCATCCATGCCCTGATGATTTATTAGCTGTTCGCTTCAATTGAGCCTGTTCGACCATACTGACGTAGGTGGACGTCTTATAGATGAAATCTCCTATGGGCTCCAAGTTAGCCATCTGAGCACACGACTTTTTAAAGCTTGATGGATCGTAGTTTGTCCCGACTTAGCTGTTCACAGTTTCTTCGGATACGACACCGATGGCCCTCGTGCCTGAACTTGGAAATCCATGCAAAGCAAGAGGCACAGAGCAAAGAGATCCTGTTTTCTGTTGTGGCTTACTCTGTTTTCGCCGTGCTAACTGCCAAGTGCTATTCAAGCTCGTAGAATGATTTTTACTTATTGGGAATGTGGAGGATCGATTTCATTCTTGCTTGCCGGATAGCAAAGAGAGTAAAATGATTGAGGCCTCAAAACATGTGAACTCGATGCAGTTATTTTTTTTGTATTCACGCACGTTGGTTTTGTTTCCCGTGATAGTTAATTGCTGGTAAGTGTCACGGTAAAATTAAAATAAATAGAATCTTTCCAGTTCTGATGCATTCAAAGTTGGCATTACTTTGAAATAAGCTGAAATATAGTCTGTGACTACTTTGGCCTTGATATCCTCAGTCCGCTCTCTCTCTTTTTTTATTTAGATTAATTCTAAAGTATGCCTATTATGACACCAACATTCGAGACATTTTATATCATTATCAAGAAAAATTATAAATAATGTCTATTGTGACATCAAGTATTCCAAGTCTCTAGCATTCAAAACTTATATTGGCATGGCATAAAAATTCCTAACAAACTCGAGGGTTTTGTGCGGTAGACACTGGAAGCGGAGTATTTTTGTCACATTATGAAAACGGGGAGTCACGACATAATATGACACGTCTTATTTATAATTAATCGTGTACGGTATATCCATCACTTGAAATATCTTTTTCGAAATTCAGCTATCGATAATACGATGGATTTATTAATCAGTGCGTACTTGTAAAGCGAGCTATAATTCCTCGTCGTGAGACAACTTCACCTGTAAATCCTGCCAAAGATTTCAAGGACTGCAATATTGAATTCCAATCTCGTTAGGTTTGTTAGGATAGGCCAAGAGAAAAGACCGAATTACATGAATTGTTTTGCAAATTCTTTTATTTCTTACTCTCTCTTTTTTTTTTTAATTTCTATTGATAGAAGATATTTGCTCTTCGTAATGTCTTTTATCTACAAAGGCTAGTTCGTCCTCTATGCATTATTTTGCACGAAAAGGTTTTGAAAAATCCATAACGACGGTTCAGCCCCATTTTAATTTCTAAATCCAATCCATCGCAGTGTGCCCAGTCTTCGAGTGGTTCGACAAGGGCAGAAAGGAAGAAGAAACCGCGCATCAACGACAAGCCATAATAACCATTAGTCTAACTTCGTTGATCTCCCATGTAGTCTACCACGAAATGCGATAATAACATAAATTTGCCATAAAAAGCCGAAAATTGAAAAACAAATACTCGCGGAAATGATTAATTTTGTGTTTGGAGCGTTCGATATTATGTGTAAACTCGCTCAAATAGCATGATTTTGTAAAACAAAGAGGCATTTATGTAGAAGTTTATCATTAACGTTCACCTTTGCGCTTACTCACCCTTTATATCCTATGGAAAGTGGATTAGAACTTCACGTGATAGTTTTCTTTTTTGGTCATTCATTTTGTTCCTATTACTCAAAGGGTTAGATAGGGAAAGTTCGTCCATCTAGACGTTCATGGAACATTCTTGTCCGGATAAAAATCATGATAAAATATGTTTTATCACATCTTGTGTTAAGTAGCTGTCTAGGATAGGATAAGGTCGGATATAGAGAGAATATAGACAGGGTAAAAAAATCACAGGGAGATGATCGGATAAAGTAGGATATGATTTTTTTTATTCGAAATATAAAACCCCAAGTTTTTTTTTCTTGGTCTGTCGTTTACTCATAGACTACTCTTACTCCTCTGTTGGGTTCGGGTCATAGAGTTTGACTGGGTTTCCTCGACCCGGTCCGAAGATTAATTTTTCGAATTAAAAAATACATAAAAATAAAAAAATTCATAATTTCATTTTTGTAAAAAAAAATGTGTCTAGGTGTTTGACCATAATTTATTTCTTATAGTATTAATACTATAAGTCTTGAATCAATTTTAGATTTTTTTATTTTGAATAAACATTTTTAGTTTAACATAAAAAATGAGAAAACCCTTATAAAGTTTTAAACTCAATTTAATAAGCTCTTATTGAAAGTATCGATGTTGAAGTCTTCTCCTCAATAACTCTCCGATTCACATCGAAATTTTACGAAAGCGACGAATCATAATATACTTTACATGTGCGGATTGTTCAAAGATCGTTCATTAACGTGATTTATTGTCATTACATCCTCGTGACATATGAAAAAAAAAATGAACTTTAGACTTTATGCTTTATTGGTATTGGACCTGTAACAAAATGGAAACTAATGAAAAACTTGTAAGAGAGAAAAATAATTCATGTTTCAAAGTGAAAATATTGAAATTGAGGTTTTTTTTTTAAATGTTCGATGTTGAAAGGGGTAACCAATAAATTATTTCAAGGGAATGGAAAAAAATGCGTAATTATGAAACTCGATGAGAGTCTGTTAATTTAAAAAAATATTGTTTTGGATGATTTTTTGAATATTAAACATGCAAATTTGTACTTGCCTTATATTATTATTTTAGAATATTTGAATTTAAATCCGTAGTTTACCAAACGACACATTTGATAAGATATGAGGATATTCGACTTTAAATCCGTAGCTCACCAAAAAGTAGATTTGATATGATATGAGGATATCTGATTTTAAATCCGAAATTCACTAAACACTGGATGTGATATGAAGAAATCCACAGATTTCTTATCCTATCCTATCCAGTCCTATTTCGTTTAGAAATCCGGACGACCAAACACAAAAGATATTACTTTTACAATTAAACGAAAATCGACATATCTAAATCCGACGACAACCTCAAAAATTATATATTTTACCTAGTAGGTTCAATTTTTGTTTTGTAAATTTGATAGCCTGGGATGTTGTGAAGCTGTAGCATTATACGAATTTTAATTTGAGTTTACGGATTGTCCAAAATATAAGATTGAAGTTTCATCGCAAAAGATGAATAGTGCGTGATCGCTTGCGATAAACTTAAATATCATGTTCTGGACAATCCATAAGCTCAAATTGAAATCCGTAAAATGATACGGCTTCACACCATCCTAGGCTATCAAACTTACAAACCAAATTTCAACTTATGGGCTAAAATATATTACTTTCACAACTCAATGAGAATCGACGTATCTAAATGAGACGGCAACCTCAAAAATTATATATTTTATCTAGTAAGTTCGACTTTTTTTTTTGTAGGTTTGATAGCCTGAGATGCTGTGGAGCCATTTCACAGATTTTGATTTGAACTCATAGATTGTCCAAAACATAGGTTTGATAGCCTGTGTGCAATAATCACGACCTTTTCCTTGGCAATAAAGGGCAGAAAAATATAAATAAAGAGAGAAAAAGAACAGAAAGATCCTGTCTTGCCATTTTTAGTGCACCCACAAAGGAGAAATTTGTGTTGCTTACATCCTATAGATGAACTAGAGATGCACATGCATCATTTGTCCAAACATTGCATACGTCAAAAGTAAATTTCCCAATACAGTGGATAGAAAGTACGAAATCTTTCACTTTAAAAACATTCGTTAGTGCGACATATAAACTTGATGAAATGAAGTAGCATTAACTAGAGGAGAGTTAGATGAGTTTTTCTCCATTTATTCTATACAAACAAGCTTATTTAAAGAAACCATACCAAGGTGCACCGGTGCAAATGGTGCACTCCACTAATATCTCATTCATAAAGCCGAGGATCAGAGAACCTCGGCTTAGGAACGGCCATTAGAGGCGTTCTCTTCTTCATGACGAGCCCAAATCGCTCTGTCAGGTCCATCTTCTCCCCCTCGGGCAATTTCCAGTCAAAGGAGTGCAAGAGCGTCGCCAACAAGTATAGCACCATCCTCTCGCCCATCAATATTCCTGGGCATATTCTTCTCCCAGACCCGAAAGGAAAGTAAGTGAAATCATGCCCATTGTAATCACCTTCGCCGTGCAAAAACCTATCGGGGTTGAACACCAGCGGGTCCCTCCATATCGAAGGGTCCCTCTGTATTGCCCACACATTGATGAAGACCTGAGTGCCCTTTGGGACCATGTAGCCTCCGACGGTGCAAGTCGCGCTCGGGCAGTGCGGAATTAGCAGGGGAACTGGCGGGTGCAATCTCAGCGTTTCTTTCATGGCAGCCTGTAAGTAAGGCAATTTGGGGATGTGAAATTCTTCTGCTATGTTATCTTTGCCGACCACAGCTTCCAATTCTTGTTGGATCTTTCTCAGAACGCTAGGTTTATTCATGATTTCAGCCATAGCAAACTCGATCGTGTTGGAGGATGTGTCTGTTCCGCCGACCAACATGTCCTGTCAAAAGAAATTCAATTGCATGTGATTTTCAATGGTATTTCCTCAAGAGAAATTGAAGACACGAAGACGATTGATTACAAGCAAGAGTTAGGATTAGATAACTAATTTTGTAAGCGCAGAAGGCTATGTCATTTCAATTATTTCTTTATGTAGCTATTTGTTGTGCGAGACTTATGACAAATGGCAAGTAAAGTTTGGACCCATCAAATCGTCTTTTACAAATTGTTAGCCATGAAGTCAAGTCTTTAGTGTCGTCTTGCCCTCACGACATTGGAATGAAATAGCTAGGATTAAGGGATTCATTATTTGACAACATGACACCCAACGCAACGGACAAAACTGTTGAAGGCTTAGATAAAGGCGGCAATTCGTTTTGTTAGATTTGTGTCGATTCATAAGGTTATGTGATCCTATACAATCAAATAATCGTATTATGGTCCATGCAGAACAAACATGTCAGATGATATCAGTTTTAAACAACATCAATGTTGCTTCTCCTAAAATAACTAGTTTAGCCCAACTTATTTCTTGTGCTTAATCATTTTATCTATTCTGAGTCCTATTCAGGACTGAAACTAAACTGGTATGTACAATTATTGAGTTAAACTACCACTTAAAACTTCCATATTAGATTATTGGAAGGGAATCATGAGTACTTATTAAAGATATTAGCATCAATCCCTATACAAATTGATATTCAGCTCAAGCATGGAAGATTGATTATTACCATAGGTTAATCTTTTTCTTATAGATAAAAGGTTTAAGCAAATTGAATGCCATCTAGAAATGTTCCCATTAAGATAACTTATATAATGAATTTGCAAAGAAATATGGCAACCTGAAAATTATCATTTGAATAAACTTGTTATTATGATCTGCACAAAATCTCTCTTTTATTGATATTGATCTAATTGCTATGTACTTCAACTATTTCAATTATCAGATCTAGAAGTTGCAAAGAATCGGTTTACGTTATGCATTCTCATTAGAAAAACAAGAGAACAAAGTATACTGAAGTAAGCTTTGCCAATAATATGAGAAGGAGAAGAAGAAGTCACCATGAGCAGGGCTTTGAGGCCAATCATTGTTAAAGGAGTTTTGGCACCTTCCTCGTCCTTCAAGTTCAATAGAAATTGCAAGAAATCTTTGCTCTTGTCGCCGTCGTCCAAGGGCTTGCCTCCGCTTTCTCTCTGCATCTTCAGCCTCTGCTCAATCACTTTCTCAAATATTCCATCGAACTGCTTTGCCAGAAGCTTTGTCTCCCTCTCTATCCCTTGCAAGTCGAATCGGGCCAGACTCGGATAAAAATCCGAAATATTTGGCTTACCGAGAAGTTTTGTTAGATTTGACACTGCCTGTGAAGGGAGGGAAATTCAGAAATAAATTATAAAATCGATACCTCAAATTTTTTTTTTAAATTCACTTAATCCAAAAGTCAAAGAAAAAAGTGGGACAATACCCTCAAAAATCCTAAAACTCTTCCTCAAATTGTCTCTCTCTTTAAAACTGTCGAACAAAACTGAAAAAAACCTTCCATCTATATGGCCATTAAAACTTCCAATGTAACAGTGTGCATGACTATTAAAGATTTGACATGGCCATGATCTTGATCAACACCACATCAAATTCATTTGCCTCTTGTTGTCCTCGAATGCTATCTCGTCAAATTTTTTCTGACACTTAAAGACAAAATTTTATTTAAATATTTTTTTAGGTAAATGATATAAGTTTGAGATATTAGTGAGATGGATTGGGTATTGGTGCCCCGTGCAGAAAAAACTTTAATATTTTTTCTGTAGATTATCCTTAGAAAAAAGTAAAATGTTAGTTCGAATATAGATTTTAAATTCGACCAAAAAAAAAACTTAAATGAGACAAAACTAGACAATTAGATAAACAATTCCTGAAATATGAATTTGAAATAGAATTGATCATGGATCTTAATAAGTAACTAGTTCAGTGGCTTGTCCGTTGCGAGACCTAATTAGATAGGAAGAGCACTTTTGAGCTAACTTTAGTGATATCGATGAAATATAAACTCAATTCGGCATAATTAGAAGAGTTACGGTTACATTCTTTCATAGATTGGTCCAAAAAGTAAGTTCAGCGCTATAGTAATGTCCTAAAATGATCCTCTTCAATACAAAATATAAGAAAGTTGTATATTCTTTTTCTTGGTAAGAAAAAAGAAGTCACAACATATGTAGTCAACATAAAATATAATTTTTCAAGGACGGTCATATCCACTTCTGGTTAGACAAGCATATTTACAAACTCAATTGAAGGATTGACATGACATGTTTAAAGATTTAAATTTTCAAAAAGGGATCAAACATAAAGCCGTTTTTCTCAAAAGATGACCCAAAATGAATATTTTCTCAAATAAAGATAAAATAAAGACCCAAGAGAATGGAGGCGATGCAGAGCGAGATGAAGGTGTGAGGAAGATGAGAAAGAAAAAAGAGAAAAAAAAACAAGAAAAGTAAAAATAAAGAAAAATGTCCTCAAACGAAAACATCTTTGAATATAAATAAGATTTAGAGTTTGGATTTTCATTTTAGGCTAAATTAGACTTATTTGAAAAATTTCCTAAGGTTTTCATCATGCCGACATCGTGCTTAACCGTTTTTGCTAACCTGCTTGAAATCAGCAGCAAGGCTTTCTCTCTCCTCGCCCTGCACCGTCCCACCCCACAACATGCTCGTGACCACGTGGAGCGCCGTCAAGAACATCTGCTCGCCAACGTTTACCGGCGATTCATCCCGAATTCGGAAGTATCGGACAGTCTCTCGGACCTCCCTTCGCCGGAGCTGGTAGACGGAGTCCAGAGTGTGGTTGCTTAGCATCTTGTGCCCGCACACCTTCCGGAGCACCCCCCACTCAGGCCCGTATGGATTCCACAAGATGTCTGACCCATCGTAGAACGCGGCCCTCCCGGCTATGGGCACGTCACGGTTGGCAAATGTGATGTCTTTATCCTTCAGTACTTCGCAGGCAGTGGCTGGGGACGTCACGACGACACCGAGCTTCTTGCCAAGCTGGAGCTTCAGCACTGGGCCGTACTTCATCGCGAGGGTGGCGAAGTAGGTGTGCAGCTCCGGATCGAGGAAGGGCAAGTTTCCGACGAGGGGGAGACCCATAGGTCCCGGCGGCAGCGACAATGAGTTTTCCTTCTCAGCGAAATGACGCCATGCCCAATACCCGATGGCGAAAACACCTGAGAGAAGGAGGAGTAAGTTTAGGAATGAGAAATCACACCATGAAAGAGAGGGTTTGAGATTGGGGAGAAGGGAAAGGGAGATGGAGGGGGACATGGTGACTCTCGAATGTGTAACAAATTGAGAAGAACACAAGTTTGTGGAAAAAGATCTTATATTTCTCATCAAAGAAAAAAATAGGTAACATTCCAAAAATGGATCCAAAGTAGAATAATTTTTTTAAAAAAGGACATGAAATGAGTATTATATCAAATAAAGACCAAAAGTGACTAAAACAGTTTCAAATAAGGACTTAGTCGGCCAGCCTGGCGAGAGTGTGACATTCTTGGTGACCGGAATATGGGTAATTTTCCAACAAAATCCTAAACCACAAAAACCCCAAAATTTTCTCTTCTGTCTTTTTATCTTTTTCTATGTTCTTCTACGTCCTCCCCTCTCTCTTTCACAAACAAAAAAACAATGCCCCCAACATGCCGACCCCGTTCCTACTCGTCCCCTCTGCACCTCCTCCTCCATCGTCCCTTTCCTGAACCAAAGAACACATCCAAGAGAGACTTCCCTGTGCTGTTGAGCGCACCTCGGGAAGGTGTCTCAAAGCTTCATGGGGCTCTTTATTTTGGCAATATCCTGGCATGGCATTAAAGAGCAAGCAGGTTTTCCAGCTTAACATGGCGCCATCAATCATTAAGTTAAATGCTGCAGAGTCCTTTCTAGGCATTTCCTTCAAACAACTTCCTAGCGTTTCCCATATCCCCACTCCTCGCACAATCCCATGCTAGCGCTATCCTTGACACCAGACTCCTCACACCCATGTCGTCAAACAACGTCCTCCCAGCGTCTAGGCTCCCCCGTTTCGCATGCAAATCGACAAATGCCGTGGAATCATATAAGTCCGACCACAACCCCATTTTGACGACATGGGTCTGCACCTGCAACCCTTCCCAACAGGATGGAGCCAACGAGCAACACCTCGCCAACGCCTTGAACGTGAAGTTACCGGGTGAAAGGCCGGTGCTCCTCCAGAGAGCATGGTCATGGCGTTGCAGAAAAACCCATTGTCTCTATCGGGACTTTTATCGAACAACAGAGAGCATGGCGTAATCCCGCGAGCAGGTCGGAATCGGAGGCCACGGAAGCGGGACATGCGCAACTGGCGACGAGCTCAGTGACGAGATTGATGTTGAGGTCCAGAGCGTTGTGGAGCATGAAGGCGCAAATGTCGAGGAGAGTGGGCCTCGAGTTCTTGGTCCATTGAAGGAGATAGAGACATCTTCGTTGACGGACTTCAACCGCTCCTTGGACAACTCATGGAGTCGATGATCAATGAAATTGCAATATCGCCACATTATTCCTGGTGACGAGATTCTCAAGTAACCAAGTATAAAGCCAGGTTGCAATTTCCTATCGGCATTGTTTTTGGGTTTGTGAAATGGAAAGGGGAGAACGTAGAAGAAGGTAGAAGAATATAAAAAAAGAGAATGAAAAAAAATTGGGATTTTTGTGGTTTAGGGTCTTGTTAGATTACAAAATTGCCCATATTCCGGCCACCGGAAATGACACACCCTCGCAGACCGGCCGGTTAGGTCCTTTTTTGAGACCGCTTTAGTCACTTGGGTCCTTATTTGACACAACACTCACTTCGGATCCTTTTTTGAAATTTTCTCAAATAAAAGTATAAAAAAGGTAAATCAATCCCAAATAGGAAACTGATCATTAATGACATGCATATCTTCTAACAATCTCCTTTATTGGCACTTAAATTTTGACTAATTAATGAAATTAATTGCATAAAAAATCAGGGGTTGGTTTAACCTTTGAACAAGAATATTATTTGTAGATCGTATGGCCTGAACATAATCTTATCACGTGCCGTCGTACGTATAATCGAAAGAATTTCTGGAAGGTGCGAGATTCAAATTTTGATAGAGATTTTGTTGGGAATTGAAGTGATATTTGATAAGCAAGGAATTTTGAAGCTAACGGATATGTATCAATCTTTCGAAAGGTATCATATATGCCGAATTTGTTTTGTTTTTAAATTTTTTTAGGGCGAGCTCTCCCCCAATAAATTTAAGTGCACGATCAGTAGAGAATGGGGGTTTCGCAAAAAATGAGAACAAAACAAAAGAAAGAAAGGGAGAATCTTAGGGGGACGTCTGCTTTATCAAGGAAAAGGGGATTTAAAAAATAATAATTTTCGGTCAAGATTTGACCTAATCTTCTATACAAGGTAGGTAAATCAATCCCAAGTAGGAAATTGGTCATTAATGACATGTATATCTTTTAACACTCCCTCTTATTTGACACCTAAATTTTGACTAATCATTAAAATTAATTGCATTAAAAATCAGGGGTTGGTCTGACCCTTGAACAAAAATATTACTTGCATAATTTATGTTTTGCATCAAGTGTAGATCGCATGGCCTGAGCATAATCTTACCACGTGCCATCATACATGTAATTGAAAGAGTTTCTGAAAGGTGCGATATTCAAATTTTAATAGAGATTTTGTTAGTTTCAAAATATTCAATGGACAAAAATAGAGTTGAAGTGATATTTGATCCGCAAGGAATTTTGAAGCTAACAAATATGCATCAATCTTTCGAGAGGAATCATAAATGTCGAATCTGTTCTGTTTTGAAAATTTTTTTAGGGCGAGCTCTCCCCCAATAAATTTAAGTGCACGATCAGAGGATGGGGGTTTCGCAAAAAATAAGAACAAAAAAAAAAAGAAAGAAAAAAGAAAGGGAGAATCTTGGGGGGACGTCTGCTTTATCAAGGAAAAAGGGATTTTAAAAAAATAATTTTCGGTCAAATCTTGGGGAAGATTTGACCGAATCTTTATTATCCCTCTCTGTGAAGACGTCCATGAGCAGATTGTTAGGGAGGACTTTTCTTATCGGCAAAAGGAGGGCTCACGATCTAAAAAAGGAAAAAAAGAGGAACCCTAACGCGAGAGAACAGAGAGAGAGAGAGAGAGAGAGAGAGAGAGAGAGAGAGAGAGAGAGAGAGAGAGAGAGAGCTCGAGATGAGGAGAAAATATTAAGTGGTCCCGGCGCTTCAAGTCACCGTGGGAATTAAGTCGACTCATAGCTCACAATTTTTTTTATCAAATTTTCCTAACTTGCTAATTTAAATAAATGATAAACTTATTGTATATGTGCCTATTCACTTATAAAGCATTTGACAATTTGCATATTAATTCTTTCTCTCTTATTTTGGCAAAATATTACTAATATGGACATTGGTTGTGGCTAGCATTGATGTGAATAATTTATAATTTTTTAAAAAATAAAAATAAATTTTTTTTTGCTTTACTAATTGTCTTATTTTCATTTTCCTTCTTTCTCTATTGGATGCCAAAACTCGGCGACCGGTAATGAGGATCAACATCACAAGCCTCGAGCGAGGTTGTGAAAATTTCTGAAAATTACCCCTTTTTCTTTTCTTGTTCGTACCTTCTTTTTTTTTTTTTTGAGAAATGGTTCTCGGATGAAATTTTGGGGAGAGAAACGCGTTTGGTAAAATCGGTTTTCTCTTTCTTGTACTGTGCATTTTCATCCGAGAAATAGAAAATAAAAAAAATTTTGTTATGATTTTCCATCCAAAATCCATCACTAGCCATTTTTCATCCCAAGAATAGAAATTTTAAGGGCATTTGCTAAACATGTTTTTCATCCTAAACTTGTCCAAGGATGAGAAACCAAGAACCAGAACCGTTACTAAACGCACCCTAAACCTATAATTAGGTTCTCAACGTGCTTTAACTTTTATATATTGAAATATATAAAATTTCACCTTCTCTTTTCCATATTTTATTCTAAGGATGCGCATGGTAACGTTCCGGTTTTTCTCAATTTATGTCCCTTTATTCTCCAGAACAAAAAAAGAACAAAAACCTGTTTGGTAGCATCAACCTATTTTTTTGTTCCCGAGAACGGAAATAAGAAGCAAAAAAAAGTTGCTTCTTGTTCTCAGGAGCACAATTGAGAAATAACTTATTTTTTTGCTCATAATTACTCTCAGTTTAGGATTTGCCCCCTCATACTGTAATTAGAATGGGATAGAATTGGATCATTTCTTCATGTATAATGTAAGAGATTAGATGTTTCTACTTGTTCATATGACTAAGTCGTCCTATTGAATGTTGTTCAACTCTAACTCTTTCTTTTCCATTCAAATTGGGATTCTTTTTTTTTTGCCAGACAAAAGTGATGCTTTTTTCACCATGCATTTTCTTCTATATTAATGAAGAGGAATGGTGCTGCAAACATTTTGTGCACATACCAATTTTCCTTTCACTTTTACCTTATATTGGTTTGGTGTGGCTAGCTTATACTTAGTCCCAATGAAATCACTACAAAATAATTTGGCTAACTATATTTTTTGTGCTTTTTTCTCAATATTTGCTATACCAAACATTAAAATTCATAAGTAAAGATCCCCACACATAGATATAAGATTATATCTAACATTTCAAATCACAACCATCATGCTACGGTTTCATCTTCGACTAGAAATCTTACACCTAAACAAATGTATTATTAATGTAATAATATTTAGATCTTGTCAATTTTATATAATCTATCACCTATTTCTATTTCTTATTATTTTTTAAAATTTAAAAATTGGAATAGAAATTTTTAGGCTCGTGTCGGACATGTTTCTGTTCTAGAAATAAAAATTTTGTGCAGTTACCAAATACGTTCTTTTGCTCAGAAATTGTTTTTTTTTTGGTAAGATAAGTAATTATATTGATCTTTGTAGCCAACTTTACAAGAAAGGGAGGGACCTGGTACCACAAAAAAACATTCACTATAAGAATATAGTGGATGGGTACCATGGGCCTCGATATGCTCAGATTACATTAGACTAAGTACCATAAGGTAAATACAAAACACCATAACACTTAGGAAAATATGTCATCATCCAACTCCCAATTGCTTTGCAGGGATCTATTCAGAGTGGTATCAGCCACATGTGTGAAGGTCTTAGCCTTGTCCTTCACCATCTTCTTCAACTTCATTTTCATGGCAGGGATAAACATATCATGGTGCCGGAACAATATGTTGTTCCGAGTTTTCCATATAATGTGACAAAGCGCCCCAAAGGCAAACCTCGCTAATCTTTGCTGGAATGATACACCAAGGATGTTATTTGAAACCCATATCAACGTGTTCGCCCAAGTGTCAGGCGTCTAGGAAATTTGGCAGTTTCCTGCCCAAAACTGAGCAACCCGAGAAACTACGGAGCAATTGAAGAAAAGATGGTCACCTGAGTCAAGTTCGGACTTACAAAAGACACATGCAGTAGTATTGGGAATCCTTCGCTGGGCAATGAGGATAGACTGAGTAGGAAGTTTGTCCCTTGTTATAAGCCAAAGGTGAAATTGATGACGAGGCAAAATCATCTTGTTCCAAACAACTGGAAACCATTGCACTATCTGTCTTCTCGCCCGCATATGTTCCCATGCGGAGGCAACCGAGAAGGATCCTGAATTAGGCCCTGTCCATTTAAAGATATCCGGTAACTCTGAAAGTATTGGGAGAGGATCCCCCCGTTCAATCAGTATATCAATCAGCGAATTTTGAGAGATTAAAAAAAGGTCAGCAAGAGTCGCTTCCCTTGGCAGTCCAGATCTATAAATCATTCTATCTGAGAATAATAGATTCAAGGGGCCCCTAGGATGCCAATTGTCGAACCATAATGATATGGCCGTTCCATTACCCACTTGCCACTTGAAGAGTGTACGAAATTCCTTCCCTAGCTCCACAATTTTCTCCCAAGACCAGGAGCAAAACGTGGGATTTTTTTGGACCCACAGACTTTTCTTCTTCAAAAAATTTGAGTGAATCCAAATGCACCATAAGGATTCCTTATCAACAAAGAGAGACCAGACATGTTTCAGCATTGCAGCTCTATTATTATCCCTCAGCCGCCTAATGCCCAAGCCGCCTTCTTCTTTGCTCAGAAATTGTTCCTAGCAATAGAAATAAAAAAGAAATATTTCTAAAAAAAAAGTTCACTGGAAGAGAAATGTTGCCATGCGCACCCTAATTGTCTAGTTTTAGTGTGAAAACGCAGGTTTTAAGGACAGTTGGAGATCTCTTTAATATCATCGGCAACAAGGAGGCTATGCTAGCGGATTGTCATGATTTAAAAGAAGGATATCAGTTGGGAGTTGGAAGCATTTGCCTACTTTTTTTTTTATGTTTTGTATGATATGAAGGTTTCTATGCTACTGTGGATGCTTTGGTGTGGAATAATGAAATGGAACCTGTTATGCAAAGTCTTACTGCAAGGTGCTATACAAGGATGCTGTGGATTTTCCTTGGACTGCAGTTTCGATCGTGAGGGTTCCGACAAGAGTCTCTTTTCCTTTCCTTTTGCTTGGAGGCCAGTTGGCAACGAATGCTTACTCTAGATGGCCTAAGAGAAAGAGGTAAAATACTGGTCAAGAGGTGTTTATTCTACAAGAGAACTATTTTGCTTGAGAAAATTCTTCCATTCCTGTTGGAGAAAATCGGTTTAAAGTTGACACTTCTGATGGTGGAACCATGTGGTTGTAATGGCTTGGTGGGTAAAGTGGATTTGTCCTGTAATTGGGGTCGCTTTTGGCTATAATTTTTGTACGTGGCTTTAATTTTTTTTAGCTCTTCTTATAAATGTGATCTTGCCGACCTTCCATCTCCATTGGTGCTCGCCTCACTATCCTGATAAATCTTGTCTGTTGATAAAACTTTTATCTTCATAGATGAATTGTTGATATTTAGGAAGACATCGAAGGAAGTACCTTACAAGACAGAGGATCTTTATCCAAGTAAGATAGGGTTCCATCAATGTCAAGTCTCGGTTCATGTTTATAAGTCAATTACACGATTACGTTAATTACAAAATTACTAGAATGGCTAAACATCTTAATTTAATTGTGTAATTTGTGCTTTGTCACCCAGATAGTTACGTGAATGTTGTGGGATAAATTACTAAAACAGTCCTCAATTTATTACACTTGCACCAATTCAGTCATAAAGCTTTTGATTTGATCAAATACTTGTGATAATTTAGTTCTAAACCTTTAAATTATGTCCATTAAAACATAAATATTTTACTTTTATCAATTTAGTTCCTTCGGCTAATATTTGATTAAAAAGTACTGATGCAGTGGTCTAGTTTGCACAAGTCATACTAGGTGATACTCTGATAATAACGTGGATAGATTTTGCTATTGTTTTCAATTTTTATGGATGTCTTTCCTTTTTCCTTTCGTTTTAATTTTTTTCCTTATTTCCTTTACCGGTCGTTGGCCTCGGTAATGGCTGAGCGTAAATCATTAGTCGCCGGTGAGGGTGAGCCTAGAATACCCTTGGTGAGGATCAAGCAAGGGCTTGGCGAGGCCGCTCTTGGCAAGATCCAACAAGGGGACCCTCACCTAGCCCTTGCCATAGGCCCATGAGGGCATCCTGGCTATCGTTGAGGTTGGTGATTAGTGGAGGAAAACAAGCCAGGAAAGAAAGGAAGAAGACAAGAAAAGAAAAAGGAGAAATTTTCAGAAATTTATCCCACAAATGCAGTAAATTTATGAGTGATTTTCTCTTGTCCAGATTGATTCGTGCGAACCCCAATCATGCACAAGATCCAAACCCTGGATGGAGCCCCCTTGTACTCCAGATTTCGTGCCAAAATCTCGATCCCTCCCTCTATTATTCTTGGGTTCTTTGCCAACCCCAGAAATCCTGCTTAGGTGGCAAAAGCATGTGGTGCTGGGAAGCCACCACGTGGCCTCGCATGTGAACCCCGCAGGACCAGCGGCAATCAAGGGACTCCCATAATTCACCATCATTATTAGGAAGAATCCAAAAATAAAATAAAATAAATACGCGGGAGCTGATTTGGGACTGTTGTCTCTTTCGATTAATTGCTTTGGTCTTATCCTAATGAAGAGAAGTTGCAGACCCGAAACGCCAACATCAGGAAAACCATCTGGTCAAAATGGCGTGTCTGCGCTGAGTCATCCATGTCCTGTGGCTGATATGGTGTGCTTCGTGAGTTTCCACATTCACGTGGACGGTAAGCCGACCTCATAGAGTACGAATCTGCGCGTTGAAAGCCTAATCATGAACTCGAAGCTGATAAAGGAGGAGGAGGAGTCACCTTTCGGATCAGAAGCAGCAGCTGCTCATTGATATCTCGTTTGCTTGTGGGACTTGTTTTGCCAAGTCGAGCTCACCGACGTGATGTTGGGAAAACCCTTGTTTCGAATTACGTGTCCATCTTCTCTTTTACTGTCGAATGCCCTCGTTTTGGACCATTGAATCGTTCCCCAGATCGATCAGCCATTTGGGTCGCTCTCCCCCCCTTCACGGTAATAGGGAAAGGATAATATTTCTTTCGGGTTGGTTTCCTTGACGTGTCTACGCTTTTGCTTCTTTCAATCAAATTTGAATGGACTTTTCACGTTTTCTTGGACGTGTGGCTTATACTAGTCCATCTTTGGCACCCTGCAACCTCCTCCTCCTCCTCCTCTTACCTTCTTTATCATCATCATTATTATTTTTCTTACCCACGTGAAAGTTCAAGAGGAATCGGTTGGTTGATGAAATCATAGTTACAATTTATAATTTCCCACTAAATAAGAGGATCTTGAGTTTTGGCATCACACCGGTTGTCGAAAGAGTACATTCCATGTTATAAGCATCCCTAAAGTTTTTAGCGCGGAGATATTCGTGGACGTTTCAATATAAGGATTGGTGAGTTTCAAACTCGATCGGATCAGATCGGATCTCGAAAATTTATATAAAAAAAGGGCAATGATACATGAATGAACATGCATCTTCCTTGTTTCCTTATTGAACCGCCCTCAATCAAGCAGACACCTAACATGACCCATATGAGAGATTAGCAGTGACCAATTGGGGACAAAGTTTCCCCTATTTGATGCAGATAACTTATTTATATCCGACATCCGACAGCATTTTTGAGTGCACGTTTTGAATTTGTTAATTTCCGTCGAATACATATAAAAGGAATTCCTTTTTTACTCCAGATTGCAGCGATGAAACGAAGATGATTCCAGATATTACTATTTCATTGGCCTTCCAAAAAATAACATTGCCGGTAATTACAGTAGACAACTTTATACGTTTCCGAACAGAATAGTAAACAGTCTCCTTAATCCCTTGCTTACAATGGAACGTATGTGTGTGTATATATATGGGCTTCGATCTTCAGAATCGCTCCCACATTGAACTCATCCCTATCTTCACGTCCAGATCATTAATATCGTTCTTATTTGGTCGGATACCATTTTCCATATTCAGCATCTCTCATTTTGCTAAGTCGTATCGCCGTCAGAAGCACCAAAAATTTCATTCTGGCTTCATCACCATTTCTATTTTCTTCCATTGAACAGCTAGCATCCTGTCTCTCTCCGTCTATTTAAGCTATCCCAGAGAACTTTTCCATCTCCAAACCACTGCAAATGGCGGAACCCGACGCGTCTCGGTCTCCCATTGATCATGAAGACCCCGAATATGCCCTTCTACCGGACGGGGCAGAGCCAGGGAACCGCCGTGAGCCAGGGAACCGCCGTGGACTGGCCAAGGCGGTCTTGGTGGGGCTTTCCTTGTTGTTAGTTATGGGAATCATGATTGGTTTCTTAACCGATAGGAATAGGAGGCCGGACTTCTGTTCACAAGTTGATGATGTTATATTACCGGCGGCCCGGGGAGGAGCGGGGCTGAGGTCGATACCGGCTGAGACGATGGCCAGGCCAGGATCTCGTGGCGTGAAGGAAGGAGTGTCTGCAAAGTCGAACCCGATCTTTGCCGGCGTCAACGTGCAGAGTTTCCCGTGGAACAACAGCATGTTGTCATGGCAGAGAACGGCTTTCCATTTTCAGCCAGAGAAGAATTGGATGAATGGTGACCCTTTTTTTCCCATTCCTTTCCTTCTTTCCATTCCTTTTCCTTGTCAATTTATGGCATTTATTTCTTTAAGAATGTTTTTGCCTCTGTTTCTGGAACTTTTGTCCAGGTTATCTATGTGCTAGAATGATATTCAAATTTTCTAAGGACTCTTCTAGTCAAATTCCAGGTTTTTCTATTAAGATTTTGGTCAATGAGCGAATGGTACACGGCAAATTGTAATTTAACTTAGACTAAAACATCGAATTTATGAATCTCTTGGAATAAAAATATGAGAATGTATGGAGGTGCTTTATTGACACGATCATACTCTTATATTTATTTATTGAAAAGATGATTTTGACTTTGTTGATACTTCCAAGTAGAGATTTCTATTTAACTGATTTGTGTTTATTTTTCTCCTTCTTTCATGGCTCTCTTCTTGCTCTGGCGTGGGAAACTGGTTTCATCTTCTGCCATAGATCCCAACGGTAAGATGGTTCTCCTTTCAATTTTTTTTTTTGGTTTCAAAATTGCAGTTTCTTTGCTTATAATACTCACATTCATTGCTCACATGTCCCCGTTTCTCAAGTTGCCTTACAAACATAGAATTCTACTTTGCATACTTTGAGAATTACACTAGACTAATAAGTACATAATGAGAGTTTTGACTAAAATAAATACTGATGGGACTGACGATTCATATATGCTTTCCAAATTCAAATTATGAAATCGTATTGAGTTCTTTATTGTTTCTCCACAACATATTCTTCGTATAGAAATTGCTGGCTTTCTGACTTTAAAGAGTGAAATCATGCTAGGTCCCATGTATTACAAAGGATGGTACCACTTCTTCTACCAGTACAACCCGGACGGTGCTATTTGGGGCAACATCGTATGGGGCCATGCCGTGTCGGAGGACCTGATCCACTGGCTCCACCTCCCCCTAGCAATGGTGGCAGACCAGTGGTATGACATCAACGGCGTGTGGAGTGGCTCCGCTACAGTCCTCCCCGATGGCCAGGTGATCATGCTCTACACCGGATCGTCTAACGAGTCCGTGCAGCTCCAGAACCTGGCCTACCCTGCCAACCTTTCCGACCCTCTCCTTGTAGACTGGGTCAAGTACCCCGGCAACCCTATCCTAGCCCCTCCGGTGTGCATTGACAAGTTAGACTTCCGTGACCCAACGACTGCTTGGTATACGTCAGGAGGCAAATGGCGCATTGCAGTCGGGGCCAAGATCAACAAGACGGGGATGTCGCTTGTGTATGAGACAGAGGACTTCAAGAACTATGAGCTCTTGCCAGGCCTACTCCATGCCGTCCCAGGGACCGGCATGTGGGAATGTGTGGACTTTTTCCCCGTCTCAGAAAACGGGTTGGACACGTCGGTGAATGGTCCAGCAGTGAAGCACGTGATGAAGGTTAGCCTCGATGACGACAGGCACGACTACTATGCAATTGGGACTTACAACGAGACGGCCAACACATGGGTCCCGGACAACCCCGAGATTGACGTGGGGATCGGGATTAGGTATGACTATGGTATGTTCTACGCCTCGAAGACGTTCTACGACCAGAACAAGGGAAGACGGATCTTGTGGGGTTGGATCACGGAGTCAGACAGCGAGACTGCCGATGTGCAGAAAGGATGGGCTTCACTTCAGGTCCGTTCAATGTTCCTTTTGAAGATGTTATGGCATATCATTTGATGGTTTAGTGATCTCAAATCCTCATACAAGATCGAGCATGATAAACTGCATTCATATTCCTCAGGGTATTCCGAGGACCATTGTTCTTGACACGAAGACCGGAAGCAACCTAATTCAGTGGCCGGTGGAGGAAGTAGATAGCTTGAGATTAGACAGCAAAGAGTTCAATGGCATAGAGGTCAAAACCGGGACAGTTGTACCTCTCGATGTCGGAACTGCCACGCAGGTCCGGGTCTTCGAGTTTTCATCTATAGCTGTAAATATTCAGTGAAGTAAGGACTTCCGGCTAACAATAATATTGATTTTCAGATGGACATCGTGGCTGAGTTTGAGCTAGACAAACAGGCCCTGGAGGCGACACCCGAGGCTGATGCTGATTACAGTTGCAGCACTGGTGGTGGGGCCTCTCAAAGAGGTGCTCTAGGGCCGTTTGGCGTCCTGGTACTTGCAGACGATGGCCTGTCCGAGCAGACCCCCGTGTACTTCTATGTCGTTAAGGGACCAAACGGCACCCTCAAGACTTCAATCTGCACTGACCAATCGAGGTAACCTTCCAGACCTCATTTTTAACTTCAATTCTCGTCTTATATTAATCATGCTGAATAAAAGCTTTTTTTTCCTCAGATCTTCCGAGGCAACCGATGTCAACAAGCAAGTGTATGGGAGCTTTGTCCCTGTGCTAGAAGGTGAAAAGTTGTCGCTCCGAATACTGGTGAGAGAGCTCACATTCTCTTTTAGTGAAATAATGTAATTCGTCATGCCTATGCTTAGACTTATCAGTAACTTGTCCTATCTTTCATCGATCTTCCAGGTGGATCATTCGATCGTAGAGACGTTCGCTCAGGGAGGGAGGAGTTGCATCACGGCCCGAGTTTATCCCACAAAGGCCATCTACGGGGCCGCTCGGATATTCTTGTTCAACAATGCCACGGAGGCTAATGTTACGGCCTCGCTCCAGATATGGCAGATGAACTCTGCTTTCATCCGCCCGTACAGCCCCGAGTGACTGAAACGAAAGCAAAAAAAGATTGGACATGCGATTTTTCTTCGACAGAGGTTGCCCATCGCTTGCATTTTTTGGGCAACATTCCCTGTGTTGACCTGTATAAGTTCTATCAGTCCCACCATTTTCAGTTCACGAGATGGGCGGGAAACCTCCATTTCCATTTTTGAGTGAAGGAGTTGCAGAGACTTCTGTCGCAGAAGAAATAGGAAAAAAGAAAAAAGAGAAGAAGAGAAATGTCTGCAGATGATGCAGTTAAATGATAGAGTGAATTCGTTGTTTCCTTGCTGCAATTCATCTCACGAGTGTCTAAAATTTGGTTCTTTCTGTTTTCCATAGCCATATCACCATTGCCGCCATCCATCACAGTGCATCACAAAACAAGCTTTTGAGAGATCTTAGGCTTGATTCAGGATTCACAACACCAAATGAGATTCTGCAACAGATTATAGCTAATGAAAAGTGTCGAGATATGGACAAAATGCAGAGTTTTGGGAGCTTCAGAATGAGTTGACGTGTAGTTTCCATCGTGAAACCCACATGATATTTCTCCCCAGTAAAACATTATGTAGACCGCATGATATTATTTCGGTCGCATCCATTATCGTGTCAGCAACCGAAAAAACGGACAAGGATAAAAAGTTGAAGCTTGCAGTCATATGAAAAACACGCGCCTCTTT
The DNA here is from genome assembly GCA_030064385.1 of Melaleuca quinquenervia. Classification (NCBI taxonomy): domain Eukaryota; kingdom Viridiplantae; phylum Streptophyta; class Magnoliopsida; order Myrtales; family Myrtaceae; genus Melaleuca; species Melaleuca quinquenervia. Next base: position 14,167,390 of record CM057721.1, on the reverse strand, counting down.
CTTGCTCCATCTTCAGTGGCAGCTCACGCGTCAACCTCCTTTCCATCGATCAAAACCATCGGCATTTCTTCTTCTTCTTCGTCAAGAGCTCAAAAGTCGCTGCAATTTTCTTCGAAGCCCTTTATCATCTGCAAGATAGAGTCTCCTCAGGCCTCGTTTCAAAGTTAGGAAATTCACTAGTTCATGTTCATGATTGTCCGAAATCTTCGCATGCCTTGGCTTTCATAGTTGTCGTGTACAAAGTGCATTTGTTTCTTTGAAGAGCTTCGGTGAGGTTTTTGCATCAGAAGTGTTAAAAAATGCGAGAATCTCGTGCTATTATGAATTTAATGTAGTTAATGTGAGCAGTGGGAGAGGAAGAGCAAGTCTTTTTCCAGGTAGGTAATCTGATAATTTGTCTTTCTACAAATGGGAAAAAAAGGACCTGATACAAGCTGCTCGATATCCATTCTTGAAGATGCAGAACCCAAAACTTGGAAAGCGGTGGTTTTTGCTGTGTTGGCAGCTGCAATGATCCCCTCATCTTTGCTTGTGAATGCCGATCTCAACAAATTTGAAGCAGTGACAGGCGGTGAGTTTGGGATGGGTTCCGCCGTGCAGTTCAGTCCAGCAGATCTCAGGCTATTCTCCTGCTCTTAGTTCAGGATGGGAGTACTCCGTTGGATTGTATTCAATCGATGCATTTGTTTCCTTGGTTGCAGGAAAGAAGTGAACAAAATGAAAATTTCAGGTAATTCTCTTTCTCAAGTGGTAACTTATTTAACTATGTGTAGGAGAGACAATAAGCTGAATTCCACATACAATCAGGAACAATTGGGTACTTCATGTACATTGCTAATTGCACAACAGCGTGATTCCTACTTGGAAACTCAAGGTCTGCATTTTGGTTGAGCGGTCGGGGTTGGAGAAAAAGTTGACATTTAGTGATGCTGCTCTTCCCGTGAACAGCTTTTCTGTGATCTTTTAGCTTCTTTGGTGCGTTTCTGTCAGATTTTTCAAATGTGAAAGACATGTTATGGGATCATAATTAAATTCGGTGTTACCAGTTCACTAATAAGGCCGGTTGTCCCTGACATTGATCTAGGCGGTGGCACTACCGAAGGTGCCGGCTCCATGATGCTGCGCTGCCGCTGGATTTTCTGGAAAAGCAGATCAGTCTTCGAGCCTGTTCTACATATAATTTAATCATTTCAGTCCATTATTTCCTTCCAGCCCTGGTTCTTGGGATCACTGGAACCTCCTTGGTTGATCCTGTGCGAATAATAGATCATGCACTTCTGTGGGAGCCTTCATTTAGTCAACTTGATATATGATAGACATCGCCTGTTGGCAAACGAACATTTTGGCAAATAGACCTCGTAACAATTAAAGCAACTATAAGATAATTGCCGACAGTATACCCTTTGAATCTGCACTGTGCTTTATGCTTCCTGTTTTTTAACGTTCTTTGAATCTAACCATAGTTGCTTCACTAATGTCCAATTGGAGCTTGAATTGCGACTTTCTTTGGTTGCTTCCAGCTTAAGGGTGCGCAGTAAGCAATGCTCTGTGCTATTATGTACTTGGATTGTAAACTGCCCTGTTCTCTTAGGCTGAGCAATAGGCGCCTAAGGCCTACGCCTGGTTAGACTTCCAGATTTTGTGGAATGGCTGGCTAACGACTCACAGGAACTGACAGCTACATCTAGTGGCCGGCTTGTATATATAAGGGATCCGTCCCCTTTAACTTGTATTGGTTGATTTCTTGAATGAATGAAATGCTAAATTCTCTAGACCCTCTCGTCTCTCTCGGCCATACTCCTTTGATCCAAAAAAAGAGAAGGCTCACTTGGGAACCAAAATTCCTAAGGCCGCCCTGGCTGCGAATGCAAGATAAGTGCGTGCCCAAGACACTTTGCTGTCAGTTTTAGTGTAGCTCGACCCTGTGCTTTTGCTTGAATCAGGGATGGCTGCCTCTGCTATCTCCGTCAACACACCCAATCTCCTATCGAAATTATTCTGTGAATGACTCTTCCATGTCCTTCATCGAACTGGGCTGGCTTCAGTCATTGAATCTCACATATCGCTTCGGTCATTGAATCTCAAATTTTTTCTAGTAGATCTTCCGTGGCAAGCGACGTTGATAATCAGGTTCATGCAAGCTGTCACAGTATTGGAAGGAGAAAAGTGGTCACTGAGAACCCTGCCTATCTGAGACCAGCAGATTCGTCAGAAGCAACTCTCTCTTAGCATCCAGGCATGCCATTCCACAGCAGAAACCTTTGCTTGCTCAAGGAGGTAGAACTATCGTGACCTCAGGCGTCTGTCCGATAAGGGCAGTACACGGAGACACAGGGATCTTCTTGTTCAACGATGCTACCGGGGCAAATATCACCAACTCGCGCAAGATATGGCACATGAACTCTGCTTTACGCCCCTACGATCCAGAGCAAAACATCGACAGAAAAGAAGACCCACATTCGAACTCTTTTTTCGGCCGCTACAGTTGACTGTTGCGTGCATAGCACCCTGTATTCCCTCTCCCGGAGAAAGCGTACATGTTCTATCAATCCCATTCTGCTGTAATGGATTCTCAAACTGTGTAAAATTTGTTCTCCCCGTCTCCTTGTCGTATGGCCTCGTGAAGTGCAGCCTCTCCCCTTACCCAACGTGGACAGTCTGACTTTCTGACTTTGACTAGGAATAATGCCGCAAATGTAGATGCAGCACGGATATACGGTATCGGCGCACGCTTAGAAAGCAAGTTTTGCACTATTTCTATTCATGTCGATCCAATCCACGGTCATCATTAGATCGGATGGACCCCACTTTACACGTGTCAGCATGCAATGACAGAATTTTCATTTTTTTAGGGCCTCATCGCGAGAAGATATGGAGTGCGCCGGGCGCATTGGTCCCCCCACCGCCCGATCTCTCATGGAGGTGGGGTGACAGGTGTTCCTCCCTGATTGGGGGATCAGTGCGCCGGGCTCACTCCAAATTTTTCTCCTCATCACCGCTGACCCGTGCACGCACGCGTGGCGTCCAATCAACCAAACAAGGGGAGCAGGACTCACGTGTGCTCGTCACAGCCAATCGTCCCTCTCGCCTCCCCCACCCGACGGAAACAAACGGATGAAACAGAATAGATGGAAGCTTGAAGGATCACGGACGACTCACGCGTCCCTTCTGTTGTTCTGTTCAGGATAACGATCTCTCTCTTCGATGGCGGCCGTCGGTTCCATCTCTCTTCTGTCCATCAAATCCATCTCCATCTCTTCTTCTTCTTCTTCTTCGTCGAATTCAAGAACTGCCAAGCCTCTGCAACTCGCTTCGAGGTCGTTCGGCGTCGTGTGTGAGATTGAGTCTCCTGGGAAAGCCTCGTTTCGCGGTGAGTTCCGTCCCCGCTGCATCCAACTTCGCGGTTCGTGCATGCGCACGCTCTCTTCCTGTTTCCTTTCTCAATTTCGTTTTTCTGCCGCAAATTCCTCCGCAATTTTGACTATCATCCGCTCTCGCCTGGCTTTTGATGTACTTTCGCTTGTAATCGGGCGATATCGTTCATCGGAAAGTGGCTGGGACAAGTGTCTTTGCGTGCCAACCTGAAGTAGTAGCGAAAAAGTTAGTGAGCAGTGTGCAAACGATTCTGAGAGTGGAAAGGGAAAACATAAAACGATATCGTGAACTGTTCCGTGCTCCTTTTTGCACGAATGCAGAACCGAAGACTTGGCGAGCGGTGGTTTCCACTGCATTGGCGGCGGCCATCATTAGCTTCGGCTGCTCTTTGCCGGCAAATGCTGATCTCAACAAATATGAAGCGGAAACCCGCGGCGAGTTTGGGATAGGTTCGGCCGCACAGTTTGGTTCAGCGGATCTCAGGTCGAACTTGTTTGAGCTTTTGTAACTTCAGCTGCTGCGTAGCTGTGTTGGATGTTATTGAATTATGGTTTCTCGGCTTGCAGGAAAGCAGTGCACGTGAATGAAAATTTCAGGTAATTCTCTATCTCACTCTGCTTGCTACTTGTAGTTTGTAACTAGAGCTCTCTTATTTGTTACTAGAAAGATTGTGTGACTTATTTACTAGTTAGTTGATGAACATCATAATTACTTCGAGTCAAGATGGGAAATAGAGGCAAAAAGTCGCATTTGTGGATTCTGCTCTTCCTATAAATCTGCTTTACCGTGTTGTTTCGTCCTTGGCCAATAACTTCTGTGTCAAAGCATTCGTGGCGCATTGTCATATGTACCTGTCTACTGCATGGATAATATTTGCTAATGCAATGTCTAGTCAAACTTTACGTTTTTTAATCTAGTGTAAATGGCTGATACAGAAGAGCCAATTTCACAGCTGCTGATATGAGGGAATCTGACTTCAGTGGTTCTACATTTAATGGTGCCTATCTTGAGAAGGCTGTTGCTTATAAGGCAAACTTTACGGGTATGCCTAGTACCTCTGAACACTTGTTTGTGCAGCTCTATGAAAATTTGTCCACGTCTCACGCAAGATTTGTTTATTCGCGTTTTTTCAGGTGCAGACTTGAGTGACACGCTGATGGATCGCATGGTAAAGAAAAAAGGCTCTTACTTCATTACTTAATTTAAGTGCAAACAACTGTTAAAAATTGATAATTAAAGCGTTCTATTTTTGTATTCCTCCCAACTGTGTAAATAGGCTTTATACTTGAGGTTCCGACAGCTATTGTCATTAGATGTTGGATGAACTTGAAGTTGTGATGATAATGGTCATGACTTGTAACTTTCTGTAAGTTTTTCCTTAAATTCAGGTTCTCAATGAAGCTAACCTTACCAATGCAGTTCTAGTTAGAACAGTTCTCACTCGCAGTGATCTTGGAGGTGCCATTATTGATGGTGCTGACTTCAGTGATGCTGTTCTGGATCTTACGACAAAGCAGGTATTTCAACAGTTGTTCTCTCAGAACTTCTTTAGTTTCGGTCTCCGTTTCTGTTACTCCACTACTTCCACCAACCTTTGGTTCTTGGAACCACTGGAAGCCCGGAAGATTCTGTGGTGACGATATATTATCAGTGGAATATGCGCATCTACAAGTCTCTTGATTAAACAGTTTGGTCAATAGGCAAGGATCACTTATAATCATATCAGCCTCCTGAGGTCAAAGCGACCTTTCTGCAATTGAGAATTTTGACGAATAGGAACTTTCACAATCACAGCGCGTTCTCAATAATCATGTTATATATAGCCACCACTTTTTGCTTGTCCTTCTCTAAATATCTTTCGCTGAAGAGATAGCCATTGATTCTTTACTGGTTCAGTTCAGTTATGCAACCTATTTTTTGATTCTGTTGTATCCTGCCTTTACCTATAATTGTTCTTTCCACTTCCTATTAGACAATTATTGCCAGTTTTATTACTTGCTTCACAGCTAAAGGTTAAGAGTTGATTACTGTCTTCTGCATGTTTAACTATATTGGCTTAAAATATGTGAACTGCAGCTTCTAGGATATAACGTGCAAGAAGTTATTGGCCATTTAAAATATGTGAACTGCAGCTTCTTGCATATAACGTGCAAGAGGTTATTTTGTTGGCTGTGAGCATGAGCCAATATACTATAAGCCAGTTAGCTGAACTTCTTGAAATTTGTCCTGTTAACGAATCCATGTGTGGACGATAATAGAAAGGACAACTTCCATCTCTTGGACAGTGGAAGCTTCTATCTCAATTTCAGATTTTGCATCACAGTGCATGCGTTGGACCTGTTTATCGGGTAGTCCTTGCTTGCATAAGGTCTAACCACTCTTGACTGTCTAAAATACTCGTATCTGTTTATGAAGGCCCTTTGCAAGTATGCGAGTGGCACCAACTCAATTACAGGGGTAGACACCAGAAAAAGCTTGGGATGTGGAAACAGTCGTCGCAATGCGTATGGCAGTCCGTCTTCACCTCTGCTAAGTGCACCCCCACAGAAATTGCTTGATCGAGATGGGTTCTGTGACGAGAGCACTGGACTTTGTGATGCAAAATAATTTTGAGAGGCACTCTTTTGGGAAGTTGTGATGAAGTTCTTCATCCTTGTAAATAAGAAAGCATCTATTAAATGAAGTACACTGCATACAGGTCCATATATTGTTGCAAACGATGATAGACATTGGCTGATGCTGAGATGAGTCGAACAGGAAATACTGGAATGTTTGTTCGATCTTGGCAAGCTCAAAACTGTGCTGGGACTATACCTTTTCCCTCTCACTTCCTATTCCTATAAAATTACCACAGAGAGAGAGACAGAGAGAGAGAGAGAGAGAGAGAGAGAGAGAGAGAGAGAGAGAGAGAGAGAGAGAGATCACTTGCTATGCAAATTGCATCGAAAGTAAGTGTCGCGATCCTACATGGAGCAATCAAGGGGACTTAATAGATTACCCTGACTCAAAAGGGTGCAGAACATGGTTGAGGAGCAAACTCAGCTGTTACTCTAAAATCTATCCTAAGGACTCTCGAAGCTTGTGGTTGAGGCGCAGCTGGTTCCGCTGGTATAGGCACCTATTGTTGAGGCTCCTAGAGTGCATTTGGTTGAGCTTTGGGGGAAATGTAATTTTTTTTGTAAATGGGCTTTGGGGGAAGTACAAAGATTGTTTGATTGAGAAATTTTGATACGGCTTTTTGCAAGATAATTTGAAATTTAAAAATAAAAAACAAAATAAATTACTTTTACTGTTCCTCTTCTTCACGCTGTTCATCTTCTTCGTGAACAGCATGAAGAAGATGAACAGTTCATCATTTTGCCTTTTTTCGTTTAGTTGCTCGTCTGCCTACCTTAGAGCAACAAATGAGACCCAAGCGACGCCAACGACCCAGGTGGGGCCGCGACCTAGGTGGCCTCGCGACGACACCCAGGCAAGGCCACGAACCAGGCGACCTAGGCGAGGTCGCGGAGGTCGCGCAACCTTAGAGCAACCTAGTCTAGCCCTTCGATAGCCAACACAACCTAGGCGAGGCCGCAACTCAAGTGAGGTTGCGGAGGTTGCGCGACCTCAGGCGAGGCAACGTCGAGGTCGAGCAACTTAGATCTAGCCCTTCGTTATCTAACGCGACCCAAGCGAGGCCATGGAGGTTGTGCGACACTATGGGCAAGATGAATGTCGAAGAAGATGAACAATGATTTTTGGGGGCAAAAGTTGAACAAAAAATTACTAGCGAGGGCAATATTGGAAAATTCATCAAACCCCCATAATAGCATTCCGAAAATGCTAAAAACTGAAAGTTAGTTCAAGTTGGTTTTTGAAATTAGCTTTTCAAATACCAACTCTCACCGCAAAGTAAAAAAAAAATATATTACCAAACACCCTACCCAAAGGTTTTTTCCAAAGCCCAACCAAATGCACCTCTAGTCTTCCTTTGGGTCCCTCCTCCACCAATTTAGTGCCATTTTGGATTTTATCTCGACTTTCATGCATCATTGATGGCAGATACACAATTCGAAATAGGGGAATGCCATATACATCGGCTATGACCAATGCAGAACAACAGAGGCCCCAACTCAAGCAAGCCCGGCCCGTAATCAAAATGAAACGGAAAATAACAGAGGCTTTCGTGCATAGTCACCTCCCGTGAGACGCAGCTTAGGCATCGACCGGCCTTTCAAACAACTTGCTTGTCTCCTTCCCCATCCGGTCCCCGCACACTTAAGCAAACCATATAGCAATCATCATGGAGGTCACTTGAGTGACCGGATGTATAATCTGACAAGTCATCGATATTCTTTATTTGTCTCTACTGCGATAGGGGCTTTTAGGGTTTTTCCATTTTCTTCCAAATAATATATCGCTTTATAAGATATAAGCAATTTGATGATTTCTTATCCAATTCTATCCTATCTAGTCCGACAATAGAGATGGTCAATCACAGGATTGGCATAATATAATAGTGTGTTGCACGATCTAGACTCTCAATAAATGTCATTTAAATCTGCTGCATGTCAGGACATAAGTTAATCCCAGTCTTACTGATGGTATAACTCATTCAAGTCAAACTTCGCTTTAGAAACCACTAACTAGACCCCATCTCCAAATGTGGTTGTATAGGATCCAATGGTTTGCTAATAGTCTAGCTATTGCAGTCGAGAATAGTAACGTAGTTCGGATGAACCGTTGCTCAATTGCAACTCTTACATGTTAGCCTCAGTTAACGCCATACATCTTAATTATTTGACGTAAATGACCTGCCCGATCCTCAACTTCAGGCTCTTTTCAAGTCTCAGCCGATATAAGCTGATGGAACATGCGAAATTTTTTAGTAAAATCATGCTCCGCAACTTCCGTAAGTTCTTTCCTGCTTGACTGTAAGCAAGTGCATCTGTGGACGCAGATCTAGCCCTTTTTTATTCTAGTTGTATAATGTCTTCAGAAGATGAGGATAAGCCTTGGAAGCTAAGATGAACTCCCAGAAATGAATCAAATTGAGGAAAAGGAGGACAGGCTTTTCACAAGTTTAGTTGAGGAATCTCATGAGGGTTCACAATGAAGAAGAGAGAGAGAGAGAGAGAGAGAGAGAGAGAGAGAGAGAGAGAGAGAGAGAGAGAGAGAGAGAGAGAGAGAGAGAGAGAGAGGCTATATTCTCCAACTCCCAAGCCAAGTCTGGGTCCCCTCAACACAAGTTGCTTGGACTTTACTATTCTCATTTTCAGGGGACCATCACGAATTACTCTGAGTAGAAAAAGAGGTGAAGCATTCATGAGTGAAGAGAGAATGGCTTGTCTCTCCTTTGTTTGGCTGTTCCTCTTTGTCAAACTTGGATGCTTTCACGTGGAATCATTTTACTAGTTCAAGTCAATCATATTTCAAGAAACAGTGAAACCTAAGTTTTGACAGAGCATGTCTCAACACTTTAATTCCTTCCCTAAGCTTGGTTCTTACCAATTACTCAAGATGATGATCTTCAGTGAGCATCTGTAATTTCAGAATATGTCCGAGCTATCGGCTCATATGTTATAATAAACACCTCTATCCATCTTTCCTCTATTCTTATGTATTACAAATTATATGGGGAGTTATACCCCACATTCACCAATTATGTGTCAACGTCGGCAATCTCACCACCAATATTTTGTCTTTACTCTCTTTCTCTCTCTCTCCCCCTCTGCCTCTCTCTACCATTCTTTTTTTGGGAGTTATCATGAGATTCCTCAACTCAACTTGCAAAAAGTTACGAACTGTGGGTGTATTTTAGAGGACAATCTTTCCGCGGATTCATCCGGTGTATATGTGTACACGTACATTTTCCCAGCTTTCTAATCATGCAACTACATAATTGGCCCATTATAACCTGGAAGTCCGTAAGATTTGTATAGCTATACGTACATACGCCTTTCCTGTTTTCTTAGACATGAACTTGACCCGTGAAATTTTTACAGAGTTGAAATAGGCGCAGTATATGACACTGCCTATGCATAAGACTTGCTTATTGTTAAAGACCAATGTCACAAGCTAGATCATGGAGTACAGTGGTTCCTGGTATAGGAACAAGGACAGAATATGCTGTCGCTGCTTGAAGAAAAGCAACACGTTTTGAAGAATTCCATATGTTGGGGTCATTCTTTATATCAAAAGGTGAACTTATAAATAAAGCCATACAGAAGTTGCATGTGGTAATTAGGATATCTTTTTTCGCTTGACACTTTATTTTTATGCGTAATCATTATCGTTAAATGCCTGAAAGATATAATATGATTTCCTCTTCTTTAAGCGGGAAGGACCCATGTTCTTTCCTATGACTGTAGCGGAAAGAGGATTGATGAGAAAACAGTGAAAAGCTAGGCACATTAAACTCATCTTCATTCTCCAAAGATACTGTGAGGCTTCAGTTTTCGGCTGGACACATTATGATGCTGTCTCACATGCGTTTGTTTCAGTTGCTTAATGATGTCATCTTACTTAGCCTTCAAAATTCAAACAACATAATTTACAAAAACCCCAATTATTAATTCACCAAAGAAAGAGTCAATGCACATGGTGTTTTCAGCTTTTAGCAAAAAATGATTGCCTAGGCTCACTCCTCTGCACCAAAACGCATTAACATATGTTTCACACATTGTAATACGTCCTCTCGATCATAACATTTATCAATGGAGTTCGTACAGTATCTAACTTGAAAAAAGCTTTGTTGTTTCTAAACTAGTTAATATCTTACATATTTTAATTACGGTTTCTCTTCGCATATGGGTGTGAGAAAAATAGATGGAGTACTATATTATTCGTCCTAGTTGTTGTGGCCCAAACCCTAATCTGAAAAAGGCTCTGACAGTCCTCTGGTTTCGACCCTATCTCTCTCTCTCTCTCTCTCTCTCTCTCTGAGCGAGCCTGTCCATGTGAGAGCTAATGAATGATGAGTCCATGAGGGCACGCCCAATCATTATGTCTCTCGTTGCTTTAAAGGGATTCTCATGCTTGACTTGAACCCAGCAAGAAATGACTCCAAGTCAAAGACAGCCAAACAAAAACACCATCATACCGTTCTCTGTGTCCATCCATTCACAGCCATAAGTTTGTTACTTGTATTTAAACCGAACTTCAATTTTTGGCCGTCTGAGTGCAGGCTTTGTTGTCAAGTACGAGTCCTGCAACTTTGGCATAGAAGAAGCAGGAAATTCCTGATGTGTTTTTGATAGTTTCCGAGTGAGTCATGAGAACCAATCTGTAACTCCTATTTGCTGTCGTATAATGCTTTGCTCTCGTCTTCTGTTTTCTGCGATGGATGCATGCTCAACTTCCTTAAATAATAGCTCTTTCTCTCTAGATCGTTTGCATTTTGTGGTCTTTAGAAGGAATGTTCGTTTCGGTGGCTTATAGGGATTCATACGTTGTGCCTCTACAAGAATTCTCCGGCTTCAGTCTATCACCTTGTTCGACAGGTATTGTGCGTGTGTACTTTTGGTTTGCATGCATTCAATATGAAGATATGAAGTGTTAGTAAAGCACGGAGAACATAGCGCATTGAAAAGATCACATAGATTGATTAGTCAGTCATGCGTAGAGACACAATACAGCCTGCCCAAAGTCATTGCTTACATTCATCTCTGTCAGCAATTTCACCATTGTCGCTATCACTGGTTCATCTTGCAACTTCTCGATCGCATGATCAAGTTACGGAGTTTCTTGAGTTTTTATCTTCTTTTTCTTTTTTAAAGAAAAACTGTGCCAATTCTACATCATATTCGTCCTCTTGCACGCCTGTGGAGTGCTGCAGAGTAAATGGAAGGAGTCGAATAATTCTGACATAATGAAACTACCTTAACAACTATCTTATGCTTTTCTTTAACAAACTTAGGAGTGTAAGGAAGACCTGGCTAGAGATAAGCGATAATCCAAGCTCAAAGTTTATTTGATTAAGTCAGATTTTTAGACACTAGCCTTACTCCAGATTTGCGCAAATACACGTTGAGTAAATAAGTTGATGCACTTTTTGCAAGCTTAGACGCAAGAAGTATCTACTCTTGACCTTAAAGCATACTCAAGATGATAAAGCACCCACATCATATTTGACCTCTTCCTCCTTGCCATGCCCAGCTCCTCTCTCTCTCTCTCTCTCTCTCTCTCTCTCTCTCTCTCTCTCTCTCTCTCTCTCGTAACTGTGTGCTTACAACTTATAAGATTATTCATTTAGACGACTATAGAAGAAGTTGTCCTCTACGGGATCAGGCAATGTAGGATAACATGGACAAGAGAGACCAAAAGATAGGGTTGTATCATCTTGTGCATTTATTTTGTTGAAGTAAGAGGACATCTGATTTAAGATATTGAACCTGAGTTATAAGACCTGCCGGCAAAAGTGTTAGATTTGAATATAGCTAGAAGAAGTCTCATTAATAAGGCCTTGAATTTTTATTTGCAAAATGAATCAACTTCTTTTCATCAATTAATAATTCAAGTGATGACTGGAGGTCGTGTGTCTGAATGTTAAGCATGAGTAATTGGTTTTCTTAAGAAAATGCAGATGGTTGGCAATCTCTGAGAAAAAGGTACAATGATATCCTTTGATGTGTATATCCATCTCTTCATTGATAAATTTGGGCTAATAAATTCAAGATGAGGACTGGTACTTAGCGGAATTAGTGTGATAAACTAGAATAAAGTCGCATACTGTTTCTCCTGGGAGAAGAAGAAAATCACAAAATGCTTCAAGAAAAACACAATGTTGTTATGATGAACTCAAATTGCTATATCAAGTAGAAGAACATGTAGATGATCTAAGTAGATATAAGGGGTAAAACAAGAAACCCCATTCTGAGTTCACATGAAGATATTTCATGCAAAAAAGCTAAGTACATTCAGAATACACCGAGACATCCCCAATACAACTCGGTCATACCATGCATCTACGTACATTTGCTAATTTATTTTCAATAAGCATAGTGTCCTTGATCTTTAGCTAGTCGTCCAGCATTAATCACAAAGCCTTCGCATTCCCACATAGCTATATATAGTTAGAAGGCTTCAAACAACACCATTTTAGCTTTATTATGTACAGTGAACAGAAATTATGTGATGTCCTTCAGGATGTAGTCCCCTTCTATGATCAGTATATGTATCGTATGTCTAGCTTCTATGGTGCAATGTTTCACTTCCAAAGCTCAACTTGGCAACTGGAGGTTGATGTCGAAGCAAACTCCTGTGGGATTTCGGGCCTCCTGGATTCAATACTTACTTGCTCACTAACATGATAGATGGTTGATGAATTGGAGTAGTGATTTTCCTTTGGGGCATTATCGTGGCTGAGCTGAGACGCAACAAACTTGTCAAGAAGACGCCAATCGGTCACTTGGTCGGCCACTTGCTCACTTGGGATATTCCCAAAAAGGGAGTTCATGTTTAGGTGGTGAATCTGCTGATTGTGCTCCTCCTGTGTGAGATTTGATGATTGGAAATTGCTGCAACTGTTACGATCGTATGCATATGGCATCATTGAGTTACAAGTGACATTCGGAGCTGATTGAGTAACCTTAGGGCTTTCCAATTGAGGCAGTTGAAGGAAAGCATCATGCGGCAGCATGTTATATTGTAACTCAATCTCTTGTTTGCAAGGATATTGATGGTGGTAGGACGACGGGTAGGGCTGAGAAATCCTCCTTGGAGAATCGAGCTCTGACATGAATGAGACTTGGTCATCATACCAGCATGGTGAGTCATATTCACCGATCTTCCTCATCGATGTCATCCGTTTCTTGAAAACCCTACAGACAACCCATCCTTCCTCCTGTTGAAAAAGAAAAACAATGCCTTCATGAAAATAAAGGATATGATGCTCAAGGGATATCTTAACCGAGCAAATGACCCTTGAAATTCATAATTAATCAATTTAAATTTTTTTTGTCTCATTTTGGAAAATCACCCAGGAACTCTAATTATACTGTGAGGAAAAAGTCCAACGGATGCAATAAACTTTGTATCATGACCTTGTTCAACGAAACTTGCACATATATTATGCATGCCCTTGGTGCCTAATCACTTATCTTTGTTATAATTATAATCACAATTACCATGTATCTATCCGGATAAGCATAATTGAGAGGTGAAAGGTGATAATTAGATATCTTGTTATTACCTCAGGAAACTAATAGTATCCATAGAGTGACTTAATTGTAATCACAATTTACCATGCATCCATGTACGAAAATGACCTCCTCATAAGCAATTTATTTACTTTGAAAGCAATGACTCATTTAATTTCTTTTCTTGCCTGAGGAGTCCCATTTTCGTTAGTCTCCAGCCGGTACTCATGCATGATCCAGTCAGACTTTTGTCCATTTGGGGCGCGCCCTTTATAGAATACCAAGGTTTTTCTCATGCCAATGAGGCTATGCTTCAAGTAAATTGCTTTATCTCTTCCTGTCGCCTTCCAAAATCCAGCTTTTGTAGCCCGATTAGTGCGAGTTCCAGTTGGATACTTCTTGTCCTTGTGGCTAAAAAAGTACCATTCATTCTGCTCTTCAGTCCCTAACTTGCACAATTCTGCCAAAATTAACGAATGAGTTGATCGAAAATGCAAAGTTACACTAACTTTTTTTAATACGCTACAGATGTAGGTCATAGGATAACCGGTACCTTGAAGATCCCAGGGCTCAATTTTATAGAGATCAACATCTTTGATAACATCCAAGTCAATTCTCTTTGAAGCCACTTTTTTCCTTAAATAGTAATCTACAAGCTCTTCATCTGTGGGATGAAATCTGAAGCCTGGAGGAACATGTGAAAAGGAATTCATATTCCTCAGCGACTTTGAAAACCTGCAAATTACATGTAAGAAAACAAATCATTAATGGCTTCTTAATCGAGCAATTATTAAAAACAATGAGCCTAGGTTGAAATTCATGACATCAACATTTTAGAAAGTTGTGGTCTGTTTCATAATGATCAGAGGATAGATATTGCATATATTTTTTATTCTGCTGGGGTCATGATGAAGGAAAAGTAACAACAATGCTTGGAGGATTCCCAGTGAGAAACATAAGGAAAAGGATGACAAAAACCAAGTAGTTTATGCTAGCAACTTAATGCGGACATAGGTATGTCATTATCTTCTCTCTTCCTTGGTAGATCAGTAGATTTAATGCATCGCACGCAATTGATGTAATTAAGCTGTTCTAGTGGACAACATCTCATTGACCCTTGTCTTGTCTGAACAGACAAAATTCGGATATACCAAGACAGTCTATATGATTATATGTCTGCTAGACCTCCGATAAGAAATGATTTATGTTGGTCTCTTTTTCATTAAATGAAATTTATATCACATCCCTTTTACCTCAAAATGAATTGAAAGGAAACCCATTGCTGGACATAAACCATTAAGCTCACTTAAGATGTTTCGCAGATGGAATTATTTTCTCCAAACTGAAAGAACTTTCCATTCTTGATAACAGCAAACACTATGGCACGGAGTTTTACTAGCTAGTTTAATATGCACCAAGTAATCCTAATCAATTATGAGAAAATTGCACCACCAATCCTAAATCTAATGTACGGAATGCAATAGATTCCCAAAGCCTTCAATTAGTTTGACTAAGGCATATAACTTCACAAAAATGTGTAATTGGATTGTAAATTTTATGTTGAGAACTACAATTTCAAGAAGTTATGAAGGCAATTTTAGGTTTTGTCCATGAAAAGGACTTGATTTCATTTTTTGAGAAAGGTTTAGTACGTAATTGAACAATTTGAAGAATGAACGACTTTATTACACTTTGTCTGCATGCTTTAGGATTTCTAGTGTACTTTTTAAATAAATTGTTGAACACTACATAGGGAGATATGTGGATGGACTAATCTTTTCTACATTGAAAGAACTTTCCATTAACAGATCATATGATATTCAATGAGTGAGTTTAACAAGCTCCAAACCCAATGGAAAGGAGGTAAAAGAAAGTATCACAAACAGAATGAAATGGAGAATTATGTTTTATCCTTTACTAGATAGCAGCAACCTAGCCTTGCTACGTTTATATTCCACTCATTTGAAGACTTTTTTGGTCTGTCTGATAAAAAAGAAAGAGTAATCACTACTGAAAGATCAAATCTAATTACACATTGTGACATGGTCCGGATGAAGGATGAAAAAATTACAATTTACTAATGGACGAAAAAATTAATATGGTTTGGATGAAGGATCGTTAACTTAAATAACTTAAGGAATTTGGATGCTTTTCTTTTGCTTGAATTGATCTTAATTTATTAGGTATTTTTAATGTGGACTAGTACAAAGAGAAAATGCCAGAGTAGAACTTATCGAACAAGAAAACTAAATCTAAGCAAGAAGATAGCTCATTGGATACTATCTGCTTGTACATCAGATGAAGACGACGAGTTAAAGAAGTAGATAAACCTGATAAAACTAATTCAAAGCCGCTATCTTTCCTGTTCAGTCATGCTACGACATGAAACCCAACTCACAAAAGCATTTTTCTCCACCCAAAAAAATACTGAAATCAATAATAAAAAAAAAGAAAATTCAATGAATATTTAATGCGGACATATGAATTTCAAGTAATTTCTATGATACGAATGATGATAATGTCATTTTGCAATGGGTGACTCTTTCCAAGTCCTTTCTCTATGATTAAATATTAACTCAGATTTACATGTTTATGAAAGAATAAAAGTTTTATGGGAAAGTTGAAGAAATTCCAGCCACTCATGAATTCGTGAAGGTACAAAACAAAAAGGATCTCCGTGCAGATTATTCTTATGGGAAAGATAATTAACCTAGCTTAGCTAGCTACCAAGAAAAATCATGTTGTTTATATTGTTAAAAGGTTACTGAATACAAATGATCGATGCCACCCATATGACAAGCAGTTGAGCTTGTGAGATGTGAAAAAAAAAAAAAAAAGGAACATAGACCTAGATGGGAAATGCAACACCATTCGGAGCAGCAAACTTGTCTAGGAGAAAGAGGAAACAAAAGACCAATTTAACAGAAACTGTTGATATGAGGTGACATTATTTATCTTATTCAAATACCAGAAGAACTGGAAGCACGGAGAGATTTTAAGATAAAACTTGTTTTGCGCCCAAGAGCACTCAAATGATAACAACGCAACAAACAGTTGGAGCTTTTAACTTAACACAATCATCGCTTCTTGTCTGAACAAAATGATAATCCTAATGTCTAACCTAAAACTTGCATCTGAAGCATCATTCATCCTCCTACTCGAGCACTGATCATTGTATTGCAAATTAACCGCACTTAATTGAATGCCTTAAGAATAAAAAGCAAAGTTCAAGGAGGAGAAGGAGAAGATGAAGGAGAACAAGAACAAGAAAACTTCAACAAGAAAACCCAGAAACTGAACTCACAGTGAGCAGATCTGATGACAGGATCGAACCAAGCCTCGTGTGTGTCTTCACTACCAGCTCAGGAATATAATACCACGACCTTTTAAAGGTTCTTTTGCTGGCTTTTACTAGCGTCACTCTTCTGTAACTTTTTCTCGTTCAAGAAGGAATATATAGCAGATAGGAAAATAAACAAAGAGAAAACGAACGAACGAGAGAGAGAGAGAGAGAGAGAGAGAGAGAGAGAGAGAGAGAGAGAATTTCCTCGGGAATTGAGATCCAACTGATGAAATGTCTCGAACAAAAGAGAAGTTGTCTTCTTGTTGTCGAGGCAAGTATGAGAGAGATCATCAGATCCCGAGGAAATGGAGAGAGACAAAGTACGAGAGAGAGAGCGAAAAGGAAAGAAGGGTTGAGGAATGGGAAAAATGAGAAGAGGTGGGGTTAAATAAGAGAGAGAAAGAAGCAAGCACGGCACACACCACAGATGCCCTAACAGCAATAATCCATCGCTCTCATCACTCGGGCTCTCTGTTTCTCTCTCCTTATCTTTCAGAGATTGCTTGATTGCTGCGAAAGCTTCTCTCTCTATCTTTCGCAGATAAAAAGAAGAAGACCTTTAAATGGCTCAGAGAGAGAGAGAGAGAGAGAGAGAGAGAGAGAGTGATGAAGGTGGAACTTCTACTATATTGGCCACCAGCCATTGATGGAGACCCCAAGAGAATGTCTTCCTTTTCTTATGGGTGAGAGAGAGAATGATTGCAGTTAGTGAAAATTGTGACACTATCAGGGGGTCCTTCAGTGACAGGACCGGAAAAGTGCACTTAAAAATTAACATGGGAACTTAGTGACATAAATAAATTCGATCATATGCAATTAATGAGCTTGCATTCTTTCTCTCTTTTTGCTTTTCTTGTGGACCTTTTGGTTCTGTGCTGACATAGAGTGGGTGTGAATTTTTTGTGTGTAAGTACTTAAATATTAATCCATACTTTTACCTAACAGCTTAAGTTTTTAAGACAGTTGATAGTAGTTCTATACAAACTTCACATGTTATCAAAACAAGAGGTCATGAGTTCAAATTCTACCAGGTTCTTATTTTGTCTCTCCAAATATTTCCACGCTCAATATTAGGCAAAAAAGCCAGAGGTCTTGAGTTCGAATTTTACCGGGCCCATATTTTGTCTTTCCAAAATATTTTCAAGCTCTATACTAATCGTGAGGAAAAGTGTGAAAGTATTTAAATATTAATTAATACATTCACCTAATGACTTTAGTTTTTAGGACATTTGGTAGTGGTCTGCAAAACTTCACAGTGAGAAAGAGGTTCATTACTAGAGGGCATGACTGAGACTAACTTAGGCCTATGAATAATATATGTTAATGCACGACATTGCAATTAGTTCTTCAATATTATTGCTCAACTTTCAAAAATTGAAACGCTTACTTGAGCACATTTACTTGCACCCATTTGATAAAACCATTCTTAAACTAAACTTACTAGTTGGTTCGGTTTATTTAGTGCAGCTTAATGGAGAAAAACTCTTTCGAGAGATATAGTTAAGTTCAGGCACAATTGGTTTTGGTGGAAGTAAGGAGCAAGCTAGCAAGCAAATAATGAAAACTCAAGTGCAAACCTCCCCCCTGCTCTTATATGTGTATACCATTGCTATTCATAGATGAGAATAGCCCCCCTTGTCCATTTAAAAGCTCCGGCATTTCCAATACCATTGAACTTTGGCCAACTGATATGAAGCCTAGGATTCCAGACACAACTAGTCGTAGAAATTATCAGACAAATATTTTTAGTTTTTGTGGTGTCTACTAGATAGTGCTCTCAATTTTGAACTTAAAGATCATATAATGTGGTTCATCTCATAACTAATGTAAGTACTTGTGAATATCAATGTTGCTCATCGTATAGTCATTTCCAGAGTGAAGAAAGCTATTCATCGAAACTTTATTAAATGGAAATTTTGATTAGGTCTCCACAAAAAAGTTCCTAAATAATATTTTCTTATAGGCGCGTGCTGCGTCCCTGAGGACAAGCCCCATAAGATGAGGAACTCCAATTTCACTGGAAAAAGGGCGGTGCTGAACAATTACAATTGCTCTTAAAAATGCCCCTTTAGGTTTTTCCTTTTTCTCTTTTTTTTGGTGCATAAAGTGATGAGAAGTCAACATAATACTATATCGATGCCCCGCACCAGCAAGTGCACGCGACGTCTGGTTGGTCGGTCCGCAGCCCTCTAATGATTAGTTTTTCCTCAGACAAAAAATACATATTACATGCTTTACTAGGTAAAGGCAAAAAAAAAAAAAAAAACTGTACTTCCTAAGCTGTCACGAGCCCCGACCGGACCCGACCCTGGACAATATGATAGCAATGTCTTTCAAATATACCATCAAAAGTTATTACATACCTCCTCGCATCGAGTTAGCTGAGCTCTGAGCTAAGTCGAAGTATTGGATCGTTTGTTGGCTGGTTTCGTCTGCGAGACCTTGGTGGTGGAAGATGGCGGAAGTGGTGGTGGCTTTTTCGGGGCGAGTCTCGCTGCACGTGGTGGCTGGTGGTCCGACGGGGATTAGTCTGTTTCGTGATTTCGGTGCAGGCCGATTATGCTCGTGGGTCCAACCCGTTTCCTGTTCTGGTCCCTCCAACAACGTATCACCTCACATTTAGTTCATTCCTCTCTGGACAAATTTATATTAATACATGGTTAAAATCTCATAAAAGAAAGATCTAAATTGTTGAGTGGACAAAATCAATCAATAACACTAGCTCATGTTTGCTCCTTCACAATTCCAAAGATTTTGACGTGCTGTTCGGAAACATGAATATTGGTCATTGACGATAGACAAAGTAAATTTAAGTGACTTAGTTTCCTTCCATGTAAAGAGTTAATTATTTAAATGGATATTTAAAAAGAAAATAGATCTCTATGTACAATCTTCCTATAAGAGTATTTTCTCATGGCCGCGTGACGCATGACCAAGAACAAGCTGGAAAAGATGAGGGACTCCAATTTCATTGCAGAAAGTGCACCGACTAAATAATTACAAATAGCTCTTGAAGTGATGAAGAGTCAATATACTCCAATATCCAAGACCCTCACCAGCTAGCGCACGCGACCTCTGGTTGGTCGGTCCGCAATCTTATAATAATTAATTTTTCCCCACATAAAATATACATGATATATACTTTTCTGGGCAAAAAGAACATGTCCTAAGCTTTCCCAAGATGGGGCCCCTCGAGAAGACCCTAAACAATACGATAGATAGTCATTTTTAGTAAAGTTAGTATATGAATTATTCATACATTTATTATAGTGTTGAGTGTAGGTTCTGCGGTACCAAGACATACGCCTTGTACAGTTTTACATGGTAAAATCTCTATAATACTTACATTTACCAAAAAAATTAGTTTCCACGCTCATAATTTATCAATCAAAAGCCTTTCCTCCAATCAAGGGAAGAGCAAAATACAACTTCATCATACAAAGAACTTATATATCGATTTTTTTTTGGTAATGAAGAACTTATATATCAATATCCTCATTGTTTCTCAAAAATAGAAATCTGTGTTGTTCATTATTGTTATAAAAGTCCAAACAATGCCTTCGCGCAATGCAATGTACCGGATATACAATTTGTTCACGCAATGCAGCCCGATATGGAACCAAAAATACAAAGAGAGATTTCAAATACAATGTGGTACAATGTAACCAATCCTAATTTACTAGTTGACATTCACATATTTATGTCGTAAATCAGATTAATCAATTATTATCTAAGAAAAGAAGGCCATGACTTCTCGGAGTGACAAATGTGCTAATCATAGTACTCCAATTTGCGTCATGATATGTTTTTTTTTTATGGGTGCTTGTGCGTGCCGGTAAGTTAAGCTAATAAACAAAAAAGAAGTTAAAAACAAGACTTTCGCTATTTCCAAGGTATCGGGCCGGATCCTCGCCTAGGCTTGGGGACTTAAGAGTGAAGGGTATTACAAAAAGCTAATAATAACAACAAATTGTATTTATTATTATTACTTTTAGTGTATACTTTCTTTATCTTCTGATTGGAAACAAGTATAGAAGTAAAGCAAAAGTCTCAAACGTTATCCAAGTGTCATCTTGGCCCCACTTGATCATCTCGAGCGTCAATTGACTATTTGGGCTTGTGGTACAGATGATAGCAAAAAAAGAAGGAACCTGTGCAGTTCATTTGGCTCATCAATTCTCATTTCTGATTTTCTTCTCTTTCTATATGTAGATAAGAAGAAATCCAACGTAAAGAGCCATGGAATGACTGGGCATGACTTATTTAGAGAAAAATGCCTTAAATGAGGTTCTCCTCGTTCGCATATGGACAAGCATACATACTATTTTCATGCTTGCTAGGGTTTTGCAGAAAAAGTTCTACTCGTTTCTCTGAGAGCATAGGTTGATGCAGAAGATGTCTCTATGCTCAAGGCCACAATCATTATGCTCTGGAGCGACACTTTCATAGCCTTCATAACCCTAACCTAAAATATAAAATGGTAGAAGAGTAGCCCGGCTAAACATATTAACGTGAGCAATAAATTTCTTTTAGGTAATGCCCACAAAATATCTCGTGGAGTTTACTATTTAATATCTCAAAGACACTTACTAATCAACTAATTGAGTTATAAGTGGGAATTTTCAATTGACTGACTATCTTGTGTTATTTGTAATTACCGCTCTTATAGGTAAACTATTCTTTACCGACTCGGTTAGCTTTTTATATAATGTTAATCACAAGTAAAATGCATAATTATTGGAACCGGCATTAGGAGTTTGATATCAGTGCAATTGAGTTTAGATAAAACGCATCATGTCAAATCAATATTCAACTACACATATCAATGTTGTAGAGTCAGCTACTGTGTGCATAGCTGAAATAATAGTTATGTCTTTATCTTATGGCGGTTCATAGTGGAACGCTTTTATCATATTACCAGTCGCTTCCATAAATTGAATGGTTTTATCCTAATTAAGAGGGAAAGTAAACTAGGATTAGTGGTGATTATAACCTAAACAAATGGTGGGTCCTGACCTAATCATTGCTGAGATGGACCCATGATTGTCCCGACTAGGCAACTTCCTTAAAAAAACCCGTCCAGTAGCGTTTCGAGAAGTCTCTCAGTTCGTGTCTTCTTCTCCTTCTTGCATACCCCACCGTCCCCAGCAAGCTTATCCTCTTTACACCAGTGGGAAAAAAAAAAAATAAACTACATTTAACGATAGTTACATTGGGTCCTCTTTGGTGAGTTCCCATTGGTCACCTACCACTGCATTTGAAAAGTCACTGTCGTCGCCAAGGTTTAGTTGGATCAGAGGTGATTCTTTTCAGTGATATAAAACAGCTCAATAAATGACAAGTTCACTTGGGGTTGACCTTATCTCTTTTGATGGGATAGTGCAGTGTTTCAGGACAAAGAATGGCTGGGATCAGCTGCTCTAACTTCAAGAATTCCAGTAAAATGGGCATTGCCATCTAACTATGGAACATTTTGGCATGAGTTGATCACCTAGTGATTGTAGGACAAAATAAAACAGAAGTAAAATGTTCAATTATGCACGATACAGACCTTCAAATGATGGTACATAGGCATGTCTTAAGAGATTTCACAATAGTGGCATGATCAACATACCGGTTCATTCCTCATTTATAAATTATTTTTCCTTGACATTTATTAAGATGAAACTTGTGACCAAAACATGGATTGGTGCAAGCAAAAAGCAAGATTAGGACGATGCTTTCTAATTGTATGTAGGAAATGGTCTTGAAATATATAGTAGGGCCTACTTGTTTGAAAGTGCAGCACCTTTAGAGGAAAATGAAGTCATACCTTGAAAGTTTGGTCATTCATGTGGCCAATGTGTACATTCCTTTATGAATGACAAGTGGGTTATGCTTTTTGTGTTGCACTGAATGAAGATGGTAGTTTGGAAATTTTAGTCTGGACAAAGGTTCTATTCAAAAGGATCGTGTGTACCTACAAAAGTATGGAGTAAAGTTAGGGCAATATCAGTACAAATGTAGGCCATACGCTTGAGGCCACGTACTTTCATTCTCATTTTGGACATCGATTGGTGCACAGATGCTATTGCGATCGTTTACCTGCTCTTTATTTTTATTCTTATTTTTATATTTTTCATGAGGTCATGGAGCTTCGACATTCTTTCTCTTTATACTAGCTGGACCACCAGCTAGGACAAACATAAGCTGGAGTGAAATCATCTAGCTTTTATGAGAAGAGGAAATGCGAGTTTATTCTTTTAGATCAGGCCTTGTTTGTTTTGAGAATAATGAATGATTTGGAAAATATTTTTCTAGAAACGATCACTTGTATCGCATAAAAAATGAACAAACGAAAAATATTTTCACCATCCATGAAAATATTAAGACATAAATTGTTTCATGTAATGAAAATATTTTGCATTAGCTACTTATTCAACTGAAATAATCAATTATTTTTTGCAAAATATTTTTCAAATTATTTATTTTTCGTGAAACAAATGAAGTCTAAGAGAGAAGAGGAATGCTATATTTACTAAATTTGGATAATAAAACTGGTACACCGAATGGTGTGTCAAACTACGTTGTTGGGTGGTAGAGATGCCACACTTGCTTACTTGCCCACCCATGATCTACCACATCACTTGGTATACCAATTCTATAGATTCTACTAACTTTGCTCAAGAGGTGAATGTACTAGTTCTATCACATGCATGTCAAATAAGATTAGCAAATCAAGATGATTTGACCTTGTTTCATATGGCTTGCATGCTTTGTGTGACAAGGTACATCCAGGCTTCATACAATCAAGGAGCAGGAACTAGGAGTATAAACAACAATGCAAACTGGATCTAGATAATTAGAAGAGAGAGTATCAAGATTTTATTCTTAAGTGAGCTCTATTGCACCATGTTGGAACGACCATCGCCCTATGTTGCTACTAAGTGGCCTGAGAGACTGCAATTATTGGACGTTGATAAAAACATAGTTATATATGTAGTATCATGAAATTCTCAAAATTATTACCAAGTCTTAGTTCTCTTTCGAGCTATCGGCAGCTGCCTAATTTGTGTTGCATCATGCTTCTAGTCGCATAAGCATTGTAAGTTGAACTTGGATATTCATCTCGAATTCATTCGGATGCAAGCAGAATAGGCAAAGCGATTAAATGTTAAATTGAGGGTGGACATCAGATCAACACAGAATGTGCTTTCACATGAGGGGAAAATCAAAGATTCTAATAAAGCTGACTGAGCTTTTATTGAAGAGTACAGTAGGTCCAATCAACTGGATTGGAGTCCGAAGCTGTATGGGTTATGATCAGGCCTGAAATACACTTTATTCAAGTTATGAAAGATGACAAACAGTGATCGTATTATAAAAGAATTGTCTTTAAGTGATCTTAATCGGCATACGTGTCATTAAACTGACGTGCACCAGGTAAAAAAAGAAGTTCCACAATCTTGAATCGACTGACGGAGAGAGAGAGAAGGGGGGAGCAGTGAGATGGCTCTGCAGAATTGCAGAGTCAGAATTCAGCGAGTACATGCGCATAAACACGCGGCAGACCAACATTCAGCGGAGCCGTTAACGATCAATTACTCGTAAAACACCATTATTACACTTGACCCCAAGATTCATCCCGGGACCCAGAGAGACAGACCTTGTGGAACTACAACCTTGGCAATCTCTTTTCAACACGTCCCTTACACGTGCTCTCTCCGCATCGCTCCCAAGGCTCTGTTCCGACGCACAGCTCAACCTTCTGGCTCTGTCTTGTTCTTGTCGAGTCCAATCCCCTCGCATGCTTTGAAGACTCATGAGTCATCGCGTACAATATTATAGGAAGAGAAAATTAGTTAGCATGCATGCATATAAACTATCGCGGAGAAATTTATTAACTTCTTCACCTTGTGCATGTCTGAAGTGATAGTTTTGACCTTTGAGTCCATTCGAGGGTTCAAGCTGATGTCTCAGATGCAAAAGCTAAAGGCCATGATCCTGGATGATCAACTACTGCAAGTACTAATTCCACAGCATGATAACAGATCATTACTGGGTCATTCTGCATCGTCGTTGGCTAATGTAGAGTTGGAAGAGCCAAAGTGCACATCATTGTGATTGGCGCACTGTCCTTGAATGCATGCACTCTCGTGAGAAGTCGTGCACCCACTTTGCAATTCCATGTTATGATTCTGCGGTCCACTAAGTGCGTACACTATCTGGAGGATACATTCACGTTGAAAAAGGGAAGTATATCCTCGGGGGAGATTGAATCATGACAATGCATAGCACCTCGCGTGGCCGTCATCATCGGTTGTTTAACTGATCTTCCAAGGATAAATTCTACTCTCGATGATAGCCCAACTGTGACAACGCTTTATTTAGGTTCCATTTGTTTCGTGAATAATAAACGATTTGAAAAGTATTTTCTAGAAAATGATCACTTATATGACTTCATTTATTAGTCAATTAAAATGTTAGTATTATGGACAACAAATTATCTCTAAACATTTTCATGAACGATAAAATATATATTTTTTGTTTATTCATTTTTATAAGCAATACATGGGATCAATTTTAGGAAAATATTTATCAAATCGTTCATTTTCCATAACACAAACAGAGCCTCAATCAAATGTGTTATCATCATCAAAGCAATTCAATACAGTTTCATCCAACACATTAGACTTTTTCTTGATAGATTCATAGCAATCTCATAAATCCTTACATGATATCATAGCCAAAGATTCTATATATTCAAATTCCTTGACATTCTTCATGTATTCTCTCCATTTACTATCATTTTCACACCTGTTGGGAGTATTACGAATTTCAGTACTCTGGGTTTACATGTGTGATGATTCTCTTTAGGATTGTGACAGCATTTTCAGTTATTTCATAAGTTCGGATTATCATAACACAGTTTTCTGCTCAAATCCAAGAAATATAGTTGGAAAAGTGAATATATATATATATATATATATATATATATATATATATATATATATATTGCTTTTAGTTAGTTGAACAATGCCCTTAAACTCCTAAATAGATTGAATATGTTCATTGAAGTAAAGCACCGGAACTGTCATCAACTTATCAATCTGTCCAATTACTTTAACTATTGAATAAAGGGAGAATACCCCAAAAAATCCTAAACTATACCATCTATGGCACATTTACCCTAATTTTTTTGTGATACAAAAAATTCAGAACTTATATCCTTATAACACATTTACCCTAATTTTTTTAGTGATACTAAAAATCCTAAACTTATATCTCTGTGACATATTTATCATAGTTTTTTTCTTTTTCCTTTTCTTTATTTTTGAAAACCCACTTTGACAAGTGAGTTGAGACCGGCGAGGACTGTTGGAGCTTGCCGGCCACTGGGCAAGGGCCATGAAGCCCTCATGCCAAAGTAGATGCAAAAAAATAAATAACAAAACAGGAAAAAAAATTCTTGGGTAAATTTATCACAACGATATAAGTTCATTGTTTTTAATGTCACAAAAAATTTTAAGATAAAAATATCACAAGAAGATAAGTTTGAGGTTTTTCATATCATAATATAAGTTTAGGACAAATGTGTCATGCACAAATTCAGGATTTTTATTTTACAAAAAAAAATTATGATAAATGTGACACATAGGGTATAACATGGGGTTTTTTGTGATATTTTTCCTTAAACAAAAGCTTCTTAACTATACAAATACTTTACAGCGAAAAAATCTATGCAAGTTCAAACCCCATCAACATGTGCGAAGTTGAATTTGGCCTAAGCACAAGGTTAAAGTTTGATTCCTAGTGGAAAGACATGAAAGAACAATTTGCAAGATCATTGTCAAATTGTCTTTTGAATGTTTCCATCTTTGATAAAGAATCAAGTAGTTTCCTTCAAATTTCAAGATATTCTGAAACTTTTACCCGCACATATTTGCTGAAAAGATACTACTGTTCTCTCTCTCTCTCTCTCTCTCTCTCTCTCTCTCTCTCTCTCTCTCTCTCTCTCGATCAGGGAAAAGACAATAGTATAAAATCAAGTATCCTGCCCGAAATTAGCGGCACTCAAGTACTGATGCCTATACAAAATTGAAGAAGGGGCCTGAAAAAGTTTACCCTTGACTTCAAATAAGCCAGTCAGCTGTTCACCTGGCCCATCCCGGGCACAGAAACGCATGCACACAGCGCAGCATCATGTACTGTTTGGTACCGCAGGCGTGACGACTACTGATTGCTCTCTCGAAGAATTTCTTGTTCTCTTATAATAGCTTCGAGTCTTTCTAGATGCATTGATTGCCAAGCTTGGAACAATAAAATGGGAATTCATTATGTTAAGAGACGCGAAGACTATGATTACTTTTCGGTTTATATGTCTCCTTCTGAATAATAACACCAATTATGGTGATAGTAATATGATAAAGAAATGAGAACAAATCAAAGATAAAAGAGTGGGATTTGGAATGATGATGACCATCATCTCGGTATGGTTTTTCTTTTCCTAAAAGTCACACATGATCTAGAAAAAGGGAGATGACTAGGAGTTTGGTGATATATTTGAGGAAAGAAACGCTACTTTTGCTAAGGGAAAAATGGGACATCGATGATTATTGCTGAGATATTTCTCTCCTTCTGAATGTTAAAGAGTAGAACCCGAGTCTTTGACTTATCGAGAAGACATATTTTTTGTTATGAAGATGGGAGACACATAAAGTATATCTTAAGTATTTCAATGGTAATGATGCTAGATAAAAACCCTTAGAAGTGCAGTAGGCACAGAATTTCTCCTACATCATGAGATATAATAGACTTATTGACGTTAAAAACCTACTCAGATGCTCGTCAATGCAGAAATCCTATATTTTCACATGGATTTTACATTTTATCACATTAGTTTTAGCTAGTTATAGTGAAAAAAAAAAATGAGCCCAATGAGAGCATGGCCAAACTTTTCCTTTATCTCATGAATGTGATCCATGATATTAGCGTAAAGTTTAGATTTAGTCCTCTGAGTTTTGTCCACCTGCGTAGTTATCCTTTAACTTTTTGGATTTGTGCAATTAGTCTTTTAAGTTTCATTTAGTGCAATCGAATCCTTGAAATTTCATAATTTGTGCAATTGAGAGTTTTATTTAGCCACTTTAAGTAGTACAGTCAAATAGTATTTCTTTTTTCTTTTTTTTTTTCTGTATGCTTTCTGCTCTTTTGGCGACAAACTAACATTACATGACATTTTCTATCACATAAGCAAAGCCAAATCTTTACTTAATTTGGCTATTTAGTTAGAGTGGTTGACCAAAGGATTTGATTGCAGAAATTGAGAAAGCCAAAGAACTTAATTGCACAAAATAAAACTCGGAGCATAAAATCACACAAAGTACTGAAACTTACAGGATTAAATCTTGTGTTAATCCATGATACTATCTACTTGAATGTTATCTGTTGGAAATTGGGAATAAAAAGGGTGAATGAGAAATTGTTCTCAAAAGCAAACCCTTAGTGGGATGTGGGTCCCACATGCAAAAAGCAACCTTGTGAGTGGAAAGTATAGAAACACTTGTCCCACATAGACTAAAAGGAATGACTTGGAGTGCTTTATATGTGATTACACTCTTATAAAGTGTTAACTTAAAATCACAAGCACTATGCCTCGCGTGTGCGCACAGGGGGGGTGCAAATCCGGTTCTTGACGAACATGAACTTGTGCGCGAGCGTGCGACCTGCGTACACGAATGCAACCCCGGATAAGTCCAGAAAGTGGGCTTAGATACAAGTCACTTTTTGCCTTCATTCTATTCTGTTACATTTTCGTGACGGCGGGATTCAGAAGGAGACGTTCTAGATGTTTAGACTATCGACCTTCTGGAAATGATCAGAAGGTTCTGTTCAGTACCTTCTGGATATGACCAGACACAAAACGTTCTGGACCTTCTGGAAATTGAACAGACTCAACGGGTAGAGTTTGTAACCGCCGAATTTGGATTAAATGCTGGTTTTAATCCATTGTTTTGTAACAGAAGATTGCGATTAAAGGTTATAACGGCCCATTTAAAGCCGTGTTTTAATTCCCAAACGTCTGAATTAATTCAGAAACGGTAGCTTTTATACCGAAGAGTCTTCCCACATTATGATCTTCTTTTTCATTCGTTTTTACTCGGCCGAATGCATACAGTTTTACATGTTCTTCGAAAGACAAAACAAGTGCATAGTTTTATTTTGAGAGAGGGTTCAGCGAAGGGCATTGTTCAAGTTCGCCGAAAGCTCCGAAGATATTCTCTTCGTTGCTGTCAACCGTTGTATCCTGGGAGACAGACGTCCAAGTTACCTCACGTGTACTGGAGAGATCCTCATTGTGTACTGGAGGGGACGAATCTATTTTAAGGAAAACTGTGATTAGCACAGGCCTCGGTTTTACATATTATGTTTTCTTCTTAGCTTTGTAATTGATTCAATCTATTTGTATTTGAATCGTTCTATTGAAGTCTATTTGAATTGTATTTTATTAATCAGATTTGTGTATACCCTCCAACAATCTTAAAACAGATTCGGTAGTTCAAGTGGCTTCTTGGAAGAACGTCGTTGATCTTGCTGGGGAAGGAAGAGGTTGCTGTTGCTAGGAAGAAGTGATTGAAGCTTCTGGTGATTCCAACACCAACACCAAAGATCCGGACCTTCTGCTGTTCCCATTGGCGGTTCAACCCCTCATGGCAAAAGGCCAGATAAGTTCAGAATATCAAACGCTAGAAGGTGGAGGTAAGAAAGGTAGCAACATGAGTGTTGTTTTACCAAGAAATATGATTCTTGCGAGATTCTTGATGGAGGAAACTCCTAAGAGGTCTATTTGAGAAACGGATAAGTAAGCTATCAATGTGATTGGAGTTTGGTAACACTAAGACATCCTGTGAAGGATCAATGTCTTAAGTGGTTTGAACAATGTGCACGATGTAAAGCAAACATCGATTTGATTGTGGGAATAGTTAGACCACAAATCAGAGGATGCCGAAACAAAGAAATTGTTGTCGGACGGTTCCTCGATTTTGAAAGTGGTTGCCTTCATGATTTTGAATTGGTTAATCCTTTGATATGAAATGATGGATTTTAAGACTGAAAGTAGTCAAGTGCATAAAATCCAGGTGAAAGGAAAGTCTAGAATGCCTCTAGTTGAGGGATTCGAAATCCAAGATGACCTAGAAGAAGGTCACGATGGTGGACACCCAAGGTATGATCGAGATTTGTCTTACAACACCTAAGGAGCAGCGTCTGACACGAGGAAGCTTTTTGTCAAGGAGTAATAGCTAAAGTCAGATGTAAGAGATCCAAGTGGAGGTGTTGAGACAGAATGGAAGGAGGGTGACTTCCTTAAGGCCATAATGTTAACCATGTTATATGAAATTTAGAATCTTAATATTAACGTCGCTAATCTCCTTGTGTTGATTTGGAAGTGTTTTAAATAGAACAGACTTCAACGATTCTGATCTGGGTTGGAGAAAGCAGAGATCAATTCTGCTTTGTGATTTTCTCTAGCGCTGTACGCTGAGAATTTGAGGTTAGTATCTTGATGAAAGTTGTTTCTTTCATGCTTGTATATAACATATATTTATTTGGAATTTTTCTGGATTATTTGAGGCAACAGTTTGTTTAAATTCCAGATTATAGTTCAAACTATTTCCAGAAAACTGGTTTTGACCCCGAGTCAAAGTAGCCTCGTTTTGAGCTTGTTTTGTTGTGAATTTGGTTTGATGACCTTCATGAGTTTTGTAGCTCATTTGTAGGGCTACTTTGTGTTAAAATTTCAGATTCATACGATGAGATTTGATACCTTTTTGACAAGCATTTGTGTCCGAGTTTTATCTGAAACCAACACAGTTTTTCAGTCAAATAGATGCTTGGTTTTGACACTCTTACTCAATGATTATGAGAACGGTTCTTTCTTGAAAGTTGTTCAACTAGATCTTATCTACTTTGTGGTGAAAAATCAGAATTTTTGGATGATTAAGTCTATTTTTCTGATTTAACAAAGTGAACAACGTTTCTGTTCAAACTAGTAGATAGTTGCTTTGTGCATTCTGAGCACGTTTTTGTTGGCTTGATACATGTGTGTTCAGTGAATGCTGTTTGGAAATGTTTTGGAGTGTATTTCCTTGTAAAGACCAATGTTGTGGTCTTGAGAAATGTTTCATGATTGACTTGATGTTCATGTATTGTACATGTGTGTACATTTATTCAAGTATGCATGTTCTCACTGTGCATGTGTATATGCTATGAATTGTGAATAATTGAGCATTATGTTGCGGATGCAATCCACAACGACCCTATGTATTAGGGGCCTCACGAAATGTGGGGGGAAAAGCTCTTTTGACAAGATTACCTTTGAGAAGGTACCTCGAAAGAGGATGAAACCCCTTATGAGTTTTGAACTCAATGGAAAGATAGGAAACTATCTTACGGACACTTGCGAGTGTGGGGGTGTCTTGCAAAAGAAACTGAGTTAGAAGCTGAATACTTTAAAACCATGGTATTTTCAATACCTCCAAATGGAAATGACACACGTGTTGATCTTTGTGATCTATGTGCTAAATTTGTGTTACCGAGCTAGACACGCCTGTGCACATCATAAACCAAAGGTGGACTTTGCCTTGTGGTTGAAATGATGTCAGCCTTGTGGCTGAGGTGATGGTGGTCTTGCGGTGACATAAAGAAGTTTCTTTAGATGAAAGCATTGGCAAATGCATGCATACTATGGTAGTGATTCTCGTGTTGAATCCATGTAAATTGAACATGTGTTCAGATGGGAAAAGTATGCTAAAATGCACGTGTGTTGACTTTATATATTTGGAAATGAGGTAGACTCAAAAGATCAGATTAGACAGTCTGAATCTGTAGACTGTCTGAGTTTGTTGACAGTCTGAGACTTTACTGTTTGAGTCTGTTTACAGTCTGAATCTATAGACTGTCTGAATCTGTAGACTGTCTGAATCTGTAGATGGTCTGAAACTGTAGAATAATCTGAACCTGTAGAACGTTCTGAGACTGAAGACGTTCTGGGTCAGTAAAAAGTCTGACTCTAAAAACGATCAGACTTTATGATTTGCATCTGAAGGTAATCAGATTTTACAGTTTGAGACTAAAGACAGTCTGGATATTCTGCTTGTGACCTACAGACAACAAGTTGTCCCGAGTTGCGTGCTCGTAGAATCGAGAGGATAATGAACTCGAGGAATAATAAAGACTTGAAGGTTTTTGGAGTCCCAAAATGGACAATGTTGTTAATGGTGAGGCGGATGACGTGATATATGTATCAACGTCTGAAAATGACTGTCATTATGTAAATGCCATTGATTGTTGGTAGTAATGATAAAGTCTACCAAGTGAATGTTGAATTTAAGACTTGACATGAAAGATTGTCAGAAGGTCTTAAGTTAGATCAGTCATACGTGGACCAGATTCTTGAGAATTTAACATGAACATTCTGATGTTGCTAGAATGCATCTAGACAATAATCTTCATCTGTTTAAGAACAGAAGATAGAGTATTTCTCAAGTAGAAAAACTCTAAAATGATTGGCAGTCTAATGTACTTAATGAGTTGTACAATAACAGACAGTGCCTATGTGGTTTGCAAATTGAATAGATTTACGAGTAATCCAAGTGCTGCCCATTGGAAAGCAATGGTGAGAGTACTGAAGTACTTATGATATACTTGGAATTTTGATTCGCACTATACCAGATACACAGATATTCTGGAATGATATAGTGATGCGAACTAAAGTCTAATATGAAAGACTCGAAATCTACAAGTGGATATATATTTACACTTGCTGATGGAGCCGTGTCATGGAAATCCTTTAAACAGACTGCGATAGTCAGATCCACAATGAAAGCTTTATAGCTTTGGATAAATGTGGAGAAAAGGCTGAATGGCTAAGCTATTTCTGAAAGGATATTCCAAAATGGGAAATTTGTGCCACCAATCTGTTTACATTGTGATAATCAATGTGTGATTGGAAGAGTATAAAGTGAAATGGTAAGTCTAGACATATATGTCGTAGACATAATACCATTAGATAATAACTCTCAACTGTGATTATCTATATTGACTATGTAAAGTCAAAGGATAATTATGCGGATCCGCTAACCAAATGGTTAAACAAAATTGAGTTGAGAAGTTGACGAAAGGAATGGGACTAAAGCCCATAGAGCAATGAGGAGTATAGAGGAAAACCCAACCTAGTTGACTGGAGATCCCAAGATCTAGGTTCAAAGGGACAACCTACCATACAGACTCATAAGGTCACTGTGGGGGAATTACCCTCAACCCATTCCTATGTCTTGAAAGTGACTATATACGGGAAAAAGGATAGCAAAATTGACGCTTAAGTAGAGCTAATGTGATTGCTCAAAACTTAAGGCAATTTGCTTTAATGATAATTAAGTAGAGCGACTAAGTTGCTCGAGACTTAAGAAATCATCTATGTAAGAGTGAAGAGTGGCCGCTTCAAAGAAGAATTTGAGGGCTAAATTCTGTCTAAACTCTCGCAGAACCAGGTCGGTGTTCATGGCCAAAACGAACACAACCGAGAACGGAACAAATGATTGATTCCTGTGTGGAGTATATGGGTCCTTTACATAAAAAAGCAGGACAGTTCAAAGACATCGTGTCTACTGGACAGCTAGTGAAGCAAGTATACTTTCATAAGGGAAGGTTCAAAGGGTGATACCTACCTATCCTATGCAGGTTTCAGAGTTGAACACTCTCGTAGAGTTAAAACAATTTTCATTCATGTGGGGGATTGTTGGAAATTGGGAATAAAAAGGGTGAATGAGAAATTGTTCTCAAAAGCAAACCCTTAGTGGGATGTGGGTCCCACATGCAAAAAGCAACCTTGTGAGTGGAAAGTATAGAAACACTTGTCCCACATAGACTAAAAGGAATGACTTGGAGTGCTTTATATGTGATTACACTCTTATAGAGTGTTAACTTAAAATCACAAGCACTATGCCTCGCGTGTGCGCGCAGGGGGGGTGCAAATCCGGTTCTTGACGAACATGAACTTGTGCGCGAGCGTGCGACCTGCGTACACGAATGCAACCCCGGATAAGTCCAGAAAGTGGGCTTAGATACAAGTCACTTTTTGCCTTCATTCTATTCTGTTACATTTTCGTGACGGCGGGATTCAGAAGGAGACGTTCTAGATGTTTAGACTATCGACCTTCTGGAAATGATCAGAAGGTTCTGTTCAGTACCTTCTGGATATGACCAGACACAAAACGTTCTGGACCTTCTGGAAATTGAACAGACTCAACGGGTAGAGTTTGTAACCGCCGAATTTGGATTAAATGCTGGTTTTAATCCATTGTTTTGTAACAGAAGATTGCGATTAAAGGTTATAACGGCCCATTTAAAGCCGTGTTTTAATTCCCAAACGTCTGAATTAATTCAGAAACGGTAGCTTTTATACCGAAGAGTCTTCCCACATTATGATCTTCTTTTTCATTCGTTTTTACTCGGCCGAATGCATACAGTTTTACATGTTCTTCGAAAGACAAAACAAGTGCATAGTTTTATTTTGAGAGAGGGTTCAGCGAAGGGCATTGTTCAAGTTCGCCGAAAGCTCCGAAGATATTCTCTTCGTTGCTGTCAACCGTTGTATCCTGGGAGACAGACGTCCAAGTTACCTCACGTGTACTGGAGAGATCCTCATTGTGTACTGGAGGGGACGAATCTATTTTAAGGAAAACTGTGATTAGCACAGGCCTCGGTTTTACATATTATGTTTTCTTCTTAGCTTTGTAATTGATTCAATCTATTTGTATTTGAATCGTTCTATTGAAGTCTATTTGAATTGTATTTTATTAATCAGATTTGTGTATACCCTCCAACATTATCATATGTTGCAGCTGTACGTTATGGTACGTGCTAACATCTACTTTTCTAAAGGCATATTCACTCGTTTCTCATAATTTTTGTTGTTTTTCCTAACATATAGGAGCATATAGAGTGATAAATTATTAATCAAAATCTTTACTTATGAAGAACATTGTTTACAGAACCAATGTTAATTGATCAAGTGGCATCCGTGCTAATTTACAATTACTAATAACTTCTCATAGAGAAAACCCTGCTACCAGATCTAATATGCTTGTGTAATTAAATAAATGCAAAATTTGGGGGATATATTGGGTTACATAAAAATTCCCGTCGATATAAACCCCATTCACCCTAATCACACGCACACATGCGTACACATATCAATGGGTTATGGTGAAAGTTAATAAAAATTGCACGCAAGTAACTATCTCAATCTCGCTCATTGAATCCATCATTCTATGCCGGCAAGCGTACCAATTAAAGTGCAAAGAAGCCTCATTCCACAACTATGTCCGACTTCCCACTGCGAAACCACCGTACTTCTTTCATATCGAACTAGCTCAAAAGCTTGAGGAACTACCTTGCTTGAGAGAGAGAGAGACAGAGACAGAGAGAGAGGAGTGTGGTCCAGCCACACTGCATGCCAAGAGAAGATGCTTTATATATGTAGTTAAACCCCGGTTTCTGCTGTGTCTCTCTGTTTCTTTTAGGTTGTTTTTCTCTTTCAATGGACCTAGAATTGAAAAAAGTTACATTCGGTGGTGAGGCAACATTGGCCATCCTGAACATGACCTGCTCTATCTTGAAACTGACATATTCCACTTCCCCCAAATGCAAACAATAAAACATTAAATAAGTCGTTCTTGTCCCTCAAAGAAGTAACATCTGATGAAGAGATGGAAACAGCACCCCCTTTTTAAGGGGTATCTTCACTGTTGATTGTGGGGGCAGTCAGCACCATATAAGGCAAGGCTAGGCCATGCCATCATGCGGAAGAACCATTGACCAGTACCATGCTCACATATGGTACTAAATGGGTTGTTTTCATATGCCTACCGTCCTTCCGGTCCGATTTGGACAGGACTCTTAGTCACCCTTTAAAGCTTGAATAGAGGGATGAGCACTTAAATAAAGGGATTCATTCATTCTCATCGGGTTTCTTTATGTTTGACTCGTAGGTCACACGATGTTTCTTGATGTCAAGATAATCTCTAGGTCATCAACTCGGGTCAATCAGCCTTTCCTCGTCCCTAAATCGAAAGGATTTGATATCCCATCTTGCATATAGTTCATTTCATAGTCATAAGTGATTGCAATTGACAAAGTATTTAGTGCCTGTTTGATAGGGTTAAGTGTAAGGATTATGCCATACTTCAAGCCATATTCGCATTGGACAATTGTTGCTTCTCATAAAAAGGTTTGGACTATGGAGGTCAAGTTTTGAATCTCTAATTTTGAGCTCTCTAAACCCTTGCGTTTTTATAGGGTGAGCTCTCGTGTGCCAATTGACAAGCTAATTTGGTTTGAACTTTTTTTTATCGAGAATGATTTATGCAATTTCACCATCATATATGGTGAATCTTGAATCGCCAATAGGGTTCTCAACAATTAATTACATCAATTTTCAAGTAGAGAAGCTGCTTAATCAGCTTGCTTTTCTTAGATATTATACAAATTCGACTTTGGTAGTTACTTTCGACCAAAAAAGAAGAAAAAAAGCTTTGGATGTTCGGGGTCCCCTCCAGTCTATGGGAACAAGTTACACAAACTCAATATCTATGAAAGTGCCTTAGCCCACTCGCCGATCCATTTCATACAAAGATGAGAACCTCTATCATGCTCGGTGTCGCCCATTGGATGCCTTAATCATCCACGATTGATACTTATTAAGGTGCTAATGGAGATGCCGAATATGACGGAGGATCTTCATCTGTCAATACTTGATCTGGCACTAATCCTCTATGTCTATCCGTATCTCCATCATCTCATTCACCAAAAGGCACGGCTTCATATGAACAAGGGTAGTGGTGAAATTTTTTATTAAATGTATTAACAGTCGAGATTTATTGAGAAACTGAGAGGATAAACCATCTTTGATAATAATGATAGTATTAATAGTCCACTTATCGGGCCGATTCATGTATGAAGGCATCGGTGCAGGGTTCTCAATTTGCCGTAAACAATTCCCAATCGCTAAGGGGCCAAGTTTTCCATTTTGGGTCGGTTACTGAGCCCAAAGTAAAGTTAGGACTCTATCACGACGAGGTAATAGATCCATTTAAACCAGTCTCTGTGATGAGTGATGAGCATGATTCAAGCCTTAGCTTTGACCCGCCAAAGAGGAAAAAAAAGAAAAGGAAGAAAGCCAGAAAGTCTGTAATTTTGTTTCAATTGCTTGCGAGGTCGGACATTAGTGCGGATGCCTGTTTGACCTTTGATGTAATTGGAGATGGAAAACAAATTGGATTATTTTCTGAAACTGAATATGACCCTTCCACTATTTTTATATCATCATCGTCTGAAAAAGTAGTGGAGGATTCCTAGCTTGATCAAACCAACTATCTCATATGATGAAATTCAATCAATGCGAGTGCTAGCTTTATGAAAACAACTCTTCACTGAAGAAATGCATAAGCAGCAGCATTACATATATATCAGCTTCTCACTTATTTGTTGTAGATGTTTCCCTACCATGCTATTAAAGAAAGGGGTGGGCTATTTTAACATCTTTTTCGCTAAAGCACATACCATAATTCGATGATTTGGTTCAATAATCGCTTTTATTATACTCTCCCCTCATTTGATTATCTCCCTTTTTCGTACCATATGCAACCAAATTTATTATGAACATATACCCGATTTCCTTTTAAATCCCAACTTTTCTAAAGTTGAAATCGCGAATTTCTGCTAGTTGACCAGGAACTCATTTGTTTGTAGTATGATGTCCGCGGTTTGAGTTGTTGATGCATTGTTCAATACTCATGCATTTAAAGAAGCTTTATGTGATTCTGATGAAGGACGAAGCCTAATTACGAGTTCTTTATATTCAAACGAGGGTCATCAATTCTTGGCATGGTCTATGTGCACAACACAATACAACGGGTTATCCAATAAGTTTGCGTTTGGCAAAAATGGGTTTGTGTCACAAACAGGGCAAACCAGAACCACAAGACATGACCAAAATCTTTTTGATGCGGATTGATATACTTAATCCATTAGACATGAATTCACACGTTTAAGTAAACATATTAATATGACATCCTTTTCATATGACACTGTAAGACACATTTTAATACGTTTAGTACTCATACGTAAAGACTTTTATTATTAAAACTTCAGAAAAATAAAACACTCGCTAAAAAGAAGAAATAGTAAATAAAAACATATCTAGGACTACAAAAGTCATATGACATAAAGAGCTCCTAACTGACTAATGTATCTCTATGTGTAAATGCACTAATTGTTTAGAGACCTATTGAAACAAGTCAAACGTTTCGACACTTAAACACAAGTCATTTGTGTATAAACATGTTTTAAGTGTTTATTGTTTTAAACAGGCTAGCATATCATGTCTATTGACACAAGAGATGGTAACACAATTGATAACCGTGTTAGTCATGCCACGTCGTATGATTCACTTTATTAGGCACGCTATCTTTGGGTCGAGACAGTTCAACACATTTATCGAGTTAATCATATTGTGTTATATCTCCGTTTCAATATGAAATGATTATACATCACAACGTTCATTATCAGGCTTGGTTAAAAATCATTTTTTTGTCAAAATAATTACTGACTCTATAAATATATGCAATCATATCCAATTATGGGGTTGTGAACAGTAATGATGACTTTCCAACTAAATGCACATTCTATTGCGTATATTTTCTCTCTCTTTCTGGAGAAGGAAGAATTAGATTATTCTCTTCAAAAGGAAAATTTTGAAGTAAATCAAGACAATAATAAAAGTAATAATTCATCGATCACAATTGCCTAATAAGTTGTTATTAGGTATAAAGTGCACAACCCAAGTGAAGGCTAATTTGATCAATCATCTTAAGATGCATGTGTCTTAGAAGTGTGAAAATAGCCCCGCTAAAAAAGAAATTATGAAGATTTTTTTATATATTACGATAAACTTATCCATACACCCGATATTTATAAATCATTCAAATGCTCCAGATATTATGCATACGTTATATTTAGTAAGGTGTATAACTATATTTGCAATATAAACTGTGACAACCATATAACTAGGTTTTTGAAATGACCGACTCCAATTGCTCCCCAGTTGGGATCACCACCGATCGAGATTGTGGTTGGGGGTGAGCAGCAGTCTAGGGTTAACCCTGGACCGACCCTAGATTAGCTCAACTCGGCCGGTTATGGTCAAGTTCTTGAGACAAATGGGTTGGTCCAAAACCAGCCAGTCCTCAGTCCTGAAATCTCTAACCCGGTGCTGTACGGATTAGTTTTTGGTCTTGAGATTTTGGGTTAGTCCAACTTGGACCAACTCGACATATAAGTCTGCCCTTATTCCGCCGAGCCCAGTTTTTTCTAGAGTTCAAGTCTCTCTTCTTGTTAAGTTCACAGCCCAAGAGCAGAGCTGCAGCTAAGACCCAGAGATATCTCTTCTTACCAATTGCTTTATGATTATTTCATGATTTGTATAATGTATTTTAGACTTTTTATACTTTCATTGTATTTCATATCTTCTATTTTGTGATTTGTAACTTCTATTATTATCTTATATTTATATTTGACATTTATTGGTTTATAGTTTAGTTACTTAATATCACATTATGGATGAATATAAATTTTAAAATAGTATGTTTATCCTTTCAAAGAATGCAATAAATTATATGAAAATAATTTAGCGGTCCCAGATTGACTCGAGGACTAGTCCTCGGTCCTAAACTTGATGGGTTAGTCTACGATCTTAAAAATTGAGGACCAACATTGTGTGGATTAGTTATTGAATTGAGCACTGAACCGGCCCAATTCAGATCATGCTCACCCTTAATTATGTTCATGTCCGCTCCACCGTTCACTGCTTGGCAATCGCGATCTCAACAAAAACGACTCGACATCGTCCCTCGCAAGAATTTCCATCGGTCAATATCGCGAACCACTGGAGACAAAATCATCAATGCTAGACGACAAACGGATTCGGAATCGCTACCCGCAATATCTTACAATTTCTCTCTCTAATAACCATAGTCATTTGAACTTGCACGGCGACCGAAGATCTGGGGTTTGGAACCAACATTATTAATTACTATTAAAGCTGCTCGTGCGGGCTGTGAAGGAATATACACCGGCACAATGCACTTAAACAATGCCAATCATGCAGCACTACACAAGGTCCATGAACCTCTCAAGAACGACAAGAAACATAAGGACAAAACCGAGGATGCCATTTTGTCTACTTGTCTATAGGAACTAGGAGTCAATGTGCCTGGAAATAGTATACTGCAGTTTTGGTCTATAATCTTCTCTACTGTTTGGATATGGTTGCGTTCTTGCATCAGAGACAGAGACAGTTCGGTCGACAAGGAGACGAGCTGATTAGTCGTCAATTATAGAAAATGTCTTCATTAAGGCATTGGTTTAAGTGTAGGACGGTCCCTGCTGCTCCCGATCGCGAGACTAGACATTGTTCGAGATACTAGCCTCTTGTCTAGCTCTTTTCGTGTCTTTTATAGGTCGATGGATTTCGTGCATTTGATTGAATGAGACTTGGGAGACGTAGAGGACTGGCGTTCTTGGTTTTTTTTTCTTGTTGCTCTATAATGTTCAGCTCAGTGTCTTGTTTAGGATTTCCTGCGGTCTTCAAGCGAACTGATGAAGGTCACCTTGAAGCTGGATCAGGAATTATCATTCTTATTCTAAAGAGGTGCCTGATGCCTTTCATTAATAAGAAACCTCTTTTGAATGAAAACCTCTGGAAGATCAAGACAAGATTGATTGCTGACTTTGTCCCCCCACACTAAGAGGAGACATCTCTAGAAAGGTAAATGATAGCATTTTCAGTATGAAGATTCAGAAAGCGAGACACAAAAGAAACATTCATGAATTAAGCGACTTAGTAGCAGTAGGAACATTTGAAAAGATGAGAGGAGGTTTAAAATGGTACGTCTCACAAATTTGGAATTTATGCACCCATTTGAGGTTAAAATTCACGTCATATTAAGGGAAAAAAAAGATAGTTAAGGAGTTGGCGCTGATTCATATGAAGTTATGTGTGAATATATACTTTATCATATCGATTTAGAGCATAGACCATCACGTTAGGTGTATTGTCTAACAAGCTTTTTTGCAATTTGAGCAGTAAGAATAGGATCCTAGAGAACGAAACATAAATATATATGTATAGTTTTGCTGATTACTTATGTTTCTGATGGCATGGTACTCTCAAAGTTTCGGCTCCCTTCACAAAGGCACGCAAAGAGCATATATGTGGAGTACGCACAAAAGCTAAGAAACAAAATCTAACTATGCACCGAACCCGATTTTCTAGTGAGATCAAAAAGAGGAATCCTCTGCCTCCCTAGCTAATCTCACGAGAATTTCCCCCTTTTCAGGTGTTCTCTTTTCTTCCTATTTGGTTTATCGAGGCCAGACACCACGACTAGAAAGTTCTTAAATGATTTGTATTCAACAATAAGTGCGATCATACACGATTTCATGACGCCATCGTTTACTCTCTGCAAGTTACTCTCAACTGTTCCAAGTAGAGATGCGTGCCTGATTTCCTTTGAAGGAGATTGGAAGATATCACACGGATGCTCTTCCATGCTGGGAATCGACTAGCGACTTTCATATTGACTCATCTTCTGCTTCTTAATGAGGAACTCTCTAAATATGGGACAAAGAATATGGGCTCCTATGTCAACAGAAATTTTTCGTTCATTTGACAGCTATCTAACACCATCTAAAAGCAAGCAACCGTGTCAGTTCAATCTATGAACCTGACTTGCTTAGTCCTGGTTTGTATGTTGAAATCATCAATTCGACCTGAGAGCAAATGAAGCAGGTAAATTCTAAGCTTGAACCGGTTTTATTCACCCTATCTTGAAAATCGTGAGATACAACTGTTGGAATTTTAGAGTAAAATAAGGGTGAATGAGAAATTGTTCTCAAGAAAGAAACCCTTAGTGGGATGTGGGTCCCACATGTGAAAAGCAACCTTGTGAGTGGAAAGTGTAGAACCACTTGTCCCACATAGACTAAAAGGAAGGCTTTGGAGGAGTTTATATGTGATTACACTCCTATAGAGTGTTAACTTAAAATCACAAGTACTATGCCTCGCGCGCACGCGCAGGGGGGGGTGCAAATCCGGTTCCCGTCGAACTTGAACTTGTGCGCGAGCGTGCGACCTGCGCACACGAATGCAACC
Organism: Melaleuca quinquenervia; assembly: GCA_030064385.1. Classification (NCBI taxonomy): domain Eukaryota; kingdom Viridiplantae; phylum Streptophyta; class Magnoliopsida; order Myrtales; family Myrtaceae; genus Melaleuca; species Melaleuca quinquenervia. Next base: position 14,125,299 of record CM057721.1, on the reverse strand, counting down.
CCGGAAAACTCCGAAAAGTGGGCTTAGAAATAAGTCACTTTTTACCTTCTTTCTATATATTTTTATGTTCTGGATATGTTCAGAATGTGGGATTCGTCTAGGTCTGGAAATGTTCAGACTTTGTACAGTCTGAATGTGCGATCAGACTGTGTACAGTCTGAAGAACACCAGACTTAACGGTAAAGTCTAAAAATCGCCAGATTTGGGTTAAATGATGGTTTTAATCCAATAATTCGTAACGGCTGAATTAAAGCCGTATTTTTAAGGTTGTAACGTTCGTATTAATCATCGTTAATGCTTGTAACGGTTGATTAATGACTGTGGTTAATTCCTAAACGGTAAATTGATTACCGAACGGTCTCCCACATTGTTTTATTATCTTCGATCATTCTTTTTGCCCGGGCTAAAAAGTTTGCATACGTTTTAGCATTTTCTTCGACAAAGCTCTGCATAGATTTCGAGTTTTTGAGAGTGTTCAGCGTTGTTCATTGTTCAAGTTCGCCGAAAGCTTCGGAGATCTACTCTTCCTGGCTGTCAACCGTTGTATCCTGGGAGACAGACGTCCACGCTGCCTCACGTGTGCTGGAGATTTCCTCATTGTGTACTGGAGGGGGACGAATCTGTTTTAAGGAAAACTGTGATTAGCACATGCCTCGGTTTTTTACTTGTTCTAGTGTTTGAGTCTGTCTGTAATTACGTCTTTCTAGTGAAGTCCATCTGAATTTTACTTTTGCTCATTGTATTCGAGCATTATTTCCAACAAGCTTAAAACAGATTCGAAGTTCAATGGCTTCTGGAAAGGACGTGGTTGACATCTCAACTGAGGATGTGGTTGATGTTCGTGGGAAGAGCGTTGTGGATGCTACTGGTGGCTCCAACACCAAAACTACAGAAGGTGTCCCTGCTACGGTCCATCAGTCTGGACCTTCTGCTGTACCAGTTCTGAATTCTACTCCACATGGAGAGCGACCAGAAAAGTTCGACGGATCAAATTTCAAGCGCTGGCAACAGAAGATGCTGTTCTACCTGACGACGCTCGGCCTTGCAAGGTTCCTGACGGAAGATGCCCCTGCCGCTCCTACGTCTTCTGATGATCCAGAATATGATCGGCAAGCTGCTATTGCTGCTGATGCGTGGAAGCATTCTGACTTCCTATGTAGGAATTATGTCATGAATGGCTTACACGATTCACTGTACAATGTGTACTGTGATAAGCGAACAGCGAAAGAGCTGTGGGAATCGCTTGACCATAAGTATAAATCAGAGGATGCTGGCGCAAAGAAATTTGTGGTCGGACGGTTCCTCGATTTTAAGATGGTTGATTCCAAGACTGTGATCAGTCAAGTGCAGGAAATCCAAGTGATTTTGCACGAGATTGCGGCTCATGGTATGAACCTGAGTGAATCCTTCCAGGTGGCTGCGATAATTGAGAAGCTGCCTTCTGGTTGGAAGGACTTCAAGAACTACCTAAAGCATAAGCGGAAGGAGATGAACCTTGAAGAACTGATTGTTAGGCTTCGCATTGAAGAAGACAACAAAAGTTCAGAACGTAAGTTGTTCGCACCTTCTGCTGCTAAGGCGAACGTTCTGGAGTTAAAGAAAGTCCACAAGGAAAAGAAGGTTGCCAAGCCGAGGCTAGCACCTAAAGGAGGCGTTTCCAAGAACAAGTTTTCTGGAAAATGCTTCAATTGTGGTAAGATGGGACATAAATCTGCAGAATGTAGACTTCCCAAAAAGAAGGATCAAGCCAATATGGTGAATGATATATCTAAGGATGTGTCAAACATGAACCTATCGGCTATGATTTCTGAGGTGAATTTGGTGGGATCCAACTCGAAAGAATGGTGGATTGACACCGGTGCCACGAGGCACGTATGTTCTAGTTTGGACCTATTCACCAAGTTTGAATCTGTTCATGGACAGAAGGTCTACATGGGAAATTCTGCAACGTCCAAGGTAGAAGGACAAGGGACTGTTCTTCTGAAGATGACCTCAGGGAAGATGTTGACTCTACAGAATGTTCTGTACGTGCCAGAAATCCAGAAGAACCTAGTGTCTGGGTCTTTGCTGAATAAGCATGGGTTTCGCATGGTCTTTGAGTCTGACAAAGTGATCTTGTCAAAGTCTGGAATGTACGTGGGTAGGGGATATGTATCCGAAGGGCTTTTTAAGCTCAATGTTCTTAATATCATCAATAAAGAAGGAACGTCTTCTGTTTATTTGCTTGTGTCTTCCAATTTGTGGCATGGTAGACTTGGACATGCAAATAATAATGTCTTGCGTAGACTTATTGAATTGGAACATATACCCACATTCCATATTGATTCAGAACATAAGTGTGAGATTTGCGTTGAGGCAAAGCTAACGAGGTCATCGTTTCAAACAATTGAAAGAAAGACCGAGCCACTTGAATTGATACATAGCGATGTATGTGATTTGAAATTCGCACCATCGAGAGGTGGTAATAATTATTTTATTACCTTTATAGATGATAGCACGAAATATTGCTATGTGTATTTGCTTAAAAGCAAAAGTGAAGCCATAGAGAAGTTTGTTCTCTATAAGAATGAGGTTGAAAATCAACTCAATCGGAAAATCAAAAGATTGAGAAGTGATAGAGGTGGAGAGTATGAAGCACCATTTGGTGAATTCTGTGCACAACATGGAATTGTGCATGAAATGACTGCACCTTACTCTCCTCAATCTAATGGTGTGGCAGAACGTAAAAATCACACATTGAAAGAGATGATGAATGCGATGTTACTAAGTTCTGGTCTACCCCAGAACATGTGGGGAGAAGCTATTTTATCGAGTAATTACCTTCTGAATAAGGTACCTCGAAAGAAAGAGGATAAAACCCCTTTACGAGTTATGTAAAGGTAGAAGACCTTCCTATGAATACTTGCGAGTGTGGGGGTGTCTTGCTAAAGTAGCTGTGCCAATACCAAAGAAGGTAAAGATAGGTCCTAAAACGGTGGATTGTATCTTTATTGGTTATGCACAAAATAGTAGTGCATATCGGTTTCTTGTGTATGAATCTAAAATCCCAGATATACACAAGAATATGATCATGGAATCTAGGAATGCGTCTTTCTTTGAAAACGTGTTTCCATGTAAATCCAAAGTTGGATCAAGTTCTTCTAAAAGTATAGAAGGTGTGTATGACTCGGATCACGAAAGTCATGATTCAGATCATGAACTAGAACCGAGACGTAGCAAGAGGGTGAGAGTGGAAAAATCATTTGGAGATGATTTTCTGACTTATTTGTTAGAAAAAGAACCACTCAATTATACAGAAGCTGTGACTTCTTCAGAAGGTCTGCTTTGGAAAGAGGCGATCAAAAGTGAAGTTGATTCTATTATGCAGAATCACACTTGGGAGTTAGTAGAACTTCCTCCTGGTTGTAAACCTTTGAAGTCCAAATGGATCTTTAAAAGGAAGATGAACGCTGATGGTTCAATTGATAAGTATAAAGCCAGACTTGTAATCAAAGGATACAAGCAAAGAGAAGGCTTAGATTACTTTGACACATATTCTCCCGTGACGAGAATAAACTCCATAAGGATGATACTTGCGATTGCTGCATTGCGAAATCTAGAAGTACATCAAATGGATGTGAAAACAGCTTTCCTAAATGGTGATTTAGATGAAGAAATCTATATGGAACAACCTGAGGGTCTGATAGTTCCAGGACAAGAAAGGAAAGTCTGTAGATTGGTAAAATCATTGTATGGTCTGAAACAAGCGCCAAAGCAGTGGCATGAGAAGTTTGATAATACAATGATTACCAATGGATTCAAGATTAATGAATCTGATAAGTGTGTCTATACTAAAGAGACAGAAGGTGGCTATGTCATTCTATGTCTTTACGTTGATGACATTCTAATTGTGGGTAGTGACAATGAGATTGTCAAATCTACCAAGAGAATGTTGAATTCAAGATTCGATATGAAAGATATGGGACATGCTGATGTGATTCTAGGAATAAAGATCACAAGAATGTCAGAAGGTCTAATTTTAGACCAGTCACACTATCTGGACAAGATTCTTGAAAAATTCAATACGAATGATTCTGGTATTGCTAGAACACCACTAGACAATAACCTTCATCTGTTTAAGAACAGAGGAGAGGGTATTTCTCAAGTAGAATACTCTAGAGTAATAGGCAGTCTGATGTACTTAATGAGTTGTACAAGACCAGACATTGCCTATGCAGTTAGCAAATTAAGTAGATTTACGAGCAATCCGAGTGCTGACCATTGGAAAGCAATAGTCAGAGTACTAAGGTACTTACGGTATACTCGGAATTATGGTTTGCACTATATGAGGTATCCTTCTGTTCTGGAAGGATATAGTGATGCAAACTGGATATCTGATGTTAAAGACTCGAATTCTACGAGTGGATATATATTCACACTTGCTGGTGCAGCTGTGTCTTGGAAATCCTCTAAACAAACTTTGATAGCCAGATCTACAATGGAATCAGAGTTTATCGCTTTGGATAAATGTGGAGAAGAGGCTGAATGGCTACGCCATTTCTTAGAGGATATTCCCAAATGGGAAAAACCCGTGCCTCCGATATGTATACATTGTGATAGCCAATCTGCGATTGGTAGGGCACGAAGTATCATGTATAATGGTAAGTCTAGACATATACGTCGTAGACATAATACCATTAGACAACTACTCTCAACTGGAATTATCTCTATTGACTACGTGAGGTCAAAGGATAATATTGCGAATCCGCTAACCAAATGGTTAAACCAAGAGTTAGTTGAGAGGTTGACGAAAGGAATGGGACTAAAGCCCATAGAGCAATGAGGAGTATAGAGGAAAACCCAACCTAGTTGACTGGAGATCCCAAGATCTAGGTTCAAAGGGACAACCTATCATACAGACTCATAAGGTCACTGTGGGGGAGTTACCCTCAACCCATTTCTATGTCTTGAAAGTGACTATATACGGGAAAGAGGATAGCAAAATTGACGCTTAAGTGGAGCTAATGTGATTGCTCAAAACTTAAGGCAATTTGCTTTAATGATAATTAAGTGGAGTAATAGAGTTGCTCGAGACTTAAGATATCACCTATGTAAGAGTGAAGAGTGGCCGCTTCAAAGAAGAATTTAGGGGCTAAATTCTGTCTAAACTCTCGCAGAACCAGGTCGGTGTTCATGGCCAAAACGAACACAACCGAGAACGGAACAAATGATTGATTCCTGTGTGGAGTATATGGGTCATTCACATAAAAAAGCAGGACAGTTCAAAGACATCGTGTCTTCTGGACAGCTAGTGAAGCAAGTGTACTTTCACAAGGGAAGGTTCAAAGGGTGATACCTACCTATCCTATGCAGGTTTCAGAGCTGAATACTGTCGTAGTGTCAAAATCAAAACAATTTTCATTCATGTGGGGGATTGTTGGAATTTTAGAGTAAAATAAGGGTGAATGAGAAATTGTTCTCAAGAAAGAAACCCTTAGTGGGATGTGGGTCCCACATGTGAAAAGCAACCTTGTGAGTGGAAAGTGTAGAACCACTTGTCCCACATAGACTAAAAGGAAGGCTTTGGAGGAGTTTATATGTGATTACACTCCTATAGAGTGTTAACTTAAAATCACAAGTACTATGCCTCGCGCGCACGCGCAGGGGGGGGTGCAAATCCGGTTCCCGTCGAACTTGAACTTGTGCGCGAGCGTGCGACCTGCGCACACGAATGCAACCCCGGAAAACTCCGAAAAGTGGGCTTAGAAATAAGTCACTTTTTACCTTCTTTCTATATATTTTTATGTTCTGGATATATTCAGAATGTGGGATTCGTCTGGATCTGGATATGTTCAGAATGTGGGATTCGTCTGGGTCTGGAAATGTTCAGATTTTGTACAGTCTGAATGTGCGATCAGACTGTGTACAGTCTGGAGAACACCAGACTTAACGGTAAAGTCTAAAAACCGCCAGATTTGGGTTAAATGATGGTTTTAATCCAATAATTCGTAACGGCTGAATTAAAGCCGTATTTTTAAGGTTGTAACGTTCGTATTAATCATCGTTAATGCTTGTAACGGTTGATTAATGACTGTGGTTAATTCCTAAACGGTAAATTGATTACCGAACGGTCTCCCACATTGTTTTATTATCTTCGATCATTCTTTTTGTCCGGGCTAAAAAGTTTGCATACGTTTTAGCATTTTCTTCGAAAAAGCTCTGCATAGATTTCGAGTTTTTGAGAGTGTTCAGCGTTGTTCATTGTTCAAGTTCGCCGAAAGCTTCGGAGATCTACTCTTCCTGGCTGTCAACCGTTGTATCCTAGGAGACAGACGTCCACGCTGCCTCACGTGTGCTGGAGATTTCCTCATTGTGTACTGGAGGGGGACGAATCTGTTTTAAGGAAAACTGTGATTAGCACAGGCCTCGGTTTTTTACTTGTTCTAGTGTTTGAGTCTGTCTGTAATTACGTCTTTCTAGTGAAGTCCATCTGAATTTTACTTTTGCTCATTGTATTCGAGCATTATTTCCAACAACAACTAGGGAAAATGAAACTCACAATGTGCAGCTCGAAATATGCGCACAAGATCATTTGTCTAACAAGACTTTACTAGTCGTTCGCTTAAAAAAAACATGATAGATGATATCGATCATCTGATTTTTATAAGTTCCGAACAAGTTTTGAGTATATTAGGTTTAGCTCTAAATTCCAAAATTTTCAGATTGGGACCTATAGCTAACTTCCAAAGTTTCATTCTCAAAAATCAATTCACTCTGAAATCCTATCATTTCTCACTATCTACATAGAATCTTGATGCCCTCAACAAATCATAATGCCATTAATGTCCTCTATATATTTGCATGTGTTCTCAAACCCCACGGGAGAAAATCTCTCTTCAAAGCAGTGGGGACAACAATGAAAGGTGGGCATGCTTTTCTTTTCAAAACCTTATCTTCGATATGTTTCTTGAAATTTGTACCCTATAATAAAGATAACCGAAATAAATTGTTAATATTTTGTCTATAAAATAAATATTCCATATGGAAAAGTTATGAGTATGTGAAACAATATATAAGTATAAAAAAAAATCTTAACATTACAACACCTACGTGTGAGTGCGAGATGTTGTCACACTTAGTACTTTGCTCGTTTTTATATTGATAGACTAGAATTAGCACCAATAATCAATGATGAATACTTTTTAATTTATATTTACCTGTGATTTTTTTATTGTGATTTATAGTTAAAAATGAAAAGTTGTGCTCTCTCAGGAGGAGGTAACTGAGTTACATTCTTTTTGCAACATTTTCCTTCTTTCTGAAAATTACAGCATTTATTCTCCACTTGTGTTTTATTCTGAGAGTCCACGGAAAAATACTATAATTGCTCTATAGTATCCTCAATTTTGAAACCTAAAGGGTTTTTGTCAATAAGTAATCTCGTGAGGGCGAACAATTTTATAAGACATCGAATTCACGTTTGAATCATATGTTTTTTCAAACAACAAGCAAAGTTCCATCTTGTGTGATGTTCGTTCTCATTAGCTCTCGCCAATCTCGGGCCTTGGCTCGACTTATGCAGGTTCTTAACATCAGGCATAGATGTAAATTCATCGAACAGATAATTTAAGAAGGGAAAGGAAGGAAATCTCAATAGTAGTACGCTTTCCCTGTACTGGAACTTCTATAGAGGCACGCCATTTATTTCCCACTCGATTTGCTCCAAAGGAGCCGGTTACAACAAGTAACTACAAGTACAAGCTACCTGCTAAATGATCAAACTTCCCCAACTTCAAGAGCCACCATCATCACACATTCCCATCAACGCGGCCATTCTTCTGAACCAAAGGGTCACCATCCTCTTCGCTTTCCCATTGGAAACCATCCGACCCCTCCTTCGTTCCTCCTCTCCTCCTTGTTCTCTCGTAGATGGAGTGGGCATCATGCCATCGGTTCGGCAGGTTCTGCTGAGTAATCTGAGGATGTTGCGGCCGTAGCCCTACCAGTCCCAAGCAGGAAAAGATCGAAGCAGAGAATACGCAGAGTCGAAACGGCGGAGGACACGTGTGTGGTGGATCGGGGAGCAACACGACCGTCCGGGTACGACAATGCATTTGCCAGGATTCCGGGGTTCGTTCGTGTTCATGATATCGTGGTCCTCTGCTGGATCTCGTCGGAGTTTTGATGGCGTTGGTCTGCACTCACAGCATGACCCGTGAGGACTAAACTAAGCACGTTGGGGTCGACGAACGACGAACGACTCCGCCGCTGAACTTGCCAGAGAGTGTCGATCTTTCTCTCCTCGCCCGATTAAAGAAAAGAAAGTAGAGTCAATGCATGAGCAACGGACAATCGATACGACCAAAAAGGCGAAATTTCGAACGATCTTGTAATTTTCTTTTATAGAGCGATCGGAATAGGATCACGGGCCAGCTTTGTCGACGTCGTATTAAAGTCTCCTCGATCTGATCAAAGAAAAATCGACATGTTATCCATACAAAGATTGTATCCTCATTGATTGACCCTTGAAGAAAGCCGTGCAAATCAAAATTGTACCTAATCTAAGACGCAGCTCTTAATTAAAAGTCGGATTTTACCTTCCTTGTCTATCGTCCAATCTACATATTCGGGGCCATGAGGGTGCTTACTAGTACATATTTGTCTATATGCTTTGATTCTTCATCAATTAAGCGTTGAATTTCGTGACGACTACTCAATAGATTTCTTCACAATTGACGCAATCGTCCCCATCTTCACAATTGACGCAGTCGTCCCCATTAAGCCCTCGACCCGTCAATGATTCCAATCATGAATAAACACAAACTCAGTGATTTGACCAACCAGAAGCTTCAAAGGGGGACCGAGTCGATTAATTGAAGCTTTGGGACTTGTTATGGAAAACGTTAATCACAGAGTCGGATTGCAAGTGGCTGTCCTTGTATGAGCACAATTGTGTCAACCCTTATCTCAATGAGCTGAGACCGAGAAAGGAGCAACTGGTGAAAGACGAGATTGGACACCCTAATATGGACTGATTTGACTATTAATTGCTCCCCTTATCGTTTCAACTTGACTCATTCCCCCCCCCCCCCCCCCCCCCCTCCCCAAAATAAAAAGAACTTGATTAATTAATCTAATCTTAACATCAATCCGCCTCGAATCCAAGATTAACTCTCTCTCTATCTTTCCCCTTTCGAAAGACGGAAAGCATTTTCTTCTTTCGTTTCTCTCGTCCTTTTCTTCTCGTTTGTTTGTTTTTTCGTACCCCGTCTGTTGTTGCTGGCGTACGGTGGTCTATAAAATCGTCACGCCTCCTCCATTTTCCTCATGCCCCAAAGCAATTTCAGTCTCGTCACTCACTCCCTCATCCCACACCACCAGCCCTTCCGCGTGCCGACCATCACTGTCGCTCCGAGCAGCGCCTTTTGACCACCGGAAAGTTTCAGCGACGACGCGCCATAACGCCGCATACAAATCCGCTGTCAGCGCTTCTTCATCTCCAGTATCGACTCCCAACAATAATCTCGGCATGAAAGACCTTCACTTGGCCGCCGGCTTGAGGAGGTGGAGGAGGAGAGGCCGAGGATTCCGGCTCCGTACCAGGCTCGCGAAGCTCTTCCGACGGATCTCGATCCCCAGGTTAAGCACCCAGTACCACCTCCTGGGCTCTCCTGCCCCTCGAGCTCGCCGCAACCCCATCTGCAAGATCCTCACTTTGGCCAAGAAGAGGCTAGGCCACCTCAAGCCCCGCCGCCGCGGGTACGTCCGGGTTGGGCACGACCCGGGAGAGAAGGGGCCGTCGCCGGACGTGCCGAAGGGGCACCTGGCGGTGTACGTGGTGGGCCAATCGGGGGGCGACGCGCGCCGGGTGACGGTGCCCGTGATATACTTCAATCACCCGCTGTTCGGGGACCTGCTGCGGGAGGCGGAGCGGGTCTACGGGTACGACCACCCGGGGGGGATCACGCTTCCCTGCGGGATCTCTGAGTTCGAGAGGGTCCAGACCAGGATCGCAGCAGTGGGTGGCGGCCTCCGGCGGCAGCCGGCGTGGGGACGTCGGAGCTGAGATTTTCTCTCTCGAAGTGGGGCCTTCTGGGATCAGGATTGGGTGGTCGCCGAGGATTTGGCGACCCAAATTTTGATCTAAATCGGCGGTCACTTCATTTTCTTTGTAGTTTTTTCTTTTCGTACTCAAAAAAGAAATTTTTTTTGGCTTGTTGTAGATTTTTTCTTCTTCTTTTGTGTGGGGGCTAAGTTAACTTTGGAGATTGCATTGCAAAGGATAGAGACTACCCTTCACAAGGATAAAATGAATTGAAAAGATTATAATATTTTAATCAAATTTATTATCGTGTACAAAATAATACACATGTATTCACATGATGGCTACAATGCGATTATAAAGCCAATTCTAAACAAGTTATTCATTCATTCAATATCAAATGGATAGCGAAAACTTTTTAATCGATAGCCAAACATCTATCGATTCAAGATAAATATAGGAGGGGAGCTCATGTTGCAAGGCGATTTTCTAAGTGGGGGTAACGTGCCAATGCTTTTAACTCGAATCATCTTGTGAATATTGATTTCATCTGCATGATCTTAGAACAAATAATATCCAAGAAAAAAGGAAACAAAAACTACTAACTTCATGAATGTGTTTGTGCGTGTTTCCCTAGAAGATTCACATATTCCTCAATCACTGGAAAGACATGGTAGTCGACAGGAAATTAGGAACGATGCGGAAAAGATTGAACAGAATCAAGATTAGGTCGGCATGTCACAAGGTACTATGTGTTACCAATAATTGTATCGCGTCATCTTATAATAATCCGCCACCAATCCAATACTCGTGCTTTCTACTTTTTCTTTGCCAGAAAAGAGGAACATCCTTTTTTTTGACTCTGTTTTCCTCTTCTTTTGTAATTTTTCCTAGTTGCTGCTTTCCAGTAGTAGAGAGCGGTGAACCTTTCCGTGGGCCGAAGACGGGGAGCGGACTTTGGGCCCACCGATGTCGGATTAAAAGTGCGGGCCCAGTTTGGGGCCGAGGAGTGCGGATCTGACACGGCTCTCTCACTTTTGTCTTCACGCGCCCCGCTCGGTGTCGGGTGTCCACGTCACCAACGGATATCTTGGTTGTCTAGATCGACTCGTGCCATAAAAACAGAGAAGAATTACCTAAACCATCATGAAGCCCCCCCAAAAAAAAGACCTAAACGAAATAATAAAGAGGAGAACTTGTCAAAATCGGACTCAAATCGCCTGACGTGCCTAACCATCCGATTCAGGTCGGACAACCCTTAAGTCACTTCGCATACCGTAAAAGTAGATGATTCGGATACCCATCCTCCTGATTAAGTAATGCAATGGAGATTCATGAGATCTTAAATAGGGCCCCACGCGTTCCAAAGCTGAGCTACGTACAAATTACTTTTTCTTAGGCCGATTTTGGCGTTGCGCCTTTTTGTTTAATAATCGATTTAAAGGGTAAGAAAAGACAATCATATACCATCCGAATAATAGTTATCAATCAATTTGAGCGAGCCTACCGCCGCCGCCCCCAATGTGGTAAGGCTGGAAGAAGAGCATGGCCATATTATCATTGGGTACAAGTGGCATTACGGAATTTTCAAAGTTTCTAAGGAGTAAGTCGTTTTCATGAGAAACATTGGATTTGCTGCGATGATCATGTATGTCATTGAACCCATGTCCGCTCGTACCAAGTTACCACAGGTCAGAAAACAGTGAACGATAAGCAAACTATATTGCATGCCAACATTTAGCTAATCAAGAACCGATTTGGTCGCTTTGCTAACAAAAATGGGGGGAAAAAGAACAACGATTTGATTCACCCAAAATCGTTCTATTGAAGAAGAATGCACAGAAAGAAGAACGATCATTAATCTCGAAGGATCCTGAAATCAACCTTCACCTTGGGTCGTACCATGTGGGAAGAATCGATCCCAACCTCGGGAAGAAAGATGTAGAATCCGTCTCTTCTTTAATGTAATTATGGATCTCAAGCTCTCTCTTTCTTGTTCATTGTCAGCGTGATTGACTTGAACCCCATCCGCTTAGTGCTTGTCCTTGACTTGCATGTCCGATTCGGCCTCTTGGTCGAAGCAGGTCTCGAGTCTGGAGCTTTCCTGCAGCGCGGGACGACTCGATCCGCATCACCGCATTCGACACATCCGATGAATTTGCCACTGAAGCTTTTAAGCCTCTTTGATAAATCAAAGCAGATGACCTCTTCCCATGGCCATATAAAGGTTATTCTCAGCTAAAGCAGGATGTGATTCTAAGCTAGTGAAGACGACGTGTCACGCATCAGGAAGCTGCTTCAGCTGTTTCCCTTGTTATCATATTGCTTGTATATAGGAGGCAAAGAGACGACAGATTTCACTGATGGAAAGCAGAGTTTGTGGATGCATAGCTTTGCCTGATCCTATGTGAACCAACGCGCGATATAAGAAAATTGAGATCATTGCAATTGCGTAAAGATGTAGTCAACAGAGGGACCACTGAAATTGGACTCTTTTGTGTTGCTGAACTATTATATACAAGTTTCCCCTCATCTGCCGAGACTTGACTCGTTCAGGCACTGTAACCAAGATTTGAAGGATGCCAGAGACCGCCGTGGCCATGGCATGCACTTGCACAAGCTTCCTCCATGGATTCTCGGGTCACTCTGCTGTTGCAGATGTTGGCGAACGCCCTCATGTGCTTCATCCCGTACTGGGTCAGTGAACCACAGTGCGTCTCAAAGACGCGAACCTACAATAATCCAAAGTTTAAGGAATCACTTCGAAGTCTTTGTCGATTCACAACTGAAACACAGGGAAGAGAATGTTGTCAGTATAAGAATAGAGTTACCATAGATTTGAGGCACTTCCAGTCATCGACGAGAGGCAGACCGGGCTTTCTCACAGCAGTTAGGACAGACGAGCCCTTCTCAGGTCCAAAAAGAAGCGCACCAATCATCTCGATGCTTCCATCAAGATGAACTCTGTGCCTCACAGCGCTAGATATTTGCCCCAGGATCTCCTTCCTCTTCTCTGAATCGTCTTCTGTTTTCTTGTACTGCAGAGCAGTATGTGTAGTTAAGGCTTGAAGAGAAACTGCAACAGGCTCGTTCAATTTATCACAATATCATTTCAAAATGAAAAGCAATGCCTCATTGTACATCTAAAAGTTTTCTCTTCTGCCGGTGAACTAAATTTAGTAGTGCCAATTCTTCATTAGCACAATATCCTGATTTGATGCGAGTATAGAACGAGCATCTTTTAGTAGTGCCAATTCTTCATTAGCACAATATCCTGATTTGATGCGAGTATAGAGCAAGCATCTCTGTACAGTCCGTTTTGACTTCAAGTAGACTACAGAAGACGAGGAAGAAAAGACCCATCTTCTATTTAGATGGATGAACGCTAAAGTTAATTATCAAAAAGTAAAAGATGTAGCTTAAGCTCACCATCCGCCAGAGGAAGTAAAGATCCGCATCTCTTTGATTAATGACGCCCATGTACTCAGGAGTGACTCTGTTCGGAGGGAAGTCCACCGTTGCAGGATCAAAACCTTGATACAAGTAAAGCCTTTCATCTTTAATGCTTCGGTTCCCATACTCCATCACGTGTGAACCAGCATTATATGTGTTGTGATTGGATGTCCGCTGCTTTACCTGCACAATCACGATCATTGATCTGTCACCGACCAACCTTGGTCACAGGGCCTAAAGCATATCAAACGTTTGGAGCATCAACTTTACCGCTTGATATTGTTGCTTTATGGTTTCTTTCTTGAGATTGTGAGTCTCACTGTACAAGGTTGCATAGGGTTAGATCATTAATCAACCGCAGGACAACAAAATGATTCCCTAACTGGCAAATCACTTCTCTTGGTTAACATATAGAGCCCAAACAGTCCAAATGTACAAGGCTTTTCTAATCGGTGTGGCAGTTAATTTGGAAAAAGCCTACACTATAGAAAACCAGACTTACCTGTCTTCCATCCATGCAACACTAAATAAGTCACCTAAGCAAGTGATGTACTCTGGAGGTGGCGAAGGTTCCATCCCAGGACAGTAGGTTCCAAAGCTGCTCTCCTGTGCATTTGACGCTGTTGTCACGTAGATATTTAAATCTTTCGGCATTATCCCTTCAAAGACACTTCCACTCTCACATGCTTCCACGTATATAACCTGTCCATGCCAGTGATATTGAGCATCATCTAATAATCAAAAGCAAAAATGATGGTTAAGTAAAAGGCTAATTTCAAAAATGAAATCAGTACCATCTCTTTGTAGCCCTTGGCTGCATGTTTTTTCTTTAATACGTTGATAAAGTCCATGGCATAGAGGAATGGCATGTTTGGCATTCCTGTATCAATTAGCAAATTTGTGATGTCCAAGAGCCCTCAATTTCAGCATAAATTGAAGATTTCCGGGAGAGATCTCTTTGATTCTTAATTGCCATAATATATTAACACGCAGCCTTTCAATGGACATAATAGTAATGCATTTTCTGTCCAATTCAGGTACTAAATACAGAGCTGACAAATATCTCTGTGATTAGAAAAATCCATTAAATGGGATTAAAGTTCAAAAAACAAAATGAACAATGTCTCATCTCTCTTTACAGTATAAGTTCCACCATACATCATTGTTGAGTTTGGCAACTCCTACTGGTCAAAATTACTCTCACTGCCAAGTCGAACTTAGATCAGGCTCGAACTTAGTCGACCTTATCCAGCCAAACTAGCAAAGAAATTGCAACAGATTTAACACTGGTGCAAGTGATGAGACTCACCCAGAACACCAGGTCCTCCATGATCAGAGTAATAGAGGAAGATTCTGTCATTGGGTCCGCTGCTAACCACCTTCCCACTCCCACCCTTCACAGCGCTCTTGTCTCCAAGAAGCACCGCATACAAATTTGCTGCCGTTACATTTTTGCCAGTGTAATCCTACCATGGTCACCATCAATATCAGCAAACTATCAACACCATTCCCTTTCATTACTTTTCCACTTCCTAGTCTGTTCCACGATCCAAGTGAACTAAGAAGGGTTTTTGGGGAGTAAGTTCATAATAAAAAGTCAATTTGATATAATAACAATGAACAATACTTTTTTTTAGCCCTTTTTGATGTGTTTGTTTCAAGAGTGAAGTCTACCAACCTAGGTTCTTCTCAATAATTAAGTTCGCTATTTACCAATAAACACAGTAGATTGGATCTATATGATGATCCCCCTATCAACATCCATCACTGTCAGAACGACCCACACATCTTCCAAAGTGCCCACTCATCCAAACAACAAAGTGGCTAGGAAAGATTCTTTTCTACTCAACCAAAAGATAATCAATGACCATATAAGACTTTAAGCAAGTGCGAGGCACAGGGAAAAGATAAAGAAAAGTTCCAACCTTAGGAACACCAGCATAGACATCATCCCCTTGGGGATGGTTGATGATGACCCCAGGCCTGGGGTTCAACGGATCGGTGGCGATGTCATCATACATGAACACCACTATGTTCTCTTCCTTGACCCCTCCTTTCTTCAGTATTTGATACGCATGGCACACATCCGCCTGCATGTACATATGCCCAATGCGTATACTTTGTATCTTCACTGATCATTCTTGAGTATCAAAGAAGATCGCAAATAAAAGCCGTTTCAAGTATGTTAAACAGGGAAGATCCACAGAGAGCATGAAGTCTCCATCCACAGCTTGAAAGCCACGCACCATGGCCTCGTGTCTCTTTCTAATAGCTTAAACTTAAGTTCGACTCCTAAGAAACCAGCTACAATTATCCCAATTGATGAGTCCTCGAGAAGAAAACACGAGGATTTCGATGCAGGAAACTTCCCCATGTGAAGAAAAAAGAGCAAAAGACAAACAGAATTAAGAAAAGATAAAGCAAAATATTACCTGATGCCTATAATTTCCATAACCGGACGAGCCGGCCACGAGAACGGCCCATCTTGTCCGGACCCCCTGGCCTTCATCACCCACGGCTTCCTCTCTCTCGGTCGGCATGCGAATCTCCGGTTCGTCTGGCTCGGCAGAGCCGAACCTCCAGGCGGGTCGACTCGCTCCTCGGGCTTCCAAGCAAGCTACGAGCATGAGCAGCACGGCCGAGCAGATGAAGAAAGAATGTCTCCGACCCATTAACACAGAGAGTCAAGAAATCCGCTTCAAGCAGATTGACCAAAGCGGCGAAGGAGGTTAGGCGGTGAGCAGGCACAGAGAGAGAGAGAGAGAGAGAGAGAGAGTAAGGAGAAGTGGGGGGATGACACAACAGAGGGGAAAGGTGGCGAGTCTTTAGTTGTTCACAGGAAAGCAGGGGTTGCATGCAGAAGAAGAGAGCGACACGCGTGAACGACGTCTGAAAATGGTGGGTCCTTTGCAGCTCCTCGCGCACCAGGTGGGCGAGCTTCCAGAGTCGAGGCGGTTTTTCAGCTTTTTCTACGGGAAGAGTCTTTACCGAACCCCTGGTGAAGCTTATATCTTCTGAAGAAAGCCTTTCGTCTTTCGTTCTTCATTACGGCTCTGCTTGTAACTGCTCCTCCCCCCTTCGACGGAAAATATTTTCTAGTCACGCTAATCAGCCGACCCCATGACTTTCTAAAGCTGGCATTTGAAGTCCTGTCGTTGATCGCTTGGAAATCTTAAGGACCCGAAAGTCCCACAATTACTCCCCGGTCTCGTCATTTTCTGCGGGCGGTTTTCGGGTTCACGCTTGTGTTATTCCCCTATTCGCTGAGGTTCTTCCAACTCGACATTGACGTGAATGTCTTGGCTCGAGTTATTAATTAAGAGTTCGAAATCACCTCTCTCGTCGGAGCTTGTAGCCCACAAGCATCTAGGATTATATTACTTCCACTAGGTTGGGTGGAGGGACCTCTGGTCCTTAATTGATCCAGGTACAGAACTAATGAAATTCTTTAAACCGAGCCATGAACGACAAAGCTGAGGCTGTTGGTGTGGAATAGACGTAATAAAATTCTCTAAATCTTTTGTCAATCCAGGCCAAGCCAGGACAAAGCTTTGGCTGTCGGGGGGTAATAAAGTAGAATAGATCGATCGTCTACTTCTAGGGGAATCGTGGGCCATCGTCATCGATTAACGGCCCTGATTTCAACGTCTAATCTTCATGGTTCTCGCTATGCGGCCATGGAGAGCAGAAGCACTCGTAATGTGGAATCTGATTAGCCCGTCCCATCCGCTTGACAAAAGCCCTACAGTTTACGAGATGTTTAGGCTTTGGTCTGTGCCCCTCGATCACGTCGCGGCGGGAAAGCAACCATTTACAGAAGCCAAGGAGGACCGAGATTTCACTTCTCGCGGTCGTTGGATTGCAGAAGATTTCCGGGGAAAGTGTGAGTCGCTAGCCACACGCGTTCAACATGAGAACGCAGACACGATAATTGCCCTGCCAAGGCATTAAAATACTCGTTTGAAGATGAAAACTAACATTCCCCGTGCTATGGAAAGTCAGGCTATCTTAAGCCTCAATTCCGTTGCGGCACAAAGCATCCTTCTCAAGAGCCGTAAGAGACCAATTTGACGCACCTGCTTGGTTTCAGGATTTTCTGGATCGTCAGAGAGTTCATCATGACAATGCAGACATTATAATCGGCCCACCAAACGGTCAGTGATTGCATTGTTCATCCGTATTCAAGTCCGGAAAAATACCCGAGGACAGTCATCCGAATAAGACCTTCAAAATATCTTTTTCATGAAGCACAGATAGTCAGAGCTCGACCCCAATTCTTTCCCAGGTACCTACTTAGCCTACAGTCAAGATAAGGTATTGCTACTCTTTTGCCTTAGCTGAAGGCATTGCATTCCTAATCTTCACTCGGGGACGCATTTGTCCTTAACACTGATATTATTCGATCTTTACATCATCACGGCTAAACAAACAAGCTCAGGTTTCTACTCGAAAGGGTGCGAACCCCCTGGGTGGGAACAATGCCGAGAAACAACCTTCCACCTACTTTTGGACTTCTCCTCCTTCCCGTTTCCAGCAAATCTCTTACCATGACAGCGACATCGGAGAACTAATTTGAAGACGACCCTACACTTGACTAGGATTTGACTCCCATGTTGCGATATCACGGAGAAATAAGATGAAAACAACACTACACTTGACTAAGATTGACTCCCATCTCCTTGCTCCGTACGCCTTGGCATAACCATAACAGACTAGACGTCCATCAAAAGAGTGACCACGGCACATCTTGATTGGCCTGCCTAGTAGGGGGAACCGGTAAGGACTCCATCACAAAAAACCTAGTTCAACTTCTCATAAGGAGACCAACAAACGCCGATTCTACACCACATAGGCCCACCTCCCCTTCATCCCTTTAAAACAGTTGTTGCATTACTGAGGGTCAAATCTCACGCATATACATACCACTGATAAATCTGATCAGACCCCAAAATTGCAATGAACCCAAAAAGAACCCACAATTTATACCGTGAAGAAGGCATTTCCAAATTTGCGTCTAAAATCCGTTTCCAATGATTAAGACCCCTCGATTTCACACCAGGGAAATACAGAAAAGCTGATGACCTCCTCATGCAAATTACAGTACTCATCTGATCTGGACAATACCAGCGCTGACCAGCTTCTGGATCTTGTTCATCACCATTGGGTTCTTTGTGTGCTCTTGCGCAGCCTTCGGGTTCTCCTGGAAGTCAATCAACACCTGCCAAACACACGTAGATGTCAGCCAACCAGGCAAAATCAGCAGGATTGCTTAATATCGCAAAACCAGTTTCCTAACCTGTCTCATCACAGGATCAGTGAGAATGTTTTGAATCTCCGGATCTTGCATTGCCTTAGCCTACAGAAAACAGAGATATGTAAAAACAGGATCCTCTCTAAGCAACTGAATCAGTAAAAGGTAAAACTTTGACAAAGTGCAGTACCTGTCTCTCCTTCAACTCCTCTGGAGTCAAATCACCACGGCTTGCCTTGTTAATTTGTTCTATGCATCTGTAACAAGTATTAACATTCCATCATGTAATGGAAAACACAATAAAACAAAAGCCAATAGTAAAATGCATACACAGCATCAATGTCCATACCTTCGCACACCATCCAGCAATTCCTGGTTGTTTGGATCGTGCTTCAACCCCTCCTGGTATGTTTCCAAAGCTTTATCATATTCCTTCATGAAGAACTGAACGGCACCTTTTCGCGTGTAACCCTTAGCAAAAGTTGGATCAAGCTCAATACATTTCTCAGCGTCCTTCAGACCCTCAGGCAGGGCCCCAAGTTTCGTGTAACATGCTGCTCTGTTGCTATATGCCTGGAACCAGACAAACAAGCATCAGCACTGCCCCAATGCAGCTACAAATAGCAATATCAACGAGCCCAAATATCCTTACCCTTGCATCTTTAGGGTTCCTTCTCAATGATTCTGTGTAATGCTTTACGGCCTCAGGATATTTCTGCTCTTTGAAACATTCATTTCCTGTCCGCAAACGTAGACAGTACTTCAGTGCTAATGAAGTAAATAAAACAACAGAGAGAGACTACGAATGAACATCAAACGTGCATTCAGATAAATCAAAATACAGAACCTTTCTCGCGCTCTTCATCAGCCAATTTTGGATCAAAGTATTCCTGCTGTTCCAGCTCCTTCTTTGCCTTCTCAGCATCATTTAGTTTCTTCAGTGTGTCTGGGTTGCGATGCTCTGTGAGGGCCTTCTGGAATGTCTCAATAGCAGGTTCATAGTCCTTTGAGGATTTTGCCATCTTAACAAGGGCAGTTCCCTTTCTTGTCAAGGCTCTAGCTATCATCTTATAGTCTGATCTAAGTTCTCTTCCCCTTTCAACAGCCTTATCACAATCTTTGATGCAATCCTCATACTGGAAGCAGTGTCAAAGTATGAGAAAAGAGAAGCCAAAAAAAAAAAAATTCTAGTGGCAAAAAATACAACAAACAAAAAGGAGCACATATAACTGAAGGGAAAAATGAATAGTTTAATGTCAAAGCTTATTGCAGGGCCACATGCTTTTTAGGACCAATTTCAATAGCTCAGAATCTCTGATTGAAGAAAATTATCAAAAATTAAGCAGGAATAGGAATACAATCTTCATATCAAAAACATCAATCAATAAGCCATGCCATCCACAACACTAGGCTGCTACATGAATATTGATGGATGCGTGATAACATTACAATGACAACATACAAGGAAACGCATTGCCTGGTATGCCTTCTCTTCCTTTAGTAAAAGAAACATCATTAGGAATTGCTCTTGCATTCAGATAATTGTTATCTCAGTGTAAAAATTTCAATACCAAGATTGAGGCACAGTTATCAAGAACTCTCGAAATGTCACCTCTCAGAACAGATACCTGCTTTCCTAGAAATAAGCACACCAGAAACCCTAAGCTACCATGCCTGCTGGTACATAGAAGAAGGCAAGGACAAAAGAAGCTCATGCCAATAGCAGTAAAGTACATCGCTAGAACCTCAGTCAAAATTTGCCATTCTTCAGTATGCTCCCAAACACAGATGAACAAACCCAATTCTAGTGCTAGCTAGGCATAGAAATTAAGGCTTAAGTCAATGCCACACGGCCAGAATTATGAGGTTTCACATCAGTGGGCTATCATTAGTTGTTATTAGAAATGAGAAAAGCACCAGGCATTTGTCTTCCAAGAAACAATGTCAAGAAGACTGGACACGGTTTAAAGACACAGCAAGGCTGCCACTTAGAGGAACAAGATACCGACATCAAATCTAATTGATTACTACACATGACCAACAACCGAAACCATCTAGAGCAGGCCAGGTAGAATCAGAGAGCTGATTAAAGAATCCCATAACAAAATTTAGTACTGCATGGGCCATTGTTCCAGCTTCCAACTTCCATCAGACAGGTCAATTCCATTCCACCACAGATTCAGTACTTGTATAGTTCATCGTTCCACTCAAGCATTGCCAACACAAACAAAATTTGAATTTTTCTCCTGAAAACGCTAGTATCCTTCATAGAATAACATAACTGTCGGATAAAGGACATAACTGGTCTACCCATTAGTCCACATCCCAGATCCATACTTCGTGTGGCTCTAAACCAATCAATTAAGCATGCCCTAAGGCCAGAACAAAATCCTGAGCAAGGTTTGTTCATGAAATTAATTTTGTTTATGGAGCACAGCCACCTAAATATCGAAGTTTCCTTCTAATTATTCACAAGCACGTACTTGAACTAGACATTGCCTGGGTGCGCAGCCGGCAAAACTTTTGCCTTAATAAGAACCAACAAACAAGCACTCGACCTAACACGTGCTCACATTAGAACAAGCACCAGAAAGAATAAACCTAAATTATATAACCACCATGTAGGACGAAGTGCTTACCCTTCCCATCTCCAAATACACAGCAGCTCTGTTCGTGAGAAAAGAAATATCCTCGTCATCAAGCTCGATGGCCTTTGAGTAGTGCTGAATTGCAGGCTCGAAATCCTTCTTCTTATAAGCTGCATTACCTGCCTCCTTCTCCTTCTGAGCCTGAGCCTTCCTCTCCTTTACTTCTCGCTCCTCCTCACTTATCTCCATGGGCTCAGGCTCCGGCTCCGGCTCCGGTTCCTTTTCCTTGGGTGGCTTGTTGTCTGGCTTATTTGCTGCCGATGAATCAGCCTCCGCCGCAGAATTAAAGCCCGCATCCTGACCCGGAGTGTGCAATTTAACGTTCAACAGCACTCCAAGCGCCTGCATCACCCTCTGATCCTTCAAGTACAGATTCAGACTGCTAGGATTCTTCTGCAAATCCTGCATCATCTTCACAAAGTCCGGTTGCTGCAGGTAACCTCTGGTCGTCGGATCGGCCGTCAGCTTAGCCCACATCTCCTGTCCCTGGAACACATCCCCGAACGGATTGCCAGGCGGCGGAGCGGCACGGCTCCTGGACGACCCCGCAGCGGCCTGCGCGTCGGCCAAGCCGGACTTGAGAGCCTCGTTGCCAGGATCGATCTCGAGGCCCTTCTTGTACGCGGAAATGGCGTCGTCATACCGGCCCAGCCCCTGGTAAGCCGCGCCGAGACGGCTGTAGCCCTTGGACCAGTCCGGCTTGAGCTCGACAGTCTTCTCGGCGTCGGCGAGGGCGTCGGAGTAGCTGTGGAGGGAGGCGTGGGCGGCGGATCGGTTGGAATAGAGGACATGGTTGGTGGGGGCGAGGGCGATGGCGTCGGAGAAGTGGCGTACGGCGGAGCGGTAGTCGCCGGAGGAGAAGGCGGCGTTGCCCTTGGCTTTGGCTTCATCGGCCATGGCGGGTTAGCTTTCGCGAGACGGCGATTCGGGAAGTGGGGAGGGAGGCTGGATCAGAGACCGGAAGGGGGTGCGATTTATGGAGGAAAAGCGAGTGGGAAGATGTGTTAGGGCTTATAATAATTGAAGAAGATGGGGGAAAAGGGAGGAAACGAGAGAGTTCTAGCGATGAGAGAGAGAGAGAGAGAGAAGAGTGTGGTTCTGGAATGTTCTCCGCTGTGCGTCCTTCGCTTCCATTGACTCATGCCAAAAACTGCGAAGTGACGCTGGAGTTTCGTTCCGTTCCGTTTGGCTGTGAGGTTTCTCTTGTCCCTGGTTTTGTTTGGGCGCGGGGTCTCTTCTTATCCTGGTTCTATCGGTCTGATTTCCGCCTTAAAAAAACAGTGAACTTCGCAAATTTTATATGAACTATTCTTTATAAAAAATAATTTTCCTTGAATCATCGTGTTTAGAAGAATTGTCTCAAATGATTTCCTACAAGAAATGATATTTGAAACTATGTTTCATATTTATCATATTCGGGAAATAAAATGTTCTAAGACTAATTTTGTCGGAACCTTTGATGTTAAGCACTTGGAAAAGGGCTTTGTCCCGTATCTTTTATATCTTAAATTGGAAGCTGGACAGGAGATGATCCACCGATGGGACACAGCGCAATAATTGAATTCAACAATTCTCCTTGAAGGATACTCGTTATACGTCTTATAATTAAATTAAAATTATCCTCATTACGTGTAATTAGTGCATTATAAATAAATATGTGTCCTTAAAATATTTAGCTAGTGCCCCTATTCAATATTCTATATTTTGAAAATTTTAGATTTTTTAGAGACACCAATTTCTTTTAATCCCTTGAAATGTAACAAATCTCACGTGTCTAACAAATATCAATTTGGACAACTGTAAATTATTTCCTTTTCAATCTAACAGTTAAAGAATATAAAGCACGACCCTCTTTTCTTGCCCAAGAGAAACCTTGCACAACATAATTGATTTAAGGAGCAAAGATTAGAAACAGACTAATATTTCAATTTAATTCGAAAGTTTCAATCATATTTGCAACTAGATTATATGAAACAAGTCTAAACTATATAAAACAAACTCCATGACGAAATTGATTGGAGTATTGATTATGAATGCTATGAGACACTTGTTATGAATAGTGCAACTAAAAATGGCACTTATTAACACACTTTGGAAACTGAGCGATAATATGATTAAAAAGAGTCATCAACTTCTAATGAAAGTACTTATACAATCAAAACAAGTATCAAGACTCCACAGGTGTCTTCAGAACACTCCTTAATATTTCTTTACTGATAAATTACAACTACTGAATTTCTTTCAATCCATAATATTCAATTCCCAATTTGAAAAAATCAAAGCCGAGCCAGGCATTACATCCCAAGAGTTCCTTTCCTCCCAACCCAAAGGAGCACAAAATTTCACTTTCAACCCACTGCAGAAGAATTGCAATTTACAGTTACTCCAACTTCGCCCATTGAGGCTGAGTTCACTAAAACAGTCTGCATCAAAACCTCTCTCTCCATCTTCAAAGTCCTACTCGCATTGACGTATCGAAATTTGTAAAGTAAATTAAGAAGAAAAAGCAGATAAAAAATAAATCATCGCTTTCACCACCTTGAAAATTAGTTTAAGCAGCAACTTCCTGCTCCTTTGAGGCAAGTTGGTTCTGGATGTGCTGTGGGACGACGTCGAACTTGGCCAGCTGCATGGTGTAGGACGCACGGCCTTTCGTCATTCCACGGAGCGTACTTACGTATTGAAACATCTCTGCTAGCGGAACGAGGGCATCAACAACCTGAAGAGTTTAAAACTGAGCTTGTGAGCATCTCGCTAACAAATATATAAATTAAGTGATGAAGTACGAAGAGTCTTCTCCTCAACTGATAATCATAGTGACTACTAAAGCTGCAATATGCATATTTAGATCCACAAGAACCAGAAAAGATGTTTCATGAAAACTCTACTATATTAGCTCGCGGTAGATGCATAAAAGATTTCATTTATTATTTGAGTCAGCAGGCTCCAACAACATTAAAGGCTTTCTAATCCTTAGAAAAACACAAGTGACATGGTCGGATAGAGGCCAAGAGCCACAAAATACTGCCAACCAAATGAAACCAAAGTATTAAAGCAAAACAAAACACATTTTCAGGCAGGAAAGGTGAGCACACATATCCAAGATGAAAAAGATTTAGCAGTTCTCTCAAAAAAGCTCAGCAAGACATAGACATGAGTTGAAGGCAAGCAACCGAGCTAGCAGGAAGGAGCACAGAAAACTCTGGATTGCTGTTGCTTGGGATAAATATAAATCAAAAACTGCATTTACGCTCCATAATGCATCTAAAAGCCAGATGAACAGCTGAGATAGGGTAGGTTTTCTTAATCCGTGTTTTAAGCACACCACAAAAGTTAAATGAATAAAAAAACATTGGCAAGAAAGAAGCACTTGGATTTGTTTGCATTACCTTGAGGCCACCAGGTTTGTCACCGAAACTGTTGATCTGGCCTCTCCTCGAGTTCAGATCACCAATCACATCACCCAGGTGGTCTTCAGGTGTTACAACTTCCACTTTCATTATGGGCTCTAGCATCCTAGGACCGGCTTTTCTTATTCCCTCCCGGAATGCTCCTCTGGCAGCCAGCTGGAACGCCAACACACTTGAATCCACCTCATGGTATGAACCATCAACTAATACAGCACGCACATCAACAACAGGAAACCCTGCAAGAACTCCATTACTCATACACTCTTCTAAGCCTTTCATTACTCCAGGTATATACTCTCTTGGAACTGCCCCTCCTTTGATCTCACTCTTGAACTCATAACCACTTCCAGCCTCCAGGGGCTCAAACCGCACAGTAATATCCGCAAATTGCCCTTGCCCACCGGACTGCTTCTTGTGCACGTACTTTACTTCAGAGACTTTTGAAATGCTCTCCCTGTAGTTCACTTGTGGTGCCCCAACATTAGCTTCAACCTGGAAAAGCCAAGTTACAAACCAGCTGAGATAGACAAATACTAAATGAAATATGTTTTGGCACTTTTGAAATGCCTGCTGCAGTGGAAAAGTGGATTGACAAAAGCAATAAGAAAGGCATGTGAATTATCAGCACGCAGGAGATGGATACCAGCACACTAAAAGTTACAAGTGGTTTTCGAAACAATCTTGGAAATTTAGAATTGTAAAAAGCATCTTTAAGAATGACTTTTGCGTCAAATGCACTGAGTAAGATATGTACCTTAAATTCCCGCTTGAGCCGATCAACAATAATCTCAAGATGCAATTCCCCCATTCCTTCAATAACTGTCTGGTTGATCTCTTCATCACGTGAGAAATGGAAAGAAGGATCTTCTTGAGCAAGTTTGATCAGACCATTCCCCATCTTGTCTACATCAGCTTTAGTTTTAGGCTCAATAGCAACCTTAATGACAGGATCAGGAAAGTCCATCCTCTCAAGAAGAATGGGAGCATCTGGGTCACAAAGCGTTTCGCCAGTTACTGTGTCCTTCAGACCAGCAAGAGCGACAATATCACCAGCCAATGCAACTTTTACATCCTCCCTACTGTTGGCATGCATTTCAAGAAGTCTACCAATCCTCTCCTTCTTTCCTTTGTTCGCATTCAACACGTATGACCCCGCGCTCAACTTCCCTGCATACACTCTCACAAATGTGAGGGATCCCACAAAGGGATCGCTCATGATTTTAAAGGCCAGTCCAGCAAAAGGCTCATCATCACTGGCAGGCCTATCAATTATTGCTTCTGGATTCTCAGGATCAGAACCCTTCATTGGTGGCAGGTCAAGAGGCGAAGGCAAATAATCCACAACAGCATCAAGCAATGGCTGAACCCCCTTATTTTTGAAGGCTGACCCGCATAATACAGGGACGAATTTGCTCGATATAGTTCCTTTCCTAATTAATTTCTTAATAGTTTCCTCATCCGGTTCAACACCTTCAAGGTAGTTCTCCATGGCTTCATCATCCAGCTCAACTATAGTTTCAATCATCTGCGATCGGTAATCTTGAGCCATCTCTTGCAGATCAGCCAGAATATCATCATATACAAACTTTGCACCCAACTCTTCCCCAGACCATATTATAGCTTTCATCTTGACAAGATCCACAACGCCTTGGAAATTATCTTCTGAACCAATTGGCAACTGAATCACAAGTGGCTTAGCACCCAAGTTTGTGACTATCATGTCCCTTGTCCGAAAGAAGTTAGCCCCAAGGCGGTCCATTTTATTGACGAAGCAGATTCTAGGTACCCCGTATTTATCAGCTTGCCTCCACACGGTTTCAGACTGTGGCTCCACTCCAGCCACACTGTCAAACAAGCAAATGGCACCATCCAAGACCCTAAGTGCTCGCTCCACTTCAAGGGTGAAGTCCACATGGCCAGGAGTATCAATGATGTTAATCCTGTGTTTGTTCCAAAATGTGGTGGTTGCGGCAGACGTAATGGTAATCCCCCTTTCCTGTTCTTGTTCCATCCAGTCCATTGTAGCCGTACCCTCATGCACCTCTCCAATCTTATAGTTCCTTCCCGTGTAGTAAAGAACCCGTTCAGTTGTGGTAGTTTTCCCTGCATCTATGTGAGCCATAATTCCGATATTCCGGTAGTCGCTCAACGGTACCGCGCGCTTTCCATCTGGCAAGAATCATGAGAAAAGTGAGTCATTGGTGGCTGAACATGCAGCAAACTCTTGCTGTTACAAGAGAACATTGCGGACTGCAATACAGCATAACTTTCTAAAGATGAAAATTAGATTGTCCAGCCAGAATAGGTTTACAACCCTATCAAGGGCGAGGAAAACGACTCTGATCCTCATTTCACCATATCAAAGCAAGGCAACAGTATTCAGTAAAGAAACAACACGTCAACAAGGTATAGTAGTTTGGAGGTCAGTCCTGACAGACAATTCTGTACCGGTTGATGTTTTAGGCGTCTTAACTTATCACAATATGCGACGAAGGGAACAACTAAGTTTCTCAGAAAGAGAGAACACTCAGATTGCCCCTCACAGGTGACGATGCATTGCCCCCGAACCAGTCAACTCGCAATTAATCGGCAAAGAGTAAGAATTATGCCGAAACACGCAGAGGAAGATCATTTCCGCGCATTTCGTCAGTCCCCTGGCACAAAACTACCGCAAGCAAAACTCTCACCACACCTCGGCCATCAAGGAACACAGTTAAACTCGCACAAACAAACACCACATCAAACTAATCGCCGGCTCCCCGATTCAGCACCTACCTTCGCCGGCCATGGCGAAAACAGAGAACTCCCTCCGCCCCCGACGCGGCGAGCTCGAAGTCCTCAAGCACCCGGAGCCCAGGCGCAGACCGGCGAGGAACTGCGAGCCGGAAGAAGAGAAGGAGGAAGCGCGAGGGCGGACGCCTAGGAAGGGAGCAGGAGATACGAGCGCCGCGGGCCTCCTCCGGAAGCCGTTGAGGCTGCACACCGGGGACGGACCGGCCAATCTCACCGACTCCGCCGCCATTTCTTTGCGCAAGGGCCTGCCTTGGTGGAGCGCGCGAGAGGCCGGCGTCTTGTCTCGCCTCTCTCCGAGTCCGAGGTCGGCGAGGTGTGAGCGATGGAGATGACGAGGGGCCGAGAAAGGGCGGAGTGGCTCAGGAGTGAGCGAACGAGCTTCTTCGAGGTTGAAGACGATATACTTCCAATCTTTCTACCGGCTGGGAATAATTCCCGAGGAAAATGGTGGGAGAGCAGCTTGTGTTATTGCCCGTGTGACGGCACACAATTTACCAATCTGCCACCAATGATTATTGGTAAGATTAGATGAATGAGGCCACTAATCTTGCAACCCTTCACATTCTTTATTATTCCTTTTTAATACATTTTTTTCAGCAAAATAATGTAAACAACAAAACGGTTTAGAGTAAGAGATGAACGAGAGTGAATAAGCAAAATTAGATCGATGTGATGATCGATCGATTCGATACTTCATTTCATTTTGGACCGTCCTCGTCCCTAATTAAAAGGAACTCGTTCATTCATGGACACACGATCACTCCAACGGAATATTCGATCCGAGAATTCGAGCCATGGGCAGTCTGGTAATTTCGCGAATCGCTCAGATGGATGACGTTGGCCCCTCTCTCTCTCGTCCACTGGACTGTTTTGAGCCATGGGAAGCGGAGAGGCACGAGAGTCGCCACATCTCTCCGGATCCCCTGTCCTCACACCCACGGATGGTCTGGTAGGTCCCACCTGGCGACGTACCCCCTTGCTAGACTCTATCTTTTGGGCCTTCTAAAGTTATCGGCCCATCACATTAATTAAAATCCATTATAAATCCTGAATCAATTGGGCTTAATGGGCTCGATCCGTTCACGAGGCGGACGAAATCTATGTATACGTTATCTTCTTTTTTTCGGTCGAATTATATATACATCATCATTAAGATAAGATAGAGGAGGGTGAAGACAAGAACATAGATCACTCCCTTACTGGATGAATCTTGATTATGATGATGAATTATATAGCTAGGTCAAGTTGTTGCTCTTCCTTATCAAATGTATGGGCCAAATTTAATGGGCCAGTTATGTGCTTCTTTGGTCCGGCCTACTCGGCGGCGATTAGATTCATAACGAGAACTCAATATGTCCTTATCATTGGTAGACTGGGCCAAAGGTGATTGGGCTCAATATAGACGAGCCCAATCTCATAAGGAGATTGTGATCATATGTGCGTGTGTTCAAAGCTCAATTGCTACAATGCTTGTGGCTAAAGCCAGATTTCGGCATGAGTTCCCACTCTCCATTACATCCTGCACAATTGTGCTGCAACGTACTCTAAATTAGCTTTATCTAAGGCAAGAACTCTCTAGCAAGTTATTCGTAAGATACATTTTGGTTTCTCTTGCTTCTAAGGCAAGTATGTTTCTCTCCAACCTTCTTCATAACAAAAGTTTTTCTCTTTCTTCAGCTGACTATTCTAAAGGGACCACGCAGATCCGATCGCGCATTTTGCATGCATCGTGATACATTCACGCTTCTTCCCACCAATGTTATTATAATTGGAAGATCTTTTTTAACTTGCAAAGTTCATTATACTTCATTTTCATCGCTTGAACTTGTTGAAATGGAAGTAGGCAAAGGAAGTCCATGGGATAATTATCCAAAATGAAGTTGTTATTTCAATCCTTCCGACGACTTTGTGCCGGAAAATGCCTATGTGGATGTTGTAACTGGACATCCACGTAGGTATTACAACATTCACGTATGCATTTTCCGGCACAAAGTCGTCAGAATAACTAAAATGACAACATTCCAAAAGGTTTATGGCTAAATTGTCAAAAAAAAAAGATTTATGACTAAATCGGCAAAGTTTCAAAAGGTTTATGACTTTTTATATAATTACCTCGAAAGTCCATACTATATTGTTTTCACCGCTTAAAATCATTCAAATACGAGTAGATAAAAAGTTTACTACCAAATCATATTAAAAATGTCGGAAGTTTTTGGATATTTCATAAAAGTACTGTGATGTACGGATATAAATTTGTAATTTCTAATGACATAAATAATTTTATAGATATTTAGGAACAATGAGCATAATTTAAGATTTTATCAGCTTTTTCCTGTTAAAAAAAGTCTACTGTCAAAGGTTGATTCAATCTTAACCATGCCAAGAAGCTCTCGCAAGGATCAGCCCACGCCTAAAATTAATTGAATTCTGCCCTGCCATGCTTTTTTAGAACGACAATAATTCTCCAACTGCCCACTCACTTTCTGCTATTCATTCATGATCGAGAAACTTCAATCGAGGTGCTGCCTGCGAGGCAAAGCCGATCGTAGCAAGGTGCAATTATTCTTGCAGGAAGAGGAGACGCTGGATTTGCGTTGATATAAAATGTCATCATCAATGATCATCAGATTCAAGAAAGCAAGTTGGATCATCCCTAACCCTCCTCGGATCATCATTAAGATGAAAAATTACACAAACGATATAAATGGTTTGAGTCTATAAACTTCACGAGCCACTAGTTTAGCACTAGCACCTTATCAGAGCACCAGATTCTAAAATCCCGCATGTATAGAATGGTTTAAGATTTTAAACGAGTCAGTGACTATATCTGTACTAAATATTTTCTAGCAGGAGTTAGGTTAGTGCCAAAAATGAATGTCGGCTTCGGCCCCATGTCTTATTTTTGAGCTGCTCACCAAAGATTGTTTCCATCATCAACAAGCTGACCACATGCTGGTGAAATTTAACATCTACAGTCTGATCAAGGCCATGATGCTTTCAGTCCTCCTTATACCCGGAACCGATAGGGTGATGCTATCTTTGCATCCATAATCAAGCTTTGACAAGAAGGGAGGACTTTCCACCTCGGTGCCTCGATTGATGGGAAAGCTCGAGCAGAGTCTTTTGGAGTCAGATCAGATGAATGTTTTCCCTTCACAGATCACCTCATCGCCTCACGGGTCTGCGTATTTTCAATCTGACGAAACCAGTCAAGAATAGCATCTTACAAAGAGGAAAAGGACCAAGAGAACGTGAGCCCCACGATGCCTCTGTGCATTACCTGCCCCCTGCCTTTTGCCCACCTTCATCGGCTCTGCATAGCGGAAAAAGTGAAAAAGAGGGACGTACTCCGGCGAAATCATTGCGGCCCTCGCCCGTTCAATCCAACCTTTTTCTTTGGAAAACACCTTGTAATGTGCTCGTTGTTTCCTGCTTTTCCTGCGGCTGTCATGGGGACAGGTCCCTATTCACGTACATGGATATGTTATTACAATGATTCCGTCGCATGTGAACCCAACTGTCTTTGCTTAGGATCATTCGGGATCGAACAGGCTCGATGTACGGGATCGAGTGCTTCCGAAGGAGGAGCCTCCGAATGACCATTTGAGGCAACTTGAGAAAATTCCTAGATAGAGAGTGAGAGATGAAGCGATGGGTTCACCGTAAGATTTCAATCTCGTGACGGACCCACTGCTCAACAAAGAGAGCACGAAAGAGCAGATGCGTTCACCGTAAGATTTCAATCTCGTGACGGACCCACTGCTCAACAAAGAGAGCACGAAAGAGCACGGTGAAATGACATGATTATGATTTTACTACAATAGCGTTCGGATGATTAATGCTATATCTCTAAATGGACTTTGGGCCACGAGAAAGGGTCGGAGGAAAATCACCTAACGACACCTCAAAAGGGGTCAAATTAGACACTTAAATATAATAATAATAATAAAACCGTTGAGAAATTTCGGAATTACTCCAATAAAAGAATACACGAGTTCATGTATAGGCTTTATTAGATGACTATCTAATGTGATATATCAATGAAGATATGCACAATGAAAGAGAGGCATGCACATGATATTAAGAGATACGAAAAAACTAACATAACTATCCAAATATCTCTAACATAAGAAACTATCCGAGAAAATTTCTTAATTATCTCTAGCATTGCCAAGATGATTAAGTCAGTTGGAAAAGGCTCAATTACGTGACGTCTTTGTTGTGGTTAGTGTCGAAACACGGCTATCTGCGGAATGAACTTGATTAAGTGCTTTCTCAGATGAGATTTGTGTGCATAGAGTGAACACCGTTGAGCAACCACAGAGGATGTGTACCGGGATACCTGAGGTGCATCAGGCACTACGGTGCCTCAGGAAAAGAAGGTCTGATATTGACTCGAGAGTAATAAAATGGCAGACAGATTTCTATATATTTTGATCTATATTGAAGAATTAGATAACTATCTAATGTTTTATGTCAATTAAGATATGTGAGGCATGCATCCAATCCTGAAAAAATACGGAACTAAGCCTAAAACAAAATCCTTAATTCTCTCTAACAGAGTTACCCCCCAATCAAAATCGAATTTAAGACATTCCTGTGGCAAATTGGCACTTCAAGATAAGCTCGAGAGGAAGGGAAAAAGATGATTACGTGGAACCCATCTCGTCCCCGGTCGAAGATAATGCGGTGCAGACGTGCCAGAACCAAACCCAGATCTGATTCGACGAGCTGCCGGCGATAGAAAAGAAGTCGACATTCGTCAACGAAAAGATCTTAAAGAAATCTACTTTAAAGAAAACTCCCCCACGAATCGCGTGTTCTCATTTTCCCCTCCTAATCGCAATCTCCGGCCACAGGACAGTGCAATCTCATTCCAAAATGGAGCCCAGACATGTTCCTTAATTTGACCACTTGAACCCCTCGTCCATCCTGAGGTCGTCTTACATTTGTCTCTAATGATCTAACGATCCGGGTTGCACCCAATATTGACACCCGGATCAAACCCACAGTCTACCATGGCAACGTTTTTCTGGATCGCCAGGGGAAGAATTTGACAGATTTGAGTGTCCTGAACTAAGTAACACTGAGATTAGTGGTCGGATCATCGAATAATTGAATCTTGAGATGGTGAATTGAACATGTACGGTGAGTCTATTGCACGTAAGCGAGAGACCTAGCTATCAAAGCCAGCAAAGAAAGAGGCATCTTTGGAGGTTTTCTTTGCGCTTGCAGCAGAACTAGGGACAGTGAATCTATGAATATACCACTGTTAACTCGCAAGATTACAAGTCCTGCTCGTCCTCCTGCTTTTTTAGTTTAAAGCTTTTCCATTTCCACTGAC
Organism: Melaleuca quinquenervia; assembly: GCA_030064385.1. Lineage (NCBI taxonomy): Eukaryota > Viridiplantae > Streptophyta > Magnoliopsida > Myrtales > Myrtaceae > Melaleuca > Melaleuca quinquenervia. The sequence goes on along the minus strand of CM057721.1, from coordinate 14,092,379 downwards.
GAAGTATAACAAGCCAGGAACAACACTCGCCACACTGCTACTGCTGCTGCTGCTCAACTCCCACATTTTACACAAAGAGGAAAATACCAAACAACATAAAACCTATTCTCTTACTTTCGCTCAAGGCTCTGTCGCCACAGTGGCGGCCTGATGTCTGGAAGCGAACTGGTTAACGAGAGCCAGGGCATTGCTTGTCACCTGAGCAACATCCACAACCCTCCGCCTCACCGCCTCCTTTATGGCCCCGTCCATGACCCGACCCCCAAATCCGTCCGTGCAAGTGTTCTCGTCCGTCAGTGCGGCGCTCACCCACGTCTCAACGTTGCTCATGTGCCACGCGAAGTCCCGGCTCACGACCCGACCGGAGCGCCCGAGCTCCCTCACCGAATCAGCGAGACGGTCGACGGAGTCGCCCATGTTCTCGACGCAGTCCCTCATGGCCCGGAGCTCGCGGGGCTTGATGTGGCGAGCTCGGGACAGCTTGGCGACGAAGGAGGCAGTGGAGCGGGCCCGGGCGAGGCTGACGATAAGAGCAGCCTGGGCGAGGTGGTGGTCGCTCCGTTTGATGGCACGGCCATAGGCAGCGAGGCAGTGGACGCAGAGGGCTGGATAGCGGGTGGCACGGCAGGAGGAGACGATGAAGCTGGTGGGGGCTGGTTTGGGGTGGTTGGGGACGAAGGATTGTGTTGGGGTGGCGATGAGGGAGAGTAGGAGGAGGAAGAAGAAGCAGAGAGATGGTTTTGGCTTTGCCATTTTTGTTTGGGGAGAGAGAGAGGAGTGGCCCTCTTGAGCGGAAAGGGTCGCATAAATAAATGATGGGCTATCGAGAGCCGAGTGAAATTTGTTCATTTATTTCTGGGGAAAAAAGTTTACCATAAAAGAAAATAACGAGTCGATGATTATCCGATTGTGTTTTGAAGAATATGTAATAGTTTCTCAGGCTCACATAAGTATAAATTCAGAGAAAAGATTCGAGCTTGCTAACTTCAAAATCAAGCTCCTTCACTGGTTAATTCTAATTAAGTCGAGTTGAGCATCGTCATATATTTAGATTGTCTATTGAAATCAATCTCGGAGCTTATTAAATTCAAATTGAGTTTCAAGCATGCAATACATAATCCTAGTCTAGTCAAGTTGATAATAAGCTTGGTCCAACTCAGTCGTGTAACCCTATGAGACCAGCACTAAAGCGTCGGCCGACGCTTGCAGGCAGCATCATGGCTGCCCGCCTTCTTATAAGCCCCTTTGCTTTCCACTTTTGCTTTGTCTTTCACTTTATCAATTATTCCTTTCCCCCTCAAATCTAGCGTAAGGAACTCTATGAATTGCAATTTTTCGTGTGATGTCGATGGGTAAATTCGATATAAACTTACCATTAACTATCCCCCACAGCCTCCAATCTGAGTCACTTAAAGAGTAACTATAGAGTAGCATAGGTACAACGCAACAAAATTTTGCGACTCTTGAGATCACTCAAAGGGACTGCCGACAAGGGGATTGAACTTCCAGTTGAGACGCCCAAGCGTCGGTTGCAGATAACTATGAACAGCTAGAGTCATATTTTACTAATTGATTTCCTTCTGCTCTAGTTTGGCGCAGGACGACTTCATTGCTAGGATAGGCGTGCCAAAACTTCTCTCGGCTGAAAAGTTTGGCCAACAGATAGGTCGTAGATGGGGATCTCGTATCTGAATATTTGCCACACATCGGTTTAAATGCCATCAAGAAGACGTTGGTTTTCTGCATGTGGCGCTGCACTGGGAGCGATACTGGTTAGGAAGCATTCGGGGCTCATGAACATGTCAAACTGACTGAGGATGAGGATACCGGTGGATCACCTCACAACGATGCAGTTTAGTGCCTGTTATTAGGTAGAGGGGTCCTGAAGATTCTACATTAGAACTTGTAATGCTAGAGTAGATTTTAGAAGTACTGGCTAAAATGTTCTCTCAAGAAGACACTAACAAGTTAAAGGAATGATAATGCCCTGCACCAGTCGCATGCAGAAATAAGTGGTCATATTAGAGAAATCCACCACCTAAAAATTTTTTCCATCCAAAATTTAGGGGGAAAAGAGAATTGACACCCGACATCCTTCATTTACAAAATTAAGTGATGACACTAAATTTTGTTCAATCCTGCAACACTCTAGCCCAAAGTGAAGGCCACATCTATCGTACCTACAGTGACAAAATCCGCTTAATATCAAAGCCTGAGACAGTTCCAAACCGACTAAGCCCTATCAATAGACACAGCATGGCCACGTAATGTTCAATCAGCAACAGTAAAATTCCAATTTCTGTTGTCCGTGGAAATTTGTCAGCAATGCTATCCCAAAACAAGGAAAATGAAGTTCCCATAAAGTTGCATACATTTTTTTTAACAGCTAGCAAGAGTAGTGTTGGGTTTTTATTATGAGTGGGCCACCCAAGATGGGCCGAACCCGGCCCATAACCCAAGGTAGTTTAAAATCTTCTTTTTTTAGAAGATTTGAATACTACCAAATATTCCCTCCACGAATTTCTCTCTCTCTCTCGAAGAACGAACGACGTTCTTGACTTCGCGCTTCGTCGGGCAATCGTCTTGAGCGACAGATCTTCCGTGGACTACAGGTACGATTCGTGAGTCGTGATCGTATCTAGATCAGTGATGCAAGTTTTGGGTGTTCGTTGTTATTGTTTCCGCTGCGTTCTTCGGATTTGTCCGAAGACATTATAGGAATTATGTATTCCGTCAAGTAGCAAAAGTGATTCTGTAAATTTAAAATAATAAAGATGCCCTAAGGTGACACATTGTTCCCAATTTCCCAAATTTAGCTGAAAGGAGGAGAATGCATGAGAACACTGAGGTGCCAAGATGCACCTCAGGTATTTGTTAGGTATACTTAGTCGCCCATACAATTTCTACCTCTTTTCACAAGGAAATTGCCCATTCAGACCTCAACTCCAGCAGGACAATGGATTTCACCATGGATTATTACCTGAAGGTGTCTTATTACCACAGAGGGCATGAGAGAGGAATTGCAATGTCATTGGACAATATTGGCAATCGCCAACTAAAGATAACTGGCTCATTAGCAAATGCATCGTCATTCTACTGTCCACAGGAATGACTATTCCAAAAGTAAACTATGTGATCCATATAACTTCAGAAAGAAAATCAACAATGACTGAATACCTGTGAAGTGATCAACTCAACATCATCAAGAGATCATAGCATGGACTGACCAGGGATTAGACTGTCATGTACTTGAGAACAGCTGCACGTATTTTTTCCATGTAACCTGTGATTTTTTCCAGGATAATATTGAAAATAAACTTGAGACATTCCTGGATATGATGGACAAACACATCTATACCAAGCAGTTTCAATACAGATCTTATACTGCATAACAAAGTTAAATTGTATGTCCGGCAGTTATGAGGAATGTCAAACTGAAAAGACAAAGCACGTGAGATCTCATGGCAATATTTATATCCTGAAATCCTAATGTCCTCTGCTTCTCCCGTGGCAAGATGCCTATGCCAAGGGCATTACCATATGATGTTAGCAGAACATTAAGTTTCTCCATGATTCCGGATTTAACTGGAGCTCTAAATATGCACTATGCAAACTGAGAATATTCTGTAGATACGTTAGATGCCATTTAGAAACAATTATCCCACAAATGACCTCTCACTCTCTTTATTATTGACTTTAAGTTCCTCTAATTTCCTCCATATATTTCTGAAAGGATATTCAGTTAACCTTCCATCCCTACCATGGCAATAAATCTTATGATGACTTCGTCACCATACCATGTTCATAGCACATTCAGCTTCACAACTACACAAAACTAGTACCAAGGAAACAGCAAAATAAAAACAAAATACATAACAAACTGGAATTTCTTATATGCTATTCTACCTGGTTACCCTTCTGAGTATTTGCTATATTTTCCTCAAGAAGAGTCAATAACGATCTGTCAAGTTCGTTCTGCTCAATTATCTCTAGTAACTGCATGACCAGAGAAGGTTGGAGTGAATAATGTGCAAATAGCTAATGCAGGAGAGCACGAATTGATGGAGCAAGACATGCAGTTGCTTTAACATCTTTTGATGTCAAAAATTTTGCTAGGCTGTTCTTCGCTTTTACAAGGTCAACCTGCATTTCTCATAGGCTTCTGCACAAAATTAGACCAAAGATCCAATCGATCAGTAACATGAGGAAGTAGAATCCGTCGATCCAGTCAAAATTAGTCTGATTAGTATTAGCAAACCTGTCCCCTCAAGCAAAGCCTTCTGCAATGCTTCCAGCTTAATCCATCTGTCTTCCATATCCTACCAATACCATCACCATTTCTTTCCTCAGCATGTAGTTGACCGTGCATACAAATTTAGTGGAGTAGTTTGAATATTATACCTCGGTTTTTGAAACAGAAAATCGAAGTTGGCCCAATTCAAACTGTAGGTGGGAAAAGAATTCTTCATTTAACCTGCAAATCAATTCATTTCAGTCGCTAGACAACGAAACAAAGGAATAGGTTCATCAGAATAACATCACAGTAGCCATCAAAACTTCTACCAAAAGTAAAACGAGTTCACCAGTATGCGAAAGAAAAGAGCCATCGATATCATACGCCTGACTGGCTAGTTATTCTAGTTTTAAGTCCCCAAGACATGCATTGACTTGTCTCACGATATAGTTTAGGAGGATAGACCTCCTATGTCTCCTGCACCAGAGGAGAGAAGATTGCCATCCCTAAACTGTGACCGCTGCCCAATTAGAGCTGACATCAGTGAGTTAAGTGCATTCCAACAGTTGATCAGCAAGGAGATACTGACTGACATCAGTCAGTTGAAGTGCCACCCGACAACATAGATGACACTTCGAGGGCGAGCTGTATTTTATTTTATTCCAATTAGTGCCATAAATGTAGCATTCTCGGCAGCAGGGAACTACCTTTTAATTGTTCAAATAGCAACCTCATTCAAATTGTTTAGAATCAGTATCTACCGCATTTAACAAAATATAGCTGAAACACTGAACATCAAGAAGAATAAAGTACTTGGAAATAAAATTGGGAAATTAAATGGAAAACAATAGCTTTGGGCAAGAAAATTAAAGTAGATAAAGTGGTCCAGACACAAAAGGGCAATGAAACAGGAGATTTGAAATTAATGTATTTTGAAATATGAATGGCACTGTAATTGCAATTAGGATTAAAATTATAGATAAATGATGCTCATAAGTTGGAATTAAAATTGAAAGGAATTATAAATCTACGAAAGAAAATAGATCGAACAAAAACACGACATAAATTTTGCATAATTGAGCTTGTCCCCCTTTGCTTTTTTTCAAATTATTCAGCATATCTCATCACGTTCTTTCCAAGTTTAATCTCTTTATGATGTGATCATAAATTACCTCGATTTAACTCTCTCTCATAAAATCTTTTTTTTTTCATTTGTCCCCCTCTTTAAAAGCGCACCCCCCCTATATTATCTAAAATTGTGTGGCGAATTCCGAAAGGGGGTTACATGGTTCCTTCGAGACCTTTCCGGTGGCAGCTTAAATGAAATTATGCATTTTTAATTTTTTTATTAAACGAAAACGGTAATTTTTTGGGCCATCTTTTCTTCCAACGGCTATAAACTCTAAGACAACCCACGACCGTAAGATCAAAAGGAGATCTAGCAGCCGAAATAAGAAGACTGCTGCAAGGGGGAGTGACGTCAGCTACTTTTTGGGCCATCTTTCTTCCAACGGCTATAAACTCCATAGATGACTCACGACCGTGAGATCTGGAGGAGATCCAGCGGCCGAAATAAGAAGACCGTTGTAGGGGAGCGCCTTCAGCTTTACTAAGGAGAGACGAGAGTTCTCAGACTCATCTCATATTCCGCAGGGAACGGATTCCGCACGTTATCGGGAGAGAGAGAGAGAGAGAGAGAGAGAGAGAGAGAGAGAGAGAGAGAGAGAGAGAGCGAGCGAGCGGGGCGCTTGTTCTTTGGTCTTTGATCGGAACGACTTCAAGACCTATCAGAGTTCCAACAGCAAGCCAAAGGTAATCAGATTTGGGGCAACTTTGCCCTCCTCTTCTCCTTCGATTCAATCTCTTTCTGTGGCAATTTCTGGGTTGATCTACTTACGGGATTCTAAGGAGCTTGTTACGGCAATTTCTGCCTTGCCAATCTCTTTCTATAGAAAGATACGAAGGAGCTTGTTCTTTGATCGGAACGGCTTCAAGACCCATATCACACTCACGTTTGCTCTAAATCTTTGCATCTGTGGTCCCTAAAAGTATTAATAACATTTGCATATTGGTACTCTGTTCTGCACTTTGCAGCAGAATCTCCATTGCTTGGTAAAACTGTAGTTTGAGTTTCTAGGCAAAGGGATTAATTCCCTGAGAGATCGGCATCACTCAGTATGTTGTGATGGGTTTGTCTTCAGTCTTTTCTCCTTAGTTTGTTTCCTGCTTGAATTTATATATTCAAACTAATTGCCATCCTTGTGGGAAAAAAATGTTGATTTTCCTATCTTATCCCATGAAAAAGATTGCCCAACCTCCGTGAATGCTTGTTTAATGATGACAATAGGAACTATTAGGTGCCCTGGGGGATTGGTGTCAATTGGTATGTCTAAACTTATTTTACTATATGTGACAACACATTTGACGAATTCGACTTCTTTCAAGAATGAGGATAGTCACTCAGAAAATCTAAAAATAGAATAAACAATACCAAAACTTTCTTACAAATCATAAGAATGCTTCCTTTTCAAGTATTTTCTCAAAGAACGATTGCATTACAACAACGAGCACTTGTTTGTTTATTAGGATGTGGAGTTTGCGAACTATAATATCCAATAGGAAAAAAAATGAGTGTAAACTTAATTTTTTCCCTCATCAGCCTTCTGATCTCCCATGAATATATGTCTTCCCAAAAATACGTCGCTTATGCAGTTCAGTCTGACTGTTCAATATTTTCTGACACGATTGAATAAATTTGCTCCCTCGCTCATGGAGACTATATTGCCTTGTTGCTGAATTCCTGAGAAGAATCTCAACTGTAGTAGCTAATTAGCCGTTCGGATCTTCTGCAGGGTGTCTATTCTATAAGACGACTCTGACTAGCAAAACATCTTGGGGCTCATTACTCTAATGGAGTCAACTGTATGTGATTTCACTCTTGCTTTATTCCCAATACTTTCATACTTTACCATGCAATGAAATTTTTTCCCTCGCTCATGGAGACTACATTGCCTTGTTGCTGAATTCCTGAGAAGAATCTCGAATGTAGTAGCTAATGTTCGGATCTTCTGCAGGGTGTCTATTCTACAAGACGACTCTGACTAGCAAAACATCTTGGGGCTCATTACTCTAATCGAGTCAAGTTGGCTTTCATCTATCAAGCCTTGACTGCTGGGTTTCCCGTAGCGCAGTTCACTGAAGCAATGGCTCCTTGCTATTTTGGTGATCGGTCAAGTAGCGACACTGTTGTGAGCTTGCGGACTAGTGATGGCCGAGACGATTGGTTGTACTGTCATTCTCACATCCTTATAGAAAAGGAGCAAAGATTTTGCAGTGCGTTGAGGTATACTGATTCCCGCAACTGCGTTGAGGTACACTGTCAAGAATCAGATTTTGACTCCCACGTCAGTGCTCTTCGCCTATTTTATGTTAAAGAAAAATCAATGGATGATATTTGGCATGGGGTTAGGAATGCACTTGGCATTCTTCATGTGGCCGTGGAGCTTGAATGCCCATAGATCGTGATTGCTTGTGTAAACTACTTGCTTGTGTCCCACGCAAGTAGTGCCGATTCTCTCTCGCCTTGAACCGGTTAAGCCGTTAGCTATTATGAGGATTTTTCGGTCAGCTATTCAACTGGCCACATCATCACCTCCTCAAGATATGAACGATCTCAAAACAGCTCAAGGGCAACTCGAGTACTGAAGACGATGATGAACCTCTACTGAAAGCTGGTGATGAGATAAGATCTGAGGTAAAAACAGTGCATAATGGACTCTTTGCGAGATTTAATAGTCTGCTCGTCTTTGTTTTGTGAGTCATCGGAACTAGCCTCTGAGCCACTGCGTATACTTCAATTTTATTTATCCGACTTATCGTGGGCCTGTCAGATATTGACAAAGTTAGAGATAATGAGGGATTTGGTTATCTGTTGGATGGATGCATAAAATTTTGAAGATAACTCATCCATCAAATCCAGAGAAAATTGTTGAAGTTTTGGCGAAGTTTTAATAGTCGTTGTGAGAGGAAATGTCATTTTGCCAGCATCAAAGAGGTTGAATGTGGTCAAGGTCTGGGTTCCGTTTGTAAGAGTCGCCAAACCTGCCATAGATTCCGCTTTGTCCTGTGGTGATGAACGCCTTTGAACTTAAAAAGTGCTGATCAGATTTGTCCAGTGGTGGGCTGTGGCAATCATTAAAATCGGCCTTTGTCCAGAGCAAGTCGAAGGTAATCAGATTTGGGGCGACTTTGCCCTCCTCTTCTTTTATTCAATCTTCTTCTGTGACTATATTTGCGGTGATCTGCTTCAAGGAAAAATCATGCTCGATTTACGGGATTCTCGGCTTTTCTGCTCCGTTGTACAAGTAAGCAAATTTTGTTTGTGAGCATTATGATAAGAGTCATAGCTGAAATAGGAGTCCTGATTTTCATTTGAGAGAACAATCTTTCTATGATCTTTTTTACCTTCTCGTTTGCTGCTTTCCCTTTTCTGTGTAATCAATTGAACACATGCATGTATATTACTTTTTGTATGTTCTTTTGCTTGAATCCTGGCTTTGCATTGTATATCTCTTTTGCTTGAGGTTTGAAGAGGAGAAGGATATAATGTAATGTCACACAGAATATCTTGTGCTGCCAAAGGAAAAAGTTTTTGGCTGTCGTGTGTGGCTCATTCTCGTTATATGCCAGCAAATATCGTATCACACAGAATACCTTGTGCTGCCAAAGGAAAGCTTTTGGCTGTCACGTGGCTCATTCTCGTTATATGCCAGCAAATATCGTCTCACACAGAATACCTTGTGCTGCCAAAGGAAAGCTTTTGGCTGTCGTGTGTCGTGTGGCTTATTCTCATTATATACCAGCAAATATCGTATCTGTGCAGCGGGATTGGAGCTCATACACTCTCGTTATATGCCAGCAAATATCGTATCACACAGAATACCTTGTGCTGCCAAAGGAAAGCTTTTGGCTGTCGTGTGGCTCATTCTTGTTATATACCAGCAAATATCGTATCTGTGCAGCGGGATTGGAGCTCATCCATACAGCCTCTGCCTCTGCCTATGCATTCTCTACAATGCATATTGCATTCCAGGTGACATTTTGGTATTACATCGCATATCTATCATGTGTTTTCTTTAAATTGTTGTTGCAACTTGAGCTATGTTTTTAGGTCCTTTCCAATGTGGGTGCGTTTGCCAATTTCGTCCTACTTTCTTGGACACTAATGACGGTTGTTGTGTCGGAGAAAAAGAAAAAGTGGACAGCGCGGAGCTGCGTAATCCGAAAAAACCTTCTTTTTTTCCTGGCGGAGTGCATTTTGGATTTGATCCACGAAAAGATGGGGGAGGAATCCAAGGGAAGAAGAGTCCAACTTTCGAAATAAATTAATTTATAAAAGCTTTTTCTTCCGCCCATGGAGAAGGTGGCGTTGGCGGTGGTGGTTTCGATTTTTCAAACTTCTTCTGCAGATCTGCTCTGAGAGAGAGACACTTCCCGTCCTCTCTCTCTCTCTCTCTCTCTCTCTCTCTCTCGTCTAGCAATGGCGGCGACTGACGCCCAATTCGATCTCACAGTCTCTCTTCACCAGCAACATCATTTGCCATATATGCTAGTAAAGTCAGCCGCCGCGTTAGCAAGCATGTCTTCTTTAATTAGCAAGAACTTCACCAAAGATAAATCTCTTGAAGTTTTGTTTCCCTCCCCGACCCGTGCACCACCAACTTCTGCCTGTGCATCCTAACTTCATCAATGGTCACCGTTCGTTATGTCCTTGTTTCGTGTGAAATCCCGTCCCCTCTCTCTCTCTCCCTATTTCCTCTTCTTTCTCTCTCTCTCTCTCTCTCTCCACCAGCAACATCATTTGCCATATCACTAGCAAAGTCAGTCTCAAATCTCTGCCACGTTAGCAAGCATGTCTTCTTTCATTACCCATTTCCTAAACCGACACCATCAATAATGGTCTTCACCAAAGATAATCTCTCGAAATTTCGTTTCCCTCCCCAACCCGTGCACACTTCTGCCTGTGTATCGCTAACTTCATCAACGGTCCAACGTTCGTTGTCCTTGTTGCGTGTGAAAACAAGTACTTTCCCGTCCTCTCTCTCTCATCCAGCAATGGCGGCGACTGACGCCCAGTTCGATGTCTTTGAGCTTCCCTGTTTCTCTCTCTCTCTCTCTTCACCAGAAACATCATTTGCAACAAAGTCAGCCTCAAATGTCTCTGCCAAGTTAGCAAGAATGTCTTCTTTCATTACCCATTTCCTAAACCGACACCATAATTGGTCTTCACAAAATCTCTTGAAATTTTGTTTCCCTCCTCAACCGGTGCACACAACTTCTTGTTTCGTGTGAAACAAGGATTTTAGTTGTATATTGGCAAATTTGAGCCACGGTTTTTGGTTCTCAGCCAATACTCGTCACCATGTGGGTGCGTTTGTCAGTTTTGTCCTTCTTTCTTTGTCATACCTCGCTCCTCGATCGGGGGGCAGTCCCTAATCATCTTCCTTCACTTTGGTCGTTGAGTAGCAACGTTCCAAATGTTGGAATTTTGTAATAATATAGGGTGAATGATAAATTGTTCTCAATAAGGAAACACTTAGTGGGATGTGGGTCTCACATGTGAAAAACAACCTTGTGAGTGGAAAGTGTAGAAACACTTGTCCCACATAGACTAAAAGGAAGGTTTTGGAGGGCTATATACGTGATTACACTCCTATAGAGTGTTAACTTAAAATCACAAGCATTATGCCTCGCGCGCACGTGCAGGGGGGGTGCAAATCCGGTTCCCGTCGAACCTGAACTTGTTCGCGAGCATGCGACCTGCACACACGAATGCAACCTCGGAAAACTCCAAAAAGTAGACTTAGAGACAAGTCGCTTTTTGCATTATTTCTATACTGTTATGTTTTGGTAACAGTGGGATTCATCTGAGTCTGACTCTGGAGACGTCAAACTTTGTAAAGTCTGAAGGTGTGATCGGACTTTGTATAGTCCGAACACCAGACTCAACGATAGAGTCTGTAACCGCCAGATTCGGATTAAATGATGGTTTTAATCCATTAATTTATAACAGTTGATAACGGCTGAGTTAAAGTCGTGTTATTAAGGTTGTAACGTTCGTATTAATCAGCGTTAAACCTTATAATGGTTGATTCATAAACGGTAAGTTAATTACCGAACAGTCTCCCAACATTATTTTATCTTCAGTCATTCTTTTTGCTCAGGCTTGCATATGCTTTTGCATCTCTCCGAAAAAGCTCTGCATAGATTTCGTATTTTTGAAAGTGTTCAGCATTGTTCATTGTTCAAGTTCGCCGAAAGCTTCGGAGATCTACTCTTCTTGGCTGTTAACCGTTGTATCCTGGGAGACACACGTCCACGTTGCCTCACGTGTGCTGGAGAGTTCCCCACTGTGTATTGGAGGGGACGAATCTGTTTTAAGGAAAATTGTGATTAGCACAGGCCTCGATTTTTACTCGTTCTTGTGTTTGAGTTCATTTGTAATCACGTCATTCTAGTAAACTCTATTTGAATTTATTTTTTGCTCATTGTATTTTATTTCTAACAAGCTTAAAACAAACTAGTTTTTCAATGGCTTCTGGAAAGGACGTGGTTGACATCTCAACTGAGGATGTGGTCGATGTTCGTGGGAAGAACGTTGTGGATGCCACTGATGGCTCCAACACTAAAACCACAGAAGCTGTCCCTGCTACGGTCCATCGGTCTGGACCTTCTACTGTCCCAATTCTAGGTTCTACTCCACATGGAGAACGACCAGAAAAGTTCGATGAATCAAACTTCAAGCGCTGGCAACAGAAGATGTTATTCTACCCGACGACGCTCGGCCTTGCATGGTTCCTGACAGAAGATGTCCATGCCGCTCCTACGTCTTCTGACGATCCAGAATATGATCGGCAAGCTGCCAATGCTGCTGATGCGTGGAAGCATTCTGACTTCCTATGTAGGAATTACGTCATGAATGGCCTACACGATTCACTGTACAATGTGTATTGTGATAAGCGAACAGCGAAAGAGCTGAGGGAATCGCTTGACCATAAGTATAAATTAGAAAATGCCGGCGCAAAGAAATTTGTGGTCGGACGGTTCCTTGATTTTAAGATGGTTGATTCCAATACTGTGATCAGTCAAGTACAGGAAATCCAAGTGATTTTGCACGAGATTGCGGCTCATGGTATGAACCTGAGTGAATCCTTCCAAGTAGCTGCGATAATTGAGAAGCTGCCTTCTGGTTGGAAGGACTTCGAGAACTACCTAAAGCATAAGCGGAAGGAGATGAACCTTGAAGAACTTATTGTTAAGACTTCGCATTGAAGAAGACAACAAAAGTTCTGAACGTAAGTTGTTCGCACCTTCTGCTGCTAAGGCGAACGTCCTAGGAAAAGAAGGTTGCCAAGCCGAGGCTAGCACCTAAGGGAGGTGTTTCTAAGAATAAGTTTCATGGAAAATGCTTCAATTGTGGTAAGATGGGGCATAAATCTGCAGAATGCATATTTTCCCAAAAAGAAGAATAATCAAGCCAATATGGTTAATGATATATCTAAGGATGTGTCGAACATGAACCTATGATTTCTGAGGTGAATTTGGTGGGATCCAACCCGAAAGAACGGTGGATTGACACCAGTGCCACGAGGCACGTATGTTCTAGTTTGGACCTATTCATAAAGTTTGAACATGTTCATGGACAGAAGGTCTACATGGGAAATTTTACAACGTCCAAGGTAGAAAGCCAAGGGACAGTGCTTCTGAAATGACCTCAGGGAAGGTGTTGTTAACTCTAAAGAATGTTCTATACGTGCCAGAAATCCAAAAGAACCTAGTGTCTAAGTCTTTGTTGAATAAGCATGGATTTCGCATGGTCTTTGAGTCTGACAAAGTGATCTTGTCAAAGTCTGAAATGTACGTGGGTAGGGGATATGTATTCGAAGGGCTTTTTAAGCTCAATGTTGTGATGATGATCAATAAAGAAGGATCGTCTTCTGTTTATTTGCTTGAGTCTTTCAATTTGTGGCATGGTAGACTTGGACATGTAAATATTAATGTATTATCTAGACTTATTGAATTGGAACATATACCTACATTCCATATTGATTCAGAACATAAGTGTGAGCTTTTGCATTGAGGCAAAACTAACGAGGTCATCGTTTCAAACAATTGAAAGAAAGACCGAGCCACTTTAATTGATACATAGTGATGTATGCGATTTGAAATTCGTACCATCGAGGGGCGATAATAATTATTTTATTAACTTTATAGATGATAGCACGAAATATTGCTATGTGTATTTGCTTAAAAGCAATAGTGAAGCCATAGAGAAGTTCGTTCTCTATAAGAATGAGGTTGAAAATTAACTCAATCGAAAAATCAGAATATTGATAAGGTGGAGAGTATGAAGCACCATTTGGTGAATTTTGTGCACAACATGGAATTGTGCATGAAATGACTGCACCTTACTCTCCTCAATCTAATGATGTGGCAAAACAAAAGAATCGCACATGGAAAGAAATGATGAATGAGGTGTTACTAAGTTCTGGTATGAGAAGCTATTTTGTCGAGTAATTACCTTCTGAATAAGGTACCTCAAAAGAAAGATGATAAAACCCTTATGAGTTATGGAAAGGTAAAAGACCTTCCTATGAATACTTATGAGTATGGGGGTGTCTTGCAAAAGTAGCTGTGCCAACATCAAAGAAGGTAAAGATAGGTCTTAAAATGGTGGACTGCATCTTTATTGGTTATGCACAAATCTAAAATCCCAAATATATACAAGAATACGATCTTGGAATCAAGGAATGCGTCTTTCTTTGAAAACGTGTTTCCATGTAAATCTGTTATTCTAAAAGAACAGTGGGTGTGTATGATTTGAATCACGAAAGTCATGATTCAGATCATGAACTAAAATCGAGACGTAGCAAAAGGGTGATAGTGGAAATAATTGTTAGAAAAATAACCACTCAATTATACTGAAACTGTGACTTCTTCAGAAGGTATGTTTTGAAAAGAAGCGATCAAAAGTGAAGTTGATTCTATTATGCAGAATCATACTTGGGAGTTAGTAGAATTTCCTCCTGGTTGTAAACCTTTAAGGTCCAAATGGATCTTTAAAAGGAATATGAACGTTGATGGTTCAATTGCTAAGTATAAAGCCAGACTTGTAATCAAATGATACAAGTAAATAGAAAGCTTAGATTACTTTGATATATATTCTCCTGTGACGAGAATAAACTCTATAAGGATAATATTTGCAATTGTTGCATTGCGAAATTTAGAAGTACATCAAATGGATGTAAAAACAGCTTTCCTAAATGGTGATTTAGATGAAGAAATCTATATGGAACAACCTGAGGGTCTGATAGTTCCAAGACAAGAAATGAAAGTTTGTAAATTGATAAAATCATTGTATGGTCTGAAATAAGCGTCAAAGCAGTGGCATGAGAAGTTTGATCATACAATGATTACTAGTGGATTCCAGATTAATGAATTCGATAAGTATGTATACATTAAAGAGACAGAAGATGACTACGTCATTCTATGTCTTTACGTTGATGACATTCTAATTGTGGGTAGTGACAATGAGATTGTCAAATCTATCAAGAGAATGTTGAATTCAAAATTCGATATGTAAGATTTGGGACATGCCGATGTGATTCTAGGAATAAAGATCACAAAAATGTCAGAATGTCTAATCTTAGACCAGTCACATTATGTTGACAAGATTCTTGAAAAATTCAACACAAATGATTCCGGTATTGCTAGAACACTACTAAGCAATAACCTTAATCTGTTTAAGAACAGAGAATATGGTATTTCTCAAGTAGAATACTCTAGAGTAATAGTAGTCTGATGTACTTAATGAGTTGTACGAGACTAGACATTGCCTATGCGGTTAGCAAATTAAGTAGATTTACGAGCAATCCGAGTGCTGACCATTGAAAAATAATAGTCAGAGTACTAAGGTACTTACGGTATACTCGGAATTATGGTTTGCACTATATGAGGTATTCTTCTGTTCTGGAAGGATATAGTGATACGAACTGGATATCTGATATTAAAGACTTGAATTCTACAAATGGATATATATTCACACTTGCTGGTGCACCTGTGTCTTGAAAATCTTCTAAACAGACTTTGATAGCCAGATTCACAATGGAATAAGAGTTTATCGCTTTGGATAAATGTGGAGAAGAGGCTGAGTAGCTACGCCATTTCTTAGAGGATATTCCCAAATGGGAAAAACTTGTGCCTCCGATATGTACACATTGTGATAACCAATCTGCGATTGGTAAGGCACAAAATAACATGTGTAATGGTATATCTAGACATATACATCGTAGACATAATGCCATTAGACAACTACTATCAACTGGAATTATCTTTATTGACTATGTGAGGTCAAAGGATAATATTGCGAATCCGCTAATCAAATGGTTAAATTAAGAGTTAGTTGAGAAGTTGACGAAAGGAATGGGACTAAAGTCCATAGAGCAATAAGGAGTATAAAGAAAAACCCAACCTAGTTGACTGGAGATCACAAAATCTAAGTTCAAAGGCACAACTTACCATACAGACTCATAAGGTCACTGTGGGGGAATTACCCTCAACCCATTCCTATGTCTTGAAAGTGACTATATACAAGAAAGGGGATAGCAAAATTGATGCTTAAGTGGAGCTAATGTGATTGCTCGAAATTTAAGGCAATTTGCTTTAATGATAATTAAGTTGAGCAATAGAGTTGCTCGAGACTTAAGAAATCACCTATGTAAGAGTGAAGAGGGGCCGCTTCAAAGAAGAATTTGGGGGCTAAATTCTATCTAAACTCTCGCAGAACAGGTCGGTGTTCATGGCCAAAACGAACATAACCGAGAACTGAACAAATGATTGATTCCTGTATGAAGTATATGGGTCATTCACATAAAAAAGCAGGACAGTTCAAAGACATCGTGTCAACTGGACAACTAGTGAAGCAAGTATACTTTCACAATGGAAGGTTCAAAGGGTGATACCTACCTATCCTATGCAGGTTTCAGAACTGAACACTGTCACAGTATCAAAATCAAAATAATTTTCATTCATGTGAGGGATTGTTGGAATTTTGTAATAATATAAGGGTGAATGAAAAATTGTTCTCAATAATGAAACCCATAGTGGGATATGAGTCTCACATGTGAAAAGTAACATTATGAGTGGAAAGTGTAGAAACACTTGTCTCACATAAACTAAAAGGAAGGCTTTTGAGGGTTTTATATGTGATTACACTCCTACAGAGTATTAACTTAAAATCACAAGTACTATGCCTCGCGCGCACGCGCAGGGAGGTGCAAATCCGGTTCCCGTCAAACTTGAACTTGTGTGCAAGCGTACGACCTGCACACACGAATGCAACCTTGGAAAACTCCGAAAAGTAGGCTTAGAGACAAGTCGCTTTTTGCCTTCTTTCTATACTGTTATGTTTTGGTAACGGTGGGATTTATCTGAGTCTGACTTTGACTCTGGAGACGTCAGACTTTGTACAGTTTGAAGAATACCAGACTCAACGGTAGAGTCTATAATCGCCAAATTCGGATTAAATGATGGTTTTTATCCGTTAATTCGTAACAGTTGGTAACGGCTGAGTTAAAGCCGTGTTATTAAGGTTGTAACGTTCGTATTAATCAGTGTTAAAGCTTGTAACGGTTGATTAATGGCGATGATTAATTTCTAAACGGTAAGTTAATTACCAAACGGTCTCCCTACATTATTTTATTATCTTCTATCATTCTTTTTGCCCGAGCTTGCATACGCTTTTGCATCTCTCCGAAAAGCTCTGCATAGATTTCGTGTGTTTTGAAAGTGTTCAGCATTGTTCGTTGTTCAAGTTCGCCGAAGGTTTCGGAGATCTACTCTTCTTGGCTGTTAACCGTTGTATCCTGGGAGACACACGTCCATGTTGCCTCACGTGTGCTGGAGAGTTCCACACTGTGTATTGGAGGGGACAAATCTGTTTTAAGGAAAACTGTGATTAGCACATGCCTCGATTTTTACTCGTTCTTATGTTTGAGTTCATTTGTAATTACGTCGTTCTAGTAAAGTCCATTTGAATTTATTTTTCACTCATTGTATTCGAGCATTATTTCCAACACCAAATAGGTCGTTGAGTCTTCACCAAATATCTTGAAATTTTGTTTCCCTCCTCGACCTGTGCACACAACAACTTCTTGTTTCGTGGGAAACAAGGACTTTTTTAGTTGTATATTGGCAAATTTGAGCCATGGTTTTTGGTTCTTAGCCAATACTCGCCACCATGTGGGTGCGTTTGTTATTTTGTCCTTCTTTCTTTGTCATGCCTCGCTCCTCGATCACGCGGTAGTCCTTGATCATCTTCCTTCACTTCGGTCGTTGAGTAGCAACGTTCCAAATAGGTCGTTGAGTAGTGATGTTCCAGATAGGTCGTTGGCCTTCAATGCAACTAGAAGCGTGAATCTCCACCCTCACAACTTTGGGAGGAAATAGCCCGCTTCCAAGCCCTTTTTCGAAGTTTAATTGAGGGAATTTACGGGTTTAGTTAGTGATCCGTTGGCCCTGAGAGCTCCTAAATCGTAAATCGCATTTCGGGCGATTCTCAACATCCGGAAATCGCGTTTTGACCCTCGAGAATTGGCTATTTGCATTTTGGCCCCAAGATGAGTGAATTTTGAGCCAATGGGTAATTTTGAAAAAAATTGGGAAAATTTGACTTTTGGTCAACATTGACTGGTTCAACACGAGTTAATGAACTGGTCAACTCATGTGAAGAAGCATGGACCGGTCCGATCGCAAGAAAAGCTAGTACAACCGTGTGTGGACCCAATCCAGCCGCAAGTCTAGCCCAACCATCTCTCCCACTCTTAAGCATTCCGTTGAACGGTTAGCGAAGCGTGGCTGAGGGAGCTATCGGAGCTCAACAACCGGCAAAACGCCGAAGGAAGCTTCCAGCTGTCTCTAGGGCCTAACAGGCATACATCCCGGCCAAAGGTGGCCTCCGGTTGTCCCTAGCGAGACCGGCAAGCTTATCCCTTCCCCGATCTCGACCTGGTCCCTATTTTCCATTCGCTCGACCCCTCTCTCCTTTCAACAGCTCGCTGCTCCGAGCTCTGTTTGGCTCGATCTTGGTGTCCTTGTGAGCTTCACAACGTCGGCTTCAAGACCCAGACCATCACCTCCATCTTTGCCCTAATCGGCGCTGTGAGCCCCTGAAAGCAGGCCCTAATCAACTTAGTTTCACCCCTGTTTAGGCAGAGGGTTTCATCCGGTCACCGCGCCGTTCCGGCAACACCTAACCACCACCGCTGACACCAATCAACTCGTGAGAGATGGTCTGGATTTGGACGAATCAAGGTTCAATTGATTTGTGCCTTAATTGGGCTCATGACTAACCGAGCTGCCGTTCATCACTCTAGGGCCACCCAATCGCCACCTAGGGCCTCGCCGGCAACCCAGCACCACTTAGGGAACGAGCTCGACCACTGTCAAGTAGCCGGATCTAGCCGCAGCTAGCAGCAACCCACATGAGGCGAGTCTATTCGAGCCTTACTAACGCGATTCCGGCCACCACGGGCCTCCGTCGCCTCAACCACAGATTGAGTCAGCCTCCATGTGCCACCTCCGGGAGCCTTGCCGGAGTTCACTGGAAGTGTGCAGAAGTTGCCCCAAACCTCGTTCATCCCATCTCTGGTGTCGAATCTCAAAGTAGTCAATCACAACAAGCCCGGAGCACGATTAGAAGTGCAACGATCGTGTCGCCGCAAGCCTTCATCGCCGACAAGGAAATCAGGGTGAGTGGACCTCCTATCCCCGAGATCTATGTTAATTTACCGCTTTAGTAGAATGGCTATGGTAGATTGATTGATTGATTGGGTGGATATAGGACCAAGTAGGGCCATGATCATAATTATAGTTATGTGCCCAGATGGGAGCAATCAAGTAGCCAGTGAGCCTTGATTGGTTTAGAAGAGGTTGACAGGAGCGCGAGAATTATAAGGTGATTAAAAGATCGGAATTGTCAATGGTACTGGACCGCCTCGTAAGGAGTGCGGTGTACCTGTAGATAAAATTTAAGGTTCAGACAGGTAATTGACCGTCTTATTGTTGTTTCATGAGGAATGTAAGGATATGGCTTTGAGCCAAATCTCGGTCATAGACCAATAGACTGAAAGATATAGCTCGAGAAGGTGTCAAGCTACGTGTACGCGTTGGACCATGAGGCTAGCCGCACTGGTTAGCCAATTTCTTAAGTTGGCTAGTACTATTGATGCGACAGGCTGTGTAGCTTGAGGCCTAGTCTCGATCATAGACTGAGGGACTAATATGTTGTAGCCACTCAGCTAAAAGAGCAGTACACCTATACCTGTACCCTGAGGGCAGGCACGCTTGGTATTACACCACATGAAGGGTGACTAAAGGTTTCGCGTAAGAGCCAAGCAACGTAAAAAGTTGGTCAATGGAGACGAGTAGGGCTTGGTGTTAGCCAAGACTTGGTCATAGACCGATCGTCCATGGATAGAAGTGAAAGTCAGGCCGAAGAGCCCTGAGGACTAATTGGCTCGCCAGTCGTTCTAGCCCTAGACTAAGTTGTATGCCAGCCGGGCCTGAGATATCGTGTTAAGAGTGTGTGGTACCAATAGTGGTAGCCACTGTGAGCACTATGGTCAAGGTCGACGGTAGACTCATATGAGTCAAGTGTACACTCATATGAGTCAAGTGTGGCTTGTGAGAGGTTGACCGACGGACTAGGGATCCTAAAGCGATAGCCTTCCTAGTCTGAGTATAAGGAGTAGACTTACTAAGATATTTTACTATCTTTCAGGTACAAAGTTAATGGTTGAAGGAGACTTTGGAGGCGAGTCCTATGGGAGTGGTCTGGGTGAAGACTCGCACCCCGTTGTGCTGAAGGTCAGCGACGAGTCCTGGGACATCGCTACATAGGCTAAGGTGATGGAATGAAGATTAGGGACTACCGTGTGCTCGGGAAGCAGGACGTGACATTGCCTGTACTTGAGAAATGGTTAAAAATAAAGACAACACTCGTCTCACTCATGTTTACTGCCGATACCTCACTAGATCATCAATCACAGTATACATAGTGGCTACCACTCTAGGTACCATGCTCTTGCCATATTGGCGACAAAACAGCCTCTCAAGCTAGATTGACATATAATCAATCAGCGGGGCTCTCTGACTTGACTGTAGAAACCTCAATCAACAAGGTGTTTCAGCTTGACTATTGTTCATTGCATCACCCTCGCATAGCTACTAGCCCTTTCCCCTTACGAACAGAGTGAGTTTTGGCCAACTCCTCATGTGGTGTTTGTCCTTACTCAACTCATAGTGACATCGTGATTTCTTGCACTTTGGGTTACGCTCAAGCTTGATATGGTTTTGCTTAGCCTAACACGTCGAATAGATGGCCTAGCTTTGGGGGACTCCAATGGCAGCTTCGATAGCAGTCCGACAAGACTCCAATGGCAGCTTCGATAGCAGTCCGACAAGACTCCTAGGAGCAACTCTTGGCCATGGGATGCTGGCCGAGCTCGTCAGCAACGAAACTGCTTTGATCGTGCTGGAATTGGTTGAACAAAACTAGTTAGGAAATCGGGTTGGGAATGGGTTAGCCCTAAATTGAGTCACGGCTCAATCTCCCTGGGTCGGGAACTGAGTCAACGGGGGTCAATCAAGTCGCAGCTTGATTCCCTCTCCCTAAGTGAAATCAACGGTGGTGACCGGCCGGGCTTTGAAGATGAGGCCCCCAAGTCTTTTCTGATCAGTGGCAACAGCTAAGGTGGCGGTGAGGAATCAACTATTGGTCGCGAATTAGGGTTCTAGAGAAAGGGGCCGCTGCTTCGGGGCCAAAATCCGGCAAATAGCATAACTCCAACGACAAAGCCCGGTGGATCTGTGCTCATAGGATCCCATCGAAATCATTGCGGCTCTCCCCCGTTCAATCCAACCTTTTTTCTTTGGAAAACACATTGTGATGCGCTCGTTGTTTCCTACTTTTCCAGCGGCTGTCATGGGGACATGTCCCTATCCACATACGCGGATATGTCATTACAATGATTCCATCGCATGTGAAGCCAAATTGTCTTGCTTAGTATCATTTGGGATCCAACATGCTCGATGTACGGGATCGAGTGCTCCCGAAGAAGGTGCTTCCGAATGACCATTTGAGGCAACTTGAGAAAATTTCCTAAATAGAGAGTGAGAGACGCAGCGATCAGGTTCACTGTAAGATTTCAATCCTGTGATGGACACACCGCTCAATGAAGAGAGAATGAAAGAGCACGATGAAATGACAAGATTAAGATTTTACGTCAATGGGGGCGCAGTAGCGTTTAGATGATTACTGCTATATTTCCAAATGGACTATGGCATCCGTAATGGTCGAAGGAAAACCACCAAACAACAGCTCAAAATGGGTCAAATTAGACTATTAAAAATAATAATGAAACGATCAAGAAATTTCGATATTACTTCGATCTGTATTGAAAAAAGATACACGAGTTTATGTATAGGCTTTATTAGATAACTATTTAATGTGATATATCAATGAAGATATACATAATGAAAGAAAGGTATGTGCACAATATTAGGAGATACTAAAAATTAACAGAACCATCCAAATACCTCTAACATAAGAAATTATCTAAGAAAAATTCTTAATTATCTCTAAGATTGCCAAGATGACAAAATCGGCTGAAGTTTGAAATTAAGTCGAAATAGTGAACGGAGACACGATGGATGTGGTGGCCCTTTTTTTATAGCAAATTTTCACGATCTTACGGATTTGAGGGTAGCAAGTCTAGTTTGTGGTGTTGGATTCTTGAAACAACATGGGAAAGGTCGAAAATTAAAGGCGAAACAACACTGACCTGCGAAACAATAATTGAGTTAACATGGCTTATACGGCTAGCCTCGTAGCATCAAGCGGTCTATATGACTAGCTTAGGAAAATAGTCAATGAGAGATGTGGCTAGCATCGAAGGAAATCCACTTCAATCGAAAAGGCTCAATTGCACGACGTATTTGTTGCGGTTAGCGTCAAAACACGGCTATTTATGGAATGAACTTGATTAAGTGCTTCCTCAAATGAGATTTATGCGCATAGGATGAACACCGTGGAACAACGATAGATGATGTGTACTGGGATACTTGAGTGCGTCAGGCACTGCGGTGCCTTAGAAAAGGAAGCTCCGATATTGACTTGTGAATAATAAAATGGAAGACAGATTTCTATATATTTTGATCTATATTGAAGAAGAATACATTTATTAGATAACTGTATATCAATTAAGATATGTGAGGTATGCATCCAATCTTGAAAAATACGGAGCTAGCCTAAAAGAAATCCGTAATTATCTCTTAACAGAGTCACGCCCCACTCCCACCTCAAAAACGAACTCAAGACATTCCCGTGGCACATTGGCACTTCAAGATAAGCTCGAGCGGAAGGGAAAAAGATGATTACGTGGAACCCATCTCGTCCCTGGTCGAAAATAATGCGGTGCAGACGTGCCAAACCCAAACCCAGATCTTATTGGACGAGCTGCCGGTGATTGAAAAGAAGTCCACACTCGTCGACGAAAAGAAAGATTTTTAAGAAACCTACTTTGCAGATAACTATGAACAGCTAGAGTCATATTTTACTTCATTTCCTTCTGTTCTAGTTTGGCGCAGGACGACTTCATTGCTAGGATAGGCGTGCCAAAACTTCTCTCGGCTGAAAAGTTTGGCCAACTGATAGGTCCTAGATGGGGATTTCGTATCTAAATATTTGCCACACATCGGTTCAAATGCCATCAAGAAGACGTTGGTTTTCTGCATATGGCAATGCACTGGGAGTGATGCTGGTTAAGAAGCATTCGGGGCTCATGAACATGTCAAATCAACGGAGGATGATGACACCGGTGAAATCACAATAATGCAGTTTAGTGCCTGTTATTAGGGAGAGGGGTCCTGAAGATTCTAGATTGGAACTAAAGAAACTTGCAGTAGAATGGATTGTAATGCTAGAATAGATTTCGGAAGTACCGGCTAAAAGTTTCCCTCAAGAGGACACTGACAAGTTCAAGGAATGATAATAAAAAACAAGTGGTTATATCAGAGAAATGCACCACCTAAATTTTTTCCATCCAAAACGTAGGGAGAAAAGAGAATTGACACCCAACATCCTTCATTAACAAAATTAAGTTATGGCACTAAATTTTGTTCAATCCAGCAACACTCTAGCCCATACTGCAGCCATACTGCAGCCCATACTGCAGGACACATCTATCGTACCTACAGTGACAAAATCCGCTTAATTTCAAACCCTGAGACAGTTCCAAACCGAGTAAGCCCAATCAATGCCAAAGGGAAGACACAGCATGGCCACGTAATGTTCAATCAGCAACAGAAATCTCCAATTTCTGTTGTCCGACGAGATTTGTCAGCAGTGCTATCCCAAAACAAGGAAAATGAAGTTCCCATAAAGTTGCATACATTTTTTTGTAACAGCTAGCAAGAGTAGCAAAAGTGATTTTCTGAATTTTAAAATAATAAAGATGCCCTAAGGTGACACATTGTTCCCAATTTCCCAAATTTAGCTGAAAGGAGGAGAATGCATGGGAACACTGAGGTGTCAAGATGCACCTCAGGTATTTGTTAGGTATACTTAGTCGCCCATACAATTTCTACCTCTTTTCGCAAGGAAATTACCCATTCAGACCTCAACTCCAGCAGGACAATGGATTTCACCATGGATTATTACCTGAAGGTGTCTTATTACCACAGAGGGCATGAGAGAGGAATTGCAATGTCATTGGACAATATTGGCAATTGCCAACTAAAGCTAACTGGCTCATTAGCAAATGCGTCATCATTCTACTGTCCACAGGAATGACTATTCCAAAAGTAAAGTATGCGATCCATATAACTTCAGAAAGAAAATCAACGATGACTAAATACCTGTGAAGTGATCAACTCAACATCATCAAGAGATCATAGCATGGAATGACCAGGGATTACACTGTCATGTACTTGAGAACAGCCGCACGTATTTTTTCCATGTAACCTGCGATTTTTTCCTGGATAATATTGAAAATAAACTTAAGACATTCCTGGATATGATGGACAAACACATCTATACCAAGCAGTTTCAGTACAGATCTTATACTGCATAACAAAGATAAATTGTATGTCCGGCAGTTATGAGGAATGTCAAACTGAAAAGACAAAGCACATGAGATCTCATGGCAATATTTATATCCTGCAATCCTAATGTCCTCTGCTTCTCCCATGGCAAGATGCCTATACCAAGGGCATTACCATATGATGTTAGCAGAACATTAAGTTTCTCCATGATTCGGGGTTTAACTAGAGCTCTAAATATGCAATATGCAAACTGAGAATATTCTGTAGATATGTTAGATGCCATTTAGAAACAATTATCCCACAGACTACCTCTCACTCTCTTTATTACTGACTTTAAGTTCCTCTAATTTCGTCCATCTATTTCTGAAAGGATATTCAGTTACCCTTCCTTCCCTACCATGGCAATAAATCTTATAATGACTTCGTCACCATACCATGTTCATAGCACATTCAGCTTCACAACTACACAAAATTCGTACCAAGGAAAAAACAAAATAAAGAAAATTACATAACAAACTGGAATTTCTTATATGTTATTCTACCTGGTTACCCTTCTGAGCATTTGCTATATTTTCATCAAGAAGCGTCAATAAAGATCTGTTAAGTTCATTCTGCTCAACCATCTCTAGTAACTGCATGGCCAGAGAAGGTTGGAGTGAATAATGTGCAAATAGCTAATGCAGGAGAGCTCGGATGGAAGGAGCAAGACATACAGTTGCTTTAACATCTTTTGATGTCAAAATTTTTGCTAGGCTGTTCTTCGCTTTTACAAGGTCAACCTGCATTTTGTCATAGGCTTCTGCACAAAATCAGACCAAAGATCTAATCAATCAGTAACATGAGGAAGTAGAATCCATCGATCCAGTCAAAATTAGTCTGATTAGTATTAGCAAACCTGTCCCCTCAAGCAAAGCCTTCTGCAATGCTTCCAGCTCAATCAATCTGTCTTCCATATCCTACCAATACCATCACCATTTCTTTCCTCAGCATATAGTTGACCGTGCATACAAATGTAGAGGAGAAGTTTGTATAGTAGACCTCAGTTTTTGAAACAGAAAATCGAAGTTGGCCCAATTCAAACTGTAGGTGGGAAAAGAATTCTTCATTTAACCTGCAAATCAATTCATTTCAATCTCTAGACGAATATTATGAAACAAAGGAATAGCTTCATCAGAATAACATAACAGTAGCCATTGAAACTTCTACCAAAAGTAAAACAAGTTCACCAGTATGCAAAGGGAAAGAGCTATCGATATCATACACCCGACTGGTTAATTATTCTAGTTTTAAATCCCCAAGACATACATTGACGTGTCTCAATATAGTTTATGAGGATAGAACTCCTATGTCTCCTGCACCAGAGGAGAGAAGATTTGCTTCCCTAAACTGTGACTGCTGCCCAATTAGAGCTGACATCAGTCAGTTAAGTGCATTCCAGCAGCTGATCAGTAAGGAGATACTCTCTGACATCAGTCACTTGAAGTGCCACCCAACAACTGATTTACTGAAATGAAATCTTCTATCTTCCATGTGAAAGGTCCTGAAACTAAGATCGAACAGAAAACAAGTGGAACATGGGTTGTATGGTATACTTAATTCTACTCCACCAGAGACCAGTGCAATCAGAGTCATTCCACATTCAATTGCTGGGCAATTGAGTCTCTTGCAAAACATTGTATAAGATGGCGTATTATCGGGCTATCAGATTTCAGCAATTTAGCACATCCCTGACATCTTCTTAGCAGGCAAAAACTGTCCTATATGATTACGTTAACAACCAACAGAAAAGTTCGATCCTACTATGTCATGTGACTTGATGCAATCTCCAAGCGTACAAAAATACACACCGAGAATATCTAAAATTTAACATGTGAAGGGCCTGAGCAAGACTGACGATACAATTCATCCGTCTCTCTTCATACATGCACGAACAAAACAGGACCAGAAACAAATGACAATAAAGATATCAGTGTAGACAGTAGCTAAGTCGCTGGTACAGGCTTTGCAAGTTTGACATTGATGATTGCACACATGTAAAGCGCATAACGAACTATGACGACTAACCGTGGCCTCATCCTCGCGATCTCGAACTCTATTTCCTGAGCCTCGGTGTCGAGGAAGTACTCGATCAGCTCCGCCGGAGCGTCCGGCACGTCCCGCGACTATGGTAACACGAATCCAAAGGGCAAAAGGCATGATTCAAATAATCCATCGCAAAACAAATATCCAAAAGAACAAAACTACGGAATCGCGTTTCTCGAACGAAGCCCAAAATTTCAGCGAATTACTTCTCGGACAGCTCGGCGACGCTCCTTCTCCTCGCGGACGTGGCGCTCGAACGCCTCGCGAGCCTCGGAGTCCTTCTCGAGCCGCCGGCGGAACTCGCGGCGGGCGATGTGACCGGTCTGAGGCGGCCCTAGGAGGCCCTCCGGATCCTAGCAAGAGCGAGGTTACAGCTTCCATTAGAACACGCGAGTGCGATTGCAGGTGTCGGAAGTATTTTCGGAAACAGAGAGCGCTCGAGATGTATATGCACATGTATGTACCCATCCGATGCAGGAGATTCTTCTCGGCCTGTGACCGCGTCGCTGTTGAAGGCTTCCAGAGCCGGCTATGGAGGCGGTTGTGCCGGCGGCTATGCCGATTGTGAGGGCGGCCATCGACGGCCTTTTCCGAGCGGAGCACCGGCGGGTCCGCGAAGTGAAGCTCCTGGTCTCTGTGTGTTTGTCTGTTTTTTATCCGTTTGGGTTTTGGATATGGTTATGGCCTCGTCCTTTTAGCCAACGAATTCCAAAAAGCGGCTGTGTTTGGCTCAAGCTTTGAGCCTAAACAGAAGAAAATGTAGATTTTGGCTTTTTCAAATTTAAGACATCGTTCAAAGTTTTGAGAATGTGAAAATTTTATGTCATTTCATTTTATGTGTCGAATTCTCTTGTATTATGAAAATTTAAAGAGCTTCGACTTTAAAAAAAAAAAAGTCGAAATGGTGGAGCCATAAGATTTAGGTTAAATAAAAAAATAAAAAAATATATCTAGATATGATAAAAAGGAACAATACTATGCCTTTCACTCGTGGCACTTGACTTTCACTAATTCTTAGATGATTTGACTTATATTTAGATTGCCTTTAATCGTATAATTTTGGGTTAAGAATAGAATAAGCCATGATTAGAGATCAATATTTGGAGTGATAATTGAAAATACTAAGTGCTTAGTGTAACGATCTGAATATGAAATAAAGCGCAGAATTAACAAAGTAATAAGAGAAAAGTTTAGAAGATCAAACACAGAAGGTTATAGTGGTTCGGCTTAATCCAAGCCTACGTCCACTTTGTCCAGAGACAGCCAATCGGCTGTTTATCACTAGTATCAAAAGAGATAGTATAATCAGATCACTTTCTCACTATAACTCTTTCAATACAATCTTTCGTTCACAATCAAATACTTTGATGATTTTTCTCTTACTTTTCTCACAAATGGATGTACTATAAATAGTCTTCTCCTTTGGTTACCGTTCTGGCCTTCCATAAATATCATCCATAATATGTCCGTTGGAAGCTCAATGATTTCTTTCCAAAGATAAATCGTATAACCAAGAAAGGAAAGGATAAAATCAGATATGATTTGATCCTTTGATTGATATCTTTGTTCTTTCATTGATACGTAAATCCTGCTCATCCTATATCCTATCTCAATCAAAAGATCTCTTTGGCTTTCTGCGTATATATCTGAGAATCCGAACTCCATTACTTTCTGGATATGAGTTCTATCAATTTTCTTTCCTTCTGAACATCTCCTCGTTCTGCATATAAGAACTTATCTTGTCCTTCTGAACATCTCACGTTCTGCATATAAGATCTCGTCTTTTCCTTCTGAACATTTCCACGTTCTGCATATAAGATATCATCTGGTGTTGTCACCATCAAAACATTCATCAACAATCTCCCCCTTTTTGATGGTGACAAAACTACCCTGCAGATTCGTTCTATAGCAACAGTATGAGGAATCAATTAAGTAGCTATTACACAAGATCAGAATGTCAATGGAGAATGTCAATGGAACCAGAAGGTCAAAACATCTAAAAACAAACAGTTTGCAACTAAAGTATCCAAGCATCCAAACATTTCAAAATTCAGACGACGCAACGATCTGCAGGATTTTCTCCCCCTTTTTGTCAACAGCAAAAAGGATTAAGGCTTGGGAGGAATACGGACAAGAGTAATGTCCATATTAGTAACAGTCTGGATAAGATCATCAATCTTCTTATGCACCCCAACAGAAAGAGCATCAATCTTCTTATCCAAGTTATGCAGATGATCAAGCGCCGCAGCCTGCTGCTCCTCAAGATGAATAATAGCCGCCTGAAGTTCGGCAATAGCTCCAGTAGAAGCAGAAGCAGAAGGAGAAGGACTCTCTCGGGACGAGCTCACCTGAGGTTGCGGAGAAGGAAAAACTCCCCCTGTCTGAAGGTGAGAAGGCGATGAAACATCCAGGGAGGGCCGTGGCAAGTCAGATGGCAGGGGTGGTGAACCAGTGGCATGCTTAGATTTGGAAGGTGTGGAAGAAGCAGGATCACCAGAAGAACTAATAGAAACCTGACCTCGTGCAGAAGGAGAGGAAGCAGGTGCTTGAATATCCGGCTGACTAACAGACAAAGCAGGTTCTATCAGAGAGGCAGGAAGAAGTGCAGAAGGAGCAGGTATTGGTGTGCTGAGCAGAGGATCCGTGACAGGTAAGGCAGAACCAGTCTCTTGGGGCATTCTGCCACCATCTGAATGTGAAGCACTGGATTCATCTCTGAGAGCAATAGATCGAGACTTCTTCGATTTGGAAGATCCAGCAGATTTGACAATCTCTTTCCGCTTTCTCGAGCCAGTTGTGCCAGAAGGACTAGAAAAGGCAGGAAGCCTCATCAGGTCAGGAATTTTCATCTTTCCGATGGAATATTTATCCACCACAGAATGAGGGAGTATAGTTGCAGTCAACGAAGTGGGTATGGAAATCTTCAGACGGTGGAAAATCTGTGTGATGAGACTCCCATATGGAAGAAGTCCAGAAGGCTTCACCAATGTCCTGTAAATCTGCAACAGAATGATGTGGGGAAGACTAATGGGCCAGCGCATATCAAGAGCATACATCAATTTAGCTTCAGACTTGGAAATATCTGTCTTGGAGGCAGACTTGGGGCGAAGCACATTGATGACAACTTTGTGAAGCAGAATATGATATGCAGTCATACGAGAATACACTAGCTTTCCTTCAGTAGAATTGTTCCGAGTGAAATATCTCAAAATGTCCTCATCAGTAACCTCCTTGGCCACAAACTCAGCACGAGGAACTTTCAGAAGGTCAGCCAAATCATATACAGAAAGCCCATGGATAACATTGTTGACCGAGAAGGAAATAGAGTCTCTGGTTGGAAAGGACAAATTAGAGTAAAAATAGGCAGTTAACTCCTTGTAGGCAGGCACAGTCTCAGTGCAAAAGAACTCAAATTTGTGACTTTTCAATAGACCCCGTAACTTAATCTTGATACGGTCCAGAAAGGCAAAGTCAATCGTGCGAGGGGGCATCACACCTCTGTCAAGCAGTGTCTGATAAACCTGATGATGATTCTCAGACCTAAAGAGGTTATCAGCAGTTCCAGAATCCTTGTGTGCAATACCTTGTCGTGGAACGAAGATCGAGTACAATTTCTCATCATCATCAGGTATATGAGCCAATTTGGAAGGAGGCTCAGGAGAAATATTTAGAACACGTGACGGAGCAGGGGAGCGTGGTCGAGTAATGCCACAATCTTCGACAATTTTCAGAAATACATCAAGGGAGGAATATCCCTCTCCCGTCAAATATCGATTAATCGAAGAATGAGGTTCATCGGCACGTACCATCTGAGTATATGTGGCATAGATGCCTTTGACCGCTTTGCTCTGGAGAGGGACCCCTTCGTCAATATCCTCCATCGGAGAGTCTTCGGTGAGGTCAAAATGAGTGGGACCAGAAGCAAACCCAAAGTGTTTGTCGGCTAACCAAGATGATTTACGGGTCCCAGACATGAAGAAAATCGAATGGAAGAACACAAGGATGCAGACAAGCGCTAAAATAGGGCTAGGGTTTGTAGAAAGGGCAAAAGTCGAACGGGTGTTTTGAGAAAGAGAGAGACTTTTGCGGAAAAGATCAGAGGAAGAAATCCAAGTATTCCAGAAATATAAAGGAAAAGGAGGAAAGACGGTTTTATTTTGGAAGAAACCACCCCTTTTTTGTTTTAATAATTTTTTTTTTGTTTTAAAAAATCCGAATAAATAGGCAATAAATAATAATCAAGTACCGAGAACATACCTGTTCAAGAATAACGGTCGAAAATCTTCAATCACGAAATCTAGAAGGAGAGTATATTCAGACGATCTCTGATGAATTCGAAAGATTGTTTGTCCAAGGCTTTTGTGAATATATCGGAAAGCTGATTCTTGGAATCAATAAAAGTAATCACAACATCCTTCTTCTGAACATGATCACGGATGAAATGGTGACGAATCTCAATATGCTTAGCACGAGAATGAAGGATAGGATTCTTGGTTAAATCTATAGCACTTGTGCTATCACACCGAATTTCAACACAGTATTTCGAAATTCCAAAGTCTTGCAATTGTTGTTTCATCCACAGAATTTGAGAACAACAACTGCTTAGAGCCACATATTCAGACTCTGCAGTAGACATAGCAACAGTATGCTGTTTGCGAGATAGCCAGGAAACTAACATGTTCCCAAGCAATTGACAATTACCTGTTGTACTTTTGCGATTAAGTCTGCAGCCAGCCATGTCAGCATCAGAGTAACCAAGAAGTGTGAAATTCCCGTCCTTGGGATACCAAAGACCAAAGTTTGATGTAGTTGCAACATACTTGATTATTCGTTTCACGGCTGTGAGATGTGATTCCTTAGGATCAGATTGAAATCTAGCACAAAGACAAACACGAACTTCTTGATAATATCTTTGGCATACTTCTCCTGAAATATGAAAGTCCCATGATTGGACTGCTTTACTTGAAGACCCAGAAAGAAGGTTAGCTCACCCATCATACTCATTTCGAATTCACTTTGCATGTCTCTTGCAAAGTTCTTTGACAAAGCCATTAGAAAGAAGAAAGTTACTTAATCTCTCGTACCAAGCTCGAGGAGCTTGTTTTAATCCATAGAGAGCTTTCTTCAATCGGAGAACATGATTGGGCTTAATAGGATCTTCAAACCCAGGAGGTTGAGCAACAAAGACTTCTTCTTGTATAACGCCGTGAAGGAATGCACTTTTGACATCCATTTGAAACACCCTGAAATTGTTAAAGCAAGCAAAGGCAAGTAACAAACGTATTGCTTCTAACCTTGCAACAGGGGCGTAAGTCTCGTCATAGTCAATTCCTTCTTCTTGAGTGTAGCCTTTAGCTACAAGTCGAGCCTTGTTACGAGTTACCAGACCATCTTCATCAACCTTGTTTCTGAAAACCCACTTGGTTCCAATGATGGTTTTTCCTGGAGGCTTAGGAACCAGTTCCCAGACATCATTGATGACAAATTGCCTCAACTCATCCTGCATAGCTTCTATCCAGCTATCATCTGTGAGAGCATCGTCTACATTTTTGGGTTCGTGAGTAGATACAAGAGCAACAGCACTTGATTCCAACCTTTCTTCAGGCAATATTAACTTACGAGATCGGGTTTGTATACCTTGATCAAGGTCTCCAATAATAAGATCAATAGGATGACTGGACTTATGCTTCCAATCCTTTATAACATGAGAAACACTTGAAGAGATCTCTGGTACACAGTCAGAGGATGAAACTGATAGTTTATCAAATCCAGAAGGTGAATGAACATGATGATCTATAAATGAATCAGTCTGATTGAAGTAGTTAACAGGTAGAGAACCTTCTGTATTTAAAACAGACTCGGAAGATTCATTATCTGAAAATTTCACATGAATTGATTCTTCGACTGCAAGAGAATTCTTATTAAAAACTCTAAAGGCCTTGCTAGTAGAAGAATAGCCCAGGAAAATACCTTCATCTGATCTGGCGTCAAATTTTCCTATGCGATCACTTGAGTTCTTGAGAAGAAAACATTTACATCCGAAAACATGGAAATAGGAAACATCAGGTTTCTTGCCTTTAAATACCTCATAGGATGTCTTCTGTATAATTGGCCTTAGGAAAACTCGATTAATGATATAACAGGCAGTGGACACCGCTTCTGCCCAAAAACGAGAAGGTAGATTGCTTTCGATAAGCAATGTTCTGGCCATTTCTTGTAAGGACCTGTTCTTTCTTTCAACCACCCCATTTTGCTGAGGTGTGTAGGGTGAAGAAAAAGAATGAGCAATACCATATTCATCACAAAACGTAGAGAAATCTTGATTTTCAAATTCTCCTCCGTGATCAGATCTAATGGAAGAGATAAAGTACCCTTTCTCATTCTGAATTTGTCTTGCAAACCGAGAGAAAATAGAGAATGTTTCAGACTTGGTTGCAAGAAAGTAAACCCAGGTGAAACGAGAATAGTCATCAACTATGACTAAGCAAAATTTCTTTCCTCCAATACTTTGAGAGCGAGTTGGTCCGAATAAATCCAGATGAAGAAGTTGAAGACTTCGAACTGTAGATACTTGATTGATAGACTTAAAAGAACTTTTTACCTGTTTTCCCAGAATACAAGAAGTACAAAGATCTGAACTTTTGAAAGGAATAGAAGGAAGACCCCTCACAAGCTTCTTGGAAGATAGTTTAGCAAGTTGTTTCAAATTAGCATGACCAAGTTTCCTGTGCCACAGAATTGCCTCTTCCTGCAAAGTAACTAGACATTGCAAATTTTCTAGATTAATATCCAGAAGGTAAATATTACCATGTCTTCGTCCAATAAAGACTAGTAAGTTATCCTTGCTGAATCCAGAACAAACTCCTTCTTGAAAGGTAATCTTATATCCAGAATCACATAATTGGCTGATGCTGAGTAAGTTGTAGTTCAGCCCTTTAACAAGTGAAACCTTATTGATAACAAGATTTCCGATTTTGACTGTCCCAGTGCCGATGATCTTTCCATTACTATTGCCTCCGAAAAATACTTTTCCACCATCAATATTTACTAGGTTGATGAAAAAATCTGAATTTCCAGTCATATGTCTCGAGCATCCACTGTCTAGATACCACTTCATTTTATTTTTCAAAGATATCTGCAAATAACAGAATACTCAAACTTTTCTTGGTACCCAGACTTTCTTGGGTCCAGTAACAGTCCTTTTTGGTACCCACATTCTTTTGGGTCCAGTAGAGTTAGTAGAAAAACCAAATAAACCAAACACAGAAGATTTTGATTTAGGAAGTTCTCTATCAAGATATTCTGAATTATTCGAGGAAAGAAAAAGAGAATCATCTTCAACAGGTTTGACAAAATTTTTTTTAAAATGATCTTCATAAACCCTTTTGGAAGGTCTTTGCATTAGTCTCTCTTTGACTTTAGGAAAGTCAATCAAAGGAATCGTTGTAGAAGACATTCCTAAACCTTCCTTTTTAAAATACGGCCTTTGAATGGAAAGAATTTTTTCCAGCTTCTCAGATCCATCAGAAAATCTTTTAGAAAGGCAAGAAAAATCCGATTTTAAACACACGTTTTCTTTTTCAAGAGAATCAACTTTTTGCTCAAGGCAAGAAGAATCTTTTTGTAAAATCTCAATTTTTTCCTTCAAAAAAACTTCCTGTCGTTTGAGTCTCTGATTTTCCTTTTTTAAATCAGAAATCTCCTTAAGAGAATCTTCTAGATCAGAACAAAGTTCATCAATGTATCTAGCAATTTTAATAGGAACTCTGAGATTACTTACCTGATTTTCATTGTAATCAGATTCATAGTCAGAATCAGA
Source organism: Melaleuca quinquenervia (assembly GCA_030064385.1). Classification (NCBI taxonomy): domain Eukaryota; kingdom Viridiplantae; phylum Streptophyta; class Magnoliopsida; order Myrtales; family Myrtaceae; genus Melaleuca; species Melaleuca quinquenervia. The sequence continues at coordinate 14,058,084 of CM057721.1, read as the reverse complement.
ACCATCAGAATTTGCCATAAGACAGACATTGAATTGATCATCACTTGATTCACATTCAGTGTCGCTCCAGGTTTCAGCTTTGAGAGCTCTTTTGTATTTCTCATCTCTTCCCTTTTTGAGTAAGGGACAGTCGGGTTTTATATGACCTTTCTTCTTGCAGTTAAAGCAAGTAACATCTGCATATTGTCCTTCAGCTTCTATACTTTGTCTCAACGTATTCTGTTGATAGTATCTCGGTCTCCGTCTTTGAAAGTTTTGTTGACTGTTGCTTAATCTGTGCTTCTGGAAACTCTGTTGACCATCTTCCATTCCTCTCCTTTGTGAGTTCATTTGATTTGAATTGCTTCTGTTGTTCCTGTTGAAATTCTTGAATCTTTTCACCAGGAGTGCTATTTCTTCATCATTGAGATAGTCTTCTGACTCTGCATCATTAAAATCCTCATTAGATTTTAATGCTAAAGTTTTCTTACCTCTAGTGTTCTCAGTCTCAACAAGCTTTTCTTCTTCATAAGCTTGGAGAGTTCCAACAAGCTCATCGAGGGATAAAGGTTGAATCCGTTGAGTTTCTCTTATGGAAGTTTTAATATAAGTCCATTCGGAAGTAAGACCACGAAGAAGTTTGTTGACTTTCATCTGTCCTTCAACTGGATGACCTTGATAAGCTAGGCCGTTTGTGATTTCAGTAAACCTACTGAACATGTCAGTAATGCTCTCCCCTTCCTTCATTTTAAAAGACTCATACTGATTGAGAAGAATATTCGTTCTGGTCTCCTTAACTCGATCTGTGCCTTCATAAGTTACACTTAGAATATCCCATATTTCCTTTGCTGAATCACAAGAAGAAATGCGATTATATTCAGAAGTAGATAAAGCACAATATAAAGAATGAATAGCTTTAGCATCAGTATCCTGTCTTTTCTTTAATTCAGATTGAGTCTGAAGATCAGCATCTGAAGATATTTCTTTGCCAGATGAAGAGTTCGGAGAAACGCCATTTTGCACCAATTCCCACTCTAGTGGATCTTTTGCTCTAAGGAATGCTTTCATCTTGTTCTTCCATATGCTATAATCCTTTCCATCAAAAAGAGGAGGACGAAAGTGACTCTGTCCTTCCATCAGACCTGAAGCACTAGCCATTGATCGTTCTGCTCAGAAGTACAAACACTTCAAAATCGAGCAACCTGGCTCTGATACCAACTGAAAATACTAAGTGCTTAGTGTAACGATCTGAATATGAAATAAAGCGCAGAATTAACAAAGTAATAAGAGAAAAGTTTAGAAGATCAAACACAGAAGGTTATAGTGGTTCGGCTTAATCCAAGCCTACGTCCACTTTGTCCAGAGACAGCCAATCGGCTGTTTATCACTAGTATCAAAAGAGATAGTACAATCAGATCACTTTCTCACTATAACTCTTTCAATACAATCTTTCGTTCACAATCAAATACTTTGATGATTTTTCTCTTACTTTTCTCACAAATGGATGTACTATAAATAGTCTTCTCCTTTGGTTACCGTTCTGGCCTTCCATAAATATCATCCATAATATGTCCGTTGGAAGCTCAATGATTTCTTTCCAAAGATAAATCGTATAACCAAGAAAGGAAAGGATAAAATCAGATATGATTTGATCCTTTGATTGATATCTTTGTTCTTTCATTGATACGTAAATCCTGCTCATCCTATATCCTATCTCAATCAAAAGATCTCTTTGGCTTTCTGCGTATATATCTGAGAATCCGAACTCCATTACTTTCTGGATATGAGTTCTATCAATTTTCTTTCCTTCTGAACATCTCCTCGTTCTGCATATAAGAACTTATCTTGTCCTTCTGAACATCTCACGTTCTGCATATAAGATCTCGTCTTTTCCTTCTGAACATTTCCACGTTCTGCATATAAGATATCATCTGGTGTTGTCACCATCAAAACATTCATCAACAATAATAATTCTCATCATATATTTGTTATAGCTTATATTGATTTTTTTTTTTGAAAACCCCACTAACTTGGTATAGTCTTCTTGATCTCTAGATCTCGTTCCTTGAGCTCCCTTGCCACCTCCATCAAACCTGCTCTCTTTAGCTCCCTCTGATTCGTCTCTTTCATCGATGACTTCGCTACAATCTATCGCCATCTTCACCTCCAGGCTATAGGCCTCACTCAGCTTCATCATGTCGGAGGCGATTCGGATGCTGACGAAGATGAGCCTCGGCCGTCGGGTCGCCAAGGGTGTTGCAGAGCAATTGGGGAGGCAACGAGTGTCGATCTGGTAAATTAGGCAGCAACTGCTAATGCAGAGGTAAAGCAGGGCGACAGGGCCGGCAGACGCCATGCGGCGAAGCTTGGGCCACTTTAACTTCTGTTTTTTATCCTCAATCTTTAGATCATGATTGGACATTCGGCAATGACAAACCCGCGGCGGCTGGAAATGAACGATGATTGACCATCGTGAGTGGCTAGCAAAGAAATATTCGAATGCATTACTCTATCACTCTTATCTTAAATGAAAATAGAATCTGATGTCTGTACATAATTTATTGTTTATTTCAAGCAATTGTAATGAATCTCGACGCCATTTAAGTCCAATGTTGCTAGATCATGCCATTGCATATTTGCTTCTTGATTCGTGATTTGCGTAACCTTTCTCGAGGCTCAATCGTGGAATTCTTGTTTGTGCTCGCTCATTGCATTTCCGGATACTTCAATTTTTTGTAATTCACATACCACTTGGATATTATTTTATATCATTTTTTTCGCATGAACACGATCATTTCCACATATTATGATAAAGAGATAAAACGTATTTAAAGAGTCTTAGATTCATCTTAATTTTCGAAAATCTAGAATTAATCATCACCGACGACCATGGCTTGATGGTCCCAAGCCCATTCGAAATCTTCCTTTCCCATGCATATTACCATAGAATTTTATAAATGAATTTTGACCAAAGATTACTTCCTCAGTTCTTAGCTATGACCAATTTTCTTGTCTGAATTTTCAAAATAAATTTACGTTGTTTCCCATCAAGCTTCATCAAAGTTAACTTTCCTAATCACGTATTGGGCCCGCCGAAGTCCAATAGGACTTGAACTAAATGGTCTTGGTCTTGGAAGTTCAAATGAGTTTAAGGCCTAAATTTAAGTTCATCTATTACCTCGGGCCAATTTGAATTCAATCTGAGATCAAGTTGATTTCAAATGAAGTTTATTCAATAGGACACATTAAATAAAAAAAAAGTTCATAATGCTTAAGTGCCCAAGTGCAATTCAATGTCGATATTTTTATTTAGGAATAGGATTCGATTTTTAATCTTCTAATATGATGAATGACTAGCATACAAGTTTAAATCTAAGTATCGGTATACGTTATAATTAATTACACTCATTAGGTAATATTCTGCTAAGGATGCCTCTAATGATTTACATTTGTCATTTTCCTTCCGAATTGTCCCAAAATCAATGTAATGAATGATATTGTCATTATAGAATATATGCATAAAAGTAAAGATACCTTTGAATGGTATAATTTCTTAAACTCTCTGACAAGGGCTTAAGTCTGTGGATTTATCATAAATATATCTTTTACGTGACGTCCTAAATAAGGATAAATCCGGATAAGTTGTACGATCCTGGATTATCTTTATTTCCTCATAATGGTTAGAGAGATTTGGCTCGATAGACTTGGATTAGGCCTTCTTTGGTCTAAATAAGTATTACTCTAAATGAACGACGGAATCCCAAATTTTCTCTATCTTATTGTGATGATTTTTATATAAATGTAGAGAGATTTTGTTTGGTAGACTCAAATGGTGGCTCGTTAGGGAAGGTTTGGCAATGTTGTTGTCGACCACCGACCCGTATCCTAACATGTGACCACCACCTATGGTTTCATGTCCACATGACATGTGAAGGTGCACCCTCTGCCAATGTGCCTACATTGCCTTATATTAAGATCTTGCCTACTTACCATATTAACCACGTTCTCTACGAATAATTCACTCGTATTCGTTTTTAGGGACTCAAAAAGTAAGGTAATCTCACATTTTCTTATAGATTAATCTTTACCCCACAACATTGCTTAGGTGCACCTAATACTTGAGCTTTCTAAGATTGCCCAATCCTCCTCTCACATACTCCTATATCATTCCGTTCACTGATATTGCTTAGATGTGACGTTGATCCAACTTTGTACCAAGGAATCCATTCAAACCCTTTGAGAAATTTTCTACACTAATTTCCCCTCGCTCAAAACCAACAAATTAAAACCCAAAACCCAAATTGATAGAGAAGCCTGATACGGGCGCCCCGGGGGGGGGGGGGGGGGGGAGAGGAAGAAAAGGAAGGAGCAAAGTCTCAAAACCCAAATTGATCCCAACCATTTTTCGGTCTGAATTCTAGCCGAGTTGTGCCTCGATCTGACCCTAGACAAGATACGTCAAGATTGGATTGAGTATATGTAGAGAACTACATTAATCTGCACCATCGACACTCCACCCAACAGTAGCTAGGAAAGTGAGTGGAAAGAAGCCAGGGTTTGTGGCTATAAGATTTCTAAATATGAAATTCAATGCCTCGATTAGATTGAAGAACAAGTGACTCGTTTCACTCTATGATGTGTTAATCTGGAATTAAAGATACAGAGTGGTGCTGAGTAATGAGGTGATATAAAGGTGACGATTAGCTACATTTATACTCTTATTTTGACATTTATTTTCTTTTTTTTATATGAGAATAAATTTCAGAGCGATGAGAGAAATTATTTATATAATATTCTAGGTCAATCACGACAAAAAAAAATCTCGAAAATTCTCATGCACCAAATGGAAGCTCACGTAATTAATGATCGAAATAGACTTATCCAAATGAACCGCTGGTTCGTGTAGGATTTGAGAAAGAAACACGACATGCAAGCTCAAGATCCAAGCAACAACAAAGATGACGGGGTCTCGACCCTTTTGGACAAACCCAAGCTAAGAGCCTCCGACTAAACACGTGGACACATCCGACGTGACGTGGAGTAATCACTCGCTCCACCTACCAACCAAGGAAGGACAGCAGCTCATTGGAACTCAGTGCCACGTGGACGTCGCATTGAATGGAGTTTAGGTGGCAGTTGATGCGGTGCCGAACTCCTAAGCAATAAAAGGATTGAACTGATTCTTGTATTGCCGAGGGGTCATACTAGGCATCATGCAATCTTTTTCTGTTGACTTTTGGGTCAACACCGCTACGTTAGCTCGATCAATCTAGTTCCACCCTTCGTTAAAGCTCGCTCTTGTAGCTGTTCTTGTCCAAACAACTAACAACCCCCCGGTCCCGCGTTCCCGCTTCCACACAAGAACCTCTCCACCTCCCCCGCCATCCTCCGCCTCCGTCCACCACCACCCGAGAATGGCTCGCCACCACCCCATCTCGATGGCGGCGCTCGCAGCGATCGTGATCGCTGCGGCCGCCGCGGGCCTCGCGTTGGCGGATTCGACGATGGACTGCATCAACAAGCTGGTGCCGTGCTACAACTACCTGAACTCGACCACGGCGCCGCCGGCGAGCTGCTGCAAGCCGCTCAAGGCGGAGGTGGCGACGGCGGTCGACTGCCTCTGCAACCTGTACAACACTCCGGGCTTGCTCGACAAGTACAACATCAACGTCACGCAGGTCCTCCGGGTCGCCCAGGGGTGTGGCGTCAATGCCACCACTAGCATCTGCAAAGGTACTGTAGTGTCCGCACCAAAGATTTTGAGGCGCGTGAATCTGTGAAAGAATTAGGGATTGGCCCGAGCAATGTGCCGCGCTCGTCTACTGATGTTTTGCTCTTGTTCTGTGGTCTGTTTCTCTGCAGCGAGTGCTCAGTCTCCCACATCTCCAGGTAACTCCGAAATTGCTTTTCCTCTCTGTCGTAAATTCGCGTTCGTTCTGCTCTAGGTCGGATGTTTCTGTTTCAGTTTCCGAAGAGACGAGATTTAGCGCATGTTGCAAAGGTTTAGAACTGGATATCTTAATCGAAACTTCAGTCACGGGTCGAAAGTCCAAAACAGTTATGAAAGCAATCAATCGTAAGGCAGCGATATTGTTTGCGGGTGGACCAACCTCTCGTTTCAACTTGTTGAACGAGCCATAAATGTGAATCTGGAGTTCAACGCATGGATCGAAGAATCCGAAAAGGGGTTTGCTGAGATGTTTGATGAATCTCCATGCGACTGGAGTCCGTGGAGGTCTCATTATTGGTGGCCGCGGTGCCGCCCTTTAATTGGAAGGGCCACTTCGCCTCGTGTTGGTTGTTTGTTGGGTTAGCTTTGATTGCCTTTGCACGTCCGATCCCAGTTTCTTCCTCACCCCATCTGCAAATCGTGTCTTGCATTAAAGAGGATAGCAAACCGCTGTGAGGAGGTCAACACAGAAACTGTAGCTACCCGATAATTCTAAGAAGAAATTATTACAGAACTCCCTCGAATTTTTGGAGAAGTAACTCTCACTTGTTAAACAATATCCTCTGAAACTTTCATTTCGTCAGGGCCGTCGGCTGTTTAATTTTTTTTTTCGGTTAGCATGTGTAGTGTACGTAGGGTTTTAAGGGTACAGGTATTTTTTATCTCGCTTTCTTAAGGAAATTCCTCTATACTCCTCAATTACTGCAAAAATTGCAAGATGTAATAAAGTATAGGGAATAAGAGAAAAATCAAATTAATTAAAGAACCTGATAATACAAACAAATAAATATCACTAAAAAATGGGAAGAATTTTTTTTTGAGAAAATTTAGCAATTATATAGTCGCTTTAATAGAACTGAATGCGATGTTTTTTGAAAAAGAATAAGCACAAATTATACAAAAATAAAAAAGGCTTAAATAGTAGAACCTTGAAATGACAAAGACTTGGTCGTTACTCATTATTTACATTTAATGGCTTAATTAATGTACGAATGGTTGATTAATAAAATTATTTTTGGAAATTTATGAAGGTAAATGATGTACGCAATACATTAAAGGAATTGATGGCCCAAATCCATTATTTTATGTGTTTTTTATTGACACTTTTTGCATAAACTATCCATTTCAAAATACAAAATAAGCATCTCATTTTTGTAATTTGACTTTTGGGTTATTGAGGTCTCTTTCTATTTAACTTGTGATTCTTTTTCTTAAAATGTCTTATTAATTATAAATACGTTCATTAATTTTTCTCCATTTTTATTTTTTACTGCAATGATGGATAGAAATATTTCTAATATTGAAAGTTTGATTGTTATCTTTGTCCATTTTCGTTGTTCTTTTTCTTTTATATACATAAAAACCAAGGGTAAAGGAGAGGTTTCCTAGATAAATGAGATGAAAATGTGCATATAGCATCTGAAAGTCATGTGCATTGAACATGATAACGGTAGATATAACAGAGAGTTGACATCTTCAACAAAATGATAGTTCAAAGGGATAAGTTGTAATACTTGAAAGTGATGGGTGAATATACACCAAAAGTTCAGGGAGAGTTTTGTGTCAATTTCTCCTAATTTGAAAATTTGATCTCATAGACAGGGTGCCTTAGGCACTAATTGAATTAATTAGAAACGCTTTCCGAAACGTTTTAAAAGAGAAGAATTGCCTATTTTAATAAATTCAGGTGCTTTGAATTGTACTTTTTAAATTTTCAAAGCACATTCTAATGAGGGCTAACAAGTGCCCTCTACGCACTCTTTTACCATTTTTCTTAAAAGTTTCACGATGAAGAAAATACTATGAAGAGAGAAGTCTCTTGGATTATGATTGTATGATCTCTACCGGGAGTCACTTGTATCCCATTTGGTTCGTACAACTTTGCAATTCACAGTGAAGACTACAATGAGTATTGTGCTGATATTTCTCGCTCTGGCATTGTTCATGCGTGCATCGATTTCGGTCGCGCCACCTTTTTGATTCGCAAGCAATGAGCTTCAAGATCGCTTGTGTTGACAGGCATAGCGGGGAGCGACGGGCACAACGGCGGAAACAGAGTCTGGACAGGGATTTCTTGGTTCCTCTTGTTGATTTGGGCATCGATGATGCTTTATTGAGACATGTCGGAACTAGCGGACGACTGAGTTTGTCGATCATTCGAGTTCCGAGGAGCATCACACTTCCAGAGCACAGAGATTTTCAATCGGTTTCTTTTGTCACCATAGGCTCGAACATTGATTGCTTCAGTTAGTGTCAATGATACTCTACGATCGTTATCACAAGCAGAGAGTTTATCGAGTCGTTTTTCTATCTTCGTTTGCACTGAGTAAATAAAGTGATGTATCCCAATTTTATTGATGTATTTTAAGATATTGTTACGTATCGTTTTGCTGTTGGGTTTTCTAGTTTTATGCCCGTGTTCTTCCTTCATAGATGGGCACACATTTACCTTTTGACATGATAAGTTATCGACAACATGAAATAGAGAATTGCCTATTGCTTTATTGATGTATTTCATATCGTTTTGCTGTCGTGGATAAGTTCTTAACAACATAAAGAATCACTTATTGTTATTATCGATATGGCGGACCTTTCCCTTCCATACGGAAAGAAATCAACCACATCAAGAATTTAATTTTCATATGATTAGCGGAGTTCTTCAAAAGGAAAATATTTAAGAAAATAAGCCAATGGAAAAATCATAATCAACGGAAAATATATGCTTAAATTCAGAAAAAATTGAATTTATCTTTTGAGAACTAGATTTCATTTTTCAAATACGATGAGACCCAGTGCTCGGGCTCGGGCTTGGATCCATGGATGTGGAGCTTGAGACCTCCATACCCCTTTGTGGCCCCTCTTAAGAAAGACTTTAGGTATTCGACTCTTGCTCTTTGGATTGGGATTGGGATTTCGACCCTGTCCCCAATCTGCATCGCTTGAGAATTCCTCCAAGATCCCAGTGTCCCGTTGGAACTATACACTTAGTATCGAAACTTCTTTTTTAAATATGTGTTTCACGATTTTTCTATAACAAAAATTAGAAATGATTATCTATTATTTATAGAATACAAGTACGATTATAAAATCATTTTCCTTGAAAGTGATTTACTATAACAATTACGGGCAAACTTTATCTCACGAAAGGCAAGAAAGAAGCATGAACATATGATTTTCTTACGAGATTTCAAGGTTTGTGAATGGAATGAACGGATTTGCTAACGTGGAAAAATCCACGTTAGCATATCTGTTCCATCCAATCTCCCCCTAGTACAAGGGGGAGGGGATTGGATGGTCCGAATCCCTAGACGCGGGGGAGCCCACGTCAAGGAATCTGAATCCATGAACGGAGAAGTGACAGTTAAAATTGATCTTTTCATGCATTAAAGCCATGAGAATTGTTGACTCTCTTGCAGTGGTGCTGAGCAATACACCACCAACGCATAGGCTTGCTGAATTTTGCCGGTTAAGTAGGGGCAATGGTCCAAACACTCTTATCCGGTCTTAATTGATTCTTTTCATAAGACAATTTCAGGGATAATTCCATAAAAAAGTACAATTTTTAGGTTGAGTGACAACTCTCGCGTCAAATTTTTTTTCTCATAAAAGTATCAATTTTTGGTCAAGCAAAAATTGTGGTCCCAACTTTTTTTTTGTCTCATAAAAAAAAATACAAACTTTAGGCTGAATAACAATTCTAATCTAAACTTTTTTTTGCCTCGTAAAAAATCACTAATTTTCACCAAAATCCCAAATCTAATTCCCTTAACTTAGAACTATTGATTGTCCAACATAACTATTCCATCTCAGAAATAAATCCGTGTAACTTGTTAACTAGATTTAAAGTATTAGTCATTGTCTTCTTATTTAAGTTACGGTTTTAAAAATTAATGTTGAAATAGTTCATCGTCTCCTACACTTCACCGATGAGTAAAAAAGCTTCAAATTAAATGCTCTTCAACCATAGTTTACCATTTTGTCATAATTTGAAGTTATAAACTACTGCCTCTCGAGAGACACCATGTATGTGATATGTCAAGTTCATGATTGTAATATTTTTTATTTAAAATAAGGATGACGTTAGATAGAGAGCCAATCGGGGGCTATATTTGGGATAATAGTGAAATTTTGTGATTTTTTACAAGATAAAACAAAAGTGATATTATAAATGTCACATGATCTAAAATTGATGTTTTTTTCCGAGACAGAAAAAGTTGAGGCTATAATTGTCACTTGACCTAAAGTTGATAATTTGTTTATGAGAAAAAAAAGATGAGGCGATGAAAATTCATGCTTTTTTGGGGAACTAACCCGACAATTTCAATATTATAAAAAGTCTTTTTGGATTTTTTTTTTCATGTTCAGTAGTTTTATCAAATGAACGTCACAGCATCGTTTCTTTGAAAATTACTAAAAAAAAGTTGACTCCTAGTCCTCGGACAAACTAGACGAAAGTTATTTGATTGCGACATTGATGAATTTTCAGACTTTAATTGTATTTCTCTTTAGAATTTCAAGATTTGAATTCGTTATTGGGAAAAAGTGTTAAAGCTTGTGCTTGCTTACCATCCTAGTTTCTTTTGATTCGGAAGTGCTGACGTGGAAGCATGAAAGTTTTATGCGGTATCCGGTAGAAGCTACTGGAAGCGCCTCCCTAAAACCCTCGCCCGAGAGGTCTCCCCACTTTCAAACCCTCTAGCAGGTTTTCAATCGCTTTCCAAGTCCAGGATCGATTAAGCAATCGCCCCGCAATCCGAAGCCGCGCCGGAACGCTCCTCCAGTCGCCGGAAAATGGATCCAGCGAAGGTGAACCAGCTGAAGCAATTCGTTGACATGTGCAAGTCCGATCCCTCCGTTCTCGCCGACCCCTCGCTCGCCTTCTTCCGCGACTACCTCGAAAGGTAAATAGCTCTTCAGACGGCGATTCGAGCTCTGCTCGGTTCGGCGTGCTCCTTCCTTGGCATTTTGATTCCTCTGATGATTCGGAACGATTTGTCTCAGCCTCGGAGCTCAGGTCCCTACTTCCTCTGCTTACAAGCCAGGCGAATCTAAATCGGTAACTTGCACCACTCAAGTCTGCCTGCCTTTACAGCGTTTGATTCAGTTTTGTTCGCTTAAGATCAGCAATAGATGCTATTTCGAGGTGGTTGACGTACAATGACATTGAGCTCGCTCTTGTACGCCTTCCCTTAGAGAGGAGATTTGTGCTCCATTGATTTTGATGATATTTAATAGATATTTTCATCATTTAGACATAAATTATAGTAAAAAATGAAAATACTTTCAGTTAACTGATTGTTTCAAGCGATATGAGAAGTATGTTCTTCAAACTGATCATTTTTTGGAAGACAAAACGGGTCTTAAGATTTTCTCTTATGTGCATTTATTGGTCAAGGACGTGCATCTTTCAGTATAGTTAGAAAAAGAAAGGACTTAAACGTTGTGAAGCAGTTACACAGTGTTGGCACGGTTGCAGCCTGATAATGATTCGGAACTATGCATTTGTTGGAGTTCATATCATCATTAGTTGATTTTGCTTGAAACCAATTGACATATGGTGGTTGATGCTGCTGCATTTGGGTAGTGTACTTTCTCACAGTAGGGAGAGGTACTCTTTTGAGGAAACATGCTACATAGTACTTACTTCGGATTCTGGACTTTTGTAGAAGAGCCATGTGGTGGAGGAGAGTGATGAGGATATGGAAGAGACTGAAGGTGGACATGTGAAAGTGGAGGAGGAAGAGGAGGAGGATGAGATTATTGAGTCAGATATCGAGCTTGAAGGAGAGACAGTTGAGCCTGATGATGAACCTTCCCAGAAGGTTTTCTCACCTCTAGCACAGACCTCTGGAATCATCTCACCTTTAAAATTTTCTTTTCCCTCCTTTGTTATTGAGCTTGTTGTGTTAATGAACATCATATGCCTTTGTTATTTGATTTCTCAGATGGGAGATCCATCACTTGAAGTTACTGAGGAGAATCGTGAGGCTTCTCAAGCAGCAAAGGCACAAGCCATGGAAGCCCTTTCTGAAGGTTCTGATAATTACTTTTCAACCCTGCAAGGCGAGGGATATGTGCCTCTTAAATCTATTGGCCTTGTTTAATTTTCTCTTTGGCATGTTGATTTGTCCCCTGCAGGAAACTTGGAGGAAGCAATTGAGCACCTTACACAGGCAATAACGCTCAATCCGACCTCTGCAATCATGTACGGAACCAGAGGTCAGAAGCTGGTTGAGTTTACTTCAAAATTTATGTCCTTTCATTTGGTTTTAAGTTCTTTACCTGATGTCAGCACATGGTTATTGATGCTTTTACAGCTACTGTGTATATTAAAATGAAGAAGCCCAATGCTGCAATCCGGGATGCAAATGCAGCTTTAGAGGTAGCATCTACTTTAACTGTTCAAAGCATTTGCAACCGTGTTTTCGTGAGCAATGGTTTAGATTCACATGGAAAGTTCAGTTCTCGTGCTTATTGCACGCTGCACAATAGGAAGTGACACATGCACAAAAATGCATAAGTGCATGAACGTAATTATTGTGAAATCATTAACAGTCTTGTCATTACTTATTTTCCTTTCAATTGTGTTAATTGCTGAGAATTGTTTCCAGGAAATCTTGTTAATTTTTAAGCCTTCCTATCTTTTGATGATTTTGCATTGATGAGTTGTCTTGACGTTGGAGTCTTAAGTCTTGGGTTGTGATGCTCGTTTAGTTTGTTAATCTAGATAAATCCAGATTCTGCAAAAGGCTACAAGGCTCGTGGCATGGCCCGAGCATTGCTTGGTCAGTGGGAAGAAGCTGCAAAGGATCTTCATTTGGCATCAAAGCTAGATTATGATGAGGAAATTAATGCTGTACTTAAGAAGGTCTCTCTCTCTCTCTCTCTCTCTCTCTCTCTCTCCGTGCATGCCTTTGGGTTTGTTGGAGCTAAAAGTCATTAAATGATTTTCCTGCCAAAGTCAAACGCTAGCTTTTGCTTTTGAAATTATGAAAATGAAATAGATAACTCACAAATATTTGTAAATATCCATGTATACAGTTTCTAATTATATCAGTGCAAGAAAATCTTGACCATTAAAGAGAAAAACGTTAAAAATAAAAGGTACTCTGAACACATCCTTTATGCAATTTTTGATCGCCTATATTTCTTGCTTGTCTTCTTGGCTTGCGTAAAAGAGACAGGTCATTGGATCTTTTGAGTTGGAATTTGTCTGACATTCCTTTATATCTCAGTACACTTAATGAGTAGAGATGGCTACAGAAGTTGACAAAAAGGAGCTCTCTTTGTGCACTAGATTAGATGTGGCTAGATTGCATATAGAAGGCCAATAAATGGTTCTAGACACGGATATACAGGGCTGTGCTTATGTCTGCTTCTGGTGGTTTTGAAGCAAAGAAGGATTTTCTGGACTGGGCACTTTTTGCTATCAAGATTAGATTCAGATTGCCATAGATTAGATAAGATGCCTCTTATTCCATTGTAGATTGCTTGTAGAAGGCCAACAAATGCCCTTTAGAATTTTATCACAAAGCTAAAAATTATAACATGTAGGTTGACCTTGAAATTATTTTATGCACCTTTCATACTGGCTGTTGCTGGTTTATTATGAAATGCAGGCCTTTACTTTGATGAGTGACAGTTTATGGTGGGGTCAGCTTTTGATTGTGTGGTCTGCACTGGAAATGAATTGCTGGTTGTAGTTTCATGAGAGCTTGCGTGTGGTTTTTGTTTTTTTCTTTTGACATCTTTGGAATGTAGGATTGCTATGTGATTCAAATCCTTCTCCATTAAGTTCAGTTCCGTCATGTTCAACTTTTGATCTACACAGGTTGAACCAAATGCACATAGGATTGAGGAACATCGGAGGAAGTACGACAGATTACGTAAGGAGCAGGAAGAAAGAAAGATTCAGCGTGAGAGAGAGCGTAGACGTGCTGAGGCTCAGGTAATTGGTCCATGATCCTGATGGTCAGTTGTTTACATTTTTCTCGCTATGTTTCCCATGTGATATTTGTTGTGCCTTTCCTCTAGGCTGCATATGAGAAGGCAAAGAAACAAGAGCAGTCATCTTCCAGTAGATCATCCGGTGGGATGCCTGGTGGATTCCCAGGTGGAATGCCCGGTGGATTCCCAGGTGGAATGCCTGGAGGCTTTCCTGGAGGAATGCCTGGAGGTTTCCCAGGCGGCATGCCAGGAGGGATGCCAGGAAATGTTGATTTTAGCAAAATACTAAATGTAAGTGTGCTGGAAACTGGATGGTAGTGTCTGAACGTGTACCTCTTAGCAAAACAGAAATAAGTGTGTTGGAATATGGATTTCTCACTTTTAGAATAGAGACCTAAGTATGAATTGGTGCATCCAAGTTCGATGATTTCATTATGTTTTGTTTTGGTTGGTCATTCATTGATCATATTGTAGTAAGTTTTTCTGCTCCATTTCACGTTGGTTCATTCGTTCTGATGAAGTTTTACTGAACTTTTGGAGCAGGATCCTGATCTTATGGCTGCATTTAAGGATCCAGAAGTCATGGCTGCTCTGCAGGATGGTACTGTTGTTTTCTGGCATTATTTTTATGGTCCTACTTCTTGCACTTTAATTGAGATGTCACTCATTTCACTGAGGTATCGGTTAGTAGTTATCCTTGTTCTTCGTAAGGAACTAGTACTTTGAGATTTTAGGATATGGTGATATTACCTAGAGGTGGCAAAATAGGTCAAAATTTTATCTTAAATAGATTAGTTTAAAAGATTAAATGAGTTCCAAATGGGTTATAAATGGGTTACTTAAGTGTCATTAACAAGTTATTTTTAAATTATGAAAATCATGATATTCTAATTTTTTTTATTTTTAAAAATAAAAATTTGATTGTTTTTATTTTCCCTTTTTTCTTTCCTTTTTTTTTTTGGTCGACTAAGAGGCGAGGGATGAGCTCAGGCTGAGACCTCTCCTATTGTCTAAGTCGCATCGTTAATTTCTCACTCAGCATAAAAGAAAATGAGCATTAAGTAACCGTTTCTTGGGAGGTTATTAACCTAGAGCCAACAACCGGATAGCAAATAAATCTGTGGGTATCTGCGCCTATAATTTTGCTTTCTGTGACAGAAGATTCTGGTCACTTCTAGGAGGAACTTTGTGGCTTACCAGGGATTTTTACTGTCATCTTTTGTTTCTTGTTGATGGTTTTGCAGTAATGAAGAACCCTGCCAATCTGGCAAAGCATCAGGCAAATCCAAAAGTGGCCCCTATAATTGCAAAGATGATGAATAAGTTTGGCGGACCAAAGTGAAAAATTCCGGTGCAGTAATAGCCGGTTTCAGGCTCGAAGGCTCTGGTTTATCCGAGTGTAGCGGTTTCAGAATGCTATCTGTAAACATTTTTCTGTTGTTAGGGATCTCGGATGAGCATAACGATTTTGCTTTTGAAACGATGGATATAGGCTGAATAACGTCATGGGAAAAGTGTGATTTATTCGTGCTTTCCATTTATTTTGCGCCTTCCCTTCTTAAACATGGCAAATCTGATGGGATACGTGAACACTGCTCATCGTCCCAGATTTGCTGCGTTTTGTAAAATTATCAAGATTTCGTTTGCTTCCGGTCTTCCGAGGAACTTGTCTTTGACCAAATCCTCGTGCCTGATCAACATATCGCAGTTCACATTGGCCTCGTTCCTTGAGGGCCATCGAAGCTTTAGACTGGATTTGTAAGCTTACAGTAGCGCTTTGGTTTAACCTTACGACCCAACTTATCGACGCCATTTTCATATCGGGGGCTTCCTAGTTGCCGTCTTTCAAGGGTTTCATGGTGCGGCGCGGTACCGTAAAAGCGAGATACGTCGGGGTAGACAGTCCTCAGAGGAGGAAAAGGAGGGAAAAAATGACGCGAGTTAGGACATTTTCATATGGGGGGCTTCCTAGTTGCCGTCTTTCAAGGGTTTCACAGTGCGGCGAGGTACCGTAAAAGCTAGATACGTCGGGGTAGACAGTCCTCAGAGGAGGAAAAGGAGGGAAAAAATGACGCGAGTTAGGACATTTTCATATGGGGGGCTTCCTAGTTGCCGTCTTTCAAGGGTTTCACAGTGCGGCGAGGTACCGTAAAAGCTAGATACGTCGGGGTAGACAGTCCTCAGAGGAGGAAAAGGAGGGAAAAAATGACGCGAGTTAGGAGATCCAGAACATTCGCAATGGACTATTATTTGACACGGTGCGGTTTAGAGCTGGCGACAAGCTGACGCGACCGCCTTCCCACCATGACCTAACCGCCCCTAGTATAGTGAGCGGAGGCTGCACTGGACAAAGTAGACGTGGGAGTCCCCTCAATGACCGAGCTTCATGTTGCGGTCAATTTGGTGACCAACTCACGAGGGATGCAAGTCGATCGAAAAGACAGACAACGACCTTCCATCCACAGGGGGGAAGATGGTGGCTATCGCCCAATGACCTTCGCCCTTCGCGCGTGCAATCTCTCACCTGAAAGATGCGCTCCCCCGCGTTCGCACGAGAATAGCAGAGGGGAAATTCCTCCTCCCTACCAAACAACAACAGGCCACCGCTCTTTCAAGTCCAACGTTTTTTCTGTTCTCATCGCCACTCCAAAGTCCAAGGCTGCTCCATATGCGCATGGCTTTGTCTATTCCCGAGACATCTGGTCGGCCTTTTTCGTTTTCCTCGACTGGTTTCCACCAAACTGATTGCCCCTCCTTCCCTACCAACTTATTCGCCCCCGCGTTTTCTAAAGAAGAAAAGCAGCCTCGTCCCCAATTCCGTGTCGTCATGGTGACACTCCATCACGGAGTAGATTACGCTTTGCTTGGTGCAATTCACGTTCGCTGATCTCGTCTAAAACGTGGCCTGATCTTCTCCCCTCTGGGGGAGGGCGATTCCCTTATTTTCCTCGAGTGTCGCTCCAAGAGATGATCTGCTACTTTTGCTACCCAAGTGGCTTGTGATGCTCGTGCTGGCTGTTGATGACGAACGCATCACGCACTAATTGCGCAATCGCATGTTTTGGATACACGCATGTTCGTACTTTCAAATGCCGAACCGAAAAGAAAAAAGAAGAAGAGAAAATGAAAAAATGGTTAGTGGAAAAGGGGAAGATGTCGATACCAATAGAGATTAACTCCAATTTGGTAGCTCAGGGGTCGCTTTAAAGCATTTGCTTAAGCAATGATGATGCAATATCGGTCACGCTTTTCCCCTAATCACAAGGCCTAGTGGGAATGTGGATTGCAATGACGCACCATTCGCTCATAATTATAATGTTTAGAAAAAAAATTGAAAAGGAGTTTGTCCTTGTTCTTTTCTTCTTGTTCTCGTTTTATCTTCTCTTTCATCTTGTGCTCTGTGGAACGGATTGTGGAGTGGTTGTGGGACTTCAAAGTCGTCCAACATTATCCTTAAACAATGATCTCTTTAGTTTAGTCTGATGATAAATAGAACCACCTAGAGTTCTAAGGTACATAGACTGCGTTAATCTTTCAGAAACCCTATATTGATCAAGGACAATATAACTTTCTGGTGAGAACTCCTTGTCTACCCTCTTGACAGATTCGGGCATAATCATAATTAGCTGTAAGATGAATAATATTTTGCAAATCGTATGGTTCATGTTCACAAGAAAGCACATGGGTCCGTCGTTTTTTCGATTATATATGGCTAGGCTCTGTTCGTAGCACTTGTACTTTAGAAACAAGAAAGCGATTTTCATTTTATAGTCAGACAAAAATGATGTGACAAGTACGTCATAGCCAATGAATTTGAAAGATATTCTACTAAATTTTTGTAAAGTGAAATGTATGGAATAACTGAGGTCAATGAGAGACTAAATTATTCTTCTGATATCTAGTGTGATACTTAGCAGACTATTAACATTGAGGGTAAGGATTTTATGCAATATATGTTTTTTTTTCTAGTCTAACACTGCCTAAAGGAATAAATTCGAGCACTTTACAACCCATCTTTATGACTATTAATATAGACATTATATTTTTAGCAGTCAACCAACTATCCAGAATAATTATGACAAATATGTAGAATGACAGGATTGTCTGTATATAATACATTAGTCTATGAAAACTGCGTTTCATTCAATCCACATGTAATATATTCTCCAGCATTGTTCATATGAGTCTACCAGAGTCAGGATTGCTCTTTTGAATATGGTTGATTAGCTAGCACTACTTTTCGTGATATAATACAACTTAACTTGGATTTCATCGACTTCCTATCCGGTTTTGATAGGCACTGAAAGCTCTGTCTTCAGACTCTCGGTGCTCCTTTTGCTTTCTTAACAAGAGCAAGTAATGAGCCAAGTGAGATTGACTTAATGTTTAAATAGGCCTACAAATTCTCATCCCTGAGATGTCATCGCTTTTCCGTTTATTTCGAAAATTTGCAATAGAATTGAAGTGTCCTAAATATGGTTACTATCATCCTTGTCAGTTTCAATTGTCATATATCATGTCACCAACCGATAGAAATGCTGCAAAAGAATTTCACCTCAATAGAGATTTTAGAAGCACAGACGATGTCGGTACAAACGGTCCCATAAACCCACTTTTATGAATTTGGTTTGCTAGCAAACTCTTTCTTAGCGTCCGCCGTATGTCCAATCGCATGATCTACAACAATTGGTCACTGCGATTGTGGTCCTGTCGTGGGCAACTACAACATGGAAGTCGCTTATGGCTTGGCTGGGAGTCATCGGATCAAGAAACTCGCAACACCTATGTTACGATTAAGGTTTTAACCAGACTGATGCATACTTGCAAGCAATGCCACCATATCAAATTCCTCATGGTGTGTTAGGAAAACACTACCCAACTTGCGGGACTCCTTAAAAGTGTAAAGTAATCAACTACTTCACCTACGCATCCGGAAACGAGTTGTTTAAACAAAGTGCCATGAAAAAACTGTCTTCCACCTGACCCATCTTCGTTGCGGCCTTGAAGTTGAAAGAAGCCGTACGTGGTTGATTCTGCATTAAGCATGTTGTTGGAAAATTATGAGTGAACAGCATCTGTATTTTGTGTTCAGTGATCACCTCAATGTTAATATATAATCATTTTTTGGTACAAACCTCCCTTACCTTATGGATAAAGTCTATGAATATATATATATATATATATATATATATATATAATTTTTCCACTAAGGATGTTGCATACAAGCAGACAAACGATAATCCATTAAATAACTCTACTCTTACCTTGCAGGTCTTGCAAATCTGGCCATATATTTTTGTGCCCACTTGGAAGAAGGAAAAGCCAGCATTTGATCTTGCGTGTCACATTGACAATCCAAAGAATGAAAATTAGATATTCTTTTTGGCCATTAGATACGACCTCAGGCATTTAAAAATGCGATCTATCCGCACAAGATAACCATAGGAGGTCAAGTGTGAGACGAACAAGTTTAGAGCTTTGTGGTTGATACCAGTTGAAGTGATGAAGTGAGCATAAACGGGAGGAGGGGTCCATGGTTAACCACACCCACCTAAACCAAGAGATTCAAGTCAAAAGACCAACAAGTTGGATTATCAACTGCCACCAATATGGTAGTAGAAAATCATATGTCATCTTATGACTTGTTTGGAGAAGAAATCATCTGGTCCAAATGAGTTGAATCAAACATTTGATGAGGTAGCCTCTCCTACACATGGCGCGTGTAGCATTGTCTCCCTCCAGTTGGAGATATACCTACGTGTCCTACTTGCATACATATAAATACATACATACATACATACATACATATATATATATATATATATATATATTTCACAACATAACTCATTGACTACCGTTAAATTGTTGGAGTAGTTCTACTATAATCGACCTTGTCGACCATTTAGTCGACAGTAATTTTGTTCTTTACTTTTTTCCATCATTATCCCAAATCTGATCCTCTCTTGAACCTTCTGCGGAGTGAAAGTAATTGCCAGGTTCCAGCCCCTTCTGAGCTCTGTGGAGAGATAATATAATTCTTCAAATGGTTTTTCCTGTAGGTAATATGCTTAGGTCATAGAATTCTTCTAATGTCGATCGTCCCCATAATTTTCTTTCCCAGTTTTTCCTTGAAATTTGAGAACATATTGATGATACTAACCAACATTATCATATGACAAGCCACAGCTTCATTACCTTGGATGTCCACGCAAGTGGGTACCTACATTAATCTGTGGGAGGTGGTAATGTATTGATGATCATTCCACCAATCAGATAACCCCGTACGCAACCGCTCAAGAGATAGAAAAATGCAGAATGCCGATGAAGCCGCAAGATCTTCCACTATATATTGCCACTTAAATAGACAGAAGTGGTCCGGGTCAAGTCAAACATACTAAAATCAAATTCCGGGGGTCGTTTTTGCGCGGTTGTGCACGCAAATGTTGGAGGATGGACGAGGTTTGAGTGACCATGCTTCTCAAGTTAATTATATGTGCAATCATCGGGATCTCTGATGTAATAGGATACATTGGAAATCACATGTTAAAGGCTTAGATAAATTAGACCATGATTAGAAAATCACTGTAGCATGAAATATGTCCGAGCTGTCCCATGAGAAGGGACATATAATCTTAACCTATGTTGTAATCTTTGCATCGATTGCCCGAACATATTATAGTGCCTATAATGGTGACACGCGCCTCCATATTAATGTATTTAAGTGAACCCATTACTATCTAAGACGTCATTACTTAGTTAATCGCATAGGGACAAAATGAATCAAATCCATCAGACATTTGACACGCGATCCAGCCAAAAAATTCACAATATAATCGAACCCAACTAGCCACAAAGAAGGATTTTCCTGGTCAATGAAGTAAATCATTCAGTGGGGAAAAATAGGATCCACTTGATTGCTTTTGCATCATAGTGTGACTCCCCATTCTCGCACGCACATCGTTTCAACCATTCAATTCCAGCCAAATCTCCCAACATATCTGGGGCAGGCATGAGCATTTGCCATATATCACCAAAATGCCAATTTACCATGTCTTGACAATGTTAAACATAATCTGTGTGAAAATAGTCCAATCTCGTACTACTCTACAATCAAAAGGCCGTAAAAATGTTTTCTTGCAGTACAAACGTGTAAATCCACTTTCGGTCTTCACCTAAAGAAAGACTTAGTCGGTTGGGGGAAAAGGGCCTACATCGAAATTCCATAATAATTTCAGGAGTTCTTGTTTTAAGGTGTCTAATTAAAAGATTTGAGCTTGGTTGATTATAATTGTGATGATGATACTGAATTATTTTTATTAGCAGAATGAAATCAAACTAGAATTTCAATTATCCAGAGTATATAAAAAAGGATAAGAAGTTAAATGCATCGACTCATAAATAGAAGAGTGTCGACTTTTTTGATAATTTAAATCACGATGCTTTCTGTTGCGTAAAAGCAATAACTCGACAAAACCGTTATAGGCATTTTTCAGATTGCACAAATGGTTGAGGTTAAAATCCTTTTGTAAACTTGGATCATCTTTGATTGGCGACCAGCATCAATCACGTACATGTTGTTTCCCGTTTATTTTTTAAATTTGGGTATGGCATAAATGTCATGATACGGAGACGTAGAAATAGACTTGGGGGTGACGAAATGGGTGATGGAATGGTGGAGTAAGAGTGCAATTAGGGAGTGGGGGTTGTGTATGAAATTGGCGAAGGAGAGAGGGGAAATTTGTCCGGGGGAAGAGAGTGATGGATTGATGAGATGTGTGGGGAGTGTCGATGGGTCATCCATCGTTCACTTTCACCCCATTTTTCTTTCTTTCTTCTTCTTCTTACTTTTCATTTGTTCATTTTTTAGCTTGGCAGACACCAGAAGAAGGCCATATTAGTTCCAATGTCCCTTTCTCTCCTTCCCCATTTGGTGGACCCCCGAATGAATCTCTCTCTCTCTCTCTCTCTCTCTCTCTCTCTCTCTCTCTCCCCTCATGATGCTTTTTCTAGGTAAAATTTTTATTATTGTTGAAGATTAAAGGGGGAAATCATGATGTACATAGATCTCAAGAGGTGGCCCCACGTGGGGTTTCGAACTTCATTAAAGTTCAATTTGTGCTCCGCACGATTCCGATTAGTTTAAGGGGTCTGTTTTTATCGCACTATTAATTGAAATTCTGTGCAGTTTATGAGCAGTATGGATGAGCACCACCATTAAAATGTGTAAGGCGAGAGCAAGTGACAAGATATTTCATTTTTATTGTGTCAAAGGTCTTGTACAAATCTTACATAAGTGCATCCTCTTTAATTAAAAATATGAATATTTTGATGTGGTATACAGACGGTTATTAATGTCTCATCAAACATTTGGTACTTTTTCTTGACATCCCTTTTCAACGGACATCGTTGTTAAAATGGCGAGCTCACAAAAGAGAGAGTTAAAGTTACCCCCCATCTCTTATTGATGTGGGGTCCTCTTTAAGATGGGAAATCTTAAATTATTCTGGACAACCAAAATTGAACAATATAGCTCATTTAATAAAGAACATCGGGAAATTTTCATTGGACGTTAAAAATCATCAATCTATTTATATATCTAATATCAATATGTTACGTCACTCGATACACCAAATTAGAACGCGAGTCCAATATAGCCACTCCACTAATTCTTTTGGAAGCATGTGAAAGCTATTTCTTTTTTCCTCCACTAAGCTGAGACCTATGACAATTATGGGAAATCCCGTCCATTATTAAATTCCAACAAGCGATGGAAGCCATTGGAAAAGTACGTAGGGCTTGTATATAAAGGTGGTTGCGGGCCTTTCGAGTTTTTACAAGTGGAGTTGGCGCAAAGAGCTAGAGAGAGAAACTAGAGGGAGACAGGGAAGAATTTGGATGTACGATATCATCAGGAGCTGCTAAGTCATGGGGAGGCAACCTTGCTGTGACAAATTGGGAGTGAAGAAAGGGCCGTGGACCGCGGAGGAGGACAAGAAGCTCATCAACTTCATCCTCACCAACGGCCACTGCTGCTGGCGCGCCGTCCCCAAGCTCGCTGGCCTCCGCCGCTGCGGCAAGAGCTGCCGCCTCCGCTGGACCAACTATCTCCGCCCCGACCTCAAGCGCGGCCTCCTCAGCGAGGCCGAGGAGCAGCTTGTCATCGACCTCCACGCCCGTCTCGGCAATCGGTAGGATCAATTGGTTTGTCGTTCATGATATTTTCCCTCTAAATTTCTTGTTATCCAAGAAAATCCGCTTTAACTCGTCGCTTTCACTGCATTTCAATTGAGGCAAACAATTGTTAATCTTCGTTCGATGTGCTTATGATTCTTCTCGTAAGCCCATTACTTGATTGTCCTGCATTAAAGTACATTAATTCATTTGCTTCACCAATTCCGAGTTAGAAAGCATCTTCTCTTATTCAACCCCTTCTTATGTAACATGAAGAAATTTAATGAGAATTAACGTCATATATTATTATATACATCTCAGTTAAGCAGGTGAAGTAAAATAATATATATATATATATGAACATGATAGATTTACAATTAAATCATAAACTTTTAAATGTAACAAACTCGGAATTAACTCATTTTGAGATTTAACAACATTATCGTATTACCTTTCCTTCTTGGTCTTTTTATTTTATTTTATTTTGATATTGCGATTGCCCAATTTATGGTTGCAATTTCAGTCTATGCTTTCAACATCTTCAATATACATCTTCTGTTGTATCTACTTGTCAAAGAATGTCCAAGTATTCAATTATTCATTTTGCAAGCAGCCATTGAAGAATTAGATTTTCATGTATTATCTTGTATACGTATGAGCGTGCTTTTTGTTGACTGTGTACGCAAGAAAAAAATCTTGACGTGACACATGACTAACATCTACGTCTTCCTATGATTATTTCATGATTAGGTGGTCGAAGATTGCGGCGAGGTTACCAGGGAGAACTGACAATGAAATAAAGAACCATTGGAACACCCATATCAAGAAAAAACTCCTCAAGATGGGGATCGATCCCGTGACTCATGAGCCCTTGAGCAAACCTCAGAAAACTCCACCCGAACATGACCCAGAAGTGTCTTTGTCGTCATCACAAGCGGAACACGCGTCCGAGTCGCCTGCCACCACACACCCACCCAACAACGCGCACGGGGACGAGTACAACTCGTCCTCGTCGTCGCCGTCGGCCTCGTCCACCGAGAACTGTTGCTCTGGCCCGGACGAGTCCATGGTCTTGCTCGAGTACATCTGCAGCGGCGACGACGACGACCAGTCGTCCTTGATGGACAGCTTGTGGGTGGACGGATCGCAGTCAGCGGGTACCGCGACCATCGACGTGTCACCAAAGGGAAACCCTAGCAGCGACGTGGCAGGCTTCTTTCCGTCCTGGCCGGAGGAGAAGGAAAGCTTCTCGTGGTTGTTGGAGGGTCAAGATTACGGTGTTCATGACTTTGATGGGTTCGATTGCTTCGGTGGCGATGGCACGATGAACATACTCGATGGTTTAGACTTAGAGACGAGCGACAAGATATTTTAGAATGAAACTTACTATCAGACTCTCTCTCTCTCTCTCTCTCTCTCTCTCTCTCTCTCTCTCTCTCTCCCCGCGTGTGCGTGCGTGTGTGACAAGAATACGTGAAGATGTATCAATCAAAATAATCATCACCCTATACGTTCGTGCGTAGGATATATTCTTAGTTTGAGTGTCTCTTAGGGTAAACAGGTTAAGTGTAGGTGGCCAAAATGGGTCGTCACGATCACTAGGAGGAGACAAGGATAGTGATGCGAAACCTCGCTAGTCACTCAAAGGTCTGGTCATCCAGTGGATCATGTACTAAGTCACGTCTTAATCTAAAGACAAAAATGACATAGGGATTACAAACATGACACGTATAGCCGGTCGTGGTGGGGTCTTGGTTTATGTGAACCCCCTCTTTGTATATATCGCTTCGATGTGAACTGAATCTATAAGATGAAAACAAAAGAAGGCAAGGACTTTTTGTTTATGTTTTATTCTCCTCCTGTTAGATTGTTCTTAATGAATGATCTTTTTCCTCTTGTTTAATTGTCGCCTGCGTGGACAATTAAACAAAAACTTGATGATCAATGTCTTTTCTCAGACACGATGAACAATGCATTGATCTTTTCCTCTCAATATCATTCTTTCGAAGTGCTCTTTAAGAGCCAACGAGCTTTGAGGGAGAAACAAGAAATCCTATAATTCTTGCAATTGTCGGGGGAAGGAAGTTGACTATTCCGATCCAGACATTCAAAAAATAAATAATTACAAACTTTCAAATTTCATATATTGGAAGCATACATCTAATGGCTATGGTTAAAATTAATGATAACAGGATATAGATCAAATTAGATACAAGAAGATAATTTTTGTTAAATTTCTGGTTCGTTCTCATCAACTATGTATACTTTCTTGGTATTTAAACTATTAGATGGAACTTGAGAATGCTTTAAAGTCGTATAAAATACTCTAAGATAAAGTAAGATATCAGATAGCTAGATGATTAAATGTGGACATATCTAATTTTATCAAGTGTCAAGCACACTTTAAGAGAATTTACCAAAAATAAAAAGAAAAAGAAAATGGATGGTGGCACCAACCATCACAAGCAGCATTTGCAATAACTAGTTATTCTTGTTCTAGTTAAGTTCTTTATTTTTATGTATTCTTATTTAATTTAGGTCCATCCCACTCTCTGTCCTGGATTTCTTATTCATCAGAATATGTCTGGTCTGTATGATGTCCTTAGACACTATAAAAGGTGTAGCATAATATCTTGCTAGACTCAAATTCAAACTACCAAACGCAGACTATGAGATAAAAGACATAATAATCCAAACAAGAAATCCATAATGACTTGTTTTGACATATTGGTTGATGACCTACATGGGCTTCAACCTCAGTAGAATATACTTTTGCCTTTTATAGGCCATTTGGGGTTAAATACGTGCCTTCATCAACTCCATATTGAAATAGCACATACATAAAGAATACGTACGAAATCAATAATTTGTCACTTTAGTGGATCCATAAGAATCGCACGTCTCTCAACTAAGAGATACGAGTCTCAATCTTTATTTTTATCTTGGAGAGTATTCTACGTGGCTTGCTCATACGACAACTAAAAAGATAGCCAACAACATAGCCACCAACCAACCAACCACTTTCAAATTAAAGTACATTTGAGACCATATGACCAATGACATAATCGTCACTCGTTTCCCTTCATCTTTCTAAAAGACATATATAATAAGAAAATGTCAGTGCGAGATTGAAATGGACGAAAAGAGAACAGAGAGAGAGCGAGACCCTATCAAATGGCCTATATTTGAGCATTCACTGATAGAAATGTCTCTGACATGAATCAATGTGCACGCGCGGCAGTAGAGAAGACTCAGATGAATTAAACTAAGTAATTTGATTGCGTCGTAATGATGAGCAAGTGATGAAAACCCTAAAAAGTGCGCACATCCTCCACTAATGTCGCTCGAATGAACTTGTCTCCTTGTCATCATTCTAGGGATCTTCCGGAATAAACGCAGTCTTGTTCAAGTTATGGCCTTCTGTTCTTTAGTGCTTTCTACAGTAAGAGTTCCATTAGCACCAGCTTGGGCACACTTCCCTCAAAGATAAAGAGGGAAAAAACGTCTGTCGACACCCTATCATCATCGGGCATGAAATCTTCTTAACAAGTACTCTTATTGAGGTATTATTTTTTCTCTTTAAAAAAATGAAAAAAAATGACTCCTTAACTTTGATTTAATGTGATGTGATTCTTGAATTTTTAATTAGTTAAACATGGTCCTTAAACTTTAACCCAATATTTGATATGTTTCTAAAATTTTAATTTATTCAATTTGATCCATTTATTTTTGATACAAATGCAATTTTGTCCTTGAGATATATGAAAGCATTCAATGTTCTCTTCTCATTAAATATTAAATATTTTCATATAGCTCAAAACTATATTAAACAAATTAAAATTTTAGGGACCACATTACATACTAAGTTATAGTTCATGGACTACATTCAATAAATTAAAAGTTTATGAACCGCATTGTATATTAGGCCAAATTTCAGGCACCACATATGTCATATTTCCATTTTCTTTCTAACAAGAGAAGTAATATTTTTCTCGTTTGTCAGCATTTGTTTTATGGTAATAGTCCAGATAATTTTTTTAAGTATAAAGTGAAATATATGCATATCTCAATTTTCGGTAGTTGCAGGTTAATGCATTTTAATTCATCTTCAATGCCTTGCAAAAGTGCACAAGGTGGTGTGGGTAATGGGCTTAAAGATATATCACTATTAGAATAATAAAACTTGCTTTTATCAAACATACATTTATTTGCCTCTCAAATTCATGTGGAGTGGAATTTTCTCAGGCCATTATGTTATAATATCTAAATATTATATAACGCCTTTGTTAAATAATTTAAGTTTTAGAACAGTTAGTAATTTTGTATGGTAAAGTAGGAGAACAAGAGATAAATTTCGCCTTAAATATAAGTTACCTGAAGCTTTTAATAGTTAAAAAATCAAATGTCCTATTTTCTTTTAGTCAAAGGTATGAAGCAACGACTAATCTTTGGAACACCATGATGCAATTAATTCAACCTTTTATTGTCACCACTAAGGGTATTGAAACACAGTCTTTAGTCAAGAAGGTCATTATTAATTTTATCACCATACCTCAAAATGAGAAATCTAAATATTTTAGAAAAACACTCGATTTTAGAAATAAACTGTCTTATACGATATAAGAAAAATCAACTCCAATATCTAAAAGAAAATCTGTTGTTAAAAAAGAAAGAACAAAGTCTTCTTGAACCTAAAATTATAAATAAAATTGCATGCCTTCAGAAACTCATAAAACAAATTATATGTTATCCTCTCCTAATGCATTTTGTGAGAGGAAAAAGAATATTGTTGATTTATCATATGAGCATGTAATTTCTGAAAAATAAATCTTTATCAAGCTAGACTTATTCTAATGAATCAAGAGGTTTTACAAGATTGTGAAAAAGAAATCTAGGATCTATTAGATCAAAAACTTATCATAAAAAGTCAATCACCTTGGAGTTGCTCTGCCTTTTACTTCAATAAAAAAAATTGGAATTAAAAAGACGAGTGCCTAAATTACTAATCAACTATAAACCGTCAAACAAGTATTAAAATGGACAAGATACCTAATTCCTAACAAAGAAGATCTATCGGATAGGCTTCACAATTAAAAAATGTTCTCAAAATTTGATATGAAAAATTGCAAATCAACTAAAAGGAATGAAAATACAAAATATCATTCACAATTTCATTCAATCAATATGAATGAAATGTTATGCCTTTTGCTCTCTAGGATGCTCATTCTAAATTCCAAAGAATTATACAAGATATCTTTAATCCATATTTCGATTGCAATATATTTTATATAGATGATGTCCTAATATTTTCTTCCAATATTGATCAACATTCCAAACACATATCTTTCTTTAAATGGTTTGATAGTCACTTCCACTAAAATATCACTTTGCAAAGAAAAATTAGGTTTCTTGGGCAATTAGGAACAATTAACCTAATTGAAATATCAATCTCATTTGCAGAAAAATTTCGTGATGAAATCAAAGACAAGACTCAATTACAAATATTTTTAGAAAGTCTTAATTACATTTTAGATTTCTTTTCAAAAATTAACATACTTTGTAAGCTATTAAAAGTAGTAGAAACAAATACTTTAGAAATAGGGTATGGAGGATACTCAAACAAGCCAAGAACAACAAGGAGCAGTTTATTCAATTTGTTTCTGAATAATGGAATCAAACTTAGGAAACTTATTCTACTATTAAAAAAGAAATATTAGCCATTGTTTTATCACTTTTAAATTTCAGGGGTATTTAGTAAACCGAAATTCTTTTCACGCATTAACTGCAAATCAGCATAAGAAGTCTTACAAAAAAAATGGCAAGCCATTCTATTAATATTTGATTTTGAATTTATAAATGGTTCTCCAAATAACCTGATTTTTTCACAAGATGATTCTTACAAGGCAAACAATCACGCCTCCAGAACCATCCAGAAAAGAAAAAGGCAGAGGTGCTGCCGAGTCCTCAAATTAAAAAAAAAATCACAAGTGAAGCCACATTTAATGAGACAACTCTAGGCATGGTTAGAGATTATCAAAACCGAATCATCTAATTCAGCTAATGGATCTCCATGATCTTCACAATTAGCTTAATTGCTCCCAAAAGAAACAGTTAAACTCTTTGCGTAATCTATTAAAAAACCCAAACAAGAATCCTCATCACAGCCACCAAAACCAAGGACTAATTCACAAATTCAAGCATCAGTTTTAACCCCTATTGAGGTAAGTTTGAATCCATCACCAATGGCTTCTCAAAGACAGAAAGAATTTCAGCAAATGAAATGGATCTCTGGTTAGGTGATGTTAGGCCACAGGAGACCTCTCAAAATTGAAAATCACAAAAATTCAATAAAAAGCATTGATGGCATTTGAAGAAGGATTTTATAATGAAAACCCTAAAAACTTTGGAAAAAATAATTTCTCAGAAAGTTGGCATTACAAATCATATGATTTCGTCAAACCCCTTGCTTTATTACGAATAGATTTTATGTGAAATCAAATCAATTATGTTCAAACACTTTTTAGCACCTGATAACACCAATAATATCACTTACTTCACAGCAACAATTCTCCCAGTCAGTCCTCCGACTAAATGGAAGCCTTCTCCTCACACCCCTACAAGATTCCAAGCCAGAGTAGCTATTGCATTAACAGACAACGCCCGAAATCATGTATGCGCCCAAGATCTGGGGATATATACAGACAAAAAACTTAAACCTTGAAATTAATCAATATCTGATGGTGTGATTAACCTAAACATCTACGTTTGTGATTATTAAAATAAGAATGAAAAAGTTCAATGAGTTCTATATCTTAGAAGTAATCAAACAATTCTATTAAATTGTAGATGCGTGTATTAAAAACAATAAAAATATAATGCTACATAAAATCGTGAACACTAGAGAAGAAAGAAAGGCGCAAAGGCCATAATATAAATGGCAAGTTAAACTAAGACACAAGGTAAAAACCATTTGTAGGGATGATAGTCCGCAATACAAAGTAAAACCATCCACAAGGGCAATAATCCACCTCAAGAGAAATATAACTAATATTTAAATAAATAAGAAAGATTAAAACATAATCTTTCATAAGGGTGGTAATCCGCCTCAAGAGAAATACAACTAATATTTAAATAAATAAGAAAGATTACAATATAATCTTTCATAAGGGCAGTAACCCACGCTTAAGGGAGAATTAATTGGTTTACAAAATGATCAAGCTAACCTTTCAATATATAAGGAAATCATGGCAGCAATTGATGGTGATTCTTCATAAGACTTTCTTGAAGAATAAGATCTTCAAATTAATGAATCCGAAGCCTTTTCAGAATCAAAAGATGAAGCTCCCTCCTTTAATAACCAATACCTGAAATAAATATGTTAACTAAAGAAGAAGATTTTTTTGTTCAATGCTACAGATCAAATAACCGAACCTAAAACTGAAAAAGAATGCCTAGATAGACCCCAATCTCCATGAATATTATTGATAAAGTCCATACTACATAAAATCTCAAAGATATTTTCAATAGAAATAAGAAAATAGACTCCAGACCTATTAACATTAATGACCTCAACAATGATATTACCAATAAAAACTAGAAATTCAGACCCTCAAGGCTATCCGAATTCAAATGCAAAAGGATATCTTAGAAATGAAACCTGGAATAAAGAAGAAGAAGAAGAAGAGATAGATGAACTCAACAACTCAGATCCGTATTTCTTAATGATTTTATCGGATATAACTTCTAGAAAATAAATAATGGAGATAACACTTTCAAGATGAAAAAGAAATGCGTAAGATTTGAAAATTTCGACTCATGAGATGTTGAGGCAAAATGGGTGTCGAATAGTTTGTCTGCTTTTGATTGGAGGAGATAGTACTTCAATTACTGGACCTAAGTATTCCCACAAAAGTTGGAACCTGTTAAGTAATTGTTCTACAGGGAAGTTTGATTTGAAGTAGATAAGCTAGATGTGACGGTCACTGTTATTTTGGCCGTAGAAAGCATTTCACATCCATAATTTTTGGTAATCCTAGTAAGTTAAGATAGATATGTTTTGTCCTGTAGTAGCATTTCGGGGGATAGTGCGTTCACACCTAATTTCTAATCTGATTGGATTCTCTCAACATCCACTAGTCCTTTCCAAGCGACAGATTTCAGTAGGTAATGAACAATTTTTTTTACTATGATCTGCATTTTCGTCTTGATGCCAAATGCCACAAGGGAAGTGGGACACTTTTGATTAGACATTAAATTCAACAACACGTTTTTTTTCACTTAATTTTTTTCCGTTAATAATTAAGGAAAAGACTGGGATCACATCGTTCACCAGATTCCATGATAGGAGGGCGTAAAGAGACAGAAAGCGAATTGTGAATTGTAGGTATGTGTATGAATTTGTGACGTATGAGGTTTGAGTATTGATGTAAAAGTCATTTTCTATTAAATCCAAATTAAGTTGCGTCATCGGATCATTTACTGAAAACAATGATACCCTTATGAAACTACCATATGATCAGACTTTAATTTTTTATGACACATTAAAAGCATGTATACAAAGTCCATGTTATACATGGCATATCGTGTTTTCTAATCCTTTGCCAAAAAAAAAACTTAAAATACTATCCAAATCTCAAAAATAAAAAAAAATAACCATATATGAATATGCATACCATCATTTATATATTGTGAAACTTTTAGGTGTTTTGGGCTGAGAAAAGCCAATGTATGTATTACAAGATTTAGATTAAGCAAACTAAAAGTAAAAAGCCAAAGTCGATCTGGTAATATTATTGTATCGCTACCATTTCACTTACTTAAGTATTAAGAAAAAGAAAATTACTCCCTTCTTTTTATAAGTAAATTGCTTTTATTGCACAAACAGTCGAGAAGGCTAAAAGCCTTTAAACAACTCAACATTCCAAGCGACATCAACTGCAAAGCCCAAAACAGACAATCGGCCTCACAGAGCAAGTACTTGAGAAACTGCTCTAACAAAGCAAAACAGAGAGGAGAACATGAAATCAAGCTCTAAATACATGCCCCAGAACGCCAAGGCATAAGGATCCTCGATCTCGGGCAAATATCTTCATCTTCACACAGTAATCTGTACTTCCTCATCAGCAAAAAATCAGACATTCGAACTTAAACCGAGAATATCACTCTTTGATCTTCTGGGCGCCACTCGGTTGCACCAAGTGAGACCGCATCTCTTTGGAGAACAAGCAATCAAAGAATAAGTGTTGCCCTGACTCAGGAGCAATTCCACAGAATACATATATCTCCTATATATTTCCGCCTCTTCATCCATCGAGAGTTGGCAATCCATTAAGAGTAATAACCATGTCCAGAAGCTGTATTTAGACACGTTAGGACTGGAACATACCAGCTATATCAGATACTTGTGTGTGTAATTTCGAATCCTCCACACCATCAAATGCTAGCAGACTCATGTTCGAAGAGTTCTCTTTATGGGAAAGTTACTTCGCGGGGCTCCAAGTACACTCACCTTAGCACAGTCAGTAATACTCGTATCGACATTCGTTTCTTTCGAGAAGAGTCCACCTCTAATATGGCTCTAGACTCCATAAGCTAGATATTCTAAGAGAGATAATGATTACACATATATGGTCCTAACTGGACTAATTATGTAGTGGCTCGCCAAAATATGGTCTCGGTACATACACTGAAGCACATCACCTCATGATCATATTATCAATAATAGTTCGCGGTCGGGTTTGATTCAGCATTGGGTCTCTCAGATTGTGCCCTAACATAATCACATAGGTTGGCCCAGCTTGTACCATGATTCAACGTGCACTTCTTTTGTTTTTAAGATAACTTGTACTTTTATTTTTTTGGACTAAGATAACTTGTACTTGACTATGCGGAAATGTGCCGATATTTTTTTTTTTTTTTTTGCTTTTGTTTCTTTATTCTTGTTGCTAATGAATGACAAACTGAAAACAAGTTCGAGAATCGGTGAGGCAAATTCGTAATGTGAGAAGCAGAGGCAAACTGAGTGCAAAGTTCAACAAGCCAAAAATAATAGTCTAGATGCACTTCTCGAATGACAAATTGCGAACGCATTTAGAGAATTAGTGAGAAGAGCTCACAACACCAAGAAATAGTGGCTAAGTGCATGCATAATTTATGGTAAAGTTGTCCAACAAATCCCGAACCTATTATACAGATGCCAATTTAGTACTGAACCTTTTAATTATATCAGTTTAGTTTTAAACTTTTCAATCATGTCAATTTGGTCATAAACCTTTTAATGATTTGCCAAACTAAGCTACCTGCAAAAACATTATTTTGAAAATAGAAGAAATGTTACCGAAATGGCATTAGAGTAATCAAACATAATCAAGCCTCCGTACCCATAGTCTTTGGTTCGCAGGGGGTAAAGTACAACTCCGGTACTTTACTGGTTTCTAATCGACCCACCGAAAATAAATTAATGGTAACTCCAATTAGAATAAATGTTGCATATTAAGAATTGAAACCTAAGTCACGAATTAGAATGAGTTTGGAAGAGCTCAAGCTAAGTCAAACTTAGTAATCTATTAGCCAAACCTTAGGTGGTGCACATTCGGAGAGGTCACAACACCTATTTTATTTTTTAATATTGTAGAAGTTTTTATTGAGAAACTATTGACTGCAAAAGGGAAATGAACCCGCATAGATAAATTCGTCTTTTTGCACTAGAATAGAATTTCCAATTTTGCTATTGCAAGATCTGAGTTCATATAAGCACAAAAAGCCTTTAACAGTTGGATCATGATCACGTGAGCCTTATGTGAGGCTTATCCAGTAGCTATATGCACTAGGCTTTTTTTATGCATTGACCAAGTATAGTTTTTGTTTGATTAAACTTTGAATTGATTGAGATACATAAATTTAATTGCTGTAAAAGTGTTTTGTCTAGCAAGACTTACGTGGATCAGTGGACGGCCAAATAGATAGAGTTAGGAAATATTATAATTGCTACTTCCCTATTCGACGCGTAGTCCGGTTCATTCTTGCTCCCTTCACCATATTAGAAGCCTGCGAAGAGCTATTCCTGTCCAAACCCCGTAGCTCTAATGACCATTGCCTACTATCGCCAAGCTGGATCTTTGTAGGCACACTAGCTTCCACATAATTCTTCCTTGAACAACACACCTACTGGATATGTTCCTACTTTGGTATCATACTGTGATGCCCAGGATTAACTTACTCGAGATATTATCCGTTTTAGCCTATTCCATACCAAGTCTCATAATATTATCATTTGGTATACAGGCAGGCACTTTTCCAAAATGTCATCCATCTTGACAGTACTTACACTTGAGCACGCTTAACTTTGAAATATTAAAGTTAGGCATCGCTACTCTGGTGAAAAAACACATCCATACCGCTGGTTTACTTGTTGTGCTTATTACAAGTGTCGGAGTATAATTAAAACTCTACCTCACATGCCATATCATAAAAGAAGAACTTATAAAGAATTTGTACAGTGCAGAGCCTCGCTGCAAACACTAGTTCACAAAAGAAATGGGCAGCCAATGTCGTTGTCTTATTCTCCTTGGCTCCTTCCATTTTGCTTCACCTTAAATTGCCAAAGAGAGAGTAATTCACGAAGGTATTGCTGTTATTGCACTGTGGTTCTTTCTTCTTTGAGATTTGATCCAGGTTCCTCCAGTAATGTAGACTGAACATATGAGCTGTGGCTGTTCCAATACGTCTTAAAGTTGGCCACAGTCGAACTGACTGTGACCTGCCGAATCCCTGAAGAAGATGGCCAGAAACATAATACAGAAGAGCTTGACAAACATGGACGAAGTTTCGAACATCTTGTTCAGAAGATAAGATTGTGTGGAAAGTTTGATGAGCCTCATTCTCCTTTCCTTCATGTATTGAGTGAGCGCCTCCTCACATTTGTCCATAGTACATTTTTCAACTATGGCGTTCCTGTTGGATTCAGAAATTTTTTGTGCCAAACATCTTGCAATGACTATCGCATCTTCTAGACTCGCTGAGCCACCTTGGCCTATCATTGGACTCATAGCGTGTAATGCATCGCCTGCTACCGTTACAGTTCCTTTTCTGAAGCTTCCTAGCATTAGATCCCATGGGGCACGGTATCTGAATCTCAAGCAAGATAAGGAACTTTGATCGCTCTTCTTTATCATCTCTTTCATCTCTTCCGGGAAATCCTTGATGCTTTCAAGGCTTGACATCTTAATCAACTCTTGGTTCTTTGATGTCTCCGAATCTGCACAATGTAGATGATGGTAACGGGCATATAATCCTAAATACATTGACGTGTTCTTTTCACCATTTTATACGAGTTCCTAGCTCTGTTTAGTCTGCTTATTTTCCTCAGTTATTTCATTTTTTTCCTCGTTTGTTGCGATCAGATTTTGCTCTCAAAAATAAGCAAGACTGCTTACACAGGAAGACTATACCTCTAGGTGTCCAAAGCCGAGTTATGAACCAA
Source organism: Melaleuca quinquenervia (assembly GCA_030064385.1). Lineage (NCBI taxonomy): Eukaryota > Viridiplantae > Streptophyta > Magnoliopsida > Myrtales > Myrtaceae > Melaleuca > Melaleuca quinquenervia. Next base: position 14,022,556 of record CM057721.1, on the reverse strand, counting down.
TAGACCAATGTGTTGTTGACGGGTACTCTTCCAACCAAAACTTGCTCTTTTCTGGCAACTACAAAGAGGTTGTCGAATCCATGACCTTCTGGATAGCTTGTGAAACCGCGAATAGCAGATGTAGCGGAAAACTTTGTAGGGTTCATGCGGAGATATTCCAAAACAATGGAATTTACCCCATCACATCCTATCAGAACCTGTCAAATAAAGGGGGTAAAAGAGGAACTCTTCAAGACTGGTGGACCTCTTGGTTTTCTTAATTTAACAGCAGAACCAAATCTCTAAAACAAACTAGTTAGCTCAAGTACAAAGATCGAGTATATGTCCATTCAGTTCACATCAGCATTCTAGCTTGGGGAAATGATGCAATTCCTTCGTAGCATTCTCATTACCAATTTTACAGCGTGTAAATGAAAATTGGGATAAATATGGTACCTTCGCCTTTATAACAGTCCCATTCTGAAGTTCTAGAATTGCATAAGATGTCATAGGGTCCAATTTCACGGAGATCACGAGGCATCCGAAGTGAATTGTGCCTTGGGGCAGATCCCTGGCCAAAGCTTCGACAAGATCACTTCGTCTTATGCACCGTGCTTCTCCTTTGCTGCAAAATGCGCCTTAAATGTCAACACTACTGACTGTTTCTTGCTTCCCCGATAATTTGAGAAGGGCTTACTCTGTACCTTAGTGGCGATTTTACCAGCTCTGTTCCTGGATCAAACTTCATGTTACCCAACCTGTCATTGGAAATAATTGTCAAAGATGGCCACGACAAAAATGACTACAATGTTACTGCTTTCCTTGAAAATGAGTTCACAATGGTCATGATTTTTCTAGGGAAGTGATATTGTTTAAGAAATAAGTACTTCAAATTTCCACAAAGAACGATTTGTCAATAGAAGTTTATCAAAAGGGAACATCAACTGCTGAGAGATATGAGGCCAGAACAACTTTTTTTCCAATAGTTCTGGCCATCATGATCAAGCCAAAGACGAGTAGTACAGGAGCTCCAGTGGAGACAATGATCTGTGACGAAGCAGAGAGTATCTCTCCACTCCAGTTTCTTCTCGTCTGATGAAGCACAACATAACAAGTTCAGACTAGTATGCATATTGATGAAGTATAGACAATGTTCGACCAAATGCATGTTCGGGGAAGTGCCAAATTCCAATTGAATCCACTTCCTAGACTAATATCACTCATAAACAGAATAATGCCACAGAGAGAGAGAGAGAGAGAGAGAGAGAGAGAGAGAGAGAGAGAGAGCGAGAGAGAGACCCATCAAGATGAGCCGAGTCTTTTCGGAGCAATGATCCTAGTCCAAGATGATCCAAGGCATGCCATCCATTGGCTCGAATGGTCATGGCGGCTCCTGTTGCACGCAGACATTCCGAACTCTCTAATACCAGACTCCTGATGCCCTTCCTGTAAAACCATCCTCGCAAGCATAACATGTCATAAACTTCACTAGCTGTACAGCTACAAATAATCTCAAAACTGGTCGCATGAACATAAAACCGTAAAACAAGTTTACCTGTGGAGAGCAAGAGCGGTGGCAAGGCCACAAATACCCCCACCAACAATCACAATGTCTCTCTCTTCAGCTTCATTCATCATTTTTATCACTTGGAGAGAACTTTGGCTAGCTCTCAAGAATCTCCAATCAAGGATTACCTGTAAAGCAGTTAATGGCGACTCCACAAGTCACCTCGTGACCGTATCACATGGTAACAAAGTCACATAAATTTTTCACTTGTCAAAGAATCTTACTGGCTGCGTAATAGAGTTGCTGCTCCTTCATTAGTCAAGCCAAACAGAGCAAAAAGCAGAAGCGACCGTGCTTTTGCTTCACATTCGAATGCTTTCATGGAACACTGGTTCTGTTTTATTGAGGTTGCTTTTATAGTGGTTTTCGACATGTTGCAGAGGCTCTCTCGTCTCCCTAGATCGGATCTGGATTCCAGCCGTCCAATTCAGATCATATCATTGCATATAATACTGATCTCCTGTAATTAATAGGAGCTTCGATTTCTGCTCAATTCAGCATCACAAGATTGACTCAGGAATTTTATATTGCTCTTCAAAATACACGCCTTCTTCAGCTTTCATTGCTGACGAGTCCATGATGATTATTGACATTTAAATAACCATTAATCAATGCAGTACTCTTCCTAGAAAAATACCCTATCCATTCAACACGTCAAATTAATCTTTCAATATCTCATCAAAAGTAGGACATTCTAGGGTGGTTTGGTTCCCACCTTGGAACTGGATCAAGCAAGGTGCGTTCTTAGCCTGTGGAACCAGCCGACTGGTTCTGGTTCTCGGTCGGCGATTTTTTTTTACTTTTATTCTCTATAAGTGGGAGTTTACCACTGTTAAACGGAAAAAAAAATAATTTACTAATTAGGGTTTGCTTCATAATAAAAAATAATTTTTTTTTGAGAAATCTTGCTGGTCCATCGATCCAAGAAGGCTACTCATGTGGAATTGGAAACCAGACGGGTTATCGGGTTGGACCAAAACTGATGCACACCCCTAATCCTTCCTCATCCAAACTTAGAAACCCGCGATCAATTACTTCCTCTGGTTGGCATCTCTTTTGCAACTTTCTAATTATTGATAAGCAAATTCGTTGTCGCACATTTATAACTCGACTAATCCGGCTGTCTCTTTTATCTCTTATGGATCGATTTCGTTTAGGAATAAAAGTAGGTCCTCGGCCCCGTTTCTTTGAGCTCGTTTGGTGATGATGCTCATCTTCACCTCACTAATAGTCTTATGGATTTGAAAGATCATCGATGTCCATGCAACACCTATGTGAAGTCAATAAAGGGTGGCGTTACTTGTCGAAGAGAAACTCTCATATAATGAATTCATGCATGCATTTCTCTTCTTTCTTATTGTACGCGAATCCGGTCGACACGGTCTTAGTATAATAAGGAAACCAGTTCTCATCGGGAAAAATGTATCCATCCCTACGGGAAAAATCCATCTTTCATCTTTGACAAATGCCCCTTTACATCATAAAGATGAGATTTGTCAATTAATCCTAATATATCAGCATCCCATCTGATTTGCTCACCACAGGAACATTGACTTTCAGTTCTTTCTTCCCGGCTTTTCTTTCAGAGGATCATCTCCAACGGACAGAAAAGTCTAGATTTGCAATTTCTTCTGTATTTTAAGGTAGGAAGTTTTGTCACGCGATTGTTCCTAAGACTTACTTTCGTGTTTTTGACTAACTAGGATCAATACAGACGTTCATAAGCCCCCGTTCCCTGCTGTATCTTTCAGTCGAAGTAAGAAGTGCTGCCCAGGAAATGATTTGCAGTTTACGTTTTCTCCATCAGAACCAATGAAGTACAGCTTTGAAAGAAAAACTTTCCTGTTGCATTTGTCCTCCCAGGCTTCCACTTCATAAGATGTCAGCAACAATTTTCTTGACCTGAGAATACAGCCCGAGCAGTCTCTAACTGCTTTTAGATACAAAGGAGACTAGGATATGGATGATCGATTCTAGGATAGATCAGTTCCCGGTTAAGAAACTAGAATCCTTCAAGTAAAGGTTCAGTTCTAGGTTTTTAGAATTGGAAGCTGAAGCATATATCTTTGAAGCAGACCGGAGAAATGTTTTTGTTTTTTTGTTTTTTCAATTATAGAATATATTGAACTTACTTTTGGCTTGACTTTGCACACCAGCTTTCTTTTACAGTGCTAGAAGCATGACGAGTCTTCTTGGGTTGCCTAGGATGGAATCTCCTTCATTGTTCTTTTTCTTTTGTTTTGTAAAATGAGATGAAAGTGAAAAATCGATTTCCTTAAAAACGGAACCACCTATCCGGTTCACTTGAGAATGGGCCTCGCATAGTTTGGTTTGGGTCGATTCTGGAATAGAATTATGACAACTAAGTATGTTTGAATTGAGAGCACCGGAAAGATGGATGAATTTATTATTCAGTCTTTGCATACGTTATATCGTTTGTGCCTAGGACAAGCACAGGTTACACCTGGGACAAGGCTTAACGTGAGATGAACCAAAATCGACAATATCTCTTGTGATTTAAGTCAACTTCACATAGTTTGAAGAATTCAATTACATATTCAATGGTTACTATTAGTTTGCTTGCAAGGGGGTTTTTGTTTAATGTTAATTTAAAGATGGACCTGACCAGATATTTTCTTACCTTTGACCTTATATTATGACATGTGCCCACATTTATCTTGAGTTATGTGCCCTAGCTGGAGAGGCACTGATTAGTCAATTGTGAAAATGACTTCGCGCATCACAAAAATAATTAGCACGACCTTATACTTAAGAAATAAGATAGGACCAACCTACAAAAGTTATCCTCGATGGATAAGGCAAAGCTTGAACATAATGAAGTATAACGACGGGTTGAATAGATAAACGTAGCACGTATGTATTTTATCAATTTATATGAACGAATTACTATGTACCGGAAAATGCTCGAATAATCAAAACGTCAGCACTGAACTTATCTTAAACAAATATCAGAAGCCAACTTTCTGTGCCGTTTTATTTCTTTAGCGGATGTCAGATCAACATGAATCAATAAAAAGATAATTGAGCGCCATTGTGCCTGACCTAAAGAAATTTAGTTTGCACATATACTACAAAATCACGACAGATTTACCTATATTTTGAAAGATTATTCTCTATGAACGATCCCCGTTCCTACTTCAGTTTACAACTTAAAGTCTATAATGTGACAGGATCTTTGTAATTATATTGAGATTTTAACAGATATCTTAAAATATTCACTTCCATTTAATAAAATTTCGAACTTCCACTTGCAGAATATGTGCTTCTTTGATCGAAGTTAAATGTATTGAACGTGCTAAAGCCTCTTTTACTGCTTGCAAAATCTTTGAACTTCACCATTTGGAAACAGAAAGGCTCCTCTCGTTAAGTTAAAAGCATGGACCGTCCGAAAAGTCTATTTTCAGATGCTATATTAGATGTATATGACTTGATCTATCGAATAATTGAAGTGATCACACGGTCAAAAGGGCTTTATCGGGTTGGATCGTTTATAGTGAAGAAGCCTAATTCTCTCTTTTCTTTTTCTTAATTGAAAAAAAAAATCAAGGATTATTGATTTAAAAATGGATCGATTCTAAGGCTTTGAAACCCAACCGTGGGTAGCTGTGTTAATTGAAAACTTCTTCATCGTGGCCAATCAAGATTGAGAGTTTGAAACCTACAATTACTAGCATCTTAAATGGGTTGGGGTCTTGTGATAATCTCCCTTGAGGTATAGGGGCATGGCCCTTTGATGCAGTTCGAGCACGGGAGTACGTGATGGATTCATCGGTCTATTAAAAAACAATACTCTAAGGCTTTGAGCTAGAACTTATTCTATTGATCTCGCTTCCGGTTTCTCTGAATACTAGAAATTGATCTATTTGGGAAATCAAGTTATATGTATTATATAGGTTTTGTTTAAAAATGCCAAGTGGTCTTTGATTAGTTGAGTGGAAATGCACTCTCATCTCATCCACGGAGGTCATGGGGATCTACTCCTTAACCTTATAACATTTTTAGTTTGTTTTAATTTAAGGTGTTGAACCGGTTTAAATAGAACTGGTTGGATAGATGTGGCAATTCATACCATTAAATTGAGAATTGAAGCGGCCATGGCCGACTTCAATTTTTTACACCTAAAAACCTACTAGTTTAACATAATAGTTGGGCGGTTCAGTCTGATATGATTTCAAAGTCGAGATAGGATAAATGCGCTCACTCCTAATCCAACCGAGTTTAATATATTATGATAATCTATCCTTCTCTTGACATTATTGATGATTGGGATTATTAGGTTCAATATTGGTATAAAAGATACACTTGCATTAAATTATTAGATGGATGACACATGTACTTATCAATTGAATTTCCTATATGTTAATTATTGAGCAGTGAATGTGTAAATTATTTTTAACTTGTTGCAGAACTGATTAAAAGAAAATCGATAAAAATAATCCATCCAATTTGATCCAATGTGCAATATGATCCATCAATTTTATCTCGACGTGCAATGTTGTCTTTGAACATTTAATTGATGGAAAATATCACTAAATATCTTAAACTATAAACACTATGTAACACATTTACTCCATTTTTTTTTTGTGATACTAAAAATCAAGAACTCGTTTCCTTGTAAAACATTTTATCTTAAACATGACACTAAAAATCATGAACTTATATCTTTGTGATAAATTTATCCCATAATTTTCTTCTTCTTCTAATAACTGGTGAGCTGAGATAGTCAAGGGCGCGAAACCCTCATTGATGGCCAATTAGGGCTTGCCGCCCTTGCCTGACCTCCCATAGAATTGGGTAAGGCCTTTCACAACCGTAAGCAAGGTTGCCTTGCCTAGATTTGGACAACGCGAGAAGGGCCTGGGTGAAGGTTGTGAAGCTCATGTTGTGGCAATGAGCTCCAGCGACCCTCATTGACCTTAGATTGTTGGCCAAAGTGGATGCCAAATTTTTTTGGGTAAATGTATCATAATAATATAAGTTCATAGTTTTTAATGTTATGAAAAAAATATATAAACAATATGTCACATTGAGATATGAAAAAAATTACGGTAAACCTATCACACAAGCACAAGTTTGGAATATTTGGTGTCATAAAAAAATAAGATAAATGTGTCATAAAATGTATAGTTTAGGTTTTTGGTTGTATTTTTTTTAATTTATTGAACGCAGTTCTTAAACTTTTAGACTATATTTATCGTGGTACTTATATTATATGAGAATGTTGCAAGTTAGCGTAAATTATATTGAAAAAAATAAAACTACATTATTTATCGAATCAAAGTTTAGAGATTATTTATATTATTATCTCACTTTTAAATATTTATAAAATAGTACAATCTACAATATATTATGGACCTTATATTAAATCCGCGGGAGGTCCCACCTTCCCCCATCCTTTGGCGCCCCTTCCTGCAATCCAGGAGTCGCAAAATCCATGACCCAACCATAGTTGGACTCGACCCTTCTCCTCTCTCTCTCTCTCTCTTCCCCCCGAGCTTCTGAGCAGAGAGACCCTTTGGACTCTGGTAATTTTTGTTATCTTTTCCTCATTGCAGTTCCTCCGATATTACGAGGAGTCATGGCTTCTGTCTGATTAACGCTAAATTTCATGCTGTTTTGTCTGAAACTGAAGAGTTTAAGCAGACCCGGATGGATGCTTACAGATTTTTAAATGCCCACAGTCATTCCTTAGGTCAGTGACGTTAGAATCTACTTACCGACTTAAAGTTCCTTTCAATTTGGAGATACTTGAGACCAATTGTTGGAAAAGGAAGGACGACCCATTTTCGGATTTGGCCTTGTTTGTATCAATATTCGAGGACAAGCTAAGAGAGATTCAAAGGTCTCTTGTGGGGATGATATACTTTCGCCTAAGAAAGTGGAAGCAACGATGGTTTTGCAAAAAAAGAAGTTGATGCTCCGTGTAGATACCTCTTGGAGGACATTGTTCTTGCTACTGCGTTTAGGATTTACCTGGGATTCATGATGAAGTTGTTATTGCAGAGATTTTTTTTTCTTTCATTTCTTCTTTGATTCATGTGATGGCTGTCCTTTAAATAGTTTTTTTTTCCCCTCTCTAAAGTGCAGGGATGGCAGGGAATTCCTTGGCTTCATCTTTGCTCAATCTTATGCCTGTAAGTTGAATCTTTGTTCCCCGTCTGTTATGAATTTCAGCACATGGACAAAAACTGAAGTGCCCTTTCATTTCTTTTTGGCACCGAGAAGCTGATGTTTGGAATTCAAAATTAACTGCCTTCTGCAACTTTATTTTCACGATATAAGCTGTGATGAGGTCTTTCATTGCATTACAACCTACAGAAAATGATATGAGGGAATCCATTACTCAAATGAATTTCCTCGAGATACTAAATTTCTATTACTATTTTATTTACCTGACCGGTGAACTATGGATGCTTACATACATTGTGGAGTATGTACCTGAATCAGTAGAATTTCTTGTAAAATCTAATGTCCACTGCAACTGTAATCAACTCAGCAGGATGAATACGATATATATAAGCAGGAAAGGGCCCTTCTACTTGCTAATTGGTTATAATTTGCAGTTTTTTGAATGTAACGTTTCCCTTAAAAAAGTTGGACATATACAAGGGCTTGATTGATGTCAAGTTATGAATATCTGTAACCTCCAGTGTCCTGTTAGATTCACGGGTTCTTCATTGAAGGTGTGGATTAATTTGTATTTTGAGACTTGATTATTGTGATTCACTTTGTTCTGAAAGTGAAAACGAGGCTGAGGGCGACAAGATTTGGAGATATCACGTTAGAGGAATTATGTTATTTTATGGGGCTCACCTTGGTTGCAGATTCTTGGGTATGCGTAAGTCTATTCTGCATTCCCTACATGGATATTTGCTAAGGAAGGGCAGGAAATCTTCTCCTCCCCACCCTTGATTGCCGCTTCCTTTCCTTCCTACCACCTTGTCCCTTCTCGAGGCTTAGTTTATACCTCTATATACTTAACTCCCGCTCCACTTCATGTATATGGTTTTTCAAAAAGACCTAAACAAATCAGAAAATTCACCAATCTGCAGATTGAAGAACCTCTCAAGAGAGATGAGAAGCAGGATGACAGGGTAAGTGTCCTAGATATGTGGCTTAGAATACTTGACCCTGTCCATACTCAAAAAGCCACCCTAACACCTCCCCCTTCTCTTCTAACTTGAGAGGGAACAAATGGAGGACCATTATTTGGGTGATATTTGGTCGCTTCATTTCAGTTAATTGCTTTTCCACGGCCTGCCTAGCTGTAAAATCTAGAGGAACTAGAAAACATCCATATTGGACATGTAGATGCTCACATGAGAAGGTGGTATAATAGGATGAAGACACAGGGGTTAAGGAAGATCTTTAAGATGTACATGAATCAATATGGAAAGATGTGGCATATTTGATCATACATCAGACTTGACCTGTAGTGAGGCACATTGACGTAAAAAGATTATTAGAGCCTATCTCACAATAGGATAAGGCCTAGCCCTTGTTGATCTCATCCCATTAATGGAGTAGCTTACCAATCAATACTTACTACGTATATATGATTGAACTTGTTCAATTATATGACGTCAAAATACCTTCATAATATCTACCAGTGGTTCTAGTTTACCTCATTATGTGGCTACGTACCACTGGGGGAAATCCAGTATATTTTTCAAAATGTCTCTCTGTTTAGCTGCATAGTTCGAATATTCCATTTTCATTTTTCGAAGCCTGTCAAGAGACGCGCATTGTCCATATTCTCTAGCCTGGATGACCACTTCCTGCCTTGTTTGGATCGAATCATCACCGAAGTGGTTGATGTGACATTATTTTCAAAAAAAAGTGGTCGGCAGGGTCTCCCCATCTTGGGGCGAAGCCAAGGACTAGGGGTTCCCGAATCCGCTCCGGGATGTTCTCCCGCAAGTGACAACCCATGGTGGCTAGCATTTAGGAAGCAAGTCTCTATAAATGGAGAAAATATTCGGTTGTTAACAAGCGCCAGTGGCGTGTATTTTTTACTCATACCCAATAATAAGTCGACACGTGTCTGCTAAGGTGAAATAAAAAAAAATTGAAAAGTAAATATTTTCTTCTTCTGCTGAGGAAACGAGATATGATTGCTGACGTGGCGCTCGTTAACCACCCAATATTTTCTCCCATATCAATGCTGTCCGTCGTCTCCGACCGAAACGATTGGGCCGTGTTGTCTCCTTGCGGAAAAGGAAAAAGGAAAAAACCCAAAAGGAATCAAGTTCAGTGGAGTCACCAGAAAGAGCATACATATGACGGAGTCTCAAGAGCCTCTTCCTTTTCTTATTTTCGATTATTCTAATGTCGTGCGACCAAGTGGGAAGTGCGATGCGCCGGCTCCGTCGCGATCACCAACGTAAAATTGATTTCTTCGTTGCGTCCACCATCGTTTTGTCTCGAAAGGGTGGGTATCGACATGGAAGATCCCTGGCAAGACGATGGTTACATCTGCAATTTTATAGTAACGAGGAATTGTTCGAGGGTTTCGCTTCTAGATACGCCTCCACTTGCGAAGATATTATGCGAATTAGGATGTGTTTATTCGGTCGAATTTGAATGATACGGGATAATTATTTGCATTGCTTGAAACAATCAATTGAGAAATTAATCATTGTAATATCTAAATATATTTTGGATAACTGCAGGAACCGCCACCATGTCAAAGATTTTTTTGCGGTGACTTGTAATTAAATTACTGCAATGAAATTTCGCGCGAGTACTTATAATTAAATTAATTAGTTTGGAGAGCTTATGGCTAAACCTACATCCATATTTGGAACTGAATTAGTAGTCTTTTGTGCACGGAAGTGTGGAACTTTTGTGTGGTAGAAATGTCGGATAAGAAGCTGGGGTGGACCATGTCATGTGAAGCCCCATCCTACCTTACATAGAATGCCGTAGAAAACAGGGGGAAATGCGGTCGGTCGGCATGATCCTTTCACATTCGCCCAATTATCTCGGATTTGAATCATCTGTCCTGGGTACGGCCTAAGGCAAACTTGATCTACGCCCCACAGCCATTCAATCATGCGAGCTGCAGATGGTGGGGCCCAGACCCACCTTTAATGGATGTGGGCCCCACTTTTTTATTTTATTTTATAAAAAAAAAGACAGCCGTCCGATCATTATCGGACGGCTGTGGGCCTTGGATCAGCTCAAACAAATTCTGGCGAAAGAGACAAACAGCCACAAGTCCAGATACTGCAGAAAGACACCACTGACACGTTCCGCCGTCCAAAGGACGACGAGAACTTTTATCTCCGCCACCCTCTACCCATGCCCGGAACAAATCTTCAGTCCCTTTCACCGTAGCCAGCACGTCATTCCAAGCTTGAACAGAATTGATCGACCTGCGTGTTAACTCAACCTCAAGTGGAATTACCTAATATCTTCCATAGATTCTTATATTTATCCTCCAATTATAATTACACGGCTTTCTATAATTATTCATGCATTAACAATGTACTACTAGAAACTCGAAATTCCGAGATTTATCACTTGATTTTTTTTTCCTTTCAAATTGAAAATCTTGACAACCATCGACGTACGTGTCTAATGTTAAATAAAGATTTATCCTTCTTCTTCGTTTTTCAATTATTAGAATACGCCATGTCATTTATGTGTACTTTCTAAATGTATGTTGTCTCCCTACATTTATTAATTTAAATTTCCAAGTTGAATTATTTTAACGATGACAGAGTTTTTTTATACGTGTGTAATCTCTTTTCTCCTATTAATTTAATTTTATTACATTTGATGTTCTAACATCAACTAACTTTATTGTCAAATAATATTTTCGGATGTTCACGGAAAATGCATCCTTGCTTCCCTATTTATTTCGATTGGAACTAATTGATTGGGCGTACTCATCATTCACCCTGTCCGCCATAATGTCCCATCCGCTTCTCCATTATCTCCAATCTTCTCTTTCGTGGCATGATTTCTCGCCCCCACACTTTCTTCTCCTTCTCTCGGGCGTTTTCGCATTCAGCTGTTGGGCATGGCTTCGTCTTGCTCAGAAGAAAGCCTCATTGTCGCTGCCGCCGGGACCGATGGGCCTCCCCCTCGTCGGGAACCTTCCCTTCCTTGATCCGGAGCTCCACACCTACTTTGCCGCCCTCGCAAGGACGTATGGCCCGGTCCTGAAGCTCCAGTTTGGCAAGAAGCTCGGTGTCGTTGTGACGTCCCCGGCCACCGCTCGCGAGGTGCTGAAGGATAACGATGTCACGTTCGCCAACCGCGATGTGCCCATTGCTGGGAGGACCGCGAGCTACGGCGGATTAGACATCGTGTGGACCCCATATGGGCCTGAGTGGAGGATGCTCCGGAAGGTGTGCGTGCTCAAGATGCTGAGCAACCACACGCTGGACTCCGTCTACGAGCTCCGGCGGAGGGAGGTCCGAAAGACCGTGGGGTACTTCAAGATCCGGGCCGGGTCTCCGGTGAACGTTGGGGAGCAGATGTTCCTGACGGTGCTCAACGTGATCACGAGCATGTTGTGGGGTGGGACGGTGCCGGGCGAGGAGAGAGAGAGCTTGGGTGCGGTCTTCAGGCAGGTTAGTTGGTGAAGGTGACGATCGAATGGGATTTCTCTCGCTCTCTCACGAAAAGAATTGGCGTATCCAACTGTCGGCATAAAACAATGCTCTATATATAACGGGTTTCGCCAATCCTTTTCTTGATTGTGCAGATCTTATCATCTAGTCAAAGCTGATATAAACCGTAGTTAGTGTTATGATTCCTCTTTTCTTACTAACAAAATCATAAGTATCAGACTCTTATCTTTTGTCGGAGTTGATCATTTTGGGTTTTGAAGGTTTCGCACAACTTATTTTCCCGACTAATTTATCATAGAACATAACTGTGATTCTTCAAATTAGGCTGGATTGCGTTTATGATTAGTTGGTGTCACTCGGGCTGGCTCGAAACTGCTCCTTGTGCTCCTTTAGGTAGGGTAGTCGGCAGGCCACCGAGACACTAATCATCAATATCCATGACCAGGACTATTTCATACGCATATTTGAAGAATCGTTTCTTTAATTGTCTAGTTTCCTCTTAGTTAAGTTTAAAATTTATGTTTCTGATTAACATCTTACGATTTTTATATTTGATTTCCGCCAGTAGGAATATTAAAAAAAATTGGATATTGATTTTGTGGTTTCTTTTCCATTTTCCTTCCTCTTAATAGGTGGTGTCAGATATGACAGAGCTTCTTGGGAAGCCAAACATTTCGGACTTTTATCCAGGTTTGGCCCGATTTGATTTCCAGGGGATAGAGAAGAAGATGAAGGGGTTGGCAAAACAGTTTGATGGAATTTTTGAGAGGATGATTGAGCAGAGGTTGAAGATGGAGAGAGATGGCGAAAGCGAGAGCAAGGATTTCTTGCAGTTTCTATTGAAGTTGAAGGACGAGGAAGATGCCAAGACTCCTCTAACAATGACAAGTCTCAAAGCTTTGCTTATGGTGAGTTTTTATTTACTTCCTAGATCTTTCAGTTTGATCAATCTATTTATGAACTTTTGAAATTTAGCCAATTGAGTCCTTCCTATCAATTTGGCTGAAAATTTGTTAATGTGAATGCTGGCCAACTTACGTGGTATGACTGATACTAATATTGATAAATTTTATAAGTTTTGATTTTTTTTTATTGCGTTGGCAAAGCTCTCTGATAGCCAATGTTGGCCATGACGGCCATGCCCAAATTGGAAGAGGGCACGAAGGCCCTCGTTGTGTCTTGGTGAGGGCTCCCTCACCTATGGCTAGTAAGGCTCCGAAGGCCTTGGGCAAGGCCATTGTGTCCTCATCAGCCATGGGCAAAGTGGCCCTTGCCCTCAGCTAGTGAGGGCTTTGCAATTGACAAGGGTCAGACCCTCATAATTTGTCTTTTACATGAGAGGGCAAGATTTGGTCGACAATTCTTATGTTGTTTGAAATCGACACATTTCTATTTTACATTGGCTTATTAGCTGTCTACAGTATATTATGTTAGTGATGTGAATAACAGGTATAAAGAATTTTTCACTAAGAAACTATGCGAAAAATAAAATAAAAAACGGTTTTTTTAAGAACGTCAATTTCACAATATCTAAGTAGTAGATTGTTGCCCTATGAATTTATTATTGAGAGGCATATCAATGCCTAACGAAATTTCTCCATCCTAGCTGTGATGGGTCTAGACTCTACTGCTATTTGCTAGAAGTCTAGTTCAACAAATAGCGATCGAAAGAGAATAACTAAAAGGACGTAGCTTTTCATAATCCTAACTCTGGGTCGATTTCATTGTCCATCACTTCAATTTTCATTTGAGGATGGTATAATTAAAAATTACATGCAATTGAATTACTTTTGACAGGATATGGTGGTTGGTGGAACAGACACATCCTCCAATACAGTTGAGTTTGCCATGGCTGAGATCATGAACAAACCTAGTGTTCTGAGAAAAATCCAAAATGAATTGGATACTGTCATTGGCAAAGATAACATACCGGAAGAATCTCACATTCCTAGACTACCTTACTTACATGCTGTCATGAAAGAGTCACTAAGATTGCACCCGGCGCTTCCCCTGCTCGTCCCCCATTGCCCAAGCGCGACCTGCACCGTTGGAGGCTACACGGTCCCGAAGGGATCTCGGGTCTTTATCAATGTGTGGGCTATACATAGGGATCCTTCAATATGGAGCGACCCACTGGAGTTCAATCCCGAGAGGTTCTTGCACGATAAGGGCGATTACAGTGGGAATGACTTCAATTACTTCCCCTTTGGGTCTGGGAGAAGAATATGCGCAGGGATAGCCATGGCTGAGAGGATGGTGCTGTACTCGCTCGCCACGCTCTTGCATTCCTTTGACTGGAAGCTACCGGAGGGAGAGAAGATGGATCTGACAGAGCAATTTGGGATCGTCTTGAAAAAGAAAATGCCGCTAGTGGCTATTCCTTCGCTGAGGTCCTCTGATCCTCGCCTTTATGAATGAGCATCGATGCATGTTGGTATGCTTTTTCTTTTAATAAATATTATGTGCATAGGATGATAGGGGAAACTGCATCTACTATCTTGATATGATTAGTTAAACTCCTATTTACTCGGTTTTGTTTGATCTATGTCGCGGTGATACATGTTCTGCAAGTAACAACATTCACATTTTTGAATCATTTTCTATCATCTATCGACAAAGAAAACTGCTTTTGACATGCGTTGTTAATTTAGCTATATCTACAAGTGTTGGTTTTGACTTGCAAGCTGTGGGTAGACTTGATTAGGAAAGCCAACTCATTACCATTTCTCACTTCTTCTTTTTTGTCAGAAAATTATTTCATTCATTTATCATAATAATACATGAGAGATGTATGAAAATCTTTCAAACCTAACAAATTATAAAGAATTGAAGAACAAAACAAATGCTGGAATGTAAATAATAAAGCATAATTCACAGCTAGCACACTCTCAACTCTCAAAAACGGATTTGTCCCTATAAACTTGGAATAGTTGTGGTGCCATGTCATAAACATCCTCCTCAGTGACAATTGACTAGACAAATCATTGAACTGGACTCCACGTTCATCCGAGATCAACTGCATAAATTTATTCAAATAAACAAACTCTCAAAACAGATTGGAGAGGGGAAAAAAAAGAAAATCACAGTAGACAAAAGAGAAAATTAAAGATCAAGTTGGCTCTCAACTTCAAATCTGAAACTGACGACCCATGTAAAAGCTTCGAAAGAAGAAAAGCCTTTGGGAGATAAAGGTTTTGTTGGGAGAGAAAGAAAAGACGAAAAGATGGTCTATGATATATTAAAGCGGATGGTTTGATTATTAAGGGTTTGATTAATCCTTTTCAAGCGGATTGGTCTGGTCCAATATAATAAATCATTGAAGCAAGGTGATGATATATTCAGTCTATGATAAAAGGAATATACCTTAGTTCGCAAGCCTCCATCAGGGACGAATTTTATGTTCGAATCGTAGCATCTGTACTCATAGCATTTTTGGAGGCCATGCCTATTATCTTGTGAACAGTGTTTTTTACTCGAGCTCTTTTCATGTAAGATAGGGAATCCTCAAATTTTAGTTCACATTAGAATTCGAATATCATCTCATAATAAGCAGACGTAATACTAATAACTTAGGGTCCGTTCGTTTGGCGGAAAATAAAGCGCTTCCGGAAAATGTTTTCTAGGAAGTCATTTTCCTGGAAAATAACACATTTTCTGGTGTTCGTTTAAAACTTCGACGACACATTTTCCGGTGTTCGTTTGAAATTAAAAATTTTCCGAAAATTTTTTTCCGAAATTCTTTTTTTGAGAAATTATCTAGTGACTGGCGACCGGGGGCGGCGGCGGCGGCGGGCGGGCGGGCGGAGGGGGGGGCGATCGGGCGATGGCGGCGAGTGGGCGACAGCGGTGGACGGGCGACGGCAGGGGGCGGTGGGCGAGGTGGTGGTTGGGTGGCGGCGAGGGGCGGGCAGCGGCGAGGGGCGGCGGCCGACGGGGGCGGCGGCAGCGATGGTCGGGTGGCGGCGGCGGCGGTCGGGGGCGGCGGCGGCCGGCAGGGGGTGGTGGCCGACGAGGCGGTGGCAGTAGGCGGGCGATGGCCGAGGGCGGCGGTCAGTCTAGGGTGGCAGTCGACGGGTGGCGGCAGCGGCGGGTGGGGGGGTGGCGGCCGACAAGAGCGGTGGTGGCGGGTGGGCGACGGCCGGGGGTAGGGTCGGGTGGGGGACGGCGGTCGTCGGGTGGCGGCGGCGAGTGACGGCGACGACCGCCGGCAACGGCCGCCAATTAAATTGCTCATAAACTCACGACGAGAGAGAAAGAAAGGAGATCCGGAAAATATTTTCCGCTTTTCAAAAACAGAAAACATTTTCCTTAGTCTTAGAAGGAAATCTTTGGTTCATTGGAAAACATTTTCCTTAGGAAAATGTTTTCTGCCCCCCGAACAGCCCAGTTTCCGGAAAATGTTTTCCGGAAGAATATTTTCCGCCAAACGAACGGACCCTTAATGTAGATTTGCCAACGAAAATTCGTAAGTTCATCTATTGAGTTGTTACCAATGCATTTGATTGAAAATATTCTTTAGTCTAAATAAATATATAATTATCCGATATTAATATTTTGTTTTAAGTGGTAAGCATAAAATCAAATGTTTGTAAAGTTAAGATGTAAGACGAAGTTTCAACCATTTCAGGACATTATTTCGATAACAAATATTTTCTTAACATTTGCTAACAACAATTAAGAAAGTATTACAACTTTTAAGCTATCAACTTTCATTGTAAAATGTGTATTAAATTTTGAAAACTTGAAAAAATTATTATGAAGTAGACATAGCAGGTGTTTTTGGACACTCAGTCATTATAACTGATTTCATGGGAGAATGACATCAGAAGTGCCAAAATTTATACACGACGCTCATTTTAATGCCAAAAAGTTTCATCCGGATCACTTTAGTGCTAATTTTTCAAACAAAAAAAAAAAGATGAGCACTTTAATGTCAACTCCAATTTGTTTGCCCGGGAATCCAAATGTGGCATTTTTTATTTTTTAATATTTTGATCTGATGTAGCTCGTAGAAAAGTCTAGCAAGCATTTAAAATACTAAAAAAATAAAAGTACAAAAATACAAACTTAATTAGAATGAAAATTTAAATAAACTTTAAAAAAAGGATAGATGAGAGAGAACAGGCAGCCACCGGCCGTATCCACCCTCGCCAACCCTTCTTGACTAGTGTGGGGAGGCGGCTAGAGCTTGAAGACCCCTCTCTAAACCCCCTGTCCTTTTTTTAATTAACTAATTTGTATTAAATTTAATAAATTAAAAATCCATCAGATAAAAAAATTAAAAAAGCCACATGGACTAAATTTTTTAAAAGAAATTTCATACTATAATATAAATATAGTTATAAATATCATGTAAGTAAAGTGGCCGGACTTTCTCGCTATTAACACTTAAATGATCATTTTTCCTTTGATTTGGCACTTAAGTACTTCGACCGAAACTTTTGGTATTAAAGCGAGTACCATACACAAATTTTGGCACTCCCGATATTCTTCTCCTGTGTTTTCGTTTGTTGCCTGAAGAAATCAACATGGACAAATTAAGTAGTACGAGTATAATAGTTCTTATAATCCATGAGAGATGGTAATTTTTTAATCTGGTTTAGTACATAGAGATTGGTTTTGTTTGCATTGACACTGGAGCAATGACGGAGTAGTGATAAGATATCAAAATTGTTTTACATTATTAAAAATTAATATCACCAAAAATCTCAAAATACACTCTTTCTGACGCAAACACCATATTCGATTCATGCCGTGGGATTATATATTGATATTACAGCTTCAGCTGTCCGTGGTGGTTGCTTGGTTGTTTGAGAGGGTTAAAGTAGGATGTTATTTAGCATATGTATGGTTCGTTTCATAATTAATTAGTTTGTTTCACTAAGTTTTGGTCTACAACTCAGCTGAGCTCTATTCTAGACAATTTTGACCCTAATGTAAAAGATAAACCTAACAAATCTCATACGATTACGTGAGCACCTTCTCAAGCCTGAAATCGAACAAGATAGTTGAAAGGAAAAGGGAAAACTGAGTTCCGAATTTGATTATGCCGAAAAAGGGAGTGCACAATTTCTCCTAGATGTCATAATTTAAACATTAGGTGTATGTCCATCGCAACATCCAAACTCTTTGATTAAATCTGTCTCATGTGAAATTTAATCGAATCAAATCGTCAAAAAGGATTGTGCAGCCATATAATCGAGAGGTCATGTTACCTCTTTGTCCAGAATTTGTCTGAGATACTTACGTAGAACAACTGGGTGAACGAGATAACTGTGCCACAATCATTTTTTGCCGTCGTAGAATAACCAAAGCTTTTGTCCGCCCACCCTTTGCGATATGCTCAACAGCGATCTCGGTAACTTTGACTCCAGCTTGCATGTAACTTTCACTATTGAATGTAATCAACCAATCCGTTTCCCTGCATTTTAATATCTCTTCTTCGCAGGACCTAAAAGTATACGGCTCATTAATTAATTCTTATGGTTATAAACTAACAATCTTAGCGTCGATCGTAGTTGCTCGCATTCCAGAGTCGCCATGTTCCCCTCCATGTCCCTTTCCCTTCTCCCCAATCTTGAACTCTCTCTTTTAGGGCGCAATTTCTCGCTCCTGAACTTACTTCTCCTTCTCTCAGGCGTTTTCGCCGTCGGGTATTGGGCATGGCGTCGTTTCGCTCTGAAGGAAAACTCACCGTTGCTGCCGCCGGGACCTATGGGTCTCCCCCTCGTCGGAAACTTGCCCTTCCTCGCTCCGGAGCTTCACACCTACTTCACCACCCTCGCGATGAAGTACGGCCCGGTGCTGAAGCTCCAGCTTGGCAAGAAGCTCGGTGTCGTTGTGACGTCCCCGGCCACCGCCTGCGAAGTGCTGAAGGATAAAGACATCACGTTCGCCAACCGTGACGTGCCCATAGCCGGGAAGACCGCGTTCTACGGCGGGTCAGACATCACGTGGAATCCGTACGGGTCTGAGTGGGGGGTGCTCCGGAAGGTGTGCGGGCACAAGATGCTAAGCAACCACGCTTTGGACTCCGTCTACCAGCTCCGGCGAAGGGAGATCCGAGAGACCGTCCAATACTTCCGGATCCGGGCCGGATCGCCAGTGAACGTTGGCGAGCAGATGTTCTTGACGGCGCTCCACGTGGTCACGAGCATGTTGTGGGGTGGGACGGTGCAGGGCGAGGAGAGAGAAAGCCTTGCTGCTGATTTCAAGCAGGTTAGGGACGATGAGATCGAATAGGACTTCTCTCTTTTTTCTCTCTTTTTTACCA
Organism: Melaleuca quinquenervia; assembly: GCA_030064385.1. NCBI lineage: Eukaryota > Viridiplantae > Streptophyta > Magnoliopsida > Myrtales > Myrtaceae > Melaleuca > Melaleuca quinquenervia. The sequence continues at coordinate 14,003,133 of CM057721.1, read as the reverse complement.
AAAAAATATTAAGCGCGCTATCGGCATACCAAAACCTTAGGAAATATTTCGAATAGGAATTCAAAGCGAGGCCATTTTCTCAAAAGAGAATCTAAAATAGATGTTATCTCAAATAAAGATCTGAATGTTTAATTTAGTCTCAAATGAGAATCCAAACTCCAGATCTTATTTATATTCAAAGACATTTTCATTTAAGGACATTTTTCTTTATTTTTATTTTTCTTGTTTTTTTTCCTCTTTTATTCCTTCTCATCTTCCTCACTCCTTCATCTCGCTCTGCATCACCTCCTTTTTCTTTGGTCCTTATTTGAGACTAGATTATGGCACTTCAAATATTCATTTGAGAAAATATTCATTTTAGGTTGTCTTTTGAGAAAACGGCTTTATGTTGAGTCCCTATTTGAAAATTTCCCAAAACTTTAAGGCAAACACGTCTTGTTGATCCTTCAATTGAGTCTTTAAATATGCTTATCTAACCAACTGTGGATATGGCCATCCTTGAAAAATCATATTTTATATTGACTACATATTCTATGACTTCTCTTTTCTTACCAAGGAAAAAGAATGTGCGACTTTATCTTTCGTATTAAAGATGATCATTTTGGGACTTTAGGATAGCTCTGAACTTACTTTTTAGACCAACCTATGATAGAACGTAACTATAACTCTTCAAATTAGACCGAATTAAGTTTATAATTGATCGATATCACTAAAGTTCGCTCAAAAGCGTTCTTCGTGTCTAATTAGGTCTGGCAATGGACAAGCCACTGAGCTAGTTAGTCATCAAGATCCATGATCAATTCTATTTCATATTCATATTTCAAGAATTATCTATTTAATTGTATAGTTTTATCTCATTTAAGTTCAAAATCTATATTTTGGACTAACATTTTACTATTTTCTAAGGATAATTTAAAGAAAAAATCTCAAACTTTTTCCATGCAGGGCATCAATACCCAATTTTTTTATCTCGCTAATATCTCAAACTTATATAAATTACCTAAAAAATCTTTAAATAAAATTTCTTCTTTAAGTGTCATTAAAAATTCGATATGTGGTTCTTTACCAAAAAAAAATTTACTTTACCAAGAAAAAAATCCGATATGTGGCGTTGACCAAGAACATGGCCATGTGAAATCTTTAATGGTCATGCACGCTCTTATATTGGAAGTTTTAATGGCCATACAAATGGAAGGTATTTTTCAGTATTGTTCGACACTTTTAAAAGGAGAGAAAATTTGAAGAAGAGTTTTAGGATTTTTGGGGTATTATCCCACTTTTCTCTTTGACTTTTGCATCAAGTTAATATAAAAAAAATTTGAGGTATTGATTTTATAATTTCTTTCTGAATTTTTCGTCCCTTTACAGGCAATGTCAAATCTGACAAATCTTCTTGGGAAGCCAAATATTTCGGATTTATATCCGAGTCTGGCCCGATTCGACTTGCAAGGGATAGAGAGGCAGACGAAGCTGCTGGCAAAGCGGTTCGATGGAATATTTGAGAAGGTGATTGAGCAGAGGCAAAAGATGCAGAGAGAAAGCGGAGGCGAGTCCATGGACGGCGGCGAGAAGAGCAAAGATTTCTTGCAATTTCTATTGAAGTTGAAGGACGAGGAAGATGCCAAGACTCCTCTGACAATGACTAGCCTCAAAGCCTTGCTCATGGTGACTTCTCCTTCTCCTTCTCATCTTATTGGCAAAGCTTACTTCATTATACTTTGTTCTTTTGTTTTTCTAATGAGAATGCATGATGTAAACCGATTCTTTGTCACGTTTATATCTAATAATTGAAATAGTTGAACGCACATAGGAATTAGAGCAATATTAATATAAGAGAGATTTTGCGCAGATCATAAATAACTAATTTATTTAAATGATAATTTTTAGGTTGGCATATTGCTTGGCAAATTGATTTTATAGGTTATCTTAATGGGAACATTTCTAGATGGCATTCAATGTGCTTAAACAATTTATTTATAAGAAAAAGTTAACCTACTGTATTAATCAATCTTCCGTACTTGAGCTAACTATCAATTTGCATAGGGATATTAGCAAATATCTTAAATAAATACTCATGATTCCCCTTCAAATAATCAAATGTGGAAGTTTCAAGTTGTAGTTTAACTCATTAATTGCACATACCAGTTTAGTTTCAGTCCCAAGTAAGACTCAAAGGAATAGATGAGATGATTAGATACAATAAATAAGTGGGGCTAAACTAATTATTTTAGGAGAAACAACATTGACAATGTCCAATTGACTTCTTTGTCTAGGTCCACTTATAGATTCAACTTAATTTCAGTCCCAAGTATTGCTCAAAAAGAAAAGATGCAATGACTAATGACAACAATTAAGAGGGGCTAAATTGGTTATTTTAGGATAAACTAGCGTTAGCAACATCCCACTCAACTTCTTTGTCTACATTCACTTAGTAACCAGTTTAATTTTAATCCTGAGCAGGACTCAAAGGAACAGCTGAATGACTAAGCACAAGAATTAAATGGGGCTAAACTGGTTATTTTAGGAGAAACAGCATCAAACATGTCTGACTCGACTTCTTTGTATGGGTCTACTTAGTAATCAGCTCAATTTCAGTCCTGAGTAGGACTCAAAAGGAAAAGACGAAATGACTAAGGACAATAATTAAGAGGGGCTTACCTGGTTATTTTAGGAGAAACTAGTGTTAGCAACGTCCTACTTGACTTCTTTGTCTGAGTTCACTTGGTGACCAATTTAATTTCAGTCCTGAGTAGGACTCAAAGGAACAGATGAAATGAGTAAGCACAATAATTAGGAGAGGCTAAACTGATTCTTTTAGGAGAAACTAGCATTAGTAAATGCATACCCAACTTCTTTGTTTGGATTCATTTAGGATGTGTTTAGTAACATTTTTGTTTTTCTATATTTTTTATTATTTATTCTTGGGAATAGAAATCCGAAGTAAGCTCTTTTTCTTCATGTCATCGGGAACAATTTCTTGAAACAAGTTCCCTTTTCTTTTTCCCTTCTTCTTTCTCCAACCGATATCCAAGGCTTAGCAATGGCCAACTACTAGCTAAGACTCTAGCTAACGAGGTGCTAGTGAGGTTGACCTCATCAACCTTAGGCTCACCTCACCAATCCCTAACCAAGCTCAGCCTTACCATAGTTGGGCGAGGTCGAACGTCGCCCAGCCATCAATGATGAGTCAACCTTGCGATGGTTAAGCCAGGGCGAGCCTTGCTTAGTCGCCACAAGGGTTGACCCTACGCATTTGTCATGAGTTCAAGCCTCACTTGCTTGTGTCTTTGGCTGATCCTTGACAGCCGGCAACTACCAAGAAAAGGAAGGGAAATAAAAAAAAAGAATAAAAAAAGGAATAGAAAGGAAAAATAAAAAAATATCGAAAATTTAATTTTTTTTTATCAAGTGCACTTCTATTTATAATCTATTCTGAGAATGTCAGTTACTAAATATGTTTCTTTGCTCAAAAAAAACTTATTCAGATAAAAATAAAAAAGAAGTATTTCTTAAAAAAAAGGTATTCCCCATACTGAAAACATTACTAAACGCTGCATTAGTGATATTGCCGTCCTCTCTCTCCTAAAAGCCCAATCCCTGAACTTATTCCCCTCGAGATTAATAATAAGGATTTCACATCAAGCCACAAGCGACATGCTGGATGGAGAGAGCGACTGACTTTGAATACCGCTTTTCGACACAACGCTGAAACATAATTTAAATAGGGCACGACATTAGTCGCAATTTATTGGAAACCCTCAAATCTGATGGGTCCGGTATAATTTATTTAGAACTAATATATATCGTCTGACATGTTTGTTTTGCATGGACCATAAATTCATTATTTCATCGTACAAGATCAAGCTTTTAACCTCGTGAATCCACACGGATCTAACAATACGAATTGCGGCCTTTGTCAACCCTTCAGCAATTTTTGTCCGTTGCGTTTGGTGTCGTGTTATCAAATAGTGAACCCTCAATCCTAGCTATTTCATTCCAATGTTGTGACCGCAAGACGACACTAAAGACGGCTAACAATTTGTAAAAGACAATTTGATGGGTCCAGATTTTACTGCCATTTGTCATAAGTTTCATACAACAAATAGCAACATATAGAAATAATTGAAATGGCGTAGCCTTCTACGCTCACAAAATTAGTTACCTAATCCTAACTCTTGCTTGCAACCAATCTTCTTCATGTCGTCAATTTCTCTTGAGGACGATCCATTGAAAATCACATGCGATTGAATTTCTTTTGACAGGACATGTTGGTTGGTGGAACAGACACATCCTCCAACACGATCGAGTTTGCCATGGCAGAAATCATGAACAAACCTAGCGTTCTGAGAAAGATCCAACAAGAATTGGAAACTGTGGTCGGCAAAGACAACATAGCAGAAGAATCCCACATCCCCAAATTGCCTTACTTACAAGCTGCCATGAAAGAAACGTTGAGGTTGCACCCGCCGGTTCCCCTGCTGATTCCGCACTGCCCGAGCGCAACTTGCACCGTCGGAGGCTACATGGTCCCAAAGGGCACTCAGATCTTCATCAATGTGTGGGCAATACAGAGGGACCCTTCGATATGGAGGGATCCACTGGAGTTCGACCCCGATAGGTTCTTGCACGGCGAGGGTGATTACAGTGGGCACGATTTCACTTACTTTCCTTTCGGGTCTGGGAGAAGAATATGCCCGGGAATATTGATGGGCGAGAGGATGGTACTATACTCGTTGGCAACGCTCTTACACTCTTTTGATTGGAAATTGCCCGAGGGGGAGAAGATGGACTTGACAGAGCGATTTGGGCTCGTCATGAAGAAGAGAACGCCTCTGATGGCTATTCCTATGCCAAGGTTCTCTGATCCTCAGCTTTATGAATGAGATATTAGTGGAGTGCACCATGTGCACCGGTGCACCTCGGTATGGTTTCTTTATATAAGCTTGTTTATATAGAATAAAAGAAAAAACACATCTAACTCTCCTACCTATGGTCTATTAAACTCCAATTGGTACGATTTCATTTCATCAAATTTATATGTCGCGCTACCGAATATTTTTAGAGTGAAAGATTGCATATTTTCTGTCCACTGTCAATAGGGAAGTTCACTTTTGACATATGCAATGTTCGGACAACATGATGCATGTGCATCTCTAATTCATCTATAGGATGTAAGCAACACAAGTTTCTCCTTTGTGGGTGCACACAAAATGGTTAGCAGATCCTTTTGTTACTTTTGTCTCCTTACTTGTCTTTTTATGCCCTTTATTGCCAAGGTAAGCCTTCGTTTTAAGAGCCTAGGAAACCCACATATAAAAAGGTCGTGAGGCCCATCCCTTTATTGCACACGTGATTATTGGTTGGTTTTGAGACAATGAGGGGGACTCCCGTGTTAAGGTACTTCACAAACAAACTCAAAAAATTGTTAAAGCAGCAGCTTTTATTTGACTTTCATGAGTCAACTCCTATTAAGAGAGAAATATAGGGACCAAAATTGGATGAATGCTCTAAATTTTTTTTTTCCATCTTACCCTCTCTAAGTTTGTCATATTTCCATCTTACCCTCACTTTTTCTATTTCTTTTTATGATTTGATTGATCGGCGATATTTAAATCTTGCAATACCCTCGCTGATGAGCTCAGGCCATAGACGATGGCCAATGAGGTCGCGCCATCCTAGGGAATGGTCTTCGAGGTCGCGCAACCGCAAGCCTCACTTGGGTTGCACCACCCAAGGCGGCATGCTACAACCACTGAGGTTGCGTGACCTTATGCCTCACCTAAGTCATGCCATTGAAAGTGATGGGCGACAACCACTGCAATTGCGTTACCTCGAGCTATGTCGGCTAAGGTTGCCCAAGGTCGTGCGGCCTTGGTTAACAACCATCGGCAAAGGATTTGTTTTTTTTTAATAAAAAAATTAAACAATTACAGCCAAAGCCCTTTGAATCTTTTTTGCCAAATACTACTTAAAGTTGTTTTGTAAATGAGAATGTCGCAATTCCTCAAGAGGCTTTGGTATTGAGCATTTATAATTTATTTAAATCCCGTATCCAAAACTAAACCAAACACACCTTAAATAATTACTAACTTATCAATGCATATGAAGGCTATTACAAAGTGAAGAAGGGAGTTTAGGTCGGTTTGTTGAGATGTATATGTGAGTTGTGTTAGAAAAATTTCATTTCAAAGAATTTACGTGGTGTGAATTAATTAATATTTCACAGTTGGTTCATTACTCATTCTAGTTGAGTGAAGGTTTCTGTTGTGCACTTCTAACAACTCACATCTAGCATGTTTTATTATAAAATCTCTATTTTATTGCCTTTTGCATTACAACTTTTCATCATCATCTTCCAGACTCCAAAATTAAGATATAACATGAAAAGAACTCAAGCATTAATATGTAGAAAATACTTGAGGGATGTAATCGATTGATCGTTTGAGAAAAGACATAAATATTGCTAAAATTCCAAATTATTGTGCACTTGTCTTTCTATAACGCTTGATCATATGACAAAACACATAAAAATTGTCAAAACTCCAAATTATTTTGCACTTGTTTTTGTCTTACGTTTGATCATAGTGAAGCGTGTACCTTTTTTTTTTTTTTGGGAAAGTTGAAATGATTCGCATGAAGTACATATATATTAAAAGGGTTTCGAGGCACTCGTTATCCTAACATTTTCATTTGTCAGCGGACAAAATCAACACGACTAATTAGATTCCGCAACCCTAGTCTTTGCCTCAAATGCACATCCAATCCTTGTCTTGATGCAAGCTTGCATAACCTCCCTTGGTTCCACCACCACCAAGCAGAGGCAAGCAAGTGCACCACTTATTGTGCTCGACCACCGATACAAACGAACAGATAATAAAGACAAAAATTATCGCAGAAAGTTCCGTTTAGACAATTCATTGGTAATAATCGACTGTCTTGTTCCGGACTTTCATCCAAAACGGGAATCTTAATAGCGACCTTGTTTCGATGCCTTCTCTATCACCCGATTAAACACATAAAAATTGCTAAAACTCCATTATTTTGGACTTCTTTTTGTCTTACGCTTGATCACGGATCTCTGATTTCATTTAATTACTCGTCATTTGTGGGGCAGAGTATTTTACCGAGCTGTTTACTAGCTGGTCCTGTCCCAAGCACATGGTGCAAAATGAGCTAAGGTAGAAAACGCGTGCGTGGAGAGAAAAGGAGATGACTAAGCCTTATCATGCACAAGTTGTCGAAATTATATCTCAATGAGTTCATGAACGAAACTTGATCCAAGTACAAATTCAAACCTAAATAAGACTTGTGGTTCAAAGTCTGAACAAGCAAGAAATCCTTGAAATACATTTAAGGTTGGAGTTGGATTCATATATATATATATATATTAAAAGGTGGATATTTGGCTTTTACCTATTAGCAAGCAGGGGAGCTTTTCACGTAACGATCAATTGTGCAGCGTATTTGTATATTACGTCCCAAAGGAACTGCAAATGTCTTGAAGCCGTCACAAAACCTTGTGGTATGAATGTATGTGCTCCTAAGCGAGATTGACAGAAACTGTTTGGCGATGAACTGTGAAGGCCAAACATTACATGAATTATCGGATATAATTTGGAACTAGAAAACACTAAAGCATTTGAGTAACCTAAGTATGATTATAATCTCCGGTTATTTGACCAACAGCAGAATCTTACATTTCTCTTCTCGTGAGGAAAGCGCACTATTCAAACCACGTATATAAGGTGTTGGAATTAATTTATTTTTTTATTTATTGTTGTGTTCATCTTCTTACTTTCACAAAACTGAGTACCTCATAAAATTTATTTATCTGGAAAATGAAAACGGTGAATTTGGAGTGTATTCTATAATCTAAATCTATTATCTAAATGATAAAAAAATTAACATAAGAAATACCAAACTTAAAGAATACCTTGTGTGTAAAGGTAGGAACAAGTGAAGTCGACCTATTTGTCTGGTTGCGTGCTTGTGTCTTTTCTTCCCTTCTTTTTCCCCTCCTATCTTATGAATAGATGAGGTTGGCGCTCTTTAGGCGGCAAAAAAAGAAAATTAATGATACCAAATGCTTTTCAAAGTGATGCCATTTGTTCATAGACAAAATTAGAAAGCTCAAGATGCCTTCGCCGGCTCATTGGCACAAAAGCGAATGTTATCATTTGTCTGAGTGGTGTGTTCATTCTGTCTCATCCCCAAGAAGTAATGTATCATTATCTTATGCCCAAGAAACACACTACATATACAGCCATCAACACAAAGATTAGATCACCGAACCTAGCCAACTTTCATCCTTAAACTCGTCCTAAACTTTTGCCCAACGCTTCAAAATGCTCCTTTCCTCCTACTTGTCCAATATCTTGAACTTTGTATGGTCATGGTGGTCAAAAAATTGCGATACCAACAATCAACTGAAAGAAGTACTTGCTACACTCTCCATTTTTGCATTCTTTTGTTACATCACTAGCGCATGGGTTCACTCTAATTCTGCGAGAAAGAAATCGCCGACACCCCCACTGCCGCCTGGCCCCCGTGGTCTTCCCTTAGTTGGGAACCTTCCGTTTCTCGAGCAAACGCTTCATACCTACTTGACCCGCCTAGCCCAGAGCTACGGTCCAATCATGAAGCTTCGTCTAGGTAAGAAAACCATCAACGTGGTGAGCTCCTCCTCCGTGGCCCGTGAAGCCCTTAAAGACCATGACATCATCTTTGCCAACCACGATGGGCCGGTGGCAGCCCTAGCTGGAACCTACGAGGGGTGCGATATTACTTGGTGCCCTTACGGGGAACAGTGGAGAACCCTAAGAAAAGTTTGCACCCTAAAGATGTTGAGCAACACCGCCCTTAACTCGGTTTACCCGCTCCGCAAAAAGATGGTCCGACAAACCGTGCGGTATCTTTATAGCAAGGCCGGGTCAGCTATCAACGTCAGGGACCAAGTGTTCGCGGCTGCTTTCAACGTGGTTACTGGCATGATATGGGGTAACACTGTTAAAGGCGAAGAGATGGCAAGGCTAGGGGCGCAATTTCGGCAAGTCATAGCGGAGATGACAGTTTTGGCTATGAAGCCGAACATCTCAGACTTCTATCCGGGCTTGGCCCGGTTCGACTTGCAAGGCATAGTGAAGAGGATGAAGGTTTTAGCCAACAGGTTTGATAGTTTATTCGACATGGTGATTGCTAAGAGGTTGCAGATGGACAAAGAAGGATGGAACCAAAAACGAGGTGATGCTGTCGATTCAACTCAGGACTTTTTGCAGTATTTGCTCAAACTACAGAAAGAAGGGGACTCGGATGTGGATGCCCCATTCACCGTGACTCAACTAAAAGCCCTACTACTGGTATGTGCATTTATCGTTTAAAAATTAAAGACGTTGAAATATATAGAAGGTCATTTCATCTATGATCCATGCGAATGGCCACATAAGTCGACAGATGTTACAAAATCAAAAAACATCGAAAGGTCAGACATGAGTCTATATGAGCTTTTAATTAGTAAAAAACGTGTAAATCTGGAGCCCTAGATTTAGAAATTAATGAGAACATCAATTGTATATTAACATAGCAAAAGAAGTGTCCCCTCAAAACTAATATTAGCACCTTCTCTTCTTATTTTTATGTCAATATTCTCTTCCACCCCCTATCACTACTGGAAAGGGAACAACAAGTGACAGGCAATAATCCGTCCCTAAAAGCTGGAAAAGTCGTCCCTGATGTTCATTAGTGACGCAAACCATTGTCGCGATACGCCAGCATCAAGAGAGAATTAGCGACGGTTATGTGAAGCCTCTTGCCAAGCATACTAAAATTCCCTTTACTGAAATCGTGCTATAGAGACGATCTCCCTGCCCTAGAAGTGGCTTGAGAATCTTTGCACATCATATCATGACTTTATTATCTATACTCCAATTTTAACCTATGTAATGTCATGATGTGCATGGATAGGACATGATAACCGGAGGGACTGAGACAAGCTCCAACTCGGTCGAGTTCGCCATGGCCGAGATGATCAAGAACCCTGAAGTGATGTCCAAATCCCAACAAGAGCTTGAACAAGTAGTAGGTAAAGACAACATAGTGGAAGAATCACACATACACCACCTCCCCTACTTAAAAGCAGTTATGATGGAGACTCTAAGGTTACACCCTGGCCTTCCCCTGTTAGTGCCTCATTGCCCTAGCGAAACCTGCATCATCGGGGGCTACACTGTTCCAAAAGGCACTCAAGTCTTGATCAACACGTGGGCCATCCATCGCAACCCATCCGTTTGGAAAAACCCGTCAAATTTCGACCCGGAGAGGTTCACAGATGCACACAACAAGTGGGACTTTAATGGGAATGACCTGAATTACATACCCTTCGGATCGGGCCGCAGGGTTTGTCCCGGGACAGCGATGGGGGAGAGGATGGTGTTGTACTCACTTGCTACACTTGTGCACTCCTTCGAATGGAAACTGTTGGGCGGCAGTGCGGACAAGCTGGACGTTTCGGAGCGGTTTGGCATCGTTCTGAAGAAGAAAGATCCTCTTGTAGCAATTCCTACACCGAGGTTGTCTGATCCTGCACTCTATGAGTAAGCAATATGAGTATTCGATTGATTAGTACTAGTTGCATGTGTTGGGAGCAGCCCAACATGTTCACGATTTGATTTGAAATATCCCAACGATGGCTCATCAAGATTACCTAATAGGATGGAATTCTATTATGATAGGACACTGTAAGGAATTGACTTAAATAGGAATGGGTCCTATTTAGAAGGAACACTAGGATAGAATCGATTCTGGTGATTGCTCAAATTTAAAGAATCAAATCAATTTGGGATATCCTCAATTGTGATGTAATTGTCAAATCAATTATGGAGATTTCCGAATTTGGGTGGAAGACTACTTCTATTATCAGAGGCTTAGATGTGATTTTTTTTAGTGCGCTAGAAATACTCCAAAGATATTATAAAAGAGTATTCAACAATGTAAACACAAGAGTTCTTAAGAGTTTTTCAAGCGAGGGTGTGTAAACACGAGAAATCTTGAGAGTTCATCAAGCGAGGATGTATTTGCGAAAGTTGTGAGGATCTATTGTGAGAAAAACACCATTAGATTGTTAATTGTAATCCTTTCATTATAGTGGAGCAATTCCTGGACCAGAGTCCCGTGGTTTTTTCCTCATTGGATTTCCATGTGAAAACTCTAGTGTCTTATTATTCGTGTCCCTTGTTTATTGTGTACGGCTACATATTGCGCAATTCTAACAATTAGGATTCCGCTGCGATCATTTGTGATCGGACCTTATTTACAACAGCATGAATAATAAATTTCCAAAGAATAAAAGGAAATCAACGAAGATTCTGCATGATAGAAGACTAACGAGAGTTGAGTATTTGTCTATACTAGTGTGCCCTAAGCTTGTCAATATGGGAGGTGCGATAATCAACAATAAGTTTGAGAGGTGTGTTGCAAATAAGTATTGAGATTTTGTGAGTGTGTTCGGCGCTCTACATTTCTCATTTCCAAAATATTTTTTTTTTCATGTTGTGTGCACAATTAGTACATTGAAAAATGAAAATCTCTTTTTCGTTAACAAGACCACGGCAACACTCGTCAACAATTAAGATGATCATCTCATGGCTATTGAGAACGAATCAAATCAGATGGTTCTATTTCTCAATCTTTCTGACCCTATGGAAACAAGGTCAAAAAGATTGAAAAAAAATCGGTCATTCACAACCACTGATGAAGGATTCCTCGAAAAGTTAAGGATTAGTAATCCTTTTTAGAAATTGAATGGATTCGGACTTATACATAAGCGAGGAAGGTAATCAAAAAGAAAGAAGATGAATTCTTCTTTCTTTTATCACTTAAGAGCCATGCGAGATGAAAGTCACTCTCAACCTTAATATATATATATATAAAACAATGCATTTTAGATGGTGATGATTAATCACTTGAACCTTGGTTCATGAACAAGACTATGCAAGATTTTCTGTATTCGTGTCCAGATTGCTTTCCACTATTAATTTTTGACGGGAGACATAAATGAAAAGCTTTTATCCTAAGCCATTTTTTTCCACGTAATCTTTTAACAGAAATTGGAGATCGTTACTCATTTTTTGTTTCTCCTTTTTACCGGATGGATCATAGCACACGTATATGTAGACATGGTTATTTCTAAGATTTGAAGCCTTTGAGATTCAATTTTATTTAATGTTAAACACCTCATTCCTTAACGTTCAAGCTTAGCATTTAGTATGATTTGCAATCATATAATTTTATTTTATCAAATTGCAGAAGTTAAATATTTTTTTTTAATGTTCACATCAAAGTGAATAATCAACTTTTAGCTTAAAGAAAGTCAGACCAAGGTTCCGGATGAACCAATTTAATGCAAGGATATACGTCTATCTGCTATATTAATCCATTCATTGCCCAAACAAAAAAAGGTAGTCAATTGACATGTATACATCTTTGACGTTATTTCTTTGACAGATCCCTTAAATCTTCTCTGGGTTCAGTAAGACTGATTGTATGCATTTATCCCTGCTCAAATTAAGAACTTTTGAATCGACGGCCCTCCTTGAGGCTTGAGCAATAGAGAATATAGCATCCTAGGATCATGTCCACCATCTGGATTTCCATTCAGAGTCATTCTCCTAGACTTTTACGTTTTCATTTCTGGACTCAACACACTGTTGAATATGCACCATATGTGTACTTCCATTCACTAACTTTCAAACTGCCACAAAACCCAAATTGGGAGGAGAAAGATGAGTTGAAGAGGATTTGTTGTTGTATATTTAAATCTAATTTTGTATAGATGGTAATTGACCTAACAACTTGCTAATAAATGACAAGATCAGAGATAAATTTAAACTTTGGAGTAAATAATTACTCTTTTATGTAACTTTTATAATTCAAATTCGGGCTTCTGTTTATGTCCCAATCTCTCAAACTGCCTCTCCCTCTCTCTCACCCTCGCACCCCCTCACCGTCGCCGGATCTGACGAGGGCTCAACAGGCCATGAAGGCAGCCCTTGCCAGACTTGGCAAGAGCGACCTTAGCCTAGGTCGCAAGGGTCAAGCCCTCACCAAATCTGGTGACAGCGATCTTAACTTGTGGCCGGTCTCTAACCACAGCTGAGTACCAACCACTGGCCAAAGGGAAGGAAAGGAAGGAGGTAAAAAAAGAGAGGAAGAAACGGTGAAGAGGAAGAGAAACGCAAGTGTAGAAGAAAGACAAAGAGACTCATGAATGAGCTCCACATGGACGCTTGGCGAGCTTTGAATGGAGTTTCTTATCAATTACGAGATTGACCTACCCAATAGTTTATTGACAACCCATCAACTCTCTCCCATATGACTAGAAAGGCCTATGCACGCATAGCAAGCTTGGGCTTTTGCATGAAACGCGGGGCTCTTTTTGTCTTGTGGTTTCATAACATTTCCATACGGTCTAATTTTCTAATTAGAATTAAAATCTAGTTTTTCCCTGGATTCCTTAAATAGCTTTGAAAGCTCGCGTACAAAAGAAAAATGCGAATTTTCCTAATTTAAGTATATAACGCCTTTAGTATACCTTGAAATTAACAATTTGGCTAAACCGATTTGTCCAAATTACGGATATTTATACCATTAAAGTTGACCCTTTACCCTCATCGTACGGCTTCCAGATAACATATATTATCTCCTGCGTGTATATATGCCTTAGCTTTAAGCTTGTTCAATCTGCCGCCGGCCGGGCCTTGTGCCAAAGCCTAAAAGTATCAGCCTCTATCAATCAAGTTCAGAGAGTTCTCAGCTGGACAACGTTTACTTTGCATGGTCTTGTTGCGGCTGGACAAAAGACTTGGGTCTGAAACCCAAGAAGCCTCGGGCCATGAGGGCCTAAGACATCGCCCCAGAAAAGAATTTGCGCTGCTTTGGTTGGGATACTCCTTAGATCGGTTCGACCAGAAGAAGTCGGGATCTAAGAGCAAGGTTATCTGCTCAAGTTTTCTCCTAATTCAGAATGGACGAGGAGATCATGAATTAGACAAATCATGCAAGGATACAGATTCAGTCGACTCACTGAGTGCATGCAACCATTTCATCGATTATGACTGCTTGGTCAAAGGAGGAGGTTCCAGAGCTGAACTCCCACAGCATGAAATTCTGTAGCTTCAGCAACAAGATTTACATTGAAAGGTGGATTATTGACGCCTTAGATATGTACAGCGACTGCTGAAGAACAGAGTAGTTGGGCGAGCAATGACTAGCTTTTTCCAGCAACACAAAATAACTTGGCTCACAAGTCAAGCGGAAGCCGCAGGCTTGCACACCGGCAGGTCCTTCTCTGCGTTGGGCGGGATCCGAAGAATGGGGTTGCTATCGAAGAAGTTGACCGGCTTCAGATCGAAACTGGCAGACACAGTGGGCATGATCGGGAAGTCCTCCTGACACGGGATGTGATGGAAACCCAGCGTGTACCACGCGACAATGTCCTTGTTCTCGATCGGCCGATCCCTGCAATTGAACAACATTTCACAGTAAAGTGCAAGTCTCAGGATCTAAGGCCAGTTGACCTGGGCTTGTCCCGAGGCCACCAGGTCAATCACACATGGTCTAGCCGAAATCAGAGTTCCGCTTGAATTTGTGCATAGCAAATGCTAGATCGCACCTGTTCGACCACACGGCGAGAGTGTCCTCGCCCTGGCTCTGGTAAGTGAAGAGCCCGCCTGCCCATTGCTCGCTCCGGTTATAGGGGGTGACCCATATTTGGTTGTTCGTGAATGCGGCCCGCTTCTGAGGCGGGTCGTCGAGAGCGAGCAGGCTAGCTGCGGTCCCTGCAGGGACAATCTTGTACCCCGTGGGGTTCCCGACCCGCGTCTTCTTGTTAGAGTTGACAATGTGGAATTCGGACGGATCATAGAGCTTGAGCTTCACTTGCGCGTCCTTCTCAGTCTTGGCCACTTTCCGCACCGCTTTCAGGTAGCTCCTCCGGGGCGTCTCCCCAGGGGAAGTCTCCTGCTTCTTGATGTTCACGTTGACAAAGGAGTTGTCGGTGCCGTCGACGTCCATGTCAAGATGAAACGTGACATAGTGGTCGTGGATGACGCCGATGATGTTTTCGGAGAGGAGCGTGCCGTAGAGCTCTTCTTGCCCCGGTATGTCATTGACGTTGGAATAGGAGCTGCCCTTCACCATCAGAATACCGCTGAGGCCAACCTGCATTGATGTCATTGAGAAAGACACACAAATTCATCTCTCCAAAGTCCAATGTGCACGGATTTCACACATCACTACGAGGGTAAGCATCAGTATTAAACGCTTAATTGTCAAGGGATACTTTGGATTTGTGCGTGCTAAGAGACAAAACCATCATATCGGTTGCGCAATATCTCTTGCAAGAATCAAATAGTCATTGTTGCATGTCCTTTCAAGTCACTTTCAAGACAGCACCTTAAGTTGAAATACATGGATTTGAATAGCTGCGCATGTCTGATCATTTCAGCGGAGGAATCTTATTTTCCACAACGAGTTGGACCCATGTTAAAATTTCTTTGAGCTTGTCATTGGACATGATGACGAACTTGACAAGCCTGATTAGCCTACTTAATTGAATAGATCGATTCGGAGGATTATCTCGGACCTACTAAGCCAGGTGGCACCCCATAATATGTCTCGTCACTTTAGCTACTTTAGGCACTTACTAAATTCCGATTCCAACTTTCTAACACGGCTCAAAACAAGTGCGCACAACAAAAAATAAAAACGAAAAGTTTGAAAAAGAAAAAGGGGCGAAAAAGTAAGGGGAGAAATTTGGAATATTCAAAGTGGGCCCAAGGCAGGATGGATGCAATTGGATGAATCACTAACCTTGACTCTGATTAGCCCATCCGCTTGGAACTCCCAATCCACGATGTAATCGTAGTTCGCCACTGACGCTGCCATTCTAACCACTAATGTCACTTTTGGCCTCACTTCCCTTATCTGCATATAAACCCCAAAAAATCAAAATCAAAATCGATCAACAATATATCTCCGTGGCCCAAGTTTAAAGAAAAATAAGAACAACTTAACATCTCTACCGCACCAAATATCACCGGATTACAAGCAATAACTACTAATTCTAGGACTTCATCATATGATGATGAATCTATAATTACTCGATTCTTTTTAATAATGGGTGACTGGGCCGGAACCCGTACCTCCATGCCCGTGATCGGGCTCTCGGAGTGCCTCCACCCGACGTCACCGGCGTAGCTCTCGTATATGCACACCATGTCGGACCTCACGTAGGGCGTCCCGTCGCCCGCTGCGAACACGCCGTCCATGAAGTAGGCGTTCCTCGGGCAGTCGTTGAGCGGGTCGAGCGGCATGGCCTGGAGCCCGAACCCGTACTCGCCGGCATCCATGTACGTCTTGAAGTACCACGCGTCCGTCGGGTCCATGTAAGGGACGAACAGCTCCGACGTGAACCCCTTGTACATGACGTCCCTCAGTTCCCCGCTCTCCGGGTCACGCACCCTGGCCCGGGAGATGATCACCCCGGCTCTCGGGTCGGGCTTCGCGTGGAATTCCCAGTTCGCCCACTTGATGAGATGCTCGTCCTCGACGGTGAAACTCGGGCCTTTCGGCTGCTCGATTGAGATCGGGTTGATCATGCGATAAGCCTGCCGGTTTTGATCGAATCGCGAGAACCGGTAGTCGGTGTTGGTGGCGGCCGGGATTGGTATGTCGCGGCCTTTGTCTGTTATCTCAACCACGCGCTTCGTGTCCAAGTCGAGCAAAGCAGTCAGCCCCTCGATCGGTCGCATGTAGAAATTGGCCGTGTCTTTCATGGAGTAGCACTGGACTTTGATCAGCCGCCGGCCTTCCTCGGCCGGGCCGAACCAGCCGCCCGAGATCGGCAGGCACGCGAGGTCGGCCAGGTCGACCCCGCGCGCCACCACCGAGCGGTTGAACTCCGGGTCCGCGAGCGGGGCCAACGTGGCCGATGTCATGTCCTCTATGGTCATCGTCGGGTAGCCGGTGAGGGGCCTGGCTCCCTGCGGGGTCACGTGGCCGTTGTCGAGGTCGACGGTCAGCAGGTGCGACTCGCCGGCGAGGCGCGCGACGACGGAGGCCTTCCGGGGGATGGGATCGCCCTTCCGCCAGGCGAGGACGGAGAGCTTGTCGGGCTCCTCGAGGACGACGGAGTGGAGGGCGTAGGGGGCACGGTTGGCGAAGAGCGGATGGGAGAGGAGGAGGGAGCGGACGCGGTTGAGCTCCTGGATGGTGAGGGGGTCGAGGGGGTGTTGCGGGGTGTCGAGGCCGTGGGAGTGGCGGGTGGGACGGGGCCTGGGGTTCTTGAGGTTGGTAGGGGCTTGCCTTTGCTTGGGCTGGAAGCGGTTCTTGGAGGAGGTGCACCAGGGGGAGCTAGCGTCGCAGTCGAGGACCTCCGCCGTGTCCGGCGGCGGGGACGGGAGGTTGACCCACGTGAAGAGGAGGACCATGGCTACGCTGAAGAAGAGTAACATCAGCCGGAGAGACTGCCTCGCCTCCATCCCCCCTCCCTCCCTCTCTCTCTCTCTCTCTCTCTCTCTCTCTCTCAGAAGGCAAGCGTTTGGAGGAGGACTGAACTCTGTCAACTTTCCGACATGGGTTGCAGATAAATAGACATTTCCAAGGTAGCCCTCCACCCTCGCTCCGTGGTTGGCTCTTGAACACAGTGGGAGTTCTATCTTATTTTTCTAAATGGGGGAAAGAGAGAACCACACGAAAGTTGTGAAATCGAAGGAAAATCCGGAGAATTCAAGCACTGACACTCCCACGAAACGGTAAGAAATGAGCTCTTCTCTAAACGTAATTTTTGCAGTGGATTTCGTAAACCAGACATCAAGGTACGTATCTTCGTGCAAGACGCGTGGTCGACATGTCTCTTTTTGGTGAGAAATCAATATAATATTCGATACACAAATCAAAGACATATATATATATAGATGTATATACATATACGTATGAAGAGAAATGCCCAAGCACTATCAGGCTCAACCGTTTATGCCGGTGGAACTAAATATGGAGATCAGAAAAATCGAATGATCCCAAAATTGAGTGTCTTGTTTGGGTATTTATTACCATTCTTGCCGATTCTCGAAGGATAGGATAAGACGAAGTGAATTCAATTTTTAAGATATTTTTGTTGTAAATCAATTCCACCCACATAAAATGAGACCCGTGCCATAGAAATAATACGGCATTCCATTTTTAACCGGTTCCCACTCTTTTATGAAGCGCATGAAGGGCAAAATCAATTAGGAAAGAAACGAACGTGTATATCTGGAATAAAGGCCGTGGGATCCGCTCATCAAATGAGAAGAGAAAGTGAAAATTAAGCACGAGAGATTATATTCGTGTGGTCGAGCGATCATACGTACATCAAAAGTATCTACGTCAAAGCGCCGTTCAGCGAGCGACGGCTGATCCTCCTCCAATTTCCTTTCCCCAACATCGCATGTGGGCCACCCAGGGGCAGCATCTTTCCTTATCCAGGCAAGCCGAAGACTTTCTTTTTAGTGCTTGACATTTGCCGCAGATATACTCTACCGCTTGCTCGAGATTCCCTAGTGTCTACTTACTACGTGTCCGAAACCCAATTGAACGATGTTTCGCTTTGATGACTAGGAAACACCGAATGGAAAAAGGGTGCGTGTCTTATCGATTTCCGATCGCGAGCATCAACTTGGACAGGAAGCACTACTTGCAGAGGCTACCAATACCGGAATCACGAATTGATTGATTTATCAATCTATGAAAGTGTAGAATTGATCAATACGTACGTGGAGGGAAAGCGAAGTCCGGGGAGGATAATTATCAATTGGACCGTGGATTGGCTTCGGGAGTATCAAAAGAATCACGACCCTACTTGGGTCCACGCGATCCACGACTGTGTTCTTTAAATTCTATGCCCACTGATTCCCCTGCTTCGGGGAAGATGACGATGCTGTCAATTCTCGATCGATGGGGAAGACGACAGAATCTGGTGCAACTCCAACATGGACCTGTGAACTTTCTGGGGGGAAAAGGCTGGGAGAAATGACAAAGAACACTGACTAGGGCTCCAAGAATATATAGATATATTTTTTCTTTTGGTGCGCCTTTTTATGAATTGCGGAGTGCAATGTACCTTGAATATTCCTAGTGGATGATGAAGCTTTCTTTCGATGTTGGAGCCAGAGAAGGACAGTTAATGTTAGCTTTTGAGCTTGTTTCGTCCGGAAACGGATGCATTTGCAATCCTAACCACTAATGCCCCCTCTCCTCTCTCTCTCTCTCCCCTGCTTTTCTCACCCTTGATCCCGTATCCGGATCTCCTACCTTAAAACAAAGGATCTTAATTTGAGAGCGATCAAATGGTTCTCATTTAATAAAAAAAATTATTTTTTATATTTTTTAAAAAAGTTAAGTCATCCGATTTAGATCGGACGGTCCAAATCCTCATAAAGGCACCTACTTCTAAGGTAGGTGATCTTTTTTCTTGACCCCCTGCCCTAGCTGGATTTCGTCCGGCTTTTGATTTGTGAAACATGGGAGGCTTCTTCAGAAATTTGGGGATAAAACTTAGACAGACCGAATTGAAGACTTCACTGGTTCTTGGCGATTGGCTAGAATGGGTCGAGACTAGACTTTGATTTATTAAGTAGGTCTTGGACCCTTGAACCAACTAATGATTTTGGGGATGGATTAGGGCCCGGTTTAAGCACAGAGGAGATTCATGCGACTCCACGGGACAGTGTAAGCATATCAAAATTCAAGTCGTGTCTTTTTCTTTGTACTCCTTTCTTCCAATTTGCAAAGCATAATTTGCTTTCGCTATTTTTAGCCATCCAGAGCAATGTCTCTCAAGGACGCTATTAAGAAATCTCATGCAAATAAATCTCGAGAAATATCACAAACAAATATTTTAAAAAAAAAGGAAAAGGGGGTAGAATTGGAGTCCTCTTCACACCTTAGGCCAAAAGCTTTTGGCGCTTTTAAAGTTAGGGCCAATTTTGACCCCAAAAGTTGTTACTATTTTGTGGAATTTGGCCATAATAACACTAAGGAAAAAGCTTACAAGCTTTTTGTCCCTCGTATCATCTATACATTTCTAATATAAAACCCTTTTAAGGGAAAAGTCACAAAAAAAAAAACCCCAAAATTTACCCAATATGATAAATTTATCCTGAATTAAATTTTTATACACAAAAAATCCTCAAATTTGTACCAATGTGTTATATTTACCCTGACGTAAAAAAACTCTAAACTCATATATGTGTACAAATTTTATCATAAACCTTACACCAAAAACCCTAAACTTTTGATTTTATGACACCAAATGGTTGGATTATATGTATCCCACAAATTAAAGTTTAAGGATGTATCACATAAATCATAATTTACAGAGTTTCATGGCTTTACCCAACCATTTATATTATAATCCTACAATCTCCTACATTTGTGAAGCCGTGATTCTATTGTTTTCACGGACCAGACATCTACTACCCAAGTAATCGTCGTACCGATAAAAAAATGAAAGAGCGTCAAGAAGAAGCTGCCATTGTGCATACAGGAAGGTCCTTTTCGAAGTTCGGCACGGCACGGAGGATCGGATTGCTCTCAAAGAAGTTGACCGGCTTCAGCTCGAAGCTCAACTGGACGGTTGGCATCACCGGGAAGTCCTCCTGGCACGGGACGTGGTGAATCCCCAGCGTGTACCACAGCACGATGTCGCGG
Organism: Melaleuca quinquenervia; assembly: GCA_030064385.1. NCBI lineage: Eukaryota > Viridiplantae > Streptophyta > Magnoliopsida > Myrtales > Myrtaceae > Melaleuca > Melaleuca quinquenervia. The sequence goes on along the minus strand of CM057721.1, from coordinate 13,982,391 downwards.
TCCTCGATGGGGCGGTTCCTGATCGATCACAGAAAGCAAGAACGTTCCACGCAGAGTGAGTCCAGGACCGATCGAATGTCCAAGAAGTAGACAGAGACCATGCAATGTCAATCTATGTTGATCCGTGATTGCATCCAATTCATAATCTGATTCGGAAGTTATCGCTACATGGGAAATTAATGTTATGAATCATTAGATATTGTCGGACGGACTAAACAGCATGTATGTTCTGAAATTCATACCTCTCGGACCAGGTAGCCAAGGTGTCGTCTCCTCTGCTTTGATACACCAGGAGCCCACCGGCCCACTGCTCGCTCCGGTCATATGGAGTCACCCAAATCTGAAAGAAAGAAAAAATCCCAAAAGAAAATAAGATCACTTCTTTTCAATAATCTAGGAAAAATGTAATCTTCTGTTAATACTAATCAATTCTATAAATTCTGTGAATCACCGAAAGAGAACCGCCGCTACCTGGTTATTAGTGTAGGCATTTCGGAGCTGCGGCGGATCATCGAGATCAAGCAAGCTCGCCGCGTTGCCTCCCGCGACCACCTTGTACCCCGCCGGATTTCCCAATCTGGACAGCCTCGACGGATTGATCACGTGAAACTCCGACGGGTCATTCAGCTTGAGCTTGATCCTGGCGTCTTCCTCCGTCCGAGCCACGTGGCGGCGCGCCTTCAAATAGCTCTTCCGAGGGGATCTTCCAGGAGGCGTCCTCTCCTTCTCGAGGCGGACATCGACGAAAGAATTGTTCGGGCCATCGATGTCCATGTCGAGGTGGAACGTCATGAAGTGGTCGTGGACGACGCCGATGACGTTCTCCGACACGAGGGGGCCGGTCATTTCGTACTCTTGGGGCACATTCTTTATGTTCTGAAATGGAGCTCCTTTCACCATGAGCATTCCTGATAGGCTCACCTGAACTTAGACCATTCGCACCGTTAAATCCTGTTCATTTCAAAGGAGCAACTCCTGGGGGATGAGGATGGATTTCAGGCTAACCTTGACTCGAATCAGTCCGTCCGTTTGAAACTCCCAATCGAAAATGTAGTCATAATTCCCGACCGACGATGCCATTCGAGCCACTAGCGTCACCTTAGGCCTTGACTCTCTAATCTGCTCTAAATTTCGATCGATTTAGGATCGTATCATTGCCATTTCCTTGCGCATCGAGTGGAAGCTCGATGAGAATGTTCATAAGTGTGAGCTCATACACGTCAGTACCTTAGTTCCGGTGAGAGGGCTCTCGGAGTGACGCCAGCTTATGTCGCCAGCGTAGCGCTCGAACAAGCAGATCATGTTGGATTCCACGTAGGGCGTCCCGTCGGCTGCGGCGAAGATCCCGTCCATGTAGTGTGCATTCCTAGGGCAGTCATTCAGCGGCACAAGCGACATCGCCATCACCCCCATCCCATATTCACCTGCGCCCCCAAAAAAAGCGATACCGAAACATTAAAAATAAAGAAATGTGTATTTTAAAAAATATTCAAGCTATAGGGATTTTACGACGTGAATTTACGCATTAATAATTTTAACGTTGAAAGGTTTTAACTATTCATAATTCGAACAAAACTCTCAAGTCTTAAATTAAATGAAAAATAAATACAAAACATCACTAATGAATACGCGATACCTTAACTAATACCTGCATCCATATACGTCTTGAAGTACCATCCCTCGTCTGGGTCCATGTAAGGCACGAACAACTCGGACACCAACCCTTTGTACATGACGCTCCTTAGCGCCCCGGTCTCCGGGTCCCGGACCCGGGCTCTTGAGATCACCATCCCCGCCCGATGGTCCGCCTTGAGGTGAAATTCCCAGTTCACCCACTTCACGACATGCCCGTCCTCCACCACGAAGCTCGGCCCGTCGGGCTGCTCGATGGAGATGAGCTTCAACGGCGGTGCCGTACCGCGGCCCTCCTCCTTCTCGACCCACCCGTAACGGTACTCCGTGCCTGCGCTCTTCGGGACCGGGATGCCCCGACCCGAGTTCACGAACTCCACAATCTCCCTCCTATCAATGTCCACCGTCATCGTGAGGCCCTCGAGCGGCCTCATGTAGAAATTGGACGTGCCCTCCTGATCGAAGCACTGGACTTTTATGACCCTCCTCTTCTCTTCCTCCGCCTGCCCGTACCATCCCGACGACGGCGTGATGCACTTCACGTCCGACATGGGGACGCCCCGCGCGAGGATTGACTCGTTGAACTCGGCGCTCGTGAACGGGACCTCGAGAGCGGCGACCAGGTCGTCCAGCGTGAGGGGCGGGTAACCCGACCCCGACCTGACCGAGTGGGCATCGACCCGGCCGGCGCCCAAGTCGACGACGAGCTCGTGGGTTTGGCCGTTCGAGAGGGCGAGGACGAACGCCCGTCTCGACGGGAAGGGGTCGCCCTTTTCCCAGGCGAGGACCTCGGTCTTCTCGGGCTCGTGGAGGGAGAGGGAGTGGATGGGAGGGGGAGAGGACTTGAAAGGTGGGTACGACCGGAGGATCGACCCGACCCGGACGATTTCTTCGGCCGTCAGCGGGTCGAGCGGGTGGTGGATGCTCCGGGACGACGGGTGGGTCTTGGTGTTGCGGATCCAGGGAGGCTCTTCAAGGACTGGGCTTCTGCTCGCGGGGATGAACCGCCGCGGTCTTAGCTGCGGCTCGTCGAAAGGACGATACCAAGCAGGGATGAATATGAAGAAGAGCACGAAGGCGAAGAAGACGACGGAGAGAGAGAAACGGATGCACGAGGAAGGTCCTTCCATGGCTCAAGAGAGCTCTGAGGAAGCAGAAGAAGTAGAGATGGGGAGCGAAAATATCCAAGTTTCTATCCTTCTATGTCGCTTTCCGGGATTCTCGTATGGAGCTTGGGATTTGCGCTAATCCCAAATGCTTTATCGAGCTCTGGACCTTCTGCTAACTTGTAAGGAACCACGATAGCATATCCATATCGTCAAAAAAAAAAATCTTCCTATTAAATGGGAACCGTTCGATTCCCTCTTCTCTCGAAATAAAGAAAGAAATAGCATCTGTCAATTAGCAAGAGCGAATTTGGAAGGAATAAAAGTAATAAAAAGTAATTCGTTTATCCCACCGGCCTTGATTTTTTTGAAATCTCAATTTCATTTCATTTCAATTTTCTTGAGAAGGTGTATGGAGAATGAAAAATGAACGTACCCAAAAAGGTCATACTTAATCTATGACTTGGGTTTTGGAGATTAATTTATTTTTTGAAATATTCTAGAGTAAGGTGTGTGCATGATACAGGACGATTCGATTCCCTCTGGAACTGGAATTCTCTAGGACCATAGACCGAATCGGACCAGTTCCTAGAAAATCTAATGAACCTGTTGAGAACCAGAAAAACTCCAAAAACAATTGAATTTCTTTACTTATTTTAAAGAAAAAAATTATTTTGGTAAAGTTGGGTAAAAATTTAAATTTTAGAAATTTAAATCAAGTTTTTTTCCTTTTTACAACTCTATTTTTTATAAAATATAAATTTAATTGGTTTGCTCCAGCCTTCATAGGAACTAGGAACTGGACCGCCCGTGATCCAGTCCGGGCAATTCTTGATTTGGACTATTCAAGTTGCTGACCCCCTACTTTAGAGGATGTGGTCACACATTGTCCCGTTGTTTTCGCCGATGTCAAGATCACGAAAAATCTTTTTTAAAACTTATAGATGGACCTATACTATTCATGGATTGGAATTTATGTATTTTTTCTTTTTTTCGATATATGATGAAATTGGAAAAATAAGTGAATTATCAAACAAACAGCGCTTTCTTCTGAAGTTAGATGCTGCTAAGTAGCTCGGCCAAAAAAGCAAAGAGAGAGAGAGAGAGAGAGAGAGAATGCCTGCCTAATAAGACAACATTTAATTGAAGGATTGGGCCAGTGAAGGTAGATAGGCACCCGTAATTTATCAATGGAGGCAGCCACAAGCGGCTTGATTTGAAAGCACCCGTCGACTTCCGCTACGCTTGGGAATCGCTTTCTCAAAAGTCTTAAGCAAAATTCCAAGCTGTTTGCCAATTTTTTCTTTAGAGAGATTTAGGAAAATGCATTACTTTCCTAGAGTCCTCTAAAGTTCCTTAACTCAAAGATAATTCTTGTCTTAGCTTAGGGCCTTAGTATTTGCTACAAATGTTAACGCGCTTCGCTCTTCCATCTTTGCCCTCGCCGAGTTTTCAAGATTTCAAAAATGCCAAAACTCATCAGCACCGTGCTGCTGCCATGCGAATGGTGCTTCAACGAGGATCACATCGCCGACGAGCTTCGGAAGCAGCAGGAGTCGTGATCACAGCTTCCTCTCTTCGTTCTCATCACCACCTCCCCTGAGTCACCTTCAGGACCAGATCTCTCCTTACATCGCTTCCATCGACCGTTGCAAAGTCTCCCTTCTTCGTTCTCTGTCGGTTTTCTCAATGCTGTCTCGTCGGCATCAAAGACTCCGATCACAAACGCCGACGGCCTGCTTCAGTTGGGGACGCCATCGCTTCCTGAGTCGAAGAAAACAAGAGGGAAAGAGCCTCGCGACTTAATCAGATGCCCAGAGAGAATTTCAAGCAACCAAGGCCCCACCAACGTCTCCTTCAAGCCAGATTCAATTGTTCAGAGAGAGCGTGTCATTTTTCTGGCCGGATGACTTTGTACGTTGTGAAAGCTAATTGGTGGGAACGATGTTTGGGATGCACCGATAGCCGGCGATGTCAATCTCTCCTTGCTAAGGAAGTGAATTTGAAACCCAATTCTCGAAATATGATTAAGTCATAAATATTTCTATTAGGCCCAACTAATAGGGTGTGACCATCGAAAATGAATGAGACAAGCTAATACGTAACTACACACGCATTTCGTCCGTTGACGCGGTTTTCAAATCTTTTTTTTTTTTGGGCGGCATAGTTGACTTAACAAAGATATGAAAGTCGAAATGAATTGACCCATGAAATGTTATCTAAAATAGCAAATGAATTTACTCCTCTTGTGGCATTGCATCCAAATTTTTATTTTTGTGGGGCACTATGGGAGAAAATTTCATGTCCACATTGGTAAATACGTTTTTTTTTTTTTACGGTTGTCTATATGGACAAGTCGAGGTGGACAGAAATTAGCCGAACGCCGTCATTCCGATTTAGAGGGAAAAATGAATTACCGTCTATCCATGAGAAAATCTTGTACTGCCAAGTTTGAAATTTCCATGTTGGCCAAACTGTTTATCCCCAACCCGAAGAATGGAATGGAGGAGTTCGAAACAAAGACTTGTCTCTGGAAGAGTCTCCTCCTCTCCAAAAGAAAGAAAAGTCCCCTCCTCGGAAGGAAGGCTCGGCGACTTCCTCCTCCTCCACTTTCATTTCCAGTATTCAAATTCCCCGAAGAATTCGTGGGTCTGTCAAATCCCCAACCAACCGTTGCCCCTCCATTGATGATCACCCTTCACCCTGCAAAATTGCTCCTGGATTGGGTCACAAACATGAGCTCACACAACCAGGTTGGATTCAATCGCGCACGGGGGCACTCGACTCCCTAGTTTTGCTCCTCCGCGATTCACTTCAAGCAGTCGCACGTTTGACGATTCCCACGGAAACCCACTTGTCGCATTACGACCGAGAAGCGTGTGTTCTTTATTCGAAGCTCCGTCAATGTCCCAGTGGAAGACGATCTCTCACTTCGATCTCACACCCTCCACGCCGGGGAAGTTGAAGCCCGACAAGTTCTCGGCCTACATTCACCGCCTACGGTTTCAGGCCTCCCTCTTCAAGCTCACCGTCGGGTCGGCTCTGTTTCTGGCCCTCATTGTATCCCTCTTCGTTTTCTGCTCGCCGTCGGCGTCGCGGCCGCCTCGGCGGATCCTCGGCGACTCTTGGGGCGGGTCCTATTGGGAGAGGCGGGTCAGGTCGTCGGCGCGTACGCGGGCGCGCGCCGGCCACACCGTGCTGGTCACCGGCGCGTCCGGCTTCGTGGGAACCCACGTGTCCCTTGGCCTTAAGCGCCGCGGTGATGGAGTGGTCGGGCTGGATAATTTCAATGATTACTATGATGTGGAGCTTAAACGGGCACGACAGAGGTTGCTTGGTCAAGCTGGGGTCTTTGTAGTTGAAGGAGATATCAACGACAGAGAGCTTCTAGAGAAGCTTTTCAATATGGTTGCATTTACTCATGTAATGCATTTAGCTGCGCAGGCCGGTGTTAGGTTTGCTATGAAGAACCCTGCATCTTATGTGCATAGTAATATTGCAGGGTTTGTGAATTTGCTCGAAGTGTGCAAGTCGGCGAATCCACAGCCAGCAATTGTGTGGGCGTCCTCGAGCTCGGTTTATGGCCTCAACTCGAAGGTGCCGTTCTCCGAGAAAGACAGGACTGATCAGCCTGCGAGTCTGTATGCTGCAACAAAGAAGGCCGGTGAGGAAATTGCTCATACTTATAGTCACATTTATGGTCTGTCGATCACTGCTTTGCGGTTCTTCACAGTCTATGGCCCATGGGGTCGGCCGGACATGGCTTATTACTTTTTCACTCAGCATATATTGCAAAGGAAGCAGATTGAGATCTTTGAAGGGCCTCAGCATAGTTCTGTCTCTAGGGACTTTACTTACATTGATGATGTTGTTGAGGGCTGTTTGGCGGCTTTGGATACAGCAAAGAAGAGTACCGGGAGTGGGGGGACAAAGAAAGGTTCTGCGCAGTTGCGGGTTTATAATTTGGGGAATACTTCGCCAGTGCCGGTGACAAAACTTGTGAGCATATTGGAGAAGCTTTTAAAGGTGAAGGCCAAGAAAAAGTTGTTGCCAATGCCTAGAAATGGGGATGTGAAGTTTACACATGCGAACATAAGTTTGGCTCAGAGGGAACTTGGCTATAAGCCTACCATGGATTTAGAAACCGGACTGAAGAAGTTTGTGAAGTGGTACCTCGACTACCATTCAGGTTTGAAGAAGTATTCCTCGTGAAATCTCCCCAGTTTGCGCTTAATCACGTTTTTCCTTTGTATGGGTTAGGCCGATAGATTGACATTTTTTTGGTCGTCTTATGACTGGCGAGTTCTCATTTTGATTGTATTTTTTATTGTTGCCTCAAGTTTTGGTGACATTTTGAGATAGTGATGACTGTTCATGGAGGATTTGGAGCTGTTTCAGTTGACCACGATATTTACATCCTTCTTTCTTTTTCTAGGATACAATAGCAGATATGAAATTTTACAGTCCATGGATGATCAATTACATCTGTATTGATTGCTTTCGATTCAACTCTTCTTATTAATCTCTGAGCAATTCCCTCCAAATTCCAATGAGAGAGTCAATTTTCTGCTTTGTGAATCATGGTGAAGGGGATCTGCATCATGAGGATTGTTTGTGTGGTATTATGACTCATGATCGTTGATTTGACAAGTATTTGGTTTCATGCTTGATATGGGTGGTGGGAAGCTGTGGAATCTGAGAACAGAGATTGTTCAACTTGCTTGTATTGCGAACCTGTGACTTCTGCGTCATCGCGGCTTAGGTGCAAAAAGTTGATAGCAGACTTTATATGAACATTTTCTTCCGATAAAGAAATGAAACCAGATGTTCTATATTTTGTTTGTTATCTCTTTCCAGTGCTATGCAGTGCACTTTTCAGCGTTAGCATTGAGTTTGAAGATTGTGCATATACCTTGGATGGATGTTCAATGCTCCACGCTTCATTCTTTTGCAGAACTTACTCCATGGTTTCTTAAAATGATAATTTTGATGCTATGCTGGGAAAATGTGATTTTTGCTTCACGCGTTGATCTTCTTGCATTGCTAATAGCACAGTTCTTACTAGACACGCAATGCATGTGAAATTAAATGGCACGGTACACATGATGAAGTGGTTAAGGTAGCACATCAATCCACTGTCCAATGCGCCATTACTTTTGCTGTGATTTTCAGGTAAACTATCACAAATTGACAATACATGAGCACTGAAAAAGTTTCTGATGAACGGTCGTGATCTATTTCTTTGTGAACTAACGGTTATCAATCATATGAGGAACAGTTCATAGTGGGACTGTAGAAAGTCTTGCAAAATATATTGAAAGTGGGAACACAAACTGGCAAAAGCATTTGGCTTTCAATTGATCAGAAGGCAAGCAAGCAAGGTTTAGCAAAATCAGGGAATATTTCCAACAGGCGAAAAAACTTGCCAAATTTTATAACGCATTTTTTTTTTAACATCAAAGCTGGTGCATTTGCCAGCAGTTCTGACTTCAAGATCTATCCGCAGCTATATCATTTTCAATCTAGTAAAGATGTTATGGAACACCAATTGTCTGTGAAAGTGGTTGCAACAGTAATAATAGACAAAAGAATACATGAGGTGGTGGTGCTCGAATGCTTTTGCTGTTGATTATCCTGGTATATTTGGTTATGTGCCTGTAAGAGGTATTAGCGCATCCTTGGCTTGCAGGCTTGTTTCTAAAAGGGCCATTGGTGGGATTTCTACGCTCCACCCTCATAGATGACATGGTTTCTATGTGACAGTTATTGCCTAATTGGCTTCACTATGGTGCTAAATGGATGCGGTCAGTGACAAAAACCTGAGTTGGTGCAAGGTCCTTAGTAGATGTTTAGAAAAGCAACTCATTTGTCTGGCGTTTGGGTTCGATTGCTTGTTTCCAGTGATGTTTACTATTGCCGATATTATCATGATCATTGAGTTACCTTGTGTAAAGACTGTTTTGCTCATAGTCTGCACTCGGAAGTAAATATTCATGGATGGCTACCTCACAAAACTCTCGGGATTTTGTCGAGAGAATGACTGAGCTGTGTAGCCAGTGCATGAGTTCATGACAAACGGCAGCTGGAACGATCAAGTGTCCCTAGTGCCGTGTTCGGCGCAAGAGCTTGTCTTCTTAGGCACATCAATATAACACATCTTATGCGCGCGCACAGTAGTATTTGCAGAAACCTGAGGCTTGTGCCTCAAAATTGAAGCCAGTCTATGGCACAGGACTTCTGTGCTTTATCTTTCGCTTCGCATTGGACTGGTACAAGGGGCTTGACAGCTCGCCTTCTTCCACGAAATCCCGATTGGGGCTACAAGAGGCCTGGCTTTCTCAAGCTCTTCTCAAGTGAATATAATATGCAGGGATTTCGAAACTTGAGATATTTTCCTTGGTGGGGTTAACATTTCATTCTTGGCTATCATGCTCTCTCTCTCAGTTCCCGTGAAATGCATTCGAACTTTGACAAAATGTCATTGCCAACTCGATCAAGTGCAATGGCGATGGACAAGTTTGAAAAAAAAAATATTTATGAGGGTGAGATCCTAGCTATATCATACAAAAACCATCACTGCAATCGTGATATGACTAGGTTATGAGTTGAAAACTTAACTCATTTCATTTCTAAACTGATGTTCAATCAAAAGACCGCCATTTTTCAACCACGCCAACTTGGTGTGAGAGACCAACTGATTACCATTTCATCTTAGAAGAATTTAGCTTGGGTTTATCGTAATCACAGACTTAATCCAACAAGGAATTAGCCAAGTTGGAGACATATGTTCTCATTCTAATTTGAAATTCCTCAATACAAAAATGATAGTAAGTTCACGATTAAAACTCAACCTACAGTACCCCACGTTGATCAATCTAATGTTTTCTACTAAAGGTATCATAAGGTGTTTAATCTTCATATGAATGTTACAAGATAAAGAATTATGCATTTGCATTAAACTATATCTATGGAAACTTTGTCTGTCCAAGTGATCTACATACCTCCATGCTTGTGACGTGAGGGCATTGCGTTTGCCATTAAAAGCAGGCATCAGCTCCATCTCATACATGAAAAGACAATTTCCCACTCTTTTCATGATCTTAATTTTGTCCTAAACAAATGATGTTTCGAACAGTTGTAGAAAGTCTTAAAGATAAAAAATATTAACTGTGCAATTATAGGGCATAGCTGTGAGAATATTCGTAGTCTTTTTGGGCACGAACCAGCTCATTCAAGCCTTGGTCATTTGATGACGAAACGAGCGGATCTAGACAAGGATTCATCAGATCTAGCCATAGGCACGGGTGAATCAACTATGAAATGGATGCTGCCCAATGCTAAAAGGAAAAGTCTTTAGCTAACACACTTCTTTAAAGGACACGGACCGAAGCCATTTGTTTTCTTTGGAAGGAGAGAGGCTGGTGCCCTGCACAATAGTCGGGTCGCTCAGGCTGAGAAGAGTTGTCAAGCGTGTCAATTTAGGGATCAAGATTAGACTGCTCGATGGCTTAAGGAGGAGGGTTATCTAGCTGGTTGATTGCAAATCCTGAGCTGTTGTCAGTGCTTGGGATACCAGCACTTCAGCCTGGATGGCTTGATTCTGAATGGGGCGCTGCATTACTTGGCGGTCTGGATGGGATGCCTTTTGAGATCTGCCAATCTGAGCCTCCTTTGTTAAACGGGAATCATTAAAGGTGCATCGATAATATTTCTATCCTCCAATCAAATTCTTTTTAAAATGACTTCTCTTCCATTTCTAATATCTATACGAATTTTTTTTGCAAAAGAACAATGCTCGATAATTCCTACTCGGGAGCAAAGCAGTTGGCATAATCCTAAACTTTATGAGATTATTCTAATCTTTTTAATGTTTCCCTTTTTTTTCCTTCTCTCTTTTTCTTCTTCCTCCTCTAACGACCGCTAAAGACCTCGCCGGCCCATGACAAGGCTCATTGGCTCAAGTATCTAGCCAGCTGTTGATCATTGTTAAGGTTCACTTTTTTTTTACTTCTTATTTTTGTAAAAAATTTATTTTCTGATCATTTTTCTAGTTCGGAGAATAAAAAAGAAATTAACGTTTCTGTTTCTGGTTTCTGTTGTGAAGAACTCTCTCATAAATAGAAAAATGGTAGCATCGATGAACGGATCGTGAGTCCTCTGTTCCTGCGCAGGTGAACGTCTTCGGACATCGACGCCTGGGAGAGGTGCTTGCGATTCGGGAGGGCCTGTTGGGAAATTTCTGGGCTTTTGGAAGTGAGCGGGGTTGGGCCTGGTTTCTTGGGACATCACGTTGGTTTTTGCGTGAACGGGGGCGCGATGGTTTGCAAATTCAGGCAGCTTTTGCTCTTGGGATAGCGCAGAAGAGACGCATTTTAGTTTTCGCGTAGGATAAGAAGTTTTCCGCTCGGACAGAGATGGAATATTCGAAAACACGAGAACGCTGACGAGCTGTTGAAGAGGGCTCCGTCAATTGACTGTTTATTGATTCCATCTCCATCTCCATCTCCATCTCCATCCCACGTGCTCTGTCTGGCGTCCATTCCCACTCATCGATCGAGTCGTGGAATTTATAATTGGGAGAGAAAAAAAGAAAAGAAGGGAGTTTTGCGAGCAGAAAGGGTCCGACAAAGGCACCCAGAACAGAACAATACCAGCATCGTCAATGATTTGATTGAACGGCGAAACGGGTCGCGAGACGGCTTTTTTTTCCACATGATGTTGCGATAGATGGGTCTGTGTCGACGACCGCGGCGGGGGTATTGAGCCATGAAAGGCGTCTCTTCGGCGCCCGGCGATTATGTCCACTTCAAGTCTCAGGTCCCTCTTCACAAGATCCCTGTGAGTCTCTCTCTCTCTCTCTCTCTCTCTCTCTCTCTCTCGATTTCGAGATTAAATTTCTCATTTTGGAATTGTGGTGGCTGGTTGATGGGATCAGTTCGTGTTGTTAGTGCGCGCGCGTCTGTGTGCTTATGTTGGCATTTGTGTTCCCTTTTCTCCTTCGATTTGGTCGATTCTTGATTTGCTGCGCTTGTTTTACTGTTTGTGACATGGAATTGTTCCGCTCGTTATTGCTTCTTGCTCGATTAGTCCGGTTGAGCTCTACAGTTTCTTATTTGTGGTAAAGATAAGGTCCAAAAGTAATGACTTCGGTGAGATGGTCAATTCTTGCAAGAAATATTCTGTCTCTGCATTATATTCTTTTGATGCTCGAAAGTTTACACATCAACAATTGATGCTGACCCCTTGGTTGTGCAAATCAACCCAGTCTTTTCTGTTCTGTTTGATTATATCAAATGATGATCTCCAATGTTTATGCTGTGATTTTATCTAGACAAGCAATTTCAGTGCAAAGAACACAAAAAGCAGGCGCCAACCCTGCAACAGGACTATAAAGCTCTTGTCGTGAATCGTTCTTGTGTTTGGCTCTGACCTCTGCAGTACTGATGCAGAGTTTAGTTATTGGCACAATGTGGCTTTGTAGTTAAATTTAGTTGTCAGATGAACAAATAAGGGTAAATGTTATATTTACCATTGACCATCATATTCGGGTTCAAGTTCAACACAGACATTAAGTGAACAATGCTGGATGTCCAATAACTTACAATGGTTTCAGCATATGCTTGCGTCCGTGATATGCAGTAGCATGTCATGCTCCTAGTAAAGTTCAATAGAGTTTTGGACATCTTACTCATTTCCAATTTCACGAATTATTGGGAACATTTGATAGTTTTGATTTAATGATGTCGTTTCCCTTTAATAACTGGGATGTGGGTCGTCTATAGTAGCTTTGTGCTGGGGGAGATCCTTTATCTGTCGATTATATTGAAGTCTGGAATTCTTTTTCTTTCGACCATTTATTGAAACTTGATGCTTCAAATAGCTTCATGCAACATTCACAAATTCAAATCATCAAGAGAACTGATTTGCTCCTTGGGTCAATTTTTATGTAGCTTTTCCATTGTTTATCATATCCCTCACAAGAACCTTGGCTATCCTCATACTTCTAAGCTAAAGTTGCCATGTGTAGTCCTCATAAGAACCTTGGGTATCCTTGTACTCTAAGCTAAAGTTTCCATGTTTAGATGCCACCCTTGAGCAGCAACTTCTCAGCTTGCTCCAGCAAAATTCCATGCATTTTGCTGTTTCACAGCTGTGTAACTGACGTCTTTTTCCTTTTTCCAGATCGGTGTAAAGCAATGGAGATATTATGATTTTGGTCCAAAAGTGGTGCCACCGCTGATTTGTCTTCCTGGTACAGCAGGAACCGCAGATGTCTATTACAAGCAGGTCATGTCTTTGGCGACGAAGGTAATTACTTAAGTATCATAACGATTTTCCCGCAGCTGCGACATGAGCAATGCTGAGAAATTTCTAGTTATCTGCTATTCATTTTTATTATGTTATGCTCTGACCAATCGCCTGTTACTGCACAACAAACTCCCCTCTGTGTTGTTAATGTTGCTTCAAGGATACTGAGAATGAGGTCTCCATAATTGGCCTATCTTAAAAAATTTCAGGGTTATCGGGTGATTTCTGTTGATATTCCACGGGTTTGGAACCATCACGAATGGATTCAGGCATTTGAAAAGTTCTTGGATGCTATCGACGTTCATCATGTATGTACTCTTTTGGATTTGGAATTACTTTATCTATCTGCTTGGCGTTTATTTACATTGTTTGTGACACTCAAGACTGCTTATTGCTAACGTTGTGGTATTCTGTTAGGTGACTTCTTAAAGTCTATTCCTTCATAGGTATCATTTTCAGATATCTTCTTTTACATGTGTTACATTTATGATGAAACTTTGTTTGGATAACTTGGCTAATCATGCTTATGATGAAGTTTTTAGTGCAAACTAACTACAACCCTTATTCTGCAATGCTGAATGTGTATCTGAAAGGATATTTCTTCATCCGTTCTGTTTCGGTTATTAACTGACAGCATTATTATATTTAGGATGTTCCATGAACCCATTAGCTTGGTTTTGACAGATACACCTCTATGGCACCTCTCTGGGAGGCTTTCTAGCACAACTATTCGCTCAACATCGTCCCAGGCGGGTCAGATCCTTGATTTTATCCAATACATTCTTGGAGACACAGAGCTTTTCGGCTGCAATGCCTTGGGCTCCAATGTATGTTTGATATCTTGATTCTCTTGATTGGTGGATATTTCCCTAAGAATTTATCTCTTTATCTTTTCATGGCTATCCGTCATTTCCATCTTTAGAGATCCTTATAAGTACAGACATGCATTATGAATACACTGACATTCCATTTAATATGAATTTGTGGGGTTACATTTTTTATCAGATAATACTAAATATGTTCGTCCGGCAAATGCCAAAATTGACTAGAAAAATTGCTAAAAATTTCAGATTATTTCTTGTTCGGGTGTTACTAATTTTGGCTATATATGTGCCAATGCTAATCCTGCAAAAAAGCATTCCTGGTAGAACTTTTCCTGGTTTCCGTTGTGATGGTTCAGCCCTGCACCAATTGCATGTCCTGCCCTCGGAGGCTAAATTAAATGTCCTGTTTGAAGCTCTATGTTAGGTTTTTCCCTTACATTTAAACCTTTTGGTTAAGGAGTTTTGTGGGAGCTCATCCAAATGCTTTCTCATTTATATGGAGCAGTGTTGCTTATTTCATTATGATTTAGTTCAAAGTCCGGACGCAATTGATACTACATCTGACATTCAGCCGTTTAACGCTTCAGTATTGACTTGTGCAGTGTTAGCTGGACCCCTTCATTTCTGCTTAAGCGCTACGTATTGACTGGGATTCGTGATGGCCCTCATGAACCATTCATTGCTGATTCTGTGGACTTTGTCGTCTCTCAGGTATAGTGCACAAAAGCTATTTTCTCTAGTTTTCGGCATGACATCATAGCCCTATTTTAAGTAGGATGTTATTTGGCAAAGAGGTTGGTTAAAACAGTTTTTACATACTTATTTGATTTCCATTTGAATTACTTTTTCCCCAACAAGCAAGTTTTTGAGGAAGCCTGATTTAATGGATGCCTGTTTGTATTTTACAGACTTGATGTTGCATTCTTTGAATGAATTACCTCCCTGTCTCTCTTGACGCTTCAGTTTGCTGCATGAATGCTAATTAAAGCAGGCATTTTACTGTGGATTAGTTTTGTTGATATTTGAACACAAATAATATGTGGTAATTAACAGGTTGAGACTCTCTCCAGGGAAGACCTGGCCTCCAGGTTAACTTTGATGGTTGATGCTGCTTCAGTTGGATCTCTTTTGCTGTCAGATTCATTTATCACCATCATGGATGTAAGTGACCTTGTTTTATTTTTTTGGGTATATAGCAGTTTAAAAGTTATCTATTGATTCTTTGCAGAATCTCTCTCATATTGGAAGTGGGGAAAGATGGAAATTTTTCTTTTTCTCTGCTTGAAACCTCATTATAATTTTTTTTGTGGGTTTCTTTTTCATCTGTAATTAGGCCTTGTGGCCAGAATTCACTGCAAAATGCAATTTAAGAATGAGAAAGAAAATAAAACTATAAACAGTGCAGAAGCTGATGTATTGCATAACCGATGTAATCATACAGGAACAATTACAAAGTTTTGAAAACCCATAGGTTCTCTGTGAAAGTGATGCTGAATGGTTTTAGTTGGTAAACAAACAACAGAGTGAAGTTTTGGTATAAAGTAATGACCTCAAAAATGGACTTTGCCAGGAAGGCCATTTGTTTTACAAAGTTGGCCACATACAAAACAATCGGTGCTTAATGCTATGTGAAAGTGCTTTTTACCTTGTACACTTGTGGTACTGCTTGCTGTAGATTTTTAAATTGGTGATTAACTGTTTCACTCTTGTATTTACAAAGAAATGTAGACACATTGCTTATTGTGCATTTGTCTCATTTGTGGCCATATCCTTTCTCAATGAAGACAAATGACTATTGTGCAACTCCTCAAAACCTCAAAGATCAAGTAAGTGAAAGGTATCCTGAAGCGAGAAGAGCACACCTGAAAACCGGAGGAGACTTTCCATTCCTTTCTCGCCCAGATGAAGTGAACTTACATCTTCAGGTAGTCAAATTCAACAAATCAGTGCTTTTGTTTGGAGTAATCTTGGCCCCTTGTGTAGTTAAGAAAGAAGATTTTGTTAATGGTGTTCACTGTCGCATGGCAGCTACATCTCAGACGAGTTGGGGTTGAAGCTCGGCCAGACTTGGTTCGAGGAGCCAAGGCTGTGACAGCTGTCAGTGCCAGCAACAGCAGTAATCAACGTGAAGATCCTGTTAATGTTTCCAAGGACGACGAGGAAAAGTCTCCTCCTTCTTCCTCCAAAAATCAATCACCTTCAGATGAAGAAGTGACAGAGACGTGTGAATTTGAAGAAAAGCAAAATGCAGACGAGCATCCAGCTAAGGATACTATGGGAACTCATAGTTTGGAAGAAAAGCACAGCATTGATGAAAATCAGGAAGCTGAACCAGAGTCAGTGTGATAGAGGAGCTGGCATACGTTCCTTTCCCCCAGTGTTTTCTGTTCTTCCTTCGTTTTGAGCCACAAGCTTTCAGTGCGCTGTCATTTGTTGATTTCATGGAGAATCACAATTGCAGCCGATTGGCGCACCAGTGTCAAAGATGCATACAGATATGGAGATTCATCAAAAGGGGATTTAATAGAAAAAAGCAAAAGTTTGTGGATGGAGTTAAGCTGAATTTGAGCTGTTGAGCAATTGATATTCAAATTGATGCTTTTGACTATACATTCTCATGGAGTGGTGCATTGCCAATTGCTGAGAGTTGTTGAAGTACACATTGACAATTCTTCTTTGTCTATTGTATTTCTCTCTGATCATTGTACATTTCGTGACTTTTTGTTGTGGAAGTGAGGACTGTAAAATTTTGAAAGCTTCATAACATTCTCATTTGTATAATACGAACAGATAGGGTTCCTTCTTGGTAAGACGGTAGAATTTGTATTTTGGCCTCTCTCTCGGGATTGAACAGAGGTTTCACTCTCTTCCACAGAAACCATGCGATTTTGATGGCTGGGGTACTGCAGAGCTGTGCTTGTGTATAGGACTAGTTGAATCCGTCGGGATGATCGTCCATAAATGGACGGTCCGAAAGTGGCCATGGAAAATGCTCTTTTTATCGATACTTCGTAGCACTGTCAAAAATTTAAAGATAACGGAAGCGTTGAAACATGTCCCAAAGATTGTAGACTTCGCAATCGCACACATAATTACAGGCAGAAACGTAAAGAGGCGTTGTATGCAAATAAGATTAGTAAAGGCAGTTCTAGTTTTCCTGGGATCTGTTCAAGACCTAAATGGTTAACTCGTCGAATTCCATAGCTAAAAAAATCGAAATTATACAATGCAGAAAAAAAAGGCCCAAATGATTCTACTAGATGGGCAATCCTCCTTTCAAGATGTTATCGAAACGATTCCAATGGCCGAGCTAAACGCATGCTGCCAAATATTAGGCTGTGACCTCATTCACAAACAAGATCACACATGCTGTTATAGTATGAAGAACCCCCCATACTTAGGAACCGATCTTCAAACACTAACTGGACATAACCGCCAATTTTTACATCCACTGTCCGCAGGTGGCTTGAGTTGGTTTAAATACAAATGGAAATTATTTGTAATACCTCCAGAAGGAAAAGAAGAAGAAGAAGAAAGAAACACATCAACACAGCTACGATTGTTCTTGCTCCAGTAGCAGGTACAGATTGTGTTAGGCTGACTAAAGGAAAAGGGTACAACCCTCAACTATTTAAACTTCATATCGAATACACGGCTGATAGCCATATTCTCCTGATTTTGACACTTCCATCATCTAGTGGGCAGACTTAATCCATTACTGTTCATGTGACATTGTATTTGTTCTGAAAGCCTCACACCAACCAACAAGATCATACTATTAGGTTCATCTGACCCTACAAATCCATTAAACAAATGAAGCACCATAAGCGCATGACCAATATTAAGATTTCTTGGAAGCAAAATTGACAGGCTAACAATCAAGTGCAAGCTCCCACATGTGCACGTGCAGAATCATTTCGCCAAGTCTATTTCACTAATACTGATGATCCAGAGCAAGGTGGTAATCAACATCCAGGAGACACGACTTTCAACTGGAGCTTATGGCACCATTCATTGTAACCGAGGGCATGCAGTACCAAACCCATGACAGCTGCAATTTGTTTCCCTCAAATAGGTTTCTTTATATTTTTCAGTCAAAGAAGGACTATTCTTGGCTACAAGGTTACCAACTGGCTCGTGTTTGTCACAACTTGTGTTGCACACAGCTCAGGTTTCCATATATAACCTGAATCTTACAGTCGAATGACCTAAATATTGCCTAATTCCCCTGTCTACTGTACTAATGTGATGGCATGTATAGATTAGAATTTCAGCCACTTGACTGCACTACGGCAACAACACTTTAAAAACATAGACCTAGGGAAAAAGTAGCAGAGCAAGGAGACTAGGTATCCCCTGAATTTAGAAATGCAATAGTGTACACGCAGAAAAATTCAGCACTCGCCCACACTACAGCAGCAAAAAATAAAAATTATAGCTGTATTATAAAAGCAGCAGAGATTGGCCACTAACATCCCCTGAATACAGTCCGAGCTACTGCCTCAGAAATAGAAATCGGAATCACACCTTGAAGGAGCGATTGATTGGTTCAGGAAACCCATCTTAAACTTACAGAACAAAGTACAATACGAAAGAGTTAACAACAGTCCGTCGGTTATGAGGTAGTTTCCCAATTTAGGTTCTTTGAAGCTCAAATATACAAACAGGAAGCATCTTTTGGTTAGAGCAAGGCTAAAACCGTAAGCAAATCATCTAAAGCGACAGAGTCAAAAAGGCACATTTGTGATATGGAATATCATATCAGTTCCTTCCCATAATTAACATAAAACACAAAAATTGCCAAAAAGACCATGTGACTTTTATGCTGCAAGCTGCACTTTACCGCTTTCTCAGATATATCTCTAGGATAAAAAATATCCTACAAACCAAAGCCAAGCCACTGGACAAACCAGAACAGCCAACACAAGTAGAATTGTCAAGGGAAGACCAAAGCCGAGGCACCTCATCAACCAAGCAAGAATGCAACGCAATTGATCCCAAAACACATAATCAACATCAGATTAGCTCCTGGAAAGCTCGTATTTGTCATTCAAAAACCCAATTTGCCTACCCACACTCCTCTTTGCAATATGATCTGATCCAACAATACAAACCCCATTCGTTGGGGACTAGTAAACACGCCTCATGCCCGCAATGATAAACCGCTATGCATTAATCGAACAAATTAGCAACACAGTAGCCAAATTAGGGGAAAAAATAAACAACAAAGGGGACAAACAACTCTACCAGATTGAACATTGCACAGCAACTCCAAAACAGTCTTCAAATCCCAAAGAGAACAAGCACCGCCTGGCATAGAAAGAGGGGAAAAAGAAAATACAAGTTCAACACCCGAACATCACAAATGGGAAATTACCCTCTCCTGGGGACTCTCGCTCTCACTTGGCGACCATCCTGGCAATGAAATCCTCATACCGGATCCTCCCGTCCGGCCCGACCTCGACCTCCCGGATCCACTCGTCGAACTCCGAGGGCTCGAGCTTCTCGCCGATGCTGGTGAGGATGTGGCGCAGATCGGCGACGGACACGTAGCCGGTGGACTCCTTGTCGAGGACCTTGAAGGCGTCGCGGAGCTGGCGATCGAAGGGCTCGGCCTTGAGGTGCTTGGACATGAGGTCGAGGAACCGGGGGAAGTCGAAAGGGGAGGTGAGGCTCTCGCTGGCGATGATGGACTTGAGCTGGGCCTGGGTGGGATTCCCGCCGAGGGAGCGCATGAGGATCCCGAGCTCCGACGGGGCGATCCGGCCGTCGCCGTCGGTGTCGAAGAGGGTGAAGGCCTCCTTCATTGAGGAGATTTGGTCGTCGGTAAGGTCCTTGCCCATTTCTCGGACTCCGATCCGGGTCTGCGTCTCTTCTCGGGTCGGGCGTAGGAGGAGGAGGAGAGAGAGAGAAAAAACGAGAGAGATGACGAAACGAACGGAGCGCCGGTCTGAGGAGTTCTTCTCGTGAGGAGAGAGAAGCTGTTTAACTTTTGGAGCGGCGTAGGTGGGTCCCGCGTTTTTGGGGGAAACTGATGAACTCGTGGCTGCATAACGAAAAGTTGATTAATTATAACTCGGGGATTCAGATGACAAATTGACGTGTAAATTCATAGAACGGAATTACTGGACTGGTTCCACATTAATTTAAATCACGCTCGATTATGACAATTTATTGACGTGTGGACAGATTTGAAATTATACTAAAAGTCAAATAGATTTCTTTTTTTAAAATGAATATCGTGACTTACATATCTCGCTCATTTAAGGAACGTAACTTTATTTACTTTGACACCTTGAGTTTTATATAAATGTCACATCACTTCATACTTTCAATACTTGAATAAGCATATCAATTGAAAGTAAAATCATGACTCTCAAATAAGTATTGTACGAAAAATTATGACTCTTGTAGTATTCTCTTCAGATTTTACTATTCTAAAGACGTACACAGACGTGGTGATGGCTTATTCTCTTTTCTTTTCTTTTCTCTTTTTTTTTTGGTTCAAACGTAAATACCATTTCATTCATTTAAAGGCAGCACTATATGAGGGAAGTTGACAAAAATACATAATAAATCCCAAAAGAGTTTGGGGGTGGCCTAGCCCTCTAATTTGGAAGGGAGGGTCCCTTTTCGATGGGCGTTGGGGATTCAATTTGCGACTTGATTAGCTTACTAAGGAGACACCTTTTAATTGGGTTACTTGTGCATCACAATCCTCCAAAAGACTTCTCGAAGCCCATGGCAGTGACCTACACGCGCGTGCGAACGCATATGAAAATTTCTCGAGCCTGCAAGCCTCATGCTCGATGCCCTAATACGGTGCAAGCGACGAACAATGATGGGAGCCATGAATCATGCGGAGCGTTTGAGAACGGTGCTCTTCTGGGGAAGGCGAGTTGGGTGTTGGCCAAGAGGGTTGTTCTGGGAAGGGAAATGTGTCCACTCAATCATTCTGCGCCTCTGCCCCCCCCCCCCCCCCCCCCCCCTGCCTCTGCCGTGTCGGGCCTTTGGGAAATGGACCGGACATTATTGGACTCGTCCATTGATCACGAATTAACCCTCGTTTCCAGTTAGGTGACATGATGCTTCTCCGTTCATTCGAGGAAGAACGGTACCCAAAACAGAGTTCGTTCTTGAAAAATGACACAGAGCTTCGCGTCTGATGATCTTCCAGGATCACACATTCATCTCAACCGCTTGTTTCCTCTCATCCGGTCTTGAGATCAAGAAGAGGCTGCGTAATGATGCTGTGGCAATGCACTGCGTGCATATCTCAGGCCAACCCGACTTCAACTGCAATAATTCTTTTTTGGCAGGACGCTGCTTAATAACACTCTTCATCAATCAGTAGGGAACCCCAGACCCGCAGTTCTCAGACCTCCCAGCAATTCCATGATGTTGACGCTTACAGTTCCAAGGGCAGCAGGGAATCAACTGACATCACTTATCATGGAGATGAGGGCCAGTGTGACTCAATGGAACACTGGCTCATTAACTAGATCCTTTGTTTCCCTTGAAGATTGAAAATTGTTATCTCCATTGCAATTATTCTGAATCGGAGTTTGTGGGTTAAATTACAATCCTAACACTATCAAGACACACCTCGTCAGACGAATCTTTTCTGCTAATAACAGAAACAGTTCCTAACACTATCAAGACACACCTCGTCAGACGAATCTTTTCTGCTAACAACAGAAACAGTTTCAAAAGGATAATTTTTTTTTTTTGGTAAATTCAAAAGGATAATTGTTACCGACAAAAGGGTGAAAAGTATGACTGGTTAGCACGACGGAATTTAAGCAACCGCACTGTGCTGTTGTTGCACTTGAAACCATTCTGAAGGCCACCAATCTGGTTTAACTGCCTCAACCTTGAGATCCTCTTGGCCAAGTATGGCAAGCGAACTGGACTTTTTGAGAGCTTCTTCCAATCGTAATAGACCTAGACCTCGACATCCCAGAGAGGTGGTGACAGTTCCGATTATCTTGCCAGAAGCAGCATCCAGGATTTCTGATCTAGAAGCAACTTCCTGCTCTGCTTCTGTAACAACAACCAGCGTCAGAGATCCGTCACAAAGTTGGGATAAAAAAGGATAACTAATAAAATCATACAACTAACAAAAACACAGGCAGAAGATTTACCGTTTCCTTCATTGTCAAGGAACTTCAAAGGCAGCAAACGCTTGCGGATTACACCTCGGTGATGGGTTCGAGCAATCAATTCCTGCCCAACGTAGCAACCCTTGTCAAAGCTTATCGCATTAAGACCTTCTAGATTGTATTCGAGTGGAATTGCCTCTCCTGCATTGGTAACATTTAAATGATTAGAGATTACGGGGCCAAGAGAGCGGAGGCGCAATGTATAGTCACAGAGAACAGCTTCTGCTGCATAACCAAAGGTCTAAAGCACCAATTTGAACTACGTGCCTCAAAGAGAATCATCATATGGGAAGAGACAAATCTCTTCAGATACTTTGAACTCCTCCAAAAATGTTCAGGTAGTTACTGAAAAGGGACTTGCGAAGAACATCTGACAAGAAGTTTCTATCTATCTCGTAAACCTAACAGATTTCAACACAACTGTTACATCTCAATTTACAAATTAGGAAACAAGATGAACCTTTGGGAATCTCTGTTGAGCCCTCTGCCACCCCCTTCTCTAGTCTCCAAAGAAGATAATTTTTTTCATCTGTTTCTTTGTCTGCTTCAACCAAAGGAGCTGCAATGGACACAAGAAAGAAGCTTAACAGTCTTAAGTAAAGAAGTATTTACAGGGAAATGTAAGATGCTGGCCCAGTTTTCAACACCATGGCACCAAAGACATGTGAGCAACCAAATTGAGAAAGGATAAGAAACACATACGTTCTGAAGAAGATGGAAATAGTCCTCTATAACCCAAGGAGTCTAATCTAGGATCTTTGAACCACTGCCACCCATTTTCATTTCCTTGTGAAGCAGACATAGCGGATTTGTTGACGCCAGCACCCCAGCCAACACTAGCAGCATCTGGCTCCTCTCCTGTTGAGGACTTGTGGGATAAGTTACCACCGTAACGCTGCCAAGAAGAAAAATGTTGGGCCACATTTTCGATATCTACTTTTGCCCTCAACCGATATCTGCAGCAACAGGATATTAAAAAACAGAACAGATAAGTCCAAAGGAAAGTCGTCATTTTATTTTGTTGGGATGGGCAAAGTTCCTGGTGAACTAAATATGTCCATTGAAGCCCATCTATTTACCACAAACCAAAAATGAAATGCTTTTACATGCATGTAATTGCAGAGTCATAGAAAAACTACCTACAGAAAGAATTAAATAGAGGTCAAAGAGAGTTAAGAAGCAATTGTAAGATCTGACTGCCCTTAGAAAGAACTAAACAGAGGTCAAAGAGAGGTTAGAGGCAATTCTAAGATCACTTTTTATGTGATTGAGTTTCCACTTTCCAGATTGGGCGAAAAAATATTAATTAACAAAAGTTCATCATCCTACCCAGATATAATGCAGCAGAAAGCCGCCATTTTACAGCATGCACTTTGCCTAAAAACTCCACTTCAAATTACTTGGAGAACCATACGAGGCAAGAATGGTACCAAACCAAGGTCTTCCGACTAAATTAATCAAAAATAACATTTTTTTATTATGCCAAACTTCTTCAAGAAATGTGTGCCTCAGACATTATAGATTGCCTACTCTTGACTATAGACAACAACTGACGGTTAAAATCAAATTAAAGCACCTAACTTAGTGCCTCCATAGGAGCTTCATCTGTGGCACCAACATAAAGAAGAATGCAGCAACCTCAACTATACGAGATCCTTCTAATGATCGGTAAAGACACCACAAGTTCAAAAATAGAGCAACACTCTGATATTACATAGCAGTTATAAGCAGTTCTTGCAATCACAGAACCAGCATGATTTGACATTTAAGTGCATGTCCTCGATAAAGAAACCACTATCGACGTATTGGAAGGCCTCATGACATGGATATCTGACAATTGAAGGCTTGGAAATTGTTCCAATCACCCAGATAGCATTCATTTCCAAGGTTCTTCCTTGAGTACAAACTTCAAATGCAGTTGTACAGACAATTCCAAAGATTAACCTTTAAAACATTGGAACAAACGAAATTTAACAGCATACCAATACTCCAGAGAACCACACAAAACAGCTAAGAGAGCCAAATTGTGTTATGTTTGGATGATAAACTGAAGGGAATCGACAGGAAACTATTCCCAAGAAAGAACTGTGACAGGCGTACCAACACGCATTAACATTTCCGTCCTCCCTTCGCTAACCAGATACAAATTCGGACATCGCCCCCAAAAACAAGACAACAATTCGAAATTGTCAACGGACTCACCTTTTGAATGTCTGCACAACCTCGTCCAGGACCTGCGCATCCACGTCCGCGAGCAGCTCGAGCTCCCCGTCATTGGCCCCGGATCCAGACCCAGTCTTGTCGAGCTTCTCTTCGGGCCTCGCCGGCCTGTACAGAAACAGGTCATACAAGAACCTCCCTTGAGGAGTCAACAGGGCTGCATACATCGGAGGGACCGTGCTCACGGGCAGGTTGGGCGTGGGCAGGTTCGAAGTCTTCTCGCCAGGGGTTTCACCGAACCGCCGCACATCGTTGGTCAATAGGCCCTGGAGAAACTTGATCGTGTCCGGGCCACTGAACCTGATCACGGACCGGGTCTTGAGCCGAGAGGCCATCGACCCGACATTCTCGAGGTCGTGTTCGTGGTGGTTACGGCGGAGCGTCAAGTGACAAGACGCGATGGACTTGGGGAACCGGAAAGGAGACTTCAACCGGTGCATCCGTTTGTTCTTTTTTTCCGAGTAGATCAGTGATGGAATGGTTTACAGTTCTGGGTTGAAGATGGAGGAGCAGGGGGGAGAAATGATTCTTAGCGGCACGAGGGAGCTTAGACAAGTGACACGTAGGTGCCACGTGGAAAAAAGAGCGCGGCCGTGGCTTCTTTGTGTGGACGGTGATCGTGGGGGTGAGCGGGACCAGGGACGAGACGAGCTCGTTCGAAGAGGGTTGATCAGGTGTTCGACGAAATGCGTCAGTGGCTGTGCAGGCTACTTTTCACGTAAACGGGCCTGGAGCCGGATCAGGGGATTGACGAAGGATATGAGCGGCTCGTCACCATGCGGCTGTGGGGATGAGGGCCGAAGCCAGCCTTGTGATTCGGCTAAAGTCACACCCGACTACGGTGTTCATGTTCAGGATGCAAAGCGGGCCGGGACCCAACGCAACAAATCCCCCATATTGGACCGATTCTACGGTTCGTTGGACCGAACTCCTAACCCGATTGGGTTGCTAATTAGTGTCTCAAACTTGGCTTACTTTTCAAATCCGGATATCCAGAATTGAAGAAAGCATCATACATTATGAAAACGGGGAGTCATGACATGGTGTGACGCGTCTTATTTATAATTGATCGTGTGTGGTGTATCCATCACTTGAAATATCTTTTTCGAAGTTCAGCTATTGACTTATGTGTGAAAACTTTAAGATCCAAATATGATGGGTTTATTAATCAGTGCGTACTTGTAAAGCGAGCTATAATTCCCTAGTGTGAGACTACTTCACCTGTAAATCCTGCCAAAGATTTCAAGGATTGCAATATTGAACTCCAATCTCGTTCGGTTTATTAGGATAGGCCAAGAGAAAAGACCGAATTACATGAATTGTTTTGCAAATTCTTTTATTTCTTACTCTCTCTCTCTCTCTCTCTCTCTCTCTCTCTCTCTCTCTCTCTCTCTCTCTCTCTTAATTTCTATTGATAATTGATATTTGCTCTTCGTACCGTCTTTTATCTACAAAGGCTAGTTCGTCCTCTATACATTATTTTGCACGAAAAGGTTTTGAAAAATCCCACACCGACTGTTCAGCCCCATTTTAATTTCTAAATCAAATCCATCGCAGTGTGCCCAGTCCTCGAGCGGCTTGACAACGGCCGAAAGGAAGAAGAAACCACGCATCAATGACAAGCCATAAAAATCATCAGTCTAACGTTGTTGATCTCTCAAATAGTCTACTGCGAAATGCGATAAGAAAAAAATAAATTTTCCATAGAAGCCAAAAATCGAAAAATAAATACTTGCGGAAATGATTAATTTTGTGTTTGGAGTGTTCGATATTATGTGTAAACTCGCTCAAATAGCATGATTTTGTAAAACAAAGAGGCATTTATGTAAAAGTTTATCATCAAGGTTCACCTTTGCGCTTACTCACCCTTTATATCCAATGGAGAGTGGATTAGAACTTCACGTGATGGTCCTTTTTTTTCATTTATTTTGTTCCTACTACTCAAAGGGCCAGATCGGGAAAGTTGGAACATTCTTTAAGTTGATGAACCGATTAAATCCAAACATTTAGGCTCCGTTCGTTTCACGGAAAATAACTTTCAGAAAAACATTTTCTGAATTTTTTTGTGTTCATTTCACGGAAAAATAAGATAAGATAGTCAATGAAAATATTTTCCACCAATTAAATAAACACTTTTAAAAGTAGGGGAAATATTTTTTGTTTTTTTGAAAGAGAAAAACATTTTTTGTGTTTTTCGTTTACCTTTGATATCACAGCATTTAACAACGTGCCTCGATCTTGCTCAAGGTCGACAAGCCGACGGCTTTTGACAAACAAGTATCGGAAAATGATTTCTAGAAAAATATTTTTCAGAAAAATGATTGCCTGAAAAATATTTTCCAAAAATGCTCTATTTTTCGTGAAACGAACGGAACCTTAGCTACTGACTCGCTTATTATTGAAACCCATTCTCTCCATATATCTTGATATGTTCTATTTTTTCGCCTTGATATGTTTTTGCTTACCAATGGATAGAGATAAGATGGATTCCTTTCCTGTTTTTGTCATCGCCCCTCATTGGCAATGAAATAGAGTCGATTAAGTTAACTTTTAGGGTCCATTTATAACTCGAAAAATTAAGGATTTGAAAAATATGATGATCACGCGTATCGCTTATAGTAATAAATGAACGGAAAATATTTTTATCATTTATGATATATTTGGACGTAAATTTATTATGAACTGTGAAAACATCTTCCAGTAACAAATTATTTCAAATGACATGAGCAATTGTTCTATAAAAAGTCTTTTTCAAATCGTTTATTTTCCAAAAAAAAAAACGGAGCCTTAAGAAACAAACCGTGCAAGTTAGCAAAGCTTTTTAAGGTTGTTAAGCTTTGAACATCCAATCTTTATTCCTTCGATGTACATCACTAAGAGCGATTTTTATTTTTTAAAAATTTGGTTTACAATGTCACAATCAATTTAAACGTGATCTAATACTTTTCCGTCCAATACAGGAAAGATCAACAAACGTTTTGGTTCATCCTGGCTTTTTGTATATCTTATCGCCCTAATCATCACGGATGGACAACCATTTTGGTTGTAAAGTAGAAAATAAAAACCTTTGATTGAAAAAAACATTATCTCCATGTCACATCAAAGCAATTAGCTCAAATTTCAAAAGTCGGATCCGGACCGTCTGTCCTGGGGAACACCCCAGGGCAGATCTGATCTGCCCTTCACAGCCGTCCGATCACGATCGGACGGCTGTGTTTTTTTGTAAAAATAAAGCAAAAAATAAAAGAAAAAGGTGGGACCCACATCCATTAAAGGCGGGGTCCCACCACCTGCAAGCTTGCAGCTGTCCGATCAACGATCGGACGGCCACAAGATGCAGATCAGATATGCTCTGGGGAACACCCCAGAGCAGAAGATCCATTTCCTCAAAAGTCGGTTGCTTATATTATCACCAGACCGATGCCCCTTTATTATCACCAGACCGATGCCTAGGGCATGCACGACCCGCAAAAATCTCTTAGAGCGTCTTAAAGATTGCTATAGCGGGAATTAGCATCACGTCAAGATTGCTAAATCAACCCTTTGATCTCTTAGACCTATATGTGCACTATGCACTATTATATGGCGACTATACTACCTGGAAGCTACGGCTTATGTAAGCCAGCTCCTTAAAATAAGGAAATTTGAACATTATATGAATAATTATGTATATAAATAATACGTATCGCGTGTATTTTCCGATGTGCACCTTATTGCGGTCCAAATTTCACGGCCGGCGGGAGGCGGCTTGCGCTAAGCAGAACGGCGATGGGAACGACAGCTGTCTACGCATTTTCAAGTTTTGTTTCCATTCGGGTATTTTCAGTTAAAATACTTCGGACACGTAAGATTTTTGAGGTGGTGGGATGGGAGAGGCTGGACGGATCACGGTTAGCAGGGGAACGCCAAGTCGGCCACGCGTGTGGTCAACGTGAGACGTGGCGGTGCCGGCGGCCGATGGGGAGGGGAGGGGGCTGACGGAGCCACATGGACGGTCGAAGTCAACAGAGCTGGAGCGAACCTAAAAATTGCGGCCGGGTTCAGATGAAGGAAAGACGGCAGCTCCGGTTTCGTAACGCGGTTGACCAACCGTATTCTATACGGACGCGGCTGTTTCTGCTTGTTGATCTGATCCCCCACCTACTTCAACGTGTTATCAACATTTGCTGGGCTCCGTCAAACTGGCAAACAGTTTGACTTTCTCTAAATGAACAGGAAAGAAACGAATTTAGGAGGAGCGATGAAGAAGAATCAAGGCCCCTGAACTCGCGGGATCGAACTACTCTGACCTCGGAGCCAAGTTCGATACGATTTGACATATGTAGCCTATTTTGACCCATTTTTCAAGCAAAGTAGATGTTGTGATATGTACCCGACATGACCCATACTACTATAACACTACTATACTTGGAAAATTCA
The DNA here is from genome assembly GCA_030064385.1 of Melaleuca quinquenervia. Classification (NCBI taxonomy): domain Eukaryota; kingdom Viridiplantae; phylum Streptophyta; class Magnoliopsida; order Myrtales; family Myrtaceae; genus Melaleuca; species Melaleuca quinquenervia. The sequence continues at coordinate 13,953,720 of CM057721.1, read as the reverse complement.
TACCAAAACTGAGGTAAAAGTGCGGAGTGAGCAAATTGGAGATCAAGTGAATGTGAAAGATAACGAAAAGAGAATCATAGAAGTATATTGAGTTTAAATGAGTTGTAAACTCATTTAAATATCTATATCATTTTAAGTTTTGTCATTCTACATCCATGATATACTTATTGAATATAAATAATTCATGAAAACAATTTAGCTCGTTAAATATGAATTAAGATAAGGGCGCTGGACTGTTTTAATGGGTCTAATATGGTTTGACCATGGCCTCACCAGATCAGGCTTCACGACCAAAATCGAGGCAAAAAACCAGGGCGGTATCACGAGCGCTTAACAGGAGTCAAAGACTCCAGATCTCGAAGTTAGCTCGCACAGCAAGTGACAACTTGCGTGTACGTGTCGGAACACGCTAGTGTAGCCTTGAAACTTGACAAGTAAGAAAAGGATTAAAAGTCAGCGCTGCCTCAAATCAAAAACCAGGTTGCTGCACAGCAACCTTGATAATCTGTCAAGCCGATCGGGAGAGTCCACTGTAATCCTAATCCCGCACGTTGGATTTGCGCGGATCCGTGTCAGCCCATCCCGCTTTCTTCCTCGATATAAATACCCACCGCCGCGTTAAACTACTCATGGCTTCATCATCATCTTCTTCTTCTTAGAAGGCAGTCTTTGTACTTTCTTGACAAGGAACGAGGAAAGAAGCCGAGCACAGAGCTAGTTTCCGAGAGAGAGAGAGAGAGAGAGAGAGAGAGAGAGAGAGAGAGAGAGAGAGAGAGAGAGAGAGGCGATGAAGCTAGTTTGGTCTCCAGAAACTGCGTCCAAAGCTTACATGGACACCATCAAATCCGTAAGCTCCTACCCTTGTTCAAGATTTCATCATTTCTTCCTGCAAAACTTTCCCCTGGAATTTGCTCGAAAGATTTCAGCCTCTGAAGTTCTAGAACGAAACTTTGAGGATTCCCCTGAAAGCTGCTCCGATCATGACGTTGTTGAAAATTGCAGTGCGAAGCTCGGCTAGAATCCGGAGTCGCTGAGCTCATCAGCGCCATGGCGGCGGGTTGGAACGCGCGGCTTGTCGTCGAGACCTGGTCGAGGGGCGGCGTCATCGCCACGAGCGTCGGCCTAGCAGTAGCCTCCCGCCACACGCGCGGGCGGCACGTGTGCGTGGTCCCCGACGAGGCGTCGCGGTCGGAGTACCTCGAGGGGATCAAAGCCGCTGGTGAGTTGCCGCCGGAGGTGATCGTCGGGGAGCCGGAATCGGCGATGGAGGAGCTCGAAGGGATCGACTTCATGGTAGTTGACTGTAAGCGAAGCGATTACTCCAAGGTGCTGAGGATGGCCAAGTTGAGCAGTCGCGGGGCGGTCCTGGTGTGCAAGAACGCGGCGAGCTCCGAAGCAGGCGCCGCATCCCAATGGCGGAGGGTGGTGGAGGGAGGGTCGCGGCGGCTGGTGCGGTCGGTGTTTCTGCCGGTGGGGAAGGGCTTGGACATCGCGCACGTGGCGAGCACCAGCGGTGGAAAGGTTCGGAGAAGGTGGATCAAGCACTTGGATCAACGTTCGGGGGAGGAGATTGTTATACGAAAATAGTATTCTTTTCTTCATCTTTCTCCTTTGCGTCTTCTCTTGTATTAAGTTTTGTTCTTCATCAAAGTGAAAAGAAGACATTTTTGGGGGGGGAAATGTACAGGATTTTACATTTTAGAACATTACAAATTGAGTCGAAGAAAAGCATTCTTATTGTTAGTTTAGGATAAAACATTGGTTTGTTGGATAATAAACATATGTTTATTACTATTTTGTTAATTCGATCACTAGATCAATCTAGACAAAATTTCTAACTTAAATTAAGATTATCATATTTGCAAACACTCCTTAATTAGAATGGTTTGGGATGAGTTCTCGTCTTCTGCTTATGGATTTCCCGTCAATATAGAAAATGCATTTCAAATCCTAAAAGATTAAGACAGAGGTGACTCGAGATAATGCAATGAAGTAATGCTAGAAGATTAATTGCGCTATGCACAGTTGCGATAGCCTAATCTGAGTAAAGTTACATTAATTATTTTCAGCTGAGAAGACATAATGCTGATTTGTTTTAGTCGCGTAATAGAAGCTTGACAAAGAGTATATTGAAGGAGCTTACTTATGCGATCCTTCCGCAGCCTATTAAGCTTTTACGGTTCTATTTCTTTCCCATATTTCCATAACTAACACAGTCATCATGAATTAATTTCGAAAAAAGGACAATGAAATCTGTTCATTATGCGCCTACCATGGCGCCCCTTTTTTCTTTTTCTTTCTTTATTTGTGAAGGTGGTTCATTTACAATATTTATTTAAAACCGTTGAAAGTAAAGCTTAACTTTCTATTTATTCAAATATGGAAAAATTTCAATTAGGGACTCGAAGTGAAGCTTATTTTCTCAAAAAATAGTCTAGAGTGAACCTTATCTCCAACGAGGGCTTGAAATGATCAAGTCATGTCAAACACTAAATTGAAACAATTTGGTCACTTCATATTCTTACTCGAGATGATTCAACCATTTCAGACCTTCGTTTGAGGCAAAGTCCATCTTGGACTATTTTTTTTTCGCGAGAAAATGGCTTCATTTTGAGCCTTTATTTGAAAAATTCCCTTCAACTTCCAAGAATAGTTTGCTATGATTTTGAGCCAAATCTCGATTTTCATATGTCAATTACTCCATCTAGAATACCTAATGTGTCCAAACAAGAGGCTAATCGTGAAAATAATATAAATTAAATAAGTCGTATATGAAGCTCTATCTTTCGAAAGATAAATTTTATCGTTTGAAACATAAGATTAGAGAAAATCTTCCTCATCATCTCCGTATCAAGGTGATAATTGGCCAAGAACAAGCGATAAAATCAATTTGGAATACAACTAAAGGTAGCTCTATCCAAACCCGTTCATGGCCGGGGGCGTGCATGGACCGCAAGGGCCATCATGAGGTCTAACGGGCCCTCTCTCATGTGCGGGGTGAATCCGATCATCAAAGACGAACTTCCTGGTTGAGGCCCAGCCCCTTTCTACGGCCCAAGTCAGTCAGTCCAAAGATGGTTCGCCGTTGAAGCCATCGGTACGATTCCTCATCGCGAACGCGGTGCATCGCTAAAGTCCGGCGCGACATCGGCTGTTTATTGTCCCGTCCGGATGGGCGCTCGTATGGACGGGAGTCGTGCTCGAGATTTGGGGAGAGGAGACCTGGGAAAAGGGGCACTCGGTGGGGATCCGATCGCGATCCCCATCTTCCTCCCCACCCAGCGACGTGCGCGGAAGACGACGACGACGCAGCCGCTGCCACTGCCTCTCCTTTTTGTAAGCTTTTGCTGCCACCAGCGTCGGGGACCACGTAGCCTTAGCTATCCTCATTTACTCACCTCACATGCTCTCTCCCTCCTCCCCCTCCTCCCCCTCCTCCTCGTTCACCAGTTTCGCCATTTAAATGAGTAAACGAGGGTAGTTGTGGTGGTGATATGGGGGCTTTTAATGTGACAACTCCCCCTCCCAGCATCCTCATAAATGCCCGACGACTGACCCTGTCTCCCCGCACTCGTCCTAGCCCTCCTTTCCCTTTTTCACTCTCGACAAAACATTGCTTTCCCTTTTTCCCGATTCACCCGCCCTGAGGCAATCATCGATTAAGCAAGCAACAGTCATCCCCCGGTCGAGTGAACAACGAGCTTTTCCCTTCACTTCGATCAGCCCTTGTCGCCCTTCAGTCGAGATTTTTAAGAGATGGGGTTGATCATCATGATTTGCCAACGTGGCAATCGTGATGCTGACTCGTCTTCGTAGTGGTTGGACGCTACTAGGAAAGGAAACGATGAGACCCCCAAATAGGAGCTAGTCTTCCTACGGCCCTAGTAAGCTAAGCACTTGGCCATTTTGGTTCGCTGGAATTTGGAGTGAGCATGCGAATGACTCCCTCGGTTCTGGGTCCTTTTCCTTTCATCTCTTTGCACTAGTAAAAAGCTCCATTTACCCCATTTTCATACGGCAAATATGGACATCAATGGCCACTTGCAGCGTCCCACTGTCCTTTTTCATCCGCCATAAATACACAAGCATCGACGGCCATGTCATCATCACCGTGGTTCATGAGTATGAGAGAGTGGAAGTACTGTATTTGAAGGAAAAACACAGATCCCATAAATTGCGTAAGAGTTACATTCTCTCGTCAAAATTGGACCGAGCAGATGGCCATAAATGTTCGATTTGGATTATGGGGGCCTTAAATTCTTCAAACCATTATGATGGCCATAATGGTGGAGTCATTGCTTCTCGCCACGAGACTTTATCAAGCTCGAAGTTTTTGCACACATTCGAAACCAAAGCCCGCGATCTTGTTCGCGATGATCACGTAAATGCTCACCATCGCCGTAAGGTTTTCATCTTTAACGAGGGAGGCAGAGAGGGAGAGAAGGAGATTTACCTCTCTCCTCCGACTCTGTCATAAAAAAGCATGCTTAGAAGACGACGAAAAGGCATCCTAGACACACCCGCTCGCTCCCTCCTGCTGCAGGATAAAACTCACGCAGGTACAGAATTACGGCATATATTGAGCGTCCCCAGCAGAGAAAGAAGGCAAGGCGTGATCGTCATCCTCAGATGATAACGATGCCTCCTTCCAAATCATCCTCTTCTCCTTCTTCCTCCTCCAAATCCCCACCTTCCCCTCCTCTCTGTTTCTCTTTCCAATCCCCCCTATTCACTCCCGTAAGTGAAATCCACCTTCTTTTTTTCCTTTTTGCCTCGTTTTCGAAGGGAGCAGCCGGTTTAATCTCTTGATTTTGCAGATTCAAGAATGCCAAAGAGGAGAAGAAGAAGAGGAGGAAGACAATGACAGCGTCGAGGAACCGACCTCCCATGCCCGACCGACGCCCACCACCCCGAAGCACCAGCACCACCCCACGCCGCTGCACCATGCCCACAGAAGCGGCAGGCCGGCGAGCAAGAAGCGGCAAGAACCGTCCGGCGGCGATGACGTCTCGGTGTCGTGCAACAACTGCCGCCCGCACGCGCGCGAGAAGATCTCCGTTGTCCCCCTCGACAGCGGCGGCCACCACCACGGCCTGGGGCGGCACTCGATCCCGAGTCCCAACGGCATCTTCAAGTCCATCCTGTCCACACTGACCAAGAGGAGCCCACGGTCCATCGACTCCACGTCGTCGGCGGCCTCCTCGGTAAGAGAGGAGCAGTGGAAGATCGCCCTAGCCGAGCTGTCTCAGAAGCTGATACAAACCACGAGGAAGCGGGACGAGGCGATCCTGGAGGCCTCCAGGCTCAAGTACTCCATGGCCGAGCTCGAGAAGAAGCTCAACAAGCTCGAGCTCTATTGCCACAGCCTGAAGTCCGGCCTCGACGAATGCAATAAGTCACCTTACCGGACCCTCCGAAACACCCGCCACGTCAATCCCATCCCCACTTCTAACGACAAAGTCATCGAGCCCTTCCTCGTCGCAGTGTCGGAGGCTCGGTCCTCGGTCCGGTCCCTGAGCCGGTCGCTGGCCATGCAGCTCCGCGGCATAGGGGGCAAGCTGCACGAGCGGGTGTCTCTCCTCCTCCAGCCTCACGACGTCAAGCTCGCCTCGCCGCCGTCGAGGAGCCCTCGGAGCCTGCTGCTCCACCTCGAGGCGCTCCTGAACAGGGCCTTCTTCGAGGACTTCGAGTCGGTCGGGTTCCAGAAGAGCGCGGCAAACACTATCCTGAACCCGGTGGATCGGTGCGAGGCCAACCTGACGTCGTTCAACGTGCTGTGCAAGTTGACGTGGGACGAGGTGTTGAACAAAGGCACGAGGCATTTCAGCGAAGAGTTTAGCAGGTCTGAATGGACCGTAATTTCACTAACCTGTTGTTTGATAAGCAATGCGTACGTTTTTTCTTAGCGCAGGTCGGTAGTTAGTTAGTTAATGTTGTTTTTTCTTTTCCTTTTCCGGGGCAGATTTTGCGACAGGAAGATGAGCGAGATCGTGGCGATGTTGGGGTGGACGAGGGCGTGGCCGGAGCCGCTGCTGCAGGCATTCTTCGGGGCGTCAAAGGCGGTGTGGCTGGTCCACTTGCTGGCGAACTCGGTCCACCCGGGCCTGCCGATCTATCGGGTGGACAAGGGGGCCCGGTTCGACCCGGTCTACATGGACGACATGGGCGCGGACAAGGCCCGGGACAGGCTCGTCCCGACCGCGGTCCGGGTCATGGTTGCCCCAGGGTTCTACGTCTACGGCCACGTGGTCAAGTGCAAGGTACTGTGCCGGTACTACAGTAGCAGTAGCGCCAACGGAATGGTCATTGATGACCGGGGCTCGGTTTCTGCAACCTCGCCTTGAATACACCATGTGTTTGAATCTCCGAATTCGAGACGATTTCTCTCTTTTTTACCCTTCGATTCTCTTTTTCTTTTTTGGGTTTCTCTCTCTCTTCGTAATATGATAAATAGCAGTGGATATTTCCGTGCAAGTCATCTAGTCTTAAATATGGTCGTACATTTTCTTTTTTCTTTTTTGGAGGTGAAGGGTCCAATTGTTTTGGCAGTTGGGCTTGGGGCACGGGGCATTAGAGGCGATGAAAGCGATGTGTCATTTGGGTCAAAGTAAGGCTTTGGCATTTTGTCTTTAGGCTCTGTGCTCTCGATCCTCGCCCGGTCCATTCGTCATCATTTCCTTCTTTCATCCTTTTCTCCGCGCTGTTTGGTTTTTTCTTGGGGGATTCTGGGATTTGGGTTTCTTTCAGAAGAGGATACGACGCCCGCCCTTGGATGGTCGCTGCGGTGAACACACGCCAGCACGAAAACACGAAGGAATGACGAATGGGTCGCTCGTGGATCGGTGATGGGATCACCTCTCTGAGTTATTTTTGGATCTTCTTCTGTTCCATAATCTTTTGATACGTGTGCGTGTGCGTGCGTTGGCTCGATTGACACGAGCGTTTACAAATGGACTAGGTAGGTGTCGCTCGTGAAGCTCCCCTCACGGGCCAGGTTAGCGTTTACTGCTTAGTTGATCCATTTGATATTGTGTTGTTAATGATGGACGAGATTGGCTCAACTAATTATGTAAATCAGATCGGGGCTTCAATATTTTTTTCCCCCCGACAATCGTATCCTCTGGTGATTCTTGATAGTTCGAGAAGGCGGCATTGAAGAGAAGGCCCAAAAAAGGGGACATCGTGCCCTTACTGGGGACGGTGGTTGTGATGATGAAAGGGATATGCGCGTCGAGACATATGTGATGCGGAGTCAAAAGTGGGGTTAAGGTGGATGAGGTGGTGGTCATTGGGGCGAGGCGGAGTTCGGGAGGTGAAGTTGGCGGGCCGGTGGTGCCGGTTGGAGGCGTCGCGATAACGACCGTAAGGAGATGGAGGTAGCGGCATGGCAGTGGCGAAGGTATGGAGATGTTTGAGGAGGTGTATGCAGCGAGTTCATTGATCTGGGATGGACGACGAGGATCAATGTGATTTGCCATGATTGATCATGTTAATAGAGCTTAGGATACGACGTAGAGGCGGGTATGGCGTCGGTCGGCAATACTTGCACGGGGATGGACTTGGAAGACTGCGGCGATTGCAAGGAGATGTGAGAGAGGCCTTGATGTAGTGGCACACATGCCATGAAACTCATATGATCAATTCAACAAGAGGTTTGTGGTCGAGAAGCCGATTGCAATAGGGCAAGCTCCGCTGGAAAAGGGTGAGATACCTTTCGACTTAACAAATTAGTCCCATCAACAAAGGGTCGAAGGGTCTTTTTTTTATTCTTGGACAGTAACGTAACCTGCAAGAAATTTAAAGATACAAATAATTAGAACAATCATTAGCAGCAATGTAACTTGTACTGAAAAAGTAGAATACATTGAAAGTAAGATGAGCAACATGTGTTATTTCAATGATCGAGCGGTTCTTTACAAAAATTACAACTTGGGTATTTATAACCACGATCAACAGAAATGCAAATGGTTATCAAGAAATTAAACAGGACCTATTTAATAGTACTTATTTACAAATTGGTCACGAGATTTGAGATTATCGGCTCTATTACTTGAGTTGGTGTATACTCCCTCTTTTCTCCAGCAGTTAGTCCTTTGTTGGTTGAAATCTCTGTCGATCAAAAGCACGACCAATTTTACATCGGCTAATTGCTCCCAGCACCTGGCGATCCTTTGCTCGTGCTATCTTTACAGGCTCCTGTGGACCAAAAAATGGGGCAATTTTTTGGTGTTAATGTAGGACCCTTTAAAAGATTGAATGGTTTATTCATTACTTATAAATGCCTACGCACAGTCATTATCCTCAAGATTGCAAGAGACGCGCGTTCAGTGTTGTACCTTTTCATCTCTCGTTTCCTGACGATCGATCTCCACGTTTACTCCCACATCCTCTTTAAAAGCCATCACATCACATCATTGGAGGACCCCTGGTACTTCATACGAGGCTACCGAGCCAAAGGCATTGAAATTTGAAACGGCGCTGGCGATCAGCAAGAGCGAATGGCTAAGTAGTCGACCACCAAAACCGTCAGGAAAGAAAGGCTGAGAGTCCCAGTTCATAACGCGAAGGAAGGATGCGTACAGATATATGCTTGAACAATGCAAAGGGGGAGCAAGAAAAGAGTCCAGAGCTTTTTCTATGCAATGGTGGTTGCGCATCTCAGGTAGCTCTAAAAAGAGCGGCGAGAGCGAGAACCGCTCGGCCAAGATAAGCAAGTCTCCCTTTTCGCAAAAAGTAAAGCCAGATGGACAAATTATTTGAAAATTTGTAGTGGGTTGACAAGAGATAAAATCGAGAGAGCCAATATAGAAGAAAAGCCAGATGCTCGTGAATAAGAAAATTCGCCCTCGCTTAGGAAATATTTCTTCGACAAAGGAGTCATAGGGGAGCTCATGAGCAGACAGAGCTAGATAGACATGTACATCGGCTTGCCTCCTGTCACTCGAGCTTCCGTGCCATAAGAAGAGCGTCCAGCGATGGCGAAGATATCGAGCAGAGCAATAGATAAAGAGGCCCTAAAGGAAGGAAAAACTTACTGGCGGAGAGAGACCGGAAAAGGGGCAAAGAGAACCTATTAAGCCAGGTTCTAAGTTGGGTCAGAGCAAGAGAGTTCCATAGTCAAAGTCAATTCGGGCTCGTTTTTAAAGGGGTAAAATGTGAGGTCTTATCCTTGAAAGCCATTGCAAGAAATTCACATGAGAAAACTTAAAAGAAAAAAATGACCATATATGGAGGATTCATCTTTAACCGAACTTGTTCAACGATGAATCCCCATGAGTAGAGAGAATTTCTAAACGGTCACGAGGAAAAACGCTGATCAAAAGATAAGAGGAATAAGAAGTGAATCAAAGTAAGTCCCAAGAATTATTGGATCGATATTGTCCTTGAGATTTGCTCATGAATTGAAGAGATAGCTCGTCTTTCTATCGAATTCCTTAAGAATATCAAAATGAGCAACATATATATCAAGACGGCCGATAGTAATGATTGAAGCCTTAGTGATTGTCGTTGTCCAAAGGTGAATGACTCAATCGACAAAACCTGCTGAGATAGCAACAACAAAGGTTCCCCAAATGCTGAGGTAGTTCGGCGATGCACTGCTAGTTGACAAAAAAGGCTACATTTGGATCGACAGATATGTCAACCAAAAAGGACTAAGAGCCAAAGTAAAGAGTTGATGAGCAAGGCATACCAAGTTTGATAGGGGATGTATTATGTAATTGCCAAGTAATGAAGTCGAGAATCTCGCATGTTGTAATTGTTTGTACATAAGTTTTACTAAATAGTGGGAACAACATAGATCATGTTCAATTTCTTCTAACCGTATATGCAACCACAAATTGTAGGTATGAATACCCAATGTATAATCTTGTAAATGACCGCTAAATAAGCTAAATCAAATAAAGGACTTATGCTCTTTATCTGTATATTCAGTGGCTTTCACTTTCCAGTACAATTTACAATGTCGATAATTATTATTTACAGTATTTATACTTTTAAATTTCTTATTTTTCGTTTATGTCCAAGAATCAATAGATAATCCTTCAATCCCTTTGCGGATCAGACTAATTTGTTAATTCAAAAGGAAACACCTAACAATTGGCCACGTTTGATCAGGTGCTCCCAATATTATAAGTTAGGTGATTTTGAATGGCTCGACATAAGCACGACTTATTGCCAACTTTACATCAGATTGTGTTGGATTTTTTTACTAGCTAATTGTATAGACGAACGAGCAATCTATGTGGAAACCAACATCTCCCATACCAAAGGACAAAAGAAGAAGAAAAGAAGATTTATGGATATTGGGTATTGTTTCTAGACAGCGTTGGAGTACATGAATATGTGCCAAGATGCATACGTTATTTCTTTGCTACCTGGGCAATGGTGGTACCCTGGAAAAAGAAAACCAGGGTGATGAATCCTGGTACAGACCCTTTACAAAACTTTCTCCATGGATTTTGTCTTCTGTAAGTCGAAAACACAGCTGAGCCATGGAAGTCTCCAGCTCCGACGCACTCACTATGCTGACTCCTATGTGCAACTCCGTGCAGCACCGCTTTGAGTATCTTTGAAAACATGGAACTACTCTCCCCAGAACAACCGACCACCATGATTCAGAGAATTCCTTGCAAGCCAGATTTTGAATTAGGATACTTTGGAACCAGCGTGATGGCTTTTTACAACCTGCAGTTCCTAAAGAAACTCAGTATAGAAGCAACAATACCATTCCCGACCGTAACCCGAGCTTTTTCAAAAAATATGGGAGGCATGAGCGCAACCATCTGGCCGGGACTCTGGTCCTCACTAATTGCCCAAAGTGGGAGCACCTTCAAACTCAGCTTCATCAATGGGGTCTCCAAGCAAAGACTTAGGGTCGTCAAAAATCTGACAGTCGATAAGTTCTCGCAGCTCTCCAACAGACCCTCCTGCACAATTATATTAGGGAGCACCAAGCAGGGTCTTATGGAAATTAACTGCCTCAGTTACAATGTCTTCATGTTCCTTCAAAACCCCATCATCTCTGGTTTGTAAGAGCCTTGACTGCATTTCAGGAAGTTGGCAACTTAACCAATCGGTGGAAGAAGCTGGTCCTTTTGTCCCCCAATTGAGGCCAAGTAACCCGGGATTTCTGCGTAGGAAAGGCCTCCTCAGCAGATTTGAGATGGCTTCCCTTGTTGCAACAAATGCTTCTCAGCGATTGCAGTGCACTTCGAAGGATCATCTAGCAATCGAGCTAGAACTTCTCGTAACTCCCGTGGCTTCAAAGCTACTTTATCTGATATCGCATCATAAATTTTCCAACGACACGATCCAAGATGCTCTCGGTTCCGCATTTTCGAGTCATGGACCCATGCTTATTCATGGCATTACGTCGTCTGAGTCAAGTCGAACTCCGACAACGAACCGCGTCGGCTCAGCTCGGATGGCAAACATCCCTAGCCTCAACAGGCATTTTCCAACTTAAAAAGGAGCCACCAGTCTGACAAAATGGAAAGCCAGGACCACGCAACTGGATCGAGGCTGCGCTGAAATCACAAGGAAGAAGTGCCAGCTTTTCTTCGAAATGTCACGAAATGCTGCCCGGCGGAACGAGTCCTGCGGCTTGTCCCGACAAGGGCTCGGGGACGCTTCGTGGGTTTGCTTTGAAATTTCAAATGCGTGTGTCGACTGCTGTCGGGCCTAGTCATATGAAACATCGAAGAGCGGACCGTTCAACTGCATCCTCCAACCTTCCTTAGCTGTCGTCTGTTATGCCGCGCATCAAACCGTCGCCAACGAATAAATGAATAAAAAACAAGCATCGTTTTCCTCTTGCAAATTGCTGGAAAGGAGAGAAACGGCGGGAGGGGTATAATTGTAAATAAAGCATCGCGCGCGCCCAAGCCCAGCGCGGACCCGTCGACTTTCATGGCCCCGTCGCTCGCCCGAGGACAGCTCGGTGAAATGCCGCTTTTGCCCTCGTTCGCCGATCGGGCTCAGTCCACGCGTCGTCAAAAGGAATAATCGCTTCAACGTTTTTGTTACGGACACTTTTACTATTCTTATAGATTTAAACAAGTGTTGCCCCCAAAATCATCGTTTTCTTTATTTTTAATATCCCAATACCAGTCGCATTCATTTTTGGAAAACGAACTTTTGTTTTTCAAAATTATCAATCGTTAGCATTATTAGTTTCAAGAAAATATAACAATGTCATCCACATAATATTCCTATGCTAAAATCGTATATTTAAATGAGGGTGGACAGTACAACAAAAATATCAAATAACGCCCCTTATCAAAAATTATAAACTTATCCACTGTGACACTAATATCTCTTAATGTTATATTTTTTTTGTATTACGAAAAGTCCAAATTTATACATGTGTTTTATATGTGCCTTTTGTTTCAATTTCATCGAAATTGTCACATTAGTGATGATATAAATATAAGTTTGAGATTCTTCATCACACGAAAAAGTTTCGAGTATTTGTATCATAATTGGACAAATGTAAGATTCTTAAAAAAAAAGTTCTAAATATTTGTATTATAGCGAATATAGTTTAGGGATTTTTTTTTCTTCTGAATTTAAGCCTTTAAATAACTGCATTTCCAAATAGGATATTTTTTATTCTGAAAATTCCGATCACCCCCTTCCCCCTTCCTTCTCATTAAAGTAAACAGCAATTCTATCTCTCTCTCTCTATCTCTCTCTCTCTCTCTCTCTCTCTCTCTCTCTCCTGGATACGCACCTTCGTCGACTTTTTTTTTTTTTTTTCTGGTCGAACACCTTCTTCGACTTCGATCACTGCTTCACGATCTGTGCTCGATTTTGGGCTTTCCTTGATCGATCGAATCGCGGGCGGGCGGTGCAGCTGAGGAGAGCGCGAGAGGTTTTTCGCTTGTTCGACTGCATCGTCGGCGGCTATGTCGTACTCCGATTCCGACTCGTCCTCCGTCGGTGGGGATTACAAGAACTTCAGGCAAATCACGCGCGATCGTGAGTTCTCGGTTCTCTGCTCTTCTCGCCTTGCTTGTGAGTTGCGGAGGAGCTAATCGCTCTTCCGCGCGGTTGTATTTCGTCGCGACAGACTTCGTATTTACTGGAATTGGTTTGGGCTGGTGACTCGGCGGTTGGTGTCTTGCTATTTTGGATAGGATGTTGCTGTGTAATTGGGAGAGTAGTAGTGAACGAAGGGCCTTATCAATGTTAAGCGCAATCGTGCTTCATTTTTCGCTAAGCAAATGCAGGCATTTTGTTGGACAGAGCCTTTTTGTTCGCAAGCATTAATCAGTAGGTCGAGTATCAAATGGTGCTAGAGTTTCTACTTGCCTTTTGTGGAAGGAAAGCGTGGGCATTTTTTGTTGAACAGAATTTTCATCGTCAATCGTTGATCAGTTGAATCAAATAGTGCTTGAGTTGCTACTTGTCTTTGGTAGTCTGATTTTTACATATTGTGTCTGCTCAACTGGCGCTTGCGCTTGCAATTGTGAAGAACCGAAGCAACACATGAGTGTCGGCTTCTGTCAGTTGGTTATATTGATTTGTTATTGCGCCCTTTGACCATCAACTGAATTCTTTTCGCCTGTCTGGGACAAATAGGAGCAGCATGTGAAGGAGAGTTATCTAGACCTAGTTTAGATACTGGTTATGGTCTGAGAATTGGAATGTGGTACACTAATTGGTTAGAAAGTGCTACAAACTGGTTAGGCTTAGTTGATTCCCTAGTTTGAGTCTCAATTAGATTGGAAGTATTATCTTGGTGCCATTCATTATGTGATGTGGGAATGTAGGCTGTAGCAGCTCTTATTATTCCTTTTTCTGAATAAGGATGTAATGTGTACTTCAGTATATAAAAAAAAAACTAAACTCATTCACTATTTACAAGGGATTTCCACTTGAATTTCTTTTAATTTTAAGTTTTGATATTGCCTAGTTCTGTAATTTTCATTTTTGACAGGTATTATGCTTGATTTGTCATGACATGGTTAATGTCATAAAAAACCTGAGCTGTGCATGTTGTGCTTTCATTTGCAGATGATTGACCTCTATTTTTTTCTTTTGATAAATTGGACATTTAATCAGGGTTGTTGTATGAAATGCTACGGTCAGCTAAAACCGGTGACTCTAAATCAACATGGAAGGTAAATGCATTTTTTGGCCTCCTCTTATTTATAGAATCGTGAATCCTTTCTTTCGGCTGTCACACATTTCCTGGACTTATGTTGATTTGCAGTGTTTTTAGCTCATGTCATATGAAAGTTAAGATGAATTACCCTTATATTTTATCTACTTAAGTCCTCAATACATTCCATTTTGTCATGTTCTGGTCATAGTCATTTAATATGTTTAATACGGCATACAATTTTTCAAGCAGTTCTGTACCAAATTGCGGTTGTGTCTTCAAGGCATTTGCTACTTATTGTTGGTGGACTGTAACCGGGATACCTCTGTTTGTACCTTCCTTCTTTCTCATTTCCACCATCTCAACAAGAAGCCATTGTGTAATCATTGATAATAAATACTTGAACTGTCCAGTTTTAGTTTACAATTGTCCTAAACAGTTGTCTTTATGTCTCCTTGCTGAGTAATTTCACTGTATCCTTTTGTTTGCACCTCTGCTTTTATAGAGAATCTATCTTGCCAAATACTTTTTTGAACTGTTGTATAGTTTCTAATTTTTCATCTGGAAAACAGTGAAGTAGTATCAAGTACCATTGACTTATTAGCAAAGCTCCTTTTCATTTATGTCTTGAACCTTGCTGAGATTATTTTGTGAGATATTGTACATTGATATTATGTAAGTGATTGTCATGTTACTTTTATGGCCTTTTTGGGGTGAATATATTTGTAAAGTGTTATTTCTGTTATTTCTAATCTTTTAAAGTAGTTCAAATTTTCTGCATGTAGGTACTCATCATGGACAAACTTACAGTTAAAATAATGTCTTGCTCTTGTAAGATGGCTGATATCACTGAGGAAGGAGTCTCATGTAAGAATTTATTGGATAATCTATGTGGTTTCTGAAATTGCAATTTAGCTTGATTTTTATTGTTGTTAAGTTTATTCAATGCATGGTGTTAGCTAAATGCGAGGAATCCGATATTTTGTGTTTGATAATACAGAGATGCTCAACTGATGCTTGCTTTTTTCTTAATTGTTTATAGTATGGCTTACCTGTACTTGCACTCCATCATCTCCTTTCAGCTTAGCAATATAATTATCCGGATAATGTTTTTCCTGCTGTAGCACCATGCATTGCATGGCCATGGTGGAGAAATGCTGGTCATGACACCTTGCATCATATCAGATGGGTTCCACTTCCATGTAATGTGATATATAGCTGCCCCATTAGAATTTGAAAAGTAATCCTACTTGCCTATTGGATGAATTGGGGCAGGATGGAGAAATTAAAAAGAAATTGAAGTAGAGAGAAAGAGAGTCAATATAACACCATGAGAATTGCCCCTATAGCATCTTCTCACCTGAAGCAGTCCCCTTGCATCTCTTCTAGAGCAATCACGAAGACACTCTTTAACTGAAATAGATGTCCTTTAACTTGAACCAATCACTTTAGCTATAAGATGCATATATTCAGAACCCCTTAAGTTAATGTATGAATGAATTGTAGTATTTTTCTTTTGTCATGATATGATATGAAGCATCAAGTCTTTGGCTGAACTAAGAGAATCTGAAGGTGCTGACAAATGAGAAATTATGTCATGTGGATATATTGTGTCTTATTTACGTGGTATTACCAAACAATTAAATGCTCACATTTTCTGAACATGTGCATTTATTGTCAGTCATGTGCAATCATCAGAAATCCTTGAATGGTTTGCTGATTCTAGATAAGCATGCCATGTGTTATAAGCTCGACACAGCGTCTTTTTCCATAAGTGATGGCTTCGCTATAGATCGCCCTTTCTACAATAGTATATTCCCCACATTCTTTGGTTACTGTTCCTGTTTACTATGAATTCTCACAGCTCCCAATCCGGGGTTATTATTATTATGACTTTAACTGTTTATTCTGTATTGAGGAACTCATGAGGCATCAGTTCTTCTATATGTAGCAAAGCTAGGAAAGTAGATATTTTACATAACTGATTTACTCTAAATTTGAAGACCATAGCTTCCTTCAGTAGGATTTAGCACAGGCATATTTTTAATGTTTTTTCATTTCTCCCTCAGAAGTGGGTTCGAAATTTATTTTCATTTTCGATGTATGGCCTCTTGACCAAATGCTTAATCTGCTGCTTGCTGGTTGTGCTTGGTGCTGCTGTTTGCTCGGCCACCTTTAGATTATCAGATTAACTGACCTACAGCTGTCCAGAAGTATATTCTCAAGCGATTATAGTTTTCACTCTATTGTTGCATTGATGTGAAAATCAGTTCATTTTCTTTTTCTGGGAAATAACAAACTTCCTTTTTCTATGACCAGTGGTTGAAGACATATACAGGCGACGGCAGCCATTACCTTCCATGGATGCTATATACTTCATCCAGCCATCTAAAGAAAAGTATTGCATTTCTTGTTTGACGGACATTCTTCATTCTTGGCATACTCAACATCTGTTTAGACGTCAAAGTCATCATTTCATTTCTCCAATTACTCTGTTTGATTATTTTATGGATGTGGAGATGGGTTTTTCTTTATCTTTCTTACTCTCTGTCCCTTATCTTACAGTATTATAATGTTTCTGTCCGATATGTCTGGAAGATCACCCTTATACAAGAAGTATGTCGGAATACATCTCTTTGTTTCTTTCTGTTTGCTGTTGCTCTTTGGAAGTGCTGCATTTTTTCTTCTTGCTACTGATTTTTTTTATCCCCAATCTGTGTCAAGGGCATTTGTTTTCTTCAGCTCTCCGATATCAAGAGAGTTGGTCGCTCAAGTCAAGCGGGATTCAACTGTCCTACCACGCATAGGTGCACTGAGAGAGGTCATATTCTGTTGGTTAAAAGATTATCTGCTATCAACATGTTAATTGTCTGGACAATGAAAACCAGTTTTAATTGCTAATTCATCTTATGGGATCTGCAGATGAATTTGGAGTACTTTGCAATAGACAGCCAGGTATCTGATCAATCTGACCAGGCTTTTATTTGCACATGTACTGGTTTAGCACGAAACAGCAATTAACTTTCCACACAAGAATCCTTTTTATTCATACTCTGCAAATTAATTTCTTAGTACGTACAACCCACGCTAATGTGTCAGTACGATTATAATCCAGATGAGTTATCTCTTATGGCTTTCAGTTGTGGTGTAGAAGATTTGTTTCTTCCATGATGAGATTTCACAGTCGGTTTCACATGTTCTATCTGGGTAGTTTGTTGGACATTATGTACTGTAGAATTTACTTTGAACACCCTTTGATTTGCATCATTGGCACATTGACAAAGGTGTTATAGTGTTAATGTTAGAGAATTACTCAATACCATTTCCTTTGCAGGGATTCATTACTGACAATGAACGGGCTCTGGAGGACCTTTTTGGGGATGATGAGAATACTCGCCGAGGTGACGCGTGTTTGAATGTCATGGCTACACGCGTTGCTACAGTTTTTGCTTCATTGAGGGTATAACATGTACTTTTTCAAATCCGAGTTAGTGCTGTATTTCATATTTTAAAAGTATGTCCCCTTAAGCTTTCAGGAATTTCCTTCTGTACGTTACCGTGCTGCCAAGTCACTTGATGCAAACACCATGACAACCTTCCGTGATCTCATTCCAACGAAACTTGCTGCTGGGATCTGGAATTGCTTAGCAAAATACAAGCAAACCATTCCAAATTTTCCTCAGACAGAAACATGCGAGTTACTCATTCTTGACAGATCTATAGACCAGGTCTTGTAATATGTTTTCAAATGTAGTTATACTTGCTTTCTTGATTTTTTTTTCCCTTGTTTGTACTAGTCATGATGAGGACATTCTCTTTTGGTGCTCCAGATTGCTCCTATTATACATGAATGGACGTATGATGCTATGTGCCATGATTTGTTGAGTATGGAGGGAAATAAATACGTGCATGAGATACCAAGCAAAACAGGTGGTGCACCTGAGAAAAAAGAAGTTCTGTTGGAGGATCATGATCCTGTTTGGCTAGAGCTTCGCCATGCACATATAGCAGATGTAAGTTCTAGTATTCAATGTTTTGCTTCATTCAGAACTGTATCGATTCTCTCTGTCATTGACCGTTTTGTCAGGCTAGTGAACGGTTGCATGAGAAGATGACCAGCTTTGTATCAAAAAATAAGGCTGCACAGATTCAACAAAGGTTGGTTTGTCTTTCTTCTTCTTATTTTTGGCTTTTATTGATGTTACAGGCATAAAATTGTTTGATTAGAAAAACTTGTTCTATAAGATACTGAAGCTATAGAGAAATTGTTGACTAACTGCCAAAAACTTTTGGTCAGTATGTTGGCTTATTATGCTTAGATCTGTTCATATTTGGCCAGTGTCTCCCGTGTCCTTAGTTGAACAGTCTGCGTTATAACTTGGTGAAATAGTAAATTCTCCTTTTAGTGGGAATTTAGGCTATCTTACGTTGCATTAATCAAATTGCACCCAGATTTTCACTAGTCATGTGGCGAGCAGTCAACTTGCATTTGGAGCTTAGTTTGAGAGAGCAGAGTTTATGCTGTTTCGCTGTGCATCTTTTACATTTCATTCTTCTAGTTTTCTTTCTTTTTACCGTTCTTTCTGGATAGAATGCATGCGGTGCTTGCTGGGAGCCTGGGACACATTTGATATAGTTGTTTGATGCCTAGTCAATTTCCCTTTAATACGCTGCACTTTGCTGAGAGGTTCAAAAGTTTGTTTAGGATTCCCATCTTTTCTTGAGTATTAATGCAATTTTAAGCAGGAGACTGTTCTCATGAAACATATCATTTCTTTACAAGCTGACATGTGGATATTGCATTAAAACTTTGATCATCATACTGGCTGTCAACGCACTTCTTGCAGTCTTCTCTTTGTCCCTCCACTCTTAAAGGTTCTGTAGGTACTTCTTTTTTAGATTTCTCCACTGGTCAACTTTAGTTTTTTAGCTTTGTCTCGCCTCCTTTTAGTGAGTAAATAGTGGTTTGTGCTTTTCTCTGATGCTGTATCCTGTTGTCAAAGTTGAAGCAGTGAGTTCTACTTAACTTGAGTTGAACTAATGCATCTCTTGATATGTTGACTCTTGGTTCTTATAGAGATGGCAGTGAACTATCCACTAGAGACTTGCAGAAAATGGTTCAAGCGCTGCCACAATATAGTGAGCAAATAGACAAACTCTCCCTCCATGTAGAGGTTAGTTTCTCTATGAGTAAAAATTTTCTTATCCTGGAAAATTTTCCACTCATGAAGTATTGATGAACTAGTGATTCTTTTAGCTGCACAGCTTGGCGAAGAATTCTGATATTCTCCTGTGTTTTTGGTATAGCAATTGTCTTGAATAGGAGGAAAAGAAAATTTGGTACTTAGGGACTGCTCTAGGGACAGCCTTCATTTGACCTGTGTAGAGTTTGTTGATATGGGTAGTATCTGCAGTCTGGAC
The DNA here is from genome assembly GCA_030064385.1 of Melaleuca quinquenervia. Classification (NCBI taxonomy): domain Eukaryota; kingdom Viridiplantae; phylum Streptophyta; class Magnoliopsida; order Myrtales; family Myrtaceae; genus Melaleuca; species Melaleuca quinquenervia. The sequence goes on along the minus strand of CM057721.1, from coordinate 13,934,192 downwards.
CTTAAGACTAAGCTTAGGGACTGCTTGGCCCTTCCAATTTGAATTTGGAGCTTGTCAGTAATGGGATCTACTACTTATCTACGATGTCTGCTTTACGTCATTCTCAGGTCATGGCACTTTGTTTGTATCTCTTGCTTGTCTGCGTCTCATGGCTGATACAAGTTGGTGATGATGTCTTAGTTCATACATTGGTGTTGCTAAAAAAATTCCCAATTTAAGCTCTGCATTCTATAATTGCTCAGGAGGAAGAATATCGAACTGATTGAAACTTCCATCTTATTATTGTATTGTCTTGCGGATCATTAATGCAGATATTACAGTGCTTTTACATACAGATATTTACTTTTCTGAAAGATTCTCACCCCCCTTTGCTTGTAGGATGTGTGATTGATATGTTTTATCATTTATTCGGAACTTTTCAATCTGATGATCATCTCCCATACAATACAAGTAAATTATGCCTATACAGATTGCAGGGAAAATCAATACGATTATTAGAGAGATGGGACTTCGAGAACTAGGGCAGCTGGAGCAGGACCTTGTTTTTGGAGATGCAGGAATGAAAGACGTAATTAAGTTTTTGACTGCAAAGGAGGTAATGCAAATGTTGCATAATCTGCTCGGTGCCATCTTGAAGCACGCCACATAATTGTAATTAGGATGATATGTGACCGAAACATACTTTCCTGCAGGATGCAACTCGTGAAAATAAGTTACGGTTATTAATGATTCTTGCAGCTATCTATCCAGAGAAGTTTGAGGGTGAGAAGGGTCTCAATTTGATGAAGGTAGTTGTTATCCCAATATCATAAACTCTTTTAACAATTTTATTATCTTTCTCTGGTGGTCCATCAACTGATAGAAGATATGATGTGTCATGTACCTATATACCTACACATCTATACTGTGCCGGTTGATTAGCCACCTTAAATCAGTCAATACAGTAATTGTATAATTCTTTTTTTCTTCCCTCCATCAGCTTGCAAAATTACCCTTGGATGATATGAATGCGGTGAATAACATGAGATTGCTGGGGGGAGCAACAGACACCAAGAAAAGCACTATGAGTTCCTTTACTCTTAAGTTTGATATGCATAAGGTAGATGTATAGTATCATATGATCTTCTTATTAATATTGACTTTCTGTCTTCCAATGCCTCTTTCTGACTACCTCTATTTAAACAGAAAAAACGTGCAGCCAGAAAAGAACGTACCAGTGAAGAAGAAACATGGCAGTTGTCACGCTTTTATCCCATGATAGAGGTAGTGCTTCTCTTTGACCATGAATGAAATACATTAGATGGATTTTTTGGAGAAGGCATTAAAGCACGCGAAGTGGGTGACTTTGGTTGAGTCTGAATTAGACAAATCTATTTCTTCATGTCAGCTCTGGAGTCTTGAGTTAAAATTACCATTATTAGACGGATGTACTCACTTTTATTTTTTATTGCATCAGCGAAGGGAAGTCACAATTCGATTTATCACCTTTGATAGCACATGCATATGTTACTATTTTATTGAACATTAACAGTAAAAAAAAGAGAGGGGGGGGGGGGAGAAGGAGCAAATCTTAGCAGGTTAAAGATTCTCTGTTGTCAGATTGGCCTCTTGTTTCCTTTCCAGCAATTTGAAAGAAAGATGTTCCCTGTATTCAGGAGTTGGTTGTATATCTCAGAACATAGGGCATGAAAGATCTAATTGAGTGTCATTGCTTGACATGAAAAAGACTTATGGGAATTGTTGCATGAAAGCCGCAAATTGAAACCACTGTTTTGTCACAGCTACTCTTTTCATACAGTTGAATAAGGGAGAATTGCAAAAAATGTGATTTTTTGCCATGCAACCTGTTGAATTTAGTTTTTTAATCTGGAGGTGGGGGGATATTTAATTTTTTCCAGGAAAAATAAGTAATAGATTTTGTAATAAAATTTACCCTTCCTTTGTAATCAAATGAATACTAAGTTTGAAATGCATGGCCGCTGTGCTCACGTACTTCTATCTGAATACGTACAGAAGCTCCCTCATGGGAGTGGGGAAGGGGGAAGGGGGAGGGGGTGATCTATGAGAACTATCTTATCAACGCAACATGAGGCCGATAGGTCATCTTCATTATGTAAAAAAGGAGAGCAGTACTGTTTACTCCTTTAACTATGATTTATGGGTCTACTAATGCAACATATATGGCTATACTTAACTATGATGTATGGGTCTACTGAGGGGCGAGCACAATGAACCACCCAACTCGGGAACTGCCCGGACCGGACCGGGCCGGCCAGTTGGTCCGGTTCTTGGAAGCTTTGGTCCAATCCACGGTTTTAAAATATGGAACTGGTTCCTGGGCGGTCCAGTTCCCTGTTCCTGGTTTCTAGTAGGGCGGGACCAGACCGGACCACTTGCACTGACCCCAGACCAGACCATTGGACCAACCCCTTCTCTTTTATGGCCAAGAGCATCTTCAATGAAAAAATTCACGGAACTTAAAAGTAAAGTATGTGGGAGTAGTCAACTTCATGATACTCTTTATTTGCTGATTGCAGTTCATGAACCAAATTTTAGAGACTACATGGGTTTGTTATCTGTCACCTGCGTTGTTCATATTAAGTGTTATCAAATCTCTTAAATTTCATGAACATCCTTTTTGCTTTAAATTGGAGTGAAAGTATAAGATTCCGGGTTTCTAGCTGAGAATTCTACTCTTAAGTTGTAGTGGCTGGTTTGTTGGTATTCCTTCTTGCTCGTCCTATCATCTGCTCAAAGGCATCAACAGAGTTATTTATTGGATAAATGGCCAGTATTCTTTAAAACGTACAGAGAGTGGCTACTTTTCTGTACGTTAATGAACTACTGTTGTAGTTCTTTAAGTGTTGGATGCAGTATCGGGAGCGTATCATCTTCATTGGACATCATATCAATGAGGAATTCACTTAATCATTTGATTTTTTCCCGGTTCCATTGGACCGCCCAAGAACTGGACTGGGCCGACGGGTCCGGTCCTGGACTTTGGCAGTCCGGTCCCCAGTCCTAGAGACTGCGGACCGGTCCCATCGGTCCGGTTCCCGGTTCCGGGGAGGATCGGACCACCCTAGACCATGCACACCCCTAGGTCTACTAATGCGACATCTATGACTAAACTATCAGTTGACTACGAAAAGTTAGCTTGCAGTGATGGGAATTCTTTGTAAGACCAAGTTACTATGGATTACTCATAAGCTTTCAAAATCGTTAACGGGATTTGTCTCTTGCTGGCAAGCTAATCTTTTCTTTTCTATTATTATTCTGGGTTGACAACCTGGGCAAGCTTGAAAGTGCCTCTACCTGTAGCTGTAGTCAAGATAATCAAGGGCATTAGTTAATTTCCTAGAAATTTTGTCTTTTTTCCACTTTCCTTCAGGATCTTATTGAAAAGCTTTGCAAAGGGGAACTGCCAAAGGAGGATTATCCATGTATGAACGATCCTAGTCCAAGCTTTCATGGGACATCACAGGTTGTGTCATCTAATTCAACTTCAGCTGCTCATTCGATGAGATCAAGACGGACACCGACATGGGCCCGGCCTCGCAATTCTGATGATGGTTATTCAAGGTGGTTTTTAGCTTCTGCTATTCTCCATAATTGACAGAGAAGTCTCATGTCCTGTCTTTTGGTTTCTTTTCTTGGTTAGATGTGCCTTAATTGTAACTTTGCAATTCAGTCGGGTCAAATAATTCATATTATGAGATTTTCCACGTTGTTCTTCGCCTTGATTAGTGTAGTTGTTTTTGGAGGTTATTGTCACCCCCATTCCCTAAAGATCTGTGATTTCATAGGCCATAGGCCTACTGCCAGAGAGTCTTATTTATACATTGCAAACATCAAGTTTAATTTATTTGTGATGATTTTATCCCTTCCTGCAGTGATTCAGTTCTAAAACATGCATCTAGCGACTTCAAGAAACTAGGCAATCGTATTTTTGTGTTCATTGTAGGTGGAGCTACCAGATCAGAGGTAAACGAATGTACTAATTTCTCCACTGGTGCTCTTCGTGTTGCTTTGTTTACAACTCCTGAAAATTTTCTTTTCTCAGCTTAGGGTTTGCCATAAGCTTACAACAAAGCTAAGGAGGGAAGTGGTCTTAGGTTCATCCAGTCTTGATGATCCTCCACAGTTTATCACGGTAATGTATTTACTAGCACAGTTTGGGGTTAATCGAGTAAAGAGAGTTCTTAAAATGCTCATGCTCTTATCTGTTTCATTTGATCACAGAAGCTGAAGCTGTTGACAGCGCATGAGCTCTCATTGGATGATCTCCAGATATAATTGGGAAGGTTTACAAGCTGGATAAGCACGTGCTTACACATGTCGTCGACTCCCAAGCATATCTGTTAACATGTTTTGTTGCAAGAATGCCTCGTGGTACGGTGGAGTGCCACTTGAAACTTAATAGTCCTGATGAGGATCCCGCAACAATGATTCTTGATTTAGGGTTGTGCATTGTGTTTTTTTTTTTTTTGGTCCTTCCTATACCTGGAGCCAACCAGCTGATTCATGTGTATAATATAGCAACTGAGAGGACAGAACTCGACGGATGGATCAACGCAGTTTAATTTGATTGCAGGATAGGTTCTGTGCATGTTGGACATATCGAGTTCATTATTGCTGAAATACCAGCGCTCTTTTATGAATATTCTTCACATTTCTGGTATGGATTATTACCCTGCATTTTCTTCCTGCCCCTCCTGAATTAATAGCGGGTCTGACGCTGGTGGATGATTAAAGAAGAAAAGAGAAATAACAAAATATTGCAGCTGGGACTATAAACGGTTGTGTTGGGAACAAATTGCACGTATTTGTGTTTTCTTCCTCTGAACGTCCCTTGATCCATTTTGGAAGAAATTTCTGAAACTCATGGTGCACTTTTGCACTGACATTCTTTGGGAGGGACGCTAGTTGCGACCTCACGATTAGTTGATTGGTTCTGGTCATGTTCCTTCCGTTGGATAATGGCATCGATGTTCATTGAGAGTTTGATGATGAACTTTTAGCATTTTAGCATTTGATTTGATCAAACTTTCCAGGGACCCGGATCAGCTAACGTCACTTCATGTGACATTGGCTGATCCAGCGGTGCAAGGAGAGGTGGGGGAGCGCTTTTTCATAGGGGGGCAGAAATGGAGGGTGGGGATCAACTAATTTAGAAAAACTAAGTTAGCCGATCTTTTTTCACTATCGAGAACCATTATGTTATGCCCGAAATGTCAGATCAAGTAGAGAAGATACTAATCATAAGACCAGCCACATAAAGAAAGCTCTTTGCCGCATAATTTCTTTTCAATGTAAGAATCATAAGGTTAACATTTTACCCAGTCAAGGTGGTTACTAACAAGTGCTAAGTTGAAAAAGATGCTGGAGAATGATCTTGAATGTTCCTGCCTTGGTTTCTATTCCCCATATCAAATCCAGGCCACGTCATATTCCGAACTGTTGAGACTCCAAATTCTCTAACATTAAGACAAAACAATCTTCTGGTCTCCTTTTCTCTAATCACAGCATCCTTCTTGCCAAAATATTTTACTGCTTAACACAATGAGAACCGCAGATAACTGATATTAGCAGCACAGTTCCTTAGCTTTCTTCTCTAAATCGGTTTCTGCTTTTCTTTTCTTCACTTCACCAGCCAGCTTCTTAACATAAGCAACGTATCCATCAACATCGAATTTCCTCTTGCACCCTGCATAGTTCATGTATCGTATTTTCCCAAATACTGGTCTCTCTCGCCAACCCTGCCATTCAACCAAGCCCCAACATTGAACTAGGAATTATGCAGGAAAAATCTCATCTGAGGCATGAGCCATCTCCATGATCAAATTCAGTGGACATTCTCAACCTTATGTATTAGCCAAGCAAAAGCACTGCAACACCCTAAATACTAATGAAAGGCGGGCTCTAGCATGAAAGGTCAAATAATCTGCTCCAAGAGGAACTATAACCAAAATCAAACACGAAATTAATCCATGATAATTGCTTACCTGGTCATGAACGCCACATATTGACCACATACATCCCACGTAACCATTGGGATCCCGTCCATCTATTTCATACTGCATCTCAGAGTTTATTCAGTTAAAAAATGTGGGCATATAGACAATATAAGCATGCGATCGCCATTTAGAAATTGAAATGCTGTCGAATCATGTTACTTCAGTTCACTAGTTCACCTTATCATTCAAATATATAGCTGTTTCAAGTGCTTCTTCAGGTCCTTTTGTCCACTCAAGAATCTTTTTGGCCCAGTACATTCTGGTAACAATGAAAATTCACCACATAGAACCACAAGAGCAAATGTAAGTAACTTATCTGACAAGATCAGTCAAGGTAAAGAATTCAGCGCAACCAACAAAAAGGTATTAGATTCAAGATCCATGATGCACTTTTCTCTTTCCCATATTAGACAATGCTCAGTTTATCAAGTGGTTGATTAAAGCGCCAGGGAGGAGAGGGGAGGAGGTGAATACTTGCCTCATGAAACCATGCATTTTCCCATGGTATACCATCTCAAGCTGAGAGGCGTTCCAAAGCTGGAGAAGACCATATTCAAGATGTCATGAGAACCTGAGACTAAGGCTGCCACTAGAGAAGGAAAGAACAGGCAAAATACAATGTGCTACCCAAAAATCCAAAGATCAACTTACTGGATCAGCTGTTAGAGCTTTCTCCAACTGCTCCCTTCTACAAAACGAATAATGATTTACCTAAACTCGGTCAAGAAATTGATGCCAAAATAGATACAGATAACAATAGAAACAAGTGCTTGCCACTCACGTATAGATATGTTCTCGCTTGTCAGAGGCATGATCCATCAACGTCTTCCTTGACCAATCCCATGCCCCCTTTAATGAATCATAATGAGGCTGATAGAAACAGTAGTTGTCAGCAAGTTCCCTCCTCACAATCAACTCCTCCAAGAATGTGTCTACTGCCTTCACGGTTGCAAGTTGAAGAAGAAATATCAAACTGCGTGTCATCAGAGGATGAGCCAGACAAATATAAACACCTAATGACACCAGTTGCAGAACTGGAGGAACTTTCCAAAAAAAGGTGCAAGATTGTGCAACTACTGTCAGCATAAGTCATAATTCTACGTTCTAAAAAGTTAAAACTTGATCTGCTTACTCTGCTATCTGATATGAAGTACCTGAGGATAACTTTTCCGCACTTTACTTGCCTCTAAAGCACAGCGCTGTGCAGATATCTGGCCAAAATGCAAATAAGGAGAAAGTCCAGAAAGCCCCTTGGGTTTCAACGGATTATTCCGGTCTGCAGAATAATTTCTCAATCTTTTTGTCAGAAACCCATTCTCATTTCCCATCAATGCTTCCAGTGCAGCACTTTCCCCCGGCTTACACCAACTGAGTTCAGGAACTTCTGCTCCTTTCCTATTATTTGAAGGAGATTTTATCAGCAAGATAGACCAAGCATTAGAAGTTCATATTTAACCATGAGATGAAGCATAAATTCAACCTCACGGCATCTGCAATAAGATTGTCCCAATCAATCAATTGATGGGCGGTGTCCCATCTTCTGCTCGATGGTTGCAGGATAGGGAAATCAATGAGATACTCTGGAAGCATTTTATTGATCTTTCCCCTAATTGTTTTAGCACTGTATTCCAACTTCTGAGATGCCACCCAGGCAGGTACAATATTGTGCGCATCAACTTCATGTATGGTCACTGACTTATCAACTCTCTCACAAATTTCCTCCTTCAACGAGCGAATTTTTCTTAAGGGTGAAAAATCTGTAACCAAAAGTGAAGCCCCACATTCTTTAAGAAACTTTGGAATAGTCTCATCAGCTTCGCCCTAGATAATCCATCCATACAACCGTAAATCAGAGTGCAACAGATTCACCGGTAATGGGCTGAGTAGCTCATAAAAGACCCCTAAAATCTCTAGGCACAAAGCTATAGAGCACCTATTATAAGTTAACAAGAGTAGCTACAAGTAACTAAAACACACAACCACAATCATTGCACCATGTAAAAATCACGACTTGCTTTATCAACATCAACATGACAGAATCACGAAATCCACCAAATAACGAAACTAAAACACCAAGATATGGCAGCTAAATTTTATCCATTCAAATGAAAGAAGTGTTTTTTATTGTCAGAAGTACAAAAGTTTCTACATAAAGCTTCGACATTACATTTAATTAAGACCACCAACTTGCCATTATTTTTGGGATAAATCACTCTGATTTTCAAATAATTTCATTTGCTATCAGCCCATCCAACCAGCAACAGAAAGGATCATGCGATTCATCCAAAAAGCACCATGTTAGCATCCCATTAACTACTCCAGATAAACGCAACACAGTGGCCACAAATTTGAAATCCAGCCCTCAAGTTCGAATTAATTTCACAATTCCTCAACAAACCGCAAACTCAAAGAACGCCAGTTCCACCGACATCACCGACACTTACCTGAAACAAGAAGAAGGGGATCCCAAGACTCTCCTCAATTTCTCGGTGCAGCTGCTTCAAGCCCCGGAGCATAAAGCCCAGCTGCCTGGCCTTCGCGCCCAGGAAGCGGTCGAACAAATTAAAGGCCACCGCGACGGGCACATTCGCGCGGTTCGCCTGGTCGACGGCATGGACGAGAGCCCAGTTGTCCCTCAACCGTTGATCTCTGAACATCCAGTAAACCACGGGCCCGACTTCGCCATCAGAGCGCCTCGTTCCTTCTTTCAAAATCCTAAACCTCCCCGGCTGAACGGCAATCGACGTCCTGGACGCCATGAGAGAGAGAGAGAGAGAGAGAGAGAGAGAGAGAGAGAGAGAGAGAGAGCGCCGAATCGGAGCGGCGAGAGAGATAGATGGAGCCTTAGTGACAGAAAAATGGAGGGAAAACGGAGCTGTTATTTACAGTTAAAGTTGTGGCCTTGAAACTAATTACGTGGGGCGGGAAGGAACCCGCCACGTGTCAGATCGCGACGGTCCTCTGGCTTGCAGGTGACTTTAGTTGTGGGCCTCCTAGTGGGCTGACCGCGAAAACGAAGCCCAACTTGATGGGTTGTCAATGGGTTGCTCCTGGGCCCACAGATCTCGAACTGCAGAGTCCATTCGGGCTTGCACAGAAAATTTCGAGGCCCGGACTCTTCTTTCATTTACAATTCACTTAGATCCATCGAGTCTTTGATTCCTCGCAAGAAATGACCATGTAATTTATGACTCTGGAAGCGATATCTTCAAAATCAATCCTGGCTTGATGAGACGGAGCATATCGGATATATGTAGATGCCGCTCGAAGAAAATGTACAACATCAAGCTAGGTGAGTAAAATGGACTACACTGAATTTCTTTCAAGAATGCGGTTAAGCCAGCAATGTCGCGGAACGAAAATCATATATGACGCAGAAAAAATGTTGGATTTTACTCGTTGGTTGGTCCAAAGAGCAAGCCCTATATTTGTCCATAATTAAATAGTGTCTTAAACACCCGGATTTTAACAAATAATCGCATGGCCCGCGAGGTTAACGATTTAAATTATTACCGGTCTGTTTGCCTAATCCGCAAAAGCACTTGATGCGTGCACAACCGGGAAAAAAAAAAAGAAAAGAAGAAGCTAGCTTGGATCTAGAACTCACACACTTGAGGTGAACAACTGATGAACATGTCTTAATTATCTATCTAGGAAATAGTTAAGAGGTCCATTATTTTAGTACATGTTCGGAAAAACTCATTCAGAGTGTTGTGTTGCGGTCGCCGGGTGGGGAATCCGTGTGAAATTGATAGTTCTTGTGGGTTTCAAACCTATGTATTTTCATACTTTCAGCTCATGTGTTATATGGTATTCACTCCAGATTCTTATCCGTTTATCTAGGGTTACCTATGGCTTCTTCAGTATAGATACCTACCTGCATGTGCGCCAGTTTCTACTCCTGTGTGCTGGGTTGAATTTGTGCTACGATTCCTGCTGATTCCGTTTCCACTGCAGTTGTATCATCTTCTAAAAGGAAAACAAAGGCAGATAAAGAGAGCTGGACAGGGTCAGTCAAAACAGTAAAAGCATATGTGAATGGTAATCAAGTTCAAACGCATGGAAAACTACATGCTGTAAAACCTAACTTCATTGACTGCGATTGGCGAAGCCATCGGACTAAAAACCGCATCGTGCTGTAAAAAATTTCTTTGCTTTCACACAACTGAAAGAGTTACCATGATGAAAGCTACGAGAAACCCTGGTAAAAGAAAAGAAGATGTATGAGGGGAGAGAAATTGAACCTCATGGCTCGTTCACCGGTTGCTGTCGCGACATCAACACTCTGGACCGGGATTTTCATGCCATGAACCGCAATCAGCATGCAGTGAGGAATCGTTGGCTTGCATGCATAATGTATACGCATACGTGAATACGCATGTGGATACGTATACGTGAATAGTCTCTCACGAACTCAACATCATGCTTCGCAGTCTGGACAGCTCAACAGAACTTAAGAGTCCCATGTGCCAAGATTGTGTTAAATTTATGATGGCGCAGTGATTATACATTGAAGTAAAATCTATGAATGAGGAAAGAACATTATAACTCTACTTTTAAATTACAATAATTTATTCATCATCCGTTGCGAAGGAGTAATAAAGAAAAATTGCAGCGCTAGCTAATTAGGCCATCATTAACTTTTCATATCTTAAGTCACTCTTTTCTCAGGCACATGATGCCAATCTCTTCCTTAGTCCCTAAACATCGCAAACGGGATGATGACCAAGGTATAAGACTCCCCTTTTTCAAACGTTTTCGCTTATTTCATTATGAATTTAAATGCTGTTTGTCTAAGGGAAAAAAACAAAAAAAGATGTGCGAAAGTTAGATGGCCGAGAGCATGGTGAAGCGAAAGGCATCATAAAAGGTCGGACGACCTTCGAAGAACATCCCGGCGTTGAACGAGGAACTTAGCGAAAGCATAAGTTAGCGCGATAATTACTTTCATCCAACTAGTTAACCCCACTTCAATTTCCTCATCAAGTATCCTGCACGTGCCACGCCCTGCGCTTGTGCCACCTAGCTAATTCAGCAATTTATGCAAGAGCGGAAGAGATTATATTCGCAATTATAACATGTGTTGGACTTTGAGGCGCATTAGACCAACCGCGGCAGCTTTCTTTTGCCTTAAGCAAACCCAATGAATATCAGGGGTGGTTTACGCACCCACTGAACTCCATATTAGGTCGGATTCACTTTCTTGAAAAAGGCTTTCTTTTTGCGGGCAGATAAAGAAGGGGGGAGAGTGCATTTAAGGGAACAGAGATATTAGGGTGTTGACATCTCCGGCCTTAGAAAGCAATTCTTTATTTAAGCACCTAATACGCGTATTATAATCCCCAAAAGAACATATAATCAATTTAGGGCACGATTGACCGCTTTTAAAGCTTGCGATGGAGATTATAAACTAATGCTACGCAATCAGATCACAATTCGCCCTTGATTCCACCCCGAACTAACACTCAAAAAGTGGCCACGAGTAGGTCATAACCTACCCTTTTTGTTTTATATATATGCGTATTCTCCGCATGTTCTTCTTCTTGGGTCAATGGTCGTGGATCGCCATTGCTGAAACCCGCAAGGGTGAGCTCCAAGTCACGGCACCGTCTGCTCCGGATTTGAATAAGCTTACACTATGCGATGTGCGCGCATTTCTTGGTGTCCGTAAAGAGAATCTCCTAGTACGATAATGTAATTATGGACAACTTCGGGAGATGATTACAAGATTGTTCATTTGGAATTCATAATGAATACATGGTTGAAAAAAACAAAACAAAAAAACCAAAAGGTGGGAGGGAGGAATGGTGGCAATGATTCCATTGGTTGTCCATGAAAGATGAGTTTTAACTGAATCTACATTTATAATTTGGATAAAGTAGGAGTAAGACATGATGAAAGTGGAATTCATGACATATCAATCACTATGTGCAAGATGCTGCCACTTCTTTCTGTTTTTTTTCCCCCCTCTCTTTTCCATTGTTTGCGAAAGGGAGAGCGAGCATATAACATGATATGATGCGAGTATTTAGCTTTTTGGGATGATTATGTACTATTACTCTTTAATAATTGGGGTTCTAATAGATTTACCGTCCGATGGGGTAGCTTTTTTTAGAGATGCAATCTATGATATAGCCCTTTATAGAGATTCAATTGCGAACTTACCGTATACATACCATGTACAAACTATGTAGCTAAATGGTACTTTTGAGAACTCTTTTTATTAGCTGGCGGTGAAAATAAACAAAATTCTAACCTTAAACGAATATGCATATAATCATACCGCAATGTATTCATAAGAATCACAAGGGTTTGATATAAATAATAATAAAAAATAAAGTTAAGACTCCTCAACCGTTAATCGGTGCTTCTTTTGATAGTACAACAGATCTCAATCATTAGGTAACTCGACATCAAGACTTTTCAAAATATTCAGAGAATCGTTATGTATGGCCAGCAATATCCCATCCAAATGAGTAGGCACAACGACTCGTTACGGCCATATTGTTACCGGTCATTTTAAAGAAAAAAACGGCGGGTGCGAGAGAGAAGAATTCAACGCATCCCGGTATCACCCTCCGCGGCACATATAATGGCCCGTATTTTCACGCCCGGAGCGATCTACTCTTCTCCGGGTTTTCGAAAGAAACCGCGGTCCCGCTCGGAAGGTTTGTTGGTGCCTCCCCGGGCATCCTCTATTGTCAACATCACACGACAATGAGCTAATAATTAGGGCTTTACAGCCACACGATACACACACACACACACACAGGGGGTTTAAAATATTGGACACAAGAAGGGAAAGCCAATGAGCAACGAGGCTTGCTGGTTGCGCATCTGAGTCCAATCCCACCGTCGACATTGACGTCCCCCCCCTCAAACGAACGAGGCCCAGTAAGCCCAAAAACAACCACTAGCCACGATGCGGAATCAAGTTGCGATTAGATTAAACATAAATTAAACCGGCTCGATTAATTACCCCGGGAAAAGGGGCTTAATCAAATCCCCCCGACCTAATCTCGTACCCGCGCCAGCTCCCACCTACCCCGATGGGCTGCTGCTGCCGTTGCCGTTGCCGCTTCTACTACTACCGCGACACTCGCACCACGTGAATATTTCGCCTCCCCTACTTTTTCGAAATAAAAGAAAGGAGAATTTAGTGGAGCATGAAGATACACGACCCTCACATGGTACCACCAAGCCCAAGCCCCACGCGAAAGGAACAAAGAAGGATATTAAAACCGACAAAACACGATAGATTAAGCGCTAATTGCATTTGATTAGCGAGGGCTCGCATCGATACGGGCGCCCCCTTCGGGCGGGAGGGGAGGACCACCGGGGATATTTAATTAAATTGTTAGGAAAAAGAGAGAGAAGAGGAAGAAAACAGGAGGGAAGAGGGGAAGAAGATGCCCGGGGTGACGTCACCGCCCCGGGGATGCTCGCGTCATCGGCAGGGTGTACGGACGGGGGGGATCCCCACCCTGAGCCTAATAAAATCGAATTAGTATCTGAGCACGTGACTGTCCCGAGTCCAAGCCCTTCGGGGGGCGCGTTCCGGTCAAAGGGGGATCGTTCGGTCAAAGCGGGGGTTTTGCGCCCGGTTCCCTCCCGGCGCGTGATGCCCCGCGCGTGCCCCGGCCGCGGTGCTGCTAAGCACGCGCGGCGTCGCTCTACTTTATAATTTTTCTGCCCCGCCCCCTCTTAATTGCAGAGATGCCCCCCGGTAAAATTGCACCGAATGTTGCAAACCGCGTCTCCTACTCTCGAGAATTCCCGCGGGCGCCCCTCATCTTGAAAGATATTAACTAGAAAGCCTCTCTTCGGAAATGGCCCTCTGGAGATTTTAAATTAAGAAAATTACTCCACCCACACCTGCTCCCCTCCCCTCGAAAATTTTACCAGTCTCCCCCCGTACTTCTAACCCCATAGCTGTCATTTCCCCCCCCCCCCCCCCCCTTTTTTTATTTTTCCTTTGAACGGAATTATTATTTTCTTTTTGGAAATAGCTCTTTTTATGTGCAGATCGTGTTCCGCACTAACAAAATCATTATGCCCGAATTAGGGTATCTTCATCGACCTTTCCATATGAACACCCTCAATCTTTATTATGATGCAATTCCATGTTACACTTTCCAAAGTACCCTCTTTTTTTTATTTAATAAGCTTGATTATCTACGACGAATTGAATGAGCCGTAGTCGGATCTTCGAATTTGTTTTTATAGTTGAATGAACCGAGTTCGAAATTATATTTTATGAATAGGATGCAAAGTCGGGAGGAGCTCGGGTGTCGTTTTTAGGCCTTCTCGGATCGCTTGAAGAAGGTGTAGCATATCCGAGTCGCCCACTTGTCTCGTGTACGCGAATACTTACAGATCTACCGAAAAAATCAATTTGTCTCCAGTTCTCCAGCCGAAAATCTCCGTAATGCTCGAACCGATTTCGTCGAGCTTACGCGATTCATCACGTCTACCTCTCTATGATCGATTAACTTTTTAAGAAATCGGCGGCAATTGTCGGACGTAAGAGCCGACTCGGAAATAGAATAAAAGTTTAGGATAATTCTAAATAAAGGAATTCTGGGAAAAGAGAGAAAAAGAGAAATTCAGAATGAAACCTGAGGAATTGGCCCCTCAGATATTACCTCCAAAAGCACACGGACAATACGGCCAATAGAAAAAGGAAAAATAGGGAGAGAGAAAGAAAAAGGAAGAAGAAGAAGAAGAATACGTACACTAATAAAAGAATCTTTTATTTTACTTTATTGTTATCATTTATTTTTTTCTGTGGTGGCCCAATAAAATAGCGGGGCCCTTCATGGGGTATGATCACGCATATATATTTTGTAGGGCTATAGGAGTATTATGATGATTTCAAATAAAGTTGCACCTAATTATTCGAGAGAGAGGGGGGAGGAGGTGGACCGCACCGTACGTCTGTAGACATAATTTAAAGGGGCATGAATGAGACACGTGCCTCGATTACTCCACCCCCCCCCCCCCCCCACTAATCTTATCAAGTAGATAGAGAGAGAGAGAGAGAGAGAGAGAGAGGGAGAGAGAGGGAGAGCATCTTGGGACTTTCAATGCACCTGTTCTAATTATTGTTGCTTTAATCTTTTGATTAGCAATTTGCTTAATCGCGATCAAGTCGGAAAGATGAAAGGAGAAAAAAGGAAGTGGATTATTTCGTAAAATCACGAGCCACTAGTGAACCAAAAGCCCGCCCGTGGAGATGTTCTCGTACGTGCATGGTTCCACTGATTTCCCGGCGGACTAACCCTCGCCGGAAACCTAAATATCTGAGCTCGGAAACGCCCCCCCCCCCCCTCCTCCTCTAGTTAACTAGGCCTTGAGATTGAAGATGCAAAATCGGTCGATGAGGTGGCATACGGAAATTAGGAATAAATACATATCGGACCGAAAGTATAAAATTAGTCGACGACGCCAAGGAATCGAATCGAGGGTGCATCTCTAAACAGGCAAGCGAGTTATGTCGAAGCACGCGTGGTTCGAAGACTGTGATGACACGTCGCTCCGTCCTTCGACATCTTGAGTTTCAGGATAGATTAATAGGTCACGTTTTATAAAAATCGCATGCTTACGCGTAAGCGGGACTAATTGGAGACGCATGGATCTCCCGGAAATGCTTCCAAAAGAGCAGCACGAATGTCTCATGCTGTCCAAATGTTTTCCCCCCCGGTGTAACGTGAATTACTATTTAAGGCATTGACGGTCCAAAGCGTGGCGCACTTGGTGGTTTCTCGTTGCTTAATCTAGCGAAGGTCATTGTTAAGCAATTAGGGCATAAAAAGTTCACCTACGTCGACTCTTTTTTTTTTTTTTTTGGGGGTTCACTTTTCATCCATGTCACGGAAAAAGCGACGTCGCTCTTATATGTTAATGCGCGATGCATAGAGTTCTTTCTTTCCTTGGCATCTCGCTTTGACTTGTCGATCGATTGGCCTAGATTAAAATATTACGTGACCCAACTTCCAGCATGGTTCACGACAGATGCAACGGCTATCTTTCTTTTTTTTGTGGCACAGACAAGGGCCACGGCTTCGATAGTACGAGAGATTCTTTCTCCCATGTTTCAACGGGGGATAAGGACCAAGGCGACGCGGGATGGCACAAGTTTAGGGCTTACACCGTGTCCGGTTATGCACCATGCTCGATGTTTAAAGAGTACTAACCACCCCCTTACAAGAGGAATTGACATTTTCGAGAGCCGACATCTTTTGCCTGGATGGCACTACCGACTTTCGAACGGCATCTATTGCGGATCCAGATTCCTTACCTTTGAGTAGATGATCTTAGTTTTTTTATTATTTTTTATTGGAAAAAGCGGGGCCGTCCGATTGAGATCGGACGACCCATATTCCAATCAAGACACCATTAAGATAGGTGCTCCAAAGGTAGGTCATCCTTGCCCGTCTATTGCTCATGTAAAACTTGTTTCCATCCCATCCAGCAAACACTTGGTATTTATTTTACTTTGAGTAACAACTACAAAAAGACTTTGAATTAATGCCCATTGCAACATAGATATCTCAAACTTTCTTTTTGTGTTACCAAAACCCTAAATTTATTTACCGTAACATATTACTCGAACCTTTTATGCATCGTGAAGAAAATCAAGTTAAATTCTATTTCAGTTCATCCATTATGACAAGAAATTTAGGATAGTAATTTTAGGTGTAGAAGTTTAGGATTTTCAGCGCAAAAAAAAAATCCAAAGTTTTTGTGTTGCGGCATATGTAATTTGGGATTTTTAACGATAGTAAAACATTGACTTCTTTGTCTAGTATTGTTTTCGCTAATTAAAAAGATGGGATATAAATATATCCACTCCGATCCTACTCTATCGGATTTTTATCTTTTAGCGGCCAGAGGCAGCCAGCTAATCCCTTTCTTTAAATATCAAGCAAAATGACTAGGTTGGCATTATTTTACAGCATCTTTACTTCGTCAAAAGTAAAGATACGCAAAAAATCCGACTTGGTCCTTAATTTCCCCCCTAACCCTACATTAGCAAGGTACAACCTCCACATAAAAAAAGTGAACGGCTTGATCGGCACGATCTAGAATTATACATCATGGCGATTCTTTTAGGTAAGGACCCAGGTGATTTAGAGAGAGAATAAGTATAATGATGTATAGTACAAACAAACAAAGCAAGTTTGGTGCATTGGTGGTTGGTGATAAAACATAAAGTGAGAAGACTTTTCCCCAAGCATTTTGCACAGAGAGAGAGAGAGAGAGAGAGAGAGAGAGAGCTTAGCTGAGATTACTGGACGTTTGGGGCCATTATGTATCATGTGAAACAACAGTGAAAAGTTAACGTATAGACCGTATCTTTTCTCTTCCCCATGAGAAAAGGCACTTGCTTTTTTGCAATATCTCTCGCCTCAACATATATAAAAACCCTAAAGGTTAATGCTTAACAGTACATATAGATGCATGGGCAGTAAAGCTAAACGTTAAATGCCATACGGAAACTATTCACCAGTCGCTGAGTGGCATAACCCCGAACCCTAACCCTTCCCCATAATTGATGCAGAAACTTGATTCCAGCACCAAAAGATTTTTCTAGTCCGTGCCTCGGTTGAAACTCGCGGCTATTTCTTTTGACTACCCAGGTATCCGTTGACCCACCAATGGCTTTCCTTGAAGACTACCCAAAAGTGACAATAAAATGGGGGTAAATGAACAGCAACACGCTGGTTAAACTGAACGGTATGATCCGCTAGGGTTAAAGCTTAAAAGGCTATCTGAATGGAATGTTTGCTGTTACGATGGTGCAGAGACACATCGCTGACATCCCGTAAAGCATATGATGCAGAGAACGGGCTCCTGATCATTTCACTCTCGATAGATTTTCTCGCGAGAATGTGGCGGCAAATGAAGGAGAGTATCATTATCACCGTACCCTCATGCAAACGACAGCAACGAGCCTGTTGCAAAATTTGGCCATGTTACTTTTTATGCCTCTCTCCAATCCTTTTTGGAGAGAGGATTACACGAATGCATTTCGTAAAGAGATCTCCAGAAACAGTGCGCATCAAAGAGGATCCGTCGAATTATTACCAGCAGGAGAGAGTAAGGTGATTATGGAGGACCTGGCATCGGAAGAGCCAAAGATTCTTGTACTCCCGGGTCGTCCCCCAACAGAATGATCACATGTTCTTTTTAAAAAATTAGAGCACATCTTTATCGGTTTTATCTTATCATTGACTATGAGATAGTGAGGAGTGGGTGGTTAAAACCCCTGGACTCGGAGGTGAATAACATCGTTCTGTGTACGTTAAAACTGCTCGCCCTTTCTTTTTCCTTTTCTTCCCTTTGCCAAAAGACGAGTGGACGGAATTAAGCACGACCGAGCCTTGGAGAGTTTCTCTTATTAACCAGAGAGAGAGAGAGAGAGAGGGAGACGGAGAGGGAGAGGGAGAGGGAGAGAGAGATTGGTTAAAAAAATGGTTGGTGAGCGGTCAGCATTGGGGCCTCGTTGCCGACAAGAATTTCTGTCTCTCTCCCCCACTAAAATAGCAATTAGTACACATTGTTGAGGCTGATAATATGTGTGCGACATGTTGTACTCACTCACTACCCAATTCCTACCGCTTTTCTACGCGCATTATTACAACCCCCTTGAAAGTAATGGACCAAACCCTCACCTTTTCCCCCCTTTCTTCCACCTTTTCACTGTTTGTGTCGAGGTGCGTGTGCGTGTGGGCGAAATCTCCACACCCCTGTGTACGATTACGCAAGAGGAGCCGCTTTATCGGATGCAGCATAATGAGATGGAAATTATCATATTAGGGTTGGGGATGGTTTTCTCTAAAAGAAGGGTCCTCGTTTTGGTGTTTTACCCATGATAAACAGGGGTCCCGAATCAACGGGTCATCCGGCTTTCCATATTTGGCAGGCTTCGGCTATTGATCATGAATGAAAGTGGAGAAAAAAATAACAAAGAAGAACAATCGAGGGATCCCTTTCAATTCAATTCTTATGCCTCTAAGAACACCCCTGTTGCTTTGAAATGATAGCAATTATATTTGATAAATGTGCGTTTGGACCTTTCTTGCATAAACTGCTTGCGGCGCTAATCGATTGCTATGGGTGGAGTAGAGTCGAGAGGGTGATGCATAAGCAGTCATTAAATCAACAATTGAGCAATCTTATTGTTGGGTCAGCGCCATTTGTGGGGTTATTCTTTTTCGCCAATAGTGTTCATCATTACCCCCCCAAAAAAAGGAGGGGGGTATATTTCTTTTTGGCGTACGTATGAACTGATGATGAGGGAGTAGTGATGCACAAAGACAAAGGTGCGTAATACATCTACCAAATACTTTATTTAAAATTTCTCTCGCAAATATAATCGTAGCCGTGTGGCTCTAAAGTATGGTGATTTAGTTCTACCTAAAGGACTAATGTATACCGGAAAAAAGGAGGCTGATATATAAAAAGCTAGCTATATATAATAAATGTACTACTACAAAAGCTTTAGAGCGAGGAATTTTTAATAATATATAAGTGCGGTCAAGCATGATTTTCTCTTTGAACTGTTAAGATCCCCCAAAGCATCACTAGCTCAGTCCAAACAAGTGCCATATGATTCGATGTATATTAATAGACATCGCAGATTTTTAGGAGCATTCCATTGAAAGCGAGGTTTTTTGAGTTGATGATCAGATCACATCACAAAGCCATTTGATCATTTCCAAGGGTCTAATGCACGATCACGTCATGATAAGATCCAATCG
Source organism: Melaleuca quinquenervia (assembly GCA_030064385.1). Classification (NCBI taxonomy): domain Eukaryota; kingdom Viridiplantae; phylum Streptophyta; class Magnoliopsida; order Myrtales; family Myrtaceae; genus Melaleuca; species Melaleuca quinquenervia. Next base: position 13,914,409 of record CM057721.1, on the reverse strand, counting down.
ATGCGAAATTGATCTTGGGGGGCAAACCTTGAATTTCCGGACGACAATCCAGAAAGCCTCCACGTTAAAATAGCAGTTTCCCTTGCTGTGAAGGAGAATATGACAGACAGATTGGAGCACTGACCTTGAATTTGTCATTGAATGAGTTCACCGCCTCATGACTAGAATTGACCGCCACACCTTTTCCCAAATTCGATTTTTCGATTTTTTCCATGGGCACGTCCTTTAAACATCGTAAAGGCCCCAGCTAAATCGTACGACCAACCAGAAATGCTTCTTTCTTTTTTCTTTTTTTTTTCCTTCGGTGGAAACATAATTGGTACATAATTCAAAAACCCTTTTTCCGCCGTTAATAATCGATTTGAAATCAATGAAGCCCTCGAAAGCGGTTTCCTTTATGCTATGTATCCTCTCCTGAGGATTTCAACAAAACCCTAGACCCATCTCGAACGAAAAATGGACCAAACCTCCACAACAACAACAACAAAGAAGTAAAAAAAAAAGAGAGCTTGAGGAAATAGAAAAGAGGGAGAATTGGGTGTAGAATCGCTCTCAAACTGAAGCATCTTTCGAGTGTGTGGTGCTTCATGCCGACAAGACTCTTTAGTGAGGGTCCTCACAAGAACCCACTTTCTCTCAATCATGGGTTAACCCGTCGCCGAATGACTTTGCATGAACTCTCTCTCTCTCTCTCTCTCTCTCTCTCTCTCTCTCTCTCACGAGCCTTTAATGAGAATGTTTAAATGAGAAGTTACCCTCGTCTTAAAGTTGATTTGACGAGGAAAAAAGAAAGAATAATTGATACTGTTCATCCACATTTGAAAAGGAAAGAGTAGGTTTTCAATGGGGAGATGGGGAGATCGTAGGTTGATATCAGATAATGATATTAACTTGTGCAGTAGCTACTAAGATTTATTACTCTCTCTATCTCTCTCTAGCATTTTGCTAATCCATCTAACTAGTTATAAAAGCAATTGTCCAAGCAACCAGATGACTCTACATGCCCCTCAATCGATGTTTATTTATGGAGGGTCGAATTCCCCAATTACTTTTGATTTTATATGTGCTTGATTTTGCTTGTTTTGAATAGCACAAAAATCGACATATATATCGTCATAAGACCTCAAGATTATTCCCATATAACTAATTAGAACGAGCAAAGAATGAACATCGATTATCATCTTTTAAGTTATTCCTGAACTTGTGAGCACTGCCCTAAGTAAATTTTGACATCATATGGTATGGTCATGCGCAATGAAGAAGTCAAAGATCTACACATAGGAAGGTGCGGAGAGGTGAAATGTTCAACATATTCTCGGCTTAAAGCTTTGAACAATTTTGATTTTTATAACAGATAAGCAAGGATATCGCATAACAAAATGCCTACTAAAAGTATGACAACAAAGGATCTTGTTTTTGTTTTGAAATAACCTAGACAATACTAAAGAATATTACTAAAATAATTCAAATATCAGTGACGTCTCTTAAGTTATTTACGCAATTTTATCTTTCCCAAAGGTACCAAAAGTTAGTTACCATCCTAATAATACATCCGAAATAATAACCAATAAGTCTTCTATCTGATTATTAATATAATAATGTAATTAGCAAAAAATTCAAATAAAAAAAAAAGGAAAAGTTAATAACTAAAACCAGTTGGAATAGAATCGGCCAGCTAATTAAATAATTCATTTATTGAGCTAATTATAAAGTAAGTAGTTGTAAGAGATAAAAGAGGGGGCGACAGCCCTTGCCTACCTCTCGCTTCGGGTTTGTGCTGATTCTGCCATATCATATCACCATTTTCAGTCGCGAATTCTCTTTCTAAGACACGTATATGATTCATCGTCACAGTGAACAAGGACGCTTAACTAGTAATTGGCATCGCATTCACATGTCACGGATACGATACCGAGGCGTTGTACCAGAGGACTTCTCTCCTCTCTCTCTCTCTCTCTCTCTCTCCATGAAAACCAGAGCTTGGACAAAGACCCGCACTTCATCATGGCGGGTCCCTTCGCTCTCTCAAAGACACAAAAACCAGGTGATATGGATGATGACGACGCCGAGAGAGTGAAAAAAAAAAAAAAACAGGTCGTAAGTGATTTTCCAGCTTGAAAAAGAGCTTGCTGCTCTGTGTCTTGGGTCCTTCTAAGTGCAGTTGACCAAACAAACTTGGTTTCTTGCCCAAGTTATGAATCACCCAAATCCTTGGATCCTCTTCTAATCATTGCATTCGATGACTCTCGGCTCAACAACCTCCTCTCATGGCGGTCTCTTCAGCGCGTCGACCATGATATCTTTGTCGAACGGCTTTGTCACCAGAAAAAAGGCAGTTGGGTTTTATCAGCATTCATAGTCATTCAGCTTAAATTCATTAGAATCTTTCATGACAACTTAAAAGTGCCAACTAGGAACAGGGCCGTTGTTAACACTTCAAAGGCACAATGATGAGGCTTCGAGCTTATGTTTTAAAATCCTTAACAACCGTTTTTGAACGGTAAGTGGTAAAATCCACTGCCTCTGAAGAACGAGACGCTCCACTAGATCTCATTTGAAACAAAAAAGATAATTAGCACAAGCTCCGCTCCTACTCAATACCACATAAACTTGGACGCATGGAAAAGAAGGAAACCACCCCGCATGCTCGATTGGCTCAGACTAGGAAAATAACACAAGATGCCACAAACTCAGAGGGCAACATTGAGCAAAGCAAAGACAGTGGACAACGGACGTGATTCGTGAGCTGGAATCTTGAGTCCAATTCAAGAGCTCCATTGACTCTGGACAGGATTTTCAAACCCAGGCGGGACAGACTTTTGCAGGCATGGCAAGATGCCCCAGTGGGTAATAAAGCCCCTTCATCTGAGCCGTGCGAGTGTCCAAGTGAACATTGATGAGCCAGTTGAAGCACTGAGCCAAATTGGTGAGCTCTCTTCTCAGTTTACGAATGCACATGATCCCATGAATCGGTTGTATGACTGAGGGATCGTCCTGGGAAGTGTGCAAAAAATGTTCCCCAAGGCTGGAGACTCGAAGTGATTTTTCTGCACCGCCATCCATTCACCAGCCACTTCGGTGAACAGGGAAAATGTAGCCCTGAGATCATATTGTATCACAAATCACAATGCACCGGGTACTTCAATCAAATTCCGATGAATCCAAACGGGGAAACATTATTTTCATTCCAAAGGAGAGTTAAAAAGGACCGAAATACTCAAGGAACCACAATTTTACAAGAATCCCTACGTTGATCAAACTCTCAGAGCAGCATTCTCTGTTTTTACAGCATGAAGAGCTGAGGAATTTTGGTTCTGCAAGGGCAAGCACATAGAAACTCCAAAATCAAGTTAGGGAGAAGACTTGAGCAACCACTTTCCATAATTTTTCTCTTTGATGCAATATGAGAAATACAGAAGCTCAACTCAATACCCTATCGATGTCATTTTCTCCTCCCACTCAACTGCCAGAACTTTTCTAGGTGAACAATTACACAAGAAAAAAAAGGTAGTGGAAAGAATTCAATAAATCCTACAATTTCAAGATCCTAAGAGGTGTAACTAAAAAAAGGAAAGAAAAAAAAATGTTACACAGATGATGCATCAACAAGAACCTCATTTAGCACATCATCCTCACCATTTGCCAATGCAAATAGCTCCGCGTCCTTATCTTCGTCACTTGAGAAATCCCTCCTCTCGAGTTTGGAATGAGCAGCGATGAATATCAGCTTTTGAGCCCTCTCGATGCCTTCCCTCGAGTGCCCATGGGAGGACACCCATCTCAAGAAGGACGAATTGCATTTGAACCCACAAGAAGTAGCGTGGAGGAATATTAGCCTAGCCGCGACTTTTCCGAGCGACTTGAACTCGGTGAGGTGAGTTTCCCACACCAACCGACTGCTTTGAGGGTTGGCGATCCTCATCTTTCCAGTGAGAGGATCACGCTCCTTCATCTGCACCGCTTTTGCATACACCGGATCAAGACCCATCGTCCTCCACTTCATGAGATCCATTAAGGCAATGTGCGCCTCTTCCCTCGACACAAGCCGAGTTATGAGCTTGTCCACATCCTTCTCTTGCTCAGGCGTCAAGCACTTGAATGGAGGGAGGTACTTTCCACTAGTATCCCTAATCAGATACAGGGGGTCGAGAATGAATGCCGCGGCCCAAGCCGGGTGATAATTCTTATCGAACCGTCTATCGATTATTTTCTCGATTAGTCCCTCCGCAATGTGGTACTTGGAGCACCAGCCTTTCACTTTGGAACGGAGATCATTCCAGAGCGGGAGGCATTGCCCAATCAATGGCCTTTCTATCTCAATCTCTCTCGCCATGCTCTTCACTAGCTTGATCAAGGAGTGCATTGCCTCCACTTCATTCCAAAACCCCATTTCCTGAATCATCTCGGCAACTTCTCCCGCCACAGGATCCTCCATGGATATCATCTTACACGACTCATCCATCGAAACTAACTGCAATGCCCGGGATGAATTCAATATATCTTCCAGCATTATATAAACAGGCCCAATGCCAAAGGTCAGATTTTCGTAACCATGCGATGGAACTCTCAGCAACCCACTGTGGCCATACTCCTGCATCTGGTACTTATGGAAGCTTTTCCTAATCTGCCCGTTGTTGTTGATGAATTTGGCGAGCTTCAAGCAATTCTGGGTAACGTTCTTGAACAAAGGAAGCTCCCTGCTGAAGTCCTTGATCAAGCTACTCAATCCCTGAACCTGACAGCAAACATTGACCATCCACGGATTCTGATTCTCCAGATTCTGCAACGCCTTGGCCTTGAACCTATCGGCGACAATCCCGACACACTGGTTAAGCGCATTACCGCAAATCCCAGTCACCGTCTCCCACAAGACCTCCTCTGCATACTTAGAAGGCACTGAGCCACTAACAAACAGCGCCCTCCTATACAAACTCGTCCCGTTAGGCAGATTGACAGTCAAATTCACTAAATTCTCTTCGTTAAACCCTCCATGGTCCCGGTACTTCCACCCTTCAGACGCCACCTGAAAGAACATAGCGTCCTTGATCCTCACTTCCGACTCGACCTTAGCTTCCTCGTACTTGACATCCAGCCTCGTACCCGTGAAGTCCCTCCTCGAGACCGCAGGCAAACCCACCTGGCTGAGGAAAGCTCGGAACTTGGGGTGCTCGAAGCTCGAGAACGAGACCGACCCGCAAGACTCGTACGCCCAATCCACCAGGAGATCGAGGGCGGCGTCAATCTGGGTCTTGCTGAGGGTCGGGCTCGGCGAGGTTTTCGGGCTCTTGAGCTTCTTGACGCTGTCCTCCAGCATGGCCAGGGCCCCGAAATCCTCCTTCCCACCTGACAAGACCAAATGCTGTTGCTGATGATGCTGATGGTGGTGCTGTTGCTGATGCTGATGATGATGAGGGACCACGGTCGCCGTGGGGCTGTAGTCGGGGCAGAACCGGGTCGGATCCACTATCGCGAGCGGGGACACCTCGTAGGAGTGCACCGAGCGGGCGGAGGAGCTGCTGCGCTTGCGGTGGCCCCCGCCGGGAGCGGCGGCCGAGGATGACGGCTGAGGCGGGGTGACCACGGGGGTGCCGGAGGGGGAGATGGAGGAAATGGGCTTGGGGACGGAGGCGAAGTTGGGGCAGGTGCCGCGCTTGAGGTGCTCGGAAGCGGTCCGCGACGGGTTGGAGGCGGAGAAGACGGCCTCGCAGAGGGAGCACCGGAGCTTCACGGCCTTGGCGAGGCCGGTGTCGGCGTTGTGGACGAGCATGGGTTCGAGGTGCGCCCAGTACCACGCGCCCTTCCCCTTGATGGCCTTAGTCCGTACCATGACGAGCCCCTCGTAGCGCTTGTTGACGGCCTTGGCCGTCAGCTCGTCGGCCGAAGCCGACACCGAGACCGAGTCCACCTGTGCCGCCGCCGGCGGCTGCGAGGTGTTGGTGGTGGCCGCCATTAACCAAACGGGTTTGTCCGAGTCCCGGTCCTCCCCTTTTTCTTTCTTTTTTCCTCTCGGGTGGGGTTAAAAAAATAAATCCCGGGTCTCGGAGGGTCGGGAGAGGTTTAAAGGAGCGTTGGGGCTGGCATTTTTCGTCGCTAGAGCGGGTTCGGTCGCCGGAAGCTCGGTCTCCGGCGGGCGTCCATGGCCGGCTCCGGCGATCTGGCGTGCGCTCTCGGTGGTGGGGTCGTCAGTGATGGGTCAATTGAGCTGCTTCTGGAAGGGAAGAAGAGAGAAGCAGCAGACGTCTCACAGACAAGGGTAGAGAGAGAGAGCAGAACAAGGAGGAGGCGAAGAAGGAGAAGGAGAAGGAGAAGAAGGAGAAGGGAGCGAGAGAAAATAAGGCGACATACGAGAGAGAGAGAGAGAGAGAGAGAGTCGAGGAGAAGGAGGTGGGAGGGAGGGAGGGAGGGGGGTGTGTACGAGCAAGAGAGTGATGTGTTCGCGGCACGCGCGTGGGGAGGCGCGAGTGGGGGAGGGGGAACATTGGACGTCGATGGGGATTGCAGCAACAGGAGCCCTTTTTCCCCCCCACGTACGAGGCTGGGCTCAACGTGGGACGAGGGGTCGTCACTTGCGCCCTTCCGGAAAGTGATAGTCACGCGCAATCAGTGGGGGAGAAGGAGAAGGAGGAGGAGGAGGGGTTGAAGAGAATTTCTGTTTTGACACTCCTTTCATGTTTCTCTCCCCTCCCCTCCTTCCTTTTCTCCGTTCCAAATTAAAATCGATTAAATTAATCACGCCATTTAATTAATTTAATCAACCTAATTAATTTAACGCTTCTTCTTTTTTATTTTTTCCCCGGGGCGGGTCTTCGTCGTGGGTGAGACTTTTGTTACCGTCCGTTCTCCCTAAAAATCCCCTCCCCCCCGGCCCCCCTTCCTTTTCCCCCCTTTCCGAATCCACCTCATTGGACGACGCTCTTCCTCTTTTCTCTTTACCATTACCGCCATTGTTATTGTTATTTGTATTATTGCCCCCCTCTCTCTCTTTTGTTTTAAATTTGGGGCGATTTGCTTTTTCATGATTGCCCAGTTTGAAATTGATTAAAATTTCGGCTCATTTTGGGATGGATTTCCCAAAGGCGAACTCGTTGTCCATGTGGGTAATATTTATACCGGGGGCAGTGGGGGGAGTGGGGGGAGGTGGAGACAAACCGAGGGGCAACCTCGGAAAAACAAATTTGGGTCGCCATTATTTAATATTGTTAAATGCCATTCTTTTTTTATCGTCGTCGTTTGTCGCCGTTTCTCTGGAGCAGCGCCAGTGTTGACCGGAACAGCCAACAAAATTCCCTCGAAGAGAGTTGGCCCATTTATGCCGTGCGCCTTCCAGGCCTTGCCCCTCTTTACACATTACCTGGTTTTATATTCATTTCTCGAGCTCGCTCGCTCGCAGTTTAGGAATTCGAATTTAGGCGAGGGAGGGAGAGGGACTTGTTTTTTCTTCATAGAGAAAGACGTGAGTAGATTTTCCTTTTCCTTTTCGTTGGATTTACACACGCGCACGCTTCGCGAGAGGGACCGAGGAGAGTCTTTGTCTTTCTCTCCGAATTTACCTGCGACGAGTCTCGAAGCCCATGATCTTGGGAAGACGATGGAGTGATGAAGAAGCATACGACCGGTCGCTTGGTGTCCTCCTCATCGGTAAAAAAAAACCCTAGGATGACTACGTGATTGAGCTAGGGCCTCAGCTTATGAAATGGATGGACATCGATCGATATTCGACCGACAGGGAGTCCGTCCTTCTTCTTCAGACGAGTAAGTTTGGCTTTAGCTCCGATTGGACCACGGCGTACGAGGGGCGACTAAGAATCGGGATGAATAACCATCGTCGCGCCATTGACTTTTCTTCTCGTTTTGCCCCCCTCTCTTCCCTTCTCTTTTGGGTGAGGGTTGGATTACACGAGGAATGTGAAAAGGGGAACGAGGGGCGGAGACCATGCAAACGTGAACATTCATGGGAGGAAAAAATTTGTTGAAGTCGGGGGAGACACGAAAATGGGAGTTGGAATCTACCCGTGGGATGCGCGAGAGACTGTCTTTTTTTCCTTGTTTCTTTCTTCCACAGTTGCCAGCTATTATCAAACTGCCTCTCACTCGCTTCTACAAGGCACCAAAATTTAGATGTCCTTCTTCTCAAAATTTATTTTGAAAGCTTTTCTCTTTTTGGGTATGGCTTCTTTGATTATCAACGAAAGCTAACTAAACCAAATTGGTGAGTCTGAGTTGGTGACTCCTAATGCATCATGGGGGTGGACGTACGAGTATCTCAGCTTCAAAGGAATATGGCCGATCTTCATTTGGCATCGACGCCTGATTTTATAGGTTAAATGACAAGAAAGAAAGAAAGAAAGAAAGAAAGAAAACCCGGCAACGATAAGGCACGGGGAAAACAAAACGATTTGATAAATGTTCGTGGGATATCTCCGGATCTACCTTGTCTCTTCGTTTTAGTAAATACGTATGAACTTCATTAAAGAGTACCGAGACTATTGGTTCTGATCTCGAAAAGATCATCCGACGGTTTATGAAATCACGTCGGCATAACGGTTATCGTGTATGGTTGGATTGTATGTGGGATCTCTCATTCTCTGATATATTCACAAAGAGAATAGTTTCGCGAGGCACATCTTTATAATAAGATATGAGAAGTGCATCAACATTCAACAGGAGTGGAAAGAAGAGGAGGAATGGGGGAGTAGTTTCTTGGGTCTTTGCTCCTGCAGAAAATAGCATAGGAATCGCTCGGGTAGATCTTAGAAGCTGCGTCGACAAATCAAAGGATAGCTTTGCTCTTGTCCTTTTCGATTACTTTTATGCCCACACATACTTAGGGTTTTCTGGATTTCTTTTTCTCTAATCCCATATTAAAGCACTAGCTTAAAAAAGTCCTTTGTCCGTTGTTGTTCTTTCTCTTTTCAACTGAACCAACAAACCCTAGAGAAAAAAAAGAAAAGAAAAGCCTTCGCCGCACATAAAATCATGACCACATATATACGTACGAATGTGTGTATCTTTTGTAATTTCCCATCTTTGTTTGGGCTGATACAAACGATTTGGGTTGTTTTGCTTGACTAATTAGGGTTCCAACTAATTAAGCTTTTTCTATAATCTATTACGTGGATCACATAATGACGTTTCACACTAAAATATCGGTACACACACCGTGACCACATCTTTTAATACTTCTTATGTGTCCTATCTCTTAAAATATTTCGCCTCCATCCACCCCATCAATCACACATCACGTTGCATAAATAAACTGAATCGACAAGCCATTCCATTGGATGTCGAACTGTACTGTTGGGAATACTATAGTATTGGATGTATAGTGAAAGACCGATGTTATAATATCCGGTGCACAAAGTTAAGTAGATGTTAGCTTTTCTTGATGGCAACTGTTTTACCTCTTTAACTTATGCGAACTAGGTTAGTCAGGTTGGACCTAGGGTATGAGACATGCAATGTTCTTGAAAATTATTCTTGGGAAAATACATGGTTAGCTGTACATAAGACACTATGCTAGAAGTTCGTAAGGTCATTTAGGAAAGACACTTTTTTTGGGTCCATGAAAATATCGTTTTCGAATACGATGTTGAATACTATGGCACCATCTAGAAAGTAAAAAATTGAATTTTCGACTGGCGAAGCAAATTTTTCTGGACCAAACGATTTCATGTCCAAATTAAGTGCCGATATAAATCCGAAACCACAGTGCTTGGAAAGTGATACATGTGAGTGTGAGACCTGATCGAATTGGGGTGGAAAAGGGTTGCCTTATTGAAGGAATTCTCTCCATTTGGTGGGGGCAGGGCATAAGGAAAACATCGTAGTCTTTGCAACAGATAAAGTCAGGAAAAGGGGGAGATATTCGATTTTCCTGATATAAACTCAGCTTCAAGCAATGTCCCTTAAATTCAGTATCATCATGCCATGTGTTCCCCACATTCAGAGACCACAACTCTCTTTCTTGGGTAGATCGAGAATCACGTTTTCATAGAGTATAAACTATTTCCAGTGCCTGTGCCGTGTATTGAGTTTCAAAACCAGAAAAGATCTTCGAAAAAGAAAATGGAAATGGGCTTCCCTCTTTTAATTGGTAAAGTTTCTATTTTTCCAATATGCAGATTTTAGGCCTGTTTATCAATTACTCTGGAATCTACTTATCACTTTTTACATAATTTGGATGTAATAATATTTTCTACTTTTAGGAAAATTATGAAAAAAATTACGTACAACTGTGAATGCCTATAAATTTTTTTTTTATCGATGCCTATATCTGAGTATGCTAAAAAAATTTCAGATATAGAACAGTAAAGTCAACAAAATAGCCCATGCTTAGGGTTTTGCAACGTGTGCCCTCTTCCTTTTGGAGGCCGTGAGTTGTGAAAAATCGAGCATACGAGCGAGATTAGGGTTTATGATTTTTCTTTTATAACTCCTGATCATGACCCAATTACGTAAAATATGCGTTTTTGTTTTTCCACTCATATTCCAACACGTAGCCAGCAAGGTGTAAAACAAAGTAAACCATCTTGTCACCTTTTAACACTTTCCTTTGTCTTGTCGTTCTCCTTAGAATTTGATAGGTTTATCGTACGTACTTAATACCGTAGATTCTTTAGTTTTATGATATTGAATGAATTCAAACATAAATGTATAGGATAGTCTTTTTTCTTCTATTAAAAGAGAACGTACTGTATTGAAGTGTCTAATTACACTTTCATTTAAGATTAGCTATTATAATTTCCCCGCTATTAATGTCACATGCCGAATTAGACAAGAAGAGAGGAATCTTCTTCATAACCAAAGCGATGTAAACAACTAACTACGCCCCCTCCCCCTCTCCTTGTACTAATTGATTGAACTTTATTCATCTCAGACCCCTAGAAGATTTGGACACCATAACCCACCATCTCCAACTCCATGACTTTCCATGCATGAGCATGAAAAACCATAGCATTAAGGCCGCAACGTCCTACTCCTCAAACCTTCATTTGAACTAGATCATATCCATAGGTAGCTAGGGTTTTGACCCATTGTAGGGAAACCATATCAAGGTTTTTTATTTCTTTTGGTAAGTACACATACACGAAGAAGGAGAAATGTTTCAACGTGGTCCAATCAAACAAGGAGAGGACTCTTGGAAGCGTACATCTGTGATGCACAACCCTCAATTCTTTATATCACCTTGGGGAAATTTCATTATCTTTAAATAAAATAGAATATAACCCTCGGGATAAACATGAATAGCTCTTGGAAATGAAAATGCTGTGGTTAATTTCTTCTTTATCAATTTGAGCCAAATCTCCTATCAAATTATTAACAATTTTCAAATTATAATTTTCATATCCATAGTTTTTGGAAAGTGATTTCATTGGAGTTAAATTGATGAATATTTACTATTGGGTCAATTATCTAAAATCGCAATAAAGCATGTAAGGTCGAATTAGTTATTAATAGGGGTTCATGTAGTTCGGGTTTACTTATCGAATAAGTAGTGGATTATAAATTTACTCAGTTATCATTATTCTCGTGTTTGCTAACTTTCACAAGACAATTTGATGTGTTCAAAATATTTCCTAACATATTAGTATTTTAAATGGATATTGATTTCCTTATTTACAAATTAATAGTATCAACCCACATGCTCTTAGAGGCACTGAACTTAATTTAGTCTTGATATCACGTATTACATCATCTATTTTAACCTTAATCAATTAATGCTTTTGATAAGCTTAACTCTCATTGATTCATTTCATTTATCAAGAAGTAGTTATTTCTCTCATCTCAACGAGCATATCTCCTTGTAACTATTCTCATTAAGTTACTTGCCCTAATTATAAATCTAGGAGCACTTGAAACAATTGTATTGGAATACATATCCTTCTATTTTTACACCCAATGATTTTAATCCAAGATCATTTATTACTTTAACATTGGTTAATTAAAATTATCTCTTGGTAACTCTTGTATAGCTTACTAAACATATTTCCCTCGTCTCTTGGCCGAATGATGGGATCTTTGAAAGCCTTCATGCTTCGAAATAGGCATTGCCACTTTATTAACTTTCAATTTCCAACTTTCTTCTTCTACCTTCATTTTGAAATCTTGCGAGTAAAAGCGACATCCCACCTCTGTATTATTAAAACTTCTATCTCAATATTTCAAGTGAAGAAAAGGTAAATTATCAGAGTTTTCACTATTTTCCACATATAAATTACGTTATTTCAAAGACGAGAATTATTCGTTTTCTGTTTGGTTTATTTCATTTATTTTTTTGAGGTAACAAAATTTTTGAATTATCAAGTCTTCAATTCAAGGTAAATTAAAATTCTAAAGTGTAATCTACTTAGTACTCTTGACTTGGTTCGTCGATATTTATTAATTTTATCGGTAGTTGAATTTGATGGTAAGTGTGAGTGAGCCTTGATAGTAATGAATTAGGATATTATAATGATTTGACTTGTTATGATGAGTCCTTACGTCTCTAGATGTGTTTGATTGATCTTCATGAAGTGTGGTGGTATGTTAGATTTAAAAAAATGTGAAAACACCAATGTCAAGTTAGAATGAGATATTTTCATAAATTTTAATTTACCAACCGTTTATACTCATCGACCAACTGTATTACTTATATATATGTGTGTGTGTGTGTGTGTGTGTACCTACTACTGTTTAAGTTCTCCTCATGTTCACATGCCCTTTGCTTGTGCTCACCTTATATTCACACGCCGCTGCTTATATTCATTAACCTCAGTATATCCATTCATTTTAATATATTTGCTTACTGAGTATATTCGCTTGCCTTAGATATTCGCTTACTATATATATTCACATATTTTAGTATATTCACTTACTGATTATATTCACATGTTTTAATATATTCATATGTTTTGAGTATTTTTGCTTACTACTTATACTCACTAGTATGAGTACATTCACTTACCTAAGTGTATTCACTTATTTGACTATATTCATTTACTTAGTATATTCATATGCTTGAGCATACCCATCCGTTCGAATATATTCACTTACTAAATATAATCACGTCCTCACTCGTTGAGTATAATCACACACTACTCATATCCATTTGCTAACTATAATTACTTATTGCTCATATCCTCTTGCTGAGTATAACCTACCGCTTATGCAAATATACCTCTTATTGATTTAAGTCAAATCCCATACTAAATTTGAATTATGATAACCAACCATTCTTATCTTTCTGACAAAATACTTGTTAGAGTAAGCACTTTTGTCATAAGATCTAAGCAGGAATTTCATTTGCACAATTATTATCATTGGCATAGCACATTATATAGATGCATTGATCATAATTGAACTATTTTGTGACGTTTTTAATGAGATTATTGTACTTATATGTTATGTTAATCACTGATCAAGAGTGGATTTAATACGTATAACTAGGGGCGTGGGTCGAGTTTGGTCAAAATGGTCTGACTCATATTAACCCATTTAACCCATTTTGACCCATTTCAATACAATACAATTTTAGCGACCCATACCCAACCCAATCCATATTATTAAAACGCTTACATATTAATCAAGTTTAGAAAATTTGCTTCATGGTTTTTTTAAAAATTTATTGTTAAAAATAATTTTATGCAATACAATTTATTTGATTTTTTAATTTTTTTTCGAAATTTTAATTATTTTAATTATTGGCTTTTTCCTCTTCCAATTGTCGGAATTTAGTGAGCTCATCCCTTATCTCTTGGCCGGCAACCAATTTAGAAAGAGGGGAAAAAGGGAGAAGAAAAGGAAAAAGTAATAAATTTTTTATTTTAAAAAATTTAAAATTAATTAGAATATCATAATTTTCATAGTCTAAAATGACTTTCTAGTAATATTTAAAATGATTTGTTAACCACACTTAAAATTAATTAGGTAATCCATTTATGACCCATTTAAAACCCATTAGGTTGTTAAGTGATACATTTATGATCCATTTAACATTTTAAACTAACACATTTATGATCCACATTATTCAATATGAATTAAAATATGAACTTTTTTACCCATTTTGCCACCTTTACCTATAACTCATAAAGTAACTCCGAGTATCTTGCATCCAAAGATCATCGGTGTTCACTAAATTAGGACTAACCTAGCTAGTTGATTACTCTCCAAAAATTCGGGACAAGACATTTCTTTTTATCATATAGTACATTTTTCTCAACTCAAAAGCTGTATGGACTCCTACCACCTACAGCACGAGCATCTTCTCCTTCTTCTTTGTCTTTAGGACTTCTCTCAATGATGCACGAGTAGCACTTTGAACAAGGTCGGTTTTAAAGACATCAAGGATTCCGCGGCGGAATATTTCTCAAGCCTAACCCGTGAAGTATGGACGAATTGATTACGTAGAATCTTGGCTGTTTGCATATATAGAGAATAAGAGCAATCGAGCCTTTCCGAAGGTCTCCAAGGATGATCCGAGAAAGAAAAGGAAGGAAGCAAGAGAGGAGGGCTTCATCTCACGTCATGTACTGCATGTCCACTATATGTTTTCAAAAACCTTAAACCATTCGATGAAAAAAAAAGTATGTGTATGTATATACCAAAGTTTAGGGTAAAAGTATGTGAATTATGATACAAGAGCATATGGATCAAATTCCTAGGATATTATGACGTGGGAAAATTCTTGACAGAACAGCTCGGGAAGATGAGTTAGGAAAGGAATTACACTGCACTCAGTAGTAAGCTTCCTCCTGACTTTTTTGGCTTGCGCTAAACATCAGATCTACTCGAGCAACTTTACAATGTTCGAACATGAAGCGCGACCTAGAAATTCATAGAACTCGAAATTCAAGCGACCTAGAGGCTAGCTATTATATTAACACAATGCCCATTTTCCGTGGAGTCGAAAAATAGTCGAAGAAGCAATTTTATTTTTTAGCATGATTAGTATTGTGCGGCGTTAAAAATATGTGCAAACACGGGAAAATGATGGGATTGAATTGCTTGAGGCTGCCGAAACCAGTGGGAAGCTACACGATTGGGAGGAGAAAAGTAGATTAGTTAGCTGTTAGCTGTTGCTTATTATCTCTTTAAAAGAGATGCTCTTAACCTTGTCTTTGTCCTCAAGCAATACCCTTTTAGTTTGCCCCAGTTAATACATCCCCCAAAAATCAACTCTCTCTCTCTCTCTCTCTCTCTCTCTCTCTCTCTCTCTCTCTCTCTCTCTCTCTCTCTCTCTCTCTCTCTCTAAAAAATCAATACTTGCATTAATTAGGAGGTGATCTATCTCCAGCAGATAACATGTGCAAGCCTTTTGTTTTCCACATGACCGATGTAAGAAATAAGAATTTCGAAGTGCTATGGTTACGAGACTTGTATTCGGAGAGATTTCCGGTACGGAAGTGCGTATCGTCAAAGTGAAGCAAGAAAATGGATAACAATATTGTAGATTGTATGTGCCGCCTATCCACCTACCAAGTGAAATTTGTCTTCTTATTCTTGCAAACAAAAGCAACTGAAAATTGACAGTGATTTTTGAGGGGAAAGGGGGGATTTGAAGAATAATGGATAAAGTAGAGCTCATAACAATTCCGTGAATTAAAGTTAGCAGCATCCAATACCAACCCAATAATTTTGGTAAACCATAAAGAGCTTCTTTTGACCTACTCGATTTCAAAAGTTCAAATAGAGGTGTGGCAAGCATGTACCAAGCTCGTATTTGTATCTCTTCATAAAGCACCCTATGTTGTTTTTAGGAGCTTTAAGATTTGCATCGTTTGTACTTAATTATTTATAATAGAAGCTCTCAAATATCGGAATTCTCAATTCATCTACATTCTCACTATCTCCCGGCCGAATCTATATAGATGGACGTTTAACACCATATCTGATCAGAATGCCCCTGTAGGGCGGACTAGACACCCTTTGTAACCTTCTGTGAGCCATCCAAGGAGAAATACTTCATGGGATGAATTTGAAGAACGGGATTACACATTAAGTTATCGTTATATCCGTGAAGTTGATAGTGGGTTGCACGAGACAAAAAGCTTTTTCGGATTTGTGCTATCGTCAAAGCAATAATATCGTCTAGAAGACAAATCATGCCATTGGAATTTAGTAGCGATAAGAAGATTTTCACCAGACATCATGACTCTTTCCATTGTCCAAAGCGACTTCCACATGTCTTGGGCTGCTCGTCACAGCGCCCTTTCTGTAAGATCACACCAAGCATCGAAGATCAGGGTCGGGCAACGGTGGGTGGCAGGGCCCATTAAGGATTTGGGCCAGGAGACATCGGCCGACGACCACCAAGTGTGCGGCGGCGATGGGATGATCCTAATCATTTCTCCTTCCTTCTTCTTCTTTTTTTTTTTTTGGGCTTATTTTGCCAAAACCATCAAAGGAAAACCCTAAAAGTCGAAAATACGGCCAAGGAATAATGACCACCATTACTTTATACTATTTACTACGCTTTAGAAAAAGTTGCGGGGGGAGAAAAGAGGGAAAGAGGAAATAAGCCGTCGGTGGGTTAGAAAGAAAAAGGAAAAAGAAAAACACCCAATAGCCAAGAAAAAACAGCTGGTCATAATTAGATCAAAAGTCCCATAATTGCCCGACCCCACGTTTGGTGGAGAATATTAGGGAGGGCCTTCCCCTCTTCTTAATTATTTTATCTTCGTATTACTTTCCACTCGGATTCTAACTCAATTGGTCGATACTCGAGAAAGAAGAACAAAGAACAAAAAAACATGAAGTCTAGCGCCGGTCAGCATCAAGACTGTGTCTGGAGTTTTCCTCGTGGAAAAAGAAAGCGGACGTTGTATTTTTAGGGTAATGTGACAATACCCTCTTCCCCCCCTTAAATTATGAGCCATCAAGAGCGCAACAGTGTCGAGATAGAGGAACACGACAACTACTTCGACAGCACCGTGTACTGCATCCGCGGAATGCGACTGAATGCTTGTTCGATTACTTTTTCCGTCTTCAACTCTTGGACGTGTTGATTGGATGCCATTCGCCGAAAGGGATTCGATCCGATTCACGAGCCGAGTCGAGAGACGGGTATCTCGCTCAACTGTCGATGCGCGATAGGACGCTTGCTTGGAGACCCTAGCGAGTGGAGCCTCTTCAAGCGCACGAGACGGCTCTTTCAAGATGTCACGGTTGCTTCTGGCAAGTATAACGCGATGACCTAATTGGACGAGTGAGGCAAGTTTGGGCTGGAACTCTACTTCACTTGGCTCCTCCTAGAACGAGGAAGTGAGAGCATTTCCTCGGAAAACATCTGGTTTTCTAGCTTCGCGTTAGATCTCGGGCCCGGTCCA
This sequence comes from Melaleuca quinquenervia, assembly GCA_030064385.1. Lineage (NCBI taxonomy): Eukaryota > Viridiplantae > Streptophyta > Magnoliopsida > Myrtales > Myrtaceae > Melaleuca > Melaleuca quinquenervia. The sequence goes on along the minus strand of CM057721.1, from coordinate 13,897,106 downwards.
TGTGACCTATCAGATCAGTCCCCACAATTTGCTCCTGTCGATACGAAGGAAAGAGAGGCTGTAAACAGATAACCCACTAGAAGGAATGTCACTCGATGATGACTAAGCTAATTCGGAAGGCACGAGGAAGATGTGGATGCCGCATGAGCATGTTGGGCCTAATTGAAAAGTCGGAAGCGCAAGAAAAAGGGATGACTGGAGTCAATTCGGGTTGAAGAAAAAAAGAGGAGAGGGAAAGAGACAGGGGGTGAACGCCCACCGTGGGGCTCGAACCCACGACCACAAGGTTAAGAGCCTTGCGCTCTACCGACTGAGCTAGACGGGCTGTCGGGCGAACGTCTTCCGTCGACGAATTTGGACGGTCCAAATTAAGTGCGACAGCCAAACAACGACAACAATAGATTAATGATCCGGACACGATTCCTCGGAAGTCGCCGTCGCCAAAAACAAAGGAACAAGTCGACCTTTCCCTTTCGAGAACGGACAAAGCGAGACCACCCGTCCCGCCTTTCCCCCTCTTCAGTTTCGCTTTCGATTCCTGCAATTTTTACATGTTTCTTTAGCGAGTGCAGGGCCTTTCACTCTTCTTATTTTGTATAAAGGATCCCGACCTTCCTTCACCCAATTTAAAAATGTCCACTCACGATTTTGCTGGTTGACATTCTGATCAGGCAAAAGCCCCTCCTCGCATCAAACTAGATGGGACGAGCACAATGAACAGGAAGACAATTCAGGTCGCCCATTGGCAATCACATACTGCGGCCAGGGGATCGACACGACTGGGATCTTTTCTTTTTCGGCGATCTCGACTGTGTATTGGCTTCATCTTTTGGCATCAATCAGAAAGACAGAATCCGTCTCACCTTGGTCCACAAACCTTCGCTATCCATATGCACGATACGGCTCATCAAAGCACGATATTACTTTCTCATTTAGAAGCTGTACATCGGAGAAGACGAAAATGAAGAGGGGTAAAGCCTCGTATTATCACGACACGAGAAGCAGAAATCACAGGCACGAGGGCCAAAATTTCGAGGCTAAACTAAAGACAATGCCCTTAATAAAAACCGTTTCTGTTCCTTAATGCCAGACAGAAACTTAAAGTCTTCTTCAGTCCCGTATACGAGTTTGGCCTCCCCTCTCAAGCTGCCCGAAAATAACACATATTAATACACTGACCAAGTTAATTACCACCCGACCCATGATTGGTTCTACTTAGCCGGATTCGCATGAGATGCTGGCTCAACTGCGGTGGTCTTGGGAAAATGATAAGCAGTCGATGCAATAAGGGGCCACCACCACCAAAAATGAATATCGTGCTTCCTCTAAGCTAATCAGCTTTAAGATCCCCAGTAGAATCGCCACTTCCCCATTCCTCCTTCATCTGATCCAGACAAGAAAATATAAGTACAAAAAAACAAGATACCAGAAAACTGGACATGCATTTGCAAGGTGGATTAAAGCAATTCCAGCAGAAGATGAGAGATGTCAAAAGGATAAAAAAAGAAACATAGAAATACACAGATCTAAGAAATAACTTGATCTTGAGAGTCACATGATACAATCTCGATAGCTAATAATCTGAGGGCTTCAAAGTATTGAATAACTTACCATTCGCCAAATTACCAGGTAATATTTAGCCCTATGGTCCTAACCCACTTATGTGTATTTCATGAAGATAATCTTATTAATGATGATAAAAGCTATTGAAGAAGAAGCAACAAAGTGTTTACCTTCCGGAGGAGTTTCTTCTGATACCGATAGCCCTAGTGAACATCATCGAATTGATATCAGCAAATCAATTGTTTAACAGACAATGCAACAGGTATTACCAAATTACAAATGCTTAACCTTATCAGTTCCATAGATGAAGTCGCAATAGGTAAACACTGAAGCAAAGTTGCTATGACTTAAACCGCCCACATAGTGATGGTAATCATGGTGGTCTGCGCCACCATAAAATGGAATGTACTTTGCAGGACTCCAGGGCAAGTCATACCTGAGCAACAGGACATTAGTCAGATTAAGCATTAAGGATATCAAAAGATCTTCGACTCAGCTAATAGAACCATGAACTAGAGAGTGCTTATTGACCAATACTTCGTCCTGATTAACTCGGGGACAGGAAAAGTTTTTATAAAGCAATTTGTTTTCTGCATTGCAGTCAAATGTCCCCAGTGATCAGAGAAATTTCCATGCAGGGTTAAATTAAAGATGGGAACCCTTATTTGAGAGTCTCCTATGCTGAGATAAAGTATAATAAATTCATTGGTGCATAAAATGTTAATTCGTAAAAATGAGGCTTGATGAGTATTATTCTGTGGGATATATAAATAGCTTAAAAGTTGGGGAGCGCGCGAGAGAGAGAGAGTAGCAATTATATTAAGACCTACATTCATAAACATTTCACACTGTTTACAATACTGGAACGATATAATCTGCACAAAAAGTTCCACATCCACTAAAAATTGCATGGAAGACAAAAAGGTACAGGCAGAAGACAAGAAAAGAACTCAGACATGATACTCAAAGTTGAGAGATTGAAATGTAGAAAATGTCAGGAAGATCTTCACTGACTACATAATTTCTCTAATGCTCTACTACAACAGCATCCCAGATGCCCCACCAAAGGTTAATGATCACACAAGTGGACAAATTTACTAAAAACAACCATATTTGGAGACAATATCTCTATCAAGAGGAACCAAAAGGAGGAACCACTTGGACCTCATTCATGATTCGGCAAGAAAAGGGAAGCAATCAGATGGTAAAACTTATTTATTGCAAAAAAGAAAAGATAAGTGAAACGGTTGTTCTTATGCACCATTTAAGTTCAACATACAAGATCTTGCTGGATTCCATGAAAAGCTTGTCTATCTTTGTACCACTACTTTTTCCTTAAGAATAAAAGAAATCTATGAGGCAACAACTTTTAAGAAATAAGGACTGAATTTCAGAATTTCACGAGGAGAACATTGAGCAGATACTTGCTTTGATTTGGTAACAGCCCCGTGCGCATAGCTCAAATTGCTCGAGAATGTATAAGACTATAAGTTGTTGAAGAGTGGCCATTAGGTATGCTGTCAGAAAATGTGCAATGTGTCACTTCATGTCAATCCTGAATTTGAATGTACTCAATCTCTTTTGCCCTATTAATCAAAGTACACCAGATTTCAACATCGTGAGCACAGTTTTCGAATGGACAGATGATCATGCTCTTTGGCGCTAGATTTTCTTCACAGTGGAATCCACCTGAAGTACATTCGTAGATTACATCCTTTTTTTTTCTCTGAGTTACTGTTTCTTCGTCTTTACCTACACCTTGCACTACTACTCAAGAACTACTTTAATGCTTTTCCAATGGCCTTTCCAATGTCGCAGAGAAGCTGTGCTAATAAAGCATGATCAATGCGATATTAAAAATATTCCAAACTCACGCAAAACAAGGAAACCAAATTATTACATAGTCCACCAGGTTTCATCTTCTGAAGAACAAAAGAAACTTAATATTTCATGGTGGCAATTTTTGACACGACACAAAGAACATAATTAGAGCCTAAATAATCATAATTAAAGATACTCAAAATCTGACACCACACAAACATGAATAACTAGAAACTGCTATGAGTTGACAATTTTTTTAGAATATTGCAACATGAGTAGCAAGGCCTACCAAAAGAGACGTGTTGATACAATTTTCCAACAATTAAAGGCCGCCTACGTGGGACAATTCCTCAAATCTAACCACTTCATAGAGTATTTTTTCAAAGTGAAGAAAGGGACCCATGGACTTCTAAAGGTGCCATCATAACGTCCAACTTGTCCATATCTTTATCCGTGTTTTAAAGAGAGCCGGCCAGCAAAAGATAAAAAGGACAACCCCTGAAATCACAATGATTATGGTGAAATGGCCTAGTAAAGGATGTATACCCGCTGTGAGTGTCGATGGCCTCAATCTGCCGCAAAGCAATCCACAGCCACAATGTGATCATGTGGCCAGGAACAATTGCAGGCCCAAGAAAAGAAGGAATTCCCAGGATTAGAATCTCAGCCCAGTGCGCATATGGTGCCGCAAAACCTATTGGAGCAGTGTACTCATGGTGAACCCTGTGGATCTTCTCGTACCCCCATTTGCAGTGCAACCATCTGTGCATCCAGTAGTTGGTGTAATCCTCAATCATGAAATAGACCAAGAGCTGCGCCAGAATCTCCCAGAATGATGGCAATGGCAATCCTGTCCTGATCCCAATCATCTATCCACACACGAAAGAGAGAAAATTTTACTTTGTAATGTACAGACAAACGAGGACATCTCGATCTCTGCGTACGTCAGCGTAGAGATCCAGGTAAGGAAGAGGCATCGACCCGTGATCACACAAACTCGGACCTCGGAGTATCTACCGATGCTGATTACGACATTGAAAATCAGCGCAAAACAAAAATGGCCAGAAATCTTGAAAATTCAAATAAAATCAGGCGTGGGTAACATGACGCGAAAATGCCTAGCCAAATGCAACTGCAAAAGCAGGGAAAAGAGCTAAAAAATGTCTCAGAAATAAATTGTCCACAAATGTCAGCGAAGAGGTGAGCGGCGTAAATTTTGCACGTCGAAATGATTAATCGCATAGAAATAAATTTGAAAAAGTCGAAAATCAGGACAAATGACAATCGCCCATGCGGCCAAAACGCAACGATTTAATCCAGATTCCTACAATGTCATGTAAATTACGCTCAATCCACACCAATCCAATTCCTAGAGAAAAGGCCTCGGAAGCACGCGCGGGCTCCCAGGCACCAATCCATCCGGCAGGAACCTCACCTTGACGCTCGGGTAGGAGACGAGCTGCAACGGGCCGACGACGAGGAAGAACATCTTCATCACGTCCTTGTAGCACTTGAAAACCTCGGAGGGGGAGAGCCGGACCTTGGGCTGGATCTTGAAGCGGTCGAAGCCGGAGGGGCGGGCGAGCTCCAGGATCACGGTGGGGATGGGGACGAAGGAGAAGATGAGGAAGAGGAAGAGGATGTTGTGGCAGTAGAGGAAGTAATCGGACTTGGCGGCGGAGTAGTCGAACCAGAGGGCCTCGGCGGAGGTGAGGCCCCGGCCGAGCGCCGCCTCGGCTTCGGCGATCGTCCGGTAGGGCAGCATTGCTTCCCCGGAAGAAGCCCGGCAGCGGCGGCGGAGGAGGGAGAGCGAGCGATGGAGAGAGGAAGAGAGTGGTGGGAGGGAGGTGGTCGCTAGAAATGGCAGGGGGGATGGGGTTGAATTGATGAGCTGGCGGGTCCTGCGGGAAATCTTTTGTTTTTTGAATGTGGGGCTCGCACGCCACGAGCCGCGCATATGCTGACACGTGCCCCGTTGAGATTCTATTTATACCCCGCGCTCTTCCGCGCCCCCCCGTGTAACGACGTCGTCGTCTCTCGTATGTCCGTCGGAAAGAAATTGCATCCCCACCGCGCTGTCCATATAGGCAAGTGGCGCCTTGGACATCCGACCTACCCCGTCGAGTTCTCGAACGTTGAAATACAATACAATCCAATCCTTCCAACGATAACAATTTGCTCGATTTCGGCTACGTCGCGTGTCGAAAACTCGAGATTGCATCTTTTTTTAGCATTTTCTTTTATCGAGTAAGACAATGATGTCGGGCAATGTTTGGAAAAGTAAAATAAAGAATGAAAGTTTAGAAAAAATGTCGAAAATATAAGAAATCAAATTGAGAAAACAGAGATGAGGACACCGGTTTTGGGCCTTCACTGGTCGTCGTTGTGGAGTTGCTAGCGAGGGTCAGCGACCCTGACCAGGCCTTGCGCGGTGATAACTAGCAAACGGAGCCATCACCGGCCACCCCCAACGAGAGCTTATGACCGTTGGGGGCAAACGCGAGAGCGACGGCCCTGATCTCTCAGTCCTCGACTGCAACGATTTTTTTTTTTTGTTTTTTTGTTTTTCTTCGATACTTCGCGATACTTTCTCTATTTTTCCTGCTTTTCCATTTAGTTTATTTAATGAGTTGGTGACATTTTCAGGACTACGTTCGCATCATAGATGCTCAAGAATATATTGAAAAACGCCACGTGGACTTGTCAACGTGCTATGTCAGCAAATTTGGTCCGCACGTTGTCGAAATGGGACCGTCGACGGCCAGCAATTTAAAAACAAAAACATAAAAAGAAAACCCTCATCAATAAATGGGAGCCGTCAAATTCAAACATGGACGGCCTCCCATATCCGAATCCGTCGAAAGGACTTCACTCCATATGATTCAAAAACATTTAAAATTTCATTGCACTTTTGGGGAAAAAAAACTTGTATGAATTTTGGCATAATTTTTCCAATATTACTTGTACGTTATATAGTTCTCTTCTCCAAAGAGGAAAAAAAAAAGGACGCAAGGTTTTATGGCCTTTGGTCGTTTCTCGAGTGTACTAGATGGATGAGTGATGGATACTTCTAAAATGCTAAAGCATGGTAAGGTGTTTGAAATTTTTTTTGTGCGATCTCATTCAATTCGATCGGATTAGAACATAAGTCTCAGGAATTAAGAAATGAGGTATTGGTCGTTTACTAATTGCCACCGCAAACCTATTAGCAGCTAATATTGCACGGGATGATTGGCAAAGTGCCAGATGCATGACTCATCAAGAGAATTGATCTATACAAACTTAAATTTGATAAAGAAATACGTTGAGCGATGAATCCTGTCGGAACTTCACCGTCAATATTGCATTAATCGATAGGTTTAGCTTGGAAATTACATCTTTTATCTTCGAATCCTATGAGTCCAACACCCTTTGCTTTCTTGTCTTTGCATGTACGCATGAGGCAAAGAAAAAGACTAACGAAGAGGTGTCCGATAAAATCAACTTAGAGGTTTTTCAACTTACCCTTCAATCGAAAGGAAAATTTCATTTCACACGAATACCGTGGTACATCACTTCAACATAAAAATCGCAAATCCCACAAAGCAAATAAATATGAAAAATGGATCGACTTGATATAGTCCTCTAATAGAGCCCGAAAAGACTCGTTCATTGTACAAAGAAGGGACCCGTCATAGCATCAACGCAACTCGGCATTGTTTAAAGGGTTTATAAGTTCTTTTCTAGTGTTGGGAAAGGTGGTGAATGAGACGATGTGCATGCCCACGAGATCTAGTCTCGTGACGTCTCCGACACGCCATGTTAATCGGACAAAAAGGACAGCACTTGAGATGCTGTCTTCAATTTGAGGGAATCTTCGGCAATTAGATCAATAATTAGTGTATTAACTACTATTAAAAAAATTAATAGATTTCTTTTGCAATTGATTTCTTTCGCCCAATTAAGCATAGTTGAAATCTTATTTTATTTATTTTTGGCATGGTGCTTGGTGGACTCTACTCTCTGGCGAGTGCCAATGAAGAACAGAGGCATGATGGCGCACGGCATTGAATTCTTCAAGGCGGACAACGACAGAACTTCCTCGATCGGTCGTGGTCCGCGCGGCCCCAACACATCCGATGAGCCCTTTAACACTAATAAGTCCGCACCCAAATCCTGTTCACGGAATCGATATCATCGATGTCGTGACACCAAACAAGTATTAAATTTACTATCACTATCGCGTTGAATGATGCGACGGTTTTCATTTATTATCGATAATTTAATAGGTTATTGCCACTTAAATTGACATTCGATAATAATAAAAAGAAGAAGTCGCATCAACGTTAGTAAGGGATCAAAGGTTGTAATGTTTTGGTGTGTATGGCATTTCATAAAAAATTAAGAACCAACATCGACTATGACATGGTTGTTTCAACATCCAATAAAAATTTTAAGTAAAAGAAGCCGAAGAGAATAAAAAAAAATTTGGTTTATTGATGTGCCAACTGTTTATTAGATTTTGGAAGGAGTAGCACCATGCATCAAATAGTCAAAAACTAAAAATCCTCAAATTGATGGTTCCGGTTATTTCGCGAAAAATCAAAAATTTGGAAAAAATTTCCCTAATTTTAGTCATTTACATCTCTTAACAAAAATAAGTTTAACAAAAACCATTGTACTATTCGTGCAAATGTTTAGGCGATGATTGTTATTCATACTAGAAGTATCTTTTGTTGACTGGTTTTTTTAAGCGACGACGATGATTACAATTAAATGAAAAGTAATTGTAAATAATTAATTTTTCTTAAAATAAACGGAGCCATGGAGAAGAGTTTAATCAGGGGCGGGCTTGGACAAAGCATTTGAGGCCTTCGCTCGATTGGGGACCATCCCAAAAGAGTCGTGTGTTGGGCTTGGGCCTACAGCCTCGTATTGGGCCCCCAAGATCGGGCATGTGCTTATTGCGCGATCCTTTTTTATATAAACGTGATTGATAGATGCTGTAAGTGCTGGAAGAGCCATTTTCCAAAACCTGTTTTACTAGCATTGGGATCATCTAACGTGAAAATGTTCGCGTTAGCTGATCCCCACCATTAAATGCCCCCCTAAGACAGGGGGAGGGCATTTAACGGTCCAGATCAATTAACGTGGACTATTCCATATTAGCTGATCCGAGTCCGTTTTACCAGCTCAAAACATTTTGTCACACGTATTCGCGTCCCTGCAAGGTTTCCAAATCCCCAAGGTGAAAGCACGATTCGCCCAACACAATAGCCGAGGGTGCATGCCGCACGTTCTAATCTGACGCCCCCCTTTTCAATTTGTTTTCTCACCCATCAACCTTGTCGTGCTGCCTTTCATTATTTGTCTGATGTGTTACATTTGTAACTTACATTGCACGTGTGTATGGTGCGACTTACATGTAAAGAAGGATCCGGATCCCCTGCTCTTAGAGCAAGGGATGGATGGTGAAAGATGGGATTTCTTCCATTTTTATATAGGGGAAAATTTGGAGGGTGGATGAAGGGTAGATCAAATCTATACTAAGTATAGAGGATCCACTTTCTGTAAAGAAAGCGTGTCGTGGAATTATGGAGAGTAAGCTTATTACGTAACAATTTATTTAGATTTTAGGGGAAAAACGACCGGTCAAACTTGGAAAAAAAAACTTCTAATGGGATAAAGAGAAGAGTCGGAGCCTCCTAATTTACAACAACAACAACAATAATCCGAGAGCAATTATGCTCAATGGTCACATACATTCATGTAGTCCCACTCGTGTGATCCCAGATGCACCTAATCACTCCAATCGTCATCATAATTAGATTCTCCGAGCCCGAGTCGGAGGACTTGAGCTCAGCTCACTGAGTCGCCCGCGAGATTAGGGCCCAACAATCATGCTCTAAAATTTAAGATATTTTATCAACGTTTCTGCCCCCACTTACTAAAGAAATATTAATGAGAAGAAGAACGACAATAAAAATTGATAATTGATTTAAATACGTACGTGTCCGAGTCTGACTCCAGCCACTAAAGACCAAAAAAGAAGAAGAGAATACGTGTGACTAACGCGTTTTGTAACATTTCTGTTTCATAAAACATTTTTTGAACAAAAATACTTTTTTGTGTTTCTACTACATAAAACGATTTTGGTAAAAGTGTTCTTAAAATAGAAAAATAATATAAATGTGTTTGATACGATTAATAATTCTTTTGTTTTTTCTCGTTATTTCTTATTGTTCATGGGTGATCGGTCGCCGCCAACCGGTGACAGGGGTGGTCGGAGGCCGCAAAAGCAAGAGAGAAAAAAAAAAGAAAAAAGTATTTTTTAACAAAGTATTCAAAAACAATAAGCAATTTTTTTTATTGTTAGTCCAAATGTATTTCTAATTTTTGTTTTTTTTGTTGTTCTTTAGAATAAAAAAATATAAATACACCCGTTTTTGAAAAAAGTAAACATGCCCTAAGCCGCGATGCTCGGACGTCATGCCGCACGTCAAATTGCAATTATTTGGGCCATTATTGCTGCTTTTTCTAAATTTAATTATATAATTTGACGTTGCTTTATACAGAGGCGGGGGAGGTTGTGAGTGGGCTTCGGACTTCACAAGTCAAATCATGTGAATATTTTGTTCAATTTCCTTAAAAAAGAACATCTAATTTCAGGTTAATCTCCATCAAGTCGTGACCTCTTCTTACCTAAAAAGAATTTCAACTTTCAGCTCCAGCCCCAAATTTACCTAATGTCTAGAAATCACCATTAACCAAAGAGAGAGTGTTGATGAAACCTCAAATTTTGATTATGAACCTTTAATTGGTCCTAGTAGCGTCGGTCATTTTAATAAATTAAATGCGATTTTCTTATGCGGAGTAGATTTATAATTATAAGGAGGGTCAATCAATTTTTTTATGTTAAAATATTGGGATAGAGTAACTTTAAAGTTGAAGAGTTTTTTTTTTAGGAAAATGGAGTGGGATAATCAGTCGTGGGATTCAAACTTGGGACTGTAAAATTAAAAACTCGTGGACAACGAGGCACGGAGAACGGTTGACTAGGCTAACTTCCGAAAGCAATTAGGCAACGAGGGAGGCTTGCTCTCACAAGCAAACCCCCCCGGCCAACTACCTTTCTCTTCCTTCCTTCCTCCTCCTTCCTCCTCTACATCTGCATCTTTTGACGCATTCCATCGGGCAACATCTCGTCTCATCCTCATGTCGCAGAGGAATCGGACACGCCCGCGGCGAGTCCCCGTGTCCGGTGCCCGGCGACCCGATTCTCAGTCTCAACACCTGCCGTCTCGCCGACCGTCGGTCAGCAAGCAGCCGAAAACGGCCGCCAAGAGCCTCCTGAGAAGATCGTCCTCGGAGCCGAGTCTGGGGAGATTCACCTCGGTCGATGATGGCGTCGGGAGGAGTATCATCAGGAGGTCGAACCGGGGAGGAAGTGTGTCCAGGCGTGAGACGTGCACAGATGTCTACGCGGCGGCTTCGGCAGCGTCGTCGTCTTCTTCTCCAGTGGGTATGACATCTGCTCCACCGAGTTACGAGGTAGATATCTGAGGTCTTGTATTTTCTTTCCCTTTTCTGTTTACCATCATAATGTTCGACATTCAAGTTCCTGAACACGGTACATTCCATCATGCATTGCACTGGCTTCAGAGAATTCGTAGCGTCAAAGTTTCAATCACTAGGTTAAAAGGGGAAAGAAGAATGGGTTGATACTTTATACCAGCGCGAGTTATTCAGAAGTAAAAAGAAACAGAAGGAAATCTAGCATGCATTTAGATCATTCGTGAGGAAGAAAAACTAAAAAGGCAGTTTGTGAATTCCCCCACGATCGTCTTCCCTCTTGTCTCGGGTCCCTTCGACCAGTCTCAGCATTCGCCAGACTGGTCGTGAGTTTGGTGGATCCGTGCTGACTAATGGGGCGATAGTTACGTGTAGGTGGTCCGTGCCGTGCGAGGGCCTTAGCTCTTAAAGTCGAATTGCCCCCCCAATTGATAGGAGACTAATGCTGACAGTAGAAAAGACTGATATTGCATCGAATGGCTTGCCGATGCGAGGCACAAAACAAGACACGTGATTGGCTTTGTCCCACTCGGTTTCCCCAGTAATCTGATTCTGCGGCTACTTCTGTTGCGTGTGCGTGATTTTCTTTATTTTCCCCACTCTGTTTTGGGTAAAACCCTTTGATGTTACTGTCGGAGAGGTTGGATTCTATGGACTGAATTGGATTGGATGGATTCGCGCGGAGTGTAGGGACCGCAGGGAGATGCAAAGGTGGTGGTGAACGTGACGGTGGAAGGAAGCCCGGGGCCTATAAGGGCCATGGTGAGGCTGGGGTCCAGCGTGGAGGACACCATCAGGCTTGTGGTGGACCAGTACAGCCGCGAAGGCCGGGCTCCTAAGCTGCTGCCCCACGGCGCCCTGGCTTCTTTCGAGTTGCATCCGTCTCACTTCAGCCTCCACGGTATGTGACCCCAGCAATGCATTCGAGAAACTCGACCTTGTAGCTTTGCATTCGTCTCTACATCAGGCGAATCTACTTTAGCTGTTGGAGCCGCGCGAAATATCTCATTAACCCCTGTAAAGTAGACGAGACGTAAGGCAACACCACGTTTAACTGTCGGAAATTTGCAATCATTTGCATTGTAAAGTAGATATGCTGCTTCCAACAACAGATTGTTGGGCAAATAAAGAAAAGACAGTGAGATGATATGCGGTTTCTTCCCCTTCGTATACAGGCCTGGACAAATCAGAACTGATGGGACATGTGGGTAGTAGGAGCTTCTATCTGCGGAGAAGCAGCGATGGCCACAGTACAAGTGAAGCCTCTGTTTCTTTGATTCCAGAAGCCGTATCTGCGAAATCCACCTTGCCGTCGATCCCGCCGTCTTTGTTCCTAGCGCCAACTTTCGTCGCCCAAAGAATTGGGAAAATCATCCGGAGAACGCCTAAACTCTGGAGGTTCTTCATTTGTTTTCAATGAGCGCGTGACCTGATGAAGACCTTGGAGATGCATTTATTGGAACTCAAGGCAGCAATACTCATCTGTTGCTTCAGTTCCCCCTCCATATTGCCTCTTTGGATTTCTTCCCTTTGAGCTCCCGAATTGCCTTCATCAGCTCATGTACATGATCTTCGGATCCAATTTAATCAAATGTATATATTGTCACAATTGGAAATGCATAATAAAACGATACTTTTACTTAGAAATTTATCATGCGATTCTTTATGTCATCATTAAATATGTAACAAGTACGTGAATGTTCAGCATTTCGTGTCCACTACCTTTTTCTGCCTTTTCTTTGAAATTTATCATGCACTTCGTCGATGAGGGACATAGGTAAAGACATTCATACTGAGGACACATTTTAATCATGGGATCTAGGTTAGGTTGCTCAATGAAAGGGAAATGCTCCGTTGCCTGTTCTTCAGACATAAAAAGGCCACAAGCCCACATACGACCCGAGGATTTGAGCCCAACTTCCCCCGTCCCTCCGCTGACGTTTTGACTTTGACTTTGACTTTGACGTTCCACGTCGGAGGCGACGAGGAACGAGACGAGTGCGCATTGCACGCCCCCGGCGCATCGGCGAGCCTCTGTCGACTCAGATTGCTATCTTGCACTCTCCTCCTCCTCAGTTGCTCTGTCGAGTCTCACGGACAGAGAGGGAGAGAGCGCGACAGAGACGGAGCAATCGAGCTCAAGACAGGGTGTGGATTACAGCGTGTGAGATGTGGGATCTCTACGCATGGCTTGTGTCTTTCTTCATCATCATAGCCCTGCTCGTCATCGTTGTCTTCCAGGTCAATGCCTTAAAACCCTACCTTCCATACTCTCTTTTTTCGGGCATTCCCTGCACTAGAGTTTTGATTTTTGATCAAAAAAATTTCTGGGAAATTTGTGTCAGCTATAATGAAGAGTGAAGAGAATGTTTAGGAGCTATTCAATTTTCAGTTAATTACGCGTGACACTGTACAGTATCTGGAATATGTCTTTCCGCCAATCGTGGAGGATCAAACTGACTGAATAGTTCAATTGATGGGGATGTAATGACGAATTAATATGGGATTGGCTCCTTGAAACTGGGTTAGTGAATGGAGAGATGGATCAGAAGCTTTAAGGCAATAGTGCTGAAATGTGATTGAAATCAGAGAGTTTTGCTAGAGAAAACACGAGCAAAAGTGTCTCTTTTTTTTCCCCAGAGAGAATTGCACTAAATACTGATCCTGTTTTTATGTCTGTACTGGATCGAGTGAATAGATTTACAAACTTTTTACCGGCTTGCTGTTTTAATTGTTTCTGTGCATCTTGTCGAGCCAGGACATATCCTGAAATCTGGTTGATGTAAATTTGAGCATCCGAGTTTGGGCGCTCTCTTTTACAGCCATGACATTGCAGTAGTGCTTCAAATCGCATAAGGTGGAGTAGGTGACCTTAAGTTTGTCGCTTCATGAAGCACCCATGGCTGTGTAATCTGGAGTTGTTATGTGGTAGGAGGATTAGGCCAAGATAGCAGCTCTTAGCTATTCAATATGCCTTAATTCTAATCTGGTGAAAGTTACTGTTCATATATTTAGTTTTGCTCGTATCTTCTTCATGGGATCTAGATGCTATATATGCAGCTACCGGGTGCATGCCTGGCTGTCTTTTCCAGTTATAAAATTCATATCTTTTATTGGATTGCTGCAGCTCATGTGCTTGGCAGATCTGGAGTTTGATTACATAAATCCTTATGATTCCTCATCCCGTATAAACCGTGTGGTGATGCCTGAATATATTGGACAAGGAGTGCTATGCTTCTTCTATCTTGTGACAGGGCATTGGTTTATGTCCCTGTTGTGTGTTCCATATCTATACCACAACGTGCAATTGTAAGTTTTCTTTTTCAATTCTCTCCATCACAGGCTTGCTAATTAGTTAGAATATGTGCATATCATTTTTGCCCGATGAATGAATCTATGCATGTTCTTGCCTTCAAAACCAGTTTGAGATATTTATTTGCTAAGGCTTCCAAGCTCTCAGGTGTTATTAGGTTTGCATGAATAAACAAGATCTAGATCCTTTTGATGCTTGCAGAGCACTACGGCTAATCTGAGAGGGATGTTGTATGTTGGTTATGCACATGATGAGACTTCTGTTTCTTTGGAATGTTCTCGTTCAATACTCAACACTGGGGGCGATTCCAGGGATATTTATGAACCTTTTACTTTGGTTTCAGGCGTCAAACTCTAGAGTCCTCTTGTGAAGTGATCAGTACAGTAGTTAAGAAGTAGTGAAAAGCAATTTTGCTGCCAAAAGGATTATCAGGCTTGGAAATTTCACCCTCTTATGTATTGTTACCAAAAGAATGACTTTAATGATGGAATCTACTGCCACTTAAATGTCTCGAATATTGTGAGATCTGTTGATACTGTAGTACAATTCAAGCAATGGCTTCTCATCCTGTTCCTTATCACTTATAGGTACATGCAAAGGCAGCATCTTGTTGATGTCACAGAGATATACAACATGCTTAAGTGGGAAAAAAAGCAGCGGCTTTTCAAACTGGCTTACCTGATTTTACTGCTGTTCCTCTCCATATTTTGGTATCATCATCAGCTTTCACCTTTCAACAATTTACTTTATCTTTACCAAAGACACTTATATTTTCTTTAATTGATATAAGATTGGATTAATGAACTCAATTTTTTTTAACTTTAGGATGATCATGGGCGCGCTGAATGAGCACGATTGAATTGGGAAATCACTTATTATCTGAAGTTATTCGGCTCCGATGGGCTTGTGTTGCCAATCCTCATGGGTTACTGCTTTAACATCACTACAGGGATCTTTGGATGCTGGAAACCTTCGGGGAGTTTGATCTCTATAGGATTTTAGGGTGTCTGTTAGTTTATATAAAATCAATTTCCTGGAAATTGGCGGTGATTCCTCCTCTTCCTCCTCTTCTTAGGCTGTAGGACTGTTCTGCTGACTTTTGTATCTTTGCCGCCCTATACCTGCAATTCAGGTGTTTATTGGAATGAGAATGCATGCTCTAGAAAAATTGGCCAAGAGTCGAATAATCCATCCCTGAAGTGGTCCATCAAAATATCCTGCTGTACTTCTTATTGTGGACAACCTACGACATTTGAGAAGGTAGAGCGTAGTTCAGTGTGTTGTTTGCGCAATATTGACCGGGATGGGTTGAGCTAAGTCTGTCCGTTTATGATTTACGACATGCTTGAAGATCAGTGACAAGTTCTCTTCTGGTCCAATGGAGATGAAGAAGTTTCAAGAATTCAGTAAAAGGTCGCAGTGAGGTTAGCTGTTTGAACATTCTAGGTGTGCAATGAAGATGCAGCAATGTATACAGCCGTGACATTCTATTAGATCAGTAGACTTGCACCTTATTCTTGTATAAGCCGATCAATTTGGTCGGGCATGCAACGCCTATTTATCATGGATCATCTCCCCCCCTTACAATATTAAAAATTCAAGGGCTCGGCAAATTATAGTGAAGAATTACCATCTCTTCAAAAAGTTCCCAAATGGTTTCTTGGATGAGAATCACTATTACAAGCGAGATACTACTAAAAAAAAGTACATATGGACCTAATCACCGCACAGGACAAAAGGCACCAACAGACATGGAAAAATAACTAAAGCTAGTGTCCATTTTACTAACTTCAAATCCTAAATTTCATGTACATAAATCTACAAGTCAATTTGGTGATTGACGTGCTTTACTAATTTTACATATGTACGAATGGCTGTCGTTTGGTCTTCAATTAGTAAAGGAATAGAATTTCTATACACAATAATTATGACTTTACAGTTGAATAGGGCATATGTGTGAGAATTCGATTAATAGCTATCGAGCAACGCATCATTCGATCAACTGCAACTGCAAAATTACTTTTCTTCCTTCCGGCGACAATCTTACTAAAAAGCATAACTGAACGAACAATTAACGAGAAAACCAAAAGAAAAGGAAATAAAAGATGAAGGGAGGCATGCTTTGGCTCTGTCGGTATCCGTCCTTTCTCTGCATTGACGTCAGAAACAGAGGTTGTGCCATTTAGGTGCATCGGTTGTATGATCGACCGGATGATCGTGTCCGAACTAAAGTTCGTGTTGAATCAACGTTTAACTGTAAAGCGTGCTCGAAAAACTCACGCCGCTCTCCTCGTCCATAAATTTCATCACCTTCAGCTTCTCTTGGTACACCGGCTTCTCGCCTCTTCTCGAAGTTACTCTTTCGAATTGCTTCAATATGTGAAATCGATCCTTCATCACGCGCAAAGCCCGGTTTCCTTTTCGTGGGGTTGCTTGATTCGCTTCCTGTCTCAGCATGGCCAATTCAGAGAGGCCTGCTCTGCGTATTGCGAAATGCAGGCGCTTGGATTGTGTCCGAGTACGTTCGCTGTTTCTTCTACGCTGAGAGCATGTGCTAGGATTGGGGATATTGTTGGTGGAAGTTTAGTTCATGCCCAGGTTAATAAGTATGGCTTCAGTGGCTGCGTCTACGTGCAAACAGCACTTGTGGATTTGTATTCAAGATTGGGTGAAATGTCAACCGCTCGGAAGGTTTTTGATGAAATGTCCAAAAAAAATGTTGTTTCTTGGAATTCGATTCTGTTTGGGTACTTGAGATTGGGAAATCTTGATATGGCGCGAAACTTTTTTAGTGAGATTCCAGAGAAGGATGTTATATCTTGGAACTCGATGATTTCTGGGTATGCAAAAGCAGGGAATATGAAGCAGGCAGAGGTTTTGTTCCAGCAGATGCCAGAAAGAAATTCAGTTTCTTGGAATGCTATGCTTAGTGGATATATTGATTGTGGAAGCATTGCATTGGCTCAAGAACTTTTTGATGCCATGCCCCAAAAAAGTGAGGTTTCTTGGATTGCAATGATCGGTGGCTATTCGAAATGTGGGGATATCGAGTCAGCTCGTCTTCTCTTTGACCAATTGGGAGAGAAGAATCTGTGTGTATATAATGCCATGATAGCATGCTATGCTCAAAATGGCAGACCCACAGAAGCCCTTCAAATATTCAATGGCATGATTGAGTGCGGTTTGGAAGTTGTTCCTGATAAGATTACATTTTCCAGCATTATATCAGCATGCTCACAGCTGGGAGATTTGAAGTTTGGGTCATGGATTGAATTGCAGATGGAGAAGCTCGGTATAGAGAAGGATGACCATTTGGCTACAGCTTTCATTGACTTGTATGCTAAATGTGGAAGCATCGATAAGGCATATGAGCTGTTCAACACCTTAAAGAAGAAGGATTTGATTGCTTATTCAGCAATGATTCTAGGATATGCTATAAACGGTAAGGCAGTTGATGCAATACAACTATTTGAAGAGATGGTGGATGCCCACATATGCCCTAATTCAGTCACCTTCACTGGATTATTGACTGCTTATAGCCACGCTGGTTTGGTTGATGATGGATACAGATCCTTCAACAGCATGAAGAACTATGGTCTTGTGCCTTCAGCTGACCATTATGGAATAATGGTTCATCTACTGGGCCGGGCCGGGCTTTTAGAAGATGCATATAATCTAATAAAGACCATGCCTATGCAGCCCCATGCTGGTGTTTGGGGAGCTCTGCTTCTTGCATGCAGGTTACATGACAACATAGAGATTGGGGAGATTGCAGCTCGGCATTGCTTTAAATTGGAGCCTGATAGAGCTGGTTATCGTTCTATGCTTTCCAACATGTATGCATCTGCTGGGAGGTGGACTGATGTGAACCAAATAAGAGAGGTCGTGGAGGAGAATGGATCAACCAAAATTCCTGGCTATAGTTGGGTGGAGTCAACTTAGGTCATCCGTAACTTGAGTTTTGCTAATTGGAAGCTTGTGGGCTGTTGACTCCAAGTGTAGAACCTTTCATTGGGTGTTCACCATCTTTCTTGTCCCAACTCTCGCATTTCTTGGATGTTGGGCTTTTGTGATGACTGGATTTGTCTATAAATTTTTCGAGTCAGAGGCCAGTCTAAGTCAGCTTAAGCATAGCCAAGCTAGACTTTTGACTGACTTTATCAGCATGGAGATGTGGATTTCATGCCTTTGTCTTTAAAAGATACTTGAGAGTCGTCCTAATAGACTCGGGCATTGCATGTGTTAAGAAGCTTTAAGAGGAACAGATTCTGGGTCACGAAAGTACTGAAGGATCAAGCAGCTCACTTTCATGCCTATCAGAATACCGAGGCAACTATATGCTAGTTTCAGATGTGTAATTTTATTTCTTTTCAGGGCTTAGTGCTGCTCATGCACTTGCCCTCAAGTGGCAGCAACAGCAACTTTTTGTTCATTGGTGCTGCATCAGATGAAGCACGATTTGGTTTTGAATGTACTTCGGTGTTAAATCGGGTTGTCAAATCATGTACTCTTGACAGTTCTCAAATTACAAGCAAAAAAAAGACTCAGATTTCAAGCAGCTCCTGGCTTGCAGAAGAGTGTGCTAAGGATGAACTTACGTAGTTCCTTTCTTGCAGTGAATAAATGATGGATCATGCGGGAGGTTATGGGATTAAGAATTTTGTGTTTCCTCTGACAGGGGTGGGTCTGAGTGGGGCAATCTTGTGAATGCATCTCAATGGTTGGAGTAGGGAGCATTCTTTATTGAAAGGGATTGTCAGAAACTTGATGTTGCATGCCTTAAGAGAATTCATTTTGCGGAAGGTTTAACCAAAACAAAGACCCCTTCATATTTACTTCCCACTTCTATTCTACTTCCATTCATTTATTGTGGCATAGAGTCGACTGTTTTGCAATCTTCCTCTCATGAATCTCTATGCAATCTCTAGCTGGAGCTGCTTGCGGTGAGATATAACCATATTCCATCACATCTTTGAATCTCTTCCCCGCTTCTCATAATTATTAATTGATATTGGATGGATACAATATTTTTATAGGCTGGTATAATTAATGAGAAAGCAAATGAGCTACTTTAGAGCAAGAGATTAATGATTAAACGAGTGGGCCTGGGGGACTGGACAACCTGCTGAGAAGTTGAATTTGTGGACCAAGCCCTCTTTACATTTTTGCTCACAACTCCTCGTCAACTTGTCCTGTCACAAGCTTTTTTGTTGCGTAGTTCGCTTTAGTTATATGAGGATTCTGTGTCTTAAAGAGCTCTGCTTTTTTACGCAAATTTACGTGGACTTGAGTAAAGCGTTTAATGCTCAAGAGCCGCCTGAAAGGGTCTGGTGGAATCATAGGGTCCATCACATACCATGGCCGATGCCCCAAGAGAACTCAACGGAGCTGCGCTTGGACAGCGGAGTTAACAAAACTCAGCTCGTTCGCTCTCATCGGACAGATAAGTAATCACTTGATAAGTAATCATTTGAGCCTGGAGCTTGATATTTTCTCTGATGAGATAGTCTCTGGGATTCTTTCCTTAATATGAGAAGGCATCTCATGGGGATGGTTCCACCTGACTTTGATATTTTTCCAATTTACATTTGGATTTTTCTGGCACATTATCTATGTTCATCCTGATGCCAAGCAAGATGAACGAGTGTATTGCACATAAAAGAGATCTACATGTATAATAAGGCTATTGTCCCCTGAAAGAAGAAGAATAAATCATTCCAAAATCGGGACCTCACGTTGATTCAGGTGGGCTGCGGCCACGAAAGGGAAAGAGATGAAGTAGCAAAATTAATTAAATTAGTACATCAAGAAAATCTCCCAGCAAAAGGAAGATAAAAATAATGCATTAGCGAAACGTGGAACTCCAAGTAATGTTATGCTATTGGACCTTACAATAATTAACATAGTGTTGCTCATATAATCAAAGAACTTTGATACATTGACCTTGTGCTTGATCTCAATCTTCTCTCATCCTCTCTTCCGACCATCCTTTGATGACCCTAGCAATGAAGTCTTCACTTCTCTTTGTCAAATTGTTGTCCCCGTCTTCATCCTTTTCGGAAGCTTCATCACCATCTTCATCATTGTGCCATCCGACCTCGCCATCGCTCCCGCTATCATCATCATCCTCCTCGTAACCATCGGAAGTGACGTCGTCACCTGAATGACTATCATCCTCATCTTCGCTGTCGTCAATGGAAACCTCGTTTTCATCTTCATCCGTATGATCCACCCTAACTTCTTCGTTGAAAGAAAAAGAGAAACGCCCTTCTACTTCATGATCGGTTGGCCCTGGATTCCCGATGAGGATGGCAAGAACGATGAAATTTAATGCCAAGAACACGAAAAGAGAACTTGAAGACAGATCAACAAGATTGGCACGTTTAAGTTTCGAAGTTGTCAGGGAGGTCAGAAGCAGCACGGCAACAAAGATTAACGCAGATGCAAGTATAGGTACCAAGACAAACTTCATGCCCTGGCAAGCAAATACTTGGGTTTGCTGGCAATTCAAAGTGCCTTATGATTGTGCCTGAGAAAACCGTCCCTTTTTATAGCTTTGTCAAGGAAAATCTGATTCACTCCATAAACAAATGGTTTACTTGGAAACTTGAATGATATGTACGTGTAAAGATGGAGCTTCACTTGTTCAAACATGTAGAATAGAAAGTCCACCTTCACAAGTAATGAAAATCTTGTAAGGATAGATTACTGGGTAAGTGCTCGGCACTTCATTGTTTGAAAATCTTGCAATTTAATATCCATAATACAACAAGTTGAGAATATAGCCCTGATGATCGGGCGACAATCAAGCAAACTCTTTCTTCTTCCTTGCAGTGCACACAAGACCCAAATTTCTCTCTCTTTTTTCCCCTTTTTCCGGGAAAAATAAGACTCAAAATTCTTTGTGGCATTTCTGTACAGTTTTTACCCATCTTTCAAAATAATATTTTCAGATGCATTACGGAAGATTCCGGACCTGCCATACGGAATCCCTTCCGAGCGGCGCCCGCCGTTACCAGTTGGGTTTAGAGACCAAATTAAGGCAAAGACGTCTACGCGTAACATATTGTGTAAATGGTCTCTATCGTTGACTTTCGTCATGCAGGAGACCGCTAAAATGTCGAAGGGCAACCTGTACGAGAGAATTGACAACCTTGGTTAGTTACAACAGCTAGCATCCAAACATTGATTTCACTCGGTAGCTCTCTCCGTCCCTCTCTAATGATCAATGGATGGTGATTGAGTTGACCAAACTGGTTCATTTCCTCCCCAAGAACAATCGTACAGCATCAACAGGAACCAGAAAGAGACGGCATCAATAATTTTTATCAGACGAATGAAGAGAAAGCTGATTAGGGAAAAACAGTCGTTTTCTTTTAAGAAAACTAACAAATGAGGTCTTTGCAGCCTTTGCAACAGGAAAGCAAATTTTAGATCCGGCAAGGAGACATAACATTGAATTATCTGATGAAGATGATACAAAAACGAAGTATCTAACTCACCTCGAAACTCGCAACAGTAGGAAAATAACTCTAAGCAAAACTATTATGTCGTAGGGTTTACATGAAAAAGCGACAACACCAGGCCGCTTTCTTGCTAAGCAGACATACAATCTGGGAATGAGCAACGGAAAGATTTAGTGGCACGGGACTACGATCTAGCAGCACAGGACTACGTAAAGGTACGTCTACATTAAATTGCAAAAGAAAAAAGAAAAATAAGAAGCAATCTAGGAACATGAGTCCCATGATTATCACGTGGTTGCTGATGAAAACTATATGAAATCACTCAGGGCACGGACACATTGATGTCAGTCGTCTTGCTTCTTGAATCTGATGGAAGCGATGACCAGTTATCTCCTCGATAGGATGGGCTTGTCGAGAGAATCAAGCTAGGGTCCGAGAGAGGCTTTGGAAGAATTGCAGATTGGTTTGTTGTTGATAGAATGTCATGTTTCGGGTTCTTCGTCTTCTGCTCATGTTGATCTCCCGCAAGAAAACTGCCCACCACAACCTGGTTTGCAGAAACGACACATGCTCTGTTGAAATTTGCTCCCAGAGAAAGTATGTTTTTGAGGACGACTATGAGATCACTTATAGACATGTCTGCACAGATTATGACTCCATGCTAGCATTTATTATAAGGTAAATGTAGGACTGAGAACTAGCATCAATGGTTATGCATTTGTTTCTTTTAGTGGCAACCAGAAACATAATGCGGGTATTCTCAGAGGCAAGCTTGTTTAGAATTAGATTTCACAACATAACTCGAATATGATATGGTCAGTAAGCTTTCACAATTTTCCAATTTTCAGAAACACATAAAAATCTCTCAGCAACACTTCCAGGAGAACATTGTAAGAGATCTCTGAATGACAAGCATGCGGAAAGAACCAAATATGGAAGTAGAATTATCAGCCTACCCGTGAAAGCACTTAAATGACGGAACAAGACTTCCATCCTTACCGACAGCACCAGAAACATGAAAATGTTGAAAATACCTGCACAGGACTTGCTGCCACGAGCAAACCAGCAACGCCGCCACCGACAACACGTCCGTCTGGGCTTGCTAATGAGACGCTCATCCCGCCAGATCTGCTCCTCGTTCCTCCAGTGTCGTTGGGCATAAATGATCCGGATAAGGATAATATCTCAAAACGACCCTGGAGCAAAAGTGGACTAGGAAAACTGAGGGACTAAAGCTATGAAATGGAAAAGTGCAGAAACAAACATGATAAAATGAATTTTTCCAATGGACAATGGAGACTTGTTTAAACGCTGGCACAGTACATGCAATCTAATAATAAGGACCGCACCTGGGCCATCCACTGATTTGAAGCAAGCCATTCATAATATAATTTTTTCTAGCATAGAAGTAGAAGAATGAACCAGAAATGGATCACCTCATATGTCAAGGTACCGCCAGAGGAATTAGGTTGACGAAGCGTAACACTTGAGATTACGCCGTTTGCAGAGAGAATGCATATGGCTCTAGGTCCTTGTTGAGAAAAGGAAATGACTTTCATCGTGACATCCTAAACCAAATAAGAGATGCCCAAAATTCAGCCTTCTACCTCAAGTAAGAGTCAAACGAAGGGTATGATATATAAAACGACAAGGCCAAGGAGAATATCAGCCAAATCATAGTGTATTGGCATTAAAAGTGGTAGCATAGCTCAAATATTTTCTACGACGTTTAATGACAATGGTAGAGTAATAATATAAGAAAAGGTCTGACTTCATCTTTCATGAAGAATTAAGGAAGATGACGTAGTCAACTGATGGGACGATCTCTTTTTTAAGATGTGCAATTAGCTCTTGAATACCTATCATCATGAGCTACTTGGATAAAACTGTGAACAGTCTGGAGACCTCCAAATCGAGGGCACATCCAACAAATAGTCTCGATTCCGTCATCCAAAACAACATCAGAAGTAATTTCAGTAGCTTAGGGTTTTATCAACCAGGCACCAAACCTCATAAATCATAATTATTAGAGCCATATAAATAGAATATTTCAATCTCAATCATATTAAGGGTGGGCTCACGGTGCAGAAGTAGAGACAAGTTCCTATTCTATACTAATGCTAGATTATATAAGATCATAAATCTCGGCATAGTTAAGTTCTTTTTTCCCTAAGGAAGACAGTCGATATTCATACTAGCGAAATCAAATTCCTACTGTTGTCCATTACATACCTCTCCTGTATTAACGGTGATAATATGGGGAGTAAAATTGGTGCCCACAGAGCATGCGACCCATTCACCTGCAAAAGCAAGTTTTGATGCGATCAACCTTAATTGACTCATAAAACAATTCCGATGTTTTCTGATACAAGGAACAGAGAAAGCCTTCACAAACGTGAAAGGAGTCTTAAAAAGCCTTGCACCCTGTGCAATGTGGTTAATTTAGAAAAAGTGAGATTCGATCTAATATTTCTGGCAGACCTGAGAGCAAGAACATCAACAATTCTCATCACTTTACTTGAGATCAACACGAACAACATTATAGCATAATAGCTTCCGACAGCCAAACAACTGCACGCCAGATTCTTTCCCCACCCTTCGAGTTAAAAAAATCTCCACCTTTCAATATTAACTCAACTCAGATAAAAGGGGAAAAAAAATAAGAAACAAAATTTGCTCATCGCTCTTGCTGAACAGCCACAGCCATTAAAATCTCCATATCTTACCAATCCCAGGTCCCACTTCTACAGGAAAAAATACCTCTAAACTTGAAGCAGACGAACAAAAAAGTTTTCCCTACTAATCACTTGGAAACACTCACCATGGAAGTATATGAAACTTAAACCAAAAAGAAAAACCGTCAAGCTGCCACTTCAGTCGAGGCTCAAAATCACAATCAACAAGAAAAGCATGCAACAAGATTCCACATTTCTGAGCATTTACCAAGATTCTCCAGTTCAAACTTGGGCTTGCTGACCGACCCGGCCGGCCTTACTTTGCCGCGCTTCGGGGTGGAGAAGTCGATCACTGGCGGCGGCGGCGCCGCCGACGATATCGGCCTTGGCGACAGCGCCGCCCCTACCGACCCATCTGGCCCATACTTTCTTGGCCGGCCCCTCTTCTTCTTCACCAGAATCCCCACGGCGGCCGGAGGTGGCGGAGGCGGCGGAGCCACCGTCGCCGGAGGTGGCGCCGATCCGGGCGTCGGGTTGGGGTTCTCGGTTCTTGGAGCGACATGGTAGTCTGACGGAGCATCTGATCCCACCACTGTAACACCTCCACTACTAGCACTCACACCATCTCTTCCCTCCATAACCGAAAGCTTTCAAAAAATAAATGAAACAAAATCGAATTTCTATGAGCCAGTCATCAAAAACCCATTTTCCTTTTTACACGAGAAATTTCCCAGGCAGCTCCGAATTTGGACAAAAGAGAAAGTTGGCCAAATGGGAAACTAATCAAGATCCCAACATACAGAAACAAAGGGGACCGAAAAATCGAAACTTTGCACCACCGAGAGCCTTATACAGCCCAAAAAAGACGGAATTTTTCACAGTGATAATTAGTTGAAAGTTCCATGATCAACAGAGAGGCAAGTCAGCTGGGACAAAAGCTCAAATTTTGGGCGATCTTTATTCCCAGGAACCGAAAAATAGAGCAGAAATTTAGACGTATTCCGAACAGTGGAGGAGGGGCTACAGGATCTTGAAGAGAGATCGATAAAAATCTTTCCTTTCGGTGGGGGGGTGCTTATGTTGGTTGGATTTCAGAGGCGATAAAAGAAAAATACATTATTCTTCAGGAAAGGAAAGAAGAGAGGAAAACATATACAAATGAAACGGCTGGAATCATTGAATTTTTTGGGGGCTATTGGATTAAATAATTTGGCATTCGATCATTGATATGTGCGTTTTGGTTTGAATACCAAAATTTCGGATGATGCTGGGGGAGGTGGGAGAGCCAAGCTAATCAATATTTTAGTACCAAAGTAATTATGATTGTAATTGTTTACCAACTATTAAATTGGTTGGTAGGAGAGAGAGAGAGAGATAATGTTTATCTAGAAAAGGAAAAAGGAAGGTCGCTAAAGCAAAGCAACCTCCTTTTCCCCGGTCCGGTGAGAAATACATAATACAAACAAAAGCAAGTGATAATCAAGACTGACTTCCCTTAAATCCACCTTAGTGTGAAGCACAAGTTAAGCATTCGTTCATGCACGACTCCCAAGCGAAAAAAATTCGGTCATAAGAAATGCGTAATTTTATCATGTACTGACGGTGAATTTATAAGTCCGCCGCCTATTTTACGAAAAAATAAATGATTTAAAAAGATAACTTTATCAAAAAACAATCAAGCATAGAAAAATAATATCCGTCATCAACGAAAATATATATGATGGAAACGTTTTTCGCCATCTAATTATCCCAAGCTGACATATGTAATAATCTTTCAAAAGATTTTTTTTAACTTTTTAATTTTTTGCAAAACGAATGAGATATTCAATCTACAAGTGGAGTGACTCGAGAGTGTAGACTCACTCGAGTCACTCCACTTGTAAAAGTGGCAATGACTTCAAGATATTTAGCTCCTCCAACTTTATATATTAAAAAAGAAAAGAAAAGATGAAAACGGAAAAGGAACAGGTAGATAAAAATCGCATATTTTCAATGTTTATCTTTATTTTTTTTTTGGGGAAATCGCATATTTTCAATGTTTATCTTTATTTTTTTTGGGTTGGGGGTACAAACACGCGGCAAAGATTGGGCTCCGCAGAATTTTGATTGTCCTGTCTTGTACTCATATCGGCAAAAGGAGTTGACTTGCTCAACTTACGTGTCAAATTCTAGATGGCTGGGGAAAAATTAAAAAAAAAAAGACAATCAAAGAGAAGGCCAGAAAACAAGAATGAAAATGACTGACCACTAGGGTTAAGCAAACCCGACCGATTGAAATTCTTGAAAATGTCAGTCCGATTTCCTAAAATTAGAACTAGAGTTTAAGCCATCCGATTGTCGATTCTTAGAAGGGCTGGACCGAACCAAATCGCCCGAACCATATCAATTAAATTTTTCATAAATTCTTTTAAAGATAAAGATATAAAAAACTAAAAAAAATCCAATTTAAAATTTAGAAGTTTTAACCCTTGTCCTACTTTACCGAAAACAGATTTAAAAAATCAATTTTTTTATTTGAATTTTCCCAGTACTATTGAATCACTTGGGAATCCACCCCGAGTGATTGATATGGTCTAATCCCAGTATTAGTCAGTCCGGTTCTCGATTTTATAGACCAAGAAGTTGATCCCACTGGTCTGGTTCCTGATTCTGAGAGGAAACTAACTATCTCTACTAATTAGGAATTAGACAAATTTGGGCTCATTAAAATTTGATATGATGCTTCAGACCTTAAAAAAAAAATTATCTCCTACCTTCCAGCAAGAAAAGGTACAGACTCAAAATCGAAGTACAAAGATACTAAAATAATAACAAGAACTAATGTTATTTTCAGTCGCTAGAAAATAAAATTTAGGACGTTAAATAGGTCTCGTTTTGCATAAAACATGTATTTATTATTTCTCTTTCACTTATCCTCGAACTAAGGGAAAGAAAAAGCTGGGAGATTCTAAGCAACTCTGATAAAGTATACTTATTAAATTGTAAATTCTTTAAAATTTGGCATAAAAAATGGATGGTCTTACCTGTATGTACTTATTTACATGTGATATGATTAAAGAAGGATTAAGTTGTACAAGAAGTCTATAATGCTTACAACTTTATAGGAAATCCTAACATGGAAATAACATTTTCGCTTCACAGGCACATGTATTTGTTATATTATGTATCGACTAAATAATATTTTGAGTCGGTCTATAAAAATTTATGACACCAACTCTAACTTTTCTAAAGTAAGTAATAATTTTTCCACATAATTTCTTCATATATCATAGTAAGAGTTCCTATGTTAGAATCTTTCGCGACCCCTATCTTTCTCCTCAAGTATATAGATCAATGCTTTAGTCTATAGTAAATACATCCAAAGCACACGTGACAAGAAGTGTTATAATATTTAAATATTAATTACACATTCATATAATGATTTAAATTTTTAGAACATATAGAAATAATCCCACAAAATTTTCACATGATCTTTGTACACTAGATTAAGCCCATTTTTCGTATCCAACTAAGAATCAAATTGCTTCCACCCTTAATTCTTTACCTCTTTCATGTTACAATGCAAAATGAATGCAAAAAATGTAACGTATCTGAAAATATATTTTCCAGAAAGCATGCCAATAAAATAATAATTATATTCCTATTTGACTAAAATTTGAAAATGAACTAAAAAATATTTTTCATCTATTTGATATGGATTCTTGAGTAAAGTTACAAAAATTTTGAATTTTTATTTTCCTTCTTCCTCAGTTAGTTGCCAGCTATGGCCTTGCCAAATTGATGAGCTTGCCTCTTGCTTGTGGCTAATGATTGGCCGAGCAAGACCAAGAATGAAAAAGAAAGATAAAATAAAATAAAAATAATTAAAATTGGATTTTAAAGAAAATATAACTTTATAAGAACGAACATTTCCTTAATTGACCAGAGCCCAAGTGCTGAGGACCCGTGCATGGCCTTTAGAACCATGGACCAATGCTTGAGTATCGGAGTCCGAAGAACTGCCTTTATAACCCAAGCTTGGGTGCCTGAGCATTGCGCATGGGCACCAAGGCTTCAAACTCGGGCCCAAGTGCCATAGACACAAGAGCCAATGTTGGAGCTTTCATACCCAAGTATAGAGTTTTAAGTGCAAGCATTGATTCCTAGTCATATTTTATGAAATTCTTTTTGAATGTTCAATAAAGAAAATCATTTGATTGAATTTAAGCACAGGCCTTCTATCGACTAGGAATTTTTCCTTGGCTCATTTTCCTAACAAATTAAGTACTAAAAAATGATGAAATAAAATACTTTTTACTAAACAAACTAAGCCTCATTCCTTTGCCAAATTCCGATCATGCCTTTAATCCCGTTGCGTCAGTGGCTTTATGAGTTAAGTACTTGTGGAATCTTTCAATTGAACTTTAGGGATAGATTTTTATATGTTCTTTCAATATTGCAAAAATTAAATTCTATAAGCGATGGATGGAGAATAATTGTCCAAAAAATCCTAAACATATTATATAGTAATCAATTTGTTTTGTTGATTTAGTCCACAACTTTCTGATGTTTTTCCAATTATAGTCATTTTTATCGAAACCGATGATATGGCGGTCTAATCAGTGTGAGCTATTTACATGATACAGTCGATGCCGACTTAGATGATTTTTGCGATTTAAAAGAAACTTATACTTTTTCTTCCTTTTTTTCTTTTTCTTTTCTCCTTTTTCCCTTTGCTTTTTCTTTTCGCATGTGGCAAGCCATTACCTACACCAAGAGGTGAAAAGGAAAAGAACATTTTAATTTTAAAAAAAATTACAAAAATCATCTACATTAGCACTAGTTATATCATATATGGTAATTAGAATCCACGCCATCAATTTCCTACCAAAATTGACCTAGAGATTTACATTGAAAAATCATCAAAAGTATATCAAATCGAAAAGTCCACGATGAAATTGGTTGTTGGATAATAAGTTTAAATATTATTTTGGACAATTTTCTCGATGAATGGATATTGCCTAAGTTACGAGCATCGTTTGTGCAGAATATTCCACAATGCATTTGCTAAATTTTAAGCCAATCGCGGGGTATCAATTGGCTAATGATGCCCTTCACGTCAATCTGACCAAACCTAAAAATTGATAAACAGGACCTTTCCTTGCATAAGAATCTTTCACGAGATCAATACCAAATGTCAGAGGATAAGCTTAATTTCGTACTGACGAGAGAGACGCGCGTATGCTTTACGTTTACTAATTCAATTGAGCCAATATTAGTAAAAAAAAGGTGCATCCTTTCTTTATATTATCTCTTAATTAGTTTACTTATCTTTTCAAACTGGAGCTGATGGAAATTTGGAGAGGGACCATGAGCGAAAGACATGCGCTCGAATGAGTGCACTTGAAGTTGGTGAATCGCATGTGCCTTGACCCATTTGGCGTCCCACCACAATCTTTTATTCGTGCGATGCTTGACCTTTTGATTGCACACAAATTTCGGGGACGATTATTTAAATACCATCCTCTCTTTCTCTTAATTATTCATTACCGGGATAAACCCAATGCCCATCATCTTCCCCATATCATAATAATTTGCTTTCTGCATCATATTACTTATCTATGAGCAAAGAGAGAGAGAGAGAGAGAGAGAGAGAGAGAGAGAGAGAGAGAGAGAGAGAGACAGCAGGCATGGAATATGCTTCATAAATTTTTCCATGGTCGGTCAGCAGACCTAACTTATGTTTGGGTTCTTTATCCACAAATAAGTTATTGAAGGAGGGAAATTGGCCTTTTCCAAACCAAATCAGCAACCCGCTTGACCTTCGGTTAAAATAAGGTCGAAAACCTTGTATTGCACATCCACATGTCAAGATGCTGGTCTTTTTCATAATGACACAAAGCAGCTACACATACATACATACATACATACATACATACATACATACATACATACATACGTGTGTATTATTTTAAAAAATTTCCCGTGGCAGAACTTCGCGGTCAAAATCTTAGAGGCAATGCAACGTAGCTCCTTGCGCCGTACCTAGTTGAGGTTGAATAATTGCTCTGACGATATTGTGTCAAATATACTATTCTTGCCCTGAAGGAGTGCCTTCAAAAATCAAGGAGAAGAAAAAAAGAACTTGGTCCAAGGCAAGAGGTGCCATTTGCAGGTGTGTCATCGATCCGATTTCCTATCTTGAATCCCTACCACTCTCTAAGTTGGGTTTTGTTTATAAATAAATCAGAGACGGAAGGAACATAATAAGAGAATTGATCGAATGGGTAAACACTTGTTTTAAGTGCGGCGGATTTCGTATGCGCTCATCGCGACTCTCCCGTTCAGGGTAACCTTAGGGCTCACCTACCTTTCTTTGTGGGTGCCGCATTGGTCGATGCAAATAGATGGGTCAATATTCGTGCATCCGTAAAAATTATTGCCATTCGATCCGAAAGATTTTCGTATCTTGTGATGTAAAGAGAGAAAATGAGAGAATTGGTTGATGGGAGGGATTAGTTAAGTTATGAGAATTGTGTGGATGGGTCGAGTTCGAAACCAGATTAATTAAACCTGATCAAGTTTGAATCGAGTGTCGAGTCTGAGATATTTGAGTCAAAGACGAATTCGAGTAGTAGAAACTCCGTGGGCATGACTCGACGCAATCATGCTTTCACTCCGCCTTACAAATTTGGGCCATGACTCGGCCATGTTTGTTGGGCCTTCACATTTGACCCAAAGCGGCCCACAAGTATAGGTTAGGACAAGAGGCCCACGAAGCACATCTGAAAGCGGCCCCAGAAACTATATTGCAGCCCGTGCTTTGGGCCGACTAGAATTCGAATGAATCCAGATTTTGAGTCGTTAACACTCTACTCTGGTCACATAGCACCGAAAAGGAGAGCAACAACAACTTATTATTTGCTTCATTGAGAAAATGAAGGACTTGGAGAAAGCAAAATGAAGTGTCGTTTAAACTCGAACAGCATTTTTTTAGCAATTAATCGCGTGAACAACAATTTCTTACTCTCCTAGAATATCGCTTCATGAAAGTGGAATTTCATGCACCGACTTTTCGATACTTATATCATGCACTGTTCACAAATATCAAATATTCATATACAATTACAACCGATTCTAATGAAAGAAAGTAAGGAGGAAGACTAATCTTAGTATAACATTCTGCTTTTGATTGGACTTAAAATTGGAGAACTCAAACACGAATGTCCCACTTCATCTGATCAGACGAAGAGAAAATTATCATCCTCGATATTATTTTGGATTATTGTTGGAACCAACGCATCCGATGGCGTCTCATCATGACGCGGCTGATGTCGAAGGGATCATGGACAAGGTAGGGACAGGGATGACCAGGATTGAGGATAATGTGCTGCTGATTCGAATGACGACAACTCGTTCCTTTTCAGTATTGAATAATGCTAAGTCTGTCCGTGTTTATCCGGTGGCGTAGAATCTTCTGCCTCGAAAATCATGTCCACATGAGGCCAAATGGAGCACCAAGCAAGGTGCCCGTTCCACGATTGAATGGGAAGATTAAGATGATGGTGGGGTTGGGCAGGCATTAAAGAGACATTAGATCGACTGTAACGTGTGTGTTTTCAATCCTGGTCAGATCTCTCCGGCCACGTTTCGTGATGTTTCTCTAGGGTTTAAGCGAGGTAGATTACGTTGAAATCATGCTCAGAAGCATGAGCGGTGGCATTCTCCTGGAGACGCGCTGGCTGACTCGGATGGGAATGATGCGAAAAGGAGCTTTCCACCCAACGAAAGAATCGTGCGTGATGCATTAGGGTTCGTGTTTGGTCGTATAAGGAATGCATGTTGATAATTTCAATGCGATAATGCAAGGCTTGCACCGAATGCCAAGGTCTCATTCTATGACGCAACGATGATAATGCAGTGTTTGTTTCATTATGGACAGAGGAAAAGACAGCATCTTGTGCGACCACATAAATGTTTTATCCTAAAGAAAAGCTTTGCTTGCTCGAAAGATGCCATTGTTGAATGTTAGTTGTATGCTTTTTGTACGTTTGCATCGGCAGGTTTCAAAGTTGGTAGGTCTATCTAATTAAGTTGGGCTTCCTCTTTGTAAGAAAATCATCAATATAAGCATACTAGAATCTGAATATTCTCATCTTTAAATGCCGAATCTTTAGATGCCTATATCCGGAGCAGTACCGCACCGTTCATTTTGAAGTTTTTTTTTCGGATCGATGCAACGCACGAAGGATAATATGTCATAGCACTTACAATGTCATACGCAGGCAAAATTACCACTCCAACATGTACGTCGTTGATGATGTCCTGGCATAGCTTATTTAAATGAGGGAGCGGAAAATTACTCAATTGGGAGACACCCGTGGTGGAGAAAACAAGGCCCAAGCGCTTTATATCTCTCAGGAAAAGAAATATTCAATTTTTTGTCCCTATACTGTCATGTTTCTTCATGAGCAAGTTTTTATATTGTTTCGAGCCGTAATTCGACTTGATTAGACAAATTAGAAAATTTAGAAATTTGAACTAGAAAGAGCATCGATTCCGACTTCTCCCATGTCTCATGAGGCAGTATCCATGTAGAATCATGTCAACTTAAAAGATCCTGAATTTTTTTATTTTCATTTTCTGCCTTTTCTTTTGCGGGCTAAGCGGGTGACTTGCAAGGATAGGAAAGTATCGAACCATGGAATCAATCAGTGCTTTGATGAGACGCCAGAGGGAGGACGAAGCTTCTGCACCCTCGACCAGACAATCCCGCATGGCGACATGCCCCACGCAGATCCCTCCTGTCCCTCCGGATGTCGGCCCGGAATACTTGCTCTTTCTAGTAGGATCGCACCGTTCTTCCGTACACAAAGGTCGCGTGCTGTTCCATCAGGAATCTATCTAACGTGACATAAGAAGTAGCGTCTTTTGAGATCGGAATGCGCAAAGGATCATCCCCAGCCTTTGAGGGGGGAAGCTTCGTGATTTGAATTCGTGAGGAGAGGGAGGGGGGGAAAGAGGATTTCCATGTGGTTTCGCCTTAAGGATGAAGTTAAAGCTGTGTGAATACACACGGCAAGGAGATTCGGCTCGACGAAGTGCTTTTGCTACGGCTCTCCCAAAGAAAACCTCGCTTTGTCGCGAGCCTGCTTTGCTTTTCCGATCCGCTGAATATGTTCTCCTGCGATTTGCGGCCCGGGGGTATCGGTACTATGGAGTTAGAGAGGATTACGAATTTTTCGTAACTTCTGCATGCCCCCACATAAGAATTGTTCGATCTCACCGCAAGGTACATAAGAATCGTGCTCTCAGAAATCGAATCCTGACCCGTGACTTGAAGTGCGTGATCCTTCCCAATTTCAAGATGTTGCCCGACCTAAGGGAAGGATCTTTCTTTGTCGGTGCCATTCTTAAGGGCCGTATGATTTGAAAAAGAAGCTCTCCTACACTGATTTGGCCTCCAGTCTCCGGGGAACGACACTTCATTACATACAATTCAATTTGGCAACAGCGACAACAACAACAAAAAGGCTAGAAATATTGCTAGAGGCACGATGACAAAAGTTAGCAGCATCAAAGAATGTCCAGTGATTCTGCTTTAGCTAGGAATAAGCATAATCAATGGTATTTCTAGAACTAGGTCGGAGAATATAATGGATTTGTGGGCATCTTGCTGCAATTGCTTTGGAGTGCACATATTCAACTTTCTTTGGATCTGCATCTAATCCAGATCATTCGAGCGTGATCAATGCAGCGCATGGAGCGGCGATCGCTTCTAGAACGCCGTCCACCCTTCTTCTTTTATTTCATTTCTAGGGTTTCGCATTCTTTAGTTTAATTTTGGGTTGGTCAAGGATATGAAATTTAATTTCTGAAACTGGTTATAGGTTATATGATATTTAGCCCCACTTGCCTGACAAGATTCGTTAGTTTAATGTATAGCAAAACCATTTGTCTGAGAAGCAAAGCTGATGGGCATTCAACAGGAGCGCACCAACTACTCGGCATATCCATTTCGTCCATTTCTTTTATTTTGGTTTCAATTAGTGGTAAATTATTTTGGTTTTTTAAATAATGAATTCGACCCAAAGTGATCGAAAAATTACTGTCGGTTGGGTCGATTAAATAATAGGATTGATCGAGACGTTGAATTCTTTTTTTTTTCTTTGACTTTCTTACTTTCGCTTGGAAAACAGCAAGCGGAATTGACTGGTCCAGAACTCCACGTGTCGCGCTGTGACTGGATTTACGAGACGGAATTGAATTCCTTCCCCTCCTCGGAACGCATCCCCCCAGGGTGTGCCGGAAAAGCAGAGCCCAACGTGGGGAGCCGCGCTGAGCCGCACGTGATCTCCGTAGAATCGCCAGCTCAGCTCGCGCTCGGCGGCTTTTCACGGTCCCGGAAGCCGAAGCCCCTTGGCCCCCCACATGCACGGGCCCGATCCGTGAAAAAACAAAGTAATCATTTATATTGTTTATTAAAATAAATTAACGAAAAGCTGTTTTCTCATTTTATAAAAATATTTAGACATCAATTGATATTAAAAATGAAAATTTTTTATCAACCAATTATTTCAAACAGTACAAATGGTCAATTTAGATAAATACTTTTCAAACATTTCATTTTCTGAAAGGCAAAAAGAACCCTAATATAAATAAATTTTCCAACAGCCATGTGGCCTATCTTAGATTCTCATTAATGAACATTCGTTCATCGCGTTTAATAAAAAAAAACTTAATTCTTAATATACCAAGTGCACATAACACGAGAGAGATAATAATATATGAAAAATGATAATTTTTTTATGTAGACACTGTTAACAAAATCCTTATTTTCGAAGATGTTGAACAAAATGATCAATACCTTATTTATCATCGTGACTCTTGAATTTGAGCAAAAATAGAGAAGAAAAGGAGCAATTCTTACCAATATGCGCTTTCCCTTTGTTCCTCAAACCGGTGAGGTAGTCCCGCTAATTTTCTATGGCTTGGTTCTAATTTATAGCTTACTAAAGATTACCAAAAAAAAAAAAACAAAAGGAAAAGGAAAAGCTGTCGAATGATCTATTTACGCGAAGTGAAATAATAGATAGAGAGTGTCACAATCTCATCAAAGCTGGTGAAATTTAATTTTCCAACTTTGGAACATACAGTGTGCAAGCGGCACGTGGATATCCTATTTCTCCTCTAGGAGTTGAAGTTAACCCATGTACCCCATTCTAGTATATTGATCATAGTGATGAAATTGGCAATCATCACTATGATCGACTTACTCTTTCCAAATTATATTTTGCTTAAAATTTATCTGTGACTTACGTGGCGAACAAGATTGACCCCTATACCCCAATCTAGTATATCTACATAAATTATATGATATTTTCATTAGCTAAATATTTCAAGGGACACGAACTATCAATCTTTAAAAAAATCGTAAAAATCATTTATTTTTTCGCGAATAAATTGAGCCTTAAAATGGAGATTTATCACATACCATTGATGCCGACCCGAACTCGGTCCATTCAAAACCATTCTCCCTCCATCACTACCTTCAAACCCAATTCACTCGAACTCGGTTAATCGACTAAATAACTCGTTGGCTAATCTGTTTAGGCACTCACTAACTCTACTTAATGAAAAATGTGCCGACTGCATATGGGCACTCATTAACTCAACTCGTCGGCCAATCTGTTTAAGGAGGACGACTTTTTTAATATAGTTAAATGTTTGACGAGTCCCTGAAAGCAACCGCAAACATAATTCATCATCTTTTAATATTTTGAGCAACCTATCCATTGGTCGGCTCGAACCAAAAGGCCTGCTAAGCACCGAAAATTAATAACTAATCCATTGACGCTGCGAATACAGGCCCCAACTTCGTCCGATAAACATAGAAAAAGAGGGGAAAAAGAAGTATTGATCACCTCAAAAAGGGCCAGATCCCAGTGTTCGTCAACTCCAAAGATCTTCAACCTTCGGAACCATTAACTAATAGCGTGTTGTCTGAGCACATCACCGTTGAATTTGGTTCATTTTCCGCATCAAATCCCACTGCGGACAAAAAGCAAGCAGGTAAAAAGTCTCGAGCTTTATATCTACCATAATTAGTGGCGGGGGGGAGGATCATGCACGGGAGGACCCGATTCCGGATCTACACAAACCTGTTCTTTCTTGGCGTTCTTCTATCTTTGATTTCCAAATATCCGCACCGGGTCGAGAGATTCCGGAGGGTTCGGAGGTGGATGGTTATCGTCACGCGTTCATGCCCGTGCGTCGAGAATCAACCGCACAATAAATAATAGGCGGAGACGGATTATACGAATAAATAAATAAAAAGTCCGCGCGTGTCGGTGCACAAACGTCTTGTGAATCGATGAACGAAATCGAATGCGACGGTCGGCCATCACGCGATTTTGCAAAGGTCAGCATTTAAATCGTTAGATGATTCTTGGTGACCTACTCTTCCGAATTCGAACCCTCCACCCACCCTCAAATTTAATTCCAAGCACCGAAGTGGAGCCACCCCGGAGAAAAGTCAGACAAGCGATGTTCGGCTTCTAGATCTAGTCGAATTCCCTAGATTCTCGTGTTTGAATTCCGGGACGCGCAAACTGGCTCGCACCCAAGGACGTGCTCAATGTCCATGCCCCACGACTGGCGGTAAGGAAGTTGCCTTTCCATTCTGGTTGTGGAACATGGGAAAAGATTGTCGGGGTCTTGGGTTGTACCGAGTCAAGTAATTGGTGTTTCGTTGGTGGGAAGGGTCTTGGGAATGTCGAGAACCCAAGTCTTTCTTTCACACACAAGTTTCTTCCCGTTTCGTTTACGTCGGGCTTGTTGAGAACTACGTGCTGCTTCCTCTTAAAGGGGTATGTAGTTATTTCTCTCGTTCGAATTGCAACGAGTTTCCTTTCCCTACGGCGGCCCGCCGGCGACCATGGGGGACCTAATGGCTAGCACCGCTCCGGCGAGAGGCTACCCTTGTGCTCAATAGACGGGGAAAGCGACGTGAAAGCGAGCGTGTATGCCCTCGATACGGCCAGTGAACGAAGGGACGCTCCGAAAGTAACTCAGAGACGCACTTCAAGAGGGATCCTTTACTATTCGCTTAATCGAGCGTGGCACGCAAGGCGAAGATTAAGTGAGGACGAGAGGGTCGGGTCAAGAGAGGGGGGTTTGCTTTTCCAAGTCTGCTTCCCCCCTAAGGGACACGGGTCAACGGAGGCGACCCGAGATCTTTAGGTGATTTCTCTTTAATTTAGTTGCCTCCGGCAGGACCACCGCAACCACGCGGGTCGCATTCGCCCACATCCCTCGCATATTCTCGCGTTCACACCAAAGTCTCAATGCTGGCGCCAACCGAGCCACGCGAGGCGGCGACGGCCGGGACTTTTCTTTTCTTCTCCGCCAAAACATTGTACATTTCCCAAATCTTTTAATACCCCTTCCAATCCAATCAATAATCATAGTATATGTGTAAGAGAGAGAGAGAGAGGGGTCAACCCAATAATACTAGACTGCTGTAGGAAACTGTACAAACTATGGACTGTACCGAATAATTCTGGTATCTAACGACTCTTTGCCCCCCGCCAGCAAATTACAAACTATTTACAAAGGACAAAACCCTCCCACCCTCTTAGCTCCCTCCTCAAGGAACTCGAGAATCTCTCGGATTTAAGAAGCCATCGATCTGAAGATGGTGGAGCTGTCCCCATGGACTGTACATATGGGCGGTCTCTATCTACTCGAACCAACCCGACCCAACTCCTAACTAACGACTGTACTACGTTTCACCAAATTTCACCTCCCCACCTATTTACACTGGACATGCCCCCAACTCCCAACCTCCCCCCCAGTTCAGAAGCAAAGAATATGCCCCTCCCTACCCCACCAAATTCCCCCTCTCCCCCGTTCCTCACTTCAAGAATATGACCTGATCAATCCCAAATGGTACAGATTCCTTCTCACCATGCTCCCGAGTGATAACAGAACAGCCCCAGCTACCCCAACTGCTTCGTCTTCCGGCTCCGCCTTCTCATCGGATAGTAACGGCAGTTCCTTGACTTGCAAATCGGCCAACCCGATCCTGTGCCTCACCGCCTCGATGGTCTTCGGATCCGGGGGGTTCCCCAGCGCATCGGTCACGTAGAAGATATTCAGTGCGGTATCCACTGTCGTAGAGATTTCTGCCCTGGTTACGTTGAGGCCATTCTCCCGGAATGTTCGCGTCACTTCGGCCAAGAGACCCACCCTATCCGTTGTACATAACTCTAATCTCACACCCTGCAGACACAATCGAGCATAATAACGTAAGCACACATAGTAGACAACCAGAGTGCTAATAAAGTCGATTTGATAGGCAAACGAGAGGAATAAGAACAATACCTTCGACGCTCTTCTCTCGACCGACGCTTTTAGACATTGAACTACCCGCTGCCTTTCAGGTTCGGAACTAATTGGGGTTCCATCCATGTGCCTAATGTAGAATTCCTGAGACCAAATTAACGAAACCAGAGTCAAATAACCTACCCATGATCCTAATTTCACGGAAATCATATCAGAGGATTGACAAGTCTTGCCACCAACCAGATATGCCTCGTCTCCTGTAGTATTCACAGTCGCATGGAAGACAACATACTCCATGTCCGTAAGGGTGCATACGACGTCAAACAAAAGCTTCGTCCTATCTTTACACTGAATATTTACTACTGAGTAACTCCAATCTGTACAATTCTGTACAGTCACGATGGGAGAATCAGCACTGAGCTGAAAGATTGGCTTCCTCTCGTAATCACGGTCTGCAAACATCATTTGATGTAATCTTCTCTCAGTGTGCGTCACCGCCATTGATACCGTCGTTTTGGCACTTTTAATATCGTTATCTCCTTTCAGAACATGCTTTAATCTCGCCTCAATCCTATTTATATGCTGAGAGTCCTCGATGGGGGAACCTGAATTACAGTCTTTCACGTAAATTAGTGAAGCTATCCTTCCGTTGTGAGTCCACACCTTCGCTTCTACAACATTACACTGCAGGTCAGCGAGAACCGCAAAAACCTCCGATAGCAGACCGACGCGGTCTGTTCCGGTCAGCTCGAGTGCCGTCAGTCCTCTGTTATCATTGGCCCTTCTATGGTAAATGGTGCCGAGCAACTGAAACATACAAGGAAACGAATTAACTTCCAAGAAGAGTTTGCGAAAAATCAATAACCACAATTAATCGAGAAGCAACATAATTGTCTTGAACTGCAATCAACTATGAAACAATCATAGCAAATCACCTGCTCTATGTAGCTAATTTCTCCTTGGTCCGTTAATTTGTTTCCGTTTTGATCCGTCACATGGAAAACTGTAGCGCACAGAAAATCCAAGAGAAGAAGGGTCAGCGAAGTTTCCCACGACGCATCGGAGCGGGGAAAAACCAGCTAAAGTACACACGCTTTGAGGCGCACATTAGCAAGAATGAACTCCCGAAAATAAAGAACTGCTGTAAAGAAAGAAACGGGGAAAAATTTAAAAAAAAAAAAAAAAAAAAAAGAGAAGCAGAGCTGAACTCACCATCCATGAACCATCTTCCATCACAGGAAATGTAAGCCTTCTTGATCGAAAGGTTCAGATCAGTGAAGACCTGAACAGCCTCTAATAAAATTCCATGTTTCCTGGCACTATCAACCTGAATGACCCAGCAAAAAAGTCACTCACGCCGGTCAATTTTTGTTTTCAAGCCAACGAAAAGGGAGAACAGATAAGAGGCGTTGGATCATTTATCGACAGGTCCATTTCGTATGAAGGCCCTTTTTCCCTAAATGGTTTCGTGGAAGCATACCTTAACGATAGTGGCGCTGGCGCAAACGCCATTATCGATCACGACCCTGGGAGAAAAAAACATGCGAATGGTCAATTCATGGAAAATTGCCTTTTAAAACTTCGAATTCCAAACGGAGAAGCACGTCGCTGAAAAGTCTACCACGTGAGAAATAATAAGAGAAAAGGTCAGA
This sequence comes from Melaleuca quinquenervia, assembly GCA_030064385.1. Classification (NCBI taxonomy): domain Eukaryota; kingdom Viridiplantae; phylum Streptophyta; class Magnoliopsida; order Myrtales; family Myrtaceae; genus Melaleuca; species Melaleuca quinquenervia. The sequence continues at coordinate 13,856,740 of CM057721.1, read as the reverse complement.
TATCAAACCCCATTTAGTGATGGGTGATGTTCTGATTCTGCGTGTAGCTTGAGACATGGGGAATCATAAACTATTGCGAGATTTTGTGATGTTTAGAAAGCGCTCCCAAATGGGAGAAGATATCAATCCCAAAGATGAGCTTAAATCTGTTACAAATAGGCGAAATAATCAAAAGTAGAAAAGGAAAATGCAGATTCCAGTGTTAGAAAATGGCGCAAAAAGCCATCCGCAGACCATAGTGGCCAAATCAGGGAATCATCCATAAAAAATGGACGGAAAACAAAACAATAAATCGAGGAGATCCACAAAATTATGGCGAAGAAGAATAAAATCGGCCGTAAAACACCAGAAGAGAAACCACTGTCCAGAGGAGAAGAACCCGAGCAGTCAAAATTAGAAACAAAGAGGTAAGCGACGGACCTTAGAAGTTTTCAGCGGAAACAAGAAGTGGGATGGCGAATTACGACGAAACAATCAGAAGAACGAAACAGAAGTCATCGAGCACAGAGGGCGAGAGAAACAGCAGAAACGTCGTGCTAGAGAGAGAAAAATCATGCTCGGGAAAGAAGAAAAAGGGACTGCAGCTGTCCAAACTCGCGGAAGCGAAGAGGAAGAAGAAGAAACCCAACCTCGGAGTATTCATTCGAGAGACGAGCTTCTCGTACTCGTCCAAGACACGCCACTCCATCGCGCTGAAAAAAGCGGTAGCCACGACAAACCTTCGCCTCAGCCTCCGCGGGACCTCCGGGGGGGGGGGCGCAACAAGCAACCTCCGGACGGAATCGCTCCCCAAAAGACGACGACTGCCGACTGCCGACCGCCGACCGACCGACTCGACGGCGAAAGGGGAGAGGCGATTCCGGCAAAAAGGAAAGAACCTCGAGAAGCTCCGATCGATTCAACCAAGCGACGCCAAATGCCAGAGGCGCTCCGGCTTCTCCCTTCGGTGGATCCGCAATCTACGCCTTCGGCCGAATCGCCATGGGAAACGAGCTCCTTCGCTTCGCCCTCTCTCTCTCTCTCTCTCTCTCACTCTCGCTCTCCGGTTTGAAAGCGCATAAACCACGCCTCGGTCGTAACTTAACTCGGTCCCTTCCTCTCTCGAACCTATATATACATATATATATATTATTTTATAATTTCACCTTTTCGCTTTCGGTTTTCATAAAACAAAAAATTAAAATTAAAAAGGCGGGGGAGGAAAATGGGAAAAGGGGAGAGACGAACGCCCACACGCAAACAGGCGAGACTCTCTAGAGAGGGGACCGAGGAGGCTGCCCGGGGGCTGACCCGCTCCGGGAATTCCCTCTCGCGAGATTCAAACGCGAAGGCGGAGTCGTCCGGCCAACCGCTCGTGCCGCCACGTGTCGGTGTTGGGGGGCTGAATCGTCATTGGCGGTTCGAGACCTCCCAGCTCGGACGCCACGCGCGTCATCGCGGGGAGAGGAGACGAGTGGGGTTCTTTCGCGTGGTCTCGACTCAACAGAAGCCGGGCGAATCCGCTCGGTGGGGTGGGGGAGGGGAAAGGGGCTGCGAGAAGTATTTCAAGGGGGGAGTTTATACCGAGGGGGCCCATTTTCCCAGCTGGAAAACGATTTTATTCCATTAATATTCCTCAACAGAAACCCGTCTTTTGGACGGGAAAAAAAAGGTAAATATATTTCTGCCAGAACTTCCTTCGGGAACAGGGCAATCCGACTTGCTCCTCGGCGGCGGCGGCGGATGGGCGCTGGCGGAAGATGGAGTCCGGCGTGCCGTCTGTCGAAGGCTGATGGAAGCAGCCTTTGAGTGAATCTCGTAAAGCAAGCCCGAACCGTTAGCGGCGAAATTGTCTTTTGGACGAGATGATTAACCTAGATAGAGAGGTAGGGACGGCTCCATCACGTGGCATGGACGGGACGAGTGAGATTTCCCAACCCGACAATGAGGGATTTAAGGGAAAATTTAAAAAAATGTCATTATTAAGGGTCTAAAATATTATCATTATATCAAATAAGGATCTAAAGCGGCTATGACTGTTCCAAATAAGAAGGTTAACCTTGCCAGTTCACCCGCAACCTCAATATTCTAGCTGGTCAAGGGCATTTTCCCCAAAAACATAATATTAACTTAAAATTTTAGTCAACTTATATTAAAATAAAAAAAAAAGATAAAAGTTTTTTGAGAAAAAAAATATAGTAGAAGCGCTGCCCTCCTGCCTATGGCCGCTGACCCATTGTGGATTGCGACCTTCTCCCATATCTGGGCAAGGGTCGCTGGTCATTGCCCTCGTCTAAGTGGGCGAGGGATTGCCGGCCCTCGTGTAGGACTAGTGCACACAGTAAACAAGAAATCCAAGCTCTAGCAAGGTGCCACCGTGACAAACTTGGAGCTCGTACACATTCAAAGGTTGATGACGCATCCAAAAAAGATTATGAGCTCGTCGCCGCTTGAGAGGTGATTTGTTGACGCAAGCGAGCTTGTTGGCAACTACGAGGGTCGTAGGCTTGCCTAAGGGCTGATGTCCCTCGCCCATCCAAACAAGGGTAGAAGAGGGTCACGACCCTCATTGATGCCAGAAAATGAGTCACTAGCCCTTGTTGATGAGTCACATGACCCCTATCAACCATTATCGCTGCCCCACCAGCGATGGGGTGGCATATATTGGCGGGAAATTTTTTTTTGAAAGGAAAAACTAGAAAAAGAAAAAATATATATATAAAATGAAAAACGAAAATGCCTCCATCAACAGTGCAGTTAGATCTTTTTTTTTAGATCGATTAATCATTTCGTGTCCTTATTTGAAACAAAATCTACTTCAAGTCTTTATTTGATATAATGAAGGTAATTTAGGCATTCATTTAAAACATTGCCCACTTCAAAACGTCCTTATTTGATAAGATGGTGGCACTTAGAGTCTCTTAATTTGAATTTTCTCGGGATTTAACGCACGTGCCGGGACCCGCTCGGAGTCCGTTCAGGCGTGTTGATTAAGTCCTAACGGAGGAATCGTGATGTATGCACGTGACGCCACCTCTATCTCGTAACAACCCCCCCCATTTCTTCCCCACTGTTTCATCAAGCATGGATCCGATTCTCCTTTGCATTCCTCAGTCGACATTAATTGTGTCATCAATCGGATCTTTAATTTAATCCTTTCCACGTAGTCGCGACAAAACTTCATAACTGCGCTCCCGCCCTATCCGCCCGGTCGGTGATCCTCGATTTCTTTAATAAAACTGCCGCCCCTTTTTTCTCTCTTATGTTTTTTTTTTTTTTTACCTTTGCAAATTTGCGTGAGCCGAGGGAGATCAGCCTGCCTCCGCGGTTTGTGCTGGGGGGGTAAAGTGGTCATTGCGCACGGCGGGCCGCCTTCAACTGGTTGGGCAATGCACGAGTCGCGCCGCCGCGCGTGACAGGTCCCTCGCTGGTGTCATGGAGACTGCCGGGGCGCGTCGGACGGGAGAAGGGGGGGAGGTGCGACTTTGGATGAGACGCTAGAGTCAAGTCGCGTGCTCGGCGCTTGTTTATTTATTTATTCGATTTAACTATGGGCTCGGATTGAATCGGGGGCCGGACCGTCCGAGACATTGGAAAGGAAAGGGAGAAAAACGTGGATGCACTGTCGAAAGTCAACAGTCGGTTGCTTAACGTTGTATCTTCGATAATGCCGTCCACAAAAGAAAAAATCTTTTCCTCAGGCTACCTGACAAATTCGAAAAAGCATATAAGAAGGATGCGCTTAAATTGGCTTTTGCTTTTCGCTTTTATGGATCCGGCTTTTCTTTTCTTAGCTCGGAACGCCTAAAGTTCCCATGACATGGATTCGCGGGGCATTACTTCGAAGTTTTATTAAGCTTTGAATGCTGTATTATTAAGTGATTCGTGGAAAATAAAGAATCTTGTTTTTTTTTTAATTTTACAAAGCAAAAGCCAACGTGCTATCGAATTTCTCGTAACATGCAAAGTCATTGCGCTTTTTTTCAAGTTTTGACGTTTTCATGCTATCATCTCTCTTTGTGTACCATCACTTAATGACTACAGCAGGACACCATCTCATCGATTGGATTCCTCAAGCGTGAGGTTGTGAGTTCGAATAATGCGATAGCAGCCTGATGTGAGTTTTGTAGTGCTAGCCGGTACCCAGTTGGAGTTATGGCGACAAGTCTAATTCACCTCGGACCGGCGAGCTGTGAATGATGCAGAGGCGACGATCCCTCGTGGTCTTAGATCTGAATGTTACCCGGCGAGCACGGAACATATTCCGGCTGACGCCATGAGCGACGAGCGCAACAACTCCGATTCCTTTGAGCTGACGCGTCGATTAAAAAGCAAAAAGGCAAAGGGCATGGCCACGCCCTCCGTCCGGCTCCCGCCTCTAAAGCTGCGTTTGCGTCCTTCCTCTTTTTGTCCTCGGGCTGGTTTGGCGGGAATCCCCTGGTGCTCCCGCCCGACCGGACGGGGCCGGCGGTCCGTACCAATCCGTGGCGGATCCGAGGAGAAAAGGCGGGCATTAGCATTCGAATCGGACCCGCCCGTGGGTCTCTACTTTGGCGACGTGGAGGGCTGCGGTGGGCGCATTGATTTCTGCACCCACCCTCTGTCCACTCCTGTCCATTCTCCTTTTGAATCTCGAACATCCCTCACCTTCGTCTCGTTCGTCGTTCTCCCCTTCGGCCAAACGCAAGGACAGGGAAAAAATGGTGGCTAAAGGACTAGCGACTTCCTCCGAGTGTCCGACTTGTGCCTTAATCGCTCTATACTATCTCGAGATCGGCGAACTTGTCGCTGTAGACTCGCCGGGATATTGACAGTCGAGAAATCTCTCCGCACAACATATGTTTATCTATGCGAAGCAATGTAAAACGTTCAGAGGTTCACTCGCGATGTGAATCAAACGCGATCTCATGAAAAGACAAGCGACCCCTCTTAACTCTACGGGCAAGGGTTTGATCTATTGTCGAGACAGGAGGTTGGACGGCTAGGACAAAAAGCAACTTTGAGACTGTGGCCCACTCAAATAATGGGTGGCCGTTCGATCTAAAATCTGACGGCCACGGATCCCAAATCGTATTCAATTCGTATTGAGGCTTGAGAGGTAGAATGGAGAACTCAACTCCATTGAGCTCCACAGTTTGGATGGCATTTCGATTCGTATTCCGATGCGTTTTGTTTCTTTAGCTGATCGAGGGTCTACCACGCTCTTAGCACCCGAAAGAGAAAACATCGAGTCGCTTGTGAAAGCGGGGTCTAGAAAGCGCTCGAGCGCGTCGATCCGAATCCATGCATCGAGTGAGAAGAATGGATATATTCATCATTCGATCGACATCTTTTTCAAATCGGAACCCGCGGGATCGGATATTAACCTGGCTCACGGGTCTCGCGTTTGAGCAGGGGAAAGGCGAAATCTGAAGAACAAATGCGGTTTGCCGAGGACGGGGACTTGTTTGGTCCCACCGTTGAAGGTGACTTCTTGTGGGCCCCCACAAAGATCCAGGTGGTCCAATGATATCTCCTGTTTTCCTTCTTACGTGGCCTTCTGGGCCTTCGAAAAAATTTTGGCGCCAGATGGTCGCGACAGATTTTTGGAGGGCTCTTGGCGGGAATTTGCCTTTCGGAACGATCTCTAAAGGGATCGTAGAGAGAGAGAGAGAGAGAGAGAGAGAGAGAGAGAGAGAGGTTAAGGTGCAATGGTGGGATTTAAGCTATAGCTATGGTACATGCCAAAATTCAATCCACGAGAAGATATCTTGAAATTGGAATTAGGATAGGATACATCTAGTGAAGGACGATTGAAAGATAATGGATTTTTGGTTGTTTTTAAATAAATTTCAAAGAGTTTGATGCAATTATTTAAAGTCTACAATATTAACGACGGTTACTAGAGAAAAAAAAACTTGCCAATGATTACAAGAAGTTACATTATCCACAAGAAACCGGTCTACTTTCTCTTATTATCTAACAGTGCCGACTTACAAAAAGTTATAACAATCCTAAAATAGCAACAAAGAAAGCATCGGCGGTTGTACTTGTGTCGGTTGATCGCGCGACGATATTGATGACTCCGTCAATTAATTTCAAGATTTTCGTCGATAACTTCGAGTTGTGTATCATTGATTACTTCATTGGTGATTTATTGGTTCTCTTCAAGTTATCGATCACTTTGTTTATAAATCACCAGATGTTACTCTTATCGACCAAGTCTATCGTATGTCGATGCTATTCTAAAGGTAATCTTTTTTTGGTATAGACAATTACTCGTGATAGCAATTATTCGTCTCCCTCTTAAATGTCTGGCCATTCTTCTGTTGCTTTAAGGCATTAGCCAGACCAGCAAGAGTTGCCGATTCATAAAAATAGCGTAAAATCTTAATGGATTTTAGTCCACATGGACTGACATTTCTCACAAAAAGTAATAATTTTGGCTGGAATATCTCGCCGTTGGTACTTAATTAATCGTTTTTTTCCCTTCCCAATCTGGCATTGAAATGAGCGGGCAAGAATTTTTTACATTAAAGCGAGTGCCGTAGTAACTTTGGGCATCCGTTGCATCTTGTCGGCAAATTACTATGTCGAGTTAGGATAGCCCTTTCCTGTTGTTTTCACTTGCCGTGAGAGAAAGGCTTCTCATACTCGAGCCTGACACTTGACGATAGCAAAATGCTTCCATTCCACGCCGAATTGATTGTGGAAACAAGTATTAACAATCGGACATCCTAGCTCGAGAATTTCCGACACTCGGGGATATTCCCGACCTCATCCAATGTGCGGAAAGAAGATCCATTAAGTCTATCCATATTTCCTTGTCGTTCTATTTCAAATTCCTGAAGACTTTGTCATTCTCTCCTGCAACTTTACTCGATTCCCCGAGACATCACGTTTGTCCAATCTCTTTTTAAATTACTTGTTGACCAACGCAGCGGCCCGCGTAATGAGCCCCCCCCTGCCCTTGAGTTCTCCACGGGTTCTGCAAAAGTTCTGGACCTGCAGACGTTGTTTATTCGGGCGTTTCTGTCGAAGATAACTTGCGGCATCGGGCAGCTTTCGTAGCTAGAAACAAAGAGGGGTCGTCGGGCCCAAGCGGGATAAAATCAACAGAGCTGTTTCCTGTGAATGGTGTTTTGACATCGATCTGTGACAGCGACGGGATCGAGGTTTGCAAAGAAAAGCGTGAAGCTCTGCGGTTCATGTGCATGGAGGGTCGCGCGACAACGAAAGAGGACAGCGACCCGGATGAGAAGTTAGTCTTCGTCTGCATGTGGAGAACGTCGCGGTCCCAAATGAGGATAAGCTCAAACCCAAGTTGGTCTAAAAATCAGAGGGCATAAAAGGCATCGAACTTGGTCATACATCCAAGCGAGAGGATTCACGTATCATATTTATCTGTGTACGTACATGACTCCTAATGTACGTATAGACAAGATCACGGAAGGGTTCCCATCATTTCTGGGTTCTGCAACTCTTATGTACGTGCATGTCAAGTCAACATAAAAGGGCAGTACGGGAAGATGCTGGACATCGTTCTTGGACTTGGACAAAACGGACGTCGTCTTGGCCCGTAGTGAGCACTGTCACGTTTCCATTATCAAAGGGACCCCGCGTTTTCCTTCTTTTCTAGCTCGAGTAGGTTGCTCCGGTCGTATCTCTGATCAGTGGATTACAAATATAAACAACGCTTAATTTTAATTTGGGATATATTTTGCATGTAAAGTGACGTCCACAACTCGCAATTTCATTGACCGGAGGCAAAGCCTTTGTCGCATGTTCTTTTGGATGAAAAGGATCTAAAAATCTCGATTCAAAATAAAGAGAAGTAAGGAGAAATGTTTTTAATCCCTTGATATGGATTCTTCAAACATTAGGGTGTTTTTTTCTTTAAAACTCGAATCCACTGAATCGAATTAACTACGATTATTGGTTTGGCGAGTCTCTGTCAGCCCTAATTAAGGATCCCAAAAGATTCAATGAACTGTCGAGCACAAAAGGGGAGAAAGAATTGCGGACGAAGGTTTTTCCCAAGAAAGAAGGTCAAATGTCTTGATGAATCCTCTTCATGTTTCTGCACATGGAAGGTGCAGAGCACACAGACAAAGGCAGGTTTTTTTTTTTTTTTGGGAATTCCAACCCTCGAGTGTGGACCATTCGCTTTCAATCAAGGAGCTCCTCTCCCTCCAATCAATCCTGGGAAATAGCCAGAAGGGCCGATTCCCAGCTCTCTCTCTCGCACCAGTGCCCTGAAATGTGACACTTGTTGACTTTTCCTCATTTTCTCCACTTCCATTTGGTTGGGTACACCTAAGTTTTCCCTTTGAAAGCGGAAAAAGTTCCCGGGAAAGGGTCGAGAAAATTAATGACTTGTCGACCGGGGAAAGCTGTCGCAGGATCCCTGCTGCTTCTTCTTGTTCTTGTTCTTGTTCTAGTGATTAACAGCTGCTGCCTGAACACATGCTTTTGTCCAGCGTGAGCAGAGAGGTCCCTCGGTTCAGGGTCACCACGTGATGTTCTTGCTTGCGAAGCTTTGATGTCCAAACCATTTGGGGCATTAACATTCATCAAGGACTAGAAGACAAGGAGATGGTGTTGAGCCTGTCGACTGTACTTAACCTTGCTCTATTAGGGGTTAGTTCTGCAATTTGAATGCTAACGAAGCTTCATCATCTCAATTTACTCAAAAAAGAAAGAAGAAGCACTTGCCATTGATCGGAAGTTGATGATCAAGTTGTGATGATGAAGGTGTGTCCATTGATCATATGCTTGCCTTTTTCTTTACACATTGCTTTGAAGGACTCGTTGCGTGTAAGTGAGGATTTTCAATCACATCTAAATTTTCTTTTTCTTGGCTAAACTAAGGTTTCGCGCATGCTATGTCAGTCGTTTGGTCAGTCGAATCAAGCTCTTGATCTCGGCCGACTCCATTGGAATTCCAAGCACTTCTTGTCACTGGAGAGGGTATGAAATCAATTTAATTGACATGATATGTCTACAAAATCACATTGAACCGTTACTTTCTTTCTCTGGCTATTTCTACTTGTACTTTTCACGTGAGAAGATCATATTTTCCTTTTCTTTCCTTTCTATAAATGGATCTTAGGAACACGAAGGGACAGACTCTAATTGCATGAATAATTCAATTATTTGTTCATTGATGCTAGCTAATTTGACAACACGAACAAATTTTTGCACGGCATTGCTTTTTGTTTGCACATTTTTAGACCCGCCCTCTCTTTTTGGGTTTGGGAAACTTTTCATGGTTCATGCGTCAATATATGCAAGGACTTGAGATGGTTTTATGTTGATGTAGTGACCGGATCTTCGAGAGTCATGTACGGGATATGCGTGGGGAGAAAGAATCGCTTTGATGAGAGAAGTACACATTGATAATTCAAATTCCAACGTCATAGCAAAATGTATAAGAATAGTGCAAGATGTCCCATTTTTGGATAATGGCTAGTTAAGTTACCAAGAATTAAAGATCAACGCATCGGTTATAATGTCTCGGAAGCTTCCCAGATCGAATGATGCGACCATACTTTTGATCAAAGTTAACGCGATGCCACACAAAATTACTAAAAAGAAGTAAAGATCAATGCATCAGTGATCTATTCAGATTTTAGCTCGCATCTTATCCGGGTCCATCGGGTTTATGTGGGTACCTGATGGGTCCGGAATTTACTTACTTAAGGTGCGCTTCCTCGTCATAATCGAAAAAAAACTATAGATAGTCCACCAAGAAAAGTGGAGCATAGGTTGGAGGAGCCTTGAATGTTGGTCCGGTTGAGTGGACCAGCTCCGTCTCATCGCAGGCCTGAATCCAGCAATCCAAATGGGCCCCCTACTCCCAGAGAACTGGACCGAGTGGATCCCTAAAGACCAAGAGATGGGCCGATCTCTGCTCAGACTCACTCACATTTCAGGGGATGCAGGTGTGGTTTTCAATTCCGTGGGAATCACAAAGAAGTCAATTCCGCCTGCGAACTTCTTTTCTCTGGTGAATTCCAATTCTTTTGATTCCTGAGATCAACGATTGCGCGAAACATTTGTGTCCGAGGATGCAAACTCGTGTTCTCACGGCTGTTCAGCCATTGTTCCTCTACAAATCAGTAGACCCGATATCGAATTGGTGGCGGCACGGCGTTTTCCCATTTGATTAAAAGGCATTCAGATGGAGAGATAAAATCTTCGACCCACTAATTCGGGTCGCAAAGCGCAGAGAACTAGTTCAACCTACGGTCCAAGAAGTGAAGGTGGTTTTCCTTAGGTTTAAGGTAGATTCACTGCTCTCAATCGCTCGTCGGTCACTGCCGCGATTTGAAACTTCGGCGGGGTTTTGGTGATAAATTATGTGATCGAAAGGCGCATAGACGACATCAAATCGAAAATCAAGTCATCACCTTAGCTTCGCTGTCTTGAACTCAGTTTTGTGGTGTCGTCATCGATTATTAGTGAAGAAACTACTCCAGAGTTATTTACACCTGGAAGAACGGTAGGAACAGGAATTACAATCGCAAAGTCGGTGAGGCAAGCCAAGCCAAGCCATAATTAAGCAGGCAACTTCACAAGACGGTGGACTTAAGGCATTTGGCTCCATCGATGGCGATGCTCCGATAAACATTACCTGGCAGCTACCTTCACGCCGCCGTGCCGTTTTCTCTTTGTGCATCTGCACGAGCTCCATCAACCTGTTCTTCTCGCGTGCTTGAGGCCAAGGCTTGGGCCTTACTAGCTTCCTCATCCCAGTCGATCCTGGCAACGAACACCAACAGCAACATTAAGCAAGCGACCACGCCGACCAAGAACCCGAGCAACAGCCCAGCTAGCCCTAGTCCCGCCTTGAAAGCGAAGACGATGCCCAAGGGCAGGGCTAGGAGGTAAAACCCGCCGAGGTTCGAATACATCGCAAGCCATGGTTTTGCCGTTCCCCGCACGATTCCGCCACAGACTGCCAACGGGAAATTCACCACTTCCACCACGGCCATCAGGAGCATCATTTTCTTCACGCTCGACACGATGCTGCGGTCGTGACTGAACAGAGTGCCCCAGACCCCCCTAGACACTACCATGAGCATTGCACCGATGCAGCCCGAGAGGACGCTTACTAATAGAGAGACATAGGCCGATTGGTAAGCGATATGGGGCCGATTCGCCCCGAGTTCGTTTGATACCCGTGCAGACGCACATGTCGCTAGAGATAACATTGCGGAGTAGAGGAGATAGTCGAAATTGAGCACGATGGCGAGCACTCCCACCGCCCACTTGGCGTTCTCTAAATGCCCGGTTAGCAGCACCAAGATCTCGTAGCACCACCATTCGAGGCAGGTGGTGAGGCAGCATGGCCCGCAGAGCTTGAGCAGCTGGATCCAATCGCGAACTCCTTGTTCCCACCAGCCACCGTCCCTGCAGTTCCGATCCTTGCCATGTTCGGCAATCGCCACATAAACAATGAGTAGAATCACTACCATCAGATCAGTGATCCAGACCGCCATCGAAATGCCCTCGAGGCCCTTGGCTTTTGCCAGCAGGATGTTGATTGGGACGTGGAAAGCGAGGGCGAGGGCCGAGGCGAACATTATTGGGATGGTCACGCCCTGCGAGCTCAGATAGGCCTTGAGGGGACAGAGGAAGGAGGTGACCACTAAATCAGGGAGGAGATAGAAAAGGTAGCTCTTGGCAACGAGTGAGATGTCCTCTTGCTGGCCAAAATGGATCAGGACCTCGTCCACATTGAGCCACAAGAAAGAGATTGGCAATGACGCTGCCAGCAACAAGAGGACCGACATGAAAAGGGTCTTATGGAGGAGCTTGAAGTTCCGAGCCCCATGCGCCTGACCACAGATCGGTTCCATGGCGCCACACAGCCCGTTTAGGACCGAGAATCCGGTGACGTTGGCGAAAGTGAATCCAAGTGTACCGCCAGCCAGCTGGAGCTCCCCAAGCCGGCCCAGGAATGCAGTCGTGATGGCGATCTTGGCGAACCAGGTCAAGTTCATCGCCACCAGCGGTACGGCGATCCCTCTCTGGACCTTGAGCTCGGAGATCACTGTCGCCACGAACTCAGGTGGCCATCTTGATTTGGGTGGCATTATGGTTTGTCACACAAATGGAGGGACTAGCGTAGCCTATACGTATATACTTTTGATGGAGGAAGAGACCGTGCGAGATGAGTTTGATTAGTTCATGAGTGCATGAGTTTCGTGAAGGTTTTAATCTTCTCAGTGTAACGGCCACTGATAAAAGGCATCCGGGGCCTTGGGGTTTTTGTTTTTGTTTTTTCCCTAACCATTCGATTCAAATTGGATGGTTGAAATCTGACGTACGTTAAGGAATCCTTTTCTTGATAAAAGATGATGGATCTGGATTCTCTGACGTGACATGAGAGGATTCCCTCGACATTGGGAGGCCGGCTATCATAAAAGAAATTTATGAGAATCCGATTCAGATCGGACGGCTGAAAATCGAGAATGTCACTCAAGCACTGTGGATAACGTAAGGGGGTACGTAGGCAGGGGGGTGTCGCATTTCGTAAGAGGATACGTACGGGGGTGTCGCATTTATAATGCGGTCTGAGAAGGCAGGAGTGTGGAAAGTCAAGGTCACACGCCACCAACATCGTTTTTCTTGTCCGAGACCGCAGCAGCAAATCATGGCCCTCTTCGAGCCTTCTGATGAATCATTGGTCTGTTGCCCGGGAAGAGTGGTCAAATCCATGTTCTTTCTTTATGCGACGATCTTCCGTAAACTGAGAGAGGAAATTCGGATGGGTTTGGACGTTTGTCGTGTCCATTCAGAAAGAAAATTCTTGATGAGATGAAGGTATTGTCGAGTAGTGGCAAAAAGGCTACGGAACTATATAAAATGCCCGTGGTCCTGCGGGTTAAAGTGGCCTTGATAGGGGGACGAGAAGGATTAGCACTAAACAAAGCAGTGCCACCTTACCACACTCAATGAACTTTTGACATGAACTTTATTGTATAAACCCTCATTAATTAAAAAAAAAACAATACAAAGGGTAATCATTAATCGTGTTTATATAAGTAGATGGCGTACTGACGATGTGTGGGGATTGATCTCATATTATAGAGTAAGCTTAGGAGATAATGTGCAGCTGAAATAAGTTGGTGGTGAACATCTAGTCGAAATTGGAACTTTCTTCGGGCACTTTTCGATAGTTCAACATCGATAACTAGTCTTGGATGTAAAGAAGGTATTTTTTCCTATAAGGATTGCATAATAACCAGATCATTCATCGACACGATAGCAACTAAGAAAGTTTTTTCAATTTCACTCTCGGCGCGTGCCCCGACACAAGTGTTTAACTATATACAATCGTATTATAACAAGTAATAATTTCAAATAGAAGGTATACGAGCATCGCTTCCTTGGCAAATATATACATGACTTCAAAATGATCGTCTAAGAATCACTCCGTAGAAAGAGGATCGATGAATCACTCCAAGCGCCCTCCATTTTTTTTCTTGTCACTTAGAAAGAAGGATGGCAAAACCTGAAGCTAAGCAATTAGTTAGCAGCTCAATAATATCAATAATCCATAGTCAATCGAATAATTAAATAAATGAACATGAATTCATTGTCCCATTGGACCGTGGACCACGGAATTAGCGCACCCAAAGCTCTTTACAGCATCACGATAGAAATGTCCAAGAAGGAGATGCGATCACGGATCAAATCATTCATCCTCTCTTTTGCTTTCTTTATCATATGTGCCCGAGCACTTTGCTTTTTAGGCCGCGTTCCACGATGGAAAGCAAGCATATCCTGCCCAAAACCCTGTTCGAAGGTGCTGTCTCTTTTAATTTTATCATATCTTGTCCTAACTTCAGAGAGAAACGCACGTAAGATTTGGTCGGTTATGCGGTCAAAATTGAGGAGACTCTTCATGTTAAAAAGGATACGCAGCACGTTAGCTTTTCTAGAGAACTTTGCAGCGTTCCGGTTCGAGGCTAGATGGGACTTTGTAATGTGTAACAATCGCTTGCATCGCTAGTGATATTAATTATTTATATGGTGTGATTTGAGCTACTTACGGAAGTATTACTTTCACGTGCGATGCTCGTCTATGTGGAGGTGCTGTGGAAATTCTATTTTAAACGATTTTTTCCTAAACAATATCCAATTTATATACACACAAAATATTATGTGACAACAGCACCATGAGCATATGGGAGATTCGGAAACCTGGAGACAATGAGTGCGCATCTATCCACATTTATCTGAATTGGGTATATTAGGTATCGAGATCACTCGATTCCTATGGATATTAGGAGTAAATCTATACCTTGTGTCGTATTCCTCCAATCTGCGATCATAAGATTAACTAGGTTCGAGAAAAATGAAATAGAGATAAAGAACCAAGGAATCAATATTATTCCTAAAGGGCGCAAGGTTGTGGCACGAATCGAATCATGAAAAAAAGATTGGTTAAGTCGCCCGCTGCCACATGATTAATCTAGATTTGTGGTGATATTTCAATCCACTGTGTGATCCATTCCGCGACCAATGATGACTCACGAGTGCTAAAGGACCAAGTCTGTTTCAATCATTTTCCACTGAAAATAAAGAGGCGAAGGACGTTTCTTCCATTTCTGGCAACTTTATGACGATAGATCTATCACTATTACGTGCAATTATGAAGCTTTATTTTTTTTTCCTTTGCTTTTTTTTTTTTGCAAGGAAAATGTTTTTATGGCTTCATTTAGGTAATTGGCAGAAGGAGCTTGCTTCAACGCATAATAAAGTTCCCTCGAGGCACCAATTAATCGTCCAAGAGAAAAAAGTGTGCCATTTTCAAAGTATCATTTGCCTCATGTTATGCAAAATCAATAATGCATTTGAAATGAAACTACTACTTTGTTAAATAAAATTAAAAAGTATCTCGAAAACACTTATTAACAAGATTCATACTAAAGAAAGAGTTGAATTCTCTTAAAAAAGCACCGACTTAATTTTGAGTCTCGGTTTCAGCTGAAACTTTTTTTTCCTCTCATACAAAAGCAACCGAAGTTGTTTTTATTTCATAAAGGGCATCAACTGTAGCACTTATCCAGTTCTAACTCAATTTTTGGTATCATAAAAGAACGCCTTGTTTTAGTCGGTATCCAAATCTTGGCTTTGACAAGTTTCCGTCAAAATACACGTAGAATGACATATTGGATCTTAAATGGCATCATTAAGCGGACACTTGACAAGGTCCATATTTTGGGTATCAACTGAAAGCGGTACTTTTTTTTAATGAAAAGACAAAAAAATATGGAACAAATTGGGACTGTAAAAGAAATTGATGCTTTTTTTTAAATAGAAAAAGAAGTTGGGGCTAAAATTAGAAAGAGGGTTAAAGTTAGCGTTTTCTCATGGGACTAGAAAAAAAAGAGAGTTTTTGTAGAGTTTGGAAACCAACCTTAAATTGTTGCTTTTAGAAACCTTAAAAAATGGATAAATCGACCTCTTTGCGATTTTCAATGACTTTATGAGCATTCTCATTTAGAATATCGAAATTATTAGGCCGATACCTGGATGATAACTCATAGCCACACAGGCGCATAAGAACTTAAGAAGGCGAAGACATATGTACTAGCCTCAAAGTTAATTAGGAAAAAACTATATCATTGCCTATGTTACAAAAGTCTACAAGAAGTTATTACTAGAGCAGTCGGGTGGCGTGTCGAGAGTCAACTTTTTTCGAACACCGGATTAAATCCGCCGTATGAGTTCAACACATGTCGAGCATACGAGATTCATAAGAAATTGCTGCCTTAAAACTTGGCTAAAACCTCACACTTTGTGAAACGGGCGATTTCGATTACTTCACGGGTCGATCAATTTAAAGGGACTTAGCTACGTTCATAGTTTCTTCTTCTTGTTTTCTGGAAATGAAGGTGGGATTGTGGGGTCGAAGAAGGCAAGCAGATGCTGGGGGAGAGGAAAAACGCACAGACGAGTCCTATCCTTTCGCTTCATGCTTTATAGCCACCACCATCCAATCGAGCAATCAACTGCTCCCCCGTCATTCATCGATAAGATTTTCTTGGCAAGGATTAACCACTTGTTCTAGAATTCCTTAATCTCCAGCCTTAATTTTCGGCAGCGGCAGGCATTTCTGTAGGAATTCGATTTGACCGTCTCGTGAAATTGAAACGGATATTCCTTTCTGTCTCCCTCTTTAGTGGGTCTTGCTGGAAGAAAAGGATTCATGGAGTGGGATCAAAGGTGTACCTCTACTCTCTGTCTGGTCAATAATGATGATAATGATTAGTGCTCGGCGACCCTCGGGGGCTGCACCTCAAGAGAATCAACCAGAAGCTCAATAGATAGACATTATTATTGCAATTTCCCAAGGTATGATTACCATCCACAGAAAGAAAGTTCTCACGTACGTTTCTCTAGTTTCTAGTCCGGAGCAATCACTCAGATTCAAAGAACGAATATTAAAATCTAGGGAAAAGTCTTCGAAAAATCTCAAACCTATTGTACTGGCGTCAATTTAATTTTAAATCTTTAAAAGTGTCGAATTTAGTCCTAAACTTTCTAATGCAAGTTGGTTGACATTCACGTCAAAAAAAATCTGGCTAAAATCAACTGGAAGCATTGAATTGTAACTAAGTCAATAGATTTATGACTAAATTAGCATATCTAAAAGGTGTAAGACTAAGTTGACGCAAATACAATAGATTTATGACTTTTCTAACACTTTTCCTCTGAAACCAATCGAGCTCATTAATGACCCATAATCAGGTTAGTGAAACTCATACAAACAAGAAGATTCCAAGCTATGGAATCTTATGTCCCCCAAGTTCAATGGATGGAAAAATACGTTTTGCGAATTCCTATCGCTTATCACGACGTGTAGCACGAATTTCATGGATCTTGCTCAGATTCTTTGCACGAGAAGAGACATTCCTATGCAACACGGAATGTCGAGGATCTATTGCAAAAAGGTCATCCAAAGAGAGACTACATCTTCTTTTCATCCTTTATAGGAGAAGTGTTGCAGAATGAATCCAGAAAACACCCGAACAGACCGAGAAGAGCAATACGAATTCATAACCACGAAAACTTAACAATATGGAAATATAATACTTCTTCTTCTTTTTTCATAAGATATACATAGAATATATTAATTGAATAGATAAACTGATCAATCCATTCGTATCTTATCAAAAAAGATGTCAGACTTATATGCTATCATAATTTGTAAACTAATCGGATAACATTCATGATTCCCATCTTACAACAAATTAACCCCTCTTGTTCCAAAGGAGAAAGATGTAGTTGCCGCAATTTCCTCCATGGCACTTTTTATGCAACGTGGCATAACAAGCCAATTAAAAGCGAGATGCGCCAAGCGAAATGGATTCATAGCACGCGGACCACGATAATTAATCGCCACGCCATCACTACCGTGTGAAGTGACAATGATAAAAGATCAACTATTCATTTGAAAATAATGGCACATCCTCCTCCTCAATAGGAACATCACTTTGACTTGCCTCCTGGTCTAGACTGCGTTGCTGTACTCTCTTGCTTTTTTTGGGATAAAGGATGGTGCTCTAATATGCATAGACATTCGCCTTTCGAGTTGTTGTCTCTTTCCCATTGTTTTGATCCAAACTTTGAATAAGCATTAGATCACTCAATGACTTCTTGAAATTCTTTCCTGAGCTCAACCAATCCAGAACACTAATAGTTGCTAGTTGGGGGGCTATCTGCTTAACCCAGCCCCGATCTAAGTAGTTGGGGGTTGGGCTCCAGGCTCCAACTCGATCTTGTGGTAGATTGCCCTCCTAGGGGGCACTTGTCAACTCACTCGTGGGGCATGATATCCCAATATTCCTAAAGTACTTGCTGCACTTTCGTCATCTTGATATTGGATCCTTTCTTTTGTTAGCATCAAGATGAATAAGATTCTATTCGACTTCTTTATTCACCCCCCAAAAAAAAGGTCCATTTGATTTAGCTTTTCAAAGGGGTTTTGTGCCTCCAAAACCTATTGAGGAAAATATGAGGTGTTTGATAATCATTCTGAAAATGTTTTGAGGTAGAAAAGGTCTCGAAAAGTCCCAAAGCTGAAAATAAGTTATACTAAATTTAAGCATTTCTTGAAACTTCATTTCCAAGGTCGAACCAAACACAGCCGCAATTTCTCCTTATGAGGACTCTACCGGAGGAAGGGGGTAATTACGTACTTTCCTCGCTCCTCATAAATATATGAATTGAGGTTGGGCCACGTACCACACCATGAGATATTCACTACGTGTACGCAGACCAAGCCCAATTATTAATCGAAGGAACCAGAGAGAGAGATTTTCTGGACCAGGCCCATTGAGTATAGCCCATTCGAGAGCAATTCGGGATTAAAACAATACGATGCTGTTGACTGCTTTGTAGTTTGGATTTTCGCTTTTGAAAGCGAAAACGCAAGCCTAGCAAAAGCAAAGCAATTCAAGTGCAAAGGTAAACCTTTGGGAACGTGTTTGATCATTCATACACTCTTGCCGGACCGGATAAGGTCGGATGGGCTAAAAAAAACATAAAAATTTGCTCGATCATCTTCGAATATAGCATGGATTCAAGTGAGTTTTATCTAAATGAGAATTTGGTGTACACGGAAAAAATTGGATTAATCTCGAAAAGATTTCCCGCTGGAGCGAACTTACGACGCAAGCGGCTCCAACCAATCAGTTTAACCAACGGCCCCCCGCGCACACAAAAAAGAAAGAATGAAAAAAATTGATGTGCACCCAATCAAGACATTATGCTGCAATAACATTGAATCAACGAAGGCATAATAATAATCTGGCGGCGGCCGGAAAAGAAGAGCTGTTACCATTTTAGGGGGAAGCCATTGTGCTTGAACCGGACGGTGTCGACGTCGGGTCGGAGGGCGTCGCTTCAGTGGAGCTTCATGTGGGATATCTACAGCGCGAGATGCCCAATCCGGGAAGCCGAAATCCAAGACCAAAACGTTTTGAGAAATTAGGGTTTTTTTTTCCAGGTTTGCTCCGACATGAAAAGTGTCAACGTGTGCGTGTGAGTTATGTTAGATAAATCCTATGATTGCCTAGTAAATCATCTGTTATTGGCTCTCCCTATGGAGTAAGTTTCGACACTTGCGAACCTTGTAAATCTTTAGTGTTCTTTATTATTGATCTTTTTATTGCTCTAGTGATTTCGTATCGATTTAATGGCAAGATAGCGTTTTCGTATTGTATCACAACAATTAGTATCGGAGCTGAGGTTAGGATCTCTAGAGTTGATTTGGAGCATTTGCTTGTTTGATCACCGTAATTATTTTTTAATTATTGCAACTATGTCTAGAGCGAAATTTGAGATACATAAGTTCGATGGGAAGAACAACTTTAGATTGTGGAGCATTAAGATGTGTACCCTGTTAACAACTCAAGGTTTGGCGAATGCATTAGATGATAAGAGTAAATTGCCATAAATGATTAAAGAGGCCGATAAAGTTGAGTTGATGGAGAAGGCAAAAGGCATGATTATGTTGAATCTATTAGATGAGGTATTAATTGAAGTGATCGAAGAGAAGGACGCCGCGACATTGTGGACAAAACTTGAGACGCTTTATCTAATGAAGAGTTTGGACAATTGTTTATATATACTAAAAATGATATTTTCAATTCCAGATGGTTGAAGGCACGCCTATTGAAGCCTACTTGGATGTTGAACAGACTCATGTCGGGCTTGAAAAATGCCAATGAGGCCTTGCTCGATGAAAAACAATGTAGGGACCTCCTACTTGGTGATCTTCTCATATGAACATATTGCGCTTCTATATGTTAATACCGTTTGTTTTTTATTATACATTTAGGCAGATTTTTCATGACACATGAGCAGCATATAGACATGAGTGGGCACCGCCTTGACCAGAAAGAACACCTCGGGGTTCAATATTGGTTACGGATTTTTAAGTCATTTCTTCATATTCTTTTGGAAAAGACTATGTCTGGAAAGACACTTAAGCATTAAAGGATTTGAAAACACTTGGCTAGAAAAAAAATTGAACTCATCAAGATTTTTAATATGAAGGAAGAAAGTACGGAAATGGGCCAAATATTAACAAAAATATAGGCCGAAAGACAATATAACGTGAAATCTGAAAAATTGGCCAACAAAATTGGAGAAAGAGGAAGAAGTTTCATTGTTGCAAGTCAGTTCGATTACATTTTATTTAGATATTTTAACCGGGCCAAAACGGACCAAGGAAAAGGCCTAAAAAAAAAAAAAGCTGGCCTATACAAGGTCGAGCTTTGATGTTTTAAACTCTTTTTGACGTGTTTTGAAAATTTGAAATAACACATACTCAACCTAACTCACTAAAAAAATTGAATTGAAAAAATGGGTTCCCAACCCATACTGTCAAACCTACTTTCATGTGGGGCTTCAGTTAATTAATCAACTGGTTTTACCCCCTCTTGATTAATAGAGCATGCTCTCTCTTCATGGATTTTGCCTCAAGATATGATCATTTTGATAAGGTGATGCTGATGGGTAAGTAGTCCTGCCGTGATTTCAATGGGAGTAGATCTTCGTATATTCAAGACATAAAATATGATTGTGTCGCTAACATCGAAGCTGTGATTATTTTTCAGCTTCTTTAAGGGTCTTTAATTATTTATTCTAAGAGCCGGTTGGATCACTCTTCCCATTTTATTATGGATCAAGTTCGACCGTAGCTCGATGTTCTCCCATAAAATTCAGACAATAAGAAAGATATGTTAGGTAAATCTCCTCGTGTCCATGTGTGCATCTTCACTTCTTACCAAGTTCCTATCAAAACCAACATGAACTAGCACAAACTCAAGGGAATCGCACTCAACATCATCATAGGATTCGTTCATGTCAGAATTTTGAAGCCCATCCAAACATTTCCCTTTCGTTCTCAGATGGCCACCGCAATTGTTTATCGTCAAAGGTTGCTTCATTCAATGTCCGACTTCCCTGGAGTCCAAATGAAGTGTGTGGTAGGCCCACGGATTATTCAATTGACCACGACGGTAGTGGAAAATCGTCGAACGAAGGATGCAATCCCATCAGCTGGCCGTTTAAGCGATCAATCATGTATTTAAAATTGTCAGGTTCGGCGAATGAGAGCCACAAGAGATACCTTCGAACTGCCCAAATTTTAATTACTTTGATCGGTGGACTGTCCAACATGAGAACTCGTGGAAAAGCCCTATCTGGTTGAAGGATGATGGTGACTGCTGGCGCGTGAAAATTGAATTTTATAACAAATGTCGGTCCAATCAATTCACTAGTTAGCGGGGACAAACTTCAGAATGATTGGACGAATTCAGTGGACGAGCTCATAGTTCACTAGCTTAAAGATCCGAGAGTTTTCCGCCGCCTCATTTAATTTGGTTAGAAGTTTTTCCCGGTTCACTGAGAAGATGACCATCTATGACGTTACCGCATTCATTATCAAGTTCAGACCCGACGTAGAACTTGTCATCTACAGTTTCCACACGGGCAAAATTAGGGAACTCTCGTTGCTCACTACCTGCACCAACGTTGGCACATCTCTCAAGAGGTTGATCATTTTGCAAGGCGAGGCCAAACTGGCAAACTGGTCGTCCATGTTTCGTGACTTCAGGTTCAACCCCGCCTTCAAGCTTCCAACAGAAGCAATTAAGGAGCGAACCCAACATCATATGCAGCATCCTCAAGGCCAATGGCAAGCCCGGACATATACACCAACCTCCGCCGGATGGCATCAGCTCGAAACTTTGTCCCTTCACGTCCACTTCCGACCCTAAAAACCTCTCCGGCCTAAATGCATTTGGGTCCTCCTAAGTACCATCTCTACTTGAAAGTTGGAACCTGCTCGATTTCCTTGTCGAGAGAGATTTGCATCATTGCAGACTTGAACATCAGAAAATGCTATTGAAGCTAATAACTTGAAATATACATCATGGATGCAAGGTGGCCGTCTCGTTAAATCTTGAATCGTGGGCATGCTCTTAGTTGAGATTCTTAGATATGCTGCTGGACTTCGAAGAATAGTACAAGTAAGCTCTCACCAATCATTTAAAACACGGCGGAGGCAGGTATGGGTTTCTCCTATAGCATGATGGCATTCACCTTTACTGGCTATGTTACTGCTGACAATGTTTCCTTCTCCTAAGAGAAAATATTCAGTGGTTTCAAATCGCCGTATCAACTATCGACGTGGGGCACATTTATCTAATCAGATTCCCTCATGAATTGACAAGCGGCAAAGCGTTATAATTAAATAAAATGCCCCGGAAAAGATGACTTGCTAGCCATAAGTGCAACTTTACCTTTTGAATTTTTTTCAAATGACCTCCCAAAGCAGCTCCCTCCTCCTTCAACCTACCTTTTGCTTTCGGACCGAAAGAGAACGCTGCTAAAAAATTCTAATGCCCTCCCTAACTTTGCTACTCGGTCAAGCCCTCTCCTTTTCAACTCCATCTTCATCCTCTCGCTCTCGCCTCTCCATTCCTCTCCTCGACGCCTTGCCCTTGCCATGACCTGATCCTGTCGCCCAACCGGAGCAACCGACCTTCCGACGAGACAATCCTCCTCGACGGCTGCAGCTACTAGCACTGGCTCATCGTGATGGAGTTCCCCGTCGACCACAAACCCTCTGATTGGTTGGTCACCGTGCCATCAGTGTTACGTGATTTAATCTGTCATATAAAACACATTCTTACTTGACGAGGACTCTAACAAAGAAGGGGGTTAGTTACGTACTTTCATCGAGTCTAATAGATTTATGAAACAAAGTTGGGCCCCATACCCTAGCATACCATGGGATACTTACCATATGAACTCGGACCTAACCCAATTATTTCATGAAAGAGACCAAAAAGGGATTTTCTGGACCAGGCCCAGCAAGTAGTTTTGCCCATCTGAGAGCAATTTGTGAGGGGACCAATATGACGTTACTGACTGCATAGAGCCTCGGTTTTGATTTTGAGTGGGGAAATTGCAAGCCCAGCAGAAGCAACAATAATTCCTTTTCTACTTTGGGTGGGAAGATCGCCAGAATGGAAGTTAATACAAAAAAGAAAATTTGCCAGAACTTTCGCCGAAATACTTTAATGCCCTAAAATCAGGAGGTTCAATTTATAACTCTCGTGCAGTAATTCATGGCTTTCTCAATGGATTTGACATATTGGAGCCCGAATAATCCATGTAATTCACAATTTATGCCTATTGGATGCAAATAACACTACCATGATCGATCGATCGATCCAATAATGCATCTATCTAAATAAAGTACAAATACGGACATGAAATTGGTAATGAAGTCTTGTGTGATTGATGTACTACGAAGAGAAAAATCCTGTAACACATTTATTCAAGTAGATTAGATAAGTCAATTTGGGGTTAAATGGATTAATCCAAAACACGAACCGCTTGTTAATCACATCTAGTTCGTACAACCTTAACATAAACATGACTAGCCTTGACCAAGAGTATTCCTGTTATGTTGTGGGGACCAGGTTGTGTATTTTTGGGTAATGACCGACATCATTACACTCCATTTTCCAATCAAAAGGGATCATATACAAGGTAATCCCAGATTTGATCTTTCATGGAAATCCATTTACTTAATGTACTCACGTATTTTTTTCCTTTAATATTCACCTATTTTTAATTCCGTGTTGATAATCTGGATTAATACATATCTATTTTTTTTGTCTATAAAAAAGGCAGTGACCTTGGGAACAGATGATGTTCATTTTGGGGTCATGCAATTTTTATATGTGCAGCTTTTGATGAGACACAATGCTATTTAATAAATTTAACCTAAGCGAATTCTTTTCTCCCTCAAATGTTGGTGCCGTACATCAACAAGAAAAGTGACTAAATTAAAGCACGAGACATGGATTAATCCCAATCAAATATTCAATTTCACAGTCTTGTTGACTAATAATCGCTTTGCTTGTTTAGACACAAATTGTCGCTTTGTTCTCTTTCCACATAATTTTTTCTGGTCGTGACTCTATTAAATCTTGGAGCAGAATTCAAGAACATCAAATGACAAAAAGAAATTCTTCCGCTATGTAGTATTTTAAAAGGGTGTACGCAACTTTTGGCCAACAAGCGAACTCTTTTAATCATGAGTTGTGATTATATTAATCCCTTGAACTTGTAAAGTTTTGCTGATACTAAAATCTTGTTCCTAGTACGGATAGAAATTCTGGGTAAAGTACTGTCCTGAGGAAGAAACTGGGTTGCCCCTTTTGATGGCAAGACATTGAATTAACTAGGGTTTCTTGACGCCTAAACAAGAAGTGAACTTATGCTGTCATTGACTCCTGATTGCTGCAAGTGCGTAAGATTAGGGCATCTTATAAAAGTAATCTTGTCGAAGAACAACATACTGTTCTTGTCATTTCTTTTGGACATGAGACCGTGAACATCGATTCAAAGGGGCAATTTGACCACCGGAGAAGATGGGATATATAGCTCCGGAAGGCAAATCACATCTTCATAGAATTATTGTAGCTAAGATTATCTGCTCAAGTGATGTCTTGAACAAACATACTCTGACAATAAAATGAGACCTATTTTCTGGAAACCGGATCCACCAGTGGACAACTTTTGACATCTGCTCAAGTGAGGGATCAAAAGATTAGCTCGCGCATTGCACACTTCCATTCTTTATTTATTTTTTCTCTTTCTGCCTTTTTAGACCAGCAAGCTTTATATGATCCCCTCCATCATAGACACGGCAGTGGCTTGTTTCCGAAGAACCTCTAAAGGCTCTTGATGCGTAAACTTTTGTGGATCCACAAATAAAGAAGATATTTTGTTTAGTTTCAAGAGCGAATGGAGGCTTTCAACCCTAAATGAACATGCTGGTATTGTTGGTATTCTAGGGTTGAACTCAATGGCATAAACAGCTGTTGAAGGGAAGATGCGCCAGAAAGAGATTCCAAAAGCCATAACCATCGATCACGTGGGAACTTATGTAACTTATTTTTTTAATGAATTGTCTGTTGCTTTGCATCTAATCCAAAAACTTTACACTAATCTAGGCATCGCAATTAATTGAGCCACATGTGCAGGGGCGGTCTTCACTTACCATGGCAGAGATCAAGAAGGCTACCTCGCAGAGAGAGAGAGAGAGAGAGAGAGAGAGAGAGAGAGAGAGAGAGAGAGAGAGAGAGAGAGAGAGAGAGAGAGAGAGAGAGAGAGAGAGATCTAAATGCATGCTTTGGACCCGCAAAGATAGGGAGCAGAAACATGCCAAGACGTAGCGCGATTCGAGGGCTCTATAGGTGCCTTTCACATGGGGCTTCAATTAATTAATCAACCGGGTTTTCCCCTTTCTTGCTTCTGAATTAATAAGTTATGCTCTCTCTTCATAGACTTTGCCTTAAGATATGATTGTTTTTATAAGGTGATGCTGATGGATAAATATTTGCGTTTAATTGAATGGGAGTTGATCAATACATATGAAATAAAATATGAATGTGTCACTAACAGCCAAGCTGTTATGGTTTCTGAATCTTGAGGGTCTTTTTAATTTTAAGAGTTGGTGGGATCACTCTTCATGATTTCTAGTGATCAAGTTCAATTAGTGCTCGACATTCTTTTATAAGATCAATTACACTCATCGTAAATCATCTCATGTCCATGCGGGGGTACCTTAACTTTTTATCGGGTGATGAAAGGTAGAATTTAGTCCAATGTTCTAAAGGTGTCTCATCTATCACTTTATCCTTATAATAATAAAACTCCTCAGAAAGACAATAGATCTAGATAATTATCCTTCAGTTTCCTTAAATTCATCATCTTCATCTAACTCTAATGCTGCCTCAAGCTGAGAAAGCTAGTTTACAAGGCAGCTGCCTATATCAAATTTAGTATAGCTTGAGAGAAAGTCTATCTAGAAATTTAAACTATCTAATAGACGAAGATTATATGAATTCTTAAGCTCATTGAAACCCAATAAATAAGTGATATGAGATACACTAATGTCGCTCTAGTACTTATAATCAAAAGGGTAAAATCTTCATCAGTTACCTATTTGGGTAGGCTTTCTCTTACTTTATTGAATTGCCATAAGATAAAAAATTTCTTCAGATAGGCTTTCATTGCCGGCACAAACATGTCGGCATAAACTCAAGGTAATTAGGTCTATGGTATATCGCAAGCAACTGGCTTCTCCGAAGTGAAGCAGATTGTATAATTATTTTGTGCTTTCGTTCTTTCACAATGTGTTTATAGAAAACAACACAGTTAAATCACCTAGAAAAGTGTCTCAGAAAAGATGACTCTGATTGAAGTAGATAACAAAATTAGTGCCGAGTTTTCTTTTTTCCTATTCCCTCTACATAATCATAGATATTATCTTACTTAGTAAATCTATCACAAGAAACTGAACTAATCCTGTAATGTCAATCATGTGAAAAGCAAAATTGGACTTCTGGAGGGCCGGTCACATTCATGAACTTCGCTCTCACGAAAAGGCTTGATTATTATAATCATAAGTGCTATTCAAAGCTTTTGTACTTTCAAAAGAGACATTGTAGGCATCGATGCATGATTGGTTGTGCCCTAATTTGAAATGGCCCACCTCCGACTTTCAACGAAATTTCCTTGGACTTTTCGTCTGCTCATCACCACCTAACCATAATTGAGAACAAACTATTTATAAACTTGAAGTCAAACTGTAGCAGCAATCGACCGTGTCCATTGTCCTTGTTTCCGGATAATGTGTGCTAATCATCACATGTGAATGTGGTACTGTCTATATGTCTATCTCTTTGTTTTCTTTTTAAAAAGGAGGCAATAAAAATGCAATTTTTGCAGTACCAAGACATACGCCTTGTACAGCTTTGCATGGTAAAATCTATATATAATACTTACATTTACAAAAAAAAAAATGCAATCTTAATGATCATAGTTGTGACAGAAGGTCCACTTTCTCTTGGGAAGCAACGATAGATCAAATATCACGGTGGTCATATCGAGTTTTGTTTTCAAGTGCCCTCATGCTTGCTTTTTGCGGCAAGAATTCAATTTTAGTTTGGATTGGGTTTTGGATTCAACGTCAGGTTCTTTTTTTAAGTTGCTAATGCAATTAAATGCATGGATGCAGCTAAATTGAAAAGAGAAACTCAAAGATTGGGACAGAAGAAAAGACGACAAGAGAGGACGACTTTCTCATAGGAGGTTTAGGATTGAATCAATCTGTGTACTGACTACTTGTTTGTCCTGTATATTATATATATTCTTTTATTCAGATTGCCTATTTTTCTAAGTTTTTTTAGTTCAAAGCATGTTAGAACATCATTATTCATGTTATATATAGCGATGGAGACATAAGACAGCATGAGAAAATTAATTAACCTTTCAAAAATTTTCCACAGAAACAGCTGCACTTTCAAGTGGCAAGGGTTGCAAGAAGCGATCCTACATCATCTATCTGCATAGTCAAGATTTCGTCTTAAAGAGTCGACAGATTTCATACCAAGAAACAAGAGATTGGCTCTCATTCTTCTCGTCCCATACACTCTAATGAAGCGGCAAAAAGAAATTACCTCACTCTAAGAACCGCATGAGACATGTCCATGACGACTAATTGAAAAAACATATACATAGAAGGTGGATACACAATTCAGGAAAGCAGGTAGGTGCTTTCTCCGCAAAGATGTGTCCTAGTGTATAAAGCCTTGGGGGGGGGGGGGGGTGTTGTGGTTGAGACTGCGACATTTTGAGCACTTCAGACGATGTTACTGTTATCCGGATAGCTAAACCTGCAGAGAAGACACAAGAAAGACAAACCCTAAAAGGTGGAGCAGAGACAAATGGACGATCATTATTCTCAGAGGAAATGACAAAAAAAAAAAAAATTTAAAAACAGGCAGCCGCAGCTGCAGCAACACCACCACCAGCCAACATCGATCGATGCTCCGAGGTGGAAGGCTTGACTTGGTCTTAATGATTCTTATCCACACATGGTGGGGGCTCACTGGGGTTTGTCGTTTATCAGTTTTCTGGTACTTTGGATTTGATTATACGAGTTCAAGCTTCCATCTCTTTGGTTATTTCCAATGTATCTGGTGTATGTTGTTGAATTTTTTAGGGCAAACGGTCTATCAAAAAAAAAAAACTTTGGAAAGCTTTTTCTCTTGTTTTGGTTCAAATAGCTAGAGGATATAAACTAGGACTAGAGAAAAAGCAGGAAATAGAGGGTCATACATGGATTGACCATTAGGTTTTGGGTGATACATTGAATACATCGTCTGTTTCCAAAAGTATAATACCCGAGAACCTATGAGATATGGGAAAATGGAGGGGGGACAAAGAGCATCTTTGGGAAAGAGGGAAGGCGGGGGAAAGAGGAGAGCTCGTGGCCCTCCCTTTCGTCTTCCTTTCGTGCGTGTGCGTGCCGGTGTCAGCGCCTCCCACGCCTCCCCCAACACCGTGGAGGGGCTATTGAGTGAATGATGCCGGTCAAACCCCGTGGCCTTTGGCCTTGGCACTATGCAGCATCCCTTTGAGATAAGAGCACGCCTGCTAGGTTACATTTGACGGCTGGCCACTTTCACAGCACTCGCGTCCTTGCTGAGTGACACAGGTTTAATCGGTTTCGAGCCTAAATTTCTTCATCACTGAGCTAACAAATGTGATGAGCTACTCGTTCACAAGATAAGGCCCGACTAATGCGGTCCGATGTGTACGATCTTTGGATGAGGTCGCACCATACATTGCTCTTGAACCCCAGTACATTTACTCCCCAAGGTTCTGCAACTAGAACGAGAATATTTATTACCCAATCGCTAAGGCCCAGGTTGGGTCTACGTAATCCTTCACAGACATATATTCGTGCATAAATTGCATATGGGACCAACTTTATTTGGGTCTTATCTGTCCATTAATGATTTATATGTATATATGTGTTGAATATTATGCCTAGACAGAAAAGGGCAGGTCCATAGTGCTGTGGCATAACTCTGTTATTATATTCGGAGCCTTCTTATTACTCTTTTCCGTCAATTCCCTTCAAATCCACAATTTATGAGCGCACGGCTCGTACCCACTATACTTATAAAAAAAAAAAAATCTTTAGGTTGCTCTTTTCTGTTCTTTGTCGAAAAAGATCTTTGGACGAGTGATGCGTCTGATGCTGGAAGGAGAAAAAACGAGAATAAAAAGAAGACTCCCAATCACTTGGTGTACCAATGCACGATCGAATGAAATAAAAGACTCCCGGACAGAGAAAAAAGGAGAATCGAACGGCACAACCCAATAAAAGTTCAACAAGACTAGACCCGTAAGAAGAGGGGGAGGAGACACGTGTCGCACTCTTAGCTGCTTGTGGACCATGACGTTAACATTTAGTGTTTAAAGATAGAATTTGCAGACTCATTGGTGCAACTTGTTCATTTTAATATATGTATATATACACACATACATATGCATATGTCTACCATGACATGTTGGCAGTCACCAATTTAAATGAGATGGGCCAGCTACTATTCTCTTTCCTGTTCTTAGCAGCCAATGGTTTGACGAAAAGCTAGTATGAAAAAAAATATTTATTATAAGACATGATATTTTGTTCATGAAATTCTCTTATTGAATTCCATATGATCGTGTCGTGTAAGTTGTCAAGTCTTTATGGAATTTAGGTTCAGTGCATGCGAATTATTCTATCGGATGATGGGTTTTATGCGTATTTGCTTTTTTTTTTTACTTTGCTTAATCTGATCTTCAATGCCTTAAATAAGTAGGAATAAAAATGGCAGCTAAATCTTCAATAAAGCATATTAGCACATATATAGTTGATGAACGATATATTACTAGGGCCGTTGGTGTCCAACTCTCACGAAGTCATCGTGTCTTGTGACATTAATGGTATTTTCCGATTTTAATTTGTCTGAAACTTTGTTGATTTTCATGGGGTACTCGTGATATAGCCGTTACACTAAGTACTTTCTACCGTTATGAGGCCTTGTATTTAAATCTCGAAGCTTTTATTGTAGATGTTTGGGCTATGGAAGAGATTATCGACGACGTGACATGATTGAAGCAAAATAGTAAGATGAATTGGGATTGAAAAACTGTGTAAGCCGTTTGAGCATTTTTCCATATTGTGGGACGATGTAAGGATTTAGTAGAGTTTGAGCTCAATCGCCAAACACGGTAGTCTAACTGGATTTGATTGAAAACCTCTTGGATTCAAAATTTGATTGATCTCGATTTTTAGACTCACGTTCTTAACCCAGTGAGGCATTCTGCGTGCACAAGGATGACTCTACTCAGCTCAACCACAGTACAAGTAACGGTCCGAGTTCAAGCAAAGACCAAACTTGAAGTTGAATTAGATAAGATGGTAACAAAAAAAGATGGAAGTAATGTAATTGATTTTTGAATTCGTAATGAATTGGAAATATATGAAAATTGGATGCGATGAATCAATTAGGGTTGTAATCCGATGTTAGTAGCATTAAACTTCTTTTTGATACATACTAAAAAATCTTGAAGTAGTCAAACTCAAATCTAATTTGACATTTTTGAGTTAGTTCATCACAAGTAAGACCGATTTAAATACGAGGGAGGGGAACGTGGAGTGCCGGATGGGGAAGAGAGAGAGAGAGAGAGAGAGAGAGAGAGAGAGAGAGGGAGGGAGGTGGGGCCCACCCACCGCCCATTCGCAAGCGGAGCCTTACCAAAACCAAAGGCCCACCAATCTTTCTAATTTATTTTTAATTTTTTTGATTTCCTCGAGTCTTTTACCCTAAGCGAGCTAGCCCTAAACCTTAAACTCTAACGCCCCCCCTCTCCCACCCCATTCCCTAATACTTACAAAACATGACAACCTAACTCTTTCGTGTCCTCTTCTTCATCCTTGGCTTTCTCTCTCTCTCCTCAATCTCTCCAACCAATTTCTCTCTCTCTCTCTCTCTCTCTCTCTCAAAGAAACTCAGATGCACCTCAAGAATGGAGAATTCAGCTCAAGCATACTTTAGCTACGATTGACAGCCGAAACCCAACTCATCACCATCTTCCTCTTCTTCTACTTGCTCTTTTTCTGCTCAAAGGGCATCATTACATAGGAAGGGAAAGGAGCAACACCGAAAAGGAAGCGAGAAAGTGAAATCCCCCCCCCCCCCCCCCCCCCCCCAAGAAAAGATAGAGCAGAAAACACCCAAGAACCAAGTCTTCTTATTGTAATCTTTGTCCCCACTTTCTTCCCCACTATCTTCCTTTGAAATCACCTCTCTCTGTCTCTCTCTCTCTCTCTGCAATTTGCCTAATTTTTTTGTGTATGTAACAAAGAACCAATGGATCCAGCTTCTGCTCATGGCCACTCTCTTCCACCACCCTTTCACACCAGAGACTTCCAGCTCCAACAGCAGCAGCACCAGTTCCTTCACCACCCGCCAAGCTCCGAGGACGAGAGGAGCGGTGGCAGCGGCTCCCTAAAACGGGAGCGCGACGACAACAACGGCGACAACAACCCTAAGAGCGGTGAGTTTGGCAAGGACCAACAGCTGGGGAGTGGTGGCCAAGGTGGAGAGGGAGAGATCACAAGGAGGCCCCGAGGAAGGCCGGCCGGATCCAAGAACAAGCCGAAACCCCCAATTATTATTACCCGGGATAGTGCCAACGCGCTCCGCACCCATGTTATGGAGATCGCAGATGGCTGTGACATCGTCGAGAGCGTCGCCACCTTTGCCAGGCGGAGGCAGAGGGGGGTGTGCATAATGAGCGGGAGCGGGACTGTCACCAACGTCACCCTGAGGCAACCGGCCTCGCCTGGTGCGATTGTGACGCTACACGGCCGGTTCGAAATCCTATCCCTAGCCGGGTCATTCCTGCCACCTCCTGCGCCACCTGCGGCCTCGGGGCTGACCATATACTTGGCGGGTGGGCAAGGTCAGGTCGTCGGGGGGAGTGTTGTGGGGACGCTCATCGCCTCAGGCCCCATCGTAATCATGGCAGCCTCATTTAGCAATGCTGCGTATGAGAGGCTGCCTCTGGAGGAGGATGATGCCGGAATTCAAGTCCAAGGAGGAAGCATGGGATCCCCAGGCAGCGGTATCGGAGGGCAGACACCGCAGCAGCAGCAGCAGCCGCCACCGCAACTCTTGGGAGATCCAAACAATGCGGGGCTTTTTCACGGGTTGCCTCCAAATCTCCTCAACTCGATACAAATGCCATCCGAAGCTTACTGGTCTGGAGCTAGACCGCCTTACTAGTGCAAAATTTCAGTTATGTTCCTTTCTCTTTTAATTTTAATCTCTCTCTCTCTCTCTCTCTCTCTCTCTCTCTCTCTCTCTCTCTCTCTCTCTCTCTCTCTCTCTCTCTCTCTCTCTCTGAGCACATTGAAGCTTGCTAGGAGATAGCCGGATCTTTTGTAGCTACTAGTGAAAGTAATCTGTGGTTTTATTTTTCTTTGAATGAATTTTAGGTTTTCTGTCTTCTTCAATCAATTAGCTGATTTCATTTCTCATTTTTCCTGACTATGCCTAGGAATGGTTGTGTTTGATTTGTAGAACCATGTGAATTGGGTGGTGAGGCGACTTCCGTGAAATCTTCTGTTGATGTTGCTCTGGGATTGTAGGATCTCAGGAACTTGAATTTGATGGAATTTGTTTTGCTGAGTTTGCTGACCAATTTGACAATTTATCTTTTGTTTTATTTCTCCTTGTTTCAAACGTCTTTTCTCTCGTGATGTTTCAACCTTCTTCTTACAGAGTGCTCTTCTCCAGAATTTTGAATATTTGAAGTCATGTTATTTTACAAAGGGGTGTATGTTGTTGGTCATACATTTTCATGAAGATGCAGGTTTCTTCGACATTAAGCTTTATTATTTTCATAGTTGGTCTTTTTCTTTTATTACATTTTTGTTACTTCACGTATGATTTTGAGAACATCTAGAAAGATAAAAGGGGCCCATCTGGGGTCATTAATTATGGGGTGATAATAGGATAGGTAAACAGTTCGTGAATTTATGTGTGAGTGTGCCACTGATGCTTGAATTGAGATAAGTTGAGAAGATCAAGGCAGTTCATTTAAAGAGGCCTTTTGCAGTTTCAATGAGACTGGCATGCTATTCAGGAGAAAGGCAAAGAGGTATGTGCATTTGCGCATGGTGTTCCTTATTCTTGGGGAGAGAGGGGGAGAGAGAGAGAGGGAGATCTCAACTCTAGGGTTATGTAATGCAGTTGGACATGAACTGATGTACACGTGCACTTCACTGAACTAGCACCTTTACGAGGCAAACCACGATAGCACTTCCATGAAACCGCCACAATTACCATCCTCTCTCTCTCTCTCTCTCTCTCTCTCTCTCTCTCTCTCTCTCTCTCTCTCTCTCACGGAAGGCATGCCAGTTTTCATATCTTTTTGTTTCATTTTTTTGACTGAAACTGCATGCATTTTGACCCATGCCAGGATCTATCTTGTCCCCATTCTGAATCAAGACTGCTTTTCTTGTGCATGCACCTGTTTTGTCTTCCCCTTCTTGCTTGTCCCACCTTCGTTTTATCTTCTGATGGAATCTCTGGGATTGAGAATTTTAACTGGTGTTTTGAAGTTATAAATAATGCTTACACAAACATGGATGCTAGAGGCTAGAGACTAAGGATCTTTTACCGTGTTTGGTTAAGTAAACTGATGTTTTAAGTTTTATTGGGTAGTTAATCTTGCGAATCAATTCGTACATGAGTGGCAGTTGTCTATAGACATCTTTGCATGATTAATGTTGCTCACGTTCTAATTTGCTAGAATGTTCTTGTTTATATTACTTATCCGCATGTCCAAGCTGTCAGCGGCAAATGTTGTCTTTAGTGGTTCAAACTTAGAGTTTGGTAAGGGTGCATTTATTATTATTTTTTTGACTTGCCACAGCGATTTTTTCGTGGATCATCTACCTCAAAATCATCATCTTCTTCTTCTTGTTTAAAACAATGAATGGATTTTCTGCTTTGAGCAATTTAGAACGCTTGATAGATAAAATTTTCATGAAATTATTGCCCTTCTAATTTCTCTCGCAAAATGAAATTTAGCCCTTTCTGAACAATCATGATGCATTATTTATCAGTTATATTGGTTTGGCACTTCTTTTCCAGCTTTTTGAACCTCACAGTGTGTTTCTCCACCGATTCACCTTGTATTTGATGCAACTAGATCGACACAGTTACCTTTGGCTTAGCTCAATTAAACTACTATTCAAAGGCATGAGCGACCACGGATCTGAGGTCACTGGTCGATCTATAGCAACAAAAGGGATGGCAGGAGGGAGGGAGTGGTGATGGTTGTCTCAGTGGCCATGACAAAGGTTTCAATGGTTGCTGCGTTAGAGAGAGAGAGAGAGAGAGAGAGAGAGAGAGAAGGGGGGGGGGGATTATCATGCGCGCGCGGGTAGGTGTGTGATGTTTCCCATTAATATGCGAAAACAATTTAATAAAGTCAGGATGTTCTTAGTGAAGTGGCTTGATTTGGTTTCTTGGTTTGGTTGATGAGATTTTCACTATTTGACGGGATAAATTTAAGATGTAACTTTATCTTCTCAAAGATAAAAGATCCATACCCTGTTTTCCCTATCTATGTCTATACCATCGTTGAAGGAAAAATGGATCCTGTCTCTTCGTTTCTATTATTCGACTATGTACGTCCAATGTTTCGTTTTCAACAGTGAGATTATGATGGAAATCTCATTCCTTGGACTAGTTAGGGTTTTCAAAGCTTCTTTTCTTTACTTAACTTTCATATGATAGTAGAGGGTTTGTCAAAGACAGATTCCTAGAATTACCTACCCCATCCTAGCCACTGTGAAAAACTAATTCTAACAGAAATTTTGCAATAAGGGCACATCGTGCATATTGGATCCTTGTAGATCATTGATACAGTGTTTTCATAGTAATCCTTGCTGTGAAAAAGGTCTGCAGTTTTTATAAGATGTTCAACAAGCATCTCATAACTGCGGTGCATCTCCTTGACTACGCTAATTGACATCAGTTTTAATTGCTCCTTTTCTTCTCAGAGGTATTATAATTCTAAGGCGTGTAGTAAGAGTTATACAAGTTACCTTTATAGCATAGCGATCAAACAACTCAGCTACAGTAGAACCACATCTATATACCAAACGGAATAATACACAAGATATTACAGGAATGACTACCTTCTTGGTGCTATATACGATATAGATCCAATGTGAAGTCAACTGTATTTTTTTTTTAATCCCTTGTCGTATCGATTGTGAGCGTCTTCTATGTATCCAGGCTGCACTTTTCCATTCATTTTAATAGCCATTTTAGTATAAAATCCAACATGAAAGCTATGTTCTAACTCTATCAAGTACATTGACTATGCTACTCAGGTTGGCAGATAAGAAATTGTGTATGTCAACAGAATTATGACTACGACCCTTTGCCTTTTTCGTTTGGCGTATAAAAATACATTGGACAGATGCATTCCTTAACAAAAGTAGTTTAACCTCCCTTTACGACGAACAATGAATTTTCTCTTAATAACAATAAAGTAAACTATGTCTCCCGACTAATTAAGACAGGAAACATACAGAACTTGTTTTAAGTCTAGGTTATGATGCAGACCCTTGACATCTACGGCATCCTATATGAATTAATTTGCGATATGCCCTTATGGTTCATCTGCTGTAATTTGTAAGCTTTCAAATAAAGCTTCCAATTCCATCATAGCCAGTAATTTGGCAGCATAAACGCATCATAGAGTACCCAAAAGAGTTTGCCTATTGCATCCTCGAAGCTATAGCTGGTTGACTTTGCATCGGTGATGTTTCTGATGCAGCTTGACTAAACCAGCATGAACATCTGGAAATCTAAATCACGAGTTTATGCGCCCGAGGAGATATCTCTATTGTAACTCACATCCATGACCAGCATATAATATATGCAAACGACACTCTACTCGAATCCCATGTCAAACTTGTGGAAGTTACAATGATGCCACCAGTTTTTGTTTTCATCCTTGAGTATGATAGAATCATATATTGGGATCACCACATATGAGCGGCCCATGCATTCCTTACATCAGTACCTCTTATGGTGAAAGTACCCTCTAAGTAATCCTTGATGAGGCAAATCCGATGCTTGGAATTTATTCACCTAAAGCTGGGGTGCCTCGTCATAGAGAAACGGGTGTGTTCTCCATCTCAGGATATCTTTCCCGGAACGTCGGTAAGATGTTGCACAACAGGGCGACAGCAAATTTTCCCTGTGGAAGGGCCATAAACCAACAGGCCTGGAAATTGCCAAGAGAAGTGTTTATGAAGTTAAAGCATTGTGTATTAGCCCACGCATAAGCCCAAACATCCACCACTAGTAGTCCTTATTCTGCGGTAGATAAGGAAAGGTGCGAGGGCGAGATCGGCATCAACGGCTGCCCTTGGCGTTACCTTATGGGGCACGATTGAGAGTGTCAATTGGTCGGGTATCATAAAAACCCGACATGAAATATTATAAACGTGCCCTTGATCTGACTCGATTGAAACACAAAAGGAACCTAATCCAAACCCCTGCATCGGCCAGGCAAAACAGAGTCGTGTTTATGTAAATAATTTTTTGATAGAGACGGAAATTAACACGTATACATTTCGGAAAGGCTCGAGACATGATTCCCCAATCCGGAAGCATCATAACACCCAGGAATTTGAGTTATTACTCGATCAAAAAATACTCAAAATTTCAAGTCGGATTGGGCCGGTTTAGGTCATGTTCCGGTTCGGTGTAATGTTTGATTTTGACACTCCTCGGCACGACTAAATATTTGGCTCAAGGCATAGCACTTAGCTGCTCCATGCCACCCGAGATACAAATATCCAATATTGGCGACTCCATCTAGGTTAACGATTTAATTATCACACGTGACAGCATTGCCCATGAACACACACTTGTTCCGAAATAAACTAAATATTCTTGGGCTAGGCCTAATGAACTGCAGATGAAGGCCCCTCCGGCGACGTTTGCCGCAAATACTTCATTCGATGTGCCAGAGGGCCTTTAATTTTGCAAGGTGCAGCATATGTTGAATTCCTCAAACCGATTGGAATGCTCGCACATGCTGTTTCTAGATTTCTACTTTCACTCTGATTTGTTTCAAAAGAGTTACATTATTCAGAGGGAACACTGGCTTAGATAACTCTTGCCGGGCTAAGTCGGATTGCAGAAAAGGAAACAAAGGGATCGTTCCAGGAGCAAGAAATAAAGGCAGAAATTCCCGGAGCGACTCCTTCAATCAGGAAAAGGCAGGCGCCGGGGGGGGAGGAGGGCGTGGGGCTGGCGGAGAAATTCTATCCACTACTGTTAACCCAGAACTATTTACTTGCCCCTCGATCTCCATGAATCGATTAACCAATTCAGATCCTGTCCACCTTGTCCGCCTTGATCAAAGGATTGGCCTTTGCGATCGAGTCCCGACCCGATTTCTTGAAGTCGAACCCACACTCGTGGCTCTCCGGGTACCGGTGCGCCCCGCAGAACGTAAACCCGCACTTGCACTTGAAACCCGCGAGACCGACCTTCCTGTTGCACATCTCGCACCTAGTGACAGCCACGGACCGAGAATTTTTAGATCCAGAGAGACAAAAAATAAGTTCTACGATCGACACCCTGAAGGGCGTATGTCTCTTTGAAAAAAGAATTCACTTTGATACTACTGTCTAAAAAATTTGGACTTTAAGGGGGCGGGTATCGACGCTAGTCCCTCGATCTGCCAGTACAGTACCTGTTCGCGGCCTTCGGCTTTGGTTCATCGCCCGCAGGCACCAACTCCGTGCTCGACGCCCCGATGCCGAGCCCAAACAGCGCTGGATCAGCCGCCGCCCTCGCAGAACCGCCATCCCTTTCCTTGTCCCTGCCTCCTCGCGGGGCCGGGGCGGTCTCCGGGCCGAGGGACTTCTCCACGGCAGCCTTGGCGGCGGCAGTGCGCTGCTCCCTGAGACAGAAGTCCTTGTAGCACTTGGAGCAGAGGCCCATAGTGGCGGCGTTGCCCCAGAAGCCGCAGTTGTTGGCGCAGAGCCTCGCCTCTGTGACGGGGACGCTGTCGTTGCGCTCCGAACCCATCCTTCTCCTCCTGCTTCTTCTGCTTCTGCTTCTCCCTGATTCAGGTCCAAAGAAAAGAGCGAGCTTTGTCAATTCGCGATCAAGAGCTTGTGAATCTTGATGCGCAAAGATCGTGCATATAACTGTGGAAGGGCTTTTGGGGAGTGATTGAAATCGGGTATGCTATATGATTTTCTCGACGATTTCGGTGGTGGGGAAACCAGAAATATAACACGAAGGATGACAATCTGTTGAGGAGGATATCACCGGTCAGGCCGTGGGAAATTTATAGCGCAGAGAATTTCAGTGAGTGGAGCAAAATCAGACCAAGAAAGGAAAGTCTATAACTATTTGGATTCTACTACCTATTACGGCACATCACGACAACCTCGTAACGCCAACTCCAAGCACATTTCTACGGCTAACAATTATACCAACGACAACGCTCGAGGACCAGAATCGAGAACTAAAGATTGGATTTAGAGAAGTTTGTATGCCTCAAGATCAGACCTCGAATTTAGTCGCACTTCGTTTCTCTCACAGCACTCCATCTGATAGAGTCTATGTATCAATCTCTAAAAAAAAATTAATCAAGAAGATACAAACATGATATGTATCGATCTTATTCCGCAAATTGTCCATTAGGAAAATCCACTTAGTATTGTATGTCATTATGCCACGAATTGTTCACAAACATAAGTTCGCCAAAAGAATAATGAGAGTCACGTCGCTGGTCGGCGTGAAACCCGCCGGTTCCGGATTCTTGGCCTGGAAAATCATTCTAGAACCAATCGCCCATGGAGGCCATTACTCGAGCTCAAGCTGTATCTGATAACTTCGTGAAGAAGAATCCACCATCCATCCACCGGTTTCTTTCGTTTTTTTACCCCGACGCCCTCAAAGAACCTGCTCTAAGAAGAGCTAATCGCCACGTCTCAGCTTAAAGAAGAAGCATCCCCCCCCCTGTTTCACTAGCGTTCGTAATTGACTCTCGCTGAATTCGAATCTCTGCATCTCTCTTCTGCGTCGATGTGTCGGTCCATTTCCTAAGCTAGGGAAATTCGTGCACTTCCAGCATTAAACTTGCCGTTTCCAGAAAACTCCACAACTCAGGCATTCTCGAGAAGGGGGAAAGAAAAACCTCCCGAATACTCGAACGGAAAAGGAAGCGACCGCAACGGTTCAAAACCGCGTTGACTTCACCCCGACGATTGTCATCAGTCAAAAACCCAGACGTTGACACGAATCCCGAGCGATCATCATCAGGCAAGAAACCGAATCAACAAGAGAAGGCGAGAGAAGTTCCGTCTCCGTCACCTAATAATAGTGCTCGGCGACGGTCTAGACGCGGGGGTCCAAGTTCGATAGCTCGGCTCGAAGCGGACGCTGCTGCTGCGGCGCTGGTCCGACGAGACTGATGAAGGGAGGGAAGGAAGAGGAGGGGAAGTCGGATTTTGATGAAGGAGAGGGTGAGAAAGAGAGGAAAACAGAGGAGCGAAATTCTGAGGCTTCTCCTTCAGAGAGAATATTTGAAGATGGGTTCCTCGACGGTGAAAATCAAAGGCGGCCGCCGCCGCCGCACCACCCACGGGTTTGCGTGATCTTTCCGAGGGGCACTCGTTGTTTCCTTCCTTCCCGCGTACACGTCGACGCACGGCGGTTTTGTTATGTACCGAACGATGTCCGTCCGATTGCCGATGTCCATTTCTACGACGTGATCGGACGGTTCGGAGTAAGAATTCACAGGGACTGGTGTGCTTTTGTGTTCTTAGAAGTAAATAAAAATATTCGAATGCTCCTCGCTCTGCCCAACGCATTTTGTCGACCGGTCGAACCGGTCTATGTTGGACCGGGTTTTAAACCATGTTCGGACCGGGACTGTTTCCCCCACGGCTAAGGATTCTATGGGGCTTTGCTACTTCTGTGAGAAAAACTTTAAGGCGTGCTGACG
Source organism: Melaleuca quinquenervia (assembly GCA_030064385.1). Classification (NCBI taxonomy): domain Eukaryota; kingdom Viridiplantae; phylum Streptophyta; class Magnoliopsida; order Myrtales; family Myrtaceae; genus Melaleuca; species Melaleuca quinquenervia. Next base: position 13,816,765 of record CM057721.1, on the reverse strand, counting down.
TCATAGTGCTTGGATGATCTTATCCGTTGACTAAAATCCGGGGTTGACTAGTCACAAAAATTATGGCAGAAAGAAATTTGCTAGGCTACCGTGGGAAATTTCGTCCTTCACAAGAGTTATGTTCATATCAACCCCGATCATACTACATAAGACCATTGACATTTGCATTAGTGTCAGTGATATCCAACTAAAATTAATCAGGATGACCCAACCGTTGAATATTAAAAATGTTTAGAATTAAATTGAATTAATTGACATATTTATGATTGAATCGATATAAGTGCAATAGATTTATAACATCTTTGGTACTTTTCCCGGCACAAGGAGTAATCTAAAAATAAATTATTTTCTCATTTTATCTTTTTAATTATTTATTGTTAACATAATTTATTAAAGTATCTCATTATTCATTAAAGTTGATGTCTTTTCAGTATATTTAAAAAAAAGTCTTGTAATGTGAAATATCAGATAACTTTTTTAATAAAAAGAAAAGAAGAGAGCACATTTATGGCTTTATTCATGTCTAACCCATCTTTATGTGTCCTTTAAACGTTGACGGTGGATTTTTAATTAGATAATTTAGTCTAGCTTTGTTTCAATAAGTCAAATTAAAAAAAAATCGATTATAAGAAGTTCCAAAATTCCGATAGGGTTGACATGTACATTTCAGGGCCAATGCTACTTGATTCCTAGTAGATAACATACTAGAGAATAACCCTCGAGGGGAAAAACCCCAATGATGATAGATACTTCTTTTTTTTTTTTTCCTCAAGTAGTTGGTTTCCATGTCCGTGTCACCGTATAACTCCAACAAAAGAAAAAATAATGGCCTATATTGCTTGAAATAACTTAAAGATGTTGCCATGTTTAGACAAATACGTAGAATACATAAATGCAATATTCCACCAATTTAGACTTCAAGAGTTAGTGTAGTCAGATTACATGAATATTCACATTCTCTAAAAGCGCAAATTGGCAATATTATGTTGTTGATAATTAGATATATTAAATATGATGCACTCAAGATTGACGAAGTTGAAATTTGATGGATCACACGGAAACGATCAAAATTCACCGCTATACTGTGACCGATGTCGTTTTATTATTTTAATGGCGTTTTCATAATAAATATGTTTCCTATTATAACGTTTCTCATTATAATTATGATTTCTATTATAATTATGTTTCTTATCTTAACACCATACAAAAGGATGCTTTAAGGTTTCAAAGAAAACCTTTTTGATACTTTGATTTTGATAATTACACTTGAGAGAACGATTTGTTCATCTATTAATTTTTAATTCCTATTTTGCTAATTTTCTATTGTGTTTTGGCATTAATTAGTATCAGAGCATGAGCACATGTTACTTGAATTAATGGTTGAACGAAATCGCGTTGGTAGTGGACAATAGGCTCGTGGTGGCCGGGACGTGGAGTCATTCCTAAAGTAGACAAACAAGCTCGTTTAAGAGACCTACGGGACGGAGAAATTAAAAACTAGAGAAAGTGAATCCAGGATTTGGAGCGACGACTTGTGGAAGGCAAAATTGGATGTTCAATCCGAAGAAGGAGTGAAATCTGCAGATCCATCCGATGATAAAGATTATGATGTCAACTCTTTTGGGTTTTGGACCATAGATAGAATTGAGGAGTACATCCTAGAAATCAATCCTCTTTGCATAATCTCGAGATGAAGATCAAGATTCCTGAGATTCATGATAAGGCTCATCCCGATAAATTTGTTGATTATCTACATACAATAGAGCGGATATTCGACATAAGAATTTGACTGAAGAGAAAAAAAAGTTAATTAGTGGGTATTAGGCTACAAAAACATGCCTAATGTGGTGAAAAGGCAATGTGCTAGAGAAAGAAAATCAAAAGTGAACTGCTAATATAAGATGAAAAATTGTTGCAAAATAAATTCTTGTCTATTCATTATAAGTAAGAGGTATTCATTTAGTATCACAATGTTAAGTAACGAGATTTAACAGTCGAGCAGTATACCGAGGAAATACGCGGTAATATGACAATTGCTCTATATTTAGCTGGGTTGCGGTCAAATTTCTGATATTATTCAATTAGATCAATATTAGACATATGCAGATGTGTATAGGTTGGCCTTGAAAGTGGAAGGTCAATGTAAAAGGAAGAATAATAATTTCAAATTCCAGAATTAGTGGTCATGTAGAGAATCTCAAGGAAAAGCAGATGTCTTCGCCTAATTCGATACCAGTCACCGTTAAGGGCGCGACTTCTAAACCTGCATCTAAGGAAGGGCGGAGTAGTGTTGGAACTAGCAAGAAAGGAGCTCCAAAGAAGCGATGTTTCAATTGTTAGGTACTCGGGCATTTTGCTGCTGATTACCTAAACTGACAGATTATAACGCTTGTTGATAATCTCGCCTATGATGAAACCAAAGTTGACGAAGAGGATGCGGATCAAGAATAAAAAGAGATTATTTATGTTGATTTTGGTGAATTCTTAATCTTTAGAAGAATTTTAAATGTTGCGGTGGTGGATGACGAGTCCCAACTTAAAAATAATATTTTTCATGCTAGGCGCACTAATGGAGGAAAGTATGGAATATCATAATAGATGGAGAGAGCTACGAGAACATGGTGTCCACTACCATGGTGGAGAGGTTGGGATCGAGAATGGAAAATCATCCTCAACCATACAAGCCGTTGTGGCTTAAGAAAGGGAATTATGTGAAGGTGAGCAAGATGTGTCATGTATAGTTTTCATTTTCAATTGAAAAAACTTACAACGATAAAGTGATGTGTGATGTGATCCCAATGGATGCTTGTCATATTCTATTTGAGAGGTCGTGACAGTTTGATCGAAAGACCCAACATGATACTCCAAAAATAATTACATCTTCAAGAGAGATGGTCGGACTATTACTCTAACTTCTTCATATTGGAGAAAGGAAGTAAATAATAATTTTTGTATAAGTTAGAATTTCAAGAAGAGGTAGTGAACGCGCCTGAACTTTTTGCTATTGTGGTGATAGAATGAAATTTTGATGATAGTTTCCAGATTCCTACCCAAATTCGACCCTTACTTAAGGAGTTTGCTAATATTATTCCGAAGGAGAAGCCACCTGGGTAGATTAATATCAATAACGACGAAGTAGTTTCTAGGGCGAATCTTTTTCTAGCATGGAAGGATGATGCACTAAAAATTGGAAAACTCAAAATGAGCTGAAATTTGGCCAATTGCATGGAAACAGATTGTTAATCAAAACTCATCACTATGCCATGACCGATATTGCATTTTCGCGTTTCAGAATCATTTACATGGGTATTATGGTAATTTTTGTTATTCTAGTGGCGTTTTCATAATAATTAGGTTTCATAATATAACATTTCCTGTTATAATTATGTTTCGTATTGTAATTAGGTTTCCTATTATAATTAGGTTTCTTATTGTAATTAGGTTTCTTATTTTAACACCGTATAAAATGACGTTTTAGGATCTCAAAGAAGCAAACTTTTTTGATACTTTGATTTTGATAATTATACTTGAGAGAACGATTTGTCTCTCTATTAATTCTTAATTCCTCTTTAACCAATTTTCTACTGCATTTCGGCATCAAAATATGATTGATTTAGTTATTCAACAATAATATTTCCAAAAATATAAAAATGTGCAAGCAAATATAAAGCTCGAAATCTAATTTAAGAAAAAAAATAATTCCTAAATCGCATTTGATGACAGGAGAAAGAAGAGCTATTCCTGAAAAAAGTTGTTGAAAGTGTGGACTTTATGAATTCCTCATTTGATTACATCGCTGCCTTTATATAGCGCATTAGAAGCTATGAGTAGTGACATTTTATATCTTCATATGAAATTAAAAGAATAAAGTTATCCTCGTATTGTGGTGCCTCCCCTTCTCGTTACTCTAATAATTCGAGAACTCGAATCGAAATAACATCATCCGATTGATCGCTATCGTCGCACATATTTGACCATTACTCGGAGCAGCGCTTTGAGTGGGGCACCGATCTTGTCTACCGACAACTTGTTGTCGTCACCCTCTTGGGAATTCATTATCTTTCCCGCTGGATTACTTGCGTTCGCCGTTCCCCTTGGATCGATTGAGATGGATCGATCCGAATTGTAGGGCAGGCGCAACTCGAGCAGATCAGGCACGGGATGAGGTCGTGTTCGAGATCTTGAACGTCGCTCGCCGCCGAGTCATGAACAACCCTCGCAACAAGGGGCGCGAGAGAGATTCTGCGTCTCAGAGTACATAACAAGGGCGAACGTGTGGCGCGACATCCGCGAGGCGCTCCGGAGGTCCGAGGCGGCGTCGGAGTCTGGAGAAGTTGGTGATGCTGTAGCGCCATGATCCGAGTGAGGTTTGTGCGATCTGCTTGGAAGGGCCGGTGGTGGTGGGCGACGAGGTGAGTCGCCTAGGTTGCTCTTGCGAATTTCGCAGCAATTGCATTGAAAGTGTGGCTAAAGACTGCGCATGTAGACACGAGTTACCCAAGTTGTAACGATTACTTCTTGATCATTTCTTCAAAAGGTCCGACCCATGTAACGTCGTGATATGAATTTAATACATCGATTTGCTATCTTCCTATTTGTCGATTCCATTACAAGTTCCCATAATCTCCTTTGCTTTCACCATGCTTCATCCATGAGAGAAAACACTTTGGCTGACCGATGGAGGAAGAAGAATAACGATGTTTTTGGGTACCCATAGCGTTATGCTTGTTGACTTCTCAAGGATTAGGATCACTTTTGGACCCTAACCATACTGCAAGAATACTCCCTGTTATAACAAGACAGAACGGCACGATTTGTTCTATATACTATTGAAGTCTTATTCCGTGGGGTTGGCTTATATTGCACACTAACCAATTCTACTAGATTGGCTTAATTATCGGTTAAGGAATGAGCTTATGCGTGTGGACTAGGCAAGCATTGCCAGTTGGTTTTCTTACATCAACAAGTGCAAACTACAAATGTCTTCAGACTTTTTAACATTTAAGAAACGGGGTTATCTAGTGTAGTCTACAAAGTTCTTGAGACATTGACAAAACTATCCAAAAAAGTCTAACATATTTTAGTTTTACTAATCGAGTTCTACACTTTTGGATAATTTGCCAATTGAGTTTATTTGACTAAGTCTTGCTTGAATTCAATGCCGTGGACGTTGGACATCTTATGGGCAAGATTAGCACTGACATGATTAAATTTTTAAAAATTAAGAATTTTTTATTTTCTTTATTTTCCTTTTTTTCTTCTAAGCCCGACCACATTTTCTGGTCAACCCTTGCTGGTCATAGGTGAGGGCTAGTTGACCTTCATCAGTAGCATTAGTAGCTGGATAAGGGCTGTGGACTAGGGTCTTGCAATGCATTTACCAGTGGCTGACGAGGGTCACTAGCCCTTATCTATGACCCGAACTTGATAGAAAAAAATGGAAAATAAAGAAAGAAAAAGAAAAGAAATTTTTTTTAAAAATCCAAAATTTTCTGAAAAAAATTACAAAAAATTGCTAACATCAGTGCCGACCATCTTACACAACACTACTAATATACTTCAACGATTTCTTGTTAAATTGATTGAATGAGGTCAATCGACAAATATTTATGATTGAATTGGCAAAAGAAATATATGTTTAGAATTTTTCAAACAACTTTTCCAAGAAACATTTCATAAGTATGAGGTTTGACATGTCTAAAATGGACTTTCGCGTAATTAAATGGAGCATTCTACATTATTTGGACTCTCCATCAATAGGTTTTGATCTTTGTGCTCACTTATTCTTTAATCTGTTACCAAAAATAAAATAAAATAAAAAGTACATTTTTCTACGAGGGCACCTCGCCGCATCCCATATTTTTTTTAAATAGCATAAAATTAGCTCCATTAATGACATGTTAGATACATTAAAGTTTCATAGTTCGCCCATGCTTATGGTGATTAGCATTAATTTCAGAGCTACCTATTCACATACTATTTGCCCTAATGAAAACGAAAATTTTGCTTCTCATTCGTCATTTTGGATCCCCGGCGATGCTTAACACAATTAACTTAAGTGAATGTATTAGCTCCACTAGTAATGATGTAAAATAATTTTACCTAGTAATGACTAATTGAGGAGCATACGTGTGAATATTCTATGAAATCTAACTCTAATGAAATATGTCAGATGGTGACAACTTAATCGTTCTGTTACACCATCTTGGGACCTAATTGAAGAAAAATAATGAGTTCCGACTTTAGGTTGGTGGGCTTTTGAAGTTCAAACTTTATTCAAATTTTCTTACTTGGATCGTAAATATTTGGTAATTTTAGCATTATAAATTGTCTTTAACTATTATGAAGCGGTGCCTATATGTACCGTATCGTTCAATTTCTTTGCGGTATAACATCTCCATTGAGCCTAGAAAAAGTGTTAGAAAAGTCTTAAACTTATTGTATTGGAGCTAATTTAATTGTAAACCTTTTGACTTAATGTCAACTTAATCTTTTTGACCAATTTTGGTGGGATGTTGTTAAAGTGGACGCCGAGCAGCCTACATGATATCGCTAGTGTTAACTTAAATAATTTTAAATAACTTTTTCTTATTTTTTCTTTCTTTTCTTTTTTACTATTTTATTGTCTTCTTCCTTTTGCTGGTAATCGGCTACTGGTCGTGGACGAGTGAGGGCATCGCCTTTGCCTGCCACATCCAAGTGCTCCCGTCGTCAAGCCTCACCTGTGGTGAGCTACAACAACCCTCACATAGGTGAGGCCAGCACGCTTAGCCATGGCTAGTGGCCAATCGCTGGCAAAAGAAAGACAAAAAGAAAAATTTTGACCAATTTGAAATTTAAATATATCAAATCCTGAACTTAACTACAATATTTTTGATTTGTTTTAGTTGCTTATATATTTTCCAGAAAAATGGGGTGTGTATATATATATTGTTTTCTTTTATAATATCTAGAAATTTAGAGGTCAATTTAGTATTTATTTATATTACTATCTATGTAGTTTAATCTTTCATTCTCATAGTGGTGCATGTTAAACTGTGAACTTTAATACCCTTTTATTTTTCTTCTTTTACTTTTTATCGATCTGTCCTATAGCAATATATGCTTGTCAACCTACAGCTGGTTCGACCGGGACACGTTCACCTTTTGTGGCGTGCCAAACGATTCATTAGATTTATTTGAGTGCTGAACAAATTTTCTCGTCTTGACAAAATTGAGAAAGATGGAAAGAAGAGCGATGTTCGTTAAAGCTGTATGTATTTATAATTTCAATTATATGTCAAGGTTTCTCAAAAGAAAACCGCAAGGCCATGGATTTTGGGCTTTTCATTGGCTGATCAGGGCAAATAAATGCAAAGAAAATTAGGTTATTGAAATGATTATACGAGGTTGCGAATTATAAATTGAGATAAAGGTCACCAAGGCTGGTAATCTTTCCGTAACTTCATTCCTATGAATTCACTATGTTTCGTTGATTACAAAATCGGAAATAGATTTATTCAAACTCACGCTAGGAAATCTTGCCTATCTAGGTTTAGGAAACTAGGAGGCACGGGACATCATGGTCCTATAAAGGACACTATTATCATCTCCTTTGGACACATATTGTGCTGCTAACCATTGCTCCAAAAATAAGTTGAACATGCCTGCCCGATAACCATCACCATCAATGTCCATGCCGTTCCTTTTCCGGTTCCTAATGATTTATCCTGACAACACCGGCTCACGCTGGTCGTGTACAAGGTCGGCGGATTAGTTCGGATTGTGGTCTTGTAACCTCGATCATCAACCAACGCATCCTTTCAAATCTCCGGATAATTCAACGTCCTAACCGTCTTCGGGAAAACCATATTTTTCTTGTTAAATAATTTCTTGCAGCCTTTCTACTTGAATCCTCTACGATAGAGCGGTTCCCTCGCGGGATGTTCCACATCTCAAGCTGAACGTGCTCGGGACGAGATAATATCAAGATAACAGAAGTCACGCATGCCACGGCCAACCACTATCGTCATGTGAGTTTCCATTTCGTATCTTACATCGGCCAAAGGCTGTTTTCTAAATACACCGACGGAGTTTGCTGACCACCGGAGTTTTCAACACTCATCGCATCCTGCTCGGATTCTTCTCGTCCGAGCCAGACGGTCTAGGACTTAGTCATTTCGTGTGTGTGTGTGTGGGTGTCAAGCAGTCCTTGTGGGCTTCTCATAGGCTCGAAATCAATCTTGGTTCCCAAATTCAAACGCAAGTAGAAGTATCGAGTAGTTTCCAAGGTCAAAGATATCGACGTTCGAGCGCTATTTCTTCTTTCTTAGCAACTTTTGTGCTCAAATACTGTCGTTTTCCCTCAGTGTACGTGCCAAAACAAAATTCCAGCGTCATCAAGATAAAATCTAAAGGAATTGTCATTTGAAAGTTGGTCAATTTGATCATATGCGATTCCAAAACGGAGGACATAGAAAAAACAGCGATTGGCCCATTATTGGTCGACTCGTTTGGCTAGTCACGTTCTGAAGAACGATCCGACGCGTGCTCATGTTTTTTTCTTTCCCCTTCATATTATCCAGAAGTTGTCACAAAAATTGAGGCCCAAAAGGATGATTCCACGAAATTAAAAAGAAGATGTTGGGTAATGGCTTCGCATTGTTGCTTTTCATAAGGGGGGAACAGAAAGAAAAGATGCCGATTCTCTACCTACTTTGACAGCAAGATTATTCTTTCATCCCTTCTCAATTAGAAAAGGAGAAGAAAAAAAAAAAAATAGAGGGCATATCATTGATGCTCAGAAAATCTAACGCGAGCGCAATCCCATCTACCGTTAATTAGGCGTCCTGATTACTTTTTGTGTAAAATTTCTTTTGACGGTGTGCTCTATAGTTACTCTCATAACGCAGCTCGTATAGATTATTTTTATATTTTTACCTAGAAAATGAATTGAGAAAAAGAAGAAGAATAAGAAATGAGGAAGGTGATCCAATGGTAATGGGATTATTTGGTTCGAGAGTTAAATATATCTAGGATGGGTTTGTAATTTTCTCAGACCAAATCTCAATTTAGTTCAATCCTATATCTCAGAAATTCGATTCCCTTTTGCTTTCTTATTGTGAATCAATTCCTTTGCAATTGAAAAAAAAATGATATTTTGTGTCGAATTTCCAATCATATGGATGCCGAAACACAAATTGAGAAAATAGGTGAAAGTTTGAAAATTTACAAGTCCCATATGATGAAAACCAAATTGGCCCATTTTTCAAAATTCGTCAACATGGCCAGTCAAAAATTTGCAAATCACAATTTCCATTGCGAGCTTGCTTGCGATCTAACGAAAAGTGATGTGTAAAAAAGTTTAACAGTCTGACTTGACTTTTCAATTGGATATTGAATGGATCGGGTTCCAATCAAACTTCGTAAACAAAACATTTTCCATCCTAAAATTTCAATTCTTCTTGATTCAATTTTAAATGACCTGAATCGAATTATAATCACAAGATCGCCCCCCATTCTCATAAGAAGCATTTTTTTCCCTGTTACGCTCGAGCAGATATTTTGAACGACGGGGATTTATCTGTGCAACAACAATTATGCATCTCAAAAGCAGCAATTTGTCGATCTAAAATTGGGTCAACAGTACAGATTATGGATGAAATGAGATAGGATATGGATATATAAGGACCAAAATTAACATAGGTAAGAAGTGGGGGGTGGAACTGGAAATAAGAAAAACATATGCCCACCGTGACGGTGAAGTAACGACAAAAAAACGTTGCCCCGAAGTGATCGACACTGGTGCCTTGCCTGTCACCCCGAGCAGCTCATGCCCGCCACGTGTGCCGATCCTCTCCGTCCATCACCACATGCCCATGTCCGACCTCCGTCATCATCGCAATCATCGTCATTCATCACCCACGCACAGAAGCTACTGAATTATATTTCAGATGAGAGCGCAAAACCTAAACCATCACGCCATTTTTTTCCAATAGCTTGCTTTTAATCAATTCTTGGCTTCGGCTTCCAAGTTATTGCTTTGCGTTTCTTCTCTCTCTCTCTCCAAACATCGATAAAACCCTCTCATCTACCAGTCTTTACGACCTCGCTCCGACCCAATGCGTGTCCAGAATTCTCTCTGAAAGTCCCCACGTTTCCTTCCTGCGGGAATTACCCACATTCGAATTCTAGGGCCTCTCTCCAAATTTCCGCAGGAACCCAGGAGTCCACGGGGTAATTTCTGCGATCGGGTGCCTTAAAGTCTCGATTTTTTCAAGGTTTTTCCCTTGGGTATACGATGACCTATTATGAGGAAGATGAGGTGGTTCCAGAGCTGAGGGTGAGGGTGGGAGAGGAAGGTGAGGGGAACAAAGGGGATTATGTCAACTTGGGTATGCGAGATCGATCGAGAAACGACGAAGCGGAGGGAGAGCCTCCTTCTCCGACAAGAAGGTGTGGACGGTTTGTGTGGTGTTTCGTGAAACTGTTTTTGCTGTTTTCTTGCCTGGGTTTGTTGGCCGGGGTTTGCATCAAATGGGTCTGGCCGTTTCTCATGGACAAGGTTGGTGTTGTTGATGGATATAAAAACTCTGTTGCGTTTATGTTTTGGATGCTTACTTATGTTAATGCATGTATTTGGTGAGGCTTGATGTTTAGTTGATGGATTGTGTTGGCTCTGAGTAAGGGTTTTGAGGAACTAATGTGTTAGTGTCGATGATAATTGGGGGTATTGTGTTTCAATATTTATTCTTTGATTATGTTTCATGTAATCTGCAAAGCATTGTAATCTACTCAGTTTCGTGGGTAATGGCTTATAATGGATTATGCAAGGTAATGTTTTTCCTCCGAAGGATGTGGCCTGTCCTTGTTAATTGGTCTCTATTCCTGTACGGGTATGCATTATTTGGTCGATTGCAATTTTATATTATCAGGATTAAATTGCTTAGTTGAGCTTGTCCACTAATGTGTACTCTATGCTAGAGTGCCCCTCTTTTAGAATGCTCGCAATAAAAAGTTTTGCTTGAACATACAGTCACTGCTCAGTTTGTGGTCCAATCTGATGTAACCGACATTCTGGAGGTTCATGACCATCTTTGTGAAGTTGCATTTGGTATCAATTTGTATCGGTCCTAATTTGTTCTTGCATGTCCTAGTTTGGCCATGAAAAGGGCTAACATAGCAAGACTATTGTTGTAGTAATCATGGCACACAAGACAGTATTTTTTATGACTTAAAACCTTTAAAGTGTTCTACATTCTGAGAGTGTAGATCTAAATTAGGAGCATTCTGGATTTGGCTAGTGTGGAAAACCTATCAGAAAGTTCTCAAGTTTTGTGTCAATCAGTATCACAAGTTTTCACTGCGCTTCCTCACTGTGATGTGCTTCGCTTGTAGGAAGTTATCCCCATAATAAATTGGGAGACCACGACATTTAGCACTCCAGTTCTTGCAGTTCTAGTCTTTACTTCTGTTGCTATATTCCCCACCCTACTCATACCATCAACCCCTTCCTGGTGGGTTGCTGGAATGACATTTGGCTATGGCTATGGATTCCTGCTGATTATGTCAGGAGTAATTGTGGGTGTATCGCTTCCATATTTTGTTGGCTCTCTCTTCCACCAGAAAATTCAAGTAAGTATCTTCATTAGTCATTGGACATACCATAAGTGATGTAAGTCATGACACATGGATATTCTTTGTGCTTGCATTCTTTTTTAACATTACCTTGCATTCCCGTGCAGAACTGGCTGGAAAAACATCCAAAGAGAGCTTCCCTGATTAGGTCAGCTGGCAGAGGAAATTGTTTTGATCAGTTTCGAGCTGTTGTTCTGATCAGGATATCTCCATTCCCTTATATTTTATATAACTACTGTGCTGTGGCGACAAATGTGAGATACTTACCCTACATTCTTGGATCGCTGATTGGTGTTGTGCCAGAAATATTCATTGCAATTTACACGTAATCTCTCTCTCTCTCTCTCTCTCTCTCTCTCTCTCTCTCTCTTACATGCACGCACGCACACGCGCATGGACACTTGCAGACATTTTAGCACGAGTTTAAGGGTATTCAGTAACTGTTTAGGCACATTTTACCACTTAGATATATGCTCATGTGTGTGCTTTTAGAATTTTCATGCTCCTCATGGTGGTTTTCTAGTTCAAAATTTTTTTTTATATCACTTGGTGCCTTTTATTATATTATGTAGCGGTGAACAAATTTTTTTTTTTTTAAATTTGGGTTAGGGGAATACTATGAGCTTGACTATGTGCATGTGCTTGGTTCTAGTATGCTCCTTAAGTGCAGTACCTTAGATTTTTCTGGATTTCCCTATATATGAAGTGTAAAGAAACCGGTCCTCTTTGTATTTAGTCATTGTATTTGTTGAACATATATGGATATAACTTTGGTTGCAGGGGAATCCTGATAAAAACTCTTGCTGATGCTTCTCAAGATAGACGCTCGCTCTCTGCTCCCCAGATAGTCTTTAATGTGCTTGGCTTCTTGGGGACAGTTGCTACCACGATTATATTCACTGTGTATGCAAAAAGGCAACTTAAAACAATTCAGAGGGAAGAGGAGCCGTTGCTAGAATGAGATGGCTCCTGCACTGGGTTGTAATGTAAAGATTTAGCACACAGAGTACGCATAAGGTGGCACATCTGATGGCAATATGCTGCAGGATGAGGTTCATTTATTATAGAGCTTCAATCTGTTGTGATGAAGTTGATTCTTAATCTGAACGGCATTCCAGCAATGGTAATGGTTGGGAGTCAAGACTGGTATCTAACATGATTCTACTTTCTGGATTGAGCATAGGGGAACTTTTCATGTTCAAGATCTGAATCATTTGATACTCTGTAACAACGGTGATACAGCAAGAACCTAATCATCCTTTTTCCATATAATGCCTCGTCCATTAGGTAAGTGGGTTCTTAATTATCAGCTGTACAGCGTTGAATCTGTTGTAGAAGTTGAAACCAATTCATGCAGATTCTTGTCTGTATATAAGGATCAATCTGATTGACTTGGAGATTCTTGTGGTTACCGTTTACCATCTTTTAACGGGCAAATTCCTACAGATGGTTACATCTTGGCTGTGAGTTATATCTTTATTCTTATAATTTAGAGGATGATTGGGGAAATAGGACCCATGGTATCCCGTGGCATGGTTCTTCGAGGTTTAAGTAGTCGGTGGTCATAGTTCATAGTTTCAGATATTCTCTTTCGGGTGCTTGTGCATCTGAATTTTCACTATGAAAACCCAACGACCATGACATATTTTTCGTTTACCTATTCAGAAAGTCGAATATAATAGTAGAGGTGGCAAATGGGTAGATGGATCCGGATGATGATTGGTGAGTCATAATTAAATATGATTCAAATGGATCCATATAACTCTTTATTAGTTAATTCTTTATCCAATGCATTTGGATAACTAGTGCCAGGTCCTATCCGTGATTGAACTGAAATTCACCCATTTGACTTAGCATTCTGAATGTATTATTTAGGCTTAAGCGAGTATAAAAGCTTAAAACTTGAAAGAAGATTTCCCAATGTCAATAAGTTAAACAGTAGAAAATTGAGAAAAACATCATGAAAAATTAAACGAACAGAAAATCGAAAATACGTCAAATTTAAGTTAACAAAATACATAAAATCTGCTTCGCTGCAGATGTGATCTGCAATGAGGTGTACCTATGATGTCGAGCTAAGGCTGCTGCGGTGCCGGTGCGGGTGTCCCCTTATTTGCCACCACCGGCGACCTTGGGGTGGTGAACGCAAGTGGCGAGCACCGTCTGTGATGGTGTTTGTGAAGGTTGGCCGCATAGGAGAGAGACTGGGAAGTGAATGCAATGACTACGTTGAGGACGATCAACAAAGGGACTGATGTCGTCGCTTCATGTTGTTACCATTAGCGATGTCGCCGGGCGAGATCTATTGCTTGTTCAATGTCGCCGGCAGTGGTGATGCACTGCCATGGCGAGCTGCCTCCTCGTTTGTGTTCGGATGTTCGAGCATCTCTCTCTCTCTCTCTCTCTCTCTCTCTCTCTCTCTCTAAGTCAATACGTAAATTATTTTGGGTCTAAATTAAGTTGTTAACAGATTAAAGATTGGTCCAACACTGACACATTGAAGCCCATTTGTTGGTTGGGCTCTATTATGATAAATTAATTCCAACCTCTTACTAGAACTTTGAGTGTTACATATGATTTGATCAATTAAAATATCAGCACGCTATGGCAGCTTGACTTTCGAATCTCCTTAAGACATATCTAGTGAAGACTTTTACTATAAAAAAAAAAGGATAGGTGTCAGATTTTTGGCTTGTGTGGTCAATCTGGCATTGCTAATGCACAATACCTGCTTCTGTATACATAATGACAGTATACATCATTGAACGGTGAATATATGTAAATAATTATTCATGTTCGCAGCAAATTCGGGTTTTTTTTATAATTTTTTTTCGAGTTTACAAGTTCAGTAAAGTCTATTAACTTTGCGAGATTTTACATAAAATGCATATGGAAGTTGGACGGGACCTTGAAAGGATTGTGTATAGACCAATATGGATTTATATGGTGGGCTGCCGGCCGGATACGATTTCGCATGACATTCTTCTACCAGCAAGGGTCGCGAGACAATGGGTACTCGAAGGATCTAGTTTAGGCAACGAAAATCTGGGCAAATCACTCTGCTTTGACTCGGGTTGGATCGTGTGGAAGGGTGAAGTTGTTAGCTATGGAGGTGATAGGGAGAGAGCATAACATGTGAAAGGATCGTCGCAGCAACCGACAACAAGAGCTCGTCCAGTCAGGACGTGGCTCTCCGGTGAGAGAAGCCACGGCTAAGGATCTGTGTTATTATGTTCAAATTCTCGACTAAAGTATCCGATGGACCACTTTCTTCAACTGTGATCATCATCGCTGCGCTTCCCCCTTTAGAGTAAATTACGACGTGGTTTTTTTACATTCGATCAGAAGGTGTATTTTCTTGTTACCTCTGTTCCATCCATTGCAAGGTGCTTGGCATTCCTATTCAGTTTGGCAGGAGAAATGCCACTTGTTCCGGTAATTGCTGAATCGAGGCGTGCCATTGCTCCGAACATTGTACTTGCGATGAATCTCGATTAAGTTAACTAGTCAGAGGAGAGATGAGTGATAATTTGATCATATGTTCGTCTTGTTTGTTCAGAATGGTTCTTCCCTAAGAAGGATTGATAAGCTTCACGTGCGCGTCTGGGAGAGAGATTCCCTCTTCAAGACAATAACAAACTATAGTGGGCAAATTTTATTGCAGAGCAAACTGAAGAAACAGCAAAGCAAAACAGGGACGTCTACCCACACAACTGCCATTTAAATACTGTGTTAGAGCTGGCCCTCTTTATCCTCAACATCACGCGTTCTCGCCACCATGTTTGATCAGGGTTGCACTGGCCTCATTATGGACCGGTTCAAGCACAACTACCGTCGAACGGCGATTCATCCAATGTGAAATCTCATATTATCATCAATAAATGACCCGGTTCATGCAAGCGGGACTGACTTTAATTCCTCCTCTTCCTCTCTCTCTACACATTAATGCATTTTCTGCCTTTTTGCAGGTGTGGAATGCCCACAGTGCTGTCTTTGACGTGGAATTTGGGGCAAGCAACAATGGTTGAAACTTCAAACACATCGAAGACAGATGGGCATGTGTCATTGCGAGGGAGGACCACACTGGATGGACAATGGACAACTCTTCACTGCTAAATTAACTATTCACTGCCGAGTTTATATGAATTTGGTGCATCCCCAAAAAGCGTTCTGCTTAAGTAGGCTTTATTTTTTGGGGCGCGGACCGAGAACCCATTTGAGGCAAAGGCATATGCAGAGCGTTTAATAGCTGAAAAATAAAATCCCCTTGAATGCTTTGAATGTCATGGACACCATGGACACTTTCTGAGTTTTTATTCTATTTTGTTCGGTTATTTATTATTTTGGTTTTGGGGTGAGGAAGGTGGGGAGTTGAAGCCAGGGTGGGATCACATGGTCATTTTCCCATTGCAATTTTCCTGCCCTTTGAATCTTCTGTTCCCTTTACTTGGTCAAATGCTACCTGACAAACCAAATCATGAAGAGTCGAACGCGGACGACGAGCACCAGAAGCTTTCACTTGAAGGAATAGCTTTTAGCAGACAGGAGAAACCCAAGAAAAAGAAATGGAGAGTAAGTAGAACTCATCTTATAGATTATTATCATCATAATGCCAACCATGCATCATGCTTGAAAATTTGTCGGAACAAATTTCCTTTTGGCACGCCCGAACTCCGCCATCCGGTTCTGCAGCTCCCTTAGCATGAGATGATCCACCTAATTTAAGGCAAAGAGTAGAGTGCCCATCTGTGCGTTTTAGGAATTGGTCTCGCCCTTGAAATGTTTGTTTTATTGGTGAATGGCACATCTCATCTACTTCATACATGAGCGGACCCCAATTTGCCTGCGTAGACAACACAATAAACGATAAACGACTAATTGAGTGTCCCCCTCAATGTCTCCATCCAAACGGTTGGGAGAGAAGGAAAAGAACTGTTGATTCACAATTCCACAGTGTAAAAGAGAGAACAAAACGAACCCCCACGACTCTCTCTCTCTCTCTCTCTCTCTCGTTGTCCCTTTCTTTTTCTTTCATCTCTCTTCTTTTGGAGCTTCTCTTCCTACTGCAACTGTTACGCCCATGAAACAAGAAGCGAAGCAAATGGAAAAGCTTTCCCATTTCTGGTAATAATTGGGTCTCCGGTGTTTGTGTGGTTTCAAGAGTTTATGGTGTGGTGCTGATGGTGGTGGAGCAGGCGTGGTTGGTGGGAGAAAATAAATTCTCTCTCTCTCTCTCTCTCTCTCTCTCTCTCTCACGCACACACAACAAATAACATATTATAAGGTCCCCTCTCCATGCTATGCTGAGATACTTTGGTGTTTCATTCAATTTAAATATGACAGAAAGAGATACAAGAGACAAAATCAAAATGGGTCTGTGTCTTTCTTTAATTCTCAGTGAAAGATGCCATCTTTTATTCTTGGGTTTGAGAGAGGGAGAGGTGAAGCTGCACCTGCACATGCTCAATCAACGTGCTTCCTTCCCAGTTGGTCGCACATTTTAACGTCTGTTCAACGGTAGAGATTTTAAAACAAAAAAATTATGAAGGGAAATTAAAAAGCAGACATTAAATCAGAAGGTAATATCCAAAGCAGAAATTTGTTCGTGTTACATCGAATAAGGTTAGACCAGATGTCTAAGAGATCTTTCTCAACTTATAAACTAAAAAAATTGCGCAATTAATAAAATTCCAAGCCTCTCTCCAATCTCTTGCTTCCTTTCCAGCGAAGCCCATGTCACTTACTGCAGCTGCCACTTTCATTGCATGACTCTCTCTCTCTCTCTCTCTCCTCTCTCTCTCTCTCTCTGTGTTAAATTAAGGGAACTTCTGCTTTTGATGAAACCCCAGACGACAAAAGACCCTCATCATTCTTGGGCTTGACTCAAGAGAGGATCACCCAAATCGATGCTTCGCTGGGATTTCCATTGATTGCTGCTTTGTGCATAAATGTGCTCAGTCAATGATAGCCTCCTTTAGCAGATCAGTGTGTGAGAGAGTGCTCTTGCTCTATGCTTAATGCATCAACAAGATGGGGCATTTCCTATTCTTGAAAGTTCGCGTCTTCGACTCTGCTGGAGCGCGAGCTGCTGAGATTGCCAAATCCTTCAACTCTGCTTCGTATTCGTGAGTTGAATCGAGCACTCGTCATGCCAAACGGTTAGATCCAGCAAGTCTTTCGTCCGGATTTCGAGCATGAGAAGTCTCGGTCAACACCCTCTCTCTCATGCTCTTGTGCTCGTGATCCCTTGCTTTCTCTGCATCGTTTGCGGGGTCTCTCCAGTGACTGAGAAGGAGATCTTGCTCCAATTTAAGGGCAACATCACGGAGGACCCGTACGACGTCTTGGCCACTTGGGTTGCCGGGGCCAATGCCTGTGATTTTGGAGGTGTTTCTTGCAATGCAGAGGGGTACGTTGAGAGGATAGTCTTGTGGAACACCAGCCTCGCAGGTGTGTTGTCTCCTGCTTTATCTGGTTTGCACTCATTAAGGATTTTGACATTGTACGGGAATCATTTCTCTGGGAATATCCCACAAGAGTACGAGCTTCTTGAGTCCTTGTGGAAGATCAATTTGAGCTCTAATGCTTTGTCTGGCTTAGTACCAGAATTTCTTGGTAGCTTGCCAAACATCAGGTTCCTTGATTTGTCCAAAAATGGTTACAATGGAGAGATTCCAGTTGCTTTGTTCACTTATTGTTACAAGACCCGGTTTATTTCTCTGTCTCATAATACTCTTTCTGGCTCAATACCTGAGTCAATCACAAATTGCTTGAACCTTGAAGGATTCGATTTTTCTCACAACAATCTTAGTGGAGGAATTCCTTCCCGAATTTGCAATATTCCGAGCTTAGATTTCATATCTATGAGTAATAATGGTCTGACTGGGAATGTCCAAGAGCAGATGTCACAATGCCAGAATTTGAATCATTTGGATCTTAGTAGCAACAGCTTTACAGGGTCAGCTCCTTTCGGAGTTCTCAACTTGAAGAACATTTCTCACTTTAACATATCACACAATGCATTCGATGGGGAGATTCCTGATATTACATCATGCGGTGAAAACCTAGAGTTCTTAGATGCCTCAGGGAACTACTTGGATGGTGAGATACCTTTAAGCATTGCCAAATGCAGCAGCTTGAGGGTTTTGGACCTGGGTTCCAACAGATTGAGCGGTGGTGTTCCAACTGAACTTGGAGGTCTAAAGAAGCTTTTACTGATTAGACTGGGTAATAATCTGCTAGATGGAACTATCCCTGTGGAGATTGGAGGCATTGAACCGCTACAGATCCTGGATTTGCAGAATCTCAACCTCATTGGTGAAATACCCACCAGCATAAGCAATTGCCGCTTCCTTCGTGAGCTGTGAGTCCCCAAAATTCAATTGCTTCTGATAATATATGGACAATCTTTAACTCTGAAACTTTCATGGAGTAAATTCTGGGTTGTGACTGCAGGGATCTTTCTGGTAATGCCTTGGATGGTGAAATCCCTCAAAAGCTATATAACATGACATACCTGGAGGTTCTTGATCTTCATCAGAACCAAATAGATGGAAACATTCCACCAATGTTGGGCAACCTCTCGAGACTCCAGATTCTTGATCTGTCAAATAATTCGCTTTCCGGATCCATCCCCTTCTCCTTAGGGAACTTGAGGAATTTGACACACTTCAATGTCTCCTTCAATCACCTTTCAGGTGTCATACCTGCTAGTACAATCCTCCAAGGATTTGGTCCATCTGCATTTTCCAACAATACAGGGCTCTGCGGGAAACCTTTGGCTGTGTCTTGTTCAGGAACCGGCAATGGCACAGTTACCCCTGCTCCAGGGAAGACGAAAAAGCTAACCGTTTCGGTGATTGTGGCTATTGTTGCGGCTGCAATGATCCTTACTGGTGTCTGTGTGGTCACCATCATGAACATCCGGGCTCGACAAAGAAAGACAGATGGCGAGGCAGAAATTGTAGAGAGCACTCCATTAGGTTCAACCGATTCGAATGTGATAATTGGAAAGTTGGTCCTGTTCAGCAAAAGTTTACCGTCAAAGTATGAAGACTGGGAGGCAGGGACCAAGGCTTTGCTTGACAAGGACTGCCTGATAGGTGGCGGCTCGATCGGCACAGTTTATAGGAGCAACTTTGAAGGTGGGGTCTCAATTGCAGTCAAGAAGCTTGAGACACTAGGGAGGATTAAGAATCAAGATGAATTTGAGCAAGAGATTGGACGCCTGGGGAATCTGCATCACCAAAATCTAGTTGCTTTGCAAGGATACTACTGGTCCTCGACGATGACGTTAATCTTAACCGAGTTTATAGTCAACGGGAATCTATATGACAATTTGCATGAGTTTTCTTATGCTGGAACCAGCACAGGCAGTGGTAACCCCGAATTGTATTGGTCTAGAAGGTTCCGGATTGCCCTTGGTACGGCGAGAGCTCTAGCTTACCTTCACCATGATTGTCGGCCACCTATTCTTCACCTCAACATAAAATCACGGAACATATTATTAGATGATAGATATGAGGCCAAGTTGTCGGATTATGGGTTGGGGAAACTGCTTCCCATTTTGGATAATTACGGTCTGACTAAGTCCCACAATGCAGTCGGGTACGTGGCGCCTGAGTTGGCTCAGAGTTTGAGGGCGAGCGAGAAATGTGATGTTTATAGCTTTGGAGTGATTCTCTTGGAGCTGGTGACGGGGCGGAAACCGGTCGAGAGACCAGTGGCAAATGAGGTTATCGTTCTCTGTGAATATGTGAGACGGTTACTGGACAGAGGAACTGCCTCGGATTGCTTTGACAGGAATTTGAGAGGACTTGTGGAGAACGAGCTGATTCAGGTTATGAAGTTGGGTTTAATTTGTACATCCGAGATTCCAATGCGAAGGCCGAGCATGGCTGAAGTTGTTCAGGTTCTTGAGTCTATTAGGTCTGGACCTGAATCCTAGTGATGCGATTTGCCGTATAGCGGGATTCATTATGGGGGCCTTTCTGAGTACAGACATGGTAGTGACAGCCAAGCCAAGAGGGTTTTTTGTTTTGTTTTTGCAGAGGAAATATGGGGTTGGGGATTGTTTACAGCAGAGCAAGAAAATTCTTTTGTATTCTTTCTAGATCATCAGTCTCAAAACGTTCATTGACCTTTGTAATTTTCTGAAAATAAAATCATTCTTTCTTTGCCCATTTCGTTGCTTCAAGTTGGGAAATCAGGAATGTACAGCAACGTCTGATATGCTACAATTGAACGGTCACAATTTTTTAAGTTGCAGAATCAATATCACAACCTCTCTTACACTTTGCCCACTTGTCAAAGATCTCGAAGTAAATTGCGTGGAACAGTGGCTCTACCTTGCGTCCATCATTTGTATCCATTGCTTAGATGTTTCTCCCTTCATCTTTTTACAAGCTATGCATTTCATCATACTCATTGTTCTGTCCTCAAGGTCAACAGAATAATTTGGCAAAATACAGAGTTAACTGTACAAATTATAAGGGCAATTAATGATCAACCCACCCTCCTCACCAAAGTACAGTAATTGCACAAACAAAATGCAAGGGCCGAGGGGCCCAAATTTGCAAAACCACGGACTCGACACCTTTTCAACAGTCATCATTGAAAGAAATGCTTAAAGCAGTTCCATCTCCAACTTCCACTGAAGATGCCCGTTCAAATCTATTTGAACACTTTTCGCACCCAATGATGGACACCTTTACAACAATAACAAAAAAAGCCAAAGGAATCAGCTACAACCATGTCTCAAAAGGAAGCTCCAACAATCTAATTAACAATTCCTATTTACCAGCATTATCCATTCACTTTTGCAAACTGCACTAGACATTTTAAATCCATGATGACCATTACAAAAGGCCATAAAAAAACAATATTGAAGCCGATGCATATCGACTAAGAGACCAAAATTGACAAACAAGTTCCATCAAAGTCGTCTCCCGATCCAAGCCAAAACTGCTGCCTTTCAGTTTTAGGGCAGAGATCAACAGGCATAAATATGACCCAAAGTAGCCAAATCCAACCAAAGAAGTCACCCACATGATCTCTTACTTGATAATTGGACTTGAAATTTTAGGGGCATTCGAGTCTTCTTCATCCATGATCACTTGAACTGAAGGCTAACTTTGCCCCTTCAAATCATCCACAAGCGACCCACTTCTGTAGATTAAAATCAATTACAAATTTTCAGCTGCGAGATTTACAGGTTTCAGTAACTTTCCGAAGCCGTTCCATGACAAGAGGAATATCTTTTTGGGTCAATGCAGTGAAACAAAACCGGAACCATCCTGGTTCAATACAGTGACAAATGGATCCAGGAGTGACATTAATCTTAGCTGTGCTCAACAATTTATCCCAAAGCTCCAACTCTCCTTTCTCACTGTATGATCGAATTAACCCACTCATGTCAGCCCAGCAGTAGAAACCTCCACTACCTCTCATGCACTCAATTCCCAATTGCTTTAATCCCCCAATGAACCCCATGTACATTTTTTGAAGCCTCTCTCTGCTGATCCTGATGAAGTTTTGCATAAATCTAGTGTCAGAAAGCAGGGAGACAAGCACTCGCTGGGTCGGAGATGCAATTGAAGAGAACCTCGTCAATTTCTTAGCCGCAGCCACAACATTTTGGTTGAAGGAGTAAACAACACCCGCATTAAACCCTATGAGAGAGAGGTCCTCTGACAAACTGTACACGATATGAACTCTGCTCCGATCAAAGTCTTCTGAATCAGCAACTTCAGCCATACTCAAAAACCTCTCACCATGAGTGGACCCAACAAATACTTCATTACAGATTATGTGGATGTTCTTTTCGGTGGCAAAATCCAGAAGGCTATACAAAGTGTCCCGATTTGGCAGACTCCCAACAGGATCTGATGGATTTGAGATTATAATCCCACGAACCTTTACCCCGCGCTTCTTTGCCTGGCCGAAGGCGCGATCAAGAGCAGTAACACTTAAACTGAAGCTGTCGGCACTACGACAAGGTACTGGTATTATCTCTACTCCACTTCGCCATTTCAAATCACAATCAAAACTGCATATGCACTTCAATTTTAGCTTCGCACACACCTATGAATATGTAAATAAAATATCTGCACCTATTATTACCTGGGATAATATGGAGTTGGGACTAGAAATGCATTTCCAGAATCTGCTATGCAGAAGCTAAGCATCTCAATAGCAGCACTTGCACCTGTTGTCAGCACAATCTGTGATGGGTTGAAGGACACTGCTCCTTCAACAGTTTGGGACATGAATTCTGCCATGGCCTACATGATCAGCAAGATGGCGTTCATAAAATGGAAGGATTCAATCAATGAAAAAATTGGCACGAAATGCAGACAAGAATATAATAATATGAACTACGAGCGTGATATGAGAGTGATTATCTACTTCAAATGGCTCTTCGTGAGTAACTAATCCAAATACTGATTCACGCGGAAAAAGATGAAGGATCCATCCAAATGAGGAAGGACTAGGAGTGCCTGACGCAGTATGTGTCATCTGTACTTACATTGTATTGCTGTATAAATAATTAATGAATCTCACACATAAAAGAGGAGTTATCATATTAATCAAGTTTGATTATAGCATGATCAACTAGAGATTAACTAAAAGATCATTGATACGTCCCAGATTGGCTTGTAATCCTCTTCTTAGCTCAGAGACGCATGATAAATGCACACACATGGCCGTCAGCATGCGCGCGCGTGCACGTGCACACACCATTTATAGCCTGCCATATGTACGTGCTGTAAAATTTGGTCTCAAAACTCAGTCATGACTGAACAAATTCATGATAAAGGGCGGAGGTTGAAAGGTGGGAATTTGTAAACTTGGATTTTGCTGGGGCCACCGAACATCTTGTCCTCAACTTGGTATTTGGGATGCCAGGGTGCATCTCCAATAGTCAATCACAAGAAGCAAGACAGAGAAAAATGTCCACAATCAATGACCATCTATAACAGCTTCATCAACTTCACTTCACATGAATGCACAATGTAATCGACAAATTAAAATGAGACGTGAAACTCCAGAATACGAATACAACAGGCATAGACAGCACATAGCGAACACGAACTAGAAGCAACTTACAACTTTCAACTCCATCAATCCATCAAAAGGCTGGTAATTTGTAATTCCACTGATGCTCAACGCATCTCCCAGCATTGCCTCCCTCCCATTCTCCACCATCCAATTCTGAACCAAATCCAAACCCACCTGCACCAATCGAAATCCCACAAACAAGAAGTCATGAAATTAACTCAACCAGTCAATCGAATCAAAATCAAAACCACATGAAAAAAATCATCCAACAGCAAAAAACAAGGAAAAAAAACCCCACCTTGTTCTCAGCCAAACCAAGCTGAATAACCCCATCCGGATTACTCCTCTCATCATAAGCATCCTCCAAATACTTTCTCAACCCAACAACATCCGGCGAATCCCCACTCCTCAGAATCGCATTCACCCGACCCGAAACGTGGGCGGGGCCTCCCGGACCCCGAGGCGAGAGGTGGGCCCGGGAAAGAGTCCTCTGCAGCCCCGGTACCTCTGGCAGGTGCTCCGCAGACGACGAAGGAGACGGCGGCGGAGGCTCCCGAGACCTGTTCCGCTTGAGGTAGAGCTGAAGGAAGTAGAAGAGAGCGCAGGGTATGACGGAGCCGAGCACGAGGCCTCCTCTGCCTTGGACCACCCCTTGCAGAGGGACGATGACCCTCATGGCGGTTCCTCCGCCGGACGAGGAGGAGGTTGTGGGCTTGGAGTCTTCTTCTGGATCCGGGTTCCGGGACCGGGAGCGGTGGGCGCGGGTCATTTTGGAGAGTTCATCCTTGGGTCGAGACGAAATTGAAACGAAATGGAGGGACGGTGGGGGTCCTTGAATTGGGTTGGGGGGGAAGATAGTCGGAGAGAACAAGGAGGGAAAATGGGGTTGGCTTGGAGTGTGCGAGAGAGAGAGAGAGAGAGACAGAGTGACGACCCTGTTTTTCAAGGTTATAGTTTTTCCATTTTCCCTTTCGCCCCGAATTCCTATAGCGCGGCCCTGTTCCTGAAAGAAAAACAAAAAGAGAAAAATTGGGTTTTTACGGGCTGTGCAAAAGCTTTTGTCTGCTTCTCTGTACCTCTGAAAACATCGGATGCGCCGTTCCTTCGTTGCACACGGAGAGAAAGAGAGAGAGAGGGTGCGAGTAATCAAGTCGTCGTGATATTTCTTGGCGCTTTGGGTTTCCTTTCCTGTCCTCCTCGTGGATGCGCCGTTCCTTCGTTGCACACGGAGAGAAAGAGAGAGAGAGGGTGCGAGTAATCAAGTCGTCGTGATATTTCTTGGCGCTTTGGGTTTCCTTTCCTGTCCTCCTCGTGGTCTTTTTGACCTTGTTAGTAATCCCGCCCCTCGTTAAAGCTCTCTCTTTTAAGTTCCAAAGTGAGGACGAGACAAGATGACAGATGTTCTGCAGATCGATCTGACCTGAACATCACCTTCAAGACTTCACTTTGTGCTTTCCTTTGCCATAACCCGATTGTCCCCGCACTGTGCTTAGCCCCTCGGGAGTTATGCGGGATCGAACCGATGTCTCGAGGCCTCAAGTTAAGACATTCTTGATGGCCACCCAGCAGAAGGAGCCTTAGGGAGAGGGGCTTTCCAAACCTTTTGGTACACATTGGAGAAAGCTCTGCAGGAGAGGGGTAAAAAAGGGAAACGCAAGATGATCGGATATGGAAATTGGCGAGTGCACGTAGGTTCCGGAGAAATAAATATGTAAAAAGAAGATTTGATATTTTATAATCGCGTTTGAATTTAGAGAAATTTCAAAGACGGCTATGAGCTGTAATCCTTCTTCGAAGAAGGAATCTAAAGTGAAATATGGCTTAAAGTGGTCGATTTACTCTCTCAAATAAAGGCATGCGTTCGCCGGCCAGCGAGGGCTTGGTTTGTCTAGTGGCGGGATCAGGGCATTTTTGTCTAAAAAAAGATCTGAACAAAGATTAAGAAAGGATTGAGGTGAATAAATATTAATACACGCATTCACCTAACGGTTTAAACTTTTAGGACAGTTGGCAGTATTCCGACAAAATCTTCACATGGTATCAGAGCAGGGGGTCCTGACCCTTATGTCTTAGCACTAGGGAAAAAAAATCAGACTAAGCATGATGGAGAGTGTGAAAATACTTAAATATTAATTCACGTATTCACCTAATGGCTTAAGCTTTTAGGATAGTTGGCAGCGGTCTTTCAAAAACTTCACAGGTGAATGGAGGGCATCGCTTCAATGGTGACGCGGCGTAGCAAGGGCGAAACCAACGAAAACTCAGTCGCCATTGCGACGACCAAGAGAGCATCGAGGCATGGTGATCGGAGCAAGCTGGAATCCGGAGGCGTTGCTGGTGCAGAAGCAGAAAAAATGGCGGAGATCTGGAGTTTTTTCTCGAGCTTGATCCACGGTTGTGTACACGCAATGCTAATGGCGGAGGAAACTAGAGAGGGAGAGAAATTGACTGGTCAGCGAACTCAGATTTTCGTTTGAAACCAATGTGAAATTCGTTATCGACTTTCCTTTGAGAAAATAATATTACTTCGGATTTTTGTGTTTATAATTTTTCTTTAAAATTATTAGTGGGATTTTTCTATTGCGACTTTAATTTTTTTTTTGGTGATTCTCGATGAATTTTAGGATTAGAAAATGGATCGTATTTCTTATTTAATATTTTGAACACCGTATATCTTTATGACATTCGAAGCCTTCTATGATTTTTTTTTAACTGACGTGTAGAAATAAGATTACTTTTCGGTTGTGATGATAAAGCTAAAAAGGCCTCTAAGCTAAAGTAAAGGTTGTTTTAGACTCGCTCAAATGTTCTAGTGATTTTTCAAGTTATAATTGTTCAAATGCTTCGATATAATGGGAGTTATGTTTATCTTATAATTTTTAAGAAGCTTGGGAAGATAATGAAATATGCAATGATGAAGCGAAGTTATGATACTTGATCGACTGCCTATACACATCGATAGTAGTTACTCAATACATTTTTCTTTTCATATGGTATGTGAGTTTAGAATGTGAGATTTGAGTTGGTCATGATTTATCTCAATTACCGTTGATTTTGGATCGATTTGTATATGGAGTTGATTGAAATGTTGGAAATGATGTAGAAGATACTCAGACTTTGTTAATGTCATTTGGAACGTGCAAATTTCGCATCCCAATTGTACCTTTATTACGTTATTGATTTATAACCCTAACAAGTTAAAAGTCGGTCAGAGCCTGCATTGCTTTTAGGGTACGTCGACCATTTGAGATGGGTTCTTGAAAACCACAAGTATCTTCCACCTGTAACCCCAACAAATAAATTGAAACAAGCCAACGAGAACTTGAGATTGTACAATTCCAAATTTGACGAACAAGAAGCTCATCGACTTCCTCGCTTTACCTTGAACACCATTTGGTCTATTGATGGACTTAGAAAAGCTACTCCTTCAGGGAGGGAAACTTGGATTAAGAAGAAAGAAATCCCTAAATAGTAAATAAGTGACGAGTTTTTCCGTATCCATACATTTCCATATTTGGACAATCAATTTTGAATTTTACTGGCATTTTATATGATTCACAAGATCAATGTATATAAGTTTAGAACGCCGGATTTGCCTATTTAAGATGGGTTTTTGTCCTCGTAATTGTTCTTTTAAAAATGGCAATTTTCCTTAAAAAGGGAAATGTCTTTCCTCCTATACTACCCTTACTTGGCAAATTAGGATCCTAAACTCACTCTCATGGATTAAAACGTGACTTAAAATTTGAATGGAGCTTATTGTTGGAATCGATTCAAACCAACAAAATACCTTCTATCAAAAATCGATCTTTGGTTTTTATCCGATCGAGTTCAGTGGCAATTCGGACATGAAGTAGTTCGGGGAACAGAGTTATCTAGATTTGGAGTAAATAAAATGCAAGTACAGGGAATTGATAAAATTGATAGAATGATGAATTGGAATTGAAAAAAATTTTAGTGTCGACGATCGCGGATCCTCTACAATGGTTACCGCTTACACACAGGTTAACATTCAAATTGCCAAGTCACAACCGCATCCTATGATTTTAGGCAACCACTTGTTTTCATCCATCATGTATTGTCCTTATCCATGAGCAATTACACCTCCACAAATGCTGCCGGGCTTAACCACCACCGATCGATATTTTCTTGAGTCCTTCGTTCGGTCTTCTATCTTCGACATGTCCAAGTTTTATCGTTTACTAACCACCCTTGTACTCCGATAGTTGTTCTATTTGTCAATGAGCGTGACGTGTCTTGATCATTAACAGCTTATTGATACCGAATTTACATCGGCGTGATCGAGATCATCAACAATCATGCTTATCGAGTTCATTTGTCAACAATTCAATATTGTGATTCATATTATCGTCATGTCGATTAAGGGGACTTGTTTATTTTTAAGTATCAACTGGTGGATCAAGTATATGAAGAATACCAAACTTGCTTCGTATGCTTGACTAAACGCCAATACCACGAGATTTCAAAGAAGAGAAAAATGTTGCGGTCTTCAACTCTAGATACGATTTCTCTCTCTCTCTCTCTCTCTCTCTGGGTCCATTTCATGTTCTCTTCGAACATTAAATATTCGTGAGGCCAAAATTCACAACCATACAGGGAGTCACAAGACCAATTTGATTGTGGCCACAACTAGGGTTTGTTCATCATCTTCTTGGGTGATTTTAATCCATGGCTTCAAAGCAAAGGATCTCCCTCACGCTTGGAACCCTCGAAGATTGTCCAAAGAGCATGTGCATTCAAGATTCTTCACATCATTCACCATTAATTTGTCCTCTTGTCTTGGGTGGCTTCATGACAAAATTTTCCTCTTCGCCATGCTCGACTGTCCAACCGCAGCCACAAGACTAGAACCCAGTCGGGCCAAAATAAAATTCCACCATATATATATATCTATGAATATATAAAAAGAATATCACATACAAACATATTAGATCAATTAGACTGGGGAAAAGAATAAAAAGAAAAACCTATGCACCATCTTCGTCATTACATAATCAGCCCTTCTATCGGGTGATGAAAGGGTTGATGGTCCGATGATCCTCGGATTGGGCTTATCTTGTTTTCTCCTATCTGAATATGAGGTCACTATGCCAAGCTTTTCAATGGGGCCACCAGGAATCAACAGGAATCTAGTGTCCCACTTGCTCCAGCCACAAGTCTCACCGCTCATAGATATTAATGAAGACTTTCTGTACGACTAAATCAAAACCCTAATTTAATCGAAACTGTCAGTATCTTTTCTGATATTAATCTACTAGCTCAGATTTCTTGAGACTATGTGCGCAGAGAGAGAGAGAGAGAGAGAGAGAGAGAGAGAGAGAGAGAGGGCAAAGATGATTATCACTTGCCTTTTTTTTTTTATTTGTCCCCACGCGAGAAGCTATCTAAAGAATGAATAACGAGGATGAAGATGCGAATAAGGACAGTTGACTAGGCAGATGCTATCGAATGAGGAAATGATGATGAGTGGTTGATGAATTTGAGATAAGTAAAAGAGCTGCCGATCGATTAGCGAGAACGAGAGCGGGAATCATTTGTTGCTTATGTTTCACCCGTAGGTGTTGGTAGCCTTGGGATCGATTAGGGAAATATTGCATTTGGTTGAAAGCACGAGCCTCGGGTCGTCCTCAATGGCAATAGATTCGACGTTGTTCGGCGGTAAATCTCGGGCGGGTTTCCCTAGCTCGATTGCCAGCGTCGTCCCCTGGCATTGAGGCGTGACCTCCGTTAGACAAAGAGAGGGAAAGGTGGTGAGCAAGGGAGGAGCTGAAGATGGGGATGGACCAGCTTTGGTGATTCTACGACGTCAAGAGTTGGGGCGAGGTGTTTGCTGGGGCCTGCTGGCATCGGGGGCCGTGGTGAAGGCGGCGATGTACCACAAACTTTGCAAAGTTATTTTGTTCGGATGAGCGCCCGAGTTCACGACGGAGAACACCAATACACGAGCGACACCTAGTAAGCAGCCGCAAACATGAGCTCGTGTATGCGCATGAAATACGAAAATAGAGAAAAAAAATATTTCCGCGCGGATAAACTGATGTCAATGTGTGAGGCTTACATGCAAAGTTGGTGGCGTGAGCGAGCAGATGGAAGGGGAAAGGAAAGGAAAAAAACAACTCGACATGGCCTTCGTGGGTCATCAAATGGGGACAACTGTGGAGGTTGTCTTGGGAAGGAGATCGCCGGTTGTTTAATGAATTCTCCTCTACCTTGTTTCCCATCAGACCCTTTTTGTCGTTGCGTAAAATGATCAGCAGCTGGTGTCACTGTGTACAGTTCTCATACGGCAGCTCATGAAGATGACCCGTATGTTTTCTGTCAAAACTTGGTAGGAGTTCAATTTGGAAGTCCAGAAGGTTTTGCGCAGCACGCCAATGACATTCGAATTGTTACGTTATCAGGCTCCTTTTCTCCCCCAGTTTACCATCGTCGAGGAAAAGAGATGATAATTATTCCCCTCAGCTCTAGAGAGTTTAACAATTGTACGTTAACACTAGTTCTTACACGCACGTACACACACAATATTCAGCTGGACATTAGTAAGTTCCGAATGGAGAGTTAGTCCTATAAATTCGTCGCGACACACATTATCACTTTCGTTTTTGTCTTTCCCAAATGATACGTGGTATGAGGGATCAAAGAGTCTCGTCTTGAATATGTATCTACATTGTATAACCTCTGAAAAGTGCACACTCTGTACATATGTCTGCTAATTTAGACATATAATACAAACGGCAATACTAATAGGTACATCGAGTTCCTACTTATTTATTTATTTATTTAGTGTTCAACGAATACGTCGTTGTTGTGTACGCATGCATTTGATTAATTGCCCCGCTTTACCTAACTTTTGCCTAACATGTTGATGTCCTAATACCTCGACCAAAAGCACATGATAATTAAACGGCATTTCGCCCTCCTAACTCAATTTCCCATCTTTGAAGAGATGGTGGGGGAGGTGGTGTCAATCTCCAGCGAACTGCTTGATAAATGTTAAATTAATCGATTGGTTGGGGAACAGAAAAGTCGATAGATCTTGTTGGGACTGAGACGGATCCAAACATGGATCCCATTGACTTCATTGATTGAACCGAGAGATAAAACACTCTTCCCCTTTTTATTTCCCTCGATAATTTCGCATAACATCGGGATTCAGTGAAGCCAAATTGTATCTATCTATTCATTTATTTTACCCTCTTAGTTATAGATTACAATAGTATTTTTTTTATTGCTACAACTTTGAAGGAGCCCAGGCAAAGTTAGACCGACTTTCGTTACTCTACATATGAAATTCAAGTAGTAAGCAACCGAGTCGAGCCATCTGGGCCCAAAACTTGACTAGGCTTCAATCAGCCCGTGGGTGATCAAACTTCGGGTACAAATCATATCTATTCGATCAGAACCTGAAATTAGAGTATTCTCTTTATCTAGCATCTTCGTACTATTCGGGGCAACACGAACTTTCTTATCAAAATTGAAGTCCCCTGGCTATCTCGTTTGGAAATTCGAATTCCCCGGCGCAATTTGGAGTTCTACTCCACTTCGTTCTCATCCTTGCTCCCCGAGCTTTGCTTTCGTATGCTCGAGACGAAGGGCAGGGAGCTCTGCTTAGCCCATCGTCTAATGTCGTAGGATCGCTTGACGAGCTTCTTCTCCTTGCCGCCGTGCCTCTTCTTGGTTATTGCGATGGCGAGATCGTTGGGGAACAGTGTGTGCCAAACGAAGGCATGGAGGAGCGTCGACACAAACAGTAGAGCGACCATCGTCGATGACGTGAACGAAAGAGTGAGCGCAAGGCCTTTGCTTACGGAGCAAGGGACATGCTCTGCGTACTTGATTGTTGCCACCGACGCCGTTGTCATTGGGAACGTGTAAGACCACCATGCCACAGAAAATCTGCAAAGGTTCATACGGAAGGGTCAATTAGAGAGCCAAAAGAAATCGTAGAAACAGCTTGAACCAATTTGTTTCTAAGGAATGCCGTCATTCCAATCTTTGTCTCATTTCAAGCATGCAGGTTCTTCTCAATTGGGTAATCCTGATCATCATCAAGCATCATCCAAATCCAGTGTTTTATGCGTTAGGTTGAGACTAATTGTTTGCTTAAAGGTTTTAGCATATTACAAACCGTCAAAACAGAACTGAGTTACACACAGTTCCACATAATCTCTAGCTCCAAGAGATATTTCACCCCACATATGACAGTTGAACTTACCTAAACCCCGTGAAGAAATTGAGTCGCACCACCAGTGACACATAGAGGAACAAGGCAATGAAGTAGCAAGTCCTGGACAAGCCATCGAACTCGCCATAAATGGCATCCCAAGCGATGCTTGCGGCCGAAGGAGCCGCAATGAACATGGAATAAACAGGGTGCAACTCCTTTGGCAAAGCCTCGCTAGTAGGCAACCTTTGGTACAAAGTCACAAAAAGCACCAGATAATGTGCGAACCCGACAGCCCAGAAGAACTTAGCGGCCTCCTTCCACCCGACCTTTGCTGCCAAGATTGCCCCCACAAAGTTCCCGACCACCGAGAGATGCGAAGAAGGGTTGGCAACCTTGCAGAGCCGCCGCTTTCCCCCGGAGAGCCATTGCCCGTAAATCTTGAGCTCAAGGAAGAAATAAGGAGCCATGAACGTGCACCATATGGCGGGATGTAGTGGTTTGGTAAATAGGGAAGGAGGTGCGCCAATGGCTAGGAACATGCAGACGACCCAAGGGGCAAAGAAGAAGTTGATGCGGACGGGGTGAAAGTACTCCCGGCGGACGGCTTCAAAGTAGAAGATGGACTTGAGGAGGTAGGTTACAGTTACGGAGAATAGGACAGCAAGCGCAAGGAGCCAGAGCGAGAGGTTAATGAAAGGGGAGATGTGGAGGAACTGAGTGGCAGGGCTTGTGGCGAGGCACCGCCACAAGACGGCTTGACTACTGAGGCCGAGGCACATACCGAAGCAACCGATAGGGAAGCGGAGGAGGAAGGGCCAAGTTTGGTCCTTTGGGAGCAGGATGTCTTCAAAGTCCTGCATGTATTCATAGGAATTAGAGCATATACCATCAATGATGGGCATGGTTTCCTCCATTTCTGGTTCGAAGAACTTCATCCAACCAGACTTTCGCATGTTTGTTTACAAGCATGCCCGCTTTTTTTCGATTGCATAACCAAACATGTCTACATTTTTTTATTTAGTTAGATTTACATAAGAGTGATATCTATAGCCCATGATCGATTGATGAACGCATGATAATTAGAGAAACTTTCCTTTAATCCTACTGGCTAGGGATAGAGCAAAGTATAAGCTACCTAAGAATAACTTGTCTATCCCCTCATAATATGATCAACTTGCTTGACCTGAAGAGGATCATTCCTTGAGATCATGGTGGGACGGAAAAAGTTTTGGACACTTTTAGACCTAATCGTTTTTGGTACGTCAAGTGTGATGGGAATAATTCACTTGGAAATTTCGTGTGGATCCCGATATTGGGATCTTTCGAATTTGATGGTTGTAATTGATTGCCTCGAACATATGAAAAGATCTACTGCAAAAAAACCCAATACTTGCTCAGGGCAAACAATATTGAGAGTTTTGGTCAAATTGATAGAGGTCGGCGATGGTTCTAAACTTTTCTCCCTCTCCACCTCGTGGAAAAGAGAAAACTGATGCTAGAGTTAAAATTGAACATGTTGAAACTTATTTTAGAAACTAAATAAGAAAATCTTAATGGTTTCTTGAACATATTTTAATAGGATTTAGAACTTTTATTTTATTCTGTAGGTTCATTTGTTGAACCAATTTTCACCCATTCCAATATGCATAAGCAAAATATAGGAAAATCAAGTAGAAAAGAAAGATCAGCCCGGTCTTTCGGGAGCCAAAAGTTGATTTTATAGGAAATATGTGATCTTACGTTCTCTTGGTTTTATAATGAGAAGTACAAAAGTTTGATTGATTTGATAATGAATATTTTGAACCCCAGGGTTTGAGATCGGCCTTCATTCCTACAAGCTTCCGGTCATTCAACGTGGTAATTCGGAGTTACGGAATGAAATGTTATCCTTCGTACACAAATTCATGGTCAATGTCGAACATACACATCATCGACATGTCCTTGAACTGTAAACGAGGCCTTAAAAGTGTAATTCGATTTAGACATTTACCTTGACTTCGTCGAGCTCAGGTCCTCTAAGAGCAGCGAAATACCTCCCAGCAGGCACACTCCTGTTCACTGACTCGTCTTCCCTATTCCCCGCAAAACCCTCGTTCCTCTGCGCATCCTCGTGCACGGCCGATGCCGCCGTCTCTCTCTCCTTCCTCGACTTCATCAGCGAGTTCTGCTTGCTCAGCGCGCTTTTTGTCCTGAACAAGCTAAAGTCCGCCTTCCTCATTACTCCATCAGTGCGGCCGCCTGCTCCTTTCATCGCCGAGTCGAAGCCCCCGAAGCTCAGCCCGCTCCTCGAGAGGACCCCCCTCTCGCCGCCCCCTCCATTGCCATGGTTCTTCTTCTCTCTGTTGAGCACCGAGAACCCCGTTTCTAGCGAAATTTGCCTGCTGAAAGTCCGCTGTTGACTCCTTGAATCACGGAGCTTTGCTGCTCGGTTGGGGCGCTTGTTGCTATCGGGTTTGTTATCTGCATCTGCAGTTGTTCTTGTGGTTGCTTCTCCCGCTTCTTCTTCTAGGAGGACTTCATGGATGTCGACGAGATGGGCGCGGGGAGAATTCATCGGTCGAGCATCCATTCTTCAAGACCAACGGAACCAAAGAAGAGAACGAGGGCAAAGCGTTTGGTTTGGATGGGTAAGTTCCTTGGAGGAGTTGTGTCATATGCATTTGTGCGCGCGCGCGAGATCGAGAGATCGATCACGAGAAGTTGGGAAAATATGTGGATCGGAGAGAGGGTGGTTGTTTGGTTGGAGTTGTGAGACACTGATTTCTTCATCTTTCGTATGAGAAGAATCCCGTGAGAGGGCTAAAGTAAATATGAACTTCTTGTGGCTTAGGGTTTAAGTATGTATATAGCTTTTGCATGCGACGAATTTATTGCGGAGGAAGAGAGAGACCGACGACTTGAAGTCGTGTGTGATGTTATACAAGTCCACGAAAATGCATTTGGACCCGCGTTGGATTGTGGGGAGATGTAGCATGATATATCCCCGCAAACCAAATAGGAGGTAATGTGCCTTGATAATGTAAATTGAGCCTCTCAATTGAAGAGATTGTAATAATCTTTTAAAAAAACCTAGTGTAGGTTGTATCATCATGTGGCCAATGAGATATGATCCGATATTCATGTCAAGCAAAAAAGGGTCTTGTAGAGAAAGATTTTGTTTATGAAAGAAAACGTTCCTGTCCACTCAAGTCAATCACCGCATGCATAGTGCTCATAGTAAAAAGAAATAAGGAAAAAAAAAACATTATACTAGACGTGATGATTGACTTTGAGTGCATTGCATGACAATGCTCGGAATGCCCCTGAAAGACCATAGACAAGGGAAAAACTAGTTCTATTTTATGGCAGAAACGATACGGCGCACCATTGGAACAATCAGATATTGCCCTCTGACATTCTTGAGGGATGGAAATTTATACTGGTTGTGGGCTTTAATAAGACAATCTAAGATCCATAAACTTTCCGTGGAGACCCGAAAATTTATTCAATTTGTGATCTGTCCACAATGGATTTGGGCATATTACGAAGGTGAAGTTAGTGGACTGATAGATTCCATGTTGTCCTAACGAGACCCAAATGGACAGGACTGGGACAAAGATGAATAAAGATTTCGGACGGGGCACCGAGGCCGATACATTTTCATGGGCTCTTTTTGCAGCATTGCAGCTTTCGATCCTCATCATGCATCCCTATGTCGGCCGTCGATCCACACTCTTTCTGGGAAGTGCACTTGAAGCCCAAGGCAAAGCGTTTCCGTTTGCTACGTACGTTGCAATCTTTCTCCAGAAAATATGATACATATGCTTTATGAAATTTAGATTGATGTGCAATATCATCTATAAAGTTTCAATACGTTCAATATAGTCTTTAAATTTTTGGTAAATATTCAATCAATATTTTAGACTTGATAATCTAGGGACTAGATTAAATCCGGTGATATAATAAACTATAGACTACATTGAACATTTACTAAAAGTTCATGGACTATATTAGACAAATAAAAAATCGATAGATGATATTGCATAGTGAACTAAAGTTCGTGGACTATATTGAACAAGTTAAAAGCTCAAAAACGATATTGCATGCTAAATCAGAGTTCATGAACCATTTATGTAATGGTCCAATCTTTTTTGGATGGACAAACATCACCATTTGCGATTACTCGTCACAAACTACCTATTTTTAGTTGTGCCGAAGGCGAGTTTTGCTAATATTTCACCTACCCATCTTAATATTAAGCTACGCACATATAACTCACTTGTGTGTTTTGAGATGTGTTGAGTTGTTAAGGTAGAGAGGAGCCTTAACAAATGACAAACTTGTTAAGGAAGTCGTGTCTCCTGTTATTTTCCAGCAGTATAATGATTCTACTATTACACAAAGTAGGGGAAAAAAAATTCCCATAGATGAAACTATTGAGACTTATTGTACATTGAAAATCTCTCTGATTCCCGATCAGAATTGCTTGGGTTCCTTATTCATACCCGAAAAAGGAATTGGCTGGATTTAGTAGATTGGTATGTCATATCCAATAAACTTTTGGGCCCATCTGTTATTTCAAAAGGGCTTCAGGGATATGAATTCATGGTAATAGATGTACTAGAAAAAATATTCAATAATATGACCAACTTCAACGTGGCTCTTTCTTTATTATCACAAATCAATTAAATGGTCAAGAGGGGAGACTGACAAAACTATTCCTGAATCAGCGTATCAGTCTGTGCACCTCATTGGCAGGCCAAAAGTTTAAAAAATCACGAACCCTCTCCGCATGAGGTTGTAGAAGCGCAAGGTATAGATCGGATGGATGTTTGCTTTCGATGCGACTCGAATTTATAGCCTCATAAAAGAGGGGATGAGTCCTTTCATGCTAGGCTATCAAGCTCGATGTTAATGTAGCTCGTAATATTCATAAACTTGAATCGAACAAAATCACCTATCAAAATCACTTCATCACGTTTGATTGTGCTGATAATTCCAACAAGGATTAGTGCCACGAGTTCTTCAGTTAAGTTCTCCTCTCAATTATTGCAAACTTCAAAAAATATATAATAATAGAATAAAGGGGAACTAGAGTAACTGCAATTGCCGGCTTTCTCTAACACCACAAGGATTGGACGTAAATGGTAAAGACTCCAATTAAACTTTCAAGTTTGGAAGTTCGCCTTCCGGACAAATTTGTCGCAAAGGCAGACATCTCAAGGTGCTGCTCTGTCCCTTTTAGCAGACACTGACCACATAACTTTCCATTATCAATTAAAATTAACCAAACAAAAGACACCCAAAACGAAACTTTGAAGCCATCCATCGTATGCAGATCTCAGGCTAAACGACAATACTTTTTGGTCTGACCGACGACAGAACACCCAACCACCGTTCTTTGGAGAGATTAGCTTAAAAGGTGGGCAAGAGTGTCTCCTTCAAGCGAAGTTCTCCAATTGCCCCCACGCATCAACGGGTGGAGAGTTGTTCAGGTGCGGCAGTTGCCGATGGATTAACCGGTCAACATCTCCACTCGCCAAGTACACTTCAGATGGAAGAACGCACTTATCTTGGTTCTTTCGGGTTTTGATTATTTGTTCTTTTGGACAAGTCAGGGGGCCAAGGGATTCTGGTGAACGAGAGGAGTCGGCGGTCTCTGTCGTGGCGACTTCAACTGCTGGCTGGTCGTGAGTCATGACAGGCTGGAACGACAGGAATTTTTATTGAATGAATTGAAAAGACCAGATCTTCTTTCCACCTAAACCAGTAGATTTCAATTTTTGTCAGAAAATCGAGGGAAAGGGATAATTAGCACAAACAAGAAATCAGAAAAATACTCGGTCACTGGACGGTTTACCTCTACAGATCACAACAACTTGGCAAAGATGGTTGGATTGAATCGGTGAGATGAGGATCTCTTGGACACATTGGCACCTTCAAAGTGGTTCATTTACAACCAAGATGATCATCAACTCATGCCTACACATATCATTTAAAAGCTTCAAAAGAATTCGGCCATTATTTGTACAGTCGGATGGTCCAATGACAAATCTGGGGAGGAGCCAGGAACCCTTCCATGAACTGGTGTAAATCGGGCCAGGAGCTTCCTCGCAAACTTAGGCGATACTGGACAATGATTAACCTTTCATCTTCGATGACGATGCACAAAAGGCTATTCAGACGAGATCAATGTTCGTAAAATCAATCAGCTAAAACAGAGTGGAACCTGATGATTCAGGACACAAGAAGACACATTCTACCATCCGCAGTAACTGCCTACATGCTTGCCCAAACTAACGCAAACAGGTGAAGCCAAAATTCACTAAATGAAACTTCTAACAGAGACATCACATCGAATCATTGTCGAGAAGAACTGCAACCCTTCTCAATGAAATTTTGTTTATCATTACATAAAGCCTACTATTGTGGATAAAATATGAGCATCCTGATAGAAGAAAGATCAAGCCGATGGAATTTACACATACTTCACTCACATCAAACGCGAAGCAACTAGAGAACAGCAGGTTGTTTACCATCCTGCCTGTCTATCAACAAGTTCGGAGTGCGGGAGATTCAAGAGAAAACAGAAAGTAAATGATAAAGACAATTCACAATCAACTACAATTCTCAAAAATGTCAGAAGGATTCATGTATACTCTCAGAGAACAGGACTAAGATGCGTCAGGAGACACGAATTTGGCAAGAAATCCAAAAAACAATATGAAGTTGGGAAGACTTTTTCTTCCCACACATGCGTCGCCAATGATATTGGAATCAATCTTTGCGACGTCCCAATAAAAAGAAAAATTACAAAAAGCTATAACATCGCAGGGTAGAGTAAAAGAGACAACTTTATTCTCTTAGCCTACCCCCACCAATGAAGAACAATTAAAGGCAATAAATGCGAAAGAGGGACTCCAGAGAGATCATATCTCCTCTGATCTCTTTCCCTTCATCCCCGTCCTATACAATTCAATCTCACTAGCTTCCTTCCTTAGATCATATTTCCCTCCAATCAACTAAAACATCAATAAGAACTGATGAATTCCAGTGCCATCATACAAAAGAAATAAAATAGCTGCACCGTGTTCTCGATCACCTCATTAACTCTCTCAACGATTCATGATCTTTGATCTCTTCTTGGCCTCACTGTAAATCACCACGCCCATGATTGTGATGGCAAATCCCGTCATCCCCATCACCGTCACGGGGTTCCTAAATATCAAAACTGACACGACAGCTGCCACAGCCGCCTTGGCATTGCCGAGCACCTGCAATGTGAGTGCACTGGTGTGCTTCGTCACCATGAAATTTGTCAAGTTCACCAAATAAGCCACCGTTGCGTTCCCCACCAACAGGAACGCAATGAATGGATCGCCCCGTGCCTTCTCGACCGTGACCGCTGCCACATTGCCCTCGATGTACAGAGTAAAGGGCAGCAGAATCATAGCGGCCATCGGTGCCATGTATAATAGCAAGTTCATGGAGTGAAGCTTCTCAGCTTCAGAAGTCAGCAAAAGCCCTTGAACCACTGACTTCAAAGCCCTCCCGGCAGTTGAACCGACACAGACCAAGAACCCAAACAAATGAAACAAGGGCTCACTATTGCTGGCCAGAACAATCCCAAAAACCACAGGCAAGAGAGCGAGATAGACCTCCCCGGTCTCTTTCTTGCAAGTAATCAAGAAAGCAAAGATCGCGGTGAAGAACGGCGTCGTCGCCCCAATGGCCTGATTGAACGAAACGGGAATGTACCTCAGTGAGGTATTTCCACAAACGACTGAGAAGCAAAAAATGGCACTGAGAGCGAAGATCTTCAAGAACTGCTTCCGCGAGAGAATGTGCTGGAGAGGGACTAGTTCGAGGAAATTAATGGCGAAGTAGCTATAGATGGAGCAAGAAATCATGTGGAGCATCGTCAAGAAAATGGGGTATCGATAGCCGTAGAAGCTGAGGAGGTACTTGTTGAGGAGGAGGACGCCGATGTTGGACAAGTACCAGGAGGCGATGATCAGGGCCGTCAGGATGCCGGGGGAGAGGTGGGGCCCCGCGGCGGCGTTGCGAGCCTCGCCGGGAGGAGTCGCCGGGATGTCGAGCACCTGGTCGGCGGCGGCGGCGGGGTCCAGCCTCGGGTTGCTCATCCGGCGGGTCGTCCATGTCTGGGCTTCGACCATGGCCGCTCGATGGCGAAACCGTAAATGCGGCGAAGAACTCCTCCCCAAGTCTCCCTCTCTTTCGGCCGCAAGAGAGAGAATGGCTTTTGGTTTTCTGAGATCTAGAGAGAGAGAGAGAGGGATAGAGGATGACGATTTGATGTGGGAAGGCGACGAAACGAGTAAGGAGCCGTGGATCTGATCGGACGGCGGAGATCCAGATTTCGCGGGGAGATGGAGTATGAAGCGTCGGATGGGGAGAAATTTCAATGGCTGAGAAACAAAACATCATTTGATTCCCCGTGATGGCGAGCTTTCTGGCGCCCCACTTGTCGAGTCAGAGTGTCGGTATTGGATACTCTTCCCGGCCCCACCTTCCTCTTTTTCTCTTTTTCCATTTTCCATTTCCATTTTTTTTTCCGCGCAATCTCTTTTCCGCTTTGTGCTTTCGTTACGACCCCCAGCTTGGTAAAAACTTTTTACCCTTCGTTTCTTCCCGTCATTGACATTTCGATCGAGGCCAAATTAATGTTTAGACATTCTAATGCTCCTCTTTACGCGTAGATGGAACTCCAATCTAAATCTAAGACGCCAAATCATATAATTAAAGAGAAGCAAATAAGAAATCGAAAAGATTTGAAACTCGGATATCTTATTTCGACGTCGGTGGACCAAAAATGGACAGTGTAGCAATTCATTCGACAGCCATTTGATGCATTTCGCCCCCCCAAAGAGGCACGAGATGTGGAAACTTAGCCCCATTAAATTGCTTGCCCCGTAAAGGGTTTCTTTTCATATTAATGTCTTTGTGAAGAAGAGTGAAAGGGAAAAGATAAGAGGAGGAACGGATGGAGGGTCCATCGGAAGAGCCCTGTCGGTGTGCAATCGATTTGACTCGATCAAGTGTTCACACCACCGTTTTGAAAAGATGTTGTCCCAATCGCGATCCATTTATTGCTCGTCAGTCGTCGTGGAGGATTGTCAGCCCCCAATCTGGCATGACAATGGGCCCATGGGCTTGGCCCAATCTCCGCCAAATCCTTGGAAAATGTTGGTCCTGTGAACTTTGCCCCGGGTGGCAAATGGGTGGGGTGGGTTAGCCGAGCTCGAACGGGCATGAGCTAATAATGATTAAGCGACGGAAAGGGGTTCGCATGCTCTATCTCGGCTAATCCATCTCTATCTAATTCCCAACACGTACGAAAACAAAAGTACATTCATCGACGCACGAGCTCGACTTAAGATGTAAATCGTATTCCTCATTGTTCTCTAATGAATGGCGAGATCATAATCGCGAACGATGAGTTATTATCGAGAGTCACAAACAGTTCATCAGACCGGCGCCGGCACGGCTCTTAAAGGTTGGGCCTTCGCCAAGGTGATGCCAAACTTTTCCTCCATGCTCATATCTTCAGGCGTGACCCCGTCCGCAAGCCTCCAATTGAAGCAATTAAGGAGCGAACCCAACATCATGTGCAGCATCCTCAAGGCCAAAGGCAACCCTATACATATGCGCCTGCCCCCACCAAACGGGGTTAGCTCAAAGTTATGTCCCTTCACGTCCACTCCGGACCCTAAGAATCTCTCCGGCGAGAACACGTTCGGATCCTCCCATAGGGTCGGATCTCGCCCTATGGCCCACACGTTGACAAGGACTTGTGCGCCCTCCGGGACGGCGTACCCGCCCACCTCCAGATCCGCCCCGCATTTTCGGGGCATAAGGAGCGGCACCGCCGGGTGCGTTCGGAAAGTCTCTTTGACGATGGCTTGTAAGTATGGCAAGCGGGCGGCATCGGACTCGTCGACGAGGTTGCCTTTGCCGATGACTTGATGGAGCTCGGCCTGGGCTTTCGATAGCTTCTCGGGACTGTGGAGTAGCTCGGCCATCGCCCATTCCAACGAGCTTGACGTGGTTTCAGCTCCCGCGACGAACACATCCTGCACTTTGCGAAATGGATTGCGGTTTGGAAAGTACTAGTCAAATAGCGCTTGAGAACATAATAAATGACGTTTTCCCTTCTTATTTTTCAACTTTTCACTTTCTTGTACCTTCTTCATTACGATTAAATCTCAAACTTGCATTCTGATAACATAACGAGCCCTAGCGATCGGTCAACAATGACGAAAAAACATGCGCGCACCTACCAGTAACAAGGGCTTGAGCTGGGACATGTCCATGTCCTCCTCCTTATCTTCACATATGGTGATGAGCGTATCCAGCACATCATTCGTCCTCGGCGAGCCAGGCGTTTCCCTCAGCCGCAGCCGTCCCTCTATCAATCGATCGAACAGATCGAACATCTTCCCGAAGTACCTCGTCATCCGACGCCTCGTACCTTGCGGGTCGATCTTCCTGAGCACCGGGAAGAAGTCCGCGATGTTAGGCTTCCCAGCCTCGGCCATGATTTGCCAAACGGTCTCCTTGAACTCTTTTGCCGAACCGGAAGAGCGGTCCACCAAATCCAAAGAGAACATGGTGTCGGCTAAAAAGTTTATGGACGTCGTGAAAGCCGCTTCGCCGATTTCCACTTCACCCCCGACGCGGGCGCTTTTCTCTACGTGGGCTAGGAGTTCTTGGACTTTCTTCCGGCGAAGGTGTTGGGTGGAGTCGAGCTTCATGTTGGAGAACAGGTGCACGTTGAATATCCTCCGCAGGTTCCGCCATAGAGGCGAGACGGGGACCCAAGGCAAGCTGTGCTGACCTTGATTAAAGGCGTTGACGGCATCAGGGATCATGCGGTTGGCGAAGGAAGCGTCGTGAGTGTGGAGGATTTCTTTGGACAATGCGGGTGATGAGACGACTATGGTGGTTATGGCCCCCAGCTGGAGCTTAATGATGGGACCGTAAGTGCCGGCGAGCTTGGCGAGGGACTTGTGAGGGAGGTTACCGAGGTCGAGGAGGTTACCGATGACGGGGAGTGGTGGCGGGCCGGGCGGAAGATTGGAGGGACTTGGCTTGGTCTTCTTGTTAATGCAACGAAGAGCTTGAACTAAACCCCAGGCAAGGTAAGCACA
The DNA here is from genome assembly GCA_030064385.1 of Melaleuca quinquenervia. Taxonomy (NCBI): domain Eukaryota; kingdom Viridiplantae; phylum Streptophyta; class Magnoliopsida; order Myrtales; family Myrtaceae; genus Melaleuca; species Melaleuca quinquenervia. Next base: position 13,773,751 of record CM057721.1, on the reverse strand, counting down.
CAGTATCAACACTAAAAGATCCATCTCTCTCTCTCTCTCTCTCTCTCTCTCTCTCTCTCTCTCTCTCTCTCTCTCGCCGTTTCTCTTGCTCGCGGTTGAGAGCTTCAGAGGTAAAATCATATATAGTCGAGCTACAAATGCTGGTTGTTGAGGACTTGAACAATCTGAAAACGAGGAAGTTTTTGGCTTCTCCATTCTACAAGTGCGTTATGTACTGCATTGCTTGAATAATAGCAAATTATCTAAACAAATATCAGCGATGTAATTACTAATAATTACTCTTATGTTATTTATGGAATGTAATTTAGAGATGTATAGTATCACTACTTCAGTTGCGAGAGCTTCCGCTGTTCTTTAAAAAGATTATTTACCAAACAGTCAAAACTTACTTCATCCACAGCTAATCCCACATCACATGACTAATGGTTAGGTGGGGTATAATGTGGCTTCTCATGGCCACCGTACGTTTGTAAGCCAAAGGGATTATGGCTCAGCGTGACGTAGTAGTTGGCTGGCCAACTACACTTCTCACGTGTGAAGGGAAAAATTCTTTTTGAGAGATCTATTGCAGACCTTATTATATAATCTCTTGCCAATCAAATCTCTGATTGACGGGTTATAGATTAAATACAGACGCCATTTGCATATGAAAGTTTATTAAAATAAACACAAGTGACATCTATAGACATTTATTGAGAAGACTCACTACCTACGCCAACGTTGGCACTGAGAAACTTACTGGAACAAAGTATTGAAGAAGCTGAGCTACGATGAATTGAAGAAGAAGACGATCAAAGAAATATCGCTTCCATTGATGAAGATGACTCTGTATTTCAGAGTTTACAGAGCTTGCATGTACACTTTTTACTCAGCTTACACTTTATGACTCTCACATCTCTTTTTATTCTGTTTGTTTGTTACACAACAAGAGTTTAACTAGAGTCAAACTGAAAGCTAACTGCCTTGACTCTAGTTAATCAGCTTAGGTCAACTAACTCTGACTGATTACTAGATCTTTAGCTCGTCCACTTCAGTATTCTGCACAGCTGTGTTGTCACTCTTGTAACTATCCAAGACTTGCTCTGCTTGTGCCTTTGATATAATCTCAACATCCCCCCTCAAACTGGGTAAGGGCAGAGTGCCCAGACCCAGTTTGACACGAAAACCAGAATGACTAGACCTTGACAAAGGTTTAGTGAAAATGTCTGCCAGCTGAAGAGAACTAGGAGTATATTGCACCCGAATAGAACCCAAAGCCACCTTCTCACGAACAAAGTGATAATCAAGCTCAACATGCTTCGTGCGAGCATGGAAAACAGGATTTAAAGTGAGGGAAAGAGCAGATTGGTTGTCGCAGAGCATAGTCGAAGGAGAAAACAGAGAACAACCAAGATCACGAAGCACAAAAGCTATCCAAGTCAACTCTGCAGCAGTAGAGGCTAAGGCACGATACTCTGCCTCAGTTGAGCTTCGAGAAACCGTATGCTGTTTCTTAGCTGACCAAGATATGATGTTTGAGCCAAGAAAGGTACAATAATCCGTAGTGGAACGGCGAGTGGTGGTACAACCACCCCAGTCAGCATCCGAGAAGCCATATAGATGAAGATGACAATTAGAATGGAAGAACAAACCCCACCGAGTAGTACCCTTAACATATCGCGAGACACGCTTGAGATTGGCATAATCACCAACAGTAGGAGCATGCATCTTTTGACATAACATATTGGTAGCAAACGCAAGATCTGGACGAGTAATGGTAAGATACTGCAAGCTACCCACAAAACTGCGATATTCAAAAGGATTAGAATAAGGCAGATAATCACCAGGAACAAGAAATGACTTGAGAGGTAAAGGTGTGGCAATAGGTTTACAGTCTTTCATGCCTGCACGCTCCAGTAAGTCAAGGGCATACTTCGTTTGACAAAGAAACAGCTTTTCTGGAGTATAAGTAGCCTCAACACCGAGGAAGTAATGAAGAGTTCCCAGATCTTTCATACTAAACCGAGAACTCAGTGAATGGATGAGTGATTGAAGCAACGTGGAACTACTCCCTTTAAGAATTATGTCATCAACATATAAAAGAAGAGCAATTGTATCATGACCAGTATGCAGAACAAACAAGGAGGGATCTGTAGAACTACAGAAGAATCCCAATTCCAAGAGATAATCAGTGAATTTTTCAAACCATGCTCTTGGAGCTTGACGTAAGCCATATAGTGATTTATGGAGGAGACAAACATAATCAGGATGTTCAATGAATCCAGGAGGCTGGTCCATGTAGACAGTTTCACACAGTGTACCATGGAGAAAAGCGTTTTTAACATCTAACTGATGGATAGGCCAGTGATGCACCATTGCCAAAGAGAGAACTATGCGAATGGTAGGCTGTTTAATGACAGGACTGAAAGTGTCAAGAAAATCAACACCAGCCTCTTGATGATAACCTTTTGCAACTAACCTGGCCTTGAGTCTATCAAGAGAACCATCAGCCTTTAGTTTGGTCTTAAAGACCCACTTGCAACCTATAACCTTCATATGAGCTTGACGTGGAACAAGAGTCCAAGTTTGATTAGTATGGAGGGCAGTAATCTCTTCTTGCATAGCATTGTACCATCCTTCATGAGCAAGGGCTGACTTAATAGATTTTGGTTCAGAAGGAACATTATATTGAGTAAGGCAAGCGTATTTTGGATTTGGTTTAACAATTCCTGATTTAGCTCTAGTTTGCATAGGGTGTGAAGAAGCAGAATCAACAAACAGAGGATGAACTTAAAGAAGACTGAGAACTAGCAGAAACAGTAGGAAGAGAAACAGAACACGAAATTTGTGTTGGAGAAGACTGTGTATGTGAAAGTTGAGAAACTGAAGGGGAAAGTTGTGGAGGAGTAGACATAGAGGAAAGCTGTGGTTGTGTATTAGAAAAGGACTGGTCATGTAAAAAGCTAGAATGATCTGGCTGAGAGTGAGACACAGAATCAGAAGAGGAAGGATTTATTGAAAGAGTTTTTGACATGGAACAGGAAGGAGAGGACTTAAGAAAATGTAACTCGGCTAACCATTTCTGATAGAGAACAGTAGGAGGAGGATAAACAGAACTAAGCTTAGAGGAGAAAGGAAAAGAACCTTCGTCAAATTTGACATGGCGACTTATGTAGACTCTGCCATCCGAGGGAGTGAGACATCTAAAACCTTTGTGTTTATCACTGTAACCAAGAAACACACAGGTTAGGGAACGAGGATCAAACTTGTGTTGAGTATATGGACGTAAGCAAGGATAACATGTACAACCAAACACTCTTAAATGATCATAACTAGGCACTTTGTGATAGAGTTTAGCATGTGGACTAAGAGAGTGAAGAACTGGAGTAGGAAGAATGTTAATCACATGATTGGCAGTGAGGAAAGCATCTACCCAATAAATCAATGGTACTCGAGCATGATAGAGCATGGATAGACCCAGTTCAACAATGTGGCGATGTTTTCTTTCAGCCACTCCATTCTGCTCAGGTGTATAAGGACAAGACATATAATGATGTATCCCACAGTGTTGCAAGTGCTTCTGAATTCGTAAACTAGTGAACTCCCCTCCTCCATCAGTTTGTAAAGCTTTGATCTTCAGATCAAACTGATTTTCAACATAACGTTGAAACAGAAGAAACACAGAATAAAAATCAGACTTTGCCTTCATTGGATAAAGCCAACTGTAGCGTGTGTAATCATCAACCAATACAGCATAATAACTGAACCCCTGAAATGACTTCACAGGAGAGGGACCCCATATGTCACAATGAACCTTTGCAAGAGGACAAGTAGTCTGAGTATCTGAAGAAGGAAAAGACAACTTGGTGCTTTTGACAAGTTGACAACTATTACACACAGAAGGACCAGATTTTATCCATTTGATGAGTTTTTGATCATGTAACAATTGCAAAGTCTGCTTATTCGTATGAGCCAGCCTTAGATGCCAAACATCTTCAGTTCTTTGCTGTTGGCTTTGAGCAACAAGAGCTAGTTGTCCCTGTTGCTTGACCCTGTAGAGTCCCTGGCGCTTCTGTCCAATCATGATCACTGAATTTGTGCAATGGTCCTTGACATATACACCAAATTTGTCAAAAATAAAGGAGCAAGGATAGTCTTCAGTTATCTTAGAAACAGACAGTAAGTTCTTTGTTATATCTGGTACTACCAACACATTATTAAGAGGTAATTGATTGTGTTTGGTGGAAAGAACTGTACTGCCAACATGTGATATAGACAAGCCTGAACCATCACCTATCAACACTTTATCATGTCCTCTATATACTTGAGGATTAGAAATAATACCATGTTGTGATGTTATGTGTGCAGTGGCTCCTGTGTCAGGATACCACTCTGCACCTGTAGGATCTTCGAAGTGTAGAGCTGCAAGTGTTGTTGGTATCTCTTCATGCTGAAAAGAATTGTCAAATCTATACCAACAACGTAATGCTTCATGCCCTGGCTTCTTACAAATCTGACAAATACTTCTTACAGCACCTTTAAATCTATCATCTGAAACATCTTTATTTCCAAGTGAAGGATAAGATTTTACCTCTTGATATCTCTGCGAAGACCCAGCATAAGGTCTAAATCCTTGGCCAGAGCCAAAAAACTTCTGTCTTTGAGTTGAAACTTCTCTATTGATAATAGGAGGTCTATAGTTCTGACCTCAAAGTTGATAGCCAGCATTATTATCTCGAACATAACCTCTACCTCTGCCAAGTGCTCTGCCTCGGCCACCTTCAGACGACATAGATGAACCTCTTTGACTAACAAAAGCACAGTCCAGAGGATGAAAACTTCTAACAACATCATCCTTTTGATCATTACTGACTGTCTTTTGTCCATAATAAGCCAGCTGAGGATTAAACTGATTAGAATTATAATTTTGCAATCTTGCCTCAAAACGCTCCAATTGAGAAATAACTTCATCATACTCAGGTTGAGGTTTCATGCAATAGATGGTGGTGCGCAGATTCTCATATTTTGATCCTAAGCCTTCCAAAATCCCAAAAACCTTGGTGATTTCATCAACAGGCTTTCCTATTGCACTCAATTGATCACATATAAGCTTGAACTCTCTAAGATATTCAGTTAGAGCTCTATCCCTCTTCTTGCACGATTGAAGTTTTCCCCTTAACTCGAACTCTCTAGCGACTGATTTCTGACTGAATCTATTACTTAAGGTCTGCCAGATCGCAAAAGAAGTATCTAGCCAATGATCAGACCTAAAATGCTTTCAGAAATCGCTCCACTCAACCACGAAGAAATCAACTGATCAGTCTTTAACCAATCAACATAATCTTTGTTTGGGACTTCAATCACACGACCATCAACTTCAACACTCACCGTTTGCGGTGGAGAAACCACATCACCATTAATAAAACCGATAAGCTCTTGACTCCTCAAAAATCGACATACCTGGGCTTGCCATAGAAGGAAATTGTCTTCCGCAAGCTTGATTGTGACGAAATTCCCAATATTCACATGAATCGGGAAAGGAAACTTCGATGATCTGTTTTCCATTCTAACGTACTTATACTGGCGTAGATGGCTCTGATACCATGAGAAACTTACTGGAACAAAGTATTGAAGAAGCTGAGCTACGATGAATTGAAGAAGAAGACGATCAAAGAAATATCGCTTCCATTGATGAAGATGACTCTGTATTTCAGAGTTTACAGAGCTTGCATGTACACTTTTTACTCAGCTTACACTTTATGACTCTCACATCTCTTTTTATTCTGTTTGTTTGTTACACAACAAGAGTTTAACTAGAGTCAAACTGAAAGCTAACTGCCTTGACTCTAGTTAATCAGCTCAGGTCAACTAACTCTGACTGATTACTAGATCTTTAGCTCGTCCACTTCAGTATTCTGCACAGCTGTGTTGTCACTCTTGTAACTATCCAAGACTTGCTCTACTTGTGCCTTTGATATAATCTCAACAGGCACAGCTCTCAGAGGCTGATCCTTTTGTATGGTGAGGCCATACTTGTCATCCATGTTCATAACTTCCGGTTCAATCCCACCTTCAAGCTTCCAATTGAAGCAATTAAGGAGTGTACCCAAGATCATATCCAACATCCTCAAGGCCAATGGCAAGCCGGGACATATTCGCCGACCTCCGCCGAATGGTATCAGCTTGAAACTTTGTCCCTTCACGTCCATTTCCGAGCCTAAAAATCGTTCCGGAGAGAACACATCTGGGTCCTTCCACAAGGCAGCATCTCTCCCCATCGCCCAGATGTTGACGAAAATTTGTGCGCCCTTCGGGATGGTGAAGCCTTGGATTTGAGACTCCACCTCAGATTTCTGAGGGAGGAGGAGTGGAACTGGGGGGTGCAATCGGAAAGTTTCCTTGATGATGGCTTGTAAGTAGGGTAAGCGAGCAACATCAGATTCGGCGATGGGTTTGCCTCTGCCAATGACTTGATCGAGCTCTGCTTGGGCTTTCAATAGCTTCGCTGGGATGTGGAGCAGCTCTGCCATCGCCCACTCCAAAGTGCTCGAAGTTGTATCGGTGCCTGCGACTAACAAATCCTGTCGGTGTTCATCCGATAATTGGAAGTTAGAATTGGCCCTGTTGAGTATCTAACAGGAAACAATAATACGAACGAAACCGACCAAAATTCAGAAGTTGCTGAAGAGTGCATAGTTATACCAGAAATAAATGCTTCATTAGCAAGATGTCCATGCTCTCATTGTTATCTTCCCTCATATCAAGAAGTGTGTCCAAAACATCGTTCATCCTCGGGAAACTCGGCGTCGCCCTCAGCTGTAACCTTTTCTGTATCGCTATGTCGAACAGATCGAACATTTGCTCGAAATAAACCTCCATCCGATGTCTGGCGCCTTGTGGGTCAATCTTCTTTAGCAACGGGAAGAAGTCAGCGACGTTTGGCTTTCCGGCCTCGTATACGATCTGCCGAAAAATCTCCTTCAACTCTTTTACGGAAACCGAAGAATTGTCAATCAAGTCCGAGGAAAAGATGGTTTTGGACAGGAAATTCAGGCTTGTCTGAAAAGCCACTTCGCTAATGTCCACGGCGTCCCCGGTCCGTGCGCACTTCTCGACGTGGGCGACAAGTTCTTGCCCCGCCTTGCGGCGCAAGCATTGAGTTGAGTCGAGCTTCTTTTTGGCGAATACGTGCAGGTTGCATATTCTCCTGAGGTTCCTCCACAGTGGTGAGACGGGCATCCATGGCAGCCCGAGCTCGCCTTGACAGTAGGGAGCGACACTGTTGGGGACGGCACAATTGCAGAATGAAGCGTCGTGAGTCTGAAGGATCTCTTGAGCGAGCACGGGTGAGGAAACGATGATGGTGGTCACGGACCCGAGCTGGAGCTTAAGGATGGGGCCATAAGCGCGAGCAAGCTTGGCAAAGGACTTGTGCGGGAGGTTGCCGAGCTCAAGTAGGTTGCCGATCAGCGGAAGAGGCGGCGGGCCGGGAGGGGGATTATCATTAAAGGCGTCTGGTTTGGCATTCTTAGTAATGAAGCGAAGGGCTAGCTTTAAACCCCATGTGAGGTACGCACAAAGTATCAACACCATCAAATCCATCTCTCCCTCCCTCCCTCTATCTCTCTCTCTCTCTCTCTCTCTCTCTCTCTCTCTCTCTCTCTCTCTCTAAAGCACAAACATGCACACAATCACAGTCGCTATGGTGAGTGCTTCATGCTCAAGCGGCGAAGAAAATGTCGAACACTCGAAATTTTGTACTTCGGTTTCTCTTGGCCATTTGCTCTAATGGGCCCCAAATTAGGCGGTGCCCCAAACTTGTGACATGTAAGATTGCATTAATTTTATCATTCTATATGTCATTATTGATGTGAATATTTGCATAACAAAATGAGAGGATTCTCATCATTTAAATTCTCCGCCAGAGTTTACATAAAGTAATATTTGAAGTGGTTTCGGACATAACATGAGTACATAAAGTATTTCGAGCGTACAAAATTACGTGAATCCATAAGAAACATGAAAACACGAAGTGAAAACTTAAGTTTCTCCCTCTTGACAGCTTGACTCCATTCGCCGGCTTCCTTATCCCTTACCACGAAAGGCTCCGGTTCTTCAAGAATCTGGGATTGAATGTGCTTTCTTGTTTGTGGAACTTCTGCAGTTCTGCTCTCTCTAATGGGCCGTGCCAGCCCGGCACAACACCGCCCGGGACGCTTGAGCCCGTGCCTAGCACAACTCATTCAATTAACGCATCTCGTCCATGCACTTCTGAAGAAAAGTTTAGGACTTATCCAGAGCAAATCAAAAGGCTTATTCCTTGATTGGATTCCGCATGTAAAGTTAAAGACTTTCGATGCAATTTTTTCCCAATAAAGATTTAAAAGAGAAAAGGCAAAGCTTCGCCATGGGTTTCGACTTTCTATATTGGGTTGTTTCTTTAGTGTGCGTCTGTTATTTCTCTGAGGTGAATATATATTTTCATAGATAAAAACTTTACTAGATTGGCTGAACAAATTGGTATTGTTGAGTTTCTGGTTATTCCACTTCTGTCTTCTCGTCTTGCATTGTAACACCTCGCAACTTTCCTAGGTAGTGTTGCCAATCAAATAGAAATTTATCTTCGATTCCATAATTTACTTTTAAAAACGCAGAGAAATTTTATTAACTAAACCCCTGACAAATTCCAAGGTATTTAAATATCCTTCAAAATCAAATAAATAAAATCCAAGTTTACCTAAGATTCTCAAAACATATGACAAACCTAATTAATAACTGAAATCGAGTCCAATAAGAATTAACTTCCTATATTTATTACATCGAAATAATCAAATGGAAATAGCTATCAACATCAATGTGTGCCATTAGCCTCCTCTAGCTCTCGGGGAGGGACCCCATGACATGGACCTGTAAAAATGGTTAAATAACAACAATGAGATTATTCGGTGAATCTACACCTTAATTCCCAATTAGGAGGACACTCACTTTAGGGTTCCTAATTCTCTTATTAATCTAATTCTCACATTTCTCGCCTGTTTTCTCATTAGATCTCTAATCCTCACTCTCCTCCACTCATAATTAATTGGCATTATAAAATAATAATATTTAAATTCAATCACAAAACAACCACGTCACTAAACAATTATAAACTCAATAATAAAACAATCACCATCCAGTCCCAATCAACTTTTACATTCAATAATTTAGGAAACAATCATATACATCGAAATTTCTGAAATTCCAACCGCTTGAGCCCACCAATTAGGGATTTACCTGGGTCCCTAATCAAATTCAGACCGTTCAACAAACTATGGGTACCATCACCTTTAATTGGCCAATCATTCAATTTCGATAGCTTGCCTGAAATATCGCAAATTAATTATAAGACACAATTTGCTCATAATTAGGCAAAATCCAAAATAATCACTTCTAAGTGTCAACTATATCTCCAATCATGCCCATCTCATTAATAATCACATATATAACCAACAATTCATAATTTTGCTTCTAATTTCCAAAATTACCATTTTGCCCTTAACCTTGCTAAAATTTCCATTCTGCCCCCAACTTTGCCAAAATTACAGTTTTACCTCTATCACTGCCCAAATTACCATTCTGCCCCTAGCTTTGCCAATATTACAGTTTTGTCCCCTGACTTAGCCAAAACTACCATTCTACCCTTGACTTAGCCAAAATTACTATTCTACCCCTAATTCATCTAAAAATCACCAAATTCACAATCAGTCAATTAACTAAGTTAATTAACTACTAGGGTGGGTAACTACCCTAATTAGGAGTTAGGGCTCAACTCACCCTTGGTCCAAGCTTATTGCGCGTTCTTCTATACCCTAATTCAGAGCATAGAAGAACGAGATAACTCGTGCACGTCGACAACGAGGAAGTCGGGGACATCATCGACCGCCGTGGAAAGATGTTCGATAAGACAAAGTCTCATATCTAAGTCCCATGTCCGTGTCGCAATTCAGCAACCCAAGCTGAGGATGGACCGACCTTCGGCTGGGCGAATGCTTCGGTGATCTCCTCCGAAGCTTCTGTGGTGGCCGACTCTCACTAGGATGGACGCCACCCGTGTGTCCAGCCTCATTTCGCAACGCCACAGGGCGTTACAAAATGAGGTGGTGGAAGTCAGCGGTAAAGCACCACTTGACTTCCACCGAATGACCTCCTGAAGACACATAGAAATCTATCTGGCAGCATGAGGAACGTGGGTGTTAAGGAGATGGCATTCATTTGGACTTCTACTCCAAAGCCGCTTCACTGATGTCTACCACATTGCCTTCTTGAGCGCTTATCTTGACGTGGACAAGAAGTTCTTGTACTTTCTTGAGACACAAGTGTTGAGTCGAGACGAGCTTCTTGTTGGTGAATATGCGTATGATGCATACTCTCAGGTTTTTCCACAGAGGCGAGATGGGAACCCAAGGCAAACCGAGCTTGTCTTGCTTGAATGGAGTTACCACGTCGGGGACCATGCGGTTTGAAAAAGACATGTCATGCGCTTTGAGGATTTTTCAGGCGACACTAGGTAACGAGATGACTATAGTGATAATGGACCCGAGTTGGAGCTTAATGATGGAGCCGTAAGTGCGAGTGAGCTTGGCCAGGGACTTGTGTGGAAGATCGCCGAGCTCAAGGAGGTTACCGATCATCGGAAAAAAGGCCGACCGGGTGGGGGATGGGAAGGACTTGTGCTGGCCTTTTTCTTGAGGAAAAAGGCCAAAACCAAAACGAGCTAAGCACAGAGTTAGAACACCAAGAAACCCATCCTTCTCCCTTCCTTTCACAGCTCTCTCTCTATAATAAGAGGGGAAGAAGAGGAATGGTGCATGCATGTTCGAATATGATGGGGCTTTGGAAATGCGACGTGCGGAGCCGACAATGGTTACTTTTCTTATCTTTAAGCTAGTTGAAGGCAATCCCCTTATTGGCTGCAACTTTCCCCCCACGCAAAGAAAAATGGGACAGGTTTGAATTGCAAGCGATGATGTTTCAAATGGAAAGAAAAGAACAAAAAGAAAATGAGGCAGAGACCATAAATGCACCGATACATTAGTTTTGAAAAGCTTGTAAAAGGATGGAAGTGAGATGGGTCCCATTAAATTTTTTTCAATGAACTCTTTAAGTCGATCTCAAATATAGTAGGGATTTTGATACCGGTAGCTTTACTATTAAAAAAGAAAAAAAAAACCAATAGCGTAAAGGCTTTATAAGTCCTCTCCCATGAACTTTCATATAAGTATCTCCTTTTGTTTCAACTATGTCTTAGACATTTTCATCGTCATTAACTTTTTGGGGGTTAATGTGGCATTCACTCCACTAATAGTTATAACTTATATTGACAACGAGCTATTCAAGGTATTATGCGGCAAATGCTATTTGGAGGATACCAATTATAGCATTTATAGTAGGAAAGAGATCCTCCATCTCTATTTTAGTCTCCTGTGATGTCATTATCATTTCGATTATTAATTCAAGCGACCAAGATTCGTCATTTTATGTATTAATTTGATGGTTGAGATTGTTGGGACGCAAACCAAGAACACAACATGAGGATTAAGGATCTTCACTTGTCATATTGCGATAAGCCTACAGCTGAAAGCGAATTGGGAGTTTAGGTTAGTAATAATAAGTAGTTGACCTTTGGAATAAAGTGGAAGCATTTCTAAAGTACACGAACACTTTAGATACGCAGGTTTATACGTCGTTTCTATCATCAACAACTAGGAATGGACTTGGAGACAGGCTCGTAGCCTTTATACACGCAGAATAAACAGTAAATACTATATTATTTTCACGCGCGCATATATATATAATATTAGGTACTACGTACTTTTCACACTGGCCTGGGAATAGCTCTGAGAGGTTGAGCTCTTTGCAAGGTGATCCCAAACTTATCTTCCATGCTCAAGTCCTCTGGCTTGGCCCCGCCTTCAAGCTCCCAATTGAAGGAGTTTATGAGCGAACCGAGCATCCAATGCAACATCATCATGGCCAGCGGCAAGCCGGGACATATGCGCCTGCCGGCACCAAATGGAACGAGCTCAAAATCTTGTCCCTTCACATCGATTGTGGACCCGATAAATCGCTCCGGTGTGAAAACGTCCGGGTCTTTCCAGATGCTAGGATCTCTCCCTATAGCCCACACATTCACGAGAACTTGCGCGCCCCTTGGGATGGTGAAACCGCCGATCTCGGTTTCTAGCGCCGATTTGCGAGGAAGGTAAAGAGGGACCGGGGGGTGCATCCGTAAAGTCTCCTTTATGATGGCTTGTAAGTAGGGTAGGCGAGCGATTTCGGATTCTTCTATGGGTTTCCCTTTGCCGATGACCAGATCGAGCTCGGCTTGCGCTCTAGACAGCTTCTCGGGACTGTGGAGTAGCTCAGACAATGCCCATTCTAATGTGCTCGAAGTAGTGTCTGTTCCCGCAACAAATAAGTCCTGTGAGCGCCCACCATAAGAGATGTTAAACGATACATCCTCATGTCACACGTGAACTTTAACATGCTGATTTTTTTACCAACAATTTATATCTCTAGATATTGCTACTATGAAGTAAGAGCATCGCTAGGGATCTGAAGTCCCAATAACAAATTTCTTTTATAAAGAGGTATGATGAGCTTGAAATCGCTGTCGGGGCCATATGGGCATGTGTACACTAATGACAACGTGCAAAATTGTACTTTAAACCAAACTTTTGCAATCAACTTTTCAGCTCTATTAGTAAATTTTTTTTTTGAAAGAAAACAAAAGCGAAAGGTGCTGCTTGTCTCATCTAGATCCCACTTGTGTAGGATCCTGGTATGCCGATGGGATATCCATGACGCACCTTTGTTCAAATAATTATTCGTTCAACCAGTTTCTAGCATTCAAAGAATTTGGGAAAGCTCAATCTTCACCTTCGTTGAAGTACCCAGTGACAATTAGCAAAAGACCGATCCGTGCCTTGTCCTAATACGGGTCATACCCGTTTCTCTTGTCCGTGCCTGACGTGTACGATTGCTTTGGCTACAATATATATGAATGTATATATAAAGGTGGCAACGGACCAACGGTGACAAATTCACTTTTTTCCTAACCTAAAAAATTGTCTAATTTAATTTTTTTAAACCATATGCAAACCTACAAATTGATATTAAACATATTTTAAATTTTTGAGTATTCTATATCGAACAAAGTAAAAGTTGGCTGAGATCAAGATTTAAACGAAACAAAAAAAGTGAAAACTAGTGAAAAGCCAAAGTAGCCAGTACTAATATTCTACCGATTACTGCATTGATAAATTTCATAACTAACCAAATAAATCATGATCAAAGTCGTTGAAGAGTACCAAGAGAAAGTGCTTGATGAGGAAAATGTCCACGTCCTGGGTCTTGTCTTCTGTTGCATCAAGCAGTGTGTCTAACACATCGTTCTTTCTAATAGAGCCAACCGTTGCCCTATCTCGCAACCTCTTTTCAATCAAGCAGTCGAAAAGCTCGAAAACCTTCGTGAAATAGGCCGTCATACGCCGCTTTGAGCCTTGCGGGTCTATCTTCTTAAGCGCAGGGAAATAATCTGCGAGGTTAGGGTTTCCGGCCTCGACCATGATAGACCAAACGAGGTCCTTGAAGTCTTTCGCCGAACCGGATGGGTTTGCCCAATCCTCGGACAACAAGGTCTTGGACAATAGATTGACTACAGTTTTGAAAGCCGCCTCGCCAATATCGACAGCATCACCCGTGGAAAGGCTTCTCTTGATGGACCCGACGAGCTCTTGAACTTTCTCGTGGCGGATGTGTTGAATGGACTCGAGCTTTTTGCGAGAGAATATGTGCAAATTGCATATCTTCCTGAGGTTCCTCCACAGAGGTGAGACGGGGACCCAAGGCAAGCCGAGCTCGTCTTGCCTCAAGGCTGTGACGCTGTCGGGGGTCATGCGGTCGGAGAAGGTTGCGTCGTGGGTTTGGAGGATTTCTCTTGCGATGGCGGGAGATGAAACAACGATTGTCGTTACATAACCAAGTCGAAGCTTGATGATGGGGCCATAAGTGTGGGAGAGCCTCGCGAGGGACTTGTGAGGTCGAGAGCCAAGGCTTAGGAGGTTACCGATGACTGGAAGCGGTGGCGGACCCGGCGGGAGTTTTAATGGAGACGTTTTGCTCTTCTTTCTGATGAAAGAAAGAGCTTCGAACAGACGCCATACAAGGTAGAAACATAGAAAGAAGACCAAGATATACACAGCTAAGGATGCTTTTAGTGTGAACCCCATGCAAGGCATTGGGTGCTCTCTCTTCTATTGCAACTGGTGTTTTTAAGTCGTGTTCATCAGAAGACATCTCGAGTACTTATAGGAGTATAATATTTGAATTTTCAAAATAGGATAATTACACGCACCCACGTAGTTATACGAATCATAAGATAAGCAACATAAACTCACTGTGCTCTCACATATCATCTTACTCAAGGAGCATAGCAATTGTAAAGTTTCGGGAATTTTCACTTGTCATTAGACACGAGTCAACTTCGTGGGAGACACTTACGAAAGCCACACCGATCAATTAAAATAAGACACATGAATGCATGTGGGACAAAGTGGGAAAAGGAGAAAATTAATGTGCCATAAACAATGAGTCCAACCACAAGATTTCACTAAGATTACGTTCACATGTGGCATGCAACATTACAAAAAAAATTGTCTAATCTAATTTCAACACGAAAACTAAATAAGATTACATGTTGTGCACTAAGGGTTAAAGCGAAAAGATGGGGCTTGACAACGACAAAACCTCTATTTTCACTTAGAATTCTCGGCCCCAGACTCTCTAATTGGAGAGGTTAAAAGGCCTAAATGGTAGGCTGCTCTTGACTTTCCTCGCGAGCTCGCCTTGTCCATTGCCGCCCCGCGGATGGGGACCAAAACTTTGATCAAGTGGCGTCGTCCCTTCCGATACAACGTGAGATGATTCCTTTTGTTTTCGTCGATGCGTACATGAGAACGAGGACGATACCAGGCAAAATTCCAGCCTGCTATGAGCAGCCGGGATGTCGGAAAACTAGAAGACGAGAGAAATATATTGTGAGATCACATGCCTTGGAGTGTCTCAGGAGATAAATATCTTATCTTCCCAGGTCACCTGTACCAATGCAAATCTTTTATCCTCTCTACGTCGAGTGAAAGAGGTAATATACACATCCGTATAGAACTTTCAGGGGTTATTAAATTCAATGACTTTATACAATGAAAATAATTCCAAAGAGAATGCAAAATTTGATTTTATGAACTTGTCCGGGCAGGCATATCGATTATGTTCTATTGGATTCGCCTTTGGAAATGTGATGGAAATGTGATGAAAGTACCGAAACTATTTTGAACAATCATACCTTGAATAGTTTGGTCACGAAAAATAAAAAATGCAGAGACTGAGTAAAAGAATGTTAAGAGTGCGTCCAAAATTAGTATACATAGGCGTCATACATCACTAATGGATGCCACTCATTGCTTCCCCTAAGATTTTCGATAGTTTTGAGTTTTGAAAAATAAGAAAATTAATAGAAAAATTCAGAAAAATTAATAAATATTAACAAGAATCGTCCATTTGAGCACCACTCAATATGTTAGGGCCTAGGCAAGGGCGCGGAGGCCCCCACTCATGGACTCACGAGGGTCGCTGATGGATATTTATACACCAAACATTAATTAAAAGAATTCAGAAAATCAATAGTCTTGTAAATCCCATGCAATGCACGGCGTTGTGACATGGTCAAGAATTCAATATGCTATATCTGTGCCCACTAGCGTTTGTCTCCTCTAGGTGCTGGAGCCTAAATGCTCAAATGCCAGCTAAGTTGTCCGGATGCTCTTTGGATTTCTTTCAGCTTTCTCTGTCTTTCACCCCTTCTGATGGTGACCTCGATCTTTGGCCGCGAGGGATCCGCCTTTGGGTGGTGTTCTACAGTCGAAATCATACGTCCTGATATGTTAATCCCTTCTGTTCTTCGCTGGCGTGTAAATGAGGATGATGACAATCTGAAATAAATCCAGACCGTCATTTTGATCAACGGCTAATTATGAGGAAGTGGGATGTGGGCATGAAATCTGATTTGACCTTGGGATGTAGCGTTGTCGACGCCCAGAGCCAGCGATGGAGACGGAGCCGCGTCCCACTTGTTGAGAGAGAGAGAGAGAGAGAGAGAGAGAGAGAGAGAGAGAGATAGGAAATATAACTAGGGTTTACGTTACGTTAGCTGTTGGTCATTTCCATACAGGGCAATTTCGCAAAAGGAGGGTCGATATCACACGAGCTAGACCCAGCTTGATTTGGAATCTGACTCGGAGATCGGATCGTAGGATTCGTGGGAGCAAGCGAACTAGTTTGGAGGTGCGCCGGCACATATTACTGTTGAAAGAACACGCAGCAAGATCATCTCACGAGAGAGTAAAAAAATATTGTTTTTTTTTTCTAAGAAGACAATTTTATTCGACGCATATAATTGTCTTTATTCAAAGTTGCAGGTGAGCTGCGTTGTCCCCAGGTATGCTAACCCACACAGGCGAGCATCACACGCTCAAGCCTCACAGGGTCTGCCTTTTAGGAGACTAACAGCCTTACCTGAAGATGAGGACGGATCGCTAGCTTTGTGTTAGACAAGATGAGAGATGCTGCAGTTCCTAGAGGTTTTTACCAGGCTAGGAAGAAGAAGAAAGAGTGAGTTTAGAAGATCATGGAGAAGGTAGAGAGAAATCCGAGAGAGAGGAGTTCCCGGACGGTCTTATTGATCACGCAACATATCCGTCTTATATAGACGTTACAACCGACTGTTGCTACAGTGTTTTTACTATTTGTACAGTGCTGCTACAGTGCTAAATAGTACGTCTACAGTGCAGAATAGTGCTTCTACAGTGCAGAACAGTGTTGCTACAGTACTGAAAACATTTCGCGGGAAACACGCACGGAAAACACGCAGATAGGGAGACTTCGTGAGTCTTCCTGTCTTTATCTTAGACACACGATAATTCACAATAATTCACAATGTGTTTTCATTCTTCAGAGGATGGGTCAGAGTCGGGCAAATCAGTTCTGGCTCTTCTTGCTTGGTATTGTGCTTGGAGTCTTGCTTCTAGCACCTGTTCAAAGTTTTCTTCCGTGATTTGAGCAACTAGGGTCTGCACACTGGGAGAGGTGTCATCAGGAGGGAGTGTACTGGATTCTTCGATTGCTCTCCAGTATGGTAGGTACGATGGTGAGTCTGGAGCCGGTCCTGGTGAGCCGGGTGAAACTTGCATTGGTTGAGTAGACTCAGTTGGTAAAATTGGCTGGGGCCAATTTTCCACATGGCTTACTGGGTGCAAATCAGTATCAATTTGGCTGAGGGAGAGGTCTTCATGAGCATGTGACGATTCTCCTGGGAAGACTGGTGGTCCGTCTTTCTGGAGTCTGAACTGTCGGATGAGTCTTTCTAATTCTTCATCAGAACACGGAGGTGTGCGAATGGAATTATAGGTGCCATAATCCCAAGGGTCTTGAGACAAAGGTCCTCCCCATGGGTCTGCTGCATTGCTCGAACTGGAAGCTTCAGCTTGTTCTTCAAAAGGATGATCAATTCTGTAGATTCTGAATGCTTCTTGGATAGATTCAGAAGGGCCATAGGATTCCCATGTGACTGGTTCAAAGTGTGAAGGCCATACTTCTGGAGGGATGACTCGATTTTCTTGGCACAAGAGCCTTTGCAATTCCCTGTAAGAAGCTTCATCAGCTGCAATAGTGCGAGAAAGGGTTTTATATACCTGGTGTTTCTGGAGATGGACTTGGGGCCTGTATTCACATGTATGTGAATCTGGATGTGCGGAATGATCTCCTGAGGGTAGAATGAATGTCCATGGTCGATGGAATATGACAATTGTGTGCCTCATGGGTTCAGGTCGGGATTTCCTATTTTCAGAGCCAAAAAGAGGTCTCCATGCCATGAGAGGCATAAACCATTCGAGAAATGAGAACAAGTGTTTAAGTTCATGTCTGGTGTGATTCTGGAAACGAAGAGTTTCAGTGAGAGCTCGAAAGATCTTTTCAGTGGGAAACTGAATGGCAATGGTATATGCATTACATAAATACCAAAGAAACCATTTGAGATCTTCAGGAAATTCTTCATCTGGATCCCAACAAAGTGGATGAATGAAAGGGTATTCTGGATGGAGTCCAGCGGGTTTGAGCAATAGACCACCATAGTTAGCAAAAAGGCTATATTCTTGAGAATGGAGGAGATCTGGAAGACTTTGAGCAAGTCTATTTTCTTGAATGGGAGTACGAACATCAGGAGGATATTCGAAACGGGAATTAAAACGGGGCATGTTCTGGACTTTATATGCACCAAATCTGAGATTTTTAACATACATGTTAATTTCAAGAGGAGCTTTTGGTCTGGAAAGAAAATCTGCAAGAACATTTTTCTTTCCTGGGATGTATCTGACATCAAAAGAATATTTTGAAAACCATTCTGACCAACGCAAAAGCTGTGCATGAGGAATCTGTTTTTGTTTGAATTTCATCATTTGAGGAAAAGAGGCCATATCGGATTCTACCAAAAAGTGGTAACCGATAAGATGAAATTCGAACTTCTTGATGCCATTTTTAACTGCAAGAATTTCTTTGAAAGTAGAGTGGTAGTGGAGTTCAGCTGGAGAGAATTTACCACTTCCATAAGCGCAGATGTGACGCTTGTCATGGATTTCTTCAAGCAAAACCGCTGCCCAATATTCATCACTGGCATCTGTTTGAAGAATTCTTTTGCCCGTTGAAGGAATCTGAAGAGGAGGAAGGTCTTGCATAAGTTCCTTGAGCTTAATAACTGCTTCAGTTTGTTCCTTACTCCATGGAGGAGCATCTTTTTTCAACATTTTCTGAAGAGGAATGAGAAATTTGGCAATATGAGGAACAAAGTCCCTGAGATAATTAATTATCCCAAGAAAAGTCTGGACTTCGTTGACAGTTAATTTCTCATTTGGGAATTTGAGTAATTCCTGGGCAATGTGTGGATTCGGATGATACGTGCCATGATCAAGATTCATACCAAGAAATTCAATTTTGGTCTGGGCAATAACCATTTTCTTTTGAGACAGCATGATACCATGTTTTTGGATGATATCAATGAATTTCTGGAGGAGCTGGCCATGAGATTGCTCGTCAGGGCTGTAGAGCAATATGTCATCAATGTAAATGGCTGCAGTGTCCAGGATTGGACTGAAAATCTGGCACATGGCTTTTTGGAAAAGAGAAGGGGCTGTTTTAAGTCCAAAAGGAAGGACTTTCCATTGGTAATGGTGATTTGGGATACAGAATCCAGTTTTGGATCTGTCATCAGGATGAATGCCAAGTTGCCAAAAGCCTGCTTTGAGATCAAATTTTGAATAGATCCTAGCCTTTGTAAGACTAGCAAAAAGGGAGCTTTTTGAAGGCAACGGGAATTTGTCATCTTTGAGGAAAACGTTGAGAGGCTGATAATTTATAATTAACCGTAACTTTCCTCTGGTTTGCTCAGCTCGCTTATTGACATAGAAGGCTTGGCAAGCCCACTGTGAGTCTGAGAGTTCAATGAGTCCTTGTCGTTGAAGTTCAAGGCACTCCTTTTGAGCAAGAGCAAGATGATCAGGATTCATACCCGGATGAGTAGCTTTAGTCGGGTTGATATCCTCATTATTTTTGAACGGGAGGCGAACAAAAAACTGAGAGTTTTGCCACAAAGGGTGGGGACATTTTTGTGAAAATTCTGCATGATTGTTTGCACATGAGTTCAAAAGACTTTGCATGATGGGGTCAAGGATACTCATTTCAATGGAGAAAAATCTTTGGATGCTGGTGAACTCTTTAAAAGAGTCTTTGAATTTAAGACCTTTTCCACTGATAATTTTGAGTTTGGGAAGTTGGGATAAAATATCCCATCCTATTATGAGATCCTTTTCTGGAAGGGGACAGCCAAGAAGTTGAGTAGTAATGGAACACTGAGGAAATATCTGAATAGAGATGGGATCAGAACGAACTTTGGCTGAAAAAGTATCTCCGGAGGCTGAAGTGAAATATCGGATATGTGGTTTCCAATATTTTCCTGGGAGAATTTTAGGATCAAGGAGGGAGGCATGAGCACCAGTATCTATCATGGCTATGACAGAAATGGGTTCAGAATATTTGGTTAGAAGGATTTTAACAGGAATGTATGGAGGAAGATAACATGGGGTTTGTGATAAAACTGGGGGAGCAAAATGAAAGATCTCTTCTGGATCACTTTCGTCTTCACTGAAGGATGGGTAATATGGAATGGGGCAAAGTGTATCTTCTGAAGGATCTTCTTCAATGGAGAAGAGAGACTCGAGATCATCATCTCGAAGAGACATACCTGTCTGTTGCTCAACATGCTGAATGATGTTGATTTTTGCTTTCTGTGCTTGAGGACAATTTTTTGCAAAATGTCCGATTTTGTTGCAGACATAACACCGAATTGACTTTTTGTGTTTGGAGCCTGATTTGGAGGATGAAGAAGCCTTGTGCTTTCGTCGAAGAAATCTCTTTTTCCGGAATTGTCTGTATTGAACTTTGTCATCATGAAGATGAAATCTCCGGAAGTGCTTCTTTTTCTTGGACCTTCGGCAGTGATGACACTCACAAGAATGGTCTCGGGGACACTTAATCTTCAAATAGTCTTTAGAACAGACTTTGTCAAGATGACGGCTTTCTTTGAGAAATTCCTTAAAAGCTCGCTTTCTGGAACACAGTTCTTTTAGGCTATTATGAACCTCTTGCTGTAACTGGCCTAGACTGGCTGAAGCAACTGTAAGGTTCCTTGCAAGAAGGGTTTTTTCAACGGACTGGCTAAGCTCTTTAGGAATGGAATTGAGGAACACTTGCTTTAGATTAGGATCTGCTCCTAGGGCATAAAAGAGCTTAAGCATCTCTTGGAAATGCCGATTTAGATCTTTTCGCTTAAGAGAACAGCATTTTCTTTCAAAAAATTCTCGTCTCTGGTGCTCAAGAATGTCTTGTGGATTTCCACAGAAGAAAAGATGGATGGCATAGATGTTGTCTTTAAAATTTGTAGAGACAAGGAATTTGAGCTGATCTGGCTCAGGAATAGTATGCCACCAATTTTTCAGACTACCGGTGAATTTGGAAACAAATTCCAAGAGGATGTCATAATGACTTTCTCTGGTGAGTTTCTGAGTGATTAGCCAGGAATGAAATTCTTGAAAACGATCAGGCCACTTATGATATGGAATATCATCAAGTGTGAAAAACTTAGAACCTGAACTTTGACTGGCTGGGAATGAAGGAGATGGTTCACTGGGGAACTCAACATCAGGCTCAGAAGAGGGTTCTTCTTTCATAGGTTCAGTCATCATCAAAGGAGGGATGCTGAAACTGCTGGAAGAAGATGGGGTTTGTGGAAGAGAGTCCGAAAGGGAATAGTCTGGATCAGATGCGACACTGGGTGGAGAAGAGTCAAAGGCTGCAATTATGGGAGTAGGTGGTACTGAGATTGGGAGAGAGTCAGAATCAGAAGTCTGTGTAGCAAGATTTTTGAGAAAAGACTCAATCGGATTGGAAATCATCATTTGGTTAAGGGGTTCTGATTCGGGTGGAGCAGTGGGAACAGGATTAGACATCTGTACTTTGTCTGTTTCTTTCTGTTTCCCTTTTCTGTGCATTTCTTGAATAATGCGCTTGAGTCGGGAAGGGTCAGATCTGTCAGGCTCAGATGAGACAGAAAAGAAAGGGGAAGAAACAGTGTGTTGTGGCTGTTGTGGAGTAAAAAGACCAAAAAGGGGAGTTGAACTAGCAGGTTTAGGAAAAGGGGTACCTTCCTGGAGAAAAGCTATTTGTCTCTTTAGCTTTTCTATCTCTGGTTTTGGATCATCAAGATAGGAAGAAAAAGTTCTTCCCTGTTCAAGATCTGAAAGCTTCTGCTTAAAATCTCTGAGCATTTTCTGAACAGTGTTATGATGCACCGCAAGATCTTTATGAACACTGTCAATCTTGGCATCAATAACTTTAAAAGCTTCATTCTGGGATAAAAGAGTCTCAGGTTGCCAATTCAAAACAGCATCAGCAGGAGCTGTGACATGTGCACCGACTGGAGTGGTGATTTTGGGCACATGATGGTACCTGCGAATTGTATCAACAAATTCTTGGGGCTCAGGAAATTTGAGGGATGATTCTTCTTTTCGCAAAGAAGGAAAATCACTTGGCTGAAACATGCATATACTGGATGGTACTGGCAATAGAGGACTTTCTTGAACTTCTTCACAGCAAGCAGTAGGAAGAGTTAATGGGTAAGAGTGTTTCTTAACCCATTTTTGGATTGGTTTGTAAAAAGGTGAGACAACATATTTTTTTGGTTTTTTGGGTGCTGGAGGAGGTGATGTTTGGGGGGTTTGAGGGACTTGGGTGGTAGAGGAAGCATCAGAAGGACTTCCATAGGACACCAAGAACTGATATCCCTTTTCGTCACCAAGAGGACCAACAGAAGGGTCTTTATCAAGGTATCTTTGGAAAAGAGGATCTTTCCGCTTGGTCTTTCGTCGGGACTTTTGTGTTGGATCTACCTCATCAGGAGAGTTGAGGCAGTAAGAGCACTGGCACCAAGGATCCCAAAAACAATGACCATATGGGTCTTGATAGTGATGAAGAGGATGTTGCATTTACACGTTCTCCGCTTCTACCACTAAATCCATTAACCCATAACTCCTACAAACTAGGAACACGCGTACTCCACTTCAACCACTAATAAATCCACTAACACATAATCCCTATAAACTAGGATAAAGCATAACAAACACTAAAGACTCAATAATAGAATAACAAATAAACAACAACCCACATGATGGTGTTGTTTTGTTCAATAATTACATGGTCCCAAAATCAAGTGGCCAAACTTGACAAGCTTCTGTAGGTCCAAACTTGCCTTTTCCCTCCCACGGCCCCATCGATTGAGATGCGGCTCGGCACAAATATCGGGACTTCGGACATCCGACCTAGCATGGATCTTCAGTGAAGAAAATTCCAACATCTGTCCCAATCCGATGAGACATTTGATCACACATAGGGGAGGATTAGGTTCGTGTTGGAAACCTGATTAATATGCTTAGTGAACACTTGTACATATCTTTACTTAGAGCTTATGGGGCTATTTGGATGACTGAGATTGGAAATGCTTGAGTGGGTGCGTAATTCGAGCGGTTTTAATCTCTTGAGACATGTAATCAATCCCTCTCATGGAGTGGAGTGGATGTACCCCATTGAATTGTGAGATTTTACAGGATTATCATCGATCGTTTTAAAATTAAGCCGATATATGAAGTCATGGTTTAATATTTAACTATTGTAATATGAACCATGCAAATTGGCTATCTTGGGTTTACTTTCAGTGTGTTTTTTTTTTTTGGCTTAACCCTTTCATTTGTTCTACACCTGCGCCCTTTCAGCAGGACACTAGTAGTAATTAGAGCCTTAGGTCGTTTTTGACTAAGATTGTTCTGGGAAACGTGGTTGTATGCAATTGATTATGGCCTCTGCAAAGATCTGTGCAAGGGGCTTTCAGCCCAGATCCAGATGGATTCCGTGAAACTGGCCCACTGTTCGGGAGATGCCAACCAATCTGCAGACTGGGTCGCCAAAGCCCACTTTCCAGAGCCCATCGCCTCAGAACTCCCGAAATTTTTACTGGTCGTTGTTTTTCAATTCTCGTTTTATGGATGAATGAATGGAAGTACTTGTACAGACGAAAAAGAAGAATAGCCTCCCTCCCCATATTGAACATCCATTCTTTTGTAATTCCAAAATTTTATTGTACTGTGCCTAAAAATTAAACTCTTTTTTCATATTGGTAAAACATGGAAATGTATTGACGAGTATTAAAATGATGGGCGTAACAATGGGTTTATCTTTTATAACTTTTTAGCAACTTATCAATAATTTATGAAATTACCAACTTATTTCTTGTTTATAAATTGTAAATCTGTGCACTATTTTACCAGAATTTATTTGCATTGTTTATTCACGTTTCGAATTTTCTAACTCTCATGGAAAATTACCAATCTAAGTTAAAGCGATTTATCTAATTTTGTCATATTAAAGTACCATCTAGTATTGAGTTGCCGACTCTTTCTTAAGTTACTTACAAAAATTTAGTTTTGCTGTTCATTTACCAACTTATCTTTGGAGTCATTAATTTTAATTGCATAGCTTATTTACGTTTCGAATTTTTTGACTCTCATGCAAGATTCAACAACGTTTCGATCTCCCTAGAGCTTCGATATATTATTCTGCTGAATTTGGGGGCATGACGGGTTTATAAAGGTGGAGGAGACAAGGGTTCCTGCGATATGGAAAAAAGTTAGAATCGCTCTGTTTGTTGAGGAGGTGGATACCCAGATCGATGTTTCTTGACGGGTAAGATGTCCGAAGGTGAATGGGCCGCCGCCGCTGCCGCCGGCTCTACAAAGCCAGAATGATCTGAAGAACGTGGATTTAAAAGTCCCGACTCCTATGAACACTTAGCATTTGTTACTTAGGGGAAGTAAAGACTACATCCTGGAGGAGGTGAAGTCTGCACTGCTCTGGAGAGAATTGGCAGATTGAAATGTTGGTTGAGTCATGCTAAATTAGGTAACCCAAATAGACAATCGGCGGATGGAAATTGTGAACCGGTAGGAACATCAGCTGCGATGGTGACAGTTTGCCAGGCTATCAGATGAGGCTTCTGCAGATGAGGTCAAAACAGGTCAATTCTGATGATATGATCAAGTTGTTCAGCGGAAATGGTCTGATGCCGTTTCCCTTCCTACTGGACAAACGTTGTCCAGTAGGAAACTCGTTTAATTCTGATGGTATGATCAAGTTATCCCCATGATAGATGGAGAATCTTAGGTAAACTTTGTCTTTGTTACCATGGAAATTAGGAAACTCTTT
Source organism: Melaleuca quinquenervia (assembly GCA_030064385.1). Classification (NCBI taxonomy): domain Eukaryota; kingdom Viridiplantae; phylum Streptophyta; class Magnoliopsida; order Myrtales; family Myrtaceae; genus Melaleuca; species Melaleuca quinquenervia. Next base: position 13,748,818 of record CM057721.1, on the reverse strand, counting down.
TTTTCTATAGTATCTCTTCGTTTTTTCGGGATGTAAATTGAAGAAAAAATGAGAATTTTATCGGAATATAGGAGAGTCTCTCTCTCTTTTTTTTTTCCCTGTAAATAAATGATGCGGTCAACACAATCAACTTCAATAACATAGATTGTAACCCGAACATGCATTTCTTTCACTGCTTTCATACAGGAATGGGCACAGCTTTTAGAGATTGAGCCTTTTGGACGGCTATTCCGAACTTCTCTTCCATGTTCATGTTCTCGGGGATGACGCCATCTTCGAGCTTCCAATTGAATATGTTAACGAGTGAACCGAGCATCAAAGGCAACATTCTCGTGGCCAATGGCAACCCCGGACAAATCCGCCTACCACTGCCAAACGGTACCAGCTCGAAGTTTTGTCCCCTAACGTCAATGTTGAGTCCAAGAAATCTCTCGGGCATGAACTTGTCTGGATCATCCCAAATGCTCGGATCTCGTCCTATTGCGAACGCGTTGATGAGAACCTGTGCACCCTTTGGAATGTTGAAACCGCCTATGACGAAATCTTCCCCAGATAGCCGAGGAAGAAGGAGAGGAGCCGGCGGGTGCAATCGGAAAGTCTCTTTCAATAAAGCTTGTAAATATGGTAAGCGAGAAATATCGGCTTCCTCAATCTGCTTGCCTTTGCCAATTACTTGATGGAGCTCGGCTTGGGCTCTTGATAGTTTTTCTGGGGTGCGAAGCAGTTCTGTCATTGCCCATTCTAGAGTGCTCGAAGTTGTTTCGCTTCCGGCGACGAATATGTCCTGCATGATCAATCTCACGGATCAAAAGAGTTATTTTTCCTAGAAATTAGATCATAATTATCCCGGTTAAGGAAGCCTGATTACTAGGACACGCTACCAGAAATAGATGCTTGACTAAGGAAATGTCCAGGGTCTCATGTTTATCTTCGACTACATCAAGGAGATTATCCAAAACATCGTTACACTTAACCGAACCGTTCTCTGTCCTAAGGTGCAGCCTTCTCTGGATCACCCCATCGAAAAAGTCGAACAACTTCTGGAAATGCGCCTCAAGGCGACGCTTCGAACCGTGCAGGTCAATCTTCTTGAGTACGGGAAAGTAATCTGCCAGGTTGGGCTTTCCAATCTCAACCATGATTTGCCACACCACCTCCTTCAGCTCTCCTGCTGGATTCCAAGGTTCCATCATGTCCAAAGAGAAAACCGTGTTCGATATGGCGTTAAGGCTGGTCTTGAAAGCTGCCTCGCTGATATTCACTGCCTCGCCAGCATACGCGCATTTCCTCACAAAGGCGACCAGCTCTTGCACTTTCCTGCCGCGAAAGTGTTGGTTCAAATCGAGCTTTTGGCTGGAGAAGATATGCGAGTTGTATATTTTCCTCAGGTTTCGGAAGAGAGGCGAAACGGGTATCCAGGGCAAGCCTAGCTTGTCATGGTCATGAGCCCTGACGGAATCGGGAACCATGCGATTCGAGAAGACAGCATCGTGGGTCTGGAGGATTTCTTTGGCGAGCATGGGTGAAGAGACCACCACCGTGGTGACGCAGCCGAGTTCCAGTTTGATGATGGGGCCGTAAGCGCGAGAGAGCTTGGCGAGGGACTTGTGGGGAAGATCTCCGAGCTCGAGGAGGTTGCCGATGATGGGGAGAGGCCATGGACCAGGGGGGAGATTGGAGGGCCGAGCTTTTCGGCCTCGGTTGGCAACGAAAGAGAGAGCTTCGAACAAGCCCCAGAGAAGGCACAAACACAAAATCAGAACTAAGTAATCCATATCTCTCTGTCAATGTACAAGCAGTGCGATCACTTCCTACTTATCTACTTACTCGAAGGTCCGTGAAAATGTCTACTTCCTAAAGAGACAGTGCGATCGCATTTGTCTCTTTATCCTTGTACAGTACGTAGCAACTCCTTCACCAAAGAACTCAAAATCCTTCGTCATTGTGGGGCCTGGCCATGGGACTTTTGCCATGCTAAAACCAAAGTAGACTGCTTTTTCACGGCCACGTGTTTGACTAAGCGCCCATGAAAGAGCAGGGAAAAGGCTTCAGTTGGCAACCCGGCCTTGAAATTTAGGAGTACTTCACTCACCGAAGACAGGAACATTTCCTCTGTTGGACAAATAGAGAAAGTTTGACAGAAAATTTGACATGCTAGAGTACAAAAGTCGTAAAGATTAGGCTTAGCATATAGCAGTCGGAGCGCCATAATTCTGCGCAGCCCCCGAAGTTCCGTCCTTGGTTCCGAATAATAATTTCGCATGCTTTGGCAGGCAAATATGACCCACCCAAACTATTAAAACGTTTCTCAGTCACAAAAGAATTATTTCCCTAACCTGATGTCGTATACCGATTCCGTAAGTTTTTTTTTTTAAATTCATTCAGATAATTTCCTCGCCGCCATTTCATATTCACCAAAAGAACGACTTATGGTTCCACGTGTTATGTCACATGAACCTGCACTAGGGCGATCGTGAATGTTGTGAAGTTTTGTAGGATCGTTATCAATTGTCTTAAAAGCTTAAGTCGTTATGTGAAAATATAGATTAATATTTAAATACTTCACACTCCTAACATTTGATTTGGTTTTTTCGCCTACTACTGAGCTAGGAAATATTTGAGAAGACAAAATAGAGGTATGGTAAGATTTGAACTAAGAACCTCTTGCTTTTATATCATGTTAAGTTTTTATAGGATCACTTCCAACTGTTCTAAAAGTTTCAGCCTTTAGTTGAATGTGTCAATTAATATTTAAGTACTTTCATGAATGGGCTAGTTTGAGACAGTTTTTAAGTTGAGGGGCCTTTGTAGATGCATATTACCCTAGTGATGTTGATTACTGAATGTCCATCTCAAGGTTTCAATCTAATCTCGATTTCATAAAATTGAAACTGATGATTGTTTATGTAGTTCCGACCGGGAAGTGGGGGGAGAACTAAACTTATGATTTTTTTTTTCTATTTCTCACGCAATCACTTTCCTCCTCATGTGTCCTACTCTCCTCTCTCCTCTCTCGCCTCACAAGTCCCCTAACGCAATTTTATTTTACTTTATTTTGATTCACCGATTCTATTACATTGCTTAAGGATTGGATCTGATTGGTTGATCTAATTCTCAATTTCGTGGTCTCAAGAGTTTTTCTTTTTTTGTGGGGGTTGGAGACGGACCTCTTGGAGAACTTATCACCAATAATCTGTTCTAGCAAAAATTCTATTTTACATTCGAGATGTGAAGTATCATTGTATCCAAGAGAAATTAGAAAAAAAAAAGAACTTTCTTACTTGAGAAAGTACGACAACGAATTTGACGTGATCATTAAGGTTTTGCCAATGGTGCAACTTGACTCTTGTAATGAAGCGGGTACGCTGGAACTTTTCGCATGAGGTGGAGAAGGCGATTTGTGGGCTGCATTCGCCTCATTTGTTTTGTGGGGCCCAGCTGACATATAAAACAAAAAAAAGAGCCAAAGTCAAAAAAGCTAAAGGGGGGAAGAAGTGCTCATTCGTCAGATAAGCCCGCGTAGAGAGAGAGAGAGAGAGAGAGAGAGAGAGAAGGGGGGAGGGGGGCGGCTTTGCAATCCCAATTTGAGGGCCAAACATTATCGGAATTGACTCAAAATTTGAATATGTCCCTCGCGAGACCATGTACTACAAGTTGATTGGTTTTTCTCATTGAGAATTCTCTCCACATACATTAATTGTGATTGGATTTTTCTAGTTAGATTTCATATTATGATTGAATTTCCTATTAAAATTACGTTTCCTATTGTAATTATGTTTCTTATTTTAACAGCATGTAAAATGATGAGTGATTTTAATGACCATACTTGAGAAAATGATTTGTTCACTTGTTAATTCTTAATTCGTGTTTAACTAATTTTTTATTACGTTTTAGTATCGGCCACTAGGCCTAGCTACGGAATCACCAATCACTTAACCTGCCAAATCTTCTGCAAATTCTTTTCACTCTCCAGCCTCTTCAGCAACAAACTAGTCTTCCTCGATTTCAAAGCTAATCAATTACAAATGCACGAATTCTGTTTACTCATCAAACAAGTAGCGAAGTGTTTATATTACACAAGTTAATTAACAATGGAGTGTAGCATCAACCCCCAAAACTAGGCAATAGAACTGGGAATCCGATATAGATTCATTTCATCAAGTGATGACTGATTGCATGCAGAGAAACAACCACATAAAGGAGATGTGCTCAGACGAGTAGTCTGACATGTTTTATTGTGGTCACGTAACATGTCTTATGACATAAAACCTTTTCGTGAGTTATGCTGGAATGGCCACTGCTTTTACAGGTTGAGCCCGTTGTACGGTTATCCCAAACTTGTCTTCCATGTTCATGCTTTCACGTGTGACACCATCTTCAAGCCTCCAATTGAATTCGTTAATGAGCGAACCCAGCATCAGATGTAACATTCTCGTGGCTAGCGGCAATCCTGGACAAATCCGTCTGCCGCCACCAAAAGGTATGAGCTCGAAGCCTTGTCCCCTGAGATCTATGTCAGATCCTAGAAATCTCTCCGGCATGAACTCATCTGGACAGGCCCAAATGGCAGGATCTCTTCCCATAGCCCACACATTAATAAGCACCTGGGCACCCTTTGGAATAGTGAAACCACCTATTTGTGTATCAGCTTCAGCTTTGCGAGGGAGAAGAAGTGGAACCGGCGGGTGCAGTCGCAGAGTTTCTTTAATGGTAGCTTCTAAATAAGGTAAACGAGATATGTCAGCTTCTTTGATCTGGTTGCCTTTTCCGATGAGGAGATGGAGCTCTGTTTGGGCTCCTGATAGCTTCTCTGGGTTGTAAAGTAGTTCCCCCATCGCCCACTCTAGAGTACTCGAAGTGGTTTCGCTACCAGCAACAAAAAAGTCCTGTTGCCATCATATTATGAGATATAAAAGTATGATAAGTACTTACGAGGAGTTGATTGAGATTTGATTTTGTGTAGAAAAAGAAGCCAACCTAATTTCATCATAAGCTCCAACTGAAGTGATCTTGTAATTGTCCTTTAACCGCTAAAACTAAAACAAGATCCTGTGCGTGTGGCAGTGGTGTTTTGCTATAGTTTGATTGTGACAAAAAAAAATCAAATTAAAGATCTGTAACAAAGAGAAGCATGCATGAATATCAGGACAGATTACCAGAAACAGATGCTTGACTAGAGAGATGTCCAGGTCCTCACTCTTGTCTTCCACTGCATCGAGAAGAGCATCCAAAACATCGTTGCATGTGGCGGCACCAGACTGCGTCCTCAGCTGCAACCTTTGCTTGATCAGCCCATCGAAAATATCGAACATCTTACTGAAATGCAACTCAGTGCGCCGCTTCGAACCCTGTGGGTCAATCTTCTTGAGCATAGGAAAGTAATCTACAACATTTGGTTTTCCTACCTCGGCCATGATTTGCCACATGGTCTCTTTCAACTCCTTGGCAAAAGTTGAAGTGCCCGTCATGTCCAAAGAGAAAACTGTGTTAGACAGAAAGTTGAGGGTAGTCCTGAAAGCTGCCTCGCCAATATCAACAACGTCACCATTGTGTGCACATTTTTCAACGTAAGCGATGAGCTCTTGCACTTTCTTGCTACGAAGATGCTCGTTGGAATCAAGTTTCTTATTGGATAAAAGGTGTGAGTTATATATTTTTCTAAGGTTTCGGAAGAGAGGTGAAACGGGTACCCAAGGCAAGCCGAGTTGGTGGTGGTCATGGGCCGTGATGGTGTCGGGAATCGTGCGATTTGCGAAGATAGCATCATGACTTTGGAGGATTTCTTTGGCGAGTTTTGGGGAAGATATCACGACTGTCGTTACAAAGCCGAGCTGAAGTTTGATTATGGGGCCATAAGTACGAGCGAGCTTGGCAAGAGACTTGTGGGGAAGGCTTCCGAGTTCGAGGAGGTTGCCGATGACTGGAAGAGGGCGTGGACCGGGTGGGAGGTTGGAGGGAGACCTTTTGCTTCTCTTCATAACTAAAGAGAGAGCTCGGACCAAGATCCAGAGTAGGTAAAGGCAAAAACTCAAGGCTAAGAAATCCATGGCTCTGCTCTCGTGACTTGTGAGGCTTGCCTCTTCCCGTTCCTCTGCTTCTTCTATTATACGGAGGCCATGGAGTTGGTCCTCCTGCATTTCTTCATTTTTCCTATAGAGCGACATTATCTCCTCAAGGCCATGATTTTTTTTGGCCCTTCGTCCCCATCTGGCCTATTCATAGATTCTACGAATAAATCATGGACAAATTTTCTGTCTTCTTTATTCTCGCTACGATCTACAGTGGAAGGTTAATTCCTCAAGGATACTTAAGATGCGCCTATTTGGATTGACATCAAAGTTTACTCCTAGGTTATTTTGGAGTTTTTAGGTCTTGGATCGGGGGTTGTTCTCATGAACAGATTTACAGCTAGTATTCAGAAGTTCAATGCAATGTCTTTGAATTGATAACTCATACTCATTTAATTCTGATATCTATACATTTTAAGGATTTTGGTTGCTTAGCCTAAGAGCGGGGAATAGTTACATGCTAATAGTCTCGGTGGTTGATAGGATTTGTTTCTTACTCCGTTTTTACAGAATCAAAGGGGGACCGATGCAAGGGATTGCTTCCCACTTCCACAAGGAACTGACTGGTTGTTATGAACATGCACTATTGAAGCCAAGGACCACAGACAAGACAAAATATGACTCTTCTCATAGGTCTTTTTCTTGCAAATAGGGACTGATTTGTTTTCTTGGTCAGCCGCCATCACTGCTGCGGCATTCAAAGATACATTTAGATCACGAAAGAGTCGGCTCATACTCTTCAGCAGAAATTACCGATGAGTCCCTTCTTTATGTTCCTTTGTCATTCATCGTCCAAAAAACAAAACTCATTTTAAGCGAAGCAAAGCAAACTATGTGGTCTGCTCGGCATATGAGTATTCATTTTACTGGTGTCAGGTGCAGATGAATAAAGAAACTAATTCTGGATCCTCCTCAATAAGATTTGCATTTCTAGTGAAATAGATTTGGGACGGGGTCTGTTTTTGGTTATTCATCCATCCTTCAGCCGTCAAGCCTTCGATCGAGCATAACTGATTCTCTCTCTTGAGGAGAGATTCGACTAGGGCCTCAGTTGAGAATGCCTAACTGGTCTGCGATCAAATATCTTGCTCAAGGGTCCAACTCAGCCTATACTAACTAATCCGCTCAGAACTAAAACTGTCTGTCAGGTCACCCTCACCATATGAACCAAATCTGTTGCTTAATGCTTGGTGAGTTCATTGATCATATGTGGAAGGCTGCATCCAAAAGCACGCCATTGCAGCTCCCCAAACCACCACATCACTAAACCAGAGGAAATCCGACCATAGACATATAATCTCAATATGATGCGACCTAACTCAGCTAGAGGATCATCTATATTTCATAAGTTGGCATAGTAATGATGCTACGAGATGGACTGATCTATGTGAGAACTCTGATGCCACATCAGTCATTCCAACACATAAAAAATAAAAATAAAATTTTCTTGATAGGAACAAACATGCGTGACTGGGTTTTGCTAGTGGTAAATATCAATCTTGCTGCTGGCCAGAAGGTTGTAAAGCTTGATTGGCATAGGGTTGTTTGATTTAGTCCAAAGGTGCCAAAGTTTGGATCCAGTTCAGATCATTACTCTCAATAGGTGGCCCAAATTTTGATAGATTGAGCAGCAGGATAATCTGAGTCTACTTCCTTTCTCTCGTGCTCAGAGCTATGAATCCTGTGAACATCTATTATTTGAATGTGAACTCGTAAATACAGTCATAGTAAACATTCTTCTAGAGCTTAGGGATTGTGGAATTGCAAGCCTTGCACGAGAAGTTTGTAGTTAACCTAACGGTGATGATGAACTTGTAGTAGGTTCTGCACCTCTTTTTTATGAATTTTCGGGGCACAAAAGAGGGCAAAGATATCAAAGAAAAGAGTCAATTCTGCACAAATTAACACGCTTGCTTGCAGCAATCATAGCAACTTGCTACTAAATATTTAACTAATGGAATTAGCTAGGTCTTATGATAAAGAAGAATTGTTGGCTACTGGATCTAACGGATCAACTGTCACACCCCCAACTAGGAGATATAGGGGCCATGACACGGCCGTCCTTTCTCACAAAGAACGCAGCCTTAACTAACCATAACTCGACATAATTATCACAATATACATATACATTCATATATATGTGATAAAAGTCATATGGTCACAACATCAGAGTATTCTACAATTATTAAACAACCAACCCATAGACTTAACATAGCCATATTTACATTCTTACCCAAAAGTGTCACCCTAACTAGGAATAGCTCTTATATCAAAAACTGCTCGCCCTCAAAAGTCCTCCAACCACTAGGCGCACTCGCCTATTTACGACCTGCTGAGGAACCTGAAAAAAATGTGATATTAAAAGAATAAGCTATCACGGCTTAGTGAGGTATACATTTCTCCCATGCGGATCGAAGGTTCACTATGCATAACAACACATCATCTCTAAAACACATTTATAATACACGTAAAATACAGAAAGTGTATCATAACTTTTCAATGAATATACACATAAAACCAGTCAACAACAACAACCATTTCATCATAAGAAACAACAACAATGGTCAACTCCATTGTTTAATCTCATCAAATCAATTCCATTGATTTAATTCACTGCTCGATACATTACTATGGTCACGTTTAACGCCCGTGAAAAAGGTGGCCAAGTTTACCCCCCTTGGCTAGGTCTACCACCTATATCAGCCGGCGGTTCGGCCCAGAAGGACGTCCTAAGTATGCATACTCCCCCCTCAACGGGTTCTCCTCATAGTAACGAGAGCAATAATAACAAATAACATTTTTCAACAACTCACAATCAACACCAGAATATCACAAATCACCAAGTCTTCGCAATTCAATATCAAATAGGATTTCTTTCGAACTCAACACTTAAAATCTCCTTTCACAATATATCAAACATCATTTCAAACCATTCAAATAAAGTCCTCTAATATCTCATAAAATCACGTAGAAAAGGTAGTAAAGATTCGATCCAATTTATGCAAGAAATATGCTCATTCATACCCTTATCATATTCAAAACATAACTATTTTCAAGACATGAGTTTGTAAATTCATAGGAGAAATAGTATCACTCACCTCGAAATAGTCCACGCCCAATTCCTATTGTTTAATGAGGCAATTTCTCTAGGTCCCTAATAATTAAATAAGGAACCGGTGTCAACATCAAGTAAAATAATTCCTTCGACTCGACTACGTGTGCCTATGACGCCTATGGGTTACTAAAAGGACTCGTATATAACAAAAATCACCATTTTCCTTTTAGCCCAACTCACGCACAAAATTTATTTGCGTCATAACTTCCTCCACCGGACTCTGTTTCCAACGATTTTACAGTCCATGGAAAGCCCTTTCGACACACTACAAAACCCATGAAATGGCTCACCCAAAATCAGCCCACAAACTGACAAAAACGGGCCACAAATGTACTGTTTCGCGCGTGAACAGTGTATGAACAGTACACGCCAACTTCAAATTTCCATTTCCGACAAACCGTGCGTCCAAATCGAATTCCGTCAGTTGCTATGGGTTCGTGACATCCCCAGCTACGATACCCACATAATATTCCACCCAATAAACTTCAAAATCAGACTTCGCCACTTTAGTACCCTAAAATTCCGAATTTCCTCCATTTTTTGAATTTTAGCCGAAAATCCAAAAATCTAGTTTGACTAAGTAGACGAGGGGCTCGAATACTTACCGGACGCGGCGACTTGAAGTCGGTTCGCCTTGTCGAAGTCCCGCGTGTAAGCTTTTCCCCTCTTTTCCCTTTTTCTTTCTCTCTTCCTCTCTTTCTCTCTTTCCTTTCTCTCTTCTTCCTCTTCTTCTTTTCCTTCTGCTTTTTCTCCCTCCAGAAACGTGCGCCTCCCTCTTTATCCAGCAGCCCCATTGACTTGACTCCCCCCCTTTTTTTTTTTTGACTTTTCAACCTTCTTTATCCTTCTCTTTTTATTTTTTTTTCTTTGACTAAGTCAAAGATGGGATATTACATTCTACCCTCCATAATGAAAATTTCGTCCTCGAAATTTATACGTACCTTATTCATCAAACAAATGAGGGTATTTGCGTTTCGCCTCCTCTTCAAGCTCCCACGTGGCTTCTCTTTCAGTATGATTTTGCCACTGAATTTTTACATAAGGAATCGTACGTTGTCGCAACACTTGCTCTTTTCTGTCAACAATACGTACAGGCTGTTCTTCATAAGTTAGGTTCTCCTTTAACTTCAGTGGAGCAAAATCTAACACATGTTCAGGGCTCGGTACATATTTGCGTAGAAATGACACATGAAACACATTATGCACTTCAGATAATGCTGGTGGCAACGCCAATTTATATGCAACTCCTCCAACTTTTTCTAAAATCAGGAATGGTCCCACGTACCTTGGACTCAACTTTCCACGTGCGCCAAATCTCATAATGCCCTTCATTGGAGAAACTTTTAAGAATACGTGATCCCCAACGTCAAACTCCACCTTACGCCTTTTGAGATCTGCATAACTTTTCTGACGGCTTTGAGCTGCTCTCAAATGCTTTTGAATTAGTCTGACTTTCTCTTCTCACTGCTGAATAAACTCAGGGCCAGTTAATCTTTTCTCACCGACATCACCCCAACAAAGAGGAGTTCTACACCTTCGCCCATATAATGCTTCAAATGGTGCCATTTTAATACTGAAGTGATAACTGTTATTATAAGAAAATTCTGCCAAGTGTAGATGTTCGTCCCATGAACCGCCAAGGTCAATAACACAGGCTCGTAGCATATCTTCCAATGTTTGGATAGTCCGCTCTGATTGCCCATCCGTCTGCGGGTGAAATGCTGTACTGAAGTTGAGTTTAGTACCTAACGTTTTCTGTAAACTCTTCCAGAAATTGGATACAAATCTGGGGTCTTTGTCTGAAACGATACTTACTGGGACTCCATGTAACTTCACTATTTCATTAACATACCGCTTTGCCATACTTTCTAATGTTAAGCCAAATCGATATGACAAAAAGTGAGCTGACTTAGTCAATCGATCGACAATCACCCATATAGCATTCTTACCGCTAGGCGTCCGTGGTAAACCAACAACGAAGTCCATAGTAATATGCTCCCATTTCCACTTAGGTATTTCAAGTGGGTGCAATTGGCCACCTGGTTTCTGATGTTCGATCTTCACTTGCTGACAAACTAAACATTGGTCAACGAACTTCACAATATCCTTCTTCATGTTAATCCACCAAAAGTTCTCTTTCAAATCCATGTACATTTTGATACTTCCAGGATGAATAGAGAATTTAGTGCTATGGGCCTCCCGTAATATCTCTTTCTTAAGTTCTTCATCATTAGGGACGCATAACCGACCACGGAATCTCAACGATCCATCCACATGGATACTGAAATCTTCTTGTTTTCCAGCTTCTACTCCTTCTCTGATCTTTCCCAACTGGGAATCCTCATTCTGCTTCATCTTAACCCTTTCAATCAATGTCGGTTGCACTTGAAGATTAGCCAGCTGGACGCTAGGTTGATGCATCAATATCTCAAGATCCAACTTCCTCATATCATCAAGAATAGACTCTTGAGAGGTAAGCATTGTTGCCACTTTACCAGACGATTTACGGCTCAAAGCGTCTGCCACCACATTTGCTTTACCTGGATGGTAATTAATAGTTAAATCATAGTCCTTCAAGAGTTCCAACCATCTCCTCTGTCTCATATTCAGTTCCTTCTGAGTAAAGATATATTTCAAACTTTTATGATCAGTAAAAACTTCACATCTTTCACCATACAAATGGTGTCGCCATATCTTCAAAGCAAACACAACAGCTGCCAACTCCAGATCATGAGTAGGATAATTTTTCTTATGCACCTTCAACTGTCTAGAAGCATATGCTACCACCTTATCACCTTGCATAAGAACGCAACATAACCCTTCCTTAGATGCATCACAATAAATCGTGAAACCACCAGTGCCTGAAGGTAAGGTTAATATAGGAGCTAACACCAATCGCCGCTTCAACTCTTGAAAACTGTGCTCACATTGGTCAGTCCACACAAATTTAACTCCTTTCTGAGTTAGTCGAGTCAGTGAACTAGCAATTCTAGAGAATCCTTCCACAAAACGTCTGTAATAACCTGCTAACCCAAGAAAACTCCTAACTTCTGTGACATTAGAGGGGCGATCCCACTTAACAACTGCTTCTACTTTCTTAGGATCAACAGAAATACCATCTTTCGAAATTACATGACCCAAAAATTCTATATGATCGAGCCAGAAAGCGCACTTACTGAATTTAGCATACAACTTCTGGTCACGCAAAGTCTGTAAAACAAATCTCAAGTGCTGCTCATGTTCCTCCAGACTCCTTGAATACACTAAAATATCGTCAATAAACACCACTATGAATTTATCCAGGTACTGCCGGAATACCCTGTTCATCAAATCCATAAAAGCAGCAGGTGCGTTCGTTAACCCAAATGGCATAACCAAGAATTCATAATGTCCATATCTTGTTCTGAAAGCAGTCTTAGACACATCATCTGCTTTTATCTTCAACTGATGGTACCCAGAACGAAGGTCAATCTTTGAAAATACTTGCGCGCCTTGAAGTTGATCAAATAAATCATCTATTCTGGGTAAAGGATATCTATTCTTGATGGTCACCTTGTTAAGTTCTCGGTAATCTATGCACATTCTCATACTCCCATCCTTCTTCTTGACAAACAAGACAGGTGCACCCCAAGGTGAAACACTGGGCCTTATGAAACCCTTGTCTAAAAGCTCCTGCAATTGTACCTTTAACTCCCTTAATTCTGACGGTGCCATCCGGTACGGAGTCTTAGAAATAGGTTCAGTACCTGGCATTAAGTCTATACAAAACTCAATCTCTCTATCAGGAGGCAAACCAGGTAAATCTTCAGGAAATACATCTGGAAATTCCTTAACAACTGGCACATCTTCTAACTTCTTAACTTCCTTACTTGTATCTCTTATGCAAGCCAAGTAACCATAACAACCCTTCCTCAGAAGTGTTCTTGCTTGCATTGCTGAAATCAACCTTGGAAAAGTGGCTTTACTATTCCCTGAGAAGGTAAATTCAGACTGATGTGGGGGTTGAAAGATAATTTTCTTGGAATGGCAATCGACAGTAGCATGATATGTCGATAACCAATCCATTCCTAATATAACATCAAAGTCTCGTATATCTAACTCCACCAAGTCTACGGGCATTTCAACTTTATCAATACGGAGAATACATCCTTTGAATATACGATTAGCAATCAAAGAATCACCAGTAGGAGTATCCACACGCAACCCAAATTCAAGAGACTCAGGCAACATACCAAGCTTCTTTGCGAATTCACTAGAAACAAATGAATGCGTAGCGCCAGAGTCAAAGAGTGCATAAGCATGTTGCGAGGCAAGAGAAACATTACCTGCAACCACTTTATTTGATGCCGCTGCATCCTCCTCTGTCATTGCAAAAACTTTCCCAGTCGTCCTATGCTTTTGCTGTTCCTGAGGCGGTACACCCTTCCTCATGGAGCAAGTGCGTGCTAAATGTCCCGGCTGTCCACATACAAAGCATAATCTGTCACCTATCGGAGCATCCCTCCTCATAGGACAATTCTGCCTCATATGTCCCATCTTCCCGCACAGAAAACAAACTCCTGACTTCCAGTAACACTGGCCACTATGATTCTTCCCACAAGTAGTGCAAGGGCCCAAATTACTTGAAACTCTAGACTTCCCTGGCTGGTTAAACCTTCTTTGCTTCTGGCTACCACTGCCACGACTATCATGAAAATCAGAAGGTCTAAACCTCTTATGCTGAGATGCATCCCGCGCACTGCTCTCCAGTATATCTTGCTCCACCTTAATTGCTCGATCTAGAACATCCTTGTATGTTGTCAACACAAAAGGTGTGAGTATGGAGCGGATATTTGATCGAAGTCCTCGCTGGAAATGTTCAGCCCTACGTCGTTCGTTAACCACAAAACCTTCCTCAAATCTGCTTAACTGATTAAAACGAGCTGCATATTCCATTACTGTTGAACTTCCTTGTGATATACTTGCAAATTCACTCCTCATTTTAGCTTGAAATGACTCCGGGAAGAATTGAGCATTGAACGCCTCAATGAAGTCCTTCCAAGGGATAATAACATCATCACCTCCAAGGGCAGGTCTAGTCCCTTCCCACCAATATATAGCTTCGCTTTCCAAATATCGAGTGGCAAAGTTAACCTTCTGTTCATCATGAACATTCTCCGCCCTAAAAATTCCCTCCATGCTTCTAATCCACCCATCAGCCTTGAGAGGATCCAACTTCCCGTCAAACTTCGGTGGGTCCGCTTGTTTGAATTGGGCAAAAGTACATGAACCAGATGCCCCACCTTCAGTTAGCTCCTTTGCTTGGCGATACCAGTGAATCATTGCTTGAGCAAAGTCCACCTGGGGATTAGGCTCTTGAGACTCTTCCTGATTTCCCTGCAAGTCAGGATTTCTATCATGTGGATCTTCTAATCTCCCTCTTGAAGCCGTACCCCGAGAACTTCGAGGCATAGCTCCTATATCAGAAGTAGCGACTCGCTTGCCTTTGTTATTCTTACGAAACGAGGCAAGGGTCTCTGAGTCAGGACACATAATAACGTATCCAAAGCAAAACATAACCTTAGCGCACTGAAACTATCGCACAATCTCACAACGTCCCATATCTACACCCAATAACTCAAAACCTAGGCTCTGATACCAATAAATGTCACACCCCCAACTAGGAGATATAGGGGCCATGACACGGCCGTCCTTTCTCACAAAGAACGCAGCCTTAACTAACCATAACTCGACATAATTATCACAATATACATATACATTCATATATATGTGATAAAAGTCATATGGTCACAACATCAGAGTATTCTACAATTATTAAACAACCAACCCATAGACTTAACATAGCCATATTTACATTCTTACCCAAAAGTGTCACCCTAACTAGGAATAGCTCTTATATCAAAAACTGCTCGCCCTCAAAAGTCCTCCAACCACTAGGCGCACTCGCCTATTTACGACCTGCTGAGGAACCTGAAAAAAATGTGATATTAAAAGAATAAGCTATCACGGCTTAGTGAGGTATACATTTCTCCCATGCGGATCGAAGGTTCACTATGCATAACAACACATCATCTCTAAAACACATTTATAATACACGTAAAATACAGAAAGTGTATCATAACTTTTCAATGAATATACACATAAAACCAGTCAACAACAACAACCATTTCATCATAAGAAACAACAACAATGGTCAACTCCATTGTTTAATCTCATCAAATCAATTCCATTGATTTAATTCACTGCTCGATACATTACTATGGTCACGTTTAACGCCCGTGAAAAAAGCGGCCAAGTTTACCCCCCTTGGCTAGGTCTACCACCTATATCAGCCGGCGGTTCGGCCCAGAAGGACGTCCTAAGTATGCATACTCCCCCCTCAACGGGTTCTCCTCATAGTAACGAGAGCAATAATAACAAATAACATTTTTCAACAACTCACAATCAACACCAGAATATCACAAATCACCAAGTCTTCGCAATTCAATATCAAATAGGATTTCTTTCGAACTCAACACTTAAAATCTCCTTTCACAATATATCAAACATCATTTCAAACCATTCAAATAAAGTCCTCTAATATCTCATAAAATCACGTAGAAAAGGTAGTAAAGATTCGATCCAATTTATGCAAGAAATATGCTCATTCATACCCTTATCATATTCAAAACATAACTATTTTCAAGACATGAGTTTGTAAATTCATAGGAGAAATAGTATCACTCACCTCGAAATAGTCCACGCCCAATTCCTATTGTTTAATGAGGCAATTTCTCTAGGTCCCTAATAATTAAATAAGGAATCGGTGTCAACATCAAGTAAAATAATTCCTTCGACTCGACTACGTGTGCCTATGACGCCTATGGGTTACTAAAAGGACTCGTATATAACAAAAATCACCATTTTCCTTTTAGCCCAACTCACGCACAAAATTTATTTGCGTCATAACTTCCTCCACCGGACTCTGTTTCCAACGATTTTACAGTCCATGGAAAGCCCTTTCGACACACTACAAAACCCATGAAATGGCTCACCCAAAATCAGCCCACAAACTGACAAAAACGGGCCACAAATGTACTGTTTCGCGCGTGAACAGTGTATGAACAGTACACGCCAACTTCAAATTTCCATTTCCGACAAACCGTGCGTCCAAATCGAATTCCGTCAGTTGCTATGGGTTCGTGACATCCCCAGCTACGATACCCACATAATATTCCACCCAATAAACTTCAAAATCAGACTTCGCCACTTTAGTACCCTAAAATTCCGAATTTCCTCCATTTTCTGAATTTTAGCCGAAAATCCAAAAATCTAGTTTGACTAAGTAGACGAGGGGCTCGAATACTTACCGGACGCGGCGACTTGAAGTCGGTTCGCCTTGTCGAAGTCCCGCGTGTAAGCTTTTCCCCTCTTTTCCCTTTTTCTTTCTCTCTTCCTCTCTTTCTCTCTTTCCTTTCTCTCTTCTTCCTCTTCTTCTTTTCCTTCTGCTTTTTCTCCCTCCAGAAACGTGCGCCTCCCTCTTTATCCAGCAGCCCCATTGACTTGACTCCCCCCCCTTTTTTTTTTTTTGACTTTTCAACCTTCTTTATCCTTCTCTTTTTATTTTTCTTTTCTTTGACTAAGTCAAAGATGGGATATTACATCAACCAACCTTATTTAGAATGTGGCATCAGCACCTCACTTATATCTGAACCGCTCTGTTCTGGCAAGACAACCCTTGCAATATGTTGGACAGTCGCTGACCAGTATCTTGTCCTTTTCAAAGCCTGGATTTAGACAATTCGAAGATGTACATCAATTGCATAAGAAATCACAAGCATATTGAGGATGGTTGGAGAACACTCACCGCAGATCAAGACGACATCTCTGAATCTGACAGTTACTTTAAAAGGCAAAGTAGATTTTCTTCATGTGATTTTCATGAACTCATGTTCTTCAGTCAGTCTCCCCTTATAAGTAAAAGCTTCGTCATTTTCATGCATCCCACTGCAAGCACCTGAAAAACACCAGCAGAAGGATAGGGCTCGTAAGAAAATACATTCAAAAAGGCACTTAATGCACCTTTTTGCGCAAGAAATACTGCATGAATGCCAATGATCTAAACCAACGTGATCTATCAAACAACTAGAATCTACAAAGGTGCATAAGTGCTCACTAATAATAATGCATTAGCAAATTGAATAAAGAGCCTGTTTCAGTACATCAAGGCTCGGATTCCAATCCTCACGATCCCACTCCATGAGGTTAGCTAACATTTTCAAATGATGTCGTGTATATGGAATATTGCAATAGGACAGATCATAATCACTATTTAGTTCATTGGTTTCTAGAGGAAAATTTCACTTTGTATATTTACCGTTATCTGGCCCGCACTAGTAAATTGCCAAACTAAAAAAAAATCACATAAGAAGATTATGAAATTGTAAGCTTCTTTTATGTCGAACTATAAACAAATTACAGTTTAGGGGCAAGACAGAAAACCACATGTACGGAATGTACTGAAAAACGAGGGGTCCCATTATTTCTTGACATGTGATAGTCAAGTAGTAAATGTTTTATAACGTACATATTTCCACAACATATGCTAGTCAGGCCTTGACATTTACAGGTTGAACTCTTGGCCTGCTGATCCCGAACTTGCGTTGCATGTTCATATTCTCTGGTCCAACGCGTCTTTGAGCCTCTAAATGAATGCGTTAATGAGTGGAACCCATCATCAGATGTAACATTCTCGTGGCTGACGGCAAATCCTGGACAAATTCGCCTGCCGCCATCAAACGGTACAAACTCACAGTTTTTGCTTCTGACAAGACTCAAAAAATCTAGTTACAGGCTTTCCAAAAGATCAATCAAAACCATCTTTAGCCGCTACTCACACTCTTATACATTTGATTTTTAGCACTATTATAATGCCGCAAGACTATCACAGTGTAGATCTTTAGAACAAAATAATATCAACAAAGAAAGCAGCTCAGGGCACATATTTGGATTTTCTATTGTGTGTCTCTGACATTTTAACCTAGAAGTTCTTATCTTAAATAGCCATCTTTGATCTCCACATTGAAGATAATTTAGAAGGCCCACTAATCGTTAAAGATATACTGGTGCGCTATTGGAGATAGAATTGTCCATATAATTATTTACCCTAAACATTTATAAAATATCTCAAAATGGGCTATGCAGTTACTATTCTTAAGTTAATTGCTGTGATAATTTTGATAGATGCTTTTAGCTGTTTCTTGAGAGACTTCCTAAAACGTTCATTAACCCAACATCACCGATGACCTCATATCTCAATATCAATACAAACATCATCATTAGCTTATCTATAGGTCTAGTGCTATTTACGAGTAACTCATACAAGAACATCTTGTGATTTCTTTTAATGGATAACACCATAGACATCATGTAGTATTTAATATTCATAATATAGATAGCTTCGCCACTCTCTCTCTCTCTCCCCTCGAAGCGAAGAAGTACGACGACATTGAGCTGGAGTCAGAGTTTGCCTTTAGTTCAAGTTGTTTCAACCACAAATCTAATTCCATGGGGAGGGTTGTTTGTCCTTATCAGTGATGCCTGACGAGGTTTGGGCCGGTTCAATCAAGTTTCTCTGGCTGTTGCTCTAGGGAAGCAAATAGAGTAGCGGACTGGGTCTGTAAAGCCCTTAGATTGAATGTATTTAATCCCATTTGGTCAGCCATCCCTCCGACTCCCTTGGGAACTTTGTGTCTTGATGCCCCTGATGTGGGCTTTGGTGTTTGAGTTTTTCAGATTCAATAACATTAATTTAGAACAAAGAAGAAAAATCAACATGACAGTGGAGTTGCAAGCGCGCCTAAGCCCACCAGCATCACATGGGCTAGACAAATCTGAACGGGCTTGGAGCAAGGCCCTTTGCATATAAGGCCTTATTTAGCTTTAGGTTCACATCGGGCTAGCCCGACCCCAAAAATAATAGACTTTTATTATTACATTATTGATGGTCAATTTTGGGCAAGAAGTTTGGCCTAACCAAAGGCCTAGCACGGCTCGCCTATTGATTGGCTCTAGTTTTTACTCGATGAACCTCAAGCAATCTTGGCTTGCCATCAATCATTCGGCCATCACCTCTGGCCTGCGTTTGGTCGCGATGGTCATAGGGATGATCCAATATAGTTAAAAGAGCTTATGAACAAATTGACACATACTATTCCAAAAAGTATGAGTTATGATAATTCCATACTACACTAAATAATCCATACTATCAAATAATAATTTTCTGAATTTAATGTGCATATAGTTTCTTAGTTGTTTATTTGTTTTCTTCTTTACATTTTCTTCCTTGAGAATTTCAATACTTTCTTATAAAAAGAAGTTAGATGATTGGTATAAAACATTGAGATCATAGTTAAGTATTTTATCTCTATATGTGATGCTTTCTCTAGGTGCTCTTTAATCTGTATATTCTACGAAAATAATTAAAATATTGATAGCTCTAAGCACATGAGAGAAATATTCTTATGAAAATAATTATTTATTTTATTTAAATAATTAGTCAATAGAAATTATTTCTATTATCAATGAAAATGTGTGTTTGAATATTTTTGTCAACAATGTAAATTTTTTTGTCCGTTCATTTTTGCAAACAATTTAAGATGGTTTTCCAACTTATTAATTTTAAGGGTGATTGGGTCCAAGGTTGGTAGGTTTCAAACCTGGACCATGTGCTCGACCCCATTGTAACTAGTTATACTTTGTTTACATTGGACCCGGTACCCGACCCACCTTATTTTTCTCGTCCAGTTTCAGCATGTTTTGCAACCGTCCATCCTATACAATTTCGAATTTTATATTAATACGCGAGAAAACAACATATTTTTTATACTTTACATAAAACATTAAGCACTTGTAATAAATAAATAAACTTTAGGATCCACAAGGCAAAAATTATCATAAACAAAATCGCAAGACAAAGTAAAAATCCTAACATTACATATATATTAGTAATAAATATGGATTGGACAGGGCCGGCACTATGGGCCCCTTCGTGCGAAGTCAGAGGCGAAGAGAGAGAGAGAGGACGGGTCGGTAGAGAGGTAAGAGAAAGATTAAGGAATATAATTTTTTTTCTAATTTACATTAAAATATTAAGCACTTGTAATTAATAAGTAAATAAATTATAGGATCTATTAGGTAAATTATCATAAACAAAATCGCAAGACAAAATAAAAATCCTAACATTACATATATATCAGTAATAAATATGGATTGGACGGGGCCAGCACCATGGGCCCCTTCATGCGAAGTCAAAGGCGAAGAGAGAGAGAGATGAGAGAAAGATTAAGCAATATAATTTTTTCTAATTTACATTAAAACATTAAGCACTTGTAATAAATAAATAAATAAATTTTAGGATCCACAAGGCAAAAATTATCATAAAAAAATTGCAAGATAAAATAAAAATCCTAATATTATATATATATCAGTAATAAATATGGATTGGACGGGGCCGGCATCGTGGGCCCCTTCGTGCGAAGTCAGAGGTGAAGAGAGAGAGGACGAGTCAATAGAGAGATGAGAGAAAGATTAAGCAATATAATTTTTTTTCTAATAAACATTAAAACATTAAGCAATTATAATTAATAAGTAAATAAATTATAGGATTCATAAGGCAAATTATCATAAACAAAATTGCAAGACAAAATAAAAATCTTAACATTACATATATATCAATAATAAATATGGATTGGACAAGGCCGGCACCATGGGCCCCTTCATGCGAAGTCAGAGGCGAAGAGAGAGAGAACAAGTTCAACAGAGAGATGAGAGAAAGATTAAGCAATATAATCTTTTTAATTTATATTAAAATATTAAGCACTTGTAATTAATAAGTAAATAAATTATAGGATCTATTAGGCAAATTATTATAAACAAAATCGCAAGACAAAATAAAAATCTTAACATTACATATATATTAGTAATAAATATGGATTTGACGGGGCCGGCACCATGGGCCCCTTCGTGCAAAGTCAAAGACGAAGAGAGAGAGATGAGAGAAAGATTAAGCAATATAATTTTTCCTAATTTATATTAAAATATTAAGTACTTGTAATTAATAAATAAATAAACTTTAGGATCCACAAGGCAAAAATTATCATAAACAAAATTGCAAGACAAAATAAAAATCATAACATTACATATATATCAATAATAAATATGGATTGGACGAGGCCATCACCGTAGGCCTTTCCGTGCAAAGTTAGAGGCGAAGAGAGAGAGGACGAGTCAGCAGAGAGATGAGAGAAATATTAAGCAATATGATTTTTTCTAATTAATATTAAAACATTAAACACTTGTAATTAATAAGTAAATAAATTATAGGATCCATAAGACAAATTATCATAAAAAAATTACAAGACAAAATAAAAATCTTAACATAACATATATATCAGTAATAAATATGGATTGGACGGGGCCGGCACCGTGGGCCCCTTCATACGAAGTCAAAGGCGAAGAGAGAGTTGTCGGGTCAGTAGAGAGGTGAGAGAAAGATTAAGCAATGTAATTTTTTAATTTATATTAATATATTAAGTACTTGTAATTAATTAATAAATAAACTTTAGGATTCATAGAGTAAATTATTATAAATCCTAACAGTAATATATATTCGTAATAAACATGGATTGGACGAGGCCGGTCGTGGCGGAGAGAGACAGAGGACGGATCGGCAAGAGGTGAGAGAGATAGAGTCAAAGAAGAATGAGAAGGTCAACATAAAAATAGGGAAAAGAAAGGGAAAGAGAGAGAGGAGAGAGGAGACGGCAGTAGTGGGGGCTCGGCGGAAAAAGGGAAGGAGAGAGAAGAAGAGAAAGGAAAGGAAAGAAAGAAAAAGAAGAAAGAAGAGAGGAGGGGAGGAGAGAGAGAATAGTCAAACGCACGGGCAGAGAGGAGAGGAGAGAGAAAGAAAAATAAAAAGTAAGAAAGAGAAGAGAGGAAATAAGAGGAGTGAGAGAAGATACGGCCAAAAAGGGAGAGAGAAGAGAGAGGTGAGAGAACATATGGGGAAAATCAAAAAAGAAATGGGCTATTAAAGGTTCTCAAACCGGTTCTTGAATCGGCCCAATCGATCCGGTTTCCGAACCGGGTGGGTAATCTCTCGAGATCGGTTCTCGGATCAGCTCAAACCATTCTGAAATTTGGAAACTGTTTTAATGGAAACCGATTCCCAACCCTGTTTCTCTGATGGGCTAGTTCGGAAATTGAATTTACTCGGTCTTATTGCACACCCCTAATTGATTTTCTCTGAAACAAATGGAACCTAAGCAATATCGACTTCTTATAATTGGACTGATTCATCAAGTTCACATAAGAGAACTCCTATATGGCCCCTCCTGGGAAAAAAAAGGAATGGTTGAAAATTTGGGGTTATGCTCATGTTCGTATTCATAAGACTTCCAAGGTTCCTCTAATAACGATTGCATATTGAAAATCAATTCTATAAAAACAATTTAAAAAAAAGGATAGGGACCTTGTAATCATTAAAAATGATCTAAATTGGGAAGTTAATTATAGAGTCGAGGAACTGTCCTTTTCGTACATTGGCTTTTCCTCATGCATCATGACTTTTGTGTTGTTCTAATAAAATCCATATAATAACATTCATGCGATAGCTGTAGATACTGTCGAGGGCGTCACATTGATGGTTCAGACTTTCGAGCATTACGTCCTCAAAGTGGCTGAGTTGATAGGATTGGAGCCGGTCAAAGCTTTCCCAAACAATATTCCTCCATGTCCTCAGACATATATAATTATGCATAATATGTAACAAGAAAAAGAAAGAGATGTAGCAAGAAAGATGCGTGCACTTCTGTATGCGCGGTTCTTGATGGAGTGGAAGTCGATTTTGTTGCGTGAATCAATCACAATCCTATGAGGACCCGGAAACCAATAGTGGTCCATGTAAAGAAGCACTACGTCTAGTGAGAGGGAAAAATAATAAGAAGAAGAAGAAAAATCGAATCCAATTATATTTGACAAGCTTCTTCATGCCATCACAAAATGTTCAATTTGGAGGAGTCAATGTAGCCTTACTCGGGAATCTTCCCTCTGATTTTTCTTTGTTAATTTGTCCAACGGAAGCTTCAAAGCTCCAACGGAAGCTTCAAAGCACCTTGTGTGTATCAACAAAGTACAAAGACAGTCAATCGTTCCCTACAAGCGAAACAAAAATGGCGTGAAGAGAAACAATTGAACAGAGCTTCCACCTGATATTAGGGGTGAGCAAAAACAGGGTGGGTAGGTTCCAGACATGGTACCTGTACCCGACCCTGTTATAACCGGTTCCCATTTTTTGGACCCTGTACCCTACCCTATTTGCATTGGACCCTGTACCCTACCCACCCTGTTTTTCCGGTCCGGGAACAGGGTTAACCCTGTTTTATTTTGGAACCTGTTTTGCTCATCATATATGACTTTGAATTTTATATTAATATGCGATAAAACAACATAATTCATCTAATTTATTTTGTAACATTAATCACTCATAATTAATAAATAAGTAAACTCTTTGATTAAACAAAAATTAAGGATCCACAAAGCAAATTATCATAAACAAAATTATAAGATAAAGCAAAAATCATAACATTACATATATATTGGTAACAAACATAAACCTAATATTCTTCTCATTACCATAATATTACATGAAACTTTTTATTTGTCTAAAATGGTTAACAAATTTATAGCGCAAGCATAAGTTCTTCAAAAGTGAAACCAACATAACTCATCATCTAAAAATGAAATCAGGCGAATCAATCCACGTGGTATAAAATCTCTAACAAAAACTAAAATTCATGTATAAAGAAACATCAACAAGAAATCATGTTTCAAAAAAATATACAAAAGTTATGATTTAATAAGTCTATTTACTTATAAAATCGGAGTTTTTATTAAATAAAATTTATTTTATAATGATCAGAAACAGGGTCCAGGGTTCAGGGTAGGTTCCACACCTGGACCTTGTACCCGACCCTGTTTTAACCGGTTCCTCTTTTTTGGACCCTGTACCCGACCCTGTTTGCATTGGACTTTGTTCCCGACCCTATTTTCAGGGTGGGCCGGTCCGGGAACAGGGTTTACCCGGTCCGGTTGCACACCCCTACCTGATATCATAAAGCATCATATTATTATTGACTTTTGTTCATTGAAGGACACCAACATGAATCCAGATCCTCTGACATAAAGTTAGAGAGTCCGGAGGTGAGGTACGGATGGCCTCCATTATAGAGGGATTTTTTTTTTGGAAAAGCTATTTTTCTTCAGCCGTCCAAGATCTAAATCGGACGGCTAAAAAAAGGAAAAATCACCTCCCCTTTCTTACAGATGATCCATTTCCCACAAGCATTGATTTTGGATTTCCACATTGGAATAATCAACATAAGACCAAGCTCAGTTTTCTTCCTTTTTCCTCTTGTTTCCATCTACTTGTAAGATCCATGAACAGCATCTAATTGAGATAATTTCTTTTCTTTTCTTTTCTTTTTGAATTTTACCGGAAGTCTTCGCGTTTTTCTTTCGGGGTTTTGTCCACCGCCATTGAGAACTTCCCGCTAAAATCTAATCAAAAAGTTAATAACGTCGCAAACTCAAGCACTAAGCAGCTCGTATTACTCGAATTAACGATGAGCTCTTCAAATGTGAGCAAACTGATGAAAGAACATTTTGTACCTCGCCTCTGTCTTGTTCTCAATTGAAGGCAGAACAAGGCGGGATTTACCAAGTCTCATGATTTTGATCCGGCACAGATATCTCGTTTCTTCGTGCTGATGTGAGTTGTCATTCTCAACATGCTGATTAATTTGTTAATCAGTTCCGTCGAAAAAACATTTCTTAAGAAGTTTCGCCCGCCATTGTTTTTAACTCTCACGCCTTTATGACTCTCATGATCTTATCTATAAATGCAGGCTTGAGCTCATCAGTCGAAAAGCATAAGCTGGAATAGGTTTTTCTCTTGAGCCTTCTTGCTGAAAGATGGAGGAAAACCAATGTGGAAAGTTGCCAATGGTGGCGGTTTTCTTTCTTGCTGGTTATATTTGCTCTGTCGGTTTTCATCATGCGACTGCCCAAACTGTTCTTGAACATGAACAAAACATCCTGTCTACTTATATTGTCCATGTAGGAAAACCAGCGGGCAAAGTTTTTGCTCGATCAGAGGATCTACAAAGCTGGTACCAATCATTCCTGCCCCCAGCGAATTCGGATCAGACGAAGCGTATGGTCCACACGTACAAGAATGCGATCATAGGCTTTGCGGCAAAGATGACCGCAGCTGAGGCTAAGGTGTTGATGAATGTTTTGATGGTGACAACATCAGATGATATCTTATATGCAGAACGTGGAAATGTTCAGAAGGAAAAGACGAGATCTGATATGCAGAACGTGAGATGTTCAGAAGGACAAGATAAGTTCTTATATGCAGAACGTGAGATGTTCAGAAGGAAAGAAAATTGATAGAACTCATATCCAGAAAGTAATGGAGTTCGGATTCTCAGATATATACGCAGAAAGCCAAAGAGATCTTTTGATTGAGATAGGATATAGGATGAGCAGGATTTACGTATCAACGCTCAAACAAAGATATCAATCAAAGGATCAAATCATATCTGATTTTATCCTTTCCTTTCTTGGTTATACGATTTATCTTTGGAAAGAAATCATTGAGCTTCCAACGGACATATTATGGATGATATTTATGGAAGGCTAGAACGGTAACCAAAGGAGAAGACTATTTATAGTACATCCATTTGTGAGAAAAGGAAGAGAGAAATTATCAAAGTATTTTTGTGAACAAAAGATTGTATTGAAAGAGTGATAGTGAGAAAGTGACCTGATTGTACTATCTCTTTTGATACTAGTGATAAACAGCCGATTGGCTGTCTCTGGACAAAGTGGACGTAGGCTTGGATTAAGCCGAACCACTATAACCTTCTGTGTTTGATCCTCTAAACTTTTCTCTTATTACTTTGTTAATTCTGCGCTTTATTTCATATTCAGATCGTTACACTAAGCACTTAGCATTTTCAGTTGGTATCAGAGCCAAGGTTGCTCGTTTTTGAAGTGTTTGTACTTCTGAGCAGAACGATCAATGGCTAGTGCTACAGGTCTGATGGAAGGACAAAGTCACTTTCGTCCTCCTCTTTTTGATGGAAAGGATTATAGCATATGGAAGAACAAGATGAAAGCATTTCTTAGAGCAAAAGATCCACTAGAGTGGGAATTGGTGCAAAATGGCGTTTCTCCGAATTCTTCTTCTAGCAAAGAAATATCTTCAGATGCTGATCTTCAGACTCAATCTGAATTAAAGAAAAGACAGGATACTGATGCTAAAGCTATTCATTCTTTATATTGTGCTTTATCTACTTCTGAATATAATCGTATTTCTTCTTGTGATTCAGCAAAGGAAATATGGGATATTCTAAGTGTAACTTATGAAGGCACAGATCGAGTTAAGGAGACCAGAACGAATATTCTTCTCAATCAGTATGAGTCTTTTAAAATGAAGGAAGGGGAAAGCATTACTGACATGTTCAGTAGGTTTACTGAAATTACAAATGGCCTAGCTTATCAAGGTCATCCAGTTGAAGGACAGATGAAAGTCAACAAACTTCTTCGTGGTCTTACTTCCGAATGGACTTATATTAAAACTTCCATCAGAGAAACTCAACGGATTCAACCTTTATCCCTCGATGAGCTTGTTGGAACTCTCCAAGCTTATGAAGAAGAAAAGCTTGTTGAGACTGAGAACACTAGAGGTAAGAAAACTTTAGCATTAAAATCTAATGAGGATTTTAATGATGCAGAGTCAGAAGACTATCTCAATGATGAAGAAATAGCACTCTTGGTAAAAAGATTCAAGAAGTTCAACAGGAACAACAGAAGCAGTTCAAATCAAATGAACTCACAAAGGAGAGGAATGGAAGATGGTCAACAGAGTTTCCAAAAGCACAGATTAAGCAACAGTCAACAAAATTTTCAGAGACGGAGACCGAGATACTATCAACAGAATACGTTGAGACAAAGTACAGAAGCTGAAGGACCATATGCAGATGTTACTTGCTTTAACTGCAAGAAGAAAGGTCATATAAAACCCGACTGTCCCTTACTCAAAAAGGGAAGAGATGAGAAATACAAAAGAGCTCTCAAAGCTGAAACCTGGAGCGACACTGAGTGTGAATCAAGTGATGATCAATTCAATGTCTGTCTTATGGCAAATTCTGATGGTTCTGATTCTGACTATGAATCTGATTACAATGAAAATCAGTTACTTTGCAGGAAGAGGCAATTCTGTGGCACAGGAAACTTGGTCATGCTAACTTGAAACAACTTGCTAAACTATCCTCCAAGAAGCTTGTGAGGGGTCTTCCTTCTATTCCTTTCAAAAGTTCAGATCTTTGTACTTCTTGTATTCTGGGAAAACAGGTAAAAAGTTCTTTTAAGTCTATCAATCAAGTATCTACAGTTCGAAGTCTTCAACTTCTTCATCTGGATTTATTCGGACCAACTCGCTCTCAAAGTATTGGAGGAAAGAAATTTTGCTTAGTCATAGTTGATGACTATTCTCGTTTCACCTGGGTTTACTTTCTTGCAACCAAGTCTGAAACATTCTCTATTTTCTCTCGGTTTGCAAGACAAATTCAGAATGAGAAAGGGTATTTTATCTCTTCCATTAGATCTGATCACGGAGGAGAATTTGAAAATCAAGATTTCTCTACGTTTTGTGATGAATATGGTATTGCTCATTCTTTTTCTTCACCCTACACACCTCAGCAAAATGGGGTGGTTGAAAGAAAGAACAGGTCCTTACAAGAAATGGCCAGAACATTGCTTATCGAAAGCAATCTACCTTCTCGTTTTTGGGCAGAAGCGGTGTCCACTGCCTGTTATATCATTAATCGAGTTTTCCTAAGGCCAATTATACAGAAGACATCCTATGAGGTATTTAAAGGCAAGAAACCTGATGTTTCCTATTTCCATGTTTTCGGATGTAAATGTTTTCTTCTCAAGAACTCAAGTGATCGCATAGGAAAATTTGATGCCAGATCAGATGAAGGTATTTTCCTGGGCTATTCCTCTACTAGCAAGGCCTTTAGAGTTTTTAATAAGAATTCTCTTGCAGTCGAAGAATCAATTCATGTGAAATTTTCAGATAATGAATCTTCCGAGTCTGTTTTAAATACAGAAGGTTCTCTACCTGTTAACTATTTCAATCAGACTGATTCATCTATAGATCATCCTGTTTATTCACCTTCTGGATTTGATAAACCATCAGTTTCATCATCTGACTGTGTACCGGAGATCTCTTCAAGTGTTTCTCATGTTATAAAGGATTGGAAGCATAAGTCCAGTCATCCTATTGATCTTATTATTGGAGACCTTGATCAAGGTATACAAACCCGATCTCGTAAGTTAATATTGCCTGAAGAAAGGTTGGAATCAAGTGCTGTTGCTCTTGTATCTACTCACGAACCCAAAAATGTAGACGATGCTCTTACAGATGATAGCTGGATAGAAGCTATGCAGGATGAGTTGAGGCAATTTGTCATCAATGATGTCTGGGAACTGGTTCCTAAGCCTCCAGGAAAAACCATCATTGGAACCAAGTGGGTTTTCAGAAACAAGGTTGATGAAGATGGTCTGGTAACTCGTAACAAGGCTCGACTTGTAGCTAAAGGCTACACTCAAGAAGAAGGAATTGACTATGACGAGACTTACGCCCCTGTTGCAAGGTTAGAAGCAATACGTTTATTACTTGCCTTTGCTTGCTTTAACAATTTCAGGGTATTTCAAATGGATGTCAAAAGTGCATTCCTTCACGGAGTTATTCAAGAAGAAGTCTTTGTTGCTCAACCTCCTGGGTTTGAAGATCCTATTAAGCCCAATCATGTTCTCCGATTGAAGAAAGCTCTCTATGGATTAAAACAAGCTCCTCGAGCTTGGTACGAGAGATTAAGTAACTTTCTTCTTTCTAATGGCTTTGTCAAAGGTAAAGTTGATACTACTTTGTTCATAAAAAGGGTTCATCTGGATTTTCTGTTAGTACAGATATATGTAGACGATATTTTATTCGGATCCTCTAATGAAACTCTTTGTCAGAACTTTGCAAGAGACATGCAAAGTGAATTCGAAATGAGTATGATGGGTGAGCTAACTTTCTTTCTGGGTCTTCAAGTTAAGCAGTCCAATCATGGGACCTTCATATTTCAGGAGAAGTATGCCAAAGATATTATCAAGAAGTTCGGTATGGAAAATTGTAAAAGAGTAGATACTCCTATGTCTACTACTTCTAAACTTGACAAAGATATAGAAGGACGTCCTGTTGATCAGAAGCTTTACAGGAGTATGATAGGATCACTTTTATATCTCACTGCTTCTCGTCCTGACATTCTATTTAGTGTTTGTCTTTGTGCTAGATTTCAATCTGATCCTAAGGAATCACATCTCACGGCTGTGAAACGAATAATCAAGTATGTTGCGACTACATCAAACTTTGGTCTTTGGTATCCCAAGGACGGGAATTTCACACTTCTTGGTTACTCTGATGCTGACATGGCTGGCTGCAGACTTAATCGCAAAAGTACAACAGGTAATTGTCAGCTGCTTGGAAACATGTTAGTTTCCTGGCTATCTCGCAAACAGCATACTGTTGCTATGTCTACTGCAGAGTCTGAATATGTGGCTCTAAGCAGTTGTTGTTCTCAAATTCTGTGGATGAAATAACAATTGCAAGACTTTGGAATCTCGAAATACTGTGTTGAAATTCGGTGTGATAGCACAAGTGCTATAGATTTAACCAAGAATCCTATCCTTCACTCTCGTGCTAAACATATTGAGATTCGTCACCATTTCATCCGTGATCATGTTCAGAAGAAGGATGTTGTGATTACTTTTATTGATTCCAAGAATCAGCTTTCCGATATCTTCACAAAAGCCTTGGACAAACGATCTTTCGAATTCATCAGAGATCGTCTGAATATACTCTCCTTCTAGATTTCGTGATTGAAGATTTTCGACCGTTATTCTTGAACAGGTATGTTCTCGGTACTTGATTATTATTTATTGCCTATTTATTCGAATTCCTTTTCAAAATTAAAAAAAAAATTTAAAAACAAAAAGGTGGTTTCTTCCAAAATAAAACCGTCTTTGCCCCTTTTTCCTTTATATTTTTGGAATACTTGGATTTCCACTTATTACCTTTTCCGCAAAAGTCTCTCTCTTTCCCTTCCAAAACTCGATCAACTTTTGTCCTCTCTACAAACCCTAGCCCTTTTCTTGCGCTTGTCTGCATCTTTGTGTTCGTCCATCCACTCGATTTTCTCCATGTCTGGGACCCGTAAATCATCTCGGCTGGCAGACAAACACTTTGGGTCTGTTTCTGGTCCCACTCATTTTGATCTCACCGACGACTCTCCAATGGAGGATATTGACGAAGGGGGCCCTCTTCAGAGCAAAGCGGTCAAAGGCATCTATGCCACATATACTCAGATGGTACGTGCCGATGAACCTCATTCTTCGATTAATCGATACTTGACGGGAGAGGGATATTCCTCCCTTGATGCTTTTCTGAAAATTGTCGAAGATTGTGGCATCACTCGACCACGCTCCCCTGCTCAGTCGCGTGCTTTGGCTATTTCTACTGAGCCTCCTGCAAAATTGGCTCATATACCTGATGATGATGAGAAATTGTACTCAATTTTTGTTCCACGACAAGGTATAGCACACAAGGACTCTGGAACTGCTGATAATCTTTTTAGGTCTGAGAATCATCATCAGGTTTATCAGACACTGCTTGACAGAGGTGTGATGCCCCCTCGCACGATTGACCTTGCTTTTCTGGACCGCATCAAGATTAAAATAAGGGGTCTAGTGAAAAGTCACAAATTTGAGTTCTTTTGCACCGAGACTGTGCCTGCCTACAAGGAGTTAACTGCCTATTTTTACTCAAATCTGTCTTTTCCAACCAGAGACTCTATTTCTTTCTCGGTCAACAATGTTATCCATGGACTTTCTGTATATGATTTGGCTGACCTTTTGAAAGTTCCTCCTGCTGAGTTTGTTTCCAAGGCGGTTACTGATGAGGACATTCTGCGATATTTCACACGGAATAATTCTTCTGAAGGAAAGCTGGTGTATTCCCGTATGACTGCATATCATATTCTGCTTCACAAAGTTGTCATCAATGTGCTTCGACCCAAGTCTGCTTCCAAGACAGACATTTCCAAGTCTGAAGCTAAATTGATGTATGCTCTTGATATGCGCTGGCCAATTAGTCTCCCCCACATCATTCTGTTGCAGATGTACAGGGCATTGGTGAAGCCTTCTGGTCTTCTTCCATATGGGAGTCTCATCACACAGATTTTTCATCGTCTGAATATATCCATACCCACTTCCTTGACTACAACTATACTTCCTCATTCTGTGGTTGATAAATATTCAATCGGAAAGATGAAAATTCCTGAACTGATGAGGCTTCCTGCCTTTTCTAGTCCTTCTGACACACCTGGCTCTAGAAAGCGGAAAGGGATTGTCAAATCTGCTGGATCTTCCAAATCGAAGAAGTCTCGATCTGTTGCTCTCAGAGATGAATCCAGTGCTTCCCATTCAGATGGTAACAGAATGCCCCAAGCGACTGGCTCTGCCTTACCAGTTACGGATCCCCTGTTCAGCACACCAATACCTGCTCCTTCTGCACTTCCTCCTGCCTCTCCGGTAGAACCTACTTTTTCTGTTAGTCAGCAGGATATTCAAGCACCTGCTACCTCTCGTTCTGCACGAGGTCAGGTTTCTATTAGTTCCTCTGATGATACTGCTTCTTCTACACCCTCCAAATCTAAGCATGTTACTGATTCACCACCCCGGCCATCTGACTTGCCACGGCCCTCCCTGGATGTTCCATCGCCTTCTCACCTTCAGACAGGGGGAGTTTTTCCTTCTCCGCAACCTCAGGTGAGCTCGTCCCGAGAGAGTCCTTCTCCTTCTGCTTCTGCTTCTACTGGAGCTATTGCCGAACTTCAGGCGGCCATTATTCATCTTGAGGAGCAGCAGGCTGCGGCGCTTGATCATCTGCATAACTTGGATAAAAAGATTGATGCTCTTTCTGTTGGGGTGCATAAGAAGATTGATGATCTTATCCAGACTGTTACTAATATGGACATTACTCTTGTCCGTATTCCTCCCAAGCCTTAATCCTTTTTGCTGTTGACAAAAAGGGGGAGAAAATCCTGCAGATCGTTGCGTCGTCTGAATTTTGAACTGTTTGGATGCTTGGATACTTTAGTTGCAAACTGTTTGTTTTTAGATGTTTTGACCTTCTGGTTCCATTGACATTCTCCATTGACATTCTGATCTTGTGTAATAGCTACTTAATTGATTCCTCATACTGTTGCTATAGAACGAATCTGCAGGGTAGTTTTGTCACCATCAAAAAGGGGGAGATTGTTGATGAATGTTTTGATGGTGACAACATCAGATGATATCTTATATGCAGAACGTGGAAATGTTCAGAAGGAAAAGACGAGATCTGATATGCAGAACGTGAGATGTTCAGAAGGACAAGATAAGTTCTTATATGCAGAACGTGAGATGTTCAGAAGGAAAGAAAATTGATAGAACTCATATCCAGAAAGTAATGGAGTTCGGATTCTCAGATATATACGCAGAAAGCCAAAGAGATCTTTTGATTGAGATAGGATATAGGATGAGCAGGATTTACGTATCAACGCTCAAACAAAGATATCAATCAAAGGATCAAATCATATCTGATTTTATCCTTTCCTTTCTTGGTTATACGATTTATCTTTGGAAAGAAATCATTGAGCTTCCAACGGACATATTATGGATGATATTTATGGAAGGCTAGAACGGTAACCAAAGGAGAAGACTATTTATAGTACATCCATTTGTGAGAAAAGGAAGAGAGAAATTATCAAAGTATTTTTGTGAACAAAAGATTGTATTGAAAGAGTGATAGTGAGAAAGTGACCTGATTGTACTATCTCTTTTGATACTAGTGATAAACAGCCGATTGGCTGTCTCTGGACAAAGTGGACGTAGGCTTGGATTAAGCCGAACCACTATAACCTTCTGTGTTTGATCCTCTAAACTTTTCTCTTATTACTTTGTTAATTCTGCGCTTTATTTCATATTCAGATCGTTACACTAAGCACTTAGCATTTTCATAAGGAACTCTCGATGTTGGATGCGGTTGTGTCTGTGAAACAAGAGAACGTTTTCTCGTTGCACACGACTCACTCGCCCTCCTTCTTGGGCTTGCACCCGGGAGTGGGAATCTGGAATGACTCGAATTTGGGCGAGGGCGTAATCATTGGAGTCCTGGACTCAGGAATAACGCCAGGTCACCCTTCGTTCGACGACAAAGGAATGTCCCCTCCCCCGGCTAAATGGAAAGGCAGGTGTGATTTCAATGACACTACCTGCAATAACAAGCTCATCGGCGCGAGGAATCTCGTGGACTCAGCTTTTCCACCAACTGATGAGGACGGGCATGCCACTCACACCTCCAGCACGGCAGCGGGCAATTTTGTCGAGAATGCCAATGTCCTTGGACAAGCCACTGGCACCGCTGTTGGGATTGCGCCCCATGCCCACCTGGCAATGTACCAGGTGTGCTCTGATGTGGGCTGCTCTGAGAGCGACATACTGGCCGCTATGGATGCTGCTATCGAAGATGGTGTTGATGTGCTCTCCCTCTCTCTTGGCGGGAGTTCACTTCCATTCTATGCGGACTCCATCGCTGTGGGGGCATTTTCTGCAATTCAAAAGGGAATCTTCGTGAGCTGCTCAGCGGGTAATAGCGGCCCCATCAACACTTCCCTGTCCAACGAGGCTCCATGGATTCTCACTGTAGGCGCAAGCACTATTGATAGGACCATAAAAGCTATCGCTAAGCTGGGAAATGGTGCAGAGTATGATGGCGAATCCCTTTACCAGCCCAAGGACTTTGAATCGGTTTACCCGCTTGTGTACGCAGGCGCAAATGGAAACCAAACATCGGCACTCTGTGCTGAAGGATCGTTACGGAACTCTGATGTGAAAGGAAAGGTGGTCTTGTGTGAGAGAGGCGGGGGAATCTCAAGGATCGCCAAAGGGCGAGAAGTCAAGGATGCCGGTGGCGCTGCCATGATTCTGATGAACGATGAATTCAACGGCTACAGCACACTAGCTGAAGCTCATGTCCTTCCTGCAACCCACATAGCTTATGCCGACGGTCTGAAAATCAAGGCCTACATCAACTCGACCTCCAATCCGATGGCCACCATTTTGTTCAACGGAACAATTATTGGGAATTCCGATGCGCCAGCAGTGACGTCCTTCTCTTCCAGGGGTCCCAACTTTCAGAGTCCTGGAATCCTGAAACCCGACATAATTGGCCCTGGAGTCAATATCCTGGCGGCCTGGCCATTCTCTCTCGACAACAGCACGACTACCGATGCGACCTTCAACATCATCTCTGGAACCTCTATGTCGTGCCCTCATCTCAGCGGCATTGCAGCTCTGCTGAAGAGCGCTCACCCTGATTGGTCGCCTGCCGCCATAAAATCAGCAATCATGACCACTGCATATCAATTGAACCTCGGAAGTAAGCCAATAATTGATGAAACTCTTCTTCCAGCTGACATCTTTGCCATAGGCGCAGGCCACGTGAATCCACCCAAAGCAGACGATCCAGGCCTTATTTATGACATTAAGCCCGAAGACTACATCCCATATTTGTGCGGTTTAGGATACTCAGATTCCAACATAGAAACCATCACACAGAAAAGGACCAAATGCTCCCAAATAAAAAGCATACCTGAAGCACAGTTGAATTACCCATCGTTCAGCATAATTTTGGGTTCCAGCGCCCAGAACTATTCTAGGACCGTTACGAATGTCGGGCCAGCTGACTCCTCGTACACATACAAGGTTGATGCACCGGAAGGTGTCAATATCACGGTGTATCCTTCTGAGATCAAGTTCAGCATGGCAGGGCAAATGGCCACCTATACTGTGGGTTTCCGCAGAAGTTCTGGTGAGAGCGTTACTAAGGCATTTGCACAAGGATCCCTGACATGGGTTTCGTCAGATCACTCCGTTAGAAGTCCCATTGCTGTTGTATTCAAATGAAATGTTCACTTTGTTCCCAGACTTTGCAAGACAGAGTGAGACGCTATGAAATCACTATAAAAGGTCAAGTCCTTATGTTTCGCACTATCAAACAATAAAAGATACGAAAGCACTATAAAATCACTTCCGTTTGATTGAATTTTGAGCCAGAAGGTGAATTGTTCCCTGAAGAGAGCATCGAGCTAGTTCATACTTCAAACGCTAGTAGTTTTCCCCTTTCTATCCTTGACTTGAACACGAAACTTTGCTCTTTGCTCGTTTTAGGATGTATTTCCCAGACAAGACTCACTTTTTGTATATCGAAAATGATAAAATAAAAAACTAGAAATGGAAAGTTACTCAAACAAGACACATTCTTAAGAATAAAATCTGCCTAGCGACTGTCTACAGCATCACCGTTGTGTGCGCATTTCTGAATTTAGCAGACGAGCTCTGGTTCTTTCTTTCTGTGAAGGTTCTGGTCAGAATCAAGTCTCTTATTGAACGTGGACATTCGATGTAAGCTGGATATTTTTCAAAGGTTTGGAAAAAGAGGCGCAATGGGCATTCAAGGCTAGCCGAGTTGGTCATTATTGGGGGGCCGCCATGGTATCGGAATCATTCGATTGAAGAA
The DNA here is from genome assembly GCA_030064385.1 of Melaleuca quinquenervia. Taxonomy (NCBI): domain Eukaryota; kingdom Viridiplantae; phylum Streptophyta; class Magnoliopsida; order Myrtales; family Myrtaceae; genus Melaleuca; species Melaleuca quinquenervia. Next base: position 13,712,859 of record CM057721.1, on the reverse strand, counting down.
GATAGCGTCGGGGGTTTGGAGGAATCTTTTTATTGGAGAAGTTTGATTATGGAGCGGTGAGGGTGAGCGAGCTTGGCAAGAGGCTCGTGGGGAAGGTTTCCGAGCTTGAGGAGTTTGCCGGTGAGCGGACGGGGCTGCGGACCGGGTGGGAGGTTGGACAAAATCAAGACTAAGTAATCCATGACTCTGTCTTTGTGAGGCTGGCCTCTTTTTGAAACTATCCAGCCATATGTCATGTTTCTTCCATTATACCATGGCCGCTGGGGAGGTCTTTCCTTCAATATTTCCTGCTTTCTTTAGAGAACCACCGTCGCATTAACTCAAGCTAGCAGCATTTTTATCATCATTAGCCCCCAAAATGACTCTTGCTGTTTTTGCCTCAGAAGAACATGGAATTTCTCTGGCTTTCAATCGGGTCATTCGCCCCTCTGTTGTGAATAACGGGGGTTGACATTGATTCAAAACTTCCAATATTTCTATTGTGATTTTTTTGGTGGGTTCGGTAAGGTGATCAGGTTGAACCTGCAGAATAAGGTAATGCTCGATGAAGTTTTGTGAAGGACCACCGCCAACTGTCCTAAAAGCTTAAGCCATTAGGTGAAGACGTGGTTTAATATTTATGTACTTTCACACTCCCCCTCACGCTTAGTCTGGTCTTTTTTTGCCTAGTACTAAGTGTGGAAGGACTTTGGGGAGACTAGGGGCCTGGTAAGATTTGAACTCAGGACCTCCTGCTCTGATACCATGTGAAAGAAAGAACGCAATTGAAGATAGGAAGAAGAAGGTTCGAAGAAGTAGAAGATGAGAAAACGAGGAGAGTAATTCACTGAATATTCCTCTGTATTATCAACTGAGAGCACGCGTCATTCTTCCTTTTCCTTGCTACTTATACAATACTGAATCAGTCTCTGTTAGTTGACAGCTGTACTAACAAACTCATCACAGAACTAATCAAACTAACTCAACAACAACTCTGCTAGAGTACGCATGGCTATTTTATGCCAGCTGTATTTTACACGTGCTCAGCTTTAGCTTTACTTGCGTAAGTAAATCACAAGTGTTAGCTTCAATTATCTCTGAATGCTTCAGTCTTCAACTTGCTCGCCGCGTCCTCTGGTCCTCTGTGCTCACCGCTTCCTCTGTTCTTTATTTTTGATGTTTGCGGTATATAATCCTTAACATCCCCCCGCAAATTGGGAAGGGCGCGAAGAACCATTCCCAATTTGTACCGCAAAGAAGAGTGATGGTGGCGGGACAATGCTTTAGTAAAGAGATCAGCGAGTTGATGTGTACTAGAAACATACCGAAGAACAAGAGAGCCAGAGGAGACCTTCTCTCTAACAAAGTGGAAATCCACTTCGATGTGTTTAGTACGAGCATGAAGAATTGGATTAATAGTAAGAGAGATGGCAGACTGATTGTCACAATATAAGAGAGTAGGCGACAGAAGAGGGATACCAATATCACGCAAGACAAATGCAATCCATGTAAGTTCAACGGTGGCAGAGGCAAGGGCACGATACTCTGCTTCAGTAGACGATCGAGAGACAGTCGGTTGTTTCTTGGCAGACCACGAGAGTAAATTAGAGCCAAGATATGTGCAAAAGCCAGTAGTAGAGCGACGAGTGAATGCACAGCCAGCCCAGTTTGCGTCGGAGAATCCATAAGAGAACAGGAACTCTTAGAAGTGAAAGACAGACCAAGTGAAATAGTTCCCTTGACATAGCGAAGAACTCGTTTCAACTTAGCCCAATCACCAAGAGTAGGGTGTTGCATGTGTTGACATAAAAGGTTGGTAGCAAAAGCAAGATCTGGGCGTGTAATGGTCAAGTACTGGAGACCACCAACGAGACTACGATAGACAAGAGGATCAGAAAGAAGGAAATGATCATTAGTCATAACAAGTGGCCTCTGGGAGAGTGGAGTCGAAATAGGCTTGCAGTCACTCATTTGAGCCTTCTTGAGGAGATCAATGGCATATTTAGTTTGACATAAAAAGAGACCACTAGATGTCCGAGATACTTCAATACCAAGGAAGTAATGAAGATCGCCAAGATCCTTCATACTGAACTGAAGACTGAGAGATTGGATCAACTTGTCAACCAGTAGAGGAGAACTCCCAGTCAAGATAATATCATCAATGTAGAGGAGTAGAATAACCGTATGATGTCCAGTATGAAGTATGAACAAAGAGGGGTCAGTAGAGCTGCAGAAGAAACCAACCTCAAGAAGATAGTTGCTAAACTTGTCAAACCAAGCCCGTGGTGCTTGTCGAAGACCATACAAGGACTTTTTAAGAAGACAGACATGGTGTGGCTTGCTCGGATCAACAAAGCCAGGAGGCTGCTGCATATAGACTGTCTCATGTAATTGACCATGCAAAAACGCATTTTTGACGTCAAGCTGATGAATAACCCAATTCTTCATGAGAGAAATAGACAAGACTATGCGAATGGTTGTATGCTTAACCACAGGGCTAAATGTCTCTGTGAAATCAACACCCTCTTCTTGATGAAATCCCTTAGCTACAAGACGAGCCTTCAATCTATCAAGACTTCCATCAGCTTTAAGTTTAGTTTTGAACACCCACTTGCAACCAACAACATTCATATGTGGAGTTCTTGGTACCAACACCCAAGTTTGATTGGTATAGAGAGCAGTCATCTCATCTTTCATGGCAGCAAACCAACCCTGATCTGCTAAAGCCATCTTAATAGAAGATGGTTCAGAAGGCACTTTATACTCAACAAGACAAGCATACTTAGGATTAGGTTTAGTGATACCAGTTTTAGATCGTGTTTGCATGGAATGTGTACTTCGGGGAGGAGCAGTAGAAAGTACTGTAGTGGAAGACTGTGGAGGGGAACTATGAGGAAGGGCTGTATTGGTAGGCTGTATTGGAGAACCATGAGTAAGATGTGGGGTGGAACATTGTAATGGAGAGGTAGGAGGAAGAGCTATGGCAGAGTTGGGGAAGGGAAGTTGTCGATTAGATAGATCTGAGGACAATATATCAGGATGAGAGACATGAGAAGGAGCAACTACCATCGTGCTGTCTGGTAGAGGAGAAGAGACTGGTACACTATCCATAGACTCCATAAGTTGTACCTCATCAATCCACAGTTTATATAAAGTAGTGGAGTTGGGATAATCATGCACCAATTGCTTAGTAAAAGGAAAGAATTCCTCATCAAAAATCACATGTCTACTGATGTAAACCCTGCCAGTAGTAGGGACAAGACACCTATATCCCTTATGCTTCATACTATAGCCCAAAAAGACACAAGTAAGTGACCTTGGATCAAACTTGTGTTGAGTATATGGCCGAAGACATGGATAGCAAGCACACCCAAATACTCGCAAATGATCATAAGTAGGCTCACGTTGATGAAGTTTAAAATAGGGTGACTTCATTTGTAGCTTAGGTGTAGGAAGCAAGTTCACTATATAGTTGGCTGTCATAAACGCATCAACCCAAAACTTTAAGGGAACTCTGGCATGATAAAGCATTGCTAGTCCCAACTCAACTATATGTCGATGCTTCCTTTCAAGTATGCCATTTTGTTCTGGTGTATGAGGACATGAAAGATGTTGCTAGATGCCACTGTTTTGCAAAAGAGTTTGAAACTTATTGCTCACAAACTCACCTCCTCCATCACATTGAAAAATCTTAATGCGACAGTCAAAGTAATTTTCCACTTGTTTTTGAAACAAGGTAAAAACATCATAGAAGTCTGACTTCAACTTCATAGGATAAAGCCAGCTATACCTGGAGAAGTTGTCAACGAAAATGACATAGTATCTGAATTGTTGAAAAGAGGTGACTGGAGAGGGTCCCCAGATGTCACAATGAATCTTTTCTAATGGACATGATGCAACTGAGTCTGACAAAGTAAATGGCAAAGTAGTGGACTTTGTAACTTGACAACTTCTACATTGACTGTGGGAGGCAGATGTGCAATGTATTAACTGGTGAGTCTGTAGATACTTGACAGTTTTCAAGTTAGTGTGAGCTAACCGTTGATGCCAAACGTCCTCTTTAACAGCTTTGAGTCTTTGTGTAAGAAATGATGTAGCATTGTTTGAACTTACTTGGTAAAGCCCTTTAACTTTCTTGCCGAGCTTCAGAATTGTGTTGCTGCACTTGTCCTTTACATAAACACCATCATTATCAAAGATGAAAAAGCATGGATAATCAGCAGTTAGTTTGGACACTGACAAGAGGCTTTTCTTGATATCAGGGACTATTAACACATCCTTTAGAGGTAAAGACACAACATCAGTAGACAAAGATGTATCACCAGTATAGGTTATAGGTAGACATGATCCGTTACCAACCATAACCATGTCAGTCCCTTTATATCTAACAGGATGTCGAAGAATACCTGGGTCAGATGAAATATGTGCCGTAGCCCTAGTGTCTGGAAACCACTCAGTTCCAGTAGCATCTTCTATATGCAAAGCAGCTAATGCTGTTGGAATTTCTTCAGATTGATAGGAGTTATCAAATCTGTACCAACATCGTAATGCATCGTGACCAGGTCTCTTGCAAATATGACATTCTAGTGGTATAGCCCCTGAGATTTTTTTCTCCCTGTGCATGCTTGACAGACATAACATCCGACACTGGATATGATCTAGTGTCTTGATAACGTGATTGTGACCCTACATATGGTCTGAATCCTTGTCCAGGACTCAGATTTGGTTGAGTATGATAAGACTTGAAGTGTTGGTCACTTTGTGCACCATGTGCATAACTCCAGGCTTGCGGTCTATAGCCATAACTCCTTCCAGAATAAGCATAACCACGGCCTTTGTTATTAAAATACTGGCCTCTACCATAACCACGACCACCACGATTACTTCCTCTCGATCCTCTATAGCCAACATTTTGTTGAACATACTCTCTATCAAACTCTTCTTTCTGTTGAACAGACTTCCTCTGTCCGAGATAAGCCAGATGAGGACTACACTGTTTAGACGAATAGCCTTGTAGTCGCGACTCAAACCTTTCTAACTGAGCTATTACTTCATCATAATCAGGTTGAGGCTTTAAGCAGTATATTGTTGTCCTGAAATTCTCATATTCAGGACCTAAACCTTCCAAGACTCCAAACATCTTCGTTATTTCATCAATTGGCTTCCCGATTGCATTAAGTTGATCACAGATTCCTTTATACTCTCTGAGATAGACAACTAGGGTTCTTTCACGTTTCTAACAAGCTTGAAGCTTTCCCCTTAGTTCAAACTCTCGAGCAATGGATTTTTGCGTGAATCGATTAAGTAAAGCTTGCCATACCTCATAAGAAGTTTCCAAGCCTATGATTAGACTCAGAATGTTCTCACTTACTGCTCCGCTAATCCAGGACGATATCAGCTGGTCGGTTCTTATCCAATCGGAGTAATCAGGATTCATACTTTCCACTGTGCTACCATCGACTTCAACCTGCATCATTCGAGATGGCATTGAAGTATCTCCATTAACAAAACCAAAGAGATCTTGACTCCGTAAGAACCGAAGTATCTGCACCTACCAGAGAAGGAAATTGTCTTCGGTTAACTTGATTGTGACGAAGTTTGAAATGTTTACATGGATCGGAAATGGATATTTGGGTATTCTAGTTGCCATTGTTGCTCTCAGGAGAGCTCTGATACCATGTGAAGTTTTGTGAAGGACCACTGCCAACTGTCCTAAAAGCTTAAGCCATTAGGTGAAGACGTGGTTTAATATTTATGTACTTTCACATGCTCCACCACGTAAGGATTCCAATTAAAAAGGACATAATTGTTTTGGTAGAATCTGATATTTATGCAATTTGCAGATTCTAGATGGTTAGACCAAAAGCAAAGAAAGAAAGATATTCACGCTAGAAGTCACGTAGGCCATAGATACTTGTGTTTTCTTCGTTTTACAGAAGCTGATTTATAGTTCGATTGGTTCTTGGTATAGCGATGATGCAAATACATTATAACAAGATGACTCGGTTGATGTTGGAGCCTGAAACCAAATCAATCATTCCAGCAGAAGTAACAGATCTTGATGGGCTCATAATTTGTGTGTTGATATTTGTGAAAATTAGATAGACATGAGCACACAAAGATTTATAATGGATCGGCTTTATCCCCAAACATTAAATCCACTCTTGAGACTAATAGCTGCAAGTCAGATTAGATTGTACTAAAAATCTACTCGACAAGTTCCGATAGGACATAGCCACTACTCACACTCTTATACATTGGATTTTTAGCACTATTATAATATGGCAAGACTATCACAGTGAAGATCTTTATAACGAAATAATATCGACAAAGAAAGTAGCTGTTGTATGTCCCTGACATTTTAACCTAGAAATTCTTATTTTAAATAGCCATCTTCAATCTCCACATTAAAGATAATTTAGAAGGCCAACTAATCATTAAAGATCTATTGGTGCACTATCGGAGTACAATTGTTTACCCTAAACATTTATAGAATATCTCAAAATAGACTTTGCAGTTACTATTCTGAAGCTAATTGCTCTGATAATTTTGATAGATGCCTGTAGCTGTTTCTCGAGAGACTTCCCAAAACGTTCATTAACCCAACATCACTAATGACCTCATATCTCAACATCAAACATCAGCTAATGATGATCTTTAGGTCTAGTGCTATTTACTAACTCATACAAGATCATCTTGTAATTTTCTTCCAATGGATAACACCATAGACATCATGTAGTCTTTAACAATCATAATATAGATAAACTTCGCCACTCTCTCTCTCTCTCTCTCTCTCTCTCTCTCTCTCTCTCTCTCTAAGCGAAGAAGCGAAGAAGTACAACGAAATGGAGCTGGAGTCAGACCGTCTGACTTTAGTTCAAGTTGTTTCAACCACAAATCTAATTCCATGGGAGGTTGTTTGTCCTTATCAGTGATGCACGGCGGGGTTTGGGCCGTAAAGCCCATAAATTGGGTGTGTAAAGCCCATAGATTGAATGTACTTGATCCTACTTGGTCAGCCATCCCTCTGTCACCCTTGGGAACTTTTGTGTCTTGATGCCCCTGGTGTGGGCTTTGGTGTTTGAGTTTTTTCAGATTCAATAAAATTATCTTAGAACAAGGGAAAAAATCAACATGACAGTGGAGTTGCAATAGCGCCTAAGCCCACTAGCATCACATGGGCCAGAAAAATATGAACGGGCTTCGAGCAAGGCCTTTTAGATATAAGGCCTTATTTAGCTTTAGGCTCACGTCGGGCTAGCTCGACCCCAAAAATAATGGACTTTATTTTTTCTTATTGATGGTCAATTTTGGGCAAAAAGTTTGGCCTAACCAAAGGCCTAACACGGTTCACCCATTGACTGCCTCTAGTTTTTACTTGATGAACCTCAAGCAATCTTGGATTGCCATCAATCATTTGGCCGTCACCTCCGACCAGTGTTTGGTCGCAATGGTCATAGGGATGATCCGGTATAGTTAAAAGAGCTTATGAGCAAATTGACACATACTATTCTAAAAAGTATGACTTAGGATAATTCCTTACTACACTAAATAATCCATACTATCAAATAATGATTTTCGAATTTAATGTGCGTACAGTTTCTTAGTCGTTTATTTGTTTTCTTCTTTGCCTTTTCTTCCTTGAGAATTACAAGATTTTCTTATAAAAAGAAGTTAGATGATTGGTATAAAGCATTGAGATCATAGTTGAGTATCTTATCTATGTATATAATGCTTTCTATAGGTGCTCTTTAATCCGTATATCCCACAAAAATAAGTAATTTGGAAAATTTTTGTGAAAATAATTGTTTATTTTGCTTCAAATAATTAGTTTATAGAAATTATTTCCGTTAAAAATAAAAATTCATGTTTGAATATTTTTGTGAACAATGTAAAATTTTTTCGTCCATTCATTTTTGCAAACAATATAAGCAATCATTTTTTTAAAAGTACATGCTTTCCAAACTATTAATTTTCTGTAAAATAAATGAAACCTAAGTAATATTGACTTCTTCTGATTAAACTAACTCATCAAGTTCACATAAGAGAATTCATATATGGCCCCTCCAGAAAAAAATGGTTGAAAATTTGGAGTTATGCTCATGTTCGTATTCACAAAACTTCCAAGGTTCATCTAATAATGATTGCATAAAATCAATTCCGTGAATGCAAATCAAACCTTTAAAAAAAAAAGACAGGGACTTTCTAATCATTGAAGTTGTTCTAAATTGGGAAGTTAATTATAGAGTCGAGGAACTGTCCTTTTCGTACATTGGCTTTTCCTCATGCATCATGACTTTTGTGTTGTTCTAACAAAATCCATATAATAACATTCATGCGATAGCTGTAGATACTGTCGAGGGCGTCACATTGATGGTTTAGACTTTCGAGCATTACGTCCTCAAAGTGGCTGAGTTGATAGAATTGGAGCCGGTCAAAGCTTTCCCAAACAATATTCCTCCATGTCCTCAGACATATATAATTTTGCATAATATGTAACAAGAAAAAGAAAGAGATGTAGCAAGACAGATGCGTGCACTTCTGTATGCGCGGTTCTTGATGGAGTGGAAGTCGATTTTGTCGCGTGAATCAATCACAATCCTATGAGGACCCGGAAACCAATAGTGGTCCATGTAAAGAAGCACCATGTCTAGTAAGAGGTGTGATTCGATCGCCTCACAAAAAAAGAAGAAAAATCCGAATCTAATTGTATTTGACAAGCTTCTTCATATCATCTCGAAATGTTCGATTTGGACAAGGAGTCGATGTAGCCTTACTCGGGGAATCTCCCTTCTGATTTTCCTTTGTCAATTTGTCTATGTAGCCTTACTCGGGAATCTCCCCTCTGTTTTTCCTTTGTCAATTTGTCTAACGGAAGCTTCAAAGCACCTTGTGTGTATAAACAAAGTACGAGGACAGTCGATAGTTCCCTACAAGCAAAACAAAAATGGCGTGGAGGAAACAATTAGACAGAGCCTCCACCTGATAGCTACAAAGGAACCGGCATATCATAAAGCATCATATTAAATTTGAATTTCGTTCATTGATGGATACCAGCAATGGCTTTGGATTTCCACATTGGAATAATCAACGTAAGAACAAGCTCAGTTTTCTTCCTATTTCCTCTTGTTTCCATCTATTTGTAAGATTCATAACAAGCATCTAATCGAGACCAAAAAAAAAAAAAATTCAAGTTTTACCGGAAGTCTTTGAGCGTTTCTTTTTCGGGGTTCTGTCCACCGCCGTTGAGAACTTCCCGCTAAAATCTGATCAAAAAGTTAATATCGTCGCAAGCACTAAGCAGCTCGTATTACTCGAATCTCTTCAAATGTGAGCAAACTGATGAAAGCACATTTTGTACCTCGCCTCTGTCTTGTTCTCAATTGAAGGCAGAACAAGGCGGGATTTACCAAGTCCCATGATTTTGATCCGGCACAAATATCTTGTTTCTCCGTGCTGATGTGAGTTGTCATTCTCAACATGCTAATTAATATGTTAATCAGTTCTGTCCAAAAAACATTTCTTAAGAACTTTCGCCCGCCATTGTTTTTAACTCTCACGCTTTATGACTCTCATGATCTCATCTATAAATGCAGGCTTGAGCTCATCAGTCGAAACTCATAAGCTGTATAGGCTTTTCTCTTGAACCTTCTTGCTGAAAGATGGAGGAAAACCGATGCGGAAAGTTGCCAATGGTGGCGGTTTTCTTTCTTGTTGGTTATATTTGCTCTGTCGGTTTTCATCATGCGACTGCCAAAACTGTTCATGAACATGAACAAAACATCCCGTCTACTTATATTGTCCATGTTGGAAAACCAGCGGGTAAAGTTTTTGCTCGATCAGAGGATCTAGAAAGCTGGTACCAATCATTCCTGCCCCAGACAACAGCGAATTCAGATCAGACGGAGCGTATGGTCCACATGTACAAGAATGCGATCACGGGATTCGCAGCAAAGATGACTGCAGCTGAAGCAAAGGAACTCTCTAAGTTGGATGCGGTTGTGTCTGTGAAATTAGAGAAGGTTTTCTCTTTGCACACAACTCACTCGCCTTCCTTCCTGGGCTTGAACCCAGGAGTAGGGCTCTGGAATGACTCGAATTTGGGCGAGGGCGTAATCATCGGAGTTCTGGACACAGGAATAACGCCAGGTCACCCTTCATTCGACGACGAAGGAATGTCTCCTCCCCCGGCTAAATGGAAAGGCAGGTGTGATTTCAATGCCACTACCTGCAATAACAAGCTCATCGGCGCGAGGAATCTCGTGGACTCGTCTTTGCCACCAACTGATGAGGACGGACATGGCACTCACACATCCAGCACGGCAGCGGGCAATTTTGTCAAGAATGCCAATGTCCTTGGACAAGCCACTGGCACCGCTGTTGGGATCGCGCCCCATGCCCACCTGGCAATGTACCAGGTGTGCTCTGATGTGGGCTGCTCTGAGAGCGACATACTGGCCGCTATGGATGCTGCTATCGAAGATGGTGTTGATGTGCTCTCCCTCTCTCTTGGTGGGAGTTCGGTTCCGTTCTATGCCGACTCCATCGCTGTGGGAGCATTTTCTGCAATTCAAAAGGGAATTTTCGTGAGCTGCTCAGCGGGCAATAGTGGCCCCTTCAACACTTCCCTGTCGAACGAGGCTCCATGGATTCTCACTGTAGGCGCAAGCACTATTGATAGGACCATAAAAGCTATCGCTCAGCTAGGAAATGGTGCAGAGTATGATGGCCAATCCCTTTACCAGCCCAAGGACTTTGAATCGGTTTACCCGCTTGTGTATGCAGGCGCAAATGGAAACCAAACATCGGCACTCTGTGCTCAAGGATCGTTACGGAACTCTGATGTGAAAGGAAAGGTCGTCTTGTGTGAGAGAGGTGGGGGAATCTCAAGGATCGCCAAAGGGCAAGAAGTGAAGGATGCCGGTGGCGCCGCCATGATTCTGATGAACGATGAACTCGACGGCTACAGCACACTAGCTGATGCTCATGTCCTTCCTGCAACCCACATAGCTTATGCCGACGGTCTGAAAATCAAGGCCTACATCAACTCAACCTCCAATCCGATGGCCACCATTTTGTTCAAAGGAACAATTATTGGGAATTCCGATGCACCAGCAGTGACGTCCTTCTCTTCCAGGGGTCCCAACTTTCAGAGTCCTGGAATCCTGAAACCCGACATAATTGGCCCAGGAGTCAATATCCTGGCGGCCTGGCCATTCTCTCTCGACAACAGCACGACTACCAATGCGACCTTCAACATCATCTCTGGAACCTCTATGTCGTGCCCTCATCTCAGTGGCATTGCAGCTCTGCTGAAGAGCGCTCACCCTGATTGGTCGCCTGCCGCCATAAAATCAGCAATCATGACCACTGCATATCAATTGAACCTCGGAAGTAAGCCAATCATTGATGAAACTCTTCTTCCAGCTGACATCTTTGCCATAGGCGCAGGCCACGTGAATCCACCCAAAGCAGACGATCCAGGCCTTATTTATGACGTTAAGCCCGAAGACTACATCCCATATTTATGCGGTTTAGGATACTCAGATTCCAACATAGAAACCATCACACAGAAAAAGACCAAATGCTCCCAAATAAAAAGCATACCTGAAGCACAGTTGAATTACCCATCGTTCAGCATAATTCTGGGTTCCAGCGCCCAGAACTATTCTAGGACAGTTATGAATGTTGGGCCAGCTGACTCCTTGTACACATACAAGGTTGATGCACCAGAAGGTGTCGATATCGCGGTGTATCCTTCTGAGATCAAGTTCAGCATGGCTGGGCAAATGGCCACCTATACCGTGGGTTTCAGCAGAAGTTCTGGTGAGAGCGTTACAAAGGCATTTGCACAAGGATCCCTGACATGGGTTTCTTCAGATCACTCTGTTAGAAGTCCCATTGCTGTTGTATTCGAATGAAATGTTCACTTTGTTGCCAGACTTTGCAAGACAGAGACGCTAGATACAGGCGTAGGTGGTGATGCAAGGTCAAGACCTTATGTTTCGCACTATCAGACAATAAAAGATATGAAAGCACTATCGAATCACTTCAGTTTGATTGAATTTTGAGCCAGATGGTGAATTGGTCCCTGAAGAGAACATCGAGATAGTTCAAACTTCAAACGCTAGTAGTTTTCCCCTTTCTATCCTCTTAGTTGATCGGGCCAATGTTCAGTAGTTTATTACGGTGATAATGGATGGCTCCATTGACCGGTCTTACAATGTTGATGATTTTGTCCTTTAAGATGATATCATCGGTGTCAATAGGAACGGTTATTTGATTTTCAGTGAGACGTTTAACCTTAAATATAACATAAGAGTCTTTCAAGGGGCTAGCCTGAGAAAAGCCACCACGTCCAATATGAACCAATAAACAGAAGAAGAAACATCATAAAGAAAGGCTATAAGAAGTACTTCCTGCTTAATGAAGGATTTTCTCAGTAATCATCTGCAAAATGCAGAAAAGTTTTGGATTGAGATTTCATTATAAATTCACAAGAAATTTTATAGTTCCACTGTGCAAGCACATGGCATGCAATGTAATCCTTGACTAGAAAAAACTTAATCCTGGCGACAATACCTAGAATATATTTTCATTACATTCGGCTTCCTAATAAGATTGACAATATGAAAAAATGAGTGCTAAGAACTCAGAAAGCATCTATTTTGTGGCTGGACTCCACCCAAGAAAACTAATAGATTGACTATAACAAGTTGGATTTTTAATCATTTGCTTTATAGCAGTCCTCACTTTAGAAGAATAACTAGATCTTTGCTCATTCTTTCCTCTCAAATAAAAATCAAAATTGTCAATAGAGGTAAACGAAGCTTTATGGTTCCAATACAACAGTGAGCTTGATTGAGCACTGATTTACATCTGACTATGTGATTTACGGATTTTGGAGAAGATCAAAAGCCAGTTCATCTGTCATACGCAAGAGCAAAAAATTTCGCAAGGTGCGAGCAATGGTGAAGCCAAACTATCATTCAGCAGGTCCTGGCTCCTAACGGCACTTTACGCATTATGCAAGGTTTTCTTCCATCAATTTAAGGATACTTTTTCACTGATCTTAACTGCACTGCACTTTTAACATAACTAACATGCCGATATCCTGAATCTACAGCATTAGATCGATTGTAGTGTTGATCAAGCGCATGCCTCCCAGGGACTGGGAAAAATTAACTGAAGAATTGTTATCTAAGGGACCCGGAATTCCATTGACAACAGTTGATGCGGACTAATCATGACTGTATATGCTAATTAAGCAGCAAAAGAAGATCAGCCTTTCCTTTTTCACTGTCTTGATTTAACATTAGAAATCAACACTGAAGATATAACCATGTTGTTCAACTAAAATCAAAGTGATTAGACCAAGATTGCATCACAGTCATCAATGGTCCTTTTAACTGACATCAGGTTTGAACAATCCCACTGTAGGTACTTAAATCATTGACTTTTAAGATTCTGTGAGCTCGTTCAAAAGGTGCATGGGATGTAATAAAGCAATTGTTACGACTTGTGCATTTTGTAGCTTGGTTATTTTTGCGGCTCTTTCTGGTCATGCATTAAAATTGCTAAAAATTTGTGACCACAGAGCATTCTGTAGCTTGGTTATTTTTGCCGCTCTTTCTGGTCATGCATCAATTGTAATGAGCGGTGAGCACCCGAATGGAAGGTATATATGATGCCGAATGCCAAGTCAGAAGGAGTTCCAAATTTACAACAAAAGGCCGAACTGAACTTTATTCCCGTCAACGCAAAAGGCCATGCACAGGTTGCATGCTGTTCAAGGAGTGGGAACAATTCCGCACTGGCCAAACCATTATGCTCCAAGAATAGTATCTTTTAACAAGTCCACATTACCAAAAGGAATCGTTTGAACAATTCTTGACTGGCCAAATCAAGATGCTCTAATAGTTAAGTGCTAAATGCAGATCCAGGAGCCACTCTACACTTAAGACAAACTCTCATTAGGCACCACCTTAATTTAATTAGCATTCAGGAATTGTACTCATATGCACATGCCGGTGTATGGCTCTGTTCCGCTTCCGTATAAATAGCTGCTCTAATGAGCCACAAAACGCAGACTCCAATTCAACTTTTAATACACTTGCTACCTTAGCACCTAGTATGGCTTTCCTTCCCCTCCTCGGCCTCGTTATCCTGTTGTTGAATGCCAATCCTAAGCTCACTCATGCTAACGACTTGCAAACTTACATAATCCATGTCAGTCGCCCCAATGGCCAAATGCTGTCCAAAGATGAAGACATTCATTCTTGGTACCGGTCATTTTTGCCTGATAGCACCCAGACCTCAGAAAACCAACAACGTATGCTTTACGCCTACAAAAATGTGATGACTGGCTTTGCAGCGAGACTGACTCCAAAAGAAGTAGCTGCCATGCAAAACAAGGAAGGATTGGTGTCAGTTCGTCCCGAGAAAATGTATCACACCCAAACAACACACAGTCCCCGTTTCTTAGGTTTACCCCAGCAACAAGAATCCTTGGCAGGCTTCAGTCTAGGGAAGGGAGTGATTATTGGTGTGCTGGACGGTGGAATAATTCCCAACCACCCTTCATTTAGCGGTGCAGGAATGTCCCCTCCACCAGCTAAATGGAAAGGAAGGTGCGAATTCAGAGCTTCCCAATGCAATAACAAATTAATAGGAGCGAGGTCCTTCAACCTCTCCGCTAAGGGAAGTGGAATTGCCCCTCCAACTGATGAGGATGGACACGGCACTCACACGGCTAGCACGGCTGCTGGTGCTTTTGTGTCCCAGGCCGATGCACTTGGGAATGCCAAAGGCACGGCAGTTGGCATAGCTCCGGATGCTCACCTAGCAATCTATAAAGTGTGCTTTGGAGAAGATTGTCCCGAGGCAGACATACTCGCCGCACTAGACGCTGCTATCGATGATGGGGTCGATGTGCTCTCACTCTCAGTTGGCAGTCCTTCGGCTCCATTTTACAATGACACCATTGCCATTGGTTCATTTGCAGCCATTCAGAAGGGGATCTTCGTGAGCTGTGCTGCAGGGAATTCCGGCCCTTTCCCAAGCACATTGTCTAATGACGCCCCGTGGATTCTCACCGTGGGAGCAAGCACCATTGACAGGAACATCATAGCAACAGTGAAACTCGGAAATGGAATGGAATACGATGGCGAGTCGCTATTCCAACCCCACTTTCCTTCAACATTGCTGCCTCTTGTGTATGCTGAGAGGGATGGCAATAACCAGTCAGCGCTCTGTGCCCCAGGATCATTGAGAGGCATTGATGTAAAAGGGATGGTAGTTTTGTGCCAAAGAGGCGCAGTGAGCAGAATTGCCAAAGGACAGGAGGTGAAAGATGCTGGTGGGGCTGCCATGATTCTAATGAACCAAGAAAGCGATGCATTCAGCACCTCCGTCGATGCTCACGTACTTCCTGCATCTCATGTCAGCTTTTCTGCAGGGCAAAAGATCAAATCGTATATCAATTCGACAAAATACCCGATTGCTACGATCGTGTTCAAAGGAACTGTGATTGGGAACCCAACTGCTCCGGCCGTTGCTTCCTTCTCTTCAAGAGGCCCCAGCACGGTTAGCCCTGGAATCCTGAAGCCGGACATCATTGGTCCTGGCGTCAGCATACTAGCAGCGTGGCCGTTTCCTCTAAACAACTTTACGAAATCTAAGTTGACCTTCAATGTCATCTCGGGCACTTCCATGTCTTGCCCTCACCTTAGCGGTATCGCTGCTTTGATCAAGAGCACTCATCCTTACTGGTCACCGGCGGTTGTTAAATCTGCCATCATGACTACAGCTGACCACCTAAACCTCAAGAAGAACCCCCTTCTGGACGAAACACTTCAACCTGCGGATGTCTTTGCAACTGGCGCAGGCCACGTCAACCCCCTAAAAGCCCTTGAACCGGGCCTGATCTACGATATCCAGCCCGATGACTACATATCTTACCTCTGCGGTCTTGGATACAGCGACAAGGAAGTGGCAGTAATTGCGCATAGGTCGATAAAATGCTCTGGAATGTCAAGCATCCGCGAGGGGCAGCTCAACTACCCGTCATTTCAAGTCACCCTCGGTCCTCTGCAGACATTTACCAGGACCGTGACCAACGTCGGGGCTGCATATTCCTCCTACGTCGTCACTGTCGTTCCTCCGCCAGGTGTGTATGTCAGCGTCAAGCCTGCCGAGCTATACTTCTCAAAAGTAGGCGAGAAAGTGAGTTACTCGGTCACATTCAGTCGTGCCAGTTCCACTTACAAGGCTGGCGAATTCACCCAAGGGCATCTGAAGTGGGTTTCTGGAAAATACTCGGTCAGGAGTCCTATTTCTGTCAAATTCGAGTAAGAAATAGCGCAAAAAGGAGTAACTACGTGAGCAGCGAGTCCACTCGTGTTGTTGTATTTCCGCAAATATCCTGCAAAAAATCAGAGCATATATAATACGTTATCAAATTCCCCTATGCGTTCGCTGAACAGTGGGAAGTAGTCATTCAAGTTTGCAATCTTCCTGTTCGCACGAGCCACGCATAAACAGATAGATTTCCGTGCTCGACCTTCAAAACAAAATACCTAGCGAGTTAAGATGTCGATTAAACACACAAGCAATGGTTCATTCTGATGTCAAATGTATCGGCGATTGTTATCGGTGATTTGTAAACTATGCCGTTATATGGTCCATGACTCCGTGATCTTTGGAACCGACGCCAAATGCTTCATCGATGTCTGAAATTCCTAAGGACCAAGCGTGGAGACCCGATATGCAATTCATGGCATTCGTGCCTTCTCCGTCAAGTGATCGGCTTGTGGTGGGCCGGGCCGTCCTGACCCATTTGGTGCCGGCCTTTTTCTATTTGTTTGTTCACCGGGGATTTTGCCTTTTGGGTCTTTTTCACGATATTTATTGGCCCAAAGGGCCAGGCCCTACGGACTCACGCTAGCAGCCCAACAGCTATTGTCAAGCTGCTTTTTAATGCCTGCTGTGCTCGGCTAGCGCAGGGCCATTTTCCAGCCCCACTTAAAGGATAATCCAAGATTTATTTATTTTTTAATTGTCATGCATGTTATTTTCAGTGGAGTACCAATCTATTTGGATTTACACATTCCTTAAATGGAAAAAAAAAAGAATTCAATTTGATTGTAGACGTTAATGTAACTTGAAAAACCATCAGATGACCTTTTTACAGAAAAGAATGATAAATAATCCTCCTTCATCGAGGATGTTAGCATTTAAGTTTCTTGCTTTGATCAAATAAGTTGTATTATCACCTGATACATAGGAAATATGTGATTTTGTTTCCATAGTCATATATATCTCAATAGTCATAGGCATTTCCACCATACAATTCCCTACATCTTGCTATAGTAGTATATGCAGAGACGTTGAATGTTGTAGTCAAGCTATATATCAATATTCCATTACATAAAATAAAATAAAATAAAAAGACTAATGGGCTTGTCTTCATCATGAAAAAGTATACTTTATGGTGGAAGTTATCTAAGTGCTCTATGTAAGGCAAACCTTGCAAAGAGTTTAATATCATTCTTAGGTGAAATTTAAATATTTTTTCATCCTATTTTATATTTGAATTCATTCATGCTAAGATATGTAAAAACTTCATTCTTCGCAGAATCAAATGTTTTCCCCCTTTTTTTTCTCCCTAGAGGACATGGAATTTACTCTTTTGCTAATAGTAATGTACACATCCCTCAATATTTTTCATTCATGCTCAGATATATAAAAACTTCATTCTTTGCAGAATCAAATGTGTTCCCCCTTTTTTTCTCCCTAAAGGACATGGAATTTACTCTTTTGCTGATATCATATGTACACACCCCCCAATAACGGATAGGGTAAAACAATAAGAAGAAGTAAAAATTTATTCTCATTATTGAAAGGAAAACACACTAATTAAAGAATGTCCAGATGTCTTCAAAATAGCGGTAATCCACACGTTAGTGAAGATATGGTAGATATGATATTTAAACAGGACCAGATCTCTTCACATAGGCGGTAATCCATGCATAAGTGAAGATATGATATTTAAGATACAAAAATATATAAAACCAACCATGAAGGTTGTATAAACTTGCATTAATAAGATTTTTTTTTACACGGAAAGGAAAGATTCATATGCCGAGATTGTAGCTAATGTCAGCGAAGCATTTCATCACATGTCGTAACAGTGATTCCTCCGCGAGGTCTGCATGCTAGAGTGAAGCCTGGAAAACTCAACTTATTGGAATTGAGCAGAAAGCGACATGCTCGGTCACATTCAGCTGCGCACCCAATGATATTTGAGGTGGGATCCGAACGCTTAGGAGTTCAATTTCAATTAAGTTCACGTGAGAAGTTGCTAAAACCATAAACAAGGAAATGATTTGTACATCATATTTATCCCACATCAAATTTTGGCAGACTGTTGCCATATGATATAGTCTACTTCAGTCCATTAAGCACCGGCTCTTGAAGTCCCCCTTAACAGACCTACTGTATCCTCACACGACAGTGGAATCTTCATGAGAAACCCAAGGAATCTCATATTGATGGAGGATTTAAAAAAGTAGGAGGTCAATGGAGACATTTTTTCAAATGTATTTTGCTTCATATCAGACAGCCTCATGAGCTTTATTTTGTTTCTCTCTTATGCTTCCACTACATTTTTTATAAATGGTAATTTTCTCGGAATAATTAGCGGCGAAAACCACTTTCCTATCATGCCTATCCAATTAGCAATTTGGCCTGTTTCTTTTGGCAAATATTCTATCTATTTTTGTATGTTAGACAAATTCTGCATAATTAGGTCGTGCCTTTTGAAATTTTCATGTGATAATTAGTGACAATGGAATTTTAATTTCTATGTGATAATTAGTGATCATGGTTTTTTTTTTTTTTGCCGTTGGCATTTTTATGGACCTTAAACTAGATACCGACTTCTATCTAGCACAAGAACCAAAATTCTTCCGACAAATACTCTCTTATCTTCAAAAACGAAAATTCTTATTGATTAATTCGTACATATATACTCTTGGGGCCTCATATGGTCCAGTTAGAGATCGATCCTCGGATCCTGATCGGTCACAATTCCGAATATTTATCGCTAGCATCATGTATAGTGTTCGAACAGGCAAAAAATCAGAAAGTTCATAATTGAGGGCCATACATTCCCAGTTAAGAAATTGTTGGAATTAGCAATTTCATGTATAATGGCGGTTTCCTTTCACAGGAGGTGGCCCGATTGCCTAGCAATATCAAAGATGAGCTGGCTGAGGTTAAGGTAAGCTACCTCGCCTAGGAAAATGACCAAAATCGACACCTGACGTCTTGACCACCACATTTTTCCTCTCTATTCTTTTGGAGCTGCTATGTTCTGAACCTTTCTCTAAGACTTTCACGTGATGAAAGTGATGGAGCTTTTTTGACCTAAAAAAAAACATATTTTATTGATAAGACTGAATCAAATTTAACGGATTACAAATTTTCCAGCTTCCCATAGTGTGCAAAGCTAAATTTGGACGACACGTTGTGGAGATTGGATCAATTTGACTCGACAGATCCAATGAAATGTTTGTAAGTGAGTACTGAGAATTTAGAGAACTAACTGATCGAATCTAATGAAGCAGATTTCGTTGAATAATCGTTTGTTTACAGTAATCCTCACTTTAGAAGAACAACTAGATCCTTACTCATCTTTCCTATCAAATCAAAACCGGACTTGTCGTTAGAGGTAAATGAAGCTTCACGATTTCAATACCATGGGTTTGACTGAAAATTGATTTACATCTCAATATGTGGTACGTGGATTTTGGTGAAGATCATGAACTGGTTTCTCCAATATCTGCAAGAACAAAAAGAAAAAAAATTGGAAAGGTGCAACGGTAGATAAAGCTGAACTATCATTCAGCAGGTCCTGACGACGCTTTTGACAATTATGCGATGCTTTGTTCCATCATTTTGAAGGATACTTCTTCAATAACCTGACTGCACTTTTATCATAATTGGTAAGGCAATATCATGAATCATCCAGCATTAGATCAAATCTAGTGTATAACAAGCCCATGCCTCCCAGCTACTGGGAAATATCAACTGAAGAGTATAAGGATTTGAAGTTCCATTAGCGACATTTGATGCTGGCTCATCATGCCTGTATTTCCTAATGAAGCAGCGAAGCAAGTGCCGCATTCGTATTACGGCAAATGCTACTTTATTCCCTGTCTTGATTGACAGTTTAGAAATGAAGTCCACCAACTGCAATCAAAGTGGCTAACGAGATTGCATAATAGACATCAACTATTTACTTTTGACGGACATGCTGATCAGGTCGTGATAATCGCACTGGATGCCATCACAAATTTTTTAAGATTCTCTGAGCTCATTCACACGGTGCATGGCAGGTAATAAAGGGACTGCTACGACTTGTGCAGAACATTGCTAATAATATACGAGAACAGAGCATTCTGTAGCAATTGTTGGCATCAGCAATTTCATGTTTTAAGGCGGTTTCCTTTCGCAGGAGGTGGCCCGATTGCCTAGCAATATCAAAGATGAGCTGGCTGAGGTTAAGGTAACTAGTAACTACACCTCTGAAAACTAGTAACTAGACCTTCTGTTTTTTTTCCTTTTGGTAGACATTAGATCTATTTACATGCGTGAGAACGACTTAGGTATACAATGAAGGTAAATAATGGCAAAAATCACTTTTTCAGAGAAGCATATAGAATTAGTATTTGGACATTTTGCTTTTGGTATAGGCGGGATTTACCATATGTCCTTTCGCCCGCCATTGTTTTCAACTCTCACGCTTTATGACTCTCATGATCTCATCTATATATGCAAGCTTGAGCTCATCAGTCAAAAAAGCATAAGCTGTATAGGCTTTTCTCTTGAACCTTCTTGCTGAAAGATAGAGGATAACCGATGTGCAAAGTTGCCAATGGCAGCGGTTTTCTTTATTGTTGGTTATATTTGCTTTGTCGTTTTCATCTTGCGACTGCCAAAACTGTACTTGAACAAGAACAAAACATCCTGTCTACTTATATTGTCCATGTTGAACAAAATGGTGGCCATCGGATTGGAGGTCGAGTTGATGTAGGCCTTGATTTTCAGACCGTTGGAGTAAGATATGTGGGTTGCGGGAAGGACATGAGCGTCAGCTAGAGTGCTGTAGCTGTCGAGTTCATCGTTCGTCGGAATCATGGTGGCGCCACCAGCATCCTTCACTTCTTGCCCTTTGGTGATCCTTGCGATTCCCCCGCCTTTCTCACACAAGACCACCTTTCCTTTCACATCAGAGTTACGTAACGATCCTTCAGCACAAAATGCCGATGTTTGGTTTCCATTTGCGCCTGCATAAACAAGCTGGTAAACCGATTCAAAGTCCTTGGGCTGGTAAAGGGATTCGCCATCATACTCTGCACCATTTCCTAGCTTAGCGATAGCTTTTATGGTCCCATCAATAGTGCTTGCTCCTACAGTGAGAATCCATGGAGCGTCGTTCAACAGGGAAGTGTTGATGGGGCCACTATTACCCGCTGAGCAGCTCACGAAGATTCCCTTTTGAATTGCAGAAACTGCCCCCACAGCGATGGAGTCGGCATAGAACGGAAGCAAACTCCCATCTAGAAAGAGGGAGAGCACAGCAACACCATCTTCGATAGCAGCATCCATAACGGCCAGTATGTCGCTCTCAGAGCAGCCCACATCAGAGCACACCTGATACATTGCCAGGTGGGCATGGGGCGCGATCCCAACAGCAGTGCCAGTGGCTTGTCCAAGGACATTGGCATTCATGACAAATTTGCCCGCTGCCGTGCTGGAGGTGTGAGTGCTATTCCCCTCCTCATCAGTTGGTGGCAAAGCTGAGTTCACGAGATTCCTTGCGCCGATGAGCTTGTTATTGCAGGTAGTGGCATTGAAACCACACCTGCCTTTCCATTTAGCATGGGGAGGGGACATTCCTTCGTCATCGAACGAAGGGTGACCTGGCGTTATTCCTGTATCCAGGACTCCGATGATCACGCCCTCACTCAAATTTGAGTCTTTCCAGAACCCCAGTGCTGGGTTTAAGCCCAGGAAGGAGGGCGAGTGAGTTGTGTGCAAAGAGAAAACCTTCTCTAATTTCCCGGACACAACCGCATCCAACTTTGAGAGTTACTTAGCCTCAGCTGCAGTCATCTTTGCCGTGAATCCCATGATCGTATTGTTGTATTGTTGTACGTATGGACCATACGATCTGTCTGATCCGGATTTGCTGTCGTCTGGGACAGGAATGATTGGTACCAGCTTCGTAGATCCTCTGATCGAGCAAAAACTTTACCCGCTGGTTTTCCAACATGGACAAAATATGTAGACAGGATGTTTTGTTCATGTTCAAGAACAGTTTTGGCAGTCGCATGATGAAAACCGACAGAGCAAATATAACCAACAAGAAAGAAGACCGCCACCATTGGCAACTTTCCGAATCGGTTTTCCTCCATCTTTCAGCAAGAAGGTTCAAGAGAAAAGCCTATACAGCTTACGCTTTTCGACTGATTAGCTCAAGCTTGCATATATAGATGAGATCATGAGAGTCATAAAGTGTAAGAGTCAAAACAATGGCGGGCAAAACGGCATATAGTAAATCCAGCGAATACCAAAACCAAAATGTCCAAATACCAATTGTATAGGCTTCTATGAAGAAGTGATTTTTGCCATTATTTACCTTCGTATACCTAAGTCGTTCTCCCGCATGAAAATACATCTAATGTCTACGATGAAGAAAAAAGACAGAAGGTCTAGTTACCAGTTTTCAGAGGTTGTCACCATCGACTCTCGCCCAAGACACATGAAGTGGGCTTCTGCTACTTATCCTATATGGCTTTCTTTTGCAGAGCGTTGTAATTATTTTTCCCATGAAGAAAAATGACCACAAACCATGTTATAATATTCTGAGATTTTTGTGGAGCTTCGATCGTGCGCTGATCTTGATCCGCTTCTTTCCTGCTCGAAGAGTCCAAAGATACTCAATGAGATACTCCATCTGCCTGACCATGCGTCTTGCGATAGAAAATTTATGAAAGAAAATTCCCGCTTTGCCAAATATTGGGAGAGATGGGAATTTCAGGCAATTGCCCATACAAATATATACAAGTTTCTAAAAGCCTCCGCTTAAGTCCTAAAACATATTATCAGAAGAACATGCATACAACAATACAGGGTAATCAATCCAATACAATGACAAGGACAATATCAAATAGTAACAGCCCCGTCATAGAAGGAATTTTTTAACATCAGACAACTAAATTCTTTATATCCAATCATCTCCCCAAAGAATGGTGCGGCCTCTTCCTTGTCCTCTGTTCAGATCCGAGACTCGGACTTCTACAAAAACAGAACACCTTTGTGAGAAAATAACTGAAATAGAACGAAATCCCTTTCCATTACCATCAACAATTTGAATGCAAACCCATGTTTGAGGAAGTGTGCGCAGTTGAGCGGGAGGGCATGCATCCGGGATGTGTGTGTGTGTGTGTGTGCACGCGTGCGTGCGTGAGAGAGAGAGAGAGAGAGAGAGAGAGAGAGAGAGAGAGAGAGAGAGAGATCTTACAGACGTATATCTTGTTTTCTACTTCTTGGTGATTCCTTTGGTGTCACAGATGATCCTGTCGCCTGCAATAAGTGACAGTCCCTGAATTTGAGCACACACTACACATAGGAATGCTAGAAGCAAAATAGCATAACTTTTTTATTTTTTCTTTACATGTTCAGTTTTTCCTTTTTTTTTTTTTTGGCCAGTTCAGTCAGGAAGTCGGTAAAAGTAGTGAGACTTTGTTGTGGGAACACTGTGCCTTGGCAAGATTGACATCTGCCAACTAATTTTGCCCTCAGTTTTGATTCAAAATAAGCACCATCAAAGGCAGTCCAGATCCTCTAACATAGCCTATTGAAAGAAACAGACCATAATCAACGGACACACTTCTTTCCACAGAGAGACACAAAGCAACCATTGGTTTGGTACAGAATAAGTAGGAAAACCAAGGGAAGTGAAGCCCAAGACCAGTTTACAATCAAGAGAAGGCAATTGAGATATGAAAGCATAAAGATGATAGCAGAACACCATTGTGAGGAGTGCCCCTTCCTCTTATCCTTTATGTCACACTCACATCTAACACCACATTGATATGCATTAACTTTCTTTTTCTGTAGAATTTGTCATTGAATTGAAGTTTTAAAAGACAAATTATACTTCTATCAAAAATTCAGTATAAGACCCAGAGAAAGAGATAAGTGCCAAAGACAAGAATAAAACCAGAGAAAACATGCTGTCATCGTGCATCACCTAAGTAGCTGTAATCTTAAGATCACGTGTTATTTTTTCATCAAGCCAGCATTATATATTTCACAAAATGACGTATTTAAGATAAATCGGCATCTTATGGAAAAACTAAGGTGCTCAAGGGACACAATATCCACATTCACAAGTGAAACTCGGAATATTTTTGTAATAGCATTCAATTGTATCAAAAGATTGCACAACTAAGAGAGTCGCATTTTGTAATAGATAAATACAAAAGTAGAGCAATATGTAGCTAGCAAATGGTAATTGGATATTTATTACTTTGCTTAATGATCAAAGCGCAACTTCAGTAAGAAGAAGAGGAGGAGACTATAACTATAAATGATCAAGCATCAAAACGAGGAAGACCTAATTATGAACATCCCAAGGTGGCTCTCTACCCATTTTAATTTTACGAGGCAAATGACTTGTATGAACCACAATGGCATAGGTAATATATATACTAACAGGAAGGCACATCTTTCTGCTGCTTCTGCTATGGACTTCCAGGTATTCTTCATATGACTGCAAACCAATCCCAAAGATTTACGAGTCAGAATGCCAACATTTGCCTGCTACGAACACTACAAGAACAGGTAAGTAGTGCAGAACTTGTATAATCTGATCCAGGAAAGAATACACGAAGAAAAAAGATTTGCTGAGAGCGCCAGATAAAGCTTTACTGCGAGAAAGTTAAAATTTGTACACAGATACTTAACTATCAAGTGGCAATTCCATCCCATCCACTCAAAATCTCAACCTACCTGTGCAATACACTACGAGAAAAACTTCAGGCAATACAGGAACATCATCTCAGCCCTCAAGCAATGGGCTCATAAAAGTGGAGATAAATTAAGGATAGAAAGTAAATTAAGCCCTTCTCAGTTTCATCTCATCTCTCGCACTGCTGCCGTTTGCCACCCCTTTTTGTGTACAAAAAGCAAAGTGATCAGATACACCGGACATTGCTGAATAGAAGCTTAAGATTGTCGGACTTAGCTTCACGTTTAACAAATGAAACATTTCTATGATCCAGAATGTTGGTCAAAAGGAAAACAGAAGCAGATAAATGTCTTATTGGCTCTATTCACAACACCCAGTTCATAAAAACTATGAAACAGACACTGGCTTTTGTTCTTCTATCATGGTCTTCTTCGACTAATTACAACAGCATTTAATCAGTTTCAGAAGTTCATACTATGGCAAAAGCAAGATCATGCAAGAAACTGCGCTCATCTTGAGTATATTTACTATAACAAAAAAAGAATAGACACAGAACTATATTAATTTCAAAGAAGAAACAACAGACACAATTCAACCCCATCAAAAAAAGAGCAATCCTCCTTTTGTATATCAGTTCCTCATGATGATATGCAAAGTTTTCAAGGGCAGGTTACTTAAATTGGTGGTTGCAGTCCACCAGAAACAGCTATAAACTTGTGCTCGTCAACGAAGAATCAACAAGTAGTGGATACCATGTCAAGAAAGTCATCTTCTGTCAGGGTACTAGCAAGAGGACTTCCAGTGGACAGACCCCACATATCATATCGCGGAGATACATCCCGCTGCGATACAGCAGGCATATCTCCATTTGCCAGAGAATATTTTGGTTTTGGAACTTTTGATACTCTAGATGGGACAGCTAAGTCGTCAGAAAGTAAGTTGCCTGCTGATCTTGCATATACTAAATTGTTTCTGGCAGCTTCAGCATGTTGCGGATAGTACAGAGAAGAATAAGGCATAGTCCATGGCATGTGTACTGCAGGGCCATTATATTCTTTCCCTTGTACCGAACACATGGAAGTCCTTTCAAGAGGAGCAGAATCACTGATAAAACTATTTTGGGTTAGTTGACGATTGAGAAGCTCCTGCAATTGAATTAAACAACATCTAGCATAATTCATTACGTAGACCAGATACCTTCTAGTTTCTCCATCAACATCAGCATCGCAATCAAGCAGCTCACAAAGAGCTTCTCCAACATCCTGGGGTAACTCCTGAAAAATATATAGCAAGCACTTAGACTCTTCGCAATAGGCAGATCATGGGAGAAGGATAAAGCCATAAGATAAAGAAACCTGACAATCTCTGCTAATTTTGACAGGTTTGTTGTCATTTAACGGGTTCTTAAGATGAAGAGTCTTCTGGAATGGCAAATCATTTAACCGCAGCCATTTGACCTTAAAACTGCGGCCCCAAGGATTATTTCTACCATTGCCTTGACTCCACACGTTGTCCCTCCTCCACCCAATAGGAGACATCATTTGAGCATAACCTTGGAAGAACCCACTCATGTTGACACTAAATATTAAAATCACTTTCCCAGAATTCTGCAACACCAAGCATACATCTCTCTTAAGCATCTACATTGAGAAGACATCATAAAAACGTACATTAAATAGGTATTCTTACATTGAAGGCTTCTTCCAAAATGGGTTCATTCATGACTTGAGTAGCCCAGATTCCTTTCCCAATTGATAGTCGGAGATTGTGATGATTCAAACTCTTAATGATAAAATACCTAGTGCTATACCATCTACCCTTTCTGTTGGCAATTGAATCTCCCATTTCATCATGACCACACCCTGGTCCTTCTGAGTTAGAGGGATATTGATCCTCATTTTGTTTATCTGTACTTTCTGTAAGAAAAGAACCAGCTTTAGGAAAACGACATAGAAAACGGTCTAAATGATGCATCACTTGGCATTCTGGCCAATCAAATGTTCACAGACAGTCCAGTAGTATCACTTAAACTAGTTATACCACCAAATTGATACCATGCAACCAAACAGCTAGATCAGGGTGCAAACTTGCAGAAACCTGAGACATAGATGCCAAGTCCCACAAAATAACTCGACAGCCTGAGAGCAAAGTGCAAAGGAAACTAGTTCACTAAGCTGGCCTTCTGACCAGTCACCAATGTTCCTAATTTCCTCCATTAGGCACACATCAGCTTCATGCAAACCATAGCCAACCAGAAAAGCTTCCACCTCTTAGCACGGGGCTTCCAGATGATTAACAATCTAGTTCAAGAAGTCTAAAGAAGAATATCAACCAAATACCAACTCACAAAGAATTCACAGGGACGACATGACATCGGGAGAAAAACAACTAGAAGGTAGGCCATCTCACTAATTGGGCAGCTAAGAGCATCCAAACAATAGCAACAAGACCTGCTCCCTTACTACTTGATAGCTATCTACAAAAATTGCCTAGTACCTTTCCATCCTCTTCGGTACATAAAATAATCCAAATCTTCCTCTCTTCTTTCTCACGTGCCTTTTCCCCATGCCACGACCACGACATATTGTCAGATTTTTTTCACAAGAGTGCTAAAATTGTCACCATAGCAGATCAAACAATTTATTGTATACTTAAAGGCAGCCACTCCCACTTATTCTCAAGTACTCATTTCCCATCCCATTCTTTCTAGAGTACCAATTCATTAATCAAAATATTCCTGTCTTGAGTACTATCATCTTTTGCACGTATAGCCTATAGGCACTTGACCACCAAAAGAAAACCATATTTTAGTTTTAGATCATAGCCTTCTGTTCACATCTAATGAAGCACGAATCAACTAAAAAGAAGCTATCAGTTGAAAAATAATTACAACACTCTGCAAAAGAAAGCCTTATAGGAAAGCAAAGTTTCAAAGAATCAATATGAGCTTCTCTCACTTACAGGGAAAAAGAAATGATCAAAACTAGACCTCTAATTTTTCTACTGTTTGTATTGTCCAATAGATTTAGTGGTATGAAAAAATAATGCCTGATAGAGCAAAAGCATTCACTGCATGAGTTGTATCACATGCTTGGCAGATTGGAGAAACAAGGTAGAAAAAAAGGCTTGATGGAGCAACATGCTTATCCCAATATACTTCCTTCTTTACCCTTAGCACAGTTTTAGCACAGTTAGGCATTTGCAATGACATGTCAAAGTTGTCTGTGATCTTGCTGAAACGCAATATACTAAGAAAGAGATTGTCGATTACTTTCTAAAGAAAAGCCGAGCAGCAAGTGTCCAATAAATATCTATATTTTAATTGTTAAAAATCTTCCATTAGATAGTTCAGATGCATTTTCCGAGGATAATAGCCATGCAGAAGACAAACTCTTAATTATTAATTTTGTGATTCTGCTGAATAACTGCAGAAAACCAGGAGTTTTATCAACACGGAAAGAGGACAAGCAGTTTCCCTACATCAAGCAGCAGTACAGTTTTATCAACACAGAAAGAGGACATGCAGTTTCCCAATGTTAAGCAGCAGTAAGAAACGCTAGCAGTTAGAAAAATGTTTGACATCAGGCAACCAACATGATTTGAATGTAGTAGAATTTTTTAGCATCCACAGGCTAGACAAGCTGTCATTGGTACTGGAAGACATGTGTTTGAACTTGTTGGAAGATATCAACTGCACAAAATAATCCACTTCTTACCAGGTTCATCCAAAGTCCCCATGTCATGCTTTCCTTCTGTCACTGACGAACCAACCACAGATGCATTATCTTTCCCGGAATCATAGGACATCCCTTTATAGATTGCCTGTAAAAAGTAGGGCTTCAGGTTAAAGATGCAGCAGAGGCTAGCAGGGAGAGGAAGATGAACATAGTACAAATCATCCAGCTAATAATTCAGCAATTCACTGAAATGAGTGGAAGACAAAATTCCTCAGAAGGGCCAGCATTTACAGAATGCCAAAGACCGCATTAAATGATATGACGCAGAACCCCATGAACACAGCCACACAAGGCGAGTTTTCTCGAAATCCCTGGGCGCCGAATCATTTGGTTAGACCTACCCATTCAAAGGAAAATCGTCACGCCTACCTAAGGCAGACTTATACAGCAAACTGCCTATCTCCCTACCTTCTCTCACATGATTTACCTAGCTTCTTCACAATCTAGTGTGCAGTTCCCCCATCAAAAGACGCACTTATCGCATTAATCGAGAAACGATGACGATCAACGCTCTTCCTAATCGATTGACCAATCATATTTGCACACTGAAGGAGCAATAACACGAAACAGGAACCATTCAAGTCATCCCCCCCCCCCCCCCCCAACGCAAAACCCCGGGCAAAAAAGATAAAAAACGGAGGAGGCTAGACGAAAATCGCACTGATTCCCGGAAGGACAAACAATCGCGAGCACCCAAGTAAGCAAACTCGACCCCGCCAACAAAAACAAGCGAGTCCACGAGCAACAAGTACATGGGAGAGAGAGAGAACACAATGGACCGGCCCGAGTATGCAATTGAGGATGCTGCAAGTAACCATAAGAATTCAGAGAGAGAGAGAGAGAGAGTGGTGGTAGCGAAGGCATACAAACCTTCCCGGAGAGAGAGAGAGAGGGAGAGGGGGAAGCGAACAGCAGAGTGAATGCTCAGGCGACTGATGATGAGAACTGACAACTGATAAGCTTTTTTACTTTTTCGTTCTTCTTCTGTTTTTTTTTTTGTCCCCCTTTTTCTCATAATCCAGATTTTTTATTCTGTTCTTCAATAATTATTCACTAACGCAATGCAAAGAAATCCCGCGTATTATGTGAAAAAGATAAACCAAAGATTACTTGCAACAAATGATATATTATAGCGGCATAAAAATAAAACTCTGATTTCATAAGATTCTCCGGCAGTAGTGAAATAATATTAGAGTAAGTTTGGATTAATTAATCTATCCTCACTTTAAACCGTCTATTTTGATCGATTATATTTTAATTGAAAGTAGATTTTAATAACATTAACTCTTAAGGTTTTTAACCAATTGAATGGTTGATTTTCAGATGTGGTAAATTCATAATTGAATCGCAACACCCATTGTCTAAAGAATTCAAAAGGACATTTACTATTTGGCAAGCAAAACATTACTTGATGAAACTGGACATGGTGATTTTGTATGCATTAGTAGGAACTTGTTGAACGCACTACTATTATGATGCCTTATGACATATGACTAGAGAAGGGATTTTAGCTACGTTACATTGATTTTCAATTCAAACGGGAGATTTTTTTTTTTCCAAAATGAAGATGAAAAGGTACATAGCCTTTCAAAAGATTATTAATTCAATTTTTAGATTTCCAATGTTTCAATAGTTCTTTTTACAATACTAGGAAAAAGTAAATCAAAACTATACTTTTTAATGGTTATTACAACTCAATCTCAACCTAACTTAGCTTTCCATGTATTATTGTAATATGAAGGGTTAATTGCATGAATATTTAACTCGATATGCGATTCCACCAGTAGAATGGACAATGATTTTTTTTTTGCTTTAACTGAAAAATCATTCATTAATAAAAAAACAAAAAAGAAATATAGATATTACATTTATAGCACAACGAAACCGATTGCCATGATTGTCAAATGTAATGTACTGTGTTCATGCCAGAATTCATCTCAAATGCTACGGGCCCAAAATTCTAGATGCAACTGCGCTAGAACCTGTAACTAATGACCGATCCATTAGGATGAGATTATTTGAGTGATTATCAAGGATAAAGTGGGTTAATGCCATTTGTAAACCTTCTCTCTAATTGCCTAAGGGCCAAGGTCCAGGTTTGGGCTTTGCAAACTAGGACGACACGTATACCGAATTTGTTTTCCAAAAGCCCAGCTGGCTTGGGCTTTGACCTAATCTCGTTAATGGGCCTAACATTGGCTGGTTATGAATTTCGATAGGAAGGGTTACAGTTAGGTAAGCGAAAGTGTTTTACCAAAACATCAGAAACAATGACAACAAAAGATGCGATGGAATTAAATTATAAAAAAAAAAAAAGCGAAGATCAAGAGGCTTAATTTGGGTCTTGATGATGCCAAGATCCAACTAGGCCACTCTAGAGAGGTATTGTTCGATCTAACCCGTGCTTCGAGGTTTTGGGTTAGGCGAGTCGCTTGTGTGGCCGGGGTCTTTTTGGGAGATGGTGTGTCATTTGTTGTTGCTTCGGTTCGAACCATAGCTTCTTGTTTCATCGCAGACGACACTAGCCAACAATGTGCAGATCTTTTGAGATGATGGCTAATGTGGGCTAGATGAAACAATAACTCCAACCATGCATAATCGATTCTAGACTCTAAAAAAATCCATTCAACTCTCGATGTGAGCTTTATGAATCTTCTTTTCCATTTCTCAAGTAAAATAAGGAGCACTTAGTAATTGGAAGGGACGGGCCATTGGAACTCTTTATCGCGTAAAAGGTGTTTGAAAAGGCAAGTGTTATGTTAGTAGGCCTTAAAAAGGTGAGTTCAAGATGTCCAGTGATGGTTTGCATTTCTACATCAAAAGATGATTAGGGGGTCACGATTCCTTACGAGGACAGGCTTTCGTGAGCAATCAAACAAAGTATCATCATACCATTAAACATTGGTGTCACATCTAACTAATAATATCAAAATATATCAAGTAATAAATGAAATTTCGATGTTATCATATCGTCATGCAAACATTTGAGATTTTATATTAAACATGACAAGATCAAAGTCAGTATAAGCATGCACAATGATTTTTTTTTAAGCTTTGAAAAAATTTTCTTCAGTGAAGACGTTCTTAAATTGAAGGGTGGAAGCATCATTTGATGTCTCTCTCTCAATTGAGTAATTAAAATTTAACAAGTTGACTTGTGTCTTCCAAAAAAAAAATCGATCATAGAAAACTCGAGATTTAAAATATAATTGTCAAAAAATGATTACTTGTATCGGTTACAAAAATGGATGAATGAAATATATTTTTATCATCCACGAAAATAATTATGCATAAATTATTGTAGATGATGAGAATATTTTATAATAACTAGTTTTTCTAAGTAATACAACCAATCATTTTTGAACAAAAATATGTCCCAAATTGTGAAATTTTCATGAATAATCACAACCTAAAAAGCGCATCTAACGGTCCTCTCGTGTCCTAAAAGATATTGGCCCAGTTGCAAATATTGAGTTCCAAAATTAACAAAGGAATTTTCAAGATTCGAACCTGAAGTTGGTCCGAAGGAACACCGCATATTATCCGATTCGTTACACCACATCAACCATATCACAAAAAACACAAGATACTTTCTCATATTGCAAATATAAATTAAGTCGTTACTTTTTCTTGAATATTGGTGAGTTATGTGTCTCTACTTGATGACGTATACGCTCACATCGGCATGCGATATTCCAGAGCAGAATTGACCATCGTTGATTACATATAAAGTCCAATTTGGAAAGGTGTGACATGAATCGTTACGAAACAAGATAAAGGGGTTAGACATGAAGATGGCCTTATAATAATAATAATAATAATAATAACAATAGATTGAACCAAGCCAGTGAAACTGAAGACTCTATCTTGGATTGTTCAGGTAACTAGAACCAAAGGTTAGTGTGCAAATTGATTAGTTGGTAGACTCAAATGCGTAGACTATTGATGTTAACATTATTTGCAATACGTTCTTCCCATACTTGCTTAATTGTAAAGGTAAAATTTATCAACCAACCTCAAGCCGCTATTTGTTTGGTATCGAACTACGAATCCTCCTACTGTTTTTGAGGATAAATTTGTATTGCCATCAGATTAATGTGCCTATCACAATGTTGAAGTGGCATAATAACTAATTATGGAAGCAGTAATAACACCGATAGTATTATGAAAATAATTAGCAAGATTATCGATCTTGCAATTCAAGTCAAATGCAAAAGAACTAAGTTACTAGAGAAATCAATAAGGAATTATTAAAAAAAAAATCAAGACTTACGTAGTTCAGTCAAAATGTTGGTATTTACACCATAGGGAGAGCAACCAATAATAAATCCATTATGAATCCCGAGAGTAGAAAACTTATAATTGCTCAAGTGTTTCTCAACCTCCAATTACACTCAAATCAAACTTATAAGTGTTATCATACAATCTTTCATGGAGAAGTCACTAAGAAAATAAAATATGATATTTCTCTTATTTGCTCTACTATATCTGATACAAGAGTAGAATTTTTATCTTATATATGTATTATATAGATATTTTTTTTTCGTAATAGGAAAACCCTTCTTACAAAACTTATTGAAATTAGGAATCTACTAAAAATTGAGACATGTTCTCAACAATCTTATTATCCATATCAATTCTCCCAATGTGCCAATGGATGCACAACCATCACAAACGTTTATCAAGCCCAAGTTGAGCTTACACTAGTCTAGAGGGATAGCTTCCGTCCATACTCCATATGTCCACCACTTCAAGAAGCTTCTTTGCAGCCACATTCTCTTTTAACGTAATAATTCTCACGTCGAAATTTCATTCACTAATTAAATCTATTCTTTAGTGATATCTCTAGCTTCCACTAAAAACTCTTAGGGTGTGTTTGGTTCAACTTTACAAATAGACTTTGGATGAAATGCTAAATTTTTTGCAAATGGGCTTTGGAAGGAATGCAAAGACTGTTTGATAAGTTCTACTTTAAAAAGTAACTTTGAAAGAAATGTCGTTTGGCAGAAAATACATTTAAAAAGCCCATTTGAGTAATTAATTTATGTCTTTTGATTTTTATTTGTCAAAACATTAAGAATTTATGTTTGAAACTTTCTTAATTTTAGATTTTGGTAACAATATTAAAAGACATAATGTAAACAATTTTATTTAAAAATAAGATTTATTTATAGCTAAATGATCCAATCTAAAAATATTATTTTCATTATAACATAAATATAGAAACATATGTCCCGACAAAAAAAAATCATAATCCTCAAATATTTCATAAATTTATAGCTATTTGATCACGTAAACGTACTAATCCCCTTGACTTTTAGTTAATTGCATTTTTGACCCCAAATTGAATTACCCCAAAGACTTTATCTCTCTCCTTCTTCCCCTTTCCCCATGCGTAAAACTCTCTCTCTCTCCCCCCTCCTTTTTCCTATTTTCTTTCTTCCTTCTTTTTCTTTTCTTCTATCTCCTCTCTCCTCCCCTTCTTCTGCCGAAACCCCCTGCCCATGTTGACTTTGACCCTTTCTCTCTCTCTCTCCTTTATCTCTCTGCTGCCTCTCATCTCACGCAGAAGGGGCCCACTGAGCGGCCCCCATCCCGTCGGAGCAGACTGCCCCCAAGTCTCTCTCTATCCCGTCCCATCTCTCTCTCTCTCTCTCTGGCGCACGACAGCCTCTTCTTCTTCTTCTTCTTGGGGCGCAACATCTTCTTCTTCTTCTTCCTCGCTGCTCCAGACACCGTTTGGCCAGCCGTCGGTTGCGTTAGCTTCCCCGTGACTTCTTCTTCCAACCCCAATCCATCATCGTCGTTGCCTCCGCCGTTGCTGCCGCCAGGAGACGCCAAAAGTTGCTGCCGCACAGAGATTGGTCCCTGCTCGCGGGTTGTTGTCCACGGTGAGTCGAAGCTCCTCCGACGACACCCATGCCGCTCCGTCGCTTCCTGTAAGCCGTCAGGCGTCCCTTAGCTCCACTAAGGTCATTGTCGTCGCCGTCGCTTCCTGTGTTATCCAAAGGAGCGGAGGGAATGAAAAGAGCCTCGGATGACTAGCGTTTATTTTGCAAATGGGCAAAATTGGGTTTTTATTAAGTTTTTTGGGCAAAAAAGTAAACTAAATGAATATTATTAACCCTCCCCTCAACATTCCGAAAATGCTGAAAAGCCTAAGGGTGTGTTTGGTTCAGCTTTTAGAAAGCCATTTTGGGTCTCAAAGCCCAATTGGCAAAAGTTGGGGTGTTTGGCAAATATTTTTTTTTAGCTTTGAAGTGAAAGCTAGCTTTGGGAAAGCTACTTTCAAAAGGCAATTTGAAGGAGATTTGGGCTTTTCAGCATTTTCGAAATGCTGAGAAGAGGGTTAATAATATTTATTCAGTTTCCTTTTTTGTCCAAAAAACTTAATAAAAACCCAACTTTGCCCCTTTGTAAAATAAACGCTAGTCATCTAAGGCTCTTTTCATTCCCTCCGCTCCTTTGGATAACACAGGAAGCGACGGCGGCTATAATGGCCTTAATGGAGCTGAGGGACGCCCGACGACTTGCAGGAAGTGACGGAGTGGCATGGGTGTTTTCGGAAGAGCTTCGACTCGCCATGGACAACAACTTGCGAGCAGGGACCAATCTCTGTGCAGCAGCAACTTTTGGTGGCTCCCGGCAGCAGCAACGGCGGAGTCAGCGACGATGATGGGTTGAGGTTGGAAGAATAAGTCATAGGGAAGCTAACGCGACTGACGGCTGGCCAAACAGTGGCCGGAGCAGCGAGGAAGAAGAAGACGCTGTGCCCTAAGAAGAAGAAGAAGAGGTTGTCGTGCACCAGAGAGAAAGAGAGAGAAGGAGATGGGACAGGATAGAGAGAGACTTGGGGGCAGTCTGCCCCGATGGGATAGGGGTCGCTCGGTGGGCCCCTTCTGAGTGAGATGAGAGGCGGCAAAGAGATAAAGGAGAGAGAGAGAGAGAGAGAGAGAGAGAGAGAGAGCGGGTCAAAGTCAACATGGGCAGGGGGTTTCGGCAGAAGAAGGGGAGGAGAGAGGAGATAGAAAAAAAGAAAAAGAAGGAAGGAAGAAAAGAGGAAAAAGGAGAGGAGAGAGAGAGTGTGTGTGTGTGTGTGTGTTTTACGCATGGGGAAAGGGGAAGAAGGAGAGAGATAATGCCATTGGAGTAATTCAGTTTGGGGTCGAAAATGCAATTAACTAAAAGTCGAGGGGATTATGGTACGTTTACGTGATTAAATAGCTACAAATTTAGAAAATATTTGAGGATTATGATTTTTTTTGTCAGGACATATGTTTCTATATTTATGTTATAATGAAAGTAACATTTTTAGATTGGATCATTTAGCTGTAAATAAATTTTATTTTTAAATAAAATTATTTACATTATGTCTTTTATTGTTACCAAAATTTAAAATTAAGAAAGTTCCAAACATAAATTTTTAATGTTTCGACAAATAAAAATCAAAAAGCATAAATTAATTACTCAAATAGGCTTTCCAAATATATTTTCTACCAAACGACATTTCTTTCAAAGTTACTTTTCAAAGTAGAACTTACCAAATAATCTTTGCATTCCCCCCCAAAACTCATTTGTAAATAATTTAGCATTTCTTCCAAAGTCCATTTGCAAAGTTGAATCAAACGCACCCTAAAGCTCCTTCAAATTGCCTTTGGAAAGTAGCTTTCCCAAAGTTAGCTTTAATTTCAAAGCTAAAAAAAAATATTTGCCAAACACCCCAATTTTTGCCAAATGGGTTTTGGGACCTCAAAGGCCTTTCCAAAAGCTAAAGCAAACGCACCCTAACGCTCCTTCAAATTGCCTTTTGAAAGTAGCTTTCCCAAAGCTAGCTTTTACTTCAAAACTCAAAAATAATATTTGCCAAACACCTTAACTTTTGCTAAATGGGTTTTGGGACCTCAAAAAACTTTTCAAAAGCTAAACCAAACACACCCTTGGTTCGATGATATGTATGTTTACCTAACCGCAATTTTCTCAAGAGTTTTCCAATCAGTCACTTGTCATGGGGATCTATTCACCAACCTACTAGTGATATCTACTCTTTTGACCGAGGAATCTTCACTTAACCCAACATTGGAGACTAAGACTAAGCTCTCTCTAGTATAGTTTCACTCATCAATTTTACAACTCCATTCACCTATAGTGTGTTGGCAACAATGCATTATTTATTATGCCTTTCTCTACAAAGAATTGGCTTAGCTTCTTTCAATAGAATTCCAACACTTCATCAATTCTCTGGTGTTTGATCTTCCTTGCTACTTTTTTTTTTTTTCATTTTTTGTCTTTCCCTATCGTGAACCAACCTAGCCCCCTCACTCTTGTGCTTGAAGGACAAATCTAGACTTTTCTCAAAAACTTCATCAAAAAAAAAAAAAAACATAATCATGGTACTACCCTTGGATGGATCATGGAACTTGAGAGGGTCCCCAATGAGTTTGAGTGTTCGCAGCCTGCAACATCCGAAGTTTGATAAATTGCCATTCTGAACTTTAATTTCCGCTAACTACTCTTGTGGCAGTATTAATAGAATTTCACCATCTCGATTCGATGACCTTCCAATAGACCACTTTACTCGAAATAATCATCTTCCTCTCACTCATGTATTGAGTCTCATGTGCCAAAACGATGTTGTGTCTTGATTTGAAGCCTAAGAGATTCTACAGATAAGCCAATAATTATTGTTTTGTTAAGCTCGATCAATTTATAGTCTACCTTCCCTCACATTATAGTAAGCACACCTTAATAAACCTGTAAACCTTCAGCAGAAATATGGTATCCAAACTTGTCAAGAGTACTCAGTGAGATAAGATTCTTTCTCACATCAATCAATATTCAATATTCTTACCACTCTATATTGTATTTTAATCTAAATTATTCTGATCTTACTACTTTACAAGCAGTACGGTTTATCATAAGCACATTACCACCCTCTATGTATCATTAGGCAGTAAACTGGAGTTTACAACAAGTCAGATGATCATGACATCCAAAGTCAGGCATTTAATAGTCACCTCATGAACTCAGGGTGACTGCTAACCCGTCATCAGCATCACTAAAACTATTATTTGCTATGGTAACAGTATTGCTATTGCCTACAAATTTCACCATAACTCATTAATCCTTGTACCTGGACTATCTCTCCTATAGTGCCCTCACTCATCGCGGTGATAACATCAATGGTTCTAAACTTTGAACCTTGATTTGGAGTAGCTATTCCATCTGCTATTTCCAAACTCTCAACTATGATCTCTACCTCTAGTAATCAAACATGTGCTATATTCTACGCTAAGCTATCTTCTCGTAATTTCTTTGCCATTTCTTGAAAAACAGGATGAACTTTGCCTCTTCAAAGTTGTTGCTCAAAAATCAAGATGAATTTTACCTCTTCCAAAGAAATTGAAATGTGTTCCAGTAGCAGTAAATTAGTAAAGTGCTTAAAAGAATCCTATAGAGGCACGCATAACATCATGTCTTATTTCTTGTAAGGTAAGGCCTCATTGATATTTGTCAAACCCATCATGAGTTTATTAAACTCATCAAAATTGGTTTTGAAGGATCAGGCTTCAAACATTCAAATTAAAACATGCTTTCAAACATATACAAGCAATCGTTTAAACATTTTATCTGATAAAGTGACTTAGCTTTTGCCACTACTACATCATTGGGAGTTTGTATTTCTGAATAAATTTTCACAAATGATCTTAGGTAACTACAGAGTCCAGTTCAATCCTTCATCCAATTGACAATTATCATGACGTGGTTCCACAACCTCTCAAAGATTAGGTCGTTAATCTCTCCCGGTTTAAATTCAGATCTAGATCACTATATCTAATTTTTGATATGAGGGTTCCTTACAGGTGCTTGATTTGTATTCTTATAATAAATTGAATAGTA
Organism: Melaleuca quinquenervia; assembly: GCA_030064385.1. NCBI lineage: Eukaryota > Viridiplantae > Streptophyta > Magnoliopsida > Myrtales > Myrtaceae > Melaleuca > Melaleuca quinquenervia. The sequence goes on along the minus strand of CM057721.1, from coordinate 13,674,204 downwards.
TCTTCGCACAATAATGATGATGAGGATGTTGAATCTAAACACGTACTTCAAGCCGTTGCAACTAAAAAGGGAGATTTATGTGTGTGCTCATCATTGAGTCTGGGAACTGGCTGCCAAAAGTTTATATCGGTAGATATATTATTAAGGGATAAAAGTGTGCTACCTGCAAACTTTACTTTGGTATTTGTATTCTTTTTTTTTTTTTTTCAGGTTTGCTAGACTTAAATAATTTCAATGTACATCTTATATACTATTCCAAGAAATGAATGAAATCCTTTTTTTTTGGCAAAAAAATTCAATACCTCATTCCATTCATTCAACAGCATTATACTTTTCATCTTCTCCATCCACTTTAATTTATCAGCCACTTCCATAATTTATGATAATTAATACTTACCATCCAACTCACCAAACCTTAGTTTATTAACAAGGCATGCATCTTGATGCTCTACAACCAAAGTTATTTCTTTGATTGAAATTCTCAATCTCAAGTTTCGCTCTAATCATAATAGTAATAACAAAATTTTCATATAATGATTGGACAAGCAAAAGCCCCAAATCAACTAAAAAACCTCTCACCTCAACTCTACTATCAATTGTTATGAAAGTAATGTATAACCACCAAATCTTGCAATTCAAATGAAATGTGAGAGAGCGAAATTACCAGATAAATTAATGGTAAATAATATAATTAAAAAACACTAAAGATTTACATAATTTGGCCCAAGTGTCCATACCTTTCCATGGTAGCCATGAAACCCACTATGAATTCAGAGAGTACAAAGTTCATAATCCCAAGAATATCCGAGCACCAAATTATATCTGATGCAAACCTATAAGTATTATCTCACAATCTCTTACAGAGAACTCACTAAGAAACTCACAGAGAGAAGATTTGATACTTTTCTTATTTGCTCTAATGTATTTGATAGCATAATAGAATTTGCATTCTATTATTTAATATATTGAAAAAAAAATAGAAAATCTCTTTTATGAATCCAACTCAAATTAGAAAATCTACTCAAATTCAAGACATATTCTCGACTTAGTACTTACTTTATATTCATATGACTTTAGAGATTGATAAACAAGAGCAATACAAGTGTACGTGAAAAGTACACATAGTATGAATGCACAAATTAAACAATAGTGAAATTTGGCATTAAAAAAGAAGAAGAAAACTTTTAGGATAGATGTAAGTTGTAACTAAGTCTCGACCAATTTATCCACACATCTAGTTTGTGTAGTCAATAAAGTGAAATCATTAATGTGAATCATATGCGCGATATATGGAGTCTGTGTAGATACATATATATACATATATATACATATGTATATACATATATATGTATATATATTAAGGCCACCTACACTAGGGTTTTGGATTCTCATTCTTACATGGTCCCCTAAGAACGATGAAATCTTTTGCCGGGCCGACCATATCCAAATTCCACTTCATGAAGACCTATTCACATTGATTTTGTTTTTTTTTTTGGTCTGATATTCATATTGATTTTGATCGCCACTTCTATGTATTTTCACATCACTTAACAAGCTTAGGAACACGGAGGCTCGGAATCCCCACATTATAATATTGATCTTATGGGGGGCGGATCCATATGATTACTCCCCATTTCTTAAAAAAAAAATCATCAGTAGCAGGTGCCAGATGGTTCCGAGAAGCTTTGGATACCCTTTCACGAGTACTAAAAATTAAAGCATCCTCTTTTATCACATGCACCACTATTTTCGCGGGATCGTTATCAAGAAATCCAAGTAATCAAGTATGTGAAATCACCCATCAATTATTTCTTACTTAATGTTAGAATACATAATGTCAAGCCATCCATTCATCTAATAATTTAAACATTTATAATGGTTAACTATGATCTTATAAGATCTTTCATAATCTTAAAATAGATGGTCTCGAGTTTCATCCTTTCTGAGCCCATTATTTACCTTATGTACTATATATTATCTCGCTTAATCTTAAAACAAAATTCAACCTATGTGCGAGGGATTAATATATTTTAAATATTAAATCACTCTTTTGTCTAATAACAATAGCAGTGGTCTCATGAAAATCTTTCACTAGATGCCATAATCTGGTGGATCTATCTTGAGTCACCAAACCTTTTTATTGAGGATCTTGAATGGTAGGAAAATCGTCTCGCATCTTTCTTTCAAATCAAGTAACCCATGTCCAAATTTTGCACTGAAAACATCGTTAGCGTTGCCTATATAGTCACGCATTTCAGATGATTATTTAACTTGAACAATGGAAAAACATGTTCTTCATGCCTCGGAGCAACTCAAGTCCTTTTCACGATGATAAAGTAGAGGTAATGAATTCGATTAATCATCGTTAGCAACGTAAAACCTTAATCAGTCATGGGGTTCACATTGCCTTAACTCTCTGTACTCATTAGCACTCACACTTCTATACTAGGGTCATGATTAAATACATTCTCCACGTGCGCCTTTTTTTTGCATGGTCTTTCCTTTTGCCAGGCTCATATTTTCTTCTCCGGTTGAACATTAATTTGTTGTTATGCTCGTAGATTCACTGTTGATAAACTTTGACTTCGTTATTTGTATACAATTTCGGCCGGCCAATAAATTAACTATGAAGAAATTTTTTCGAGGTTTATATTCTTATAATTATCCGGATGTGACTCGAAAATTATTGCTTCAAAAGCAGGAGTCCCTCTCTCTCTCTCTCTCTCTCTCTCTCTCTCTCTCTCTTCATTGCTGATTTGGTTTACACCCTTTTGTTTAATTGACTAATTGATTAGCTCAATTACTTTATGACTGTCCTAGGGAGCAAATTGCCGTTGAGTTGACAAATGAGCATGAGATAACGTGAAAGTTATGATTTTCAATTTTTGATACCACACGAAAATGAGGGATGCAGTACAAGGACTTCTTGAGAAGTCACCCATTATAGTACCACTCTCATTCAAGCACGCTTAATTTCGAAGTTATGATGGGATATGGTGCATTAGTGCTGATATGATCGCATCCTAATTTTTTCTTTTTTTATAAATAAAAAAACCTAGATAATTTTTCTTAATCGGGTAATCATGTTTGTTCTTTCCAAATTTAATATACACAAATCTTTTTGTGCAGATTAATTCTCTTTCCCTCGGTGACTAGGTGTCAAATAATTTCTGATGTAATTTATACGTGTTATTACGTAAATCTTATTTTCTTGCTATATCCTCCAATCATGTTATCCCATAGTTGCCTGGGTCTTTCTGTCCTTTTTTCGCATTGATGTTGCCATTTTGAAAGTCAATCATGCACTTTCAAATCAAGCAGTCTATCTGCCGTAGGTGGAAAGTTTAATAGGGGATATTGAAACGTCGCACTCAAGGATCTAATAATCTACCACCACTAGAAGATACAGCAGATTTCATTTCATTAATTTAACATATAAAATATATTAAATGTCAACAATGTTCTTCGTAATTATTCAATATAAAATATATTAAATGTCGATAGCATTCTTCATAATTATTACGTGCCCTACTCTGAATTCTTTCCTTTATTTTTTTTTCTAGCTTCTTTGATTCGATGAGAATTTTCATAATGCGTTTGGATCCCCTGCCCTAGTAAGTACCGGGGCAGAGATGACCATATGCATTTACAGTCGTCTGATCCTGATATTTTGTTGGCATGCGGTATATGGAGAGAATTCGGATCCCCTGACCTGGAAGGACTCGAGTTAGAGGATTTTTAAATAGAAACCATCCCATCCCTGGTCGGATGATTGCGATTTTGATAAAAAGAATAAACAAAAAACCGATTTCCTATTAAATGGGAGTAGTCCAATCAATAATTGGACTGCTCCCATTTAAAGATCTCCTGATATGGATACCCCCTAGATCAAGAGATTCGAATCCTCTCCATATATCCCATGCTAACGGAAAACATTGCAATTGGGTAATGGAGTTTGTAATTGTATAAAAACGATGTCATTTTCGTATCTTGAAGTTGAAATTTACGATGCAAAAGAAAGAGGAAGAAGTAAATTAAATTTCGATAATGAGGCATAAGTTAAGATGGAAGTTACTTGACAATCGAGCCTATCTAATTTTACTTTTGTTGGATCAACTAGGTTCTTAGGGAGCTAGGAATCGGAGTCTTTAGCATTTCTCATGACCATTCCTACTGGCCGAGTTAGGAAACCATTTGTCAGAAAAGCTGGAGTTGTTGGAAAGCGAAACCATCGCCTGGGATACTCCCTTGTTCGTCATAAGTCGAGTCGTACATCTGAAGCACAGAATCGATTCAAAATCATGTCTGACAAAAATAATGAGATCACGCCAAAATCATTAGAAAATCAACATAGTGGTAATGCGAGGTACTGCGAAGATTGTAATCTTTCCAATTGGAACCCGTGTTCGATGCATGAATAACCCACCTTCGGTTGTTTGGACAAAGAAATAAGATCGCGTGAAATGTGGAAATTAAATTAAGAATCAATGATTTGGGACATCATTCATACCATTTTTGTGGTTGTTTAAGTGACCTGCTATGATACATTGTTGGCATGCTCCCTAACAGTTTAAATTATTAGACAAAAGAGCGATTAATTTAACATAGTAGAAGGGTATATGGTAATAGTTCAATCCCAATGCTTTCTCTTAATTTTCTCTTGCTTTTTATTCTTGTTATTATGTCTTTTTTCATACTCAAACATTACCCGTGCAATTCGCTTCCGTTCACAATGGGAGAAGTATCAAAAAAGTATTAATTACATTGTGTTTGTATCAAACTGAATCACTTTATTCAATTGTAATTTTACATTGGTACTAATTCAATTCATCCAATCAATTTACGTAGGAAACTATTGACATAGAATGTGACCACCCATATGGCATAGCTGAAATTGATATGGACATTTTTTTTTATATTTTTTCAATAACTTGTTTATTTTTATTTTTTAAAAATTTTTCTATTCTTCTCATTTTCCTCTTTTTTTTTTAATATTTTCCATCAGTGGTTGGCGACGATGTAGTATGCCAGCCGTAGGCAAGGCACAGGTGGTTGCAAGCAAAAGGTAACCTCACTAGCTGCAGACAAGGTTGCCTTTGCATGTGGCTGGCTCTAACAAAAATTAAAATTTTAGGAAATTTTAAAAATTATTTAAAAATGTCCAAGTTAACGCTATCCGTGTGCCACGCAGGATAGATGATACCCATGTCAATAATTCTCAACCTAAATTGACAAGATAGATTTAATTGATATCAATGTGAAAAGATTCATGATTAAATTAGTTCGATTGAAATATTCAAGATTAAACTGGTACATACATAGATTTGAAGGATTGACTTCTGTGCACCAACGTGAAACCTCTTTACCAATGCGGCTCTTCATATCATCCAGTGTAGGAACACAGCCTTTACTCAATGGAGCGTCCCCGAACCTTCTTTTCTCCCAACAGGTACAGCAAACTCATTTAAAAACTCAATTCATCTGATAAATGGTCAATCAAGAGACTTTTGTAGAGATCGAACACTTTCCGTAGAGGGTGTGTGGATATGTAAGACTAAATCACGTATTTATCGAATAAGTTAAAATTTTAGGACATTCGTTAATGAATGAAAGCATGCTTTTTGAATATTAAAAAAAGTTCAACTTAAATGTGAATGAGAGTATTATAATATGTAAATATTAAATCACACATTCTGTTTTTCTTTTTGGTCAAAAATCATGATCTTTATATAACTCTCTTAGAAATCAGAGTTTGAGAAGACAATAAGGGACAGTCCGCAATATTCTAAATCACACATTCATATATTCTACAAATGCACAAGAAGAACCCTTATACAATGTAGGTTTTAAATCATTCCTAATACGAGTGGATTACCTATAAGTTCTCCACTTTTTCGGGTAACCCATTTCTACCCAATATAAACAAGAGTGCAAAGTATAAACTACTCACCCAAGAATTGGTATTCGAGATATAATACTAATGTCTTTATTTATTTTCCGGTTCCTCAATGTCACCATCCTCGAATGAACCTCTCTAATCGCCTTAATCAAGTGTATACATCATTGTACTTAATTTCATTATTTGTCATTCTTTAACATTAGTTTGATCAAGAGATCGCATCGGATTGATTTTCTTGACTACATCGAGTTAAACATATTTATTTAAAATGTGTACAGATGATCAAAAATGAAAAATACATAATTAATATAGCGATTAAATTAGATAACCAAATGAGATATTGCCATTTCTAGCAATCTGCTTCCCCTGAAATCAGTCACGATATATCGTCATGCATTCATTTGCCAAATTTTCTTGATTTGTAATTTATTGATGCATTGAACACCCTCGACCCACGTCCTCATCATCAAATTGTCACATCTAATAGGCCAACCCTGCTCCCTCCTCCCAATAATAATCACTTCAACAAAACATAAAAACAACGTTGTTTTGCATCATTTCAGTTTGGCAAGAAGAACAAACGAACAATGTCGCCTTTCTTAGAAATTTCTTAGTTTTTACCAAGTCCGTCCACAGTTAGGGTAGGCTTTTTTTTTTTATCCAATGTTAATCAAAAATCTTTTTTTCCCCGAGCAATATTTAAAAAAAGTTAGTATGCATGGGAGAAGAATTTATTTAAAGAATAAATTCATGTGGTTGCATTTTTTAAATACGAAAGGACATACATATCAACATGCTGGCACCAAATGCGTGATTTTGTGAATAAATTCACATAAAATAAACAATGTTGCTCGAGTGACGAACGTTATTTTGCCATTTTTCTCCCTGTGCAAGAGAAACTTTCGATACTTTTGTTTTCTTGTCTCCCGTACGCATCACTTTCCAACCCACCATATGCTGGCCATCATTATCTACTCAAAATGTTGGTGACGGTGATTCTCCAAATAAAGGGAAAGATCACGTTGTGATTTGAACTTATTTAGCCCTTCCATCCAAAGGCCAGAAACAAATGTGAATATCACAATTAGAATGATTTCTCATTTTGTCAGAAAAGTGGCTGCAAGTAGCTGATTTTATATTTTGATTCTTTTTCAGCAACCCCACGAGGGAAAACAAATGATTGTACTTTCTTCTGAGGATTTGCAGTTTGAAGCAGAAAAGAGTGCTAAGATATCTACAACTAACCTGAGAACCATAATGAACAGCAGATTGAATCTGATTTCTTTGGGGGGACCAACAGAAATGTATGAAATCCATAGATTGAATCTGACCCTAGTCCATATCAACATAAAACGACATTTTGATTTTCTACATGTGAATCCGATGGGGGGTTTCCATCAGTCCCCCAAATGTACAGTTCCAAAAGAAAAATATTAAAGCTTTATCTTAAAACGCAGCAAAGACTGAGGTCATTTCTTAAGTCATTGTCTCTCCAAAAACACAAAATCATGGAGCCTCAGGCCCATCGAAGATCTCAATCTTGCTCGAAATAATCATATCCGCAGCATCTTATTTATAAAAGAGAGAACAGCTCGAGAGAGAGGAGCATCCAAACATGAGTTATTTTACTACCACGATCCCATTTGACCAAACCGATGAGTTCTTCCAATGCTCTTCTTTTGATTCCCACCAACAACATCACCAAGTTGATGACTACGCTGATATCCTAAACCAACTCGCTTCTCCTCCAGATGGGAACTTCTTCATTGGTGAGACGCTCGAAGATCATGGCCAACAGGGTAATAAAATGTCTTCTGCGTTCGATAACCCAATTGCTGGCGTAAAGCCTAATGTCAACACCAGCAAGAAGAACAAGAAAGTCATCCACAGAGATATTGAGAGGCAAAGGAGGCAAGAAATGGCTACCCTTTATGGATCTCTAAGGAAACAACTCCCAATTGAATTTCTTAAGGTTAATTCTGCAGTTCATTATTATCCATTCTTTTGCTGGATTTTGTGTGATACGACACTCTCCGTGCTGGCTTTTGGGTGGAATTAATTGGAATAGAACACTTATTGCAGGGAAAGAGATCTATTTCTGATCACATTCATCAGACAGTCAACTACATAAGGCATATGCAGAACAAGATCCAAACGCTGATTGACAAGAGAGATGAGCTGAAGGGACTGTCTGACTCGGGTGCTCCTAGAGAGATCCCTGAATGTTCGAGGACTGCTTGCTCTCAGGATGACACTGTCATAGTCCAGCCTTGCATGGCAGGAATTGAAATTCTCATCAACACCACCTCACATCGAGGGCTCCCACTATCAAAAGCATTCAAAGCATTGTCCGAAGAAGGAGTAAATGTGATCAGCTGCAATTCGATAGAAGTGAGCGAAAGGATTCTTCACTCCATCAAAGCTGAGGTACCCATAAGCGTCGAGAATAATCCCAAAAGATTTTGCTAATGCATATAGTGCCAATGTTTCTAGGGTCTCACTGGAAATTTCTTTTTGACTTCTAATTGATGAATCCCCTAAATTTATATTGGGGTTATCTATGCAGATAAGCAACGGAGGAAATAGAAATATGTCTGTGCTGCAACAGAAATTGACGAAGTTAACAACTTGATTACTCTCAGACTGGGATAATTCCTCAATCTTAGTTTTATGAACCTTGCCTATGGATGACGCGAGTCTCGAGGATGTCTTCACATCCAGCAGGTCCTTCTTACAGGCAATTTTAGCCAGGAAGTGGTATCATTGGTGACGATGCTTTATTAGAATCCATGAATGTGATAGATTAAGTTTTACGAATTCTTCATGTGCTCCATTGAGAAACAAGTGACGTTGCGCTCAATAGTGAGTAGTTGTGTTGGTTAAGAGCCCATCTCTTGTTGCCGATGTTATAGGTTTGAAACACACAATTACTAACATCTTAAGAAGGAAATCATGGTGTTAGAGTATTGTGTTAGTCTCTCATAAGGTATAGGGGCCTGGCTCTATAGTACCGTCTCAGTACGGGAGATCCATGGTAGAGTCCTCGATATCAAAAAAAAAAAGTAATGTTATTGTGCTGAGTTGGCTTTTTTGTACATTTTGCCTACCTAATGTATCACTTTGAATTATTGTACATCAGAAGTCCGCCGTTGTGATTTTCATTGGTGGTATATAAAAGTTAATGCACATGGTCACAGTATATGATATTGCATCTGATAAGTAGTGTATAGCAATTATATATGATCCTCCATGTGCATCTGATCATAATTAAGATTTATATAAATGCGAATATTTAGGATTGAGTTACTATTTTGCTGAGAACTTCATTAGGTTTTGAATATCAGGCAAATGTAGCATTCACCGATTCTACTACCTTCTATTCAGCTGATTGAAGCTGATAAATAGAAACAAATCAAGCAGTGAAGCATCAACTACTTAGAATAAATGAGGTGTTGTGCAGGAACTGCATGCTAAGACTTTAATTTTCGGTATACTTTCTCGTAAAGAGATGAAGAGACATCTTTTTTTCAACTAACTCTTAATCAGTGTGTATCACTTGCGAAGGACATGTCATCGTGATATGTCCTTGCGTATACTGAACTTGTAGTCGTCGAAAGCATGTTCAAATTTTTCTTGTTAGCCATCTCTATTCCGACTGTTGTGTGAATATTCTAAGATAATGCTAGGGATAGTGAAGAGTGGGGAAATGTTTGCTAGGAAAACCTGAACGAAAAAATAACCAGTAAAAGCCAAAGAAGAGACCGTGGTTAGTGAGCTGATTTTAGGCTCGTTGGGAATAGAATGCCGGGTTCACTGAGGAAGGGACCATGTCGATGGAACGTCAACTTTTTCATATTATAGCTGCAATACCATACATAAATCTTAGCCCTAAATATTCTTCACTAAGCAGTGTTTCAAGGAAGCACCTATACGCTGATGTTCAGAAGGGATGAAACAGTCCTAGTCTTTGCTACTTTTTTATACATACAGAGTCATGTGAGCCTCCTGTGTGCTTTCTGCATCTAAACCTAGACTGTAGATGTATAATGTTCTCTTCCCACTTCTTAGCACCAGCTTATCATTCAGCATGGCGTGGATGTACAGTCAAAACTTTAAGGGCTCAGATCCTATTTTGTCCATGTCGATATGCATGATTTATGTTAGTTGCTTACTCCATGGAGTTTAGAGAGAGAACAGCTGCAAGAAGGATGTAGAGTTAATAAAAGGTTGCATCTTTTTCTTTTCCATTCTAACCATTTTTTCAAAGAATATATAGAATAATTTATATGTAGACCCTCAATGGAAAAAGTTATTTCTTCACACGGCAATACTATCACCATGCGACCTACACAAATTTTGAACCCTATTTCCGACACCAAAATGGCTTAAATTATAATGAACGTGTGACAGATTTTTACCGGGTGAATGGAAATCACTCTCCTTAGCCCCGTGTAAAAAATAAAAATAGAATTCCTCTGAGCAACACATGACTACAACACGAACAAAAGGGCACATCACTCGCGAAACTTTTCCTAGATTAGGTTTCGCATATGAGTACTAAATCAAAGTCATCTCTCTAGTACGGTGAAAAGAATACCCATTGGAAAGTACATTGATGCCGTTCCTCTTAGCTGAAACTCCGAAAGAACACATTCCTTGCAATGCATTGTATCAACCTGAGCAATGTCTTAATTAGGGTACTTGTTAATAGCATTCCGGTTATCGGATTTTGTGGACTCAAGTTGCCCTCTTGGCCTTGATTCTGGGAGCAGGCGGTCAACACACATTCGAAGCTGTTCGTTGTCTCCCATCAAATCAACATCAATTTCAATTGACAGCTGATCATATCCCTCCCTCTCCTTTTCTATGCTAGCTTTTCGTGGCTTCTGGATAGTCCCCAACTCCACAGTTTCATTATTTTAGAAAGATGGGCAACACTCAGAGACATGCACAAGCTCTAGCCACTCATTGCACGTCTGTTTCGACCCGTAATCATTTAATATATCCATGATATATTAAATGAAATGAACACTCATGTTTCGAACTTCCAGATTTCAAGGAATAATCATGTATCCACATCACTGGCCGGCTTGTGGATGGGCTCGAAATTGAAGCCACAAAAATAAATTTATGTGATAATTTCATTTTTTTTTTCATGGATTACCCTATCTTTAGTGGGCCTAGGTTGACCAGTTTTCCCTACTTGATTAGCTAGGGCTCGATCATCCACCCTCGGATACATGACAGATCTCTTCTGATTTCTCATGTATGCGCTACCAATATGTTCAGATTTTTACACTTATATATTGGTTAAGCAATATATATTTTTAATTTTCACATATGAATCTAACTTCTACGTTCCATTCAGTCACAAGATAGATCTCAATTTAAATATTCAAATTATTAATATTTGAACAGTTCATATTGTTTATTATCTTATAAAAATTGTAATTTTCACAAAAAAATTATCAGTCCAATATGATCTTAGAGCATAGTAGATCAATGATGCAAATCTCGGCACTTCCTCTCAATTTTCTCCAATCTGTTATTCTGCTTGTTTTCCAACTTCTCGATTTATCCACATCATATCTTGCCTATGATATGCTATATATGCTTCATTGTCCCATTGTAACTGCTTAGAAGCATTTTCTGAAAGACGGAATGGATAACATGTTCATGGCTTGAATTCAGATCAAGACGATTGTTTATGTTGCTAGAAAGTGAGATGTCCCCAACTGCTCTAGAAAGTGGCTATATCAGCTTGCTAGGGCGCCCCTACCTCCACAGTAAAATAACCACAAATTAATCGATTGTTTGGCAACCACTAGACATGATATGCCCAGAATTAGAAGTTCAGGCGTCGCATCAGTCTTGTCATTCGGATAAGAACATGGTCCATTAGTCCATCCTTGCTGCATTTCTGCCTCTTGCTCTCTTGTTGATACGTCATTTCCAAAAAAAAAATCCAATCTTTCTTACCTTTTTGACACTATAAGATCGTGAAAAAAGGTCCAAGCAAATTGAAAAGCCGTTAAACTATTAGGGTAAAAAGAGGCTGGACGTGTTAAAGTTTATTATAAATCCTATGTCAAGCGATTTGCAAAATGATTAGTATATATCTAACATGATACGTAGGTTACTCAGATTGTCAAATTAACCTTATAATAATGATTGGTTAAAGGATCAAAATAAAGGTTGTAAAAAGGATGTGTAGCCTGTTGATAAGCTTTCCTTCTTCTTCTTCTTCTTCTTACTCAGATTGTCAAATTGACCTTCTCATAAGTATTGATTATAGGATCACCATAAAGGTTAGTAAAAAGGGTGCATGGCCTGTTGATAAGCTTTCCTCCTCCTCCTCCTCCCGATAAGTACAAAGATTGATGGAAAAAGGTGATTTGCTAGAATGTTGTGATTGGGCATCATCATAAGATTTTGACTCTTGTTACAAAATATTCAACTTGAGTCATAACTACATAGTTTACAATGGTAGACAAATTGACCCCCTCATGGTGATTACATAATGCTGTTGCTTTGTAGAAGCAAAATTACCAAATTTTCCGTATAGATATATTATATTTGAATTAATTCAATTCTAAACATTTTAATTGTACCAATTTAAACTTAAACATGTTCATATTTGGCCAATTAAGTCCATCTTGTCGGATTTGGCTGAAAGTTGATGACATTATCACTTGCAGTCCTACATGATAAGGCCATCGAGAATTGAACCCCAATTCCATTGTGCGACGATGAAAGGATGTCCAATATCAACAGGCCAGACACCCCTTTTTACTAACCTCTACGTTTCTTTTCCAATTGATGACGTGGTCTCATGTGGCCAACGAGGGTCGGGGACTCGGGTGACAACCCTGGTCGACCCTCAGGCAAAAAAATAAAAAATAAAAAAAAAGTTATAAAATTTTTAAAAATTTATTAAAAATGTCTAAGTTAGTTCTACTAGCGTCACGTAAGACTACCCTCAATCACATTATTAATTTTCAACAAAATTGGGTAGATGGACTCAATAGGCAAAACATGAAAATGTTTATGACTAAATTAGTATAATAAAAATGTTTATAACTGAATTGGTATGATTGAAATGTTTAAGGGTTTAGGTTTTTTTATTTATAATTTTCCCACTTTACGGATCATGGGGTTAGGGTAGCCAAACAAGAAAGACAAAAAAAAAGAAATCTAAATTGCATGTAATTTTTTCATTTTCAATACATTAATTTTAAGGGTTAGCCCCAAGTTATGCACACCGTGACACAAATATCTCAAAATTTTTGTCATAAAAAAATCCCGAACCTGTAATAGTATGATAAATATATTCTAAGTGGAACTAAAATAAATATTTATATATGTCACATATGTATAAATTTGGATTCTTTCCACGACACAAAAAAAAGTTGAGGGTATATGTGTTAAACTGGACAATTTTAGGGTTTTTAGTGATGTTAGAAAAATTTTAAATATCTATGTCATAATGAGCATAATTTGATTTTTTTTAACGATATTTGCTCTGAGTTTGGGATATTGTTTTGGGGTGTTCACGGTTTGGGCTTAAGGCCCCGGCTAAGCCAATTTGCGGATCCAAATGCCTTCTCGTGGAACAAAGGGACAGGGCCCTTTTTTTTTTTCGGCCCGTTTAAGCACCAAGTCGTGCTGGGTCGTTGACTTGAACAAGATGGCAAATCCCCATCTTCTCGACACTCCCCATAGCCATTTCCTTTCATTTCCATGTTACCGCTTAAACTATACAAAATTGTTCAATTTCGTGCCAGATCATATCATATTATGTTGACTCCATTTCAACACTCCGGATTTACATTCAGATTGTCCATCTTGAATGCATGTCACACTCGATATTTTATGCCAGGACGATAGTAGATATTGAGTTATTTAGACGTTATTTTTCTTTGTAATTTAGAGTTTTTTTCGTCTTGAAATCAATAATGAGTACGAATGTATATAATTATCACTTGTTACTAGAATCTAAGTCCGAATATTATACCCCGTCTAATTTGTCTAATATACTTGGTTTGAATTTGCATGTTAATGGTTGTACATTTTACCAATTTATTTGGGCTTTTATGCCTTAAATTTTATTCTGTTTATAAAAAGGAGCAGGGAAAAAACCATAAAAAAAATCCCAAATTTTACTTACCGTGACGCTTTTATCCTAAACTTTTTTTGTGACACGAAAAATCTCAAACTTTACCCATCGTGACACATTTACCCAAAAACTTTTTTTCTTTTTTTCCCTAAAAAAATATTTGGCCAGTGAGCTCCATCGGCCGTTGGAGCTCGCCAGCCACTCCAAAGGGTGAGTTGGCCACGGGCGAGGGCGGCGAGGGTTGGAAAGGCCGTTGCGGCCCTCCTTGTTGCCGGCGAGGGTCACCCAGCCCACACTAGCCTTGCCTGTGGCTGGCGAGGGCCGAGCGAGATTCCAGCCACAGGCAAGGTTGTCCTCACCCAGATTTGGGCGGGGTAGACCTTGCTCAGATATGCCCCGCCTAGATCTGGTCGACGGTTTTCCTACGTGTCACACGTTCGACGAAATGTACAAGTAAGCTGCGTGATTACTTAGTGCATTTTTGTCGAATGGGTAACGCGCATTAAAAAACCTCGACTCCATAGTAAGGAAAAGCAAGGCAGGCCTCGTCCGACCCTCGTCGGCTGCAGGGGAGGGCCACAAGGGCTGGGTGGCCCTCGCCCGCGATGACCTTCCTAGCCTTTGTTGCCCTCGCCCGTGGCCAGCCTGCCCTCTGGAGTAGTTGGCAAGATTCGGCAGCTAGTGGAACTTATCGGTCAAGTATTTTTTTGGAGAAAAAATGTGGTTGAAAACATCGTCGCGATTCGGACTGCAGGGGACATGAAGGATGATGGTTGATCTAAGGGTCATCAGACACGACAAGGGGACACCCACCAGGTCAGCTGAGCTTTGGGCAGTAGCGTCGCGGGGTTTCCCACCGCTCACCGTCGCACTCCGCCGACCGAATCACAGAGTCTCTCCACGGGACCCTTTGGCAAAACGAAGATGTCCCCTCAGCCCGAACCCGGCGCCGCGCCCGGGTCGGGCCGCCCCGATGTCCTCTTCCACCGCTCCCGGTCCTTCGATTTGCCCTTGTTCGCCTCGCTCCGCGACCACTTCAACGTCCTCGACCCGTGGGTAGACGCGCCGGACGAGCCCCCCCACGCCTTCCTCGCCCGCCGCGCCGGCCTCGTCCGTGCCCTCGTCTGTGCGGGGCCCATGCCCCTCCCCGCCGACACCCTCCGCCTCCTCCCCTCCCTCCAGGTCGTCATCGGCACCAGCGCCGGCCTCGACCACATCGACCTCCGAGAGTGCCGCCGACGCGGCATCGCCGTCACCAACGCCAGCGCCGCCTTTGCAGAGGATGCCGCGGACTACGCCGTCGCGCTCCTGCTCGACGTCCTCAGGCGGATGTCGGCGGCGGATCGGTACCTCAGGGAGGGCTTGTGGTTGAAGAATGGAAACTATCCGCTCGGATTCAAGGTGAGCACCGGTTTTGCCGTGCAAAAGTTCTTTTGGTTAGTCTTTTTCGGTTGGAATCAAATGAAAGCTTGATTGATTTATTTATTTTTGTAATCCTTTTGGCTATGCTTCGAGGTTGTCATTAGTATTGGCTATTTGACATAGTGTCCCGTGTTGAACAATTAGGAAGAGAGTGAGGCGGTTGAAGCCAGCTCATATGATCCAGTTCTATTAGTTCTCCTGATCTTCTGGTGTGCGAGCAGTGAATTCAGCTACATAGTTGAAGATGCACGGAAAAAGATATTGTTTGTATAGCATACGATCCATCAATTATGTATGGATCGGAATTGCGGTTCAGATGATGCATACGAAAATATATGCTGTTGGTGATGGGGAGTGTGGATTGCCATTGGGCAGTTTATTTGGGCGCCTGATTTAGTCTAGTAGCGCGAGTTGGTGCGATAGATTTGGTTACTCTGGTGGAAGGATTTAGCATGAAATTGGCTAGTTGGCGGGAAGTTGAATCTGTCAAAGTAAGTAACTAGGTCTGTTTAGTGTTCATATTATGATCCACAATAATGTCTGTACCTCTAATGTAGAATTCAGGAGCATTTGGCCATGAGTTAATGTAGTGACGAAATATTCATGCAACACGATCCTGTGTGGGGATGACAAGGAAAACGGTTGATCATCAGTCTGAGCCAGAGCCTTGGCAATCTTGTTACTGAGATGCTTGTTACTTTACTGCTGCTATGGATGTTATTGCTAGGTCTGATGCTGAGTCGAGAAGTTAGCCAGAGCGTCTGCGACTTTATAAGGAATGGAATGGCGTGGTTGTATTCTCGAATTGCTTTTATTGCTCGATTAGGTGGTATGCACATCTGTGGTACTTCCCTTTTAGGAAGTCCTGCAACTGCAGATGTAGTGTCAAATGCAACAAACAGGAGGTTGAATTCATGAGCATGAGAACAGAAATTTGGCCACCGGTTCTTCTAAATGAAGATTCGGGTGGTTATGTGATGATTTTATTTTAAGAATTGCATGGCTTTAGGCATCAGTAATACCTACTTTTTCATATCCGTGAAATGTGTCCCGTCTCGAGTTATTAAGTAGTAAATTTACCACTTATTACTAAGGATGTCAAATTTTAACATTGAAACAGATTCTTACCTTCAGATGTTTGTGCTTGCAGTTTCTTTTCAGCTCTACTGTGTCTTTCCCTACCGTTAATATCTCGTACAAGGGAAGCTGATTCTTCCAGCTGCATTTTTAGTTTCATGAATATCTACTTTCTAAGATGCCGAGTGGATCATAACTTGTGACTTGTATCGTTACAGTTAGGAGGAAAGCGAGTGGGAATCGTGGGACTGGGAAACATCGGTTCCCAAGTCGCCAAAAGGCTACAGCCTTTCGGCTGCCACATTGCCTACAACTCGAGAAGCAAGAAGCCATCATTTCCATTTCCTTACTACGCGACCATCCACGATCTCGCTGCCAATTCTGATGTCCTCGTCTTGTGCTGTGCGCTGACAGAAGAAACCCACCACGTGATCAACAAAGAGGTCATGACTGTTCTGGGAGATCGAGGGGTTATAATTAACATAGGGCGTGGCGGTCTCATCGACGAGGAGGAGCTCGTGCAGTTTCTGGTGCGAGGGGAACTCGGCGGTGCGGGCCTCGACGTGTTTGAAGATGAGCCGAACGTGCCAAAAGAGTTGTTCGATCTGGACAACGTGGTGTTGTCTCCGCACCGTGCCATCGTTACTCCAGAATCATTCGAGGCATTGCGGGAGCTCACCATGTCGAACCTGAAGGCCTTCTTCTCGAATGAACCCTTGTCGTGCGTCGTCCAGCATGAGTAACAAGGAGGCTGTGCACTTTCATGGGTGAAGCCGTTTGATTCTTGTATACCGCCGCCTCTCATTCGTACTGCTTTTAAGGGAGGAAAGAATAAAAGCTTCATCAGTTGGATCAACACCAACATCTCTCCCATGATTTCTGATGAATGTTTGGTGGGGAAAAGTTGCTTCCTGGCCCTTGGTACTTTTGGCCATCCCTCTTAATTTGATTAGCCTCGGACTCTCTTTTCAATCCGCCCCCACAATTATTAAATAATCTCAATTAGTCCCAGATTTTAGTTTCGATGATTGGCAGGATGCGATCCATAACATGACCTTTAAAGAACGGGTTGATGTCAACAAAAATTCCAAATCCGTATACTTGCACAATATTAAATCGAGTTAATTTTTGCATCGTGGAAAATCCTGAACTTGTGCACTCGTATAACATTTTTCTAATTGGTATTATGCGTGATACTCTAATCTTGTGTCACAAAAAATCATAATTTGGTTAACCGTGAAAAATTTAATCTCCATTAGCTTTTCTCCAATGCACCTCTTATTTTGCCAACATGAAAAGACATGTGATGTGGCAAACAACTTGGAATATGAATGTGTAACATGGATCTAAAGTGAAAACTCCATATAATTTGGTTAAGGACATCATTTTTTGGAAGTCAAGTTCAAAAAAAAAAGGATTAAGATTAAGAAATATGTTAGGATCTACAAATGTTGCGCTAGCTCCTCACATTTCAAAAATCTACGGTTTATAGTTTGGCCCCAATTTTCCCTTGAGTTTTTGGTGATTTGGAAAAGAGACAAAAAGCATATTCAATTTTACCCTCATTCTTAATCTCAATTTCAATTTATTTTATTGATATCGAACTTTTCTTGAAAAACATCTTTTAGGAAAATCATTTATAGCGAATATTCACGATGAATTTACGTCATATGAGATTACCCAAGTTTCTTATACGTCAATTTCAATAGAGCATAACAAGTTAGCTCGATTTCTTTATTGAAGAAATCATGGAATTAAACCAAATTCATGTCTATAATATAATCCATATCCTGCTAATATTATTTATAAAGAAAAACTCTCGGTGGGTTGTTTGGTTTTGGTAAATTTTTCGCCTTTGCTTTGTTCACTCGCGCGTCGTTTTCTAAGTTCAATTAGAATCCCAAAAAAAAAAAGCTCATAAAAAACAGATGACGAACCGGCGGACGTAAAGAGTGCCCTTTTTGTCTGCCTGGCCACGTCAGCAAATCACGTGTTTATATTTAACCTAGTAAATTTAATAATGACAAGGACAAATCATGAAAACGGCAGTTATTAGTCGAACAAATATCTTTTTAGCCGGCGGCACAATCGTCCAATAAATCCCCGGCTATTGATCCGAGGCATCATCGCCCCTCGATCACGCATCCCTCCGGTCAAATATCCGACGATGGACACCGACTCCCCCCAGAACGACGCCGTCCTCCCCCAAGTCCTCCTCCTCCGCCCCTCCGCCTTCACCCTCCCCGTCGCCGCCCGCCTCCGGTCCCACTTCCGCCTCCTCGACCCGCTCGACTCGCCGGAGCCCGCTCACTCCTTCCTCTCCCTCCGCTGCCGGTCCGTCCGGGCCCTCCTCTGCGTCTTCACCCCCTTCCTCCCCATCAGGGCCGAGACCCTGGACCTCCTCCCTTCCCTCGAGCTAGTCGTCGTCTCCAGCGCGGGGCTCGAGCACGTGGACCTCCCGTACTGTCGCGCGCGGGGGATCGCCGTGACGAACGCCAGCGCCGCGTTCTGCGAGGACGGGGCAGACTACGCGGTGGCGTTGCTGATCGACGTGATGAGGCGGGTTTCGCACGGCGACCGGTTCGTCCGGGCCGGGTCGTGGCCGGTCAATGGGGAGTTGCCCCTCGGTTTCAAGGTTGGTCAGCTTATCATCGTTTATCATTTCGGAGATGTCGGGCTGAACTGAATGCCAAGTTCCTAGTATTTGGGGATTTGCAAAGTGATCCTTTTAAAGTATAAACTTTAGTTTAAGCAATTCGAGTATTGCACATCCCAATGAACTCCAAAAATATGAAAATTTGTACATTGAATTTCTCCGTAATGTCCGAATTTAAGAGTGATTTGCTCGATTTGGAAATGTTAAGCTTTACTAAGTTGCATAGTAGTTAACGTAGCAACTAACAAGACCCTTATCCAGTTCGGATCTTGTTAAGGATTGCTTGTTTAAATTTGGCATCATACATGAAAGAGGGACTAAAAATTAAAATAAATGATCGGCTGGAGAAACTATTTTGTGATATGGATAGGGACGTAACCCAGTGATCTAATCAAGATATTGTTCGTAACTTTGGTGGTTTTGACATGATGAGATAGACAGACTACTGGGTAGCGCCTGTTTAAGGTGAGTTAATTGGGATTCAAAGGACATGAAAGGAGAGTTTGAGATTTTTGTCACATTGTTAGTTTAACAACTGACTAAAATTTATATTATGTATATGACCTAAATTGCAAGATTGTAACGAACTGGTCCTATGTTGTAGCTGCTGCATTTTCACTAGTTATATGGTGGAAATATCTGGTGAGCATTTGTGCTTTTGTTATACCAAAAAAAAAAAAATTGTGCTGTTGTTATACCAGCAAGCTTACCAAATCTAGAGATGTTATCAATTCTCTTTGGTACAAGGATAGGATGTAAAGATGTGAGGAAGAAGGGATCAATGGACGCTGAGTTGCCAAGTGAAAAATATACAGGATTAGACAGATTTGACATCGCAACCAATGTTATTGGACCCTACGTTTGCTGTTATGCGTTAAGTATAGCCTACACGATCATGTAGATGCATAGAAAACATGTGAATACATGAATGGTTAGTGGTGTAAGTTCCTTCAAATGTTCTGAAAGTAACAGCAATATCTCTCAACATTAACTCCTCAATGACTTCTAGTTGCTTGAACAAAATGAATTTTTCTGGTATTCACCTAACTGAATGTCCAACATTGCAGTTAGGGGGAAAACGGGTTGGCATTGTTGGGCTTGGAAGTATTGGCTCCGAGACTGCGAAACGGCTGGTATCTTTCGGATGCAGTATCGCCTACTACTCACGAAAGGAAAAACTGCATGTTCCCTATGCTTACTATGCGAACGTCCATGACCTTGCAGCTAATAGCGACATTCTTATTCTCTGCTGTGCACTGACGGAAGGCACTCGCCACATCATCAACAAAGATGTGATGTCGGCTCTTGGGAAAGAAGGCATAATCGTAAACATTGGGCGTGGGGCTCTGGTGGATGAGAAAGAACTGGTGCGGCACTTGGTGCAAGGAAAGATCGGTGGTGCTGGCCTCGATGTGTTTGAGAATGAGCCCAAGGTGCCGGATGAGCTGTTTGCACTGGACAACATTGTGCTCTCTCCGCATCATGCTGTCATGACTCCAGAATCTTTCGAAGCAGTGCAGGAACTCATAATTGGTAACTTGAGAGCTTTCTTTTCAAACGAACCTTTGAGGTCACTTGTACAATATGAATGATGGGGCAATGTTGTGAGCACAATTAAGAAGAAGTACCCTTTCTTTCCCCAATTTTGTTGCCATAGCCGATGGGAGTGTATCTGCCATTTATGTATGCTTTTATGTATGCTTGAATAAGCTAGTTAGTATATCTTTGAGACAAAGTTATGCTCTGTTTGAGGCCATGATCATCGACTGCAAGCCCTCGACGAATGTCCTTCCATCGCCGGCCAAAGTGCCACCAACTTTTCTGACGCTTTATCGGAATTATACGTCAGAATACTTGTTTTCCTTAGCCTAGCGGAAAGTCAGAATACTTCCTGTCCTTAGTATAGTGGAAAGGTTCTTACTACAAGTAACCCTTTTTTTCTTTTACTGCGGGTGGGGTTTGTCAAGGGAGTTTAATATAGTTCAGGTCTTTATCTTCTCACAGAGTTTCTGTAAAACAATAATTACTCATGCCCTTGTTTAATGGGAGCAACATGGTCACAGATAAGTTACTTATCTGGAATTTCTTTTCTGATCCCCGTAATCCGTAGATGTCATTCTCGATATAACTTTCCGTGTTAAAATTGTCTCTCTAACTTGAGGAACATGTAGACGTTGCCTGGTTTAGGCTATGGTGCAATGGTTGATTGAACACCATTAGGTGGCTTCTCTTTCTACTGTTAAACAGAGTCCTTTTTCAATCTGTGACGTAAGGTAATCCTTGAAATTTCCATGGCCAACAAGGTGGGACTAAATCAGATGAGAAAACATGAATCTTATTCAGCAGAACCACGTTACAAGCCAGATCGGCATTTAGTGAACAGCACATGATAAATCAACTGCAAACGCCTTAGAAAAAGTCTTCTTTTATAGCTAGTGTAACTAAATTAATACGAGACGAGCAGATGCTGATCATTTCGATACGTCCTGGCTCTTCCTGAAGAGCTTGTGCTGGATGTGCTGAGCGAATGTGCGGGGTGGAAACAGCGCAGGCTCTGTCTCAGTCACCAGCTCAGGCAGCGGCTTGAGGATGATCTTCTCCTTTGGGGGCTCGCAGAAGACGGCCCACGAGATCCTGACCTTCTCCTTGTTGACCAGCCCGCGGTGGAGGATGCTCTTGTATTTGCCATTGCTCAGGATCTCAATTGTGTCCCCAATGTGCATGATGATGGAGTTGGGGACACATTTGGCCGTGACCCACTTGCCCTCATAGAAGAGCTGAAGTCCAGGGACCATGTTGTGGAGGATAAAAGTCAGAGCACTCACATCCGTGTGAGCCTCAACTCCTAGGGCTAGCTCTGGTTGGGGGCATTTCGGGTAGTAGTTGATCTTCATCTGAAGCAGCATTTCCTCCAGGCCTCCGACTTCCTTCTCCAACTTCCCTTCCTCAAGTCCTAGACCAATTGAGAGTGCCGAAAGGATCTTGGTCGCAAGCTGTCTTAGCAGCTTGGCATACTCACTTGTCGCAACCCTGCAAACCAACAGGTGACAATTAACAAGTTTAAGCGTGCAAAAACAGCTTCTAAAGGACCCGGAGAGTGACGAAGACAGACTAGCAACATTTGTGATTATGAAGCTTCCATTGAGAGCTTAAAATTTCCCAAGTTGGCGAAGGAAAGGACCATGCAATTTTCCGCCTGTTCATACTAAAGCCGCAATCCATTTATATGCCAATTCTAACAACATGTTGCCTTCTGCACAAATGAAGAGATCGGACTTCACTCACGTGTAATCGCTTGGGGTCTTGGGCCAGATGGACATGTCGCGCTTGTCCTCAGGGTAAACGAGGTGGAAGAAGTAGTCCTCCCACTCGAGCTGGCCACTGGCGTTGTTGGCAAGCTTGCTTCCGTACCCCTGGATCTTCCCGGAGCCCTGGTCGTTGGCGTGCTTCTCCTTCTCCTCGATCGGGAGGTTGAAGAACTCCGCCCCGGCCTTCTTGACGCGCTCAATCAGGTCGTCGGGGATCCCGTGGTTGACAAGGTGCATGACACCCCAGTCAGTGGCAGCCTTCCTAAGCTCCTCGTGGCATCTGGTCCTCACCACGGGGTCTTTGGACTCTATGTCCTCAAGGTCGATGGTCGGGACCTGAGGGCCTTCATGCTTCTTCTCCTCCTCAAAGACGTCGCCGATGCTCGTGAGCTCCTCCTGTGGCCTCACATACTCCTTCGGGATTGACTGAATGCCACTGCTCGCCAAGCTCTCAACTCTAGCCGCCACAGCGCTCACCATCTTCTCGGTGAAATTAAGACGATTCGTATCCTCTCTTTCTTTCTCTGCACAATGTTGCAAACGCCGAATCTGATATGATCAAACTCCAGCTTCTCGTGGGGTTTTTATAGGGGATGCCAATCTAAACCGAAGGGAATTAAATAGAGGAAGCTAATGATAAAAGCAATGGGGGAGATGGGTCCCAATAGTTGTTGTGAAATCTGAGAGCTAGAGCTACCAAAGTCAGAGAGAAATGACGGGCTCATTTTCTTGGTAAGTTGCACACGTGATGCCTCACACCGGACCCATATGTTCTAAGAGTTTTAGAGGGTCAGCACTGAGGGGAAGTGAGCTGACCGGCAGGTTGAAGCATGGGAGGGAAGCACAAGTCTAACCGTCACCGACATGACCTTTATAAGATGCACAAACATTTTATTCAATGACGAAACGATGAGAAATTCGCATGATTTGATAGTTTGAAGCACTCAATAGTAAAGAATACTTCTGATGCTATCGTATTGACTAATAAAATGAAAGTGCACCGCTCAACGATTAATAAATAGATACGCAGCCAATGCCGTTTTCAGGAATTTTTTGGCTCTACGTTCATTGACCATGCCTACGTAGAGTTGATCTTCTAGTTGAACATTGAGCATTTGAAATGATCGGAGTAACTTTTTTTGATCAACTAGCTAGGGCCACCAGAGCGGAAAAGAGGAGAAGGCGATCAAGGGAAAAAGCAATGCGGATTGTCTCGGCATAAGGTTTTGAATAGCACTGTGGATGGAATTTGCATTGCGTTTCCGACTCTCTCTCTCTCTCTCTCTCTCTCTCTCTTGTTCTCTTTGACTTTAAGACGCGCAGATAGTGCACAAGCTGTAGAACGGAACGAGCACAGCAGAGGCAAAAGGCACTTGCAGATTCAACAAAGGAGAAGCCACCTACCAAGTAGAACGCACGTTTCATCTAACCCATCGCTTGTTCCGACACGCTAGAAAAATTCCGGCCCCAAATCATTTAAATAATGAATTACATCTCACATCCACGAGGAATTGACAGTTCATAATGCCATACACGACGCGTAGACTCGCCCTTCGAAGCTTTTCTAGAAGCTCTTCGCGCCCTCCAGGAAACAACTACAAGTACGTTTAAGAACACTGAAAACTTGTCTCTCGTTTCATCATTTGCCCGGTTAATCTTGAAATGGGGGAGGCCTGCATGCACATGCTCTGAATAATAACAACAACGATGGTTCTGAAAAATCCAATCATATTCAGGTTGATTTCATCATTTATGTGAAACGGATATACAGATCCAATCCACGCTACATGTAAAGTGCTCACAAATTTTTACTTTAACTGATAACCATTTTATTTGACAAAATGAAGCACGATAAAAACAGAAAGGAGATTAGCTAATAATTTAACCATAATAACTCAAATCCTAATTACTTAAAGGTCGCACGGGCTCAAATGGCCCTCATGAGTACCATTAAATCTACGACATGTTTCCCTTGACAATCACTGAAGAGGAAACTACGAGATTCCACCCCGATGCATTAATTACATTTCGTTTCCGTATAAAACTCGGCAATCATCAGCCCACCGAATTCTGGAAGCAACCTGGATGTCACGGTCCCTGGTTCAACGGCGTTTCCATGGCCACAGCTTTGCTTGGCCAGAAAAAATCGGGACTCTCCGCGGATGCGAGGCAGGGGGAGCTGACCGAGAGCTGGGGAGCACGAGTCACCAACCCCAACCGTCTCTCTTCTCTCCCTCCATCTCTCTTTCTCTCTGTGAAGCATTGATAAGGAAAACAGGGGGCGTACAGCAGCAGTCTTTTCATTTCCCTAAGCTCGAAACGCTCGAACGTGCTGGCGATGTGCATGTGGAAAGGAGCTGGCTCGGGGAGGAAGCATTGCATCAAAAAAAATATGCAATAGTAAGAAAAAGTCAATGGGAAAGTGCTAATCCATGTGCGTGGAACACTGTTTTCCCCGGAAGAAGGGCCAGAAAGACTCGGTTTATTTCCAACCGCAACGAACAGCGACGTCGCGACACTCTTTCGGCAAAAAATGACAAGACCTAGAAACTAGGGGGAAAAAAACATAGAAGAACAACAATGTAAGACTCTCATCCGAAAGTCCAAACCCAGTCCTGTTAAGGTCTGTGTAAGAAAAGGATGCCGGAGAGTAAAACCGATTGAAAATTATCGAAAAAGTGGTCAACCTATTGCGTTTATTCAACCCATTTTTCCCCCATAAAAAAAAAGATCCATAATGTAGCTTTAGGGTATGATTCTGCTATGACGTAATTATTGGACATTTGTGACATTTGTACATAGGTTAATTTTACGTAGTGATGGTGAATCTCATATGGCCATGGCCATAGTGATTCTTATAATGGACTACTATGCTCCCAACATGCGTATTGAATTGAGTTTCTCCTAGCCTCCACTACCTTTCACCTATAATTTTAGTGAGTTTAATTTTTTCCTTTTCATGTTTACCGGTGTCTAGGACACTAATTTCCTTACACATTTACCAAAATGGTAATTGGAACTTTCCCCTCTCCCCTCGGAAGGGGACGGTGCCGTTAGCAGATTTAGAGGTATCGCTCGTAAAAATACTCAAATCAGCATCTCTAAAATACGACTTAAAAGCAACTTCTAATCGTAATCTAATTTAATTTAATCCTTACGAACATAGACTCTCCCAAATACATGCCTCACATGACGTTTAGGTATTTCTATTTTTAGAGTTCTTTAACGATCTAAAATATTTTTAGGAGTCGCCACTAGTCTATTAGGGTCAGCTAAAAACTGAACGAGATGCGAGAGTATTGTCTCGATCCTACAAAATTAGAGATTCTACGGTCCAAGGACTTATTCATGTGCCCTTTGGGTACCCAGCTAGTTGGTCATTTAACCTAAAGTGATGCACACTCGCTTGATCGTCTTTTAAACCCTAAAGGTCATCCCAAATCACTAAGTGTTTATGCAATTTTTCTTGCAGGATTACTTTCGTACCATTCTAAACTAATGTCAAGTTAATCTAGAAGAGAAGTTATCACGTGATTTATTAAATGACAGTGTTTTCCCCGGAAGAAGGGCCAGAAAGACTCGGCTTATTTCCAACTGCAACGAACAGCGACGTCGCGACACTCTATCGGCAAAAAATGACAAAGCCTAGAAACTAGGGGGGAAAAAACATAGAAGAACAACAATGTAAGACTATCATCCGAAAGTCCAAAACCAGTCTTGTTAAGGTCTATGTAAGAAAAGGATGCCGGAGAGTAAAACCGATTGAAAATTATCGAAAAAGTGGTCAACTTATTGCGTTTATTCAACCGATTTTTCCCCCATAAAGAAAAAAAAAAGATCCATAATGTAGCTTTAGGGTATGACTCTGCTATGACGTAATTATTGGACATTTGTGACATTTGTACATAGGTTAATTTTACGCAGTGATGGTGAATCTCATATGGCCATGGCCATAGTGATTCTTATAATGGACTACTATGCTCCCAACATGCGTATTGAATTGAGTTTCTCCTAGCCTCCACTACCTTTCACCTATAATTTTAGTGAGTTTCATTTTTTTTTCATGTTTACCGGTGTCTAGGGCACTAATTTCCTTAGACATTTACTAAAATGCTAATTGGAACTTTCCCCTCTCTCCTCAGAAGGGGACGGTGCCGATAGTAGATTTAGAGGCATTGCTCGTAAAGAAACCCAAATCGGCATCCCTAAAAGACGACTTAAAAGCAACTTCTAATCGTAATCTAATTCAATTTAATCCTTACGAATATGGACTCTCCCAAATACATGCCTCACGTGACGTTTAGGCATTTCTACTTTTAGAGTTCTTTAACAATCTAAAATATTTTTAGGAGTCGCCACTAGCTTATTAGGGTCAGCTAAAAACTGAACGAGACGCGAGAGTATTGTCTCGATCCTACAAAATTAGAGATTCTACGGTTTAGGGACTTATTTATGCTAACAATTCTATTAGCGCCCTTTCGGTACCCAACTAGTTGGTTATTTAACCTAAAGTGATACACACTCGCTTGATCGTCTTTTATAAAGGTCATCCCCAGTCACTAAGTGTTTATGCAATTTTTCTTGCAGGATTACTTTCATACCATTCTAAAGTAATGTCAAATTAATCTAGAAGAGAAATTATCACGTGATTTATTAAATGACAGTGCTCAAATATAAACACTAAGTGTTGAAGTGCGATGCGATAAGTAAACACTCAAATAATTGAATGCGACTACGAGAATTTAGAAAGTCGCAGCTCGTCGGGTAATTTAAAACACTATTTCTCTATAAACCTCCACAAGACTAAAATCGGAATGGACATCGGCTTAATGACCTTGTCTTCGTTTAAGCCACCTCCTCGTCATTATCATGAGCCATAATCCAATGGGTCTCGATTTCAACATTCAGACAATCATTCAATTCATTCAGTCAAGCAAATCATTAGCAATGAGCATATCAAATTAAATAAATGGCCTTACAATTAATATGAAACTTACTTATGCAATTCAACTAATTCAAATCATTCTCATAAACTACCCATCAAATCTTGCATAGAGTCTCATCATACTTCCAAACATTCATACATAATTGATAAGGCATATAATTTAAGCTAAGAAGCATCACTGAACACTTAGTCGTCTATGAGGAACAACTTCAATTTTCCAAACATTAGTGTTAATTAATTTGACTAAGCCCATTCTAGAGCTAGGATTTTTTTTTTTTCAAGCAAGACTAGCTTCACTAAACCAAACTTCGATTTTTTTTTATTTTTCGGATTTTTTCAATTTTTTAATATTAAAATGTTTTTATTTTAAAATATTAAATTATTATTAAACTGGCGTCCGGATCGGGATCCGAACCGGGTCCGGTCCGGTCCTGACCCGGACGCAGGGATTCGGGCTTCCGGAACCCAAACCTTCGGACTGGGCCCTCTTGGCCCTTGGCGTGAACTAGGCATCAGTCAAAAGAGGCCCAGTTCCAACTTTAAATAGCAATGTAACAGCCCATCCCAGGGCAAACTAACTTTGGCCCAGAACGATGCAAAATCAAACTAAGCAGCCCAACTCTTGTCGCCCGGCCCACAACGCCCGTTGCCCGGCCCACTTCTCTATTTCCTATTTTGATCAGCCCAAGCCCAAATCCAAACCAGCTCGGCCAGCGCGGCTCGACTTCGACTGCCCAGCGCAGTCCGTCCAACCTAGAGACTCAGTTTCTCCGGCGACTAACCTCACGCCCGCACCAGCAGCCATCGCCGGCGTCGGCTAGAGGGGGACAAAAACTCGTGCGAGACTCCTCCGAAAATTGGCACAACCCAACAAAAATAGGAAATCGAGTGAGGCTTACCGTAGCTTTGGCTCGAGATGACGCAGCGGATGAAGGAGAAGTAGGCCATGTCGGGCCGGCCCTAGGGGCGATGGACGGTGAGGAAGAGGAGGCCGTTGATGTTGTTGTACATGTGGGTGATGACCACGCCGGCCTTCTCGGTGGCGGCGTAGACGCTGGCTGGGCGGTTGGCCGACTTGCCAGGCCTCGAGGAGGGTGTCAAGGCCCGCGGTCTTGCTGTGGGCGTAGACTGGGAGTTCTCCATGGCGTAGCGAACGCCATCTTGCACCGCAAGGTGCATCACGTGGGTGAAGGCAACGACATCAAAGATATTGGCGAGGAAGCAGGCGTTGTCACTGCGTTTCTTGAGGGCGAGGGAGACGTGAGTGCCGACGAAACCCCGCGGCGCCAGTCACGAGGACCAAGAAGTCGTCGGGCCGGCGGAGTAGCGGTTTCCGGAGTCGATGAAGCTCTGGAAGGATTCGCGGCGTGCCCGCGGTGGTCGATCTTGAACTTCCCGGGCGTCGACGGCCATAGGCCCCCGACACGAAGGATGCTTGCCCAGCGGCGACTTGAAACTCAACGATCGTCGCTCCCGAGACGGACGCGTACGGGAGGCATAACGCCGCAGTTTCCTTCCTCAGGCTTCGTCTTCTCTCTCTCTCTCTCTCTCTCTGTTTTTTGACTTCTGCCCTTTTTTTCCTTCTCCACACTCTTCTCCCCTCCTGCTCTCTTTCTCTCTCTCTCTCTCTCTCTCTCTTTTATTTTTTACCGAAGCTCACGTCTCTTCTCCCTGACCTCTTCCTCCTTCCTCCCGAAGATCACCCTCTGTCTCACGTCCCTTCCCCCAGACCTGCGTTCTCCTCCCCCTCCGTTTTTTTTTGGGTTTTACTCCTCGCCTCTTCGCCTCTCTCAATCTGTCCCTCTCGATCTCCCTCTCTCCATGTTTTTTGCGTTTTCCCTTCCTCTCGTCTTTTACCACTGCTCTCGCCGATCTCCTCCTCGGTTCTCGTCGCGTTGTGTCAGGCTCTCTGCTGCCTCCTGTCCAAATCGCCAGAAATCCTCCCTAGCGCTCTGGAAGATGCGCGCCAGCGAAGATCTGCTGACCCTGCGGTGCTGGGCCGCGTAGAAGAAGAGAAAAAGGGGCTAGGCTGCGCAACCGGCCCAACGGAAGAACTTGCACGAGTGGGCCTGTAGAGAAAAAGAAAAAGCCCACGGAGAAAAGGAAAGAAAACAAAAAGGGGCCGGGCAAACGGCCCGAGGGGGGAAGCTGCGCGGGTGGGCTCGTGTAGTGTGGGCGAGGATCGGGCCGATCAGGCGATTTCGCCTTTTCTTGGGGCCGCTTTGGCCCAGCTCCTTCTTTCTTTTTCTCTTTTATTTTTAAATGTAAAATTTGTGCACATCATTATCAGCGGTGCCATGTAAGACATATACTCGTATCAAAATTAGCCATGATGTCTAAATTGGGAAATTATCAAAAGACAAATTTTACACAACTGTGATAAATTTAAGACCTTTTTGGTAATTTCTCACATAATTAACAACAGAATAAATTAAAAAACTATCATTCCATTTATCTTGTTCTAACACCTAACCCCATATGCCCAAAATTTTTTAGTGCCACATGAATTAGAAGCCTTCCATGCAAAGACGGGTTTGCATTTGATGTTACATTATAGGTTTGGATTCTAGCAGCTTCATAATTAAACCCTTGAACTTCAACTAGTACATATCATGGATGGAGATGTATCAAAATTCAGAGACGATTTCTTTTACTCTCTTTCGATCCTTTAAAATTCGATATCGCCACGTTAGCAACTACGCAAACATAATTAGGTGTACTAACAATGCAATAATGCGAATTATATGAGTTAATTGACATGGTTGTACGAATCACAAATTTGAAATCTTTTTCCTTTTTCTCTCTCGAGAGGAAGGGGGCTATCTCACCAGTCACCACGTTGATCCACGTGTCGCCTGGCTATGGATTTGGTCAATAAGATCTATCCACGTGTGCTCCTACCATCCAATTCCAGATCCCTTAAAATCACAAACGGGAAGCACCCAACGCGATGACATGGCAGGCCGAGGTTAGTGAAAATTACCGTTTGGTCTTTTGAAGGGAAAGGGACAAAAGTGCCGTGGCATTTCGCTCCACACGTTGATCCACCACCTTATCTTCACGATCTGTCTCTCTTTCCCTCCAAATATCGACTGAAGAAACACAGGATAGAATAAAGAAACCAGAAAGAAGGCAAGAGATCACCCGAATGACTTGGCCATCAATTAACATTAATCTCCCCTGTCCGTTCAGTTTCTTCGCTTCACACCATATACAAGCCGAGCTTTTCCCTTGATTGGTATTGGACATGGCTACCGCCAAGTTAGGGGCTACTCTGACATGCCATCGTCTGTTCACTAAGCCCGCTCAGAAGCCCTCGATTCCTCTCGCGTCGTCCGCTACCGGCGCAGCGGCATGCTCTTCTTCCTCTTCGAGGGCCCGAGCATTCGATGGACGGCCGATGTGGGCGTGGCGGCGAGTGCCCGTGATCCCCGTGAAGGCTACTGCTGATCAACAAGGTCGGTCTGGTCATAGACCCCCTCTTTCCGATGCCATGGTTTTGTGCCCCTGAGTAATTGAGAGTTGTAGCTCGTGATTTACTGATATGACGGTTTAGAAACTTAATGCCCGAGCCAAATTTAGTCCGGATCGTGCTGCAAATAGGAGCCGTGCAGTTTCCCATCAGAGCTCTAGGATGTCGACTCATTTTGCTTTCCGTTTAAAAGTCGGATAACCGATGTAAATGATGCAAATCGCCTCTCGCCACGTCCTTTCTTTTCCTAAGTTTTTTGGAGCAATTTTTCACGTGTTTTTAGAGATTAATGAAAGTGAATTAATTAAGTCCTCATGAACTGATAGCTGTCCGAGGTCACCATATTCACTAGCTTGTTCTTTGTCGTCCTTGAAAATCATGCTAAAACTGGAGTCACGATGAGTCAATCAGGACGGCAAAAGGCTTCCTGGGCATAGATAAATTTTAGCTTGGCAATGTTTGATAATGGTTTATAGGCTCTCGTTTCAACTTTTGTGCACTTCTTAGGCAAGGTAGAAGAGGGAGAGTCCGATGTTGAAGATAGCAAGATTCTGCCATATTGCAACATAGAAAAGAAAGAGAAGAAGTCCCTCGGTGAGCTTGAACAGGATTTTCTTCAAGCATTACAAGTATGGAAGAATCCGAGTACCTTTCTTCTTCTTCTTTTCTCTATGAGATCAGTTCACCGTATACAAACACTACTTGCTGTCATACAGGCATTTTACTATGAAGGGAAAGCGGTCATGTCGAATGAGGAATTTGACAATCTCAAGGAAGAGCTCATGTGGGAAGGAAGCAGCGTTGTCATGCTATGTATACTCCGAAATGAATGACTGAGCTAAAATTTTCAACTGTTTCATAACCATCATATTGTTTGTTGAAATCTATCGGATGCACTTTCTCTGACTTCTTCACATTGTGTGTTGCAGCTTCTGATGAGCAAAAATTTTTGGAAGCTTCAATGGCCTACGTGTCTGGCAAACCAATCATGACTGATCAAGAATATGACGACCTGAAATTAAGACTGAAGGTCACTATCACAATTTTCAGTTTGGAATGCGATTGTAGATGCTAGTAACATCAGCTTCTCTGTTCCTGAGGGTAGATGGGCATTAAGATTGCGCAGTGAGCGAGTGAACTGGTGCAGAGTATTCGACTAGCCACTGACATAGCTTCATTCAAATAGCATTTGCACCATCTTGCTCGACATAGAAATATGAACATCCATACCACAGACAATATGTTATATTCCTGTTTGGACCAAGTAACTGTGTGAGGAATGTGTAACTTGCGTGCTTCTTCAACAGAAGCCACATGTTGGGCTGACAATCGAGATTAAGCAAAACTCCATCTGCTTTATCCTTCCTTTTTGCCCTCCCCATGAAACATATTCTTCGTCACCTCTGTTTTTTGTAGATTGATGGGAGTGAAATCGTTGTTGAAGGCCCAAGATGCAGTCTTCGCAGCCGAAAGGTTTATTTTTCTTCTGCGTTCCTCTCTCTATTTTGAGTACTCTTGTCTATTTACTCCTCCAATAGGCGCAGATATTACTGAATAATCCTCCCATGATAGGTCTACAGTGACCTTTCTGTTGATTACTTCAAGATGTTTCTGTTGAATGTCCCAGCGACTGTTATTGCTCTAGGACTGTAAGTATAATTTTGTTTCACCAACATTTTTTTGTAACCTGAAGATCATTTCACGCTATTACCATTTTGCCAAGCAAGTTTATTTTCCTCCTAACCCGCTCTTTTGTGGTCTTTAAGGTTCTTCTTCCTGGATGATATAACCGGATTTGAGATTACATATCTTCTGGAGGTAACGAGGAATTCTTCCTTTCGGTCCCTTTATCTTTATAGCTGTTGAACTAGAACAGCTGCTTGCTTTTGTGGACTTGTAGTTCACGCTGTCTCGATTAATTTTCCCTCCGCAAGATCTTACCTCATAGCTTCCATGTTGTGACTCCATATTCCGTACCTTTTTCTTCATTCCAGCTGCCAGAGCCGTTTAGTTTCATTTTCACGTGGTTTGCGGCTGTGCCACTCATAGTTTGGCTGGCTCTATCACTGACCAATGTGATTGTGAAAGACTCGCTCATCTTAAAGGTCAAGCTTCATCATAATCTGTCACTTAACATTTTAAGCAATCTGAACAGTGGAACTTTACTAAAAGATTATCGGGGTTGCAGGGCGCCTGCCCCAACTGCGGCACGGAGAATGTCTCCTTCTTTGGCACCATATTGTCCATCTCTAACGGTGGTACAACTAACAATATTAAATGCTCAAAGTAAGTGGGTCTTGACCTGAGTCATGTTTTACTGCACCTTTCAATCAGCTCTCCACTGTTTTCTCTGATCAAGTTATTACTAGTTCTCTATGGTCAGTACTGGCATTTTAATTCATCCCTTTTTGCTTCAGCTGTGGAACTGAACTGGTGTACGACTCGAAAACCCGTTTGATTACACTGCCCGAGGGAAGCCAAGCTTGATGAAAGGTATATAACTTAAGCGCTCAAGCTTTTCGTTTTTTTCCTAATCCTGTGAGGTCTTTAGTGGGAAGTCTGCGCTGTAATGTCTTCATAGAGCCTCTCAAAGCCAACCGCTCATTCTTCATTGCCATCCCTTTTTGCATCAAATTCAGATGGTAGTTATTAAGCGTTCTGATTCCCTTGTTATTATGCAGTGTCAATTATTTCTCAGATGGTTACGAGATGAACATACCAATGCGAGATTGGGTATAAACATGTACCGCGTCATGACACGCTGAGAAAATTGCTGCTGCATCATGACTTGGTTATGAGGAGAAGGAAACAAGATGGTTGTACGTTATCCATTTGTATAACAACAATCAATTTCAAGTGCTGTTCATATGTCGAATTCTAGTTTCTTGCTGCTAGTAAATATCTGTCACAGCATCTTAATTAATATTGAGAAAAGAGTGTACAAATATTCTTGAGGACGAGAGACCGTGTATCTAAAAGTTTTCAGCCACAGTACGCCATAAAAATGCTTCGACTCTAGCTTTCTCTTTGAGACTTTGTACAGCGATGGTAGCCTTGTAACGTTGCACTTCGTGTTATTTACAGAAGGGCTCGAACTTCAACTCACTTAGTGCAGATTACAGGAAGGGCTTACACTTCCGCTTTGCGTTTCCTTTTCTTATTAGCATTTGTTAGTGTAATCACAATGAAGTTCAGAGAAGAGAGTAAAGAATTTCGATGCTACTCAATCTTCTATCACAGATCTAACTTTAGCAGGGTACGGAAACCAAGATGAAGCCAACAATATGTGACGAGATCAGCAGTCTCCTCCTGACCTCTTGGCCGAATAACTAGCTTCTACTTTTCTACGATGGCTTCTCTTTCTAGTTTGCTTTGGATCTAACCCGACTTGTGATTCAGTATCGAAAACCACTTGAAAAGCTGAACAATTTAAACAATATGCCACGTTATAGGAAACATACGTTTTCTGTTGCTTGAGCATAAGCTAAGAAATGCCAATTGCGACTTCCAAACACTTTCTTTTTGGGGTTTTGATTATGTTCCTAATTTTTGCCCCTTCACAAACGCTTAACTTACGCATTACGGAAAACTTGCGACCACGCTTTGAGGCCCTCGACCAAGTAAGACATTGAGCCACGCACGTTTGTTATCTCTTTCTATCCAAACACTATCAAACCCATATTAATCTAATTATCAAATAGTTGACTCCAAAAATCAATATTCTAAGTACCACAGCCCAGAACCACAATCAGTTATGTTTAACCAACTCCTTTTGACATAAACACATGAGGCCGAATAACTTCGTGGGCATCACGAAGTTCAACATTTTTCTCTCTCTACACCTTGTATAGAACCCTATATATAAGAGGGCACTATTGAAATTGGTTTATGTGCTTGTGGGTGTACATAATTCTTGGTGGGAAGCGTTGTGTTGCGCCCAAGATTCCACAAGAAGGAACCATCCATGGCTTCTTTGATTCGCTCATGGAGGTTATGGTCTTTGACATTGATACTTGCAATGGTAGCAGGTGAATATGTTTCAGCTGGTGGAAACTATGGTAATTCACCTGGGTCTGTGGGGTTTCAACCTAGCCAATGGTCTCCTGCTTATGCCACTTTCTACGGGGATGAGACTGCCTCCGAGACTATGGGTACGTTCGTTGTTTCATGTGATCACTTTTTAATCTGTTGCTTTTATAAATAGCATTGCATTTTTGCAATGACCATACTTCTCTGCTGTGTCCATCCTCTCTGGGCGAGCATTCAAATATTTTTGTAGCTGATATAGTTTTAAAGTATATAACATGAAACACATATGTTCATTCTAAAAATCACCCTTGCTTACATTTCCAATTTCCAGGAGGGGCATGCGGGTATGGGAACTTGATCATTAACGGGTACGGCACCGCAACAGCGGCTCTGAGCTCAACCCTTTTCAACGATGGGTACGCTTGTGGGACGTGCTATCAGATCAAATGCATAAAGTCGCCCTGGTGCTTCAACGGTTCGCCTTTCACCACGGTCACGGCCACCAACCTCTGCCCGCCTAATTGGTCCCAGGACTCCAACAATGGCGGGTGGTGCAACCCACCCCGTGTCCATTTTGACATGTCCAAGCCCGCTTTCATGAAGATCGCTCAGTGGAAGGCCGGCATAGTCCCCGTTACATATAGAAGGTATGCACAAACATTATTGTAGCCTCCCCTTAATGTATGGCAACAAAATTATAAACAACTTGTGCTTATAATGAACTCTTTAATGACACGCATGTGACAATTTGCACTTGGCCCGCACTTAATACCCGACCAAGGTGTCACATCCAAATCCATTCGTGTCTTGAAATGACTAGAGAAAACTGTGGAAATATTTGCAGGGTACCCTGTATAAAGAAAGGAGGGATCAGATTCCAGTTCCAAGGGAATGGTTACTGGCTCTTGGTGTATGTGATGAATGTGGGAGGAGGGGGTGACATCGCGAGCATCTGGGTCAAAGGAAGCAAGACAGATTGGATGAGCATGAGCCACAACTGGGGTGCTTCATATCAAGCCTTTGCGAGCCTTGGAGGCCAATCTCTCTCCTTCAAGCTCACCTCCTACGCCACCAGAGAGACCATCATTGCCTACAACGTCGCTCCTTCCAACTGGCAAGTAGGGTTGACTTACCAAGCCACTGTCAATTTCCACTAGAGAGAGAGAGAGAGAGAGAGTCAATACTAATGATATGCCCGCTTTGTTGCTTTTCACTTCTTTTTCTCTCTTTTTAAATCTAATCCCTTCCTCATCTTTTCTTTTTGTGGAGCAGCCGGTCGCCCAAGGGATTTTGCGCGGCCAGCTTTATAATATTTGTTATATTGAAGGAGATTTACTTATCTGTCTGTAATAGTTTCTATAAGCATGTGCACTACCTGATGGAGGGGTTCAAATGGGAAAGAGAATCCTTTCGATGACTCCATAATTTGAACACTTCTTTCAGACATCCTCTTGGCAAATTCATCATCTCACTTCAGTAAAATTATTCTAATTATCCTCCTTGTCACATAAAACAAGTTTGAGGCTCCAATTGAGAAAAAGGGATGGAAAAACATCCCTGAACAAAAACTTTCTGATCACTGACACTATTGCTACTTCGGTGTTTGATATTAATGTGAAACTTTTGGGTATCCCGAACAGGAGCCCAACTGGAAGGGCCATGCGAGGCAACATGAGACCCACCAAGGTTGGTGTAGTGGGGAACATTTTTATCAATTACATATGAAGCAAGGGTGGCCTCCTATCTTTTCCTTAAGCATGCCAATACTCTTTCCTTTGGTTTCCATTTCTTTTTCCTTGATCATATGACCTTTCCATCATCGACCCACCGTCCCAATCATTGCTCTCAACATGCTCCACTGACCCTAATTTAAAAATCCCTTCTTTTTTTCTTCTTTCTGGGAATTCTCTAGACAAGGTAAAGATTTGGCTTTGCAGAAACTTCACCTTGCAAAAAGAAGGTCCATGAGTGAGAAGAACTCAAGCTACCCACGAGGGAAGCAAATGACTACATCATGCAGTGAGGTAAAAGGTGCGACCTTTAACAACTGGAGAAAGGAAAAAAACTGTACAGAGCTTTTTACTTTCCTGGAAAAGTGCTGAGAAAACGCAATCTGCATAATGAAGGATGTGTGGGGGTGACGCCTACCTTTTTAAAATCCTGAATGCCAAAGAAAACTTGTAATTTACCAGCTAAGTCATTCATCCTCTCCCTGTGAGGAGACGGTAGGACACTGTCAGATCAAACCTTCTAACTTCGACCTTATGAGAAAACAAGCCTGTCTTTTCTCTCTATCCGAAACAAAATTCACTCTTTCCTTTTCTTTTCTCTAGATTTGGTTAACTTACAATCAACCAAGTGTTTCTGCATCATTTCCCTCAACCATTGCGAGCTCTTTTCTTTTTGCAACTTCTCTCCGTCTATCTATAACTACAGAAGAAGTAGACTCTGAGAAGGTTTTTGGAACTGCTCCCGCGCCAGTACTGATAAGTGATCAGTGATCTCATACTAATTTTGGAAGCAGAAGAAACCTAACACTCTTTTTTAGCAGCCTCTCACCTTATAATGGGCTCTCGTTTTCCTCTCAATTTCTTGCTTCTTGTCCTGGCATTAGCTTCACCCCAAAAAGTCCTGACACAAGAGATTAAATCAACGCGTGTCCTTGATCTTCTGATCCGTGACTACACTCTTAGATCCAGCAGCCAGCAGATCAAGACTGGAGTAATACACGCCGTGAACCTGCCAAAGAATCTCTCAGGCATCCGAGTTGATGCTGTGAAGTTCCGGTGTGGCAGCTTACGCCGGTATGGTGCGCAGGTGAAAGAATTCCACTTGGGCATTGGAGTGACGGTCGAACCATGTGTGGAAAGAGTCATGCTGATCAGGCAAATCTTGCAAAACAACTGGTCTTCCATATATTACTCCAACTATGACTTATCTGGGTACCAGCTAGTTTCCCCAGTGCTAGGCATCTTAGCTTACAATGCTGGTAGCCACGGAAATTCTAACATCGCTGCTGCAGCATTCGAGCTTGGTATCACCGCGGGAGAGAAACCCATAACAGTGAACTTCACTGGTGTTGCCACACCGGATCACAGGCCCGGAGTTGTGCCGATATGTGCCAACTTTGAATCCAATGGGAAGCTGACATTGGCCGATCAGGTCGCCCCTTCAGTCTGTCTGGCCACGAGGAGTGGGCACTTTGGCCTGGTGACCGAGCTGCCACCAGTGCAGATGAGGAAGCGAGTGAGCAAGTGGAAGGTGGCGGTTGGGGGATCGCTTGGGTCCATGCTGGGGGTGTTCCTGCTGAGCCTGCTTCTCGTGGCATTGTTCGTGAAGGCAAAGAAGAAATCAAGGCGAGAAGAGATGGAAAGGAGGGCTTATGAGGAAGAGGCGCTGCAAGTTTCGATGGTTGGCCATGTAAGAGCACCAACTGCTGCCGTCACCAGAACTGTGCCCATCATTGAGCATGAGTATGCTCCTTTTCCTTCTTGACAAAAGTTCGAAATTTCAGGCACTGCCAAATACACATAGCTATTGCTTCTTTGTATAATTGATCAGCTGACAACAAAATAGGAAGGTGCTAAGAGAATTTTTGGATGCCAGCGCTCAAATTTTGCAGGCGGTCCTGTGTTTTTTGCGAACAAAGAGGGGAAAAAAAGCTCTGTTTCTAGAGCTGAATGTATTCATCGATCTTTTGTCATCTGAAATTAGGGAAGGGATACTCTCTCACCATTGCTGCTTCACTTCTCTGGGAAGCAATTGATTCTAGTCATTACTACTTTGTTTTTGTTGTTCATCTGTCAGCATGGCGAGATTTAAGTCCAGACTGCTTTTTCTTCTCCTGATCTCCAGATCCATCATATGCTGTTGATCCAAACATCGTGTTTTGGCATACTCATGAACCAGGTGACATGAGGATCGTAACTGTCCCATGGAGCGTGGTGCATTATTGACGCAGAGATTTCGACGACCCGAGCCAGTCATTGTGCAGGCTTGTCATGCAAAGAAAGGCAGAGATCAGAACAAATGCCCGGCAATAGCGCGACAAAGTAGCAAGTTGCGCCTTGCGTCGGCCGTCCAAATAATCGCGCCCTCTAGTTGACATATGGATCTCTCAGTCCGAAGTCTTCTAACGTGAACAAGTTTCCTGAGATACTATGTTGATCTGCGATGCATCGATTCACCGTCGATGGGTCGACTGCCGGCGCTTTTGTCGGATTTATACCCGAGATTAGTAGTTATGATTCTCATTTATAAGTATTCTAAAAGGTGATCTGGATGCTGGAAAATGTCATCATGACTTGGCTACAACCTCCAAAATCAACACTCTGATGACAGAACTCAGCTGTCGTAAAAAGGAAAATCTGAGAACTCGGCTTCAACAAAACGAACGTAAGAACATCAACGGGCTGGACTTCCCCAAGAGCGGCAAGGATTCGAAGTGCGATCGTATCCGCCCGACAGAACTTTGAGGGATCAATCATCGAAGCCTCCGAAGTTTCACGTTGCGAGAACTCGTGATTATGTCCAGTAAACTCCTAAACGGCGTAAGCAGTTTTGGTGCGAAGAATTGCCAAATCAAGTACAGTTGAGTGTTCCACGGAATCAATCTATCTATATCGCGCTATATTAGTAATGTACTGAATAAAATTTATACGGTACAAGATACGGACGAATACGTACTGTTGCTTTTTACAGTAGAATTCTAAGATGATATTAATGTGATTTTATTGCAACTATATTACAAGAAGATATGTTTAGATTTCGAAATGAGGTTATTTAAAGTATGAAATTTGATAGATATTTCTTGTGTAAAGACAGAATTATGTTACCAATTCATGTTGTCCGACCAAAAGTCTCGAGAATACCAGACGGGTATAATTCTACTCGCTCCAAAAGAAGGAATATTATCTCATAAGAAATATTGTTGGAAATCGTATATACGCGTGTATATTTTTTTATATAAAAATACTAGTAAATTACTGATACAAAAGGGGCACCTTCCATGTGCTGACGGATCCCCGACTCGGGGAAAGCCCAGATGCCTCCTAAACCGACGTCGTAGCTTCCCTCAAGATTGGGAAAAAGACGTTTCGGCCCCTGGTCAGCACCCGAATTTCCCAGATCTACCCATATTTGGCGCAAGAATACCTACTTTTCCCGGGAAAGAATAGGAAAGAGAGAGAGAGAGAGAGAGAGAGAGAGAGAGAGGAAAAAAGACGAAATTTTTATCACTTCATCAATCACCAAGAATCTCTATCTCTCCTCCTCAGTCCTCAGTCCTCGCCCGCATCTCTCTCTCTCTCTCTCTCTCTCTCTCTCTCTCTCTCGCTCTCTCAAATCCTCCATGGACGGCGGCTCTGCCTCGCCGCCTCAGCCGCGCCCGCAGCTCAACCTCCCCCCCACAATGCCTCGCGACGCCTTGGCCCTCGAAACCCTTACCCCTTCCTCCGATCACGTGAGCCGCATGATCAACTCGGCCCACAGCCAGTCGCCATCGAGGGCAATCTACTCCGACAGGTTCATCCCCAGCCGATCTGGTTCCAACTTCGCCTTCTTCGGCATACGGTCCTCGCCCTCGCAGCGGTCGGCGAGCTGCTCTTCTTCTTCGTCTTCTTCGGCGGCGGTGGAGAGCAAGGAGGAGGCGTCGTCGTCCACGTACAATGTGCTGCTCCGCGCGGCATTGTTCGGCCCCGACACCCCGGAGAGGAAGGAGTCCCCGGTGGTGGGCCGCAATATCTTCCGGTACAAGACCGAGACGAAGCGGTCGCTGCACGCGCTCTCGCCTTTTGGGTTCGAGGACGCGGGGAATGTGGTTAGCCAGAGCCCCGTGAAGGCCGCGAGGAAGGTTCCGAGGTCGCCGTACAAGGTGAGGAGCCTTCTTGATCGGTTTTTGGAGGGGCCTTCTCGTGATTCAGTATGGTGTGATCAGGAAACTTGTTAGAAAATAGTTACGTTTGCAAGAAACAAGGTGGGCATGGACCAAACCACGGAGGATTCTATTCACGCTGAAATTGCTAGTTGTAGTTATGGATTTGCAGAAAGCTCTTTTTGGAGCAGGAGATGCTGTGTATCTTGGATTATCTTTTGATGATTGTGTGTTTGTACTTGTAGGTATTGGATGCGCCTGCATTGCAGGATGATTTTTACTTGAATCTTGTGGACTGGTCTTCTCATAATGTGTTGGCAGTGGGGTTGGGGAATTGTGTCTATCTATGGAATGCTTGCAGCAGCAAGGTGAGTCTTCACACATTCTCTTGAAGTGTAATCCCTTTCCTATGGTCGGATCCTGCCATCATAATGGGCTCCAAGTTGTTTGTCAATTAGGGTGTGTCCTAATTTCACTTGTATGTTCTTGCAGGTGACTAAGTTATGTGACTTGGGGATTGATGATAGTGTTTGTTCAGTTGGTTGGGCTCAGCGCGGTACACATCTTGCAGTTGGAACTAGCAATGGAAAACTCCAGGTTAGAACTCTCTGCTTTCTGAAATTTTCTTCTGCATAATTGGAAAGGCTGGGAATTATCATCGCAATGTTGCTGTTGGTCGGTCAGACTTTGGGAGCTTGCACTTGTATCTGCAATAGACTCATGAGTAGGTGGAGTTTGAGAGATGGATTTAGCATGTGATTTAGGGGGTTTGAAACAGCTCAATCAGTTTTAGGATGAGTCTTCTGCTAGACCCCCAATAAAGATGCTGTGCTTGCAGGATGGACTGTGCCTTTAGTCTGACTTGGGTTTTGAGGTTTATCCCATCGATTCAGATAGGATCCTTCATCTTCTTTTCTGGGCTTAACAAGGCCATTGAGTCTTCTTGCTATCTAACTCCATGTAACTGTGGTTGTTGAGCCTGTATATTGCGGTCAATGATACTCTAGCAAAACTTTATGATACTCTGACAAAACCTTGCATCTAGTCGCAGAGGCCAGCAGAGTTATCAAAATATGATTTTGGTCTCTAGGACCAGTACCATGCATCGATCGTGTTAATGCTTTAGCTGGGCATACTTTATGGATAACGGAGCATTGGAACTCGTGGATTTTCAAAACCAAATGAACGGGAAGCACTCTTATATAAAGCATTTATCAAACATGTGCATGGTTCTTTCACATGATTGATGCAATCAGCATTGATTAGATTCTTGCAGGAGTACACAGTTTCATATGAGTTATTCACCACAACCTCAATGTCATTCCCATAACCAAATTCTCCCTATCAATCTACCTTGCACTTTGCTATAGTTGCAAATACAGTTTAAAAACCTCACAAAAAATAACCATGATGAAGCTATTGTAATTGAACAAAGAAAGATTATAGCAATGTGGAGATACAAGGCAAAGACTGTTCACAGTATTCTTTTACACTACTTTCATGGCATGAGCAGTTTGGATAAATTGATGGGTGTCACTCCAATGAGAAGCTGAAGCAAGGAAAGAGTGCTTGTTCCCTTTTCTTTTGTTGGCAATAGTTTACCTCGGCTTATTGTTTGGCTTTGCCTTATCCTCATGGCATTAAGCACTCTGGAGTTGGTAGAACTGTAGAAGTGCAAAGGAATGCATTGTCACTTAGGATGTGAAGGATTTAAGTCCATTAAATGACTCAGAATATTTGAGATGTACCAGATAGTAGATTTCCTCATTCTTTGACCGATTGCCTTATTTTTAGTACAATCCTGTAAGGTTAGCGGATTCTGCCGAGGCAGATACTAGGTATTGTTTAGTGATGACAGACGTGCTGCAGGAGAATGCAAGGAAAATGATGGCAATAGCTTTGACTCTTGTCTAGTTCAGCTGCTTTTGAAATGAACAGTATAAGATTCTGCTGTGGTCATTTAAGCTAAAAAATCTCACAAAGCTCTTGTCAAGATGGAAAAAATTCATCTCAGTGTCTATGGGACATTATTGAACCTTGGTTCAAAACATTGGCCCCATACTTCATAAAAGGGGGAAAAACCTTGGCCTAGTATTTGAGTGAGGTTTGTCCATTGATACGTGACTGACTAGAACAAATGAGAGGCTTGTTGCTGAAATGGTTTCTTGTAGAGTGAGTCACAGGTTTTTGCCATTCATTCAAATGTCAAAATGCATCAAAAATAGTTTTCTCTTGCACTACAGGATGATTGTTTAAATTATTGAGTCTTCTTAATTCTTTCTGTCATCAACAGAATAACTGGATCAGTCCCTTCATTTTATTGCAAATTGGTTCCTCTCATGATTAGTTATTTGCTTCATAACCTGTTTCACTTGGACAGCCAAGTACTTTTGCTTTTGTAATTTTATAACGACTTCTGCATAGGTATGGGATGCATCACGCTGCAGGAGGGTCAGAACTATGGAAGGCCATCGATTAAGGGTAGGCGCCTTAGCTTGGAGTTCATCACTGCTGTCTTCTGGTAGCAGGGACAAGAGTATTCTTCAAAGAGATATACGTGCACAGGATGATTTTGTCAGTAAACTTGCGGGACATAAGTCAGAGGTCAGGTTCTTATACATTCAGAACTTGAGTTTAATCAACTCTATTGTACTTATGGACATAGTTTGGAGTTTATGCGGCCTATTTTCATTTTCTATTTTCTAATATAAGCCTTTTATCAGAAGTGCAAGATACCTCCTATATAAGAGGCAAAGCCTTTGGGTTTTTTACACTGTAATAGACTGCCTAGGCAGAAAATTTTCAGTCTGCCTGAGATTTCCTTTCTGATGTAGGTGTGTGGACTTAAATGGTCTTACGATAACCGTGAACTAGCATCTGGTGGAAATGATAACAGAGTAAGTTACTGTTTTTTCCTTTTTATCTTTCTTTCTTGTCTCTTTTTTGTGTTGATTTGGCTTTCTTCTGTTTGAGCTACATTACATTTACCTGCTGTTCTCCTTCACAGCTTTTTGTGTGGAATCAACATTCAACACAGCCTGTGCTTAAGTACAGTGAGCACACAGCAGCTGTAAAAGCAATTGCTTGGTCTCCACATCTTCATGGACTTCTTGCATCTGGTGGTGGTACTGCAGATCGTTGTATTCGCTTCTGGAATACAACCACTAACTCACAACTCAGCTGTATTGACACTGGCAGCCAGGTTGGACATGCTATTCTTGCATCATCATTTGGTCACCTGCCTGCTTGTGTTAGCTAACTTTATGCATGTGAAACTGTGGTTTCAGTTGTTTGTGCTTTGACTTATCTGCATTTGCCATGTCTCTTTGTTCTTGGTTGTGGAATGCAGTCTTCCTGCTGGTTATGTCGATTCTTGTACATCTGAATTTGGGTCATATAGTTTATCAAATTTCTTATGTAATGAGGAAACAGAATTTGATTTCTTTGCTATGCTAAAAAGATTTACAGTGTTGAATCGCTTCTTGCACTGTGCACACTGAATAAGAGAATTTATTCCCTTCCGTCTTATCACCTCTTGCAGGTATGCAACCTTGTGTGGTCCAAGAATGTCAACGAACTTGTCAGCACCCATGGTTACTCTCAAAACCAGATAATAGTTTGGAGATATCCTACCATGTCTAAGGTATGGAATCACCAGTTATCTATTAGTCAAGTTTCTAAGTTTCTTACTTTATTTTGAGAGTCCCTTTCCTATTGTAGTTGGCAACGCTTACAGGACATACATACAGAGTACTTTACCTTGCAATTTCACCAGATGGACAGGTGATACATTAGACATACTGTTTATGCTTTTGTCATTTTATTCCCCAAATAGGTGCACCTTACTGATGCAATGTCTTCTTCTTTTCCAAATTTGCTGATTCAGACAATCGTCACTGGAGCTGGAGATGAAACACTTAGGTTTTGGAACGTGTTCCCCTCTCCTAAGTCCCAGGTAGGCTGCATTCTCAGAATTTT
The DNA here is from genome assembly GCA_030064385.1 of Melaleuca quinquenervia. Lineage (NCBI taxonomy): Eukaryota > Viridiplantae > Streptophyta > Magnoliopsida > Myrtales > Myrtaceae > Melaleuca > Melaleuca quinquenervia. Next base: position 13,629,430 of record CM057721.1, on the reverse strand, counting down.
ATCAGGATTCGATGTAATGTCTTAGCGCTTGTTAAAATATTCTCAGCCTTCTTTGGATTAGTTCCTACAATTGATGGCCCGAATCTAGCAGATAGTCACATTTGCACGTGTTCATTGCCCCGATAAAATAAGGTTCACTTATTCTAGGGGACAATTGTTGAAAAAGTCCTAAGCCTTTTGCAATTTTGCCGATTCAGTTATAAACCTTTTTTTTTTGCCGATTCAGTCCTAAACCTTGAAATTTCCAATGTAGAATTGGCAAGATTTCAAAAGGTTTTGGAATTGAATCGGAAAAATTGCAAAAGGTTTAGGACTTTTTCGACAATTGTTTCCTTATTCTAGTATTTTGACTACTGGCATGCCCTGACCCATACGATCTTTAGTGTGCCATGAAGCCTGCCATATCACCTAGTCTTTGGCTAAGACTTTCTTAATTAGCTATGTTCGTGTTCCGCCTATTGTTCTTACTACCTTATTCTTGTTTTGGGTATAGTACAATCCTAGCAACATCGCTTAATCTACATTTCTGTTATTGCAGAACACAGACAGTGAAATCGGATCCTCATTCTTTGGGAGAACGATAATCCGGTGATCAGACAGTTCTCTCTGAGTCTGACTTATCATTCTTTCTAGTTCCTTGGCTCTGGAAGATGCAGAATGGCATCACACATCACGGATTGCAAGATTATCCAATAGAAGGAATTCCACGAATGTTGGCAGATTTGCGTGGATCTCTAGCATAAAATGTGAATAGGAGAGACTAGGTTTGTCTTTTGTCTTTGTTATCCAATTAGTTTCATTTATCAATTTCAGTTCCAGATGTATAGTGGGAGGGGTTACGTATTCCTTTTAACCACTCCGTTCGGCTGTATATTATCATAGAGATGCACAGGGTGATATATACTTCCCACTGTGTAGCAAATTCTCATAATTCCCTCCATGTAAAACCTCTTCTCAGCTTCGAAGATGAACAATGCTTTTGCTTTCCTGTCCATTTATTGCTGATACTTGCCATGAAATGACTCGTGGTTTGTCAAAGAGCCTCATGGTTCAGATACTACCTCTTGGTATTGCTTTTTCAAGTTTTCATGTGCTTCTTTGTTACGTTGGCCCTTCCTATCACTTCAAGCATATAAATAATTATGTCGTTGTGTAAGCTGAAGGACAAGGAAGAGAAAACGCTGAGCAGTCGTTGATTCTACCATTTCCAAGCATTAACCATGATCGAAAAGCAAGTGATATATACTTCCCACTGTGCAGCAAATTCTCATAATTCCCTCCGTGTAAAACCTCTTCTCAGCTTCGAAGATGAACAATGCTTTTGATTTCCTGTCCATTTATCGTCGGTACTTGCCATGAAATGACTCATGGTTTGTCAAAGAGCCTCATGGTTCAGATACTACCTCTGAGTTTTCGTTGGCCCTTCCTCTTATCACTTCAATCATATGAATAATTGTGTCGTCATGTATGCTGAAGGAGAAGGAAGAGAAAACGCTGAGCAGTCGTTAATTCTACCATTTCCAAGCATTCACCATGATCGAAAAGCAAGTGACTTGGTACATGGTCTGCGTCCTTGCCAAAACATATTGAAATCCCTTCCTACATATAGAGAGAGAGAGAGAGAGAGAGTGCGGTGTCTTGGTAATATACAGTTTTTAGGCAATCGAGCAACAATAAGCAAGTATACACTCATCGCCAATTAAAACCTTAATGAACATGTTCACTCATCTTATTTTGCCTCACGATCGAAGAAGAAAAGAGCAACCGAGGTAGTGCTTCTGGTGTTACGGTCATTATTGCGATCATGGTCTGCGTGACGAGCGGTTCATCTTTTCGGTGGTCCGATAAACAACTCGGTCTCAACGCCCATAGTCTCCGGGCAGATTTCTTCACGTGGCGGTCCGCTGGAGGGCAGGATCAATCCTTTGCCACATTTAATCTTCAAGGGACCAGAAAAAATTGCTTTCAGTAGTCTTTCAATTTAACCATGAATATCTAGGATCTACCTTAAAAACTCGCATTGAAATATGGAGTAACCCAACTAAATCCCCGTTTGTCCGAGACTTGACTGAGCTCATCTACAGGATGGTCTAATAAGTAATCGCATACCCCCACATCCATACCCCTAAATGAATCTGCACCGTTCGATTTGGTGGGTCCCACCGTATCGACACACTGGACGACCAGATTCAACGATACAGAATGGTTCGAGGTACCAGACATCCCGCCTATGTAATCAACATTTTCTGTTTGTCTAGCTTGATTGATTAGAAAGAGGATGAATATAGAGTGGAAAAGCATTCAATCACCTCTTCCAGCAGCCTTCTCTTTTCTTCCAGTAGTTTCCGCTCCTACAGAATTTCCGAGAGACTGTCAAACAATTACTAATCCATATAATTAGGAGACAATAATCAAAGACGAAGCACATGTCCATGCGCACAGGCAGGCAGTGTTGATATGAGGATCTTTACCTCTGCTTTTAGCCGCTCAATGTGCTCCCTAATCAAATGGTTCTGCATGAGATCATGCGAACGTTAATCAACCACTGATCATCGGCGATCTTGTCATTTGAAAAGTGGGATAGAAGAACATGGGAAATGAAATATGATGTTGGAACAAAGGGAAGCAATTCTACCTTTCTTGCCCTGATCTTGGTGAGACTTCTTTCCAACTGGTTTTCAGTTTGTTGGAGCTCCTCGACCGAACACGAATCCAGACCCTCTCCTAAGAGTCTTCTGTATTGTCCAATGCAGGCATATGTACAGTTATACAGATCTAAGGGACAAAATTGAGAATTTTACAAAATATGTAAGCCCGACTAACGGTATGGAGAGTGATCGAGTGATCTGTTCAGTCTATCGCGTCAGCAATTGATTTATTGGCAAGTCTATCGTGCCAGGTAGAAAAAAAGATTTACAAAAAGCAAGATACAAGATCTGGACCTTCTAGACACTTCAAAATGCTCGATCTTCCTCTCCATATCAACGATGTTTCCCTTGGAAGGCTGCATGGCAAGCATGGTGATTGTCACTCTTTGCTTTTGGCAGAAGGTTTTTAAATTCCATGATAGTGCTCTTAAATACAATTGGTGAAGGAAAGTTACAGAAAATACACAAGCGAATAAGCCCATGGGGTCCCCAAACAAGATAATACTCACCCAAGCGATCAACACCCCAAAAATTAGAAAAACGTATCGTTCTAAAAAACCTAGTTTACAAAGTCTATTTGCCACCCCCAAACAAAGAAAGAAAGAAACTCTTGGATACTTTTAGGGCGCGTCTATACGGCCTGTCCCTAGGTTTTACATATATTTGGCGTTTATGTTTCAGGACTCCTTTTGTGTTACCAAGATTTGAAAATCAAATTGATGAATTCCAACAATAGTGAGATTTTACATTTGGCGTCAAATTCATGTTTCTCTTTAATGTACACGTTCTCAACTCTCTCTAGGGGGTTTGTTTGAAAGAAAGTTTCTCTGAATCTTGACACGCAGGTTTGATGTTAAGTGATAAAAAGTATGAAATGGTCATATTAAAAGAGTACGAGGATAAATTGAATTAAACGAAAGTGCAACACCACTCTACGTGGAAGGCTTCTTTTCTTATCTGAATATTGTCCCTCCATGCAAGAAGAATGCCCGAGCTTCTTTTAGGACGAATTCCACTCATGATCACTGAAATTAAGTAAATATCGCAATATGATAGAAAGTGAATTTTGCAATACCATAGTTGAACTTCACCTTAATAATTCAGTAAAACCAAGCTTTCAGTTCTTTGTCATAGATGTACTTCGACCAGAATTTACACAATTTCCCGGTTATTGCTAAAGTGATGATAATGTAATGCGTCTATCGAAAATAAATGAGAAAATCAGTGCATCAGTAGATCGAAATCAAAATCAAGTCCCCAATACGAAATCTACTGCACAGTGACCGCTAGCAAAATTTACCTACTTGTTTGAAATGTGACATCTTGGCCAGAAGAGAAGGCACTGGCCAATTCATAATGACCGTTTAGCTAAAGGACAAAAAGTAATTGCGTGTGATTTGTGACATCATCAGAAAATTTTCTGAACACAACTTTCATGGAAAAAGCAAACTTTTACTTAAAAAACAAATGTTGTCGATACATAACACAATTTACACAAGTTTTGTTCTTTAATTAAGCATGTGTTGCATGGAAACTGCTATCATCCCCACATTTCATAGTTCTACACCATCAAAAAATCCTATCCCAAAACCCTAATCAAATCGTATGATATATTACCTATACAGAGATTTCAAAAGAAGAAGTTCTCATCTTTTGCATAATAACTTTGTCAAGTGCTGTTATACACCCTAAGTGCTGTTATTTGACTTGAAGTTGCACCTCCAATCACTATCGTAGCTGCATTCTAAAGCTTGTCAATTTTTCTTTCATCATGCACATATATACTACTCTTACTCACCGTCATCACCAAAAAGTCCAAATCCACAAACCCTAAATTCTCCCATTTAAGTCCTAACTTGGCCAATCACCAGTATCAGGCCAGCCGTAAAGTTACCTCCATTACCGCCACAGAGGTCGCTTAAGTACGTGGCTCAACTGAATCCAAGATGTCCCAAGTCAATTTCCAATTAACAGATCCCGCTTTAGCACCCTTTTACATTCGCAAATCCCCCCTCAAAAAAAGCACCCGTTCTACCCAACTGTTGAAATTATCTATTGTTCTTTGTGTGGCTTACTAGCAATCTAAAATAACCATTGTTCAGAATTATCTTTAATTTGAGTAATATGCTTACTTTTCTCCAATTAAATTACCAATTAATTTTAAATTCAAACTTTCATCGAGTTACTTTGGACACTTGTCAGGTCATCTTGAGACTACCAAGCTCTACAATAACTCATACAGTTTTATCAAGTTACCAACTAACTTTACTTGTATTACTTGTTGACGTTCTTGAATTATTAACTCATGTACTATGTTACCAATCCAAAGTTGAGTTACCTACTAACTTTTCTCAAGATAAATTCTTTAACTAGTTTTAGGTCATCATCTCTTCTTTGAGTCAATAATCATCATTTTTTGGGTTATTTTCAAATGACCAATTTTCACAAAGACTTGCCAACTTATTTGCCTAGCTTAACACCATTTCTAAAATAACGGATCATATATCAAATAACCAACCTCAATTTTTCTCGACTTGAATCACCAACTAATTTAGATTATCAACTCTTGTTTGAGTCATTTATCCGTATTTGTTTGGTCAATTCAAAATTGCAAATTTTTTATAAGAACTTACCAACCTATGTCCCACAATTTGCCAACTTCTTAGGTTACCAACTATTTTATTAATTACTAATATTTATTTGCAATTTTTTCACCAGCTAGGTTGAAATTATCAACTACATTAAGGATGTGCTGGAGAATTACATTAAGCACTAAAAACTATATTTTTAGTGCTTAGGGCCATTATGCGTGTTTTGTAACCACTAACTACGCATGACTCAATTGATTAGAGTCAAAAATCACTTAATGTAGTAAGTAAGAATGGTTTACTCAATTGGTTTAGAGATGAGATATACAATGAAAAGCAAAATTTTACCAGTTAAATTGTCAAAATATCCAATTAATGCTCGCTAATCCATGCTTGTTAAGAAAACGTAACTTTTTTTATTCAATTTTCTTTCTGCTATCGAACCACTTTTCACTTTCATTTTTAACTCCTAAAGACCCATTTGATGTTAAATATTCAGATATCCACCACTTCTATTTCAATATAATTCAACGAGGCCCAGCCACTTGAATAAAGGTTTCTCAAATTACCAACTCTTAACCAGTCATATTCTAATTAGCAACATTTATTTAGTAGCTTCCCGATTACCAACTTTTATACCTGGCAAAAACCTATTTCTGATAAGTCAAGACCAAAAATATACATGGATGGACATCCCATCTCGAAGACATGATTGGTGATATGGAAACATGTCTTATGCTTACATTCAACTTGGAGAATACCTGCATAGGAATTTCAGCAGTTTTGGATCCCATGTCCTTGGCTCTCTTCTGATACTTTTCTATTGTCTTGCTCACGCTGCACTCCGTAGCACCCCGAAAGAGTGAAAGTGTTACTTACAATCATAGCATTAACATAAAACTCAAAGAAAAAATGCATAAACTTCATACCGAATGATAGCCAAAAAGCCAAAAAAAACAATTTGTATGTTCAAGATACATCATCTAAGAAAAGCAGGGATTATGGCTATAACTGCAATAAATTTCAGGCAATTTTGTTATTAATCACGCTTGAGACTCAAGTGGCAGAGCAATTGGTTACCTTGTTCATTAGCTCTATGTCATGACAGTACTAGTTCAGTAGCTTTCGTTTTGAGTTTTAAAAACTTATGCACGTGGCCTTTTCACCTCCCTCATATGGAAAAGAACGTATAAGCACCAGCTAGAAAAAGATAGTTTATTAACGACAATACATGGGAATATCATCATGAACACGTATGGCCAGATGAAAAAAAAATAATACCAATTGATCAGATCAGAGAATATAAAAGATGCAGAAATATTAAATGGCTAACCAAATTATAATGATACACACGCATATGTGTATACATATGTATTCATGTGCAAGCGCATGTGTACCTTACTAGAAAATGCACTCGTGAAACTTTTATTTAGTACCACTCAACATGACTTTGCACTTGAGGTCAGCTTCATCTTCAAATACTCAAAGCTCGATATTGGACTTCAGCGAGGTGATGATTGCTTTTCGAACTCAAGCTCGACTCTAAACAAATTTTTACATTTTAAACTTAACTTGACAAAAAAAATTTGATGAAAGCTCAAGTGAAGCTAAAACAGAAACTCAAACTTGTACCATGAAAAGAAATATTATGTCATCGTTAATTCCTTACAATAATGTAGTTATTAGCTTATATATATATATAAATCAAACATTCTATAATTCAACTATGAATCGATTAAGTTGACAAGCTGCTCGTCTTAAGTATCTCAAGCCTGAGTATGACTTAGTATGATATACTGATCAAACTGGACTTGAATGCCAAAACTAGAATCTATTAAACTTGGATAGTCTCTTAGTCTCATGTGGCTTGCTCATTCGCATCCCGAGTTTTTATGCCATCCTCAACACTTATTGTGATTCTCGCTAATTATGCCCTTAAAATCCATCCACTTGCATAAGACACTAAATTTCCTCCAAATATTGCAAAATTCATCTTCAAGTTCATTTTACTCCAGAGACAAACTACTCGGATTGGTCTAAGGACGATAATAAACTAATGATGGCTGAAGATTCAGACAAACTTAGTAAACACAACTCACAGAACTTAACTATAATATATGATCTTTCCAAAGGAAAGAAGCTACAGTATACCAAGAAACTGACACGAGCGTGTGTGGACCTTAGGGAAAAAAAATTTAATCAGCTGACATACAACTCGGCATCATAAAAATAATGCCACCATTCTCATGAGAAAATTGTCTTAAAAGATTTTAGGGGCTCTAGAAAAGGTTATGAAGAGAAGTGAACGTAAAAAAATCATCTTTTGGTTACATTAGATGATCAAATTAACCTTTGTAAAGGCTTAAATTTCCTTTTCAGATACCACTAGGCTAGTTTTCGAGCATTGCACCGAAGAACCTGAGAGCTTGCAATTTGAAACATGCATGAAATAATAAATTGTGCACTCGTCAAAAATAAATTGCATATCGGAGAACTCATGACTTAAATTTTCGTTGTTCGTCATTACTCACTGAAAGCGCCCTTGAAAGCAAAACGACCACTGTGCACAGCAATTGACAAAGCTCGAGTCTTATCAAGATTTTTCCACTGTATAGTCAAAAGGAGAGAACGAGAGGGTCTCTACATAGCTCAGATTTCTGTAGCTTCCACATTAAGAATGCGCTGAGTAAGTCAAGATTTAAATTAGATTATGAAGTCACTATTCAAACACATAAACCCCCATAAGCTAATAAGCATCAAAAGCATTGTACACAGATATTTCATCGATTTTGGGGGTCTTTGTAGTGGGGGAGAGAGAGGTTCCACTCTTTTCGGAGGCAATTAAGCAATAATCATGGAAAAGTTAATAGCATATACAGTATGCATTGGCCAGCAAACCAAGCCCATCTTCTTCGAGAGGCCTCCCCAAAGTAAACTGACCTAAGATTCCAAGTAAACAGACCTAAGATGCCTAGTTCATCGTCATTTTCGCAAGACTACTAATAAACAGTCGTCGTCGTCAGCTTGTTTTACAAATATAAGAGTGTAGTACATTTTTTTGAAGGTAAAAGGTACAAAGCCTTGCACTGCCGATATTTTAAGAAACGAAGAACAACAACAACAAAAACAAAACCAAAGAGCAATCATTCGCAATGCCCCAATTGGTAATACGGTCGCTGACGTCCAAAGCCACTTGAGTCGCTTGTAGGGTATGCACTACTTCAATGGACTCTGATGCAGATATGCCGAAGATATTTTGCATAGTACAGGTTAAGCAAGTCATGAAATCGTCTTAAATCAATCTCAAGCATACCCCTAGTGAACTTACGAGTCACGACTCTCTCTCTCTCTCTCTCTCTCTCTCTCTCTGTGTATGAGTTAAGCACATCGAGTAGGGCCGTTACCCGGCTATCTTCAGTGTTTCGAGCCTTGTAATTTGCCTCGTTTTGTGTGAACTATTCATATCTCACATCACCAGTCCTATGTGTCGATGTATGTACGAGGCTATGAGAAATTTGGGCACTGACCAAAATAAAGACCCATGCACACAATACAGCGATAAAAAAGAATTGACATTCTTGCATACGAAACCCATAAAAAAAAAAAGCCATTCTTGAACCCAGAAAAAAAATCCATTGAAGTCAAGTCTTTCTTATCTCTACTCAAAATCGCCTTCAACAGTCTTCACCTTCACCAGGGAAAGAACACTCACCATTCAAGCTGTACCAAAAAGGAAACCAAACGGGAGAGAGAGATCAGAAGAAGCACTTTTGACAGCTAGAGCCTGTGTCAAGCCTGCGCACATAGTACTTGCCTATTTTGTGCCTATCCTGTATTTCTGGTTTATCTTGCTTTACTTTTTTCTGTCTCGTTTTTGCTTCTTCGGACGATCATTCCTACAAGAAACTGGGTCTAACAATCAAAAGACCCAGTCCGACCTTTTTCCCGAGTCACGATCCCATGACTCCCTCTGAAACTCTTCGCAAGATCAATGCATTGGAAAGGTACGCCAAGATCACCGAATCAAAGACTCAGACGGGGGAGAAGAATCCCGTGATTCAGAATGAAAAAGAGGCGAACAAACTAATTAACATACCTCGAGCTCGAGAACTCGTAGAGCTTGCCCCTCGGGGAGAAGATGATAAGTGCAACCTCGGCGTCGCAGAGGACGGAGAGCTCGAAGGCCTTCTTCAGCAGCCCATTCCTCCGCTTCGAGAACGTCACTTGCCTGCTGGTGTCGTTCTCTATCCTCTTCATCTGCGTCTTCCCTCGCACCATTTCCCTCTCTCGCGCAAGCCCAAAAAGGACCCGAAGAAGCCAAAAGAAAAAAAAAAAAGCGACGATGGAATCCGACGAGCTCGACCGAAAGCGAGCACGGCCTGGAAGGTTCCGACCGAAGTAGGCCCAGACAACGGAGGCCTCCGCGGGACCGGGTTCCGGCAAGCAGGTAAGGGATGAGGCCACGGGAATCGAGGAGGTCGGGAACGGCCGGGAGGAAGGGCGATCGGCGATGAAGAAGGCGACTGGCGAGGGGAAATCCGTGGGAAACCCTAGGGCGATTCGGGGGAGAGGAAGAATTGCCCCAGGAGAGAGAGCTACTCCGAGCTGTGCGACAAGATGAACCCTAAAAAAGGTGCGGGTGGGAAGAGAGAGAGAGAGAAGTTGATCTCTTTTTCTTTCTCCTTTTGGCAAGGCCACAGCCAAAACAGGCATTCCCAGAAAAAGAAAAGAAACAGCGAATAAATGCCCCAAGAGATTATTCCCGGGCGCGTGTGGATGTAATGTCACCGACGACGATGTGGCCTCTCTCCTCCACCCCCCCACTCTCCCTGCTTTATCTCCCCTAAGCCTACCCCATGAAATCAATAATAATTCATCAGAGTATCTTTTATATATAATTTATATAATTTAAAGGTATGGTATTTTTACTGCGTTCGTGATGGAATATATGTTATTGGGGGCTTATTATAAATAAAGTAGCGGTACGGTCGTTGAGATTATGGAGTTTGGAGAACGGGGAACCCTAGAAGCTTCTCCTGGCTTTCGTGGATGCCTGCCGCCGGCGTCACTCGGCCCCGGGGAAGCTTGTCATTCGATTCGCCTCACCTTTGCATCGGCTTCGATGTCGGCTGGCCGAGGCACCGGATCCTTCAAGTTCGGCATCGGCGCCGTTTCATTCGCCAAGTTTTCTTACCAATATTTATGGATCGTGATTGAGTTTCAAGGAAATACGGATAATTAGGTAAAGCCTTTCTGATGAATCAATAATGTAATTTGTGCCCTCACTTTTTTTAATTCCCGAGTGGAATTAATAATCTTTTTACGGCGTCGCCGAGAACAAAAAGGATTGTTGTCACATGAAAAATTAGACAGGCTAGTAGTTTTGAGATATCCTGCGATGGACGGTGTGGATCGTAGGACCAAGATCACGTAAAAGTTACAATATCTTCTCACGGCACACGCGATAATTTCTTCTTTTTTATTTTATTTCTTTTTGGCCCTTTGAACGGAGGCTCGGAGGCACGGGGGCTTCGGTGCTACCGCCTCGGAAGAAACCACCTGGCGTAGTTGGACTGACGACTTTTCAGTCCGGTAACCCTCGGAGCGGCACTGGAGCACGTGAGCCCCGAAGACGGTGACCGTTCCTGTCGGTATCCGGTGAAACCCAGACAGTCGGGCACCCAACCTGAGAAGCACGTAACGGGTTGGTTTCCGAGCGGCCCCCTTTCTTTTCCTCCGCTTTTCGTTTTTCTCGGGCGGAGAAAAAAATAAAATAAAGGAGAGGATAAAGCTAGCGCGGGAAATAATCCCATTCCGTACGAAAGTGTGGACACGTCGGACGAGCGTCCGTACCGTCCGCTCCGAGAGAGCCAACGAGAATCCGCCACGTGTCTACTGCTCTGAAAAGACCGGGGACTGTTCACGTGGGCGTGACATGTGTCATGTGCCGTGCGCCAGCGAGAGTATTCCTTTTCCTGTCTCCCTCTTTTCGCATTTTACTAAAATATTCTCGGTGGACCTTTCGGATTTTTATTTGTTAACATTATCAATTCTTTTTAGTTTTTCTTAATATACGTGCATCTTTTCTTTTTGGTTTCTAGTATATGGTTTTCTGTTTTTCTTTTTTTATCCAAGTGCACCAAACGTGCTGAAATCTCAGGACCACAAGAGGGTAAGTGAATCCCTCTCTTATTTAATTGTGGATTAATATTGTAAAATATCCCCAATTGTGCTTGACGTAATATAAATATTTCAAGTCTTTGTTTGTTATTAAAAAATCATAATTTTTTCCATTATAATGCAAATATTCCAATTTCTTTTTGTTTCATGAAACTCTTGAACTTATAACCCGAAATTTTCAAAATAATATATGTCCAAGTTTGTATTTTTTGAAATTATAAAAAAAAGTTTGGATATTTGTGTTTGAGGTATCTATGCATGGCAGACATAGTTTAAGATATTTTGCGATATTTGCTCTTTAATTATTGAAGCCAAGACCTTCTATATCGAGAGCGACTCCTTTTCCATCCTTCGGCCTATTTGTCGAAATTGGTGACTTGACTCCATCAATTTATACATTCCAAATCATAATATATTAGTAGGTCGTTTTCTATTAATTAACTGGCTTTAAGCAAGTTCCCTACGTATACATATTGGACTCCATGACCGAGGAATGTGTTTTCCAGTAAAGTAATTTATTGAGTTAGTCCTAATCCTATTAACTCATTTGATTCTTCACTCTTTCGACCCTGTGTGCTTCACTCAAATCTAGCTAGAGGCAGCACACCGTTTGCCTACTTTTGTATTTCATTTGCTGAAACTTTAGAGACCATTTGGTGTGGGTTTTGACAAAAAAAAAATATGTATTTTGATCATATAGTTGGCAAGTAGCTAGCAACTGTGGCATCTTTAGAATTGCATTGGTTTATAATAGCTTTCGGAAAGTTAAGTCGCCCAGTTCTAAGGTGATATGAATGTAAACGATATTATCAAATAAATGAATTATAGTCCTTCACGATGTATCTATAGCTATATTAGACGAGCATGAAGTTTACTAGATGATTCAAACATAGCAAAATCAAGCATTGGAACATCATTCATACGTTGTAATATGCCGGATAGTAATATCTCTTCCCCCTTAAAACAAGACTGACGGTAGAATGAGACCAACTTTTACTATGGGGGCACAAACCTTAACTCACAGTTACCCAATGACGCGGTACTCGAATCTTAAGTGGATTTTTCTTGCATCGAACTGTCATCATGGTGTCCATGCTAGTATCAATAGGTGCCTATAATGGACAATTAATTCCTACTTATCGTACAATGTTTGAATTTAGCTAAATCGGGGTCGTTGCCCATGATTCTCGCTCTAAAATATTCTCGAACTCTATCGGCCAGTCAGGTCATTACATTCCCACCGATCTCAATCTAAGACGCAACGTTCACCCGATTTTACGGTCACGGAAAGCTTCTCCAGATATTCTCTAGCACGTAAATTGAATTCACGTCATTTCATGCCTCGCTTTATGAGGAACCATTCCCTGTTTGTTCTTTCTTTCTTTCTTTTCATTCTTTCTCGTGAGGTCTCTTCACTTGCCCCAGTGGGAAGACTGAGTGCTGCTGCTTGCGAACCACGTCGAGGTCGCTTGGTAGGCCAAGCTCTCTTTGTCAAGGACAATTGCCAGAGGCTAAATTCCAACGACCTATTGTTTTTAGTCAAAGAAGATTCCTCGACTTACATTGGAACTTAGGCCTTATGCCAAATATGACAAACGATGCGTTACGTGGAGAAGTCCGGTTCGGTCGTATTTTGCATTTGTGTGGTCTGATCATCTATAGTTTTAGTTCACGAGTTACCGTACCCCGTGTCCTCAGTATAAACATATCCTTTCGAGCGCCTATTTTGTACCGTTGATCTGATGGCCAGTGCCCGTGAAAAGTCCTTTTTATACCAAAGCTGCGTGTCTTCATTTTCCATAATTCTACTTTTTCCGCTTAAGCATGCAAATCGCAACGATCAAAGTCGATAAGCAAGTTGGGAAATTCGCAGATATCGTCCTACCCTCCTTCCATTTCAATACATATGATTGCGAACATTGAATTCCAAGTTGCATATGTTAGGCACGTACGATTAATTAAATTGGTTTTTTTCCCCCTCGAGGTACACTGTCCTCCTCATTGAATTTCTCTTTATGATCATTGATCTCGGGTGCCCGCGAGAGCAAATAGGTTTCTGTAGGTTGGGGAGATGCAAATTGCGGATTCAAGTTGAGGATGGATTTTGCATCCATCTCTATTTCTCTTTCCGTGGAGAAGACAGAGAGAAGGACTTGCCTGGATAAGCCCGCGTGAAGGTTAAATAACCATTTTGTGTATTAACATCTTCCCACTTTATTAAACTAAAGCCAATATGTCGAGCATGGATCGTTCGACCCAATCTAATTCAATTTGATCTTCTGGTGTCACTGCTTAATGACTTCGTTTTGTCTATGATAGGATCGCTCGAGCTTGTGCACTGCTAAAACTTCTTGAATAACTTAAAAGCTGTTCACTGGGGAGATGGCACACGTCTACCATGCCCATCTTTACACCTGAGCACATCTGGCAACTCAAGCGGCGTACGACTCCAACATCGTATCGACCCCTTTCGGTGCCGTGATTCAACAACTGAGCACGAGTTACTAATGAGTGCGGTGCTGGGCGAGGACATAATATTAACCCGTGAATACCCTTATGACTTGCAAGTCGATAATATAGCTAGACGAATCCGGCTACGATGCAATGCTAGAAAATACAGTGCAAAAACTTAAATCGATAGATACAGAAGTAACGTACACGTAAAAATGTACAGTGAATGATTTTTGAACTGGATTTCAACACCAACCATGTCGGGCGATCTTTTCCCCTCATGATGGCCCATGCCACGCCACTTAAAAAAGTGGGAGCCTTGGAAAGCTGAACGTGAGTGGCGTGCCCAAAGTCTTGAGAACAGACTCGGTTCAAAGTGGCTGCTTTGAGTTTTGTGGTCCCTCTGTGCCTTTTGAGTTGAGCTCTCTGCCCCACCCAAATCCCCCTTCCGACCCTCGTCGGTCTCCCACTCAAATGAAATTCACTCCCCAATCACCTAGAATTCAGATAACATATCGTACCAACCGATCACAACCCCCAAAACAAAATCTATAATTCCTTTTTGCAAGACTCATCGAGCTAATCTAATCAAACCGGTGTTTCTTGATATGAGATGGACATGATCTGACAGAACGAGTCTCAACGATGCTTTCGAGTTCTCGCCCGAGTTCGCGGGTAGATCGATTCAAGTTTTTAGCTGTGCGAAACAGACCGGGAAATCTTTATCTGCACAAGCACCCTGCCCCAGACAGAACAAGTGGGAGCAAATTATAGCGAGGGATTCATGAAGTGTATTGCTTCTGTGAGGAACGGACCCCCGAGAAGTTGAGGGGTGGCGATTGGGAGCTGAATCAGGAATCATTCCTTGCACTCGGGTTTAGCAGGCACGCAGCAGACGACCATCGTGTCTGGTGCTGCATCGCTTTTGCGTGTGGTCCAGGCATAGGAGGAGGAGCAGGGGGTCTTTAAACTGGCCATTAATAGGCCATAATCCCTCCCATGTGGCCAGCATATATTCTCTGCTTTGTTCTGCCAAATGTAGAGAGAGAAGGTGCCGATCGGTTTCTGAATTGGAGATTTCATTTGATTCGATGCATGGAAGAAGGGAGAAAAATTGATGGGGGAGACAACTCCAGACGCGCCCACCCCTTTCTCTAGCGCTGTTACATGATGGAAAGTTCGGCGCCCGAAATTGCGATGAGGCGAAATCCGAGATGAGTGAAGCCCCATCAACATTGTCCCACCGAGTTATAAGAGATCCAAAAATCATTTACCAAATCGAGATACAAGCATGCGCGTTTGAGGGTGCGTGCTAACTCGCTAATTCACGGCACTGGCCAGACAGAGAAGGTTGGTTTTCGTGAGTTCTGTTGGACTATCCAAACGAAGATGAAGTTTTCTATCTATTGGGTGGTCTTGAACCTATTTCACCCCACTCGAAAAAATAGCTCAAGAAAAGAGGATTTCTTTTACACTCATAAACCGATTACTAGTTCTTCCAAAATCAATGTGGGGATAAGCCTAACAATCTCTCCCTCACATATGGGGTTTAGGTTAGAAAATCAACAATCCTCTCCAAGTGATTATTAAATCTAGATTCATTGGTAACATTGGATCTAATATCGATATTAAGTAATCTTGGACCTCTCTCACTGTAAGAATTTAATCAGGGTGAGACTTTTCCTCACGCTTAGAAAATCGACTACTGGCTCTTCTGCAACCGATGCAGTGGGACAACCTCGAAAACTAACTCAATATGATTGGATGCATTGGATGAGGGATAACGATCACCAACTGGATTGCTAGTGAAGGATTGGTTTTTATGAGATGATCCAATCCGTGGGTCATCTTTTCTGCCACTTGAGCCTTTGGTTCGTTGCACCATCCTTCAATGTAGCAGAGCTCTTCGCCAATGGCTTCTCATCCATGTGGTCACTTTCCTTCAAGACTCTCCAACCATCAATGTTCCACTGGTTAGTGGGGTTCTGGCATCAGTTCCGATGGTCTTCTCTCTTCTCTTCTAACTTCCTTTCAAGAGCGCCTATGAACCAAAGCAGGATTCTCACATAAGTTGATTTATGTGCAATACTTATTTAAGTTTTTTGAATCAATATGCTAGATATACATGTTCAATTAATTAAACAAGTGATTGCGTTGTGCCAACCTATTTTAGACTTGCTGGGCTCGAATCACTCATCTCAATACATTTAAATAAGGGAAATTAATTCAAATGATCTTTAAACTTTGGTTTAATATGTAATGTGACACATGGGCTTTTTAATTTGTTCAATACAGTCCTTCATTTTTTTGCATATGTCCAATTTAGTCCATGAACTATACGAATATATTATTGGATGGGCAACATCGAACTTTTTAAATAACATTTTCAGGAAATCATTTTTTTCTTGAGAATGTTTTTCCCTTATCAAGTCGGGGAAACTCATTATTCTAACTTTAAGCATATTATCTATTTTTTCGATCGTAAACGGTACTTAACCGATTAATTATTATCATCGAATCAAACGAGCGAAGGTTCAGAAAACTAATTCGCTAAAACTTTTTTTGACTCAAACGAGCACGCTTTTAAATTCTATGGCACAGCATAGAGAAGACGAAGTTTTCTCAGGCGATGCTCGACCCGAGTTGCCTAGGGTCAGGCCAGCAGCCGGTTCTATACGGTAGTCTCTCCGGAAGTCACCTAGTCACTGCAATGATTTTCTCTCTTTCCCAATACTTCTGCTCCGGCGTGCCTTTTCAAGCTCATCATCGGAATCTTACATGCCTCTGCAATAATCACGTAATTTTACACCGGATTCCATGTACATGTCGAAGTATACGTCGGCTACGTCGGCAATATTCCGCGTCCACGACCATTTACGTTGACTTGTCCCCCTCTGCGATCGAAGATTCCAACCCCACCGTCCGATGGAAGACTTGACATCTCGAATTTACCTTCGCCACTGAGGTTGAAAGGGAGATGTCAAAACGAAGTGGATCTTTTTTTATCTTTATTTTTAGAGACAAACGTCCCAAAAAAAAGAAATCCAAACTATCCTCACCGCGATCTAAATAAATTAAACTTTTTTATGTTACCGAAAACTCTATATTTTCTCACTATGATGCAAATAACCCCGGCTTTTTTTATATCACAAAAAAAACCTAAGTTATTCATGTATAGTATGCACTCTCTAATTCGGTTCTATTTGGGGCACATATATCATAATGATAGATGTTCGGGTTTTTTTTATGACATGAAAACAAGTTTGAGGCATTTGTGTCATCGTGGGTAAATTTGAGATTTTTAGTAATATAAAAATAAGTTTCACATATTTGTGTCAAAATTAATATGGTTTGGGATTTTTTTGTGGTTTTTTTGTTTTTCCTTATGGAGGCTTGTGGGAACAGTATCTGCGTATTTACTATTTATGTTAACAAATGAGACATTCGATGAGCTTCTCGGGCCGGTGAAACCCATCTTACAATTGAGACGATACCTATCTGTGGGGATAGCATTTGTGCAATTCGTATACCAAGTTAGACATTTGACAAGCATCCTGGGCCTGTGAAGCCCATCTTACAAAGCCGGCCCTAGTTTACGACTCTGTCTAGGGAGTTGCCCCTGTTCGGTCGGCCCGAATACATTGGGCTGATGCTTTTTTTTTTGGCCCAAACAACTCTTTCTAACCCCTCATTAGAGCAAATTCAGCGACAGACCCTCTCCCTCCGCCTACATCACCTCAAAGCCAATGCATAGCGATGACTCGAATCAATTCCAGAAGAGTTCCTCCGACTACTTTGGCCGCGCTTAGAAGCGAAAACCGCCATTAACCCAACTTCACCAAGAACCCAAATGTAATCGGTCGATTCTCAAATAGACGACCGAAGACCTTTCGGCGGGGCGTCACCGGCCAAACTCGTGCATTTCGAGGCTCCCCTTTGGAAATAATTGAACGGACGGTCTCCATCGCCCGAAGCTCTTTCCATTTTGTATTGCATCGTTCCTGTTTTTTTCTGCTTGGTGGGTAGTTTTGCGCAAGGATTATTCCCCACACCCGCACCACCACAAGACGAGACAAAAGAGGTACGCTTTTGTGCCCCCCCATCTTTGCTTATCCTTATGTGAGACAAAATACTTCAGAGTCATCGATCTTCGCATGCTTCAAAGCATGTTGATTTCTTCAGTTTTTTTTTTTTCAATTTTTTCCCCCTTCTGTTTATGCCATCGTTAATTCATTAAACATGGGAGAGATCGCGGTGTAAATAATGACTTCGAATGCCCTTTTGACTCGACCCTCTTTGCCCATTGACATGTTGTCTTTCTTAATAGACAAGTAATAAGCCAAGTTTGGACGAATGACATAAGATACCCTTGCTTCACCCTCATAATGTTGTCACACCTGGCATATGAGAGTTAAAAATAAAAAAAATATATGGAAGAAGATGCTCTCTTTTTTTTTTTTTCGATGAATCGTGATTAAATGAGATTTTTCTCTCGTTGGATATAAGTAGTTCCTGAACTTTATCCCATCACTACGCAAATGCAATCCCTAAAGTTTAATTCAATATGTAATATAAAATTTGTAAGTTGCTCAATATGATTCATTGACTTTTTATAAATTGAATCTAGAGATATAATAATGGAGGGATTTGATTAAACGGTTTATCAAAAATTTAGATATTGCATTGAATGGATTAAAAGTTTAGGGACCACAATCATATATGATGTTAGAGTTCTGCTGTCACGTTACATATTGAAGCAAAATTTATAGGGGCCATTTACGCAATTATCTGGGACATAAATGAGATTTGGTTTTTAGGTCATAAAATTAAATGAGATTGAAAGAGTCCCCCTTTATTGTGGACGGATATCCCTCTTCTTTTTCCTTTTGTTTCTTGGGAGTTCTTGGCTCTTTCTCTCTCCCTCCTTCCCTCCCTATAAATCCTCCATTTCGCCCGTCTCAACGACTTTTTTCTTCCCCTTCCCCTTCTCGCGCTGGTTCGAGTCGCGAATCTACTCATTCCCGTTCCGATCCGGTCGTCTCTTTCGCGAAAAAGCTCCGATTCTCGACATCGGCATGGCGACTTCTACTGCTTCGCCTCCCCCTTCTGCTTCGCCGCCTTCGTCCGCGGTGGACGAGCAACCGGTACAACAAGACCAGCAGCCGCAGCCGCAGCCGCAGCCGCAGCAGCAGCAGCAGCTTCAACCTCCGAACGCCACGGAGAAAGAGTGCGTCCACAAGACAAAGCTCATCCACTTCCTCGGTCGCTCCACGCCAATCATCCTCCAGAACGATAATGGCCCTTGCCCTCTCCTGGCTATCTGTAACATCCCCTTCTCTCGCCTTCTCTCTCTCTCTCTTTTCTCGTCCTCCTTATTTGCGAGTCTCTAGGGTTTCGCCGTTCTTTGGCTTCCAATAGATGTTTATGTCCTTCATTTAGCTTGGTTCGCGATTAGTATTTGCATTGCGGATGGAATCGAGTCGATTGCCTAGCTTCGCTTTTTAATTGCTGCAATGTCAACCGCGGCAATCATGGATTATAGCTTCGTCTGCTTGAGAAATGGGATGGTATAATCAGTACTCAAACGAACACGAGCGGAATTTCTTGTTATTCACGCTCACTTCATCATAATAAAAGTTCTCTTAGGTCATGCAGTTTTTGGGTGCGCTGGTTATGTGCAAAGAGTTTATTATTTGTGGGTGATGGTAACGCCGGGAATGTTCTCAAATGGGATCATATGCAGGTAATACTCTTCTATTGCGGAACAGCCTGAATTTGAGTGCAGATACAGCTGAGGTTTCTCAGGAGAAATTGCTGTCTTTGGTGGCCGAACGACTAATTGATTCTAACAGCAATATTAATGTAATGGCCTTTTGTTGTCCCCTGGAAGTGGAGCGTTTCTCTGTTAATGATGAATGTTAATCTGCTATTCGTTTTTTCTCCCTCTCTGGACATGTTGCAGAATAAGGATGCTGGCTATGTTGAAAATCAACAACAGAATATTGCGGACGCAATTGATCTGCTGCCACGTCTTGCAACTGGCATTGATGTAAATATAAAGTTCAGGAGGTTGAATTTGCTTTATGACAAGTATTCAAGTTTTAGCCTGAATCTTTGTGCCTTTATAGCCTTGAATAGAGTATTTCTCTTAATTGCAGGATAGATGACTTTGAATTCACCCGAGAATGTGCAATCTTTGATCTGCTGGACATTCCACTCTATCATGGTTGGATTGTCGATCCCCAGGTGCCTTAACATTTCAGTCTATGTGCTTTTGTGTCAATGGCCTTGTCACTTATTTAGGAGTAAATTATCAACTAACTCATGAATGTCTGCCTTATCTGGATATTAGTCCTCATTTGCTGTCTATTATCAAAATTATTGACAGATATTGTATACGTGGTTTTCAGTATCAACTGTGGAAATTATCTGTCTTTCAGGAGTTTTATCTGGACTATTGGCATTTCCTCTCCAGGATGATGTATAACTTCTGCTAATTTGGAAATTGATTTATTTGAAAGCCGACTTTAGTTTGCTTGCTGATTACATGGGGAAACAGGTGTGGTGTGCTCGATAATCAAATGTCTGCCAGTCTCATTGCATTATGCATTTAAATTCTTCTTGGGTATAAATATTTTCTATGATTTTGCTCTAATTTGGTATTTAGTGCCTTGCATAGTCAGGCAAACCACTGTGGTTTGCTCAATGATCAAATGTGTGCCAGTCTCATCGCATCGCATTTAAATGTTTCTTCAGTAGAAGGGTCATCTACACTGTTGCTCTTTGTTGGTACTTAGTGCCTTGCCTTGCTGAATAGGCAAAAGAAGTGTGTAATTTCTTCACCGGATTTAGTGTTCATTGTTGATGTTGAAGTCTAGAGTTCAAGGAAATTCCCCCTAGTTTTAGTTCTCTGTACTCTTCCTCCTGTCAATTTATGTTAATGCTGCCTAAGCCTTTGTATCTTCCTTTCTACATCTTTCTTAGGATCATGATACTGCAATCACGATTGGATCCAAGTCATATAATACCCTTATGGGTGAGCTTGTTGCACTAGAAACAAGGTTGATGGATCAAGAACACAAGGAAGACGGAGGAGAAGATTGTGTTGATTTTGCTGCTGCAGCTACTGCAGCCCTTGGAGTGCCTTCTCCATCCCTTTCAAAGGTCAGCTCATTTGATGGTTCTCCACGTTCAGTGTCTGATACCCAGACAGTGAGGAAGGGGGATCTTGAAGAAGAAGAGGAGCTGATGAGAGTTTTAAAGTTATCGGAGGATGAAGGACTCATCGCTGGTAATGGCACATGCGATGTCTCTAGTAACTTCAATGAAGGTAGTTGTCCCCAGAAGTTTGCATGTGCAGATGCCCTTGGTAGATTACAAGATTCTAGTGGTTTTGCTGATGCTACACTGACTAATGAGAACTATCCAGTGATTGCTGGAACTTGTCAGGAGGAAGGA
The DNA here is from genome assembly GCA_030064385.1 of Melaleuca quinquenervia. Classification (NCBI taxonomy): domain Eukaryota; kingdom Viridiplantae; phylum Streptophyta; class Magnoliopsida; order Myrtales; family Myrtaceae; genus Melaleuca; species Melaleuca quinquenervia. The sequence goes on along the minus strand of CM057721.1, from coordinate 13,608,105 downwards.
GGTCCTTCATCCTTAAGGACGGATGTGGCAGACCCCATTCATCAGTCTAAACATGCAGAAAATGGGAAGGCTGCCATTCAGGATGATTCGATTGACCTGAGGGATGTTGACACTTCGGTACAAGTTGAAAAAGCTTCTGAATTTTCTCCTGTTAAACTGGATGGTGCTATGGACGAGAGCTCGAGTTTATCTTTGCGACAAAATGAGAAGGTAGAGGTACCGGCTTCTCCGGTTTATACTGTTGAAGCAGCTGATCATCAGACTGGATGTGACACAGAGGAATTTTATAGAGTTGTTGTGCCAGATGTCAATTCAGATTCCTTCGGTGGCAAATTGCAGCACACAGATGTTGCTGAACCTTTTACACCCAGCATAGATGATAATGAACCAATATATGAGGGAGAGGAATGCATTTTGGATTCTGGCACAGCAGCCTGTGAAGATAGAGAACCTATATATGAAGGCGAAGTGGTTCTTGCTAAACAAGCTGACAAAGCAATTGTAGATGCCTACAATGTGAGTAGTAAGGATGAAATGACCCCACGACAGGGTAAGTGTTTTTGCAATCAACTGGACGTTCAGTACACTATCAACTTTGCCATGATGCTATATCGTTTTCTGTCAAATTTGCTTTTAGGGGAATTAGTGCGTAATTTCTTGAAGAACAGCGCCAGTCAGTTGACCATTTATGGGTATGTGTATGAATTTGCTGTCCTCCATTATTTTCCTATCAGTTATTATAAGTTTTCCAACATTTTGGAATATGAAGGCATTCCATAATAATACACTATGGACAATGCAGCCTTTTTTGTCTGCAAGATGGTCTTAAAGAGCGAGAGCTTTGTGTGTTCTTTCGTAACAATCATTTCAGTACCATGTTCAAGGTCAGTCATGGGCTTCGCTTTGTATCTTTTGTCCGTTTTCATTGTTACTGTGAACCGTTGTGTGAAGCGTCTGTTTGAGTTAATCTTTGTGTCATTTGCAGTACGAAGGTCAACTGTATCTACTAGCTACAGACCAAGGTTACATAAATCAGCCTGATTTGGTGTGGGAGAAATTAAATGAGGTAAGAAGCGTGTTTTCATTGTCATTGAATAGAGAACTTTCGTCAGTTTGTTCTGATTTCATCCTTTTCCCTGCTTGAAACTGAAGCTGTTTTATCAGAGTTGCGGTTTTTTTTTAATGAGTGCCGCTATTTTGATTTTTTAAGTGGATCCAAGACATAGCTAAGGCCATTTAATCTGCTCATAGAAAAAGGTACAGTCATTTAAGCAGTGCATAACCTATTCTTATGGTGGTGGTAATTGCCAAATTTGGTTGTAAACTCAATGATTTTGAAATAGGAGTGAAGTTTGTTCCAAACAGGACTAGTTTTCTAGTTCTACTTCACGTCTGTAACCTCAAGTGGTTGAGAGAAACAGGCTTATTTCAAGTTATGAGATTTTCTCTCTTTTTACGCCCAACTGTGCAAGTCAAATGGGGAAAAGATATGTTATTAACAAAAGAAGCAATTTGGTTAATGAGAATTACAGTCATAAAGTATGCAACACATTGGAATCTTTATGTAGTTTCTCTCCCTTTCCAAACTTTGATTTTTTCCTAAAAGCAAGACATTTCTTACATGATTTAGCTCAATCATGGACACCTTCTGATACTCTCATATTTGGATCCAAACTGAATGAGAGTACTATCCAAGTTTTTAAGAAGGTGAATAGAGTACCTTTTTGAGGTTACCAAGCTATTCCATGGGTTGTGGCATGGACTTCTCATTGGAACTCTATTTTACACTAATGAAGCTTGAAGTATTTTCTCCTACTATCCCAACAATCTATACTTCACCTCACATGCCGCCTTTGTTAATGTGTCATACAGCATCTTGTTGCTGTTAGTCTTTCTTGCAAATAAGTTACTTTTAAGATGACTTTTCAATCATACCGTGTATATATAGACTGAATTAATCACGTTGTTTTTTCCTATGTGGATGGTTTACATGATGTTTCTTGTAAGGACTGACACTGCTTTTTCAGGTCAATGGGGACACCTTGTTCATGACCAGCAATTTTAAGGAATTTAAGATGGAAAATCATACAAGTGATACATGGAATGAGCATAATGCCATGGCAAGCACGGCTGTGTGTATCTATTTTTACGTTATTGCTCTGAATTTCGCCATAACCTTCTTCAACTAATATTACCCTCATGTGTTGCAGGACTATCTTGCCTGTATCGATAGTGCAACACATGCAGGCTTGGATATGAAGTAAATATCCTTACTCTATGGATTCTTGTCATTTTATAGTTTGGATGGATGAAACTAGGTCAAGCAATATTAATAGTCTTGGTGGATTTTGCCTAGTGACATCAGTGGTCTTGTTATTTGGACCCCACCATTTGAAGGAATTGTTATTTCTTTGGGAAAGCATTCTTATGCTCTCTGCTTAATTGCAACCTTGTGCTGATCAGTGGCTAGGCTTTTTGAACTATTTGGAGTCAAAGATATGTACAGTTTGAGTGTTTCTTGTCCATTAAAGCCTTTTTCTCGTCTTGCCATGTAAACTAAATACATGTACTACTTGAGCCTTTTGCTAAGAGTGCAAACATGTCTATATTGTAGTTCCGACCTTCAATTGGCAATAGCTCTGCAGCAACAAGAGTTTGAGCAACAACAACCACAACGCAATAATGTGCAACAACAGTCAGTCGGTAGTTCAAGGCTTATCACTGGTCCCCAGGTTTGCTGAACGTCTTGTTGCCATGTCTTATTGGAGTAATCTTGTTAGCTGCTTTTGGTATAAAGTTCTGATTGGAGTTATAATTACTTTTTCGTGTCATAGGCCATAGCACAATGTGCTGTTGGCAGTTGCCTGCTTTAAGCAGTGTCTTTACTTGAGATCATTAGTTTACTGGGTCCTCCTGCATAGTTGCTTGCAAAGGTAACCCAAGCCAGGTTTTCTGTGCCACCTTAAAGAACTCCATTCTCTTTGTTGTTCAAATATGTTATGCCTGCAGATAACAAAAGGAAGTACATATTTGGCGAATCGTAGAAGTTAGATGTAGAACGTGGAACTCTGCTTGTCGTCCTCAAGATCAACTTTCCTCTAGCCTGATGGCTTTGAGAGTTCACTGGGGATCACCTTGGCTATAGAGTTGTGGCAGCTCTTGCCCTTACTTTTTGTCAAAATTCCAGAATATGTTAAGGTTCATAAACTATTACGAAATTATTTTTGGCCTAAAAACAACCTCTTGCCCCAATTAAATTTCTCAGAAGTATACAGCTGTGTAAAAGGTAAATATTTTCATTTTAATTTGCCCCTACAAATTGGTAAAAAACGATTCAAGAGTTTTGAAAACGTAGTTGTTATAGACAAACAGAACTTATATAATGTCAATTATTTGGTACTTCTAAGTGTAGGAGTGATCAATTATTAAATTCCTAAACAATCAAATCTTGTCCCCACTAGGAGAAACTTCTAGATTCATCTGTGGCACTCACTCTTAAAACCCAAAGTCTGAGGTTTGAAAGTTGCAGGGGAGTTTGTCATCTTCAAGAATTCGTTGAATTTAAGGATGATCTCAAATTTATTATGTCCTGGATGGTCCTGGCTAATTATGAAAGAGCAACTTACATTTGGAGGTGTTGGGTCGGGGGCTAGGATGGAGGGGGCTGCTGGTTTAATCTAGTTGCTATTTCTCATTTAGGCCAATACCTTATGGAGTTACTTTCTGCCTGAACCTCCTACTGATTTGTTATAATAATTGGCTTTCAGGATGACTTATTGAACCTGATAGAAGTTAAAATATGGGTTTTGATATTGCTTGGTTGAGAAACAAACTTTCAAGATACATGCGTAGTTGTTTTTGAGGAATTCTTAGTCCTTGTATGTAGATTTCAGTTGCATGTGTGAAGGATAATGACTTTTAATGCAATCAAATTGTAGTCATTTAAGACTTTTCCCTTGGGCGTCAGGTGGGGAGATATGGAGGCAGAAATCCACCACCTTCGAACAGGGCCGATGCAAAACCAAAGGATAGATGTATCATTATGTGAACAGCATGAATTGTAGGTGAGTTCACGTTGTAAGTGGTTTGCCCTGTTCCAATTGTATGTCATGATATTAATCAACCTTTCTGGAAATATATGTGGATTTTCACTCGATCTTTGATTTTGTATTGTAAATAGATTTCTAGGACTTTTATATTCTTTTAGCAGCCAAGAAGCTTTGATTTTGTTGTTTCATTTGTAAGAAAGCATCAAATGGAAATGAATATGTGGATCATCGCATGGAAAGGGAATACATGAATAATACGGGATTCAAGGAGATACTGATGGAGCCGTGTGACTAACGCTTTGATAGTTTGGAGTGCATGTTATGCGCTCTTATGTGATATAGAGATGGGAAGTTTGGAACAGTACTGCCATCTATACTGTAGTTGGATGTGATTGTTTAAGAAAACTTTATACAGTAGGTTTTCTTTCTCCCGATGACTTGTTTCAATGCTGGTCTTGTTTTGTCATATTAATGTTGATGAGGATTGGGAGCACCAATTCCCTTACATGCGCTTTGTAGTGTTGAAACTTGGATCTCTCTGCCATTTGGGCACATGAATGAGGTCTGATGCTTTGTCCTTTCTTGTAAAAAGGAAATAGACATCGGATGAAGGGCCAAGTTCACTTAGTTGAGGAAGCACATTAGTTTAGGGCCTTTAGGCTGGGTGGCTTTATCCCGATATGTATGTAACAGAAGATTCAAGAATGTGTTTTCGCGAAGATTGTTTTCTATAGTTAATGAAGCCTTTCTAACCAAATTTTAGATTTATGTACCTAGTACTTTATTCTTTTTTGAATTCTTTGATGTCCTTCGGGGTGAATTCTGATTGCTGCTGCTGTTGTCATTGTTCCCTTTTCTGCTGCTGTACGTTCCTTATGACTTTGTCATAATCTATCAAGAAAACGACATAAGTGGTCCTTGAATTTAAATTTGATACAAATGATCTCTGAACTTTAGCTCAATGTGCAATCTAATCTCAGAACTTTTAATTTGTTCGATGTAGTCTCTAAAAAAAATAAAAGTTCAAAGACTATATTAAACAAATTATCTAGAGACTAGATTGCACATTGGACTTAAGTTTAGGGATCATTTGTGTCAAGTTGAAAGTTCAGTGATTAGATTGTATACTTGACCAAAATTCAAATACCATTTGTGTCAATTTCTCTAATCTCCCTATTACACAATTTAAGTGGGGATGAGAAAGTTGTGAACAGGACTTTTTACCAACGTTATCCTATCTCGCTCTCTTATCTTGCCTTTGTTTGCTCCCCGTAGTTCTTGATTTTACAATTCATGCTCCACGAACTCTTATGAGTACATGTAAATAGTGTTAGATTAGATTATTAACGACTCAATCGTCAGGTTACGAATTGGATATTTGACCACTCAAACAACACTTCGGGAACTTGCTCACCGAAGAAATTAAAGGGCACGGAAAACTTTATGGACGACAATATTTGGTATTTTGATAGATTTTGGAAATTTGGCATTTGAAAAGTCAGAGTTCATGCATTTCACAAAACGAAAAAGAAAACAGAAAATGGAAAAGTATAAGTCTACTCCAAGTTTATAACAGATCCGTTTGTTTTGAATAAAGAACGAATTATACATTGCAGTCCAATGACGGACCGGGCCTACGCAATTCAAAAAAAATATATAAATACATAAACAAAATGGAAAATATCACTAAAAATTTTAAATTATATAATTTGTGATGCATTTAGTCTAAATTTCTTTGTAACATAAAAAATTCCACACTTGTGTTTGTATGACATATTTATTTCAATTTTTTATAACATTAAAAATTTTGGATTTGCTTCCTTATAACCCATTCACTGTAGAGTTTTTTTCTTTTTCTTTTTTCTTGACATCCATTTTGGCTAATCAGCTGAGGCTACTAGAGCTCGTCGGCCACTGGCCGAGGGCTGTGAAGCCCTTACTAGCAAGCGTTGGCTAAGCCTTTCGCAATCATGAGCAAGAATGCGTAGCCCATATCTAGGTGAGGGTTGCCTTGGCTATTGCCACGTAGCACCTTGCCTAGACTTGGCGAGGGCGAGGCCTAGGCTGGCTGTGATACCTCGCTAGCATAAGCTTGTCGGCCAAAGTAGGTTACAAAAAAAAAAAGAAAAAAAATGAGGTAAATGTGTTACAAGAATACGAGTTTATAATTTTTAGTGTCATAAAAAAATTCAAAATAAATTTGTCATAATAAGATAAGCTCAGAACTTGTCGTGTAAGAAAAAAATATTTGAGATAAATTTGTTACGGTGAGTATAATTTAGGATTTGTTGCAACATATTTGTACTCTTCCACCCCCCCCCCCCCCCCCCCCCCCCCCCCCCCCAAAAAAAAAAAAGAAGCTCAACTCATCACTTTAAAATAGCGATCAATTTGGGGCATGGACTTGGCAAGATGTTCCTATTCCAAAATTAGAGAAATAGCAGCAAATAGATGAACGCGATAACTCCCAAGTTCTGAGTTCTGAGATTAGCTAAAGGGGCTAATCTTACAAGAACTAATGTATACTGAAATCACTTTCACATATATGGGTAGTCATCCGAGCTTCGGAAAAGTTGAGCCGTTAATGGATGTTTTAATTATTGGGATGCCGACCCCGTACAAACATCTTTCTTTGTACATAAGAAGAAGAGCTCGCACAATTGCATTTCATGTTAGGTAGATATATCTTTGATCACGTAAGCACCCTAATAATGTCCGCGACCCGAACATTTTGCGTGCTCCAAAGCTGCAGCGGACCCATTGAAGCCCCTTTCTCTTCGTGCCACATAAATTAAATACATTTTGACTGCTTGAGCCCGTTGCTAAGAGTGCAGACACTTCTGTGTTGTAGTTCCGACCTTCGATTGGCAATAGCTATGGAGCAAGGGTATGATGTGTGACGCTGATATTTGGACCGCAGGTTAATTTGTTTGACATCCTGTTGCCTACTCGGCATGTCTTATTGGAGTTATTTTATTAGCTTTTATTTGGTATAAAGTAGGGCTGTGCAGTCGGACTTGTTCTACTTGGGAACCAGATTGGACGACACTGAAAACTAGTCCCATTCCAAGTTCCTGTTAGAAACCTGTTTTATGATTTTCTCTTGGCATCGCCGCCACCCCCCCCCCCCCCCCGGCGGCCGGCCGTGCCTTGCTAGCTTGCGGCTCGCCGTTGCTTGTTCCAGCCTCGCAGCCCTCACTTGTTTTCGACTCACCCTCATTTAAACTGTTGTTAAGCGATTAATTCTGTTGTTTGTTTTGTTTTCAGGTGGTTGAAATTTGGATCTATACGTTGATGGACGTATAGGGATTGAAGGTTTGTGATTAATGAGGGGAAAGCTTTCCTGGTCACTTCATGAGAAAAGGAAATGGACAGTGTAAAAGAAGCAAGTTCATTTTAGTGACCATGTCTTGTGGGCAGTTTTACTTTGTTAGAAATAGAAACATCACTTTATGGCCCTTTAAGCTGGGCGGCTTTATCCGGATATGTAAGTAACGGAGGATTGGAGAACGAGTTCTTGTGAAGTTTGTTTTCTATACTTAATGAAGCCTTTGTAACCAAACTTTAAATTTATGTACCTAATACAATCGATTTGAATTCGTTGATGTTCTTCTGGGCGGAATCTTATCGTCGCCGCCGTTGTCATTGTTCACCGTCCTGCTGCTGTTTACTCACGTGACTTCGATGTAGCCAGTTTTTCTAGTCATAATCTCCCTACTACACAGTCGGAGCGGGGGATGAGAAGGTTGTGAACAGGACTTCACCAAATAGTTTCCATTACTTTGAGAACAACCTGTTGCTGCTAATGCGCAAGAAAAGTCCCGTAGAGATGAGTTGTGTCATGTAAAGTAGCGAATTTATCTCGTGGCTTCCCAAGAAATCTAGCATGCCACGAGCGTTCAATCTAAAGATCAACTGCTGCCGAGGACCTCGCTCTGCTCGAGAATCGTCAGGCACTCGAGGAGTGCTCCCTTTCCGCAGGCGGGTATTGACCTCAGTCGTGCACGTGAACGAGAAAACCAGGGCATAGTCTTCAACGCTCGTGTAGGTCGGAGAGGGTGCGGTCACGGGATGACACGACTCCAAAGTGCATGGAGTATTCCGATGCATCTCAGCTATGGGATTAGGGAGGACGGTGGAGCTTGCGATGCAGCCGGAAGGAGGAGGAGGAGGTGCTTGATCGGCGGAAGTCGACTCATCGACTCATCGTCCTTCGAGGGCTTGCCATTGGCTTGCGCTCTTCTCTCTCTCTCTCTCTCTGGTCAACGTCTGTCGCTCTCTCAATCTCATGTGCTGACATTAAGCTAAGGAGCTAATCCCTCCGGGCTATTAGCCAATGAAGCTCCGGAGGCCCAAAGTGGCCCCTGTCAACCATTTCCCCCCTAATTTCTAATCATTGGCACGCCACTTCGCAAACGACAGAAACACCAGCAAAAGCGATTTTGTCCTCTAGCGTCAAGAACTTGGAACCATTCTCGCTAATCGTCGATGTTGTTGGAAGCCGATGATGCGAGCGACAGAGTGAGTAAACCTTCTCTTTTGGATAAGTGGGCTGCCCTTCCTGATTAGCCATGGGATTGACTTGCGCGAACCTTTTGGAGAAAGAAGAAAGGAGTGGAAGAAAGGAGAAGGAGAGGTCCATCATCAAGCTCGGCCATTGCCGGGTCCATAAAAGCAACCGTACTCTCTCTCTCTCTCTCTCTCTCTCTCTCTCTCTCTCTCTGGTCTTGAAATTCAAGGTTTTCGTTAATCTGGGCCACTAATCCTCAGGGTGGCTCCTCTGTTCTTTGGACATTTTCCCAATCCTTGGCCAAGAGGGACCAGTCTCAACCAGGGTGGCAGTCTTAGGGACCGACAGCACGACAAGGCTACAGCTGTTGGCGGTGACCCCGCTCGTATTCCCACCTGCGTTTCTCCAGTTCCCCCTGTCTTGCATCGTCTTTGTCTGCTTAGTAATCCTTGATTCTATAATTCGAGCTCCACCAACTCTTACGATTACACGCAAACAGTCTCGCTGATGCTCGTCATCTTTGTATAGTTTTTTATACGGGTTTCTCAGAATTAGGTTAGATTACTTACGACTCGCTCGCCGGGTTACCAATTAGATATTCGGTCGCTCAAATCTATACTTGGGACGACGACGTTTGTGTGTATCGATGGGTTTTGGATATTGGGCATATGAAAAGTCAAAATTCATGCATTTCACGACATCTGAGAAAAGGAAATTGGGAAAGTCAAAAAGTCCACTCCGAATTTATTATAGATCCGCTCGTTTTGAATGAACAACGAATTAGACATTGCAGCCCAAGATGAGCAAAGCCGGCTGGCTTTGTTGCGACATCTTTGCCCGAAATTTAATAAATAAGAATAGATAAAGGCTCAACCCACCCCGTCCATGTACCAATCAATTCGAGGCATGGACTTGGCAAGACGTTCTTTTTCAAAATTAGAGAAATAGCAGCAGATACAACAAGGTTAACACTTCGGTTTTTTTTTTTAATCCATACGAACATCTTTTTGTACATAAGGAAAAGAGTGCGCAAAGTCGGAGCTCACATTAGGTAGATGAATCTTTGATCTCCTAAGTACCCCCTATGCAATTTACCCAGAGTGAACATGATTAAGAACTTGGAGAATTCGAAAGAGCTAAAGATAAAATAAAGCAAACCAATCAAAAGTTAAATTGGAGAATTTGTATTAGACGCGTATTTTATGAGATTAATCAATCAAAAGTTAAATTCATATCGATCCTTTTTTTTTAATTGACCAATTATTTTGAACGATATCATATGAATCGGTCATTTTCCGCGAAGCTAAGCACATCCTCAGCGGGGATGGAACGAGCTTCTAGAAAGGGCAACGAGAGAGTTGGAAAAGATGGCCGAGAGGAACGAGGCCGGACCATCTTTAACAATGGACGAGAGAAAAAAAAAAAGCTTCCGTGAATGCAAAGCAGGAGTTCCACGTGAAACAAAAGGAACCCAAAGAAGAAGTCGTTCGAGCGTTTTTGCTTAAATCCAACTCCAGTGGACACCCACCCCCACCACCCCCACCCCCGCCACTGTCCTCATCCCAACGATTCTCCATCTTGTCCTGATCATCTTCGCTATTGGGCTCCTACCCCCCAAAAAAAAAATGGATACAACGAAAATTATTTCAATTTAGTCAAATTCATCCCCCATTTATTGAACCCATTCTTGTGAATCATTCCCCTCCCCTTCTCCTTCTCGTTAGATAGATTTTATTTTTAACGTTGCATTTTAAGCGCATCTGGAAACAGCTATCGATGTGAAATGGGCATAGGATGACCCCCCCCCCCCCCAAAAAAAAGGTCCCCCCTCAATCTCAAGAATTTTCGATTCATTTACTACATAGGTTAGGCCGATGCATCGGATACTAGATAACTCTGGTTCCATACGATTGCATTCGAGTGGTTCGCAAGTGATGGGGTCGCTAAAGTATGAGCAATGAGTATGACCTAAAACGGAACATTTCGACCAAGGACGTGGAATTCCGGGCTATAATTTTGTCAAAGAAATTGTTGACATATCGGCCACATCTGACCCTTTTCATCCACAAAATTTTCTTTTAGAAATAAATAAAGAAAAACCCTTTATTGCCCGGAGTACTTTTTTTTTTGGCCTTTCGCGTTTCATTAATTTCAAGATGATTTCTTTTTTTCCTTTCTTTCTTTTTTCGTATGAAAACAAGATTTTTGCATTTTCTAACACTCTCTTAATACGTGATTATTCCGTGGAATATATTAATTTCGTAATGCAGATGGGACCAAAAGAAAAAAAAGAAATTCCCTAATTCACGCCCTAAAATCCAGGCCGCGCGGAACAATATTCCCACGGGGCAGGATTGGATACAACGCACGAGTCGGATCATGTATTACATCAACACAGAATGCAACGTGACCGGATCGAACGGTTAGCAGGACCCCATCAGACGTCAAAGTCAGCACGAGGAGATGGGCCCCACTGCCAATGGTTGCCCGCCACGTCTGCCGCTGCGTAAAAGGGGGAGTTGGGTAGGTGGTCACTGTGCCCAAACAAACTTCTGGTTTGTAACCCCGCAATTCCTTTTCTTCTCCCTTCCATTAAATTTGTTATATCCGTCCTCATTTTGCATTTTTCAAATTTTTCTAAAAAGAAATTGGTGATATTTTGTTTGTTTGTTTAGGCTCCGTCCGTTTCATGAAAAATAACTTCCGGATAAATATTTTTCGAATTTTCCGACGTTCGTTTCACGAAAAATAAAATAGTCAAGAAAAATAATTTTCCACTAATCCGTCTTTTTGAAAATCGTCTTCTTTGTTCACCTTTAAATATCGCTGTCTCCAAGACCATGCCTCAACCTTGTTCAAGACCGGCGAGTCGGTGGCATTTGACAAATGAACATTATAAAATATCATCATTTTTCAGGAAAATGATTTTCGGAAAATACTTTTCAGGAGTACTGATATTTTTCTTGAAACAAACGGAGCCTTATTTATTACTTCCTTTATTATTTATATATTATTTCCTCAACTTCTCAAAAACACTAAAAGTTGCACGTACGTAGAAAGGACGCCAAACTGAAAAGGCAATCACCAGCCAAGGGCGACGGAACACCGACAGTTCAACTCTCGGCCGAATTTCTTAAATTCCAAAAAAGGTCCAACAAAATTAATAAAATAAATTCGATAAGTATACATTAACGTCATTGCGCTTGCTTCGAGGACAAACTGAACATATAAGTCAAGGGCTACGATAGGAAATTCCATCGGCCAAAAATAGTTTCGCATGATTTACAAAATCGAGATATTATTTTTAGATGAAACTCTTCGCCGCTATTTATTTATCAATCTTGTTTTTCTATTCCTTCCTTTCACCATCTTTAAAATAATTCCGTCGCATTAGAATGCGACATAGATTCTAACATTTGACAATATCAAGTTATATACGTGATCTTGGCCTTGCTTCTAATTATACAAAAATATGTAGGGTGGGCGTAATTACCCTGCCTGTTTTCTCCAATTTCATTAATGGGGTGTACATAAAGAAAAAAAGAAAGACGGGTCGGTGGGAATTTTACTGAGAAAATTCATTTAACCCGCGGTATTATCGTCATTAATCGGTTTTAAAAGCGTCTATAAATTTAAATTACGGGCATGACTAATGACATAAAAACCAGGAAGAAACCTCCCCAAGACGAGTGATGACTGATGAAAGGGAAGTGACCTGCCTCCTCCCGTTATGTCCTTCCATCGACAGGAGTGGTTCACTAAGGATGGGTCCCTTTCCCTGGCTTGAATAATTTGCACCTAGAGAGAGAGAGAGAGAGAGAGAGAGAGTGGATAAAAAGAAAAAATAATAAATCGAGATCGGCACCAAACAATTATTGAGAAATCTAATTTATACAAGGAAAAGGTGGGGGAATTTATGCATATTCTTTAGTACTGATTAAATGCACCTGCTGAAGAAGACGAGCTTGAATGCTAAGGTTCCTAAGCTAAGTACCCACCTACCGGCCCTATCATCTGTACAAGCTAACCTACCTTTGTCTTTCAATCTATAATACCCTTGTAGCCTCGCTAGATCGCCACATTAAAAAAAAAGCAAAGGGTGCTCCACCCTTTCTTTCTTTTTAATCTCTCTCTCTCTCTCTCTCTCTTTACCCTTCTCGGTTGCATCATGACCAACTTTTTGTTGTGTACCCAAAAGCCATCATGAAACGATTTGGATGTTTGGTGATTCGTAGAGTCAATAACTTGTGTGGCGAAATTCTTTTGTATGGTCTCGGAAATTCGAGTTTATTTCATTTCATTTAATGCCGGACAACCCAAAATTATTTCACGATAGGGAAATATGGACATGAGAAATCATTTTTGCGTCTTGCCCGTAAAATTTATGTTCGTTTTCACTATTTCGGGGGAGGAAAGAAAGAAATGGTACGTGCTCTTGAATGTAGGAGAGTTCTTTGAATTTCTTGTAGGTGGAGAATCTTAGTCACCACACAGATCACCGCTTACATGATAAAGGACTCGACTAACCTCAAGATCTACTAAATTGCTTCCTTCTTAAATGTTCCACAGATCTATATCCTTACCAGGTAGCTAATAGGCTACTATCCAGCTATCAAAGAGGTAAAATTAAGGCTTTTCCATGGGGGAGTTAATGTTGACGTTGCCATTCAAATAAGATTTTGTCTTCCCCTTTCCAAATGATGAATCGCCCGCTTTGAACGATATAAACCGATCATGTTACAGTAGGCATTACGTTTCTTTATGTTGAATAGATTTGAGGTTGCGCCCTTTCTAAGCATAACATAACGAAAGGATCGTCGTGCATATGGATAGATAGATAGATAGATCTGCCTAATTCATTAACCATAATTGAGGTAGAAAACTTAGAAGGGCTACGGTCCAAGCGTGCATAAGCCTCAAAAGAAGAAAGAAGACCCCCCCTCCATCAAACGCCCAAGCTAAGTTGGTGTTGACTGCTGATTTAAGAAGTTAAGAAGCGAAACCATAATAGCCCCAATAAATAACCCAAAAATGAATATTGCCTTGGGAAAACAGGGGAAAAAGAAAAGCTAAAAAAGCAATCCAATGGTCAGGCAGCAGAACAGCTTTATCGGTGGAGTTTTCTGCTCTCTTTATGCGTACCAGCACCCCCTTCCTCTTCTTCCTCCCCTCCTCCCTCCTCCTGTGGTCATAGCGATGATTCCATAGCCTCCCTCTTCCTTCCCCTCCTAATAGGAGTCCTGCTCGAAAGTACACGCATCAAACCTCCCTCCCTCCCTCTCTCTCTCTCTCTCTCTCTCTCTCTCTTCTTTTGGTAGGGAAATCTGTGCAAAACGCAGAGGGTGCTGCAGAAAGTCTTGTATCTCTGATCCCAATATCGCCTTTGCCTCTTTCTCTCTCTCTCCCTCTCCCTCATGCAACACCCTTAACGAGAAAACTGTCTTCTTCTTCTTCTTTTCATCATCATAATATTCACGGTCCATTCTCAATATAGTTCCCCAATCCTCTCTCTCTCTCTCTCTCTCTCTCTCTCTGTGTCTCTGTGTGGTCCTCTCTCTTTCTTTAAAACCCTCGTCGCTCCCCTTCCTTGCCACAAACAAAAAGCAACGACTTTCTCCCCAATACCCTTTAAAAGCTTTAATTTCCTCACATCGTTCTCTTCACCGGTGACCACATATCCTCCCAATACTTCAACCTTATTCACACGCATACACAAGTACATAGCCCACCAAATGCAAGAGCCGAACTTGGCCATGATGGGGGGCGGCGGCGGCGGCGGGATCAGCGCCGCCTTGAGCGGCGACGCGTCGTTCTCGGGCGAACACCAGCAACGCCAACTCAAGGCGGAGATCGTCAACCACCCGATGTACGAGCAGCTGCTGGCGGCCCACGTAGCGTGCCTCCGCGTCGCGACCCCGATCGACCAGCTGCCGCTGATCGAGGCGCAGCTCGCGCAGTCGAACCACCTCCTGCGCTCCTACGCCGCCTCCTCGGTGCAGCACGGCCACAACGGTCTCTCTCCTCACGACAGGCAAGAGCTCGACAATTTCTTGGTACGTTCTTTATGCCCCCCAAGAACAAACCCTTGTGGCTTCCTCTCTTTCACTTGTCCAAATAACCTCGTGCTAGTCATTAATTTGTTTCCTTTGCCTTTGCTCTTGAATCTCTACTTCTTTTATAGCTTGTAGTTGGATCAGAGTTATAGTACATCTATGATAATCAAGCATGCGCCTCCACAAAAAAAAGAAAACCCCGACATGGAAATATACTACTCATATAATCCCTTAATCGGCGTTTCTACTGTATGTTCTCCAGTTCAGTTCTTTTATCAAGGAAGAAATGGATATCCAATTTGAGTTCACTAGGAAAATAGAAAGGAAATGAACAAAAACGGATATTTTGGTGCTAGGCACAATACTTGGTGGTCCTATGTAGCTTCAAAGAGCAGCTACAGCAGCACGTTAGAGTCCATGCCGTCGAAGCCGTCATGGCCTGTCGTGAAATCGAAAACACCCTTCAAGCTCTTACTGGTATCTCTCTCTCTCTCTCTCTCGATGATAATTATCTTTTTTGATTTATTGATTTTCTTCAAGGTATGATTAAGATGATATTTTTAAGATGCTGCTTAGATATACACACCAATCAAGTCGCTTTCATTGGTTGGTTAAAGCAACACGTAATCGGAATTATTGCCAGAGGAAGGCCGGATAAGGCGTCGGTCGATGCATGCGATTTTCAAACTTGGGTGAACATGAAGCCTCGCCTCTTTCATTGAATCAGCCTCTTAAACTAATCTAAAGAAAAAGAACACACACCCATCATCCCCTTAATCATGATAATATTAATATATAAACCAATCATTAGTCGTGACTGTTCCATATCAAGGGGACATTACTTATTAACGCTTCGTTGATTTAGACGAGATTCTAATCTCAAGAACGTGTGCGTGTTCGGGTTCTTTCGTCGATTGATTGATTTCCTCGTGAATTCTTTCTCGCTTTGCTTCGTTTTGGCGAATGCGATACGTTTGTTTGGTAGGCGGAGAGTTTGAGTGAGCAAGTTGATTATGCAGATATGGTGGTTTTCTTGTGAGCTTGGGGAATTGTTATTTGAGGAGGTGGGTGTTGTAGGACCGACCTTAAATTTCTTTTTTTAGTGCGAAGTCATGAATCAGATAGGAGTTAAGCAGTTGGTTCATGGAGAGTTCGGTGGAGGGTGTACCCCAATCACCATCACCACCATGCGCCAACAACCGATGAAGCTTCCTTGGAATAATGTTTGGTTGCATCATTTTTTCTCGATTTTCATGGTGATGCTAACTTGCTTGAACTCATAATAGATCATGCCTGTTATATCGTCGTACTTAGTTGGTGGTTGAGAAAGTATTTGCTGAACTCATTTCCTAGATCAAGCAAACTGTATATCAAGAGATTACGATGTACGCACCGGGAGCAACATAAGATACATGTTTTGACGTATTTTGTCACATCGTATCCGCCGCATTATGTTGGGTAGCATGCTTGATATATACGTATCATTGGTACGTAGTCTTGGATTGATCTCCACGTTGGGTTTAAATCTCAAGTTTGCCAACCGAAATTCTCAGCTGGTTGCGTACTTATGCGGATTAAACCAAACCATCCTGGTCTCACATAGACAGGTTTTGGAGAAAAACAAGACCTCAAGTACTTAATATCTGATGATCAAATAAGCAGTTTAATTGCCCTTTTTTTTTTATTTGTTATAGCCAATGCTTGGTTTAGTAGTAGTGAAATAGTCATGATCTGATAAGGAAGAAAATGCATTTTGAATTGCATACGCATTAATTAGAGTTTGAGGACAACATGGAGTGGTGTGCACGTCGAATGCGAGTTAAGACGAGGAAACGGATATAAAAGATAGAGCATATGTGCCGTGCTTATGAATTTAACACCCATATTTACATCGAGTGTCATGGATTTCTTGCCATACCTAGTGCTCGATGGAGTGGACTCACTCAATAAGGCGTCTTTCTGTAAATTTGGAATTATTGCAGGAATGAGTTTGGGCGAAGGAACCGGCGCGACGATGTCGGATGATGAGGATGAGTTGCAAATGGATTTCTCGTTGGATCAATCCAGTGCTGATGCTCATGACCTGATGGGATTCGGTCCTCTCCTTCCAACTGAATCTGAAAGGTCTCTGATGGAGAGAGTACGCCACGAATTGAAGATCGAACTCAAGCAGGTATACAATATTACTCTTTCGATACGGAACCGGCTCC
Organism: Melaleuca quinquenervia; assembly: GCA_030064385.1. Taxonomy (NCBI): domain Eukaryota; kingdom Viridiplantae; phylum Streptophyta; class Magnoliopsida; order Myrtales; family Myrtaceae; genus Melaleuca; species Melaleuca quinquenervia. Next base: position 13,591,283 of record CM057721.1, on the reverse strand, counting down.
ACATATTTCTCAATCTTTGTTTTCTTAGTTCCGATTCTGACAAAGGACATTGTGCTATCCTCATCTTTTAGTGCACAAACATAATTTGAAATCCAAGTCTAGCGTTTTCTACCGATGAAAACATCATATACAGTGAAATTGGTGTTGACTGGTCTTTGCAGGGTTTCAGGTCAAGGATCGAGGATGTGAGGGAGGAGATACTACGGAAAAGGAGAGCCGGGAAATTGCCCGGTGACACAACTTCTGTGTTGAAAAATTGGTGGCAACAACACTCAAAGTGGCCATACCCAACTGTAAGCAAACGCTTTTCTCTTCTCCTTTCATCCCTCGCATTATGCTGTCACGGAATATTAAGGTTTTAGGACAAGTGGTCGTCAGACATCTTACCACATGTTGAAAACTCAAATGTCGATCTTTCCTCCGAGAATCATCTTGCCAATCTCTCCTGCTTTCATGTGTTCATGTCTCTCGACCTTGTGTTCGATGCGGCTAGTCAAAATCATGTCTTCATACGAAAGCCCCAAGTTTAATTGAGAGGTGGTGATCGAGTTAAGACAATTAACATGCTTGATACATATGTTTCTTTCCAGGAAGATGACAAGGCGAAACTCGTGGAGGAGACAGGTTTGCAGCTGAAGCAAATAAACAACTGGTTCATCAACCAACGAAAGCGAAACTGGCACAATTCCCAATCGGTCACCTCCTTGAAGTCCAAGCGCAAGAGGTAGGCGCAACGGACCAACATGCTCATCTTTGTGCCGCTAACTGAAACACGGAACTTATCAATCGGTATTGACTCTGATATGACCTTCTGATCAACCGGTGGTACGTTATAGCTAGAGCTGAACACTTGTGGTGGTGGATCAAGCAGTGATGGTAATTAGATGATTCATTGTGGGGTTAGTGCCTGTAACAAATTATGCAAATTCCAGTAGATTACATACCCAAAACCCAGAAAATTGAAGTCTTTTTGTATCGATAGAGGTGCTTCTGTTGCCTAATCTCTCTTATATCTAGGCCCAAAACAAAACGACATGTTGATTTGTTTTTTGTTCTGTAAAATTGTTGTTTTTGACAGTGATTCAAGTTTTCCTTCCTTTCTGTCCAAGCATTATCTCTACCGATGCAATGAAACAAACTGGCCTGACGACCGTTCAACACTTCATAAGCAACTAGATTTCCTGAACAAGGTTTCCAAACAAAGTATCCCCTACCCTTCTGTTCTTCTTTTGCGCTAAATAAAAACACAAGCAAGAATTAGAGGCTTACAGAGCTCGAATACATCCCATAAACCCTCGTCTCGACCTCATGATTGTAAATGTAAACGTTCCTCTTATATACTGCCCTTTCGCAATCCTAATATAGATTATCGAGACTAGCTACATTTCAGAAAATTGCCCGCGCTAACCATAGATTCTACATGTACATACATAGATTCGATTGATTTTCATGATTAACCACGAACAAGATTGCAACAAAATGCCCAGAATGAGATTAGAAAACTTGGGTGTATGTGAATGTGTACCTGTAAATAGCAACAGGATGTTTGGCAAAAAATAGGAGCTTTCGGATCCATACAGACAAGGTAGAAATGGCATTTGCAGATCTTCTCATGGTTCAATTATTGATTTATAGGTCTGCATCATTACAAGCACATGGTGTATCTTAATCCTGCGAAGATACCCATTAATTAATAGAAATTAAATCTCGATTATTGGTTTCACGATGGAGCTTACTGTGCTTAATTTTAATCGCATTTTGCCCCCAACAAAAACATAATGTGCACAGCTTGATGGAATCTTCCCTCCCTCACCCAAGTGTGGAAAGGGATTGACCTGGTTTGGCAACTGTGCCCAGAAACATAAAAGCTATAGACAAGACCCGACCGACAGAACCTGCGATTGAAAAGCCGCATATCATTCCAACAGGAATCTGCCAAAACTCTGTCCCCACCTTAGTGGAATTACACATGTTGAGTTACAAGTTTTTAATGATGAGCTGCTCAAACTTCTGGATGAGTTGAAAAATAACTGCGTCGATGAGACGCTTAAATTTTGTTTTGGCGGTTACCCCTTTTGATGCATTAGAGATATCATCTTGTGAGATATATATAATTAATGCTGGTCAGGCAAATTTTGCATGATCTCACAAATCGAATCATTAATGTCGGACCCTTTTCTCACCGGTTCACTTCTGTTCAGATGGAATCAGAAGATGATCGATCAGCTTCGCATCGTCGAGCTGATCCATAACTCACTCGAATCACTGTGCTAACAGAACTGCCCCACTAAGAGTGTTGTATGGCATTGCTCATTATGAGCAGGTCCTTCGTGCAATATGAACCATTCACAAAGTTAAACTTGTGGGACTGCTTCGATTTCCTGGTGAAGTCGACAAATGGACACTAAAGCATGTGATTTTAGGAAAGTTGGATTCTGATTTACGAAACGGAATGAACTTGGAGGTTGTAGTTGTTCAAATTTGAGTCCTGTTCCTTCGTTGAATGATCTAATCTTCATTAATTCAACCACTTCAATACTAATTCTACCGCTATGTTAAGCCGTTGGTTATCTTGACAAAAACTCAGATATTAACTTGCCCTTGATAATCAGCACTAAGCACATTTTGGACTCTTCACTTATATAGCAGTTGATATTCATAGAAAATGTGGGAAAAATAAGGCCCTTCATAACGAAAATGAAGGGTCATGCCGAGGCGATTGATCAAGGTGTCGGAGATTTTTAGTTTTATGTTTTTAACGACATAAGTTAAACAAATGCCAATGACAGAGATCTCTTCCAATTTCCAAACAACTTATTAATGATCAAATTAATACAAATTAAGAACATACAAATACAAACCAAGAGCCGAGGCTAATTAATCTTGGATCCCCGCAGAAGAGGAGCTTTGGATGATGGATGCACGCTATAATGCGGAAAAAAACCCAAGTAAAATTAATGTCGATGCAATACTCAAAAGGTACTTAAGACACAAGAATCAAGCTCCACCCGTTTTCTGATTCGGCTTGAACACATTCTTGATGAGGGACTCTTTGATGGGCAACAGCTCAGGGAACTCCCGCTTCAACTTAGTCGTGTCAAGCTCGTTGTTGCTTCTGGGAGCAACAATCACCTTTGCTTGCTCCTCAAGAGTGAAGTTCTTCCAAGTGAAGTTCGGGTCAATGTATTCGCGGTACATCTCAAGTATCTCGTTGTGGCTGACCACTCCTGGGTTCGTGAAGTTCCAGATTCCAGTGAGGTTTCTCTTCGCCATCTCGATGGAGATGGGGAGGAGCTCGTCCAAGATCGTCATTGAGTTGGGGATATTCACCACTTTCTCATAGCGGGTGATTTTGGTGATGAAGTTGCGGGGGTTGGACAGGTCAGACGAGATTGGCATCCGGACACGCAGAGTGCAAACATTCTCATAGTTCTTGAGCAACTCCTCAACCTAATGTTTCACCAAGGGAAAAGAAAAAACATAATAAGAATTCACTATGACAACTACTCGCCTTTAAAACGCAACTAAACATGCAAAATGCAGGGGCGTCAGGGACATGGTGATAGCAAACAGAAGAAACTCTCACACGCAATATGACACACATTATTCATGAACCACAGCCTCAAACAAGACTATATTAGGTACGATGTGAATAGAGATCAGAGGAAGGCCATATCAAAGCATCATTCAGTCATGGAGAAAGAAGAGGGAGAAGGAAAGAGGGGGGGGGGGGGGGGGGGGGGGGGAGTTCCATATGAAAAGCATCAAAGACCCGACTCTCCCCTCTTGGGAGACAACAACAAACAACATGGCCTGCAATTTTGAAACAGGACACAGAATCGTTTAGGTGATGCACACACACAATGTAGTTGAATGGACCATACTCGGTAGCATCTGAACAGATGCAATGTGAAGCATTCTTATCTTATGACACAAGTATCAGAATGGATCTATAATTTATAAAACACTAACTTACGGATGCATTCATCAGATAGAGCACTTCACATAACTTATAGATAGCATGATCAACAATGCGAAAACTCTGACATTACTTATCATAGTCGAGCAGGCATCTGTTCTGCACATCAGTAGCATGCGAGTGGATCCAAACAGAGGACATTCGATGTCACGTAACATAGTCGGTACTAACATTAGCTCGTCTTATCTGAAAGCTTGAGAAAATAAACTGAAGCATAGGTCAATTGTCCGAGCGATGCGGGTGCTGATCGAAAAGAACACTTCAACAATCGCATTTCCCATCAATGCACCGTATCGGGTCGTAACTTTCTAGCATAAAGCAACAAGATGCTCGTAATTTATTGCAAAAATGAACACGTATGGTTCCACAGCAAGTGCTCGTGATTTACGCTTGAAGGAACAGACAAAAAGAGCATTTTTTTTAACACCCCACAAAAAAAAAAAAAAGACAGCCCCTAAATGCAGATCAAGGAACACGAAGGCCAGATCTGAAACAACAATTACGCTCCAAAATATACGCAGCTTATAACTCACACATCACCAACATAATCACCAAATAACAGACTAAGCAACAACAAGTAGAGAACACACGCTCACCATGGCCTTTGTCTTCGAATAGAAGGATCCGACAAAGTTGGGGGTATCCTCCTCCTTGAATCCGACGCCCGACCCGAGGGGGTGACTAGCGTCGTACTCGAAAATGCAGCCAGTGGCGTAGTTGATGACGAACAGGCCCCTCTCGCGGCACACGTCGGCGAGGGTGAGGGTGCCGACGACGTTGGTCCGGATGGTCTCGACCTTGTGCGACTCGCACCAGTCGACGTTGGGGCGGCCGGTGACGCCGGCGGCGTTGAAGACGTGGGTAGGCTTGGCGGCGGCGATGTCCGCCTCGAGGGAGGCGCGGTCCTGGAGGCGGCCGGAGCCGTAGGAGTAGTCGATGGACTGCGACTCGCAGAGCCGGCCCAGGAGGCCCCCGATCCAGCCGGTGCGCCCGTAGATCAGGAACTTGAGCGGCTTGTCCGAAGCCGACCCGCCATTCGCTGGGAAACCCATGTTTCTTGAGCTCTCCTCCCTCCTTCCTCTTTCCTTGGAGTGTGAGGTTCGAGATGGGATCTCACAGAGAGGGCGTGTGTGGTGGTGGATTTGGAGTGAGGTGGGAGAAGGAGGGGAGGGAGATTTTTAAGGTGGTGGTGGGGGGTGAAAATGGCGTTCGTGTACTAATGAGTTGGGGAGGCTCTTTCTTTTATTATTATTATTGTTTTCCCCTCTCTTTTATTTTTTCTTTTACTGGTGTTTTTTTGGGGGTGGATTCAGACAGCGACGGGTGGGCGATGCGTCGTTCTTATGTTTCGCCACCGATTGACCAAAAGGGTCGCGATTGAATGCGAGTCGCCTCACGTTTGCCTACGGTGTACGTCGTATAAGTGCATTGATGAGCGCTCTTTTCGAGGAAAACGACGTAGCCGACCCGTACTTTGATCCCACGTGTAATATTATTTCTTAACTTTTAAATTTATTTAATATGATTTTATTTAACATCGACATAATATTCATGAATCACATTAAACAAATTAAAATTTTATATACGACAATTGTATGTTAGATTGAATTTAAGGATGATCACAGCCTATTGTAGACCTTTTCACCGATTGAAATAGGTTAGATCGACTCCGATGACAATTAAGGACTCATCTAGATTTGTGCGATTCTTAGTCCTAGCCCATGCAATGTCAAGCTCAAATGATTTGAACTTTGCTTGTTCAATTTTCCAAATTTAATCCAAAGTTCAATCAAGTGTTGAATTCTTAGCTTGAATACGATTCAAACGGAACAATGAGATGCTAGAGATTGAGTCGACATGACCGGATTACGATAAAATAAACCGGAGCTCAAGCTCCAATTCGAACTTAATAAAGTCGGATATTGTTTCTTCGAATCATACATATAATCTAAAATGAATATGTGGCGCTGCGAAATTTTTAGGGCTTGTGTGTCCTTTTCTGCGATTACGAAATTTCAACGGATGCTATTAATTATGCAGTTTTATCTTTTATTTTGGAAAAGCACGCCCTCTTTGATATTTCTCGAAAAGTCTTTGCTTCTCGATTTTCCCCTTTTACTTTTCATAATCCTTCTTCGTTGGCTAATCCGATGGACGGTGTCCCGTTTGACACGTGAGGCGGTCGAGACAAGATCGATGGCTCTATTTCATTGGTTGAGAAAAGGTGGGGACGGGTGATATATGTGTGCTAGCGATCCTCTTGACAAGTCGCACATTACATGACATTCGATCCGAGTTAAGTCATAGCTACTCCGCTTCACTCTCGACCTTCACCTAAATTCTACTAGTTGAGAAGTCCTGCCTCAATCGGGCAATGCGACATCACGAGGTAAAACGAATTCTTGATCTCATAAAAAAATAAGTAATTTTTTTGACATTAATTTCGTGATGAGCCGACATTTCTTGTCTAACGATTGGTGATCATTAGAAGACCCCCTTTTGGTTATGCTGCCTTATTAAGTAGGACTATGAATGACATGAAGACATCAAAATATAACTTATTCCTTTCTTTAGCGGCTCATTTGACAGTGGCCCCCAGCCGCCTGCCTGGCACGAGGAAAGCGGCATCTAAAGATTCATTCGCGAACATTATAACAAGTTCACCAACTTATTTGAGATCTTATCAGTGTGATTAGTGAAAATACCAACATTATAAGGAATTTGTCCATCTCCCAATGATATAGTGACTTACCAAGTGCTTTTGATTTTTACTAGACATTGTAATTTATCAGCATGCCAATAATTAGTAAATCACCAACTTTTCGAAATTTTACAAGCACGCTTAGCAACTTCTAATATTGTAATGGACTTTTATTAATGGCAGGTGATCCGTTTCCCGTTAATCCATACCCCAATATGTTCCAATTGGCTGGACCACTTCACATATTATGACTGATAAAGGGAAAAATTTCCGATTAACAAAAGTGCCAAATCTATCGTATATTTGATAGATTAAAAGAAAATCTCAAGAGTAGATACAACAATGAAAGTTTCACATTCTCAAAGTCCTTATGCGTGTCTATATCTCTTTTTATCTTTTGCGTTATTAAAATTAGAACATTGTGTTATCTCGCTTCTTATTCTTTCTGAAAAAGCTAAAAAAAATAATCTATTCCTTTTGAAAAATTTACTAGCAATTTGTCTCCATAGAAAAATTACCAAGAAAGTCCTAAGCTTAATCCTTGCCTAATGGCTGGAGAGCTCTATCAATCCTCGCCGCCCATAGCTCCCCGACCATATTGAGGTATAAAAAAAAAAAGAAGGCAAAAGAAAGAAAAAGAATTTAAAAATTATCCTTGTTAGCCCTGGACAGCCAAAATTAGCCAGATAGACTGAATTGAAATAAATATAAACTATTTAGGACTGAATTGGAAAAAGTTTATAACCGAATTAACATAATTACGATTTTTTAGGACTTTTTTAGGTAATTATACCCTATTCCATACATCACCAATTATCTATACTCATGCAATAACAACATTCTTTCTAGAGGTAATGCTAATTATAATACATCAACAATTTATTTATTTTTATTCTTTATACATGTCTATTCAACTTCAACTTCGGATTTAGTAATCTTTGCACACGTCAACTAGTTCCTTTCCAAAAGCACCAATCCGGTGCATTTAGGAATTTTCTCTTGGAAAATGCTTCTAACAATGCTTGACCCCAATATCGCACGAAGAAAAACGAAAAAAGAACAGTCCTTACCATCTAAGCCAACACTTTATTGGTCAAATCCATTCGATTTTGCACACATACACAATGCACCACATACCGGTACACATTATCACAATGTGTAAGGATCGCACCCTACAAATCACGCGTGAAAATTCCGACCAAAGTTGGTAACTTACTGGCTTTGAGATGTTGAAAAAGGTCTTCATAGAGTGTTGGTAGTAATATCAATTCACACTTGTGAAGTGTGAAATTAATGGTAACCTGCTAATTTATCGGGATATTCGGAAAAAAATTTTATGAGGTTAGTATTTACCAACCATAATTGTAAAATTTAAAAGAATATAATAATCTTCTAATTTATTAAAATATGGGTGATTTGTCGTAGTGTTGGTAGCTTATTAACCACATTAGTAAAATATTGAAGAAGTAGATAACTTACTGATTTTATGGATATCAGTAAATTCATCATAAACAACAGTCGTAAAATCTAAAAAGAGTTACTTAATGACTTATTGGGATGTTGGTAAGTTCTTTGTAAATTTGATAAATCATCAACTGCACTTGTAACAATCTAAAAAGTGTAAGTTACTAATTTATTGTAATGTTGAGAAATATTTAGTAAAGTTTGTAATCGAATTTACTTAGATTCAGAGGAGTTGATCATTGACTAATTCATTTTAAAAGTTTGGTAGATCGCTGATGATGTTGATAAGTCATTCTTAAGCTATTTGACAATCAAATTATAGGTCATTCATAATTTGTTGACGACTTTAGAAATTTACCAACTAGAATTTTTTTTTAAAATTTCCCCTTGACGAGATTTAAACTCGTTCAAAAATTGACAGACGAACTTGGTTTAAAAAAAATATCTTAATCTATAAAAATTCATAATAAAATAATGAGTTGCCCTTGACTTGTAATTTAATAGTAACTAGTTGTAACTTGTAAGACAAGATCCGTGTCATTTGAAAGCACATTATTTTTTTAATTAATTCAGCGAATATTTATATGTAATTCGTTTTTAAGGAAAAAAATGACAAATATGGTCCCTAAATTTTAGCCAAATGCGCAATGTGATCCATAAACTTTTAATTTATTCAATATAGTCCATGACCTTTAACCTAATGTGCAATATAGTCCATGAATTTTTAATACATGTTCAAACTATTTATATGACAATGTTTAATGCGGTCCCTAAACTTAAATCAATCGAAGGATCACATTAAACATTTTCTTCAATTAAATAAATTAAAAGCTAATAGATCACATTGCACGTTGGGCCATAGTCTAAGGACTATTTGCGTCATTACCCCTTTTTGTAGTGTACTGTCCATGAATAATTCACATGATCCAAATATAAATATATTATAATGTCACGTATATTACACAAGATTCCCACATGTGACATGCACGCGATGGGGGGAAAAAAGAACAAGAAGAAATCCTAAGATCAGAATGCTTATAGATCTAACTTTGGCGTATCTCGTGTCACATTAACCCAAGCAGTGCTGAGCTTGAATATTCTCAGAGTTCTTTCCCCGGGTCTTAAAAACTCTTTAATGGAATGTCTGAAATCTTCAACAGCAAAACGAGTGGAAAATTTGCAAGTTGCGCGGAGTCATTTGCACATCCATGGAGGTATGATAACACGAAAAGCAAGAACTGAAGCAGAGGCCCTCCCAGTCGCCTCAGATGTATATGCACAAAAGAACGACCAATCACAGCATGTATGACAGTTGTGAGACGTGAAGGGGTACGAGGAAACGCGATCATGGGCGCGCTATATCGTGAGGTTTTCTTGAATGCCAGTAAATGAACCCAGTATGTTTCCGCCGACGTCTGGGAATGTCTTGCAGCCGGGAAGGCACTCCACTTTTCCCGTTCTGTCAATCTGGAGCGGATACTTGAGGAGGTGGCCTTTCATTTCGGTTACCTCGTCAGCTGCATACTGTGTCCAGTTAGCCTCGCTTAGCGAACATACCCTTCTCACGCAATCGAGACTCTCCGGGCACTTGAAGCATTCTTCGAGGATTCCAAGATGCTCTGCCCACAGTGACATTCTGTATCCGTGTATCTGCGATCGAATGTGCGTGGATTGTTAGGCCATGAAAACTTGCAAATGGGATTGAGGAATGAGTTCTCAAAATGCTGAAGTGAAAGGATCTCGATTGCTACTATTTCGGTTGTATCATTTAGTATGATTAACAAAAGGGACTTGGATGCTCCAGAATGTCTCGATTTTCTTAAGAAACACCGGTTTTGGCTCAATACTGATGACATTTGCATTCTTTCAGATAAAGCCTAAAATTTCATCCGACATATAATTAAGCGCGAGTGCAACTGTATTACAAACGAAACTCCTGCAAGAATAATCAAGAGGACCGGCAGTCATCTGCCTGGCCAACTGAAAAAGAGGCTTAAGAGCCAAGAAATGAAGCTCGTGAGTTTTTTTTACCTTATACAAACAATAAAAGAACGTTTGAGATGATTATCTCGAGAAATTACCTGCCCCCGTGGAGCTGACTGTTTCCGAGTCCAGGTGTGATGAGGCTGATATGCACCCATAGCAATTTCAGTGTCTCTAGTGCCCTCAAGGGATCGCTGATTAATATTCGCAGATCCCAATATCACATACTCATCATCCACTATCATTCCTTTGGAATGGACATAAATCATAAACCGGCGGTTCTTTCGAGCTAGTTCCTGCGAGAGTTGCAAAGCACATTCAACCAAACTGAAGCAACATGACGGAACTAATCATGGCGGACACAATTAATCAAAGTATAGTCAAAATACATGTTGCAGATTGGGCCAAGGCATACCTGAGCCGTCTTTGCTCCATTTGCACGTCCCGTCTTTGAACTGTCTTCTACATCTGAAACTTCTCGGTTGCCAAGGCAGAAGAAATTCAAATAGTCTTGAGGTTCATACTTATTGTCAAGCCCAACCTCTTTTAGAGCCTTGTAGATTGTATCATACATCATTTCCATTGTCTTGCGCTGCAACAACAACAAATGTAGTGTAAATGATTTTTGTTAATGCCCAGCATAAAATAGGAATAGAAGAGAATTTTCCAATGTAAGGAACTGCAGCGGACCTATTATTATATGACAGTCAGCTCTAAATATGTTATATGTAAATCGAATTAGGACGTGAGTGATCTCATAGATCAGTAAATTTTCACATTGGCCAAGACAAGTTAATGAACATACGAGTCGCTGAACATTTTGTGGCATTCTAATGCTAAAAACAGGAAAACATCTCAAACATGGCAAGTAAATGTGTTCATGTTCGTTTTGGGTCACTTTTGGAGCAAATTTCAGATCACACCGAAGATATCAGCAGGTTAAGATCCAAAGTAGAACCAAGTCAAACCGAACCAAGCTGGTGAGACATTTCATCTAGTCCAAAACTGAAAGACTTAATGTGGACCATGTGTACAACATTTTAACAGAGGCAATGATGATATTACAATGGACAGAAAGACTATCACTTATTGGCAAAACTTTCAATGAAAATAAGTGGCCAAAAAACAACTTGAATTCCCTTTTTTACCTTGAACTAAGTTTCAACCAAACCAATAAGCAAACAGATTTTTTCGATCTTATTTTGTTGTTTGGATTTGCTTTCACCTTAACAAAGTCAGAACCAAACTAAATGTGGAACTTAAGTTTTAGTCTCTTTTTTTTTTCCTTTGCTTTTGCCTTGTATTACTGAATCCTACCTGCCAAAACAGTATTCTTTGAATGGGGATGCTTGTAGGAACACCTTCTGGCCACATTGGGATAACAATATATGCAGAAAACCTCTCATTTGCTCTAATTTTGCTAGCAATCTTAAGAGCTATCTCCATTGGTATTAAATTGTTGGCACCTGCAAAATAAGCACACAAATTATCGAAAACTCGTTTTAATAAGTATGAGCTATGTTAATGGCAGACAGAGTTCATGATGGAACATTTTTTTGGTTGAAATAATGCAACTTCATTTACTGTAGAAATTCAACTTCCTTACCTAAATCTTTGTTAGAATCCCAGTTATATGATGAACCAAGGAAGTACTGATTCTCAATGTAAATGAAATGTTGCGCTGCACGGATTGCTTCAACATATGCCGTGTGTATGCTCATGTCTATCAACACATTCTTTCCACATGCTAGGTTCTGTTACAAAGGAGAAAGCATAGCAATTACTTTAACTTTTATGGCATTTCTATGTACTTTGATCAATTGTAAAGGAACATTAAATGATAAAGGTCTGGCTTGTTTCTCTAAGACTCACTCTGCTTGGAGCATCTTTAGGGTTATCGGGGAATCCTTTGACTGAATTGGAATCAATCGAGCGAAAAATCTTCATTTTGAAAAGTTGAGTCAGCTCCACTGAGAAAAACTTGACAAGCACGAGAAGAAAATAGTGCAAATTCTAACAGCAATTGTCACTCTACCTGAATGTGCCAATTCTCTAGGTCTTCACTTGGACAAGAGACATCTGAAATTCCCAATATGTCGGGAATTCTTTCTAGTCTGAGAAGTTGATCATCATATGATGTCTTTAACTTCTGTAAACCGTGTGGTTCTGAAACTTTTAGCCAACGCTCCTCAAAGTTGGCGAGGACATCATATACTGCTGGTCCATCTAAAAGGCAATGCAAATCATGCCATGGCTGTCTTGGGCAACCAATGGAAGGATCCTGTTAAGGTTTTGGGTACAAGCGAAATGAGAAAACTCCTCATGCTTCTCTTTTAGGTAACACATCATTAGGGAAAATATCAAGTTGCATTCCACATTTCGCTACTGAAGAAAACATTACATGCCACATTGTCCTACTAAACAAAAACCTTACATTTGGTAAATTTTATAAAATAATTGCTGTAATGTTGACACATATGCAGCTTAAATTGACATGATATCCTGTCGAGAAAATGCATCCTCATAATAATCACACGCCTGAATGTAGCCCGTGGTTGAATACATAGTACATTCTCTATATAGGATGTAATGTGGGTGCGGATATCTTGGCTAGGATTGTGCATGGACAAACTAAGTGAGATGGAGATAATCCAAACAACTGTGGGCCAGTCCATGTGCAATGAGCATAATTATTCTTTACCGTGAAAGTAGAGTTGTGATAGTCGTCTTTGTGCACTGTCTGCAGTGTCCGCATAGTTGGATGTGTAGGAGTGTCATAACGACCCAAGCATAAATCTAGACCTCCAACAAATGCTACAAGCTTTCTTTTGTAATCCCCAGCATCAGCATCCACGATCACTGTCTTCTGGTGATGAGTGTAAATGATTCCCACTTCCTAAGGAATAAAGCTAAAAGGAATAAAAGATCTGGAGGTCCAAAGCAATTGCTGAAGCAAAATAAAATAAAATCATTCATAAAGAATATCCACTTCGATGCATCCATGGAAAACGAAATCAATGCAGGTCAACATCAAACGCTATTATGAGACAAGACGCAGCGACCAATTTGGCAAGAATGTCATCACTCATAAAGCTCATAATTCTGAGTGTAAAGGAACAATACAAGTCTCTCACACCAGTTTCGGATTTAGAAAGATACTGAGGCAATAGTTTTGATATAAACCCAGAGGGATCTTATTCAGATTTATGTTTATGAACAGATTAGAATGTTTAACATACTTCAAATGATATCAACAGACACAGCACTACCTAAAATGTACTAGCTACTTTGAGAAAGGTCTCCATTGTGTCAGTGCCAACATTTATTAACCATCCCTGGTTACATGGTATGGTATCTGCAATGTCTGATTCTTTAGATGAATAAATCTGCAGGTGAATTAAAATACAGCAGCAAAGAAGTGTAACAGGTTTTTAGCGTTATTTGATGCTCTGCTTCCACATGATTGAGGTTTTTAACACGATTTCTGCTTTTGAAAAAGCTACAAAGTCAAAGTTCTATTGGATTGTTGATCATAATCCCAAGACCTGGCATTCTGTTTTCAGTGGCAAAACTTTAAAACTCCTTTCTTTTCCAATGAATCTGCAGTATGTGGTAGTTGAAGTTGAATGAAAACTTTGCTAATAGAATGAACATCTGTAGATGCTTGTAGACAGAGAAACTTGAGGAGGGGTGTGCGGGTATAAATGGTGTTTTTGTCTCTAACCTGCTTTTTGACCCAGCTATGTCCTTTTCCAGCTGATCGAGGACAAAGTAGCACTTGCACCGATGAGTTCCTGAAGAAATGACGAGTCACCTCATCATTGGTATGCATGATCCCTTCCTATTTTGATGCAAGTCAATGAACAGATGAACCATAAGAAATTGCAGCATTAAGCCTTTGAAGTTTGTCATGGCTAGTTATCAATGTCATTAAATGTCAATTGAACATAAAACCAATAACCGAGACATAATTTCCTTTATGCTTCTTGCATACTTGTGCTTACAGAACTTCTCACTCATTCAAACAACAAGCAGTTCTTGCTTTCTGCTGATTCCAATTATCCATCATTTATAATTCTCGCTGACTTCACATATTTATCTAGCCAATGTATGGGCTAGTTGATACTAATCACACCATGAGTTGTTGGTTCTAGATCGCTCAGAAGCTAACATTCAATTGAAACCCAACTGATGCAAGTGGCATCACTTATGAGAGACAAAACAGTGTTACTTAAAATACTGACAGGTCGAATTTTCTGGCTGGAACAGTTGACTGATCTAACGTGTGCTTTAAGAAGTTAAGATCAAATATTATGTCACATAAACTTTAAGATACCAAGGATATCAAGAATGCAGGAAGAGAATAATCTCTGACAGACATTTATATTCATAGCAGAGTGCAGCGTAATTGTGCAGCACAGCATAATTACCAAGACAGCATGTAAGTAACATAATATGTTCTTGCTTGTGGCTAGCTGACTTAGAATTGAATGGCATGAAATCAAACATTCTGTAGGTCCTTACCTTTTTGTACCCCAGGATGCTGCGAGAAGTAGGATCATCCCATACTAGAAGTAGCACTCTGACACCTTCCTGTGACTTGCTTTTGAGTAGATCCCCTAATGTGTAATCTGTCACACCATTGCCATCCCTGACCATTCTAACCTTGTGGAACACAGACCATCCAGCAATATAGACTAAACGCCGGGCCTGACTGATTGCATTAAAGATATCCTGCCAACAACTCCTGTGGTTGTACTGCAAACCATCGTCAAGCTCTATATTAGGAAGGGAACCATCATGGACATGAGCATCTTGATAAAGAGTAACCTTGCCACCCTTTCTGAGAGGAAAATATGTATTTGGTACTCCCTGGTAATTAGAACTGTGACGGGCTCCCTGACTATAAACGTCCACTTTATCCACCGGAGTGTATTGGATCGATAAGCTCAGGACAGCTCCGGTCTTGATGGGCTTCCCATTATCATTCAAGATAGGGAAAGTTCCTTCAATTTTTGTTCCCGACAACAACTGATCCACAGGAATCCCCACTACGCCTATAATCTGAGAGCCCAACACGTCGCTATCCTTAACCACAAAATACACTTCCGCAGCATAATGTGCGACAGGGACATAAAAGTGCTGTTTCCATTCGGGGTCCTCGCTGTTGCTGATCACGAACGTCCTACCAATGACAGCATCAGAAATGGAAACCGTAACATAAGGATCGCTGGTTATTTTAGACATTTGCCCTTCGATTTTGCCTTTAACCTTCACAGGAATTTTCCCAAGCATGTCCCCTAATTTCTTATGAAACATATCCAAATTGGGGAGTTTCTTGGCATCCTTCACCCAAATGTCTAAGTTTCCATGTAAGAGGTGCAACTTCAGAGAGTGCTTGCTGGTCGTAATAGGAACCTTCTGTTGGCCCTGGACATGGGATGATCCTCCGAAGGACAAGGTTTCAGCGAAAAATGATCTAGCCATAGAAAAGGCCCTCACTACCGATGGAACTGAAGCACTTGCAACAGTAGACTATATATAAACTATCAACACGCCAACGACAACCCAAATAGATTATCAAGCTATTGAAGGCCTGACTGACAAGCGAGCAATTCCGAACGACGACCCCACGCAAACCCGTCTCTCCGAAGCAATAAGCCAGACTAATGGTAGCCAGAAAATTGCGTAACTCGAGGAAGAACTCAAGGAGGTACCTTGACTCAATAATTACACTCGGGAACACAACAAGACCCGGGAGGAAGCTGCTCTGACGAGCTCAGACTGGACACACCGGAAGGAAATCGAGCTGAGTTTGGCGTCAGAGCTGAAGATGCCCCAGCATACACGAGATGGTGCACGAATAAGATGAGCAAAACTGATTTGACCTGCTAAAAGGAGGAGGAAGTTCAAGAACGCAATGGGAAGAGCTCGAAGTCTTGAAAAGTCGTTCAAGAACACTCCACGCGCATGGTTAGCTGTTTTAATATCGTGGTCAAAGGTAAGAAAACATGAAAAGACAGAGATAACAATGAACTCAGCAAGCCTTTCTAGACCCCGTTTTTGAATATTCAAGGGAAGACGGGCATCGAGACCGCGGACATTCGCTCTATATATATGTAGAGAGAGAGAGAGAGAGAGAGAGAGAGAGAGAGAGAGAGGAGGTCGAGGTCGGAAGGTTCCAAGGTCTCTGTTTTGGCGCCTCAGTGTCAACGCAGAGTCGAGAAGACTCCTTTTTTTTTTTTGCCGCCAAATTTGAAAGACCGTTGGGCAGGAGAATCCTACAGTCTTAGGCAGATTTCTTAATATCAAACGCCAATAAAAATGGGTTTTCCTTCTCTAGTTTTCCTCCTCCTCCTTTTTTAACCCAGCCACGGCCAGGTCTACATGACTTCTTGATAGAAAATATGAGTTTTATATGTTTTAATTTCTCGACGGATCCTTAAATAGGTACTTAGAGTTTGATTTGATCAGGCCATTGCATCGGACGCCTCCGGTAATGCCGTGGGTACACAGGCGTACCTCCACAATTAAGCGGAACAGCAAGGCGCTTGGACACGATTCACATGTTCAAACATCCGCACGGCACATGTCCCGACAAAAGGACGTCGGAAACCAATCTCGATGTCCATGGTGTCGCCCTTTTTATCGAGCAGTGCTTATTACGTCCCAAATTTTATCATCTGCTCGAGACTGTGAATTCAAGGTTGAGGCATGTCATGCCAACTTACCCATCGGGTGTAAACGACAGAAGATGCCATTCGACGAGACCCCCTATCGAATGGCAGAAATACTGTAACAGTGTTTGTGATTGGGCCTGACCGAATCCTAAATGGGCCCAACTCCTTCGCAGCACCATCCAGACAACGCAATAAAAGCCCACAAAAAGAAGCCCAAGAAGATGAACCAAGCTACTTTACTTTGTTCCGTGTGAAAATCGGACAAGTTCATCGAGCTATAATGGATTTAGATTTAGATTGTTGATTCTAGTGTAACCCATTCTCAAATCATCAAACAATATATAGTTTTAACATATATCGACCGTTGTTTGAATTTTTTCACGCGTCGTGTGCAAAAACCATCTACGTCGCGAGGATTTTCCGTTAATAATCGGAAGAGGAGATCTTATCCTCAAAGAAGGTCATCACATAAACTCCACTCTCCAAACCAACCGCATCACATGGAAAGGAGATGCTACTTTCACGCTAAAAGAGAGTAGCATTCCCAGAATGGTCCGTACAATAATTGTCTCTGGAGCTCGACGCCAACGAGTTCCCTCCTGAACGATCGAGATGCACCCAACGACATTTGAAGAGCCAGCTTGACTAAGAAACAGTCGTTCATCCACACTTAAATGGATAATGCTCCGAATATGGGGCGCGATCCGAACTTGCTCTAGTCAGGGTCGCTATCGTGCGGACACATAATTCACATAATAGTACCCCCTTTATGCTTCGAAAGGAGAAAATACCATTGCCCTAGCACATCGTGATGATATGACCTCTAGTGCGTCGATGGAGCGATCTTTCGATCGATAATCAAGAGGAGCGAAGAGACGCTGGATTCGATGCCCTCTCCGTCGTCAATTCCGCGAGAGGTCTCGACAGACCTCCCGAAGCCAAAGATATGCTCGACCCTCCTCCTCTTAGCCTTCATCCGGGATCTCTCGGTCTGCACTTCGAGATTAATTTGGTCATTAAGTCGCGCCCGGCGCGACACGACGACGGAGACGCCAATATGATCCGGCCACCCGTAGTCCTCGGCCGTCAAGCGTCCGCCGCCGTCGCTGACTTCCATTTTAGCGCGACGCGCCATATTCATTTATTAACCCAAGAAAAGGACCGGGAAAGCAGAGAGAGGGGCGGGGTGGGACCACGCTGGACGCCCGCCCGCCGTCCATCTCCGAGAGATGCGTGGCCCCCACGACACGAGGGCGCGGTAGAGGGAGAGAGAGGGAGAGGGGTGGCGGGGCCCACGTGCGACTTTTTCCCCCCACTCTAACTATCCCCGCACGTGTGGGGCCCCGTCACAGCACCCCTCCCTATCCCTTCGGACCACAAGCTGGCTGTCCCCCCTCCCCACGCGGGCCCCGCACGTTCACACGGATCGCAAACTCTCTCCACCCTTTCACGCGCTCGCGGCGCGTGGGGCGAGGACTCTCCCTGCGGGGGGCCGGTCGACGTGAGGGGGTTGGGTCGCACGCCATCCGGGGGAGAGTGGGAGGCCGTTGGGGGCGGGTGGGGGGCCAGGGCGCTCTGGTGGTGGTGATGGGACAAATATTTTCATGCGCCCGGCCCACTGCTCCCCTCCACTAAGGGGGAGACATCTGTCGAGTGGACCCCACCCGCTGCGAGAGAGCAGGCGGGGCCCGCATGACAGGTGGGCCCCCTTAATTGGACGGGGACCAGTGGGGCCGGGTGATGGGGTTCGTGTTTTGCAACCCTTTCGGCGGTCCCACGTCCCCCCGCCACCACCACTGAGGCGCGTGTGACCCCACCCACCATTTGGGATCAGTGGGCCCCTCCCCCGGCCGGAGGAAAACCCGCTCAACTAAATTCCGCCTACCTTGGGAAAGAAAAAGTTGGGGAGAGAGAGAGAGGGAGTCACGTGCGAGCCCGGTCGCTACCCACGTGCGAGGGTCAAACGGATAAACGAGAGTGGGCTCCTTTTTTCTTATCTGTTCCTTTTTCCAAATTTCCTTTTTGGATCCTTCCTTGTCGGGTTAATAGGGCCTCCTTAAGTCTCCCCTAACAAACCCAAGAATTCAGCCGAGTAAACCAAACTAGTGTCCACTTTTCACTGCTTAAGGTTCGAGGGTTCGACGATCCGTACTCGGCGGGTTCGGTGTTCATTTCGTATCGATGTAATAATACGTTGCGGTATACAATAATCCGAATAGATCTTGATGAGTTAATTGCGTCGATTCACTTGACGCAAATAGATTAGCTCGACACGGTCCGTGCAACACGATTGAAGTAAACAACTCAACACCGATGCGATCCAAAAAGTAATAGCTTGATTCAATATGCCTTGCATAACACGATCGAAAGTAAAATAGTTTGACAGGTCAAAACGAAACGCATGATTCGTTAATGACATGAAATCAACTCACATATATGAAATCAACCTATCATCGCTAACATAATTCGAAAAAAAAAGTCCTTAATTTTCATAAAATCAATATCCATATTTCAATAAAAGCATTAAACAAAATCCCATCGAGTTTAATTTTGAATGCATCTTCCTAATAGACGAAATATGATAAATTGGACCTGTGAGTAACAAGGAAAGATGGCTTTTAAGCCGATCGGGTGTCAAAATGGGTGATATGTAGTTCGTGTCGACGTCGATTCATTAACTTAAACACGTCATATGGGTTGTTTTCGTGTGTTGACAAGTTCAACATGACACAACAATTAATCTCATGTCACGGATCGATATGAGATTGATCCTCGGCACGATTAACCTTAACGCAGGCTACCTAATGGAAATGGTATTGTGTCTGGCTCATGTTAGGTCGCCTGTGTGAGGGATTATCGCACTTCACACTAAAGGGCAAGCGCTGGGGATTCACATAATCGCAAAAATGACAAGGTTGTAACGAATGTTTAAGGGCTCGATTCATATTGAAGCTCGCCGTTCATTTAGTTTGAAGTTCCAAGCATGATCCAAGCTTAAAGTTCACTCGAAATTTAGCTTTTGCAGGGGAAAAAGAATCGTGAACATGCTGCACGTGCCACGAGGCATCGTGAGAGCTTGTCCTCGTGGATTAACTGGGAGCTTTGTTCTTAGTATTTTCATGGATAAGAAGAGAAATGTATCATCATCTACACATAAACTGTTCTTGGGTATTTTAGCTGTGTGAGATGTGTTACGTGATTTTATTGGCCAGTCACAGGCTTTCTATTGGAACTCGTGGTCCGGCACAAAATATTGCAATGTACCAAAATCAACATCCTCTCTTGTTGTGCGCAGTGCGTCAAATGTTTAGTTTCAAATCACAACATTTGGATCTATTTTCGCAACGCAATTCTATATGGATGCGTCATATTATGTAAAAAAAGGCCAAAAATTGATACAATTGTGAAAAATTTTCGAGAGAACACATGAATTGAGCGACCCGTTGGGTCATTACTAATTAAAATAGCATGTCAGAAGACATGAAATACGGATAATTTGTCAATTCAAAGTACAGAAACACAATAAGAATTACGAAAAAGAAGAAGAGAAGACCTTGATCGCCTAGAATTCTAGAACTAATTCCTATTTCCTAATTCGGTTGCCGACATATTTTTTTCCCCTTAAATCCTGAGAAAGAAGATCTTATTTTGTTTTTGTCAGTCACAATTAGAAATCTCTCCTCAAGGCTTGGAGGCATGGGGCTGGGCACGAGCGTGAGCACTACTTCCAGAGGAGGCCATGAGCTGCAGCTCCTGCTTCTCGTATATCTCCAGCGAAAAGTCCCGCAACATCTGAGCCTTCCCTCTGCCGCCGCCTCCGCCTCCGCCGCCCACCATGGCAGCGCCGCCCGCGGAACTCACGCTCGGCGCCATAGTCGACTTCTTCGCCGCCTTGGCCCCGACCATGCCCGTGCTCACCGCCGAGTTCGTCAATCTACCGCATATTCCCGGCGATGGGCCCCTTATCTCGATCCCTGAAGGAATATTCCCTCCTGTCGCCATCGCCGCAACGAGCGACGACGCTGGCCGTGCCGTCGCGGCCGCCACGTTGAACACTGGAGTCACCGCCGGGGAGAGCGCCCATATCTGCGCCTGCTGAGCCACCGAAGGTCCGGCAGCGACTGCCGCTACGGCAGCCGCCGCGGTCCCGGCAGCCTGCGGCGGTGGGATCATCCAGAAGGCATTCGTGGGGACCACCAGGCCAGCGCTCCCGACCGTCCACACCGGCACCAGCCCCTGGGGTGGTGGTGCCGCGGCGGCGAGCCCCCACGACCGCGTGATCACGGCATCGCCCGCATCGCAGAACTCACTGTTGGACGGACGTTTACGCTTGGGGGCAGGGGCCATATGGCTGCTGCTGTTGTTGCTCGAAGTGGAGGGGATTTTGAGGGTCCCGCCGACGGACACGGCGATGGCAGGGACAGTCCCGGTCCCCGTGGCTTCGATGATGGCGTGCTCGGCGTGCTCGAGGAGCCACCGCACGGTCTCGCCGTCGGACTTGTGGCCGAGCTCCCGGGTCAGCTGGAAGATCCTGGCGGCGCAGGTGGCGGGTATCCGAATCCTCCGCCCGCGGCCCTCCACCTTGGTGTGGCGGTCCTTGGTGGAGGAGGAGCGCCTGGCGTCGGCGGATGAGGGCATGGGCATTGGCTGGACCTGCATCGCCAGCGGGACCAGCCCGTGCGGCCCGGCCCGAGGCGGCCTGGCGGCTTGTTCCGGGGCGGACTCCGCCGGCTCATCCTTGAGCGGGATGGCCTGGAACGGGGCAGCCAGGTCGGGGGGCGGGGAGGGGCCGTCTTCGGGGTCGCCGGCGCTGGTGCTGAGATCGGAGGCGCCCCCGTCGTCGTCCGGGTCGGGCTCCTGCGGCTGAAACGACGCCATTTCGGCCAAACGAGAAAGGAGAAGAACGCCGAAAGTTCGTACCTTTAGGGGTGCGCGGGGGTGGTATGTCCGACGACGTCGGGAGGAGGCGAGAGAGGACTCGAGGGAGGGAGAGCTTCTTACGGAAAATCACCCAGCTTCGACTTCAAGGAAGGAAAGCACAAATGGAACAGAACCCCAGAGCCAGCCAGAGGGGACTTTAAAATATAATAATAATAATAATCTAAAAACAGCCCAAATTTTTTTCTTTTTGCTTTTTTTTTTAAATACACAGAAACGAAGGCCTGGGGAGGGGCAGGGGGAGAGAATTGGCAGTAAATATCGGTTACTCCCTCACTCCTCATCCCGTCTGCGCATTCCGCACGCGCACGCCGTTTGCTTAATGTGGGAGGTCGCGATCGAGTGCGTGGATGATGGATGATCTTCTTCCTTTTTTTTTCTGGGGAGGGGGGGGGGGGACCGACGGTGGGGATCCGATCGGTGGGGCCCACTTGGCTGTTTGTTTTTCTGAGGGGGAGGGGCGTGGGGGTGGGCCTTGATCACGGGTCCCAATCACAAGTGGACCACCGAGGGGGAAAGGGGGACAGGTGGTCTCCAAGTCTCCGCCAATAGGAGGCGAGTAGAGTGGTGGTGGGGGGGTGGGGGCAGAGAGAGATCCGGCGGGGGGAGAAATTAGGAAGGTGGGGCCCCCGAGTAAAGTGGGGTTTCGATTGGTTGAGACCACCTCACCATCTGTGGTCCCCGGCGGCGACCCCTGGGAGAGGCCTCGGCGGGGATTAGGACCGTCGCGTTTTCCCGAGTGAGTTTCCTCATTTTCTTCTTTTCCTTTTTGGGGGGTTGATAAACAAAATGAATGAACGGTTGGATCGAGCCATCTCGCGCTTGCCCTTTTCCTGAGAGGGTCGGGGTTGGGTTTTTGGTCGGGTCGGGCGAGGTCGATCGCTCTTCCTGATGATCAGTCCGTCGCGCTGGTGGGTCAAATTGGCTTTGGCTTCGGACCCGAGATTTGGATTTGGGAATCGCAATTAGCGCGCGGGCATTGACTTGATTAGAGTGAACCCACATTAGCCCTGTTTAATCTATTGGGTTTGGTTCTAGGCGATAGGGAGAGTGGGGCTTCACCTCTTGGGGACCACACGAGGACGAGTCTAGTCCTTGATAACTGTAGCGCGATCCTTGGAACCTTTCATTTTAACTTGTCGATTATTTTGCTATTTTTGGGTTACGGCCCCTTTTAGATGGTACGCCCATCAAGCTGCGCGTAAGCCGTGCACTTGGCATCCAAATGTAGCAATGGCATCGGCCGGCTCGTATGGGTTTTCTGGTTCCCCCTTTGGCCAGGAAATTTATACCCGTTCGCTTGGTCGCACCGAATGACTCGAGCCGCCTCGCCGAAGAAACCGACTCAAGCTTGCAAGAACATATCGACCTAACTGTTCTACGCAACTTGCCGGTCGTTCGTGGCCATAATTGTAAGTTGTAACTGCTGGATGATCCTTGAAAGTCCTTTCTTGATTCCAACCGAGGCAGTGGTGTTTTATTATTGCTGAAGAGCCTTGCGTTTTGGATTGATTTGAATTGGAATTTGCCGCTCTTGAACCCGGGTAAACCACTTGGTCCAACTGTTAAAATAAGGGATGATCGGACCGGCTTCTATATGCCGTGGCCACTACGATCGTAATTCTTTCTGGCTTTCGCCCCCTTCGTTTAACCAAGCTGATCGTGTGAACCGTGATGAAGCCATCGACCATTTTCTGAATTCTGATCGGTGGGCTCATCGAGACATTAAAACTCTTGAACGAGAATTTGGTCATCTGTAACGACAAATCGTATTGGAAAGGGCAAGGGAGACTTCAATAGGCATCTTTTATTGAAAGGCTAATCATTAGGTAAAGAAATAGAAGACTTGATCTTGCTCAAGCTATTTGTGCTTAGGTACAAACTTATGAACGCACGGTAATTCTTCTTAGCACCGTTTCCAACAATCATCTAAAATCACGCGAGCCAACTTCACATGCGGAGGCCACCGATGTACTGGCGTTCACTTCAGTGACCATTGGCGACTGTACCATTCTCGCACTGGCTGTCCTTGGCCTTCTTGGCGTAGAACCTCCGGTACATGGAGTCGACTTCAGTCAGGTAGTATGTACCTGGGGCCAATAGGCTACAGTCCTTGCTTGTCACAAAGTCCTTGGCGCCATATCTGTGCTCCATAAGCTTCATCGTTTCGACAAATTTCTCTGGCGGGAACTGCAAGAAACGCAAGTTGTGTTCAAATGTGTTCAATCCATGGGGCACTAATATTAAGCAGCTTTCCTTCCAAGACAACCATTACTTTAACGGCGAAGCTTATACTGTTTCTTTAGTCAATGCATGATGCCAATTCAGCTGATGATACAAGAAGAAGATACTGGTTCATGATGCGCATGAGAATGTTGAAGCAATCTCTTCTTAAGGAGACAATTGCGCACTGCTATCAGTGGTTAGTAGGCACATCATGTGCACATTCAAGCACACAAGAAGAGATGTTCTTCAGTGTGAGCCTAGAAGCTGGTAGAGCTGGTGCTCATGCTGATAGATGATGCAAATGCAATTAGATGTAGTTAAGGTCAGCAGCCTAAGGAGTATAATTACTAACCTATAAGGCATGACAATAATCAATGCATGCAGAAATAAGTATGAGAAAGAACTGAAATTACCTCATGCCTCGACTTCAGCTTCTTGTCAACATTCATAGCAGCAGCAATGTTTGACAAGCTGAACGGATGCTTCCCATCGTTAAATTTCAATGAGAACATCGTGGCGGTCAAACCACTTCCATAGGAGAACAATATCACCCGGTTGCCACCCTGTCGAAATTCGTTTGTCTTCAGAACAGTCACGTGACCCGTATTATGAAATCCAGAATCGAAACATGACAGAAAATTACCAGCGAGCTGTGCTTATTGTGAATCAGAGAAGCGAATGCTGCATATAGAGATGCAGTGTACATGTTTCCGACTTGCTTTGGTATCAAGGTGGTTGGTTGCACCATCGCATCGTACAGAGGCTTGGCAGCTTGTTGGGACGCCTGCATATAAAAGGCGTCGTAAAGTTGTCACAACCAACAAGTTTTACGCTCTAGCTCAAAGTAAAAAATCTAGTTTCCCAATATACCTTCTCTAGATCTCGGCTTTGGTAGCTTTCATCACCGGATAAGCTTGAAAATGGTGCCAACTTTTCCTTGGTGGCCGCATCGATGGAGCTGCCAAATAAGAGCATAAATCAATCAGAGTCCAACGGTGTGATTCCACTGAACTTCAAGTAGTACAGCATATAAAGAAAAAAACCTGGCATTTCTCAAGACGTCATTGAACAATAAGCGTGCAAAGCTTTTCTGCACAAGCTGCAATATTGAAAGTAAAAGTGTAAGAAAAAGCAAGAAAAGATAAAGTGTTATCTGCAGCAGGTCATAATAGTAATGGACCTTGTTGTATGGGGAGTGAAACACAATGTAGTCAGCATCAGATAGAGAAAATTGTTTGCCCTCAAACTTCTCGTATCTGTGAAAGCAACAGCAGGATAAGGAAAAGGAAAGTAATAGCTCAGATTCCGAAGAAGATCGAGATGGTCATGTACTCAGATTTACAAATTCCAACTCACTTGTGACAGAAATGCTTGTAGCAGGAGTCAAGAGCCATCAAATAACACGTTTGCGATAGCTTCCCATCAACAACCTGCAACAGGATTTTAGGCAGTGAATGCAAGCAAGCATCAGTCGCTTTCCATGAAATCCTCCAATAATTTGAGAATAAAGATCTGAATTGAAAGAGAAAGTATCATATTGCAAAAATTTCTACTTAGGAAAATTACACATGAGAATAAAGACCTTAACGAATTTGGTTCCAGAAGGGACTTGATAGACCAGATTAGAAATATTAGATGTATAGGGACTTGATTTGAAAAAACATGAGCGCATAGGTGCGAAGAAGAACTTTTCCATGTATAATTGGACTCCAGTATTTCAAAGTATAAGAGTTATGATCAGTTAAAAACTCAAGTTATTACAGACTTTCAGAAAGGGGCGTATATATTGAGCTCAGCAGACCAAAGCACATTAGATTTCTTAAGAATGTTCTAATAGAGCTGGGGATGAATCTATATCGACTTCCTTTTACATAACTTGGATAACATCTTTATCCAATTATGAACATCTGAAATGAGGAAACTCCCAGTGCTCAGTTGAGCTAATTATGACTGACTTTCAGAAAGTGATGTATGTATTGAGCTCCGCGGAACAAAGCACATCAGCTTTCTTAAGGATTTTCATTGTCTTCTTTAGCAGATGTTAGCAGTGTACTCATGGAAATTACAGACCCTATGGTAGTGAAGTAGTCAGAGATTACAATCAAAGGCATCCAGTTGTAACAGTGGAAGATGCGCACACAATTTAGGAAATGTGACAGGTGAGAACTTCCTTTCCATCCTATGTTCTGAAACTACATCTACTATGCTCAATATGACAAGTGCGCCGAAATTAGGGAACTTGATATCAATCTAGAACTCTAGAATCAGAGAAGTTTCAAACATCACGAAAGGGGACATTTAGGAAGACTTACGGGGTATTCACTAGCAAGATTGGGCTTGTAAAAGTCATAGGCATGAGACATATGACTCCCACGGAATTTGCTTTCAAAACAAATAGGAGCATCAGGCCCAACGAGCAGAGCAATGGCAGCTGCTCCTCCGGTAGGGCGTGCTGGTCCTTCCGCATAAACCTGAGAAAGAGAAGCAACAGTTAGAAAGGAGAGAATAAAACCAGAACTCAAAGGCAGGCACAGCAGAAAAAATCAAAAATGTTGGAAGAAGTTGGAAAAGAATTAACATACCGCACTATCTGTGCATACAACAAGACCATAGCGACCATCCCATGAAGCACTCTCCACCCAGTTGACACAGTTGAATAGAGCTGCTGTCCCTCCGTAGCAAGCATTAGTTGAATCGACACCTTCAATGTCGGTATTTCCGCAAGACTGCTTATGTACCAGCAGTACTAAACATGAGCATTTTCAAGTAGAAAATGGGACTTATCGAGCAACTCAAATATGGAGGCAGAAGAATGACGAAAGAAACAGTTCTAAAATATTAAGAGCAACATGATGTTCTATTATCAGATTTCTTTATTATGTTACTTTTGAAGCTGATGGCACCGTGTGCCTCCACAAGAACATATAACTAGGGACAAGACAATACACACTAAAATGTACCTCAAAAATTTGCATGAGGAAAGTCTTGATGGATTTGCTCTTGTCAATGACAGTCTCACTGCCTACTTCCAGACGACCAATTTGTTTTGGATCAATCCCATATTTCTCAAGGAGGGATGAAACAACTGTCAAACTGGAAGTACAAGATTTAGTTAGAAAACAATCCAAATAAACATAATGGAGAAACCACTATAGACCTTCTAATAGACGGTAATGGACCTTATGGTATGTGAACATCATACTTCAGAGGCATAATTGCACACATTTACAAGGAGAGCTCAAAAGCTCAATAGAAAGCATTGGTACTCCCGAAGAACAATATCCTTATTATAGAAGGTGTACAGGGGAACAAATGAATGACACGTTGATGAATGGATATAGAAATTTAACCTCATTGAGATGACATCTTCAACTTCGGTACAAAATCCCATACAATCTTGTCCAAGACCAATGGTATACTTTCCTTTGCTTGCACCATCATGTGCTTCCATTGCTTCCTACAAATGCCAAAACACAAGAGACGGGATTTCAGATGCTGTTGTATCGATCTTTTACTAGGAAAACAATAGTGTTAATGAAATGCAAATTAAGCAGTACTTAGACAAAGCAGCAACAGCCATAAAATACATAGTTGAGTGAAATATATCTTCTTATTTTCTTTATCTTAATACAAGTTCATATAAAGAGAAGGGTTCTCCATAAGCAAATGTATATGGGGATTCACTTCACAGTTCACGGTCTGTGTAGTTGCTTAAAATTGAGTTTGCTCCTTGCCCTTTCACCACAATTTTCAAACAACTAGTCAAAGATCAAGCTAGTAAATACTATATCCACTTTAATCACAGAGATGGTGTAGAAGCAAAATCCGAAAACAATTCTTCTTAGGGCAGAACTAGTTCAAGACCTGTCAGCTTCTTCCTAAAAGCACTACTATCGGAAGCACCCGTCCGATTTCCATACAGAAATTTAATAAACGATTCGCAGACGCTACACACGGATAAACAACAGAAAAATGAAACTCGAGACAGAACCTAATCTATGTACATGCACAACCTCACTTTCACGCAGATCCAGACGCCGCAATGATCCACACAATAGCGAACTAAAAATCGTCTAATTGGTACCTCGAAGCAGCACTCCAAAGAGTACGTAAGAGCATTAAACGATGAAGTCATTGTTACCGGAAAAAACACAAATCAAGCACAGACAGGGATGGCAACAGCACGCATCTTGCGTTACCGAACTAAACATAACCATCCAAATCCGCCAAAAACAGAATTCCACGGTCAAATCTTCCGGAGAAAAAAGAGAACCAGCAGTAAAAAAACCAAAGGATAAAAAAATAGGAGATAAATAATCATCAGTCAAACATCCTTCCATTTCGCGCTTACGGACATCCGAAACAGAGAATCATTCTCCAAAGACAACCTAGACTCTAAGCCAATCCAATCTGCTCGAGCTCAGACGCTCGAAATCCCCGGCTTCCTTCTCATTCCGACATGGCCGAAGTCCGAAGCGCGACGCAGACACGTCAAATCACAAGCTCTCTCGCGCGCGCGCGCACAGAGAGAGAGAGAGAGAGAGAGAGAGAGAGAGAGAGAGAGAGACCTGTTGGACGCAGGTAGGGGGGAAGTAGATGTCCATGGCGAGGATTCCGACGTTCTGCGCCATCTCTGAAGCTTGATCGAGACGAAGAACGAGCACCAACGGCGGCAGACGATGACGCTAGCTCTTCGAGCGCAAGTTCTTCCTCAGAGAGAGAGGTAGACCGTAGAGAATGGTAGGGTGATGCTCACATGTAGGAGTTGAGCTAAGGTATATATAGGAGGGAGCGGGACGAAGCAATCTCTCTCTCTCTCTCTCTCTCTCTCTCTCTCAAATGCGACTTCTTGACTCATGCGCCGAGTGCCAGATGTTCGGGGCCAGCCATTTCCCCCACTTTGCCCTCCGCTTCCCCACGAATTACTGGGAATGCCATCACGTGATTCTGTGCGTGGGTGGAGAAGGCAAGCGACTGTGTTGATCCGATAAAATATTTTAAAAATAAAAAAAAATATTGACAGAGGAAATCGCAAATGCAAAATTCCAAAAAATAAAAGAATTGCCGCGGCGAGACTGTGCAAATCTGATTTGTCCTCGAAAATCCATTGATTATCTCACATGTTTGGACAAGATCTCACATGTTTGGACAAGTTAATGCAATTTTAAACCTGACAACACGAGAATTGCTAATGAGAACGGGTAAAATTACAAATCCGTTGTATCGCTTTTTAATTCTAATCGTGAGCCTTAAACATTCATTATAGTGATCATAAAATTATGTCTACACCCATTTTATGGGTAGCCCAACTGATTATGGCGAACTTAAATTTTGTGAGATCTTAAGTTCGATTCCTCAAGGAAGCGCATATGATTTAAGTGGGAGGTCATGGTAGGTTGCTGTGCTAGTCTCCCCCGAGAAATAGTTGAGGTACGCGCAAGCTAGCCCGAATACCTCAGTTATAAAAAAAAAATTATGCCTATTTTTAAGAGCGCTTTTCACATAACAATCTATCATCAAGAGCTTGTGTAACTTTTAGATTCTTCTGAAATTTGGTTCGAGTGTGACAAGTCTTATTAGAGGACTACATTAATTACCCAATAGATTTTTTGTACACAATTGGGAAGACACGGGAAATTGTTGGTGTCAGCATGTGAGTTTGTAGCCTTAAAGCTTATTAAGACATATGGTGTTGAATGAGATAAGCATCTCCAAAAAATAAAGAATCATAGCTGTAAGCAAAATCAGTGGAAGGTGTAAGAAAGTCGCTCCCTACAAGGGTAACAATTAACATCTTACAAATTAGAAATATAAGTGACACTCATTGGTGATGTTGTTGAGGGATACTCCATAATAGCACACTTTTATATCAAACTCAAGATGGTTGCTCAGCACATTCTTTTCCTTTAATTTTTCAAAAAGAATCATTAGAGATAAAACGTCTTTACATATGTCGATTTAATACGAAAACGAAAAGAATACGAATCGAAATTTTGGATGTTAAATGCATGAACCTTTTGGAAAAGCTTGAGAGTAAGTGGTCGCATCTTGAAAGGTATATTTATAATTGGCCCCGGTCTCTGAATCTTGATAATATTAAATCTTCGATTGAGATTAAATAAGGCAACGGCACATTTGAATTCCCGCAAATTTAAGAGCAATATTCAGAAAATAAAAAGGGAGATGAACAAGAATCTGTCAGATCAACAATGACGGGCGGGGTCTGTCTTAAATTATGGATTCTGCAGTTGCTCGGACAGCGGAGCCAAAGCTTTTTTCCCACGTGTCCCGCCCCTGTGATCTGCTGACGTGGACGGGCAACTCCTTTTTTCTTACTGGCCGTTGCTTTTGATTTTCCGAAAACCCGGTGCCGTCTGATTATTCACCCGAGGGATCCGCTCTTCCGTCAATGAAGTGCATTGGTGCACATAATTGGCGTGCGACTCCTGCGAATTGACGGAAAAATCGGTTGGTCGATAATCAAGTGAATCATAACCGTTGATATTTGATAGAATTCCGTGAGTCCATATTTTCAGCATAGTACTATGTCAAATGCGATGTGTGAAAACTTATTTGTTCCATGAATTGGAGCCATATTACATCATTGCCCGCCTGAAAACACGAGATTGATTGGGGATTTTAGTTTAGGCAATTTCATTTGTTTTCCAGTATATGAGATAAAAGCAATTCGCTTGATCTAAGGAGAATAAACCGGCTCAAATTACTCTATTCATGTTATAGCACGTGTTTACATCTCTCGAGACCGTACGTCTCGATCTCAAATGCCCAACTTGATATTAGCACCTAGGGAGAATCCCACCGAACAATTGAAACATGCCATCAAATCTAGCATAGGAAGCCTCCCTGATTCTATCAATGGTCTTTGTATGAGTTCATGGGGTCCATCGCGAGGTGTCACATGACCGGCTCCTCGAGCATTCTATTCCGACCCGATTGGGGACCCGCACATAAGAACCGACGAGCCACGAATGCGATTGAAATAGATGGTGATCGAACACAGTCGATCGTACGTCTCATAGTCGCGACTACGAAAAGACGCCCCCGTCGATTGGGCTCGAAATTTGGAGGACGGATAGAAGCGCTCCGTGACATCGGTGACCGCGACACGAGAGGGGAGGGGAACAAAAATATCTCATCACACGGCATTAGTGAGCCGTTCGTGTTGGTTCGCAATTGCATCACGGTCTCTCCCCCGTCGGGACAACCAAATTTGACTGCGTCATTAATGGGCCTCACTAAATTGGTCCGGGACCGGGGGCCCACGCACCCCCACCAACAGTAGCGCTGATCTCAGCCGTCCATCTCCGGGGGACGGGATCGGTCAACATAATGCACCCGCGATGCAGTTGAACGGGAACCGAGCTACGTCATCTCCCCATGTGAAGAAGTCTCCCGCTGCTCCAAAAAGTCAGACAAAGTCTACTCGGCATCTTTTCTTAGTTTTATACTTTGGCTCTTTTGGCGTCGTTAGTTGGGCATGCGTTTGCTCAAATTTCATCGAGCTCGGCAGCACTTGGAGGAATGGCACAGCCATTTTTCTTTCTGTTGATTAAAGAAAGAGATGCGTAGCAAGTAAGAATTGACCGAAGACCTCTGAATTGCGAATCGCTCATTGATGCCACCTCACTCAATTGCACGTTGAATTCCAAGACGTGAGGGAAAATTACCTCAAAAAAAAGACAAATTCGAGACTATTGTTGAGAATTACGAAACGAAACCTCACAGTGATAGGAGTGTCGCTATTTTGAGCTCTTATATATAACACGCCCTCTTTTTATAATATCTGGCGATCGACATGTCGAGGGGCCAAGAAATATAGTGGCCCATGTTCATTGACACATCTTATGGCGTATAATATGTACATGTATATAATATATAT
Source organism: Melaleuca quinquenervia (assembly GCA_030064385.1). NCBI lineage: Eukaryota > Viridiplantae > Streptophyta > Magnoliopsida > Myrtales > Myrtaceae > Melaleuca > Melaleuca quinquenervia. The sequence continues at coordinate 13,559,412 of CM057721.1, read as the reverse complement.
CATATTCACATTCTCTATCTCTTAAATTATTTGGTAGCTAACGGCCAGAAATAAACCCAAATTGACAAGCATCGTAAGCACCAGTTGAGCTCAAAAGAGACGCCTAGGGTTAGGTGAGACATCGCAAGCACCCCAAATTGACAAGGCGTCACATGATGTGCTTCGGGCGTGGAAAAGAGGGGACTCCTTTCTCACTATCAAAATTCAACAACGACAAGATTATTTTCTAAAAAAATGGATGAAAATCAAGAATTTTTTTTTTGATAAGTTGTATTTTTCCTCATGGGTCATGATCTTTTTCTTCTTTTTTTCAATATACAGGTTTATTTATTCTGTGGCTCGACATGGATTTCAAATTATATTATCACACGTCGGTCCAAAAGAGTACAAAAGGAAATGAAGGAGGAGGAGGAGGAACGAGAACTCGATATCATCAAAACCCACAAGCCGCGCAGGCAGCAGTTCTGAAGGAGCGATTCGTGGAACGGGCACGTGGCTAGATCGAACGGCCGGCAAAGCAAAAGCAACCGACGTTGTAGCGGGTAATGCAAAGACAGGCGGTAGAATCATGCGAATTATGTGCGCAGAGCTTCTTAATGATCGCCAATAAAGGGACGAGGAAGAGGATTTGGTCGATGCGATCGATACGGAATATATTTTCTTTTTTTGTAAAGTAAGTGGTTGTATTGATCTTTTAATCGTAATTTTGTACAGAGAATATTTCGATTATTCGATTATGCCTCTCTGCAAAAAAAGTCAACACTGTTCGGCTCGCTCGAGAGCTTGAGGAGTGGGGGAAATGGGGCTTTAACAAACCAAAAAAAAAAAAAAAAAGATCTCTTGTTGTGGTTTTGTGGTCAACCATCGGACTTTTGATGACTTTGAGGGTGGGGAAGCGGGGAGGGGCATGCCAAAGTTGACCGCCACGAAATTGACTTGTTTAGGCGGAGCAAACCAAGGGAGGGCGCGAGCTCGCGTGCCGTATTCGGTGCACTTACGTTACGGAGACGGCGACTTTGACCTTACGTCGTGGAGGCGGCGGACCAGGTCGGTAGGTCGTGTTAATTTACTAGGGTCCTTTTGTATGGTCCGAAGTCGTCCGGGCCGCACGATGACGTGGCCGACCCCAAGTGTGGTCAAGGAGCGGAGTACGAAGTGGGGGGGGGGGGGGGGGGGGGGGAAGATTTTGTATTCCGTATATCTTGTGTGTAGTTTGGTGCATGTGGGAATTTTATTCAAGAATAGCTTTGCAATCGAAAGAAAATCGGGTCATGTACCTGATCGTGTGTATTGGCGTGACGATCTACATCATTCAATGGATCATTTACTTACCGATGGATTGATTCGCATCAATAAAAGTATATATGGGCCGGCACGAGAACTTAACATAAATGGTGTCATTGAACTCAACTCGGGGATTTCGGATAATATAGTATCAAATACCAAGGAAAAGTTTAGAAATTATTCGTGTTACTTTTCCTTATTTTACTTTTCGGGTGCTACCTATATGCTTTCGATGTGTGATGTGTGCACATTTGCAATTAATTTCACCTGCCCCTTTCTTCCCACTCTTAAAGGCACTTGGAGGAAAATTAACAAGTCGAATCTGAGTAATTGATTAATTAAGTACAAACTCTGCGCATCGGATTTACTTCCGAGCCATGCTCTTCGCAAGTTGGATCAAACTTTTGAGATACATCGGCTGTGCTTTGATCAACTTTGGAAAGATATATCCTAAAGAACTCTAGCTCAAGATGTGTTTGCTCAAAGCAAATGTCGTTTGGCTGAAGGTGTGTTTTTGCAAAGTAGCTTTCGAACCATAAACAAAGGAGTACAAAAAAGAGATATTTGCTTATGTTCATCCTCTTGCATGAACTCTATTCATCGTCTTCTCCATCATCTCCTTTTGTTCATCGTGTCCATCGTCTCCACCGTGGAAGGCCCTCTGTTCGCCGCTGCGAGATCAAACAAGGCGTCCGAAGTTGCATGACCCTTGGTGTCGCCTCGCCTCGGCCGCACGACCTCCGGCCACATTAGATGTGGACACAAAGGACTGGGGCAACCATTGACCTCGGCGAGCCTCGCCATATCTTGCCTGAGCTGCAACCCTCTAGATCTCATCTAACATATGCACAAATCGTTGACGAGGCGTGACGGCCTTCGGCCACAGTCAAATGACACTCGGTGACAATCTGCCAGCATTGCATAACCCTCGATGGAGCCTAAAAGCGATCCAAAGAATAGTCCCTCATGAGGGCAACAATTTCATATGAAAAAACTAGTGAGGGCAATTTGGGAGGAAAAAAATTCCATTGATTCTCAAAACTCGCCTTTTCAAAATGCTAACGAGGTAGGTTTCGAACTTTAGGTCCAAATATTATCTATCCCGGAAATGGAATGAATCACCCCTAAGTAAAATGATTTCTAAACACACTCACCATCTAAATGTCTTTCTTCAAGAAATTAATTGTACATGGAGCAATGTTTTCGGAGCAACTAATCATCTCTTAAAAAATTTTAAGCTTAATTACACTGGCGACATCGATAGGCCGTCGGAATTGACAAGTAATGTTTGGTTGGTCTAGGAAAACTTAGAGAGAAGAGGATGAATGTGGAATATACCTCGCAATCATCGAAGAAATAGGGTAATATTCGAGAAGATATTGCCCTTCGCTTCTTCAACTCGTTCGAATCGAGAAAAAAAAAAGGCTGTAAAGCACTGTACAATAGGATGGCTCCGGAGTCTGTTTTGTCCCTAATGAGGCCATCTATGATGATGTTTTGTTCCTAAATCTAATGGATCATCCATTCATGAAAGCAACATAAATTGATGGGTTGCACAACAATCGGCCGTACGATCGGCATGTAAAGTACTTTCTTCAAGCCGATCTTAATTTCCAAATGTTTTACTGTTACATATTTTGATGACTGAGGAATTTACCACAGGTCCCTATACTTTCGGGGAGATTAGCACATAACCCCAGTACCATTGCCCCCAACTTAAAACGTTAGCAATTACAGGTTTCTAACTCTCGACCTCAACGATGAGAAAAAAAACTCTCAACTAACATAGTTACTCATCATTTGATTTATTTTTGCCTTTCTCATCAATATAAAAATGTGCAAATGCTATGTTTTTGAATGTAAAATGAGACGAGCCTCTACCAAGCGTTTTCTTTTTTGCACAAAAAAACTCCAAATTTATATATGCATTATACATTTACTCTGGTCTTTTGTTGCGACACCAGTGCGATATATTTACTTCAAATTACTTTTTTATGATACAAAAAAACCCGCAATTTGTACTTATGTAATATATGTATCCCTTTGTTTCGAGGTAAATGTGGATTTTGGATTAGACGGGTCTTGGTGGTATGAGTTTGGAATGGACGTATCACATTAGTACAAGTTTAGAAATTTTTTATGTCGTCAAAAAAATTTGGGAGTAAATTAGTTACAATGAACATAGTTTAGGAATTTTTGTTCAATATAATAATGATACGGATACAAGGAGTTGCGTTTGCTTGAGGGAAAGAAACACCCACTTTCTTGTTATTGCTGCGATTTAAGTATTTCAAGTGGTTTGTCACCTTCCCCAAATCTATGTAACTAGGACAGATTTCGAGATCTCCGAAATCATAATATAAAGTAAGAACTCGTCCCCCCGCAACATGGCCACGATGTGGTAGGTGCAAACGAAGCACGCACGATCCCAACCACCCAATTCTCCTTCGGCGATTATAAAGAAAGTTCCACGCAAAAGCGAACTCGATTGACAGCATTGGCGGCATGGGACCGACCCAAATTGTCATGGAACAGTGCATACCTAATTCGAGTTTAGTCTTGGTTCAATTAATTTTTGCCTAATCCCCTCTCTCAAGATCGTATAGTGACAAAACGTGCGATATAATATATATGGGGTAGCACATAAATCCCGTGTTTATGAAGCCGATTACATTAGTCGTACGATCAAATAGATAGAGAGAGGGAAATTTGTTTAAAAAGCCTTAAACCCGTTATATGATAGTCAATTTAGCGATAAATTACTCAATTGTGTTAATTTAGTCTTAAACATTTTCGATTATATTAATTTAGGATACATTGTCGAAATGTTCAGGATTGAATTGATCGCCGTACAATAAACTCAACACTTTTTAATAGTTTCAAATCCGTATTTCAACGCTCCTCTCCCGTGGCATGCAATCTGCATAGGGAAGTCATCGAGTCTCGGGGGATCGCATGAAGGTCGTCGAGTAATGTGGAGACGATATTTCGGTGCAATTAATTGCCGAAAACAAAACGTGCGTGCTTTGTCAAAAGATCTGCCGAACTTATGTGGTCACTACTCCCCAATTAGAAACTCGCCACGTGGCCGAAGGGACAAAGGGTTTTTAAATCAAGCCCCCTTCGGCTCGGCACGATCCCAACTACTTTCGCTTTGACGGCCGGATCGTCCATAAATCCACGTCGAGAAGAAGCGCCACGTGTCTTTTCTTCTGCTCCGTAGTGAATTAAGCGTGGATTTTATGGTTAGTGGTGCATGATGTGACATGTGATTTCGCCGTTTTGACCCTCGGTGAAATAATTGGGGGATTGCCGAGACGATACCGATTGTCAATGCGGAGTTTGAGGCTTTAATTAGTTGGTAGGTCGGAACGCCCAAAGATGATAGTAATGGCCATACAAATGGGAAAGAGACGGTGATCTGCCCGTCCGATCACCATCGGATAATTCTAATTTTATTTAAAAAAAATAAAAAAGGACATGCTCCCTTTTTAATGAGAACTGTCCGATAATACAAAAACACCCGGTCACTTGCCCTAAGCGCAGGTGATCTGAATCCATGCGAACGGCGCAAGGCATGCCGAAGCAGTGCAAGATGAACGACCGCGTTGGCCTTCCAGGGTTGACACGGTTGATCAGAATCGAGGGGCTATTCACTCAAGGCCCTGCGGAATGCACGCGAGTTTCTTCGGGTCGGGACTATCTGCGCAGCCCGAGTAGCCGGACCGGATCGATGCGCGCGGCCTTTATGTTCATGCTCTTGGATTATCGAAACGGAAAGAAACTATAATCTGACGGTAACGGAAGTCGCAACGGTAAATAAAAAATTTCTTTTAAATATTCGAAAATCGATCGTATTTTGTCGGGTAGTGAAGAGATGGTACGCTATAAAGAGACAGGGGTAAGCCTCATTCAGGCCTCGCGAGCGTCTGCATCTTGCGAGGTAAACGTTTGCACTGTTCAGCTACGAGCCAGTTTCTCCTTTTCATGGTCGACAGCAACGTCTCGTCTCCGGCCGGCACACGTGAAAGTCGTTCGAGGATGTGAATTTTGATCGCAGTCTTGCAGAGCTGGGGACGTCGACCGGTCTCCTTTTGGATCCAGCGTTCAGCTTCTGCATATTACCAGAGAACTCTTCGTTCCTTTTGTTGGCTTTTGGGCCCGTCTATTCGACATGGGCCGATCATGGCCATGTTCCGTCTTTCTTTTCTCTTGTTTTATATTGGCTGATCAGTTGAATTGCTTCTGGAGAGTCTTGTCTGGTAATATTTTTGTACTTTGATTTGTCGGATGGACAGCTCACAGACAACACGAATGCATGCGGGAAATCGCGTTGTGTTCCACGTTCTTTTCGTAGGGTCTCTCATGGACTCGACAAGAGTCGTGAAGTGGGATTGGGCGCGATGGTTTTTCTAAGACCATGCAGGTCGAACAGCTCACTGAGCCGAGAGGGGATCGTAACATGGTTTCCCGTCGTAGTTCGGATTCAGTTCAGAAAGTTTGGAGTTGTATCCTGGCGGTTGAGAACATCCACGCGTGGTTTTATTAGATGTCTTCGTAATCATGATGCTAGCTGCACGGTCGCAGGGCCTTATGGACGGCGATGCGGTTTTTCCTTCCTTACCGATCTTGTACTCGGTTTGTATTCACTTCGAGCTCAGCCTCAATCTGCGTTTTCAAGTCCTGGAGCCGCTTCATATCAGTTCTGCTCGAATCATGTGTTCGCCACGCGATTCGATTGAATGGAAGGCAAAGTACCGACTTCCCCAAGTTCAGTTCAACAAGTCAAAACTCGAGAATTTGCACTCTATACCCATCAAATGGCAAGCTTCTTTCCCTCTCTTACCCACAGAATGCAGACACTAGACAAGAAAGGTACGAGAAAATAAGACAAGCCGTCAATCCGAGATTACATGCGCAGTAGCATCGGTGTGGGAATTGAACTGACGCCGCAAGCAACCGTGTAATTTAGACGTCCCATTTGTGCATGAAATGATAGAATGCGCAGGTATTGTTAAGCATAAACTGCTTCGGTGCTTATGTTTTAGAGCAATAAGTAACTACTAATGGACCATCTGTTCCGGTTAGAAGAAGCTTCGTTATCAATTCTGATGAAAGACAATCAAATTACAGAAAGAGCGAGTAGATCCATTATCCAGTTTGTCAGTTCGAATTTGCATCGAGTCTCATTTTGTGCAGAAGCAAAAAAAAACCCTAGAACTTCTTCCGCTTCTTTTACTTTTGTGCCCATTAAGCATGGAATGAGAATGGAATTATCTCACATTGCATCCAACGACGAACAAACTGAAAGAAACTATGATGAGATTATGGCTACTATAACTAGATTACTAACAATGATGAATTAGAAGCAATAGGTGGGGTCTAGTATTACATTACTATCATTCATTTTATTCTGATTCCTCCAAATAAAATTAAAACTTCAACTTGTATGCACGCTTAGTTTCTGCTGCCAAAAAAGCCTTCATAATCTCATCTATGAACTCATATGATAACTACTCCTTATGATGTTTCAAAGCTAGCGGGACATTCTGTCGCTCTAAGTTAATCTCGACTTTAGTTCTTTCCCTCTTACGGCATGAAAACTCTGTCTACAATAGCGTTAGTTATGGGTTGTGGACCCTAAGCTCTGAATTGCTGCAAAATTCAAGATCAATGGAATTAACCAGTGGTGAAATCAAGATCAATGGAATGAAACAGTGGTTCGACATAAGGAAAAATGCGATCGATCATCAGGAATCCTCTAGCAATGATTCTAGAACAACTATCCAATTTGATAAAATCAACATGAGATGCCAATGGCTCCCAACCGATTCACAATCTTAATAAGGAATACCCGAAAACAGATAACACAGAAACAAAGCAAAGTAATAATAGCATGCACCTAACAAGTCGACGCTGGGAACCGTACCTTAGCTTACGCATAAAATGCAAGCTTTTCTTTGGCAATGACAGAGCTGAAGCAGTAATTGGGCAACTCTCCTTTGGCAGGTCATTCTCGATTATTCTTCCCATTAGTTTTTTTTCAATAGATTGCCTGCCAAAGGAGAGACGCCCTACAACCAGTTCGCTCACCTAAGTGAAAACAACATTATATGAACCCCGATATGCCATGTATTGAGACTTCTAACTATAGGTACTGTGTCAAGGACCCATTGAAGAGAGATTTATATATAGGGCTACAGGAGCTCTTCTATTTCAGGGTTTTTTTCTTTTCCGGATAGAAGATATGAGATGATGCTCCAAGGCAAGGCATATGCTGTAGGATATACTGTTGTAATGCGTATAGGGAGTTATCTGCTTTCTACACATTATATTCCATGCAGAAGTCCTTTCCCTCTTTTATCTGATGGCAAATGCTTCCTACACAAATCCTTTCTTGAGATTCTACAAACCATGACGCAGACATCTCTCTCTCTCTCTCTCTCTCTCTCTCTCTCTCTCTCTCTCTCTCTCTCTCTCTCTCTCTCTCCACTTCCTTGTGTGGAGGTTGAAAGTTGAGAGAGATGCCTCTTTTTTTTTCACTCAAGGGAAGGTGGCTGCAAGATCCCGCTGTGTCAAGGTATATGCTTTGTCATATTCTTCGCAGGTCAATTTGATGCCATAGTCGTTTTGAGGGTAGAAAGCAGTGAGCAAACCGGTTAAGGTGGAGACAGTCAATCACGACCCAGAAAACGGGTATTATCTTAGTGTATGCTCATCCTTCCTCAAATTGTGATTTAGCTTGTCCTCTTCCCAGCTCGAAAAACTCTTTTAGCAAATAGTGATTTAATCCAATTCCAACGTTTCTCCCAGATTGAAAATTAACTGACAACAAATTACAAGAGAAGGGTACGAAAGGAGATAATTACGGCAAGAGCTTGCACTGAAGTCGACTCGATTATAGTTTTTTTGTTTTGTTTTTGGGTGTGTTTAGTATTCAAGAACTGCACATACTAAGAAAACATTGAAGAAATGATATTTAGCTCGAGAGTCTACACTTACGTATCACTCCATAATATATCTTTCCATTGTGTGAAAAGAACTTTCCGCGCCACCACCATCGCATTGTCTCCCACACCCGACGTCATAGGACAAACAAATTATATGTGCTCAATAAATTGAAATTTAATAAAATGTTCAGACTCATCATGAATCTAAAACCCGAATTCAAGAGGTAGGCAGTAATAATCTTTAGTAATGCGAGTACATTAAACATGTAAAACTTTACTGAACGTCACTGAAATTTTAGACCTATGAGTTTGTTCCTTCCACTTGGCAAGGGGAAAAAAGGGTAAATGTTATCGCGTAAGGAAATCTATAAAAATGGCATACAATTTCCGAGTATCAATCAGTCGATGCTACTATAAACTTATCTCAAGAAATCGGTCTAATGAACGCTAATAAGCCAACTACCTCAAACTTCCGGCTCTTCAAATGCAATTGAGCGCATTCTCTTTTACTATATCAAGTCACATGGAAGGAAAAGAAAGAAATGCCATAGGAAGGACGAAACATTTTCTTATGGAAGAGGGAAAATCTATTCAAGACATACTTTGGCAAATGAAAGATACATATAAAGAATTAGTTGTTCAGGGGACCCGAATTTTCCGTGAACAATCGATCATATATAGCATGGTTTTGCCCAAAGCTATCCAAGAAAAAGCAGTATTTCCAGATTTCTGTATCTTTTTCAAACTAAGCAATTCCAAGGACCAAGTACGAGAGGAATGATCTAAATTCTAACTCCCCAACCGTTCTGCACTTATCCTTATTGACATCAATGGTTAAAAACTTATTGCAATCCAATATGAAAGGAAAGCCCATGAGGCTCTCAATTATAGAATTCTACATGCCAAAGAATAAAAGTAAAAATAAAAACAGAAGGAGAAAAAAGATGGAGAGGAACGTATGGGGAAAATAATAATGATAAAGAAAGCCTTAAAAACTTATACGGACATATACACACAAGAGGAATCTAGTAGAGTGAATTGTAGGTGCAGAGGGTGGCGATGATGGACAAGGTGCATATGACGAGCGAAGGAAGCAGAGTGACATTCAAGAGTTTGCTGTCGCCCAAGTACCCAGCCAGAGTTATGGTGCTATCTGCTACAACACGGGCGATGGTACCAGCTTCTGTCGAAAGCAAGCCGCCGTTATACGTTCCTCTTGAAAGCCGAGAAGACATGACACGGGATAGTAGCGACAAGTTGACACCTGAAACGATGAGGGTATGAGGTCAACATTACACAATCTGATACATAAAAACAGCAGCAAGCCTCTTTGGAGGTGATGCTTAACCGGGCTCAAGTGTATTTTGGTTATCGTGTTTGCCATTCATCTTAGGTAGCTATTAGTGTAAATATCTGCATTAAAAGAAAAATTCGATCTTGACAAATGCATCCTTGAAAAGTAGGGAAGGAGCCAAATAACAGAGAAATATACATTAGAATCAACATAAATGTGACCTGTATCCTAATCATTCGGTTCTTCTACCTAAAACAACATATTCCCTTTTTAACTTGTCTAGTTCATTAAATAGACCATGCCATGCTATTTGATGATTTATTCGCACCAGAGGTGCAGTGCAGGGTGTGTAGGAGGCTCTTTAGAATCTGCAGACCCTGTGGACCAGCAGGATCAAATAAGTTATAAGATGACTGTTAGAGCTCGCAAGATAGGTCCTAGATTCCAAAATTTCGGAACTAGTGACTATAGGGTAGGTTCCAAGCTACATTCTACCCCGTGCAAGTACCTTGTGATGATCTTTCTCAATTAAATATAGATTTAATGACTTATTCATGAATTTCTCTTCCTTTTTATATGAAAATTTGACATTTAAATGCGTGGAAACCCTAATTGTTCCGCAAAATTTAACCCAATTAGAAAAAACAAATCTGAAACTCCATTTGTCCCTCCTCCTCTCTGTGACGAACTTGACTATATGTTCATGCTCTCACTAGAGTAGGACCTTCTAAGAATATGTTACCATTAGACATCGACATGCATTTTATCAAGAAAATCCAAATGTTTTATGTTGAATCGTAACTAGAACTGTGACAATTTTTTATATAATGAACACTTTCCTGAAAAAATGTAGCGTAGTACAGATTACCCCTGCAACTTATGAAACTGACAGTGTCCAAAGTCCAGGTGGTTCCAAAAGCCAATAAAATAGGCTGGGGCAAGTATCCTACCCATCCTGGAACCTGCCAACCTACAGGTGTAGTATGTCCAAATTAAAAAAAATCTTTGGCTCTCTATTTTCATACATCCTTTCTCCCTTCTTGAAGGAAGCTCTTTGGGGTACAAGTACTAAATAATCATGAACCTATTACATTTGGGCCAATTTAATTATAAACCTTTTAATTATATTAATTTATTCTTAAATCTTTTGATCTGGAGCCAATTCGGCTATTTTTTGGCTGAACATTGTTGATGTGGACTTTGGCCACCTACGTGGTATAGCCAGCGTTGGTGCTGATATTTTTAATAATATTTTGGTTTTTTTTCTCTTTTTCCTCCTCTTTTTTTATGGCTGGCAAGGATGGCCCTCACCACCATAGGCAAGCATCAGCCTCACTGGGGCTAAGGCAAATGTTGGCAAGGCCAGGTGTCCATGTTAGCGATATTGGCCAGAATTAGTCAAAAGAATCGAAAGGCAAAAAGGCTTAGCATTAAATTGGCACTAATGCAACAAATTTCACACTTTTCCAACACTTTCCCAAGTTCTTTGACTTCAACTCTATGGTATAGTTAGCACTGCCTAAGAAATTATAAACTTATTAACTTGAACAAAATCTTACCTTCAAGCACTTCGGCCGAAACGAACATGATGAGTCCCGAAATGACATACTGTGGAACGGAGTAGGGAATGAATACATGGAAGCTTAGAAGTATGCCAATGCAAACCACAATTTCAGATGTCAACAAAATTTGCCTGCAGTAAAATCGTCAAGAACAATTACAATTTTTTTTTCTTTCGGTCAGAGAGAATGATTACGATGAACATATCCGAAATCGGCAAAATATATTGAGTAAAAGCCAGGCTTTCCCTTTTTACCTGTCTTCAAACATGTTGCAGATGTAGTTTCCGACAACAATGTTCACGGGGAGAACTGTCAGGCCAAGGCACGCCAAGAATATTGCAACGCTGCTTGTGGACCAACCAAAGTAATATGTAGTAATGACACTGGATTCTGAAAGTAGTACCTCCATTGCATACTTTAGCATGAAATAAATCAATAACTGTACCTATTACACACAAAAAATTGATTAAAGTACAGTCTGAATGAAGTGTTTTGGCTTTGGAAGAATTGCCTAAAACGTAGGTGAAGAATCAGGATCCAGAATCAAGACAATTCCCTTCACCAACAGCTGGTAAAGACATAAACATGCAGGGAAGTAGGAATTGAAGATATCTATGTCTGATGTCTGATGGTACATTTAAAGATGCAGCCCAAATTTAAGCTCTTGGTATGATCACAATAAGAATGTAAGCCATTCCAGCTTCTTTTTCAAGGATGCCTAGTACTTCAGATGCAACAACTCAAGAGCAAGTGAAATAGCGATTCACAAAAACTAAAAGGTGCTGAATACTCCTATATCATAAGCCTGCCGCTTGAGGGTCTGCTAAGACGCATAACTATAATGGTCACCCTGCATAAGCGCACCACCACTCCAAACCCCAACACCCCCCCCCCCCCCCCCACCAAAAAAAAAAAAAGCCCAGAGCACGCGAGTGCGCAACCTTCAGGTCAATGTATTTAGAATGTCCATATTCATGTTCAAATCCTAGGACCATGGAAAATCCTCACGCTGTGATCAGATGATATTATTGGCTGCCTGAGTAACGTGGACTGACAGCTTGATGAACACACTTTCTGGATTTAAGCTTCTCACCGTCATATTATGATGAATAAGAAAGACAATTTACACGTCAAACTTCTAAAGCTGTAGGAAGGAATGGCAAACCTTAACAGAAGGTGTCAATAACCTATACGCAGATCGAAGTGAAGTTGCTGCTTGCCGGGATTCTTCAGGAGCTTCATCACTTCCTTCACATTCGTCGTCACCGCCTTCATCTTGCTCCTCTCTTTCTAAGCTAATAAGCAATGGTTTTTTTATGCCACTCTCCAGCGCATCACGCTCTGCTGGTTCTGCAATAAACAAGTTCCAGCATTCTGAACTAATCTTTTGTTCTTATAAAACTCTCAGGGAGAAATGGAAGAGCTGCAGTATCGGCTACAGTTACTTGATCAATTATTTTTTGTTGAAAGAAGATTCACAGAGAACACACTCAGCCATAATAAAACAAAAAATAATTTTTGTCCCAGTCACAGATAATATCCCATCATGTAACATGAATGATTATTCAGACTATGGTGATTGACCTTCAGGGAACCTGCTCCAATTTAGTCCTCTAGCGGACATATTGGGCAGTGAAGTAGAATGACAGGCAAAAGCCTAATTGCTGGATATATTACCGCAATCCTGCTTCGAAAAATCAAAATGTCAAATGTAATTTCTTGGGGGGTGGATTCAGACTACAGAAGAAAGGGTTTTATAAAATGAAATAAAAAAGGTTTGTGACAGAGAAATTTGCACTTTGCCTGATATCACACACAGAATCAATTACTGAAATCCTGCAGATAAGGTCACAGCTTCCAGTTCATCTCGCAAATGTCTGTCTACTAAAACAAGCAAATTAAGCACAACCTTAGCTCCCTTGACGTCAACAAAGCCACCACCAAGCTGATCTAGATCTTCTCGGTTTCTGTTGAACTAGGTGCAAGCATTAACCTAAGAGGATTAGACTAAGTGCAAGTGCTTCCACAAGAAATCTTCACTAAGGATATGACCAACAGATACAGATAAAAGAAAAATGTGATAAAACTATATACCAGCATCTAAATCCTGAGGTGTTTCACTCGCCTCCACGTCATGAGATGGTTCCTTAAACGAGATCCACAACCATATTAAGTACACAAGCCAAGCCACAGCCATTACCCATCCTGGCAAAGTTTCTTGATTAAATGTGAACTTGTATATCTTAAAATTGTATTGAAGTAGTCCAGCAAGAGCAGGACCACAAGCCATCCCGAGAGCACTTGCACTGACAAAACCTGCAGAGGCCTGCATGCGGATCTTCAAAGGCACACAGTCACTGATGTAACGCCGGTTAACAGCTCTAGCAGAACCTAACCTGAAATTGAATAGATGCAAGTATGTTAACCTCTCACTTACCTTTCACATATGAACTAATGTGAAGTCCTTCATCTATGAAGTACAAAAGCAGATGCAAACTATCAGATACTTGGGTATTTCTTCAGGTCAGTAGCCTCCTTTGCTTTCATTTTACAGCAATGAAGGCAGTGAGAACAAAAGTTACAGCCAATTAGAGGAGGACAAAGAGCATGCTCTACCGTGGATGGACCCAATGAACCTCAATTTACTCTAGATGCTCTATGTTAGAATGGTGTCAGATGATGCAATCTTTTTTGTTTCTCGTACTTGTTTTTCACTTTTTTTCTTTTTGTCGAACATTGTATCAAAATATATTAATAAAAATATAATCCATCGAGAAAAACGGTTATTCAGTTTTTAATCATTGATTTAAATGCTAAAAGCTAACTGCATCATCAATGGAATCTTGTCTATCATTGTTACAAAGTTGAAAACAACTATTACTAATAGAAACATTTAGCCAACTTATTCCACAGCTGATGTACAGTCGACAGCCTCCTCATTTTGCATCAGGAATTAGAAAATTAGCCCATTATGGATTATAATACTAAATTCAGGAAAATTGACATCTCTCGAGCACAGGCTCTCTATTGCCTTCAGAAACTCAAAAGATGTCCTTCTGCTCTATGCATTAGAAGATCAATGACCGCTGCTTTAAACATAAAATAGCTAGTTGTGCCTATGCTTCCGCTGGCTTTGGTTTTTTTTAACAAGGACTTGCTGCCTTGATACGAAGTACAACAAAGTCATGAGCTTGAGTAATCATGATAAATAACAGTTTACATTGGTCAAATGAACTAGAAAAGATATGAAAAGGACATACTACTTACCCACAAAAAAGCCGACCTACAAGGAGGACCACTATGGAATCAAGATCATATGCCAATGCGTACATGACATTGCCCAAAAAGAGAACAATACTGCTGAATACAAGAGGCCTGAAGTAAGATTTATTTGACCAAGCACTGAAATACACCGAGGAGAATATCTGTGCCACTGCCATTGCTCCAATCACAATTCCACAAACCGTTGCTGCAGCTCCAAGGCTCAGGGCATAGTCATCTGCTGTCGGGACAACAATGTATGTATTGACCATATAAAGGAACGTGTTGCCCAAGTTCAACAAAAGTGACATAAAATGATATTTTTCATCTTCAACATGTTCATCAACAGGAGCAGGCAGCTCTTCTTGCAAAATGAGTGCATGTTGTGCCAGAAAGTTAAGGAAGTTAGTTGAATGTGTCAATCTGTCCACAGCAGCTTTCACTGAGTCAATGACAGAATCCTGCAGACACATGTCATAATGAGACAACATCCAAGACGGGAACCCCACATGAGAGAAATCTACTTTTGGCTGCAGGGAAGGAATAAGCTAGCAACATGAGCTACTTGAGCAGGTTGAACAAAGAACTAAATCCAAGGAAAACCTGGAGAGGAAGAGGTGGCTGGTCATATATTGATAAGTAGCTTCCCTGGCGGTCCTGAAGTTCCCCTAGGTTACGCGAAATTGCACCCACTACAGCTCCTATTCCCTGCAAAACACATAGAAATATCTTAAGCAATCCAATTCCATGCATACACTGTCCATTTAGCAGTAGAGGATGTGCAATGCAGTACATTTAATTCGGAAATCACAATATCCTCTAAAAGAATTTCGATATATGACAAGAGTAAAAGAAGATGCATCCATTTCAGCATATTACCACATGCTTGAACACTTGCTGCAGCTGGGAATAAGGGTGATTCGCACGAGTCTTGATATAGTAGTCTGTGAATCGATAACCAAAACGCTTATCAAACTTCTTCAGTATCTTACGCAAACCTATTGCATTTATTTCGACGAAATATAGAAGCATCAGAAGATCTCGTCCCACGGTTCTATAGGCTTCTCTTAGTCCAGATATTTGAGAGATATCCGGTCGCTCCTGAAGAGCTTCTTGCTGCTCGCCAAGCTTGGCTATCCTGCTCGCAAGTAGGCCTTGTTGTTCCAACAGGAAAAGGACAATTTTTTCAATCTGGAATTGTACCAAGAATGAAGTATTTGAAACCTTTTTCGTAGACTCAAGTAAAGGGAGAAAAGCATGAGAACATGCACAAGACGTGCTCTCACACAAACACGACACACTACCACTTACTTCTAGAAATTTACTTCACATGATACATTGTTCGAACAAGAGGAGTAAGCACAAAATGCACGCCATTATGTCCATCCACTACCCCTGAGATACTAAAAAATTGGATTTTTTTATGGGTGCATTTAGTACACTCACTGAGTAACAAAACAAAGAATTGTTCAGTTCTCAAAGTACTCACTTTTCTAGTAGTACATTTGGTCGGTGCTTTGAATAGGAACTCATTTCCTATTATGCATACTTAACAATACTCTTGAGCACTCACTAACACGACCTAAAGAAAAATTGCACCTTCCTTTGAAGTGGCCATATGCCACGCCAGCTAAGAGAGGCGCACATAGAAGCCACGATAACTCGTGTAGTACATGCCATATATACTGCAGCTGGAGCACTATGGCTCTTAAGCTGCTGGTATTCAAGAAACAAAGCTACTTCTTCCCTAGCATAGACACTGAACAGGTGATTTTCTTCATCTTCAAAATGCAACAATAGCTTTTTCCGTTCGATAGGAAAAAGACAAGAAGGCACAGGATAGTCATTTTGTCAATCTGCCAAATCAATTACATAAAGCACTTCATGACTGGTTCAAGATTTACCAGCCGTTCACAGATGACTCCAGAGACATACAATTATAAAAGAGCCAATTAATGTTGCATCCTATTTAGTGACTCTGAACTTGAAGCATGAATTTCATATTTTCTTTGCTACTACAACACCAACTCTCATGAACAAGTATTTACTTCAAGGGATTTGATACCTGGTTATCCAGCATCCTGGAAAAATCCTTCAAGACATGCTGCCGATCTTGTATTCCAATCTCAATTTGATGAGCATATTGTCTCACCTTTTTCTTCATCATCTTATAATTAATGTAGTATCTATAAAAAGAATCAGAATACACCAAATTCCGAGAAAATTTCTCAATGTACAGATATGTGAAAGTAACAAAAAGTAAAACAAAGTACAATGCCTTATAAAATTAGTGTGACCTTTCTACCTTCTCTGCCTTTTTTCTGCTATACATGAATTCGAGCTTGTGTAATGAAATGGCTGGTCTTATGAGACAAATTTAAGTTGAGAACATGCAGGATCGTAAAAAGTACTAGGTATATGATGCAATGGATTCATTTTGAAATCTGCAGATGTAAAGAAAAAAGAAAAAAATTGAAGGTTTGTGATGATCCTGAATGCATCACGATGATCTTACATGATTTTAGATTAGCATGAAAACTGACTATCGCAGTTCAGAAAAATTTTCAACATTTGACTTCTCAAGGAGGGGAAGGGAACTGCCTACTGAGCAACAGTGATAAACATATCAGACAGTTGATATAACACCATATAAAAACAACCTGCATTTTGCTTCAAATCTCAACATGAAATGGTTATCAATCACTACCAATGCCTGTCCCAATTAGTCTCCCCACAACTTGAGCCAAAAAAAAATTGTACAATGCAACCATATTTGACACATCACACATACCCCCTCCCATTCTGCAATCTGCCTTTCCTTCAACTTTTTGCCAAAGGCAACCATCTTTCTCTGCAAGAAAAGCACAAGGGATAAGAGATACAGAATCACTCAAAAAGACACTAATTATCGCGATTTTGCAATCTTAATAAAATCATGATTCCTGGGTCAGTCATCAATAAGAAGGATAGTGAGGAAAGAATATGATGCAAAGTCATGAGGCCGGTCAGTTGGTATGCCAATAATGAGGGCTTTGACTTTATACCATTTCAAGCATACAAAGTGCGGGAATGTAAGAATCAATGCATATTCACAGAGTTTTAGGCGAGGGCAGTTTCGGTGATAACAGGCAATGTGCTTGTCTCCTTTGAGGTACGATTATGACTCCTATTTAAGCACCATTAAAATTTAACACAGAAAACAGTCCTGGGTTGAGTATGATAAACCAATGGAGAACCCCCCAGCACTAGCTATAAGTATTAGATAGAACAGTACATAATTACCTGCCTTTGTTTTCAATCCAATTTAGTTCATATTCCTGCGCGATACGAGTTTAGGAATAAACCACAAATATTTCAGGTCATGCCAACAGTTTACCCAACAGCACTAAGAGCACTAGAGCACCATCAGTCTTTCGATGAGTCAGCTCTTCAGCAGCAAGAGAGTACTGTTTGAAACAAAAAATTAGAGAAGGCACCTAGTTGGCTTGATAATCCCATCAAACTTTTGGCATATTTTTCTTCTTCAGATGCATGACAAAGGAGCAGTCAGCCTATGCCTCTTCAACACATTTCTTCCAACCAAGCAAACTTCTCTCAAACAAACTTAACTATTTCCCATGCTACTTACTCCACTATCTCATACAGCAAGATCTGAAAGGATAAGTATATCTGCTTTTCAAACAGCTGACTTAGGCACAGTCAAGAAAGATAATCAGGAACTGATTCCTGAAGTCCATGCATCATTCAAACGCCGGTTACATTGGTTGAAATTCGATGATACAAGCTAAAATGCGATCCCAACTGACTCGACCGTAAAAAGCAATATTCATTTGCCAACACGTGAAGAAGTAACAATAGAAAGCTGTGTCTCTGTGGATTTGATGCAAAAAAGAGAAAAGAACAGAGGAGCTGAATCAAACATCAAACACATGGAAATCAACAGTCCCACAGGACGAGCAGCTACGTTAGCTAAGAAGGCAGCATACGAAAAACAAAAGAACACCAACTAGCTGTCTCCAAAGTCGAACTTCTAAGCATCAAAAGAGGAACGCCGGGGAGAGAGAGAGAGAGAGAGAGAGAGAGGAGGAGGAGAAGAAGAAGAAGAAGAAGAAGAAAAGCGCGCGCGCGCGCGCACACAGAGGATTTGCATGCTGCACCTCAGTTCGTCTGAATTTTGCGTCTCTCGACCAAACAGAGCACTGAGCTTCACGCGCAACCCGGCGTAGGAAATTTTTCCAGCTTCGAGTCCAGCGAACCTCCTTCCGATAATCCACTCACAAACAGAGCTTAGATGAACATCAACGAACGAACCTGAATCCGAAACAGACACGAAACAAGTGGCATCACGCCTTTTATTTTATCTTTCTTCAGCGGACAACGATGATGACAAAGTAAAAAAAACAGCCAAAAACGCGAAAAAGTAAAAGCGCAATAACTTTCCGAATCCTGAAAAGCATACGAAGATACAGCGGATAGGCACGAACAGCAGAGAGAGAGAGAGAGGAGAGAGAGAGAGAGAGAGAGATTACCTCGAGACAGAATCCGAGAGCGGAGAGGATGTAGGAGATGGCGATGGCGATCGCTTCCGCAACGTCTTCAAATGGGGGAGCCGCCGCGGAGATGGAAGGGACGTCGCGATGCTGTGAGGCGGAGAGCGGGGGCGACGGAAATGACGTGACGACGAGATCGCGGGGTCCGAAGCTCAGAATCAGGTCGACGATGATTTCATTTGTGATCGATCGTGCGCTTTTCGAGTTTCGAAAGAGATTTTTGTCTTGCGAAATGGCGGGGGGGGGGGGGGGGGGGGGGGGGGGGGGGGGTGTGGCGGCGGCTGTGGAAATTCCGTTAGTCTGACGGGGTTGGGGAGATAACCCCGTCAAAGCCGAAAATATCCGATGATAATATAAATCTAATTGTCCATATTACATCTGAGCCATTTATTAATATATTTTTATATTTAACTTAAGAGAGTTATAAAAGTAAGATAGGTTTAAGTAAGTCGTAAATTCAATTATAATTCATTTTTATAGTATAGTTACGTTTAAATCCATTTTTATGAAATATAATAAACATGTACAACAACTCAATATATCAAATATCAATTAACAAGTGGGTGCATGAATAATCTTGATAGATCTAGTTTGACTCGAGAAACAAATGTATGTTAAACGAAAGAAATATTCATATTAATGACTTGGAATACATATGGATATTAGTTATAAAACAAATACGTTTTTTTTACCAACCAAATAATAATAATAATAGATGATCCATGTCCTTGAAAACCACAATATTCAACAAGTACCCCACAAGAGTATTTGAAAAGACTCATGGGAAAATTAAGTACCTCAAAATAATTTAATTTGTATGAAAATTAACAATGAAATTCGCACAATCAATTTTGATCTGAAAACCGTCGACTAGACGGTCTAGTGAAGATCGGTGTTCACGTCCCATAATTTTTCTATCTAAAATTGGCAGGAATGATAAAAATTGAAAGTTATCGAAAAGTTTT
The DNA here is from genome assembly GCA_030064385.1 of Melaleuca quinquenervia. Taxonomy (NCBI): domain Eukaryota; kingdom Viridiplantae; phylum Streptophyta; class Magnoliopsida; order Myrtales; family Myrtaceae; genus Melaleuca; species Melaleuca quinquenervia. Next base: position 13,539,546 of record CM057721.1, on the reverse strand, counting down.
GGATTAAATGGACATAATTAAAAGGTTTATAATCAAATTGGCAAATCATCAAAAGTTTTATGACTCAATTGATAGAATTAGAAGGTTTAAGAATGAATCGGTCGCCATACAATGAGATACTCATTAAATATTCAAAATTGGCCGGAATGACTAAGACAAATATGTGTAACCGGTGTCATTGCTTAATTGACCTGTCCTAACTCTGGGCATGAAGAATCAGATAGAACGTGCATGTCGCTAAACCCCAACGCCATCCACCGTCGCCGTTGGCGTGATGCACCCAAAGTTTCAAAAAAAAGGTATTTTTGCGAAACAGCCCCCTGAATTTTCTTCAAATTCCCGGGAAGACCCGGTCAAAAATCTACAAAAATCACCGTTAGGCCCCCCCTGACTGACAGTGAGCTAATTATTTAATTCAAATTCCAGAATTGAAAATTAAAGTTGGCAGGTCTGTCTCAGATTGCGACATGGCGTCGCGTTCTTCTTGCGATCGAATAAATTTATGTAGGAGATCTTATCCTCTTTGGAAAGAGCAAGAATATATCAATGTTTCTTCTCCAAATAGAACGATTAGTTCGGTTTTGACTCGAACAGAGCAACGTACTCCGTCTACGTGCCTAATTGACACCTTAAATACATAGAGAACATAATCGCAAGACTTACTAAAAAAAAAACCCTAAAACTGTTAAAATTGTATCGGTTGATTTCTAAATCTTTTTTTTATCAATTGTGTTTTGAATGCACTTACATTTGCACCGATTCAGTTCATCATATCAATTTTGATTGAAAATCACTAATATAAAAGCTGACCGCACTAGCGTGGACAACTCTCTCTCTCTCTCTCTCTCTCTCTCTCTCTCTCTCTCCATCCTTTAGCCGTTCGTTGAACCTCGAGGATCGGCCAAAAGTGAGAGTCAGCGAGGTTGGCCTTGATAGCAAGGCTCAACCTCGCCAGCCCTCACCTTTGGTTGGTTGTCAAGGTCTGGCGACCATCTAGAGGATAAAGGATGAAGGGAAAAAAAAATAAGAATAAAAAAATCGAAAATATATTAACATATTATTAAAAATTATTCACGTTAGTGCTAGTCATGCTACATTCGACTGCCAAAGTTTAAATCGGTAGTTTCTAGTTAAAATTAATTGAATTGACTTTATTGGAATTAATGCAAAAAATTTTATAACTAAGTTAGTAAAAATAAAAGTCTGAAATTGAATTGTCATAACCTAATAAATGTAATATTTTTAAATATTTTTCTCAACATAATCATTAATAGGTTTGTCCTTTTTTTTGGCTGACGTCATGTATGCTAATCAATCAATAATTTCCTCAAAGAAAATCCGACATACTTTTAAGAGAATCATGCGGCCCATCATTTTGCGGTCGGACCGAAGAAAAGGTGTATGAGGTCGACACGACACGAACTTTTGTCCTTATTTGTAGCTGAAAAGGACTCGTGACCATCCCCTTCCGCAGTGCGCGGGCCTCCACAAATTCGTCTTCTCTTCTCTTCGGTCCTCGTGAAAGCCTCACGGGAACTGTCGATAAGGCTTATATAGGCTCGCGTCTCGTTCGCCGGACGCCCACCACCACACGCGTCACAAGTCGAGATGTCGCGTCAAGCTTCAAACTCCGACCCCAAGTTGCGTTTCAAGACAAGAAGAACGTGAGAGACTCTACTTCTCATGGATAGTCCATGCACAGGGACACGATTGACCCTGGCCTCAGGATGGATCTTTCGCATCGAGAGCCGGGGGCGACGATTCCGGAACACGTAGACAGGGGCGGCGCTGAAGTGAGAGCGACCTTCGATGGCTCTTTCCTCCATTCGCACGAACCCTAGGAAGCTAGAAGAGAGAGGAAACGCAGCCCGAATTGGCCGGGCAGTCCAACATGAAACATGCACGAGTGCTGTCGTAACAATAATGCATGATTGCTCGAGACATAATCAGCTGGGTTTGGGGAACGACGAACAAGTTTTAACTGAGTTCGGGGGTTGAACTGAGCGATGATCCCATGTTGATGGGAGTCCTTGAACCAGACGAGAGAACTACGTCATCCAGAGAGGGAAACGACCTCCATCTAGCCGAGTATGATTGCTTCTCTGAAATGGAGAGTCCTCGCATGTTTATACTTGATAGGCGTAACATAAGATTTGGACATGCCATGAGTATTACGATCCCAGGATAACCCCGACTTTCCATTGAATTAATTATGATGAAGAGCGAGCATCCTTAGACCCTATTTGGCTGTCGCGAATTTGATAGTTTTGAAAAGGAACTTTTTGGAATCAGAAGACGATGGCGGACTTAATCGAGCACGCGACTGAACATAATCTCCATTTCACTTCTCTATTTGAGTTGGGTAGAAGACTCACGCTTTACTGTACCTAAACGTCGGTATTAATATTGCCTCGTAAGATTTAATCTCCAGTTAATATATATCTTTCGAGTAATGAGCAAATTCAAACGCTGGAACTTTGTACATCTCGATGCAATCATCCATATGATCTGGAAACCAATAGACATCAACTGGGTTAACGATTGAGACACCATCAAGACGACAAATTTTACTCACAAAGTAGGCACGCATGGGATGCACTTTTCTTACTCAAGAACGTGAATTAGAATGCACACATTTTCGGGGTTCGCGGATGACAACGACGAAACAGATTCACAAAAAGAATTGAACTTAGCCGAATAAAACTCGGGAATCCGGCCAAGCTTTGCCATGCCAAAAATGATGGTAGACGTCTATTGTAGACTGAGGATACTTACACGACAGGAAATTGATGAGACGAAAACGAAAGTAACGCCAAACATGTGGATGCGCGTGCTAGTCAACAGGGAAAATTAGGAGCACGCAGGAAGGATAAAAGGTTCGAAATTAGCAAGTTCAAATCCATTTGTAGAAGAAACAAAAAGCGTTTACTAATAATAAAGTAATTTGATGCTCACAAGGAATGACATGAATCGAGAGAGCATGTAGGAAATCCTCATTTCACCTCGTTCAACAGGAATGTCATGTTCTTCACGTGTGGCTGAGCATTGAAACGAAAGGGTTAGGATAGCAGAATCAAATCGCGCTTTTGTGCTGGAATGAGGCAACGAAGAGTCGAATCAAACTCGCGTCGAAACAGAGGAACCTGAGAGACAATAATTACTTGATAGGATCACATATTCAGAACGAACTCGACATGCTTCTATTGGCAAAAAATGAGTTACACCCACCGTCACAACAAAAGGCTACCGTCCATCAGAGATCTATTTTAACCCCCAAAGAACAGAAAGCGGGAGTGCCAAATCACCGAAGGTGGTCCACCAGGTACAAGAATGAAACTTATATGGAAACTGAGTGCAACTTTTTTCCGATGCATTACTGGAAAACAGGAAAGATGGATGCGCTTTAAGAGCTTCTCGTTGCTGCTTCCACTACATCTCTTCTGCCGATCATGTAAGTAGGCAAACGAAATGCAGTAAAAGGAGCAAAAAGAAGCGTGGAAAAGGACAACCATTTATTGAATCAAATGGCCAAAAAAGATAAAAAGAGAATGCTGATTACAGGCACTTTGGCTGTACATGTTGTTCTGACTCCAGAGAAGTGAAGCCTCCTATATTTGCTCCACCTCGTGTTTCAACCATTTCGATTGGTAGTTTTTCGCCCTTTCGGGAGCAATTATCTCGAGGGCGCCAAGAACACATTTGTGATAAGAGAAGTCTTCTGCCGTTCCATCAGCTCTGACCAGCATGAAGCAGCGAGAATCTTGGTGCTGTGGGTGATGTCCAACCTGAGAGATGACGGCAAAAAGAAAAAGTCAGCAGTCAGCCCATGCAAGGACTAAAGTTTCTTCAAACCAAACTCCCAGATAAAGAACAATATGAAGCTCATTTGAGCACGAGTTTTCCGAAGTCTCATGTGAACTTGTGCAAGGTTTTCTGAGTTATATGCCAGAGATCAAAGGAAAATCTTTATTTTGTGTTTTGACAAGCAGCTTAAGTTTTTGCATATACAAACTCGGTCTTGCAAAATAAGCTGCAAATATCATCACATCGATAATGTGTAACTCCCTTGGGCTCAATCTATGAAACTAATTTTGTAAGTCAATCTTAGTACACCTACAGCTCCTCTTCTAACAATCTCGGCAAGTTTCTCTGTTTCAATCCAGGAAAGAAATGAAGAATTTAGGAAAAAGTCTTGTGCCAAAAGTGCCTATAAATTTCTTTTTGACAAAGCACTCAATTTGAAAGACCATCACCTTCATAAACTAACCCAAACTCATATTTGACTACCGAATGGCAGATGAATATTGGCATAGAAATTACCTTTTCATTTTCTTCAAAATAATACTAGAAAATGCCAAAATTTATTTGCACCCATTGGCTATATATACGTTTATTGGTATATATGCATGTCTATAGATGTCGTTACCTTTATATCCCGAGCCCCAGTTCCAATCTTTTCCTTTCCACGAGGATGAAACTTCAGAGCCATCATCACGATCGACTTTTCTTGTTCACCTAAACGGTGATTGATTGGGTACCTACATCAATAACACATATCATCAAGGAGATGATAATTGATACCATCAAAATCATCATTCAGGCAACAAAAGCCTGAAAAGAGGTTCCCAGAAACTTCTCAATGTGATTAAGATTGCAACTTGAGGTTAATGCAAGTCTTCAAATTTTCGCGAGGTACACTGTTTAGCGTGAATTGAGATGAGGTAACTGTTTGGTCTAGCACTCCAGTTCCTGATACAGAATCCTTCCCATGAACAAAAAGCTAATGCGAAGCATGTGCCCAGATTCAACTCCAAACAAGAGCTATCTTTCATTAGGACCACTGACTTGAAAAAAAAAATGATTTTCAGATTTTTGGTCAAAGAACTACTCTCAAAACTCTGGCAAATGTCAGAAAACGGTTCTGGTGCAGGGCTAGAAAAGTTTCCTGATCCAGAAATACTAATTTTTCGAGTCTCTCTTACTACCTTATGTCTAGACCACCCTAGTCCACTTTTGCTTCACAGAGAAAATCTACGAGCCAAGTTTAAAATAGGAAAGTAGCATAAGTAGCAAGTACATGAATTCTGTATACCATGAGTAGGTGCAATTTGGGAATCCAGTATGTGCACAGAATGTAGAAGTACATGCTTGAGAGTTAAATAAATGAATATTGATAGCAAACACAAGAAAGGCAATTCCCAGGACTGGCTTTACCCAAGACAAATAATGCATCAAACTCTTCATACAATGGACAAGTCTACAAATGTTTAAGTCATCAATAACTTACTTGTACAAGATTTTTTTCAGCTCTAGTGACAGCTTCTGGATGTCATTAAATGTGATGAATTTCCTCAACAAGGACTTGTTGATTTCCAGTTTCTTGAGTACTTTCGAAACACTACCAGCCTGCACAAACTCTGCCCCGCATCTGTCTAACATATGGCTGCCAGCATTGGGCACTTCAAGCTTTAAATTCTGCCTTGTGGAACTAACTTTGTTACCCAACAGATTGTAGACACTTTCAGGCTTCGCAAGCTCATGCCCCTGATTAATATAAATAGAAGTTCACAACGTTCTAAAATCAACGTTGTCCCAAAAGATAAACAGAGGGTGATCCTTTTTTCACCAGAAACTAATGATAATCCATTAAAAAAAAACCCACTAGTCAAGGTAACAGTTAAAGATGCCTCTGCAGATAAGTAGCACAAACAGTTGTCATATGCAAAGATAGATAATGATCAATCGGAATTGTTAAGGATGTGAGAGGGGCATTCAGAAGACAATTAATTCTATGAAACCAACCATATAATACGACTCACTTAAACCAAAAGAAGTTTGAAGCCTCTTGATCTAATAGAATTGTCATCTCTGTTAAGCAACAGCATCCAAATATTTTAATGAATTAACGAAGAATAAAACTGATAAACTTCATCTCAGAACCCTACGATGTATAAATAGCAGTTAATTGCTTATGAGTCATCGTGAAGGGAATTGACATTCCTAGACCCTTAGTTTGGCATATTCTCAGAACATTTCTCATGATTAACAATCTCAAGCTTAAAACAAGGACAATGTGGAGCTTCCATTAGTATTAAAATGCTCGCCTGAGAGTTGGTTCACCAGAAGCAATATTCCGGGCTTATTATATATTAAGAGACCTTCCCAAACTTATAAACCACGTGTAATGCAAAAGGTAAGTATCAAGTAAGTCCCCAAGAAAATAAAGTCGGTTTTCCCATTCCTTTCTTAAGGGTCTTATGTGCAGCACCTTTAACTTGAAGCATTTAAATATAAATAATAATAAAAAGATGCCTAAATTCACCACCAAGTGTTAAAAAAACAAAAACCTGAGCTAATCTGGGTTGTTTGGTCCAGGTCTGATATGGCTTATTTCATTGGGTTAGCAGTTCAATTTCAGTTTAACTGCTTTCCAAACCAAGTTGATAACTCTTTTTATTTGATTCACAGATAACAAATTCGAGGTGCAACATAATGTTTATAAATGACAAAAAAAAATTAAAATTCCGATAGGCAGAATGGTTATTTTTCCTATCACTGTTAAGACACCAAAATTATTTTTCTGATAATATAATTAGATGCTCATTTTAATTTGGTATTATTAGAAATTTTTCTGATACTTTAGTATGAATGATTTCTTTCTTGACTGCATGTTTTTTTTTAGATATGTCATCCGATGGTCTTTTGCATTAGGAGGAGTATTACAATGGTTACTCATTTGATGTTGCAGATCTAGGAGTTGAGTTTATATTGGACTTGTTATTATAGTAAACAATTGTTATTATAGTAAACAAACTGCTAATGGTGTGAAACTAAAGGAAGAATGAAGTTATTGTTTTTCAGTTTCAAAATTTATCAAATTGAAGATACTGATTTTGACATGATCCCTAAACACAAATATTATACAGAACATAAGTATACTCGATTTGAATGTTTCATAGATTAAGCACACAACCTTGACCCATTTAGGTACTTATTTCTCCAAGTCGGATTTCAAATTAAATAGCTGCAATCACAATCTCATTTTAAAACAAGTGGCGGTATCATGGTAGCTACACTATAGCTGCTAGTGTGATGGAAGTCTAACTATTGGAGATGGAATAAAATGCTATCAAGCTAGCAATGCGTCAAAAATAGTTCCAAATTTAAAATGTTGAAGTGCCCTGGTGTTTGCTATCCAATGGTTCAAGCTGTTTCCAGGTGAACCACACTTGCAATGTCCTAGCTTCTCTTATAAAAGTAGCATTTACATTACCTTGCTACTCTATGTCAAAAAAAAAAAAAGTAATTTACTACTCCATTTGTCACCTTAGACTGGCATTCTCAATATCAAGAGAAAAAAGACAAAATCCTTACCTTTCCCGTGTATATTATTTCAAATAACCCACCCGTTCCCAGTGAAGGAACTTTTCCCCATGCCAGTGCATCCACACTCCCTTGTAAATTATCCACTATTCCTGCCTTGGCAGCTTTAATGAAACAAGGACCAGGATTCTGCAACATTTCACACAGGCCATGTTAAAAAAAAATCGAAAAATATATCTCATGGAAAAGGCTTAAGTAAACCATGTTGAGAGCCCAGAACCAACCGAAAAGCACGCTTGAACAAAAGGTGATGAGACAGATGAGGTTTCTCTTTGTCTTGACATCCCTTTAGGATTTAAGCCAACAAACTCTCCACTTGTCGATAGACAATTGGCAACAAGAACTAAATGTTCAGGGAGAACAGGCTTGCCCGTATCAGATACAGCAGAACCCAGACTCTGTATTGAGAGTTACACGACAATTAATTACGTTAGCAACTGGATCATACTGTAACAAGCAGCAATGAGAGATTTATTGGAGAATCGCACATTAAGAAAGTACTTCCATCCAGCGTCTATCCCATATGATAATGAGAATTCACGAATGGTATCTGGATGACTGCGAGACCAATCAATAGCATCCATAATAGGAACACAATTATTCATAAGTGCACTCCAGAGCTTCATTTTCTCAGTGTGTGCAGACATGGATACTTTCAAGTAGAGTTCACCAGTTGACATAGGATTAGATTTGCTTAGCTTGCTGCTTTCACTCCATAAGATATCTACCTTCTTAACCTCCATGAATCCTGAAGAGTGAGTGAGCCATTCAGCTATAACAGTGATACAAAGAAGTTGTAGACCATGTAAACTCAACCAATAATTTTTCAAACCACATGCAAGCAGTGAAGTTCTAGGTGAAATGTACTATAGTGCCTATGTACATTTGCACTGAGACAATCTGTAAGGTGCTTTGAGTATGATAGCGTGGTAGTACCTAGCGGTAATTACTGGAGCAACTTCTTACAGATCATGTATGTTCCTGTTTACATCATGTATGTTTCTGTCTACTTTATATACCAGTGAACCATCATTGGACACTGCAACTTCAGAAATTACAGGTTTACTACACAGAGAATGAGCTACCAGTTTTAAGAATGGGGTATCAATTAAAAATTTTAACACTTACCGTTAGGCATTGGCCAGGGTTTAGCCTGATACTAAAGTATGATACATGTCTACATCAATATGAAGTTCTGCATTGCTCAGAGTAAGAATGAACTAGTCGCATTTCTATTTTTCATCTACTCCGACTTTATACTTCCTTTGCTCCTGCTAAACATCGTTTAACACGTAAGTTTTCATTCATATGCGACAATTTAGATCCATGGCATTTATTGTTAGTATTAACAAAATAAAGTACATAGCTTTCTCATATTGTGTTACACACTACTCACTTTGCAAGGGAGCCTATTTCCAATTTAGCATATATAAACTGAGTAACACTTGTACCATTGATCTTTTCTTTGCCAGTTCCTATTTGATGTTGCAGATGGCATTACCTTTCATTTGATTAAATTGACTATTGATGTTCCAATTATAGCAGCAAAAGTAAATTTTGAACTAGTCTCTATGGGTAGCCTATACGAGGAGAAATAGGTCAAGTGACAGATATGCCACGTGACAGCGGCACAAAAAGAGATAAATAAACACATGGGGCCAAGTAGGATGAGATTCATAGCACACAAGCAATGGTGATTACCACATCACGATTGCCACGTGGTATATCCATCACATAAACTACTTTTCTCCTATATAAGTAATATATGTAATACTGCAGCCAAAAGACTCCACAAAAGTTAATGATCATACTACAAAGCAGTTTTCCTTTCAGTAAGGTTATTCCCTGCATGTGTAAGAGCCACATTGAAACAAAGATAAAGTTCCTAGATAACCTTTAATAACTGTCCGCAGAACGAGTTCTTGAAGTTTTCTCAAAAGTGTGGGCTGCGTGGCAACTTTCTTTGATTCTTCAACCATGCTGAGTGTGATGCAAAACAAATTAGCTGCATCTTCCCTTTCTTCTCCAGCTACTGAACAATCACTGCATCAGCAAATACGTTACCAACCAAGTCACTGGAAATAATGTTTGATAGATAGTCAAATCTCACAGTGGAAACACAAATCCCTGAAACAATTCACTTTTGCAAAGTCATTGCAGATATGTAAGAGGCTAAACAAATAAGTCCAGGCATACCGGATTGATATGATTTAGCCAGAATCATAGAAGGGATACCAACCAATAAGATTAATACAGGAACTCGGAAGTAATTCAAAGTAGAACTCATTCCACATCTTCTTTTCAGGAGCTTTAACAACACTAGGTGCAGCTTTCACATAGTGTGGCAACCATTGCATCATGGGCACTTGACCCCAATAAACACTCTTTGAGCAGCTAATAATATAAAATTACGACTGATGCTGTTCTAGAACTTACAGAATTCATGCAAATCAAAAGTGCAACATGTGTAGATTCACATGCTACATAGGATCTAATTGACCAAGTATTAAACTAAAGTTAAGAAAGCAACAAGGAAATGGAACATACAGCACCTGGTGGTCCACATAATTGGTCGTTTAACAGTGAGAGTCTAAATTTTTACTTTTAAATTTTTCTCACACGCTGGGTACCATAGGTGAGCAGGTTTGCACGAAAAACAGAAAGAGGGAGAAGGTCGCCTTGACTGATGAGAAAGTATCGCTGTGACTTTGTGTAGCCAAGTGAATTTCTTGCACATGAAAACCAACTCCCACACCCAACCAAGTAAGCAGTAGTATAGTCTCCAGAATGGCTTACTTGCTAGTTATCTGCAGCGGGGGAAGGTCCACTCTTAATTCCTTCAAGAAAGTATGACATCTCCTCTTAAGAGAACCAATGATAGAGGGAAGTTTCAATCCTCTCCTTGCCATAATGTCCTGCAGTGGATGCATAATTATGTAAGAGAGTGGAGCCTGACTTAAATTCACAAAGAATGGATTTCCTTAATTGGCTACCTTTCTTATATGGAAGTGGCACACCCATGGACCCATATTCTGGCTATAATTGTCTGGAGAGAAACTAATAACCAATGCACATCAGTTTTTATCATTAAGAAAGGTTATGACTATGCTCAAAGTCAGCAAAGAATAATGTGAATGAAATTAAAAATACTTGGGTTATATATGCTTACATAATCATCGTGGTTGACACTATGTCTGAAAAGAACAGTCTCTCCAGATAATCTTTAACTGCCAGCGCTCCATATTCTAAACCATGCCTATGTTTTGCAAGCTGCTTAGAGAGAAATAACGACATTGCTTGACACGAGTTGCTTTTCTTGGTACCAGACTCCAGCACATTCTGCATGGTATACCAATACGAGAATTTGTCAGGCATCTCTTGTAGACAATCAAGTGATGATATCTGATCCCACAAATCTCCGCTACCATTTTCAGCATTCAATTTTCGGCGAAATGTAACCAAGACAGACAACATAATGCCCAATTCCTAGCAGCATCTCAAAAAATTAACCTGTATCTTCGAGACTGGTAAAAAAGCCTTAAGTTCTTCTATTGTGAAACTTGGACTGTGATTCCCACCCATTTTAAGAAGCTTAGGTGAGGAATGTACAGTACAAATCACGCATGATGCACCAGAATAAGTAATAAATATAAACTGCATAGTCCTTTCCTCAAAATCTTACAACTTAATGCTGCTATATTTTACAGAGATCTTATAAGCAAAAGTGATCTACTGCAGAGCACCAAGAGGGTGCAAACCCATAGGCAAAAAGATCTCAATTACAAGACAAAGCATTTGAATGTCAATCACAGCATTTACAAATAAGTTTCCAGGATAATCTATACCAAAATATGCTGTTTTGAGTCAATTTTCAAAAAATACAAAAGCCAACTCCTCCCTTGAGAACGAGATAAACACAACACAAGTCATGGAGTAACAGAAAAAATAAGTGAAGCAAGAGAAAAGACATCAAGAAAGTTCAAAAAATTAAAGGCACAATTCCAGAAATACAAGTGAACCCTTTGCCCATCATTACACCTAGGTGACAAAGCCATATGAGATGAAAGTTAAAATTGAGAGTGAATTTCTCCAGCATTGGAAATGGTGTAAGAACACTGCACATCTAAACTGCAGTATGTTAGAGTTAAGTTTCCACCAATTCTCTTAGTTGAAAAAAAGACAAATTGTCTTTCTAGTTGAAAATAGGTATGATTGAAAAGAACGTGTGGAACTGAAGGCATACACACTATCATTCACACAAGCTTCTTCAATGCAATTGCCAAGTTAAAAACTTTTCTTTAATTATGTGCCGCTAAATAAAAAAATGACAGCATGTACGATATGCCAAGTAGATTTCTGATTTTAATTATACCATTCTAGATCGCTGGTGTACCACAAAAAGGCACACACAATTCCCACTGCCAAAATTGGGGCAAACAGAGCGTTTGCAATCCACTATCTATGTAAGAGAATAATAAAGACAGAATCTGATGCTTTCCAACAATAACAAAACACTGCCCCAGTAATAACATGCAACATTTACATAGCCAACATTTACATAACTAAACACTAGAATTGCAAACAGGAAATAGAATCAATTTCACTCAGCAATAAGCAATAGATGTCACTGCATAGGTCTGTGAGTGCATGGGTGGGTGGTTAGAGATTACCTTCAAATTTAACAAGGGTGATGTTTCAAGGAGACTTATTGGCTGATCTAGAGCACTATATGCAGCTTCAGAAATGGCACAGGCAGACATTGAACCAACAGGCTGGCCTCCCATCCCTACCCCAGATTTTGCCTCATAGGAGACACTATCTTTGTGGCTGCAGGGAGTAGATGATTGCTTCTCAATGCCATAAGAAAACTCTATGAGTCGGTTGCCATAAGCACTTCTAACTGTGCCATCATATGAAACACATAAGTCGCGCATGAAAAACATGAGCTTCCGGTGTAAGGTTCCAGGGACTTCAGCATTTTCACTAAAGGAACTAGCTCGATTTGTCACAGAATGTATGAAACACTCTAATGGATTCAAACCAGAAAGAAAAGAGTTCTTGATCACTGCAAATGGGATGAAAGACTGAGGACATGGAGAATCATGCAGATGATCTATACTCTTTTCCTTATGGTTGTTATAAGAAGCACTAGAAAGATGATGGGGTATATCAAAGGACAATGGAACTAGTGAATGTTGCAGGCCAACACACATACTGTGTTGAGCAATCTTTAGCAGACTACCCTTACTTCCAGCTTTGAACATAGAGATCATGGAATTGTCCTTGCTAGCATACTTGTAGGCCAAACTTTGTATATCTCGAAAAACTCTCTTAAAAGCATCAACAGATGCCTGACTAAGGGCAGCAGATTTCTGCTTCTCATAACACAAGCGTTCTGAATTGAAGGCCAAAGCACCAATTTCTTCGACATTTCCAGCGAGGAAATCCTTTGAAGAATCCACCATAAACTGCTTGACATTGCATGTTTCATCTGCTTCTTGCAAACCATAACTAATTTCCTCAATCATATTTTCCCGTGAGAATGAATCAGATGCAAGATACAAATCTGCTAATGAAACGCTAAAACCCCTCATAGACAACCACTCGCAAAGAACTTCTTGAGCAGCATGAAGAACGTTAAGAACCCTACTCTGACTAAAAGTGATAAGCCTCTGAAAGAGATTGTCTTTGGCATCTCGAAGCCAAGCGGATCCTTCTGAAAGGACAATTTCCCCATTGCTAATTCTGACGTCATTTGAAGACGAAAACCACTCAAATCCTGTTGGCAAGAGCATCTGGAATAACTGCTTCCCAGTCCAGATACCAGCTTCGACTGAGGGTGCCTTCACAATTGCTGGAGGAAGTAACTCATTAGGGCACAACATTCTAAGCTGTTGGATATTAAAACGGTTTAAGAAAACACTATCGTCCAATATCAAGTGAGCAGCAACTAGACTATCCTGACCAAGTGAAAGAAGGTTCCTACCACTTTGCCCATTATACAGCTGCCTATCCACACCAACCAGCTCATTTAGTTCTACTCTTGCATCCACTGATTGTGGAATATATCCATGAATACAGTCACCATCAAAATCTCCACGAAGAGGTGAACAGCATAGTGGATTTATAGAAAGAGCTGAGGCTATGGGTAGAACCTTGGCAGATAATGCGAGAAGAGAGTGCTGATGTATAGATGGAGGCCTATTTATCAAAACCATGTCTCCATCGCTTAATGGCCTGTATATAGTGTCTCCAAAAAGAAGTTCTTTCATGTGACTGACACGCACGAGACACCCTTTTCTCCGAACAAGCATGCCACCCTTTTCAAGCAGCAGTAAACTGCAGACAGCATTTAACTTTTCACAGTTCCACTTATTCAAAGTCTCAGCTATCTGCAGTCTCTCTGCAATATAACATGGTACACCGATTTCACGGAGCTGGATGTTTGGATTACCCGTGACAACCATCCGGAAACAGTAATCACTTCGCTTCCCAAGAACAACATCCTTCATCCATCTCAAACCAGAAGAAGTGAAATCCAAGTCCCTGCTCCTTCTGTTTTGCGCAAAAGCAGATTCGGTACTAGATAACTTGTCTGGGTTCAGCTGTTTGAAAATAAATCAGTAAGCATAGAGCTCAACCATTCTTGAAAGTCTTAACAGAAGATTGCGGAGCTTGCCTTAGAAACTTTAAGACACTCAAGGACACGAGAGCCCAACTCATTAGCTGTCCCTCTAAAATCAACAAGTTTCTTGTATACCCTTGTTCGGTCATCCTGAAAGAAATTTACAGTGAAGAGAACAATACATCCAAACTTAGCCAGCTAACCAGCCATATAAAATCCAATTGAGAAAGAAAACAGCAATTCCCCAAGTGGTAAGCAACTAAGCATTTATTGTGAGATTTGTATTTAATCTTGCTTCTTTTTCTTTTCACTAAGATAGAAAAGAACTTACAAGGACCAGCCGCTGTCCCTGAGAAAATGCACGAGTCACTTCAGTCACACGATGACCATTTGGTGTTACCGGGAAACAGTTGAGAAAAAGAGAATCTTTTATTGAGATAAACTTCCTAACGAAAGTAGGATCAACATCCTTCAATATGTGATAAACCTGAAAGGTAGTGAGTGTATCAAGAGTATATCAAGCTAACTACTGAGACAATAATCAAATTACAACTGCATGAGTGAGAGAGAGCAGTATATTGTTTATAGATGGAAAGAGATCAACTAATTGTAATCAAGTAAGAGGATAAGGAGATACGGCATGAAGCAGAAAAATTACGTCAGCCGACAGTAATATCATGCTATTTAATTCCTATTAAATGCATTATAAACCATAATATCTCTCTCTCATTTGGAAAGATTTAAAATATCACCCTCCAAAAAGAACCTGTAGTTACTGTTGATTGAAACCAATCAATTTCATATCCAACGTAACTTGAATATGGTCAAAAATATGACTCGAATGCTTGCGCGTACAACGCTTGACGATGTCTATATATTTTCGACTGAATGCCTCACTCTCAGTTTCGTGCAAGAAATAACAACAAATTGAGACAACCTATAGAGGATGAGCTACCTGAGCATGCGATAATACTCTTCTGTTTGGTTTCAGAGAGCCTTCTCCTTGTTCCGGATCTTTTGGGATAAAGTCCCAGTAATCAGTGGGCCAAATCCTCCTGTTTAGCTTCTTTTGAGTATTCTTTCGAAAACTGTCATCTATTTCTACAATGATGGCAGTTCTTCTGAAAAGATCCTTTGATGACACTTTGAATTTCATCGGTGGATACCAATCTACTTGAGTAGGCTGCTCAATGCACAAAAAGTAACCACCAAATTATGAAGGCCAAATTCGGAAGGAGAAATTAGAAAAATATAAATTTAACTTACAAGGCAGTATTTGCAACCCCTAGTCCCATGATGTACCTGATTCAGACTACTCTTCTGGTAAATTTTAAGAACAAAGTAAAACAGGTGAAGCATTAGCAGAGAGAAAAGGGATAAAGCTCAAAAGAAAGAGCGTTAAGAAGAAAAAGCATAATGTATTTCATGACAAGTGAGACGAAGCAAGTCATAAGAACATTTGGGTTTGAATAACGATGGCAAAAAAAAGAAAACATGATTATGATGCACTTCACATTGTCAAAGCTACAGAAAACAAAGTAGAGCAAGAATTTCCCAAAAAAATATCTAAGCATACACTCAGAGTAAAGAAAACAAATCTAGAGAAGAGCCACAAGAAAACAGCATGGAGTTCCATGGTGTACAGTACATAGGACGCATTCGCACTGGCAAGTTTGACAATCCACAGCTAGATAAACTTACGTGCAACAATTTACCAATCCCAACCACTAGTTTTGGACAGAAATGGGGTATAAATTTGCCATTCAAATTCTAATGCAGAAAGGGGTTTATTAGCCTCCTCAACTGCTTTCTGCAAAGAAACATAGCCCCGCAGGTTTTGGAATCCAATATTTAAACCTTAAAAGCCACCAATGTCAGCAGTGTAGACCATTCACATGATCATGAAATTACTACATTTATCATATTCATAATCCTTTTAACTGTTCGAGTCAATGAAAAGGACCTACTCAACCTGCTGAAGTCAAAACAAATCTAGTAGGACAAAGACGTAGGTGCTTATTCCAGAACCTATTTGAGACAGTAGATCAGACCAATCCAAAATCTTACATGGGTCTTTGAGTTCCATTAATCGTTATTGAGTCCACAAACATTTTTTCCTCTGGTAGGTTTTTCAGTCAGAAATTTTCAGTCCGTAAGTTGCTCCCAAGCTGAGCGAACAAGACAAGAAAAGAGAATTGCAGGCAACAACAGTAAATAAAGATACAAGTCTACCAAATATATCTGAATGGACAGCAGCAAGATGAGGTACCTGACCTTAACCCGTAGATCTTGCCTTACAGATTTACAACCTGGGCAAATCTTATTTAGCAGCTTAGCAACTTCAGACAGAAAATACGGGTGGAGTATCGTACATGGCAACTTGATAGATCCGAAATGACCTGATGATTAATCATGATTCACCATTCAACACAAAGAAAAAAAGAAAAGGATATGGAGAGAAGAGTTAAGGTGGCACTAAACTTAGAAAGTTTCGATGATCTGTATGCACCATTACCTTCACATTGTTTTAAGTCTTTGGCGCCACAAGTGGAGCACTGGTTAGAGGAGTTTGGGAGTCCCAATCTAGGGTCACTGACCTCACCGACAGACTCGATTGTCATCGAAGATATCTTCTCCTGTCACAGTATAAGTGTACAAATTGTTAGAGGAAGGCAAAATTGCTTCAACAATTTGAATGTCAACCTAGAACATCTCATATCAAGCACTAATGCTAGATTAACTGCACAAGGTATGTCCAATGTCCAACATTTGTGCATTGTCTGCTAACGGCAGATTATAGGCCCAGAAAGGATTGGCAAAACAAGTAATTGAAGAACGACAACAGCAAGAAACCTTAGCTCATTTGAGTGGGATTGGCTACCCAGTAAATGAATTTAGAAGGGGGGGAAAAAACCTAGAGGCTCGAATTAAAGACAGAAAGTTCACTAATAACATAAAGGCTAGAAGAACACTCAGTAAAATAGCAAAAGAATAGTTGTGACAAAGTAAGCAATGTCCTCCAAGACAAAAGCGAAGCAGGCAAGAAAGAATGGTGCAGATGCATTCATAAGCCTGCAGAACAAAGCACTAAACAAGACATGCCTTAATGATTGGCAGACACAAACCGTGCAGAAAAATCAAATGCATATAGACGTTTGTCTTTGTTTATTTTGCGACCAACATAGAAATCTAACCATGTTATATTTATTGAAAGCTGGACAAAACGTCACTCATCTTTTTCATGCTTTGTCACTTACGTATATGTTCATGTTTTGTGGTTATTGGAATTTCAATGAAAATTAGCCATATTGGAAAGAAATTATATTACCATGGGCTCTTTACTACAGTGCTGTAAATATACTTTGGTGACAAACGAGTCACTAGCAAATCATGAGATCCTTGCCATCACAAGGATACTTCTTGAGAAAGAGAACTAACACCTGTTTGTGAATTGTAAACATTCTGAAATAGCTAGGTGATAAAATTGTCGATACTTTTCCACAAAAGACATTGTTTGTGCTCTGTGTCTGTGATCAACCTGTTAAAGAAAACAAGTGATATTGGATGTCTTTCGAATATGTCATTTTTTGCATGTTTTCTCCTTTTCAGTCCACTTATCTGACTCCAGTTTTCAACAATTTTTCCTACCAATGATGTCATGTCATAAATTTGGTAATCATAAATTTGTGCAGATCTTTTGATGACAGTTAACAAACTTTAGTTAGCCCCGCAAGTTTCTAACCTATCAACTCAGGCAGTCTCCGGGTTTCTCATACTTTTAAGTTCAATTTTTTACTTGACTGACATGCAGGTGAAGAATATGTGCCGCACACCCACTAAATGTGTCAAACCTCAAAGTTACTTGGAAGGCTAGTCATTATTGTAGACACATAGAAATTTTCAATGTAGCTAAATCATGCAGAATTAATTCCTCGATGCTTTCCGAATTTTGTTTAATGCATTCCAACTTCATTATAGAAGACTTAATACGCAGTCGAATAGTTGAAACTAAAGTAATATTGGGACAAGACGAAGAGTTACCGCTTCTATGCAACTTAGAACATTGAAGACTACTCCTGTCAAAACAGCAGAAGGAACATGCTGCTCCTCACAGAAATCATTGTCCATTGGAATTCACACCTACAATAAGCTTCATTGAATATATAACATTATTAAGAGGAAAAGTTCAGCATGACAAGTTATTAGACCACTTGTAATACACTAGCACTCACACACGCACTTCATGAGTGCATGATTGCTTTTGTGTCTTTTAATTAAGAGAATTAGATTGAAGAAGAGTATATTCATGAGTAACAGACCATAAAATTGTAAAAAATTACATTATTTCTCATGTAAAAGAGAGCGCGAAGTTGAATTTGAGATTGGGACAAGTATGGAACTAATAAACAAATCACTATGTACAAAAGGATGATGATCATATGTGCCGAAAACCATCAATTAAAGTAATGGTCACAGGATAAGCCAGCTATGTTTGACCTGCTGAGAATATGGACTAGAGTGATATGCAAAAACCTCAAAGACCACAACTCTAATACCGAAAGGATAAGTAAAGAAAGCAATGACTCTAAATGCACTCAAATTGTCTTCTGAATATATTTGTCTCTACACATAATCAATCAAGCTGCAATAACCAGGGAAAAAATTGTTATTTGTGCAGTGAAAGCTCTTTCACTATTCAGAAAGAGAGAGAACCACAGCTGCAGTTAGTTTACATGAAAACTGAGAATAAGCACAGTAAATACACGCACTTAATTTAAAAAAAAAGGAGCAAATTTTGAGTTTAGGGTAGGTTTCAATACTGAAAAGACAAGCATGAAGATTGAGCAGACAAAATGGAAAATTCGTGTCATTTGAGGCTCATTAATGGAACTCTATATTTCATTAATGGAGCAGTTGTGATCTGCTAAATAAATGATGTAGTGACTTCAGCACAAAACTGTGGCTTGTAAAGTAGATATTTTGTCTATTCCATTGTAAAACCTTGTACTTTAGAAAGCAAAATCTTCGAGAAGACAACAAAGAAAAATGATGAGATGCATCGTGATCTGTTGAAGAGAAGAATGAACTGCCTTCATCACGAAAAATTGGCTGTTCCAAAGTAAATTGCTGGGTCTGGCCAAAAAGGAGAAAAGGTAGATCTTTGGGCTCCAAATTGTACAAACTCGTGATTTAGGAAGTGAAAACCTTAGGGAGAGAACAATGAAAACTGAAAGATGCATCATGATATGGTGAACAAGCATGTGGAGTGACTTCATCACACACTTGCAAAGAAGATCTTTGTGTCTATTAATTGGACAGCCCAGTAGTTAAGATAGTAGAAGTATTCAAGAATAGAGTTAATACAAGTAGAATAGACACGCTGTTCCCCGACAGGATTTGATAGTGGATGAAGCAACCAAAAAGGAAGGTGAGGGTATAAAGGAGAAAGAGAGAACGCATGGAATAATGGGATATAGAAATAGTGCTCATACTCACAGAGGGTCAGTATAACTAAAACGCCTGAGCAAACATGCCTGCTATATATACAACAAGCTTCCATACAGGCATGGGAAATGTGCTAGGATATCCATGGAACCAGTCTTTCATGAAACGGGTTAAACGACCTAGCATATGTCCAAATTTTCAGAAACAAAGACTGTTCTGATAGACAAATAAAGTCGTTAACTTGCAGCTCACAATTCAATTTATCTAAACCTGAGAGCATCTTTGATAAACAATGCTTGTCCAATTAGATTACAATTCTGGAAGACAGTTGAACTTATTGGCTTACAGTTAAAAGCACGATTTATCCAAATCTGAGAGCTTCTGGAAACAAAATCGCCTGTACAATTAGTTGGTAAAGCCCTTTTTCCATTAAAAGCAAGCCTGCTCCTCAGTTTTGGCTGGAGCAGCGCAATCTCTCTGCTAACTTCCTACCAAAGTGAGTAAAATAGGATTAGAAGGAGAAAGGACAGATCATTTAAGCCACAGCAAAAAATTCCACAATAACCCAAGCATTTCATTCACCATATGAATACCGAAATGACAAAAAAACAGAAAATAGATTTAGCTGTAATTTAAAAGAAACCTAGCCATTCTACAATATATATTCCCACAAATAACCTGTAGAGTTTCAGGTTAAATTCAATAACAACACATTAAGAACCGTTACTTAGACCAGTCCAACCTAGAGGAACGACAGCTCCCTAAATCTTAAAGGACCATTATTTGCTAAGATTGACTCTATTTGGATATGAGAGAAATGGCAAAATATAGGTGCATTTCCAAAAGGGTGTCATCATATATCTTTGATATAAAAGATGCTATGAATTGTCACTAACCAAGAGACTTAAGACCAGCACCATGGGAAGTGCAAACACATGAACGAAAGTATTCAGATCATGAAGTTACTTATGTTAGGTCATTCTTCCACTAAAATGAAGTTCTTTTTCTTTTTTTCTTTTTCTTTTTTGAGATGCATGATATGGATCAAGCCGTTAAGTGCTGGAAACACATCTAACGAGAAATATTGCTTGATATATATATATATATATACAGCTGATTATTAAAGCATATTTATTTATCTTTCCGATGTTACTTCCTGTGGAAGGTAATTCGAACAGTTAAAGCCAGAATAGTCAATCACGTAAAGGAGAAGAGCATCTTGTTGTCAAGCATATGACTGATCGAGCAATGACTGTAAATTTAACTCTTGACTATAAAGGAAAGAATAAAGGATAATTAAAAAAAAACAAGGATACTGGTATTGAAAGGTACAAAATCTAACATTATCAATTTTTTTGGAGGAAACCTCAAGCTACCAAAGATTCTCAATTTTCACACTGCTAATATAATAGCTAAGTATCCAGTATAACGTGAAAAGGAAATCCAGTACACGTCTGTCTTCCGAAATCGTAAAAGTGAAAGGCACTCCAGGGAGGACAAGATTGGAACACACGTCAAATCAGAAAGACAGCTCCATCCAAAATACATCATCTCCGTAAGTAGTCTTCACCATGTAATCAACATAACTAAAACTGTAATCTTAAGATGCGCATACAACGGGACAGAACCCACTATGGATAGGTTTTCATGGATAACAGTTCTTGTATTTACCATCACATTACTTGATCGCTAGCTCAAGTATTCATGAATTGCCGGCTACAAGAAATCAGAAAATTGTCCACGAACAAGCATCTTACTTGCTGGAAAAAAGTCTTTTAGAAAAGCCATTTTGATTGGACACTGAAATTACAAAATCACCTATGTTGCTCCCTGCACAAAGTACAAGCACTCCTTTAAGGGATTCTCATTCTCCAGGACCAATCATCTATAACAAAGAGTGGACACCAAAGCGACATTGCGGCTTCTTAATGGACTAATCGAGCGCACCAAGAGTATATCCAGCATCACCAGCAGAAGCAAACCCCAATCGCCTCGCAGGCCATTAATTTCGCACAAACGGGATGCCAGAAATCACCCGACAAAACTCCTCACAACGTGGGGAATCCCGCTCAACACCATCGGCATTATCCGCAGCTCGCTCGTAAAACTCCCCCACAACCGCCCAACATGCAAGAAAGCAAACCCGAATCTTCCATGCACAGCGCCGATTGACCAATCCAACAACCGTCACAAAACTCGCAAATCCTCGTGATCACGCCCAAAAACGAAGCGCACCAAACAAGAAAGAGAAAGCAAAAACCTTGTTCAAAAGAAGAAGAAGAAGAAGAAGCAGCAGCAAGACTCGCGATCATCACGTAAACGGAAGCAGAACGAGATCATGGCCAGAAAGAACAAAAACTCCGATATTCACTATCAACAGCTCTAAAAGACGAACAACATATGGAGTCCCCAGAATACGGAGAATTAAATCGTTCACTCACTCCACTGAACCAATGCAGCTTCTGCTATAGCGACCGCACATTGGCAGCCCCGCGGAGCAGAGCAGGGGAGCAGAGCAGCGAGACAGGCGAGCGGGGGAGGGGCCAGCGCCAACTGCGGACTGTGCTATAAAAAGGCCGAGACTTGGCGGAGGCAAAACCGCAAATAACGAGCAAGATCAGGGTCCAAAACTGAGGAGGCGATTGGGGGTTTTGGGTTTTGCCAATGGGAGGAGGGACGACGGCACGAGCGAGTTTAGAGAAAGAGAGAGAGTCACGGCGACAGAGGAAGAGAGAGAGAGAGAGAGAGAGAGAGCCACGCCGCCGGTTCGTGTCGCGGGTCCGAGAACGAGTTTCTCTCCCCCTTTTCTTCCCGAGAATTTTTTTTTTTTTATGTTCACCGGGAAGGGTGGTCACTGTCAGATCATATATAGCCCTCGTGTTGGCTCAAATTACGATATTGCCATTTTTTTCCTTCTCTTTAAAAGCTTTTTTCTTTATTTCTTTCCGGTTCTTGCTCAGCAGTCGCAAGACTTAGGAGTGGACCGTGAGCTCTCGTTTGCTGAGTTGGAAGGCCTGCCGCACGTGCAATGCGTCGATATTGAAATTCGATCGGTGTATTTTTTCCTTTTTTTTATCGATGAAAATAACTTGACCATGAGTTGGCAATTTTTAATTTAAGATAATTTAATTACATACTATATGAAATAATGGTAAAGTACTATTTTTTACTTGTCGATAATAACCGTGTAAACAAAATAGCATGTGTTCGTAAAATAAATTGAGAAAAGTACTCAATCAATCCTAAGTTCAAATGACCATCCAACCTGTGAGACATATGGCCATATTCGCAATTTTTTTATTGATATTAGGTGCGATTATTACCTTGAAATTTTGCATAGAGATTTATGAGTGAGTTGGTAAAATTATACATATTGTGATTGAATTTGTATACATGCAATAAATTGAAGAGTGATCAAATAAATTTCTTGAAATAAAAGCACGTAATGGAATATGTAAGAATTTAATACAAATGGATGACATTTCATAAAAGGAATCCTCGCTGAGGAAGTAAGAATCGACAATCATGTGGATTTTTTGCACTTGAAATGCATAATTTGACTGTAGCTTGGATAGATTAATCTTTTAGATTTTATATTACTATCATGCACAAATGTCACGAGTTGATCAGCATTATCTAACTTGTGTACCCTTGTGAATTTATTCCTAACTTAGTCTTAGTCACTCACGCTCATGAGGATCTTAGGGAGAGAAATTTTGATAAATATATCGCTTGCAACATGAATACAAATGAAGGAGAGGAGACTCATTTATTTACAAGTACGGGGATAATCATTTATATAAATCCCCCGTCGATCTAACGGTGGAGATACCACCTCTCTAATCACTAATGGGACGCCACCTCCTTTTGACAGATCATTTGCTTAGGAATAATATGTAATTAGAATATTGTCTGCCCTTAAGAATATATTAGAGGACACTAGAAAGAGAAAGTCGATTCTTCTTGAACGTGAAAAACCTCAAGGCCATGACATAAGCATATTTGTTATTCTTCTTTTTCCTAGATGTCGGGCGGTTGTCATGGGTTTCATTAAAATGCCATCCAAGCAGTTCAATAATTGATCATTTCTATATATTCGGTGTTCCATTTTCTACGAATGTTTATGTTCAATCACCCATAAAAGTATTGGCAAGTCACAAGCAAGGAATCAAGGAAACATTATTTTATTACAAAAGAATAGAATTTTCATTTACGACTCATTAAAATCTATTTAAAACTTATTAAGTTATTTGGTAATTCATTTTAAGTTTTTAAAATAATTCATTTACTTAATATGCGTTAAATTATGAATTTTTAACCTATTTTATCTCGTCTGGAAGTTTAAAATTTGGATCGTGAGAAGATGGAGGAGGAGAAAAAATAAATTCATAATCAAAAAACATTAGCAAAGGACAGAAGTGTAAAATCAACGGGCACTTCCGGTTTGTTGAAGACAGCGGAGTTGGTAGAGGGGAGATGTGGCGGTCATCAGGCGAAGGACGAAACCGTAATTTGAGATGGGGAGTTAAATTTCTGTCCCTTTTTTGCGATAAAATATATTTTCGGATTTCTTTTTATATTTATGTATTGCCGGAAAAAATTAAAATTAAAAATTAAAAAATAAAAGTTACTTGACTTGCGTAAAATGTACGCACTCGCTTTATGATCGCTCTGACTCGCGAATGCCCAGAAACGTACCTCATTTCAAAAGATGTTAGAACACAAAGAATCAAATTGAAGAATAGACCAATTTTGTTCCCCATCTATATCACAACAATGAGGGAGGGGGACCTCTCCTTCCTTTATTTCCAAATTGGCAAAAAGGGAGGAAAATCGAAATAAAAATCTAAGCATCGAGGAATCCAGAGGGTCGAAAGACTTAAGTTATTAAGGAAACAACAATTCCAATCGCCGTACGATAAAAAAAATCTAAATATGCATTAGACGTTCTCATTCTTCTATCTACGATCGGATCGTGATTTCATTAACCTCGCCGTTATTGTTGTACGATTAAATTCATCTAAAAATTTCATACATGCACTCATGCAACTTATGATTAATTAAAAAAAACTCTCAAGGACTTGACCTCCTTTCGAGTTCTCTTTGTGCATATTGCCGTTTTGAATTTTCCTATTTCTCAAGATAATTTTTTTTTCACGAATCTTTTCCCGAGAAAAAATGCATCACATTCACAAAGAAAAAGAAACTCGTATCGGTCTATTTTCGCTTCTTTTTTTTTTTTATCGTGAGTGGGGCCATATTTCTTTTACCAACCACCAGGGCCAAGCACAATTCAAAAGTTAAAGAACATATTCAATATCGGGGCGGTCAAAATCCTCTTGATCTTCTCGATATTCTTTCGTACTTTGCATAAACTTTTCCCCCCTCCGAAAGTGGTCCTGGGAAAGCCGCAGCTCCTGTGCAATAATAAAAGATCGCCCTAAAGAAGTTCAACTTAGTGACGACATTGAGAGCTGCGATCTACGAGAATCTGCAGCTGCAACCTCATGGGAAGCAGCAAAGCCACCAAATCCTCCTCTGTCTGTGCGTTCTTGCATGTTCTGCTGCTGGCTTTCACCGCCCGATATTTACTCCCGCATTGAATCTTCACGAAGACTGTCAAAATTTTGGGGTTGCATGCTTTACGTTTGGCTGCATTTTCTGCAAATCCGCTTCGTCCTAAAGGACGAGCGACGTTCGAGATCATTCATTTCAGTGCGATGACCACTGGTCAACTGTCATTTAATCCCCTTGCTGAAGTCTCCTTCCTTTTTCTTCACGGAAATTGACGAGCTGAGCTGCGTTCCCAAAGCCAATGTGGACCCTTCCTTTTTCCCGCTCGGGAGTCGAAAAGTAATTTGCAAATGCATCTTATTCGATAGGCCGCGAGAGATAATAAATTTCATTTTTTTGATGATCATATGTCGTGATCTCGCGGCCGAAATTGGATCAAGGACTTAAGAGGGTCCCATTCTTTCTCGGCTCGCTCTCGCAATCATTATATTGAGAAGTAATGTATCTTGGAATTATAGGGGATTAGCGATGAGAGACTAAGATTGAGATTGAGTATCGAAGCCTGGGCCCGGGACAAAATTCACGAGTCCAAATAGACCGATCCGATTTTCGGGCCTGCTTCAATTCTCTCCTTCGGGCGGCATGGGGAATTGAAGGGGGAAAAAAAGAACTTTGCTAAATCTTGTTGTACCAAAACTGAAGTAGAGACCCATTTGAAAATTTTCTTACAGAGGCTTCGATCCTCGCGAACCGACTTATGTGGAGAGACGAATATCATCGCGGCGTGGTCAGCAATCGAAAATGCGGAGACTAAGCTTCGACGAGAAATGAGAAAGCAATTTACAGTACTCTGTTTAAGCAACGATCCATAAAGAATGATCTCCATCGGAGCGATCCACCAAAACTCGGGCCGTCGCAAGTAACTTTCCAAGCTTGAACAAGGATCATGACCATGAATTCTGTCGATGACACGCGGTATCATATTAGAGCCAAGACAAGAGACGTGATTTGATTCTATACTATATAAAAAAAAAAAAAAAAGGAACTAAGCAATGGTTCATAGCTCGCGCGACACCCATCGTATCATCCAATGTGCGATGATAATATCAGATTGGCCCGCTCGTCGACAACTTTCCAAACAAGCATCAAATATATATTGTTCGATTAAAATACGCCTGGGTATTGATTCAAAATCTTATATTTTTCCCTTCTGGGCAAACAAATACAAAAGAGGAATATCTGATTGAAGATTTTTCTTGGCCCGTAGCTATTCTGGAAAGCACACGGTGAATGGTGCTCCGGCCGGCCAGAGTTTCATTTATGAATCGTCAACTAAGTCCCGCGGGAGGACTGATGAGTCCAAGCCACGACATTTCACATCGGGCGATGAATGACGATACAGTAGGGACCTCGAATCGATAATTTAAAGCAAAAATTGATTCGTGTTAGTACTTTCCCGACCGAATCACAATTATGAGGTTGCTCCACAATAATTGTGCAAGTTACTTTTCTTAAAAAGAATTATCGATCTCTAATAAGATTTAAAGAGTAATATGAGATCAAACTCATAAAACAATTCCAGTTCGGATTTATATTTCTTTTCTTATCAAACCCATCGCATTAGCGAAGTACTTCATGAGCTCGAAACGTACCGGTTAAAAACATATGTGGATAATAGATAATTTCCGATTGCCGGTTGTCGTCGATGGAAGCTCAAACCGATCCGTTTCCATGCACCTGCACGACTATATACTTGTGACGCAACATTTCACAGCACAATGACCCGCGACTCGGGTCTCCATCTGACGGTGAAGATCCGCTCTCCCCAGCTACTATAAACTCGATCGGGTTTAATAAGGATATCCCTAGAATGCAATCACGTACAATCTCCCCCGTAAAAATAATCAAGATGAACTATACTGTTTCGGGTTGTCCAATCAAGACGAATCATACTAAATGGGGAATATCCCGAATTTCGTTTCCTTTTTTCCTTTCTCTTTTTATAAGGTGTCGAGTCGTCCGAGTCTCGATCAAGTGGGTGGGGGCCAAGAAACCTCATAAGGAAGAGGAAAAAAGAAAGTCCATGTAAATAATCGTTTGCGTGGAAAACGGTGCTCCGAGGTTGAAACCGGGTAAAAAGTTGGCAAATTTCAAGGAGAACCACGAAAGCAAAAGCCCTGTAAACTAGCTTTTCGTCCTTTTAAGTAGGGGTGATCGGGTCCAAATAGGGTAAGTTTTAAAATTTGGATTATGTATTCGATCATATTATAATTGATTCCCTATTTTTTGAATTATATATCCAATCATATTTATATTGGACCTGTTCCTCACTTTATTTTTAAGGTGGGCCGGTCCGAAAACAGTTCGGTTTCACACCCCTACTTTTAAGGTTTCGAAGCGAAGGCGGACTAAACAAGAACTCGAAAACACAAAAGGCCCGGGGAGATTTGTCGTCTCCCTTCTTGTAATCGGCGCAGCTTTCTCCGTCACTTTTTGCCAAAAAAGAAAAAGTTGCCCCCTTTTCCAATTCCACCGGTCCCACATCCAAGACCAAGAACAATAAAATAATAATAATATTATTATCAAATAATAATAGAAGAGAGAAAGAGACGGCATCCAATTATTTAATCCATGTCACGAGCTCCTTTCGCGCGAATTGGAATAATCAAATTCTGACAAGAACATCAAACCATTGGAAGCAATCGAAGAGAAAGTTATTTCTGCCACTACGCATTCACGAGAAAAATCAGCACATTAAAATTTACAGGGAAATATCATACCTAATTACTTCCTAAGGACCGCGACATATGTATAATCGACGGTAATTAAAAGGGGATTCTTGTTTGATAATCAATAAGCCATGTCGCGATTTTTATAGCATTGATCATTTCCGTAGAGTGTGTGAGTAGGGTTGAACAAATTTACATGTCCTTACATGGTCGGCAAGCATCGTAGACTCATGGTCACTCTTTTAAGGATATATATTACTTATATGAGTGAGTGGAGTGGAGACTAGTAGCACGTGAGGGAGAGCTTAGGGCCAACTTTTCGGCTCCTGAATTTGAGGCCGCTCAGCCCCCCACCCCGCCATTGAGCGGCGGTGTTTAGGACAATGTGGGTGGCGAAAAAATCAATTAGAATATCATCAAAACCCAATAAAAAGGAATTGGAAAAATTGATATAATTTTTTATTCGTGGCCTTTCTGCGATGCAATGATAAGATTTGAACGAAGAGATGGGAGATTGATTGCAAAGTTAAATGTGACAGCGACCTTTCCATGCATAGACTCTTTTTCTTGGGAGAATGCTATAAATTTCTCCACTCTTTTTTGGACTCTTTTTCACCTTTAATCGGTAACATTTCTTGAATTCTTATGATGGGCCTAATTGACCTTCTCGCGTGCCATTCGCAGCATTCCAGTTGTCTCTTCAGGAAATCTCCAACTGATTTAGCAAAAATACATGATTTTGCTACCGGATTAATATCACAAAATATCCTAAAATAAAAATTCCGTACTCCGTTTCTCTCGAATTAAATTTCACGTGATAGAAAGTACCAAACGCACATTCACATCGCATTTATGCCAAACTACTTTTCACGTCACGGAAATATCAAAATGGTACATTCATGATAGAACTATCAAATATCGAGGGCAATCTAGGGGGTTTGAGTATATTCTCGAAACGCGAGGAAATTTTGGAGGCGAAATATGCTAATTTCCGTAGATTCCCCAATTGCATTCAATTTCCTTCAAATCTAGCATTTCCAAAAAAAATGTGAATTTTCAACTAGAATTTTCGTCACACGTTACTTGTCCAAGTCGTTTGCCACATGCACTTCAGTGTTGGCAACCAAAAATGTAGCCTTTGCCCTCAAAAAGTTATACTGAATGGTAAATTCATGGACAGCATAGCACACATCCTTCTCGTTCTCGATGAATTTCGGGCACATGAAGGGAAAACCTTCATGAAAAGGATTATACCGCGACAGCCATTGGAGAGGAAACTCAGGAAAGTGCTTGCAGATCGAGAAAAAGGCCGGTGATGTGGGGGGAAGGTCTGCACCAAAAGTCAGCCTCTTTACTTTTGCTTTTTGCAGGCACAACTCAAAAGGACTCATCATCGCTCGTGTTAACATCACCTTTTATCTACAGTCTGAGGGCAAGTACATGTCGTGTCTGCTCTATCATTTCCGCCAATCCATTTTACAAAGTCACCGTCGAGATCGGAATAGCCATCACTGCGGAACGAATCGGCAAGGGCATGCATCGAAAGTCACCATTCGCCGACGCTTTCGTGCCGTCGTCCGGCTGACCGGCGTACAAAGCTTTTGCCTTCATTTCCCTCACGAAGCCAGTCGAGTTTCTGCAAAAGCTTTTGCGGTTTTAATCTTCTCTGAAGTCTCGCATTCGCTTTGTCTCGTTTCGTTTCTCTATTGCGAGGAGATCGCTTCTTATGCTGTCCGCTGCAGACAAGAGGCCGGGGGAAGCATTTCCTACGAGAGAACAGTAGGCCGAGTGGATGGGCCTGGGGCACGGGAAGCTTCGGCCCATCGGGCTTCTGATGATTCAGCCCAAAAACGTGTTTGTGCATCGTGAGAGAGACGTTCGAGTAGGAGCCACCTAGAAAAGCATTTAACCATGTCTTCGAAAGCCTGGTTTTATGCTTTACAGCCGCGTCCGTGTAAGCATCCGACTCGTCTTCCAAAGCACGATGCTATCGTATGATCACTATTCGATTCGATTCGCACTGAATGTTATTTTGTCGACATCAATGGCGACTTTAGTAGGCAGTGCGGGATGGAAACCGACGATCGGCGTCGATGATTCCTTAAGTTTCCACTTCCGGAGCTTCACGCTCGCCCGCGAGATGGGCAGTTTTACTCTTGATTATTCCGTACAAGGACGAGCCGGTCACGGCAGATGCATCATTACATACGATGCGAGCACATACGAAGCCGGAGGCTCGCCTTAACTTGAATTTGCTCATAGTCCTGGTAGCCCAGAATCCTGCCTGTGCTACGTAGGCCCAGGTGGTTCTTTCGAGTGGGCTTGGGAAAGTTCGTATATTCATTGAGACCAGAGCCGATTCAGCCCTTGGGGCCCGGCCCGAAAGTTTTGTATATTCTTTCTTTCCCCTCAAACGCGCGGGATTAGGAACCACCTTGTTTTTATTTTTCTTTTTATTTTGTCCTTTTTTTGGGGGGGGGGGGGGGGTTTCTTCTTTAATTGGATGAAGAATGAGTTTCATGTCATTGGGTGGCTTAATACCCTAGAAAAGCTTCCAACTTTAGGTCTAGTCTCAATTTTACCATAAACTTTTTTTTCTCTTGCATAAAGAAAATCATTTACTTTATATTCAGCCCAAATTCTACCGCAAATTATTTTCGTCTCATAAAAAATCTCAAACTTTTACTTATGTTACAAAATATGTTCCCGCTAACTAGCCGTCCAAAATTTTTCTCGACAAAAGAGAGATCGAAAACTCTCGAGTGAGATGTTTGATCATCTTGAATAGAGTGTCTTAAGAGCAAATTCTTTGACCACTAGAGATGAAAGCCCCCCAAGCATGAGAGATTGAAAATTGAAAGGTAAGGTTGGAGATTCTCGAGCAAGATAAAAAGGAAAAAGTGTAACAGCAATCGAAGAAAATCAACCCTAATTATTCTAACTTTAACTCAAATTTCTGATCATATTAAATGTACGGGCTCAAATTGAAATTTATATCCAAAAGTATTTTTGAGTAAAAATTAGAGCAATGACATGGAAATACCACATCACTCAAGTCGATTTTAGATAAAGGGTTAACAAAAGCAGACACGAAACTCAAGGAAAAGCCGGTGTTCTTTATAAGATAAGAATTTTTAGGATATAATTAAGATATGATGTAAAATTTATGTGATTTTTTATGACAAGAAAACTTAGGATAAAGTCGACACCGTATCAAAAGATAAAGCTTTGTTTTCATGGGATTATGAGACAAAAAAACTTAGGATAAAGTCGACACCGTATCAAAAGATAAAGCTTTGTTTTCACGGGATTAATAAAATTTTGAGAATCAAATCGATATTTATTTTAAAATTAGGCATTCATAATAAAACTAGGCTACCTTTTCGCTAATATCCAATCCGGGCGAAGTCAATTTGTGTTCTTCCCGAAGCCAGATTGTGTACTCCACAGGGAGTGTCCAGCTCATCACCTCACCAATCACAGCTGGAGTCCGCCTTTCTTTTAGCCCCTCCGAGTTCCCTCCTCTCCCCACGGACCCATGAATTATTTAATAAGGCACACAAAAAATTTTCCCCATCCCCATGTATTTGACCCCAAATGCATGCCAGCCTTTGATGCCTGTCACGATCCAAAGGTTCAGATTCATAAGACAGCGAAGAATAATATAATAAATAAGGAAAAAAGGGAGGGAGAGGGGGAAGAAATGACTCTACGTGTCCACTCGAACAAGTCCACGTGGCGCCAACCATGGTCCTTCCGGGCCCCACATCGTCATCCGATTGGTCATCGCGGTGACACACTCGTGCCCCGGGCCCCACCCAAGAACTCAGCTTCCGGGTCCCACCAATTAACTCCCGCACTTTGCCGAAACGCGGCGTTTAATTCGGGCCTCACGCGTCCCCGATGTCAAAATCGATTGGATTTCCCACCCCACCCTGATCATTAAAATTAGGAAAATCACAATCCCTCTCCGGACCAAATTCGAAGATTTCGCGACACGTCGGATCGACGCGTGGCTGATATTTGCACGATGCCCTAATTTTTCCCTCGCGGACCCTCTCTACTCGATTGCCTCCCTTATTAATGCTGCGGTGGTGTCCACGTCCGCGAGCATTTGTTTTTCCCAAAATGAAAAGATGACATGAAATGTCTAGTGAAATGAAATCTAATTGCGCTCGCTCTCTCTCTTTTATTGATCGCGTGAAAGCTCATGTCCTTAATCGCTCACGCCATATTGTCATTTTGAGTGGGATGGGGCTCGCTCGTCAATTACATAGATCTAGTAAGTCTTAAGGCTAAGCACAGTAAACCACCCAATTTGAAAATTGCCCCGACCGGACCAAACCGGACGGATTGGTATGATTTTTCGGAGTTGTGGTCCGATTCACGGTTCTTAAAAATGGAACCTATTCCTGAGCTGGGCGGCTCAATTCCCAATCCCTTTGAGAGTCGGATTGGACCGGACCTCCTGCACCCAAATTCACCAACTTGCCCAGGAATTAAGAAGAGCAATTGCCATAACTCAAAGCAAGTTCCACCATCACTTTTATATTCAACACCCTCTTCTTGATCTCCCTCACTTTCTCTCCTACCATCACCCTCTTAATGGCATTTGAAATCCTTTCTTTCCTCAATCCACCATCCCATCACCTTTGGTCTCATTGGTGAAGAGATAGTGATGAGCATGATGAGGGTCAGGGGTTTAGAGGGTTTAGAGCGAAGAGGGCCAATGGGGAAGATGGGAGGAAATGGTGATGACTAGATGTTGTGTTTTTTTGGTTCATTTTTTAAATTTCATAACATTGCGCCACTTACTGTTTTTTTTTTGTCTTAATCTCATCAGACCACCTAAGAACTGGATCGCATTGATCCTAAGATTAGTCGTTTCGGTCTTCAATCCTAAAAATTGGAGATCGGTTACATCGGTCCGGTTCTCGGAAGGAACCGATCACTCCTAATAAGTCTAATGGACCATAGTTATAATTATATCTCTTATCAATAATGATGATAATCTACTCGATTTATTTAAATATAAAAATATATCCAGGGGTTCGGATGGCATCATTAAGGGAGGCACTGTCCTGGATGTACACGTGTCAGTCGAATGCCCTCGGTCCAATTGTCCCTCCCGCTCTACGGCTGCACTATGTGCTTTTCCTCAAACCCCCTCACCTCCAGCGCCGATACCGAACCTGGTGTTCCGGTTTCCGGTCGCGAGGAGGAGGAGGAGCTTGCACAGAGAGAGAGAGAGAGAGAGAGAGACAGAGAGAGAGAGAGAGAAGAAGAAGAAGAAGAAGAAGAAGAAGACCGGTGTGGTAGAGAGAGAGAGTTTTGGTTGGCGACGGACTTCGTTCGACATTATTACTTCGACGTCTTCCTTCGAGCAGGTCAGTCTGTGGACTTCTCGCACATGATGCTTCGGGACTGTGTGTTGAATGTTCCTTGGAATTTTGGAGCCTGTGATTTGGTCGTATCTGAGTGATCCATGCTTTGTCTTCGAGTCTTGTCTGGTTCATCCGCACACTGTTGCGCTGTCTCGCGGGAAGTTGGTTCTTGTAGTTCACAGCTGATTGATTTGTTCTTTTTTTTCTTTTCAACTTAGCTTGCGGAAATCGCAGTTTCAGCTCTGTTCGGCGGTTTGATTTCGTCGAAGTCGAAGTGAATTTCGAGAGCTCTATGCTGAACTGAATTGCGGTTTACGTCTTGCTTTCGGCTCCTTCGGTCTCTGTTGTTGAAGATTAAAGAACACGGTTTCTGCAGTTCTTTTCGATCTCGTGATGCCCGACCAGGGAGTTCAGCATATTGTGTGGATTAGGTGGACGTTGTTCGCGGGCCAAGTTAGTTGTGGCTTTGAAGATCTTGAATGAACTCAGTTGTTGGTGATCTTGCCCGAGCATGACGGTTACGACTGGCTGAGTGCTCGATTTCTGTGGTGCGAGACACTACTTATGGTTTTCTTTCATTCGAAGTGCGTATTTGCCACTAAGATATTTGTGCCTTGACCCTCGAACTAAGCCTATCTTTATGCTGTATGGAAGTAGCCAATAGCGATGGCACTGGGCTCTAACAATTCTTCGGTCCAACTCCGCAAATGCTACAAAGTCAGTAGCTTTACGGAAACGATTTTGGAATCAAGTCAAGTTGCTTGTTTAAAAGACCGGTATGTTCTCGAAGAACAATTGGGATGGGGGCAATTCGGTGTCATCAGGGCATGTTCTGATAAGTTTACTGGTGAGGTTCTGGCTTGCAAATCCATCGCTAAAGATAGATTGGTCACGCCGGAGGACTTGCGAAGTGTTAAGCTGGAGATTGAGATAATGAGCAGGTTGTCTGGGCACCCAAATGTCGTAAAGCTCAAGGCGGTGTATGAGGAGGAAGACTGTGTGCATTTATTGATGGAATTATGCGTAGGAGGGGAGCTTTTTCATCGACTTGAGAAACATGGGAGCTTCTCTGAGACGGAGGCCCGTGTTCTTTTTAAGCAGTTGATGCAAGTGATTAAGTATTGTCATGACAATGGCATTGTCCATAGAGATCTGAAGCCAGAAAACATCCTATTGGTTTCAACATCTTCATCTTCTCCCATTAAATTGGCAGATTTTGGCCTTGCAACCTATATTCAGCCTGGTAAGAACTTTCTACTTCCATGGATTTGTCCATGATCTCATCTTCTTGTTGCTCTTTTCCCCCCCTTTATTGATAATTCTTGTCTTATGTTTTAGCAGGACACAGATTGCATGGCACTGTTGGTAGTCCATTTTACATAGCTCCAGAGGTTCTTGTGGGAGGTTATAGTCAGGCTGCTGATGTGTGGAGCGCTGGTGTTATCTTGTATATATTACTCAGTGGTGTGCCTCCATTCTGGGGAAAGACTAAGTCAAAAATATTTGAGGCTGTTAGAGCAGCGAATTTGCGGTTTCCTGCCAGTCATTGGGAAGGCATATCTTCATTGGCAAAGGATTTGATTGCTGGAATGCTTCAATTAGATCCGACCAAGAGACTCACAGCAGCGGAGGTTATAGGTATGATGACTATGTATCTGTTCCTTCTATAGTAGGGCCTGCTGCAATGTGTGCTTTTTGCATTCTTATACAGTATAAATATAGATATCTTGAAATAATTCCTTGAATATGAAGTCGGCTGTCAGTTGAAAGGAATGTATGTTTGTCCTTTGCACGACAGTAAAGTCGAAAGTTGCAATTACACGGCATCTTGTGAAGAAATTGGTTCAAAAACTTATTATTCAAATTAGGTAGGCGAAGTTGTAAAGAATGATACTGTCTGTATATATATCAGGATTCATGCTGAGACTTTCAGAAATGTTTGCCTTGTCAAAGAGCAAGTTTGCTTTCCATTTTGATCTTTTCTATGCAAACTTTCTGTTGCCAACAGATGAGTTCTTCTATTTTCGTGCTTTCAAATTGTGGCAGAAATGAGTTCATAATGAAAAATGCTCGTTTCCTTTTGTTCTCCATATTGCCATGCGATGACAGAACTTATATATACATACATTTGTATTAATTTATTAGAGTCTATTAGTTTAATGTCTGTACATTATTGTCACACTTGGAGTAGAGTTAATTCTATTCTTTGACTGTGGTATTTAACAGATCATCCCTGGATGGAACACTATGAACGAGGCGTTCAAGAACCAAGCACACGAGACAATCTGGGTCAGGAAATGCTTGAAGTGGGCGGAAGTTCTTTTTCTACACCATTTATTGGTAGAGTTCAGGATTATAGCTTCGGCTATGGATCACATGCTGCTGGTGCAAATTCCATGGAGCAATCACCAGCATTCACGCGCAAGTCATCTTTTTCTTCTTACCTACTTGGTGATGAATGTTCCACATCTTCGACTGGCGGATTCTCTTTCACTAGTGCCTCGAAATCAGGTCCTTTAGGCCCAAGGTTCCCTTCAAGTGTTCTATCAATGCCAAGTTTTACTTTCTTCAGTCTTGGTCCTGCTGCTGAACAACAGAACGATCTAATGGAATATCAAACCAATATGTCAATTACTACTGTGAACAATGGAGGTATGGGCACCGTTTCCTCTTTACACTCGTGGAAATCTGCCCTTAATATTCACAGAACCTTAATATTCTCCCTTGTCTGTGAATGCAGAATCATGCTTGGCTAAACCATCGGTACTGCCAGATTCTCCCCTGTTCAGTAAGCATGATGTGGAGTTGGAGCAGAGGTCTGAAACTCGGAGAGCTGGGACTGGTGGATCCAGGGTTTCAGGAAAGCACAGTAAAAGGAATCACACGATAGGGTTTGGTGAGCATGATCAAATTGATTTTGTGGTGGCTGAATCAGTCATTCGCTGGGCATCTTGCACGCACATTCCAACTACTTCTTCTCTTAGACTGTCGCTCGTCTGCTAGCAGAACCAAACTAAGTTGTAATGTTAACCCGCAATAGTGCAGTCTTGTGTGCTGACATTTGGCAACACAATATGAGACCCTGTCGAGCTTGATAATTGCGCCGCTACCACCTGAGTCACCAAAAACTTATTTCAATCAAGTGGAAACGTTCAGATAAGCATGTTTGGCTAGACTCTGCTTATGCCTATCTGACATTTGAGTGATGGTAGTTCACTGGGATGATATGTAGATTTTAGCTACGAATGAATTAGTTTGAGTGTTTACGTGTGACTCGTGAATTGCTTATATAAGCTTTGTATGAATACGTCAGATGGCTTTCTCTAACCGTAACTAGGCGAAGAATTGAAGAGTATCTTTTAACTCTCTGTTTCTGAGTTTGATGGTGAGATGTCAAGCTACGTGAAACTAGACAGATTTTCCAGCAGCTTACCACTGACATTAGGAAGATCCTAGTGCCTATGATTAGCCCACGTCGGCCCTGGCTATTGGAAGATAAGTTGCTACTCGTCGGATACCACATCAGGTGTGATCTCGATGACGGCTCTGTCGCAGAAACGAACGTGGAATGAATGATTATGACTATGGCAAGATGGGGTATCTCTGGTTCTCTGTCCACTTTAACCATGGTAATCTCGGGCAAATAAAGGATCAAGATGAGCAATAGGGCTGCTTACAACTAGTCCATTACCTCCCTAGTAAGGAAAAAAAAAAAAAGCAAAACACCGTTGAGAGGTAATTATCACAATTTTCAAAAAATAGATGATTACAGAGGTAAACGCATAGACTTACCAAAAATATGCGTTTTCCGGGAGTCGAACCCGGGTCTATTGCTTGGAAGGCAATTATCCTAACCGTTGGACTACAAACGCAATTTTTGATAGGACTCGCCATATGAAGATATATATATCTTACAGTCACTCTACATTATCCACTCACAAAAAGACATAATTAAGGTACCACTTGAACATATTTGTTCAATTTAGCATGATCCGCACTTTGAGATCGCGTTGTCTAGAACTAAGCATGCCTCATTTCTATAAACGAAGGTCAAGCAACATTGACATAATGTGATTTGAAAATTAAGCTTGAAGAGAGTTTCAACCCCAAAGACTTGAGCTATATACAGAAAAGATCATCTGCTCGAGTCGGCTAAAATTGAAAGATTCTTACTTATTGATCATTTAACTCTCCCTATTTTCTAATTTTGGTCAATTATTCTCAACACATAAGCATGAGATTTAGAGAATAATTTATAAAATAGAATTTCGCATGCTCAATGCCGAAACATGTCTAAAAAAGAATAAGGTAAATTTCTTGGATCACATTACATGGCATTTATATATTGCCCAAACAAATGATATTTTTAGGGGACGAAAGACGAAGGAAAAAGAAAAAGAGAACACCAAAAATTTCAAAAGTTCCTTGCCTATCGGGAAAATTGTCAAATAAGTCCTAAATATTTACCTACTTTGTCGATTTAGTCATAAACTTTTTTTATGCCAAATAAGTCATAAACCTTTTTTAACTTTGCTGATTAAGTCAGTCTGACGAATTTTGGCTTGAAAATGTCTACGTTGCACGACCGGACCTTACCGGTGACGACGTGGCAACAAGGCTTGTTTTCCAAAAAAAAAACTTGGCTCTGCCAAAATCTGGGTGGGGTAGCCCCAGATCTAGGCAACGCCCAGTTGCCCCCCAAGAGGGTGTGCTGGCTTCCATACGATTTCCGATAATCCAACTATTGTATTGAGCTAATTTTTTAGAGACATTCTTCTTCTCTTATTGATCTCCAACTCCACCGGACGAATCTTCTAAATAAGCTCCCTACGAAAAGTTACATGTCTGCTGCAATTTGAAGAACCCAAGTAGACAAAAGCACCAATAATGTTTCGTATGGAGCTTATTTAGAAGATCTATCTGGTGGAGTTGTATATTAAGAAGAGAAGAAGATCGCCTCCAAAAATCAGCTTAATCCAACGGTTGGATCATCGAAAGTCGTACGGAAACTTCTGCATAGGGTGCGTTGGTTTCCATACGATTTTCGATAATCTAACCGTTGGATTAAGCTGATTTTTTGAGGCAATTTTCTTCTCTTCTTGATCTACAACTCCACTGGCCGAATCTTCTAAATGAGCTCCTTACCTACTCAGGTTCTTCAAATCGCAGCAGACGGGAGACCTCAGACAAAAGCATCAATAACTTTTCGTAGGGAGTTTATTTAGAAGATCCGTCCAGTAGAGTTGTAAATGAAGAAGAGAAAAAAATTAACTTAAAAAATTAGTTCAATCCAACAGTTTGGATCATTGAAAATCGTATGAAAATAACATACCCTTTTAAGGGGCAGCAAGGCAAATATGGGCTCCGCCGGCCTCCCCCGGCCCTTGCCGGCCATAGGCGAGGGCGGCGGCGACCTCCCTAGCCTCGCAACCCTCGCCCGCCAAGTTATTCTTTTTTAGTAAAAGAAGAGAGAAAAAAAAAAGAAAAAACAAGTTTTTTTGTCACGTTGTCACCGATGAGATCCAATCGTGCCACGTAAGCATTTTCCGATCAAAATTCATCGGAATGACTTAATTGACAAAATTAAAAAATATTTAGGACTTATTTGACATAAAAAAAAATTAATGATTGAATCGGCAAAATAGGTAAATATTTAAGACTTATTTAGCACGAAAAACTTTACTTCCAAATGTCCCGCTCAAATTATCAATTTTCCCACTTTCCCACATATAGCAAAGTTAAAAAGGCAATAAAATTCACTTGGTCAAGAGATTTTTCTATAAAATCCACTCCCTTTTTAGGAAGAACGGATGCCATCCCTGCTTTCATTTGCAGGAAAACAAAAAGGTAACTTTCTTCTCGTGAGGAGCGTGACAATGCTAACAAAATAGCATGGAAGCATTCCTTACCGCTCACATTTCGACTTGATTCCCCAGGAAAAAAGCCAAATATACGTAATGGGAATAGAAATACTTAGAAAGTAATTGACCCATTGTTCGGATGTCCAACAGAATTACCTCATGATTATGCTACACCATAAGCATAGCTACCGGTGATGATAATTTCGCAGTGAAAAAAAAATGGCTCTACTTGCTATTTGATGCTAAAAGAGTCGACAGCACAGTCTCAATGTGCAATAATTGCAAGTTTCAGCGGGTCAAAATGAAAGGAACCGAGACTAGGGGGAATATATTATGCAACTTTTCTAAACAAATCAAAATATATAATGGTACAAGCAGTAACCGTCAAGAAGTAGGGGCGCATTCTTGGATTGCCGTTGCCAATTTATTGCGGTCCTCTTGTGTCTTAGTCCTGATCAAGAAGGTGCGTGCCACAACTTTCTCGTCACTGCCTCCATCATCCTACAAGCACAAATGGCAAAACTGATATTACCTATGCCAGATGATGTTTACTCAGAGCAGCACCAGCACACTGGAACAATGGTTACAAAAAATTGTCTGGAATCACCGGAAATTTGAAAACTCATTTCTGCAACTACCACTTCCATCAATGTGTTGGACCGCAATAAAATTCTAGGAGCAAGATTGTTCTTCACATCCAACCATCCAAGAATGATGAAGAACTCGAGACTGCTCATGTATGCAACAGCAAAATGTATTACCGTAGTATGAAATATTGCGACGATAGAATTCTTCTGAGAGTTTGTCTTGATGCCTGGGTATATCAAAGCATTAAGCAACACCTTTCCGACCTGCATTAAACAAGATAAGATTAAAAAAAATCCATGGTAACTACAGGAGATTGTGATGCATATGGTCAAGCAATACTTGGCATGGGCATTCCACGATATCATTTCAGACAGCTTAGAAAACCAAGCATGTGAGAAGTGAGGACACCTACATCATTCCGAACCACGATTGTTGGCTTGGATTCTTTCGTTCCCTTGCTTACACCCTCTTTGCATTTGATGGAAAGCTGCCCGGCACCTTTGTCTTTCCATGCATCCTTGTCAGCAGGATCAGTGGACTAGACATGTCAAGAGCAAGCAATATTAATGTCAATGAGAACACATCCCAAGTTGTAGACATGCACTTATGCCATTAATGTCAGCTATTCTCATCAATTCAGGCCACAATAATCCATAATGCATATATTTTGTAAGATATGCCAAGACTTGAGGAACACATATCATGATAAAAGCTGCCATATTTCAGCATTTACTGGTACAATACATTATTGGCAATGGTCCTTGTTTTCAACTCCAATTTGCATTCAAAGATAGCACTGATATTCAACTTGACAAGTACCAAAGAAAGTGAATAAAAGTAATGAAAGTGTACAAAATTCCCAAGTAGTGGTCGTAAAATATTACAGTCGGAGAATGACAGTGCCAATGAAATTGGCCCCATCAAATTCTATTGCTGCAGATGTTAAATGATCAGGGAACAGAACCAGCAATCCAAGCTTGCATTGCTTGTCAGTGCTCAGCAATATGCAGAGCAGACAGTTTCGCTATTGATACATCCATCATATCATTTACATGACACCCATATCAGTGATTGCACCACTTGAGTGAGATAGTTTCCAGGGTGGTAAAATAAAGAGTCAAAATTTATCAGCTGATTACTTGCCTGAAAATTTTAGCACAAACCAGTACTACCCAGCAAGTTGAACTATCAATCAAAAGTCTAGCTATGTGTTCTCATCCAGGGCATTTTTCTTGCTTTGCACAACATGAGCTCATTAAAATGCTCTCTGGCCATACTTCTCTTCTTGCATGAAGAAACTTGACCAAATTTAAAAGACATCCATAAAAGAAAATGTGCTGGAGATTCCAACAGCAAAACTGCGGAGTTGTGTTCTTAGCAAGAAAATAGTAGAGATATCTATCTTATCAAAGTATAACGAAATTAGTCAGAGTCCAATCAATCACAAAGTCATAGAGGGGAACAAGCCAAGACCTATTTCAAATAAGAAATGATCACACTGCTCTCAATAGACACTTGTCATAAATGGCTGCAGCCATCACAAGAAAGGCCCAAAGCCAAAAAGATATGTACAAATGAGCAATCGATAGGCACCATGAACAGAAGGTGATTCAAAATGAAGTGGTTCCATAAACAATTAATATCAAATAGATTTAAGCAGACAATCACCTTTACATAAAGCTTGCACTTAACTTCATGTACAACCACGATTCCTTTTTCCTCGGATTTTTTCACAGATGGGCTACTAGGCTGCTCCAACTCATCTTCTATTGACACAAAGTAACAACAACATCAATCGCAATTTAATTTTGATGCATATGATAGAGATTGTCTAGTTTCTACTTTATATGGATATTCTTTTTAACTCTATGGGCCCAATCTGACTATGCAAGCATACTAAAACAATCTGCTTTATCATCAAAATGAACATAAAATTTACATACATATACCGACTATCATTCACGATACTAACAATCCTACGAAATTCTGACTAAAAGATAGGTTTTTATGAACTAAACCATCTACTAAGTATGGCATCAGCACTCGTGTCACCATGCTATAGGCCAATTTAGCACATTTCAGAATAACCTATGAGAAGTTGCAAATAGAGTTCAGGTTTTTCTTACCACCATCTTTATCATCAGAAGCATCAGCATTTGCAGGAGCAGAACTTTGGAATCCTGACACAAATAAAAACCAAGGATGACTATAACAATGCCCATACAAGAGAAAAACAAATATGCATAATTGGGTTAAATCCTAGAGTTTGTTTCTATCATAAGCCTAAAATTTCTTTAGCAACATACTATCAGGTTAGTCCCATAAATAGCCTTCCTCTGAAGCTGGGGCAAGCAATGCACCTTGCATTCCTAAGACCAAATCAGATGCAGTACATAGCCAAGTATTGTTGGAGAAACCATCAAATATTTTGAAATCATTGTAACTGCAAGTTCTCTTGGTCATTAGATTCTAGAAGACAGAATGTTGTGTACATACTCCCCAAATAACTGCCAAATTCAAGTGTCTTATTCAAAAGTCAGCATATAACATGTCCAACAAACAACTGTACCTACCAGAAAAGGCTGGGGTCTGGCTGCTTGAGAACAACCCTGAGCTCCATGGGCTCACAAAACTAGTATCATTACTGGATGGAGTAAAGACAGGCTTCTCCTGAGATGATTTTATCTTACTATCTGTAATTTCTGGCACTGGCTTCATTTCAGAGTTGAACAATCCAGTACTGGCTTGACTACTAGCAGATGCTCCAAAACTCCATGGACTAGAAAAGCTTAAAGTTGTACTTGTTGGATTGGAATTCACCTTGTCCAAAGATGAATTTGCCATTTTAAATTTATCTTCAGATATCAGTTTCTTCTCGGCAGTATGAGGTCCTGCAGTAGATGAATGCTCCCCTTTTAAACTATTTGCTTTGAGCCAGTTGACAACATCACTGAATTTCTCCTACAACAACAGTATAGACCAACAAGATCATGGCATGGTAAGGATCATGGCCAGAACACATCATCAGCAATTCTGCATCAAGATGAGTGGCAAACGCACTTTAACTAGAGAAAACAACTTAAACAAGGTTGACCGATCTATTGGTTGTCTTCACACAGTACATACGACTTCTCATTATCCAGCCACAGAAACAACCGAGATGAACTAGACCCCACAGAATGAGCACCTATGAGCATGTATAATGCATGCACAGAGAGATGTTCACATCATGCAGCAAATAAACAAGGAAACTATGTTCAGAATACTTCAAGGGAAGAAATCTCCCTTCTGATCATCCTTTTTTCTCATGTGGTGATTAGTTTACAAAAAGCAAGTATAGACCAAAAGGCAGCTAGTTGACATGAGTGCAGCATACATTAGAAAAAAAAAAGGAGCCAAAATCAACCAAAAGAAGACTAAGATCCTTCCTTGGTCATCATTCCAAGAGTACATATTCAACATGAATGGTCCGCAATTGGCTGGGTTCCAGTGAAATTTCTAAAAGAACTTACTGATGGGTAGCAATATCATATTCATTGAAAGACCGAGGTAGATCCAAGTATGCTGACACAGATTGCTCCATGGAAATCTCGGAGTGTGGTTAGATAATAAACGTACTATTCTATTCTCTCCAGTTTGGGCCTATAACTAAAATCCCGAAAGCAGCCGGCTCTAAAGATAAAACATATCACTTCAAGTGTAAGCAAGCATGTCTCAAGAGTCAATTCTTTGCAAAAGGATTAGCAGGAACACCATTGTGGATAAACAGACGATCGGCAATGACCAACCCAATAAAACATGAATTAAGTAATGGAATTGCAACTTTCAATTATCTCAAAACACCATTCTCGCAGAGGAAGTGCCTCGACACCGCAGAAAAGCATTAAAATTCATGCCAACAAATTCTCCAAAAGCTTTAAATTTACAAAGAGACTTCCATACAACTATTAAAGTATACCAGACACCAGCTGTAGACAGATAATTGCTGATTTGCCATAAATAATGGCCAGAGATCATGCTTCAAGGCTCAAGTACAACAACATATGCTAGCACTTCATGATTAGGCTTCCCAAAAAACATACCAATCTATTGCCATACCATAAAGTGAAGTGGGGAAATAGTACCATTATACTTGAAGCATGACTTAAGTAGTCGCGGACACCATCATCCCAAAGCTCATCGGGATGATTTTTCAACTGTGTTTGCACCCAACTGTCCAGAACAAAAGGCATAATCACGAAGTAAAGATAGGATGCACCAAAGTTCCATATTAAGAGTAGAAAACAATGTTATTCAGCAAAATATAAACAATAGAGAGTCTCCATAGGGCATCTACCACCTGGTCAATTGAAGAATAAGTCAAGAACTATGTCAATGGAGAAATTGGAAATAATTAACACGAACCTTGCAAATTGGGAATTGAGAGCTCTCACGTGCTGTCGAGATGACTCAGCCCGGTGCATATCAAGTGTCGGCGTCAACATGAGCTGCTGCTGAGATGGTTCAGCCCTATGGACATCGAAAGTTGATCCAGCCATCACTCTTTTATTCCAGAACTGCAATGAATTAAATAAAAACGAATAGTAAGCAACAACTGCCATGTTTTAATGTATATCTCACCTTATACTCCACCTCACTTCCTAAAGTCCCCAGTATAATAATAACTCCAGAAATCGCAACAGCACACTACTTCCGTTTCTGAACTTGCTAAGAGCAGATAATGCAGTCAATTCTTCGGCGTCCCCGACAAGACACTCAATTTCCAAATAAATTACTGTTCTATATGAGCAGGGAAAGAAGAGGCATATGGCCCAAGAACTAAATCAACTCTTATCCACAACTCGTCGGTAATGTTCCAAATGCGTAACTTCACATCGGCCAGCTCAAGCTCAACTCCAGACAAAACCATCTTAACACTGATAAAACAACCGATTCCCAAACTACATGACAAGAG
Source organism: Melaleuca quinquenervia (assembly GCA_030064385.1). Taxonomy (NCBI): domain Eukaryota; kingdom Viridiplantae; phylum Streptophyta; class Magnoliopsida; order Myrtales; family Myrtaceae; genus Melaleuca; species Melaleuca quinquenervia. The sequence continues at coordinate 13,495,063 of CM057721.1, read as the reverse complement.
ACTTCATCTACAAGCTCCCGAACGAAATCAAAAACCAAACACGCCCATTGCTTCCTCCACTCGGAAGAGTAGGAAGCAGTGACTCCAAACAGCAACGCAAGCCAAAGGACGAAGCCAATGCAATTACTCGACCGGCCGATACCGCCAGCGAGAATAATACCAAAACAACAAGGCAAGGCGGGATGAAGAGGTCGGAGCAGGATCGAAGCAAAAGTTAGGGTTTTTTAGGCCGAAAGGGACTCACCGCGGAGTCGGCGGCGTCGGGATTGGAGGCCGACGGGGCAAGACGTTTCCTGCTCATGATCTCGCCGTGCCAGGAGGAGATTATCGAACGCCAAGAAAAGGGGGAGGGATTAGTTAGGGCTCCGTTCTTCCGGAAATGGCAGCAAATCTTCTGATTCTGCTCTATTCACACCGGCAGTGAAATGAAGCAGCCACAGAGAAGAGGAGAGAGAGAGAGAGAGAGAGAGAGAGAGAGAGAGAGAGTTCAACAGAGGAAAAAGAAAAATTGATGGGCCGATCGTGGCCGTCGGATGAGGTGGTGAAGTGAAATTCAATTGGAGCCGTGCGATTGGTTCGTCATCAGCCGGAAGAGGCATGCTCCAGCTGGGCCACGTGGGCGGCTCAAGGGGGACGCACCTCGGCTGCTTATGCTGCTGTGCCGGCCTCCCTTATGGACTACACTGTACGTATATACGAAGTAGAGATGATGATGGACCTCGCCTATCACCCATCATGTGCCAGTCCGACCTGCCCATTGTCGGGCTGGGACAAGCTTGGTCGATGTATTTTGACAGGACAGTTGAAAACAAGGGTACTTCGACAATATCGATAAGTGAAATCTCAAATCTAATCTGAATCAAAATATGCACATGAAATTATACAAGAAATTACGAGACGCTGTAATCCAAAGGATAAGATGCTTGTGGCATAGCTAGAACAGATCTTACGGATTGCAAACAATGCCGAATCAATGATATATGTTTTGAGCATCATATAATGTTATGTTGCCCGAGTTCAAAGCATATTGTGACCATGTGTTTGTAAAGATATACCGTCACAATATTAAAAACTCTCAAAAGAAACCGTGTCTGCATCCTTTGCTCTTTACACATACTTCAAGTCATTGAGTCTTGATATGGACTGCAAGTCCAATCGACTCTCACTCAAGCTTAAACAATCCAAAGGCTTAAAAAAATTAAACTCATTTACTAGAGAAACAAGATTCTATGTCCGTCACTATACACGGCGGAAATTAACATAACGCATACAGATTGAGCCTCTTTAAGGAATTAGTCGAGTTGGAATGTTTCAATGTTACTCACAGAATAGAGACGAATTAACTCGAATTAGGACAATATTGAAGTACGTGTTATCCTGCAAGGTCAAAGTCTGATTGTGGACCACCTTGGGCATGGGCTCTGGCGTTAAGGTTGGCCTTCGGCTCAACCGGGACTGGCTCGGTAGTGACCAGAAGTGGAGGTCTCCTGCCCATGCCTCGCCAGGGAGGCTGGTGCATCCCGATATGCCGATGCCCATGGTCGACTTTTGGGAACAGCCCACGTTTAGAGTCCCAATAAAACCTCTCCAAAGGACCTCATGGGCGTCGAAGCAGCACTACTGAGATAGCTTTCGCCTACAAATGGCTTGTATGGAGGAGGATCTTGGATCCGAGCTCAAGAAAGAGATTAGCAAGAAACTATAGTTTCGAAAGTGATTATCCCCGAAAGCCGAAATTCTAAAGATCAAGATGAGTGAGATCTAACTCATAATATGAGTGAGGATAACGGAAGCGAGCTTATTGACTCTTCGACCTGTCATAATTAACCTACCTGAATCAGGTAAAACCCAAAGCATAAAAATGCCATGAGAATGCTCAATCACTAGTTTGAAAGACAGTATATTTGCTTGGTGAATAAATTTCCCAAGTGCCGCAGGATAATCGATAGCAAGAACCTTAACATAATTACGGAGGCAGTAAATCGTACTTGGGCAGGAAAATTAGCAATAAGTCATTCAAGGAATTCCATTGATACATCCAAACAGCGCAACTAGAAAGAGCTCCTGTAATCTCGTGGAGAGTATGCAATATAAGCAGTGAACTCATTAAATTGATTTTAAAGTAATGCACAATGTGTTCCACCATGTATCTGAATTATTGACATCATCAACAAAGACATTGCCGGGAGAGAGAAATAAATGGACCCTTTCCATTCATAATCAAACATCTCAAACAAGATAGCATTTATGTGACAAAACACTGACATATAAGTGCCCCCTTTCGCATTCTAGTACTAACCAATGCCTTTCCCAGCAAAATGCTTTAAGGATTTCTCTGATTGACGGATGTGTAATCACCAAGAAACCATTGAAACTACAGACTAATCGACAATGAATTTGTCTAGGCAGCACTCTCTCGCCCTATCAGGTGTATCTTTTTCTTTCTATAGCTGTGACATGTAACCTCGCAAGCCAGGAAAAATAGAGGGAAAAGTATGAAAAGAACATAAAGCAACGGGAAGAGGAAAAGAAAATAGTCCATCTTCAATCATACTAAAGGTCTGCCTTCTTCTTCAGCTACCCCATTGTCAAGAAGTTTGCTCTCTCCTCGGAATGGAGATTTCTCATGCTTAGAACCACCATTTGCCATTGTACCCCTGGAAGGTGGTTTGTTTTCTGGCAACATCTTCAATATGATCCCCATGGCTATAAGCAGAAGCCCTGTGCCGTGTTGCTCTGTCAATGGCTTTGTAAATATCAGGTATGACAACAAGAGAGTGACGGCCTTCCTGGCAGTTGTTATCTGCATTTAGATTAACCAAAAGCATTAGCTGGTCATTCAGATGAATGCGCACCACCATTTAGGATCCTGTTTTGATTTTCAGGAACCCGTCTCTCTGGCAAACTCCAGGAATTCCAATGATTACTAGTCTTGCGACTGAGTATAGCCGTATGCGGAGGAAGTGGTACTTACAGAAGTACAAACTACTCATTCTAACCCCACCCAAAAAAAAAGGATCGATTATGAGAAGTTCAATCTTTCTGAAATGAATGTGGTATAAGTACTTACCATTGCAGTAGTTGCAGCCCCAAAGATGGCTATGAGGGATAAAACAGAGACTTGTCCAACAAATGTGGCCATGGCTTCAAAAATTAACACCCCATAAACGTATGGATGCTGCCATTGGTCACAAACAACAAAGAGTGAGTGAAAATGAATAAGCAGCAAATAATTTGCAAAGCAAATATTTAACTGCAGTCAACATAGAGAACATGTTAAAGACTGGGAGATAGCCAAACAAAATTTCTTGTCTTTCTGATATTATTTCTCCATTTTCTATGGGTAAGTTGTGGATTATCTGTCCCCTTCATGCACACTTCATAACTTGCCAGAGGTGCATCATCTCAATGCACAAGTAAGTTAGCTTGTTCCTTTTGAAAATATTTATTGATGCTCTGGGTCTCAAATAATTCAATACCACTCTTAGTGCTCAACCTTTGTTTACCAAATAGCCTTACTTTACCAAGGCTGGGGAACGTATGGTCAGCATTAGTGTATATAGAGGACTAGAATAGTCAAATCCCAGATCATCAAGTGTCCCAGGAAATTCCTTTAGTTGGTAGTTGGGTGTATTGGACACATAATGTCTGAGTTCAACAGCTTTACAATACTAAAGCAAAATGCAAATGGAAAAGTTCAAAAGATGGAACAGATATGTGATGCTTGATGAGACATGTACTTTGTATAACGTGTAACAGAAAGAAAGAATTTTGCCCTCACCTGAGAACATGAGTTCCAAGCCTTAAACAACTCCCCAGTAAGGATCATTGGTGGAACAAGGAAAGGCAAGCCGACTACTGTTGAACAGAATAACATCTCCATCTGCATAAGAAAGAATACAACTTATGATGAGGAAATTTAACAATCTATTACCTCATTAACAAGAAGCATCAAAAGGAAACTGAGGATGTAAATCGGCACCTGCGTTGTATCAGGATTCAAGGTAAATATTGCTTCTTGCAAATTTCCAAGAAATGAGTCAAAGATTAAAGCTCCAGTAATCATCAAAACACCAATCATGCTAAAATTCGGGGAAGTCTGAGCATCTGCTAAGGTGAACAGAATCAGACCAATTACTAGAAGCAGAGCTGATATATACTCGTGAGCTGGGTACTTTCTTCTCAAGCCAGGAATAAATGCTCCCATAACCATGACTGGCAACACCTGGTTTTTCATAATAACAGGGGAAACAAGAATAAATCACTTAAAATTCCTACACTTTCACAATAAAATTTAACTGAAAGCAGGAATATACTGACTAAAAAAAAAATTCCTTTGATAGAAGCCAAGTACAAGTCAAGCTCAAGACCGATATCCAAGGAAAGATAGAGTTGGTTTTACCTTTGTGGATTTGAACATGATTTGGGCAGGATAATTGAGAAAAGCTAAAGATCCCTTGGTCAATCCATGAGAACCCATGAGCACAGCAGAGAGCTTCACATACGTTTTCCATGGGTTCACCATATGTTTGGTGGTGAAACCCTGAAGATATATGAGTATCAGGTACACGAATCCTTGTACGAAGGTGAAATACCAACCATAACTGAAAAACCCAAAAAATTTAAGTCAATAGTCCATAAGGGAATGAGCTCAAAGCCAGATTTGCAGAGCATATGTAACAGAGCACACACCTGAATTGGAGCCGATTATACACGTATTCCTGCAAATAGGAGAGGAATAGTAGAGGTATTAAAGATATCCATGAAAGACATTGATTCTTCAACTTTTTGAAACTATCAAACTTGTCTCCGAGTGAGTTAAAGAGATCGATAGAACAGTAATTTCAAGGCGAATCCTAAAGAACGTCCAAGAAAACACGAACACCGCGTGTACATTGATCCGCTCTGCCGCACTCAGCGTGCCTACGAAACATGCTTTTCGCGATCCTCACACAATACGGAAAACTTTTCAAACTACAAATGAGACTCCAACGTCATTTTCATGTTCGAAGGAGTACTACCAACCAAACTCCTAACAATTTCGGAAAAAGGCCAGTTGAACAATCACAAAGCCCACTCAGAAACAGCCCCAGTAAATCGACGAACGACGCCGAAATCACGAAAAAGTCTGGGCGAAGAACAGGTAAACGGACCTCGCAGACGCCGTTGACGAGGTAGCCGAAGAAGAACCCGGAGGAGCAGATGAGGAACTGGTGCCACTTGGGGCGATCGGAGAGAGAAATCCCGAATAGGGACCTCGCTTGATCCTCGCTCTTCATCTTTCTCCCTCGATTCCCTCACCGAATCACAAGCACGACCCGGCGATCACACCCAAGCGCACTCCACGAACAAGAACCGACGCGAAGACCAGAAGGGGGGACGGCGGCAGAATCGGCGTCGCTTGCTCGACCTCGCATGTCCCTCTGGGCACTCGCGATATTAAAGAATCGGCAGGCAAGGCAGAGAGAGCCGGCGACGCTGTGAAAAGACGCAAGCGAACGCTACATGAGCAAGAAAAGTATAACAAGGAAGAAAAAAGGCCGCGTAAAGCGCGAGTCCTTCCTCACCACCTCACTCCTCCGTCGGAGACTTTTCAGCGACTTGCTTTTGGCGTTACGAGCTTCAAGCGCTTGCGAGCAGCAAGAACGAGGAAGATTCAAAGTCAAGAAATAGAGAGAGAGAGAGAGAGAGAGAGAGCTGGCGTTCAACACATCAGCTCGGCAGCGCAGTGGCTTTATATGAGTTCGAGGGCTTGGGAAAATTTACGAAAGTTTCCCACGAAAATCGCGATCCCCGGCAGCGAAGTTTTCTCGGGAAAATCCGCAAGTCGATGCATAAACAATGGCGGAATCGGCTCGCCAGCTAAGCAAAACCGGCAGAAGCGACGCGTCATAAATCGACCAAATAAGTAAATAAAAAAAAGAACAACGAAAAAAATAGTCAAATGCTTATTAAATTCGATATTTTTTCTATTTATGTTCTCCTAAGCTTTGAACCACATAATCCAAATAGATAAATAAACCTCGTATGCGCTTCGATGATTCGCTAAAAGAGACGGATCTCTCTCGTTCAGGGCCTCAGGCTCTCGACCCACTTGAAGGGGAGATAATTGTGCAAAAATTAAATTATTAGTGCATCATGTACGAAGACCATTTCTTCGTATATGACCAATTCAATTCGAGTAGATCCTCGTAAACAAATTCCTTAAAATGTTTAAAGTAAGCCAGTGGGCCAAGGCATGCAAAGAAAATTGTCCAATGCGCCATGATACGGGTGTCAATTCGCTCAATCTCCAAATTTTCATTAGAAATCGTTGGTGCGGTAACGTATCACATAAGATGGTTAAGTACGACCGAATCGTCACGTCGGTGATTTCTAGTGAAAATCAGGCAAGGCTTTTATATTGAAATCTTACACAAAAATTTTATGATTGAATTAATAAAATTGAAAAGTCTAGGTAAACTGTCTTTAATAAAGAATAGGTTATTTCCCCAATGTATGCACAATTTGGCCCTTGTTTGACTTTGGTGTTATCGGTAGATGTTTTCCTTTTTCTCTTTTTCATTTTTTTCCTCAAAGTGGATAATTTATTGTTTTGTTGAATAATCTATTTGATTTGGCATGTTATCCCCCCCTCCCCCCCTTGGCAATCGACTTAAAGTCAACCAGCCAGGGCCATGTCTTTGGTTTCCTTGATTTAAGATTTTTATGATTACAATTCTTTTTTGTGTCCTCTCCAAATTTTTAAGCATATGAAATGGTACATGGTTGTTAGGGCTGCCACTTTATTATACTCATGGATAAGGTTATGCGACGGTTGACAAAGACACAAAATGTCCGGACATGTTTGGGGCCGGGAATATCCAATGCGTGGTCCTTCTTCCATATGTTGAGTACGTTGCTCATGCATACTGTTACTAATCATACGCGGTTTCTTATATTCGTATGATTAGCAAAAATGATTAAGAAATCGAGTTTCTGGCAGATCGATCCGGCTTACCCTCGAGTATATTATTCCGATTGGACATCGTACCTTCCCCATTATGTTCGTGCTTTCTCTAGGACAAATTATATAGGGAAAAATGAGGGGGGAGCAGGTGGGCTAATTATTGGCAAAACCCGATAATTCCAACATCGATTCGTAATCGAAATTCGACGGAAGAAAAAGAAGCGCATTTAAATCGATGTCGGTGAGCTTGGGTGCGCGACGGATTAAACATAAAGAGAGAAAGCACGCACGATTACCTATCTCGAACCGATAATACGAAATCCAAACAAGGAAATCGAATCGACTCATAATGGCGATGGGAACCCAACCGTAATACATCAATTGAGCTTTCCTTTTGTGGAAAGTCATTTAAACCATTGCGTTTTCTCACGGCACTTCCAATGGCTAGAAAGGGAATGTTCAGATATTTGGTGGGCAAACGATGGTGACGGCATCATGAAGTGTCCATTCGGAAGCTACCGAGCTAGCTTCGTTTCAATGATGTCCTTGCAAACATTGAGCCCGGTCGGCTTAAGCATATTGCGGGAGATTCCACTCACTCACGAACAGTTGCTCGTCGCGTGCTTGGCATCATTGTCGCAATGGCGTCAATTCTTTCTTATCGAGTCGTGGCTCGTTCTATTGCCTTATTGCCTTATTTAGGGGAGAGAGAGACAGGATTTGTGAAGTTTTGTAGAATTACTGCTAACTGTCATAAAAGCTTAAGCCGTTGGGTGAATACGTTGATTAATATTTAAGTACTTTCACACTCCTCATCTCCTCCGCGGATTTGGTAAGATTTGAACTGAGAACCTCCTACTCTGATATCATGTAAAGTTTTGTAGGATCACTGCGAATTGTCATAAGATCTTAAGTCGTTAGGTGAAGGCGTGAATTAATATTTAAGTACTTTTACAGGATTGATGACAATGCAAAATTTCTATAAATCAATCTTGTTTCCTCCGTTCCCTTCTCTCCCAAACAAAGCACCGCACTCGAAGGAAGGGGATGCAACTGGAAAGAGTAACTTCAATTCACGAGGAGGAGGAAGGGGGAGGAGCCCTTGGGGATCGTGGCTTGCACGGTGCGTTGGTGGGTGGCCGGCCGAGGTCAAACGGGGTTGGTCCGGAGCCTTTCTTCTTCCGACCGTGCATTTGTTACCGCGCCGAGCTCACGAGCTATGGCGACATTGACACTCCACGTTCTCTTCTTAATTGCCCGAATGTGGGGGCCCATGGCCCAAAAGCACATGGTTCAAAATCATTCTAATTTTTTTTTTTCACTTGGGTAAAATGCCGTCGCGCCACGTAATGCGAGCCGGAGCAAGGGCGGATGGGGCCCAAGCCGAACTTACGCGATGGACGAATCCAGGTTGCCCGAAATCGAGGAGCGGCGGAAGATTCGGACTTGTGATCAAGCGGGGATGATTGACTAGAAAGGCATAACAATTTATTGTACGGCAACTAATTCAATTATAAAAATTTCAACTGAACCAATTTGACCCTACCACATGGATAAAATTTGAAAACCTAAAAGGTTTATGGCTAAATTGTTAGAATTGAAAGATTTATGATCAAATTGACAAATCATCAAAATGTTCCGTGCTAAATTGGCACAATTGCAAAATAAAGCGTTGAATTGGCTGTCGCGTAGTATGTTTACACTTTTTGGATAATTAACTCTCAACCAAACTTAGGCCGTCTTGCCTAACTGTGATGTATTTCGTAGATCTCTTCATAATAAACCTGAACTCGCACACCATTTGACGAGCCTTTCAATTACCGGCTCCGGTTGAGCCCTCAATAAATTCGGCACGAACTCTTCCATGATGGTCCCCGGACTTACTCGGTCAAATATCAATCGCTCAAGTTAAAGGTCCTTCATTAAAGGCCTCGAAGAATTTTGTACATGCGCATTGATTATTACTACTTATGTCGAAAATGCTTTATCACCCAATTGTGTATTCCCCCAGAAGGAGCTAATCCGATCACAAGCGGTTGTTTTCCATCATTGATGCTGCACAAATTAGAGAAATCCGATTAGCTCTCGTGAATGATGGGCCGCTTGTCCCTTTCGTTTATATCAATTGGAGATGGGGTAGATGGGGATGTTCCACCCCATATCTGAAAAAGTCACGGTCCACTGCCGTTTAAGGCTGAAAGGGTTGAAATCAAAGACCTTTCTCAAAGAAAATCATTGCTAAGGGCGCGCATGATTGAGTTTCTGTTTCAGAAACCAATTTCTGGCCAGAAATGGATTTTTCTATTTCTGATCACGAGTCAAATCATTTCCGTCTATCATTCGTTTGAGTGTTTATTTGGCGATAGCTTTCTCATGTTTATGTACAACCATGTCTGGAAAAAAAAAAGATTTGATCACTACACCATACTTGATCTCACAACGTTGACTCGATTAGCAATCCATTTCAATTCACGATATTTTCTCGTTTTATGACTATTTATAGCTTTGGTCATTGGAATAAGACGATTCATCTATTGAGATAGATTAGTGGAATATTATTTTGTTCTTAACATGTGTCAATTCATAAGAAGGTTTAAACATATCTTTCGTTGGATCCAAAGTTTTCCGTTCACATGACATTTTCGGGTTATGATTATTTTGAAAGTTTAGACTATTAAAGATGCATTAAACATAGTGACATAGGGCTTGTTTTAGTAACGTTTCCGTTCTAGGGAATAATTTTTGAACATAAATAATTTTTTCTATTATGTTCGCGAGAACAATTTTTGAATAGAAGAACGCTTTTGGTTCTTTTATTTGTTTCTTAAAAAGTGTTCATTGGTAATAGTTAACAAAGTGTTCAAAAGAAACAAGTTTTGAGTTGTTATTATTTTATTTCTTAAAAAGTATTCTTGAGAATAAAAAATAAAATTTTTCTACTTATTATTATTGTTCTAAATTTGTTAAAAAAACAGATTTTACAAATGCGTTTCTATTCCTTTTTTGTTCCGACATAAATTTTTATTCCGAAAAACAGAAACGTTTTTTTTTATCAAACATGTCCATAGTCTCCCATGGATCGGAGATGCAGAAGGAAACAACTCAACTGTGCCATGCATGCATGCACACCGTCCGAGGAAAACCCTAAAAACCTCAGAAAAAAAAAGATCCAGATTCATACGTACCGTGCGATGGGAGAAGTGGTCTCCCATTGCCGAATCAAGTGCAATTAATTTAAATTATAATTAGCTTAGCACTACATAGTACGACCAAAAAAAAATCTAAATAGTAATACTTGTTTAATCTAATATCCCTTCAAATCCATCGTCATGTGAAAGAGGTCAATTGGAATTTGGAAAAAAGATCCAAAAAAGCCTGGATAGATGGGTCTTGATGAAGATAGGCAATCCAGTCGGCATATGAATTGGAAACAAGTTGCGTAAGGCTATGATGCAAATGATACCAAATGAGATGACAACCAATTATGCTATACTTAGTGCCGCTTATTGAAAAAAAATTAACATGATCATCTACTATTTGGATAGCATTTCGGTTGTCGTAATGAATCTCGAGTCTCTTTATTACCGGTTTGAGTCCTAAATGAATTCGGCGCAATCTTCCATAATGATCTCCAATAAAAGCCTCCAAGGATTTTGTTCACGCGTATTCTACTACTAATTATTATCGAGATTATTATTGTCAACCATCATAAATGCTTCATCACCCTACTGTAAATGCACCGAAAAAAGAAAAAGAAAAAAAAAGAGAAGAGAGGCTAATCCGATCACAAGCATTGTTTCCTCGTCGATGCTGCACGCACTAAAATATCCGACGGCTTTCGTGAATGATTAGCCACTATCGCTTTGCTCTAATGATAATTGGAAATCGTGATATTTCAAATTCCATCTTTAAAAAATCACGGGTCGATGTCCGTTAGGGCCAAAAAAAAAAATACCCGTTATATACTCCGAATCCATCATACGTATTATCGAGTCATTGCTAAAGTTTTTCCCGATTTGACATGAGTAAAATACATTCTATGTATCAATCATCAAATGATTCGTTCCATTAATCATCACGTTTTATTCATCACAGCAGGCTATAAGATCATTCGAGACCCGCGAATTCATGTTATCGGAGAGTCTTGAGCGCGCGGTACCCTCTGTATTTTGCTCCATCGATCAGATGGGGAACGCGACACTCTAGGTGCAATTGCATGCATGCAATGACTTGCTGAGCGGACTTATAACGAGATCGGGAAGAGGAGCACGAGACTAATGTTCTTTTATGAATTAACCAATCAGAGCCGTACAAACTCCACATGTGGAAGCCCCTCTGGGGACAAGATTGCGAGTGCCTTACCCGGCCGTGCGATTGGTCGGCGATGGTTCTGGTCAAAGGTTGAGATTAGTCAACATCGGAATTTGCGATGAATGTGTAAACAAAAGAGGACGTGGTGGCGAAAGTTGTCTTAAGGAGACAAAAAAAAAAAGACAGAAGAAGAAGAAGAAGAAGAAGAAGAAGAAGAAGAAGAAGAAGAGTAAGGATGTGAACAGGTCTACCCTGCGTTGCTAATTTCTCGCGAAAGCTTTGATTTCTGACTCGTCGAGCACTAATCTCGAGATTAGTCGCCCCTAATCTCTGGTCAAACGAGATAAATGCAGCAATGGTCGCCTCAATCTCGAGCATGAAGGCCGGCTTTGTCTCTTGCTTGAGAGGAAAGCGGCGTGTTTGCTCGTAAATCGTGATGTCAATGCGTACGAAGCGATGCTTGAGCGTATCCGCCTATCCCGGAGACGACATCTGTTTATTCTGGAAAGGGTAATGCCTTTTTTTAATTGGGAAAGATCATCCAAAAATTTCTAAATGCGCTTTTGTCAATTCAGCGCTGGACTTTTCTATTCTGCTAATTGAGATATAAGTCTTTTCATATTTTGTCAATCGAGTCCATTCAGTCAAATTTTAACTGGAAATTTTTTGATGTGTACAACGATAGTTCTACATATAGGAGGTCTTTGGATAATTTTTTCATATATTATTTCAAAATCTTGATTTTTTTTTAAATTTTTTTTCTTTCTTTCTTTTATTTAGTTTTTTTTTGCCAAGTCTAGTGAGGGTTGCCCGAGTAAATAGAAAAGTAATTATCAATTTTTTTAAGAATTACAAAAGATTGTTCATGTTAGTGCCGACCATAACCCTACCGGCGTTCATATATAAGTTATTCTATTAAAATTGACCAAATGGACTTTATTGACAAAATTAAAATGTTTATGATTGAATTGATAAAGTATATGTAAGAATTAGTGTCAAATATGGATGGATGGATGGATCTGGAGAGAGAGATGATTATAGGTAACAACCTTTAATATGAACAAAGATTTTAATTAACAGGATAATTGGCAGGATTTTTAGAGTAATTTCAACGGAAAAAAATCATGCTTCCTTTTGGTGCGTCGGAGAAACAAATCTTAACCGAATCCCGTCATTTAAGTGACCAGTAGAAAAATATCGTCGCTCTATTCATCAATCGTAAGGGCGAATCCCAAAATTTTATCGAAATCCTCTATCAGAATTTTATCGAGATTTGCGTTCAAATCACAGCGTCTCCCGTTCGAAACAACATCGAAGACCGGCGTGGGCACGCGCCCCGCGATCAAACATCGGTCTTAATCGGCACGTCCGGAATCGGCCCTTATGCGGACATGGGATGTTAATGATTATGAATTTAAGAAGCGCTATCGAGAGAAACGGGTCGGGAAGGGGAGACAGCGGAGCGCGGGCCTGTCCCCACGATGATGGCAACGGGAGACCTCTCTCCGGCCAATCGGATCGGCCGCTCTCGATCTCGACCAGCGTCGTCGAAATCCAACTCGCTTTCAAGAGTCGTCCAATCACCCGGAAGAAGAAAAAAGAAAGGGCAAATGGGAGGGAGATGGGGGAGATGTACCGTTGGGAATGGGGTTGATCAAAGGAGTACGTCACAAGACATTTCACTTTGAGTGAAAAATGAAAAGAGGATGTCATGGGAAAATTGAGCTTCAGCTAGAGTCGACCTTACTACAACGAAACCGTCGTTGCACATGAGATGAGAGAGCCGGTATAACGTCCTCTTCGATCCCACCACCAACAATATTGTCCGCTTTGGTCCTACCGCACTGGCGCGGACGCACCGCCATCCTAGCTACAGTCTCGACCTCACGGCTTTGTTCTCCTCGGTTTATCCGAGAAAACTCGTTGTTGATGGATAATGGTAGATCTCTCTATTTAAGTCCTCCTGAGACTTCCTCCCTAGGCAATGTGGGATGGGGATGTCACGGCCGGTACATTGAAGATGAACAATCGATCCATACCGAGAGAGATCGAAGATTAAAGATTCAAATTGATTTGGGAAAAATAGTTAGTGAGTACGGGATATGAGGGTGCTGGATTCGATTTGGAAGGGTGATGTGTTCGTGGAGTCAATTGCCGATCTCCTTGACTATTTAAATTACGGCTATGTTCATTCTGTCGTGTCCCATTCTATCTAATGCGTCCTAATGAAAGAACACGACCATTCCGCGTAACTTTTTTTAACCAAAATTTGATGTTGAAATTCTCTTCGAATCCGCTTTTCATATATAAAACATGCTTCGGACAAAAGAAAGGAAGGAAGGAAGGGGGAGGAAAAACAAAGAAGCTTAAGGGTTCGTTTGTTTGGCGAAAAATAAAGCACTTCCGGAAAATATTTTCCAGGAGGTCATTTTTTTGGAAAATGACACATTTTTTGAAAAAAATTTTCCGTAAATTTTTTTTTGAGAAATTATCCGGTAATTGGCGACTGGTGGCGGCGGCGAGTGGCAGCGGTGGGTGGCAGTGGCAGTGGGCGGGCGGGCCAGCGGCTGTGGCCGATGGGCGGTGGGGACGAGAGTAGCGGGGGCGGCGGACGGGCGGCGGGGGGTGGCGATGAGCGGCGGGCAGGTGGGCGAGCGGCAACGGTCGACAGGGGTGGCAGCCGACGGGGGGCGGACAGCGGTGACGATCGCCAGCGACGGCTGGCAATTAAATTGCTCATAGACTCACGACGAGTGAGAAAAAGAGGAGATTCGGAAAATGTTTTTCGCTTTTCAAAAACGGAAAACATTTTCCTTAGTTTTAGAAGGAAATCTTTGGTTGATTGGAAAATATTTTCCTTAAAAAAATATTTTCCGCCCCCGAACAGCTCAATTTCTAGAAAATATTTTCCGAAAGAATATTTTCTGCTAAACGAACGGACCCTAAAAAGGGGAACAAGTTCTAGGGCCCGTATGAACAAGATGAGGACCATAAGGCCTTAAAAAGACACAGAAGCTGGTAGAAGTATCTGTAAAGCCCAACCCAAGGTCAATGGTCCGTCCATTTGAGTCTATAAGAATAACCCATGTTGACTTGACTGGATAATTATGATTTGCCGGTCCTTATTTTTTCAAATAAGCACTCGAAAGTTCTAAAATTTATCACGAAAGTGCATTAAATTGATAATATGGAGTACCTCAGTAGGGCTAATTATAACCGTCGGTCAACAAGATCGATTCCATTTAATTATGAAGAATGTATCCGCGTCGTCCACGTGTTCGACACTTACCGACGGTTTTCCATGCTAATCCACATACATCACCTGCCGATGCTTCGAGATTGCTTACACCGGTTTAATTGTTTTTCCCGGAGTTTGTCAAATCCTTTTGTAAATCGGGTCGATACACAAACATAGCCTCCCTAAATGTGAAAATTAGAGAAGCTTTAAAAAAATATAATTCTAATTCGGGGAGTTTAGATCAAATCAGCTCTAATTTACACGAAAGAAAGAAAGAAAGAAAGAAAATCACCCAGAAATGCTGAACTTTTTAGAATGGGAACAGACAATCCTGTGAAATTCACTTGCTTTAATTTCACCTAATGCAAACCTAGCGACATGACAACGACTCTCTTTTCTTCTTTGGCACGCCCAAACAAGCCCAGTTCCTTTCACTCACGAACTGGCTTCTTCCCATCCTCGCTATTACAATTCTCCCAATTCCCTAAAAAAATCATTCATATATACAATCTCGAAATCCAATTAAAACGAAAATCCGAGAAAAGCACACTATCTCGACCGTCCTCCCTCGCTCATAAGGAGTAACTCCACAGACGGATGTCCGTAGGATCGCTTTCCACCTCTTCCCAGTTCAGGTGAAACCTCTCCGCCGGCGGCGGCGGAGACAGCAACGGCCCTTCCATCCACCGTTCCGAACAGTCAAAATCCGAGCTAACCATCACTTCTTCGTCCATACAGAACGCGTTCTCCGGTGAGCTCAAACTGCTCATGACCACGTCGCCGCCGTCGACGTCCGTGGAATCCTTCGCTTCGGTGTCTCCACCGCCGGCTGCCCCCTCAGTCCTCTCCTCCCCTGCCTCCCCTCCGAACGCCCTTGCTGCCTCTGCCGCTGCCTTCCGTATCTCTGCTGCGTCGCTCGAGGCCGGCACGCGGAGCCGCCAAGCTGAGTCGGCGAAGTTGAGGCATGCGCCCCTCCCTCGGAGCGCCAGCGCGGCCACGTCGTGGGCCCTAGCCGCCATCTCGGGGGTCGGGTACGTGCCGAGCCATATCCGCGACTTCTTGTTCGGCTCGCGGAGCTCGCACACCCACTTGCCGTTGTTCCGCCGCCGGACACCCCGGTACACGGGGTGGCGCGTCTCCTTGAACACCACCCGCCCCGCCCTCTTCTTGGGCTGGCTCGACGCGATCACGATTTCCTCGTCCGAGTGGGCACGCCGGGAGGAGCCGGGGAAGGAGGGCGACCGATCAGCCGTGTCGCTGAGTGCCGGGTTCGCCGTGGGATCCAAGAATCGCCCTAAAACGTCCATCGAACAGGATCGATGAGCAGAGAATGTCGATGATGACGCAGTAATGTTTGAGAGATGAAATGACTTTTGACTGGGTTTGGTTCTTTGGCTGGGTCGCTGAGCCGCAAAAGGAGAGCAGCGAGGGAGTATATATAGTTTTGCGTACAGCGGAGGAGGGTTGGACACGTGGGACGAGCCGCACGCGCACGCGGGATGGGGGTGGGATTAAGAGTGCCAGGCTGGAGCCCACGGTTCTTCCGGGGGATAACCTGCGACGCCCCCCTTCGTTTGCTCGCTAGTTAAGCGTTGTTGTTCAGTCTGCTGAGTGGCGCTTAATGACCAGGTGTTTACCACGTGCGCGTTGGTGGTGACGTGGCGGAGTGCAAGCCAGAGACAACACGTGTGGATTCCGTAGGTTTGCGCGTGTGTCGTTGCCAGCCGGGATCCTTGGTAGGGTTGGAGGTAGGCGAAGCGGGGCAATGGTCGGCCGCGAAAGTGACTCAATCGCTGTCTCGGGCTCGCGCTGGACCAATCAAATGACAGCAAAATATCTAATTGATCTTTTGCTCGCGGTGGGAAAGTCTGATCGAAACATCACGTAGTTGTTTTGTTTTGTTTTTTTTTTTTTGTGTGTGTTGAAATTACATTAGCGAGCGCTTCTTGAAATTTATCTAACGATTAAATAAAGAACGTTTTATGATTCGCGAGAGTTTATTTCTCATAAGCTCGTGTAATCAATATTTTCGAGCATTGAAGAGTCATTCTCACTTTTTTTTAGCTTTCGAGGGATTTCAATGAATCCGCATTTCATCGCAATTATTGAGTTCTCATGAACTCTATAATCGGACCATTGCACTTCGATTTCAATCACGCAATATGCTAACATTAATACTAGACGCACCATGAAAGTAGTCCACCAAGTTGGTTCTAAAAAATGATATGACAAACCACAATTGTACCTTAATGTTCAATTAGCAAATCAGTCCCGATGCTTAGCATCACACACGCTAGACTTGTGATTACCTCACCGTTTTCGCAATCGATGCGCTCGATTGCTATCTAGATGCAGCGTCTAAAAAATTCGGTAGCCATCATCGCATAGGAAAAATCGATCGGAGCTAGATAAAAAAGAATATTACAGTTGTTATTTAGATTCTGTCGCACATAGTATCCATTTTCATGGGCGTCCTAAGCATCTGACCCTGCATTATAACCCAAATAATCTCGGCATTGAAACTTAACCAGGTGGGCTTTATGTGAGTCCTATGAATATGATCGTCCAAACCGTCATGTCCATCGAGGACCGAGTGCATCGCACGAGAATTCGGTTGGCCGGGGCCCGGGGGGCGAGGGAGTGACGTCAGCTCCCGTGGTGACCTTACGTGTGGCGTGAGGCGAGGGGTGTGAACGGGGTCCCGGGAGTGGCACCGCCGGTCAACGGGGTCGTTGAGGAGCGTTGACTGCGTGTGTACTATATGAACTACGTGAGGGAGTAACCGCCGGGGGAGTTCGGTCGTGGACGTGGCAGCCCCTCAGTATTCGAGCTGGCTGCTCGGTCTGGGCCTTCTCCGAAAGCAAGAACACGGGTTTGAAAGTTCAGGTCTCGATGTTTTCACGTTTTGCCCGTTTCGGGGTTTCTCACGATAAGACCGAGCAAAGACGTTTGCCCACGTGGGATCACCCGGGAGGTCCCACTTCGCCGTTCCTCGCGGTTTGGTGAAGTCCTCGGAGACCAAGAGCGGGGACTGGCCGTGGCGATTGGTTAGGATCCAACCCTTGGGTGTCGTTAGGTGACTGGCCGTCACGTGAGTGAAGGTTATTTTGTTACGATTATGTTGTTGACTTACTCCTCAATCGCCTAAACCTCCGGAGGGGAATTTGATTTTTGTTCAATAAAAGCTTAGGGGTTCTTTTTAGCCAAAACTTTTCAAAATGTGGATCCCTTTGCTTTGGCGAAAATGAAACTTTGTCAGAAATGATCTCTAAAGGAGCTTATTTTTGAGGAAATCAATTGCCTCGTGTTTGGCTACATTTTTGCAAATAATATGTTGGTCATTTTTCGAAATTCTTTACGAGACTGCCTCTGTGAGAAAGCGTTGAGTACGACCCTAGTTCACAAATTTGATGACTCGGGACTCGGGACCAAGTGCCTAGGTCTAGGCCTGGCCTTGGGGTACAAGGATTAGGGCACCAGGGCCCAAGACCCGTCCACAAGGCACCCGAACTCAACCGCCAAGGTCTCGGGCCCATGAACAAGGGGACTTGGTCTCATGCATAAGAGACTCTAGGATTGTTGCAGAAGACCCAAAGACCCTACCTTAAAGGGACCTAGGCTCGTTTGCCTTTTGGTCCCAAGTCTAGGTTTTGAGGACCTTGGCTCAGGTGTTAGGGACCATGCCTTAACTAGGGAAGAGGAATGGGGCTCACCAAGGGAGCCAAGGTTTCTTGGACCCAATTGCAAGACACGCGCAAGAGCTTCTAGGACTTTGGCTCAGCCTCGTGGACTCACAATGGAGTATTGTTGACTTAGATTTGGGAGTTGGTTGCTCATGTAAGGCTATTTGGAACTTAGGCATGGGCACTAGCATCCCAAACCCAACCTTAAAGGACTCGGCTCTAGCCTCCATGGACCCAAACTTGATCGCCAAGGACTAGTTATAGGCATCGGAGCCTTGTAATTGTATATGGTGAAATGATTGCGGATTCTTAAAAAAGAAATTATTTTCTTGTATTTAAGTATAGGTATTCCATTAATTGTGGAAAATAATTATATTAACTTATTTTTCTAAGCCATCCAAACACAAGAAAATTGAGGAAAGTATTTTTTTGATAGTAAATTTTCAACAAAACAAATGGACCCCTAGAGATTTCCTTCGTTTTATTTTCTCCAGGCCCACATGGAACAAATGCAAATCCTGTTTTAGAATTTTCGGGTCTATATTATATTAAGATCTAATTTACCGGTATAGTCTTTTGGGTTTTATAATTGTTTTGTTGGAAATTGAGTCACATGATGAAATACCTATCATTAAAAGTAGACTTTTGGTTTTTATTAGATCGGATTTAGTGGTAGTTCGGATTGAAAGTAGATTGCATAACAAGAGCTAAGTTTTTTTTTGAGCCAATAACAAGAGCTAAGTTCAACTAAAAGAAATAAATGCAACTACTTGGAAAGATAAATTAACAAATTGAAATTATACATAAGTGTTTATTATAATGACGATTGCAGATCCCTTTGCAATACTTCAATACAGCTTTATATACCATACTACGAAAGTGTAACCGCTTGTAAGAAGTTAATATCAAAATGAGCAATTACAACCACATCTTCGCAACTTTGCAACTTTAGGTTCCATGATGGGACATCTGCTCTATCTACAAGCAATTGCAACTCCTCAATTGTCATAAGATATTACCGTCAATCAATGTCCTCCTTATAGCAATAGACGCATTTCCTTAACTTTAGACTCCATGACCGCGTGTCGACATTATTTACAAAAAGTTATAGCTCTCCAATTGCCATTGGTTATGATCGCCATCGATATCCTTACCATGGCATCTTCATTGTCTTCAATTTATGTGTTCAACATTACTCGAATTGGTATCATGGTCATCGATAGACAAGATTGTCGACTGATATCTCCGCTATTGATAACTCATCAATAATTAGATGTGTCAAAACGAGTCAAAAATCCATATTTTAACTCATATGGAATAATATGGGTCATAATGTGTTAGTTTAAAAGATTAAATGTGTCTTAAATGAGTCACTTACTTACTTAATTGATTTTAAATGGGTCATGAATGTGTTACCTAATTTATTTTAAGTGTCATTACTAAGTCATTTTTATATTATAAAAATTTTGATATAAATTTGATTGTTTTTAGTTTCCCATTATTTCCCATTATTTTTTCTTATTATTTTCCTTTTTTCATTCCTTTTTAGGTTGAGCTTGTTGAAATCTAGCAATCGAGCTCATTGAAATTTGGCAAGCTAGAGCATTGTCGACGACTGAAAGAGAAAAAGCAAAAAATTAAAAAAATCAACTAAATTGTATTACATAAATCTACTTTAACAATACATTTAAAAAATCATGAAGAAATTTTTTTTCTAAACTTTGTTAAATATAGAAATGTTTTAATAATATGGGTTGGGTATGTGTTGCGTCGGATCGGATATGGGTCGTTAGAATTGTATTATACAAAAATTGATCAAAACGGGTTACATGGGTCAATATGGGTCGGACAATTTTTGATCCGATCCTTCCCACCAATTTGATATCCCTATCAATAATATAACTACAACACCGATACATATTGGCGTCATATCGATCTTAAAAGACATGATCATTTTTGGGGGGGAGTACCAATGAAAAGTTTGGTCAAAACAATTAATAGCACTTCTTAAGTTGCATGTAGCCGTGATAATTTGGTTCGAGACCCATAAAAAAGGACACCCAAACTCAGAGCGACTAAGGATGTTATGAGCGGTCCCATACGGACCAACATCTTTTTTCTCGATTTATTAAGCAAATTCTAGAATGACACGTTGACTAGGCGAATGGATCGGCAAGGAATCTTGCTTTTAGCCATAGCCATCTGATTCAAATCGGATGGCTTTGGCTTTTTTTTTTTTTTAAATTCCCATATTAATGTGGGCTGTCCAATTCTAAATCGAACAACTCAAAAGGTAAGATCCCCTACGGTTAAAGTAGGGGATCCAGATTCTGTTGACTATTGGTGCGTATCTTTATTATTATTATTATTATTCATTTTCCTTTTTTCTTAATATCAAGTCGAGCGAGGGTTGCTGGTCACAAATGAATGAAGGCCCACCCTCACTAGACTTGGAATACAACAAAGGGAAAGAAAGAAAAATAAAGAAAAGATAAAAGAAAAAATTATAAACACTCAACTTTTAAAAAAGCCAAAGTTGTTTGGGTTGGCCCTAATCGTACTACATAGGACATTTTAGGGTCCATATCACTAATTTTGGGCTTAAATTAATCAGATGAAATTAATTGACAAAACGTAAACAGAGTTATTATTTAATTAGTATAATTGAAAAGTTTAAAATTGAAATTGTAGAAGTGCAATTATTAAGCAAATTCTAGAATGAAATGTTGAACATCAGTGCATGTCTTTTGTTGTATTTTTTTTGTTCTTTTTACTTTATTATAAGATAGACAATATGTTAGCATAACGGGATACAAACAATACCCCGCTCAAACGACCATTTCTAAGTTCAACAATTAGATAAAGTCCAACCCAAAACACTCTATTGCACGCTACAAAACATTCAAAGAAATGTCGAATTCCAATGATACGATAATGCTAAATTCAGATGACTTTAGCAACGTAATCGACGATTTCCATCGTTATAAGATTGAATCCAATCACAGCAATGTATCCTCTCGTCCTTGGCGAATTGAGATTAATAGGGGAAAAGTTTCGGAAGCAAGATTGCGCAATCATGCTTCTCCTAAAAGATTCTCAATCTTTTGACTGAAGGTGAGGAAAGTAAAGGAAGATCGCTTTCTGTAAGTTCAGAATGATTCAACATGACCCTCAATGATCGTGGATTCAAAATTGGTCTTGGCGCTCAATTTGACCTCGGTAAAAGTGATTAAATCAGTCAAATCTTGTTGATCAGTCAATCTTGCTCGCGGCTAATGCAGATGGAACTCATATGTTGACATGATCAGATCCATAAACTTCTTGATATTGGCCAAATCGAGTAGGCTTTCTGTATTGTTCCCATAAAAAGCGTACGGACATAAATTGCTTTCTTTAATGTACTTTAAAGCTTTGATAATGTCCCCCCCCCCCTTCTCCTCCCTTTTGCCCTAAATAATCGTCTTTTTGTTTCTCGTAATTGGGGTGGTCCACGACATTTGTGCACATGAATGAATAATGCGAGCCATTTGACTAGGGAGCAAGCGGAATGAAGATGCTTGCTTTCTTTCTTTTTGCTCGCACATATATCAACTTGGAATTTCTCAAAAGTGCAGGACAAGTTTCTATATGATCAGCTTAACCAAGTACGCATCAATATCATGGCCAGCAGAGTGTACAGAACTTAGCTTGTAGTCCAGTTATTGTAGTGCATGTAGGCAGTTAAGGGTAGTTTAACGGCTCGTGCTACTCAGATTGGTCCAAACTAGATATAAAGCCGTGAAAATAGCTTATTTTATGAAACAAAGTCATGAACCGTAGTATAGCATGGGTCTATTTTGCTGGACTAAGGCATATCTTATGGTAGATGGCGTCTTTTTTTTTTCCTTTCTCTTTTTAAAGACATTGATGACTTAAAAGCGAGCAACATATATATTCACGTAGGAGAGATCATTAAGAAGAAGCCAATGTTCAAGCATGTTAGCATATCCGGTTGGATCCATCTTCTTCACTCAAAATCTTAAGTCAACGAGTTATATAGCAACTAGGGTAATATATACGGCCCAAACCATGCCGACTCTTCTATGTTAGACTTTTGTTTTGAATTACATGGGCATGTCTATGCAACACGATTTTGTAGAAGCAATTGTGAGGCACTACAATCGCAAAATCTCCTTGCCCCGAACTTAAGAAAGAAAGCAAAAGCGCCTCCTTCAAATCGATCGTAATTGCCGTCTCAAATTTGAGTAGTGTTAGCTAGAGATGCTAAAGACCGATACACTAAATTGATTTAACAAGTGTTGTGATAAAGGATTCCTCTTAGCTGCTTCCAGTAACTTAAATAATCGCATATGTCTGTCGCATCCTTTTACAAACCGACACGGTATAGTCTTAGTACCTCCTGCATCCTCAGCATTTACTTGTATGGTCATGATGAACGACGGGGAAACCAAATGAATTACAATGATGTGGGTCATTGGGGGGACAGGGAGACATCTTTGGCGGTCCACTTGTAATGGCTTTGAACTTTCGAAACCCTCTTCTCATCCGGCCCTCGAGGGGGGGCCTGTAAGACCAGAGGTGAGAGAACATGTGTCTCTTCTTCTTTTATGGCTATCGTTTTCATATTATTATTACCTTATGCATTTCTTTTTCAGAAAACCTCATCACTTTTTCTTGTTTGTACAACTCGTAAAGAGAATCAACAGCATGTGCCTCCATCAGCCGTAATATATGGTCGCGTTTTCACATGCTGTGGACGTATGCTCTCCAACCCTGAATTTACCCTATCCTGTCACTCAGATATCATTTTCTTTACCTCATCTGTTGGACAATATAATTTGTTTATTTGTGGGTGTCAGTCGTACAAACGTCGAGAAACCCTAGTTCTTATCATGTCAGGAGTTCAGGCTAATGAATGTGGGAGCTCTCGAGCAACGTGGATCCCCAAAGAATCAAACCGAATTGCACGATTCTTTGTTCGATGACAATTCTTTGCACGATTTTAGATCCATGAAGAAACTTGAGTTCTATTTTCTTGCTCTGTCAGTTTTAATAAGTTATGATGGTCCACAACAATTACTACCGCCAGCAATGATATTGGTACGATGATGGTACACACCCTCTGACAGTGATAGTGACGATGCGTGGCGTAGGCCACGGACATCAGTACACTGATTCAATTTGGGGTCCTGCTAAAGTTCGTTCTTTCTCGTGTCCATCGGATAATGCATGGCGAGCTTTGTTGCAGCCAAAACTCACTTTGCCCAAATTTCAACTTTGAGGTCGACAATGCATGTGCTCAACCACAGTCAGACAGATGCTAGTTCAAGAACTTGCACCTAATTTGATTAAGCGTTCGCCGCATAATAACGGTGCCATGTTCTCCCTGTCCCGCTCTAGGCGATATGTACATGTGGGTCAATGGTAGATAAAGAGTATCTTCGATTTCTCTAAGCAAATATGGTATGTCTCCAATTAATGAATTCGACAAATAGAGGGCAACGTGATCTTCTTTATCTCCTTTTTCGGAAAGCAGAATCTACGTGAGAAAAATAAACAAAACATATGTACCAGCCTTTTGTACATGGAAAGCAGCGCTCGGCCTGGCCGACATGGGAATTTACATATAAACCCTAAACGTATATCAATGAACAAACCCTAGCTAGTTGGCTGCTCTTGAGAGATTCTTGAGATACCAACAATTTTAGTCAATTATACAGATATACGGTTGATCCTACTGACCGGTTTTATTCGTGCTATATAACGGTTGTTTGTTGTGAGAAAATATAATTTATTTTGCTTCATAGCGTCTTCCGAGACATTGTTTTCTAAGTATTATTCATGCATGATCTGAAGTACATCATTTTTAAGTATCCAATTAATCACATGCATTCTATTAGAGCGAGTTAAGTGTACATAAATGCAAAAAAGCATTGGCACTCAACCTTAACCACAAGGCATGTACATTTTTTTAAGTATCCAATTAATCACACCCATTCTATTAGAGCGAGTTAAGTATACATAAATACAAAAAAGCATTGGCACTCAATCTTAACCACAAGGCATGTACATACATGTTTTGCAGAGTTTTCTAATATACAATTGGCTCGATGTGAATAATCTTTAAAATAAATGTATGCACCACATTCTCTTATGAAGTTAAAAAACTCCATATTCAAAGTAAGAAATTCAAATTTTCCTTTGTATAATTTCAGGTGCACGAATCCAGGCACTAAGCTATATGAGGTTTATGCAACAAGGCCATGAGCCGGTTAAATTCAAGCCTTTTGGTCTCTGTCCACTATGGTTTACATGCTTTTGCTGACAATTCAAATAGGCGATCTCAAGGTTTTGAACTGCAAATTCTTAATGCTCGAAACATCGGCTTCACTATTGGAGGGGAATGCGGCCGAACTTTGAAATTTCTGACATCAACACTTGGATTGGGTTGATGTGCGGTCGCTTGTCTTAAAAGTTGCAAACTATTAGAGAACGGCGTCCCTCATACAGTTGCATGAGAGAGAGAGAGAGAGAGTGAGAGGCGGGGCGATGTCGGCCAGGTTGGTGGTCTCTCCGCGGTCAAACTTCATATAATGATTCAAAGATAAATGAAGATTGTGGCGGCAACAAATGCATATATTATGCCTCATCAGACAAAGAAACTTTTCCTTTTGATTTCGTGAATAGTATGATGGTGCTCACTCATTAGAAAACAAAGACATATAAAGGTGTCCATCGACTTTTTGTCAACCTTTGAAAGGGCCCCTCGTCACCAGTTCCTTGGCCGACCTGCGACCGTCTTTTTCCCTTCTTCAAGAATCCGCTGAAACTTTTTATTCACAAACTGGACAGGGAATGTGAAAACTACTTGTTGGAATTCAAATTCTTCTTTCGTTGCTTCTGATCCTTTTTCTTAAGGTGGGTCAAAGCGTTCCCAAGTTTTGACATCCGCATGGTTCTAAAATTATGAGTGGAAACGGAGATGAATAGCACGGACAGGTCGGTCGAGTTACTTTACGAGTTAATGGAGGTCGACTCTTATATCTTGTTCGCACTCAAATAGTATTATTAGATTCTTCTCTTGTTGAAAATCCAATCCCATTGAATTAAATAAAGCTTGATAGCTTGTTAAGCACTTCACCTAATGGTATTTGACTATAGAATCCTAGTGGCGATTTTAGTAGTATTTCGTACAACTTGTTTCCATCCTAGTTTCTTTCTTTCTTTCTTTCTTTTTTGGTAACCGAGATGTTCGGGCCAGCTTGCGCGCATTTCGACTATTTCTCGGGGAAGACTAGCATAGCAACCCACAGCCATGACCCCCCACTTAAATCACAAGCGCTTCCCTGAGAAATCGAACCCAATATCTTAACGAAGTTCAAGTTTGCCCTAATCAGTTGGGCTATCCATGAGTGGGTTTCCATCTCAGTTTCTTGTGGACCATTAAGTATGAAATCGCTCTTATATATTGACTTAATTGTCTAATCTTTTCCTATGCGTCACGCAAGAAAAGATTGTCTCAAACGTTTTTCTTCTAGTTGCACTTCGTGAGGAGGTCTAATAATTATTTACACAGCGCCTGGCTTGCTTACGAGTTTTGATTTGGACTTGTACTTGAACGCATATGTCGATCCTTTAGCTTTTATCTCCAGTCTTAATGAGCACTTCACTTTAAGATAATACCGTGGATTATGAAACGCACACACTGTTATATGCTTTCCATATTAATAGATCTGACTATATTCAGATAAGGGGCAAGTAGTCTCGGCTCTGTAGCATTATCTGTGCAATGTAGTCTTGGCTCTGAAATCAAGAATCCCGGGCATGTATTACGGCAGCTCTCTTTGCTTCAAGTCTTGTCATTTATCAAGCTCACAAGTCGGATTTTTCATACAAGAACCTCTGACTTTGTAGTTTGTTTCAGCAAGAGAGAAAAGAATATCTCTGGTCAATGGAACAGTTTTTGTCAACAGCTGATCCTTTCTTTTGGCCGAGAGGGGAACGAGTTGCTGATCCTTTCTGACTATTTGATGTGCTCTCTTTACGGGCAGAATATACACGTAGGTATGACCCTTTCTGATGATTTGCGTATCTAGACTTAAACAGGAGTCAATATTTCGACAGACGTATTGTTTTTGCTTTCGCCCAAAAGAAAATAAAAGAACGACACCCCAAACTAAGTGCTGTGCACATCTCCGGGAGGGCCTACTAAAGTAAGAGAGGAAGATGTTTTTGTCTCCCTGAAACGACAGTAGCAAAAAGGAAAAGAAAGAACTTGCTTCAGGTAGGTCCTCATTTGAATGTTCTCTCCAGTCACTCATGATCATCATTTTCGACATTAGAAGTTGAACGTGTCGAATTGAATTGGGGCTTTTGAATCCCAAGAATGGTATCAATGACCCTCTTCCATTTCTGTCTGAGCAGTACCAACCTCGAAGAAAAAGAGGGAGGAGGTTATGATTATTTATCTTCTGCATTACTTTGAGTCAACTGATTCAAGTTCTTGATCATAAAGTTGTGACCATTTCAAGGTAAAGTTGATGATTAATCTTTCAATAATATAAGTTGGTCTAAAAGATGAGCTAATTGACCATTATTAGCAAGAGTCTTTGCGAAGACCCAGAGGAATTCTGGGGTCGGGGGGCTTGGTAATGACATACCCAAACAGAGATGGAAGAGAAAGGTTGGAGAGAAATCCGCCGGGAAGTCTTCTCAGAAAAACGATGAGAAAAGTTCAATCATTGATGATCAGGACATCTATGTATTGTTCAAATCTAAATCCCTGACATCCCCACGATCAATCTTTTATGGAAAGACTCCAACGTTTTCTCATGGTCTAATGGGACCATTCTTGAGAGTTTTTTGACTCATGATAGTTCCCAAATTCCGGAGAGAATGCAAAATTTCGTCATCACGTTCGTATTGTCCTCTTCCATTCCCCAGAGAGAGAGAGAGAGAGAGAGAGAGAGAGAGAGAGAGAGAGAGAGAAAGAGAGAGCCATGAAATTGAGAACACCCAGAACCCAATTAAACATCGCTTCCTTCGTACCAACTAGTGTCAATTGCTATTCCTAAAGTGGTTCTTTGTTCTATCATATAAATCACAGTTCTTCACGTCTTTAATTCGCACAATGTTCTCGTTTCCCGTGAAGCTTCCACAAGTGTTCTCTTGACAGACACATGGATCGCACTCAGAGGGCAAAGATACGATCATCAACACCAACAGCAAACATTTATGATTCCCCATGAGGAAAGAAGAAAAGTTCAGCGAGTTAACCAGTTCGGAATAACATACCCGCAAATGTAAATGAAGACAAATAAAGAAAGAGAGAAAGAGCGACAAGCAGCACAAGCAGCCGCGAAAAAAGAAATGTACACAAAAAGGCCAAACCCAAACCCTAGCTCTTTATCTTTGCTTTCAAAGCCTCTTCCTTCAACTGCTACCATTAAAATCTATCAATGCATCGCGACTGTGCCATGCATGCCCTGTAATTTTCCTCCTCCTTTTCTCCGCCTCTTTTGCTCAATGTGTTTTCCAGGAATAATCAATCATGTCCTGGCTATCTAGTATTGAATATTGATTACTTTCGTTCTAGTCCACACACACACGCGCACACACACAAGCCCTCTTAATCATCTGTCAATTTCTCGTCATTCGAAATGTTTAATCTGATTGGGGAGGTTTCTGAAGAATATTGAAACAAGCAATTGGAAAATTTTTAGCGGTAGCTCCATAAGCTTTCCATGTCGGAGTTGTCAGGCGAGTCGTCCGAGGGCGGCGAGCTTATTCTCGGTGGCGACACCATCATTCCCTCTGCCATGTCCACCAATAAGTTCGGCATATCGAACAGTGCCTCTTCGTCGATGAATTCAGCTTCCGGTGGTTTCGAGCTTTGATCGGGAGGATGATCTGTCCTAGTCTTGCTCTCAATGCCTTCTTTACCTAACAATGCAGTATCATCGGCGCCGCTCGTTTCCGCCCTCCTCAATGCGGCCGCCGCCGCTGCCGTCCTCCTCACATCGGCAGGCGCAGTGGATGCGGGCACCGGGTACGACTTCACCAAGTGGGGGAAGTTGAGGACCGCATCGCTGCCTTTAAGGGCGAGGGCAGCCACATCGTAGGCGGTGGCGGCCATCTCCGGGGTGGGGTAGGTGCCCAGCCACACGCGGGTCGTCTTGCGGGGTTCCCGGATCTCGGACACCCACTTGCCGCTCCGGCACCGGATGCCACGGTAGAACGGGTGCTTCCCAGCGGAGGTGGCCGAGCCAGAGGGGTTGCTCCTCGGGGACGATCTCTGAAGATGCCTCGGGGAGGGCGATTTGCCCTTAGGGGATGGGGCTTCGCCTGTGTAAGTAGGAAGAGAATGTGGGATTTGGTCTAGCGTGTGAAGTACAAGAGGAGGAGGAGGCGGGGGCGATGGCGAAGGAAGCGGCGGCTGCGGCGGTGGAGGAGGCTCCACCTCTGGCGGTGAGTGGACCACATGGGCCTCATCTTTAGGAGAAGTAGGGTCTGACATGTGGATATAAGTAAGGTAGGAAGAGAGATGGAGCGGGAGAAGGAGAGAAGGAGGAGAGGAGGAGAGGAGGGCGGAGGTCAGGAGCGAGATGACATGGAGAGAGTAGGTCAAGGGAGCGAAGGGGGGATATATACATATATATGTTCCCGTTAGTCAAAAAGGGTCCTCAAAAAGCGTGGGGAATTCGCGGGGCACTCCGAATCGTGACGCCCAGTAACTCAGAAAAGTTTTTAAGTCAGTCCCCCTTCCTTTATCTTTCATTTCCTCCACATGTCTCTTCGCTGTTCATGCCAATGAGAGGTTTGCTTTTCAACAGGGGTTGATTTGCCAGTGTCGGGTGCGTGCTGTCTGTGGGTTCATTGCGGGTAATTGGAAGGGGACGACGCCCGATAGTGAGCCGCACGCGCATTAAGCACACGAGATCAGGGGAGAATCGAATTTGGGGAGGGCGGGGTGATTAGCTGTGATCCGCCGGGCATCCATTCGGGCGGCGGGCGGGTTCCTTTCGATCGACGTGTCTGTATCGATGGAACGGCTTCTCTCTCTCTCTCTCTCTCTCTCTCTCTCTCTCTCTCTCTCTCTCTCTCTCTCTTATCGCGTTTGGAAAGTGAACCCACGGCCTGATGCTTTCATACAGCGCGAGGGGAGGTAGGGTTTCTGTGGAATTCTTGGTGGGGCTGTTGGATGACTAGAGCATGGTGGAACCCCGCTAGGGTCATCTTGGCGCTTGGCTCTTCCCTCTGTGGTGTCGAAGAATTCGTCAACTCAATACCTATGGCAAAAAAGGGGAAATGGGTAAATCGCTCATCCAATAGAGAAGATTAAATCTCTCTCTCTCTCTCTCTCTCTCTCTCTCTCTCTCTCTCTCTCTCAATCGAGAGGTGTCGGCATCGACGAGAGTCATCAGAGGAGTAGATGGAGGCCACATCGAAGAAATAACTTAGGACGCGTTTAGTAATCATTTTGTTCATGTGATTGATTTCTTTTTGAAAATAGTTTTTTTATACCAATTTCTTAGATGAGTTTCTTTACAAAAAAAATTGCGTAGGAAATGTCATTCTCATAATAAAAAAAGAATAAAAATGCATTTAGTAGAAATCTAATTTTCTAATATATTTTTAATTTTTTTCTTTTCCTTATTTCTTTTTTTTCCTTTCTCCGGCTGGTTGTTGACGACTGGCCAAAGACTCGAGCTAGTGAGGTTGACCTCATTGGTCCTTGGTGATGCTGAGATTGGGCAAGGTCGACCTTGCCTAGTGGCTATGGCGAGAGTTGACCTCATGGTGGTCAAGTGAGATTGAGCCTCACTGATGGCTAGGCGAGGCTTGACCTTGTGGCAGTCGAGTGAGGTCAAGTCTCAAGGCGAGCCTAAGGCCTTAGAGATCGACCTCACCTCCTTCAGTCCTAGTTGGTAGCCAACTAGTTGGTTCCTAATGATTGGTTAGAAAAAGAAGAAGAGAAAGAAAGAAAGAAAGAAAAAAGAAAAGAAAAAAAAACCTCATTTCAAGAAATTGTTCCTGGAACAAAAAATAAAAAAATAAATATATTTATTATTTTTGTTCCATATATACTCACCGACTACTTTTCTATTTTGAAAAATATAAAAATTAACTGACATTCATAAATGAATTTTTGTTCATATTCTATTTCCCATAACAAAAGAATAGAAAAATAAGGAAAAAAAAACTTTACCAAATGCAGCCTTGGTATGACAAGATATTGTAATTTCTAGGTAATACTATATGGTTAGTGTTTCACCCGACCACTACTCAGCCAATGATTCTTTAACATCAGTCAATTTGTATCCTTTACATGGAAATCAAAGGATAGGGGACCGTTCCCTTGATGCGAACCAATGATTATTTGATTTCGAGTACATAAATTAGTACATATGAGAGGGCTAATATCAGATAAGGAGAAAGAATTGATTTTCCCATTCAAACTCGACACATCATTTCTTCCCACGCAGCCCCGCAAAGGAGCCTGCGGACATATAGCCGTGATCACGATTCACGAGTCGATCGGAGGGAGCTTCCTCTCTCTCCCTCTAGTCATGGTTGCCATTCAAAAGGGAATTCATTCACAAATCGTGCCCGCCCAACATCCGTAACTCCAATATGCCCACGACATAATTACACCGCTTCTGTAAACTATCATTGTGAACATATAATAATAATAAAATTGTGGTTACCACTTCTCCTACAGCATAGCATGTACGCGGTTGATTGTTTACTTCGTTAAAGTGTGAGACAGGCGGCCATTGATTATAAGTGCCACTAGCGAAAGAAAAAGAAAACAACGAGTGTTCCATTAGTGGCTAATGAATGAAAACCGCGAAATTCTTTAATCGTCGGATCTGGTCTGATCATGTTGATCATGTTTTATATATATTTCCAGAGTCGACATCCCTCTCTTATCTCATGCTCATTGGTTCGTTTCTGAGGGTTTCCCCTGTTCCTAAAGCAACTGGGAGCTAGGCTTCAAAGAACTAGGCCGGTTATGTGATAGTAACTTATCTATAAATGATTTGTAACTTTTTTTTGTTTTGTTTTTATATTCCTTGAGCTCAACTAGGCAATTGAGTTTGGGGCCATCTTTCTTGTTTAATTCGATTAGCTATCTCGAGCTCTGGATGTATCCTAAGCACATGCATCGGCATTAGACATGTTAAGACAAGTCTAAGCAGTGTCCCTTCCTTGCTCGCCCTTCATGGAAAGAAACAATGCAATGATGAAGCCGAATCGAGCACACCCACGACATTATGCTCGATCCAGGTCAAGATATTCCCTCCATTAGCATGGCTTGGTCATCAAGGGACCGGAAGAACTGGGAAAAAACAATCATATCTGGGGGAACACAATCTCTCCAAACTTGGGCCAATATGCTGAAACGCAGGGTTTGCACCGGTCAATCCATCACTTGATCGAGTTTGAGACTTTAATATTCTGTACATCAAACCATTATATACAAGCATAAATGTGATAGTTTCCATTATTGGTTTCAAGCACCTAATGGTTGGGTGTGTCGATAGCAAGAAGTAGGAGAGGGCTCAAGCCAGCACCCATAAACTATTTTTTGACTAGAGACTATGATGTGGCACTCAATCATCGCATGATGTGCTTAGAAGAACTAGCTCAATCCTAACCTAAGCAACTGCTTTTGGGTCCACTCTCTTGCCCCCATCAATTCACCTACTCAACCAAAAGCCACATCTTGACTTCGGCCTTTTGTTTCAATTCTTGAAGAGAGGAGGAAGAAAGAGAAAGGGAAAGAATACTCGAGATGACCAAGTATAACTTGCCTATTGACCTCGACTATATATTTGATTCAAGTGAAATTTACTCTATCTTAAAAAACCATGTTTATGAAGCGTGACCCTTTAATTGTTGAAGGGTGAATTGAGTTGATGTCTCTCAACACCCATCATTATCACAATGAATTATGCATGAATACGTTTCGAATTGTAGAGGGGTTAACTTGACATTAGGATAGAAAATCGTGTCATGCACATTGCAACATTAACACCGAGTCATGTATTTTTAATGTAAGAAGAACGTTAGTGAAAAATAAATTTTAGAGACATGCCTGCTACAAGACAAATTCAAGCTTAAAATTGACATCAACTAATAGCTAGAGAGCTAATTAGCCCATGTAGGGGATTGGTCCGGGCCTCTAGTTTGGAGCAAGTGCGGCCCAACTCACCCTAAACATCAACCTTTTGTCAAGTCTTGGGAGGTTAACCACATAGTACCCGATGAGAACATGGCCGCTTCGATAGCTTTATACTCTTATATAATATCTAGCTAGATGCTCCATGATGGCCCTACCACGAGCCTTTCTAGTGATAGAAAACACAACATGACGCAACGATCGTATTAGAATATGGTATGTTGATTTTTTTATTTTATCAATTTGATACATATATATTGTATATATTTACGAAATCAATTTGTTTAACGTGCCTAATCATCTAAGATGAACCTAGAAGTGACCTTCGCCACTATACAATTTTGATCATATTGGCGGTCCACGCAGAGCATACTGTTGATATGCCTCGACTCCCTAAGATAGGCAAGAAGCCTCAGCAGTGTAGCCCATCCCCATTATTGTGTAGCCTCCTTTTTTAAGGTGCTGTAAAGCGGTCAAACCTTTGACTTCGGGTGAGGCAATGAGAGGCCTCCAGTCTCAATCATGAAAAGCGCTTTGTGTCCTGATTTGACTGGGTCAATTGACACAATGGGCTTCTATGATGTTCCTGACATGCTGGACTGATGTTTTAGGCCTTGCGCATTGGCCCTGGTCCTAATAATTAGGCCTAATCACGGCTTGGTGGACGATTCGGCCCGACGGTGGTCAAATACTCGTAAACCCGATCCGACCGGCTTAGGGCCTGTTTGTTAATGTTTATTAATCGTACTAAAAGTATTTCTATTTATTTTTCATTTTAAGAACACTTTTACCAAACGCTTTATTTTACTCAAAAATTGTTATATGGAGTAGAAACACAAAAAAGTGTTTTTGTTAAAAAAATGTTATCTGAAATAGAAGCGTTGCCAAATGTACCCTTAATGACTAGCGGCGGGGCAATCGGTCCGGTTCGGGTATCAAAGTTAGGTCAAAACATATGGTCGGGTCGGTGCGTTCTGGTCGAGTCATCCATAATCAACCAAAAAGGACTGGGCGAAAATTTAAAACACCATCCATCCTCATATCTTCTAGTACCTCTCCCATGAAAGTTCTTTCGAATAAGATCTCGTGAAGTTGCAATGCTGTGGATACCTGAAAGGAATGGCCTTGTGAGTGGAAGCTGCACCAGAAGCTGAGATGATTCAGAAAATCAAAACTCCCGGTCGAAAGCCCGCATATTCTTATCATCAGTACACGGTACTAAGGCCGAATCACCTGGCTAAAATGCACGTTCCGCACGACCAAATATGTTCGTAAATCTGGTGGCCGAACACGTGCCCCCCCTCCCTCTTTTGTTTCGAAGGGGATAATGATGTTTTTGGCTAGCACTTGGTGGGTTCTACCCAATCGATGGACCTGGTCCGAATGGTGCCGCCCGTGTTTTCCAGCGGTCCGGGCAATGTATGAATTCGAAACAGAGATAGTTAGGTAAGTCTTGCATTGTGCACACATGATTTTGCCACTGAGCGTTTGTATTATAACATGCCACTGCCTTGCACTTTTGTTTCGCTTTCTGCTCTCCTGTTCATGGAACACGAGCCCCACTTTAACTAGGGTTTACCGGAAATTGCTATCCTCACTATTAATTATATCCAGGGAAGGAAAAGGCAATGATATAAAATATATATATCTCTCGCAGTTGAGCCTTGGCACGTTTAGTTTGGTATCGACAAGACGTGCTATTTGTATATTGTTAGAGTTTATATATTTATTGTCGTAGATAAAGTTTGATTCTCTTCTACCCTAAATAGAAAGTAGATTGTATTATATTTTGCTGGAGGTGGAAGGGGCAGCCACCTTTAGTGGGCACTTTGGGAAATAAATCGTCCAGATTAGCTTAGTGCTGGTGCTGAAAATATCTTAACTAGGAAACCCTACGGAGCAGAAAGAGCATCCTTCCGGAAATCACTTATCTGGCCGTAATCTGGGAGAGGTTCTCGTTTCAGCCCAGAAAAGATTCAATCATTCTCGGCTCTTTGTTCCTCATTCGACAACTTATCCAGTTTAGGAGTGCAGAAAAACGAGTTTTTCTTCATTTGCAAGGAAATTAAAGATTGCGAGGACGTGGCTTTATTTTGTTGCTTCTTAAAAAAGATCTACCAAATTCCGGAGTAGGCAAAGTGGTCGAACCCTTTATCTAGGCGTGGCAACAAATCTCATATTCGAACCGTAGTATCTACTGCTGTGAGTAAACTTGGGGACCGTGTTAGCTATGACAAGAGCGGAACCCTTATCTAATGCATGTCGATAACGCGATTAGCGTGCATAATTAGGATTTACTCCAATAAACTGTTTGGATATACCATGTTATCTATAACCAAAGAAGTATATATTCGAGTCATTATCGGCACTGGTATGTTTCATAAGAAGTAAATGCGTGTTGACACATTCAAAGTCAATTTTGATATCGTGTACACACCTTTCGTTGATTAGATTTTTCCGTAATTTGGACAAAGGCAAGTGAACGGGTCAACAACGCTAATCAAACAACTTATTGATTCGGGACTTTTTGCCTTCTATGACTAAGATCGTTCATGTCACCGGGCCGACATAGAAGAGTGCGCCCTCAAGAACGCTTCAAAAGTAGATGAATCGAGAGTTGCAAATGTAGATAAAGACTTTTATGGAAATTTCATTGGTACACTTTTCTGTTCACATGAGTTGACCTTACCTACAACTAGAGGTGACAAAATGGGTCAAAAATCCATATTTTAACTCATATTGGATAATGTCGGTTATAAATGTGTTTGCTTAAATGGGTCACTTAATAACTTAATGAGTATTAAATGTATTTCAAATGGATCATAAATGAATTACCTAATTAATTTTAAGTGTTATTGATAAATTCTTTTAAATGTTATTAATAAGTCATTTTTAGATTATGAAAATTTTGATATTCTAATTATTAATTTTTTTTAAAAATAGAATTTGATTATTTTTATTTTCCCTTCTTTTTTCTCCTTTTTCCCTCTTTCTAAGTTTATCGTTGGCCAAGAGGTGAGGAATGAGCTCACTAGACTTCTGCAACTGGAAGAGGAAAAAGCAAAAAAATGAAATTTTTTTTTCTAAAAAATAAAAATAATTAAAATTTCAAAAAAAATTATTAAATAAATCGTATTGCAGAAAATTATTTTAATAATACATTTAAAAAAAATCATGAAGTAAATTTCCCTAGACTTGGTTAAATATGAAAGTATTTTAATAATACGGGTCGGGGTTGAGTATGGATCGCTAAAATTATATTGTATGAAAATTGGTCAAAACTAATTAAATGGGTTAATATGTGTTGGACCATTTTTGACCCGACCCGACCCAAACCCGACCCACCCATTTGACACCCCTACCTACAACCATAATATGTGTACATATAATTTTATGATAAACAATACACCCTTTGAACGTATTCCTAAACTTTGGTCTCAAATAAAAATATAATGCCATCCCTAAATTTTAAATTTATTTAATAAAATTCCTAAATTGTTGGTATATGTTTAATTTAGTCCTTAAACTATATGAAAATGTCCAATGTTGTCGCACATTTTCATATAATTCAGTGACCAGATTGAATATAATTCAAAATTTCAAGAATCATATTGAACAAATTAAAAAGAGGGACTACATTGCACATTAAAATGAAGTTCAAAGATCGTATTAAACAAATACAAAATTCAGAGACGACATTGCACGGTAGATCAAAATTCAAAAATTATTCAGAAAAAGGGAAATGAGTTTATGTCCTAATACAGAAAATAAAGAAAATCCAGAAAACGTTGCTCTCAAAGTCTCGACTCAGGGAAAGCAGCAGAACGAGCTGCCCCTCCGGGTGACGGTCCTCGCACGTTCAAAGACTCGCCTTTTCTTCAATCTCCCACAAAAGTTATACGTCTTCTTCATCACAAAGTTCTGTGAACGTCAGTGAGTAAACTTTTCCACCTGTTAATAAATACATAAAATTTTGACCAAAAATATATACATAAATTAGGGTTTCCAGGAACCTTTCCAGGCTTTGGCTCTGTTCCTATTTCCTAACAGTGGGAGCCGGTTGTCGCCACCTCGATGACCAGGGCCCCAATCGTCGGCTCAATGCTTCCACACCCAAAACTCTCTATTAACCTAAATTTGACTTTGGCGCCACACGACGGTGAACGAAGAACGTAGCACCGCACCAGTTACGGAAAAGCATCGACGGTGCGCCTGAGAACTTTGGTTAAAGAATGACCTGACCCGTCGATCGCTCCGTCACGGCCGCTCGAAGAAAGGAGGGAGGTCTGCATGGACCCGACGCGGCCGACGCGATCGACAGCCATGACGTGTCCCGGTCCCAAGCGAGACTTACCCCACGAAGATCGATACAGACAGGGCTCGCAAGGGAGCGCACCGAAGTTCGAAATCATCGTGATGGGGACGTGAAGGCTTTTCTGGAGGTGGAGATTTGGTGGTCGCTATTTCACTGACCCGGTCCTTGCGACGAGTCGGCGGTGGACTTCCCTAACGTGCCCAGAATTCAATCCCGGAGAAGCCAGTAGTCGACCGAATTGACAAATAACGCTCGTCTCCCCCCTTTTTGTTGAATCGTCTCAAACCATGGAAGCTTCACCACCAGATTCTTCTTCTTGTTCTTTACGCGTCTTGTGTGTGTGTGTGTAGAAGGATCTTTTTCGTCTTAATCTGGAGTTCACCAATATTCCCACTCACGAGCCCGGTCAAATACTTCTGTTTAGGCTCTAGAATCGGTTGACCCAAAGGCCCGATTGATGTGATTGTTGGCACCATCGAATTTGAACCGCCCCAGTAAGGATTTTAAAGGGATCTAGATCACCTGTTTTCTGAAAGCTATATTCCTGTTTTTATATGGGTATACAAGATTATTATTATTATTATCGCAGGTGAAATTGTTCCATGCTTTTTTTTATTTGTGCCATTTTTCATGCCGATGCAAGTAAGACGATAAACGTGAGCCGCTGACTCGTAACAAACGCGAGGCACGCCGAGAGACAACTCGCGCTTTCCTCGCCTTTCGGCCACATATTTCAGCGCCTTCTCTAATCGAGTTCACATACGATTTTTTAACTTGTCTAATCGAGTCTCTCCACTTTATTAATTCTTTAATCAAGTCGTTTACGATGCTAAATCCGACCAAACTATAAGCTATTTAGAGAAACAGAAGCTGCCAAAGAGAAATTCTGAACTTGCCCACGCTATTCAGGAAAAAAAAAAGCACGAAAGTGCATTTTTTATTCCCACTTTCTGACTAGTGGAAAGTCGATTGCAAGCACGTTCACCTTCCGCCAACTTTGCACTTGGACGTGTGGAATCAATTCTCATATGGTGGGACTATGTGTTTAGCTAATGGTTTTACAGCTCAATTACCAGAAACGAACATGTGATTTAGCACGAAAACACTTGAAATCGCCTATAGCGCACAAATATGGACAGATTATGTCCAGAAGATTCAGACTTGATCGAAAATCCGAGTTCTTCTCGTTACTGTTCAAATTTTTTAGAAAGAAGAGTCCCGAGGGGAAACGGGAAGTAGCTGATGATCCCCACCGAGAAGGAAAGGAAGGGAATACGTCGAGTCCACAGACACGACGACAAGAAACTATTCAGAAGCACAGTCGACAGAAAGATTGACTCGGTCTGGCATAGTTTAACATGCTTTGGTCAAATTTTTCAAAATTACATCTTAATAAGTCGAGCTCTATGATCCCCAAACACCACCTTAATGAAACAGCATGTCCGACATTCTTGTAGATCGGTGTGATATTTTGACGTGTGAATAAAACGTGTTTTCATAAAGTTAACAAAGTGGGCGCGACATCGCTTGATAGCCGAATACTGCCAATCGATCTATTTATATCGAGCTTAACGAATTCAATATAGTATTTTAATAGAATTCGCGATTGATGCAACTTGCTGGGATGCATTGCTGTCGAATGGTCTACAGGGCCCTCCCCACCATCTAAAGGAGGAGGAGAAAAAGACCTTAGCCCCATATTCATACTGCTCTAAAGACCTTAGCTCTGTCTCTGTGGGGATTTTCCGACAACAAAAGGCATTGGTGAAAAAATTAATCTTAGTAAATCGTGCATGCCCTAGATGGACCCTACGAGTGAGAAGGATCGCCATGATCCCCAAAAAGTTTTAAATTTATTTCATTCATGCCAAGTAGTTGCTTTTATAAACTTGCTTTATTTATTTATTTATAATTTACATATATCTTTTTTCAATTTGGTCAATTTATTTATAAATATTTTGACAATTTGCTAATTTAATCTTTCTGGCTAATTCTGGCAAGAAATTTTTGATGTGAATGCTGACAATGCCATATATAATGGCCTAAGAACCTCACTCGGCTTAGAGGAAAAAAAAGGAAAAGAAAGAAAGAAAATAACAAAAGTTATGATAACATTCATGTTTTTTAGAAAAATATACAAGAATTTCTCATGTTGGTGTCGGTTATGCCATGTAAGATGATCAATGTTTACATCTACGATTTCGTATAAAAATTGATCGAAATGACCAAATTTGCAAATCGTAAAAAATGTTCATGACTAAATTGGTCAAAATTGAAAGTCTGGAACTACATTTATACATATACAATAAATTTACGACTTTTTATTTTTAGTGATTTTCCCAATCCACCTATATAGCACCAATAATATTCACATCGGATCAACATGATTAAACCCTAAGTATCTTTCGAGCAACTTGTGTCAAGAGGCTATGGAGGGGCGACGTGATTCTCTAGCTAGCCGTAGACTAGACCTCCACTTGGTACGTAGGTATAATTCCCACTTTTGGAGATGGTGGGCTTAAAATACTCACAGAAAATGGGACGCTCCGGTGGCTTTATTGCAAAATTTGACTCCAAGACAGAAAACGTATGGTGGGTGCGGCTCGCAAATTGCACTCGAAATAGTAATTTAGGGACAAACTAAACCTAGGTGGCGATGGGAAGACGAATAAAAGATGCCTATGTTGCTGTCCCATTATGTTAAGCGAAGGTCGTACAAAAAATTACCAAAGTAAACAGGGATAAGTTAGAGATAGAGAGGCCACCTTGTCCTAAATAATGTTCTTAAAGATTTGATTGTTGCGAAAAAAGTTGATCGGAGATAACTGAGAAATGTTATGATACTTACTGGGAATCGTTTACTAATTTAATATTCTAAGTAATTATTAAGTGATGTGGCAAGTTTTTATTAGCGGACGACCGATGTCAGTTCATTTGTTCCGTCGGCTCGTAACGCCAAGTCATCTCACGAAGATGAATATATCAAGCAGCGCTAATTATTCATACAAACTATACAGTAAAATCTAATTAGGCAGTAGCTCTTGGGTCAAGGAAAATGTCCTACCCTTTTAGGAACGGGAACATGAGAAGACTCATGCGAAGTAAATTGAGGCCAGCAATATCGAATGGTGAGATCACTCATTCTTACTTTCTTCTTTTCTCTTCATGTTTTGCTAGGAACCCTTTTCTTATGGCGCCATGTGTGTTTAGGTTTAACCCCTTTTCATACGGCACCGTGCGCGTTTAGGTTTTTCTTATCTAATGCGCATGTCGGGGAACATCAAGCGTGATGAAGTACTCTCTTGTTTTTCCTTGACAAATGCATCACGAACCCAAAAAGATGAAAGAGAACGAGAGGAAAAGATTGGCTTGTCACCAACAGAGACAAAAACCAATTTGATCGACTGAACCCTCAAAACAGCTAAACCCTCGCCGCACGTTAATTAACATTTCTTAATCCATCCCCCACCCCCCACCAACCTTAAATCCCTACAATAATCAAGCTAATTACGTCGCGATCATAGACACCATGCATCGGCGTCCCAACTAACCAATATAGAAACCGTGTTCGAGTCGATCGATGGCATGGAACATGCGGAGAGGGGGAAAAAGGGAGGGGGAAGGAGCAGTGACCCTACGGATTCATGACAGCATCCCCTCCTGGTGCAATGAACTTTCCTTGATCTTTTTGGACTCGTGAAGGATGGACCGCACGACGACTAACCGGGAATGTCTCGCTGAATCCGGACATATAAAGTCATTAATCCCGCTCTTCTCAAATCCGGCAGCTACCCCTGTTTTGAATCGGCCCGGGGGATGGTGGTGTTTGCTCTCCGGAATCATGCTTTGTCGCGGCGGATTCGGGTTTGATTGCACTTCGCGCGCGAGTCTCCTTCGAATACGTCAAACGTTTGACGAGGTGAAGATGGCGATGGCCCTGCTTCTGCCCTGCGGCACGACGGTGGCCGGGCGGCCTTCGAAAAAGGTTCTTCCATGCCTCCAATGCGGCGGCGTGGAAGTGCTCGAATGGAATGAAAAGCCTGAATTAGAAAAGAGCCATTCCCTTCCGGATTTGTTCCCAAGTTTATTTCTAAATTTTTTGTTTCCTTCTCTGGTCGCCACGGTGACGTGGCCGGTCAAAAAGTATGAATTTCAGTTAGGTCTACGGACCTTATCCCGTCAACTCCCATCGATTGTTTTTCCCTTGGAGTATTCTCTCTCGTTTTAAATTCGTTGCGAATTTTAGAATTAGAATAGTCGTAATCACGCCATTATACGAATTTCCAAAGAATACAGATCTTGGGGGGATCGCCAGCACGTCCTCCCTCTTTAAATTTGGCCTCATTTTCACCACCCTGAGACTCTCTCCCTACCTCTCTCCCTCTCCACCCCCCCCCCCCCCCTCTCTCTCTCTCTCTCTCTCTCTCTCTCTGTGCCTCACTCACATACACGCACGCAAATCCAATACCTCCTCCTCCTCCTTCGCCCTCCGTCTCTCGCCAGACAAACATTCTTCGCCCCGACCAAATTAGATTAAGGCGTGCCCGACATGTTGGCGGCCTTGGTCCCCAAAATCCCGGCATCGCCGCTTGATCGCAGTGCCGGGGAACCCCGCAAGACCCATCTTGCCCTCGTGCTCAAGGAGGGCTGGTCCGTGTCCGCGGTAGCCGTCCCCATGGTCCTGACCGGCCTCCTGATCTACGCCCGCTCGGCCATCTCGATGCTCTTCCTCGGCCGCCTCGGCGACCTTGCCCTCGCTGGCGGGTCCCTTGCCATCGGCTTCGCCAACATCACGGGCTACTCTGTCCTCTCGGGCCTTGCCATGGGTATGGAGCCCATCTGCGGCCAGGCCTTCGGGGCCCGCCGGTACAAGCTTCTCGGCCTCACCTTGCAAAGGACCGTCCTTTTGCTCCTGCTGACTTCAATCCCCATCTCTCTCCTGTGGCTCAACATGAAGCGAATTCTCCTGTTTTTTGGGCAACAAGAGGACATCTCGTCTCAGGCTCAGTTGTACATCCTCTTCTCGCTCCCCGACCTTGCCGCGCAGTCGCTCTTGCACCCACTCCGCATATACCTCCGCTCGCAGTACATCACAATGCCGCTCACGTTCTGCGCTGCTCAGGCTATTATCCTCCACGTCCCTATCAATTACCTCCTCGTCAATGTGCTCGGCCTCGGGATCAAAGGCGTCGCGCTCGCTGCCGTCTGGACCAATATCAATCTCGTGTCATCGCTGATCCTTTATATACTAATCTCCGGCGTGCATGAGAAGACGTGGGGCGGGGTCTCATCGGAATGCCTCAACGGGTTCAAGTCCCTCGTGGACTTGGCGGTCCCGAGCTGCATCTCGGTCTGCCTTGAGTGGTGGTGGTACGAGATCATGATTTTGTTATGCGGGTATTTGCTGAATCCCCGAGCCACCGTTGCCTCTATGGGTGTCTTGATCCAGACAACGGCGCTGATATACATCTTCCCGTCCTCGTTGAGCTTCGGTGTGTCGACGAGGGTCGGAAACCAGCTCGGGGCTGGCCAGCCTGACAAGGCAAGGCTGGCGATGATCGTGGGGCTCGCTTTTAGCTTTGTGTTGGGGCTTGCTGCTTTGGTGTTCACTACGATGGTGAGGCACACGTGGGCGAGGATGTTTACTCAGGATGCCGACATTCTGGCCTTGACCTCCATGGTCTTGCCCATTATAGGGCTGTGCGAGCTCGGGAACTGCCCGCAGACGACGGGTTGCGGTGTTCTCAGAGGGACCGCGAGGCCAAAGATGGGGGCGAATATCAACTTGGGTTGCTTCTATCTAGTCGGCATGCCGATCGCCGTGTGGCTGAGTTTCTTTGCCGGGCTGGACTTCAAGGGGCTGTGGCTCGGGCTATTGGCGGCGCAGGGCTCGTGCGTCGTGACCATGTTGCTTGTCTTGGTCCAGACCGACTGGGAAGGTGAGGCACGGAGAGCCCAAGAGCTGACTAAAGATCATGATCAGCACGACGGTGCAAGTCAATATGGGAGGTCTCATGAGGATGACGAAGAAGCTGAGAATTCGTTACTATTGCCATAACGAGTAAGGGATTTGGTGGGTAGATTATCGACTAACTACCTTTTTTGGTACAACATCAGGGCTCGAATGAGAGGGGACTATATAATTAATGTATTAGACGATATTGGTTCACGTGATCTTTAGATTACGGACAAAGTTATCTTGTCCGGGGGCATGTGAGAGAGGAACGGGTGGGAATTGTTTTATTGGGAGCTGTCCAAATTTTGTATAGTGAAGGAGAATTTAAATCAAGTACAATTTCAACTCTATGTTAGGAAGACATGTTAGTCTTTTGTTGTTTTATCTAGTTGCTTCTTCTTCTGTCTCGTCACATGGATGTAATAGTAAGGCATGCACTTAGCCGCTTTCAGTTCAGACAAAATGCTGTTGAGGCAAATGCTTTTGTTTCACATTCTGTTTTTTTTGCTTGCACTTATCTGAATTTGGGTCACTTGCATATAATATATGAGATTGATATTATTAAATTACATGGCAAATAATTGTAGTGATTTTGGTCCGATCTATGCGGGCTAGGTGTTAAAAGTACTCAAAAAGTTCATTCGAAATAGCCCTCTCTTATCTAACATGGGACTTGGACACATCGCATTATTAACTAGTGTCAAATATAATTGCTCAGTTATTTTAATGTTCAGTGCATCTTATTTA
Organism: Melaleuca quinquenervia; assembly: GCA_030064385.1. Taxonomy (NCBI): domain Eukaryota; kingdom Viridiplantae; phylum Streptophyta; class Magnoliopsida; order Myrtales; family Myrtaceae; genus Melaleuca; species Melaleuca quinquenervia. Next base: position 13,451,679 of record CM057721.1, on the reverse strand, counting down.
GTATATCGACATATAGCTCGATTCTAATATACCTAAGACCACTCATTGATAGTGTGTGCCATTGGTTGAAACGTTTTGGGATCAATGTAATTAAGTCGAACCGATACAATTTTAAACTTGAGCTTGACCTGCATACTCAGTGCTTGAAACTCCACTTGAGCTGGATCGGGTCCTAAAATTCTTGCTTGAATAGGAAATCGACATGCTCGAGCTTCATTCAACTCGACTCTAATTACAATCAATTTATGAGAGGAGGTCGTGCTCGTCCTTGATCTTAAAAAGTTGGAACCAAGTGGATGCCTACTAATTTTTTTTTTTGATGAATTTTTTGAGTTTATTTTTGTGACAGTTAATATTGTTTGGACAGATAAAGAATAGAAACTCTGCTAGATTCGCGAGCCTGGCGATTTGATTATTTGTGAGCTCAAGAACGAACTTGAATATAGAGTAGTGGGGGCTCTCGACTTTATGTAGATTATTTTACAACATTAAAATAGTTGAGGATTTTTGGAATTATGGTACGCTATTTGACCTAAAATACAGCAGCCACCACCATCAAATTTCGTAGGATATACATTACTAAATCCATGGGTAATGCATTCATTTCCATTTTCCCACAAAATTGATAAATTTTAATAATATGTAGGTGAGTTTGAACTCGATTAATCAAAGATACTCAAGTAGCTCGAGCTCTGATTGCAATTAGGTAAGCCGACCTCAAATAGTCATCCACTCAGTCATGAGCCACTCTCTTATAACTTGGCTTAGCTTAAGCATGTACGATCAATAATAGTAGTTGACTCTCTACGCTAATCATGGTGTATGAAAGAGGATATTCCATTATTGGCCGACTTAATAAAATTCGTATAAATGCTACATTTTCCGACTAGAGGAGCCAAATTCAAGAGCTTCTTACCCCTCCATTTACCTTTTTTATTTTCATGCAATGTTGCCATGATCACATTCAATCCAATTATCTTCGTGAGGATACATATTGTGTGGATGTACAATTTAGATCCACCAACACCTCTTAACATTAGATCATTATGAACGTTTTGAACTCGTAATCTCTCACTTTGATATCACGTAACATTATGTGGACTGGCTGCCTTCCATTTTCAAAATTTAAGTTGTCAGATGAAAGTAGGATTTAAATGTTCAAACCATTCAACAATTACAAGATGTATAAATTTAAGCGAACCTACCTACGTGTCGACACATGTAATTTTAATAGGATGTTCCATGTTATTCGCCTCGATGGCTAAAGTCATGCGATGGAAAGCTGCATACAAAAAACTCTTTACGCCTTCTGATCCTCAAAAGCTATGAACAATCTAATTTCTTACCACACAAAAATAACTTGTTTCTTCTTGGGGCGGTCGTAACTTTAGTGGTAGTTGATCAGGGGAGTACGCGTGTGCAGAAAAGACGAGCCAATCTTGCCTCCACTCGCGTGACCAAGGGTGTGCAAAGGTCGTCTCTTCTTTAAATTTGCATTCCCATTTCATGTCAGCATGTGTTGGACTTAAAAAAATGAGGATGACTTAGGTCAGGTCGCAATTTTGGACCGTCGTGGACATCACGTACGTACAAATCCACAATCTACTGCTCTCGTTCAACTTGATGAAAGCCAACGACAGTTGCTTTTGCTAAGTAGTATGCATTACATATTCCCCCATTAACAAATTAGAGGGCTGGTCGGGAAAAGAAAAAGGCGTATATTCTTAGTAATAGGAAGTAACACGACGTTCTTTTTTGACTATCACATCATAGATGCAAGTGGGATCGCAGTCTTCGGAACGTATCGAACTGGGTTTAATGGTTTTTCTTCGTGTTCACATGTTATGTGTCAAGTTCAACGGGTCGTGTTCGCCGTAATTGATTCCACGAGAATGATTTGTCGAGTCATGTTCAAACAAGAGAGACAGCTGGCTAATTTGTTGGGGAATAATCATTCCTAGATTAATTTGTACGGATGCCTATCAATCTTAAACCTTATGATTTTACTAATTTAGTCACGAATCTTTTGTGAAAAGTTCCAATTAGTTTTTCCGGTCAATTTTCGCATGAAACTACTGGCGTGGCGGTGTGTTGCACAGGACAATACTTTTTTTAAAATATATATTTAGCTGAAACTTGGAAACGAACTAGAGAAAACTTTCCATGGTTAGGTATGGAAAATTTGATTTTTTAATTTTTTTTAAATTGACTTTTTGATTATTTTTACTTTTTCCACCTTCTTCAACTAGTCGCTGATTATAACAGTGGCCAAGGACTGGCCCCACTTGAGCTTGAGGCTTGCCAAAGGCTGGTGAGGCCTCGAACTTGCTAGATTGGTGATGTCGGCGAGCTTAAGTCTCGCTCAATGATCGCGAGGCTTCAGCCTTGGCCTTGCTTGGGTGAACTCATCTCTCACTTATATTTGGCCGTGGGGCCGAGGAAGAAGGAAAAAGAAAATGAAAGAAAGAAAATTAAAAAAATTTGAACTTTTGAAAAAGAAAATAAAATAAAAAATAATTAAAAGAAATGCATTAAAGAGAGCTACTTGGGTGGAAGAAAGAGGAGGGAAAATGATTTTCTCTATTTGAAAAGAGGAAATCATTTTCTCTACTTTTGAATGCAGTTTTTTCATTGTGGCAAAATGAATTCTTTAATTATTTTATTTTCCATAAAATGAGTATATGAAAAACCAGAAAATGGTCCCGTGAAAGTTATTTTCGTGAAATGAACAGAGCTTAAATCATATAAATTTATATATATATATATATATTTTTGGTTAATACCATGAAAAATCCAAAACTCATACACTAGTGACATTCATTCACAATTATTTTTTGATCACTAGAGCTCTAAAATGAAACTTGTATGACATGCTTATTCTTCGTTAGCTTTCATTAATTTTGTCACTAAATTTCTGAGTTAGACTACACATAGCAATTGACGTGGCAATTTCATGTTAAAATCTATATGTACATCCAAGAAAAAAATCCAATCTCCTACACTTGTGACAAAATCATCCCAAACTAAATTTTGGGTTGTCAAAAAGTTTCAAATTGATATATGCATGACACATTTGCCATATGTTAACTTTCATCAAATTTTACCAAAATTTGTTGAGAACTCTAGAATGTATGTCTTCTTGTTCACCGAGTCCTTCATTTTCGACTTTGTCTAAGGTCATGGAAATTAAGAATGCCATTTGGTGAGAACTCTTCAGTGACACTTTTACTAACACTAGTAGTACTCTTGACAAATATGGCTTGATCAAGTATTGGTATTTGGCCTAATCATTGCTTAATGTGGCATCTTGTGCAAGAACATTAAAGATAGATTAAACTCCATTCGTTTCATGGAAAATAAAATAGTTAAAGAAAATAATTTCCACTAATAGAAAAGTAGGAAAAATGTTTTTTGTTGTTTTGAAAGTAGAAAACATTTTCCGTCTTCTTTGTTTATATTTAAATATCGTAGCCTCTAATAGTGTGTTTCGATCTTGCTCGAGACCGACAAATCGGCTGCTTTTAACAAACGAACACCATAAATAATATCATTTTCCTAGAAAATGATTTCTTAAAAAATATTTTTCAGAAATACTATATTTTTGATGAAAGAAATGGAGCCTAAGTCTTTGCGAGTTTTACTTGACTATCTATCAATACTCCCTGTTCAAAGTGAGCATAAGCAATGTCTTTTTACATGTGGTGTGCGGTAATTGCTAGAATCCCGAACCCCATTTTTAAATAGGGTACTAAGCATTTGAGGTGACGACTTTTCTTAATAAATCTTGGTCAATAAGCAAAGCAATCGGCCGAGTTGCGATGTGCAATCGAGATTATTTTCCAGTTTGTCACAAAATTTTACCAAGAAGGAGAAGGCATTGTTAAGTAAAATCGGTGCAACCATTCATCTTAAGCAACATTGAAAGGTGAAGAACAAAAAACCCTAGAAACAAATAGGGCTCATTCTAGTCCATCTTCTCCTCCATTCCCTTCGAAAATCTCTTTGTTGCTAGTCTTTCTTTTTCGTCCCCACTTGGTCTCGATCTTTTGGTCCTATAAAACTTCACATAGTATCAAAGCAGGAGATCTTGAGTTCAAATCTTATCAATCCTTGTCTCCCCAAATATTTTCACGCTAAATCTACTCTTAGTACTAGATAAAAAGACCAGACTAAGCGTGAAGGGAAGTATAAAAATATCTAAATATTAATCAATGCATTCACCTAATAGTTTAAGTTTTTAGAGCAGTTGATAGTAGTTTTACAAAACTTTACACTCCAAACCATCGATTTGTATTGGTCGCGTTCGAGGCTCTCTTTTTGAGGTCCTCCCTCTCTTTCATTTTTGTTGAATGATCTTCTAAATGCATGTCCGGTTGCTTCGCTCATTGTCAGTTTGTGTCGAACCTGGTCCTATGTCTCCAAGTGTCGGCCCTACATGATTTGCTGCTTGCCAAAAATCCCTTTGAATACTTACGTATTGCTCTTGCTATGTTGATTATTTGTGTTAGTTCCTGTCTTCATTAGCATGACAGTGGTCCCTCCAACCTTGAGTCACATGGGTGTTGAATTTATAGGACTCGGATATCTAACTTGGTAGGGGAAGGACCTGAGGTGACTTGGGAATAGGACAGTTTCCCTTGCATTAGGAGGGGGTTTTTTTTTTTTTTTGAGCCATTGGATAGGAAACGGCACCCTTACGTTGCTGCAGGAATCCATTACCGAATTTATAACGTGAAACTTGCATTCGAATTAAATGATTGGCTCCTACACCACATGTCCAGCGAAAATGCCGGAACATGTTTGCAAAAGGTAGTCACTGATTTTGGGTTTACTTTCAGTTTGATTTGACGGCTCTTTGGAGAGTTCATTTGGCTTGTATGTAGAATTTGAGCAATGCGAAGCAACTTGTTTGCGGAACTCGATCTTCTCATCTGGTTTGTCCAGCTTGATCTTCTCATTTTTGCTAGTTATACGTGAGAGGTTTTTGCAAAATAATCGGTTTCCTTGTATAATTCAGCTATTGTTAATTTAGTTATCTCGTTCGTCGAAGATTGGGAGTGTCATGTTTAGAAAAGAGGGGGAAAAAAAAGTTCAGGTACTGGTGATACAGAAGCAATGTTAGAGAATTCTTGAAAATAAAGTTGACTGGACATCAGAACTCAGCCCGATTGCTTTATTCGTCGACCCTGGATTATCAAGAAAAGTTGCCATCTCAGATGCTCAATACCCTCTTTTGAAAGGGGTTTGGGGTTCTAACAATTACCGCATAACACCTGTGAAAGGACAATGCTTATGCCCACCTTGAAGAGGGACTATCGATAGATACTCAAGTAAAACTCGCAAAGTTTAATCCATTGTAAACGGTGCCACATTAGGCAATGATTAGGCCATATAGTAGTACTTGGTTTAGCCATTTTTTCAAGAGGCACTACTAGAGTTACTAGAAGTGTCACTAAAGAGTTCTGGCCAAATGGTATTCTCAATTTCCACATCCTTAGACAAAGACGACGAAGAAGGCCTCGATGAAGAGGACGCCGAGCTAGGGTTCTCACTCAGTCTAGCTATAAAATTTGGCGAAAATTAACGGATGATAAATGTGTCAAGCGGGTACCGACGCGACGTTTTTGAGTTAATTTGAAATAAATTTATCTCGGGCGCATCAATTTAGAGTTTTTCGCGACATCGATGCATAGATTTCCACGTGAACTTGCCACGTCAACTATCACGTATCATCCAAATTTGACGCAAATCGACGGCACACGTGTGCCAGCTCTGAATATTTCATGATTCGAAGAATTAGTTCGGAGTAAATTGATTATCAATTTAGGGGTCTTCGCGGTATTGATAATTATTTGTTCATTTAGTCATACATGCCGGTCTATCTAGATAAGAGTAAGTTTCAACGAAAACGACGCGGCCCTAACTAACAGCACGACACGAGGAGGGGCCGCTGAAAGCCGCCGCCCCTCCAACATCGCTCGCTGGGGTCAAAGATTGAAACCGCAACGTGATTTAGCCCGACGACTCTCGGGCCACGGATCATGTCCCTTTCTCTGTCTTCTCAACCGTCGAGCTCTCTCACCTGTTTTCCTTGTTGGTTAGTTCTGAGACATCCTCGGTTTTGTCCCTTAATCATTTGCCCTTCTCCCTCCCCCCCTTTCGATTTGACTCCCGATGTTCGTTTTAGGTGGGACGATCGTAATAAGCGCACGTGAAAGATGAAGGATCTCTTCAGCTGCCCGGTTTCCGGAGGCGCAGACAGCCGAGCTGAGATTCCAACTAATCCTCTTTATTTTATTTCATTTTTTAACCCCTTTTCCCCCCCCTCTTTTGTTAGGTATAAGTTGAGAAGCTCAATTCTTTAAAAGTCGACAGACGTTGCAAAGCATGAATTAAAGCATCCATTACACGATGGAGGAAGAATTCCTCTGGAAATGGTCAAAGTTTGACGTTGTCTTTTCACCTGGGTACATTCGGACAGGTGCCTTAGGAGAATCTCATTATTATTATTGTTCTTGTTATTTTATATTAATTTCTAGTTGACTGGAAAAAAAAACCTGGTCTTTCTATTTATCGATTGATTCGCGAGACAAAGCATAGGCACGTTGAGATGCACATGACACTTTGCTCAAACCAAGCTCCACATCGCAATACAGCGAAGCTTGCAAGCGATAGAATAGAATACATGTAAATAAAAGGTTGAAAATCGGTTGAGCTGGTCATTGATTAGAGCTATTTAGGACAAAATTGATACACAAGTAGTCGATTTATATCTCTGATTGGCATTAGTACATAATTAGGTAGAATAGGACCAATCACCAAGTTGCCGTGAGCCGCCTCGCGCGGCAATCACGGGTTATCTGTAGCCGAAATGTATGATCGATCTCGCGACTTTCTCTTCCATTTTCGAGTTCAAACCCCTTGATTCTAAAAATCAGAGCTACTATTTTAAGCAGTGCATTTTGACGAGAATTGCTCAATCCAAGGACATTTTTGTGAAAGGGGAGATTAGAAAGTTATTGCAGACAAGATAAGAATCCAACCGTCACCATCAAGCACGTGATGAATGAATCATCTTTGTGTACAGAGAAGAAAGCCTTTTTTTTTTCCCCTTGTCTCATGCAGGTTATCTGGCGAATTTGGAAATTTCTCGTAAAATAGCTATTTTGACAATCATATATGCAAACGTGTAATTCAAGCAACTCCGGACAATTCGAGCAGGCTGCATTTGATAAATTTATCAGGTTTGAATTTTCCGAACCAGAGAATAATCAGAATGTCGGAACTTCAAAGGCGGCTGTTTCCTTTCTTGAAGCCTCTTTGATGATATCTCCAAATTAGTATTCAAAAGAGATGTACGACAATACGCCGACGGCTAATTGACCATTAGACCGATTACTTCTTGTGGCCCTAAGTTCTAGCCCCCATTTGAATAGTGTGCATAAGAAAAGAAAAGAAATCAAAAAAACGTTAAAAGTTCAGTTCACTTTCTTCATATGAGATCATGAGTTCGATTCATATCATGAGCGAATCTTTGGACATTTTCATTTTTCTTCTCGATGGCGATGTATTTGGTGCAGAAAGACTTGGTCAGTTGAAATGTAGTTGTGTCTCAATCATGTGGAGTTTTTCCGACTCAGGACTTGAAGTTGGAATCGTACTATTGTAGGAGCTGGATGCACATTGGAACAACCATGGTGAACTCAGATTGTACTATCTGAGTTGAACTTGGACCGTCGCTCACCCACGTTTGGCGATTGTCGGTGGTATTTGGAAATGATCGGGCCGGGCACAGGTACGGCTGATGAAAGAGTTGTCGGTATAATCAGGCCATGAATGACATTGGACCAAATCTCCATAACAGCCCAAGCTGGAAAAGATGTCTCTCGTTCCGGTTAAAAAACAAATAAACCCAAGAAAATCCACAAATAGAGCAAAAACAGTGCTCCCTAGAAGAGATCTGGTACAGCAATATTTGTTGTGCGCAGTTTGGGAACGGTTCTTCTTATTTTAATGTCCTCTAAAAATTCCTTTGCTCATGCTTCATGTCAAGCCTTCTGATGTACTAAATAATCTTCTTTGAAATCAATTTGCATAATACTCACGCCACCCCAGTTGATCGATCCACTTTTGAAACGGCCGTTTCCCCCTAAATTGTGCGACAAGTTAACTTCAAGTGAAGATGGTCGAGATGAGTAGAGATTTCGTGCATCATGATGCTTTTGCCAAACTACGAACTTCTGAAACTGATAAATGCTGTTGCAATTAATCAAAAGAGGACAAACACGACAGAAGAGCAAAAAGGGGTGCCTGTTTGAAAGCGCTTACCGTTTAGGAATTGAGTGAATGCGTAGAGCCAGCGAGAGACAGTCATTTGATTCCGTCATTATGGTTCACCAGCATGTTGGATCATAGAAATGTTTCATTTTTTAAATATGAAGCTAAGTCTGACAATCTTACGCTTCTGTTTGGTAAGTTTCTCTGTGTTTGATCGCTATGCTTTTTGCACCTAAATACGGGCGGCAAACGGCAAGATGAGATGAAACCAAGAAGCGCTTAATTTACCTTCTCTCCTTGATTTATCTCTACTACTTATGAGCCCATTGCTTGAGGTCTGAGGTGCTGCTCCTGTATCGCATGAAGTTTTCTCGTAGTTTGTCGCATAGATAGGTAGAGATTCTGATAGAATGGCCACTTGATAGTTAAGTATCTGTGTTGAAATTCTGGCTTCATTGTAGCAAAGCTTTGTCTGGTGCTCTTATCAAATCTTTTCACTTCATATCTTTTTTCCTTGATCGGATTACATGAGTTCTGGACAGCCCTTCCCTATTCTTGTATATTTTATCATATATCCTAACTTTACTTCTATTTGATAAATACTTTGACTTTGCTTGCCGGCAAATTTCTGCATTCTAATGAGTAATCTTTTGGATTGGCATGCAGTCATATAAAGAATAGATAGCGATGAATTGCTTTACACTTGTGTCATATGTATGTGCTACAAAATGTGATTCTAATTGTCATGCGACCTTTGCATACAATCAAACTGCCCTACACAAAAGTATTCTGCCTTTTACTTATGCATGGAGATATAGGGTCCCTTTAGCACCTTGTAATTTTCCATAACATGCAGATATGTCTTCAATATGTCATTTTGTGATTCACAAAACACTCCGATTATATGTAATCCTTGGATTACACCTACTTCGGTGATGTATGACGACCGCATGTTCTCTGCCTTTGCTCTTGTCTGCAGCACTATCTCTTCATCTGATTCTTATCCCAGAATTTCTGAGATTATTATAATTTGCCGTTTTGTACTTCAATACGATTATAAGGTCTACATAATAAGAAGGATAATGCATATCAATATGATGTTTGATGTGAGTGTGACATAGAAAGTAAGGAGAAAATGTGGTACCACTCCCTGCAGTGATATTCTATTATAATCTTTATGCTGTCATTTCTCCATTGCCTTCTCTTGATTTTAAATTGATCTTGGGCTTCACTCCCCTCGGTTTTTCTACTTATTCTGCACCAAGCCGACTGTTCCTTTGCACCTCTATGTGGAAAAGGAGGCTGTTCTTCGATTTTGGTCAGTTCCTGCTAGAGGATATGGACTGTCTTTGATGGTGCTTATTTTGAATCAGAACCGAGGGTGAAACCAGTTGGCAGATGTCAATCTTGCCAAGGCACAATGTTCCCTCATTAAAGTCTCACTGCCCTCATTCCTCTCCGACTATATTGACCAAGAAAACAAGGAAAAATTGAACAAATGGATATAAAACCAAAAAGTGAAACTATACCGCTTCTAGCATTACCAAGGGATGCGTATGCTCAATTCAGGGACGCCAAAGGAATCACCGAGAAGTGGAAAAGAAGACATGCATTTGTAAGATCTCTCTCTCTCTCTCTCACTCATGATGGGGGCATGGTAAGATTTGAACTCATGACCTCCCACTCTGATACCATGTAAAGTTTTTATAGGACCACTCCCGGCTATCCTAAAAGCTTAAACCGTTAGGTGAAGATGTGTATTAATATTTAAATACTTTTCACACACGTGACCCATCGACTCGACATTGGGTGCATAAAGGAACACTTGCACAAAATCTGGACAGCACGAATCACCAAAAATGTCCCTAATTCGTTAATTAATTCTTGTGATCAAAACGTGTTTTAATTGGCTACACGCGCATAGCTATCACTAAATCAGACAATACAGGTCTAATCTGGTCGAGATTCATTCTTCGCAAAGCATGTCTTTTTTTCTAATCATCGAATCAAATATGCCCAAGAGGCACGCTAATATATACCAACACACATCGACGCTGTATAAACCCTCTCGACAAAATGAAAAGTTCCTTGAAGGAGTTTGGCGGATTGTCAAGCAGGCGCGGATGTTCCCTCTTGAATTTACTAATCACAACCTGGTTATTACGATGAACTATGAAAAATGCACTCACTTTCGAGTCCACCACTGTCCTATTATAAGCTAGAGATTTATTCAACACCCAAATTCGGTACATTCTCTCTTTTTTTGAAAATATTTGTTCGTGCAATCTCGTTCATTTCTTAAAGCCTTAAGCGCATATGCCCACATGTCCGTCGGGAATCAAACTCATATGACAAACTCCAAACAAAATATCAACAATCAAGTAAACAAGAGAGGCAATTCCCTAAACTAAATGGTGAATATAAATACTAAACCAATTGAAACGAGATTGGGTCAAAGTCATTCCTCAGTTGCAATTCTTCCCTAAATACCAAACCGATTTTTTTTTCTTTTTATATTCTGGATTCGTCCTGGGATTCGGATCGGCACCCAAGTTGCTGCGACAAAATGGCATGTTCTCGAGTTGAGCCAGGATCATTGCTTACCCCTATTAAAGAGTCGATTGGTACTTGGACATATCGGGCCGGGCACATTCCGGGGTAACAAAAGAGTTATAGGTATGAATAGGCCATGGTTGACATAACAACTAACACAATCTGTCTACATCGGTCCAAGATGTAGAAGATGTTCTTTGTTGGGGGCAAAACCAAGAAAAATGCACGAACGGAGCAAAAAGCAGTGCTTGCTTGGGCTGGGCCGGAAGATGGAGCCACCGCCACTTGCCAGTCCAAAAGGGGTTTAGACAAAAAACAGGAAGATGGCCAGTGAAGAAGAAGTAGCCATTTTGACTTTTGTCTTGCACAATCTGTCTTTCCAGATCTCGATCCCCAACCTCTCCCTCTTGTCCTTTAACAAAAACAAGCTCCCCATTTATTTTGGTTGGAAGCTGCAGTCAGAATCTGCTGGTTTCTTTAAGTTGGATCACATGGACAATTGACTCCATGAAATGTCGTCGAGGTCTTTTTCAATTCATATCCCATTAAGCGTGAACGTGTATAACTCTTTGGTATGCTTGGAAAAGGTCAGCTGTGATGGCTTCTGCTCCAGATTGCATTTATCCCGATGCTCGAGATGGCTTCGTGCATTGAAAGGTCCGGCAATCGTTCGGTGTCGCTAGTGATCAATTCATGAGTTTGTTTTATCAGCTCTTCACCACGTAATTCAAGTAGCTTTTCATAAAGGTGAACGAAAGCACTGGTTTCTGGCGATCGGAGATCAGTCGAGTCACCCACGTCCCTCCAAAAGTCAACCCATCTTGCCTACATTATTGTCTTCTTGGCTTTAGTTAAGTTCTGAAAGGAAGTCCCCGAACAACTCCTTTTCCTGTCGTGACCTCGCAACAACCGAGAAAACATTATCCTAAAATCTAACAAGCCTGTCTTACTCATTTGGCGCCCATTACAGATGGCAGAAAACTGAATTGAAGAAGAAACAATCAATTAATTATTCAAACTGATTGAATCACTGTAATAGACCCGAACAAGCCTCGTGAAGCAACACTACTTGGTTGTCCCGTTATAATTGCGACTGGCTAACTTACAGGCCCCCAAAGTATTTCATTTGGGTCAGCTCTTTTGTCCCTCGTACCTGCCCCAGATCAAGTGCAGAGAAATCAAACTGGGGAGCCAACTGTTCCATTCAGGTTTTGTCCAAGACATTCCTTCGCAGCCAATGATCATCTCTCGACTTTGCAAAGTGCGATCGAATTAACTAGAATTGATCGAATCCAAAGTTTTCGATCCGTATTAACTTCAGGTACATTAACAAATGAAGATGAAGTACTACTTGATGAAACTGATGAAGAGGAAGATTTATTGCATTATTGCTGAACCACTGTACTTGGCCTCGGATTAACCGTGAACTTCATTGGGCCCAGAAGTACGAGCTACCAAATCTTCACATCATTCAAAGGTCTCCCACTTGGTGGTTACTACTACTGGATCCGAATTCCTTTGTGTTTGATGCTTCCTCGGTGTGAGGCCTTTAAATTTCACCTGCTTCTTCTCGCCCTGCTTCATGTTTGTCGGTTTCAGGGATTTTCTGAGCGGACTCTTCAGTTTCAGCGCATCTAGCATTTCTATGTGCTCCTGAATCTTCCTCACCTTCAATAGTTGAAGAGCAAATGAGCAGAAAATTAGTCCCTCCATAAATCAACATATACGTCAGTGATCAAAATTGGGGGATGACTAGAGAGTTTTGGATGCGTGGCAGATTCCATTACCAAAAGGCAAATGACCATCGTCGTGAAAGAACTTAATGAGATGTACCTGCGATCTTTTCTGTAAATTTAGATCTCCCTGAACTACTAGTGAATCCAGTTTAAGATACAGTTTCATCAAGGCATCGGTTAGCTTCTCCACATCCATACTTTCAACTTTCTTGCCTTCGGAAGCCGCCTTTTTCAAAGCCAATACCTGTAAAATCTCAACCGCAAAAAAGACCGGATGTGAGTCTTTATATCTTCTGCGAACGACAATCCTTTGAATTGAATATTACCTTCTCGCTCATTTTGTCAAGTTCCGAGCTGACTCCTTCCAATGTCTTTGAAGCCTTCTCTATCTTCACCTTCTTCAGCATCTCGAGGCACCGTCTTTCATGGCCTAAAACGTCCTCGACCAGAACAATTTTTGATCCATCTCTCACTCCTGCTAAGTCCAGATATTGTTTTGAGCCTCTCTCTTTCTTCTTGTATATCAATTTCTGGTCCTCATGATGCAATCCAGTTGGCTCTGCCAACTTTTTCTTCAATTCCCCTAATCACCATGGAAAGGAGAAGCAAACTTATTCCACAAACAAATCCAAAACCTTTCCTTAGTTCAAGAAATTGATGAACCAGATTTTGCACCCAAACGAAAAGATTCCAGACTGGGGAAATTCCACTTACCAAAGCTGGCTTGAGGGCTGATTAGAACCTCATGACATGCAGGGCCATGTTTGACTTTGACTCTGATGATGGAGACCTGAGCTTGATTCTGGCGTTCCGTCTCAGAACTCACCCTCGTCTGTACCACCATGCCTCCTGGCCTAACCTCCCACTCATCACCACCCTCTTGAGCTGGATTATCATTTCTGCCGTGGACCGAGCTACTGCTTCTCTCGACGCGAGAAAGCATTCTTGCGGTGTGCTCTACAGATGGTGAACGTTCTTGAACCTAGTTTGGTCAAAGGATGATTATAGGAGAAGAAGGAAACATGGGCAATGATGAGATTCAATGGAATGAAGGAATCCCAGTTGTCAGAAGCTGGTTGAGAAGAACGTGGTGAGGGAATTTGCATAGTCCAATCGCAGGAAAGTAAAAGGGCGTTGCTTGAAAGCGAAAGGCAACCATATTATATGCGTAAGTAAGGATCATTGGAAGGTGAACGGTAACGACTAAGCAAACTCTTGTCTAATTATCAGACAACCTTTCGATTGAGAGAGAGAGAGAGAGAGAGAGAGAGAGAGAGAGAGAGAGAGAGAGAGAGAGCTGAGAAATGAATAAGAAATATGTCTGGGAAAAAAAAATCCAAGACTACAAGAAGAGCGTCGCTAGCAAAACAGTCAATTTAGGGAACATGGGCACCCGCAAAGTGGATTGGAGATAGTCTGATGATGCATTTGAAGGAATAAATTCAAGAATATTATTCAAGCCAAAAACAGCCATGGGATATAAACTGCAATTTTCCAGGCGATGGATTATATTCCAAAATCAAACGTATTCCCTAAGATTTTGTTTGTAATATACAAAATTAGATAATACGGGTTGCAGAATTAAGTGTGTTTTCGTATTTTGTCAGAAATTTCTATAAAAAAACTAATTTTTTTCAAAATTATGTGTACGTAAAAGGATGAAAATATCCCATATAAATTATTTACACCAGTTGCTAAATAGATTCTGCAATAGGGTTTCAAAATCGTGGAGAGAGGAAAAGCACGGGCGCGATTGTTCTTCGCATTCGTCAAAGGCACAAGATCAAAGTAGTAGGTCAGTCAAGTCGATCAAGTTGTCCAAGAATTGTGAGGATCCTTGGAGCTTAGTTCCATTAATCCAACGACAGGCCCTTTTGGGACCAACTTAACCGGATTTGGATCCCTTGATCGTGTATGAACACGATCCGCGGGTGACATCGCTTCCCCACAGCTATCCGATTCAGATTGAACGGCTAGGGAAAAAAAACTTTTTCCAAAAAATAAAATGAGAGAACCCCCTATGTCGGGGGATTAGAGGGTCCGGATCCTAAGCAAGCACATAGACTAAGAAGCCCTATAAATGTGCAATAATATCTTCATTAGTGTAACAAAATATAATTAATTTTTATATTTTCGAAAATTTAATTCCCATGCTTAATAATGTTAGCAATCTCCCTTTAGTGATACTATATTTCCCTTTTTTGTGAAAACTGATATATAATATGAAACGAAAAAGAATGTAAGTCGATGAAGAGCAGTGACTTGGCATGGAAAATACCTTATCAGGACGCATATCTATCAAGTATGCATAGCACAAAAGCGTGAATGTAAAAGCAAAAAAAAAAAAAATTTACTAGATAAATTGCGCGACCAGATGATCTTCATAATGATATGGACATGTGACGCTAAGTCTATGCCGTCGTAAGTCAATATCTAAGTTTGGTTATTCAGATTTTTTGGTTGGATATAATAAGTATTCTCACATATCGTACGCTCTTTATACATGATCCAAAATACTAGAGGTCGTGCATGCATGAATTCAGAAAAAGACTCGTATGTGGCTAATGGAGTCCACCCCTGCTATGAACTGCTATTGCCGGGCTAATGTAGCCCGTCATCATCGCTCGAAGATTGGCAACCACAGCCGGTCGAAGTAAACACTAAACAGCACCATTCCAATGCCATCTTTCCATAGAATCTTCCCCAAAGTTGCGCATCAGAAATACGGTGATGCTTTTGACTTCCGGGATGAATGCATAAAAAAGAGGTTCTATTGAACTTGAGTTGTGTGTGTGTATATATATATATATTTTGGGTATGAACTGGAGTTGGATTTTTAGGTTTATTTCGTTTTAATTTTCGAGTTGGGTGAAAATTGAGTTCTTATTTTTTTTTGGGTGAGAGAAATCGAGTTTGAGTAGCTGAAGATTAGAGGGGCAACTGCCAACTTGGATGCAAAGAGATATGATAAAATGAGCTGTTCTACTAAAATGCATTGATTGTATTTCTGCATCAAATTTTAAGGCAAAAGGGGTGTACATATGCACCTAAATAGGCCATTGACTTATGTTGGCACATAATTTTGCTAGTCCGGTAAGTTATTTTTTGAGATAATTGTTATCAACTAGAAATTAAAATTTTATTTTATTTGAAAAAAAAGATTCAAAAAAATATGGCTGTTAATATTTCAGAAAAGAAGGAAAAAGAGTGATTAATTACTTATTAATTAGTTAATTAGTTAATTCAAATTCAAAGAAAAGATGACCTTGGTTTGGGCCCAAATGATTCGGCCTACAGCCACTTTCGCGCGGAGCCCGCGCGAAGCCCATTTTTATGGGCTTTGGCCCGCTCCTTTTCTTTTATCTGCAAAACCTAGCTCGCATATGTGGGTCAGGCGGTGGCTGAGAAAAGAAGAAAGGAGAGAGAAAAAGAAGGGGAGGCCATTGAGGGGAAAAAAAAAAAGAAGAGAGAGAAGCAGTAGGTCTTCGGCTGGAAGGAAGGAAGAAAACGAAGCAAAAAAAAAAAAAAAAACGAGGGTAATGCACCGTGGGTGGGGAACAACAGAGAAAAGGGAGAGAAGAAAAAAAGAAGGAAGAAGAATAAAAAAAAGGAGAAGAGAGGGCGTCTGTTTGGGGGAGGGTGAAGAAGAAGGTGGCTAAGAATACAAAGGAGAAGGGGACACGACCAGAAAGTGGTAAACAAAAAGGAGAAAAAAAAGAGAAGGTAGAGGAGGAGGAGGAGGAGGAGGAGGAGAAAAGAGGAGCTCGAACTCGCTCACGACGCTTCCAGCCGGTCCGAGATCTCCAGCTTCGGCGTCCCGTCCGCGTCGTCCCAGTTCGCGCCTCCTGATTACCCGGTAAGCCACAGTCCACTCTCTTTCCCGGGACCGCGATTTGGGCGAGTCACGTGAGCTCCGGGCTTTTATCGTGGTTTGCAACGCGTCGTCTCCGATCCCTGTTTGTGGTTTTGTATCCTGAGTGTTCGTTTAGCTTCGTTTTGCACTTTAAATCCACCGGTTCCCTTTGCGCGCCGAGTGTTCGATAAAATGTCGAAGTGAGATCCAGGAATATCGTTGTCTGTTTTTGGCTTCTAGACCTTTGGTCGTGGCGTAGGAGAGCCGTGGGCCACCGTGGGAGGCGCGGCGTCGAGCCAAGGCGGCGGTGCCGCCATCGAAGTACCCGCGATGAGCGTCGCGTGAGGTCGCACGGTCGCGACTGTACACGCTGGGGGTGTTCTCTTTGTGTGGGCCGAGCTGCAGGGAGAGGCGCATCAGTGAAGGAGAGGAGTGGGCCATTAGAAGAAAGGCCAATCCAGGCCCACTTGGGCCTTTGTGCCCAAGGCCCGTCCGGACCTTTGTGCTCATTTCACGTTCCGCGTTCGGGTCGGGCCGAACTGACCCGAATCGGAACCCGACCCGGTTTCCTTTTTATTTATATTATTATAATATTTTAATAAATAAAAATAAAAATGTTTTCATATTATTAAATTAAAAAAATTAGAAAATAAAAATAAAATAAAAAGTACCTGGCAGAGTAATGTGAGACTTGTAATATATCAATTATACCATGTTGGGTGTATACTCATTCATGCCCCAGCTAGTGGGCAGATCCGGGACTAGGCCATTGGGTTTGGGCTTGAAGGAGAATCTTCTAGGTTAATGGGTCGGGTCCAAATTCATATCGGGCTTCAACTAACGGGTCGGATCCAAACTCATGTCGGGCCTGACCCAATCAGTGTACTAAACAAGCCCTAATAAGCTGGATGGCGGTTGCTGAATTCCGATACAGATGCCTCTCTCTCTCTCTCCCTCCCTCCCTGTCTTCTTTATCTTCTTCACGCCGAAGCTCAAAGTTCCAGGTTGGTGTTCTCTTGAGCTTTTCTTCAGACTTGTCAACGATATGTTACTAAGAGGTGGTAAGCTAATGAATAGTCTCTGGATTTATGTGAAGATGAGTGGGATTACTATAAGTTACTGCGGGGGACTTTCTTTCCGCTGTTTGTACTGCCCTGCCTCGGGGATATTAGAATTAGTCGCGTCGGCATTGTTATTCTGAGTTGTTGTTCATCAACAAGATGGAGAGAGCAATCGTCAAGGAGAAACGAGGCGATTTCAGCTGTGCGTAGCTGGTTTTCTGGGGCTTTCTGGAGTTTGCCATTCAGGGAAAAAAAACCTATCGATTGTTCTAGGAGAAAAAAAGAAAAGAAAAGAAAAAAACAAAACGATATATGAAGTTGCAAAGATTATGCTTCACATATAATTTAAGTGCAGCCTTCTGAATTCTGATACTTTTAGAAAGCATGTTGTTTTGCTCTTGTACTTCTGATCTTATTGTAATGGTTGGATGGCGCTAGGGTAAAATGTCAAATTTGTGAGCTATTGGCTAATCAACTTCAGATTATTAAAGCTTCATTTGTCAGGACATATTTTTCAACGGGTACTCTGGTTGCTCTATGTCTAGTGCAGAAGCCTTACATTGGTGTCTGTCGCTCAAATTATTGCGGAAAACCAGTGAGAAGACTGAAAAATGAGGAAGCCTAGCCGTAATGATGGTGCGGCGACTTCAAGCAAAACAAAGTTCAATGATAGTGAAGAAAGTGAATTGTCTCCCTCAGAAGATGTTAGTAAGCTGAAGTGACTGCCTCTGCATATATGATAATACATATATGAAGAAACAGTTAATTCTAGGTCAGTCTTCTCTGGTTTCTTAATCTTCAGGTGCTAGGAAATAAATTGCTTTCAAATTTATCAGGAGGAGGAGATAGAGCGTGAGTTGGCAGATGTGACATTTGAGGAATTGCAGAAGGCTCGATCTGATGGTTCTCATTCGGTGTGCAAAAAACCCAATGAAGAGAAAAAGCCCAAGAGGGCTAACAAAAATAGGTATATTTGGTATTCGAGATGTTCTGTGTTTTGTGCATGCGCATCGAGTGTATTACAGATGTTGACTCGAGTTACGTTTTAAGGCCAATGGAAGCTAGTTGGAAAAAGCCTGTCGGGAGATTTAGAGAGGTCATCCAGGCTCCTAAGAAGGTCAGCTTTTGTTCTGTTGTCATCATTGCATGTTGCAGTAAGCTATGTCCTTACTACTCATTCATTGAGATACTTATGAATTGTATCTATGTATTAGCTCCTGCAGACCTTTGATATGAATCCTGATATAGTTGCTAAATTTATATGGCTTGGGTTCATCTCCTACAAGTTTTCCTTTTGTTTCTTGTGCTATATTCTTATTATCCTTATGCATTTGCTGTTGTTTCATTCGTCACTTTGTGATCTTAGATTTTGGTCATCTATATGAACGTTTATCACCTAGATAGTGAAACTCGCCTTACTTGAAAGGATAGACGGAACATTTGAGCTTTTATGTCTTTAAGTTTATAGTCTTTTTTGCAATGCCAATGTATCGCTTGTTCGTCTGAATGTTAGTTTATGCAGATGTCCATGCTGTTTGACTAGGTTAAACTATGTTATTTGCAGGTTGTACGGGATCCTCGTTTTGAATCTATATGTGGTACATTGAATGTGGAGGGGTAAGCCCGCATTACCCTCTTTCCTCTTTTGATGTGTTACAGGAAATTTCTTCCTTGAATTAGGTGATTTTATTTTGCTTATCCAGAGATTTTGTAGAAAGGCATCTTATTGTTAGTAAGGTCATTGTAACACAGTAATACATTCATCTACATCAATGACCATGGTTTGCCAGAAAAGGTTTGGATTATATAAGCAGGAATACTTGATAATTATTTGCTTATTCGCTGCTTTTGACTACCCAGTTGGTGTGGATCATAACGCTGTCTCTTCACGTTCAATAATCAACCCTACACTTTTCATATGGTTCAGTTGCGGTGGTGCAACATCCCCTACAAGTGCTTTTCATCGGCCTTTAGTTTATGTAGAATGTAATGACACATAAAAGCAGAACTGATCAATTGCCTAATTGCAACGTCGATCAAACTTGTAGATGGTTTACAATATTGTCATTGGACCTAGCTTGGGACTGAAAAGGATTTTTGCATGACGGCATAAAGAGGAAATTGAATATCTTTGTGAGACAAATTCTTGCTATAGATGCATTTTGAGCAAGGTTGCTTGATATCTTCTGATACCTATGCTTAGACTTTCTTCCGGGGGTGAATCATGTAGCAGATGCATTTCCAGAGTTCCAAGAAGTCACATATGTCATCGTTAGTGAGAAAATGGCAATATGTTTTTGCATAATTAAGAAGAAATGGAATTTTTTACGAAGAAATGGCAAGAAGTCACTTTATTTCTTGTTTTCGTTTTTGTGAAAGACATAAGAATAAGAAAAAATTGAATGATCCTCAGCTGCAACTCGAAGTACGTTTGGCATGTATAATTTGAAATAGACTCTATACTATGTTCCATCATTCTTATGATCATGTTCATATGTCATTCTTTCATTAATTTTAACCATCTTACTATCTTCCTCAATGCTCTTGCTTTGAGTATTGTTATATGATTTCTTCACAAGCATTTCTGTGTTATAGGTTCAAGAAGAGATATGGTTTTCTTTATGAGAATGAGCTTCCTGCAGAAAGAAAGGTAGAATTTAACAGGCATTTGAGATGGAAACTGTCAGTTGTGCAAAGTCTTTATTTTATCTGATAAACTGGTCTTCTGAACATGCAGGAATTACAGAAGCAGTTAAAGAAATCAAATGACCCGAATGTCATTGATGAATTGAAACGTAGCATTGCCTGGATTGTGAGTCCTTTGTTAAATGCAAAAATATAATATTGCAGTAATACCATTTTCTGGTGCATCCTGTTCATTCATTTTCCTTCATGACAGGACAAGCAATTAAAGTCAGAGACAGGAAAGCAAACAGAGGCTGCAATTCTTGCTGAGCACAAAAAGAAAGAGAGGGAAGCTGCAAAGCAAGGAAAAAGACCATTTTACCTTAAGAAATGTATGTCTTCAGACTCTCTTGTGGTCTGTGTGTGCATGAATGTACCACTTCAGACTCTCTCGTGGTCTATGTGGACATCGGCTTTTTCTGCCCTCTTATGACAGGGAGTTTTGTGTCTCGAATTGGGGAAGGCATGATATTATTGTTAATGTTGACTATCAAGCTGATTCAAGTTCAACATGCCTTAAACCTTAGTACACAAAGCTGCATCTTTGGAAAATTCTCATGCTATACTCCCTTTCAAAACTAGATTGTTGGCATCTTGTCTTTGGATCTTGCTTCGAATGTGATTAGTTCTACGTCCGGACATATATCAGGGTTCTGAGTTTTTGTCTGATTCTTGCAGCGGAGATTCGTAAAAGAAGGCTTATTGAGAAGTATCATACGCTCAAGGTATTGTTTTTTTTTTTTGGCCGTCCTCGTAGAATATACTTCTTGCTTTTTTTTTTTTTGGTCGAAATATACTTCTTGCTTTGAGAAGGCGATAATTGGTACATTGACCCTGCGGCTAATAACATTTTCTGCTGATATGATCAGGCATCTGGAAAGGTGGAGGCCTTTATCGAGAAGAAGAGAAGGAAAAATGCTGCAAAAGAGCACAGATACGTGCCTTATCGCAGATCCAGTGACGCCCCGCAAGAAAGCTAACTTTTGCTAGTTTATCTGCTTACTTCATGTCATTGATTTGATTACGAGTGGTTGCTGGCCCAACAGTTGTCTGGAGCATCGTTTTTTTCTTTTTCTATTTCCTTTGACCCTGTTTCAAGCATTTCGTCTTGGAGCGTCATTTGAAAGCTGTAGCGTGAGATGTTGTAGGGGATATTTTATTTGTAAATTGTCCCATTCATACAGAAGTCTAGCCATGTACTGATTGAAAATGTGATGTCAGCAGTCCCCCGGAACAGCAAACGTCAAAAAGAAGAGACCCAAATCCAGATCCTGCACGCGCACGAGGTGGTCCAAGAAGAGAAACAAAGGAAAGAGAGAGAGAGAGAGAGGCGGGGTGGTTAGGCTTTAACTAGACCGTTATCATCCAGAAAAGAAGGAAAAAGGGTCCAGCTAGCCGTTCGTGTTAGGTGAGTAATGGAGGAAACGCCATGTTAGGTTTAGTATAGCAAGTGTAGTTATCTTGCTGAAAAAGGGATGTCACTTCGAAACGTTGTCATTTCCGTTTGTATAGGACGATACGGACATGAAACAACGATATCTATGAGAAAAGGAAGTGCGACGGCCAAACAGTTTGACATGAAAATGTATCGTAACTTAGGGACGAATCTCTCGTTCATAGCAAGGTTGTGCGGGGTGTGAACCGCTTGGACAAGCGGAACCTAAACATAACGCGAAATGTCCTTGTCTGAAATGCGACCCGGTACAGTAAATTTATTTGAATCAATGTAGGGTATTGGTATCTGCACTCACATGTGCTATTACATAGCAAAAAGACCAAGTGAGAAGAGTTTTGTCGATATATATATATATATATATATATATATATATGCATAATGTCTGTTTATTTTGAGCATTAGAATGATCAAGATCAGAGGTATCAGTGATCGACATCAATAGATCATGAGTACTCCAAATAGTGAATTATTTGAGAAATGGGATATCATAGTATCTCAGGTGCATAGCATACTTTGGATGCCATATTGAAGCAAACAACAACGAGTTCTTTAAGTTGGATTCTTTCACCTTGTGTTGCAGCCAAATTATCAGTTCTTCTTATCGAATATGGAGTACCTTTTGAGAAAGATACTTGGGGGACTCGAGCTTATATGCCCTCGCTACAAGTGACATTAATTATCACCGACTTTATAGTATAAAGTCATATCGTATCACATGTTATTATTCTTGACAAATAAACAACAAAATTGTGCATTATTGCGTGTTTAACAACAAAACATGCACGCTTAGTTCATATACATGAACATTTTGATTTGTTCGATAAGACCAAGTCCGCACGCTGCATGATATCATCCTTACAACTCCCTCCCTCCCTCCCTTCCTCTCTCTCTCTCTCTCTCTCTCTCTCTCTCTCTCTCTCTCTCTCTCTCTCATAGAGGGCATACTCTTCTTGTTAATGTGACTAAACTTACAGGATGGGTACATATTTCAAACCGATTCGGCTTGGGAAATTGCTGCGAAGGTTCCTACATATTCATCCTAAATGTCATATCCATTGTTTAAGCATCCTGTCAAAATGGATGTTACACCTAATATCATTATATTGAAGAGTTTCTCCTCCTCCTTTGTCTGGCTTGGCCTACCAATCGTATCTCTCTCACTTTCCAAGCAAACATCTTGCCGCCCTTCTTCACAAGCTTTATTAATGACGGATTCTCTATTTTGAGGAGATTTTAAAAATACTGACAGAGCAATGAGGCGAGCTTGAGGATTCCAAATAGAGTTATGATCATTAAACAATTGTTCTTTAAATATATTGAGGTATGCGTTTGAGAATAATATAATATCTGTGGAGCAGTAGCACGTTTCAGAAGCGTTGCATTTAGCTTGAGCATTGCAAACATGCACTTGACTGGTGCAGCAATTTAAATTACAAGGGACTTCTGTCTGTTCAATTACTAGTTGCCTTACCTATATATAATTTGAGATCCCAGAAATCCATCTGTTCAGTTCTTTTTCTTGGCCAAATTCATCTGTTCAATATGAGCAAATGCATCATGTGCCGTAAACTTGTGGCTCTTACCGACTTAACTGAAGGAATCAACAATCCTCTCCTTCCCCTCTATGTTTCTCTGATTATGCTCCTCTTCATCCATAATCAATTCAAGGCTCGACCGCTCAGTAAGTCACCGGCGCTGCCTCTTCCGCCAGGACCCCGTCCATGGCCAATCCTAGGCAATATTATGCAGCTAGGGAAGATGCCTCATGTTACTCTATCAGAATTCACCAAAGTATATGGCCCTCTCATATCCTTGAAGCTCGGCACTCAGCTCGTGATTGTGGGGTCGTCACCAGCTGTTGCCAAGGAAATTCTTAAAGAGAAGGATCATTTGTTCTCCGCTCGATATGTCCCTCATGTGATGCCAGCTGAGAGGTCAAAGCTCAGTTACATATCGCTTGGATGGTCTCCGGAATGCGGGATTGGCTGGAAGTATTTGCGAACAATATGCAAAACTGAGCTTTTCTCAAGGAGCGCCATAGAGTCTCAGGCACGTGTTCGAGAGAAAAAGGTAATGGAGATGGTGGAACTGATCAGCTCGAAAGAGGGTGACGTAGTGAATATTGGAGAAATTGTTTTTGCGACTGCACTCAACATGCTGAGCAACATTCTTGTCTCGAAAGATTTCATAGAGTTCAAGAATGGGACGGTGGACGGAGAGATGAAAAATCTCGTCAGGCAGATGATGGAGGTGTCCGCTATGCCGAATATATCGGATCTTTATCCAATCTTAAGTGGATTGGATCTCCAGGGTCTACAGAGGAAATCGAAGGAGCTGACAGTGAAGATGAACAACATGTGGACAGCCATTGTTGAAGAACGGCGAAATCGGAAAGGAAAAGAGGGCGATGAAGCAGCAAAGTCAGACTTCTTGGACGCTCTCATTGAAAACGACTTCACCGATGAAATAATCAACCAACTTTACACGGTAAGAGCTTCATAAGGATCTAAAGAGCAAAAAAAGTACATATGAGCTGCATTTTTCCACTTTCAGATATCTAAAGCCTCTTATGCTGTTGTTTAGTTCAAAATTACAGAAGACATTAACAAGTACTGAATAGGAAAAACTAGAAATTATGGGCCATACCAAAAATTTGCTATTGCCATAACAAGAGTAAGGTTATACTTTATAACCCTTCACAAACATTCAACATTGTAGTATACCTTTGAGCAGTTCACATTACGATGTGGATAATCTTTCTACAGGATCGCCTGCTTCAGTTGCTAATAGTCATATCATAAATTACTTCAGAAGCTACCAGTATAAAATCCCAAAAAAAGATGGAGCTACTTCCAATGAAACTGCACAATTAAGTCCTCAAAGACTGAAATAGGAGAATTAGATATCAATATGGTACACGAAAAATTATTAATATATCAGAAGTCAATTCCTGACATTATATCTGTCTGGAAAAATGATGACCGAAGGACAAGCTGTGGATAGGCATTGCTTCAACCTTCACTTGTTTGTCAAATTAAAATGGGATTAACTTTAGCATGCTTGTTTCATTGTCGGAATACCATGTTTCCAGTTTTAGAGTCTACTCAGCATGTGCTGTGGATTGAATTCTGCTCTATGTTGCAGGAGCTTTTCACTGCCGGAACAGACTCTAGTAGCACAACAGTTGAATGGGCAATGGCAGAGCTGATAAAAAACCCAGAGTCCATGGATAAAGTTCGAGAAGAACTTGAAAAAGAAATCAGCCAAGACAAACCAAAAGAATCCAACCTCTCCAAACTTAAATACATGGAAGCTTGTGTCAAAGAGACACTGAGGCTGCACCCACCTGCGCCATTGCTCCTGCCTCACCGTGCTCCTCAAGCGTGCAGTATAATGAATTACTTCATCCCTAAGAACTCTCAAGTACTAGTCAACATATGGGCAATGGGGAGAGACCCTATGATTTGGAAAGATCCATTAGAGTTCAAACCAGAACGGTTCGTGCAGTCATCCTTGGACTTCAAAGGCAAACACTTCGAGTTTTTACCTTTCGGCGCTGGAAGAAGAATATGCCCTGGACTACCAATGGCTGCTAAGCAAGTTCCCTTAGTTCTTGCTTCCCTGATTAAGTTTTTTGATTGGACACTTCCCCATGGAACTGAACGTAGCAAGTTAGATATGATGGAAAAATTAGGCATCACTTTGCAGAAAGCACATCCTCTGTCCCTCATTCCTAAAGTTAGAAAATGAGGATCAGCATAATTTTGATTTACCTATGTGTGATGCCAAATCTTCACTTCCTAAGATTCAATCAGCCTACCTTCCTAGAAAAATGTAAAAGTAAAGAGGAGGCTGTCTTTGTCCTCCATGTAAATATCAGAGGAATTCATTCTCGACACACTTTAAAGTGCACCTATAAACTTGATTGGTGTGGTTTTTTTCCATAGGTGAAAAAATTGCAGCGGTTGGAGAACAAACAAGATAATCAACTAACACTAACCTCAGATTCACAATATACTACGTCTACAATTGTATGAATATGGACAATAAGAACAAAAGAATAATTCCACTGAAAACAGTACTTTGAAAATTACAGACTCATGACTCTTGACTACAGCAATTGACACAATGCGATAGATTTTCATCATACATAAAGAATGAAAATAATCGACACAAAATGACAGCAAACGACTAACAATGTAAAAAGCGGAATTTCTACAACAAATGAACTTTGATTGGTATTGAGCTACTCATATAATGCTCCTATCCCGAAGACAAATCTCATCTGCAGCAAAAGAATGAAAGAATGACAAGTCTTCCTCTACCTACAAAGAATTTCATAGTCATCTATGTGCGGAAAGAATGGAAGTTAATGTTTTGCATGGTGATAAGACTCAGAGATCAATTCGGCTGAGAAAAGGAGGATGAGCTGCCTGCAATATCAGCAGGTGCCCATGCTGAGACTGTATAAAGAGGCTGATCCTGCCAGCTCAGAGTAAGTGCTGCTCGATCTTGCCCGCACTCGCTGACAGTAAAATCCTCATCGGCGTCGTACATCTTCAACAGCATCTGGCTTTGAATTCTCTCTCTTTCAGTAGTTCCCAAGCAACGGAATGCCCCTTGCTCCATCAATTTTCTCCAGTCGTCAAAAATCTGGTGCCTTTCCAATCTGTCGCTTCCTTCACAAGCAACAATATTTCTGATTTCCCGGGCGAACATCTCCTCTATCTTAATCCTAGCCGCGCTCTCCAGCGGAAGGCTCAAATGAACTGAGTCAAACAATGCCGAGTAGTATCTCAATGAATTGATGACTCTCATTTCCAAGCTGCCGGTGTTATGATGGGCTTCTTGCTCTGCCATAAGAAGAACCACTGGATTCGTGCTTCGTATCAATCTGAGAAAGTCCCTAAGTGCTCCTCCACTGCCATCATAAAGCGTCTTATGCAATTGGCAAACACAGTTCACAGCGACGCTCTCTCCATCCTTTACGTGAAGCATCCACAGCCTCACATCTTCCAGCCGATCCACAACCGGGTGAAACTCAAAAGGAAGGTTGAATGAACCAGCGAATATGGCTAGCCGGTCTCCTGTTTCGACTAGCTCCTGCTTAGACTCACCTATGCCGGTAATCCTTACATGGCTAGGAGGATTGGACCGAGAGGCTAAACTCTGAAACAAACTAGGCCACTGAAGTCCTTGCTTGATGTCGAAATCTATGATATGAACTCTGTCTTTCCCTTCAAATGATCTCAACAGTATCTCATTTGATGTGAAATGGATGAATTTGGGGATAGGGCTAACCTGGTTCAAAAGTCGCAACGCCATCCCTGATTCCTCATCCACCCGATCAACTTCCCTCGGGGTGGTGATGTGAAAAACATGAGGCCACAGCCTTGTGACTCGTAGCGCTAGAGCCTCAGTATAGTAAGCGATCACGCGACTTATGGTGGATCCCCTTGGGGAGGCAAGATCCCCCAACTTAGCAATGAAGTGGTTAATCGCTGAAATATTCTTGGACCCAATCGCCTCTACGCAAGCTGTAAGTAGGCCAACGAGCTCAAGTCCTTGGTGCTCCCCACGGTGATTCTCCTCGCTGGCTTCCAAACTAAAACCTTCATGTGGATACGGGTTCCCTGAACCGTTCCCTGCTTCATGCTCCGATATGTTATCGTTCAGCCTAAGTGCCAAGCTCTGACTCTCTGACGAAGTGCTTGATCCCGAATCTTCTTTCACTGGCCCTTGGCTGATCTCAACGTCCTTTGCATCGAAGTCTGTGATCTTGGTCACAATGGATTCCACCCAAGGATTGTTCAACAGAGGCAAAGGGGAAGTGACAACCTCGCTCGGAACAAGACAAACTCTTTCCTCATCATCCTGGGAACATGTGATGGAGAAAGGGATAGGAGAGGCATTGAAACTTGGCTGGAACCAGAAGCTGCCTCCGCCCAATTGGCCTAAGCTCAGGTTCTCACCCCCTTCACCAACATAACCAGGTTTCTCACTCACATTGCCATACCTTTTCCTCTTAGCCCTGCCAAGACAGGAATCTTCGACAGAACTGCGATCCGCGAACCTCTTCAAGCTCTTCCCTCTCTCCCAGAACTCCCCTTTGACCTCTCTCCTGGCATCAATTGATCCCTGAGAGTTGGTTGCCAATGGCGGCAGCCTGATGTGCTGCTTGAGAGAACAAGTGGTGGTGGTTGCTTCAATGGACGATTTCTCCACAGAAAGTGAGACTGGCCTGAGGGACTGAGGTCTTGAGTTCTCTTTCCTGGAGAAACTGCATGGCAAGTCCAATCTCTGGGTGCTCATTGAAGGCAACTGGAAATGGCAAGCTTGGAACTGTGCGACTGCAGATGATTCACTCCTCAATCGATGCCTCGGTGACAACAAGGTAGAACTTGAGCACCCAGCCAACATCCTCTATCACCTTCCAATATTTCTGCGATTTTCAGCTTCAATCCACCCTCCTGTCTTCTTTTTTCCCTTCCTACTCCTATATCTCTCTGTTACTAACAAGGTTATGAAAGGCGCTTCTTTTGTTTTTTTCTTCTTTTTTCTGTCAGCTATGGATTTTCACATAAACTTTGCTGAGTGTATTGGTCTGTGTGACTATGTGAATGTGTGTGAAACAGCAGGAGAAATAGGAATCCGATGAGTGAACAAGGTGAAAGAAAATTGTATATGAGTATATTGGTTGCTCCTATATCAACACAAAGAATTAGCCACAACTCAAAACGCCAATGCCCACACCAAAGAATTCATGCCGCCCCCAGAGGAAAAAGAAAAGAATGAAAGAATTGGGAACTAACTAGAGAAAACCTACCCGAAAAATGTCATCGGATTCCGCAGATTTCAAGAAGAGCTCATTGGCGAAAGCTGTGATTCTCCCTCAAGGTTGCATCCCAACATAAGAATCGAGCTGAAGACAAAAACTTTCTCGAACCGGAAGCCGAAAATCTTCATCAACACTCGACCCATTTTAGCATTTGGATAAGAAACGACGCCCATGCCAGCAAAAAGGACCAGGCACTCTCGATCAGATGCAAAAACCCAGAAACCCCCCGGACAAACAACTCCCTAAACACGCACGAACATGACGTCCACGGCAACTAGTACACCTCCCTCAACACTCACTACCCAAAAGAACCAGAAACCAACTGAAACCTGTGTTTTTATATACTAGGAGGCATACGATGGGCGTTGCTGTTGCTCCTGGATAGTGCTAGTGCTCAGTGTTCCTGCCGTATGTGTGTGTGTGTGTCTGTGTGTGTGGGGGTGCCTGTGTCTGTGATTATTGCATTTTACACTCATGGGTTTGTGTGTTGATTTGATTTACCACGGCCTTGAGAAAGTGGTTAATGATGGCGGTGATGCGATGCTCGGGGGAAGAAAAAAGAGAGGTCGCAGCATAGCGTTCAAGAAAGTCCTCCCTGCAAGGAAGGAACCTCGCCCTTCTGGCCGTCGGATCTCGGATCGGACGGAGGAGGGCGAGAGTCCAAGTGACCGTTGGGGGTGGTCGGTGGAATGTGACCGTTGGAGGAGAGGAGTTAGATGTACGGAGAAACTTTGGGGGGCGGGGCTGCTATTTGGTTCGGGTCACGGGCCGCACGTGCGGCGCACGTGCCTGTCTCCCCCTGCCGAGGCAAGTCGATGCCACGTCACGTTCACCCGACCGTTTGAAAAACATTGTTTTTCTCTCAAATCTTTGTTTTTTAATCCTCTCTTTTTTGCTTTTCAGGTGCAGAGTTTGAAAAATGAAGGGCCACGTGGCTCCTTGTGAGCCACCATTAGGAAAATGTTGCTTTGACGAAGTGAGGGGACTAGTGGGACCTTTTTGACCATGGAGCCCATGGATTACTCTTCACTAATTACATTTTGACCTTTTTCTTTCTTTCTTTCTTTAAGCTAGCATTGGAGCATTTAATTTAGGGTTAGAGTCATACAAATGGGTGTTGAAGAGAAGATAAATAGGATCGACCATGTGAATCCAAAGTGAAGCCACAATTTATAGCTACAAAAAAAAAAGTTTATTATTACGAATGAGATTTACAAGCATAAATCATGGTCACGGACAAGAGATTTGCATGTTATACGTTATAAGAGAATATGTTATTATTACGAATGAGATTTACAAGCATAAATCATGGTCACGGACAAGAGATTTGCATGTTATACGTTATAAGAATATATAACATATTCTTTTTCCCATATTATAGTTCAAAAGTAAACTCTAGCTACACATGCATGGATAACATAATAGCTGTAGTAATGCGCAACGGGAGGCCCGGATGGAGATGAAGAAGACTAGAGTTAGATGAGACTTTGAATGACATTATAACTTAACATCACTACCTCACAATAACAATGAAAGTCAAATCAAGAGATCACATGTGAATGGACGGATCCAAGGGACTGGGAGGAGGCGTCAATCTCCTAATTTCATTACTACATATAAAACCGTCCGTTGAATCCAAAGGAAGTGATTCTGTCTTCCCTGCCATCAATGCAGGATAATCTCTACAACTTTGGTCTTGAACAATTTTCCCTCACGTTAAGTTTAGCGAAAGACTTCCCTTGTTTGAATGGTATAAGTTGGAAGCGACTAAAGAGAAACTTCTTTATGTTGAAGGAGATGAGCGGCAAGCTTTTTGGGGTTTGCCTAACTAGCTCACATATTCAGTTGATCCTAATGACATTAGGATCAAGCAATAGTTGCATTCATCCCTATCTTATTATTGTTTTCCCTGAAGATCGCTCAGGAAGCTAGATCAGTCAAGGTTGTGAAATTATTTAAATATTAATTCACGCATTCATCTAACGGCTTAAACTTTTATGATAGTTGGTAGTGGTTTTACAAAATTTCAGATGATATCAAAGTATGAGATCTTGAATTCAAATCTTTTCAGGCCCCTATTTTGTCTCCCCAAATATTTTTCACGTTTAGCACTAGGCAAAAAAAAAAAAAAAAACCAGACTAAGAGAAGAGGAGTGTCAAAATACTTAAATATTAATCCACGCTTCACTTCATGGCTTAAGAACCCTACCCGCAATACATGAAAAAGATAATATAAAGCTAAATATCGGTGTGAAGTGCAACGGTACCCACAAATTTTTCACGGCCTTGTCCAATTAACAACCTTTTCTCTATGGACCTGACTTGTTCCAATAGGGCTCGGCCCAAGTGTAAGCTGGCTACATGCATTGCCGAAGGGTACTTTTGCAAAGCTATGCAAACCGGGGCACCTATCTGGAAAAATCTTTTTTTTTTTTTGGTAAATAAAATTTAAATATAATACAATCGAATATCTGGAAAAATCTTAATAATCTGCAAACCTCAATTTCATGTATTTGACTTCTTATACATTTTCGTATGTATGTTAATGTGTCCGTTCACTTCAGAACATGGATGACGTATCAGCTTTTCTTTACTGATCTACTGTATTTTGAATCTATTCAAGTTCAAGTTGGAGTTCGGCTTGAGCTTGTACAATTATAGTTTTTTGGATATACTTGACCTAAGACGAGCGTGTTATGTTCTTTTATCGAGTTGGACATAACAGATCGAGTTTGAGAAGATAATTTATAACCAAAGAAAGGCTTACCCCAAGTATTTCTTATGGTAACAATCAAAATCTATCAAAGCCAGGGTAATGTTTAACTCAATTCCTCAAAGATCGAAATCTCCGTTTCTTTCACAATGACCGAAATCCAAAGTGATAAGATGGTCCATGCTAACCTAATTTAAAATGGCATGTAGAGTCAAACTAGTAGGGTCATCTCCCAACGCATGCCTACTTAATTAAATAAGGATGATTTTGTTTGCTAGAGCGGAAAATCGAATAACATTTCGAAAGGATTAGGATCTTAATAAAGCTAAGTTGTGTCATTGAGCCTTCCAAAATCCATCAATGGCGTTCTTTTCTCTTACATCATCTCTCTGGTTTTCTCCTCTAATACTGTATAGGTCGCATCAATCGAGTAAGTACGTGGCTGAAACTCAATGAAGCACGACTCCAAGTCTACCCAGAAGATTCATCTTATTCCGACACTAATCATGGACGTATAACATGCTGTTACATGCGATCACGAGAGGGATTTCTCTTCTAAACAGCGATTTCGCGAGCAAAAATCAACAACCTCATCGACGGAAGAGGGAGAGATCGAGATTTTCTTCATTCCAGGCTTTAAGGATACATTAACACGCCTTAATGAAGGTAATTAGAGCAATTACAGGTGCGTAAAAACACTTCCTTAGGGTAATGAAACGCGATCCACATGAAACTAGCTCGCTGGCAAATCCATTAATCTGTATAAATGTCTCAAGGCTAATCTTTATGATCAAGGGCTAGCTTCCTTTCTTCTTCTTTTTTAAATACTTTTTCTACTTTATGCTAAGTGCACCGAAGTTGTAGTTGGAAATGGGCCAAGAAAACTGGTATGACGCATTTTTATTGAGAGTAAGCGCGACTTATTTTTTTATATACCTTATTGATCGTCATTTTTCATTCTGTACAACAATTTAGAAAATGCTTTTTGTGGGTTTATTAGTTTTTTTTTTAAGTTGCCAGCGCGGTGCATGTCGCATAAAAGATCGTATAAGAAAGATTTGGGCTGAATCCACCCGGATATTAGGGGTGTATAGCTAGGCTAATTCAGTCCAAGTGAGGAGAAACGAGCTAGGCCAGTTAGACATCAAGAAGAACCGGTTTGTCCCTGCATCAAGCCAAGAATTGGCCAACCCAGTCAGACTCTTGGGTGAACTGGCGTTCTGTTCGTGGACTTCAGGATGAAAATCTATCCATAAAGCAACATGAATAAGCGAAGTTCTTGTGTTTAAAAGATCAAATCTATATGTTTGATATATCATCTTATTTTCATGAACAGAAATGAAGAAGATTCTCAAATTTCCAGATAGTTCTGCGAATATGTCGACTCATAGACGATCAATTGGTTCCCAAATCGGCCAGTTCTATTAATTTCACATTCTAAGTTGGTGACGAACCCATTTGAAAACCGATCACTGCCGTTGAAGTTCCCTTTTCCCAACTGAAAAATGATGCACGTGTCATCAGAAAAATGATCCACGAACTTATTGTATTGTCCTTAACTAGGTCATCCGTGACATATGCAGAGACCTCGCTTCGTTTAAAGAGCTAAATTGTTTAACCATAGTCAAAAGTGATCAGATGGAAGTCATCTGATGGAAAGTGGTGTTAATCTGGATGCACATGAGATGAAACTGCTGAAGTGCAAGCGCCAAGCACCCATAATAATAATACATTACACAGGAAAAGGACGCTTCATTAAATCCACCCCTTGTTTTATCTTCTCGAGATGTTTATGATTCTATTTGTCGCATTTTCAACAGCATGGAGTGACTTTAGACTGCTTCATACACAAGTACATACACCCATGTATGTATATAAACATCTATACGTATAGACTCCATTCAGCCTATTAAGCTTAATGGCCTCTCAATGATAAATTCATTGTATTATGTGGTTGAAGTTTTAAGAGGTATCCATCTTCTCACGAACATGTTGACTTGCCCCCATCGTCATCTTTTACGTTGCTTAAAGCTTTGACAATGAGTAAAAATATGTTCAGATGAAACCCTTTGAAGATTATGTTGTAATATACATTTAAAAACCAGTCTAAACGACAAGATATGATTGTGTAAGATTGATACATTGCATATTAAGTACAGCTAAAGTCTAAAGAAAAAAAATATTAGCGTGAGATATTCTCAACATTTGTTTTAGGTATTACACACAAATTAGATGAAGAAGGTAAAACAATATATACAAGAACCGCGAAATTCCACGTGAAAGAGTGTACAATTTTGCTCTTATACATTAGAGGAGGCTTAGCTTAAGTTAGTAGGTTAATCGCATATGCATTTAACTTTCATAAACAAAACCTTGGTACCTTGAAGCACATATCATTGTTGGACACACGGAACCATAAGAACCATCTCCTTTGCATAGAAAGTATCATAAACATTATGCTTTTTAAATAATTCAAGGGCTCGGCAATAGAGGTCCAATTATCACTTGAAATTCCCCCACTCCAACTCTCAACCAAAAAGAAGACAAGGTGGAGTTCGCTATACTTTGGACAAGATTCGAAAAGTTGACTTCATGCATTGAATGTAGTTACAAGTTTGCAATTTTATTGAACGTTCAGTTATGCTCAAAGATAGGTCGCTCGACCTTCCACGTATGGCATTTCAATGTGACAGTACGACGGCCAAATAAAAGATGGGTTTCTTTTTTTTATTTATATGACAGGAACACGAATAAGGTAAGCTTCCCCAGTAATCAGATATATCCACAAATTCACCTTCTCTGTATCTTTCCTTAATCATATTATGAAAGATCAGAATAGAGCGCTTCAACCAAGAATTAGAAAAATGGAAGTCATTAGAGAAGGAAACAAACACAGCAATCGAGTTAAGCTTGGCCACATGCAAGTTCTAGAATGCTTGTATGCTTAATAATGTAATGTTTATCTCCAGTCAAATGGGACTGGGAGCTCTCTTCGGGATGGGTGCAATTATCATTATTATTTTTAATTCCTTCGTATTACTTAACGATCTCGAGTTAACTTCATGCTTGAAAAGTTAAATATGGTCCAGATGCGTGCAATCACAGCAAGAGCAGAACATGGTTCCAACTATCATTTGTCAAAATGACTTGTGACTTAAAAAGTATTCTACTAGTCTCCAGTGGGCTTGACCTTTGGGCGTACTTGTATTATTCATTGTCACTTCATTAAATGTCTGAAAATATTTTAATTGGTAAATATGTGGAAGCATTAATCTAGTGTACTCCAATATGCTTATAAATAAATAAATAAAAACTATAGTGTTGTTGAACTCCTACTCAGCTTCTGATATACTTATATGTCCTTCTCTCTTATGAAATGATCCTGGATCATGTGAACTGCTCTTTGCATGAGCACTTCTCCAGAGCTCTCATGCAGGATGCTGAAGATTACTTCTTCTGAAAATATCTGCGACTGTTAGTTAATCTTATCGCTAGATCTGTTTTTTTGTTTCCGATGTAAAACTTAGATTTTTGTTGGGACAGGCGGCATCTGCACGAGAGAAATCTCTTCACTTGTGAGACTGCTATGTTAATCCAACTCCTCCTTAATCCAGAATCTGGTGTCCTCCTACACCAAAGACTCTCAACTTGCCTTCGTCGATGATCTCTTTCTCCAGACAGAATGCCGGCTGCTACGCTCATCGAAAAATGACTAAGAGATATTGGCACACGCAAAAAAACTAACTCATTATAGGAAAACATGAGCCTGTCCTTGTTGTATTGCCAAACTCTTGACTAATAAGCCTACTTAATTAGATTTATTATCACTCGAAAATTTTTAAGATTAAAAAGTCATGATTTAAGCAGATCATGTTGACTCTCTTTTTTTTTCCCAAGTATCTAATCAACGATTCTGCTTTAACTAGTAGCATTTTTTTCTCCACATGCTCGAGGACCATTCGGGATGTATGTTGTGCATCTTGTCTTATTCAAGTTTTCGGGTAACAGTTGTTATCTCTCGCTCTCAATCTAACCATTCCCTAAACCAAACCTTACTTTTTTGTCTCAATGAGTGAAAAGGGTGGAAAGGAGCGACCAATGCAACTAGTCTCTAGATGTTATCATAAGAGTTTCACACTAGTTACAGACTATTCAATTTGAACTATGTTCCTATTCAATCTATCCAAAGCCCAAAGGGTCCAAGGGTGATGAGTTCATCGTTGCAGTATTAGGAGAGTGTTAGAACTCGGAAAATCTTTATAAGATTCTATATAACTACTGTCAAATATTCTAATAACTCAACCTATTAGATGAATGCATGATTTAACATTCAATTATTCTAATACCCCTAACTCTCACAGTCTCTCTACATGAGGTAGAGTAAAATTTCCAAAGCACATATAGACCGGAGGTTTATCCATAACATGGCTCAAACTATGATCTCTTGAAAGTTTATGGCCATTTTACCACTAGGTCAAGCTATCATGCCGGGTGGTAAGGCGTTTATCTAATCCAATGTCCTCTAATATTCTTCTCCAAGCCTATAATTCCCAGTAAGTTAACAGAAGAATTAGGAGAGACATATGTTGACTGTTCATAAGCAGACATAATCATCAAACAAGGCTACTGCCAGGAAAATCTAAGTATAATAAGCCATATGCTACACTATCCACAACTATGGCAAACATCCATGCTTGTACAATTGGATTAGCCCCTAGCCACTTACGTAGCCATGACAGCCAATTCATCTCGATATGTAGGTCAAAAAGGTCTTCAAAAGAAGAAAAGCTTTTTGCACCCGAAAGCTAAGTTTTATGTCGTCCACAATAAGAGCAATTCCACGTGATAAAGGAAGGTTTGTGATTCTGCAAGCAAGTGATCAAGAATCAATCGTGCATTTCCTAGGACAGCGCTCACGGTTCCCTCGGAGTGCATACCAATTATTGCATGTAGGCTTATATGAATTGTTTGCCATTAAGCAAACACAACATATGATATGATGGATGCACTAAATAATGTTAAAGATGGACTATATTTAGCATTTACAAGTCAATTATTTGCCTATTTCATTTCAAGAGTATCGTCAAAAACTCATTTCATCTCTTATTATTGTTAAAATGATACGTGAGTTCATCTTCAAAATATATATATATATATATATATCAATTGCTTTAAAAAAGTTAAAAACTCATCAAGTTGAGTTATTATATCTTCAATTATTTCGTATTTTCAAAATGTCCTATTCGAATTTTATTCAAAATATGCTAAAGTCTGTAATCGTGCCGTGTCGGAAAAATTCTTGTGCTCATTAATCAGATATACATCAGCAATCCTCTGTTGCACGTGTGTTGCACAATTATTGTGGCGGTGCTCAATGAAGACATGTAGGCCCCAAGACAGCAGCTCCTTTTCCCATTCATCCAGACCATCATATTTTCAGGGCCTAGAGAAAAGCGAATTGACCACCTAGCAAACGTTGTATTTATCCAAGCATTTGAAAGACAAAACATATATAAATAAAAACAATATTTTAACAATGGGTATTGAGCTGTGCTTGCTATGAACCCACTCAGAGGACCCAACTTCTGAGTATTTGCCAAGCAGTCCAGCTATCCGTTTCGTCACAGTTCATGAAAATCAAAGTCATATCAGTCAAGGATCATCCACTTTATTCAACAAGAAAGACATCCCAATTGGGAAAAGAATAATCGCTGAAAATTACACTTTTGAGTTGTTACGATGCACCGCCCATGAAGACAAGTGGCTGTGATGATCATATACGGCTGAATTAGTGAATTTATATTAGTGCAGAATAGTTTGTACTTAAAGCTGTTCACTGTCTCCTTGTTGTTACATTGGACAGCTCTGACACAGAGTAAGAACTGCATCAGCAATGATAAAATATCTTGGGTATTAGAGAGATTGGACGGCAATTTATTTAATGAAGAAGAGAACGGAGGAGATTATCGTGATTCGATGAGATTAATCAGGTGCTTTAAGAAGTCTATGGACTTTGATGGTATCGTGAAAAAGAATACAATGACTATTAATTCCAGTAAGCTTGAACACGGTCCATTTGCTTTCGCTGATTAAACTGAGTGTAGGTCTCGTGCTTCCATAGGACAGTCAAAAGGACTCGTAAGACCCCCGTAATTTGGGACGAAGTTTTAGGAACCCCACGTTCGTGTTTTCTTCCTTTTAAGCTTCGCCTAGCCTGAAAACTCTCTTTTATGTTTTCTTGAGGGGGACTTCGCGTGGTGAAACTTTTTGTCCAGCATTTACTACGAGAAATTGGTGCCGCGAAAAAAAAGTGGCAGATGACAACGGTGTGATGGTGGGTCATGGAACATAGTGAACCTACCTAGAGATTGTAGTACTCATTGCCAAGTTTGGTCAAGTCCGTGGCTCAATGGGGTTTGCAATGGAGCACTGCCCTATGCGTAAAATTAGGGTTTCCACTGTTTTGTGGAAACTACCCTTTGCTTCAAGAATGCCCATGCTTCTTGCAGGACAGAGCAATTTTTTCGAAAATTAAACTCATTCAAAATTTCAATTAAAAGTGGAAGCTTGGCTACATGTGTTGTGTCCATATTGAACTTAATTCCGAGTTGCTCAAATAGTTGTAACTTTATGTTTGAACCGACCGCAAAAAAGTAACTCAAAACTTAACTTTTCGAAAAATTAGGTCAAGACGAGATGTCTTAAATACATTGAAATTTTGAATAATATAAAGAGCAATTGCGTCCGAATTCTTCTGTTCTTTTTTGGGTTAGCACATAGGACTTAGCAAAGACCTGATGGATTTAAGGGAATTGGTAAATCCATGGAACTTCTTAGTGCTATACAAGATTGATATCAGATCATCAAAGATTATTTATATTTATACCCCATTTCAGGTGCTCCAAAGCTTGAGACTCTCACACATAGGGAGACCCTGAATCATGCCCTCGTGCCTCTTCCCCTTTGGGCCTCACCTACGTTTGCCTTGAAGCCAAAAAATAAAAATAAATAAATAAACTCCACCCACAGAGAGAGAGAGAGAGACCGAAGCATCCCGAAAGCTTCCTAGCCATGAAAGGTCCTTGGAGAATGAACAATATTTATATACATGTACATTTGAACAGAATAGTTTTCTAATACGTCAAAAGAAAAGGTCACAGTTTTAATAATCAGTTCACTAGCTACTTGTGGGTTCAGGCACCTATATAAGAAGAACTTCCTCATGGTTCGTGGCACACATGCTGTACGCTCGTTCTTTTCTTTGCCAACCTTGCAGATTGACCATTCCTTTTCTGTAACACCATCGTACATTCTAATTCTACCCAAGATCCTTCAGGGAAATGTGGCTCGGCTGTATTGGAGCTTCAGTTGTTGTCGGCATCATGTACTGGATTTATCGGTGGAGGAATCCTAGATGCGACGGAAAACTTCCACCGGGCTCGATGGGCTTGCCACTCCTTGGAGAGACTCCCCAGTTCTTCGCTCCAAACACGTCTCATGATATCTCCCCATTCGTTAAAGAGAGGATGAAGAAGTAAGACTTCCATAACGAGCCGTTTACTTATATCGAGAGTTGTCCATCCTCCATCTACTCATTCTTCTCTAATGGTAAATGGTTGTGTCAATCTTTTGTCGTTTTTTCAGATATGGACCAATATTCAGGACAAGTTTGGTGGGACGGCCGGTCATAATATCGACGGATCCAGATCTCAATTACTTCATCTTCCAACAAGAGGGACAATTGTTCCAGAGCTGGTACCCGGACACATTCACAGAGATTTTCGGCCGACAAAATGTGGGTTCGCTACACGGTTTCATGTACAAGTACCTCAAGAATATGGTGTTGAATCTCTTTGGCCCTGCAAGCCTCCAAAAGATGCTCCCGGAAGTTGAGAAGACTGCATACAGGAGATTACAGCAGTGGTCATGTCAGGACACGATTGAAGTAAAAGAAGAAACAGCAAGTGTAAATTTCAGACCGACCATTCTTTTTATTAATTATCATCATTGCAAAATAATATCTGTGTAACTGATA
Source organism: Melaleuca quinquenervia (assembly GCA_030064385.1). Lineage (NCBI taxonomy): Eukaryota > Viridiplantae > Streptophyta > Magnoliopsida > Myrtales > Myrtaceae > Melaleuca > Melaleuca quinquenervia. Next base: position 13,412,472 of record CM057721.1, on the reverse strand, counting down.
AAAGACACCATTGCAGATGATATTCCATCTGACAGCAAAGAAGTTAATAAGCTACGATTCAGAGAGCTCCTCAGAAAAACTCAGGGAAAACTTTGTCTCGTTCATACAAGGATTGATTTCCTTTCCACTGGACATTCCTGGTACTGCCTATCACAACTGCTTACAGGTAAGTAAAACCAGCAGAAACTTACCTGTCAATTATAACAAGCCATTGTTCTGCACTCCACCCCTCTTGGCAATGACAGAATTGCTTTCCATAACATGTTTTACCAAACTACGTTTTAACAGAAAATTTGGTCCAAACTTTTCCTAATTCTATAGGGGAGGAAAAAGGCAATGAGGATGCTGAAGAACTTGCTACAAGAAAGAAGGATGAAGCCCGGGAAACAACAAAATGATTTTTTTGATTATGTGCTTGAAGAACTTCAAAAGGAGGGAACGATTCTTACGGAGGCAATCGCATTGGATTTAATGTTTGTGCTACTATTTGCCAGCTTTGAGACTACCTCACTTGCTCTGACATTAGCCATGAAGTTCCTTTTAGACAATCCCATGGCGCTAAAGAGATTGACGGTTAGTAAAATCGAACAACGCTTTTGGTACTTTGTATCAGAAACAAGCTAAAACGTACCCTAAAGCCTCAAATATATCTCAGGAAGAACACGAGGCCATCAAAAGCAAAAGGGAAGATGCTGATTCAGCACTTACCTGGAAGGAGTACAAATCGATGACATTTACATTTCAGGCGAGCAAGAATTATAACTAACTTTCAAGTTCTACTCAGATGATACATGCGTAAGACAGCTTTCTTACTGCTAAAGTCCACTTGCAGGTGATAAATGAAACAGTCAGGCTTGCAAATATAGTTCCAGGAATCTTCCGGAAAGCACTGAGACAAATTCAATTCAAAGGTATGATGAAACAATACTCATCTGACACAAATTTATGCAAGACAAGAAAGAATGATCTATGTTGAAAAGTTCCATGATTTGTTAGCAGGCTACACCATACCAGCAGGTTGGGCAGTTATGGTTTGTCCACCAGCTGTACACTTAAATCCAGCAAAATATGAAGATCCTCTGACATTTAATCCATGGAGATGGGAGGTGGGTCACATAATTCTCTGTTCTTCCTCACCTGCAAACAGATAATGAATCCCTACAAGAAAAAGACTAAAGAACAGATACGAGATAATGAATATCGTGGAATCTCCTTCATTTTCCATTTTCAAATAAAAATCAATACATGCAGGGGATGGAGGTACATACTGCATCTAAACAATTTATGGCTTTTGGTGGGGGTATGAGATTCTGTGTTGGGACTGACTTCACGAAGGTTCAGATGGCAGTTTTTCTCCACTGCCTAGTGACAAGATACAGGTAATACAGTCAAACGTCAAATAGTGAAAAATGAGCCTCACATATGGAGAGAGTAACCATGTTGTTAATGAAAATTTTAGGTGGCAAGCAATTAAAGGAGGCAATACTGTCCGAACTCCAGGTTTACAATTTCCTGATGGCTTTCATATTCGATTCTGGGAGAAAGAGTCGCAAAACCATGTAGCCAACACCTGAGCAACACCAACCAAACAAATGGTCTTGCGTCAGCAGCAAGTAAAATCGCAGCTTGATGCCCTGCAATCAGGATGGCTATCGACAAGCGAGAGAAGGGAACAATTGTCAACAATACATTTTGAGAATGCATGAAGCCAGAGGAAAATTATTTCCAGAAACAAAAGCAAGCAACGATTTTGCCCAAGAACAAGCACAAAATTTTGCCTTTAGTTGTTTGAGCTTGTCGATAAGGGTGAAACCTTGAATGGAATTTGAGAAGTTGAAGAGTTACAAAATGTAACCAACTGACAGCAACATTTACACAAGAACAGTGCATGAACAGTTAACGTCTACATTACATTCTTGTGGAAACTTCCGTGTCCATTCTGCATCAAAGAATTCTTCAGAAGATTCTACTCCTCTGGTCTGTCTCTTACAATAGATGTTCCACAACAAGTGAATCAATCAAAACAGAGCACTCTAGAGTCAGTGATACATATTATACAAATCACTCTCTTCTCTTAGGATGCGGGCTCAACCATGTCTGATCCTGCAGACCATGGCTATATCTATTATGTTCATGTTGCCAGTTGTCAGCATGTTGCCTTAGTTCAGAAGTTCCGCCAGGAGACCCTCTATCTTTTCTATGCTTTCTGTGTCCAATTCTGTCATCCTCTGAACTATTTAAAGCAATCTCCTGTGCAAAAGCTGAATTCTTCCCATGGCCATGCTTAAAATTATCCTTGTGAACATGGTGAAGATAATAATAATACTCAGGCTCCCTATCTGGACGCCTGTGCTCGTGATGGTGATGGACAGTTCGTTTGTGGGAAGGATTATGCTTGTGGTGTGCCGCCTCCTTGTTATAGTGCTTCCTACGGTGCACATGGGTACGTTTAGCACCAATTCCATGTCTTCGGTCACCTGGGATGATCCGACTGTCATCTTGAAAATGATCTTCCCACCAATCATAGAGGGGGTCAAAGAGTCCTTTCTGATGCAGCAGCCAGAGCAACACAAGAACTGTAATACCTATATGGTTATTATATTGCCCTATTATAAGGGTAATCAAACTTATCTATCAAGATCAAAAGTGGAATCACCTGTTGGAATCGTCGCTAAAAGTAGACCAAACATCAAGACCCAACTCATGCATATATACTGTATGTGGCATCTAAAGTCAAAAAAACCAGAGCATTCCCTCCTGTTGACAAGGCCATACATTAGTAGTACATAAACAAACATCCTAAAGCAGGCTTACATACAATGTATAGTCCTATTTGAAACGCAGAGACTGAATGGTAGGCAGTAATTCATAAGAACAGGTAAATATTAACAGCAGAATTCCACAAGACAGCAACATGCAATCTTGCACTCCGCCTCGTACGATTCCTTATTATTATATTTAGCAACTTTTATCCTTCACATCTTTTCTCTTACATGCTCTGTTCTGTTCCCAAGGGCTGTCTTATTATGCAGCTTTCATAAAATTTCCTGAAACACGAGAAGCAGCAAATGCAATTCCACACCATGTCCTACATCTTTCACAAACATATACCACACTGGACGCATTAATTGTGTTCTACACATGTTTCTTTACACCGAATGCATACTCAACATCAAACCTGAATACCATTGTTTTCTTCCATCCCTGTTTTAGTGACAGTTCTGCTATCCTCCAGAAGCAAAATTGTAAGATTTCACACCACATTTGATGCTATGAATATCTTGACATAACATATTATGCCAGAAGAGAGCACACATGTTTACTTCGAGCCAAAAAGAAGTGTCACATAAATCATTCATTGACTGAACTGAAGATATGCAAAGAAAGTTTTTGCAAACATTAAATATTTCACGCCTGACGGATGCTACGACATTAAATTAACCTGCAACTTTGTCCAGCGATGAAATCGATTACACCTGCCCAAAATTTGCTCCAGATGGCCTTGATGGAATCAAAAAATCCACTCATACCTGTCTTTGGTAATTGAAAAGGTGTAATCTGCAAAGAAGTCATCGATTCAAGACACCAAATAACAAAAGTGAATGTTACAGCTAATATCATTCTTTTTCTATTCTTTTTTTTTTATGTCCGAGGAATCCATCATAGGCCTCCCGTGCTCGAACGGCACCAAAGGGCTATGCCCCTATACCTCAGGGGAGACTAGCACAAGACCCCAACACCATGGCCCCCCACTTAAGACGCTAGCAACTGCAAGTTTCGAACTCTCAACCTCGGTGATAAGGGAGAAGCTCTCAACCAACACAGCTACCCACAGCTAGTATCATTGAACTCTTCTATTTGCAATAACAAAATTTTTTTTCTAGGCAACCTTTCAAGGACACCATTCATCAGCGCTTTCGCGTGACTAAAGAGGATGACTTTTCACTAAACATCACACCTGTGATCCATTGTCAAGGACAGTAGCCGTAGTACTAAATTGGCATTCTGCTCGATCAACCTCACTGAAATCAGAATCCTTAAGTATAGCTACAGTAAAAAACAAGGGAGATTATAGGATCAAAGCCTCATCAGTTGCTCTATTTGAATTTCCCTACTGAGAATTGAGCATGGCAATTGATACCTGCACAAACATATTTTGCTGCCTGGTCTGTTGTCGGGTACAACTTAAATGATCTAGTCAAAATTTCACTTGGCTTCATGATGAAAAATTGTTCCTGCAATGTCATAATAATGTCTTTTACATCATTGTCAAGCTAAATATTCAAAAGACATCAGTTCAAGGAAAAGTACCTCCATGAGGGTGACACCACTGTTGCAATCAAACTGCCGGATGAAGTAGTTTGTCAAAAGAGGAGAATTAAGTAGTTTCCTACAACAACCAATCGCATATGCAGTATGGATATTTACTCTAGGATGCACTTTCCAAATTCAGTCTGAAATCATAAGCTATAAAAAGTAAATGAACCATTGCATTCCATCCTATGCAGGTTGTTTCCTTCTAGAATAAATTTATTTGACAATTAAGACTGATAACTCCTCAACTTTTACTCACTAAAGGCGGGACTAGTTCAACCCAAAAGAGAAGAAAGGGTGGGACTAGAATTTGATGGGAGAAGAATAAGGAATATCGTGTTTCCACACTGCGGTGGTTCATCATATAGACAAATTAAGGTGTTATATTTCCTACCACTAAAAAGTGACTCCGTTCAACAACTCCCAATTAGTTAATCATAATTATTTTAATGAAGAGAACACAGATTAAAACTATATCTGGAAACAGGAAATTTTTAGTCTGGTAGCCTCTATGCTACAGTACAAGCATACAGGGGGAACCTACTGATATTAATAAGAGAAGAAGAACAATGCATCCAAAAATTGATGTTCATAGCACATCAAGCAGAACCATAGCACTGACAAATGAGAAGGCTTTAAATTCTGTAAAAACCACAACATGAGAATTCCAGGAGCAAAATGCTGGCTATTGCCACAAAAAAGCTCCAGTGTTGTGTAACTCATTAAAATTGTAGGTCCATGAATTACATAACAAATAAAAAGAACCAGTCATGCGCCCAGCAGAACTTGAGGTATACACTGAAGTGTGATCACTAAGACAAAATGATGTATATAAACACTAAAATTTCTAATATTTCAGGATACCGTTAAGCTGTACGAGGCTTCAAGTTCACCAGTATTCTTCGTTGTGATTGTAGCGACTCCAAATTGAGTCAAGGCTTCAAATGTCGGAATAGTGACACTTAAGATTTTTCCAGGGCTCCTATGGACAGGAGAGGTACAAATCAAATATTCACGTAATAATATACTATATGCTGAAACGTCAAAGAACAAAAATTTACTTGTGTACTTAAGTAAAGCCAATTAATCTTCAGCCATTTGTTTTCCTTAATTTCACCTTTATTATCTCAGGCAGCAGATAGAAAGTACACATTTTGTAGGATATTGGAAAAACATGACAAGAAACATTCAATAAAGACCAAGACAATGACTTTTTTGTATTCTAACTATACTGGGAAAAACCAACACAGGATCTCCAGTAGTCAGTAAATGCAATCTCAACTTGAAAAACAAAAACTTGAATATCATAGCCATTGGGTCCTATAGAGAACCTTAAAAATATCAAGCTAGATGGCACATATATATTTTATTCAAAAACAATGAACCAACACATTAAGATGCTAACAGACTCTATGCAAGTTACTATCACCAGGCAATACTTGGGTTCACCAAAGCAAGTGAAACAAGATAACAACAGCAATAAGGTCAACCTCTGATACACATATTCAATGTCATCAGCTCTTAATTCTATCAGAAGATTTGTGTTAAGAACTTCAGTGACTCCTATGGAGAAAGAATGACTCCCTGCATTCTGCATCCAAATGAAGATTGTCAGCAACAGAATTTAAAGAACACAATATTTATTCTTTAAATACAAAACCTTACTGGATGCTGATTTATCCTTTCAAACCTTCCTTCAACACCATACAGCGGCAACTGATTTCTCCCGACTCGATTCTGGTCAGCCTTTCATTAAAGGGAAAAAAAAGCTGCTTCAAATCATGCCACAGGATAATATACCACTTATTTATCTGTCCACTTCTTTGTGAGAGGTGATGTTCCAAGTAGTGAATAGTAATTCTAATTAGGAAGAAAATGTGAACAAATTGACAAGACAGATATAGAAACAATTTGCAAGAGGGGGAAAGAACTTTTATGCTTGTGCAACTCTACCAAATTCACAATTAATTGGAGAAGATAACAAAATAATCTCTAGATATCCCTATAGGGTTGCAGCTATTTGAACGTCACAAGCAATATAGTATCAAGTGTCAAAAGCTCTAAGTTTAATAAACCCTGAGACTGTAACTGAAAGGGTAGAATTGACTAACATCCCAGAAATTCCAGAGCTGGTTATGCAAGCAACTTCCAAAAGGTGAGGCGCAAAAATTTGGTTGTCCATTGAAAGCCTCATAACTGACACCAATCTTGTTGCATTCAATTCCATCCAAGGTAAATCTGACTCTCTCAAGCAGCATCCACATAGAAAAATTGGTCCCTAAATTCTGCGGTTGACCAGGTCCACTCTTTAAGACAACAGGAAAATGTCCCAGGATAAATCACAGGCTGATTAACGGTTCAATTTACAATTCAGCTACTGACTTATGCTGCAGTACAGAAGTGTATGTGCATGCTCTAAAGGGAAGATATGTCGAGGCTAAGATGATATCCAATGTCGATCTTGTTTTTTTTATTTACTTTTTTCCATTTTACATTTGAAGATCAGAAAGCATTCTGAACTTCTGATTTGAACCCTTGAAAAACCCTAGTTATAAATATTGACTAAAAAATTGCAGTTCATCCCAACATCATGAGTAATTAATATCACCATCCATCTGTATCATTATAGCAACTCCAGTTCTATGCATATCTTTGTCTCGGTCTATTTAAAAAAAAAAGGCAGATCCATCTAATTTATGCACAACATTAACATGAGATGCAAACATATTGCACTGAAAAAAAAAATTAACAGCTTACTGTGTAAACAATGATGGGGGGTGGATACCCACCTTGCCTCTCCTAACATCATCTAAATGGAGTTCCAATTTACATGCAAAACGTAGTATTGATGAAAAGATTAAAGCAATATGATGTGTTACCTGGGATATTGAAAAGTGACTAAAATAAACATCATTGACAACAAGAAACAGTGTGGTCCTTCTCACTGTGGTCACAATCATGCATGTCAGATAATATCAGTCCATTGAACATCATGCAAGAAGTCATTATGGTGCCAAATACACCAAGTGAGATGGTTAAAATATGCTGTACTTTTATTTCTTTGAATGCCGAAATACTTCAAGTCTATCAATACTAGCATAAGAATAAAAGTCAATGTGAGACATGCCTGCCTTGGAATGACAAGGTAAAAGTCCTCAAATGATGGAATATTTGTGTACCCAACAAAATCTCCAATAAGGTTCACCCTTAAAAACTTATCGCCAGATATAGCACTTCTGTTTTCAGGACCTACAACCACCTCCTGTAGGCCAGAGAAAGTAAACAGTGCAAAGAGTTTTAAGTAAATACATCTAAAGTGGACTAAAAGGGATTCAAATTTTGAGAAACCAAAAGAAGGTCTTGATCAGTAGAAGATTTAAAATTATAGCAAAATGGATATTTTGGAGTGAAAGCAGAAAATAGTTTAACTGTGGATAATAAACAAGAAATAACGGGGCTTCATTGCCCTAGCCAATCACTCCAAACAGTTCCACGTCATAAACATCTGATGCTAGTGATCCCGTATTCTAGCATGAAAGTAAGTAATTCTGATGTTATAAATAACAAAACTTTATGGGAACAACAACGAAAGGACAAGTTGAATAGTAAATTGTTTTATATCAGCTAAATTTCCTTGAGACATTAAACTGCAAACAATATGAAGCAAAGTCGTACCGAAATTCTAGTTCCTGTTTTCACTTCAATCCGGACACTGAATCCTAGTGATCGTTGTCCGATGCCAAAAATATGGAACCTTCACCACAGGACAGTTTCCAGTTAGGATGCGAGTACTGATAAACTGAATAAGAGTGGATAACAAGGAAATCCTCACAAGTACAACTGGCATCTTGCTCATATAGTTGAAAGTTACAGAAGCAACTTCATCCGTCTATTTATGTTAATATCAGTGAAATTTGCAATGTTAATTCTTCACACTAATAAACTCTATAGGCAAATTATGTGTGTATGCCTGCACTAAAAACTACTTATATTAAATTAAAAAAGATATTTCCACAAGTAAGTTATTTCTTTCACTATTAGTTTCTTTAGTCAAAACAAAAGAGAACGCAGTTGTGAGAAAAAAAAAAAAGGAGGGAGTGTTCTAGACAATATAAAAGTGGAAACCGATTTCAAATTTTTCCTTGGAAGACAGTATAGATACAGAAAATGATCACAGTCACAAGTTACATTTCTCCTCGATCCAGTACAATATAATTCTCAGAAGTTCAACAAAACAGAGCTCGTTAATTCAGCATTATGCACACTAAATCCAGGTATCAACACGTTTAATTATATGAGGAGTTTGCACTTGGATAGAAGATGTTAAATAATTTTTTTCTTGGGGGAAGGCGAGTGTAGCCATACCAGTCACCTGGAAATCTGAGGCAATGAGCAGTATTAGCCTTTCCTTTAAGCATTTTGTCAACTGATTGTCGAATCAACAAAAGAGAGAAACCAAGTGTTAGAAAATAAAAATGCATCAGAAAATGATCAGCTATGTAACAGCACTTACAAATGTTTCCGCATGATGATGGGACACGCCGCTGGGGCCCACAAGGGCAACAGGTTGGCTGGGATAAACAACAATTGTAGAAGACGCACCAAAAGTTGAGAAGGAAGATGCACAATATTAATAAAGAGGGACAAGTCAAGATCCATATTTTAACTGGCACTTCACACAAGATGATATTTATAACTGTCTCTAGAAGAACAAACTTAAATATCGCAAGTATCAACACAGAATAGGTTCCTGATCCAAGGGATTTCTGCAGATCTGATACTAATTTTAAAGTGAACAAGTCAGGAGGAATGAGATTGAGCATGGATAAGTCCAACATCCATGGGCATTTGTACTGTTTGATTTGATCCTTCAAAATACATTTCCATGTGTAAGTGCGAAATCTTAAGCAATTAAGCTGAAACTGGTGGAGGATATAGGATAATCCAGCAAAACATAAAAGGAGACCCGTTACAATATTAACAAGGAAAATAATATTTTGATGACTCAAAGACGTGGAGAAAGACACCTGAGTATGCTCAATAATATGACCATCGGCATCCCGCAACCTGTGAGGCATAGACTATGATGCAGTTACATGATGGACAGCTGCCAATCTGCATTACTTTCATGCAACAATGCAATGAAGACAAGTTCCTATTGAATGAATATACCGAGAACAATTATGGGAAACAAAGTTGTATTCGTATGTAAGGTAAAAGTAAGATATACTACAGTGCAGACTGCTAAATATGGTGCTAGATCATGATGACCTTAAATAAACACAAGCACGGAAAAATTTTCTCAATGTGTAGGTAATGACAATCCAAAACTCGTAAGTGTTGCTAAGATCTTGCAAATGATTTCCTATCATATTTGCTTAAACTAAGTATTTTATGGCCAACCAGAAAAAAGGAAACAATGTGAGAAGCAGCAGAAGGGGACCATTGATTTTGTCCTATGCAATCCAAAAAATTGAACATGGTGTCAGAAGCTGAAGAGTCAGAGAGAAAGAGATCTTGCCTCTCACAAATTTTGACAACTTTTGCATCGGCATCACGCTCACATTTGCGTGTCTTCACATAATATTCTTGTGGTTTGTATGGAACGTCCTGGAAAATGGCATATGATTACACAGTACATTTAATACATCAACATAGCCTCAAATACAAGTGAAAAGATGATATAAACATAAAGAAGAATAAGTCAACAAACAAATAGTAAAGCAAAGGGACATATCCTGTAGCAATTTGTCTCACAAAGATATTTACTATGCAACTTGAAGTAAAAACTCTACAAAAACCCTAACTTCAACTGTCTGATGTAGGGATAAATATTCATAATCATATTACAAAATTCCAAGGTACTATGATCTACTACGCAGAAGACCATAAAGTCGGGAGACTAAGAGAAGTAGAAAGATATGTGAAATCTGGCTAAATACAGCACATCTTTCAGAGAGGTTCCATACTCTGATGTACGTAAGTTCGTAGACAGCATATGCAGTGGACTTGTTGACCGTCAGCACAGGAGGAATTCGCAAAGTTTGCATCTTGCTCGTCGAGTTCTCTTCGACCTCTACTATTTCTGCCACCAGCGAGGCGTCCCCTCCACTCTGAAATCCCCCAGAGTAGACTAAATAAGCAACGCAGCCAAATTTCACTAAAATAAAATCTCTCCTTCAACAAAAATCAAGGCAACCGTTTCTATCAAGTGCGCTACAATGCAGCTCGCGCAAGGAGACTGGGGAAGAATTTAAAAAAAAAAAAACCAATTCGCTGCAATAATTTGGCCAGCATTTCCCATCAAGTGTTCGCATCCACAATGCACAAATCACGGCGATGACTTACGGAACCGCTGGGAACGGCCAAGTCCAGCACGATCTTCTTAGTGCAGTTTAGGTGATCGTCGGAGGCCGAGTTCCTCTCGCACTTGTCGAGCTTCGATTTCGAGAGGATCTCAACCCCGGACACCGCCGGCCCGCTCAGGCAGAGGAGGAGGAGGAGAACGAGCAGAGCCGCCGCCTCGGCTAGTTTGATCGCCACGTCCCGGACCGGAGAGCGGGGAGTTCTTGCTGATCGCGTCGTCTGGTCGATGGGTTCGACGGCGTCCATGGGCAGAGGCGGAGAATGGATGGAGGCGGTGGAATTTTCCATGGCCAGCATGAAATGGAACCGCTTGGGAGCGCGCAGTGTTGAAGGCGGTTTCTTTTTTGGCGGGCATCACAGTTTAGTTTCTTCTCTTTTCTTTTTCAGGCTAATCACCGCGACAAGATGGTAAAAGAAAGAAAAGAAAAGGCTAGAAAAATCGCCTCGGGCTTTCCAAGCCCAGCCCGTTGGCCCGCCGTCATAATATAACTAATCAATGGACGGGCCCCGAAGTGACCCGGTACGGAGACTTCCCATGCTTTGCTTCACAGGTACCGCAGTTCCTAAATTTTTAATTTGTTCAGTATAATTTACGAATAATGGTCTAATGCATAATGTTCAATTTAACTATTTAATATGGTCTCTGAACGATTGATGTATTGATTAATTTGCAATTCAGTCCCTAGGCTATGATAATAATGACATAGAGAATGTGTGTGCCGAATATTTAACTCATCATTTAGGCGTCTCGTTGAAAAAGTTAAAAATGTAGATATAATATTACGCATTAGACCAAATTTCAGAAACTATTTATCGAGGGAGACCGACTGATTAGTTCATTAGCTTAATTTTTCATCGTTTCTGACGTTAAATTAAGATATGCTCTCGTTGATTTAACCGGAGCTCTCTTCCGTTTCTTTCTTTCCAAGCGCCCGCCGACTCGAACCTATGGCGATGAGTTCGGCGCAGTGGTGTAGCTATTCCCACGGCAATGAGCAAGCTCTAGGGTAGGAGGAAGACAGGGTTTCCAACATCAAACCGACGTCCCGGGTCATGTAGTTTCTGGAGAAACCTTGTCGTGTACAAAAGTCGTGTATACGAGCATTTAGGGGACAAATATTACGTCCTAAGAAATCGAATCAGCGTATGGTGCACATATACTGGGAGAGGAAACAGGAGGAGGAAAGAACCACGGCAGATTGATGACAAGCAAAGGGAGTTCATATGCTGATCTTGATCACGTCCTTCATCAGTTCCCACAGTGCCATTTCGATGTCGGCACGCAGCTCAGGTAATGGCACCAGCTGCAATGGTCGTTGCCGGACTCTCCTTTAAACAGCATCGCCAGCCCGACTGCGAATCTGCAACCAACTCCCAGAGCCCGAAAGAGAAGAAATAATTGGTAATGCTGGTCGACATCGATCGGCGCCAAGAAGCGCCGGTCATTCTTGTTCAAAGTTCGATGGAACAGTACCCTTTTTATCGTGAGTGTGTTGGCTTACCCGATGATTAATAGAACGAGGGTGAGAAGCCATAGCACGTATTGGGAAGCCTTGTGCTTTGACTTCTCGGCGCGAGCACCGTGTCCAAAGTACCGTGAACCCAACCATCCGAACCGGGGGCGGACGAGGAGGATAAAGCCGAGCAGGAAGCCAATCGATAGCCCGCCGATGTGCGCAAAGTTGTCTACGTGCGGAAGGACACCAAGTCCTAAATTGAGTGCTAGTATGATGATCAGCTTGAGAAGAGCTGAAGCCTGCAAAAATGAAACACAGAAGAGCATTGAGATTTAAAAGGATTCGCAGTTCAATGGTCGATTTCCGAATAAAGAGATTGATGAGCTTATCCGACTCTGTTGGAGTAGATGGTCCAGTTAGTGATGAGCTCGGAAACCATTGCTCCCACGATGCCAAAGAGAGCGCCGGAAGCGCCGACCGATATTCGGTTCTGAATGAAAAGTGAAGAGAGAATGCTTCCGCCGAACCCGGACAATAGGTAGATCGCTGCCACTCGCACTGCACGAATCGTCATGGCGTAGCCCCACAAAACGTTCAGTAAAAAATTCGGCATGAGAAATTGAAGATGCATCATCCTTCCTTCCGTTTCTAATACAGGACTAAGGAGCCTGTGCAGGTTGAGAAATGGAAGTTCCCTTTGATCTTACCGAAGCCAAACTGCTGCTCGAGCCAGATGCCGACGAAGGCCAAGCACGACATGTTGACGAGCAGATGAACGATGCCGGCATGCAACCACATACAAGTGATCAGTCTCCAGCCTTGTTTTTGGTGCACTATCTTGCTCCAGTCCAGAGCCCCCACCTTGTCCAATCTGTACACAAACGGCAACAAAGATTGCTTTAGAATTCAAGTTCACCTAAGATAATCTTATCGCAGTTGATGAGTAACTAGTTATTCATAAAGTGAACCACATCTTCTGCCACGGCAAATTCTTGAATCACGAAAAGAAATTGGATCGACTTGATCAATGATGGGCCACGAGGTGAATAGAACCAATCACGTTGCAGGAATTGCAATGAAACTTGTGCTTTTGAGTGATATTCGAAGCGAATTCTATGGTTTACTATATGTGGCGTGATCTCTTAGGCTAAGCCTACACAATAGCTTCCCTTGGATTACCTTATGCTCGTAAAAAAGTAAACAAGTACTCGTTCACAAGTCTGCAGCGTTCATCATAATCTTTTGCAGGTGTAATAACAAGAGTTCTTCCGCCAAAAACTCTCGAGATAATCAATATATAATCTGATCCGTCCTCTACATTAAAAGTTCTGGAACTGATAGCGCGTATACTTGAAATAATCCTATGTATACTAGGCAATATATATTACACGTGTATTTCACAAATTAAGGTCTACATTGATCTTTTCCTTTGGCAAGCTGGGGGAGTGACGCTCTGTTTGATATGTGACTCCAAAAATTGCAATTTAATACGAAGAAGTCAACGGTTACGAGTCATACGACCGATTCACTCCCCGGAGCATAGCCAAACGTCTTCATTACACGCTTGTAGAAACCACCATGGAAGTTTCAGATATGGCCTTGAGACCAGCTCCTATTGACATCAAATGTCCTTGTCCTAAACATTTTAATATCAGAGAGAGCCGGGACAGTGAAAAGAAAGAGGAAACTCAAATATAGAAATAACTCGGGTGCTTACGTAGAAGAAGATGGACCGAAGAGAGGATTCTCTTCGAGAGGCTGGAACGAGAACCTGCCGAGGAAACTGGCGACGCAGCCACCGTAGACGCGCGAGTTCTTGTCGGGGCAGTCATTGATATACATGACGGCGACGAAGACCACGACGTTGGTGATGATGAACACGGGGATCAACCACGGGGTCCACTGACCATCCTCTTCCAGTTCCGTCTCAGCCGCCGCATAGTAATTGTCATCGGCTTTCCAGGGTCTCTTCTTTTCAGTTCCTCCCTCAAGATCTCGGTTCGAGTTCGACATCTTCGCTCTCTTTCGTTGCTCCTTCTCCAGGAATGCTTGGGGAAACGCTTGTGGTGAATATGTGAATGAACGTGAGAAGATTTATTGTCAAAGTGTTGGCAGATTCGACTGTAGCACAGAGAGAGAGAGAGAGAGAGAGAGAGAGAGAGAGAGAGAGAGAGAGAGAGAGAGAGAGAGAGAGAGAGAGAGAACTTGGAACGAGTATGAGCCAAGGCGGGCCATCGTGCTTATATATAGTTGTTATATAAGCTTTAGAGCACGCCTTCTTCTTTGCTTTAATTTGCTTCGCGGATTAATTTCCCTTTTCATGGTTTGAAACATGGAAGTCAAGCAAATGATTTGATTTACACTGCCGGGATCCATGCCATACTAAACTCAAAATGTATATACAAGCAATCGGGATGCATCACCCATATATTAAAGAAACAACATTGGATAGCTCCAACTCGGCAAGATACAGTATCCGAGACATATAATTAGGACCTTATCATACCCCTCCCCGGCGAAAAAATCTGAATCCAACCCGCATGACACTGCATATAGAAATTTCTGTCCGCAGAGAATATTAAATATAGAAGATCGCAATCCTACTCTCATTGACATTATATTTTCATCGAGATAAAAAAAGAAATGGTATTATCCAATATACATCCGGACTTTGAAACCGTCATCCATGATATGGTGGGGAGGACTGTTTCTTCTGGCCATAAGTTCTTTGAAATGATCCAATGACCATCATCACGAAGAAAGCTTCTGCCACCAAGCGTGCTTGCAATTGTTTATGCATTGCTAGCTCAAGCGGGAGATGAAGGAACGACTCCTTCCTGCATGAACCTTTCTAGCACAGAGAGAATGAAAAGACAGTATCCAATTCATCGTTTGTTTATAAACGAGAAACTTCGTAGTATCTACCAAGCAACAGTTTTCGCAGCAGAGGATGGTGTACAGAAGTTCACGTCTACGTATTTGCGGGCCAACACCTCAATATATGGATTCTCGACTTCTCATGAAGTCCTTTTTCTTTTCCTTTTACAATTTAACCTAGTTGTATTAGCAAAACTGCAAAAGGATAGAAATTTAACAGAAGGTGATATCGGGTTTGCCGATCTGGTTGGCATCGAGGGTCTAGCTAGTGATAAGCTCGGATATCTTCCCCCCAGTGACTGCAAAGATAGCATCGGAAGCGCCGACCCTTCCTTCTTGAATGGAAAGCAGATAGAGAATGCCACCGCCGAATCCGAAGGCGGATCGTTCCGGCTCGCCCTTCCGCCGCCATTCACAACCCGATAAGATGAAATCCCGATCCATGTTATTCAGCATGAAAGGGCAAACGTGCTTTAAGCAACGCGCAATACAACTTTCGATGACAAAAGTCAGAATGCAACCACATGAAATCACTATTAGAGAAGCAAAAGAAATTTGATCATCGGAGATAATTAGATATTTCTTTAGGATTATTTCTTATACTAGCTGGAGATTATTCGATCATTCTGTGGATCATTTGTATCTCTCAAGACTGCACGTATATTGCACAATTATGCATATTGTGATTGAGATATAATAGTTATCTAATGAAGCTTATATGTATACTAATTCACTAAAATATTCCCCAATTCTTATCTTTCCTTACTATTTTTCAATTTAATTAGATATTGCTCTGATTGTGATCGCATGCAGAACAGAACAACCACGGCCAAGGTCAAGTTGCTTGCGAGTATATGAACGACGTCGGCATGCAACCAATAGAACTGTAGAAACCCCTTGAAAAACCTCAAGACCAATCCATGATGGCTTTAGAATTTCGATCATGAAAAATATGAGAACAATGTACTATGACTCCATTCTTTGTCAAATTGGTTTCATATCTGTTCGGGCCGCCTTAGTATATTACAGCACAGAGTCAACCCGTTTGAAGGATTTTTTAGATGAGAGCGAAATGGTATGCATAGGAGAAAAAGAAAGGGAATGTATCAGTCGATTAGAACTTACATCAGAGGAGGGAGATCCTCCGACATGATTTTACCTCGCATCCGATATGGTCCCGTGACCATGACCTCCTGCCGATGCAAAGGTTGGAATACACGGCGGCGGCGAGGGCGGCGGAATCGGCGAGGACGAACAGGGAGGGATCAACCACGGGTCGCGCTCGCAGGCCGAAGCGAGCTTCTCCTTCTCCACCTGTATGATCAGCACGCATCCGTAGGCTCTAGCACCAGCGGTATCACCTTCCGTTCCTCTCTTGAAATCTCGGTTCGAGTCGACATCGCCCTTGTCTTTCCCTTAATCCTCCAGCTTTCAAACTGCGACCAGAAGAATCAATGCTATCATAACGGGTTGTTCACCTAGTAAGATTGGATTTTACAGATGTGGAGGTACATGCATCGCAAGAATTGATTAATTTGGCGGTCAGTCATTTTTCCTCATGTGTTTATGCAGAGCCAGAAGCAACTGTCTCACTCAACTCTCTAGTGGTATCCTTCAACTGGGAAGAGTTACAGTCCATGGAACCACCTAAAAAGCAAAGAACACCGTTTTTAAGCATAGAGTACGACAGAGAGAATACATTTCATGCATAGATGATAGATGGAAGATGGATTAAATTGAGGGAGGTGGTCTCTGATCTATGTACTTTTTCCGTTTATGTTTCTTATGCTCTGTCTACACAACTGCATACAAATTAGCTGAAAATTAAAACTCCATTAGTTTCGTGAGAAAAGAAATTCCTTTAAAAATAATCATTGGTATTGCTCAAAATAATTAATCAACAGAGATTATTTTCAACAATTAATGTCAAACGTGAACAATGGAGATATCCTTCATTCACGTCCTTTTACAAGTGATACAAAGTTACCATTTTTAAAGAACATATTTTGTCAATTTTTTTTTTCCTCGAATGAACTCACCATAATTGGAATGAGAACAACTCAATGCCTTGCCATAATTCACTTAAACGAACGATAAGAAGTTTAAGTTTCTATCCATCTAGTACGAGCACGCAGGCGAAAACGACACTCCGGAGAATGTGACATGCTGTCCTTTGGCGAACTAATGCTTCTATCCACAGGGGACGTTTTGGGAGTCGCTGACGTGTTAAGACCCCAAGACCTAAAATCCCATGGAATAAACCATCTTATAGATCTCACGGATTTCAAACCTTCAACCTATGCATGTAGTTGATGAAATTTTGAACGAGTGAACATGAATCCCCAAGGGTTACTGGAGAGATTTTTCAGGTTTCGGTAATGGCCTTAGCAATGACCATTTTCTAGAAGCCAAAACGTATGACCGCACAACAAAACGCTTCTGTTGAATCTGGAAATGGTGTTAGGGAGGATCAAACGACATAAGCCGAAATTAGGAGCTAAACAAGTTGCTCCGCCTTCGATCGTTCAGAGATGCCCAAAGCCCGCGCTTGAATCAGGAAAATCGTCCGGCCACGCCACTTTTCGCCCCGAGCGTGACTCGCCATTTAACGGTTGTACAAATATTGATAAACAAACAACAAATCTTGTAAATGAGGGATAATTGATTCGCAGACCATATCTTAAGGGGAAAAAAGGACAACAAATAACTGTAGACAATCATCTCTTCCATCATAAAACAGCAAGGCCTTTTCCAACAAATTCTACTTCAGGCAAACTCATAGAAATATTGACAAAAGTATTCTGCAAAAGTATATACTTCTTGTGACACGGTAAGCAACATGATGACACTGCTCATTCATCGTCACTACCAAAAAACCCGATTCGAATACAAAGAAAAAATAAATTTTCCGCACAGAGACAGCTCTAGTCCTCAAAGGAAGTCGGGGAAAAACTTATCTAAAAGATTCCATGTAGTCATCAGAATTAGAACCAATGCGCATAATGCTTATGGGCTATGTCGAATGGTAAAAGCACAACACAATCAACAAACTCCGAACTGTAGCATTAAACAAAATCAAACTGAATCTGACGAGATCCTCAGTAAAATATGTGAGTTGATCCAAACAGAAATCGAAACAAATTATCTAAACTGTAGATGCCGGATAATACTGGATTACAAGAAGGCAGGACAAACGAATTTATCGTTTTCCACCACCACCTCCAAGCTTGGGGCCCTTTGGCGCGGCACCCTTAGGCATGTTTCCCTTGGATTGGGTCTTTTGCGACTTGGACATCGTCTCAGCTTTCTTCGCCTTCTTCTCATCCTTTGTCTTCTTGATCCTTTCCTTAATTTCCCTGCAAACCAAGAAATCATCATACAAAGCAGGGTTATAGCAAGCAGGGACAGCAAAAACCTCACTGTTGTCCGCGACAAGACAAGAGCTCATACCTGAGAGCAGCCTCACGAGCAGCATCACGGACTTCTGGCTTCTCAGCCCTTCTCTTCTGAATTACTTCCAAGGTGGCACCAACAATAGACCTAGAGTAAGGCTTCTTGGTGGCACGACGCTTCTTCTTCACAGCCTCGGCAGCAATATCCTGCAAATTTGATTAATAGAAAGAGTCAAATCGTGACAACCCCGAGAAACGAATACAGCACACGCTAAGTAAAACAGCTATGCTGAAAAGCCTTCTGGCCAATTCTTCACCTTCTTGTGTTGCTTCCTGTACATGGCTGTCCATGTAAGCTTCGAAGGCTTCAGGCGGTTGTGGAAGTACCTCTTGCATTTAGAATTGGCAAACAGGAAAACCTACACATGCCAAGTCAAGGTGACAATTCACATAAGATACGATAACCAACAAGGCCATCACAAAGGACCACTCAAACCTCACCTGGGAATCCGAGCGAATGAATCTGATTCCTTTGCCTGGGTAAATCTTGGCACCGCTAAAGCGGCAGAGTTCAGTCCTAGTATATCAAAATAAGAGGAAAAGAAACTGTTTTGAGAACAAAGAATCTTGCAATTCAAAGCAAATGCAGTAGTAACCTATCAACAAGTAGCAGAGCAAGTATCAAGAGATTAAACACGCACTTCCCATTACGCATACTAGGGTCAACAAACTACAGATCAAACACTTAAGTATCATCACACAATACTAACACCATTGCTACCACGGTCACAACTCATAGAGAGCGATAACAGCCAAAAATGCAATATCCACCCGTGTAACAAAAGCCACACAAGTATCGAACCGTCAACATTGTCCACAATCATAGCTGAAGATCGAAAATCAATCGCGTCCAAAAACTTTGGACCAGCTCCTGCCACTCGGCATTTCGAATACATCTCTATTCAGCAATTCTCCCCGACGCCACCGTGTTCTCACTTTCATTGTAACAGCAAAACAGTCGTAAACTTTAAGCCTCGAAAGTGGAAAACTTTCGCAGGTTCTGAAATTCTGGGATCCTTCCAAAACTCCCACGAACAAGGACACTATGAATCCAGGAGAACGAGGGGAAAATAATTGCTGCGCCAAAGACGCAAGCTAATCGGCGCACAACCTCAGACCGAAACGATACGGTCCAACATCAAGCAATGCGACGAACACATTACAAAATGACACGCAACACGGAGAGAAAGACAGATTGAGGGCGGCCTACTTGAGGACCATGGCGAGAGGCGGAGGTTGCTGGAGTTTGGGTCTCGGCGCGTCTGCTGCTGATAGAGGAAACCCTAATTTCTAATCGCCAGCTTAAATGCATCCCAAGCTGGAGTCTCTCAAGCTTCGTTCTGATGAAACGACGGCGTCGCTTGATGGCCTCACGAATCGGGCCTGTTGAGCCATCTCCCAGAGACATCGTCCGGCCCACTCTTTGTCTTGCACAAAAAAATCTCAACTTTAATCCACAGTTTTTGTTATCTTTCTTTTTTTGGTCGATTAGTTAGACAAATTCAGTAACTTGCATGCATTTTAAGATTTTTAACTATAGGTGAAATTGCAATAACAGAACAGTACGGTAAATTTCAGATAAATAAATGTGTTATTGTCTGTTGAAATTAGTCAAAAACACTTATTATAGGTTCAAGCAAAAGTGATGGATATTTGATATATTTCGAGAGAAAGGCGGGGGATATAGAAGTTTACCAACAAACTTTATGGGATATACCACCACACTATATGCCTCTAAATCACTTATAGATAATATAGTGTGGAAAAGAAACTGAAAATTAACAAAATTGCAACTTAATCTATATGGGTCTGATTCGAGTTAATTTTTTGTCATGTCATGGATTAAATGTCACTTTGCTTTGGCAAAATAAAATTGACAACTATAAAATCATAGTCAATCATGCAGGTTATTAATCATTTACCAATTAGACTATCCAATTGATACCATAACATAGCAATTTACACTATGTTAGGGAGGGAGAGAAGAAGGGGTTCTAAACACATAGAGATGAAAAGGAAGAGACAAGACGGAAAAGTTTGAGCGATGAGGAGAGGGATTAGTCTAATCAATTTCATGTATGTTCCAGATCTGTCCGAATCAACCCAAACATGGAAGGATCCGGAGGAATTTGTGTATAAAAAACAAATGCATTCTGCTTTCTCACGTAGGCCTTCTTCGCATCATTTTATAAGTACATGCAATCTTTTCATTTCTTCTCCCTTCTAATCACTAAATTCAAACTAAATGTATTGTCTAAACCTTGTACGTGGCATGTGAAAAGCCAGAAGCCGTGTACCGGAAGCCGGTAGACGATACAGCGCATGCCAAGCCCCAAGATAGACTGGCCCGACCATGATGGAAACTGGATCGCATGCCTTGCTCCAAATATTGGAACTACCAATGCTTTCACAGCAGGAATATGAACTTTAAGAGATTGAATTCAATTAGCCATTGACAATACGTCTTGATACAAATGTATGCAGCATTGGTAATTCATACCCTGAACACAGAACTATGACAGTAATCAGAACATTCCACAGAAGAAAGCTGAGAGAAAATCCCAGTACTTCGTCCATTCGAAGGATTGCAAATTAAATCTAGTCTACAATTGAGACCATTCTACTCTATTAGGTTGCTCATGTATTGCCTTTTCACGTATTTGGCATTTCTACTTGAGTACTGATTTTGCGATTCACAAAGAAAACGCTTGTGGCTACAAGTCAAGTATTAATCAGTCAATGGAGACACCACCCCATGATTCGACCAGGACAAAAAGGTGCAAGGCGCGGACTATGAGTTTAGAGATGGGGATAACTAGCTATGGAATCAAAACCCTCATTGCAAAAAACTTCAAATTTGGGAAAAACAAAGAGATTATGCCATTTGTACAACAACCATTGCATAAGTCTCCCAAAGAAACTCCAAGCTTTCAACTAAGGGGGAACCTTATGCATCACCAAGAGATGCACCAGGTTTCAAAACTCGAGGCAAACTAACACCACTCTTTCAACTCCTCATCTGCATGCACCTAATAGCGAAAACATACACATCCTTACATTCACAAGAATCGCAAAGGACAAGTGAGCAAAAGAGATCCTCAAGCTGCTTTAGCAGTATCACGGACCACAGCTAGCTTAGCCAAAAGACCACATAACTGAAGATATGAGCCAACACCATCACAGATTCTCATATGCGCAAAGCCAGTTTCCTGCATCCAAAAGTGCATCATATAAGAAGTCAAGAATCTTCATATATAGAAGAAACACTTAACTGCACAAGAGAGACCTTCATGAACTCCAACTTCAGATACTCGGCCATGTCATAAAACTTTATGATACGAAAAAGTGTAGTAATTATGTCTGTAGGGGAATAGCCCAGATCATAAAGTTGCTTCAGACCAGCACAAGCATCATCAAACTTCCCCTCTAGGACATTGCGAACCATATTCTTGACATGCAATGGATGTGGCTGATCACAAACCTGAAAAACAATTGGATGACCAATTATGCATGTGTTTCCAACAGGGGCTGGTCTCACAAATGTGATAACTCTTGAGTTTACTCTAACCTTGAAAACATTTTCTTGGTTTACAAATCGGAACCCACTGTGTGTCGCTTGCAAGTTATTAAGCCCCTGCCTCATGTCACCATCGGCAGTGAAAATGATAGCCTCAAGGCCTTCAGGGACATATGGTACCTTCATTTAGTACCATTGAATTTAAATTACATATCCACCAACATAGCAGCTAAAAAATAAAGGATGATGGAATTATAACCACAACAAAGTAACCACAGTCATGCAAGTGGAATCATGACAATATCAACTTAATCATTCCTGCAATCAGTCAGGTCCGTCCATTTGACAGAAGGAAAATGTTGCTGTGACTTTCTTAGATATTTGTCTGACTATGTGGTGCCATCTTGGCCACCACATCTGAAAAAAGCTTAAAAAATAAGACACTGAAATACAAAAAAGTAAACTAATGACCGACTGATGGGTTCATCAAGAAGGAGGTTCTTTAATGGGGTTGGAACATCAGGGTGGAGGGGTGTGAAGGGCAGCACCACTCCGCCTTTGCCAGCAAGGGCCATCTACTCTCACCAGGACTGGACAAGAGCACAGGCGACCCTTGCCCAACCACTGGCGAGGCCAAGGGTTGCTGGTCCTCACCACACCTGCCCGCCCCTGCCCAAACCTAGGCAAGCACCAGAAGGCCGCATGTGGTGGTGGGCAAGGGTTCCCATGGTAGCTTATGCTCCCCGTCAATGTTGGTGCCACTGCTATTGTGCAGTGGTTGTCTTCCCCGAGAGGCACTGTCTTGTGCTCAAGCTTTTTGATGTCGTAGTAATTCTCACTGCTGTGCTTGTGAAAGATGATTAAATTGAACGAAATTCATGGGAATGTTCAAACTTGAGAAAGAATATTTGTTTGAAGGAGGATTCAGAAGCTCAGCACAAATAGCAAGAAACAGATGTCATTAAAATTGTTGGACTAAGGATTTTCCAAGAAAAAACAAAATGAAACCAAGGAAAAGATTTGAAATTGATGAAGGGGACATGCCTTCTGGTTAAGCAATCTATGGAGATTGATGATGAGCTTGTCTTCTTCATAATGAAGTTGCCACGCTGGAGGCCAGGGCAATGGTAGTTTATCCATCGTACAACCCTCGCAACACAAACATGAGGGTTGGTGGACTCTTGCATGGTGGTAGCAAGTAGTCACACCATCAACACTCGTCATCCTCGCATGACATGAGGGTCAATCGCCCATGCTCACAGAGATGACCACGCTGAAAACACCCCACCGCCGCACGCATCTCTCACTTTTTTTTCTTTTTTTGCTAATTTTAGACTCTTTTTATTTCTGCTTCTTTTGTGTTTATCATTTTGTACTGATGTGGAGCCTATTTGACACCACATTAGCATTAGGCATCCTCGAAAATATTTAAAACTGCCAAGTCAACATTTGCCATCAATATCCAACTTAAACCATAGAAAGCATCCACTTCAACACCATGTCCAGCTTAAAAGGATGCACTCAAACTAGTAAACCTCAGTAGAGTTTGAAATATCCAACCATAAGGATATATTAGATTACCTGGCTTGGGAAACAGACTTTCAGACATAATCTTAAGTTAAAAACAAGTATTTGATGGCTTCACTTTGGCTAAACTATGGCAAGTCCAACAAAGTAGTGTCATTGCAAGAACTACGAGACTAATAATATTGAACTTCCACTGCAATGATCAGTTTAGCTTATTAGTAGATGTAGGACTGAGACAAGTATCCATAACATAAACATGTACCTTTTCTGCTTCAATCACCACCATGAGACGCCCAAGTATTTCTTGGTCAGATAATCGTGAAAAGCGAACAAGAGCACATCTACTCTGAATAGGCTCAATGATCTTCGAAGATGTATTGCATGCAAGAGCAAAGCGAGTGGTGTTTGAATATATTTCCATTGTCCGCCTCAAAGCCTGTTGTGCTCCAGAAGTCATGCTGATTTAAAGCAAAAGCGCCCCCAATAACCAACCCAAAAATAAATAAATAAAATGTATAAAAATTATACTTCAATACATGCAACAAGACAAAGAGCCAACAAGTATGATAGGCCATAATAAAAAGATTAAAAAATAGACTAAAAGACGGTCATCGCATGATTAGTCTATTAATAAGCTAAATAAGGTCTAGCCACTAATCAGGTCAGACATCATACCTGTCAGCTTCATCCAATATCACCATCTTATGCCTCCCAGGAGGAAGGGTTACTTTCTTTTGGGCAAACATCTTGATTTTGTTCCGTACTGTGTCTATTCCCCTGAATAGGCAAGTTAAAAGAACATTATTTTAGGAAGAAACAGTACATCATAATGTTACATACTTGAAGTACAAATCCTTGCCTATCATCGGATGCATTCAGCTCCAACACCGCCTCTTTATAGTTTGGTCCCAGAAGCTCATGTGCAAGAGCCAGTATACTCGTAGTTTTACCAGTTCCAGGAGGACCCTGAAAGTACACAGAAATGTAGTCAGAAGTATCACAAGCATTCTTCAACATGAGCAAGAAGAGCTTTACGCGCAGCGACATTACAACTGAAAAATGTGTGGCTTTCCATTTTATTTCACAACAGTAATGCAGGAAAAGAAAGA
The DNA here is from genome assembly GCA_030064385.1 of Melaleuca quinquenervia. Lineage (NCBI taxonomy): Eukaryota > Viridiplantae > Streptophyta > Magnoliopsida > Myrtales > Myrtaceae > Melaleuca > Melaleuca quinquenervia. The sequence continues at coordinate 13,387,853 of CM057721.1, read as the reverse complement.
AGAGAAAAATCTAGCTTCTGCGAACGAACAATTCCTATCGCATGAGAAATTATTACATAGGAAATCGGCACACAATTGTCTAACCTAAGCAGGCATGGAGAAAGCACCTATCCAGAGAAGACGGCTTAATTAATTAATAACCTACTGCCAATTGCTAGGCGCATTTGCCAAGTAACACACCCAACTTCAAGTCAGGAAAGGCGCATCTAGAAATGTGCGAAGGAGATTTAGAGGAGAGCAAAGTGAGAAGGCAGATTTCCATCGCGGAATTTTCACAAGCACGTGGCGACACTGCGTTTACCCATCTCATACTCGGAGAAAAAATTAGGGCCATGCATATATGAGAAACGATCCGAGCGAGAACAATCACCGCAAGCTCGAGCTAGTAACAGAAGCCAAGCGAGAGGCGAGATACATACGGACAAGATGAGGTTGGGCATGTTGCCGTCGCGGGCGATGACCTGTAGCCTGGAGACAGCGTCCTCGTTGCCGACGATATCGGCGACCTTGTTCGGCCGGTACTTCTCCACCCACGGCATGTCGAAGTGGCTCGCTCCACCGCCGGACGAAGAAGAGGACGAAGCCATTTCCGCCGTCGTTTCCAGCGCACGAAGCTCCTTCGAAACCCTTCCGCCCGCCCTCGCTCGAAGATTTGGAGGGAAAAATGGTCATCAGACGCAGTAGACTAGAGTTTGTACAGAAGGAGCTCCTTCTCTTTAAATCTATTTGCCGTTTCCCCCCCTCTTACTTCCGTCAAATTACGTTTAACCCCACACGAATTGGGCTCGAATCCAACCGAACCTCCGAAGTTCCGATTTTGTTCCGAATCGGGCCAGCTCAAAAATTCAATTCGGGCTAGGGGTGAGCCGGCGAACTGGACCGGACCGGGCTAAAGTCCAGTCTTCGGTTCCCAAAAGTATAATCGGTATCTGGACGGTTCGATTCTCGATTCCTAGAAGGATCGGGTATCAGACTTGACCGAATAGATTAATTTTTTATGTTTTATTAAAATAAATATGTAAGAAAAGTAAAAAGAATCCAATTTAAAATTCTTATCCAACTTTACCATTAAAAAAAATGAAAAAATTCAACCTTTTTAAAGAATTATCCAAATTTGAAAGTGGAATTTCGTTACCAAATTTGATCAAACATAAATTTTCACAGGGGCTTTGAATGCTGTGATTCTTTAATAAATGGGAATCCTACATTTCTGCATTTGAGTAGATCCTATGAAATAAATTATCCATTATGATGGCATATCATTAAATGACAAAACTTTTAAAAAGACTTCATGCGATTTTATTGGTTGGAGCGCGGTACGGATTGAATTAAAGCTCAAAATGTACTATTCGGTGAAATGGAACTTATTGAAGGATTTGAATTTGTACCTACTTTTGAGCATTGGAACAAACAACGCGGCAGCAAAAATGATGGGAAGGACCACGAATTTATGTTTTAGACTTTGTTTATTTTGTGGAAAAATAGATTATTTGAAAGATAAATTTTTTTCAAAAAAGAAGTTAGCATATATCTCTTATAAAACTAATCATTTGTTCAATATAAATGAAGACCTCGTTGCGACAGAAATTAATTTTCAAAAAAAGGGAAAAAAAGAAAGAAGTTTTTTTTATATAGAGAAAGTGGTTATCCTCAGGCCACCGGGCGTTCATCACAGTCGATAGTTAAGGTCCACGCTGTTCCTTCCTTCATCGTACACGACGCACCCGCAGACGGACAGAGAGAGGCCCAGACAATTTGCCGTTTCTCGATCCAATCCCTCTTCTTCTTCTTCTTCTTCTTCTTCCCTCAAAGGATTTGCCCCGACCTCATCCCCAAATCGGTCCTTCTACTTCCCCTCTCATGGCTTAGTGGGTACCCATCAGACCTAAGAGCCATCCCCTCCGCCCCTCCCAAAACCGAATCGATAGTGCTATCGCCGAGACACCCGCGACGCGCAAGACGAGAAGATGGCATCGACCGCCGCAACCACCAACGCCGCGACCCATTCCCTGACCCGATCCTCAGACGATGTCACGGTCGACGTCACCCCGCTCCTGTCCCGCTCCAACAGCTCCCGCGACGACCCCTCGAACTCGAACCCCGCGCGCCGCCCGGGGCGCCGGGGCGGCGGCGGACAGGGACTTCGCGAGGCGGCGCGGTTCCTGCGCCGCGCCAGCAGCCGGCGGATGATGCGTGAGCCGTCGATGCTGGTCCGGGAGTCCGCGGCGGAGCAGCTCGAGGAGCGGCAGAGCGACTGGGCCTACTCGAAGCCCGTGGTGGTGCTCGACGTGGTATGGAACTTCGCCTTCGTTGCCGCCGCGATGGGGGTCCTGATCGTGAGCCGGGGCGAGAATCCCACGATGCCGCTGAGGGTGTGGATCGTGGGTTACGGCTTGCAGTGCATTTTGCACGTGGTTTGCGTGGTGGATGAGTACAGGAGGAGGCAGCGGCGGTGGCGGTTGCGCTCACAGTCGCGGCAATCAGATAGCTCCCTCGAGGAGGAGAATTCGGTGGCATCTCGAGGGGATTCACCGAGGGAGTACGTGTCGTTGGCTCAGTTTAGCGATGAGGGGAGAAGGTAGTTTGTGGGTTTTTTTCGGTCAATGTCAAATTGCGTTTTCGAGCTTGATTGATGTGTTTTGATTTTCATTTTGAGAACTGTTGCTGTTTTGTTCTTTAATAGCCCGTCAGTTTAATGCCAATTCATCTGGGGGAAGAGTGTCCATGAAATGAAACGAATGATGGGCAGTGTAGAGCAGTAAGGAGATAGTTTGTTCTCTTGGCTATTTTGAAATTAGACTATCATCAGCGGGTTATTAGCAAAATTTCGTACCTGCATTATTAGCAAAGAAAAAATAAAATCGAAGTTGAACTATAGGCAAGAATCATGCCTTTGCTACTGAAACATAGTTTTCTTACACGGATCATGCTGCTATCTAGCTTTGATTACGATACTGCATTGATGTGCGATGATATGCTGACCAGTGGTTGATTTGCTCTCTTATGGAGAAAGTCTGAATGTATCAGGGATGTGGATCATAGTTGGTAGCTTTTAGGAAGATAGTGCAAGATGTGCTGCTTGCTAAGTGCCCTTGGTTGATCACTTAGTACATTTTATTCTAATGTGATATTGGAGGGCTTTGTTGACACTTGTCATCGTTTCATGCAATTTCAGTAGTGTAGCGAAGCATCTGGAATCAGCAAACACTATGTTTTCCTTCGTTTGGTGGATCATCGGTTTCTACTGGGTTTCAGCGGGTGGCCAAACCTTAGCACATGATGCTCCTCAGCTATATTGGTTCGTCTTGACTCTTTTGTTGCTATTATTCAAAATACAGCTCTAATGAGAGAATCCAACTCTCTTCTACCTTGTTATGCATGCAGGCTTTGCATCATCTTTTTAGGGTTCGACGTGTTCTTTGTAGTCTTCTGTGTTGCCCTGGCATGTGTCATTGGCATAGCTGTCTGTTGCTGCCTTCCTTGTATTATTGCACTTCTTTATGCTGTGACAGACCAGGTACGTCTTGATTCTTGCTGGTGATTTTTCACTTTGTCTTGTCTTGCTAGTTTATGTGCCCAACCATGCTGGGCATTTTGTATTGGCAATTAAATGTGTGAACTTAATAAGGACTTGTCTTATCTGCCACTTGCAAGTAATTAAAGTTTGTAATGCTGTGATAATCTACCATCTTTCTAAAGGCCAAAAGGAAAAAAGTAGCTGATTGCAGAATTGGTTGGTTGGCATGTATAGCTGACTTGCACAGTTGTTTCTATCCTCCTTTGAAAATATGCTGCGAGGCATGTAGCCAAATGCTGTCTACCTGAAACTAGGTTTTGGAGTTGCAGAAGCCCTACAGATTGTCCTCAGGCTGAACACCTTGTGTTGCCAAGAGTTTGGCTTGCCTTCACTAATTATTCTTTCTTTTGGGTTGTATTTGAAGGATGCGATGTTCATTTTTTAGGATGTTATAATAACTGACGTGGTAAATGTCTCTTTATAGATGATTGGGTTATTCTTGTCATCTAATGGTGCGATTCAGATGCAACCATGTCATGAAAGGTGCTATTATAATCAACAAATTCATGGAAAAATTATGACAAACAACTAGATGCTGATGAGGTAGTTTATAGGAAATAATTGATGCCTCTTCCTCTGAAGATCAATTCTGAGCTAGTTGGTTGGATATTCAATGATAAACTAGCTGAGTGTATTTTCAAAGTTGAGCTAGTTGAGCAGATATTATTTGCTTTCCTACTTTTCATATGCATATTCAGGCTGAACATAAACATCTGTGCTCAAGCTATAATTCGCAATTCACAATTATGGACTATTGTGGTCTTCAGAAGGGAAAAAATTCATTTCCTTCATTGAACATTCAGTTCTGTGGATTTAGGTGGGGATAGTCATTCTGTAGTTAGTTGCAGTACCTTATATGTCATGTATGTTAGTATGATGTCAATATGTACTATTGGATGCTGAAATAACTTTATTGAGAAGTGGTGAATGAGGAGACGCGAGGTATTCGTGTGGATCATGGTTCAGACTTGTTGTGGTCGAGTCATTTTGGTGAAATAAAATTGTACTTTGACCTAACATTTTTCGGGGGCTTGGACTTCTTTGGTGGTTCTTTATTATTCAAACCTTGAAACGTACTCTTTTCTTAGATGAGTTCTACAGTTCCCTCTGTTGCTTGTTAATGAATTGTGATTGAAAAAGTCTACGTCATAGGAGAGCTATCAGGAACTCTGTACACGCTGATATAAAACCTATTATTTGCTAATAATACAGACAATATGTTGGGTAGCATACATCTGGTAGAAGCACAGAGAGATCAGTTTAGAGAAGAAGGATCTTACATTGTGTGTACTGAAATAAACTTAGACAAACCAGTATCTTCATGTTACTATTCTCCACTCTGGCTAAGCTATTAGTTATTTGACCTTGTCTAGCTTCGTGCAATGAGTAGCATTAAATCTTTGCTTGTATTCTTACCATGTGTTCTATTAATTGATGAATGCAATTCATGATGTTGCAACCATGCATATTTTATGCATATGAGGAACGGTGTCAATGATTTCATGTTTACGTTTTAGTACAGAGGTCTTTTGGTCTTGGTTTTGGCAGGCAGTTTGGACTATGTTTTCACTGATATTCCTACTCTACATACAGGAAGGAGCATCTAAAGAAGATATTGAGCAACTGCCCAAGTTCAAATTCCGGAAAATTGGTGATGGCGAGAAACATATCTCTGATGTGGAGGGACCTCTTGGAGGCGTAATGACCGAATATGGCACCAAAGACTCATCCAGTGAACATTATCTATCGCAAGATGATGCAGTACGTCATTCAATTTTCCCCCCAGTTCCATTGGATCTCTTTTTTTACTTTATTCAATCAAAACTAACCAATGCAATTTCTGTTAGTATTCATGTAAAAGTATTGAGAGATCACATGTTGGATACTCTATAGCTGATAATTAGTGAAAATAGAAATTGTTCCTTCCATGGCTTTTGCCATCCCTCGGTCGATATTGAACCCACTGAAACACCATTTTGTTCCTGCACGTTTGAAATTGGTGTCTGTGCTTACTGTAGGAATGTTGCATTTGCCTTTCGGCTTATGAGGACGGGGTCGATCTGAGGGAGCTTCCATGTCGTCATCATTTTCATTGTACCTGTGTAGATAAATGGCTATACATAAATGCTACCTGCCCACTCTGCAAGTATAACATCTTGAAGAGTACCAACAATGGATCGGAGGAAGTGTAGAAAGCCCGAGTGGCCGGCACAAACTACTTATTCCTGAACTTCTAGTTCAAGAGAATTCGAGTTTCAGAGCATGTTGAATAACAAGTTGTGGGCTCTATTTTCCATGTTCGTGGTAGCAACGTCCCATATGTTCTGTCTGTCATAGTATGTACCTTTTCAGCCTCTACCTTGTTTGTACATGTTCGTGTTTGGATTTTTTTTTTTTTACCGAGTCTAATGATTCAAGAAGCTGTTGGCTTTCGACATTGTTGATGATGGTACAATCAATTATCAGATGCTTGTCGTAAATCCTCTCGGGAGGATGTGTACTTTCAATTGGATGAGCCAAAAAGGGGGCATCGACTTTGCCTTTCTTTGTCAATTGCCTTTCTTTGTCGGGCCAACAACGTGACGAATTGATTCAACACGCTATGACAGTGACCGCGACATGTGTTTGGTGCTTTCGATTGATTGCTTTTCGTGTGGTTGTGCATGGGCACACCGATTTTTGGAGTGCGTAGTCCCAGATTACTTAGCCAAAGGAAAGGAATGTGTTCCGCCAACACGGTTTACATCTCAGGATTGCCTGGTGAGTTGGAGCCTGAGCCTAATTCTGGGCGTCAGAACTGGGAAGGGGGAACAAGCTAAATCGCCCGCCGAGCAGCTGTGTTTGCTCACGCATTCACTCCATCTCTTAAGAATCTCTTGTTCTTGTAAAGCTTGCAGCTTGGAAGGTATTTAAGTCTTCTTCAAGAAATTCAGCATTCTCTGTTTCTATATCTAAGTCCGTTTTACTTACTAGGTACCTATGAAATCTAAATTGTAGATGTTCATTTTTTCATATGAAATCGGGGAAATTAGATAAAGGGTCCTTAAATTTCGGTTCGATGTGCCACATAGTTCACTTACTAAAAGCATTTAAAACTCGGGGTGGATATTTCACATCGGGCTAAACTTCCAAGAATTACATTGAACAAATTATGAATTTAGGGATTATATTGAATAACAAAAAAAATTCAAAGAATAATGCATAGACCGTAAATTTTTTTTTAAAGTACAAACAAATTGTCACTCTAAAATATGGATTTTCATTAGATGGGTTACGTGCAGATTAGTTCAGTTTCACAAATATCTCTAAATACACATGTAACTCATCTGATGGCAAATGTGTTACGCTTTTGATGGACGTAAACCAATCAAATAGCAGTTGAAGCAAAGCGTTTCCTTCACAGCTTATTTATATCAACATATAATTACAACATCTTCCGCAAGGGTTGCCATTAAGGGTCAACGCAGAGAACTCTAATGTGCAAACCATCGATCATTCGGATAATTTTTCCTTGCACTCTCCATTCATTTTACCACCTACAAAGTATTGGGGTATGGTTCATACTTTTTTATGACAAGAAAACACGTGGGTCCCACTTCACGCTGAACGGGTGAGATTCTCCATTAGGGGCCACTACTCCTTGGACACCATAGGGTTTCTACGATTTAAGTCCATAATTTTTCATTTGGGCTCTTTGGGCTCATGAATGGCTATAGTGTGTGCGTGCGTGTATATATATATATTGTGAGGTAATGAGAGTTGTGAGGTACTAATATAGTGGAATCATTTGATGGATGTAGATGAACCATGATAAATTCTTATCTATCAATTTTCTCTTTTTCGCTCGTTTTACTTCACTGTAATTGTGTACCGATCTTAACATTAAGTACCTTTTTGTCTCACTCCTTCCCGTCTCTTCATTACTTCTTTATTCTAATTGTAACAAACATCCTTGTAGTAAAGGACATGTCCTGCCTCAATCTCGACACGATGCGTGCTGTTAATATACAAGTACGTTCACTAAGATAAAAATACATAAATCACATGTCACTTGAGATACACTAAATAACAAGGAAGGAACACGATACCATCAAAACTTCAAGTTAATTATTATTTTTCTAATGTTCTGACTGATTGGTTGACGTTAAATCTATTCTTTTATATTTTGTATTTAGATGTTTATATGTCATTTATCTATTACAAATTTATAAAGCGCGGGCTACTAGTACAAGGTTATTTCGGGGTAATGGCTGTTGCAAAAGGGAATTCTGGACTAACAAAGAAATTTATAAGACCCGACAAGAACGACATCCAAGGAAGACAACTCACCATCATTGAAGCAAAACCAAACCGTCGTTGTTACAGAAAAGGAAGTAAAAAAAATCAAATCATTGACCCCATCCTGACCGCTCGATCAGGTTGGTGGGCAGGGACACATTCACATCTCCGTCTCTGATTACCCGAAAACGGGACCAACCGGTAAGCCAATGACCGTCGGCCACGCGTCCACACAGCTCGAGCGCGCCGCACTTGAGCCCACCCACCCTTCCTCGACCACGACCCTCGCCGCGACGTTCACCGTGCCGTGGCCCCTCGTCCCGTCCCTGTGCCTCAGCCGGTAGCTCAGGAACCCGACGGATCCCGCCGGCGCCGACGGCGAGAGGATGTCGCCGGCCGGGATCTGGCACCACCCCAGCTGGGCCTCGCCCCCGGCGAGCCGCCGCGCGCGGACGGCGAGGCAGACGGAGGAGCGGAGGTCGGCGAAGAAGGCGGGGTCCACGGAGAGGCGGAACGTCTCGTTCCACGTCGGGTTCGAGCCCCCTCGGCGGTCGACGCTGGTAGCGTGGGCTTGGCACGGGGGACTCGAGGGGGCGGCGGCGGCGAGGGTGGCGAAGGGCTTGAGGCGCCGCGAGAAGAGGGCGTCCAGGGTCGGGCTCTTGAGGCCGTGCGCCGATACGACCGTGATCTCGACGGAAAGTGGGGGAGCCCGGGCCTTGTCACTCGTCATGCGGAGGCGGATCTCGACGCGGAAGCTGGACTCCTGAGTGCGGCGTTCCGAGGAGGGATCGGTAGGCGAAGTGGGCGGAGGAGAAGAGATCGACCATGGAGAGAGCGAGGACGATCATGCGGTGGGTTGGTTTCTCGAAAGTTGGATCAGACGACGGATGGGTTGGCGGGGTTTCCCAAGTGCTGTCGGATGGTGATGTGACGTGGAATTTTGACAAGGCGCGCACTACGGAAATTAAATAATAATAACCAATAGTAAATGTCAACTTGCCGTGACGTGGATGGCTTTATTATCCACATCAATGTCAATTAGTATATATATATGTATATATATTTAGAATATTAAATTTCAGAAAATTACGAGAAACAGTATGTCCTAATCACATAATTTTGAAAGAGCTTAAATTTTCTGGAGCATGCGATGACCCCTCGTCCAGTCCATGCTCTTAATTTCGACTTTCATCCAAGTCTCGATTTTAGTCCAATCCCTTTTGTATCTCTTAAGAAAGTGTCGACCTTAATTATAGTCCTAATAATTTCGTTCAAGATTCGACGTACTGTTGCAAGTGTGCTTGATGACTCATAGCTGTCGTTCGCCCAAACTGTTGGGTTTCACATAATTTCACAAATGCAGTGGAACGAAACTAAGCAAGATCCATGCATATATTGAAATCAAAGTAAGAAATTCAGACCTACCCTTTTTATATGGCGCTCGGGTGTTGCGCCTTCACCGATATCCACACACACAAACTAAAAATCTCCAAATTCAAGTGCTAGTTTGCAAATTTTTGAGTTCTTTCTATTTGATCGTCTGTAATTCTCGAGAATCTCTATTTTCTCCTTAATGTGTGACTCTTACGAAAAAGCCCATAGGGTTTTTGTCAAAAAATTAGTATACACACACACACACACACACACACATCAAGCGAATGAGTTGGGTCTAATTAAGTATTTGGGCCATGATCCACGAATGTCACAACCTCCCCGAAAGTGCACCACCTAGGGTTCAACTAATAGATTGTTAAAGCTAACTCATCTCGAATTCTCTCAAACTTATACCAATTTGAGACTTTGGTTTTCAGTTCTTAACATGCAAATTATTTTCAACTGGAGTCGCAACTAATCTTATTCACGGTTGATCGATTAGGAACCCATGTAAAGTACCGAGAATTGTACTTTATTCTTACGAACTAGAGATTTATGAATATGGGGACTTGGTTATGTTAGATTAATCTAACACCATTTTGATACTTTTTTTTATTTATTTCCAAATAAAATTAGCAAACAACTTGAATTGTTTTTAAATTAACTCCCCAACATGCAAAGTGATCGTGCGGGTACGCAAACATTTATATAAATGCATAATTAAACAAACTAATAAAGCAAGTCAAATGGTATTTTTGGGTTTTATTATCCTAAAATGCAAATTAAGTGTGTATGCTTTAATGATGCTTTAAATAGCTTTTGGGTTTTAATTTATATGTAGACTATTCTAATATGCCGTGCATATGATGAAAATCTGACCCTAAATGTGATTAACCTAATATGTTCTATAACATGCAATCCTTAAATTAAGCTAGTCTACATGGTATGCTATTTAACTAAATTAATCAAAGACAAGTAACTATCTAAATGACATGCGAATGATTCTTTTTTCATTTATTGATGGAAATTCGAAATTAAATAAATGCCTAATCTAAACATGTTATAACCTACCCTGTGAACACCCCTCTTATTAAAATTAAATGGATCAGTACTAACATGAACCTAAATCAAGTAAGACATGCATTAAATGGCCCTAATTCTAATGCAAATTTGACCGATTATTCTAACATGGCTTAAAAAATGCAATTTCTAATTAACATGTTTGATTGATATGCAATTTTTCTAATTAACAAAACTAATATGCAAACTATATGGCAATTCTTACTTCACGTTATATGCGATTACATGCAACTTTATGACATGCATATGATCTAATAATGTAATGTATCATAAATTACATGAAATGCATTTTTTATATTTTTTTATTAAAACATGAAAGTATGCAACCTAATCTAATCATGCAACTTAATCTAAACATGCATTTTTTTATATATATTTTATGAATAAGGAAAGGAAACACACCAAATCATCTGATCGTATCTTGGGCATAAGATTGAATCGATTGATTTTTCGTACAGTCGCGAGTCGTATCTTGAGCATGAGATCAGATTATTAATCAGTACACGTTATCAAATTAGGATTCCCTTATCTAGCATATGTCTAGACACCTAAAAAAAAAATACATCAAATTAGATGGCAATCTACCAAAGTATTTGAATTGACTTAAGATAAGATTGATACTTAAGTCGTGGATCGCTTCCCAAATTCTAATCAATGGAAGTGGATCATGAATGCAGCTACGGAGAGCGACTCACGGACGCACCAATGGCCAGGACTTGTGTCTCCCACCTTAGGTGCGAACTTCCAGCATTTAAGTCCTTTTATGAGTCAACGTGTTCGAGCTTCTGCCGAAGACTTCGACCGAGAACTTTACTTTGGCCATTGCTATATCTCGAAGACAAAAGAAAGTGGCGTCCCTGCGTGATGAAACCATGGGATAATTATCAGATCGCGCCGACGGACCAAAGATATAATCTGCAATTTTTATGGCTTGTGGGTGTTGTCAACAATGTGGTGAGGATCACATGATAAAAGTGCTAATTCAGTATAATCTATTCGAAGAAACAAAGAAAGAGTGAGGAGTTCTTCATGGGCATGGCAAGGATAGACATCTCATTCGAGAGACTTGGTGATGGAATCAATGCATGCAGACTTCGTCACATCCAGGAAAAAAAAAAAAAAAACCTCTATAAACACGAATACAATGGCACGATTGCCCTTTTTATAGGAAGTATGTAACCTCATACATGTTAACCAACATTAATATACTATGTGTTATGGACTTTGGAATTATGATTCTGTGATCAACTTACCATTATATTGGAACATATATTATGCAAAACTTTAAATTATACATACTGTGATACAAATACCTCAAATTTTCTTTTATATCACATAAGACCTAATATGATACCAATTCCCCCAACTTTTTTTATATCACAAAATATACAAATTTATCCATATGCGTCATATATATAATTTATTTCAATTCCATTCACAGTAAGGGCAATCCATTTCCGATTTCATTTGATGTCACCCCTGATCCGAGAATCAGACCAAAGGGAATGGGTTTTCAATTTTCGGCCTAGACACCGATTCCACTTTTAGGATTTGGAAACTAAACCAACATTCTTAGGAATCGGACCTAGACAATTGGTCTAGTCCGGTCTAGGTAGTTCTTAGATCGATCGGCCCATCTTGCTCACCTCTAATACACGATATATTTATCGCCCTAGTATAAAATCTAGAATTTTTTATGACACAAAAAAACAAAGTTGGGGTTGGGTCACAATTGAAAAGTTTTTATTTTTTTAGCAACACTAAAAGAATTGGAGTTATTAATGTCAAAATGAATATATTATTCATATTTTTTGCATTAATCTTATATATAAATGACTAACAAAACAATAGCAAAATCCCACCGTTAAAATCTTCTCCTCAAACATATGGTATAACTATTTCAACTTATACCAAAATCTTACTTGCAAAAATTGCTTACCAATTACTTCATAGTCTATTCGTCGATATTTATAGACTCTTTAAAAAACAAAATTGAGACGAATGACGCGAGCATAGATAATATAAACATTATGATCAAATCAAGCATCTACTATATACGTGTATAAGCAAAACCAGCAATACAACTATCCAAATCCAATACATACATACATACATACATACATATATAATATACACATGATAAAAATAAATAAATGAGTTAAATTGCAAATATCTCCATTTCTGCTCTTTTTGGGGGGCCAATCGCATTTCCACGAGATTAGGTCCGACCGACGTTTCGGTCCAGCGAGTTTTGCACCCAACTGCAACACGACCTGCACTGCTAATCTTCTCCGCCATTGCAGCCTGCACTTGAAAAAAGCGCACAGCACCCGCCACAGGTTCGTCCCTAACGCATGCGAATGCCGGGTACTGAAGTTCAATTCGTTCTCTGCTTCCTCTTCGTTGTTTCTTGTTGCTTTCTCGCTTTTCGCATTCATGAGATGGAATCCTTGGAGTTGGACCGAGGGAAGTATGTCGTTCGGTTTCCCGCTTTTCGTTGGCGGCTTGGATTTACTGGGCGAGTCGGGAATTCGGGCGGCTGATTGTTTTGGTTCGCAAGTTGGGGTGGGGCTAAGTTGTTAGGTTCGCGCCCTCTTGGTGTTCGAGAAAATGTCGCGGAGACAACGGAGGAAGGTTTTTGTTCTATGGCGTGAGCTGTACAGGTTGCCGTGGGCTTTTACTGGCGATGGGACGTCGATCTCTTAAAGCACGATGCTAAGGCGCGCCCTTTTGGTACACGGGCGTGCGTCTTTTAGAAGGTGGATCAGCCACGATGTGTCCAATGACATACATGTTTTAGTGTTTTTTTTTTTCCTTTGGCTACATTTGCATGTTGGTCAAGATGTGAATAATCAGGGGTCTTGTATCATCTTTTTGTTGTGAAATTCACAATCCAACCTTTGGTGAGAGAGTCGTGCTGTTCTCACGTTGACACTAATGCTAGCATAGGTATGACCTCATTGTCAGCAGACGTTTCAAACTATTCTTTTTGTTTCATTGCAGTTCACTAAACATTCTTCTGAAGACCCACAAGTTAGTTTGCATAAAAAGATCATTGACAGTAAGTGTCCCAAGGCCTTAAAGATGTATTGGTGTTTTTTCTCCTTTTTCATCTCTCGGGATTAAGGTGTTCCCACGTCTGTGCCTCTACTGCTTGAGGTGATTTAAGCCAGATTGAGTTTTACATGCTTCTCGTGGTTGGTTTCCTGAAGTTCATACAATTATGAGAGGGATAGTATTGTTGAAGATGCCGATGTTATCATCAACACGGTTGCTGCTCCTGTCCTTGCCCTGCCAAAAGCTTTTTTCGCTTTCTAGGACTACTTGCTTTCATGGGAGTGTACAATTGCTCCGTCATGTTGATTGTAACCAGGGACCCCTTACTCTTGCAAGCCTTGGTCCTAAGATTGAAAATGGAAAAGCTTATAGGGGCAAAAATAACAGAATTAAGTATGAAACTTCTCCTAGAAAGGAAAAAATAAGTGAAGCGCAGCCTCTTAGTAGCAATAAATTCAAGTCAGTTGCTACAAGAGAACCACTTGAATTGGGACTTGGTCCATTTAATGCAAAATCATTTTCAGAGCTTGGCTTGCCAACATTATTGTTAGAAAGGTTGGAGGCTGAAGGGTTCAAGGTTCCAACTGATGTTCAAGCTGCTGCCGTTCCAACCATTCTTAAGAATCATGATGTTGTGATTCAGTCTTACACAGGTTCAGGGAAGACGTTGGCATATCTCCTCCCCATACTTTCTGAAGTAGGTCCACTAAGGAGGAGATCTCCTGATTGCAAGGATGAGCATGGGAAGAAAATGGAGATAGAGGCTGTTATTGTGGCTCCCTCTAGGGAGCTAGGAATGCAGATTGTGAGGGAGGTCGTGAAGCTCTTGGGACCTTCTGATAAGAAAGTTGTTCAGCAGCTTGTCGGGGGTGCAAATCGTTCTAGGCAAGAAGAAGCTCTGAAGAAAAATAAGCCAGCTATTGTTGTTGGAACCCCAGGGCGGATTGCTGAAATAAGTGCTGCCGGAAAGCTTCATACCCATAATTGTCGTTTCTTGGTCTTGGATGAAGTTGATGAGCTTCTTTCGTTTAACTTTCGGGAGGATATGCATCGAATATTGGAACATGTAGGGAGAAGATCTGGCAGGGATGCACGAGAGGCTAAAGGTTCAATGATAAGGCAGGCAGCGCGTCAGACTATCTTTGTTTCTGCAACTGTGCCGTTTTCCGTTCTACGGGTTGCTCGGAGCTGGGGAAACGATCCACTGCTTGTTCAAGCAGATAAAGTCATGACGCTTGATTCAGCCCCAATATCTGAACCAGTTAATCTGTCAAAGCCTTCTTTAAGTTCAAGTAAAACCTTAAATTTGCACGGTCAACCAGCTGTTACAAGTCTGCCTCCCTCTTTGAAGCACTATTACTGTGTCACAAAGCTACAGCACAAGATTGACACAATGAGAAGATGCATCCATTCGCTTGATGCCAAGTCCGTGATCGCTTTCATGAACAATACTAAGCAGCTGAAAGATGCTGTTTTTAAGCTAGAGGCCCGTGGCATTGATGCTGCAGAGTTGCACGGGGATCTGGGTAAGCTTGTTAGATCAACAACTTTAAAGAAGTTTAAGAATGGCGATTTGCGTGTTCTGGTGACAAATGAGCTTTCAGCGAGGGGTTTGGATGTGGCAGAATGCGACCTTGTAGTCAATCTTGACTTACCAACAGATTCCATTCACTATGCTCATCGGGCAGGCCGCACCGGGCGGCTTGGTAGGAAGGGCACTGTGGTTTCGATATGTGAGGAACCTGAAGTATTCGTTGTCAAGAAACTGCAGAAGCAGCTTGGGGTTCAGATTCCTGCTTGTGAATTTATAGAGGGCAAGCTTGTCATGACAGAGGAGGAAAAGAGGACGTTGGAGCCCATAAGATAATGGGCTGGTATTTATTCTTATTTTCTACAAGCTTAGCAGAATAGTTGATTGGAAATTGTAATAATTTGACAAGTCTCCCTCTTTTTGTCTACTAAAAGTCATGCACACCGTTTTATAGCACAGTTTTGAATTGTGTTAGTCGAATGTTATTATCTTCAAATGGAAGTATACGATCAACGGACTGCTTATGTGGCTAATTTACCAGTGCTCGGTGATTCTACTTTGATAATATTCTGACTACTCAATGCGCAATCGACTGAGTGACAGCTTCAGTCCAACTGACGAAATTTATGTGGTCATTTTGTTGCTAGTATGTAGTACTCTTCACTAATTGGTGATTATGTATGCTGATGATCCTCCACAATTGCCTAGAGCGTTTTAGAGACCTTCATAATGAATTGTCGACCAAAACAAAGTTGCTTCCAGAGATCAGACATCTATGCATCCACGAGCAGACTATTTTGTTCCTTCCAACGCAACACACGCATGCACATACCAAAGAGCATCACCAACTAATTCTCTTACAAAGCCTGTAACCTGACAGTAGAGCACAGGTTGCTTTGAACAGGAAGATTGCAAAAGACATGCTAACGGATGTAACAGATGCTCTCCAGAGTGGTGTTGCCCTTTCTGTCTGTTGAATTGCTTGTATCCCCAATGAAGAACTTGAAATCAGAAGGTAAGCCACCAACTGCATCATGCGGTATGATATCAGCCTTAACATTGCCATACGTTGACTAAGAAATGCGTGTTTCTTGATGGAGTCAAGCAATAGTAAGAAAATGACATAAGCTTGTCAACAAATGTTCATTACCTGATCAAGGATGAAGCTAAGGTAGTCTGAGAACCTGTCTGAGATTAGAATTCCTTTATAGGAAATATCACAGACTCCTTTGAAGAGCTGAAAAGCTGAGTATACGAAGGTCACAACGGCAACAATGAAGCAATACCTGCGAGGAAGCAATGGGGAAAATAATTGTGATCATCGAAAAGCCTTCTGAGCATGAAAAGACTCAAAAATCGGTTCTGCTGCGAACAAATTTCGAACTCTTTCCACACGAGTTTTATAGCCCTTTTGAGGCCTTTGCGTTGCATAATAGATGAGCACTTTGCAAGAGTCCTTACGTCAATTCAGGAAGCTGGCTGAAGCTGGAAGGAGATTGACCTCTCTTCTTCGGCAGGTTCGTCAGCACAAGAGCTGAGATGAAGGACAGAAGTAGCGCCATGAACCGGAGGAAGAGACTAAAGAGCTGGATTGGTGGCGCCACCTTCCACCCGGTAGAGGCCACCGAGAACGAGAACGGAGAAGGCGTCGGGAGGTGCTGAGAGAAAGCAGCGGGAGATGTACCGGCCATTGATGGAGAAGCAATCACCCTCTTATCCTTCAAAGAGAGCTCTTGATGGATTGATTCCTTTCACCTGCCCCTTTCTTGAAACGAAGGTTCCTCAAGCTTCAACCAAGTTGCTGGGGATGGGGCCCTCTAGACCATGGCGTTGACTTCATATGAGCTTCATATTAGCATCACTGTGTCCTTATCACAGTAAAGCAGCTAACAATTTCCGTATAATTTCGAAGAGAGTACCTTCAGAAGTCTTAGCTCCATAAATTTCAGTCAGGCGCAAAGTTCCCTCAGCATCTTCTGAGAAAAATTCGGGACTTCTAGAACCCATAGGTTGTCCGTCATCTTAGCCAACTCTTTTTTAAACCGTGCACGCTGCGGAGGAGTTGATAATTCTTATACGCCCACCAATTACAGGAAGATGAGGCAGGTGATACCCAAGGGAACACTCTTTACGTCAACTATTTTATTGACCAGTCATCCTTATTTTATTACAGTATTAATAAAGAACAGCACACTGGCTATTGGCCATCGATAAGCAAGTAACAAGAGGTGAGCTTGACCGTCTGTCGCCTGACTCTTTTGATATTTGCAATTTGGCATTAATCAAATCCCATCACCTGAGCACGAAACTTTCAAGTGCATTACACGCTGAATGCGCTAACGAGTTCGGATTCAATAACCGTGCAAGTAATAGCTAGAATGCGAGGATTGTATTCTTTCCGGGGTTATATTCAATTTTGTTCTTATTTTCAAGGTAAGAGAGAAGATTCGTAGTATCTAGAGTCGAAAATGAGGAATAAAATTGAAGTCCCCATCTAAACATTTCAAAGTTCAAAGGAAGTGATTCGGTCCTGATACTCCGATTCAAAGTGTTCTTTGCCAACATTCAATTCAACTCTTTGGTGATCCCTAAAGATGTAAAGTGGCTAAATGGTATATCCCTAGCTGTAAATTATTCAAGGCTTGGACTGATAGCCCCAGGGATTGTTGCTTGCCCAGTTCCATTGGTCCCGGCACATCTCCTCCACACCATACTTGGCCCTGAAACAAAAGAGAAGAAACAATCGGCAGTCAGAATATCATCTTCGGTTTCTTGATCTTTCTTCATCTTAAACATCAATAAGTTAATGAGGAAATATTTCTTTGATAAATTTGCTCTAGTAGACATGGACGGATACAATCCTAACAAAAAGTTTTTGTATTGTGTAGAGTAGGATCAAACAGGACAGGGAAGAATACGACTTATTCCCTAGTCAATGGCTACCGATTTTAGCACCTTGACAGCAGGACTAACTGATACAGAAAATATTTTTTGTCAATTGATCTAGAAAATTCATGAAACTGTATCTCTCTAAGACCACCTGCATCTAAGTCGTCGGAATTTACAGTACTGTAAAACCCAACAAGAAATGGAAAACCTTGATCTACAAGACGGCTTTGTTGAAAGTTACACAAAACAAAGACACAGCATAACCAGGGAACTACTTCCTCATGGAACGTAGGCAGTTAGTATCGTTTGGTAATGGATTCTTAAACAAAATAACTTACTTATTGAGGGAACTTAAGACAAAATAACTCTCAGCCATAAAACAATATGAGTAATTTTCGGACAAGAAGTTGCTAAGGAAAGAGATCATTAACAATTATACTCATGATCAAGCAAAACACATAAATCCATCTTGTGGCCATATGAAAAAGGGAAGGGAGAGAGATCGAGTCGATGAGTGCTGAAGAAACAGATAGGAGGTAGGACGTACTTCCAACCAAGTTCTTTTTCTGCTTTTTCAGTGGAGGCGAAAACCTCCGTAGCATCTCCCGGTCTCCTTGGACACAGTTTAATGGGAATTTTCTGTGAGCAAACAGGAAAAATGTCAATGAGTAAGCCTAGAAGGATCCATGAAATAGATCCTAGAGGAAGGTTACCTTGCCAGAAGCCTTCTCAAATGCTGCAACCATTTCAAGGACCGAAGTACCACATCCAGTCCCCAAGTTGTATGCAGTACAACCTATGAAAATAATCAAGAGAAACTTTATAACTTGTCTTCAACGATGATAAAATATACCTAAATTAGTTAATCAGAGATTGAGTTAGCGACTTGCATGTTATTAAAAGACACAATGTCAAACTACTGCTCCACAAGATTTAACCAAAAGGAACATCTAAAGATCACCTATGTCTTTTGTGGTAAAAAGCTTCCTCAGAGCTGCAATGTGACCATCTGCCAAGTCCATGACATGGATATAGTCTCTGATCTGTTGATTAAAAGCAAATTACTTTGCCATGAGTAGGTGCATGCTTAAAAAGAACTGTGAAATTAGGTCAACAATTCGTTGAAGATGAATAATAGACTGAGAAGAGATCTTCACGTACAGCACTGCCATCCCTTGTCGGATAATCATGACCATACACATTAAGTTCAGGCAGTCTACCAACGGCCACCTGTTGGATGTAAGGCATGAGATTGTTTGGAATGCCCTTAGGGTCTTCGCCTAGTCTGCCACTCTCGTGAGCCCCAACTGGGTTGAAGAATCTTAACAATATAATTCTCCATTCAGGATCAGCCCTTTGGATGTCCCGAGAAATTTCTTCAATGAAAAGCTATTGAGAAGCAAGTGCATGAAAGAGGTCAAAACTAGAAGCCATATTCAGCATGCAGAAAACAAAATCATACCCAGACAAGAAGGACAAATGAGTCTGACCGAAAGAGCAAACCTTTGTCCTCCCGTAAGGATTCATGGCCATCAATTGAAAATCCTCAACACAAGGTATCTTTTCAGGTTGACCATACACCGTTGCAGATGATGAGAAAACCATCTGTAGCTCCCCAAAACCATTACTGTTATATGAGAACCGAGGGGAGGATATAGCAGATAAAATTATTCTCTTCTAATGACAACACTAGAACAGCGAGACAATGATTTCTTCCTTGTAAAAAACTGGAAAATGCTATATACGTCAGCAAACTCAGCTAAAGGCATGGACCAAAAAATAACGTAAGGGAAAGACAGAAAACTATTCAAAGGTAGTCTTGATCAACTATCCTATCACAGTATATGAAAGCTTTCATATCTCAATAGGAATGATTAACTATGCATGTGCCTATGAGATCATTACATGAAACGAGATTGGATCTTACACAACGAGCAGTCGAATAAACTTGCCCTTCTAAGTTTCATGCAGGCCAACTTTTCTTGATGATGGGTAGAATGGCATCGAACATACTTTCATGGCTCAAAGCACATTAAACCAGTCATTCTGGTTAGCATGGGGCTTTTAAGGCACAGTCAGCAATTTATTTGCTTCATTTAATTATAGGCATTGTCTTTCCGCCTGTGAAAGCAAGCAGCTGAAACAACAATTACAAGTATTCTATTATAAAGAAGTCGAACAGACCTTCTTACAGTTGTACTTCGCCATGATCTCGTACAGATTGATAGTCCCAATCAAATTGTTGTCAAAGTATTTTCGAGGATTTGCTACACTTTCCCCAACAGCTTTAAGCCCCGCAAAGTGGATCACAGCATCAAAGCTGTTTCATTGAACAATAATATAAAAGGAAGGGTTTTATCATCCTGAATTTAAGAGAACCAATGAGGCCATTGGACAAGGACAAAGATGAGAGCAAGGATCAAGGACGGCGCACATACTTGGTCTGAGAAAATAGATCCTCCAAATCCTGCTTATTTCTGAGATCACCCTGCAGTAAGCTCTAGACGATCAACAAGCAAATAGAGTAGGAATAATGCGAGCTCTGTGAAGTCCACTCCACCATATTGTGGACCTCATAAGCTTAAACTGAAGGAATAGTACATTCATTTACATCTAGACCAATTAATTTCCCAATTCCAATGAATTAACCAGAACAGACAGACAGAGTTACGCCACATAGCATTGATAGGCCGTCAGGAAATAAAAAGTTCTCACGTTTCACTTTTGACTCATCTTCTTCCACCTCCGTTATAACTCCACACAACATAACCCTCAGTGAAACAAAAACCCAAGGCCAGACACTTCAAATTCCACTCAATCCCACGTTTTCTTTCTCAAACAGACAAACGAACAAACACCCAATTTACCAAACCTCGAAAAAGAATCAAAATTCAAAACTGAAAGTACCAAGTGGAATTCGAGTTTCTCCGAGAGCTCAGGACCCACGAGCTCCCGAACCCGATCGACGGCCACGGCGACAGAATTATCTAGATTGTCGATGATGGAGACCCTGAACCCATCTTTCAGAAGCTGAACCACAGTGTGTGTGCCGATGAAACCAGCCCCACCGGTCACAAGAACGGTCTTTCCCGGGAGACCCATCTCGTCAATTCGGCAAAGTTTGGTTTTTTTCTTCGGCGAAGTAGAGGAGATAACAAGAGTGACCAGAATGCATGCGTCCTTTTATAAATTGAAAGGAGAAGGTGGAAGGTGATGAGAGTTTGAGCAAATCAAGGAAACAATCCTCCGCGTGTTGGGGATAAGTACAAAACGCATGTCACAGAGAGAGAGAGAGAGAGAGAGAGAGGGAATCCATTTTGATCAAGTTTACGGCTTTTTGTTTTCTTCTCGTTGTGTCCGAGTTAGCTGGAGGATGAATCCATTCGCGCGCTTTTCCTATTTTGGGTTCTTCCTTCTAATTCTTATCCTCCCTCTTTACGTTTTTCCCCTTTTTCTTGGATTCCTGTAAAAGCGAGTAATAAAGAGTTTTCAAGATAATTTCTGAGCTGTGAGTGATCGATGGGACAAGCGTAGCTGACGAAGATGATGGTTTATCATTATCCAATGAAGGGTGTAGTTATCACTTACTTCTTTAAATATAAAAAATAAGGTGTCCTTTTATTTTTTTGCATTGCTAGACTAATTTGATGCAACTGTTCTTCTACCCGCTGTCTACCAAATAATTAGTACTAATGAACATACTAATTAATGAAACATGTAAATATTAGAATTAGAAACGCAAGCCGGACCACTCTTTTCTCGGGTAACAATAGGATTGCAAAAATAATCTCTTTTTTGTTGTTACTTCTATTGTATTTATTTTATTTTTATTTTTAGATTATCTCATGTTTATCTCAGACTAATGAATCCACATCACATCCATGTCATCCTAGGAAAAGCAGCAATAGATTCCTGAGAATCTGCTTCCCATGTAAGGGTCAGGCTATATAAGAAATAAAGTAAACATCAACCTCAGATGTCAATAAATAAAATTAAGGGGTTGGTGTGTCAAATCAAGAAGTATGCTATATGTCCAAGTCCCCCACAAGAGATTGGTGCAACATCCAGGCAACAATATGCCACAGGGACCCCTCGCAGTGATGATGATTCATTCTTCAAAAGGAAAAAAAAAATGCGTTGGCTTCAAGAGTACCCAGTTCAAATTGTAGTAATTACTCTTCAAGAAGAGAAAAAAAAGAAGAAAATGGCATTTTTGTTTATTTGATACATAAGTATATGTTATATAACGTATTTTGTTATTTCAAAACGTGGCATATCCGATTAATTTTCAAGATTGCAAACCTCAAGTGCACAGATGAAATTATGTTGTTTGCATGCGATTCAAATGTCCGATCAATTGGTCGATATTTGGAGATTCCGCTATATTTATTTCAATGCCATGTGAACATAAGAAATGACCTTTTGGATGATGCAAACAGGGGATGGCATCGAATGAAAAGTCCAAAGGAGTTCAAATTAAAATTGGAAGACTCCACCCCGGAATTAATGATGGCAACGACGACAACTTCTTCATTGGAGCATCTTAGGACAAAGCAAATGATGTTTTGATGATCGAGTGTTGGCAGCAGAATTAACATTCTTTGCACCTGAGACTTCCATGATTTTTGTCGACTGTGGCATGCTTGGTTTCACTCCAGTTAGTTTTCTCCTCGTAATTCCCACTAAAGCATCATTTTAACTTAAGAAACACAGGACAAATAACTATAAGTTCTGGAGAATTATCAATTCACGAGCCAAATAGCAAATAGCATCTTTCTCTTCAGTGAAAGAAACTGCGAAATCTCTTCGTCATTGGAGGTTCCACAAGGACTCCCGCTTTTCAAGGAGGAATAATGAGCCGACGGTCACACCACGGACATGGATGGCAGCAAGAAGGACCCACGCCCACATGGGATTAGGTAATGAGTTGAAAAGGATGACGTGCTTCATTTGCTTGATACTGCCATAGATAGACAATCTTTCTTGAGATGAAAAAATCGGATGTGTATGCTTATTCCGTGTTGCTGCAGCATATGGATGGAGAATTTCATTTGTCCCACGGATCTTTGATTTTAGGTGCTTCCTTTGAAACAGCAAGCTGTTACCGTTGATCTTGATCATTGGAGCAAGCCGGCTGAGAAGGGTATGCCCTTAAAAATGATTATCCCAATGCTGCACCGCACTGTGGACAGCATCGGGCCTGAGAAGTGTAGTGTGAGAAAACGGAGACCTTAAAAGAAATATGTAAATCTTAACACCCTTCATTTGTAGGAATATGAGGCTAGGCTTGGCCAACCTTTGATCTGCCAAGTCGGACTTTGAGGTGTCAAAGACAAGATTTGTCCAAGCACAATCAAATGATGGTAGTGTCTCAGGAGCTGGTCGGCCTGCCGAGCCCACAAACCAGTTGAGTATGCGCCAACATAAGACAAGACGCAGTGACAAGAAGAAAAATATTTTTCACAGGAAACAAGCCATGGAATCAAGTCAAAATACCACTGCGAAAGCAAAATTTTCCTATCTTTTATTCCTTACAGAGCTGAGAGGGAAATCTTTCTTATATGTACTTGTTTTCAATGGAAAGTAACACAGCCACATTATACACAGCCGTGACATGAACAAGTTCATGGAGCGAAGTACAGTAAACTACAAACGGATGCAGATGAAGATACTATTGGCGATATAACTATCCTCTCACGTGGGCCCTCCATGGAGCTTGTTGACATGACAGAAATGCTCAGTACAGATGAAACATCATCGATTTGCTCACTCGTCTCCAGGGAATGCACCATTGGCATTAACCCCCAGTTTGAGGAACAGCCGTATCCATTTCCATGTCAAAGGCATGCTCTAGGCGTTTCTCCAGACATTTAGCAGCGGTGGGAATTCTAGCATTATGAAAATTTGATAGAAGACCTCGTTCCACATGCATAAAATCTACACATCCGCCTTCCTTTCCTTGAGAGCTTGATACCATCGATGCGGGCGTGCTAGCAGAGCCCAAGAAAGAAGCATTAACTGATTTCTTCGAGTTTCGCCTTCTTATGATCGAAGGAGTATTCTTGTATGCCATTGCCAACTCCCTCAAAAGCAACTCCGGACTCCAAGTTTTGACGCTAAGACCACTCACCGTGTTAGGGGGAGTGGAAAGGTAACATAAACTCCTTGATGGGCTATATTGTTTCTCTACACCTGTGAAACCATCATTTGCAACCAAAGTGACTGGATCTCTCAGCTGAACTCCTGATGATAACATATCACCGACGTGTTTCCTCTTATCATCTTCAGTGAAGTCCATGAGTTCCGTGGATTTTGAGAAAGTCGAATAAAAATATCCAGGATCACCACCGTATTTTGTACTTGTAGCACCTCCTCTTATATTTTTAAGTGATTCAAAAATATGGGAAGCAACAGAAAGATTAACTTTGACAGGACTAGGAGTTAACTCAAGAGTTGAATAGGCACTGATGCTTGAAGGATCAGCTGGTGAGGAAATTGAAATATTAGAACTGTTATCAGCATCTCCAGAAAAACCAGTGGTGATAGGAAATTGATTGACAGTCGGACATGCTATGCCCTTTGCCCCTGCCGTTGACTGCCGAGGAGTTGATAAACAACAATCTTCCGCTTCCGAATCCATGACACCACCATGGGAATATTCAAGAGTGAAGTCGGTCAAACAAGTTCTATTCAAGTCCAGAAGCATTCTCTGATCACCAGAAGTGATTTCATCTGGACTTTGTTGCTCCAACTTAACCATCAAGCAATCTGCCTTAGCCTCTGGACTGCAAAATTCAGAGCTAGCATCAGACATTTCCATTATACAGCCAGTTGACCATGACCCCATTCTCTTCTTCATTGAGCAATTCCAATGGTTCTTAATTGCATTATCCGTCCTGCCAGTGTGAAAAGATATCAATGCATCATAATCTTTTTGGTGACCCTTAAATAGGGCATACATAAAATTCACTGAACAATTTTCAGATAAGGAAGGGGAGGGGTATTCATCAGATCCCGATGTTCCAGTAGGCACTTGATATGTTTAGATATCAGGCAAAAAAGGCAAAACGATGGCCACATCATGTCATTGTCCAAAAGGACCAAGAATGAATGTGGTGAAACTCTGGTCAATAGCTGAGATGAGAACAAAACAGGGGCGAGTAGTTATATTACTTGTCTCATCAGAATCGATTAGATCAAGATTATCAAGCTTCTAACCAGATGCATTTTAAACATCACTTAATTGTTAAGAAAGTAGCACTGAAAAAATTACTCAACCAATTGATTTTTATCATCTCAAGGTAGTCCTTTTTATTTTTAAAGCGAGTGATTGGAAAAATGTTATGGTGGGACAGCCACCGGTAAATCATTGGTCATCTTCTAGTTTTAAAATATGTACCTTCCAGGAAGAAATTTTGCTATTTGTGCCCACTTATTACCATAAACATGGTGGCAGTGAGCAAGAATGGATTCCTCTTCTGCTGTCCAGGCAGCCTTTTTTACAGAAGGATCAAGATGATTAGTCCACCTACAGATAGAATCAGCAGCTCCTTAGTCACTAATACTCTATAACAAGAACATAAACTTAAGTATAATAAAGTAAGAACAATAATTGCATATATACATATCTCAATGAAGAGTCTCAATCTGGTAAAAGGAAAACTAATCCAAAGAGTGATAAAATTATGGATATACAGTTTGAATGTACACGCTATTCATTTGCTAAAGACAGTGATTGCTCACCTTTCTCGGCACTGCTTTCCTATGCGACCAGGAAAGGTTTTTGCAATTAGCGACCATTTGCAGCCATATCTCTCAACCGAATTGATCAAAATATCATCTTCCTGAAAAAAAAAAAAAGAGGAAGCAAATCATTTTGCTTTCTCTGACAATATACGGCATCATAACGACAAGCTACTAAAAGCATGGTTATTTGACATTACCCCCTTTGTCCAAGATCCTTTGATAAGATGAGGATTGAGAACCTTCTGCCAGCGATGCAAGCACTGACCATCTGTCTTACCAGGAACACATGCAGCTGGCAAGAAATGAATATAACCAAAGCATCAGCCTTTTGCAGAATGATGACCAATGTATGTGGAATAAAACCACCACATCATTAACTTCACACATCTAAATCTGTCGACCATATTACTGAAACACATTAGAAAATGTGTTGGAGTTATTTTGAGGTATAAGATTCCTGAACAAAGAATCTCCAATTAGCACGGCGGGAATTCACAAACTAGGGCTGAAATTGTTGAAGCTATCAGGAGTAATGACACCATCATATCACGCTTAATCTAGTTTTGATGATGGATGGGCAATTACAAATCTCTTGACGGTCCTGCTCCACCCAAATAAAGGAGTAGCAATTCTTTGTGCAAGAAATTGAGCAAATATCGATGGAGATGAAGAAAAGAGTCATACTGACCTATTCTCTTCCAATTCTTGCCATTGAACTTTTGCACAGCTGCAATAAGAAATCTGTCCTGCTCATATCAAATTGTAATGTAGCCGGAGTTAGTAAGTTTACTAACTCCATTTGAGTTAGTAAACGTCACAAGGCAATACACAGTATAAGGGGAAAATTCTGAGAAAACAAATATGTTCTGCTGTCATGAAGGTTGGAGGGATTAAACCCTTTACAGCAAGAACAGAGTAGCCTAGTCTGCTTGAACATGCACAATATGCATTCCCACCATAAGCTTTACGTGCCTAATTGGTCTATCATCTATAGTGAAATGCTTTAGGCTCAAAATATCTCAACTTACTGAAGAATGAAAATGTAGGTGTTCCAATACTAACCTCTTCCTTTGTCCATCTTCCTCTTGTTGAATGCCTAATTGGACCAGTTGCCCTCCTAAAGTCAAATCAAATGTCACATTAAAAGAGAAAATCAAGTCCGACTGACTCAAGATATGGAAAGGTAGTTCATCTGTTATGCTTCTCAATGAACAACATATGTGCCCATGTTGTTGAATACTGGTTTACATCATGCTGATGCAAATAAATCCCAACTATGCACCTCATTTTTTATTGAATGCTGGTTTTCAACAATAATGTCTACTTAATTTTAACTGCAGTCAGAAGTTTTTGAACTTGCTAAATTACTGAATGAACAAGAGGTAGGACCAATACAAGGCCTTGGAACTTAAAAAGCAGACTTAAACCTTGAAACCTACCATAAAGAGGACGGCGACTTCTTAAGATAGGAGTTGCAGCTGCCATTAGAAAATGAAGGACTCGCCACTACATCGTATTCGTCCTTAACTCTCCCCATGCTAACCGAAAAAAGGGATGAGAAAATAAATCAGCACGAGATCAGGACAAATAATACGTCAGATGATATAAGAACTTATGAAAAACTAATCAGGCGAAATCACCCAAAGTTCGCAAGAGCGCAAAATTAGCGCTAACGCAATTACGAGACTACACTTCAGTCCAAGCGATCATCTTTCCCGAGTCCTTCGACATGTACCAACCTCCAAGGCTCGCCATTAACATCTACTGCTTAACTAACCCATACAGATCCATCCACTCATGACAGCGAAGCTTCACGAACTCGACAATGAAGACACTAAGGATCCAGCGGCGGAAGCAACAGCCACGACATTCTACCAATTGCTTGGACTTAAGGAACAAGACCCAACAAGAAAACCCAAATCGCAACACGTCAACTTCTCCGCGAGTCCCTTCTCCTTTCGCCTCCACATTGTCATGGGAACTTAAAAAAAAAAAACGGAAACGGAGCCAAGCACAACCAGAAAAAAGAAAGAGCAAAAACCGCAACACGTTCATGGAGGAAATGAAGGCGAACCTCGAAGCGGGAATTGCTCGAGGTTTCCGAGAATGGACTGCGGCCCAGAGAGGAACACGAGAGAGAGCTGGGGAATCACCGCGAAGTAGCTAGAGATGGTCGCTAAAAGATGAGGGGATGCATGATCGCAGAGAGCATTGAGAAAAGCCCATCTATATATACATACGCGGAGGGAGGCTTGGAGCCGGCGGGAGAAAGTGGAGGCGTTCGGGGGTTCAAAAAACCGATCTTTCATCGGCTTCTCCACGAAGCTTTGTGCGAGCGAGGAAGCCAGCGAGAGTTAAAAAGGTGGAAGCTTGCGCGAGACGCTGGAGAAGAAGAAGAAGACGAAAAAAGAGAGCATAAACACGATTATTAAACCTCGGTCATACTCTAAATGCCTTTTTTTGGCACTTTCAATTCATCAAATGTAACTTTTAAATTTATTTCTGAGTATTATATATGATTGTTCATTTGATTAAATAACAATTCAAACATTATTTGATTACATTTGAATATTTTAATACCGAGTTTGAATTTTGCAATGATGGATGGATGCGATGTAAGATTATGTGAACGAATCAAGTATATATCACTAACTTTTATAATGGTTAATTATAATTGAACCATCTTCAGCCTAATATTAACTCAACATGACTCACTTGAGGCTTATAACCACATTTTAGGTCTCAATGTAGACTAAACTTGTGAGATCCAGATCCCCTAGAGCAGGGATCCCAGCATGGAAATCGGATGGCCCTCATTTTTTCAAAATATTTTTTTTTGAAAAAAGTTCCTTTTTTCTCCGGTTGTTCGATATGGAGGAAGCGGGGTCTCTCCTTGCCCCTGTCTATACAAGGGTAAAGGATTCACTTCTAAACTTGCGAGGCAAACTTCGATGGACCTTGACCGATTGGAAACAATGACTAAAAAACAGATTTTAATGCGAAATCTAGACTACCCTAAAAGAGCCCGTATACAAAAACTTCATTTGACTCCATTTTGTTGTACGGAAAGAAGAAAGTTCGCTCGAAAAAAAAAATTAAATGGACAAACAGAAGCAATCTTGGAATTAGACTTGCTTGATAACTCTAATAACTTTTGAAAATTAATATCTTCAATACTTGAGCTCCGTTCGTTTCACAGTAAACATAGTATTTCTGAAAAATAATTTTCGGGAAAATAATTTTCTGAAAAAATGATAATATTTTATGATATTCGTTTGTTAAAAGCCATCGACTCGCCGACCTCGAGCAAGGTCGAGGCAAGCTGTTAGATGCCGTAATATTTAAAGATAAACAAAGAAGGCGGAAAACGTTTTCTACTTTCAAAAAAGCGGAAACATTTTACCCACTTTGGAAGGTATTTTTCAAATTGGTGAAAAAAATTAGTGAAAAAATATTTTCCTTAACTATTTTATTTTTCGTGAAACTAACACAAAAAAAGTCAGAAAATATTTTCCTGTAAATTATTTTTCATAAAACAAACGGAGTCTTAAATAAAATTAAGCATGTTTGCTAACCATGACTAATTTGGACTTCAAAGATTCGACTAAGTAAAAATAAAATAGAAAAAATCACTTGATATTTGCTTATGTGAGAATGCAGTTACTTAATCCATTCAGTGAAAAAGTTCTGAAATTTGACCTATTACATGGCCAAAATCTTAAGGCTTGCCGATATATTCTCAATTCCATATTTGGTAAGGGGAAAGAAATCTCGTTAAATATTCACCTATTATATATATATATATATATATATATATATATATATATATATATATTACATGACCATTCTTGGTACGTACTATTACCGGGCCGAAAGGCCTTGTTCCTTGGGGATTTCAAGGACATTTCAAGATCAGATCTTCATTTATTGTGATCACCGCTACGGCTATGAAAAAGTAAAACGGAGTAAATATTGTTTGTCAAGCGTAGAGTCATATGAAAACGTGTAAGGAGTTACGTCTCGTTATGATCCAAGAGAGAGCCCCCTTAGTTTGAGTTATAGTCCTCACTCTTTCGTAGGCTTTTTTTGATTTATTGAACCTCTTAGACCATTCATAGGCGTGAACCTACCTTCAGGCGAAGAATTGGGCTCAACTCCAATCCAATAGTCTAAGACCGATCCGATCAATGCAAGATTGACCATCGTTGTAATAGCCCCATTTTCCCCGCTCCTTTCTTTTCTCCTCTTCCACACGTTTCCCTTGCAGGCCCCACTTGTTATTGACTTTTGACTCTCTCTCTCTCTCTCTCTCTCTCCCTTCTATCTCTCTGCTGGCTTCTCACACACGAAAAGGGGCCACCTTGAGTGAACCCCTCCTGTCCAATCTATCTCTCTCTCCCTCCCAACGCAGCTTCCTTCCCTTTCCCCCCCTCAACAAAAAGGAATTTCTGCTCCTTCTTCCTCATTTTTCTTTCCTCCAGCGGCTGCTCACGCCCTCCCTTGCTGCTCAAACTCTACCGTCGGACCAGCCAGCCCAAGCTCAGCAGTCGTGCCCCACTGTTCAGCTTTACGCCGCCGCCGTCGTGGACCCGTCGGTTTGCTAATCCGGTGAGTCTATTTCCTAATCCCTCCTTAGGTTGTTGATCACACTTAAGGGGTTAGAGTAATGTTGATTAGAATAGATTTAGGTTAGATGAAGACTAAGGAAGGTGGTTTGGTTTAGTGTGGTGGTTTTCTCTGGAGTATGCTGCTGGACCCTTGCTGTTTGCTGAATTTGTGGAACGCATTTTACTGAGATTTTGAGGTCGATTCCTTCTTGAAAAATGCTATGGACATCTTCAGCTATAACTTGTAATTTTTCCGTGATTTTATGGATTTAAAAGATTAATATTTCAACTTCGTGTTAGACAAAATGGGTTCTCTGTTTTCGCTGGGATTTATGACCTTTTGGTGTTCGATGGATTTTTATCAATTGTTAGAGTCAGAATTTCAGAAGAGTCCCTTCATGAAAGTTGTTTGTTACATCTTGTAGTATAACATAGTCAAATTTCAGGTCCAACGGACAAGTTTTGGGTCTCGAATCAGGCTGGTTTTAGAAAACGTGATTTCTGGAAACGAACACCATTTTTGTAGCGCTTTGCACGATTTACTGCTCTCAACCCTGAAGGATCTGGGAAAAAGTTGTCTTCATAAAAAATGTTTGTCTATGTGTCCTTTATAACATATTAAAATTTGAGAATTTTCCGAACTCGTTTGATTTGGTTTCTGGATTTAAACTTGGGGACGCGCAAGTGATCTGTTCTGCCGGTTAGGGTCTATTTCGGTTTCATGGTTGATCTTGGTGGTAGAGTTTGATGAATATTGTACCATAGTGACCAATAGTTTCTGATTGGTGATGTGGTTGATTTGTGGATTGCTCAGAACTTATGCGTGATGATATGTGATTAAGTGAATATATGATGATTTTGATTGTGTGAGGAAATCCAATGTGTGGTAAGCGAGTCAAAGGCTAAGTGCTACACGATAACGTAATTTCGTGGGAGTCACCTCTAGGGCTTTGTACTTTCGCTTTATAAGGTCAAAGGCTAAGTGCTACACGATAACGTAACTTCGTGGGAGTCACCTCTAGGGCTTTGCACTTTTATTTGCATGGTCAAAGGCTAAGTGCTACACGATAACGTAACTTCGTGGGAGTCACCTCTAGGGCTTTGTACTGTTGCTTTGGATGGTCAAAGGCTAAGTGCTACACGATAACGTAACTTCGTGGGAGTCACCTCTAGGGCTTTGTACTGTTGCTTTGGATGGTCAAAGGCTAAGTGCTACACGATAACGTAACTTTGTGGGAGTCACCTCTAGGGCTTTGTACTGTTGCTTTGTATGGTCAAAGGCTAAGTGCTACACGATAACGTAACTTCGTGGGAGTCACCTCTAGGGCTTTGTCCTATTGCTTTGTATGGTCAAAGGCTAAGTGCTACACGATAAAGTAACTTCGTGGGAGTCACCTCTAGGGCTTTGTACCATTGTTTTGTATGGTCAAAAGACTAAGTGCTACACGATAACGTAATTTCGTGGGAGTCACCTCTAGGGCTTGTACCATTACTTTCTGGTTAAGGACTAAGTGCCACGCGATAACGGAACTTCGTGGGGGCCACCTCTAGAACCTTGTACCAAAGATCGTGTGAGCCACCTCTAGGGCCTTGTGTCATTGACGCGTGTTATCAAGGGCTAAGTGCTACATGATATTGTGATTTTGTGTGAGTTATTGCTAGAGCCTCGGATTTGAATTTTGAGTGCGAGTCTAACCTTTGATATGCCGCGTTTGATTATGGAATGAGATTGCATGGCGTGAAATGGGCCATGTCTTTAAGACCTACGTGAATGTTTGAAGATGGGTGTATTGTGTTACCGTTGTCAAGATGTTTGCTACTTACATATGTTTATGAGCTGTACTAATGTGCAGGGAGTAGTTAAGGCAAGGTAAGAATTGTTTGATGTGTGTTAGACTACCTCTAGGTGAATTTTCATCCTAATCGGGGCGTAGGGAATAGACTCGTTGAGATGTTGTCTCAACTTAACATTATTTTGCAGGTCCATAGGTGGAGATGTGTCGCGTGAAGTAGGAGGTCCTGCGGGTGATGATTTTTGGAGTACACTTTTTGGGTAGACCTGGAGCCATGGTTATAGTTCCCGGAGTTGAGATAATTTTGTAATCCATTTTTGGCTTAGTCTCACTTGTACATAAACCCGGGATTGTTTATAAAATATATTTGGTGAAAATTTGGTTGTCCTGCTTTACTATCCCTTGTTTGTTTGTTGTCGGGGGATTGTTTAAATTCGTTTCCGCATGTGTATAATCGATTGGGTCGGCGACGCGTCCTGGGAACGTCGCATTGTAGTCGACCATTGAGGGATGTGTGCACTCTCGAGCTTTGGGACGTGACATCCCCGCCCGAAGTGGTATCAGAGCAGGTTATTGTCTGGAGTGATAAGGTGCGATGGGTCTTGGGATAGTTAGTAGGAAAGGCCTTTTCTTATGTTGATGCATGTGATTGATAGCTGATTGGTACATTGCTTTGTGTGGGTCACTCAATTTTCTAATCCTATATTAGAATTGGAAAAGAAGGTTCTATAAAGATCATGTGATATGAGTGATCAGGAGCAGATGACTCCTAGGAAGAGATCAGTAGTGTTTGTCCCTCGGTGTAGGATGTCGACAAGGTTTGGTACTTGAGGAAGAGCACCGACTCAGGCCAGTGCTAGCAGGATAGTACCACCTTCTGCTTGTGCTAGTGTAGCAGCACCTGGTGATCTTAGAATCAATGGGATTATGCAAGTGCTTGAGACTTTGGGAAATATGATGGGGCGACAGATTTAGAATCATGATGTCACTACTGCTATTGTACCTGTCGAGTTTCCACTTGAGAATGTGATGGTTGAACGAGCCGCCTCATTTGGGTTGCGGTTCCAGTCGAATAAGGATGGAAATCGGTTTGGAAAGGAGCCAATGAATGGAGAAAAGTATTCCATTCCGCCTAACAGAAAGGATGGGATTGGAAAGTCCGCACCCAACTCGAACGACGTGTCATTTCTGTAGGAAATGTCATAGTTCAGCTCCATGCTATACCAGGACGGGAGCTTGTTTTAAGTGTGGCCAGCATGGTCACCGGATCAGGGATTGTCCCACAAGCAAATGGGATCACAGCAGTCACTACCACCACCGATGAATTGGAATAGAGGATAAGGTGTTGTCTGCAGTAGGTTGTCCTGGTTGCAAGTTAGTTATTGGTGAGCGAAAGGAAAAGATGGACTTGATCATAATAGCCATGTATGATCTTGATGTGATAATTGGCATGGACTGGCTCACCAAACAAGGGGCTACTATGGATTGTTATCGTAAAGTGATTCAGTCTAATCCGTTAGCGGGTGAAAGTTTTGAGTTTATTGGAAGTCAAGGAGGGCCCTTGATTACCTTAATCTCATCGCTCGAGGCAACCCGTTTGTTAGACATAGGTTGCCAAGGTTACTTGGCGACTGTCGTGGATACAATAGTTGAAGAGCCGAAGTTGGAAGATATCACAGTGGTACAAGAGTTTGCTGATGTATTCCCAAAGGAATTACCTAGCCTACCCCCAGAAAGGGAAATTGAGTTCGTGATTGAGTTGGCCCCCGGGACAGAACCAATTTCTAAAGCTCCTTACCGTATGGCATTGTCAGAATTGAAGGAACTGAAGGTGCGGATGCAGGAGTTGTTGGATAAGGGATTTATACGTCCCAGTGCATCACCTTGGGGAGCGCCGGTTTTGTTCGTAAAGAAGAAAGATGGTACATTGCGCCTTTGCATCGATTATCGACAAATCAACCAAGTGACGATCAAGAACAAGTACCCATTACCGAGGATCGATGACTTGTTTGACCAATTGCAGGGAGCATCGGTATTTTCTAAGATCGATCTGAGGACAGGGTATCATCAATTGAAGATCCGAAAGGAAGACATACCAAAGACAGCATTTCGTACGCGTTACGGTCATTATGAATTTACCGTAATGCCGTTTGGTTTGACCAACGCCCCGGCTGCTTTCATGGACCTAATGAATCGTGTATTCAAAGAGTATCTAGATCAATTTGTAATTGTGTTCATTGATGACATATTAGTGTATTCAAAAAGTTTAGAGGAACACGAAAGACAATTAAGGGTAGTGCTTCAAACTCTACGGGAGCATAAATTATATGCCAAGTTCAGTAAATGCGAGTTTTGGTTAACTCGTGTAACTTTCTTAGGCCACGTGACTTCAGGTGAAGGGATTTCTGTGGACCCAACTAAGATTGAAGCCGTGATCAATTGGCCTAGACCGTCAACAGTAACAGAGGTCAGAAGCTTTTTGGGATTAGCAGGTTATTATAGACGGTTCGTGGAAGGATTTTCAGCAATAGCCATGCCACTAACTCGATTGCTAAAGAAGGAAGAGAAGTTTGTATGGACGGATATGTGCGAGCTTAGTTTTCAAGAGCTTAAACGAAAGCTTACTATCGCACCAGTATTGACATTTCCATCTGGATCTGGAGGATATCAGATCTTTAGTGACGCGTCATTCAGGGGACTAGGTTGTGTGTTAATTCAACATGGTAGAGTTGTTGCATACGCGTCCCGTCAGTTGAGACCTCATGAGTTGAACTACCCGACGCATGACTTAGAACTTGCAGCAATTATATTCGCTCTAAAGATTTGGAGACACTATTTGTGCAGAGAAAGGTTCCAGATCTTTACAGACCACCAAAGTCTCAAGTATTTATTTTCTCAGAAGGAGTTGAATATGAGACAACGTCGTTGGATGGAACTTCTCAAGGACTACGACTGCGACATTTTGTATCATCTCGGAAAAGCTAACAAGGTCGCAGATGCGTTGAGTCGGAAGTCATCGATTGCGCAGATGGTGATTCATGAATGGATCTTACTCGAAGGAGCTCGAGATTCGATTTTCAAATTTGAGGTAGGCCACCTTTCAAGTCTTATGGCCACCCTCAGAATTGAACCTGAAGTGCAGATAAAGATTAAGATGCTGCAGTTGACAGACCCTAAGATTCAAAAGATTCTGCAAGGAGATGTAGAAAAGAGAAAGGCTGACTTTCAAATTTCTGAAGACGGAACACTAAAGTTTCGTGGACGGTTGTGTGTACCTGATGATGCAAAGCTTAAGGAAGAGATTTTGTCAGAAGCTCATCGGAGCAGTTACAGCATTCATCCAGGCAGTACAAAGATGTATCAGAATCCGCGCCAACACTATTGGTGGACCGGCATGAAGGTGGATATCGCTAAGCATGTTGCGAAGTGTTTGACATGATAGCAAGTGAAAGCACAACATTGCAAACCAGGAGGCCTGTTGCAACCTCTTGAGATTCTCGAGTGGAAATGGGAACATATCACAATGGACTTTGTGATAGGTTTACCAAGGAGTCAGCGGGGTAATGATTCCATATGAGTTGTGGTTGACAGATTGACGAAGTCTGTGCATTTCATCGCCGTACGAAAGGACTTTGCATTGGATAGGTATGCTGAGTTGTATGTGCGTCAAATAGTGCGTTTGCATGGAGTACCAGTGACAATTACATCTGATCGAGACCCAAAATTTACAGCAGCCTTTTGGAAAAGTTTACAAACTGCCTTGGGAACGAAGCTACAATACAGTACGGCCTATCATCCTCAAACAGATGGACAGTCTAAGAGGACGATTCAAACCCTTGAGGACATGCTGCGAGCTTGTGTGTTGGACTTCAAAGGAAGCTGGGAGGAACAGCTTCATCTAGTTGAGTTCGCTTACAACAACAGCTATCAGCAAAGTATTCAGATGGCACCATTCGAAGCGTTGTATGGTAGAGCGTGTAGAACTCCAGTTTGTTGGGATGAAGTAGGGGAGAGAAAAATTACTGGCCCATAATTAGTTCAACAGTCAATAGATGCAGTTTCTATTATTCGCAAAAGATTGAAGATCGCTCAAAGTCGCCAGAAGAGTTATGTCGATAAGCGTCGAAGACCATTGGAATTTCAAGTTGGTGAGCAGGTCTTTCTGAAGGTGTCACCAATGAGGGGTACTTCACGCTTTGGCAAAAAGGGGAAGTTGAGTCCGAGAGTGTCGTACATTGAGAGACCAATTCAAATTGTGGATCGAAAGGATCAAGTATTGCGTACCAAGACGATCTCATTGGTCAAAGTGGTTTGGCAACACCATGGGATAGAAGGAGCTACTTGGGAAAGTGAAGAATCAATGAGGCAACAATACCCGTACCTGTTTGAGGGAACAGACGGAGTGAATTTCGGGGACGAAATTTCTTTAAGGGGGGAGGAATTGTAATAGCCCCATTTTCCCCGCTCCTTTCTTTTCTCCTCTTCCACACGTTTCCCTTGCAGGCCCCACTTGTTATTGACTTTTGACTCTCTCTCTCTCTCTCTCTCTCTCCCTTCTATCTCTCTGCTGGCTTCTCACACACGAAAAGGGGCCACCTTGAGTGAACCCCTCCTGTCCAATCTATCTCTCTCTCCCTCCCAACGCAGCTTCCTTCCCTTTCCCCCCCTCAACAAAAAGGAATTTCTGCTCCTTCTTCCTCATTTTTCTTTCCTCCAGCGGCTGCTCACGCCCTCCCTTGCTGCTCAAACTCTACCGTCGGACCAGCCAGCCCAAGCTCAGCAGTCGTGCCCCACTGTTCAGCTTTACGCCGCCGCCGTCGTGGACCCGTCGGTTTGCTAATCCGGTGAGTCTATTTCCTAATCCCTCCTTAGGTTGTTGATCACACTTAAGGGGTTAGAGTAATGTTGATTAGAATAGATTTAGGTTAGATGAAGACTAAGGAAGGTGGTTTGGTTTAGTGTGGTGGTTTTCTCTGGAGTATGCTGCTGGACCCTTGCTGTTTGCTGAATTTGTGGAACGCATTTTACTGAGATTTTGAGGTCGATTCCTTCTTGAAAAATGCTATGGACATCTTCAGCTATAACTTGTAATTTTTCCGTGATTTTATGGATTTAAAAGATTAATATTTCAACTTCGTGTTAGACAAAATGGGTTCTCTGTTTTCGCTGGGATTTATGACCTTTTGGTGTTCGATGGATTTTTATCAATTGTTAGAGTCAGAATTTCAGAAGAGTCCCTTCATGAAAGTTGTTTGTTACATCTTGTAGTATAACATAGTCAAATTTCAGGTCCAACGGACAAGTTTTGGGTCTCGAATCAGGCTGGTTTTAGAAAACGTGATTTCTGGAAACGAACACCATTTTTGTAGCGCTTTGCACGATTTACTGCTCTCAACCCTGAAGGATCTGGGAAAAAGTTGTCTTCATAAAAAATGTTTGTCTATGTGTCCTTTATAACATATTAAAATTTGAGAATTTTCCGAACTCGTTTGATTTGGTTTCTGGATTTAAACTTGGGGACGCGCAAGTGATCTGTTCTGCCGGTTAGGGTCTATTTCGGTTTCATGGTTGATCTTGGTGGTAGAGTTTGATGAATATTGTACCATAGTGACCAATAGTTTCTGATTGGTGATGTGGTTGATTTGTGGATTGCTCAGAACTTATGCGTGATGATATGTGATTAAGTGAATATATGATGATTTTGATTGTGTGAGGAAATCCAATGTGTGGTAAGCGAGTCAAAGGCTAAGTGCTACACGATAACGTAATTTCGTGGGAGTCACCTCTAGGGCTTTGTACTTTCGCTTTATAAGGTCAAAGGCTAAGTGCTACACGATAACGTAACTTCGTGGGAGTCACCTCTAGGGCTTTGCACTTTTATTTGCATGGTCAAAGGCTAAGTGCTACACGATAACGTAACTTCGTGGGAGTCACCTCTAGGGCTTTGTACTGTTGCTTTGGATGGTCAAAGGCTAAGTGCTACACGATAACGTAACTTCGTGGGAGTCACCTCTAGGGCTTTGTACTGTTGCTTTGGATGGTCAAAGGCTAAGTGCTACACGATAACGTAACTTTGTGGGAGTCACCTCTAGGGCTTTGTACTGTTGCTTTGTATGGTCAAAGGCTAAGTGCTACACGATAACGTAACTTCGTGGGAGTCACCTCTAGGGCTTTGTCCTATTGCTTTGTATGGTCAAAGGCTAAGTGCTACACGATAAAGTAACTTCGTGGGAGTCACCTCTAGGGCTTTGTACCATTGTTTTGTATGGTCAAAAGACTAAGTGCTACACGATAACGTAATTTCGTGGGAGTCACCTCTAGGGCTTGTACCATTACTTTCTGGTTAAGGACTAAGTGCCACGCGATAACGGAACTTCGTGGGGGCCACCTCTAGAACCTTGTACCAAAGATCGTGTGAGCCACCTCTAGGGCCTTGTGTCATTGACGCGTGTTATCAAGGGCTAAGTGCTACATGATATTGTGATTTTGTGTGAGTTATTGCTAGAGCCTCGGATTTGAATTTTGAGTGCGAGTCTAACCTTTGATATGCCGCGTTTGATTATGGAATGAGATTGCATGGCGTGAAATGGGCCATGTCTTTAAGACCTACGTGAATGTTTGAAGATGGGTGTATTGTGTTACCGTTGTCAAGATGTTTGCTACTTACATATGTTTATGAGCTGTACTAATGTGCAGGGAGTAGTTAAGGCAAGGTAAGAATTGTTTGATGTGTGTTAGACTACCTCTAGGTGAATTTTCATCCTAATCGGGGCGTAGGGAATAGACTCGTTGAGATGTTGTCTCAACTTAACATTATTTTGCAGGTCCATAGGTGGAGATGTGTCGCGTGAAGTAGGAGGTCCTGCGGGTGATGATTTTTGGAGTACACTTTTTGGGTAGACCTGGAGCCATGGTTATAGTTCCCGGAGTTGAGATAATTTTGTAATCCATTTTTGGCTTAGTCTCACTTGTACATAAACCCGGGATTGTTTATAAAATATATTTGGTGAAAATTTGGTTGTCCTGCTTTACTATCCCTTGTTTGTTTGTTGTCGGGGGATTGTTTAAATTCGTTTCCGCATGTGTATAATCGATTGGGTCGGCGACGCGTCCTGGGAACGTCGCATTGTAGTCGACCATTGAGGGATGTGTGCACTCTCGAGCTTTGGGACGTGACAATCGTTCCTTATTACTAATCTCTTTTGGTACCGTGATTGCATGGTGTCTTGAGGAGACCCAATGAATGGGTGGGACTTGGGCGGGCCGGATTTGGGCTTGCCCAACAAAGAAACAAAGCAAAAGGGCCTGGTGGCCTAGACCAATGGGCCTAGACGTCGGGCCAACCCATCGGGTCCGTCAATCACAAGTCCACAATCAGGTCCAATTTTACCTCGGCCACCACGTTGAACCTCTCTTTGGATTCCTTTCCATTAAGACCTGAGCCCCTTGTCTCAGACAACCACGCGACTAAATAAAGGTGAGGGATTTATATATGTTCTGGACTTCTTGCTAGCATGCCTCACTCCTAACCGCATAAGAAATTGAACTCGAAACAAAGGCTGTGGAGGGCTTTCTAAGAAGGGCTTGGGAAAAGAACCGCTCGTGTTCTTCCTACTCTGATCTCGTTTGGTTTTAACAGCATACGAACTATCTGGCTCTCTTTCCTTAAATCAAGTACTAAAATATGGATTTAAGCCCCCGGACTAGTAAGGGACTACGAGCAACTCCTATTATCCATACCAGAAAGAGGTTTCGGCATCCTCAAATGCTTCCTAGCTGGAAAATACAAACCATTGTGAAGCTAGGAAGGAAAAAAAAAGAAGAAGATCACCCGAGAAGAAAGAGCAAGAAGGATTTAAACCACGAACTTCTTTTCCTTTTTTAAACATATGAAAGCTTGACTTTCTTCATTCCGGTGTGACTGCTTTCTCTTTTATTTTAAAAAGCAGCTTGGCAATCTTCGTTCCACTCCCATGTCTTTACTTTATCTCTCTCTGAACAAGTTTGAATATTGGCTTGTAAGTAGCGGTCAATTGAGAAATGAAGCAAAGTCGTCAATAAATAACATAAAAAAGTGGCTTTTCTTGTTCATGACTCCGCTCCTATTGAGCAATATCCTTTTTGCTTCTTAGGAAACTTCTGACTTCGGTGACATTTCCTAGAAGAAAAAGCCCTACTCCTACCGCTTGCCTTGATATGCGGCCAAAAATGTGACTCTATAACAGAGCTTCTACATCGACTTTAGACCCAACATGAACAATTTTTTCTTTTATCTACTCTCGCGTACAAGAATTATCCCCCTAGAAATTCACCAAATATCAAAACGAGAAAAAAGAAAAAAGGAAAAAGAAAAAAAATGATTTGAAATAGTAAACGAGATAATAAGTGCAAAAGCTCGCGTTCTAATTACTGAATTGACATAATGCGCTCATGATGCAAGGGCAAGTGCTTATTTGTGATGTTACGAGTTGGAATGGCACGTATGTCTTACGATGCTTTACTTAAAGAGTTCATATGCTCTTTATGAACACGGATCTTCACCTATTTATTGACTTAAAGTATAAAGTCGACTTGTTAACAGCATACCTATTGGCTCCTCTGGAATAATCCTATCGGATGTCGATGCTGTCGATGTCTCTTGTTCAGTGTTTTCAATTCAAATCGCTCTTTAAAGATAAGGTTTTCCTCTAAATGATTGAATGCAGCCGCTGTATCTTTCGGGGGTTTAGGCATGGTCGGACACGGAGCACATTCGAGTCGATGCTTCTTCACATAAAATTAAGGATGTTAAAGAAAACATATTGAAAGTTATATGATTATCCGAAACAATCAGTGAATTTCGAGTTGACCAGCCTCTTTTTTTTTCCAAAATTTATTTTCGTTCATTTATTTTGATAAGTGACGCGATGGATCGTATTTAAGAAAAGAAATTTCCAGATCATT
The DNA here is from genome assembly GCA_030064385.1 of Melaleuca quinquenervia. NCBI lineage: Eukaryota > Viridiplantae > Streptophyta > Magnoliopsida > Myrtales > Myrtaceae > Melaleuca > Melaleuca quinquenervia. The sequence goes on along the minus strand of CM057721.1, from coordinate 13,346,978 downwards.
CATAATTATACTTTAGGATTCGCCCTAATATTCAGATGAAAACTTCAAAAAAAAAAAAAGGAAAGAAAATAAGTGTAATTTCCCGCGTGCGAATTATTGAACCGACATAATGTGCCCACCATGATGCCACGAGTCGAGATCGTACGTGTCTCGAATCCTCAGGGATAATCCTATCGGATGCCCCTCGACGACCTTTCTTTGGCTTTCAATTCGAAATCTCTTCTCCATAAATAATGAATTTTCCTTTTTTTGTGTTTCTATGATGCGAGACCCAACTTCTACCCGTGAGATCAACAGGGCAGTAAGGCTAAGCACACGATTCCTCCTCTTTCTTCTTCCTTTGATTCTTTCCGCGTCACGCTTTTCTTCGTCAAGACTCGCACAGCAGCCTTTGTGGACTCCTCCATGACACGATGAACTTCGATCCTCCAAGGATAATTCCCTCCCAAACAGTACCGTCAAAAGACCAGATTCAGACAAAGGGAAAATAATTCTCGAGTTGCTCGACATTCATAATAATGTCTAATGCATCTAGGAGATTCCAATCTTTTCGCAATACTGAAGAGTTATAATCTCTACTCCATTAGAGAAAGTTAGAGTTTATTTGATATCCCGAAATGGGGAATTTTGAAAAAAGAAATCTTTAGATGATCGTGCATTTGAAAAGTACGGATAATTAAATAACATTGAACTGAAAATAATCGAATATACTTGAATTGACAATACGCGGTGATTTTTTGTTATCGCGCGGGGTCAATCACTGTCCGAACTAGTTTTCAAGAACCTCAACTAAACATCTATTTCTCTGGATTATCTTGAGGGCACGATGTTCCTAAATATCGTTTTGGTGCATTTAGGGTTTAAATTCCGAAGAGCTCTCAGCAAAGCTTGAAGTTAATACCACAAAAAGAGCAGCAATTTTCATTACTATGTAAGTCAGCAAAGTCGGTTTTCCGCATGTGCTATTTTGAATTATCCTGCGACCTTTTGCGCTCGCCGGTAACTCCTTGACCAAGTCCTTCCACAAGACTTCGTGGGACTGGTACGACGGATGCATAACCTCATTTCTCCCAACGATCCCAAACTAGAGAGAGATTTCTCCGTGATCTACGTTGGGAAATTGCATCCGGGGAGTACAGACATCAATGCATGTTATTATCAAATAACAGGTAGATACTTAAATTCAAAAGGGTAGGCTGTAGCTCATATAATAAGAGTTGTCCTGCTAATTCTCCCTGGTCAGTGCTTTCCCTCGTTCCCAGCTCATGTTTTGTAGCATTTATTGGTTGAAATTTCTAAGCAGAAGGGCCAAAATGATGGATCATTGCCAAATCCATTGGCCGCTTCTTGATAATGAAGCTCTCAAGCACTTGCACTATAAGAAAGCTCCTTTGGTATGCCGGAAAAATACTCGTAACTACGTAATGATAAAAATTGTGGATCTGAATCATTTGCCCTAATGACAGATGATTTGATCCATTAAGTTTAGATCGGATGGCACTGGAGAGATTTTTATTTTCTGTTTTTATTTTTGAGTTTTCTTCGATTTAGATCGGGTGGCTGGGAAAAGATCCTGTCCATCCCTGCCCATGTGCAGAAGATCTTGACCGGGCACAGGTAAGCCTCTGTGCATCGTGGAGGCTTTATCTTCATTGTTGACTTGTGTTCGAGCCAAGCCAAGGACAATAGCGTCTAACTTCATCTAGTATTCAATCAACCAATCGTGTAGAAACACCTGTTGGGCTCTCTGCGGCAATTCCTAGCCACTCTCGCCCCTATATAAACCCTCGTGCATTTCTTCATTACCCACCAAAACACTCCACAAGCACTATCCCATAGAGAAATCACACGTACCCAAATTCTGTGCGAACTCCAAGCATGGCTCACTCCCATGCCGGTTGCATTTCCTCCGTCCTCTTGCTCTCCCTCTTCCTCTTTTGCACCGATGCCGCCACATTCAACATTAGGAACAATTGCCCCTACACGGTCTGGGCCGCGGCTGTCCCAGGAGGTGGCCGACGGCTAGACCGAGGCCAGTCCTGGGACCTGCAGGTGAACCCTGGCACAAAACAAGCCCGTATCTGGGCCCGGACTAACTGCCAGTTTGATGGGGCTGGGAGGGGCAAGTGCCAGACCGGCGACTGTGGAGGCGTCCTCGAGTGCAAATCCTACGGCCAGCCCCCGAACACCCTGGCTGAGTACGCGCTGAACCAGTTTGGCGGCAAGGACTTCTTTGACATCTCCCTGGTCGACGGCTTCAACGTCCCCATGGACTTCAGCCCGACGTCCAATGGGTGCACCCGTGGGATCAAGTGCACGGCCGACATCAATGGCCAGTGCCCTGCCCAGCTGAAGGCGCCCGGCGGTTGCAACAACCCCTGCACCGTGTTCAAGACCGACCAGTATTGTTGCAACTCCGGGAGTTGTGGACCCACGAATTTCTCCAGGTTCTTCAAGGAGAGGTGCCCTGATGCTTACAGTTACCCCAAGGATGATCAGACCAGCACTTTCACCTGCCCTGGTGGAACCAACTATAGGGTTGTGTTCTGCCCTTGAAGTAAGAGTGGAATCGTAGGGAATCCTACACACGAGACTTAAGTAAAAAATAACGGTGCGCAAGTTGGTTTGAGCTATTGTACTTGCACGAGTGTATCGCCTCAAGCTCCTCTATGCATGCAGCTGAGGCAAGAATAAAAGTTGAGTTGAATAAATGAACGTCTAGATCCGGTCTTAATCAGTAAATCATGTCTTTTTAGTATTTCCTTTTCTTTGGATCGTCTACAGCTATCTCGACTTCTTCTTCTTGGGATGTTGAAATCGAGAGCGTGGAGAGCGAGAGCGACGCTTGGTTAAAAGGAGACTATTCTTGTACGCGTGAAAAGTAGGGTTTTGTCGCTTGCTCTACTTTGCATTTGGAAGATTAAACCACCAACTCCATTTCATGATAGTTAACGTATAATCGCATCCTTTATCTTTTGGGAGATAATAATTTTTGACAGCACATATTTAATTCCAGTATCTGTGCAAATATTATTCTCGACTTTCTTCTTCCTAACAAATACTCTCTTCGCATTCCACAACCTGTAATTATCGTGCTTGCTTTTTACGTTGAATTGCAAGTTGAATCTCCCGACCGCTTATCATTTACTAAGTCATCACACTGTTTCTTAAATTGCCTGCACCTACCCGCCCGTAGATTGCACCCACCTAACAAGCTCTCACCCTTTACGTGGGTGTGCAATTTTGGTCTGATAAACTTGTAGATGGCTGTACTATTGCACGACTGTGCACAGAGAGAGAGAGAGAGAGAGAGAGAGAGAGAGAGAGAGAGAGAGAGAGAGAGAGAGAGAGAGGTGTGAAAGGGAAAACGAGTCTTTTCAAATGGGAAAAATGGAAAAATAAATTTGGGTAATGAGCATAAATATAATGTTACTATGTAAACTGAGATGGCAGTCTATCTGGGGAAGATTCTCCCATGAATTTCGCATAGTGTGTTTAGTAAATAAAGATGTAGAAGATTGTATTTTGCATATATATAATGTATTACATGTATGTTACTAGTATCCGGAGATGTTACTCTATTTAGGGAAGATTCTCTCGTAAATAGCACACATTGATTTATCGTGGTGTAGTAAATACGATGGTGTAAGTTTAATTAAGACAATGCTCGTGCATTGCACTATCGTGTACTTTTTTCGTTTGTGTAAAATTGGAATATGCATTTGATTAAAAATTATTCATCAACTTGTGTCATATTTGATGTAAATCTTCTTCTTCGTCTTCTTCTGGAACAACATAAAGAAGAAACTTTTAGCACATTTTACATATTCTGAAATATAGGTACTCTATGACAATTAAGAAAATTCTTAATTATTATTGCTATATGACTCATAGATATATTTACGTACAACCATATTGTCACGATATTGAGTAAATAAGCTAAAAATAATCTAAGAAAATACTTTATAGGAAAAGTTACAGAAAATATTAGAATACTCAACATTTATTAATTTGCAAATACTACTAATGTGTTTTTGTAGAAAGAAAAAAACTCATGGTGTGGAATGAGACGAGCAGATATTTCAGGTGGAAGAAAAGTGAGTGGAAAGTGCATACTCCTTGTAAGAAGAATGATAAATCCCTTGCAAATTAGTGTCCTGTGTATCACTTTTAGAAAATAATAAAAAATTTCTAAGAAAATGCTTTATACAAAGAGTTTACTGAAAAAATGTGAACTTTAACGAGTGTTAATTTACAATATTAAAAATTAATTAAAAACTAATGTTTTGCTTTTTAATTGTTGAACAAAACTCATGAGATCGAATGACATAAACACAAATCCTAGACGGATGCAAAATGAATGGAGAGTATAAGAAAGGTACTCCTTGTAAGGAGAATGATTAATCCCTTCCAATTAGAGTCTCATGTCCCACTTTCTGTGGCAATCATTAAGGAAGACATAGTTAGAAAATAACAAAATTATTCTTAAAAAAAAACTTTATAGGAAGAGCTACAAAAAAATGTTAGAATGTTCAATAATTGCTATTTTGAAATACTTTATAGCTCATCAAAACTATTGTCATGAGAACTAATATTTTTCTTTTGTTGTGCGAAAGTAATAGCATTGAATGAGGCAAGTCCAAACCCCAATGGGCAGCAATGCGAGTAGAAAGCGCCGATTTTTTTTTTTTTTTTGCAAGGAGAATAATGAATCTGTTGCAAATTAGAGTACGATATGCCACTTTTCAAGATTATTATTAAGAAAGAGATTGTTATTACATATTTATATGTATAAAAATACTATGCTGACACTTTTTGATAATTCAAGACAATGATGATAGTGCATGTTTCTTGATGGAAAGAGGAATATTTGCCAAAATCATTTATTCCACAAAACTTAGTCAATGTTGTCCAACTTGGGAAGATGAACATTCACCTCAAATTTGCTTCATGATGGATCCACCTTATCGGTTATGCTACATGAGGAATTTGGAGCAAAGTTAGTGGTACATGACTAGAGTAAGATTGGACATTTCTACATGGGAATTGGAAAAATAAGACCCATGTAGTAGGTGGTTGTCTCATTCAAACGTCCTAATATTGATAGTTACTACACTACCTTAATGAGATCGTTGTCTTATCTATTTGGTGAAGCAATTTGTTCGAGGGGTGTTTGACTGGACACATCGTAGGTCAAAAGTAACAATTTTGTCTTAATTCTTTTTTGGCCAAATACTTATATATACTTAAAAAAATGTGTGAGTTTACCTATCGACATTTATATCTATGTTATGCAAATTTCAGATTGTTAAGATTAAAAAAATTAAAGTGCATGTATAAGATTTGCACAAAAACGAAAAGTCAAAAGTAAAATTCACCCATCCAAACAGTAATTATCTGCCAACAGTTATATTTATTATGAAATTTAAGGTGCTTAAGTATAAGTCAAAGTTCATCCACCGTAAGATTTGCCAAAAACAAAAGGTCAAAATTAAACACCCCCCCCCCCCCCGATAAAAAGTGGTTTTCCTCGATGAAAATGAGAATTTTATAGATACAAATCGTGAATATATTTTGCTTACTTCAGGATTCCTTTTTTTTTTCTCTTTCAAGATCCCTTGTTATCACTGCAAAATAATAAATACATAAATAATCAAGTAGCCAGTGTTAATTCAAAATCAATATTTAAGCATTTTCAGTTTGAACATGATTAACAAAATTAATATGTGTATCTATTTTAAACATGATTTTGTCAACGAGAGTACTTCAGTTTGCCCAAATTAACTAACAAAATCTAATGTGTAATTACAAAATTGAAAAACTGATTAATCTAAATTAAATATGCATAAAAGTGTCTTGAGAACACTTATTAACACGAGTGATGATACTGAATATCAAGTTTTAAATTTGAAAATCTTTTCAAATTTTCCAGGCACGGGCTCAGTATTCCATTGATATGGAATCTGGGTTCTTTCAAAAAAAGGTGGATGAATCATTAATATTGTTGAAATCTAATGGTGTAAAGTGAAAACTATGAAATTTAAGAGTGCATGGAAATAGATGATTCTCTCTATTTTTTTCTGATAAGAATTTGTAATTAGAGTTCTATTATTCAATCATGTCTTTCCTTTTTTTCTTTTTTCCTTCTTGTGTGCGTTTTCCATTGCCGAGCTTGTACCCAAAGATGGAGTTCACCTCCAAACCCAATCAGCCATTGCGTTTTCATTGTGGCCACCAAAGATTATTTCTGTAACTATCGATCTTTCAAGACTTTTCTTTGGAGGGGTTTCTGAAGAAGCGTAAATAGATTAAATCTACTTTGACGAAAGCCAATTCAATGTCGACCTAAAAATCGGCATAAAATAAGGGCGAAGACTAAAAACATGTTGGAAACCCGACCCAAACGCCACGATTGATGGGGTTTGCTTGCTTGACTGAAAGTCAATCAAATATTTTTCCAAAGAGTCCACTACATCTGCGTGTTCCAAAGAGTCTTGACAAACAAACTTCTGCACGCGTGATGTCTCCATTCGAATGTCTAGATCACAGTAAATGAAGCTCCTCGTTCCTCGATATTTAATCTTTTGGGTCGTTCCTTTCTTATGTGTCTGCTCTCGAGAAGGTCCAACAAGAGGAGTTGCCATGAGGTCAAATAAAAAGCAGCCTAATCTTCTTTCAAAGCCTCAATTAATGGTGATTGTCCATATTGTAAGACTAGTTGGTGCATTCGAAGTTTCAATGCTTCCCAATTTGATTACTTATTAATTTCTCTCAAAACACTTTTTCACATAACCCCTAGACAGTTAAACCCAAATTATGGGTACGTAGATCTATGATTTATGCGGCTGCTTAGGTTTCTACGGGTATTTTAGTATGGATCTTATAAAGAAGAGCCCTCTTTATCACATTTATTCATAGTTTTTTTTTATGCTGATGCAAATAAATCCCAACTATGCACCTCATTTTTTATTGAATGCTGGTTTTCAACAATAATGTCTACTTAACTTAATTTTAACTGCAGTCAGAAGTTTTTGAACTTGCTAAATTACTGAATGAACAAGAGGTAGGACCAATACAAGGCCTCGGAACTTAAAAAGCAGACTTAAACCTTGAAGCCTACCATAAAGAGGACGGCGACTTCTTAAGATAGGAGTTGCAGCTGCCATTAGAAAATGAAGGACTCGCCACTACATCGTATTCGTCCTTAACTCTCCCCATGCTAACCAAAAAAAGGGATGAGAAAATAAATCAGCACGAGATCAGGACAAATAACACGTCAGATGATATAAGAACTCATGAAAAACTAATCAGGCGAAATCACCCAAAGTTCGCAAGAGCGCAAAATCAGCGCCAACGCAATTACGAGACCACACTTCAGTCCAAGCGATCATCTTTCCCGAGTCCTTCGACATGTACCAACCTCCAAGGCTTCGCCATTAACATCTACTGCTTAACCAACACATACAGATCCATCCACTCATGACAGCGAAGCTTCACGAACTCGACAATGAAGACACTAAGGATCCGGCGGCGGAAGCAACAGCCACGACATTCTACCAATTGCTTGGACTTAAGGAACAAGACCCAACAAGAAAACCCAAATCGCAACACGTCAACTTCTCCGCGAGTCCCTTCTCCTTTCGCCTCCACATTGTCATGGGAACTTAAAAAAACGGAGACGGAGCCAAGCACAACCAACAAAAAAGAAGGAGCAAAAACCGCAACACGTTCATGGAGGAAATGAAGACGAACCTCGAAGCGGGAATTGCTCGAGGTTTCCGAGAATGGGCTGCGGCCCAGAGAGGAACACGAGAGAGAGCTGGGGAATCACCGCGAAGTAGCTAGAGATGGTCGCTAAAAGATGAGGGGATGCATGATCGCAGAGAGCATTGAGAAAAGCCCATCTATATATACATACGCGGAGGGAGGCTTGGAGCCGGCGGGAGAAAGTGGAGGCGTTCGGGGGTTCAAAAAACCGATCTTTCATCGGCTTCTCCACGAAGCTTTGTGCGAGCGAGGAAGCCAGCGAGAGTTAAAACGGTGGAAGCTTGCGCGAGACGCTGGAGAAGAAGAAGAAGACGACAAAAAAAGAGAGCATAAACACGATTATTAAACCTCGGTCATACTCTAAATGCCTTTTTTTTTGGCACTTTCAATTCATCAAATGTAACTTTTAAATTTATTTCTGAGTATTATATACGATTGTTCATTTGACCAAATAACAATTCAAACATTATTTGATTACATTCGAATATTTTAATACCGAGTTCGAATTTTGCAACGACGGATGGATGCAATGTAAGATTATATAAATGAATCAAGTATAAATCATTAACTTTTATTGCGTGGAAATAAATTAAAATACGTCAGAATGGTTAATTATAATTGAACCATCTTTAGCCTAATATTAACTCAACATGACTCATTTGAGGTTTATAACTACATTTTAGGCCTCAATGTAGACTAAACTTGCAGGATTCAGATCCCCGGAGTAAGGAATTTCCCCCAACATGGAAATAAAACGGCCCTCATTTTTTCAATTTTTTTTTTAAATTTTCTTTTTTCTCCGGTTGTTCGATAAGGAGGAAGCGGGGTCTCCCCTTGCCCCTGTCTGTACAAGGGTAAAGGATCCACTTCTAAACTTACGAGGCAAACTTCGATGGACCTTGACCGATTGGAAACAATGACTAAAAAAAAAAAACACACACACACACACAAATATATATACATACACATATATATTATTACATGACCATTCTTGGTACGTACTATTACCGGGCCGAAAGGCCTTGTTTCTTGGGAATTTCGAAGACATTTCAAGATCAGATCTTCGTCTATCGTGATCGCCACTATGGCTATGAAAAAGTAAAACAAAGTAAATATTGTTTGTCAAGCGTAGAGTCGTATGAAAATGTGTAAGGAGCTACGTCTCGTTATGATCCGAGAGAGAGCCCCCTTAGTTTGAGTTATAGTCCTTGCTCTTTCGTAGGCTTTTTTTGATTTATTAAACCTCTTAGACCATTCATAGGTGTGAACCTACCTTCAAAGGCAAAGAATTGGGCTCAACTCCAATCCAATAGTCTAAGACTGATCCGATCAATGCAAGATTGACCATCATTCCTTGTTACTAATCTCTTTTGGTACCGCGATTGCATGGTGTCTTGAGGAGACCCAATGAATGGGCGGGACTTGGGCGGGCCGGATTTGGGCTTGCCCAACTAAGAAACAATGCAAAAGGGCCTAGTGGCCTAGACCAATGGGCCCAGACGTCAGGCTAACCCATCGGGTCCGTCAATCACAAGTCCACAATCAGGTCCAATTTTACCTCGGCCACCACGTTGAACCTCTCTCCGGATTCCTTTCCATTGAGACCTGATCCCCTTGGCTCAGACAACCACGCGACTAAATAAAGGTGAGGGATTTATATATGTTCTGGACTTCTTGCTAGCATGCCTCACTCCTAACTGCATAAGAAATTGAACTCGAAACAAAGGCTGTGGAGGGCTTTTTAAGAAGGGCTTGGGAAAAGAACCGCTCGTATTCTTCCTACTCTGGTCTCGTTTGGTTTTAACACCATACGAACTCTCTGGCTCTCTTTCCTTAGATCAAGTACTAAAATATGGATTTAAGCCCCCGGACTAGTAAGGGACTACGAGCGACTCCTACTATCCATACCAAAAAGAGGTTTCGGCATCCTCATATGCTTCCTAGCCGGAAAATACAAACCTTTGTGAAGCTAGGAAGGAAAAAAAGAAGAAGATCACCCGAGAAGAAAGAGCAAGAAGGATTTAAACCACGAACTTCTTTCCCTTTTTTAAACATATGAAAGCTTGACTTTCTTCATTCCGGTGTGACTGCTTTCTCTTTTATTTTAAAAAGTAGCTTGGCAATCTTCGTTCCACTCCCGTGTCTTTACTTTATCTCTCTCCGAACAAGTTTGAATATTGGCTTGTAAGTAGCGGTCAATTGAGAAATGAAGCAAAGTCGTCAATAAATAACATAAAAAGTGGCTTTTCTTGTTCATGACTCCGCTCCTATTGAGCGATATCCTTTTTGCTTCTTAGGAAACTTCTGACTTCGGTGACATTTCCTAGAAGAAAAAGCCCTACTCCTACTGCTTGCCTTGATATGCGGCCAAAAATGTGACTCTATAACAGAGCTTCTACATCGACTTTAGACCCAACATGAACAATTTTTTCTTTTATCTACTCTCGCGTACAAGAATTATCCCCCTAGAAATTCACCAAATGTCAAAACGAGAAAAAAGAAAAAAGGAAAAAAAAATAGTAAAACGAGATAATAAGCGCAAAAGCTCGCGTTCTAATTACTGAACTGACATAATGCGCTTGTGATGCGAGGGCAGGTGCTTATTTGTGATGTCACGAGTTGGAATGGTATGTATATCTTACGATGCTTTACTTAAAGAATTCATATGCTTTTTATGAACACGTGATCTTCACCTATTTATCGGCTTAAAGTATAAAGTCGACTTGTTAACAGCATGCCTATTGCTCCTCGGGAATAATCCTATCAGATGCCGATGCTGTCGATGTCTCTTGTTCAGTGTTTTCAATTCAAATCGCTTTCCAAAGATAAGGTTTTCCTCTAAATGATTGAATGCAGCCGTTGTATCTTTCGGGGGTATAGGCATGGTCGGACACGGAGCACATTCGAGTCGATGCTTCTTCACATAAAATTAAGGATGTTAAAGAATTATATGATTATCCGAATCAAATCAGCGAATTTCGAGTTGAGCAACCTCTTTTTTTCCAAAATTTCTTTTCGTTCATTTATTTTGATAAGTGACGCGATAGATTGTATTTAAGAAAAATAATTTCCAAATCATTCATAATTATACTTTAGGATTCGCTCTAATATCCAGATGAAAACTTAAAAAAAAAAGGGAAAGAATATAAGTGTAATTTCCCGCGTGCAAATTATTGAACCGACATAATGTGCTCACCACGATGCCACGGGTCAAGATTGTACATGTCTCTAATCCTCAAATGATTGAATGCAGCCACTGTATCTTTTGGGGGTTTAGGCATGGTCAGACATGGAGCACATTCGAGTCGATGCTTCTTCACATAAAATTAAGGATGTTAAAGAATTATATGATTATCCGAATCAAATCAGCGAATTTCGAGTTGAGTAGCCTCTTTTTTTCCAAAATTTCTTTTCGTTCATTTATTTTGATAAGTGACGCGATAGATTGTATTTAAGAAAAAAAGATTCCAAATCATTCATAATTATACTTTAGGATTCGCTCTAATATCCAGATGAAAACTTCAAAAGAAAAAAGAAGGAAAGAATATAAGTGTAATTTCCCGCGTGCAAATTATTGAACCGACATAATGTGCTCACCACGATGCCACGGGTTGAGATCGTACATGTCTCTAATCCTCAAGAATAATCCCATCGGATGCCCCTTGAGCATGGGAAATAACTAATGTGGAATAGTCCACGTTAGGTGAATAGTCCACATTAGATGATCCCCACCATTAATTCTGCCCCCCTAGTACAAGGGAGAGGGCAATAAATGGTGGGGGTCGGCTAACGTGGACTACTCTACGTTAGCTACACGTTATCTGATCTGGATCCGCCCTTTGATGACTTTTCTTTGGCTTTCAATTCGAAATCTCTTCCCCATAAATAATGAATTTTCCTTTTTTTGTGTTTCTATGATGCGAGACCCAACTTCTACCCGTGAGATCAACAGGGCAGTAAGGCTAAGCACATGATTCCTCCTCTTTCTTCTTCCTTTGATTCTTTCCGCGTCACGCTTTTCTTCGTCAAGACTCGAACAGCAGCGTTTGTGGACTCTTCCATGACACGATGAACTTCGATCCTTCAAGAATAATTCCCTCCCAAACAGTACCGTCAAAAGACCAGATTCAGACAAAGTGAAAATAATTCTCGAGTTACTCGCCATTCATAATAATGTCTAATGCATCTAGGAGATTCCAATCTTTTCGCAATACTGAAGAGTAATAATCTCTACTCCATTAGAGAAAGTTAGATTTTATTTGATATCCCGAAATGGGGAATTTTGGAAAAAAGAAATCTTTAGATGATTGTACATTTGAAAAGTATGGATAATTAAATAACACTGAACTAAGAATGATCGAATATACTGGAATTGACTATACGCGGCGATTTTTTGTTATCGTTCTGGGTCAATCACTGTCCGAGCCAGTTTTCAAGCACCTCGACTAAACGTCCATTTTTCTGGATCATCTTGAGGGCACGACATTCCTAAATATCGTTTTGGTGCATTTAGGGTTTAAATTCCAAAGAGCTCTCGGCAAAGCTTGAAGTTAAGACCACAAAAAGAGCAGCAATTTTCATTACTATGTAAGTCAGCAAAGTCGGTTTTCCGTATGTGCTATTTTGAATTATCCTGCGACCTTTTGCGCTCGCCGGTAACTCCTTGACCAAGTCCTTCCACAAGACTTCGTGGGACTGGTACGACGGATGCATAACCTCATTTCTCCCAACGATCCCAAACTAGAGAGAGATTTCTCCGTGATCGACGTGGGGAAATTGCATCCGGGGAGTACAGACATCAATGCATGTTATTATCAAATAACAGGTAGATACTTAAATTCAAAAGGGTAGGCTGTAGCTCACATCGCTGTCTTGCATAATAAAAGTTGTCCTGCTAATTCTCCCTGGTCAGTGCTTTCCCTCGTTCCCAGCTCATGTTTTGTAGCATTTATTGATTGAAATTTCTAAGCAGAAGGGCCTAAATGATGGATCATTGCCAAACCCATTGGCCGCTCCCTGATGATGAAGCTCTCAAGCACTTGCACTATAAGAAAGCTCCTTTGGTATGCCGGAAAGATACTTGTAACTACGTAATGATGAAAATTGTGGATCTGAATCATCTGCCCTAATGACAGATGATCTAATCCGTTAAGTTTAGATCGAATGGCTCTCATTAATAGAAGAGATTTTTATTTTCTGTTTTTATTTTTGGATTTCCTCTCATTGTTTGATTTAGATCGGGCGGCTGGAAAAACGTCCTGTCCATCCCAGCCCATGCGCAGGGGATCTTGACCGGGCACAGGTAAGCCTCTGTGCATCGTGGAGGCTTTATCTTCATTGTTGACTTGTCTTCGAGCCAAGCCAAGGACCATAGCGTCTAACCTCGTCTAATATTCAATCAACCAATCGTGTAGAAACACCTGTTGGGCTATCTGCGGCAACTCCTAGCTGCTCTCGCCCCTATATAAACCCTCGTGCGTTTCTTCATTACCCACCAAAACACTTCACAAGCACTATCCCATAGAGGGAAATCATACGAACCCAAATTCTGTGCAAACCCCGAGCATGGCTCCCTCCCATGCTCGGGGTGCATTGAATGAGGCAAGTCCGAACCCCAATGGGCAGAAATGCGAGTAGAAAGCGCCAAAATTTTTTTTTGCAAGGAGAATAATGAATCTGTTGCAAATTAGTGTATACAATTTTACTAACGAAATTAGTGGTATATATGACTTTGAACCATAATTTCATTTGTTAATCGAATTATCACAGTATGAATTTAGACACATTTGGTTAGAAATTTCCTATGCCTTAGCACTTTTATGCCTTGTGTGTCATCCCACATTCGTGAACATCTACAAAAGTTTATTCAACTTTTGTTAGAAGCGACACCAATTGTCATGTTTGTATAAGTGAAGTTCCACTTTACTAAAACCTCGAACTTCGTTAAAAGTGTTCTCTTACATTCATCCACTTAACTTTCTATCACTGCCAACCTTGTGTCCCAGTACTCAATCACTGTCAATATATAATAACTTGTTGTTATCCACTGAATTTTGATAATTATGTTAGAATTATATGATAGATCATTTTTCTAAACTTCGATATTTCAAAATCTTTCTTTGGAAGGCCTCCTGAACAAGCCGGAAGAAATTATATAAATTTGGCGAAAGGAAATCCAGTCTCCACCGAAAGGATTGCGGGGAATAAAGGGTGAAGACTGCATACATGTGGAAACCCGATCCGGAAGCCACGATTAGCAGGGTTGTCAAATTTTGCGTGCTCGACATAAAGACTTCCAAAAAGTTAGTCGTGAGATTTGTGCGTTCGACTTAGTCTTGACTTGACTAAACAAAGGTCTGAACGTGACGCCATGCTTTTGAATGCTTAGATATCACGAAAACAGGAGCTCTTCGTTCTGAAACACTAATTTAATATATCTAACGAGAAATTAGTCAATTTCCAAAACATTTGTTATTCATTTCAGGAGAGTAGAGCGAGGAAATATTCAATTTTGGAAGCGATGGCCATGCATATCACGACAGACTACTGCAAAAGATTGATGACGTTTGATTACTGTTTTCTACTTCTAGTTTATACTAATAACATGCTTGACATTCATCACCAATAATCAAATGGAGAGAGTCCTTCCGCATACGCTCAAAGGACAAGCATATTCATTTATGGCCTCATGTTGTGTCCCACATTCGAATCGATCGATTTCTTTGGAATTTATGTGAAACTTGACTAGCAATTAATTGTCAATTCCCCCCACTCCTCACGCCAAATCGCTGCCTTATCAATCTATATAAGCCCCTCTTCGCGAATCGAAATAATCACCAAGTAAAGCTCCATCGAAAAAGGTCTCTGCTTACAGTCAAGTGCTCAAGAGCCAAGATGAGCTCCGTCCTCACGCCTTTGTCCCTAAGCTTGCCGCTTTTGTTGACCCTCTTCCTCTCTTCATCGCATGCAGCTACTTTTGACGTTGTCAACCAATGCCCGTACATCGTTTGGGCCGCCGCATCGCCCGGCGGTGGGCGCCGCCTTGACTCTGGCCAGACGTGGTCCCTGACCGTGGCCCCGGGCACGACCACGGGGCGCATATGGGGCCGGACCAACTGCTACTTCGATGCCAACGGCCAGGGCCAGTGCGAGACTGGCGATTGCAACGGCGTCCTGGATTGCCAGGGCGGGGGGAGCCCGCCCAACACCATGGTCGAGTTCGCCCTGAACCAGGCCAACAACCTGGACTTCCTGGACATTTCGCTCGTCGATGGGTTTAACATTCCCATGGACTTCAGCCCCACTGCGTGCCGCGGGATCAGGTGTGCGGCTGACATCAACAGCCAGTGTCCGGCGGAGCTGAAGGTCTCCGGCGGGTGCAACAACCCATGCACGGTGTTCAAGACCAATGAGTATTGTTGCACCAACGGGCAGGGGAGCTGTGGCCCGACTACTTACTCTAAATTCTTCAAGGACAGGTGCCCGGATGCTTATAGCTACCCACTAGATGATCCAACAAGCACATTCACTTGCCCAAGTGGTACCAACTATAAGGTCACATTTTGCCCTTGAGAGGTTTGATGTGTTAATCCTTAGAATAAGAATAATGTACAGGGTTTCGATATTTTGAAAGTGTCAATTGATTATCATACGATAAACGTGAATATTTCTAGCATTTATGTTCGTGATTTCACTAAGTATTGTTGGGTATATTCGAAGAGAAATACTAATTTTACAGAGTCTGAATAATGAAGTCTGTGTATAGTGATGTTAGAAATTATTATTGGACATTGAAATTGACTTGCCTATGAAATGTTCAATCACAATCCGTCACATCTATATTTCTGCGTTCACACTATATAAAAAGTTGACTTTCATCTCTGCGTCCCCCACTATATATAAAGTAAACTTTCAAATTCGATGTCCACCTGTCAACCGATTAAGATACCCTTATCCTCCCTGCCTAAAAAGTATCAATTCTCCTAAAAATTCTCCTACTTTCGAGATGCATGCCTCACCTTTTAAATTATATCTCTAGTTTCCTACAAAAACCAATATCGATCCATCTCTTGTTAGAAACGCATAGAATGCGCGAAAATTCTAGCTCCTAGTATGACAACTTCAGAGACAAGTCTTATTATTCATGACACGATTGTTAGAACTGGCTTATTATAAATAGACAACTAAACAAACGGACCATATGCAAAACACAATAATGATGTGTCGCATCTCTTAATACATCAAATATTTAAGAAATATGCAAGTTGCCTGGAATATCCCATCAGACTGATCAGATAAAAAGGGAGGAGGAGAAGAATATCCCGTCAGCACCTTAGTTTTATCCCCTCCATCACCATGGGCATTGGACTTTGAAGTCGTGTCGGAATAATTATTTTGGAGGCTGTTCTTATCCACATATGGACCAGTTTATCCCGATACACCCATGAAATAATGTGCATTATAAAAGCAAGTCCCAATTATTACTTCTTATGATGGAGACATTAGTCGTGGAAACCTAAATATTTACCGATAAAACACGTGGCAAGTCTAAACAAAATTGACGCTTATGTGGGTGACCTGTCTTAATCCTATCGTCTAAGGTCGTTATATAAATTTACTATTAACTAATACTTACTAATAGGCATAAACATACTGTAGACGAGGTCTTAATTCTATCACAATAAGGTCATTATTATTCGACAAACTGGCTTACGGATGTCATCCAAATCCACTGTTCCTCGTCAAAAAGCGATCTATCTGACTGGTCTATATATCATGATCAAGATGCCAAAGCCATCACGCAGCCGCCTCTAACTTTAGGAACTAATCGACAACTGCCTTCATTCGCGTGAAGCCAAATAACCCACTTGCCTTTAGCCTTTATAGGATCTATCCTGAAAGCATGCTGGCACTATTGTCAATATATAAACCCCCCTTGGCAATCCGCTCTCTTGGAATGCACCACGCATCTTCAATCAATAGCATATTGGAGCTAACTTCTCCCCCAAAGAAAATGTCCCTCACCCTCCTCGCCGTCCTACTAGGGCTCTTCTTCACACCCTCCCACTCCACCACCTTCACCGTCCGCAACAACTGCCCCTACACCGTCTGGGCAGCCGCCTCCCCTGGTGGCGGCCGTCGCCTTGACCGTGGACAGACATGGGTCCTCAACGTTCCCGCGGGCACCTCCATGGCACGGATTTGGGGCCGCACCAACTGCAACTTCGATGGTAGTGGGCGGGGCCATTGCCAGACCGGCGACTGCGGTGGAGTCCTCCAGTGCAAAGGATGGGGCGTGCCCCCGAACACTCTGGCAGAGTACGCGCTGAACCAGTTCGGCAACATGGACTTCTTCGACATCTCCCTAGTCGACGGGTTCAACATCCCCATGGAATTTGCCCCCACCAAGCCATCTTCGCAAGGCAAGTGTAGGACGATCAAGTGCGCTAACGTCATGGGCCAGTGCCCTAACCAATTGAAGGCCCCCGGCGGGTGCAATAACCCGTGCACGGTGTTCAAGACCGACGAGTATTGCTGCACCAAGGGCAAGTGCGGTCCGACGACTTTCTCGAAGTATTTCAAGAACAAGTGCCCTGATGCTTATAGTTACCCTCAAGATGACCCCACCAGCACATTCACTTGTCCCAGCGGGTCCACCGATTATAGGGTCGTGTTTTGCCCAGTGGGGTCGCCTTACTTTCCTCTGGAGATGTTTGGAAGCGAGAGCTCGGAATGAAAGGTTTGGCTGAAGCGTGTGGCCATAGAGAACTTATCTAACTCTAATAAATGATGATGTAGAATAAAAGAGGGAGTGGAGAGAGAGGCTTGAGAAGAGCAACGTTCAGTGTTGCTGGGGGGGTGACTTCCTCGAGAGCTAGCTCTTATGTTGTGTTGTATATGGATGTATCTATGAGAAATGCGTCCATGGTTTTCAAATAAGATTACCAAGTCGTCTTATGAGCATGGATAAAATCGATCAGTACATATTATGCACTTTTTGAAGAAGCAAAAACTAGGTAATTATAGTTATGGAAGAAAATTCAAGTTACCATTTTTTTCATTCTTGTTATTTGTATGAATTTGACTCTTTTCTTTTGGTACTTTCTATCAAGCATAAATGGCTAATCTAATCTTAGCTAGCGCGATCTATTAACATATGATGGCCATATGCGTAAAGTTGGGTCCACATGCGTGCGCACAGAGAGAGAGAGATTTGAATGTAGATTTTAGATGTATAAGAGGGTGAATAGGTGTTTTTAAAGAGATGCAAAAAGGGGCTTTCAATGTGAGGATTGCTCGTGCATTATGGATTGAGATACGGCAGCTGAATGGTCCTCCCAAAATCCGATTTTTTATGTGGAGTGTGTGCCAAAATGCTTTACCCACGAATAAAAATCTGCACAAAAGGAAGTTACTATTTGATCCGCTCTGCCCTGCGTGTCGTGAAGCCCTCGAGACACCTGAGCACTTTTTCCTCCCGTGTGAATGGACCAGAACCATATGGTCAGACCCAAGGATATACTGCAACTTACTCTACAAAACTTAACGAGGATTGACAAGTGGATTGAGGAAAGCACATCTCCTCAACCTATCTCACCATCGCCAGAAGTGATTGGAGACCTTATGTGGAGAATTTGGAAAGCTCGAAACCAGCTGGTTTTCCGGTCGTACCGGCCAAGATCCAAGACGAATCGTGGACGATGTAATGATATCGAGCAAGAACTTGGTTAATTTGAATCTACTCGCACTAAAAAAGGGAAAATCAAGTGGATTTGAACCTGACCGATAGAGGACTCCGGGACCTTGCATCTTCAAAATGAATGTTGATGGCTCAGGGTAGGAAGGCGCAATGATGGGTTCGGTGGCTGGCATCCTCTGCGACTCCAAGTTGCTTCATGATGGACTGACTTTATCACTTCTGTCACATGAAAAATCTAGAGCAAAGTTAGTGCTATGGGATCATACTACAATTGGACAGTTTAAATAGATATTCAAATAATGAGACCTACGTAGAAGGTGCTTTGCTTGTTTAAATGTCCGAATATTGTCATCACTGAACTATGAAAATGGATTTTTACTTGCACTTCGTTTATTTCACGGAAAATAGCTTTCAGGAAAATATTTTCTAAATTTTCCGGTGTTTATTTTACGGAAAACAAGATAGTCAAAAAAATTATTTTCCGCCAATGGAAAAAACACATTTAAAAGTGGAGAAAATGTTTTCCATTTCTATCTTATCACAGCCTCGGTCTCTAGCAGTGTGCTTTGACCTCACCCGAGACTAGTGAGTTGGCGGCTTCTAGCAGTAAGCTCGCAACCTCTGATGCGAGCTTGAAACTTATTGGCGAGTTCATGGCCTCTGGTGGCAAGCTGTGAGCTCATTGGGGCCTAGCGAGACTTGTGACTAGCGGTCAATCAATGTAGAACAAAAAAACGAGAGAAAAGAAAAGAAAATTTGAAAATTTGATTTTTTTTATGATATTTCATAAGTTTCAAACGAATACCCGAAATTATTGTCATTTTTGAAAAATGACTTCATGAAAAATATTTTCCAGAAATGCTACATTTTTCGTGAAATGAATGGAGCTTTAATAGGAAAAAAAACTATTCCCACTTTTTAGTGTTGAATATCATCCTTGTAGGTGAAAATCTATTTAGTGAAACAATTTACTTAAGGTTTGTTTGCCTGGACTTACCAAAAGCCAAAAGTAAGATTTTTCATTAAAATTTTTTGCCAAAAACTAATATATAATTATAATCTTGAAAGTTGTGACAAATTGTACGCGAACTTATGCATCTATATTTATGTCATTGAAGTTTAAGGTGCTTAAGAGTAAAAAAAGTTGAAATATGTGCACTCTAAGATTTGCTAAATACAAAAAGTCAAGAGTGAACGATCATCCAAAAGAATGATTTTTCCTTAGTATTGGGTGGAATGGAAATGATCATTTTAAGGATAGAAATAGTGAATATAAATATATTCCATCAAAAAAATAAAAGATTATTATTATTATTCGAAAATTAATATTTACGTTATTAATCTTACTTCAAAATTAATTTACTTATTTCTCGTGTGACACTGTTTCAAGATGTGCCACCTTAATTTCAGTTTGACACTTTTGAAAAAACATGTTTTAACTAGTTTAAGGAGGGTTTTGTGGATGAGTACTTTCGGAGTACTCGTTAAACACTTAATTCAGAAAATAATGTAATTTATCACGTCCGGAATACTCTAGTATTAGGTATAATAATAGCATTAAAAGTTTAATTGCCAAACTAAATATATTTTTTTGGTCGAAAATTACCAAACGAAATATGGTCAACAGTATCTTGGAAGCACTAATGATTTAGAATACTAAACAATCTTAAATTGGAATCAAAGTTCTATGATTCTATCAAGTCTCTTTCAATTTTTTTGGTCCGTCTTTCCTTGCTGTGCATTCAGATAACATTCCGAACCAAACATCTATGTTCCAAAGACGAAGTTCACCTCCGAAGATTAGGATTTAGGAAATACACGATGAATTTCTTTACTGTGCTTCTAAAAGAACTTTCTTCGAAAGGGCGTCTGGAAACGCTAATTGACGAGATTAAATTCAATCTAGACCTAAAAAGTTGCTGTGGATAAGGGTGAAGAGAAGACTTCAAAACATGTTGAAACCCGAAAGCGCCACGATTGACGGAGGCCATCAGATTTTACGTGCTTGACTGATATTCTGACCCAGTATTGTTCAAAGGAGTTTCATGACATCTGTGAGTTCCACTTACAGTCTTGACTTGGCAAAACGCAGGTCTCAACACGACGTCTGCTTTTCAATGTTTCGATCATATGACAGAAGCTCCCCGCTATCTGATCCTCAGTCGTTTTGGGTCGTTCCTTATGGGTGTGCTCTCTAGAAGGTGCCCAAAAAAGAAAAGGAGCTACCGTGAAGAAACGAGACGATGAGACTCGGAACCCTAAAATTTGTATCAATCGGACACTTTTGTAATGATTCGTTTATCTTGGGTGGAGTCCTAAATGAGTGTTCTCAACAAGATGGTGATCGTTTTAGAGTGAACATTAACTTATATCAATCAATAGAATATCTTAATAGCCGATATAAAATTTGAGATGCCACAAATTCCCTCCTATTTGATGTATGATTCGGCCTGTTCCCATCCGCTCCGTTGTATCCCACTTTTGTCAAATCAAACATTGGCCTAGTTCATCCCTGAAGCACACGTCTATGAAAGGAGATGTTCTAATACTATCTGTTATGATCGGACCCGTCCATGTGGGTCAAGCTCCTAGTAGAAGTACTATAAGTAATCGTACATATGATGTTGATCATATCTTAAATTCGTGCCGCGGTGTTGCAATCAAACAGGTCACAGAATTTCAGTGAATTGACAATTTTGATATGGGCAGAGAAAAACAAGATTTGCGGAAATCTCTTGGAGGCGTTCAGAACCCAATCAACCAAGAGAAATCTAGTGATTGTGCGTATCACAAGTTCAATTAGTGCATTCGAAATTGCAATATTTCCTCATCTAATTACTTGATAATTTACTCCTGAGACATTTTCTGACAAAATCCTGGATAATTAATTCAGTTTAAGGGCGGACAAGCCATGGTTTAGGTGGCTACATAGGTTTCTATAGGCATCCTAATAAATGAACAAGATGCATATTGTCTATTCTCAGTGATCTACTTTACTAGAAAAATGAAGGGCCGAGTGTATGGTGTTGTGAGCAAAATCAAGACGAATTCGTCGTGCTCAAGTTCGACAGACGACGTCGATAAGCTTTAGATTTGATACCCCCACAAGATTCAACGGTTGCCATTGACAAGTTTAGATCTAATGGCTGACAAGAGCCTCGATAAGTTTTCCATTGCACGTAATTGCACGAAATCACGGGTTGATAGACTAGTCCGAGAGATTGATGCCGTGTTGTTGCTGATCTCTAGTTTGTTTCAATATCATCTGCTCGACAATCAATCTGAGAGAAATGCCTGTTGATATCTATAGTCCTCAGACTTTACCGCAATCACTGCCAAAGACACGTACATGCAGTTGTTGACTCATGTTTTGTTCCCCACTTGAATCCATCTTCTTTCGAAATTTAGGGCGAAAATTCAACTGGAAAATGATTGTGGCTTTCCTCATTCCTTACGCCAAATCTCTGCCTCCTCAATCTATATAAACCCCTCTTTGCAGATCAAAGAAATCACCAAATTAGAGCTCAATCGAACAAGTTGATCTTCGAGAACCAAGATGAGCTCCATCCTCCCGCCCATGTCCCTAACCTTGTCCCTTCTGCTGACACTCTTCCTCACTTCCGCACACGCGGCTACATTCGACATAGTCAACCAATGCTCGTACACCGTTTGGGCAGCTGCATCGCCCGGCGGCGGGCGCCGACTTGACTCTGGCCAGACGTGGTCCCTGACCGTGGCCCCGGGCACGACCATGGCACGCATATGGGGCCGGACCAACTGCAACTTCGACGCCAACGGCCAGGGCCAGTGCGAGACCGGCGACTGCAACCGGCTCCTGAACTGCCAGGGCTGGGGAAGCCCGCCCAACACCCTGGCCGAGTTCGCCCTGAACCAGCCCAACAACCTGGACTTCCTGGACATATCGCTTGTCGACGGATTCAACATCCCGATGGACTTCAGCCCCACCAGCGGCGCGTGCCGTGGGATCAGGTGTGCAGCTGACATCAACGGCCAGTGCCCGGCGGAGCTGAAGGCCCCCGGTGGCTGCAACAACCCATGCACGGTGTTCAAGACCAATGAGTATTGTTGCACCAACGGGCAGGGGAGCTGTGGCCCGACTACTTTCTCTAAATTCTTCAAGGATCGGTGCCCGGATGCTTATAGCTACCCACAGGATGATCCAAGCAGCACATTCACTTGCCCAAGTGGTACCAACTACAAGGTCACGTTTTGCCCATAGAGGGGAAAAATTTTACGCAGTATAATAATTAGAGGGGGGATTAATAAAGTAGCTCATGAGCACAATTCATGAATTGTTGTACTCTTCTCTACTTGAATAATACCGTTGGTGACGATCCATATGCGATGGTAATAAAGATAATGCAGATAAATTTTCCTCTCATTTCTACTCCCTATTGTTATCAGTTCTATTTAATACTGTAACAATATCCTTTTCGACCTTGAGGATCTGACCAATTAATTAATGATGCATTTATATGAGTGAAAGTATGGTACAAGGAAAAATGACTAGTTAATCGAGAACTCTCACGGATAAAATTAAAAAAGTGAATCGATAAATTTAAAGAGGTGAAAACATTTTTCGAAATTACTCATTTCTAAATTTTTTATTTTTTTATCTTCTTTTTTCCTTTTCTTCCACCTGCCTTTACGCCTCAACTTCTACTCCTTCCTCTTCCTCCTTGGCACCGCTACCGCTATAGCCATGTCCCTTTCCCTCCCAACATGACCCCGAGCATGGCTGGAGCTCGTCGCAGGGAGGTCATGGTTGCCCAAGGTGGGCAACCTTAGCCTGTCGAGACTTGGTAAGGCTACCCTCGTGTGAGGTGGAGCCTTGCCAATCGATCTTGTTAGATTTTGCCAAGGCTTGAGTTCGCTGGGATTTGACGAGATTAGCCTTAGGCAGTTGATCTCATTAGATCCCGTCAAGACTCGAGCTTGTTGGTCTTGAATGAGCTCGGGCCTCTCTAGAACTTGTCATGGCAAGCTTGCCTTGGGCGAGGTAAATCGCACCCAAGGTCGGCCCTTGCTAGTTGATCGCCAAGCCCATTGATTGACAGAGGAAGAAGGAAATAGAAAAAGAAAGAAATAAAGGAAGAAAAAAACAAACAAAAAAGAAAAGAGAAGAAACTAAAAAAAGAAAATAAAAATATTTAAAATTTAATTTCTTTTATGGCTTGAAATTAACTTATGAAATTGAAATAAATTTTTAAATGAGATTCAAATACCAAAAAGTGTTGTCTGTCTCATATCACAAAACAAAGGAAAATTAATTTTTTTCCTAAAAATGTTTCCCCGAAAATTTTTTGATTCATCGTGGAGTTTTTCCTTAAAAATGCACCCTAAGACTCTATTAATTAACATTTTGTAAGATCCAAGTTCAAGGGAACAATTTTCTTTCAACCCTCTCGGCGAGACTTTTGTCTTGATTATCATCCAATTTCAGGTCGACGACAAAAATGGATATCATAACTTGGAAATCCAAGTACCTCAACTTATGGAAAAACACATTTTTTTTCCTCTAAATTTTTAGCCCCGATTTCAATCAATTTACTTTTTTTCATGCATTTCAAATTTTTTGGCCAAATAATTAAGTAGATGACTTTTTCCCAATAGCACATCATAGTTTTGAACTCAGTCGTCTCCAAAAAAAAAAAAAAATTCAACGGTGCAAGTTTATTTTATACGCATGTCGAAACATACGCATGTTATGCTTACTCATTGAAATATATTTATTTTATCTAGATACACAGAGTTAACAGCCATGTAGATATTATCTAAATTTTTATGTTGTAGTGAAGCTTCACCACCTCTTGTTATGTGATAAAAATAAATTCTTGGAGCTTAGCCCAAGGGTGAGCAGTTCCAAGGTTAGGTCGGTCCAACCTTGAAACCTATATGCACATGGTCAGGTTCCAAATTTTGGAATTCGGTTCGATTTAGATGGTCCATGGAATCGGCCAATTTTTTTAGTTTTGTTTTTTGTATTTTTTGAAAGAACAAACTTACTCTTTTAAAATGCATATTCATCAATACGCGATATTTAGAATTACCGTACTTTGGTAAGAAAATGATGAGAGGCAAAACACTGCTGAAAGGCAAATAGAAATCTCAAGCAATTGGGAACTATCCAACTTATCCCTTAGTCAAGCATTGCAAAGCTAAACTAATAGTATTAATTTCCACTTTCCAAAAGTTTCAAGATGTCCTGAAATTTGATCATGAAAGTGTAATTGAGTATTAAAATTTTTCAAAAAGTAAAATCAAATTCTAAAATTTGTTAGAAAATATAATCGGGTCTTGAAAATTTCAAAAAGTGAATTCAAGTCATTCAACTTTTTACGAAAAAGCAATTGAGTTGTAAGACTTTAAAATATATACATCCATCAACCAATCGAAATACCCTTATCTTCCATTAATAAAAAGTAAAGAAGTAAGTTGAATGTTGTGCAATTGAACTTCATATGTTTAATTAGCTAAAGAGTTCTTCTACGTTCATGCAGCATATGTCTCACCTTTGAAATTCATATCTCTACTCTCTTGTATGCATCTATAGCTAGCGACATGAATGATTTCATTTTAGAAAAATATCTTTTAAGTTATTCATTTTTTGCGAGACAAATTCATCCTTTATCTTTGTTTCATTTATGAATATTGCATGTGGAATGAACCAAGTCTAAGAACAAAATATGCAAAAATACCCTTTCTCGATGTCAAACGCTCATATTTAGATGTAATAGCTAAACAAATATCTATTATAATTTTATAAAATTCATTTCCCTTATGATTATAATATATGATGCCTACAAAATCGTAATCTTTTATAGCGGACTATATGATTTTATTATGAAAACAAATTTATATTAGTTTACTAATTGAGTTTATTCAATACTTAATTAAAATGAGTGAAACTTTAATGGCTTTGTTATTTATCCCCTATAATAAATAAAAATATCATTATCAATATTTTAACAATTACAATTCCACTTGAATGTATATAGTAGCAAAATATGTTCTACATATTCACCATTATAAGATCACTTAGCTATTCCTAGTTATATAGGATGCCCTTTTATTCTAGGAGGATGTGGAACGACTTTTCTTGATATTGATGTGTATGAAGGAATAACTATTCTACATATTCACCATTATAAGATCACTTAGCTATTCCTAGTTACATAGGATACCCTTTTATTATAGGAGGATGTGGAACGACTTTTGATATGTATGTAGGAATAGGCTCCGTACGTTTTGCGAAAAATAACTTCCAAGAAAATATTTTTCGAACTTTTTTGCGTTCGTTTCAGGGAAAACAAGATAGTTAAAGAAAATTCTTCCACCGATGAAACAAATACTTTCAAAAACGGAGAAAATATTTTCCGCCTTTTCAAAAGTGAAAAACATTTTCATCTTCTTTATTCACCTTTAAATATTTTCCATATTATTTCAAAAGTAGCTTATGATCAATAACTAATCAATGTATAATAAAAAAAAGAGAGAAAAAGAAAAATAATAAAAATATAGATTCTTTAATAATTTTTTCTAAGTTTCAAACGAACACATGAAAATATTGTTATTTTTCAAGAAAATGACTTATTGGAAAATATTTTCTAGAAATGCTACATTTTCCTATGAAATGAACGGAGATGGTATAATCTTGAAAAAGAAGAAGAAGAATTATTATTGCTAAAGAAATGTGTTATAATCGCATAATACCGAAAGACAATTTCAATAATATATGAAATATTATATTTGAATTGTATGAAAAAACTAATCCATTTTCTTTAGGGGGTCAAGTAACAGCTTTTCTTGATTGCATTATTCATATAAACGAAGGGATAACTTTTCTATCAAGAACAAATTGTGAAAAAGAAGAATATCATTGCAAAATCTAACGTGTTACAAATTTTCTTAATTCTTTTTTTTTTGTTTTTGTATAATCAAGTTTTCTTCATGATCCCAGTCGGCTCAAAGATTCGGCCTCCTTAGTCGGCCCATCCTTACCGCCACTGCCATCATAAATCCAAGTATAAATCAAGGAGAGCGCAGAACAGAGACAAGGAGCAGACTCGACTGGCCACCGCAAGGACCGATTCGGAGCCGAAAAGCAAAACCTCGTCGATTCTCCCCTTCTTGATCGAGGAATTGCAGGTGCGTATCTGGTTCTCTATCTCGATTACAGCTCTGATATGTTCTCAATCGTTCTCAATCGTCGTCGTCGGCGGCGGCGGCAGGCGGCGGCCCTGCGTCGTGGACGTGCTTTAGCGTTCGCTTTTGTTCGATCTAATTGTGTGGTTTTTGATCAATCCCTGCGATATAGTCATCTGAGTGGTTTGTATGATCGTCCGTGGTTTGTTTTCTATGCTTGCCGCGGGGGCTTCGCTCCATTGTTCGACGGCTGATGCTAAGGTCGATGGCGGAATTATGGTTACTTTTCCGGAAGATGTGAACTTGCCGATTTCATTGTTGTTGTGCTTCTTTCAGTGCTTTATTTGGTAAATCTCTTCGATTGAGAACACTTTGGGCTGAGCTTGCACGATCTGGCTTGTCATGTTGGCTTGAATTGTTTCTGGCTATGAGTCATTTATTGCTGACTTGCACATTTTCGGCACAGATTCATTTGCGCGGAACATTGAATTCGGGATAGGTTTCCGCGCATTGAACGGGATTGACTACCTATTAAGGAGATAACCATGGCATTACAAGAGCAGTTGAATAAATTCAAGAAACAGCAGGAGAAGTGTCAATCCACTCTTACCAGTATTGCAGCCAGACCAGGCAGCACGAGGACGCCAGCGAAGCCTATGCCTGCACCTCCTGCTGGTGCACGAGCTCCATTGCCTGCTGTCAAGTTCTCGGATGATACAGAAAGACTTAAATATATTACTGGTATACGCAAAGCACCTGTAGGAGCTCAGATGAAGCGCGTCATCGACCTGTTGTATGATGTAATCTAAACTTATCTCTCTCTCTCTCTCTCTCTCTCTCTATCTCTATTTCTCTCTGTTTTCAGGTGCACACGTTTGTATGTGTACTCAACGTTGGTCATATTCTAGCCATAGGTTTGTCTTTTATTACTCTTCTAATGGCTACTGATGATAGTTTGACATGTATAACAAACAGAATAAGTTTCGAAACAGTTGGCTTGGCCCTGCAATTGATTTACATGATGTAGGGTAGGATGCGTGATGGGGATTTGTCACCAGTCGGACTTAGAGGTCTATTAATCATTGATTTGGAGAATTGATTGAATCTCCCTCAGATGTTGTGTGATGGTTCATGATTTTCTGGAGCAGTAAATTTTATCAGTATTATGGAGGACTTAGGCAAAGTCTTAGTAATTCCTGAGTCAAAGAATAGCCATGGGCAAACTGTGCACCATTCGTAAGTGCTATCTCATTGAATGGAGGCAGTCTTCCCAAGTTCTATTGGTTTAATAATGGAATAATTCACAAGCAGTCTTGCCTCCTGCTGCACATAATTCCAGATGTTTGAGTCTTGACCTTCCAAATTAGATTGCATTTAGTGTACCAGGAGCCGCCGGCAACCACTGATGGCATCAATCTCTCTCATCTAATTCTCTATTTGCTGTTCTGTTTCTTGTTAATCATTCTTTTCCTGCTGCCCCCATCGTGTCTTTTGTATACCATCTCCCTCCATAATTACTCTTCAAGTTGGGTAAAACATTACCACTCGATGCTTAGATCTGAGGACTAGTAGATATCATCTGAACGGTCTTCATTAATTGAAATGAATGTTTCCAGACAAGGATGGCACTTACACCGGAGCAGATAAATGAAGCATGCTATGTCGATATGCTTTCGAACAAAGCTGTCTTTGACAGTTTGGCAAATAACCCAAAAGTGCACTACGATGGCCAGCGGTTCTCTTACAAGGTACACTTTCCTGGGAAGCTCCTCTGTTGCATAAATATATACCATGCTTTCTTGAGGTGATAGTTTGTATCTGGTTTTTAAATTGCTTCAGTCGAAGCATGATGTGAAGGACAAGAATCAGTTACTGAAGTTGATTAGGAGCTACACAGAGGGCATTGCTGTCATTGACCTGAAGGATGCATACCCAACTGTGATGGAGGATTTACAGGTATATGTACTTGCTGATCGCAGTCTCCTTGGCTCCTTGTGACTTGAGTCTGGTTTTCCTTTTTTTTTTTTTTAAATAAACGACTAACATAAAATGCAGCTGAAGTTAGTTTGCTAGGCTAGCACGCAATGGCTTTTGCTGAAAGGGCTTGAAATATGTTTTGAGAGTACCGTGTAGGCTTTATAGCTTGCCGCTTGATTGTTGCTGGGTTTATAATTCATTTTTTGCATTTCCTATAATGTTCTATATTTACAGGTTAATAAATTGAAATGACTGCTGAATGAATGTCGGAGTTCCTGCCATGTCATTTTTGCTATCTGAAATTGATTGGATAGTTGTTCTAGTTGACTATTGGACCCAATAACACACATGCACTTACTATGTCAGAACACAACCAGCGAAAAGGTGAGATAAATTTTCATGCTTTACCGAAGTTTCCTATTGTCGTTGGAATAATTAATATCTCAGCTTTCAGCAATATCGGTATAATGAGGAGGTTCTTATCATAATCTGAATTAATGTGTTAGGTCTCTATTGTCCTTTAGTTTAGTTTCTACATAAATCTTAGTTGGGATTTGTCCATGGGTTAAGCGTTTAGTATGCAGTGAGGCTTAAAGATTATATGATTTTGGCCTTTGTGTTGGCCTGGGAATGGCATGTGGAGTTCTTTATTATGTGTCATGATTCTAAGGCATATAGACAAAAATATACAGGCCTTGAAAGCTGCTGGTCAAGTATGGCTCCTATCGAACTTCGACTCTCAGGAGGATATTGCCTACCCGAATGATCCCAAAGTGCCCATAAAAGTAGATGATGATCTGAAGCAACTGTTTCGCAGTATAGAATTACCCCGGGACATGATCGACATCGAGAAGGATCTCCAGAAGAATGGCATGAAACCATCAACAAACACAACGCAGAGAAGGCTTGCGGCTCAAATCCATGGGGCTCCGCAGAAGCCCAAGGTCAAGAAGAAGAAGCACGAGATCAGCAAGAGGACGAAGCTCACCAATGTTCATCTTCCGGAACTCTTTGAGAATCTCAGAGATTCCTGAAGGATGGAGACTTAGAAGCTGTCCTCAATAAACAAGTACCAGAGGACTGCATGGGCGGCGATGTTTTTCCCTGTGGATATTTGATTGTTGTAATAATCGCGTGCTTGTTTTGGATTATTGACCTTGACCATTAAGCCGCAGTATACAGTCGCAGAGTTCTTGAAGTTAATTTCATCCAAGTTTAGAGAGGGCAAAGAACTAGTATCAGAAGAGTCTTTAACCCGATTAGACCAGCGAGAGATATCAACGACCAATACATCAGCCGCATCTGTCCCCTGAACACCTCGTGCTTCTTCCGTTTCCCTAATGAACGAGTGAGTGGTATAGCCAAAGCACCTGCTTGCTTTTAGTGTGAGTCCTGTGTCTCTGCATCGTTAGCGTGGACGATCCGGAGTCGTATGAAAGGATACCAAAGATGGGGGAACTTCGGTTTCAGATTAGTTTTCGAGATGCTGCCCACCGTTCATGTCCGAATTCGAATTCCAAATAATGGAACTCGTGTCGAATCAGTTTCACGTCCACTGTCACGGTCCTTGAGAATGCTAGCTCGTGTTTTGCGAGAAGCAGTAGTAATACTGTAGCAGATCATCGGATGAATTCGGGTGTCAAATGAAAGTCGAAGTGCTCGGAGAAGGGGGAGAAGAGGAGGGGAAGAAAACGGTGGGATGGAGGATCACGAGACAATAGGCGGATGTTTGTAATCTTGTCAGAATTCTCTTCTCGTTGGAGTGCGGCCTTCGCTAATCGACCCTTCACGGCTTCACGCTACGTCAACGTACTGAATAAAACAACGCGCCAACCCTCCAACCGCCCTTTAAAATCGGCCGTTTATTTCCTGGTCCACTCGTTCCGCTTCTCTCTCCCTCTCTCTCTCTCTCTTCCCATTTCTTCGAACACCTTGGGAGAGCTCACCATTTCCACGCGGAGATCACAACCCCACCCACGCATAGCAAGCATGCTCGTCCAAGCTCTCGGAGGGAGCCCGTCTCCGGTTCGCCTCCAGTCCCTTCGCGGCCGCCCCCGGAGCCGCGCGTTGTCGCGGCCTGGGTTGGTCGACGGTGAGCTGAGCTCCTGACATGGGGTGTCGCTGCTCGACGGATTGCCTGGGGTTTTATTTTGAAAGGGGAAAAAGAAAAGGAATTTGGGGGATTGCGTATTGGTGCTTTGCTTGGTTTCGGGCTCCGTCCGCGTCCTGATTACTCTTCGTGTGTCGTGTGTTGCATAATTCTAGATAGGGGAGTGAGTGGAGTGACGGGTGCCTATCTTTTGCGGAAGAAGAATGTCCGGACGAGGATTTTGGCGTGCGGAGAGAGCCGGCTGAATGCTAGTGGGCAGAGGAAGAGGTACATTACCGTTAGTTGTCTCTTGGCGATGCGCAGTTATTCTTCACAGTCAGTTCGCAACGGATGTTCATATTTAGCTCCTACTGACTTTTTTTTAGGTTATCTAGTTATAGTGTGAGAATTGAGTGGATGGAGCGAACAGAAGTTGATCGCGAAACGATCACATGCACAGAGAGTGGGGTTGGGTGATATGGAAATAGTACACTCTCATTCCATGAACTATAGTGCATAATTGCTGAAATTTGCGCAAAGTTGTAAGTGGCGGAAGGGCAACTAGCAGCCCCCCTGGCCCGCCACTTCTTCTAGACATTATCATGCTGCTCTGTTTGGTAGCTAGGAGTTCAGTAGAGTGAATTAGGCGTTTTTTATGTCGAAATGGCTGAGCCTTCCCCATCTGTCGCACCTTTGACAGTATCTCAGCAACCGAACAAAAAATGGTAAACAATATTTGATAAAACCTTCTTTTGTATTTGTGCCAGAACATGGTCTCTTAAGAGAAGAAGGAAAGTCGCATGAAAGTAAGTAGGGTTACTTGCGGTTCCTTCTTCAGTTTGATTTAGTTTGGCCAATAGTCACCTATTTAGGGTTGGTGCTCCCTCCCTGCCATGTAAAATTTCGACAAGATCGCTGGTCAATACTGGTTTTTCCCCTTGTCACTTTGTTAAAATGTTTCGCAAATGTATTCTCACATTCTTAACTAGTTCGTGTTCAGCTCCTTCACGACTTAAATATTAGACTGTTGATTCAAGTGACATGTTCAACTGAAAACCATTGGGTTATATATGATTGTAATATCTGCTTCTTGTTTTTCACTTGCCATATTAGCATCATCAAATGCTTTGCATCTGGGCACTTAAAATGAAGTTGTTTGAAAGTTTTATATTGATAAATGGTAAGTGATATATTCAAACAGTATACCATACAAAAGATCTATTGACAAGTAAGTACCCACCATTGTGGTTAGACATCCCACTATTTGAGAAAAAAAAGACATACGTACTTGATTGTTGCTTCATAATTTAGTTGAAACTCTTACCTACATTTTCAGTACTGTTATTATCAATATATGAATAGGTTGAGACGTCCTATTTACTGGTCATGTTTCATTCTTTCCAGAGAAGTTGTGGAGCACATATGTTTGCTAAAAGCTAAGGATAACCTGACAGATGAGGAAGAGAAGGATATGCTGGATTATGTGTATACATCGCAATACCGAATGGGTGGCATTGTTGCAATATCATTAGGTTGGTTCCTGTTCCACAGTCTTACCAATGTGGAATTGCACTTGGATTGTGCTGCATTTGCTGAATGTTTGCTTCTTGCTGCAAGTCCACCTAATATGTTTCAAGTACGAGGGTCCTGATGTCTTGACATGCATCATAAGATTCAATATTTTTCAAGGAAATGCTGGTAGTGGGATAAGCGAGAGAATGTACCGGACAAATTTCTGTTGTTTAAGATGCAGACACTGGATAAGCGTCTGTGCAGACTGGGAGTTTCTGATTGGCTACTTAAGTCATTTTGTGACTCTACTGGTGGTCTCTTAAAAAGTTATTGGCTGAAAGCTGCATGTTGTCCATTGTCATCTCACAAGCTTTCCATGCTAACATATGTGTCCCGGTAACTCATGTAGGACGTATCGATGATGATAATCCTGAAAGATACACGCATGCTTTTTTTATGCGTTTCCAGAGGAAGGGAGACCTATTAAAGTTCTACGAGAACCCTTTCTATTTGGGAATTCTTCAGAAGCATGTGATGCCTTACTGCCAGGTATGACCCTGCATGTGCATGACCGCCAATACTTGGTGCATATACGACTTCCGGTCGATATTTCTTGTAATAGTAGATTTTGCCTATTCAACTTGATCTTTATTTTTTTTTCATCTACAGGAACTACTTAATGTTGATTATGAGGCTGAAGTAGATGATGATATCCTTTCTATATTTAGGAAAGGCGAGGTAGAAAGATCCCTACCACAGAGTTCGTCATTTAACGATTAGGCAATCCTCTTTTATTTCTCTTCGGGTGGACACATATTGTTCTCTTTACTATCGAATTTGTTAGATTTTGAAGATGTCCAAATAACTTTTTGAAACAGGAGTTCAATTATGGCGAGGAATTTGTTTTGTTGGTTGAGTTAAAGGATGATGCGCTTGGTGAACTTGCAGAAGATGCCTTATCTTCTCTGCATAGAATAGCCATGGAGTCACCATCCTTGATAGTCCAAGTTTCTCAAGGTGCAGTCTTTGTGCTGAACTTTGTGCATAATATAGCTTCATGTGGTTTTCATTGGTCATTTTAGTCTCTGAAATGGAGCCGAAATAGCTGTCAACCGAAACACGTTGGTGGTGCTCTCAGTAGTCTTTTCCTTTTAAGCAGAAAATTATTGCGCTCTTGTCACAGTAACCATTTTTTTCATTGATCTTAACTTTCAGGGTTAAATTTCAATTCCACCAGTAATATGGAGTACACACATGGTGTTGTGATAAGATTTCGTTCAAGTGAGCTCTCTTTTGGCATTCTATCTTGCCAGATAGCATGAAAATGCCTTTTTGAATTATGCTGATTGTGCTTTCACTTTATTCTTCTGCAGTTGAAGCCTTCAAAATTTTTGTTGGGAGCATAGAGTACAAACATGTAAGGAACTCGACTTAGAATAATGGTTTTCTGACAACCTGTCTCTATGTTGTATATTAAGTCATTTGTTCATCATTCTTCACCGAGAGTCTAGAGTTCCATGCAAGTACTGCCTAACCCTTTTCCCTCACGAGAAGCAAATGATGCTCAGTCATTCCCATCTTGACCAGCAGTCATCCTTCTCATTCTCGTCTTTCTTCACCTGTTTTCCTAATTCCTGTTTGCTGAAAAAAAAAATATTTGATTGTGGGACTTTGCTATGTTCAAGTGGTAAGAATTGCAAAGACTGCTGACCTTATGTTTTCATACAGATCTGGAGCTCCAAATTCCAGCCAATCGCCCGCAAAACGCTTTCCATTCATTTTTCAATTGATCCTGTGGGGACGGAACTTATGTAGC
The DNA here is from genome assembly GCA_030064385.1 of Melaleuca quinquenervia. Taxonomy (NCBI): domain Eukaryota; kingdom Viridiplantae; phylum Streptophyta; class Magnoliopsida; order Myrtales; family Myrtaceae; genus Melaleuca; species Melaleuca quinquenervia. The sequence continues at coordinate 13,312,952 of CM057721.1, read as the reverse complement.
TTGGAGTTATTAAATCAAAATTTGCAGATTCATTCCTTATCGTATAAACAGTGAACTTTGAAAAGCAAATGCTCCTGTGGCAGTTTCCAAATTACTTCTGGGTCGGAGCTATTCCACTTCCCTAAAAGAAAGCATCCAGGTGAGTACACTGCCTCTACCTTTTTTTATTTTTTCAGTCCCATATTTTCTCCTTCAACTGGCTTCTTTGTGGCACGTTTAATGCAAATTAACTTGCTATCAGTTAGGCATAGGTATGTGTCTACAAGCGCATGTACCTCTGCATGGTAGTCTGGAATAACTTTGATACTTGATACCCATGCTTTTCTCAATGCTTCTCAATAATTCTTTTATGCACGTCCTTTTCTGTTGCCCTAACCTCAAGCAATGAGTGGATTTGATGTTCTTCTTTAAAGAACTGCTCTCACCGTGGGGTTTTCTGTCTCCATTCGTAATTTTTATGTAAAGAGGGTCAAGACCTACCAACTTGGGGTCACCTCGTGATATCTAATTTGTCATATGAGTTCTTAATCATTGAAAAGTCAAAGCTATCTCATTCCAAAAGATCTTGATGGAAAAAATGGTGTTGCGTGCACAAATATATTTTTTTTCCTGTTTGTCTTTTATGCAGCTGTCTCTGAATCCTGAGTACTCATTGGACCCAAATTTGATTTGAGGATTGGCTGCCTGATGTGATGCCTCTTCTTATTCTATTAATTCTTCTCCACATGCTGAGAAGGAAAATTTGTCAGTTGGAAATCGGAAGTTGCATCTGTTTAACCTATCCATTCCAATTATTCTGTTCATTATAAAATTTTACATCCTTAGATACATCCAAAATTTTTCTTTCACCACTAGAATGAGCACAATGAGCTCTCATGTACAATAACTCAACAAAAATATCATGTCTTCTGTTCTTAAATGAAATTTGGAACTACATAAGAAGGTGGTACCGCACCTTCTGGCTACTAGCAACATGAGATAGTGCTTAGATTTGACTTTTTTAGCTGATTGAGTACTTTAATCGTTAGATGTATGTCTATGACTCGAGTTGGTTAGCCATGTTCCAAGTTTAGTCCACCTCTTCTGTTTCTTTGTTTCTTTTTATTTACCCTGTCGCAGACTCCGATGCCCTGACCATAATCATTTTTCAATCTTTTTGCTGTCGGTATGTTCTCGGAAGACAATTATTTTTGTAGGTATTAGCACAGCAGAAATGTCGATGGCTGTTTGTGTTGGATCATATGCAGCCCTTCTGAAGTATAGATTTGGGTGGTTAGTGATAATAGGTCTTTACTGCATATAGTGCTTTGCTATCTCCGTTTGGTACTGCAAGTTTCAAGTAAAATACACACACTTACATTCCTTTTCAAAAGTGTATCCATCAAACAATATACATCATGCCCTGAAGAAGTATACAAATGCAGAGAAAAGATAGCTATTATCTGCAAAACTTTGTATGAACAACATGTCTTGGAGAGAGATCAGTTGTGAAGCGGATTTGGTCCGTCAGGAACCTGTCTCATGGAAACTCCATAAACTGGGTCGATCTCTTCTTTGGTGTTGCCTTTGAAGGCTTTTGTTGAGACTTGCTTTGTGAACTTCGGAAAGTACTTAGCCGTCAGGGATCTATGCGATTCACTGCCTGTTCTCTGGATACTGCGGCAACTGGAGAGCTGAGAGATGATTAACATGGTTGTTAAGAACAGAAGCATTGGCCTATAGTTCGGCGTCTTCATGATGCAATGGATATTGGTGAAGAGTAGATAGAATGGAATGATTTTGCTAAAAAGGTGGTTGATCTAGTCTGTTTCACTAGCGCATGCAGGTTCTGAGCTCTTAAATATATGCTGCAGCGACCTGTTGTGCAGAAGAAGCCAAAACTAATAATTTGAGATTAGCCCGTTCCAAAATGACATAAACAACCTTATTATTTGGTTTAATCCAAGTTTTGTGAACGCGTCCTCGATTGACCAACCTTAACATTCAAAATTATCTGGAGCTCCAAATCTCGTTGCACCTTCTCTTGTTTATGAGGATTCTAAGTCAGTGTAGGAGTGTCCAGTATAACATGCAGTGGAGTACAGATGAACCAGATCATTACTTTGTTGAAGATGAGCGTCAATCTTGAGGCTAGTTTGGTCCTTGTGTAATCACTTGGCAGTTCCAATTTGGGTTGCTGGGTGTTTGACTTTTAATTGTTGGGTCCAAACGAAGCACGCTTCGGATTTGATAGTGAAAATTGATGTCTTGGTATTATCTCGATGGGAGGACTAATGATGTGGACACGTGTTGCAATATTCTGTAATCGGGTGAGTGTCGTACACGGAAATAGGTCGGACACGCCGATGGAAAATTGAGTTTGTGGTTGCAGAAAGGGCTGAAGATACCGGATCACGAGAGTCCCTGAGTCATTTGTATCCAGTACCGAATTGACAGAAAATCATCTTTACAAAACATAAAAGGAAAAATGAAATCTGTATTCAGTGAACCCTTATCGAGAGTGGAAACAGGCAGTCCTATTCTTTCACAGAGACACTCCATAGATAGTAAGAATCAGATCAAGCCAGAAATAGAAAGTAAGTGATAGATGACGATCTTTAGATGATAAGCTAGGTTTGTGCATGTGCACCTGACAAGTTATTTGTACATCTCACATGTCTAGAATTACCTAGTCTCATTTGCATTATTCGTGCGATTTTTGGATCTTAGATACGTACACGACATATTCGGTGACTCGCCTATATTCTGTATTGCTTGCGTGGTATTCTATAACGAACGTGGACTAAATTCCCATGCGTCGATGTCATGGACACCTGATCTAGGAGCCTTGAGCACGCCAGGTTATTGAATTGGAGCTTTCATAAGTCTTCATTCTTAGTCATCTCCACCGAACCGAAAAACTCTCTCTCTCTCTCTCTCGATTGGTTAATAGACTTCGTGTGGAAATGTGAACTGAAAGCGATGGAACGAATGCTAGTGGGTCTAGTTTACCTTGGAGCAATCGGGTGGTTAAAAGATAAGAAGTCACTTGCTTATACATGCCTATTCACTTGCTAGTTTGGCGACGCCGACTTGCGGCACCTCCATCACCAAAGATGAGTAGCTTAAGAGTACACTAGATCTGACGCCAGTCTCTGCGTTTGATCAAGCTCCAGTTGTGGTGATCCCATAGCTAAATCGACAGAGAATTGCTCTATCAAGGTTGTTATGTATGCACGTGACATGAAAGGTACTCTTTTTATCTTCACTAGGACCAATGGCATTACGCAATTCACGCTTATAAAATATTAAACGATAGCTACGTTGTAACTCCCTTGGATGTGGCTTAGAACGACAATTGATTGTGACGGCGGTGGCATAATAAACTCGAAGTGAACATTCTCCTGAAGAGGCTTAGGTGTGGAAATATAGATAAAATAGCCTACCAAGGGTGGAATAATGGGCAGGGGGGTCGTATAATCAACGTGATAGATCATTAGTTTATGATTATATTTCCTTTCTATCGGAATACTTAGATTGCCTGCGCGAGAGGCAATGGTCTTGGCATTCATTGTCTGCAATCATAGCTACAGTCCAAAGCAAACGTTACATGCTTTGGATGATTTCGTGAAGGAAGCCAACACCCGCCCTTTTGGCTTGTATCCCAGACGGTACTTGGAGTCCATTGTAGACAATAAGACTTTTTGACTAAACTCTCTGGTTATGTGACATTATTGGACAGGTCGGCTGCGACAAAAGTCTTTTGTTTGATTTCATCGACCGGACCAAAGGAGCTTGAATCGGCAGGGTGCTTGAAAGTCGACGGACGATATCACTGGAGTGCACTGCTAACGGAAGATATGCTTGTTCGTCGACACATGAAAAGAGGATGAGTTGGTCGTCCGATACATGAAGAGAGGTTTGAGATGTCAATCAGTTGGAACAAATTATGTAAGAACTTTATTAGTAGGGGTAGGAACCGGGAACCGGACCGGTGGGACAAATTCCCCGTTATTTGGAATTGGGAACCGGACCCCGACCAGACTGGTCGTTCTGGTTCGGTTCCCATCCGGTCCGGTCTGGTTATCGGACGGGTAATTATTCATTACCGGTGAGCGAAGTGGCACGGCACACACTAGCAACTTTGCTTTCCTGGTTCGGTCCCATTCTACACCTCCTTCCTCAAGACCAAGCTCCCCAAATCCCTCCGCAAGAAGCAGCAAGAAGAAAGACTGGTGGGCGGTTTTAAAATTTTAATGTGATGAAAGGAAGGTTCAACCAAAAAATAAAAATTACGATATATAATTTTTTTTATAAAATTTTATTGTTTCAATAAATAAAAATATTTTCAGTCCAGGTGGGCGGTTCTACCCTTGGAACCAGCAACTGGACCGAAAGTTCCCAGTTCCATATTCCATGGGAACCAGACCATTACTTCTTAGAATCGCCTAGAATCGACCGGTCCGAGCGGTTCTCGGTGGGCGGTTTATAATGCTCACCTCTATTTATTAGTACGGATGCTCTTGTTGTCCTGGAAGTTGTTAAGTTTTGTTTGGATTGCTCTTTATATTTCAGGGATACCCGCCACATCAAAGCCGAAAACTTTTAAGCGTGCTCGCTCATTACATGTTAATGAGAGAACTATTGAATGCAACCAAAGTCAATAACGAGGACACATAAAATGATACCGAGGAAGATTGAGCTATCCAAGTTCGGGACTAAGATGTTCTATCCCGGACTACCTTTATTTGGTGCCTCAGCGAATCCCACTTCATTGATGATGCATCGAGTCATAAATTGCTCAATCCTCCTTATTCTCGTGGATGGCTGGAGCCAGATAAAGTCACAGACGTCGTGAAATGTGTGCGCACATTAGGCTGATACCGTCTTGTGAGATCTAGTTCAGAAAACAGCTAGCTCGGGCTGTAACTATTACAACGGAAAGCTGGGCAATGAGGTCGCTACCCATAGACATGGAGCTCGTTATGGGGGAGCTTTCGCAATCCGACTCTACTGCGCGCATTTCCCTGGCTTGCCCGGCGACTTACATGCGCATTCGGCTTGCGTCGTGGCTCGGGTCCAACTTGAGGGTCATAGGGTTAGATACAGAGATTACTGAAAACCGATGATTATTAGGTCAACTTTATGCGAGAGTGTACACAATCATTTACCTAATGAAATGAGCAATGCATGAACTTCATGATGGATGGATGTCTACCATGGATTGAATGCTCGCAATAGCACGTCGTTGCAATAGACAAGAAGGGGTGGAAACGTACAGCCTCGCAATTCTGGTGAAACCACCGCTAGAGATTTAAACCACATAACTAAATGGCCCCAACTTCATTAGCCTGCTTCGCAATCATTAGGGCTTCTTTTAGAGGATCGAAATTTTTGTCTTGGCAAATTCTCTGTGCTTCAATTGACTGCAATCGTCAGAAAATTCACATAGATGTTCATTTGTTTCGAGATAATATTGACAGGATCCTTGGGAAATTGTCCTTTTAAAAGGGTTATGTAAAGCTATTGAACTATACTGTTCATCTTTGAAAATGCAAAGTCCAGTTTGGAGAGATGTTCAGCCTCATTCAATAACCCTACTTTCACATTTTGTCAAAAAGGCCACAAGTAACAAACTTGCTGCACCAAACAAGGCATTGCACGGTGAATCTTGACGGATCATGTTCTCTCTCTGCCGAACACCATCTCAAGCGAGTTTACAATCAAAATAGTGCGCTTTTGAGGTACTAGAAGACATAAATTTCTCATAAATCTCATCTAACCCAATATCTAACTTGCAATTGGCCAAATTTGACACAAAATACAACTGGTCCTAGTCACTGGACAACGATCTTTAACAATTTTGAAAAGTTGACATCTCTCAAATGAGAAATCCAAATTGCGATTTGTAAAGTTCACGGTTTTACAACACCCTAAATTTTCTTTACTACATGATTTCACAGTTCAGTAGCCTCTAGAATTAACCCATCAATCTAAACTCCAAACTGATTCAAAACTATGGCTTAACCAAGAAAAGTTATTTAATCAGATGATCTAATTAATGCTTCGAAATCTTACTGGACGTTTTGAAACGGAAGTACTCCAGACTGTCGAGATCTCGCAATCGTGCATGAATTGAAACCTCCTCTTCTCTCTCTCTCTCTCTCTCTCTCTCTCTCTCTCTCTCTCTCTCTCTCTCTCTCGATTTCTACTATTTTCTACTTTTTTTTTCCTTGTTGGTTGCAAACTTATATATATTTTGATAAATAAAGGGCTAGAGTCCGAAATTACATTGTAACTCTCCTAATAACATGATCGAATCTGGTCCCCTAACAACGGATGAAACTAACCTATCGATAGCCTATCTAACACATCAGTATAACTTGCATTATAACCTTATTTGCTAGCCAATCTACACTCATATTTCTCTCCCTAAAATTAAAAAGAAGCTTGAACACTTGAGCATACTTCCATTTCATTTTGTTGGTTGCCAACTTTTCTTCCTCTCTCTCTCTCTCTCTCTCTCTCTCTCTCTCTCTCTCCCCTTTTCTGCTGTTTGCTTTGAACCACTTTTCGGAAAGAAATAAGAAATTGCGCTCAGAATGGTGCGCGGAGAAGTAACTTCGTGGGCTTAAAATAGGGTCTGGAGGATCCGACAAAAAGTGATTTTTTACTTCGTGGACCCATTTGTTAAGTTTTACCATTCTTAAAAATAAATTTTATCTTCGAAATTGAAATTACAGTAATTTTCAGACAAATGGAGATATTTGACTGTCACCTCCTCGTCGAGCGCAATGTAGCCTTACTTTCAATGTAGTTTTGCTATTGGATGTTCACAGTAGAAATAATATAATGTCATTGTGCTTGATTGTTCTTTTGAATGACATGAATGGGCTCATCTTCACAAGTTCTTCTTTAACTTCAAAGGTGTTAAATTTAACACTTGTTCAGGATTTGACACATAGAATTGATTGAGATAATGTTCATATTTTCTCAATTGGGTGAATTTCGAATGGTTGATATCCTTACTCGTGGCTTGACCATATTCTTTTGGGTGTGTACTTATGATTTAAACATCGAAAGCTACGTGTGAGCAGATGTCTACCTCTTTTACATATCTTATTACTACATAGTTCATGATACGAAATAGATAGTAATGAGAGAACATTGACCTGTTCTACAACGCCCTTCAACACCGGATGTCGTATATATATTTTTAATACATTTACTCCTTTAAAGAAAGGGACCACCACTTAGATAAGAATGGCGAGGACACGTCAAAGCTTACGTTAGACTTGCGCGATGAGTGACGAAATGTGAGCCTACGACGCACTGGCTGATGTTTTCTCCGCTTCCTTTTTCTTATTTTATGGCTAGACAGACCTAAATGATTTCTTTCCCCCTTCCCCTATAAATTGCACTCAACAAATCTCTGGAAAAGGGAAAAATAAATCAGACTTTTAACGTTTCAAGCTCTTCATCAAATGGACAGGTGCTCCTCGCTTCCGCCACTCTCGACGAATTGTCAAAAGCAGTTCGATATGACATATCTCAAAACAAATGCTAACCCTTTTGTTCTGTTCTCCTCCTTCTCTGTTGATGTTCATAGGGTTGCGGTCGTAACGGGTGCCAATAAAGGGATCGGATTAGAGATATGCAGGCAGCTAGCTTCAACTGGAGTCTTCGTTGTATTGACCGCGAGAGATGTTACTAGAGGGAATGAGGCTATCGAGAGGCTCGCGAGTCTTGGCATCTCCAACGTGGTCTTTCATCCTCTTGACGTGATGGATTTGACCAGCGTCAGTTTGCTGGCGGATTTCGTCAAGGCTCGGTTTGGAAAGCTCGATATTCTGGTAGAATACATGCATACGTCACTCGCTATATTACGTTTCAAATATATGGAGGAAAGAGCCAAAAAAGAACGATTTGCCTTGCAGGTGAACAATGCAGGCATAACCGGAGCTACATTCACGAAAGAGGACATGGTTTTGACAGAAGATATGGCGAGTCTTCTCAAACTGCTACTGTGAAATTCAATTTTCATCTAAATTTTATATGATTCATAGAACAAACACAATGACAAAGCGTTTATCACGCTGCTTTTTTAGTTTCCTAGCTAGTAGCTTTAAACGCATTTGACCACCATAAAATAATGGCATAGATTTGGATCATAAATCATCGACATGTGAATTGGAACATGTTAGTTTGAATGTTATCCCGTTCTTTTCTTGAAATGAAAATATCCCTTCTAGCATAGTGGTCGGGGCATCCATCCTTATTCCTTTCTTCCCCTTTGTTTAACCAAATTAAGAAGCTTAAATTGGTTAATGCCGATCGTCCTTTTTCATGCAACCTTATTGCAGATTAGAGGTCCGAGGGCCAAATTGATGAAAGAGTTCTTCAAGGAGACGTATGAATCAGCAGAAGAATGTCTGAGGACTAACTACTATGGAACCAAACAAATGACTGCTGCTCTTCTACCTCTTCTTCAACAATCAAATTTGCCAAAAGTAGTCAATGTCTCCTCTTCCGTTGGACAGCTTAAGGTATGTCCCTGATCAGTGTGATACGCAAATGTATTTCCATGTTGTCAATCGAGAAAGCCGTACATATCATATTGCCATTTAATGCAATGACGAAACCCTGAACATAAGGAGATTGATTGAAGCTCACTACATGAGAGAAAAAAAATTTGAATTAGTGGATAACCCGCGCATTCTTATCAGTATATCCCCGGAGAGAATATCAGAGAGGAGCTCAATGACGTCGATAGCCTCACGGAAGAGAAATTGGACGGCTTGGTCGCTAGATTTCTGAAGGATATGAAGGAGGATGCGGTGGAAACCGGAGGCTGGCCGATCCTTTTATCCGCTTACATCGTCTCCAAGGCAACTCTCAATTCTTACACAAGAGTTTTGGCGAAGATATACCCTGGAATAGCCATCAACGCTGTGCACCCCGGTTACGTCAAGACCGACCTAAGCCACAACATTGGAATGCCGGTTGAGGAAGGCGCAAGAGGTCCCGTTGCGGTGGCTCTAATGCCGAAAGGCGGACCTTCCGGTGTGTTCTTCAATCGATTGGCAGAATGGACCTTTTGATCTAGATTTGGATGAATAGTGTAGAGAGGCTATGTTGGTTTAAACCCTTAACCTATGTTATTTTATATTTTTTTCCTCCTCTTTATTAGTTGGAGTTTTTAAATCAAATTATAGTCATTCGGAACTTCCCTACCGCGATTATGACAACAGGGTGTGCGAGTACATACTCTTTGAATCCGACTGCCAGGATTGCTTGTCTTTGGCGCAATATTGTTTTGAACTTTTGTTATATTTAGTGTAGTTCCTAAATTATTGATAAGCATTTAATTTTAGTCCCTATATTATATAAAAATATTTAAAAGTTGAGGAATCACATTACAAATTAGATCGAATTTCAACAACCACATTGAACAAATTTAAATTCAGAGAAAAATATTGTACATTAAATAAGAGTTTAATATTTATTTACGTCATTTTCCCGTAAATGATTAATGTCCTACTCCACAAAATCATCTGTTGAACACTTTCTCGTGATTTGACTTTGTACGGTGTAAGCCCCTTGACTTTATGCTTCACGTGACCTTTTGAAATCCCCCCGATTTGCGTTGCGCGCTTCTATTTCAGAAACTCGATTTCCTATTTCCAATCTAGGCCAGCTTACCATCACTCAAGAATTGGCATCAATTCTGAGGGAGCAAATCATCGGCTGAACAAGTGATTCATCGCCTCTCCTAAGGATAAAGAATGCTAAATGACAATATATCAAACAGACACTATTCGACGATACACACCATACAGTCGACCCTACCAAAACGCCCTGGTGGTCCGGTGGATCCTATCACCTAACACGTTGTCTTAACAAGGTTCAAGAGGTAGTTTCCTTGATAGAGCATTTTGTCCACATGGCACTCAGTTCTCCTCATGTAGAGACGTCAATCCGTATTCAATGAAGAGTCTTACTCAATCATTTTTCTTATTTGATATGACACATAATGAATACAACATGACCAATCTAATCTATATGCAAACACGAATACGACGTAACAAAACACTAAAGAGGAGTGAGTGACTTACACTAAGGTTTTATTTGTTTCGTAAGAAATGAATGGTTTGAACCCAACGGTAAATAGTTGTGTTGGTTGAGAGTTTTTCCCTTATCGTTGAGGTCGAAGGCTTAAAACCAGTAGTTTCTAGTGTTCTAAGTGGTACACCATGATGCTGGAGTCCTGTACTAGCCTCTCTCGACACTACAAAAAAGCTGTAATTCAGTTATGAAAAGTTAGTGACGGAAAAAAATTTGTTGCTACTTCAGACAGAATTTGCGATAAAAATAAAATCCATCGCTAATTTGCGACGAAAAATTATTTGTTGCTAATTGGTGATGGAATTTGTGACGGACAAAAAAATTCGTCGCTAATTAGTGACGGAAAAGATTCATCTCAAGTTTGTTGCCAATTAGCTACGAAATATATGTTTGTCTCAAAATCCGTCGCCAATTAGTTATGGAACAAAAGTTTATTGTGAAATTCGTTGCTAATTAGCAGCAGAAAAGAATTCGTCGCAAATTAGCTACAAACAAAAAGTTCATTTCAAAATTTGTCGCCAATTAATGACAAAAATAAATTTGTGGCAAATTAGCTGTGGAAAAAAAGTTTGTAGCATAATCTGCCGCAAATTAGCTACACAAAAAAAGTTTGTCACAAAATATGTCCCCAATTAGCAACAGAAAAAAGAAATCCTCGCACTTTAGCTATAGGAAAAAATGTGTTGCAAATTAGCTAGGGAAAAAGAGTTTGTCGCAAAATCCGTCGCAAATTAGCTACAGACAAAATGTTCATGGTAAAATCCGTTACAAATTACCTACGGAAAAAAGGTTCGTTGGAAAATTTGTGGCAAATTAATTACGAACAAAAAGTTTGTCGGAAAATTCGTCGCTAATTAATTTGTCGCAAATTAGCTAGGGAAAAATAGTTTGTCGCAAAATCCATCGCCAAATAGCTACGGAAAAAAGTTCGTCGCAAAAGCCATCGCTAATTAGTTACAGAAAAAAATTTCGTCGCAAATTAGCTATGAAAAAAATTATTCGTCGCAAAATCCGTTGTTAATTTGCAACGGAATAACATTTTTGATGCTAAATTTGTGACTGATTTTCTTCTGTTGCTAAATATGTTGCTAATTTAGCGATGGAAATTGTGTTTCGTCACTAAAATTTGGACGAATTTTTCTTTTCATTGCTAATTTGCGATGAAAAAGAATCAATTGTCGGAAAAAAAAACTTACATGAAACATTCATCGCAAAATCCATAATTGTTCATTGAAATTTCATGTAGATGTTTATGACTGCATTGACAATTAGAACTAAATTGACATCCGTATCATAGGGTTAATACTAGATTGGTAATTTTTTGAACTTCATCGATTCTTTTTTGTTTTTTTATCAATGCAAGTAAACATGTGTTGATTATGACAAAGATTTTACGCTTTAAGTTAAAAGTAATGCTATATAGGGTTCATTTCTAATTATGAGAGAGAAGCATTCATGATTTGGATTAATATCATTAAAAAGATATTTATCGTGGTGTCATAAAAAGAATTCTAAATTTTGCTTATGATATTCGTTATGGTATTAATTAATTTGGAAAGATGAGTTTCTTCTTTCATGATATCGACACTTTGCATACGAATGAGACTTAAAATTGTTTAGGCAAATTAGTCTCACCTTTTTTCTTTATGTTATTTTTTAGAGTAACATACATAGAAAGACGAATTTTGCCATGAATAAGATTTTTGCAATCGACAAAAAAATTGTGAATGATTAATAACGGATTTTGAATTTATGACAAATTTGCAACTAATTTTGCCACGAGTTTAAATTAGTGACGATAATGGTTAGCAACACATTTTGCCACGAATTCAAATTAGCAACGAATAAGATTTTTACCAATGATAAATCACGAATGATTAATGTTAAAAGTATTTTCATTTAATTTCCATATATATTTCCTACATTAGAGCAAATTCATAATTATCCAATAACTTTCTTTCTTTCTTTTTTAGTTTGATTTAATTGTATAAAATTTTAATGGAATTCACTTTGATTGCCATCTTTCTTTCTTTCTTTTTTTTTGGAATTTTCCTTTTCAACTAACAAGTGGTCGACATGTTATCTTCAACAATTCTCATGATATCTTCTACGCAAAGTCTTGCAGTAAAGTCTTGTTTTTTTTTTTTGGTCAGAAAAACTTCATGGATTACTCATAAGAAAGTGGAATACACGTAGTGTTGAGATTTGTGAATTTCAAGTGTTTTTTTCCCTCCAATATAGTAGCTTTTATTATGAATGCATTTGTTCCGGGAAAAATCTCATGTTAAAAGGAAAATAATATCTTCTTTTTCGATTAAGAAATTCATTTTCCTAACTTTATATTATATATTTTCAGTAAAACAAACTCATGAAAGTTTGAAAAATTAATCCATGGATAATGATTTCACTCAAACAAACACACCCTATGATTCAATTCTCAACATTTTAGTATACATAATTTTATGATTATTGCGAGCAATGTATGGTTCGAGACTGATTTTATTTAGTTCATTTTTCTATCTCTTTTTCTTCTCGGGTCTCAAGCCCAATTAACTTAAAGCGAAGCCTATTACCTCAAGTTCAATTATCTCAAGTTTCCATATCTCTCTCCTCCTAGATATAATTACCTCAAGTTTCCATCTCTCTCCTCCTAGATATAATTACCTCAATTTTCCCTCTCTCTCCCTCAATTTTTCCTCTATTTTCCCTTCCTCTCACTCAATTTTCTCTCTTCCCTCTAATTTTTCCGTCTCTAATTTTCCTTCTTCCCTCTCTCGCTGAGTTCCTCCCTCTGTTAATTGGACCTGTCTCTATCCTCGCTACTTCTCCCTGTCGAGCTCTCTCCTCACTCCTCCGCTCACCTCCGCTCCTCCTCCGACGGGGCGCCATGAACAGCGGGACTTTGGCGCTTCTTTGCGCCATTTCAAAACCCTAACGCCTTTGCTTCCATCACCGCGATCACCAAAGAAGAGCCATGGCGTTTCTGTTGGTCTTCTTTCCCCTTCTCTCTACCTCCGAGCCTCTCGCGGGTTCTCGTTCTCCTCTCTTCTGAGGTCCTCCGGCCAGGTAAGTTACTCGACACCAAGTAACTCGATCGAAGTTTTCTTTGTCATTTGTTTCTTTCCGGGTAATCACGAGTGCATAGGGACGTGCAGAGGATGGCGAAGGCGAAAGCTTTAGTTTTCAGCCAAGGGGAAAAAGATTGGGCCCAAGACCTCTTGAGTCTTGATTTTAGAGATCAGGAAAACCATCTCTGCTCAGAAGATTGAAGCCTGCTCCGAAAAGAAGCCAGCAGTCTCGGGAGTCGGAAGCATCGGATTTTCAATCGAGCGGTAAGGTCTTCGGGGGAACTTTTGCGCGTTTTTCGCTTTGAATCGTCACGCGGTCTTGCTTCTGTTGTTCCATTCGATTCTCTTGGTCTGTTGAACCTGGTTTTTTGTGTTATTTCTAGCTCGGGTAGCGAGAAAGTGACAGAGATCTGTTCGGGTAACCAAGATAGACAGTCGTGTAAGAAGTTGATGTTTTTGAAAAGTAATTTGCTGATCGGTGTTGGTTGAATTACTCTTGTTGAACGTGCTTCTTTGCCAAAATGGCGTGCTTTCTTTAAACTGGAGATTATTTTCCGCTTGAGTTGGATGTCGGGTATGCGAGCAATTTGAGAATAGACACGTCTTCTCCTATTAGAAATGGAGATGAGCGTCATTCCCTCTTTCATTCTCATATATGCACGCGATTGTTCAGAACAGAGTATTTTACCATTTTTATGTTGTCAAATTTGTAGCATCATTGCAATGCTTGATGATCTCACAAACACGTCAAGGATGTGTAGTCAATGACGTAAGAATGATGAGGGTATGGCACGGCATACGTTATCAACTTCAACGACCAACGACAAAGTCTAAACCTATGACGTACTGGCTGATGGTTTCTCTGTTCCTTGCAGCATATGTGCGGGGCATCCATTGCTATCCCTTTGTTCCCTTTTATTTATCAAATTAAGAAGCTTAAATCGGTTAACACTGGCGTCTTTTTATGTAATCTAATTGCAGCTGAAAGCTCCGAAGGCCAAATCGACAAAGGAGTTTATCAAGGAGACATATGAATTAGCAGAAAAATGTCTGAGGACTAACTACTATGGAGTCAAACAAGTAACTGCTGCTCTTCTACCTCTTCTTCAACAATCGAGTTCGGCAAAAGTAGTTAATGTCTTCTCTTCCCTTGGCCAGCTTCAGGTATGTACTTAATTGGTGCACTAAGCGAGTACTCATGCTACTTAGCGAAACGTTTGTCCGTTTATGGAATGGCGAAAGCCTGAAAATAAGGACTCTGATTAAGACTCAGGAGGTGAAAGAAGAGATTTGATAAGGTGAGGCAGATGTGAAGTAACGAGCACGAGCAATGTAAAATCACCGACAGTTTATAAGGAACGGTAATGTTAAACGACTTTCCTATTATAGGCGTAAAAATTGAATAATCCAGGCATGCTCGTTAATTCATCTTAGTTATTAGTCACTTGCATGGTCCCTCATGACAAGATTTGATCATCTTATCCTTCTTGAAATTAGTACATCCCCGGCGAGAACATCAAAGAGGAGCTCAATGACATCGACAATGGCCTCACGGAAGAGAAAGTGGACGGCTTGGTAGTGAGATTTCTGAAGGATATGAAGGAGGACAAGGTGGAAACCAGAGGCTGGCCGATTGTCTGTTCCGCTTACCTCGTCTCGAAGGCAACTCTCAATGCTTACACAAGAGTTCTGGCGAAGAAATACCCCGGAATCGCCATCAATGCTGTGAACCCCGGTTTCATCAAGACCGACCTGAACCGCAACACAGGTTTTTTGCCTGTCGAGGAAGGGGCAAGAGGTCCCGTTATGGTAGCTCCATTGCCAAAAGATGGACCTTCCGGCGTATTCTTCGATCGTACGGTGGTATCAACCTTTTGATCAAGATTTGGCTGCGTACTGCGGAGAGGCCATGTCCGCTTAAACCCTAAACCTATGTTATTTCATATATTTACTTGTGTTTATTGGCGGGATGTTATAAACCACATTATAGTTTTCTTATCGAGTTTGGAGAGGGCGAGCTTGTCAAACGGTGTCATAATTTAGCCCTTTACAATAAGACATGATTCTTTTTAGTCTATTTAAACGGTCATTCTTACTGAGTATGGAATGATAATTTGTTCTCGGAATGGAGTTCTATGTCCAGAAACAAATTTAATTAGTGATCTGGTGGTCTAAAAGGGCAATCACAATGAAAACATAACAAGATTTAAACGACCATCTTAAGGATTTAAGTAATGTCGTTGGCTGCATGTGAGCATCAAAATGTCCTATCGCTTTGAGTCATGTTGATGCAGCCCACAACCCATTGGCTTCCGAGAAGATCTGTTAAGCCTAATAATCCCTTGATGTCAATTACAAGAGATGCAGAGGACAGTGAAGCTGATGCTGGAAAAGTTGAAGAACAGATGAATGGTTCCAGCTCTACTTTACATAGCAAGATCAAGTGCGATAGTAGTGAGCAGTCTCGCAATAATAGATTTGCAGTATTATCTTCGTATGGTGATGAAGAACTATGATAAGAATGACAGAGTCAAAGTCTACATTGTTAGTTATTCTGTTGAGCAGTTGTTGAGCAGTTAAAACAGAGTAGGAGGCAGAGTATATAAAGGAAAGCTAGTAGTTCATTCAGTAACGATGTAATCAAGCTTGTTGAAGCTTCGACTGTAATCTCTCTCTATCAATAAAAGCTCTCGAGGTATTTCTTCAATCTTTTCGATCTTCATCTTCTTGATTCTTCGGGTCTTGTAGCGTTCTCAAGATCAACTCGCATTCAAGCTGGACGAGTCCTTCACTGGCGAGAGTCTTCTCATTGATTTTGAGCTGTCATTTCCCATGTATTGGAAGCTTGCAACAAAGACCTTGGGAAGACTTTATGCCATTACTATTTTTATAGTTTCATAGTTCTTTATTGCTTTTAAGTTTCTAGGTTTTGACTTCCTAGTTTCAATGCTTTCTCCTTATTTCTTTGACCATACTCTGTCTTTATTTCTTTGATGACAAAAGCCGTTTAATTCCTTGTAAAAAGACAGACGACTTTTGATGAATGAAAATTTTACTTTCAAGCAAATATCATGAACCTTGTAAAGTTCATACCTTTAAAATCCTAGAAGAGTTTTCATTCCGTCCTTGAAGAGTCAGAGCTTTCCACAGTTTGCATCCTTGAAGAGTTGCAACCATTGATCTAGAAGAATCGGCGTTCTCCCAACTTTATTGGAGGTCTAGAAGAGCAACCAACGAAGTTTCTATTTGTTCTAATTCTGTTTGTTATTTTCATCCACTTCCAACCCAAATTCGACCATCGTATCATGCTTATTTCAGAAAATCCGAAACATAAAAGTTGTAGATCTAGAAGTCTTTGTTATTTTGGCTTTTGAATCAGGTCATCCGATTTGGATTGACAAAGATACGAATGTTTACTAAGCTTGCGCAGTGTTGAAATTTCTATTCATCCCGTTTCTCGTGTGCGAGTTAGTCTCCCGATCCTATTGTTCGAATAGCATGACTTGGGCTACATCACATGTTCAAGGCTCAATATTCGTCAGGTCACTACTGTCAACCTTATAATTGAATCATTTAAGGAATTAAGTTGTTCCGTGATCATGTTTTTTTAGTTGGTATTCTATCTAACGACAAAATTAAGAGGAAAATTACTAAAAAAGTCATAAACCTTTACCATTTATGCCGATTCAGTTATCAACCTTTTTTCCAAGTCGATTCAGTCCTAAACCTTTTCCACATTTGTCATTTAAGTCATTCTGATGGATTTTGGTCGGAAAATACCTACGTGGACCTCGCCAGCAATGATGTGGCAATGATGGAGCAACGCATGATGGTAATTTTTTTTTCTTCTCTTCCAACTGCTCCAAAGGGTGGTGAAGCCCTCGCCAATGACGGGCGAGGGCGGCAGGGGCTAGGGAGGCCGCCGGTGACGAGGCTGCCCTTGCCCATATCTGGGTGGGGCAGCCTCGCCCAGCCCAGATCTAGGGGAGGGGGGTTGCCTCGCCCAGCCCCCGTCGGCTGCTGCCTGGCCTTGCTAGTGGCCAGCAGGGGCTGGGGGAGGCCGGCTCCGCCCAGATCTGCACCACGGATCCCACCCCGCCCCCGCGGCCCTCTACCTCCTCTGTTTCCCATGTGCCTTCTCTGATTTCCCCTGCTCCAGCCTGAGCTTCACTATTGCCACAACTCGAAGGGGGTCGGGTGAGGCGAGGCCAGCTAGTGGCTGGCGGGGGCCATGGGAGGCCAGCCCCGCCCAAATCTGGGTGGAGCAGCCTGTCCCTCGCCTAGATTTGGGCGAGGGTGGCCTCGCCGACGACGGGCGAGGGCGGCGGTGGCCTCCCTAGCCCCTGCTGCCCTCGCCCGTCACCGGAGAGGGTTTCGCCGCCCTTTGGAGCGGCCAGAAGAGAAGAAAAAAATTGCTGTCACGTGTCGCCAAGTCATTGCCACGTCATTGCCGGTGAGGTCCAGTCATCATCGGCAAGGTCCAAGTAGGTATTTTCCATCCAAAATCCACCGAAAGGACTTAAATGTCAAATGTGGAAAATGTTTATGACTGAATTGGCTTATAAAAAAGGTTAATGACTGAATTGGTATAAGTTGTAAATGTTTAGGATTTTTTTGGCAATTTTACCCAAAATCAAGGATCTGTCTTTAATACATTAATATCCATCTTTAATAATCTCTTTAAGGATCTGTTGAGGATCATTTGTGTAACGACCCGTGCCCAACCCCATTTTCGAGGTCCAATTGGACGAATTTACGGGACTAAGTAGTGACCCGTCGGCCCCGGGAGTGCCCCGGATCAAATTGTGAAAATTTGTCTCGGGCGATTCCGAATTTCCGGAAATTTCGTTTTGGTCCCCCAACTTTTAGATAATTGCATTTTGACCCCCAAAAGAAGTGAATTTTGGGCCTAGGGGTGTTTTTGGAAAAATTTCCCAAAAGTTGACTTTTTGGTCAACGGTCAACGGTCAACGGTCAACGCTGACTGGACCGGCCAGAAGAAGACGAGCCGGTCGAACCGCCCGTGGACCGGTCCGACCGGTCTGGCGAACCGGCCACGCGCGAGGGAGCCTCCCTCCCCTGCACGCCTGTACGGCATTCTGCCGAGCAGGTGGCGTGCAGGGCGAAGGGAAGCCATGCGTCGCCCAATCAAGCGGCCAATCCCTCCCATCGCCCACCCACCGCCGCTGCAGACCTGCCGGCGTGCCTCTCGGCCAATGGGAGGCAGCCACGTGGCGCCGGCGAGCCGAGGAGTGGCTCGGCTCCCACCTACCCCCTTCCCCCAAACCCGTGCGCGAACCATTCTTCCACGAGCCATAAATTTCGTTCCAGACCTCCTTTTTGCGCAAACTTTAAGCTGTTGGAAAGCTCGCGATGCCAGATACGTGACCCAGCCAACCACCGCCACCGGTGCCGCCTGAATCGTCTCCGGAAGCCCTCGACAGGAGCCCCCGCGGCCAGCTTTTGCCCCTGTTTTCCAGCAAAACTGTTCGAGCTTCAATCGGTGAGTTCTCCCATTCCTTTGATTTTTAGCTTGCGCCACTGCTTCCAATCGACTTCTAGGTACCCCTAAACCCCGATTATGGCTTTTTTAGAGATTGATTTGGTTTAGATTTGGCCAATCTTGAATAGAACAAGATTTGCCCCAAAAATGGGCGCCGAAACCCTCGATCTAAAATTCCGGCCAATCTAGACCTACCCACTCAAAATGGATGGCACCAATGAGTTCCTAGGGGTCCCTTAAGCTTAGAAATGGCTTTGGTTTCGAACGATTTGGCCAAGAACTCACTATTTTGAGCTCGATTCCTCCTCCCTTCTTCCCGGTTTCCAGCCACCGATCACCCCTCTTCGTGGCCACGCTGCGGCCACCGTTGGGCACGCCGTTGGTACCGTTGGACTCGTGGGGAAGTCAGCTTCCAGATCCGACAAGTTTCAAGGTCCGATTCGGCCCGAGGAGGGAGAACGAAGCTCCAACCCGAACTGCCCTCTGCGACCCGGCTCGCGACTCGGTTCCCGACCCGACGCTCCGACCCGACTTCAATTGGAGTTGATTTTCCGGCCAATTCGAGATCTTGAGCCCAAATTGTCACCCGTCACAGCTTCCATTGGACTCGACCGCCTTCAATTGACACCAATTGTCAATTTTTCAAGCTCAATTTGAGGTGAGTGGACTTTAACCCTCTATTAGGCGTGCTATGGCTTTAGTAGATTTATAGGAATGAATGGATGAGCTCGATGAGATAGCTGGGTGGCTGGATTGCATGTTTGGATGATTTAGTTTAATTGTGACTAGTCCTTAAGGACCCGTCGGTTGATACTTGGACAGATTAGGTGGCCATAGTGCCCTAAGTGTTATCATTGGACCGATTAGATGGCCGTGGAGCCCTAAGTGTTATTATTGGACCGATTAGATGGCCGTGGAGCTCTAGTCGCTGTGTCTGAGGTTAATAGAATTGATTGGGACAAATTGGACGTGGATGGAATCCGATGGATACTTTGATGGTATAAACGGACAATAAGGCCAATTATGGCCGGTTACACGGTATTGGCGAAATGGATTGGCTCGATTAGAATGAGTCGATTATATGGATAATTTAGACCAATTGTTGTTAAGATGCCCTGGATTGGACATAGGTTTGATTGGAGGAGTGACTGAATAAATGGGAGACCTGATTGTATCCTGGATTAGAATGCCGAGGGTTAGGCATTACGATGGGTCGATTACGTGCCCAAGGGGCCCAATCAAAGGTCATTGGTCAATGAGACCGTTATTGGTGGCAGCTGAGCTACGAAAGCGACGATGAGAAATTACTGAGGATTTATGGATATTATTATATTTATTTTGATATTATTAGGCCGATTACGAGACAAATATGCCCTAATTTAAATTGGAGGTCGATGAGATTAAATTGGGTGTCGACAGGATTGCGTTGAGCCGATTCGACTTCGCAAGTTGACCGAGGAGGTCGTGGACCCCGGTTCGCTTTGATTTTAGCTTTAAGCCGAGAAAATAGGGCCACGGGCCCCAGTGATTGCTTGATGGAATGACTTGAACCGACTATGGTTCGATAGGTTGTGCCTTGGGATTTGGCGATCGAACGGTGCCATGGATTTGGCGACTTAACGGATTGATAGACGGGATGACAATGTGCCATGGATTTGGCGATTGACGATTTAGGCTAATTGTGGCTTGATTTAGGACGCCATGGATTTGGCGTTGATTGATTGGAGAGTCGACTGAATAAATGGGAGGCTTAATTATGGCTTGAATAGTGCCATGGATTTGGCGGGTGGAACGAACGAATAATGACGTGCCATGGACTTGGCGACGACCAATGAGCCGATTTAATGGCAAAAGATCAACTGGGGCTATTGAACGTGGAAATTGACCATAAGTCGGGAAGGCTTGATCAGGGTCACAGATCGGTTACGAACGGTCTTAATTATTTAATTATCACGCAATTTATTCATTTATTTATTTATTTTATTATCTTTCTTTATTCCTTTAAATCGCAATTTATTTATTAATTATGGTTGTTAATTATTTTATTTGTAATTTATTTCCTTACGAATAAATCGAATGGTCAAATGGATGGTGCGAATGGTGGATCGAAATGGCGTGCCATGGACTTGGCATTGGCCTGTTTAGAGAATTGAATGGTTAAGATTGGTATTGTACCAACCAATCAGGCCATGGAGTTGGCACTGGAACGGATAGAGGGGCGGTCGATAAGCCGATCGATGGTTAAGGGAAATCGAGGAAACGATTGAATTGCAAATTTTGCAATGAGCCGGATGGGCTGAGTTAAGGTGTAGACCGGTCGTGAACGGTCTTTTTATTTATTTAATTATGTAATTTACTTGTTTAAAAGAATTGTTATTTATTTATGTATTTATTGATTGTGTAACGTATGAAGATCGTGACTGACTGGTTTGTTGGGCTTAGTGCCAAGTCCCGGTCACGAGCCGGTTGACTCATAGATAGAAAATAGAGGAAAAGAACTGGAGAGTTTCGAGTTTTCTTGGAAGGGTAGAACAGTTGAACTGAAGGCGTGAGTCGAACAATGGAAGGGAAATTGAGACGATCAATGATGGTGGGAACGGACGATAGGGACCCTAGGGCAGTGGTATGCCTAGTTTTGGGTTAGGGATCACTCACTGAGATATTCCCATATCTCACCCCACCACAGGTTCATTGCAGGAGCCAAGTCTGGAGCCAAAGGAGGAGCCGATCGAGCAAGAGTAAATCGAGGCGTGATCGATAGAGGAAGAATCATTAAGTGTAGTGAACCCCTCCTAGGCTGGTATTGAGATTGTTTGGAGTTGATTGTGTATGATTGTACCTGAACTGGTGGTTGTAAATATTGAGGTGTGGTTCGAAGGGTTGTAAGGATTAATTAATTATCTCGCTTCCGCTGGAATTATGATTCTGATGTTTGGGAAGGCCTGCGACTTGCCTGGGACGTCGCGATAATTGATTGGCCAGAAGAGAAAGAAATCGGGAACCGTCACGTGCCCAAGGACGGGGCGCGGTGGGGCCTGACAATTTGTGTCATTTTCCTAATATGGGGAGGAGAGGGGAGCGCGTGGGTAATATTGATGAACTTTTTTTTTAATGATTTACTAGCGTGCCTCACGTTTCAGTTTGATGGAATCCATATATTGACATCCATTTATACTCAATTACGTAGGAAAATGCAAGGATATAACCTGTTCTTCAACTGGCAATCTGGAGGTCCAAGGCCCGACCAACTAGTCTGGTGGTCTTGAGCCCCAAACAATCAAATGAAAATCAATTTTCTTCTCTTGCATCGTATAGAATCCGAGAATTTGTTTCAGTAGTGGTGCAAGATTTGTAGAATAATGACAACAGTCCTTTCGCATATTTTTCACGTTATTGAAACGTTGTTCGATTCATTTTTCATTCCATCATGGCTAGTGAGGAAAGCGATTGTCCTTTTTGATCAAAATTCTCAACCTGATAAATTTCGAATGATTAATATACTCCCTTATAAAATTTGTCTTTATATCTCGAACGCGTTCTATAATTTGTCTCCATAATTTGTGCAAGGCAATGGAATTTGCTCATCTTTCTTGCCAACACGCTTGGTGAATCAATCTCAATGCTGAGTAAGTAGATTGACGACTAATCAAAGTAACTCACTGTCTCTTCTAAGGATCAAAAGTTTTCATGTGGATACTATTTAATGATGCACGGCCTTCGACTAACCTCTCTAATATATCTTTAATATCACACTGGTAAGATTCTAGAAAATGGCCCCCACGAATTCCGAAGATGGCTTCTGCCAAGCACTTTGTCCTAGCAAGATTCAATAGGTGACTCCCTAGGTGAAGCGCGTTATCCCACATGACACTTAAATCGCATTAGGCACATATATTGACGTGTGTTCACGTGATGTTATTCGATCATATTATCGGGTTTGATATTGCACTAGATGAATATATATATTGACATGACCGATCTGATTTTCTTACAAACAAGAGATGCATTGTGTCAATAGGCTAGAGAGGAGAGAGGGGGAGGGGGTTTTTGCACGAGTTATACTAAAATTCAGTAACTGTCAAGCAATTGGCACCTCTTCGTTTGAGATTTTTCACCCGTTTCCTCTTCAATTTCAGAATCCGCACGAGTCTCCTCCCTTAAAATTGGAGACTTCATTATGCAAAT
Organism: Melaleuca quinquenervia; assembly: GCA_030064385.1. NCBI lineage: Eukaryota > Viridiplantae > Streptophyta > Magnoliopsida > Myrtales > Myrtaceae > Melaleuca > Melaleuca quinquenervia. Next base: position 13,290,092 of record CM057721.1, on the reverse strand, counting down.
TTAATGTAACACCCTTAAATTTATTGTTTATGTAACCCTTTAAAATTCACTCGATTTTCATTGCGGGCTTCTATGTCAGGACCTCTTTTTCCTATTTCCCAATCTAGGCCGGCTTACCAGCACTCATTGGTGAATTGGCATCAACTTTGAGGGAGCAAATAATCGGCCAAACAAGTGATTCATCACCTCTTCTAAGGATAAAGAATGCTAAATGACAATATATCAAACAAATGCTACTCAATGATGCACACCACCTAGCCGGCCCTATCGATACGACTTGGTGGTGAGGTGAATCCCACCACATAACACGTTGTCTTAACAAGGTTCAAGAGGTGGCTTCCACGTCGTAGCATTTTGTCCACATGGCACTTAGTTATCCTCGTACACATATGCTAATCCGCATTCAATGCACACAATCTTATTCAGTCACTTATCTTAGCATGATTAATACAACATGACCAATTTAATGTACAGTAAAAAAGGATACGGTGTAACAAAACACTAAAGAGAAGTGAACAACTTATACTGGAACTTTGTTTATTTCATGAAAATTGAATGATTTGAGAAGTATTTACTTAAAATTGAATTTATCGTTCAAAAAATAATCGAACGCGAAATATTTTACCATTCATAAAAATATTTAGACGTGAATAATTATTGATAATTAGCTAATTATTTCAAGTAATATAATTAATAATTTTAAAAAGAAAAATACTTCTCAAATCATTTATTTTTTTCAAAATAAATAAAACCTAAAATTAATGAACTCGATCAATCTACATTTCTCCCATCTCTCCGGTGAGATTTCTCTTTTGTTTTCCTCTTCAATCTCAGAACCTGTCGAGGTCCTGTCTCTCAAATTCATTCTCTCATTCTCTATCATCTCATTTCAGTGATGCTGATTTGAGATGCATGCTTCATAAGCGGTCAGCAAACACGTCAACGATGCGTAGTCAATGACGTAAGGGTGACGACGGTATGGCACGGCATACGTTATCAGCTTCAACGACCAACGACAAGTCTAAACCTATGACGTACTGGCTGATGTTTTCTCTTTTTCTGTTTTTTTTTTCCCTGGCTAGATAGACAAAGGTGATGTTCTTTCGACCTATAAATACGCATTCAACAAGCCACAGCCGCCACAGCAGAAGAGCCACCACCCCCCAAAACCTTCGGAAAAGAAAAAGAGAGGGAGGTTTAAAAATTTCAAGTTCTTCATCAAATGGAGAGGTACTGCTCGCATCCACTTCTCTTGATGAATCATCGAGACCGGTTCGACATGATACATTTCGATATGAATATTAACCCTTTTGTTTTGTTCTCCTTCTTCATAGGATTGCGGTCGTTACAGGTGCGAATAAAGGCATTGGATTCGAGATAAGCAAGCAACTGGCTTCAAATGGAGTCTTTGTAGTATTAACCGCCCGAGATGTGAACAGAGGCAATGAGGCTGTCGAGAAGCTCGCGAGCATCGGAATCTCCAACGTGGTCTTTCATCCACTCGACGTGGTCGACGGGAACAGTGTCAATTCGCTGGCAGATTTCATCAAGGCTCGGTTTGGAAAACTCGATATTTTGGTAAAATCGATAAATAGTTTACTTGTTATGTTATGCTTTAGCTGGATTAAGAAAAGAGGCATAAAAGAACTATGGCCTTGCAGGTGAATAATGCAGCCGTAACCGGAGTTACTTTCATGAAAGAAGGCCTTGTTTTGAATGCAGATGATGTGAGTTTTCTCAAATCGGCAGTACTCCTGTGAAATACATTTCTCAGATAATTTTTTTGACGGAAAGCGTATCCCACACCGCTTTTTCATTTTTCCTAGCTCCTAGGCTAATGCACATTTGCCCACCATAACAAGCATTAGCTTAGCTTTTGATTGGAAATCATTGACATGCGAATTCGAATATGTTAGTCTGAATGTCGACCCAATCTTTTCTTGGCACAAATTTATTCCTTGCAGCATATGTTCGGGGCATCCATTGCTTTCCCTTTGTTCCCTTTTATTTATCAAATTAAGAAGCTTAAATCGGTTAACACTGGCGTCTTTTTATGTAATCTAATTGCAGCTGAAAGCTCCGAAGGCCAAATCGACAAAGGAGTTTATCAAGGAGACATATGAATTAGCAGAAAAATGTCTGAGGACTAACTACTATGGAGTCAAACAAGTAACTGCCGCTCTTCTACCTCTTCTTCAACAATCGAGTTTGGCAAAAGTAGTTAATGTCTCCTCTTCCGTTGGCCAGCTTCAGGTATGTACTTAATTGGTGCAATAAGCGAGTACTCATGCTACTTAGCGAAACGCTTGTCAGTTCATGGAATGGCGAAAGCCTGAAAATAAGGAGATTGCTTAAGACTCATGAGGTGAAAGAAAAGATTTGATAAGGTGAGGCAGATGTGAAGTAACGAGCACGAGCAATGTAAAATCACCGAGAGTTTATAAGGAACGGTAATGTTAAACGACTTTCCTATTATAGGCGTAAAAATTGAATAATCCAGGCATGCTCGTTAATTCCTCTTAGTTATTAGTCACTTGCATGGTCCCTCATGACAAGATTTGATCATCTTATCCTTCTTGGAATTAGTACATCCCCGGAGAGAACATCAAAGAGGAGCTCAATGACATCGACAATGGCCTCACGGAAGAGAAAGTGGACGGCTTGGTAGTGAGATTTCTGAAGGATATGAAGGAGGACAAGGTGGAAACCAGAGGCTGGCCGATTGTCTGTTCCGCTTACCTCGTCTCGAAGGCAACTCTCAATGCTTACACAAGAGTTCTGGCGAAGAAATACCCCGGAATCGCCATCAATGCTGTGAACCCCGGTTTCGTCAAGACCGACCTGAACCGCAACACAGGTTTTTTGCCTGTCGAGGAAGGGGCAAGAGGTCCCGTTATGGTAGCTCTATTGCCAAAAGATGGACCTTCCGGCGCATTCTTCGATCGTACGGTGGTATCAACCTTTTGATCAAGATTTGGCTGCGTACTGCGGAGAGGCCATGTCCGCTTAAACCCTAAACCTATGTTATTTTATATATTTACTTGTGTTTATTGGCGGGATGTTATAAACCACATTATAGTTTTCTTATCGAGTTTGGAGAGGGCGAGCTTGTCAAACGGTGTCATAATTTAGCCCTTTACAATAAGACATGATTCTTTTTAGTCTATTTAAACGGTCATTCTTACTGAGTATGGAATGATAATTTGTTCTCGTAATGGAGTTCTATGTCCAGAAACAAATTTAATTAGTGATCTAGTGGTCTGAAAGGGCAATCGCAATGAAAACATAACAAGATTTAAACGAACATCTTAAGGATTTAAGTAATGTCATTGGCTGCATGTGCGCATCAAAATGTCCTATTGCTTTGAGTCTTGTTGATGCAGCCTGCAACCAACTGGCTTCTGAGATGATCAACTCGCATTCAAGCTCGACGAGTCCTTCACTGGCGAGAGTCTTCTCATTGATTTTGAGCTGTCATTTCCCATGCATTGGAAGCTTGCAACAAAGACCTTGGGAAGACTTTATGCCATTACTATTTTTATAGTTTCATAGTTCTTTATTGCTTTTAAGTTTCTAGGTTTTGACTTCCTAGTTTCAATGCTTTCTCCTTATTTCTTTGACCATGCTCCGTCTTTATTTCTTTGATGATATAAGCCGTTTAATTCCTTGTAAAAAGACAGACGACTTTTGATGAATGAAAATTTTACTTTCAAGCAAATATCATGAACCTTGTAGAGTTCATACCTTTGAAAACCTAGAAGAGTTTTCACTCCGTTCTTGAAGAGTCAGAGGTTTGCATCCTTGAAGAGTTGCAACTATCGATCTAGAAGAATCGGTGTTCTCTCAACTTTATTGGAGGCCTAGAAGAGCAACCAACGAAGTTTCTATTTTTTCTAATTCTGTTTGTTATTTTCATCCACTTCCAACCCAAATTCGACCATCGTATCATGCTTATTTTAGAAAATCCGAAACATAAAAGTTGTAGATCCAGAAGTCTTTGTTATTTTGGCTTTTGAATCAGGTCAATCCGATCTGTATTGACAAAGATACGGCTGTTTACAAAGCTTGCGTAGTGCTAAAATTTCTGTTTATCTCGTTTCTTGTGTGTGAGTCACTCTCCTGATCCTATTGTTCGAACTTGGGCTACATCACATGTTCAAGGCTCAATATTCGTCAGGTCACTACTGTCAACCTTATAATTGAATCATTTAAGGAATTAAGTTGTTCCGTGATCATGTTTTTTCAGTTGGTATTCTATCTAACGACAAAATTAAGGGGATAATTATCAAAAAAGTCATAAACATTTACCACTTATGCCGATTCAGTTATCAACCTTTTTTTTAAGTTGATTCAGTCCTAAACCTTTTCCACATTTGCCATTTAAGAAATTCTGATGGATTTTGGTCGGAAAATACCTACGTGAACCTCATCGGCGATGATGTGGCAACGACGGAGCAACGAATGATGGTAATTATTTTTCTTTTTTTTTTCTTCTCTTCCAACTGCTCCAAAGGGTGGTGAAGCCCTCGCCGACGATGGGCAAGGGCGGCAGGGGCTAGGGAGGCCGCTGCTGACGAGGCCGCCCTTGCCCATATCTGGGTGGGGCAGCCTCGCCCAGCCCAGATCTAGGCGAGGGGGGCTGCCTCGCCCGGCCCCCGTCGGCTGCTGCCTAGCCTCGCTAGTGGCCAACAGGGGCTGGGGGAGGCCGGCTCCGCCCAGATCTGCACCACGGATCCCACCCCCCCCCCCCACCCGGCCGCCCTCTACCTCCTCTGTTTCCCATGTGCCTTCTCTGATTTCCCCTGCTCCAGCCCGATCTTCACTATTGCCACAACTCGAAGGGGGCCAGGTGAGGCGAGGCCAGCCCCGCCCAAATCTGGGTGGAGCAGCCCGTCCCTCGCCTAGATTTGGGCGAGGGTGGCCTCGCCGACGACGGGCGAGGGCGGCAGCGGCCTCCCCAGCCCCTGCTGCCCTCACCCGTCACCGGAGAGGGTTTCGCCGCCCTTTGGAGCGGCCAGAAGAGAAGAAAAAAATTGATGTCACGTGTCGCCACGTCATTGCCACGTCATCGCCGGCGAGGTCCGGTCATCGCCGACGAGGTCCGGTCATCACCGGCAAGGTGCACGTAGGTATTTTCTAGCTAAAATCCATCGAAAGGACTTAAATGTCAAATGTGGAAAATGTTTAGGACTGAATTGGCTTATAAAAAAGGTTAATGACTGAATTGGTATAAGTGGTAAATATTTATGATTTTTTTAGCAATTTTACCCAAAATTAAGGATTTGTCTTTAATACATTAATATCCATCTTTAATAATCTCTTTAAGGATCTGTTGAGGATCATTTGTGTCATTTTCCTAATACGGGGAGGAGAGGGGAGCGTGTGGGTAATATTGATGAACTTTTTTTTTAATGATTTACTAGCGTGCCTCACGTTTCAGTATGATGGAATCCATATATTGACATATATTTATACTCAATTACGTAGGGAAATGCAAGGATATAACCTGTTCTTCAACTGGCAATCTGGAGGTCCAAGGCCCGACCAACTAGTCTGGTGGTCTTGAGCCGTAAACAATCAAATGAAAATCAATTTTCTTCTCTTGCATCGTATAGAATCAGATAATTTGTTTCAGTAGTGGCGCAAGATATGTAGAATAATGACAACAGTGCTTTCGCATATTTTTCACGTTATTGAAACGTTGTTCGATTCATTTTTCGTTCCATCATGGCTAGTGAGGAAAGCGATTGTCCTTTTTGATCAAAATTTTCAATCTGATGAATTTCGAATGATTAATATACTCCCTTATAAAATTTGTCTTTATATCTCGAACGCGTTCCATAATTTGTGCAAGGCAATGGAATTTGCTCATCTTTCTTGCCAACACGCTTGGTGAATCAGTCTCAATGTTGAGTAAGCAGAATGACGACTAATCAAAGTAACTCACCGTCTCTTCCAAGGATCAAAAGTTTTCATGTGGATACTATTTAATGATGCACGGCCTTCGACTAACCCCTCTAATATATCTTTAATATCACACTGGTAAGATTCTAGAAATGGCCCCCACGAATTCCGAAGATGGCTTCTGCCTAGCACTTTGTCCTAGCAAGATTCAATAGGTGACTCCCTAGGTGAAGCGCGTTATCCCACATGACACTTAAATCGCATTAGGCACATATATTGACGTGTGTTCACGTGATGTTATTCGATCATATTATCGGGTTTGATATTGCACTAGATGAATATATATATTGACATGACCGATCTGATTTTCTTACAAACAAGAGATGCATTGTGTCAATAGGCTAGAGAGGAGAGAGGGGGAGGGGGTTTTTGCACGAGTTATACTAAAATTCAGTAACTGTCAAGCAATTGGCACCTCTTCGTTTGAGATTTTTCACCCGTTTCCTCTTCAATTTCAGAATCCGCACGAGTCTCCTCCCTTAAAATTGGAGATTATGCAAAATTAACGTAACACCCTTAAATTTATTCTTTATGTAACCCTTTAAAATTCACTCGATTTTCATTGCGGGCTTCTATGTCAGGACCTCTTTTTCCTATTTCTCAATCTAGGCCAGCTTACCAGCACTCATTGGTGAATTGGCATCAACTTTGAGGGAGCAAATAATCGGCCAAACAAGTGATTCATCACCTCTTCTAAGGATAAAGAATGCTAAATGACAATATATCAAACAAATGCTACTCAATGATGCACACCACATAGCCGGCCCTATCGATACGCCTCGGTGGTGAGGTGAATTCCCACATAACACGTTGTCTTAACAAGGTTCAAGAAGTGGCTTCCACGTCGTAGCATTTTGTCCACATGGCACTTAGCTCTCCTCGTACACAGATGCTAATCCGCATTCAATGCACACAATCTTATTCAGTCACTTATCTTAGCATGATTAATACAACATGACCAATCTAATGTACAGTAAACAAGGATACAGTGTAACAAAACACTAAAGAGAAGTGAACAACTTATACTGGAACTTTGTTATTTCATGAAAATTGAATGATTTGAGAAGTATTTACTTAAAATTGAATTTATCGCTCAAAAAATAATTGAACGCGAAATATTTTACCATTCATAAAAATATTTAGACGTGAATAATTATTGATAATTAGCAAATTATTTCAAGTAATATAATTAGTAATTTTAAAAAGAAAAATACTTCTCAAATCATTTATTTATTCAAAATAAATAAAACCTAAAATTAATGAACTCGGCCAATCTACATTTCTCTCATCTGGGAGGCATATGGGCTGATTACTGAAGCCCAAGCCAGGATAAAAGGCTTTGCTGAATTGGATATAACCCATTGCTCGAGGGCAAAAATTAAGGCGGCCGACTGGGTAGCCAAGGCCCAGCGCTTAAAATATCTTCCAAGTAATTGGGTCACAAACCCTCCTCTTTGTCCGTTGGATTTGTTATGTGCGGATGCCACAATCTTGTTTAACCAAACCTCTACTAGTTCAAGAAATTAATACAATCATCCTTTCGACCAAAAAAAAAAAAATCTCTCCGGTGAGATTTCTCTTTTGTTTTCCTCTTCAATCTCAGAACCTGTCGAGGTCCTGTCTCTCAAATTCATTCTCTCATTCTCTATCATCTCGTTCAGTGATGCTGATTTGAGATGCATGCTTCATAAGGGTCAGCAAACACGTCAAGGATGCGTAGTGAATGACGTAAGAGTGACGAGGGTATGGCACGGCATACGTTATCAACTTAAACGACCAACGACAAGTCTTAACCTATGACGTACTGGCTGATGTTCTCTCTGTTTCCGTTTTTTTTTTTCCTGGCTAGATAGACAAAGGTGATGTTCTTTCGACCTATAAATACGCATTCAACAAGCCACAGCCGCCACAGCAGAAGAGCCACCACCCCCCAAAACCTTCGGAAAAGAAAAAGGGAGGGAGGTTTAAAAATTTCAAGTTCTTCATCAAATGGAGAGGTACTGCTCGCATCCACTTCTCTTGATGAATCATCGAGACCGGTTCGACATGATACATTTCGATATGAATATTAACCCTTTTGTTTTGTTCTCCTTCTTCATAGGATTGCGGTCGTTACAGGTGCGAATAAAGGCATTGGATTCGAGATAAGCAAGCAACTGGCTTCAAATGGAGTCTTTGTAGTATTAACCGCCCGAGATGTGAACAGAGGCAATGAGGCTGTCGAGAAGCTCGCGAGCATCGGAATCTCCAACGTGGTCTTTCATCCACTCGACGTGGTCGACGGGAACAGTGTCAATTCGCTGGCAGATTTCATCAAGGCTCGGTTTGGAAAACTCGATATTTTGGTAAAATCGATAAATAGTTTACTTGTTATGTTATGCTTTAGCTGGATTAAGAAAAGAGGCATAAAAGAACTATGGCCTTGCAGGTGAATAATGCAGCCGTAGCCGGAGTTACTTTCGTGAAAGAAGGCCTTGTTTTGACTGCTGATGATGTGAGTTTTCTCAAATCGGTAGTACTCCTGTGAAATACATTTCTCAGATAATTTTTTTTGACGGAAAGCGTATCTCACACCGCTTTTTCATTTTTCCTAGCTCCTAGGCTAATGCACATTTGCCCACCATAACAAGCATTAGCTTAGCTTTTGATTGGAAATCATTGACATGCGAATTCGAATATGTTAGTCTGAATGTCGACCCATTCTTTTCTTGGCACAAATTTATTCCTTGCAGCATATGTTCGGGGCATCCATTGCTTTCCCTTTGTTCCCTTTTATTTATCAAATTAAGAAGCTTAAATCGGTTAACACTGGCGTCTTTTTATGTAATCTAATTGCAGCTGAAAGGTCCAAAGGCCAAATCGACGAAGGAGTTTATCAAGGAGACATATGAATTAGCAGAAAAATGTCTGAGGACTAACTACTATGGAGTCAAACAAGTAACTGCTGCTCTTCTACCTCTTCTTCAACAATCGAGTTCGGCAAAAGTAGTTAATGTCTCCTCTTCCGTTGGCCAGCTTCAGGTATGTACTTAATTGGTGCAATAAGCGAGTACTCATGCTACTTAGCGAAACGCTTGTCGGTTCATGGAATGGCGAAAGCCTGAAAATAAGGAGATTGCTTAAGACTCATGAGGTGAAAGAAAAGATTTGATAAGGTGAGGCAGATGTGAAGTAAAGAGCACGAGCAATGTAAAATCACCGAGAGTTTATAAGGAACGGTAATGTTAAACGACTTTCCTATTATAGGCGTAAAAATTGAATAATCCAGGCATGCTCGTTAATTCCTCTTAGTTATTAGTCACTTGCATGGTTCCTCATGACAAGATTTGATCATCTTATCCTTCTTGAAATTAGTACATCCCCGGCGAGAACATCAAAGAGGAGCTCAATGACATCGACAATGGCCTCACGGAAGAGAAAGTGGACGGCTTGGTAGTGAGATTTCTGAAGGATATGAAGGAGGACAAGGCGGAAACCAGAGGCTGGCCGATTGTCTGTTCCGCTTACTTCGTCTCGAAGGCAACTCTCAATGCTTACACAAGAGTTCTGGCGAAGAAATACCCCGGAATCGCCATCAATGCTGTGCACCCCGGTTTCGTCAAGACCGACCTGAACCACAACATGGGTTTTTTGCCTGTCGAGGAAGGGGCAAGACGTCCCGTTATGGTAGCTCTATTGCCAAAAGATGGACCTTCCGGCGCATTCTTCGATCCTACGGTGGTATCAACCTTTTGATCAAGATTTGGCTGCGAACTGCGGAGAGGCCGTGTCCGCTTAAACCCTAAACCTATGTTATTTTATATATTTACTTCTGTTTATTGGTAGGATGTTCTAAACCACATTATAGTTTTCTTATCGAGTTTGGAGAGGGCGAGCTTGTCAAACAGTGTCATAATTTAGCCCTTTACAATAAGACATGATTCTTTTTAGTCTATTTAAACGGTCATTCTTACTGAGTATGGAATGATAATTTGTACTCGGAATGGAGTTCTATGTCCAGAAACAAATTTAATTAGTGATCTGGTGGTCTAAAAGGGCAGTCGCAATGAAAACATAACAAGATTTAAACGACCCTCTTAAGGAATTAAGTAATGTCGTTGGCTGCATGTGAGCATCAAAATGTCCTATCGCTTTGAGTCATGTTCAAGGCTCAATATTTGTCGTGTCACTACTGTCAACCTCATGATTGACTCATTTAAGGAATTAAGTTGTTCCATGATCATGTTTTTTTTCAGTTAGTATTCTATCTAACGACAAAATTAAGGATCCATCTTTAATACATCAATATCTGTCTTTCATAACCTCTTTAAGGATTCGTCGGGGGTCATTTGTGTCATTTTCTTAATATGGTGAGGAGAGGAGAGCACATGGGTAATATTGATGAACTTTTTTTAATGATTTACTAGCGTGCCTCACGTTTCTATTTGATGGAATCCCTATATATTGTCATTATTTATACTCTTTTTTTTTTGTCAAAATCATTATTTATACTCAATTACGTAGGAAAATGGAAGGATATAACCTGTTCTTGACCCGGCAATCTGGTGGTCCAAGGCCCAACCAACTGGTCTAGTGGTCTTGAGCCGTAAACAATCAAATGAAAATCAATTTTCTTTTTTTGCATCGTAAAAAATCAGATAATTTGTTCTAGTAGTGGCGCAAGATATGTAGAATAAAGGCAGCAGTCCTTTCGCACATTTTCCGCTTTATTGAAACGTTGTTCGATTCATTTTTTCTTCCATTATTGTCCTTTTTTTTATCAAAATTTTCAATCTGATGAATTTCGAATGATTAATATACTCCCCTATAAAACTTGTCTTTATATCTCCAACGATATCCATAATTTGTCTTTATACTTTGCGAAACACAATGGAATATGCTCATCTTTCTGTCAACACGGTTGGTGAATCAGTCTCAATGCTCTGAGTAAGCAGATTGACGACTTATCAAAGTAAAAAGTTTTCATGTGATACTATCCAATGATGCACGGCCTTCGACTAACCACTAATATATCTTGAATATCGCACTTGTAAGATTCTAGAGATGACCCCACGAATTCCAAAAATGGCTCGCACCTGGCACTTTGTCCTAGCAAGATTCAAGAGGTGACTCTTGCATGGAAGTGCGTTATCCCACATGACTATATATATGCACATGTTCACGTGATGTTGTTTGATCATGTTACTATCGGATATTACACGGGATGAATATGTATTGACATGACCGATCTAATTCGCTTACAAACAAGAGATGCTTTGCGTCAGTAGGATAGAGGGCGGTTGAACGAGTAGTACTAAAATTCACGAACTGCCAAGCAATCGGCGTGTCCCCATTTGAGATTTTTCACCCGTTTCATAATCCGCATGGAGTCTCCTCAGAATCTGCATGAATCTTCTCTTTTGGGATTAGAGATTTGGTTACGCTAGATTAATCTAATATTCTTGATTTTAAGCTTTATGTAACCCCTTAAAATCTCTTTGATTTTCGTTGCGTGCTCTTATCTCAGAACCTCGATTTCCTATTTCCCAATCTAAGCCAGTCTTACCAGCACCGTTGGTGAATCGGCAACAACTCTGAGGGAGCAAATTATCGGCCAAACAAGTGATTCATCGCATCTTCTAAGGATAAAAATGCTAAATCACAATACATCAAATAGATGCTACTTGACGTTGCACATCATACCGCGGACCCTACCGATACGCCCTGGTGGTGAGGTGGATCCCACTACCTAACACGTTAAGGTTCAAGAGGTGGCTTTCATGACGCAGCATTTTGTCCACATGGCACTCAGTTCTCCTTGTGCACACAGATGCTAATCCACATTCAATATACACAATTTTATTCAGTCACTTATCGTATTTGCTATAACACATGATTAATACAACATGACCAATCTAATATACAGTAAACACGAATACAGTGTAATAAAACGTACTAAAGAGAAGTGAACAACTTACGCTAAAACTTTGTTTATTTCGTGAAAAATGGATGATTTGAGAAGTATTTACTTAAGATTGCTTTTTGATCACTCAAAAAATAAATGAACGCCAAATATTTTGTCATTCATAAAAATATTTAGACGTGAATAAAATTATTAATAATTAGCTAATTATTTCAAATGTACTTCTCAAATCATTTATTTTTTCCAAAATAAATAGAACCTAAAATTAACGAACTCGGTCAATCGAAATCTCTCCCATCTCTCCGGTGAGATTTCTCTTTTGTTTTCCTCCTCAATCTCAGAATCTGTCGAGGTCCTCTCTCTCAAATTCATTGTCTCATTCTCTATCACCTCGTTTCCGTGATGCTGATTGATTTGAGATGCATGCTTCATAAGCAGTCACCAAACGCATCAAGGATGCGTATTCAACGACGTAAGAATGACGAGGGTATGGCACGGCATACGTTATCAACTTCAACGACCAACGACAAAGTCTAAACCTATGACGTACTGGCTGATGCTTTCTCTGTTTCTGTTTTTTTTTCCTGGCTAGGTAGACAAAAGTGACGTTCTTTCTTCCTATAAATACGCATTCAGGAAGCCACAGCCGCCACAGCAGAAGAGCCACGACCCTCCAAAACCTTCGCAAAAGAAAATAGAGAGGGAGGTTTAAACATTTCGAGTTCTTCTTCAAATGGAAAGGTACTGCTCGCATGCACCTCTCTTGATAAATCATCAAGACCGGTTCAACATGATATATTTCGAAATGTATACTAACCCTTCTGTTGTGTTCTCCTCCTTCTGTTAATTTTCATAGGATTGCGGTCGTCACCGGTGCAAATAAAGGCATTGGATTCGAGATATGCAAGCAACTGGCTTCAAATGGAGTCTTTGTAGTATTAACCGCCCGAGATGCGAACAGAGGAAATGAGGCCGTCGAGAAGCTCGCTAGCATCGGGATCTCCAACGTGGTCTTTCATCCGCTTGACGTGGTCGACGGGACCAGCGTCAATTTGCTGGCGGATTTCATCAAGGCTCGGTTTGGGAAACTCGATATTTTGGTAAAAGCGATGCATAGTTCACTTGTCATCTTACGCTTCAGCTGGATTAAGAAAAGAGGCATAAAATAACAATGGCCTTGCAGGTGAATAATGCAGGCGTCGCCGGAGCTACATATTTGAAAAAAGGCTTGGTTGTGACAGCAGATCAAGTGAGAATTGGCACTACCAATGCGAAATGCATTTCTCATGTTATTTTTTTGTAACGTGATTTATAGAACATATACATCGTCTCTGCATATCTGACGCCAATTTTTACCTTCCTAGATACTAGCCTTAATATAAATTTGCCCACCATTTGATAAGAGCTTAGCTTTTGATTGGAAATCATTAAAGCTCGAAAATGTTAATTTGAAGGTTAACCAATTCGTTTCTCGACACGAATGGGTTCCTTATAAGGGCTTCCATTATTTGTCATTTTATCCATCGGAATTAAGAAGCTTTAATTGGTTAACACCATCGTCTTTTATCATGTAACCTTATGGCAGATTAAAGGACCGCAGGCCAAATTGATGAAAGAGTTCATTGAGGAGACCTATGAATCAGCAGAAAAATGTCTGAGGACTAACTACTATGGAATCAAACAAGTGACTGCTGCTCTTCTACCTCTTCTTCAACAATCAAATTCCGCAAAAGTAGTCAATGTCTCCTCTACCCTTGGCCAGTTTCAGGTATGTACTTAATTCGGGTTATAAGCAAATGAATTATTACTTCACGTTGTCGATCGAGAAAACCACACATGATCAACTTATTATATCATCCGGGTGTTTAATGCAAGAACCGAAGGAGATTGATTGAAACTCATGATGTGAAATTTAAAAAAATTAAACAAGGCAAATTTGAAGTATCGAACACGAGGACTGTAAAATAACCAACAGTTTGCAAGGTACGCTAATATTTCACGACTTTTCAGTTATTTGCCTAATAAATTGAATAATCCACGCATGCTCATTAATTCCTCTAAAGTTACTAGTTACTTGCATCTTGTCTCATGAAAGATTTGTTCATCTTATCCTTCTTGTAATTAGTTCATCCCCGGAGAGCATATCAAAGAGGAGCTCAATGACATCGATAGCCTCCCGGTAGAGAAAGTGGACGGTTTGGTAGTGAGATTTCTGAAGGATATGAAGGAGGATGCGGTGGAAACTGGAGGCTGGCCGATCCTTTACTCGGCTTACATCGTCTCCAAGGCAGCTCTCAATGCTTACACAAGAGTTTTGGCAAAGAAATACCCTGACATTGCCATCAATGCTGTCAACCCCGGTCACATCAAGACCGACCTAAACCAGCACACCGGTCCTTTGCCAGTCGAGGAAGGCGCGAGAGGTCCTATTATGGTAGCTTTAATGCCGAAGGGAGGACCTTCCGGCGTGTTCTTTGATCGGACGGTACTATCAACCTTTTGATCAAGATTTGGATGAGTAGTGCAAAGAGGCTATGTGTCCGTTTAGACACTAATATGTGTCCTATTGTATTTTTCGTTCTGTCTATTGGTATAGGAACTTCTAAACCGCATTATAGTCATTTGACCGATATCGGTGAGAGTGAAGATGTCAAAGAGTGGTGGAGAGTGAGACGCAGAATAAATATGAGTCATACTTGTTTGCTTTTGGAATGATTTAGCACTATGCCAGATGAAATGATTCAATTCAGGTCGAATCTTTTATTCAGTCACTTTGACTGCGTGCAGAATGGTGATTTGTTCTTGAAATGGAATTGCACGTCCGGAAACCAATTTAAATGCTGATCCGGGGCCGAGTATGATGATTTATATCAAACCGAGATTTCCACGTACATACGATTCCTTAGTTCATCCCCTCAGCTGCGAGTGAGCATCAACATGTCTATGGTGTTCTCAAACTCACCAAGACCGCGACCATGACGACCACGGCATGCGTAACGTGTTTCTCAGGGAATAGGACTGCCGCACGTGCATCTGGAATGGCTCGCGACGAGGTGGCAAACTATTGTCCTTACGGTATCTGGGGGCAAGTCCAGCTCGGATTGCTGGCTTAGTTTTGACAATGACTATTATTTCACCGAACAAGTAAGCTGTATTTGATGAGGCTTTAACTTGGAATGGGAAAAATTAAGCCTTTGATTCTGTGTAGGTGTATGGGAGCGACAAATGAGCCCCCTTATGGATCCAAGTGAGACCATTTGACAATCTTTTTAATTAGACATCGCTCTTATAGGGAAGACGCTACAAATTCGATCTTCCAATATGAACCTAACGTAGCTTGTCTGAAAATTGAAGAATTTAAAGAATCTACATGCCATCAAACGGATCTCAAAAGGTATCTAATCCCAAATACCTCAGAACTGAAAAGAAGGCTAAAACTCAGCTTGTCTTGGAAAGCGCATCCTCCTAACACCTTTGGCTCTGAAAGCGCGGTCCCATGTTTAGATGTCCACTTCTGCAAGCATCTTGCTGGATACACTCATCAGATGAATGACATTTAGCATCAGAAAGGGAGTGATCGCGCTGGACACAGGAAAACGGATGAGCAAGCTACTCAACTCGGTTGGTGCATGTCAGAATTATGGATTTCATATCTTCTTTGTCCAAAGATGCTTCAACTATTACCTACATGATATTTAGAGTTCATGGGAGTGACACTTCAACCCGAGAGCTGACATTAGTCAAAGAATGGGGGGATGTAATTCAACTCATACCTCCTGTACTTTGTTTCCAGATCGAGCCAGTAATTTGTATTGATTTTCAAACATGGACGCCATATAAACCTGCACCCATGGACATACCACAAGGACACCACGCACGAATTATAACCACAGATCACATTCTTTTCATTGTATTAAAATAGGACTTTCAGTTGAAAAAAAAAACATGAGAATAGCCAGCATCCATCCAAGCAATAAGAAGTGTTTAATATGCACTTGGCCCACGAAAAGAAAAAAAAAGTGTACAATCCATTAATGTGTTCTTTCATCAAAAGGGTACATAGTATATAACTCCTTTCACATATGCAGTAGAACATAAAAAAAAATTGTGTGTATTCATACATAAATCTGCTTTTGTTGTTTCTTTATAGTATATACTAAAAGAGCAAAAACACAAGAAAAAGAACTGTCCTTGGAAATCAGAAAAAGGATCTCGGAGATATGTTCGTACAAAGAACTTATGCAAATGCAAGGAATATTTTGAGCTTTTAAAATATATTTAGTCCTATGAAAGGTAGAGATGCCTTCGGGTTTGCTTGAATACCAATAACATTAAAATCACATGAGCTCATGAATTTGTTGTGCATTAACCTATACCATATTTTCTGCGCAACAAACAATGACCATTATGTTAGGAGCTCAAGTATGTCCATGAAGATGGAAACCCATAAGTATCTTTTTCAACCACAGACTTGCTTCTAATAGTAACTAAACATTCATGTAGGCACACCTGAAATGTCGGGGCCAAACCCGGGCTCAAGAAAAAACGACCTTTCGACACAGTCTGCACTCCTTCAATCTGTTGCAGCTCCTTGATAAGCGACTCCACTTCAACCCACTGTTTAAATTGAAAGCAAGCAATGAATAGTCCAAGTCCATATGTTCTAGTATTATCATGTAGAGACAATTTTCAATTTGTCTGATTGTGCAAGAATAAAAGAAGCACCATCTATGCTGAGTCATGCCAAATGGGAAAAGGCAATCAACTGGGCTAAGCATCATGTGACACATTGCTTTCTTCAACATTTTAAACACGGAGTCAAGTAAACCACCTAATACTATGCAATGAACTCCACAGAGAGAAAAACTATTTATCTGTCATTGTGCTATTCCTGACTTGTTCAAAATCACTATAAACATCCATAACCCACAACAACCAGTGGTCGTGAGAACTATATAGTTCAATGAGTGAATATAGGTTCCACTTAATGGATGATTGCGTGAACCTCAAATTCTGCTTGTGTAGCTTCCAGCTTTCCATCAAAGGAACTGCCATCACCAACCACTGACTCCAAGGCCTCAATTAGTGGATCAGGCTGCCAAATGAAACAACAAATGTCATGATGAACCAATGCAAAACTTTTCGCATTTACACCTAAAACTTGAACTGACTTACCATAATTTCCTTCAGTGACAAAAAAATGCGTTCAAGGGTGAAATCCAGTTGATGAACTTTGGCCTCCACAACCTGATTTCAAATAGATCTTCTTGAGGAGTTGGAAAACCAGAAGGACCCACGGTGAAAGAGCACTCGGCAAAAATATTACATCAATAACAAAATATGCATAACCATATACACAGAACAGCTTAGGCAGCTACCAACAGAAAATTGGCAAACTCAAACACTCTCCAAATCAAATACACGAGTTTCTCAAGAAAACACATATTAGAGTCACATACCAATTTTCTGCTGAATATGATCACAAAGAAAAAAGGTTTTCGTCCATATATAAACTTTAAAGTACCTGACCAATTTTAAAATAGGACATAGGATCCAAAGTAGCATCCCATGACACTTCTGTCTGGTGAATTAGTGCAGGCACGCCTTCAACCTACATAGACAAATTCAAGCAGGTACCATTCAAAAGCCTCTTTTGCTATAGCAGCATCATATAGTATGATAAGAGCACCCAATAGTCCCCATAGCAAAGAGATCTGATTTTGTACCAGAAAGTCGCTTCCTATAAATATAGATATAACCAACATAGAAATGTTGAGTGAGCTCTCTTTCCAGGTGGAGTAATCATAATAACCTACCTCCACGAAAATACCAAAGTATGTAATCTTCTTAATAAAACATTTGACGACATCCCCAATACGAAGTTTGGCCTGCATCAGAAAAACAGTAAAAGATCTCACTGACCAATTCTCTCATGTCAAGTACTGAACTCACATTTCATCGAGATATACTTTGATTACACAATTATTACCAAGGATAGCAAACTATTGGAGTGAATGAAAGAGGAGCAATCCCTTTCGACATATACACCACAGGTAGCATCAGTAACTCGGGAATTGAAGATTGAAACCAACAATCTTTACTAGACTACCCGCATGAATATTCTGAACTCACTGATGTCATATTTGGGACACTAACAATGTCCACACAACACAATTAGCACCCATCTTGGCCACAACACTGCAATACCGGCCACCAAAGCACAAGAACCACGCATTTGAAACATTTTCCATTCAAACTGGCAACCCACTGGTAATACTCAAAGATATATAAATGTGGGCCACCCTTTTCCACCCTGAAGCTTATCCCAGAAAAAAGATTGTCCACATTGATCATCTAGATGATTCTTTTGTGCCAGAAATCGATTATTTTAGCGGTCATTCAAAGAAAAATGGTTGGAAAGTCCAGACTCATGTAACAACAAAACAAGACCTCGGAAGCACATATGACAGGTATAACATTTATTTGTTCAGCATATCACATAACAAGTGTTAAGTCTCATATTCAACTTAAGGAAGATATATACAGATGACGAATTTGATTTTCCATATCCTTAACTTACCATGAGACTTCTTTTCTTCTCGACCATGGCCTCCTTTTGTTTGGGCTTCACAGAAAAGAGAAGCTTTCTAAACTTTCTGTCAGCCATTACCACATTAACCTTGATTTTCTGCACTTTAAGGTTAAGGAGAGCAGTTATTTGACCTGTAAAGCAACGGCAGCAACAGTGAAAATTCCCAATGCGTTAATGCTAATCAGACTCCTTGATACCTGTCCAACAAATGAAGACAAAAACTTGAGTTTCTCTTGGTCATAAATCCTAAGAAGAACTTCCAATTTCATATCTGGTGATATTTCTTTGCTTATTGGCAGAATGTGATCTGGATCAAGACTTCTGCTGGTAGAACTACTTTTGTCCATAACTTCATAACTTCCTATAACTCCAAGGTTTTGTCTGTACTTTGATGGGTCTAATCCCTTCTGACTTAGCCATGATTCAAATGCTAAGAACTTCCACTTGGAGGCAAGACTGCGGTATGGCAAAAATCCTATCAATGAACCAAAAGACACCTGCAGTTATTAAACCAACTTCAGGATGATCAACATAAAATGAAATAAAAATGAAATAGTTGCTACATGCTGGTTTGCAATTTGACTCAGCAAAGAAGCAAATCTGCACAAGGACCAGGAACATGTCTGCTAATGTACTTACAACAAAACCTCTGGTGCTAGAGCTTAGTAACTCCACTTCTTCTTTTTCTTCTGTCCTAACCAGATGTTCAGCTCGGGTCCAATCAGCATCTTCACGGTCCTACAGCCAAACGGAATAGCCAAATTTTTGCAGGGGAATTCTCACTCTCCAAAAGAAAGCGGATCAATTATTTATGACATATTACCTCAACTTCAGGGATGGGGACACTCCCAAGTTTAAGATCATCCCCATGGTGGTCAAAGGTTGGGGTTGACGTATCCACCCTGTCACTGTTTGAGATTCCTCTAACGTTTTCAACCATTCTACACTCAATGTCATCATTCAAAACAATTCTGATTTCAAAGCAATAAACTCTCTAAAGTGAAGTATTAGAACCAATTTAAGTACCTCTTTGGTTTCCCCTTTAGTGCGGCCGTCATACCAAAATTGACACCAGAATGAACATGGCTCTGCTCACTCAGCTGTGATCCTTGAAAGAACAATCATCATATTAATTCACTTATCCCAGCATAGACAATCGAAAAAGAATCTTAATCTTTACCTAAGACAATATCATCCTCTGGTTCAATTCTAGAGAAAGGTACATCAGCACTTGTTGTAGATGCTTCAAATTCTCCTCTGGTAACACTTGTCTCCCCAGATACAGGTTGCGATCCTTTCTCCTCTCCATCAACAGTGGAAAGAGCTTCAGAATAGCCAGCTTGTCCATGTCTATCAGTCACAGCCTCAGGCTTCTTAATTAGTGTAAAATCATTTACTTCAACCTTTATCCCTTCATTTCGCACCTGCAGTTCACTATTTTCACCATGTACAGATCCAGATTCATTTGTAGGTACTACTTCTCTGGAAAGATTGACATTAGTTGGCTCAGGCTTTCTCAACAATGTCATGTCACTGAATCTCTCCTTCATCATCTGCTGGTTGCTCAATCGTAGTGACAAGTTTCGCTTAATTCTCAACTTTGATGGCTTATCTTCGACGTCATCCTCATTAAACACAGTCGGCTTTCTCAATATAACATCAGGAACACTACTCTTTGGACTATCTATGGACTTCTCAACCAGTGGCTTTGGTCTCTTTGGTTCTAATGTTATTGGCTTATCACTCTGGAATTTCACACCTTTTTTTGGGACAGGCCGAACCAAATTCAAACCATCTGATGAGCTGGACAGCTTTTCCTGCTCCATTCCTTCAAAAGGCACCTCCTTGGTATTGCCCTTTTTCTTGTAGAATGACTTCTCAATGTCAAGATAAGAAGCATCTGGATTTGCTTTCCTCCCCATTATCTGAAAAACCAAAAGCCAGTTCTCCCAGTGAACTCACCACACATGTATCGCCAATTAGAAGTTTAATGACTTAATTGCATAACCGTCCTATGCAATCTTAAGGATACATAAGCTAATTATTTCAATTACGTTCAGACAATACCAGTTTATATGACATAGTCTTTTCAATCCTTCATGGAGTTATTGTCAACCAGGTAACTAAAATGTTTCCACTTTCCTTGCTTACAGAAGCCTCTCATGTGTTGCTAAGAAAAGCATGTCGAAACAATACAATTCAGGCTACCTCTCCCTCATTTGCTATCATTCGAACAATTGAAAGACTCATAATTTAATTGCTGTAAGCATCCACTCACACAGAACTACGAGTGCCTACATACGAGAGAGAGAGAGAGAGAGAGAGGTGACCTTGGCCATAGTCAATTTCGGATCTTCACCAAGCATGCGGCCGAACTTAAGCTCCATTTGGTCCCACTGATTGAGCTCCGGCTCTTCCTTGGAGGCAAGAACCGTGAGCCTCACGAATCTCCCCCGCAAACGGAAGCTTCCGGTCCCCAACCTCTTACTCCGGAGGGGAAACGAACCAGAGCCACTAATGGCGACGAACGAACTGTCGCCGTTGCGAGCGGAAGCAGCTAAGCTGGCGACGGCGGTCAGAGCAGAGGCCTCCATTGCTGTGACGAATCAACGGTCAAGGCAAGCTCATCGCCACCACGACACGAAGCATGGAAAACAACGGCGTTCCGATTCGAACTTGAGAGGGGAAGTGGAGAGCGTGAAGATGGAGGGAGGCCCTTTCAGAGTTGTAGACTCTGGAGATTCTGGGGATAAAACGGCTGTAGGAGAAGGTAGATGAGTTGTATTTTGTCTCCAATGGAACAATGCCACGTAACGTCCTACGTGGCCTGTATTTTTTCCCTTTTTTTAATTTTCTTTTTCGGAGTTATTCTGCTTGGCGCCGATGCAATAGCATTCTTTCGCATGCTTTAAACTTTTTGGAGGATCAACAGCAGCAATTCACAGATTTTCACAGCCATTTGAATTGCTTTTTTTTTTTTTTCTCTTTTTTCATTTGGTCAACTCTTGATCATATGAATTGCCCACCATTTTCGCGAATCTGCGTCTGCACCTCTATCAAAGGCCCATCAGGCATTTCATGAACAGCAAAATGCAAACATAGGAGGTCGAAGAAGGGTCGAAAGATCTCAAATTTGATTATAAGAACATGGACAATAAGGAGTTTGGACTCAAATTCAAATGCATAATCATGGTGAGCAAGACAGAAAAAGCTCTGAATTTCGCCATCGCTGTGACTTTTATCGTTTCAAAGCCAATGGCTATTGTTTCTGTTCCGACTTGGGCTTGTCCTCCGGTCTGGACTCCTGCGCCTTCCGCAGCTCTTGATTGGGGGTCACTCCCGCTTGCTCCTTTGGCTCGGGGAGCGCCGCAGCTGCGTCTCTCTTCATGGAGGCGATCTTGTTGAGTTGGTTGTAGCTGCCCTTTTCCTTGAAGAGCTGAGCAAAGTGGTGCTTGCAGTACAAGATGCCATCCAGAGCAGCATAGGAGGATGGGGTCAAGAAGCAGCCTCCATGAGAGCACCTAAAGCAGGACTTGTGGTATGACTCTCCCTCCACCGTCAGCTGCAGAAGCACTCCGACAATATGTGACCTCGGACGTTTTATTGATGAATGTATTGTCAAAGCAAATGTGGTGCCATCGACGCTAACCTTTTCGAGTGGATAAGCCGTCTTCCGGCACAATCCACATTTGTCTTGGGTACCCGAGAACCTGTGAGAAAGCTTGCTAGGAGCCCTAGACTAAAGGTGACAGGACAATGGAGCATAAATACCCAATATAATGATGCATAATTAGAATGATGGGATTTAGAGAGATTCGAGAGTTGATTACCAGCGCATTCAGTTTCTGATCAGAAGACTTTCCCGCTGGTTACCATTGATATAACAGACATACGCGGCAAAGAAGATTGTTAGGTAAATGAAAAGCCGGATTGATGCTTTGAGTTTGCTGAAACGAAGAGATCTCACATTGATGGAATTTCTTGCTGTAGCTTCCTGTCTCCTTGAAGAGTTGCTCAAAATGAGGCTTGCAGTACAAGACTCCATCCATTGAAGAGAAACTGCTTATCTGAGGAATGGATCGTGCACATTAAATCAATACAGTATCTCTGGGGTCCTCATTGTCACATTTTAACCTCTTCAGAGTTCGCTCGATTTTTAGCCCACCAGGATATTTTAAATGGTCCTAATCGACCTTTCGATTGGATCATGGTCCTTTCACCATTATGATAAGACAAATTAAATAACACAAAGCACCTATAATTTCCACCCTTGAAGGATTTCCGCAGTGGTTTCAAAGGGATGGGATTGATGTCGCATGAACAGCATGAAAGAACGTCTAAAAAGATGAAGATTTGTACCACTAATTTGCCATTGCAGTGACTGCATTTGAAGCAGGTCTTGTGATAAGGGACTCCATCAGCTGATACCAACTCGATCAGATGTACGGTCTTATCGCAAGCCTTGCATCTCTCCTGCGTCCCACTGAATCCCATCGTTCAGTCCTAATCTGTGCCAGGAGTTCCCGTAAAAATAATGATAAGTTACTCTATCGAGCGTGAGAGCATCGTCTTCAAATTTTGGAGGTCTTTCCGTTGAAAGAACTCGATTTTTTGCACCTTCAGCGTCGTAAAGCTAGAAGACAGGTTGATGGTTTTGGGGGGAGTCGTGAATTTCTACCGTGAAATTTGGACACTTGTTTGAGGGTCCTTCTATTTTGGAACCTGTCATTGCCCTCGGTGATCTAAATCAATTAAGTTGACCTGGTCTGACCTGCATAAATTTAGAGAAGATGGTCTATTCACTTCCTTCTATTTCTGTGCTGTCATGGGCCATTTGCTTTTCCTGGTAATTCATTTTGTTTTCTCCCATTTTCTAGATTGAAATGCTTCTTTGGTCGTCCAACCACGGGAAATTTGATTCGAGCCCGGAAAAGAAACATAAGCCTGTGAGAATTGGAGCGCATTCCCCAGCAGCAAAAGCCACAAGCCTTGTAAAGTCCAGTCATTCAAAAAAATGGCGTTCCTATGAGCCTATTCTGGTTGACGGTGGATGGCTCCCGAGTCTCGAGTCCTTATGTATATATCATATGGTACAAGATTTCACACGCCTGTATTACAAATCTTTAAACCTGTTCAAGCAAAATTATACACACATTTTAATTGTGCAAGAAAAAATCCTTGAAAACCCTCGAATCACCAAAGCAGAATGTAAGCATACTTGTACTTTCAAAACACGTTTTGCTTGAATCAATTTGAGTCGAGCAAATTCAGCTGCCGAAGCATTTGAGGAGCTTCCTCGGCACATAACCATTGGTGCGGAACTTGGCAGCTGCCTCTTGTACCTTGATGATGTCTTCACCTCGTTTCGCTTCGATCGTTGCCTTCTTTACTTCGGCCTCCTTGTGAATTTCAACTAATTTGTTCTTGATTTTCTCCGCCTGCTCAGCCTTCTTCTTTTCTATCTCCTCCTATCATTTGTGAAGAACAAAGCACATCAATCTAGACCCTCCTAAATAAGACAAATTACAAAACATTGAAAATCGGAGTTCCATTTCCAATCCGCTCGTATAACTATGGTGAGCTAGAGAGAACCGAGATGCCTGACTATATTCTTGAACGCGGTTCGAATTTCCTTACCTCGATCTGCTTTATCTGAGCCTCAACAGAAGCTATCTGGGTGTTTTCCCAGGACCCAGTAATGGCTAGCTTTTTGTGTGCCCTGTTTCAAGATCTGATTCAAATCAACCAGGAATGAATGCAAAGAGGGGGCAATCACAAGTGAAGAGCCTCTTACTTGCTCTCAGCTTTGGATTTTTCACTCTCTTCCCAAGCTCTGATCAAAGCCGTCCTCTTCTCTGCTTCCACTTGGGCAAGTACATCATCTCAAGAACCATACCAACAACTCAAATTATTTGTCTGATGATCCTACGACAACTTAGCTAAAAAATTACACCTGATATTACAATAACTATAGATCACCACTAGTCTGCTTAGTCATACCTCTCTCTGTTTGATGATCTCCTGAGCCTTTCTCCACAGTATCTGTAATCTCTGCCACGAGAAACTCAATTGGGAAAGGAAAAACTGAGGACCAAATCATAGGATTTACAAAATTGCAGGGAACACCTACCAGCCTATTTCATCAACAGATCGAAAGTCTGCACTATATAGTACTGGGTTATTCTAACATACCTCACATTCGGAGGTTTGCATGCTGGCACGAAGACGCATGATGAATGTTGATACCATAAACTGGATTTCCTATCCTAGTACCATGTTAAATTGATTATCTAATAAGTTTAGCTAGATGGATAAATGGTGCAGATCATGATAAGTCTGCCGCGGTGCACATTATAACAAACTCGACCCCAAATTCTTTTATTTTCAATCCTAAACAAATCCATTAAAAAAAATAGTAAAAGATGCAGATGATCGTATGCAAAGTAATTAAAACCTCTGAAGAGAAAAATCAAAGAGCAGATCACTTACCCTCATCAGTCGCAAAAGCAACCTTCTTGCTGGGAGCAGATATAACGATCTTCTCCTCAGTTCCATTCTCTGGTTCTGGGGGTGCGTTTGGTCCTTCGGAACGACCAGCTTTCTTCTCCATCTCCTCTTCCATCACGTAATCCTTCAACTTAGCCACCGGTACAGACGAAAGCAAGATAAAATAAACAAAAAATTGAGGAAGATTAGGAGGTAACTAGATGCAAAAGATATCTTTAGTAAGGGGAACAAAATGGGCTGTTGGTGGAATTTGTTGAACCGGGTCATTAATAATGAAAAGATTAAGGGTCGGGAATTGATGATTTAATTGGTTCTTAACTCCAAGGTCTCACCAAACATTGATGTGACGGGTGAAGCTACTTAATTTTAAGTTGGTGCATGCATGAGAGGGATGCATCGTCTGACGAAAGGCTCTACACAGAACAATTCACTGTAGAACGAAATGAGGTTTCATCAAATCCTAGCTAGGACGTAGATCGGAGGAAGGAGATGCGTTACTTAAGCCTAGCTTGATTGCTTGCCAAGCAAACCGTAATCTTGATTACTTGGACGAGCACTTTTCTAAGGTTCCGCTGTTGATAGACCACGACTTTCTCGACAGCAACATCGACGGAATGATAGTCGATACAACTGTTTTAAGTGAAATCCATAACACAAATCGATCAAACGAAGAGAATAGTTTTCATCGACAGTCACTAAATTTTTGGTACTTCAATTGCAGTCACTTGACTTCTAGTTTCATTCCTCGGTTCATTCGGAGCATTGAATTTACTCCCGACTGATGCAACTTAGTTTCTTTCCTATCAATTTGACCGTGGATCGCCAACCCGTCTTCTCATGCTGCAAAAGATGCATGAATAAGTAGACACGTGAAGCTTTTCGAGAGAGAAGCATCACATCGCTCAGGCTTCATTTCCGAGCTATCTTTTATTATTATTATGGTATATTCTACATAACTCTTCGAGAGCCTGACAAACACAAACTCAATAGAAAATGGAACAAATTAAACTATTAAAATGTGCATTATCTTATTTGTTTTGTTATAAGAAGTTTAAGAGGGCAAATTAGCCAAAACTCTCCTCTACCGTCTGGTCAATGACATAGGAACCAACCCCACATGGTGAATGCCTAGTACTTTACCAACACAAAATGTGACTTCACACTTACCGCCGTGCCAGGCCAAGACGTCACATGCCCCCAACCTTGTAGATTTTGCCCCCATATGCAGTCACAATTTAACCCAGGAATCAACCACATTTTTGTTAATCTTCTTCTCGAGTTACGCAGCTTAATTTATCTGCCGACCAAGGTAAGGACGAACTTTCGTTCTTCCCGATTCTGTGGACTGAGTTATCCAACAACTTTGTTCAGAAGGGGCACTATATCCCACTCCAACCATACTTTGTTTTTTCACCGTCCCATCCTTCTCGTCTCACATGACTTTGTCGACTTTCAATTATTTAGAAGGTAAGAAGAGATCGGATCATAGTGAGGTACTCACTCAAGCTATTGCGCCGGTAGATGGCTTTTGCTATCCCCCAATCTCTTCACCATCGAATCGAATTCCTGACGTCATAATAGAACGAGATCGGGATTCACGATGACCCTCGATTTCCCTAGTCATTTAAAAGATATATAAAATTACACGTATATTTCATATATCTTAATCTTTCGATTATGCAATGCATTTTTTCTCTAATATCCTGTCCTCGTAAACTAAATCACATCCGCCACTGGCTTCCAAACACTAATAACAATGTAATTATCACGAGCATACGTCTTAATACCCTATTGAACATGTCTTATCTTTTCCACCAAATTAATCAATTAAGCTGGTAGAAAACTTGCCATTTTCACATCAAACGTATCCGGAAGCGTAAAATGGTGAAATCTTTTCTAGCTCGGAAGGAGAAGTGGATCCCTCTTGGGGCGCATGAGAAACAAGATTTCATCTGACTTAGCAGATTAAGGAGTAGAAAATTTCTCCCCACAGCTGCAATTCTGATGAAGGAGACAGGCAGACTGAAAAACCAGGAACTTCCCCTGTTCATCCCTTCAGTTGTCAAGCAATGGAATGGACTATTTTGTACCCGCCTTTACACATGTCCGCTCCTCTCTCTCTGGACTATTTTGTACCCGCCTTTACACATGTCCGCTCCTCTCTCTCTGGACTATTTTGTACCCGCCTTTACACATGTCCGCTCCTCTCTCTCTCTCTCTCTCTCTCTCTCTCTCTCTCTCCTATCAAGCCTCCGGGCTTTCGCGACTCAAAAGCGAGTGGAAAAAGCACATTTCGAGGAAGGGGAGAAGAAAACCATTTGCAGGCACCGCCTTGATAAACCTGTCGCTAATTGTTTTCCCCCGAAAACATGGGTCCTCCTCGCCCATTGTATCTCTCTCTCTCTCTCTCTCTCTCTCTCTCTCTCTCTCTCTCTCTCTCTCTCTCTCTCTCTCCCCTTATATATAACACGCCCTCTTCACTTCCATTTCACTCAACACAAAACCTTGACGCAAACCCTCGAGTGCTCCCAACCCCCATCAGTATACATTGTCTGCATCCTCTCCGCAATTCAAAAAAGAAAAAGAAAAACATAATCAAGCGACGATAATGGACGTGTTCATTCCTGAGGAGTACGTGGTGAGGCGGAGGATGGAGAGGAGGGCGTCGGCCGCCGGAAAGAAGCGGGACACAGCGCCCGGAGCCTCATCCGGCGGAGTTGAGCAGGCGAGCGGTCAGATGACGGGGAGGCCGACCAGGGTTCCCAGGCTCGACGGCGACCAGTTCTTGGTCTGGGCTGTTCCCGGCGAGACCATTGTTTTTAGCTGCTTCTCTGCCTAACGAAGGTGTACCAGCCTAAAACAGAAGACGGGTGCATCGCTTGGCTTTCGGTGCAAACTACGTATCTAGTGTGTAGATAAAACTGCAAGACTAGGACTGTAATGAGGAGAATGGAGTGGTGAGTGAGAGCTTTCTCAGAGTAGAGACAACTCGCGGACGGACCACTGATCATGTATCCCATTGTGTATTGGTAATTTTGGCATTGTTAGTAATCAGTTCTGAAAGACTTCCGCTTCTTAATTTTGACAACGAGGGCTCGATCCATCGATTATTAATTGGCCTGGATTTTTGGTTGTATCCGTTATCCCCGGTGTGATATAAATCAACTGTTGCGAGACACGAGAACTAATTACGACATATTCATAAATCATTAAAGAGAATCATTAAAAGAAAAAAAATGATGGATCCACATGGGCACACGTGAGATTTCAGACTCAGTTTGTTATGGGTGCTAGTTATGGTCATTGGATAATATCTTATCGGTAATCTTACTAACGATAAGTTTTCTCGAGGATGGAATTTCCATTCTAGTAGGTGTCTTGGATGTATCTCCTGCTTTTTCTTTGGATGGTAACATCGGTGATCTCTAAACTTTTCTTTAATTTTCAATGCGTTTACTGAACTTCTTCTTTTTTTTTTAACAAAGGGCAGTTCGTTTCTAATAGATCAAGATCCAATCGTAATCAGACATTATATTTGGGGAAAATTATACTTGCATTTCTTCATTGATGTATGTAATCTCGGTTGAAGATGAATCGGGTGTGACGGAACCTGTTCAATTAGTTGCCACTTTCCTTCAATTCAACCACCTTCCATTATAGGAAGTGATGTTCCCAAGCTAGACTAGTGGATCGGCGTAGCTTCTCTCTCTAGGGTCGATTGTCTGTCTAGTGAGTTAACATTGGGACTTTACCTCCTTCAAGTCAGGGCTGGTCATGGTGACAAGAAATGCTAGTTCAACTCACTCTCTGTTAAGTTTTCTTATTTTGGCTAATGCCTGTGGCGTTGGAGTGTGGGGTGTGGATTCCTTACTTTTAGAGCATGGGTGCTCTACCCTATCTCACTATTCACTTAATTTTTTCCCTCTAAAAAAAGGGGAAAACCCTCACCTCCACCCATCTCCACCCTTCATTCCCTGCTCTAAGAGCAGGGAATCCAGATCCGTGGCGTTGACCCTTGTCTTTCAAGTTATTGCAGTAGCTACCCCGCTAATTCCAAATTCCGTCTATTGCTCTAGGGCTTCTTAGTGGGAGGAAAGAAAGCTCCTTGCTTCCCTTGCTATGGCTATTCAAAGCTATATCCCCTATCTTCTAGAAATCAAGAATCAAATTGAATGTAGTCCTTTTGTTCAGTGTATCTCCATATCACATGTATTTTTGGCACATCAGTGCTTAGTGGGTAGAATATGGATTGACTTTCATTATAAACTTTGGAGTTTTTTTGTGGTTGCCTGTCGTAGGATGCATAAGTTGCTCTGATGGATCTTCTACCTTAGCCTTTCTTTCCTTTTTCCTGATCCTCACAAAAGCAAAAATAAAAAAGTTGACCCTAGAAGGAAAGCGTGAAGTCCCCCTCTAATACTCAGAGGATCTTGTTACCTCTCGTTCTTGGTGTTGCGCGCAGCAATTCGAGACTCTGGTGAACGGAGCAGGGAAAGGGCCAGAAGCAGCCGACCGAGATCCCTAGCTTTTGGCCTTTTGTTCATATGTTCAAACACATCTACCTCCGAGTGACTAGGATATGTACCGTGTTGTTTTTTCTTGATTGATCTAATATGCTCCTATGATCACGACACATTAATCCTATTGACATTTTGGCAGCGTATGTGATTCACACAAAGGTAAAATCACTGGTGTATCTGTGTGCGTATACATGAGCGAGTAATGGAGAATTTCCGTCATACTAAGGCCGAATGAAATCGATATGTATATACGAACAAGCCGTTCTGCCATTAGAGTATGTCGACATATCAATTGATTCCCTCTATTGGACGCAGTATAATTAATGCACTTGTTGGGTGAAAGGAACGATTTAGAATTGCATACCACAATTTTTATGACTAGAGAATGCCCCTCAAGGCTACAAATACTTTTTTTTATAGGACTAAGATAAGTCCCACAAATTTCGTGGCATGAGATACCGAGTGGTCGGAAACTGACATGGAGACGAACGGTAATAATAATGGCAAATGCATAATTTATTTCGTGGAATGAGGACAATAAACGTTAAACATAAAAGATAAGGAAAAACGAGTTAGTTTGACTTTCTACGAGGCCAATTTAAGACTAAGCTTCTCATGACATAATTTATGTAGGAAGACCATAATGAGCACATGAATACGACAAAAGGTTCAGACAATAATCTCTCTTCCCAAGCAAGCATGTCGTCGATTTTAAAAATAAAATAAGCAGCCTCTTATAGGTTAAACCCTTCCCCTTATCTAATTAAGCGCAGAAAAAATTAACTCTTTGCCATCACCCCTGTACGGTATAATTTCTTCATCAACTTTGATCGAAAACCATGGCGAAATCTCCCTGTAAATAACTCCATAATATACGTGTTTAAGACTGGATCAGAAAATGACTATTAGGTTAAGCAGAAGGAACAGTAATTTTCGTTTTATTTGTCCAAATGAATCATATCAGCTATCTTCTTCAAGTTAGAAGCAACATATATAATTACAGCAGTTTCGTGTTTTGCTGCTTCATACATAATTATACATCCAATAGTAACACTGTTTTCCTCAGGCGTCTGAGCTATGTAAGAATCTCCATCGCCACGTAAATGGGTGGGAAGCTAAACTTGCTCTGAGACTAATGCTCGCTTTTGTTAGTGCCTCCTGGAGCGTCCTCGTCCTCGTTCGGAGGCTGCGAAACCAAGGCGACGAGGAAATCGAAGATGTCGGTCGCCGCAACCGCCGAAGCAATATCGTCCTTGTGAAGCGTCCTCCTCTTGCCTTGCATGGTCATCATCCATGACCGCCTGGTGAGCTCCTCGATGAACAGCTCGCAGGCCTTGGAGAACACGATCGGCGCCTCGCCGGAGATCATCTTCACGTCATCGCCGGACTTCTTCATGATCTTCTTGATCCTCGCGAGGGGCAGGGAGTGAGGCCCGGTCTTTCCGGATAACCCGGCTAACATCCCCGAATACACCCCGGGCTGCCTCATGAATGCCCTCTCGTCACTCGAATCGATCGCAAGATGCACCCGTGATGTCGTACCGGGCCGAAGGCTTCTAGGGTTGGAGAGAGGCGACGCGACGGACGTGTTTGTAGGGTTAAAAAGAATGGGGAGATGAGCACTTTGAAGGTAATGGTGAGGGGATGATGTGAATGAAGATGAAGAGAAGTGATTGACGAATGAAAATGGAGGGAGTAATGGAGACTTTTATAAGGAGAGGTGGTCGCGTGCGAGGAAAACTGGAGGGCATCATCATGGCCGGCTAGCCTGCTCCGGCCGGCTGAAAATCTGATTAAAGCTGTTTTCGTAAACGTGTTCGGAAATTTTCTGATGATGGGGTGATTTTCTATTTCTCATATTTTCCCTCTCTTTTTTTGGATAAAAAAAGGTTGCTTAGGTCGACCCTTGAATATTAAATGAAAATAGTTCGCTTGTGAGTCTGCGATCTTTAGCTCGTTTCCGTTTTATATGAGCGCTGACCCTCCCAATTAGTTGAAGCTCAATCTATTCGCAAATGAAGTCTCTTTGTCATTTATTTCATTTCGACCATAATCATGTAAAGAGTGTTTCTGATTATATCTATAATGTTCATCTAGATGGAAAACGAATCAAAATTACCTAAACCATTCAATTCTTATTATATGTATTGGAATAAGATGGGGCCTTATCAACACGAGATGTGTCAATCTTAAACAATGTTCAAGTGGCCAAAGAAGAAAGTTTCTAACAAGAACATGGAATACAACATATTATTTCTCTGATCGACTATCCTTATATACACAAAAATATTACCTTGAGAAATTCATTTTGGAGGGAGAAAAAGGCAGCCAATCATAGTAAAGCCCTTTCTTTCTTTTCTTTTTTTTCCATGTTTTGACTTTTTTCTAGGATAGATTCCTCTCTTTTCCTTTAGAGCAAAAACTTTTTCTTTACTCTTTTTAAGGATAAATGCAACAGAAGTTCCAAAATTTATCTTAAAAGTGTGATAGAAATGCAATCAGATCCTTAAGATTATTAAATTGATGCAATTAAATCCCTTCACCAGTTTCGTCCAATTTGGCTTACAAAAAGGGCTGAGATGATGATGCCGTTGCCACCTCAGCCATTTTAAACAAAACCTGATTTCCTTATCACGGTATTCAGCAAATTAAAGTCTTAAACCAATTTATCTTTCAGTTCACTCGTTGACAGCAAAGAAAGATCACAATCTTCCGACCCTTCTTTACTATATATAATAAGCATCCCTTCACTTATGATCGTGAACTCCCAACTCCCACCAATTTATCTTTTAATTAGATTCTCCGGCCACATCTTTGACCGTCCAGAACCTCAAAGCAAGCCCGCTATGAACGGTGTAGATAAGACCTCAACGTCAAATACAAAGAGAGCAATGACCAAATTAAAGGTGAAATTATAAGGAATTACCTCATCGAGACTTGACTCCAAGAGATCATACACGAGGACAATGAGATGCTCTTGTACTTCTCAGTAAATGAACCCAAATTGCTTTCCTTTTCGATAACAGTACCGCTTGAACTAATCCTTTCAACCTTGTCGGACAATTTTTTTTTCCTTTAAACATCACGGAGATGATTTATTAGGAATTATGCACACAATAAAAGTTCGATTACAAAGACTACTAAAGCACAATCGATCTAAAACCAACCGTCCGCCCTAATTTGGTTCGCTTCCTTTAGCGTCTGAAAGGTGAATGGAATCTTTCAAGAGTCTTGGACAAAGCGTGTCCGTCTTGCTTTGTAACCAGTAGAAGTGACAATCTCCTAGTCTTGATTAATGCTTGAATTCTATCAAGACCAAGACGACAAATAGCATTAGTTTTGTTGGCTCTAGACCAGATTGCATAAGGCCAAACGAATACTTCTGGCCATGGTGTTCTCACAGAGAATAACGTTCATCATATTGAAATGGCCAATTAGGGAAAGACGTCTCTCAAACCTTGCAATTTTTAATTTGCCAATTTGAAATTCTCAGTTCTATAGATTCGCTTTTGGATTTTGAATGCGTCGGAAACTTTGGCAACAATGCCGCTCTCAAATCTCGGTCGATGGACAATAAGATTGACTTATTTAAAATGCTTAAGATTGCTACTTAGTATCCAATAATAAATGACCTTCTATTATATTCTACCGGCTATTCGCAGGTAGTAACATGCCAAGAGCTCTCTGTAGCAACGTCAGGTTCTCGTGTAAATCTGTCCCTTGTTTGAAATTGAACCATTAACGACAACAAGTACGTTTTGCTATGATACTGATACGTCATTAAACTCAATTTGCCTTTGCTTCTCAAATAAAGGAAGAAAGTTCCAAGTAGAAAATCATGCATTACTAGAGTTATCAATTTGATCGAATTCTTTTATTTATAGACTACTCTCCATAATGTTGGTGGAAAATATCCCTAATCAATGAGAAATCACTATTTGCAACGACGTTTTCTTGCTCTCACTAAGTTTTTTCCCCGTTAAAATTAGGGTCAATATCGAAGAAAGAACTTCATGATAGGCCTTACATACTATCAAACCCGTTCCTATCTTCGACGTGGTGAACCGGCCTGATTTGCTCATGAATGACTTCATCTAAGACTTCTTCTTGTAGTGAAAAGTCCACCTCTAACTTTAGCTCCACGAATTAGTGGCTAAAGACGAGCATTTGCTTCCGCGCATGGTGCTTTCACTTGAAATAAACAAATTATTTTATTAGAAGACAGGCGAATAGGAAAAACAAAACTCTTGACTATTCCTACTAATCATTGATTATACATTCCTGATTTGTCAAGGCGAAAAGTGTCAACTTCAAATGCGGTCATCTAAACGTACCATCGAAAGCTTTTATGCTTATGGGGTTTGTTCAGATCTGGTCCAAGCTTTTCAGCGTTTACAATTTCAGCGAGACGTCATTGATTGGTTGAAGAAATTCCATATCCTGAAGGTCTTTCACCGTATAAATCATTATTATCATGTACGGCATAAATAATCATTAATTTTCCCCAGGTATAAGGCCCGGCCTTTTAGTGCCGTCCGGACATGGAGGATCGTAATAGAGTCCTTGGTATATAAAAAAAACAATCATTAATCACGGTGGGTCAGCAGCAATAGGCATGCCCTCACCCTTTATAATTCAAAATTTCCACGATCCGAAGGCAGCACCCACCTCAAATTGGGTCCGTTGTTCTTTGTGCTTGGCCTCTTTGATTGTTCTCATTTATGGGTCGAGCATGGTTCATGTACTATATGTTTGGGAAGAGTGGGATGAAATCCTCCCTTTCGGAGTAGTAAATCTCCTAAGATGAAGGGCTTGCTCAGTCATGGCAATTTAAACCCGTAACTTGGAGTTTTCTCTTACCTTAAGATCGATCAAAGGCTACAAATCATTAAGTTTACCGCCTTAGGGTCGACCACAGGCGACAAATTTCTGAGTTTCCCGTCTTTGGTGATGCTCTAAGGCTACAGAATCAAAGTTTCATCGTATCAAGTCAAATTCAAGGGACAAAATTCGTATTCTGTTGCTGTTTACCAATCAGAGTGGAGATATTTTTCAACTTACGGCAACAAACATGAAATTTCATCACCTTAGATTGGATCTAATGAAACAAAGTTCATGATTTTGTCATGCCGCCCACCGTCACCGCCTATGAATTTTATTATCCATCGTTTTTTTTTTTTTGGGTTCAATTTTCTCATAATCATCGCTGCGACCATTATTTTTATGTCTTTGATCAAAGAAATCCCTGAATATGGTTGCCGCCATGGTCGAACTGATTAGGGACGTTGTGGCCACAATCCAGATATGAGGTCACAGCCCTGAGCCGGCCAATCCTTGCAAGCCGCTGCCGTGACCCAATATGGAGCCGTCGCAACCACAACCCGGATCCGGGGTCACGGTCGTTAACCCAACCGACCCTTGTAATTAAATTATGTCTTCTACCGTTGCCAAGTGTGAACGTCGAAGTGGGATCGAATCCAAGAAGGATTTAATTACTTACTATATGGTCGAATATTTTATCTTGTAACTATGTTGTCATACGTCAAGAGTACTTTTGCTCGATGTACATACTTGTGATGTGAGGTTTTCTTTACCCTTTAATTATGTTGTCAGTACATTATTATGTTTAATCTAATGAAATTGTTTGTCGAACTTATTAACATATGATGTAGTGACATGATTTGATAAATAAAGGTCATATGTCGAGATAATAATAAAATAACTGTACTAACTCAAAGTGAAAATAAATGAACGAGGAAGAAGAAAATAAAAAAAAAAATCTGTCACGCGTAGCTTGAATAATAAGCGTAACATGATGAAATGTACCAAAGGCTACGGTGCGTAACGCAACGTACTTCTGTTGCCATATTCGATAAACGAGCCGAGTTTT
Source organism: Melaleuca quinquenervia (assembly GCA_030064385.1). Classification (NCBI taxonomy): domain Eukaryota; kingdom Viridiplantae; phylum Streptophyta; class Magnoliopsida; order Myrtales; family Myrtaceae; genus Melaleuca; species Melaleuca quinquenervia. The sequence goes on along the minus strand of CM057721.1, from coordinate 13,254,717 downwards.
TAGTGTCTTTGACCAGTCTATGAGGACAAAAAATGAGTGTTGTCACTTTTGAGTAGGACGATCTCATTCCATTGTTGTAGGTAAAATGGACGTAGCAAACGTAACAAACTATTCGCACTATAAAGATCTGCTTAGGGATGAGCAACTTAGATCGTCCGAATCGCCCCAGTCAATGTCAGTTCGGTCCCCAGTTCTCAAAAGTAAAACTGGTACCCAAACAATCCAATTTAAGTTCTTAGGAAGGCTGGACCGGACTGATAATTTTTTTTTATTTTAATAAAAATAAATATGTAAAAAGTACAAAAAAACTCAATTTAAATTTTTAATATTTATCAAATTTTACCAAAAATAATTTTTTTAGAAGTAAAAAAAATCAATTTTTTAGAATTTTCACGAATCTCAATTGATCCAATTAGATTTCCTAGAAAATGGACCGGACCGAACTCGATCCAAGACTAGGCAGTCCGGTCCCCAGTCCTAGAGATCGGGATTGGTCTCATTGGTCCGATTCCCTATTTCGAAGAGGAATCGGACTACCCTGAATCATGCACACTCCTAGATCTGATTATTTTTTTCTAAGGTGACGACTTTAACTTCTCATCCCTCCAGCAATATTTTTCTATTGAAGCCAAAATGCATGGGCATCTTTATACTTCAACAAAGAGAAGGGTTCAACCCCAGAATCAGGCATAGAAAAAAAGGATCTGAACACTGGCATGAATCCCTCTGGGCCATAGAACTCGACCCACCCAACCCCAAATCTCTGACAAAAGGATCCAGAAAAGATTTTAAGGGTGAGGAGGACACTTCGAATTTCCCCAAGTACAGGGATTTCCCATGAAAATGACATTTCCCTTGTTTTGGGATGATACTGGTAAGCAAGCGCTGGAAAAGCCACTCTTCTGAGAACAATGTATCTTTGACTTCTTTTTTGAAAAAAATATGAATCCAATATGATAATTCGAGTTTGGTTCATTGGGCGTCATCGCCAATGGCGGATTTTAGGAGGCGAGAGGTCACGACTGGTAGCGAATGGTGGTCGATGCTGATTGTAGGTCGTTGATGTTCAAAGGGTTCATAAGCAGTAGTCACATATATGGTCATGAAAGGCCAGTTAGGACCATTGCTAGGTCCATTGCCAGTGAAACAAAGAACGTGGACATTCCCCGTTGGATATGCCACGTGTGTCTTTGAAGTCAATTCATAACCGAGTTCTTCCACGTGTCAGTAGTCCAATGGTGAGTGCAATTTGTTTCTTAGACCGTCGGTGGACTTTTTAAAAACCTATTCAATAACTACTAGATGAGAATGTCATGTGATAACTATTATTGCTCTGGGCGCGATTGGGATGATAAGCTATCACATTTGGTAATGGCAAATGAGTGATAGGTAATGGACTACTACTACAACCGAACGTGCACCAAAAATTCTATGACCAAATTATAGGAGCAAGGAGATTGATTTTGTACCTTTCATAATAGAGATTCCTTGAAATCCATATGAATCCTTCTCTTGATGCCTGTCTCATTTTTGCATCGACCGGAACTAGGGCCCGAAGCAGATTAATCTTTTCCTGCCCCCATTAAGGCCCACTTAGCTGAGGTGATGATTCTCATCTTGGACTGAAAAACTCAATGGGCCCAAAGCCTGACTTGATTGTTCGGATCCCAAATCCACCACCTCCACTTCATGTCATGAATCACAACGACTGATCTGGCCATGAAATAGTGGGAAGAAGAGACTTCCAGAATATTTTCTCTTTCAAACGAAACTTTATAGGTGATAAATGTCGTGGAGCATCAAAGCGCAGATCAAGTACGCTCCTCTTCTTAAATGCATTACTCATAACTGGCTCACAAACTTGCTCAAACCCATATGGAAGTCACATCATTATGCTGAACTCGAACCAAGTCGTACGCACGTAAGGCTTAAAACCCCCCTGGCTTTCACTTTCTTAGGTAGATTTAAGAGGTAAAGAGTAATTTTAATCGTACCTAATCTGCAATCGAGATTTTCCTGTCACTTTCGAGTATACTAAAATTTTGCTTCCAAATTATACATGCTACACATCATTAAAGTTATTAGGTAAATTGTCCGAAAATTCTCAACCCATTGTATAGTAATCAATTTTATTCTAAACATATCAATCGTATCAATTTAATACTAAACATTTCCAAGATCTGCCAATATAGCCATTTGGCCCACTTTTTGCCTCTCATTGGAGCCAAATCAAACCTCTGAACTTTGCCCCCTACAAAAACAATCCTTTTCTTAGAAACTTAATGACCCGGCAGTGTGCTCACATTACCTTTGATCACGTGAGTCCTGTTCATTCTTTGGCTGTCCCAGCACGTGACTCCTTTCCCCATCTTTTCCCATAAGCAGCTCGAAGCAGATCTCTTCTAATTTTGCTTTCGCTATAGGAAATATGAGGCGAAAGACAAATCACGAGAAGTGATGTTCTCGTTTTTCCCTTAGGTTGTCCCTCTAAAGCTTTCATCTGCAATTGGTGATGCGATGGGGTCGGCCCACTTTCAACATCACATGAGCACTTTCTGTTGGTCTCTCATGTGTGTGTGTGTGTTCATGTAGCCTCATCATTGTAGATGCCATCATTTTCTCTCTTTTCTGCCCCTTTATCTAAATGTAATTATTCGGCTAACGGATTAATTTAATGATACTTTTGGGACTTTATCCACGAGGTGATATCATGTTCTGTGGAAAAACAAAAGGAGAGTGGCCTAGGGGAATAAGAACCATTGCTCACATGACTAAAGGCTGTGGCATATGGTGCATGAAGATGTTACTTTAGGCCAATTGCAGAAGCATGGCTTGAGATGTGTTGAGAGGCCTTTTTGCCTTTCATGAATACCTATTAGGTCCATGTCAAGGTTACTGAACGGTGTTTAGACATGTTCTTAACAAGTATCTTCGGAAAAAAGTTCGAGCTTGATAAAAGAGAATATGATATTTTTGGACAGATTCTTATCCTTTCTAACACCCCTTCTATTTTCACTTCATATGCAACATAAGTAAAACTGCATAATTACTAACGAGGCCTTAAAAAGGTTTATGCCTTTGAGTGATATGATGGGGAAACTATCTTTATGGTGGTCGAATGGACCAGTGAGCTCTTCCTAATCTTGTGAAATTAGTTGAGAGGGATGATCAAAACCATCGATAATGAAGCGAATGAGGGGTCCATCTTATGAGAGAGTTGGAAAGGTTTCCTAATGATGATGACCATCTTCTTACCTCCAATCTTGTCACTCCTAATTAGTCACATCAGAAGAATCTTTGCGGTGAGAATTGTTTTTCTCTTATTTTATTCTCCAACTTAACCAAAGTAGCAAAGCATTAGATTAACCCAGAAACAGAGAAGAAACTGCATAGGCCTCTCACGTCATGTTATCTTTCTGGTGCACTCGCTATGAACAGACATAACCATGTGACCTAGTGCGTGAGCTCTCCGTCATAAATGGTGAAGTACTATGTACTAGCGACTACGTATATTTGCATTGATTCACTTCCGACTATATCCTAAAAAAGGTTACTGAACAATAACATGGGCAGGACCTTCAAGATTAATTTTAAGTGAAAAGGTTGTGATTGATACATAGGATTTGCAACTCTGGAAATAACAAAAAAAAATTTTAAAAATTGTACATTCAAATTAAGCATTTAATCACTCACTTCACTCTTGAGTATCAAGTAAATAAAAACAGCAAACTTTAGTTTCTCCAAACGACTAGGTCTAGCTCAGGTACCAGCCCAAATATTGAAAAGAGAAGGCAACTGGATCGAGGTGTTAGCAGTAGCAGTCCGTGAGTATATTGCAGTCACATGCATTATGACTGAGTTTATCATAAGGATTCGCATGCGTAATCAGGAAATAGTGTAGATTTCTCGGAAAAGAGCTATCAATGAACTCCTGATTGACCTGTGATCCCAATGTCTCAATCACGAGGGCAAACATTTGCACATGTGGACACCAGTGAAAAATAAGGAGTGACTTTCTTTTTAATGAGGAATTCTATGCGCAATGATGAAGTAAACAACTAGGCCACCTTATAATTCCCCACAATTCTGGCAGGCTTGGCAGATCGATTTGGTCATCACAAAATTGGCAATTTGCACACTTCTCCAACACAAATCGATGGGACATCGATCTTTGTTTTGTCAGAAACGCATGCTTTTATGGGTCCAATGGAGAGCATGTGAAGTGTTTCAAGAAAGTAGCTCTTGCAGCGAAGAGGGAGCAAGGTACTGTGGGGAAGGAAGAGAAATTATCATTGCCTAGTTAGTGACGTGATGCATCATGTCGAGTAGATAATAGTTTAGCAAGAAGATTACAGGCTTGGGTGATCCCTTCTCAATATTGAGGGAACATCTTTAATATCTTGAAACCTCTACACTTTTGCAATCATTTGAAATTATAGAATGAAGTGAAGATATGTTTTTTAAAATTTTGACAAACAAGTCAACAAGTAAATTTTTGTTTAAGATCAGTGATTGGAATAAGAAAGAAAATTAAGAATAAAACGCATATATATATATACGCATATGGAAATGTTGTGAGCTGAATGTATATGCAATGTGTGATTTGTTATAATGATTCCTAACAAATTCTGCTTCAAAAGTGAAACTAATTGAGATCATCTTTAGAAATTCAACTTTTAATTGTATTTGCAACCATTGGTCTTTTGGTCAATTGGGAGTTTATAAGAAAGTGAGATCATTTGTACAAATCTCATACTAATTATTGCATATTTACTTGAAAATCTCTAATAGTAATTCTTATTATTAATGTTACGACATTTAAATGTTACATTCTTATTATTAGATTGCTCTACAATGAGACGTACTTGACTGATGGCACACGATTTTGCTAGCCCGTGACACATGTCGTTGAATGCACATCATTCGTCCATATCTACTCAATCTTCCAAAATCATTGCTACAAAACCCTTATCCTCTCTCTATCTCTCCCTTTTTAGGTTTTTCCAATTGGGTCAACTATGGATTATTAGCATTTCTAAAGCTCAAAATGTAATCATCCGAACATCTTTCTAGGAGAGTGAAGTGAAACGCAAGCTAAGAGCATGAGATAGGAGACATGAGTAAAAATCCAAGGGAGCAAGATAGAAGCAAGAACAAAGATGGTGGTAAAAGTTGTCTCGGTGGCTAGTGATGGCATTGCTAAGGATGGGGTGCTAAGCGATGGTGATCGCGCATCAAACCAATATGAGGCGCGCATCAAACCAATCTAGTAAGTGAGGCCGGTGACAAGCGAAAGAAATAGAAGAAGGCATCTCCAGGCCGCCGAAAAGGAAATTTCAACTTGTGCAAAATTCCTAAGCCACGGTTAATGCAACAGCACACCATGAAATCTCGCAAATCGGCTAGGCACACCAGTCATTTTGTGGAGGAAGCTGTTCAAAAGGAACAGATCTGTATCCTCTCCAAGCTAAAGCAGATCGAGAATGGACCCTTGTTGGAAAGGGCAGTTAGGTTGGCAGTTGAATAAAGCCTGTGAACTAAAAATAAAGTAATATCACTCAGTGGCCTCCTGAATGAAATAAATGAATAGAAACCCTAACTGACAGTGACCCTGTTGCCAAGAGGACACTGCTTTATCCACGCAAACGCACAAGAGTCGCCATGGCTTCTTGGACACAAAAGTGGACGTGGCTCCGAGTTTGGTGACCCGCCTCCCTGCCCCACCCGCACGCTTCGGCTCACGTGGACTCCTTCACAACTCGGCCCTCGCGCTCTCTCTCTCTCTCTCTCTCTCTCTCTCTCTCACGCCCGACCCATGATCGACTTTAAAGCCAAGTAATGCAGCTTCACAGGAAGGAAGGAAGGAAGAAATAAAGAGAGAAAGCAGTAGAAGATCCCACCGCCTCTGACTTTGCCTCTTTTCGCGTGGAGAGAAGGTTTCCCATTTTTCTAAGCTAGAGATTCTTAACTGTGAATCTCTGTTTTAGCGTGTCTTTTGATCTTAGATCTAGATGGAGGAACATGCTGTATCTAGTGTTCTTATGAATATGTGCGTTGATTTTGAATGTGTAAGATCCGCGCATATACAATGAGGGAGAGTTTGAAATGTAAAGTACTAAGGAAGTTGAAGTTAGAAAAGACTTAGTTATAAATAGGAGGATGTACGATCACAATACCATTTGTCTGGAGTGAGAATATAAGCACCCATCTCAGATTTTGGAGCTTGACAATTCTTGAATTCGATCGTAGTATGGAGAGAAGTAAAACTAATTCCCTTTTACAGAATGGCTTTAGTAAGTCATGCAGGTTTATCAACTCTCCCTGTGGACGTGTGTGTAGCAAATCGAAGTTCTATGATCCCGTGCATTATATGTCCGTACGAATCATTTCTATGACATGAATTATAGGGAGCGATCTCGTTATTTTACCAGTGGAGCACTATCTCATAAGTACGATCCGAATTGACTCCAATAAATAAATAAATAAATAAAGAAGTACCAACCACGTACTTAAATACTAAAATAGGACGCTTCAAATCATTTCATATGCAACTCTTCCTCGGCCACTTCAAGGACAACACCGCATCAACACGCAGCTAACGTTTTGGATCCTTTGATTCTTTCCTAAAGAAATGTTAAACATCAACGAGGGATCGAGGGCCTAGTGAACGGTGCCTGCCGAACCACTGTACATCTTTCGTCACGCTTGCTGGTCGATGCGATTTTTTTTCCTAATAGATATCTAATGTAGCGTAAATTTCAATCGAGTCCTCTCCGTCTCGATCTAGGGTTCTTATTCAAGACACGGCATTTATTTATATATATTATTTTCAATCTCGTTGAAATTTCTGCATCCACCATAGGAGCAGGACCACCATTCTTTCCTCATATGCATCTGCAGCTTACCCTACAGCCCTCATTCTTCTTCCATACCATACGGTTTCTATACCAAACGGCAGGTTAAGCGAGAGCAGATACCGGCGTGCAGCATGCGCGCTTGTATTTTATACCCGAGAGCATATGCTTGACGATGAAAACTCTGCAGATTTGTTGCAGAAAGACAAATGTGTATAGGCCCAGTACGTGAGGACACAGGAGTTTGTTGCACCGAGAAATTTTTAATGATTTTCTTGTCTGGTGCGCATCGCCTAGAAACATAACTGCGATTAAATGATAATGGAAAGACAGGTGGGTTGATATTAAATTTTCTGAAGGATGGTTGGTTTTTGTTCTATTGCTTTTGTCCGACCGCATTGGGGATTGTACAGGCAACATTCGTTTACAATAAGTCTACTCAAAAGATCACAAGTCCACAACGGTCGTTCATTTCGAAGGTTTTCCCTTTCTTATCTCGTTTCTTTTTTCTTTTTCATCTTACTGTGATTGAACTCAGACATTTATTTAAGCCAAACAGTCACTATTAAGGTGCATATGTGAGAATGTCGGCCAAATGCATTCTAACTCGAATCATCACATATCTTTTGATCCTCAAAACGTGGCAATTATTTTGCTCTACCATGTAGTTTAACACTTGAACTAGTCCTCATTAACAAGATCCCAACGTTATTATCCTTGGATGGCCTTGAAAAATAGATACGCCAAGGACAATTTCATTGTCATTCAGGTCACTTTGCGCCCCTTAGTTCCTGTAGTAAATCATTCCCTCACGCAAGCACATACGTACCAACGGCGCCTCCTTGTCTATCCCTCCATTGAATATGATGTCTTGGCCATTTAAACTGAGAAAGCATGTAGATGCTTCTCTGTGGAGTAATAAAGAGAACATGTTGAAATTGGTATGTGCTGTCGGTTGGTCCCACCGGAAAAATGCCAGGCCTTGAATTCCAAGGACGAAATTTCTATCGTCACGATCTGAAAATTTGTGTCATCTGAAAGCTACTGGCACACAGCCTTCCATGGCCTACCCAAAATAAATAGAAAGTATAGTCTAAACAAAAATATATGAATAAATAATACAAGATGAACAGTGTAGCGAGATGGTGGACTAGCGATAATTATATCTTGCCCAACGTAATTGGTCTAAAATCATAGGCTGGAGTGGAATTCCATTTGTTAGCATGTCATTCTCATGACACGATACTCTAATGAAAAGTCATCAATCATTAAACCTAAGGTTTTTTTCTGGTCAAACTAATCGATGCGTTTTCTTGCGGGCTTATCTTTCCTTCTTCGCAATCCTAAAAGATTTCTGTCGGCAGGTAAAATAAGAACAAAACAATCGTTGAACTTATGTCAGATCGATTATTAGATGATCATCTAACAACATGAAATGAAAATCCCTTTTGATGTCTTTATATCACATTGAAACCATCAATAAATTGGAAAAACTCCAGCGAAGATTATTTAGTTTGCATACTTTGTTTTCATTTGATGAATTTTTTACCATCGAGGGGATTAAAAAGTTTTCTTATCTACCCAGGAGGGCAATTGAAGTTTGTCAACACAAATTCATCTTACGATTGCGCATTCGTACCCTGGTTGATGTGAAAGGTACATTCATTTACCTGCAATTACACAGCAAGAGTGGCAAGAAGCGAAAAGCCCCATTTCAAAAAAAGAAACAAATCAAAGAAGAAATCATGTCATTTGCTTTGCCTAATGTGGAGAAGTACACGATGAAACATGTTACGCAAAAGGAGCTGTGGGGCATGGTTATGAAAGACCACTTTCCATAAAGACAACCCTCCCAAAAAACCAATTTAAAGGGGATCCAATAAATACAATCATCTATCATTATTGGCTCTACGTGTAGGTAATATCACATGGAATGCTTCCAAATCGAGACAATTATTTTCTCCCGATTCGCCATCATATTTTATTCCACAAAATTCAAAACGACTGAATTGGCAATATCTCACTATTCTGTTGTACATAGGGCTCCCTCCTCAAGAATATAATTTTTTTACCAAATTTCATTGTGGCTGATCACTATTCCATTAGAAGCAATATCAAAATTCACAAAGTTGGTATCTTAACTAACCGAATCAAGCAGCTTACCTAACCTTGGCCTCTTATATTCCCCTCTGTCATCTATTATGAAGAATTATCTAATTTATATACACAAAATCATTATGTCACCACTACATTAAACACTTCTCAACTTTAAAAAAAAAAAAAAAACCACCCTCCATTCTTCAATATGATTGAATCCCTCTACCGCACTTTAATGTTGCTAACCCAAAAAAAGGACAAAAAATAGGTCCACAGCCCTAATTGGGTGACATAAATTAGTGAGAAATCTTGGAGGTGGGTCAAACTTAAAAAATGGCATATGCATACTGAACTTCAAGTGCATTTTCTTGTCTCTTTAAATAGAGCAAACCGACAGCACAAGCACATTCATGTCAATTTAGGTAATTAATAGGCATAACAAAGGGGCAGAACCGTCATGTGAACCGTTGATGAAGATACTGTCCGTGCTGGCCAAAATCAGGCACCCCCCTTAAAATAATATCATCACCACTCTCTGCAACCATTGTGTTTTTCATCATTCTATTTTTTTTTTTAATGTTGCATTAAATCCCAGAGAAGCTTCTGCTCCAGCCATTTCCCTTAATTTCTTTGGTTATTTCCCTTTTTCTGTAATTATCCGCGTTAAATAATTTTCCCGATCTAATTAAAATAATGAAAGTGAAGTAAATATTAAAAAGAAAAAAGTGTCATCTTTCTAAAGGAGCTGTTGACAAGTGAGCTAGCCACATTGCAGCAGAGCACGAGCTCTCTTACGACCAAGACGCAGAGCACATCAGATCTGCTTCTTGGATTCATTCACATTTCACCGCCCCTCTCTCTCTCTCTCTCTCTCTCTCTCTCTCTCTCTCTCTCTCTCTCTGTGGGAGAATTCAGAGACTGGTGCTGCTCTGTTTCCAAATCTGACCAATGAGCTGACGCTCGGACAACGGTCAATTCTCAACCATCCAGAAGACGGTGACGGCAAGAAGGGATTAAGAAAATGGTGGGTCTCCGGTGGCTCTCGCTGGAGCTACGGTGAGTGTGGGAGCGGCGCCGGAGGGAGTAAGAAGATGTTCAAGCCGGCGAGATGGAGGAGCGAGAAGAACAAGATCAAAGCCGTGTTCAAGTTGCAGTTTCATGCGACCCAGGTACTTTGAAGAGTTCAACTTTTTCCTATGTCGCGGTTGATGCCGATAAAGTCTGAAGCTCTGTCGAAAATGAGTTTGAACAAGCTTAGCTTTCGTCTTCAGAATTGTGATCATTGTTCCGTTGTCTTCATTATTATAGTATGAGCTGAATTGAGTCGGTTGTGAATTTGTAATTCCCCAGAAAGTGCGACCACAGCAGAACGTTGATATTTTTCGAATCTTAAGGGAGTTATAATTCTTGGTACTTCGAGAAAGCAGGAACTGTCTGGCCTGCTAAAACCACAGCAAGTTAACAATTTTAGAAGTCTTTTTCATTTATTTTTTTGTTTTTTATTTTTGTGTTTTCTTGAATCTGCCGGCAGACATATTGCAATCTGAAAAGGGGAAGAAGACGATGTTGGGTGCAATATGAGATCAATGTGTCTGAGGAATGACGGGTTTGAATTTTGAATTCAATCTCAGGTGACGCAATTGAACGCGGATGCATTAATGGTGTTGGTGGTTCCTGGTGATGTGGCGAAACCAACAGTGAAGTTGGAGAAAGCCACAATCAGAGAGGGGAGATGCCAATGGGCCAATCCAGTTTACGAGACGGTTAAATTCACTAGAGATCCCAAAACGGGGAAAATAAGTGAAAGGATTTACCAATTTATTGTGTCCACGGTAATGAAATTGTTGCGAATTTCAGTTGATATATTTCTGTTGATGTTGAGGCTTTTGTTGGGCAAGTTGTATTCTAAAATCAATTTATATGTGGAGGGCTGTTGCAGGGAGCTGCGAAATCTGGTTTTGTCGGTGAAACTTCAGTAGATTTTGCAGATTACGTTGAGGCAACGAAGGCTTCCTCTGTTTCCCTCCCTTTAAAGAATTCGAGCATTGGTGCTATACTACATGTTAGCCTCTCTCTCTCTCTCTCTCTCTCGCCCCTCTTTGTTTGTTGATAGACTTCGCTTAAAGAGAAAACATCTTCTGATTTTTAATAGGTTTCAATTCAGAGGCTGCAGGAAAATGTTGACAACAGGTGAATACCAGCAGCATTGCTGATTTTCATTGTGACTGCCTTTGTTAGCAGAGCTTGACTTTGATTGTTATATTCATGACGTTTGCAAGTGCATATGCAGAGAGGTGGAAGAAAATGAAGATACCAAAGTTAAATTGCACGACAGGAGCTTGAGATCCCACTTGAGCAACAGTGGCAAAGATGAGAGCAATGAGAACACCAAGAGTAGTTCTGCAGAAGTATGTTCCCTTCTCATCCTAAGTAAAGCAATTTTCAGATTCAATTTCTATTTTCTCAAGTATAGAAAGAACATTTGAGTCTTTTCATGGAGCAACTTTTTCTTGTTCATAGGATGTGCCAGTCAGTAAGACCATCATCACTCAAACTCCTGAATTGAATGGTAGCTTCAGAGCCTCTAGTGGATCTGACTTAACTATTTCTAGCTCCGAGAGCAGCTCAGGACTGAACACCCCTCGGGAACAAAGTGTTAGCAATGCCATCGTTCCACATGAATCTAATGGCTTCCAGTCCTCCATGAGCAATATGCTACTGCCTCACGGACAGAAATGGGGTTGGTCTGCTGGTTTGGGTCACGAAGTGGTCACTGATATGTCAGGCACCAATCTGGAGGGAAAGTTAGAGAAGGCTTCAGACTCTGAAATAGAAAGACTCAGAGCCGAGCTAGTAGTGATGACTAGGCAGGTGGACATGTCAGAGTTGGAGTTGCAGACTCTCAGAAAGCAAATTGTGAAGGAGAGTAAAAGGAGCCAAGATTTCTCTCGAGAAATAGTTCGCTTGAAGGAGGAGAGGGATGCACTGAAAGTGGAACGAGAGACATTTAAGGTTCTACACAGGTCAACAGTGAAGAAGAAATTGGAGTGTGATGACGGGGATCTGCGAGCTCTCCTAGAAGAAGTTAGAGAAGAACTCGATCACGAGAAAAACCTTAACGCAAATCTCCGGTTGCAATTGCAGAAAACCCAGGAATCGAATGAAGAATTGATTCTTGCTGTAAAAGATTTGGATGAAATGCTGGAGCAGAAGAATCAGGAAATGGATAATAATTCCAGGAAATCAGGATTATATGAAACTAAAGAATATCCAAGCGAAGGTGTTTCAAGATATGAAACAGATGAAGATGAAGAGCAAAAGGCATTAGAAGAGATTGTCAAAGAGCACAGAGATGCCAAAGAAACGTATCTGCTGGAGCAGAGGATTATGGACCTCAATAGTGAAATAGAGATCTACAGGAGAGACAGAGATGAACTAGAAATACAGATGGAGCAGATCGCACTCGATTATGAGATTTTGAAGCAGAAAAATCATGAAATTTCCTGTAAGTTGGAGCAAAGCCAATACCAGGAACAACTAAAATTGCAGTGTGAGGGCTCACCTTTTCAAAGTACCCACGAATTAGAAAACAAGATCCACAGCTTGGAAAAAGAACTCAAAAAGCAGTCTGAAGAACTGACTGAATCTGTAACCACCATCGATGAGCTTCATGCTCACATGAAGAGCTTGCAAGAGGAACTGGAGAAACAGGCACAAGAGTTTGAAGCCGATCTGGAAGTCATAACTCGTGCCAAGGTGGAACAAGAGCAAAGAGCCATCCAAGCAGAGAGAGCCTTGCAAACGATGAGAAGGAAGAATGTTAATACCGCAGAGAGGCTTCAGGAGGAGTTCAGAAGACTATCTGAGCAAATGGCTTCAACTTTTACCGCAAATGAGAAAGTGGCCATGAGAGCCCTCACGGAAGCTGGTGAACTGAGGTTGCAGAAAATTCAACTTGATGAGATGTGTAGGGAAGCCCATGCCGAGATACAGTTAGTCAAGGATTCATACGAAATAAAACTGGCTGAACTTTCTGATCAAATAAGAGAGAAAAATGATCAGATCAACAACATGGCTTTGGAGATTGATGAAATGTCCAAGCAGCTCGAAGATTGTGAGAAGCATGAGAAGGAAGTTACAGAGAATATACTCCATGAGATAATAACACTCAAAGCTGAGATCACAAGGCTCAATGCAGAGAATAATCTACTCTCTGAACAAGCAGGACAGGAAGACTGTCTGAAGGAAGAGCTGAGACAGCTGAAGAAATCAATCATGGAGGCAGAACTAGCAGTTCAGAAAGGAAATGTGGAAAGAAATGAACTGGTAAGTGCAATAGCTTTGGTGAAAAAAGCATTGGAGGATTCACTTGTGGAATCGAAATGCTTGAGGCATTTGAAGGATGAAAAGGATATTACAATCCGCAAATTAGAAACAGAGCTCAATACACTGAGAGTCCAGTGTATTGATTTGAAAAATTCGCTTGCAGAGGACAAGTCAGAGAAGGAGAATCTGAGAAAGCAAATATTCCAGCTGGAGGGAGACCTGAACAATAAGGAAAGCGGCTTGATGGGCATTGAGAAAAGAGTCAAGGAAAGCAATGGCCATGCAGCTATCTCTGAGGGAGCGAAGAGTGCAACAAGAAACAACAAAGTAGTTCCACTTGCTAGTTGCAATAAAGAGGTCTCAAATCTCAGGGAAAAACTAAAGTTGCTAGAGGTAAACTATCTATCATTTGAGCTTGGTAGATGTGGTTTCACTGTTGTCACTGTCAATTTCTAGGGCTTCAAACATCGTGGTCTCCTTTTGCATCATCAAGAATTTGATCGAATAATTGTTTCCTTCTGATGACAATAATTACTCAGAATGAAGCGATGCGGTGTATCTCGTACTTACAGTAGCTTCTGACAGGGTCAAATAAAGTTGAAAGAAGCTGCTTTAGAAGACTCGGCAAATTCTTTTCTGAAGAAGGAAAAAAGTTTCAAAAGCAAAATCGAAGAGTTGGAGAGTAGATTGGAAGAACTCGACCACTTTTACCCATTTAACAAGGTAGCCATTATATATATGACTTAACTATCTGTTGCTCATCTATGAATTTAATTCTTTTTTCACCTGTCTAGAAAAATGATGAAGGAGACATTTTACAAGGTTTCCAACAACTCATGTCGTACGAAGATAAGTTTGCTAATTAAAGTATACCACCAAATTCAAAAGGAGAAAACGCAAACATTCTAGCTTCTTTCTCATCCTGCTTAGAATTTCTTGAACCGTGATATGATTGATTTGATTACAGAAATACTTTATAGATCGGTTTAGCTCCATATGATCAGATCATGCTGTACTCTACTTTTATAATGTTTTAAATTACAAATCCAGGTTGTTGTAGCTACCAGAGGAATCACTCCCGAAAGTGTTTTGCCAGAAGAATCATGCTCATCCACAGAAAATGTCAACTTGACTAGCAGGTCTGTGTTCATACAGCAAACTCCATATCCCTGCCAACTCTTTTTATGTCATTCAGTAGTTGAAGAAACGCAATAAATTGAAAATTATGACTTTTGTAGGGAAATGCTTAATAAATCTGTTACATTCTTTACTTTTCTGTGCCTCCAGAAAAGATGAAGTACTACCGGGCAAAGAAGTGAAGAAAAATGCAGCAAATACTCCAGACAACAATATTGGTTATTTGTCAAAGGAACTGGAATCAATGAAGGAGAGGAATCATTCAATGGAAAGCGAACTAAAGCAACTGCAGGAGAAATATTCCGAGATGAGTCTCATGTTCGCGGAGGTGGAAGGCGAAAGGCAACAGCTCGTCATGACTCTGCGCAACCTTAAAAACTCCAAGAAAAATTGATCTTTTTTTCTCGTTTCACAGAAAGGTGGCTAGGCACATTGTACAGTATAAGCGTGGGGATGATCATTGAAAATCCAGACATGAGCCATCAGGGTCAATAACAGTAAATTATGATACCTATTCTGACTGCTGGCTTCTCTGGTTGGCATTATACATCGTTAGATATGTTTTTCATTTGTTAATTTTTCTTACAGGGTTAACTCTTTTGTTTATACATAATTTGTCTGGCGTGTCCTATCCATGCAAACATTGTTATTTAGGTGTACTGTTTGTATTTGTCTTGGAAAGTAATGATCAATATATGTTTATTTGTTTGCACTCTATCACGTATAATTTCTGCTTCACTCCTGTTCTTCTGATCGCAAAACCTGCACCAGAGCTTATCGTAGAACACTACTAAGCTTTGCCGGGAAGCAAGAAAACAGTAACTACTAATCAGAGTTCAACTTAATTGGAGTCTTGTACGAGAATAAGTATCAGAGCTTTTTTAAACTGCAAACTTGAGACTGTCATCTTTTACAATAAGATGTAGTTGAAGCTAATAGCATATCACATGTAGGAAATATCTAAATTCTAAGCTTGTGGATTGCCACAAAAAAATTGAAGTAGGAATCTTTCCATTTCCCATCTGCTCAAACTACGTGAGGGTGTGTTGTTGTTCTGTCTGCAGTCATCACCCTACTGAAAACATTGATGTTAAGTACTATTTTGAAATTTGTTGTCGTTCAGATCAGAGACAGAGGTCGATGAAGTAGGAAATGCCCCTCATCTTTCTATTTACATTTTAAAACGAAAGCACAACACGTCTGAATGGAGAATATATATTGTCTTCAGGAGCAAGAGCAATGTTGGATGAAATTAGATTATATTACCAGGTTGCTAGAGTTAAAAGTATAAGAGATAGTCTATGTGTTGAGAGATCACAAGTGTGACTCATATTCATATTTTCCACGTCTTATGTTATTACAAACTGGACAGTATTCTAGAACTCTGCCTTGCTTGTGTTTTCTTAGGGAAAAAGACGCTCAGTGGTAAATTAAAAATAAAATATGGAACGCACAGCTTGGTGGACTTGCGCTCTGATGCATTGCTCCGTTAACAGTAACAAGAGCCATGACAAGGGAATGATCAACTTCAGGCTCCACAGCCAAAGTCAAAACATCATCTACTATATATACTACAGAAGATGACTGCTTCTTCTTTTCCTGGAAAATCACCAAAGAAAGGCACAGTGTCAATTTGAGAGAACAAGAAGCAACTGGACTAGATTAAGGGTGTTTATATGTTTGAAGAGGCTAACCTCTGCAATCAAACCTCCTGTTCTGTTGACTATTCTGAACTCTGATTTACCAGCCTTATCTCTATGTTAAAGGATGCCTGGCCCTTCTGTAGTGCACAGAAACTTGGCAGAACAATTCCCTTTTAAAGATGGGACAACCCCTTTTTACGGGGAACTGAAGTTTTCCGTCATTAGCATCTGATTCGCTGCATTTGTGGCCCTCCCAGTGCCCAAAAACTCGAAGTTTCTGCATTAACATTTGCCGTTAGCCTTGGTCTTATAGTTCATATAGTAATTGAAGTCATCTAGTTGACCTATAAGAGAGGGAAAAAAAGAAAAAAACATAGCCTATTCTTATGAATTATAGTGAACTTTCCCGCATAAATCCATGAGTAGGACTTTTCTGCTATCCTTGTTTTAGTAGTTACCAATTCAGTAAACGATCTCACCTTTTTGGTTAAGAACGGCGCATCCATTTCCTTGCATGACAAGCAACTTCATCCACCCCGCGAAGGCTTCTCCCTTTGGAGTCATATATGGAGAACAAGAAGCATCAGCCGTGGCAGTTGGCACTAAAGAATGAACCTTGGCCATCTCATCCGCGTAACTTTGTTTTTCTGTGAGAACTTTTACCACCCTTTCGAGTCTCCGCAGATGACACAGGAGAAGGCACCTTTCCGGGTTTAATTACTCCGGAGAAGACGTACCCAAGTAATAAATGTCCTTGAGGCTTCACGTTCATGGTATGCACGCGTAAATTATGGAGCTCTACGCTTTGTTTTATCCAATCATGAGACTAACAGTTACCCATTTGTTGACTTTCTGGTTCTGGGAAGTCTAATAGTTCAGCTGTTGACGACATCGGTGACAGAGATGTACTAACTAATATACAAACGTTACTTTTTAACACTCTCCTTGCCTAGAGTTGTATAAGCCTTCGTCTGCTATCAGATCTGATTTTTTTTGTGTTAAAGTAATGCGTACTGGGGCCAAATGTGATGCGAATCGCCTTTACCGATAAGCCTCGGGAGGAGTTCATGTTGTTTTCATCTGGAATTTCCACGTTTCATATCTCTTCAGCATAAAGTCCAGGACTGCCGGGCTATTTTAGAGTCATTGAATTCTAAGCCTCGGACGAAGAAGCAAGTAGTGAAATAATGAAATTCCATGTATCCTTTGTTAACTGATACGTCGTTAGTCTCGTTTTAGCGATTGGAGTGACGTGGATTTGAAACTGATTGTCAAGATACAAATTAACTCAGTAGAAATGTACTATATATAAACCGTCTATTCACTCCTTAAAAATTCAAAATTTTCAAAAGAATCATTTGTATAATAATATCATATATGAGTTTTATTTGTTGTCAATTTCTATTATTTTTATTATATCAATTATTCCCAACATTTGGGATAAGAACATTACAAGTGTCATAACTTGTGTATGCGTTCATTTTAGTGTCAAAACTTTCATTTGAATCACTTCTGTGCCAACCCTGATCTTACTTGCAGGATATACGAATGGCAACTCACATAACTTGCCAGAAGTGCCAAGTCAACATTTAATATAATAAAAAATCTTTTTTTATTACATCACACATATAAAACATTAAGTAGTTCTGTTTAAATTGAGAGTGTATGAGATTTTTCCTTTAGAATTGAAATGCCTTCAATGTTCAGAAATCTCTTTTGTCGTAATGTATTGGATATTCAAAATGATCATACTTTTTGAAAAAGTTTGAGATAGTCAATATGCAATATGCACCCTCTTCCTTCCCAACCCCCCGGGGGGAAAAAACAAGAAAAAGCTGTTGAGCTCACCTCTCTGCAACTAAAACTTTGACACAGCATTGTTAATGAAGTCCCGACCACGACCCTATGCATAAACAAGTAGGAGCTTTAAGTTCGATCTCATCAACAATGAATCAAAGCGCAAAGGGCAAAATCGTTTGGACCTCGTCGCTGTTTTCTATATTTTGGTTCACTGTTGTCTAGGTCAGCAATGTTTTAAGTATCATTCCTTGACGGTTGGATATGTGCTGCTAAAGTTTGTCACTCCATCAACCCAAAAAAAATAAATGAACTGGCCGTATCAGATAAGAGTCACGTTTCATATCATCCTATACTTTAGATGTTAACACTAGAGTTATCCACCTGATTAAGAAAACACCAAAAAATTCAAGGTAGGAACCAAATATGAAGTTGATATCACTAACATGTTTATAGTTGATAATTGATGGACAATCTATCCGTATAATTATATAAATATTTGTCATAGAGCACAAGGGAGTTGCGTGAGATGTGAAAGTGTAATGGAGTTTTTGTATCTGTTAATCAGTGCTTAAAAGGAGTAGTTGATGTCCTCATAAGTGTCTCGTCTTACCGACCTAACAAGTTTTACGAGGAAATTGAGTACTCCATATGAGTATGTTAATAGATTTAGATTTGGCTCCATTGTCTTCCATCCATGTGATCTTAATGGGGTGACAACAATTGAAGGTATGTATTGCATTTTACAAGTAGCTAGTAGAGATTTTCGAGGTTCTCGATTAAGACAATACTTGATCCGAGTAATAAACTTGTCAATTAGGATAACTCTCACCCAAAATCCAAACCAAACTATGAAGATCACAATGAAACCAATGCCAATACGTTCGTCTTCTTATTGGTTTCGAATCATTAACATAAAATTCCACATATAAAAGAGAAGCGCGATCTTGATACTAAATTGTCAAATGGCAATACCATGTAATACAAGTACCATCAAATCAATCTTACCATTTCTAGTACAATAAGTGACAATTTTTTCACATCTAAAGAATCACCAAATCACAAAATAAAAGGACGAGGTTTATGAAATTTCTATCTTATGACAAGAAAGCCATGTTTGTCAAATAAAATAAAACGGATTACTTACATTTATGCCATTTGTTATGGGCTGGAGAGTTAGGTTGAAATTCGTTCAAAAAATTTCACAAATCAAGGGAATGGAGACCTTCGTTTACGGTCCATTAAAATGTTTGAGCAGGGAATGTTGTTGAATGAAGAGAATATCTCGTCTTCAGGAGTATCAGCAAAGATGTATGAAATTAGATGATCTTATCAACAGGTTGCTAAAGTTAAAAGTAAAAGAGATAGAATATCTTTTGAGAGAACAAAGTGTGACTCATTTTCGTATTTCCAACTTCTTGTTTTATTACAATATGTGCAGTATTCTACAAGAACTCTGCCTTGCTTGTGTTTTTTTGGGCAAAAAGACTGCTCATTGGACCAAAGAAGAAGAAGGAAGGAAAGCAGTCTCCGGTGGACTCTCCACTCTTTCTATGTCAAGATTAGATCACATTCTCCGATGCATTGATCCGTAAACAGCGACAAGCGCGACGACAAGGGAATGATCAACTTCAGGCTCCACAACCAAAGTCAAAACATCATCTCCTAGGTATACTCCAGAAGATGACTGCTTCCTCTTTCCCTGGAAAATTATCAAAAAAAAAAAAAAAGAAGGCGCGTTATTAGTCTAAGAGAAAAAGAAGTAGGTAGACTAGATTTAAGAGCGTTTGAATGTCTGAAGAGGCTAACCTCTGCAATCAGACCTCCTGTTCTGTTGACTATTCTGAACTCTGATTTACCAGCCATACTCTCCATGTCAAAGATATTTTGACCCTTATCGCAGTGCACAGAAACTTGGCAGGAAAATCTTCTTTTAAAGAAGGGACAAACTTCTTTTACACGAAACCGAAGTCTTCCGTCGTCCACATCCTGTTCGTCACATTCGTAGCCCTCCCAGCGCCCAAAAACTCGTAGTTTCTGCATGAACACTTGCCATTAGCCTCAGCCCTATAGTTCACATATTAATTGAAGTCATCTAGATGACTACTGAGTGAAAAGAAATATAGCCTGTACCTTTTGAATTATAGTGAAGAGAACTTTTCCACGTAAATCCATGAGAAAAACTTTTCTGCCACCCTTCTTTTCGTAGTTATCTATACGATAAACAATCTCGCCATTCTGATTGAAGACGGTGCATCCATTTCCTTGCATGACAAGAGACTTCATCCACACCGTGAAAGCTTCTCTCTTTGAAGTCATATATGGAAAACAAGGAGCATCAGCTGTGGCAAATGGCATAAAACAACCAACCTTGGCCATCCCATCCACTAACTTTGTTTTTCAGAGAGAACTCTTATCACTCTTTTTCCAATAAGAAGACCATCCTTCCAAGTGTTCACAAAATGATAGGAGGAGGACGCACTTTTTTGGGTTTAAATACTCTCGAGAAGACAGTACTCAACTAATAAACGTGCTTGAGGCTTCACGTTTATGGTATGTATGCAAAAGTTATGGAGCTCGACGCTTTGTTTATTATAAAGGCTACCCAATTGTTGACCTTATGGATCTGGGAAGTCTAATGGTTCAGCGGAAAACGAAGTTGGACCTGTCACCACGCAGAGGCTCCTGATGATGGCGGTACATACAAAACATTACTCTAACGCTTTTAAGTATGCGAGAGGGGCCAAATGTGACGCGAACCGACCGCCTCCGAAGTAAATGATTTTGTTTCCATCTGGGACTACCATGTATTATCTCTTCAGCATCAAGAACATGACTGCTAGGTTATTTCAGAACCATTGATTTGTTAAGCCACCAGCTCCGAAGCAAGTAGTAAAATTCTACTGTCCTTTGGAAACTGATCCGTTGTTAGTCTCATTTTAGTGATTTAGTTCAGTGGATTGAAACTGATATTCAAGATACAGACTCATCAGATAGTTAGTACTAAGAAATATACTCTATTTACATAGTCGACCGTTTCCTATAAGTTTAACCCTTTAAAAAGGAACGAGTTGTCGAATAGTCTTCATACATGAGATTTGTTCATGGCAGTTTTCAAAGCTCTAACCGTCGATTAAGGGGATATTCTAATTCAAATCTCTCATCGTCCCCTACAGGTGCAAACTTAATCATCAAGAACCAATTGATGAAGGGGATGTGAAATTTGACCCATTAGCCTCTTAGGGGTGTGAACTATCTTCAGCCTGGCGAAGCATCCAAGAGGGATAGGTTGCTTCAACACATGAAAACGCGGGCGAACATCATTGCTCGACTGCCGTGAGCTTTTGTTGACGCGGACAAGCGATGTTAAGTTGGCCATTCACTTAGACCGTTTTATATTAAAAAAAAATAACTAGTTTACTTGGACATATGAAGCATGAGTTTGTAATTTCCGATTTTGTTGAAATAACATGTTTACTATAACTCAATCTTCGCTGCCGTAGTTTCAATCCGGCAAGCTCGCAAGCCAAGTATTTTTTTTTAGGAAAAAAGTTTATAGGATAGATGTGTCATAAAAGATATAATTTGGGATTTTTACTGTCACAAACAAAAATTTAGGGTAAATATATCACTGGAGGTATAGTTTGGAGTTTTTATGTCACAAAAAAAAGTTTAAAGTAAATGTGTTACGGTGAGTAAAGTTTAAGGTTTTTTTATGGTATTAACCCTTATTCTACTACAAATTGTATTTCAAGCAACAAGGTCGCTTTCACTCTCTCTATTATTGTATCGATATATTTTCACCTTCTCTTTTTGTGCCGTGTATCATGCCCTGCTTGATACAATCAATTTTAATGCTGATAAGCATAAAATCTTCTTGTTCTCATGGAGTTAATTTTCACCACTTATTAGACACATACGATGTTTGTGACTATGTAAACATTTGGAAGATTCTTCTCGTAATTTTTATGGAAAAACGCAAAGGCTTCTTTCTATCTCATAATTGTTATACATAATCTATTCTACCACACGTATAAAATATCTCGGCATAATTTAGTACTTACAGTTAGATTGAGATTAGAGACTTCCTTTTGGACTTGAGCTCGATCTCATGGCTAAGGGATCAAATCACAAAGGCCAACAGCGTTTGAAGCTTTGAACCTCGTTGGTCTTTTTCTATATTTGGTTCACTGTTCTAGATGTCAGCACTGAGTTTTAGTACGTACAGTCGGATGTGTGCTGCTCAGGTGCGCGACGCGATCAAACCTAAAATAAATCACTGGCCGTCGAGAAAAGAGTCACGTTTAGCATCTCCTGACGTTTGACTTATCAACACTGGATTGATTCGCCTGATCGAGAAACACCAAAAAGTTAATCCGCAGCGGTGTCGCTTGCATGTTTACAGTTGACGATCCATGCACAAGCCTATTAATATGATTATATGAATGATTGTTAGAATGCACGAGGGACAAGTCTGAAATGTGGAGTGTAACGGAGTTTCGTGTCTGATAATTAGAGCTTAAAAGGAGAAGTAGGCCCTAATCTTACCGGCTTAATAAGTTCTTTTAGTGAGACTGAGTACTCTAGATAAGTGTGTTAACATACCCGGATTTGACTCCCTTCTTGTGATTTTCCATGGGTGTCGCAACAATTTGGCCCGAGGGAAGCGATGGCAAGTGAAGGCATGTCCTGCATTTCATGATGAGCTGATTAACAAGTGCTCAATCTGAATAGTAAAAATCTATCGGTTAGGAAAACTTTCAACCCAAATCGAAGCCAAACTACAAATATCACAGTGAAACGAGTGTCCAATGACTTCGTCTTGTTACTGGTTTCAAACTAATGATGCGAACTCCATGTATAGCTAAACTGTCAAATGATGTAATACAAGCAAAGCCATCGTATTAGAAACATGGTTTTTCACGTGTATAGAATCATAAAGTAAAAAATTGAGGCTCATGAAATTTATATGTTTGCGTTAAAAAAAGAACATGCATTGTTTACAAATAACCGACTGCGCACACCTTCCTCTTCGGTCCACGCCAATCTTATCTCCTTGTACGCCACAACAATAAATCATACCCTTCTCCCTCGTTATATTAACTAAATTATTCTCAAGAGACATCATAGGCCAGTATTATATTGTTCTCTTAAACTAGCCAACATATATCAATCAGGCACCGTCCAAAACCTTATTGAGCCACAAAAATAAGTAAATATATCGATTGACTAAACTAAACTAGAGAACCAAAAAAAAAAGAGGGTTTAGAGTTTCATTTGTCGAATCAAATCCAGATGACTCAGACGAGCTGTTTGATGCATTATTATACTTCCGGCGATATTTTTAAGGAATAGCACCTCGTGCATCTGCTTCTCTTTTAACCATACGAGAATACTTTTAAAAAAACTGTATAAATATATTGAGATCTCGGTCACGAGCATATTTTTCTCCCTTTATATTTCTTATTATTGATGTGGCTCTCGTGGTGCATTTAATTATATTGGTGATATATCTTGCAATGTGGTCATATCACTGTATCCGTGCGGAACATTTTTGTATTCATACAGATAGACAAGTTGGAATTTTGCACAGGTTGGGTCACGTTTTGCTGAACTCATCAGTATAGAAAATGAGAAGATATAATGATTAAGCTTATCAAGCACATGACATATTCGTCGTACCAAATAGACCAAGCACGATGATAGGTTGGCTTCTGACCTGACCAGTACTATAATCGTCGGGTAATTCAAGACTGTCATGAACAATTAGGTTTATGTGGTTAAGTTGGCCTTACTGTTCAGATTGAAGGGAGGATGGGCATGCTTTGTCAGGACGAGCAGTGCAGAACTCAAAGCAGAATAAGTTGTGGTGCGAAGTCTGAGCTTGATTAATGATTTTCGATTACCTGGGATTTGTTGCAGGCTTGATCACCTGCTTCTAGGTGGTCTTAGGATAACGCTTGCTCACTTAGCAAAAGAAAAAAGAGAGATTAAAAAATTAGCCTCCTCGCTAATTCTCGCCGCTCCGGATAAGCCCACACCGACTGTATACTCTATTTTCCTCCGGGATTTTTTTAGGTTGTGTACTCGTCCTTGACCGTTCGTGGTGCATGATAGATATAGATCGAGCTTTGTTTTGGCCCCAAAAATTGATTGACTCTTCCGCGCGCCACTTACTCGACGAAATGCGTAAAGGAAGCTGAGTTTTGGCTTGATTTATTGTTGGTTTTTTGGCCGCCGTCACTGCTTCCAGTTCGGAAGGAGGTCACGGGAGGTTGATAGGTGGAGTCGAGCTCCCTAGGAGACGTGCGACACCGTCTCCCTCCGCCACGGCCGCCGTCAGTCTCCCGATCGACGGCGGCGCTTGGGCGGAGCAGGGGCGACCTCTGTTTCCTGCCTGCACTCGCGTTGGGCTGAACCCAGGAAAACAGCCAGACCGGGCGGAGGTCACTGGAAGACCGGGCTGAGAGAGAGAGAGAGAGAGAGAGAGAGAGATAGTGTGTGTGGGCTGATGGCCCGTCTCGCGCCCCGCCCATCAGCTGGGCCCAGGGCCCACCTTAGTCCCCAGTCGGCCTCTTCGGTTTGAACCAGTGGGCCTCTTTCAGGCCTAGCGAATTGGGCCTAGATTGGCTTGGACCCAGGTATTTGGGTTTGAACCCAGGATTTCGGGGCCTGAAGCCCAGCTCTGTGGCTGGGTTCTTCCCAGCCCGTTCCCACGATTGGGCCCATCGCCCAGGCGAGAGCTCTTTTTTTCTCTCCCTGGACCCATTGCCCATTCCTCACTCCCCCCGCCCGGCCCGTGCCCAGTCCAGCACATCGAGCCCAAACCACTAGCTTTTCTCTTCTCGGCCCACTTCTTCCCAATTCGCGAAGCCCCACTCTTTTTCTTCTCCCTCGGCCCAGCCACACCCACGCAGGCCCAGTTTCCCTCTTGGCCCAGCGAGTCCTGCCCATCACGCCTCAACCCACGCGGGGACCTTCCCCTGTTTCTCCTCCCGCCCGGTCAACAGCTAGAGGCGAAAAATCCGCTGACCGGCCTGCTCCTCTGAAGCCACCCGCTGACGGCCTGACACGCGCAAAGTCGGAGAGCGAAGTAGAAGAGCAGAAGGTGAAGCAGAACAGCAGAAAAGAGAAGAGAGAACAAAGAGGGACAAAGAACAGGAGAGGACGAAGGACAGAGAAGAAGATAAAACCAGAAAATGACGTGTAGGCGTCTGCCTCCTCCACGGCCGCCGTCAGTCCCCCGATCGACGGCGGCGCTTGGGCGGAGCAGGGGCGACCTCTGTTTCCTACCTGCACTCGCGTTGGGATGAACCCAGGAAAACAGCCAGACCGGGCCGGGGTCACTGGAAGACCGGGCTCTGAGAGAGAGAGAGAGAGAGATAGAGAGAGATAGTGTGTGTAAGCTGAGGGCCCGTCTCGGGGTAGAGGAAACCAGGCTCGATTTGAGCCTGGTTGCGCTCTGCCCAGCAGCTAGGCCAGGGCCCAACTCAGGCCCCAGTCGGCCTCTTTGGTTTGAACTAGTGGGCCTCTTTGAGGCCTATCCAATTGGGCCTGAATTGGCTTGGACCATGGTCTTTGGGTTTGGAGGCTTTCGGGGCCTGAAGCTTAGCTCTGTGGCTGGGTTCTTCCCAGCCCGTTACCACGCCTGGGTTGGCCTGAACCCGACCTGGGTCCCCTTCTTTAGTATAATATTATAATATAACATTTTATATTAATTAATTAATTAATTAAAAAACAATATTTTTACTAAAAGATTTGGTAAAATAAAAAATTGAGGTTTTGCTCAAAATGGCCATTGAGAGTTGATGATGCTTAGCCAATGGCTGTGCAGCAACCTACTACAGAAGAAGGAGAAGAGCCAGTAGCCTATGCACCGACACAAACACGCCAAATGACACGCCAACACGTCATTTTTCAAAAAATAAAAAATTTCATCACATTCGACACGTTATTTTTATATATAAATGCATAAAAACTAAATAATAATAATTGTAATACTAATAAGAGCCTATAATATACTAAAAATATTAATCTTATATTTATTATTATTATTCATTGTTTTAATTTGACAGAAGAAAAACAAACAATCAACATTCTACTATTAAATTTAAAATTAAACAATAAAATATATATATATAGATAAGAATAATATAGAAGAGTCGGAGTGTCGGACACGACACAAGGTTCTTGGAAAGTGTTGGTACTTCTTAGTTGGTATCAATAGGCTAAGAGCCGAAGTATTGTCTGCAATTGACGACGAAAGGTCCTAGTCTATGAATAGTATCACGGGCAAGTGCAAGTGATCCCATTGACAGTAGACTAGAAGTGCTGAAAAATTTTAGAAAGGGAGACTAGAAAGAAAGAACATTGCGGGGAGAACACAGTGGTAAAAATCTGTACGAATGGGCAGCGTTAAGTCTGCCCCTGCATTGGCTTCATGCACGACCTTGAGTGTCAAGACGACTGAAATACCAAGCGATCACAGCATCTCCATTGACGCCGCCATCTCTCTTCTCTCCCCGCCAATCCCGGGTACGCCTTTGACCTCGTCCGCCACCCTTCGCTGCTGCGATTACTCGGATGAGTTTGTGGACCAGCAGGTTGATATGGAGATGTGAGATCTGACCTGGTGCATGCGACTGCAGCAGGGGACTTTCGTCGTACAAAATTTGGGCATGATTGAAGAATTCGGTCTTCAGGACAACAAGGAAGATGCCGGTATCTTTATGGATATTAGAGACATTATTAGCTATTAGGGATATCATTTAATACTTCATTATTTCCTAAGATTATATTATTTCCTTTGTTATACATGTTGTTGGGATACAAATGCCCCCTAGAGAAAAATTATCGAGTAAAGATGTCACCGTTAAAAGTGTTGCATAATTCTTTATTCACGGATAAATGCAAATTTCATTTTTTTTTCTTCTTCTGTAGACATAGGACAACAGAAAAATGCACATCACAGCAGCTCTCACAATTTCTAAATACTTGGATACACTGAATTGAATTGAAGAAGATGCTGTTTGTCAATTTTATTTCTTGTCACCGTCTTTGTTCTGCTCCTTTTAAGTCTTTCTTCTTTTCTTCTATAGCTGGTCCAACTCATAGTATATCCACTTTTCCGATTTTCTTCAGCTTCTTTGCTACAGCCACGGAGTCCATGTCACCCATCACAGTCAGCTTTTGCTCCTTCAAATCCGCCGCTATGGAATCAACTTCTGAAAAATTGATTTCAAGGGAACAAAAAGGAAGCTCAGTTACAACTGGACCCAAAGCACAAATTTGATTCTGCACCATATGTTCATATGCATGGAGGCATTTCTTCTCGCATGAACAACATAGATAATTTCTGTTTGGTAATCTAGCTTATGAAGGAGCTCTTTGTTGACACCTAAATTTTGGCACAACATTTTGCATTAATAAAAAAAAGGGTCTCTTTGCTAGTCTCTCTCCTGACATCTTTTTGGTGATTTCTCTCCCGCGGAAGCTGTCTGGACAAGGCTGTCCACCCCCTGAAGTTTCATCAACAATCCGACTACGATGTTGCCCTTAAAATTAGAACGACAGCCACCGAGTGATCTTTTGCCCAAGCCACATAGCAAGCTTCTCCGCGGACTTTCCTAGAGGACATTGCAGTTGCTTCTCATACCACGGCACCTCATTGGCGTCCAGCAAGCTTCCCTTCCCTTTATTTGATTAGCAAGTTTCAATTAGAGTCTCATATCATTAGCGATTTTTACTTCTTCATTAACAATTTCACTCTTGTTGTGTCAACGGCTATCTTGCGCGTGTTGTCATCAAAGCGACTCAGCCACGCTGCGTCGGACATCCTTCCAGCGCAATCACCGAACTTCGAGTACCCCTGCTGTCCAGTACTACTTTGCAACTGCGCGTTTGGGCAACGTTCAACAAACGACGTACTTGCTCATTAATCCACCACGGCGTCCACCTACGCTTGGCTTTTGTCGTGTCACGAGCAAAGGCATGGCTGGACTGGAAAGCTAGAAAAGTGAGGGAAAGGAAGAGTGATTGGGAAGGACGAAAAAGCTTCACAAAAGAACACATGCACAGGGGAGTATAGGGAGCATTCCGCTAGAGGGGATGAAAAAGAAAGATCTTTCTTTTATTCGGCCTCTCAGCATCCCTCGTACATTGTTTTCTTTTGATTGCATAGCTTTGTTTGACTTTCACCAAGCTCAGGATAATTTTTTTAAATTTTCAGGTGATTTACTCACGGATTGACTAGCGAAGACATAGTTTCACATGAGTTACAACAAATTCCCTTTCTTGATGAGAAGCAGATGGACAAGGGCTATGCGCTAACTTGTACCGTGAGCTCATGAAGCCTAGGATTTGAGCTTGGGAGGTTGATTGGTAGGTATCTTGTCCTAGATTTGACTTGAATATTTGATTTGTGTTGCTTCATGATTAATTTGATTGAGTTTGTTAATTTAGATGTCATTTGCATGCTAGAGTAAATTTGGTGTGTTTTCCTATTTTTGCATGTTTAGATTAATTGCACGTTTACGTTATAAATTGCATGTTTATATTTAAAATTGCATATTTAGATGGATTGCATGATTAGATTAATTTCCATATTTAGGTTAATTTGCATAATTGACTTAGATTGCATATTAGATATTATGGTAGGATAATTTTAGCTAAATTACATTTTAGGATTTTTTTTCTATGGTTGAGTAAGATTTTAATTCAAATTAGGAATTGATATATTTTGTTTCCTAGTTTAGATTATATGTTATTTAACTATGGATAATTATGTTAATTAATTAATTCATAAAAAATACAAAAAAATTGCATTTCACATATTGCATTAAATTAGTTGTATTTTTTGTTAGATTTTCATGCATGGCATATTTTGTTAAATCTTTGATTCGTTTTCATTATTATTGCATTAGGTGTTTTATATTAATGCTTGCGTTCTTATGTGGTCATTATTATATATTAGGGATAGATTTAAAATTAATCCAAACTGCCTACTAATATTTTTTGGAAATAAATGAAAATGTACCAAAAGGGTGTTAGAATAGGTTAGCATAACCAAGTCCCCGTACCTTATATTTATAGTTCGTAGGAGTAAAGCATAGCTTCCGATACTTTACCTGGGTTTCTAATCGACCCACCATAATTAGATTAGTTGCAACTCCTTTGAAAATATTTTGTTGAAAAGTGAAACCTAATGTCGTGAATTGGTATGAATCCGGGATAACTCGAGTTAGGTTGAACTTAGTAATCCATTAGCCAAACCCTAATAGTGCACCTTCGGAGAGGTCGCGACACTCTTATTAGCACCGTAGATATCTGCGACGGCTTCAATGGCTTTCTGCTTTGTCTTCTCATCGTTCATAATCAAGAGCTTGACAACCACTTTCTACAAAAGATAAAAAAATCAAAATTCAGATACATTCAGGAGAACAATGCTTACAAACAGAAATGACTTAGGTATCAAGAACTAATTCTCTCTGGTTTTCAGGACCAGAGAGACGCAAGATTATGGCAGAAGCATAACTCATGCGCGTTCTTCCAACGCTTCTACTGATCATCTCTTTTCTTGTTGCACATTTTCCAAAATTGACGAGTTCGAGTCAATTCTGCCCAGTTCAATCGCTTTATCGTCAGTTTTGGTTCTCATGGCGACCATGCGAGGCGCCTCCTCCGTTAGACATTAACTAAGTAGCGCGATGTAAAATAGATATTGACAGTTAGTCTTGATTTCGTCAATGTGAAAATGCTGGGTGTTTCAATCGCTAGACAGCGAGTCTGATGGTGAAATGACTCGACAAGAACGTGCCGCAGACGAGGATGTAATGCTGGGATTCGTTCGTGTATGGGGATGATGCATATTCAATTGATCTACTACTTG
Source organism: Melaleuca quinquenervia (assembly GCA_030064385.1). Taxonomy (NCBI): domain Eukaryota; kingdom Viridiplantae; phylum Streptophyta; class Magnoliopsida; order Myrtales; family Myrtaceae; genus Melaleuca; species Melaleuca quinquenervia. Next base: position 13,224,976 of record CM057721.1, on the reverse strand, counting down.
AAGAACTAGTCTGGGAATTTGTGTGAGTTTCTCGTGGATCCGGTTAAGAGGATCCGGGTATGGTGGCCATCAAACGGACGGCCCCATTTATTAAAGGAGGGTTTTGTTTGTTTTTTCTTTTTTCTTTTTTGAAAAATTAATGGCCGTCCAATTCAAGATCGAACACCCAGCATCTGAAGTATGTCGCCCACTTAAATCACAAGTACTTTCCTGGTGAATCGAACCCAAGATCTCAAAGAAGTCTAAATTCGCCTTAACCAGTTGGGTTACCAATGGATAGGTTAATGATACATAATTGTTTCCTCTACTTAACAAAATATAGGGTCTTATCGTGATTTTTCATATCGGGTAGGTCAACGCTCTAGAATCATCCCCCTTTTCATGAATTGCCTCAGTAATCTTTCTGAGTAGCTCCACTTTCCAAAGAAAAAACTTCATTCGAACACTCCTAACACCTTGACCTAGCTCTAACCGCCACTGTCCTGTCCCGCCATTGCGGCCGCACCCTCCCAAGCAACACCTCTGTGAGAGAGAGAGTGAGAGAGAGAGAGAGAGAGAGAGAGAGAGAGAGAGAGAGAGAGTGATGCAATGCCCCGTCGTTGCAGGAAGCTGTGGGACTTCGCGGTAGAGGTGACGACAGAACGCGATGGCTGGTGGTGGTGAGGGGAGCCGTGGGTGCTCAAATGACGACAGTTTAGTGCGACACATCGGACAAGCCTCAATGCTGGTGATTGTACGGTTGGCATAATCCGACCAAGGAAAGGGCCGTTCATTCGCTAATCATGCTTTCCCTGTAGGACCAACAGATGGAAGAACCGGTCATTGTCCTGTACAGTTCCTGGATGTTTAGTGCGGAATCATGCGTGTATAGTATGGCACGCGCTTGACTTCTCATTCCTCGAAAAATTAGCCAGACTGTCTTCCACGAGTGGTTGATAATAATCAAAGAAGAAAACCATAACATGCGAATCACCAATCAAAGAGTAAATAAATGAGGACCAAGAAGATTCAATCGGACGCTTTCCCCCAACTTGTCCACTCGATGGCACAGTGTCTCTCCCTTCCCGATGAAGAATTAAGCCGACTATTCTGAAGCAAAGCACTAACTTCAGCAGGAAACAGAGCTCTCTGCGCATACTCCCTCCCTCCCTCCCTCCCTCATCCCGTAGCAAGTAGTAAATCACACAATTCTCAACAGATCAAGCACACCCCGATGCAACGATTATCGAGCACCGAGTTGCGGAGCGCGGGCCTCAGGAGTCGCTTCGCCGGATCGACGACGATGTGGCGTCCTCCGCTTAAGAAAGGACCCTTCTCTGTGGTTCCTTCTTTGTTGCTCTGCTTGCTGGTCCTTGTCGCTCTTGCTTTCACCTCAACTTTGAAGATCGATATGGTAAGTACTTCTTGTTATTGCTGGCTACTTTATATAACTCCGTCTTAAATTTTATGGTATCTTTTGCGCCTCCAACTTTTCACTTTCATTTCAAGTTCATTTGATATCAAGTTTCTAGTTTTAGGCTCATCGAGAAAGTCATAGTTGATTTCAGAAAACTTTTGGCTATATTAATTGTACATGATGTAATATTGCAATATCAAACTAGAGACGTATGCCCACTGTTGGTGTACAATTTTCTAATAAATTCTTTCTTAGTTTCAGTCTACGATCCCTGGGGATAATCCTAGTAATCAAAGTGTAGTCATCCCGGATAAGAACCAGTTTAGTCTCCATCCGAAGAAGCTCGAATTCCCACTGAATTGCAGCTCCGAAAACCAGACCCAAACCTGCCCAACCAACTATCCGACGTGGTTTTTGCCGCAAGACCCATCAACCGAACCCGACTGCCCGGATTATTTCCGGTGGATCCACCAAGATCTCCGTCCGTGGAAGGCTTCAGGAATCACGAGAGACATGGTGGAGAGGGCAAAACCGACCGCCCACTTTCGCCTGGTGATCATCAAAGGCAAAGCATATGTGGAAAAGTATAGGAAGTCAATACAAACTAGGGATAGGTTCACCATATGGGGTATTTTGCAATTGCTGAGGAGGTATCCTGGTCGAATTCCCGATTTGGAGCTCATGTTCGACTGTGACGACCGGCCAGTGATCCGGTCACGGGACTACCGGGGGAAGAACGGGACAAGGCCGCCGCCGTTGTTTCGGTATTGCGGGGATCGATGGACAATGGATATAGTCTTCCCGGATTGGTCCTTCTGGGGTTGGTATGCAATTGCTCATCATTCCTTTCATTTTTGGTTTGTCTTTTGATTCAATCTTCGGTACGGGAATCTAACATCGGAGAGATGCTTGCACGGAGTCGGTTCAGGTTCTGAAGGCAATCATTTGAACATCTGGAATTAGTATAAGAAATGACTGTTGTTTTCTAGTTGTGGCTGTTAAGTTAGCCCACGAGTGGAAACTTTAAAGAAAGTACTTCGGTTGGGCTAAAAAAAAAATGTCGTCTTTTATGAAAGTGGGAGCGCATTATTCGAGATGCGAAATGAATTTGATTGGGGTTTCAATCCCTTGTGCTAGCGACAGGTCACCTACCAATTGAGGTCATTTGAGGGTTTTCCTTCTTCCATGGCCTTTTTTGCTTTGTTGGCTCAAGATGATAGAAATCCTACATCTAGCAAATTACTAGTTATGGTTACTGGATCCAATGGCATGGATAGTACATAGTTTTTCAAGATTTCGATTGAAGTAATCGAGTATGACCATATATTATTCATTGTGGTTATGGGGCGGGTTTTTCTTAATGCGCAAATAACTCTTGATAGATTAATGTGATGGCATAAATTGTCTAACCGAGACTCAAGATACTTCAAAAATTTTATTATGATTTTACGACCTAGGCTTGATATGCCGTGGCATTTTGAAGTCTACATGGTTACAATCTAATGAGGATAGCAGCATCGGTCGCCCCCTTTTCACTTTTTCCTCTTAAAGGGAAATTAAAATCTCTTATTAAACTATTACCGAATAATCGAACTATTATACATGAATATATAGTTATTATTTGTACTGAGTTCTTTTATATTCCTTGGGATTATGAAGGGCTGAGATTAACATAAAGCCATGGGAGAGGTTGCAGAAGGAGCTGAAACGAGGGAATGAGAGGAAGAAATGGGTAGAAAGAGAACCGCATGCGTATTGGAAAGGAAACCCCTTTGTGGCAGAAACCAGAGGAGACCTCCTCAAGTGCAATGTTTCCGAGACCCAAGATTGGAATGCACGCTTGTTCATCCAGGTATATTCACTATGAGCAATCCTTTCATTTAACCCAAGAGCATAAATAATGAATTGCGGAACAACAGTTCCTTACCGTGCATGAAGTCAGATTACAAATGTAGGAAGTCGATCAACTTCTGCAACTAAGAACGAAATTGGAACTTCTAGGATTTCAACTTTCAAGCCTTTAGAAACCACTCTCTCCTTGTTCGACTATGATGACCAACGGCTTTGGCAGATGTCATTAGCCTATTTCACCACCCAGTTCTAACTGCTCGCACACTTTGAATCTGTAAACTTAGGAATTTCATGCATGAATATGTACGACAATTTTGCAGGATTGGATTCTTGAATCACAACAAGGATTCAAGAACTCAGACCTAGCAAGCCAATGCACACACAGGTGATGATTAAGCCCTCATCATCACCAGCCTTGTCATTTCCATAAGCAAAAACAGATTTACTTGGTAAGTTAGAATTCTGACCTCGTGAATGAACATGCGGTGGCTAGATTCAAGATCTACATAGAAGGGCACGCTTGGTCGGTCAGCGAGAAGTACATCCTGGCCTGTGATTCCACGTCTCTGCTGGTGAAGCCTCAGTTCTATGACTTCTTCACCAGGAGCCTCAATCCCTTACAGCACTACTGGCCCATCAGGGCCGACGACAAGTGCCGATCCCTCAAATTTGCAGTGGACTGGGGCAACAGCCACAAGCAAAAGGTAAATACTTTCTCTAGCAACTACAACTGAATTCCGTGACAAGCGTGCTGGCCTAACGATCCTCGATGGGCTTGCATAGGCACAAGAGATAGGGAAGGCTTCAAGTGACTTCATCCAAGAGCAAGTGAAGATGAGCAATGTGTACGACTACATGTTTCATTTGATGAATGAATACGCCAAGCTTCTCAGGTTCGAGCCAGAGGTCCCAGAAGGAGCGGTGGAGGTCTGCTCCGAGCTCATGGCTTGCCCTGCGGGTGGGGTGGAGAGGGAGTTCATGGTGGACTCATTGACCATGAGCCCATCTGCTACAGGCCCATGCACCATGCCCCCACCTTACGAGCCCAAATCGATTGATGCCATGTGGAGGAGAAGTGCCAGTGCGATTAGGAGGGTGGAGAGATGGGAAAATGAGTTTTGGCAAAAGTCTCGCAACAAATCAGGTTAGCTGCGTACATGTGCATAATTGGATACTTTGTCCTGTAAACGGAGCAAGAGACTTACTTTGTAAATCAACTATTTTTTGGTCATCACGTCGTAGCTACGAAGAGAACATGACTCGATTGCTTCATACACTTGAAACCGATAGCTCGGAGCAATGACCAGTCCCAGTGGGAGCTGGGAGGAGGGTGTTCAGCAGCTTCATTCCTGGTGCAACTTTGAGTTGATTTCTACTATCGTTATCGATAACAGAGGTAGGTGCACCCATTCCAATTTGGCTAACAACACCCATTTTATGCGCAGCGATCGAATCGCCCTCGAATCCATTCTATCTCCTCTCTTCAACACGCATGCACACTTCTCTTTCTTCGTTGTCTTAATTTCTCTGCAACTTTTTTCTTTCGTTTCTTGTTTGGTTGGCTGCATCTCGCTTGCACAGCTGGAACAACTTGGCACTCACGTCTTTTACTTACCCAGAAAGATTACACAGCAATCTAGAGGAAACAACTTTTGCTCCCATTCCACTGTGCCTTCATTTTGATCAAGCAAAGCCTATACCAGAGAAATGAAGGTGGAAAGTGGGACTGAAATCAAGGACAATCCAAATACATTATTATTCGATATGAATCTCACTTTGAACTAGATGAGATCCAAAAGGAACAATGAAAAATAATGTCAATTATCATTTCTAGTCTTAATTTCCTTCCTCTCCTCCCCAGCCACCGCCCAACCACTCGCCGCCTCCATCACAAGAAGTTGTTGCTAATGAACATGGCAATCTCTGTCGACCCACCGTTGTGGCCGAGCTCCTCTCCGCCAGGGTAAATAAATCATGTCAAATTTTGACTGTTGGAGAAGTTCTCCCGAGGTGCCTTTCTCTGTTACTGAATTCGAAGCTCGGAAAACAAAGCACGGACAACGCTCATTAATCAAATTTTGTACCCAACTTGGGCCCCTGAGCATTTATGGCATTGATTGTCGTCCTCTTTGTTGGAATCCAGCATCCATGAATACGTTGTCCTCACGAGATGTCGGCAGTCGGCACACACCCGAACAAATAATCTTTGGCAGTGTTTTCTATTATCAAAAAAATTAAAATTTGTAGAAAGTCGTTCACATCCGCACCGAATGAGCCATGTAGAAGAATCGATTCTGACTATACCCACAGATCAACAATTTTTAACCAAAATTAGTGAAGAGGACTGCATCAGTAAGCCATCAAAAGATTTAGCATTAAATTAGAACACCGTTACAATTTTGAAAAGTTTAAAATTGAATCTAATCGTCGTATGATAAATTTAGAATTTTGTTGGACAATTATATATCCCCTCATTCGGCACTTAAATATAATTCCGTTTTACGAATCGATCTTATTACACATGAAGAGCAAATCACTTTACAATCTAACCACTACGTTGCGAGCCACCCCATGCCACCGTTATGCTTGTCTTTCAACTGTAGGTAGGATGAGGTTAGAGGCTTACAGAGCATGTCAACCAAATCAGTAAGGCGGGTATTGTCATTAGGAAGGAAGGGAAGCTCCATACCAACCAAATCGGTGTGTATTAGGGTTTTGAGAGAGAGTTATTCATATCAAGCAAGGCTCCACATCTTTTAGGGCATTCATGAAGGGGCTTTCCTCTTTCCTCGAGCATATATTATTGTCAAAATTATTTTTGCTGCCCTTAGATTGGTCCCATGCCTATTGCATAATTATTTTCCCTAGGGGCTACGAGGCCTTCTTCTCTAGACTAGTTCTTGGTCAATTTTGCAAGAACCATTTAAAATCAACTGCATACGAGTAGAAAAAAAGAATAGAAAAGAGGGAACAGCAGAAAATAATGAAAATAAAACACAATTTATCGCGCCCTCCCCTTTTGATTTATTTACAAATATTTAGTTCTGCGACCACAATTTTGGTCATGCTCATGACTTCTTTAAAATGCTTTATGAAATCAATAGATTTTCTGGAGAGCGATCTATCTTGACTAGAATTTCTTTGTTGCTATTATAAATTTCGGGAATAATTAGCCACTAATTAGGGAACTTAGATAAGATACCTAAATTGGTTAAGCAAAATTACCTAATATAGATTATAAACATATTGTATAGACGTCGATTCAGTCCTAAAATTTTTAATTTTCCTAATTCAGTCATAAACATTTGTATGAAATTTCGCTATAAACATAAACCTACTCCCAATTAGTTATCGTCGAAAATCATTGATTTGAAGGTCCAGTCATTACACGCTATCCTATCTAGTACACCGCCACATCAGCAATCTTCAACGAAAATCAATCGGGATGATAACATTGAAATCTCTCGAATAGGTACAAGACTATGTTAGGAAAATTGGAAATGTTGGGATTGCATCAATATTTGTATTATAGGTTTAGGACTGATTGGATAATTTCCCCTAAATTAGCCTAAAAATTTACTCCTATCCACCAATGCTCTATCAATTTTATTAAGGCCTTTCCTGTGATTTCCTTGCCATTACTATATTCACTTAAAAGATCTAGTATCCTGATCATAGATATGCCCTAATTAAAACAAGATGGATTATGCTTGGGATAATAGTACAACTGGTCATTAAACTCTGGTCCAATATACAGTATCTTCTTAAAACTTCTAATGCATGTAATATGGCCCTTCAACATTGGTCAAATATGCAATTTGGTTCCTAGATTTTTAATCCATTCATGTGGCTCTTGAACTATTAATAAAAGTTCAACACAATTCATACGCTACATGAAAATATTCAGAAAATTCTAAGGATCACATTGAACCATTAGATCAAAGTTCATGAACAATATTTGACAAATTAAAACATCAAGAGTTACATTATATATTATATCAAAATTCAAAAATCATTTGTACCGTTTTCTCGTCACGCTTCAATTACAAAATATGGACGTGCAATTGCGGATCCTGTAGAAACATGAAAAGCGGGAAAAAAAAAATGGTGCGAGAAGAGAAGATTTGAACAGCTGCTGAAGAAGTTAGGTGCAGAGCCCAACGATGTTGGCTCGTTTTCTTGTACAAAACGAAGAGTGTTTGGTCGAGCTGCTGCTGTTGTTCCCCAATCTCTGTCGTTGAAAAACCGAAATTGAATCATGGGCAACCCCCGCTTTCCTCTCTCTGTCCCCCAACTCGGAATTCGAAGCTCCTGTCATGACGCATTCATGGAGCGATGCGGACGTCGAACCGCTTCTGAACGCTCCCGCTTGACCCACTAAAGGCATTTCCTCAGTACGATGTTAAACGATTCCACAGACGTTGGCCGAATTACTCGGAAAAAAGGAACATGAAAAACACACATGGGGATAAATATGTCGTGTCCTAATCCTCTTTTTATTCCATTCCCGGAGTTTTGAAACTTTGAATCTTGCTAAAAATTCGACATGAATTGGAATTTCAATCCACTGTTATTGTGTGGTCTATGTTTCTACCGAGCGGTGAAAGATTGAGCGACGATTTGATGATCAATGTCGCATCACAATGCGTCTGTGTCGTTATATGAATGTTCGACTTTCGTTAAGACAGGGCAGGACCGCCTAGTGGAAGCTGCTCCTCGAGGAAACGCTATGCCGGAACCATGAAAATGAAATGCTGAGATCTGATGAAGGCACAAGCCCATGTGTCCAGGGAAAAATTAGGCTTCCTAGGTTTGTGTCCTAGCTTTGATGCTGTGTCCAATTATTAACTAGCCGTTGGACTTTCTGGATCTTGCATCAACTGTGTTGCTGGAGGAGATGGCTGACCTAATCCTCAGCTTTAGCGGGGCGAATGCATGATTAGAGCGGGAAAATTACCAGTTGATGGCCTGTCGTAGCTCGTTAGTTACTTTTTATTGCAAGTTGGATAATGGGGGTTGGCGAAGCTGACAAGATCATCTCCACTCATCGAGATCTGTCCAATTAACTGCAATTAGGAAGCGTCAGATTTGACTCTTGCTTTTCTTGGCATACCAAATTTCGCATGTCAAGTGACCTCGCATGCTAACAGGATAGTAAGCCCGGCCTCCTCGTTCATTCATTCAATTATAAATCATAGCTTAGATTCCGTTTTGTTTTATGAAAAATATAACATTTTATGGAAAATGAGAACATTTTCTTGGAAAAATGATAATATATTTTTGGATATTCTTTTAAAATCTGAAAATGAACTAGAAAATTTTTCCATTATTTAGTTCCAAAAATCTTTTTCAGGGAAAATTATAAAAGCAAAATCAATTTTTTATTTTTTACTTTTGTTTATCTACATTGGTCGATCGTCAACCACTACGAGTGGGCGATGATCAGTGACCAACCACAAGTCTCACCAGCCGTCGGCAAACTCCTGACTCTCTGTCAGAGGCCGCAAACTCGCCAGCCTCAAGTAGGGTCGAGGCACGCCACTAGAGATTATGATCTCGCCGGCTTGTGGCAAGCCTCAAACTCGCCTCTAGAGGCTGTAAGCTCCCTAGCTTAGAGCGCAATCAAGGCACACCATTAAAGGTTGCAATCTCATAGTCCTACAGCGTGCCTCAAGCCCACTACCAGAGGCCACCAACTGAAGGCTCACTACTTGCAACCACAAGCTTGCTCGATAAGGCTCGAACTTGTCCAAAAGAAGAAAAGGAAAATAAACAAATTGGACTTAAAAATGTGTAATGAAAGAGAGTGTTTGATTAATTTGTAATGAAAAATATTTTATTTTGTTATTTTGTTTTCCGTGAAATGAATATATTTTCTTGAAAGTAATTTTTCACGAAACAAACAGAAGGTTGATTAGAATTGTGTAGGGGAAAATCAAAGATAGATCAATGGTAGGTAAGGTAATCAATGGATCGTGTTAGGTTGATTTTCTATGATATCCGACCGGAAACAATATAAATTAGCGAATGACCTAACTCAACCCAAAATACTATAAAAATGTATATTTAGGTCATATCGGGCTGAGCCACATGTAGAGAGAGAGAGAGAGAGCTAATCCAGTTTGGGTTGTTCTAATGTGTGTGTGTATTTTACAAAGATATAATATGAGCACGTATACTTTTTCAAGTCTACCCGAGTGCTTAAGAATTTAAGTGATTTAGCTTATCCAAAATTTCAAGTCGAATTTTGTTTTATGTCAGATATATTGTTCAGTTTTAACACCCCTAATTATGGGGATAAGACGGAATCAAGCTACCAATGAGTTATGAGTAGCTTGACTTCAGCTTGATGACTACTTGATATCAACTCGCCTAGTTTCAAGTCAAGCTCATATCTTGTCATATCAAGCTCAACCTATTAGTGTCCAACTCAGTGAGCTTGCCCTGATCGACCTTTCGTCAATTTACATTAAATCCAAGCTTATGAGACCATTGAGTTTCGTTTACCAACTAATTATAAAACGCGTCGAGTGGATCTCGAGTCTCTCCAGTTCTTAGTCAGTCAAGATCGAGCAGGAAAAATCGATATCCAATCGAGTTTGAGTCGAGTTTTCAAGCGTTAGGCTTACCAGTCAAGTCGAGCTCGGTCTCGATAGCCTATTGACTCGGCCGACGCGGCTCGATTACACACCCCATGGTCGACGAGAGCGAGTTTAAACGCAGAAATCCAAACAAAAGGGGGTCCCCAGGAGAATTAAGGGAGCGCCGTATCTCAAGGAAAGAAAGCACATGGGGGCTTCCTCTCGACAAGCTACAAGAAGACAATCGAGCCTGTCCATCCCACAATAAACTCTCAATGGCCTTATCTTCAAAAATTTCTCAGCTGCTTCGGCCTCAACTTGTCCCTCTTTTTCCAATTAGTACAATCTCTTTCTTATTAAGATTAACCCTTTGTTAATCGCGACCCTCTTTTTTCCTTCATGACTCCTTAATGACATAATTACAGCATTCGATGGCTCACGCCTAGATAAAACGGGCGCGCCCACGAAACAAAGACCGAGATATTCCGTTTCCCATCTCGTCTTCCGGGCCAATGGGGACCCGACACGTGCCCGAGCTCGGCGACTTCGAGGTCAGCGGACCATCACATGTGAGGAATCATGAGTTCCCCTTCCTTCCTTAAGATATACTCCAAGCTTTGCAGTGTCTTGCTTGGAAGCATGGTCAGCGTGGACCCTTCATGTCTAAACAAATTTCCCCAATTGTACTCTGTCGTCTCTGCCCTATGCAAGGAGTCGTGGAGTTTGTGACAAAACAGAGGAGGCAATCATAGGGTATTTAAAATGGAGTGGGGATTATATATTTATATAGTTAAGGCGCACGTTAAATTGAACCCCATATTCGATCAACCTGCCCTCCTCCTCCACAGGATCAGACTCCTATTTTTCAAAATAAAAAGGTGCGTTAGTTTGAAAGATATGTACTTCTCATGCATCTCACTAGATCTAATGATGGGACCGATTGAATTGTATATTGTGGTGGGTGGAGACTAGTTGAGAATTATTTTGTTTTGTGACCCAGAAAATGAGAAAAAAGGTCCGTTGATTTTCCCGAGAAGTATTTTCCTTTTTATGTCATCATTAAGTCATAAGATTGGTTCTGCAGTAAAAATCAATACGCAATTCTGGATCGGCGTACACGAGGCACAACGAGCGCTCTAGTCACCGTGCTCGCAAGTTCGATACCCCTGTTCGAGTCTTTTGAATTTTACCTATCATCTTATCGATTCATAAAATGAATAATTAACATTTGCCTATTTTTGAAATAAATTCGTGACAACAAGGAAAATTTCAAAATTTCTCCCCTGCTTTTAGCTTCTATTGTGATTCATGGACTCTTCTTCATATAACTGAGCACAATTGACCATCCAACTTAGGGACCGCTCGAACCGGACCGAAACAACTAAGTGGTCTGATTTTTCAGAGTTGTGGTCCAATCCACGATTCCTAAAAATAAAATCAATTCCAAAGTGGTCCGATTCCCAGTTTCGCCCTTTCAAGAATCGGACCAAACCACTTTGACCGAATTGAAACCGGCCAAACTCCATTGCAGTTTTAGACTTCAAAGACAGAGAGTTCTCTTCTCTTTTTTGTCGCTCCTATCACTTTCCTTACTCCAACAAGTCGAATCCTCTATCTCGACTTTCTTCCTTCGTCTCACTCGAACTCTCTCCATTCAAGTTCAAGAGTCAACTCCTATGTGTTTTCAGGTTCCTTTCTTAGGTTTAGCGCAATTTGTTGTTTTTTTTATATCAGTCGCATTGGACCGCCCGAGAACTGGACTGGAGCGGTCCTAAGATTAGTTGGTCTGGTCTCTGATTCTAAAAATCGAGAACCGATCCCATCAGTCAAGTACCCCATTTCGAAGGAGAATCGAACCGTCCAAAAAACCAATCACCCCTACTTCTTCATGCGTGTTACAAGAAAAAGTAATCCAATTAGCACCAATCCAACTATTATCTTGAACTGGCCCTTCTGTTTTGTTCTGTGGAGCTGAAGTGTTATTACCAAAAAAAAGGACCTCAGATTATATCGGTAATTATGGTAATTTGGATTTTCTCTTTTGGTAAAATGCACTTCTACTCGTAGAGTTAAACAAAATATTGTATCGTGATATTGTGACGATAAATTGAATGAGGGGCCCCGTTGGTGTGGGGGGGGGGGGGGGGGGGGGCGAAATCTCGCGAGCGCCAATGAGTGGATGTGGGTGCACCCGATGTAACGTGGCACATGATTGCAGCGCGAATTACGGAGAGACGCGCGCGCTCTCTCTCTCTCTCTCTCTAAAATCCGTGTCGGGTTTCTACACCAAATTATCGATATGGTACAAACTGTATTTACCAGATAAATAAGCAAAAAGGGTAAATAATTAAATAAAAGACGAGGAATCAACAAGCCTTAGAAAAGGTGTAATAAATTTTGACATTGCCCTTTGTTTCAGTTCTTAAAGGCTCTTAAAATGGGGCTTTTTCAGTGCATTTATCTAGCCGATCACTTGTTAACAAAACCAATACCATAATGATCAGGTATCATAGTGTTCCAATCATTGCGGTAGCGCAACTCATGGTGGCTTGTTCACGCACCAATCCAATTCAAAATAAAGAAAGGAGAGAGTGCATCCGATCCTCTAAATCAGTTAAGTGTATACATTTTGGTCATGCACGACATGGCCTCTAATCTAGTATATATGCAAGCAGTTGGTGAAATTTGAATGAATGACATATGATACATGAGTTAGAAGTCCCTTAATGCCTTAATCATTTCCACAAAAACCGTAATGTTTGACAGATTCATTACTTCATATGAATAGGAGGAATCCCAAGAGATCTCTTGTGGCAAAGAAATTCAATCTAAACATATAAACTTATATCACAAACATTAAAACTTTTAATTTGAGCTGGAAAAGACATTGGTTTGATGTGGACTCGATAATAGTCCAATGGGGAACCACCGCCGTGGTCCAACACTAAGCTTGAAAGGGAGGAAAGCTCGCAAGCAAACATAGAGCACAGCCACGAGCCTAAGAGAGGGCAGTGACATGATTTAGACCTCACGATCTTAATTTACACAGTCACATCTCTAGATCTTTAGTTGAAACGAAAATATCGTAGAAAGACATCATGGAATGACTCGGTCTGATCAATGTGGGGGGCAATTGTCAAGATAAGAGGGCCCGGATAAAAAACAACTCATGAGGAGTTTTAGGATGCACCAAAGGAGGCAACAGTGAATCAAATTGCACACTAAATAGGAGGAGAGAATTCTCAATTATATATGTGAAATCATAATTACTCACAAGAGGTACATTTTGACATAAATGGCAATAACTAGCATTGAAACTCAAACTTTACTACCAATATCACTGGCTTCTAAGGAAAGTGTCCATGAATACGTCAAAGGACAAAATTATAAGACTTGGTATCGAAGCAGATAATATTTCAAATGAGTTAACCAAGAGCATCACACATTAGGAATAAGCATGTTTCCTAGATAAAACCAAGAACTGGACCGAACTAGTCATTTGAATTAATCCGATTCCAGAATCTAGTGCATATCGGTTCAGTTCCCAATTCCATATTTTTATGAAACTCGTATTATGTAGTTTAATTATTGGATTTGATTCGGGAACCAAACTAAATCGGATGGAGAACTAAGAATAGGAGAACCAAACCACGAACCAGGGTAATCTTAAAATAGAGCAAGGCATATACACTATCATAGGAGGCTCGGGCAAACGAAAAAGATAATTCCTTTCTCCAAAAGCAATCTTTCATCGTGGTTTTCAACTCCTCCAATATCATGATATTTTAGGTTTTATGTTACAGGTTTTGAATTTTTTATTTTTATTTTATATGTTTATCATTTATGGAATGTTACTATCAGCAAATCTGAATTTTTCTTACTGGGCTCACTTTCATTTTGCTTGACAGAAAAACGAAGCAAAAGGGAAAAAAAGAAGCAGAAAAGAAATTGGTTGGTTTCTAGGTACGACTGAAATCAACATTGAAACCGATTGATACGGTACATTCCAAAGAGTAAAATATTGGTTCGAATATGATAGGTTCCAACTTTTTGGAGTGTATGAAATAAATTATAAATTCTAAAGAGTGGATAATCAGTTCAGATATGATAGATTCCAAATTCCATAGAGAACTTAACTTTAGAATTGTTTGCTCTTTTATCGCACATAAAGTTATTTGTAACCATTAGGGGGCATAGCAGCCCTACCATCCGACGTCTCCACCAAATGAGGACCCTCTTGGTCATCGAAGTACGTGGAAACAGAGCATGAAAGCCCGACACGTCAATTACACTAGGTAATTACTTTGCTCTCAGCTTGCTCCAAATTTATCTTCTTTCAAATTATGCCAGCACTGACCTGAGCATTGGAGAGTCCCCAAAGAGCCAACCCCAGAGGACCTCTTTGTCCTAGCGTGGACGGAGTAGAGTGTCGAAGGTCTATGAGGTCATTTGAATTTGCCAAGATGCTTTTGTCCACAATTTGCAGTAATAGTTCAATTTTTGTGTGATCAATGAGATATAAAGAGTGCCCTAGAAAAAAGAAAGTACTCTAGACAATTGGCCTAGTGAAAATGGAGCTTGGGGACCACAATTTTTCGAGATTTGTACTCGAGACTTGTTACGTAACATGTTTGTATATTCATACTGTCATGTCAATTGTCTAGTGACAATTGCATTGCAAAAATGAGCGTGTTTCATGCACATCACGAAACTGTAGCCATGTAGATGAAGTGCTCATGAATTACTGGATAACATTTCGAATAGTCTCCATTTAAATATGGATTTGGTTCCACACACTCTTCTCGTTCTCCTCCTTTTCAATTCAAAGGTGGACTTTTAACAAGCAAATGTGATAATAGTAAATATTACGTCGCGACTACCATTAGAAATATCTAAATCCTACCACCTACTCAAAATGGTCATTTGATGACATAGCTATGCAGGCTAGGTTATCATCAATTACCTAAAACAAGATTTCTCGCGTAAGGATTTATGGTTAAACCTCCAACCTTACAAATAAAAATAATAAGAAAAAGACGTAAGAATCATGGAAGTAGATGCACGGACTAAGCAATCCTTTCAAAGGCGATTGTAAGTGAACCTCCACATGAACAGGGCTAAGCTAAAAATCACAAAAATTCGGGGGTTCGATCGAACTTTCGAGATGAGTTTTTGGATTTTAGGACTCGATTACATTTTCGCGATAAAATTCATGATTTGATTACACATTCTTGAAAATTTTTACGATTTCGGTGCATTCATTTTCTACAGTCTTCTGCATCGACCGATGACTTGGGGAACCCCACAAAATGAAAGAGGGCAGGCCAAAAAATTACGTTTGAGAAATGTTGATCTGCCACACAAACGTCTGGTCTGGTTTTTGAAAGTTCCTCCATGTAGTATTGATCAGAAATGAACGGGGTGACGCATAGCATAAGGAAGGGACAATGATTCGACAGCTGTGGAGGAAAGGAACCAACGAGATGGAGACAAAAGAACCCTTCATCAGCGTCGACAAGAACCTGTGAACTCATCCTTGGATGTTTCTGGGTGTCCCGCGTTGGTGATCATGTTGGGAATCGCAAGACGCATCGATCGGCACAAAGTTAAGCAACCGCGACGGCATGACAAGGCAAAACGAGTGCTCCACGTTCGAGATTTAAGCATGGTCAGGGGACGAGAACGACGCCTCTGTTCTGGCCGTGGGGCCGCCGAAGGTCTTCAAGGAACTCTGTTTTCGATTCGCCAGCCGACAGAGCCTTTTCATTAGTGAGTACGAAAATTTGAAACTTGACTTCACCGATGATTTTGGCATCGCGAGCTTGACCGGCGAGAAGCTTTGGAAAAGTAAACCCCCGCAACCAAAGCAGCAGAGGTCCCGGATCAGATGAGCATCGCTCTTCCCCTGGAGATGATTTGCGGCGATCGCTTCGAGCGCCGGCGATTGTCATTCCATTGAGGTCTCTCTAGAAGTACCTTCCGTCTTAGAAATTAATGTTGATTAGGTTAGTCAAGTGGTTTGAAGATCGGTTACTTGAGGTCACGAGAGAGCGACGACCACTTGTGCGAACAGAGCATCGAAAAATGCCAGGGATGCGAGATCGAAATGCTTGGTGCGCGAGTTTAAATTGAACTGCAAGTTAAACTATGGTTCTCAGATTTGAATCAAAAAATGAAAGAAATGGTTGTGAAAATTGGAACCAAAATACAGAATTCATGGCGGGTTAATACCAAGGCTACCAATGTAAACGGACAACCACGACGTCATCAACTTTACTCTTAATTACTCTGTTGTTTTATGACTATCTAGAACTTGACTCTTGTTTATCTTTCCATCCACTGTTTCTTCGTATGGCCAACCAATCACCTTCGCCCACGCACCCACCCCCCCCCCCCCCCCCGCCGCGTTCACACAAGCGAAACGAAGGTTAATTGAATGAGGCCATGGTCGTAGTCGTTTGATTTTTCTTTTCCTCTCGCCACTCGATCAAATGACCACCCTTTCAAGTTAGCGACGGCTTTCTGCGTTATTTTCTTAATACAATATCTACCATATTAGAATCGGCACCTTCTCTTTCCATGCGCACGCCTGCGAATTAGTTGTCTTTGTGCTGCATACGAAACAGGGGGCCGAGAAGGATTATATTCAAGTTCATCATGGTAGGGAAGAACATGGTGAATTTTTCACGTAGCCGGGGGAAAATGTTTTCAGAAGCCGAGACCTCCCAGACCCGTACACCCAAAATGTCGCAACGGATGCATGAAAAATTTCCTTCTGGCGACCATAAAATATCTCAACTACCCAAAGATCGATCGATTTCAATGTCTGTTGAGAGCAATCATTAAATATTGGGCGAGGGAGTAAATAAAGCTCGTAGCTTTCCCGGACAACGCAGCGCTAATCTGGAAAGGACCCGTTTCTTCTAATAATATCCAGTCATCATCACCAAAGGAAAAAAAGCTCTGCGGAAGTGGCAACACGCTCTCTCGCTTTCACTCATTTTGTTCTGTTTGTGCTCCTATCATAACCCCTCAAACTTTTTCTTTCTTTCTTTTTCCATGCTTCAAATCTCTGCGCACTGCGAGTGAGCAGGGAAACCTCTCTTTAAATCCAAGTCTCTCTCTCTCTCTCTCTCTCTCTCTCACCCACATCTGGGGGTGTAAGTGTACTCCCTTTTTAACTTTGCGTCCGTCTTCTGCATTGTCAGTGCACATTCTTGGTTGCTTGGTTGGTGGGTGGTTGCCAAATCTTGGATTCGAACTCCCTGGCCTTCGCTACCGTGCCAGACCTCTTATTCTTTGTTCTTGGGAGTGCTTATTTCTCCTCTGTTTCGAGACACCCCATTTCTGGTTGTAGATTGCAGCTTTAGGACCTAGAGCAGGTGGTAGCTTCACTTTTCATTTTTGTCTTTTATGCCTTTTCTTTGTAACCCTCATCTCCAGCAAATCTGGGGGCTTTTTCCACCCTCATTTCTTGTTTTCTTTGGTGGGTTAGTGTGATTTTCTTTGGGGTTTCTTGAGCGAGAGTGAGTTGTTTAGTGTAGAGATTTGCGAAGAAATGAGAGCACTCGGTTCGGTTCAGCTTCTGTTCGTTGCTTTTGGAGTTCTGCTGGTGACTTGCGATTCTTTTAAGCATTACGAAGGTATGTGCGTTTTATGTGAATCACTCTCATATCCGATCCACAGATCTTGTCTCGTTAAAAGCTCTTGAACAGTGTTCAATTGTGAAAAAGAATCTGGACTATATGGTTAGTGGAATCTTGGGTGCTCTGATTCTGTGTTCTGTTGATTTTTTTTTATAAAGAAAAAACCAAATTTTGCAGTTAATTCTGCAGTGGATGAGAAGAAAAGCTTGAGATTGAGAACTTGATTGCTCTCTCTTTATCAGCTTTACTTCTCAGCCACCAAGATAGAACTACTATCCTTCTGGGATCGTAATTACAGAATGCAAATTAGGGCATAGGAAACAGTAATCATCTTGGAGCTTTTGTCTGGCTCCGATGTTGTAATTGATGTATTTCTCAATTTTCTGTGGTTAATTGCGTGGTGCTTTGTGGTTGTTGTCTAGATTTTGCACTAATTACTTTCAAGGAGGCCATCTATGAGGACCCCAATATGGTTTTGTCCAACTGGAATGCCCTAGATGCAGATCCCTGCGACTGGCCTGGCGTATCTTGTTCGGCTGCTCGGGACCATGTAGTCAAAATGTAAGTTTTGATCTAGACTTTTCTTGATTTTTTTGTAATCAAGAATGTATTACACTTTTTGCCCGTATTTGCCGATGGCGCCAGCAGAGGGATTGCTCTTGTTGCTCAATTTTGTGTGCAATCTCTGTTTTTTGCAGAAACATTTCGAATTCGGGTCTGAAGGGGTTTCTCACGCCAGATCTTGGTCACCTCACTTACTTGCAGGAGTTGTATGTTCTTGCTTTCAATACACTTATGTTGTTGTGAATCCTACCAAACCTGTTTCACATAAGTAAAGCTTACTCTCTGTGCACTTGTGGCTTGCAGAATTTTGCACAATAACAACCTGATAGGGACAATTCCAAAAGAATTCGGAATGTTGAAAAACCTGAAAGTCTTGGATTTGGGGATGAATCAATTATCAGGCTCAATACCTCCTGAGATAGGGAATCTGACAAATCTTATTAGAATGTATGAGCGGTTCTTTAATTGTATGTGCAGAACAGGTGTAGAATGTAGATGATGCATTCTCATTTTCTTTTCGTTGTTTGCTCTGTATGTGCAGAAATCTAGAGTCCAATGGCCTAACTGGCATGATGCCTCAAGAACTTGGAAATTTAAAGTATCTCGAGGAACTTCTGCTGGACAGGAATAAGCTTCAAGGAAATGTTCCTGCTGAAAGCAGCATCAATTTCACATCAAATGTACAGGGCATGTTAGTAGATGATCCTTGTGCTAGATGCTCTCTTTGATTCCAATAGTTTGGTGCATGTGGATAAAGATTCGTGCCCCCTCCTTTTGTGCCTTTGCACAGTAATGTCTCAACGTCCAACCTGCCTTTTGAACTAATTCAAAAGACTTCACAATCATAGCCTGCGTCAGATAAGCTGTCTGTAGGCAATGTGGTAGCTGATGGTGGAGATCAAGGAAAATTTTCCTTAGAATATTTTTATACCCTGGTTTGAAACTTTAAAAATGCTGGAGTAATAGAACAGTAATTGCAATTTCATAGCTTATGGAAAATGAACTGATGTCTAATGACCCTTTACCAGTAAAGTTAATGACCATTCTTATGCGAGCTAAATATGTTGTCAACTATGTTCTTTTAATGGGGTTATGGCGATTTGGAGGCTTTATATTGATGCCTTATGCTGCCACTTTTGTCAGGTATGCCTCAACTGCAAATTCAAGCGGCTTATGTCGCTTATCTCAGTTGAAGGTGGCAGATTTTTCATATAATTTTTTGGTCGGGGGCATACCGCAATGCCTGAAGAATATTCCAAGGTGCTTTATTTTGGCTTTCTCTGTCTGCTTTCTTTTTTCTACGTAACTCTCTTTTCACTCACTCAACCTTGCAGTGTGAGCTTTCAAGGAAATTGCCTTCAGAATAAAGACCCCAAGCAACGATCCCGTGCACAGTGTGGTATGGTTGATGTTCCATCTTCTTTTTCCCTTGTAGTGTCAATGAAAATTAAGTCATCTGTAATTTCAGTGATGTGGTCATATGTGGGTCATGGTAAATTTTGGTTTGAGACGTTAAATTGTGTCTTATATGAGACTAGTATGCTGTCACTGTTTTTTTGTGTGGTTTATTGTGAAGTGTTATATCTTATTGTATTGGTAGATTGTTCTGTACTTAAGGGAAAAAGAAATAATCAACCTTTTGTTACTTGTTCTTGTTACATTATTAACAGTATCTGCTGCTTAGGTGCTTCTTCACCTGGCAAAAGCCATTCAGATGCCATTCCAAAACATCAGTCTGCCAATGTTGAAGCCAAACATCAGAAAACATCAAGACCTACCTGGTTATTGGCTTTGGAGATTGTGACAGGAACTATGGTGGGGTCTCTGTTTCTCATAGCTCTTCTGACTGCTCTTCAGAGATGCAATAGCAAGCCCTCCATCATCATACCTTGGAAGAAATCGGCCAGTGAGAAGGACCATATTTCTGTATACGTAGGTCAGTACTCAGCCTTTACTATGTTCAGTGCATTTCCCTGGAATGTCAAAAATGTACCTTCTTAAAAGTTATGTTGGTTTTGCCGCAGATTCTGATGCATTGAAGGATGTAATGAGATTTAGCAGACAAGAGCTAGAAGTAGCGTGTGAAGACTTCAGCAATATTATTGGTTCATCACCAGATAGTTTGGTTTACAAGGGCACCATTAAAGGCGGTCCTGAGATTGCTGTAATATCGCTATGCATCAAAGAAGAGCATTGGACAGGCTATCTGGAACTCTACTTTCAAAGAGAGGTAATTGGTTCCTCATCCCTTCATGAAACTTAAGCTTCAAAACCAGAAAACTTCTAGTGGAGATTGTGATTTTGGAAAGCCCGTGTTAAAGATTAGGTCATGTTTTCATGCAGGTAGCAGATTTGGCTAGACTAAATCATGATAATACGGGAAGATTATTGGGCTACTGCAAGGAAAGCGCGCCTTTCACACGGATGCTTGTTTTTGAGTATGCATCCAATGGGACACTTTATGAACACCTTCATTGTAAGTGAAATAACCATCCTGTTCAAAGCGTGCTTTGGACCTGGCATGTATTTTCACCTCCCCATTTCTAACTGTAATACTAATGCAGATGGAGAAGGTTGTCAACTATCTTGGACACGCCGTATGAAAATAGTCTTGGGCATTGCTCGTGGGTTGAAGTATCTTCATGAGCTTGACCCACCCTTTACTATATCCGAGTTGAATTCCAGTGCCGTATATTTGACTGAAGATTTTTACCCCAAGGTATGCCAGTGCCTCCATGTCAAGTAGAGACAGTGAAAGATTCAGCTGCTCTGTGAAAATGGATATCCTAGAAAATATGATTAAATACCTGAAATGAGTCACGACACATGGAAAAAAAAATTGAAGAGGATATTCTATAAGATTCGTCACTCCTTTTAGCAGGCACCTTGAAATTAGTAAATACGACACCCAAATTTTCCTCTGCTTTGCTGTTTTTGAGCCCTACATTGTTTGGTCTTTAGTATCAGTTCAAGTACAGATGGGAAAATAGAAATGTGCAAAACCTAGGGTTTCGTTTTGAGAAAAAGTTTTTTGCTTATTTCAACTGCAGCTTGTCGATTTCGAGAGTTGGAAGACGATTCTTGCAAGATCAGAAAAGCATTCAGGATCTATTGACAGTCAGGGCTCAATTTGTGTTCTTCTCAATTCCTTAGAAGGACGCCATGAGGATGTTCAGGGAAATATCTATGCTTTTGGGGTACTTCTGCTGGAAATAGTTAGTGGAAGACCTCCATACTGCAAGGACAAAGGGAGCTTGGTAAATTGGGTAATTAGTCTTCTGAGACTCATTTTATGACGCAAACTATACTGAAGGGCCACGGAAGACTTCAAATGATCCTTACAATCAATTTCTTTTCTCTGCAGGCTAAGGAATATCTTGAACTGCCGGAAGTAATGTCTTACGTGGTTGACCCTGAGTTGAAACATTTCCAGTATGAGGACCTTAAAGTAGTGTGTGAGGTGGTGAGCTTATGCCTAAATCCTGATCCTACCAAGCGGCCTTCGATGCAAGAAATGAGCTCCATGCTGGAGGCCCGGATCGACACATCTTTTTCTGCAGAGCTGAAGTCATCGTCTTTGGCATGGGCTGAGCTTGCGCTTTCATCATAGCAGGGCTGAAGTTTGAACTTGAAAGCTAACATACCGTAAATCAAGGACATATAAGTATAATACTCATTGATACCTCATCTCTCAATTTTTTTTACTGGTTCGTGTAAATGTTTCGAGTGACTGGAAGGAAAAGCAAAAGAGTGTTGATCTTGACAGTGTACTCCTTGTATGCCATTTATTGATGAGTACGGTTATGGAGCTACCACCAATGGGTTAGGATGCGTCGAGCTTCTTCCCCAATATAATCCTTGGCTTAGGCTTAAATTCGATTTTTCTTTCTGTCCTTTCCGAAGTGACTCAAGCCGATGGGCTCATATGAACAGTTAGAAGCTTCGGTGGGGTTTCAGTGTAGGATTAATGGGAAGGATTGGCATCTTTCAACTTGGGATACTTAAAGGTCAGACCATGATCTCGCCCAGATTGCCCAGGTGATCGAGGTCCGTTTTGTCCTCTAACGTCTCCTCCAATGTCAAACCGATTTACAAGTTCTCCAATGATCCAGAATGCAGTGAGGGTAAATGGCTGTCAGCTTGAAAATGATGCTGTTCTATAACACCGACGTCCATCAGCGGGATGTGTCATTGCTTCCATGCAGAAATGCGCCAGTAACTTCTCCGGTTTGAATGGCATTTCATTTCCCCAACCGGTTTTGAAGAACGTTACTGGCGCTCTGATTTGCTTTTTCCCTCTCTTGTGATCAGTTGGAGATCTGAAACAAACTAGTATCTGGCCACAATGAGCAGACCTCGACAAGCTTTGCAGTGAACCCCGGGGCTTCGCTTCTTCAACGTCAGTTTCCGACATCTAACTTCCGAGGCTCTGGACGCTGCCGTGTGTGGGCAGTCCAGGAGCTCGCAGCGGCCCAGAAGTGCAGGATAAAGACGATGGGATCAGCTGGATATTTGCTTCCATCTCTGTTCTATTGTGCTCTTCTTGATTACGCTCGAGTCAATGTCGTTCTGTACTTGAGGTAAGCATATCTCCTCTTAGGACATGTCTCGACACGTAACAAGAGGAGAGATGCTATCGCTGAGCAATGCCCTGAGCATTAACAACTTCCACTGAGGTCATAGTTCGACGCCAGTTAGCCCCAGTACAATCCTCGGACATCGAATTTGGAACGAACATTTCTCCTGCCCAAGACCGGTGCCCGAGTGTTCTTGACGGAAGAGTGCATTCCTTGATGGAATAACGATCATTTATTCCATTGATAAATGTGCAAGGGTGTTTGTGCAGATTCGCCTAAGAACACCTGTACTAGCCCAATGTCCACTGTGCCATTGTTTGCTTCAATGTGCAGCTCTTCTGCACCGTGAGAACTCGTTAACATTGAAGCATTTCTCGGCAAGGGAACACCGTCGACAGATGGTGATGGATACGTTTACTGGAATGGGATTCCTTTGTTGATTCCATAATGAGCGAACCAAACAAGGCTTAAATCACTCAATTACGGCATGCGTTAATGGTGAGGGTCGTGAGGCCAAGCTCATCCGACTGCTTTGCAAATGCTAAAACTAAGGTATAATCAAACAAGACGTAAGTAAAAGTCGTCCAACGAGACTTGAACCACGTTTTGGTTTTGATAATATAAGGCTGTACGCATAGCCGATGAAACTCACAAATTAGAACTCATTGCTTTCTTTTATGTGATTTGATATTTTGACGTTAGAACTGTTTAAATATAAAAATATAATCTGCATCATAACAATATACCCTTTTCAGTAAAAGATTGAACTGATGACTTTTAATTTGTATTAGAGCCAAATCTCGAGTTCGGTTCCTCCCATTTCTTTTTTCATCTATTTATGGGTTTTTGTCATTATAAGCAATTGAGCTGCAAAAAGTCTTTCGCCCACAAGCCCTAGGACTGCACATTTAAGGCCCTGGTCATCAAATCGACCTCCATGCAAAGGAGGGGAGTGCGACAAACTTTTGGAACAAATGGCTGACCATGTAACTTTCAGTAAAACCACGGATTACCATGATGTATTGATGTTTTGGTATTTCAAAATAGGTTGTATCATGCACTAAAGATAAATTGGAGAGTATGGCAGATGCGGGGGCTTTCAACTGATCGGATGAAGAAAGCGTACCAACGCCACTTGATCAAGGTTCACGTGTCATGTGCTATTAGACACAAGTGAAGATGATGCGGATGAAGTCGATGGGAAGGAAGAGCAGTGCCGATTTATGTACTCCACCCCCTCCGCAAAACCGGATGCCATTCCTTGTACGGCATTGACAACAAAAATGAGGGCACACATCACAAACGACACCAGTATTGAGAGGAAGTGTTGCGCTGATGCTATTACAAAATTCACAAGTTTACAGATGATAGATGATATAGAACATTTTCTCCCATATTTGCGAAGATAATTAAATAATCCTCCCTGGTTGCGTATTCAGAACAAAACAATATTATTGCATTGATGTAACTGAGTAATCAAGAAGAAAATCATTGTTGCCTGATAGAGGTAGATTTCTCATGAGCACATATTGCTAGTTTACCATACCCTTCATTTTCTGTACGAATCCCAAAGCACACCCAAATCAACATTACCTCCTGAAAGGATGATTCCTATGTGGTTACAATCCTTCCAAGCAGGATTACTCCTAAAGCTTTCCGATAGAACAGCAGCAAGACCAATGGCCCCACTTGGCTCCACTGCCACTTTCAGAATTTCATAGCAAAGTCTCATCGCTTCCACAATGTCCGTATCATCCACAACTACGACATCATCGACTAAATCACGCAATACAGGCCTGCTCCACCAGAAGATAAACAGGAAGTCGCATTAAATGGAGAAGCATATGAATCAGTCGGTCCAATAAAAAGGTCACTTCAGCTTCATAGCATGCGATTCTTTGTCAAGTTGCGTCAAAATTACACATGGAAACACCAAAAATATATAAAGTCATTGAGAACTGACTAGTAGGAAATATCAAACAAATCTGCTCTTTCTGATGACTCTCAGTATGAAACTTACCATGTAAGATCTCCTAGAGAAGCTCGGAGCCCATCACAAATGGTGTTGATTTCGGGCAAAGTCATAATCCTTCCAGCTGCTTTAGATTGTGCTGCATCATTCGCCCCTCTAGGTTCTGCAGCTAAAACTCGAATTTTCGGGTTCATTGATTTGGCGGCCAATGCCACTCCTGAAATCAAACCACCTCCTGCAAAAATTTTGATTGATTATTTTCAGGGAAGGGCATCACACAATGAGGATGACAAATATGCAGGACCAGAATTGGGAGAGGTTATTGAACAAACCACTTATTGGAACTATTATAGTGTCTATTTGTGGGGCCTGCTCCAGAAGCTCCACAGATACTGTTCCTTGTCCACTGGGTAGATCAGAAAAAAATTACACTATAATATCTGCCATTGCAATTACACTATCATGAACTCAGTCTGGAAGGAATTTCGGCGTTGAATGTGGAAGCTGAAAGATTGAAAAGGAAAAGGGCAAAAAGAGGAAGGGACTAAAGTCACTTAAGCTATTGGGCAATACAGTCTTGCCTCTCAATTGCAATACAAGTTTTTATATAATTCTGAAAGCATTCATTAAGAAAATTACTAGTTGTAAATTCCCAATTCTATAAATCCACAGCTTTTAGACTTTGGATGTTTTGACTATAAAAAAGGATAAGAAAAACATATATAGTGAGTCCAATACCTTATTATCCGTTTGTCATTGTATGGATGAATCAGAACCGCTCCAGTTTCTTGCAACACCTTCAAAGCTGTGTCTTCCCTTGACTTAATTGTGACCTCACTCCATATAACTTGACCACCATAGCGAATGACATTATCGACTTTGCATTTTGGTGCATTTTTTGGTATCACTATATATGCTGGAATCCCTCGTAATTTTGCAGCTAAGGACAATGCTGCAGCATGGTTTCCGCTAAACTCATAGAACTTTGGGATAGTTAAAGCATGATTCGAGAAAGTAAGAGTCTAGAATGCCATCAAATGTCAAGCTTACCTGCTGTGGGTAACAACCCCTTTAGCTGCCTGAGCATCATCAAGGGAACATACGGCATTGCAAGCACCTCTGAACTTAAATGCTCCACTGTGATTTTGAAGATCCAGATTAAACTGATTGTAAAAAAAAAGGCCTACGGTTCTAGCCAACAACTCATGCCAAAGAAAAGGGAATGCTTGTTGGCCAAAGCAAAATCTGAACATGAACCAAATGGAGAAACACATATACTATGAGTAAGGCCTCCACTTATGAACTTCTCACCCCTTCTGAAAGCATTCGCATTTGAAGTACAAACTTCTGCTGCATATTGCATTAAGAGATTCTGAAGTGATAACAGGAGTCTTGTGTATGAATGAGCTGATGCGTGCATGTGCTTCTCTTATGGAGGATATATCAGCAGCATACTTCCCTTCCTTGATACTTGCGTCCATCATGAAGCAACCACTTTGCTCTGTAATATCTCTAAGTAGAGCGAAAAATTTTCAGCAAGCACTGGTGTTGAAACTCAAATCTCGACGTAGCTTGGCACATATACTCGGACAACCAAAAATGTAGTTACATATTCCTCCCACTGGATTTTCAACTCACCGTTTTACTTTTAGGAAAAAGATAATAAAGCTCAAAGTCAGCTAACAAGAAATGAAATTATTCCCAAATCCCAGTAAGATCTCTTTGCAGCTGAGATGATCAAAAGGATATGTTGAGTCATGAAATGGGAATTTGAGAGTAAGGTTTTTATGACAGGACACAACCTTTTCTTTTTCCAGACATTGCCTGCATAAATCAGTGGCTTGCTAGGCTGCGCCTGTGCTTGATTCCCATAACCATTTGTACATTGACCAGCAAATGTTACACATCATCGTACAGAGAATCACTAATCTCTGAGATTGAACAATACGCAAACATAAGAGGAGAGAGAAGATAAGACTTTTATTTCTTTGCCAGATAAATTGGGCACTTTTACTGCACAACGGGTCATCATAATTAAATACAAAAACACCGTAACACCTCGTATAATTGATTTATACTCGTAACCAAATTTAAAACATCGTTAAAAAAGTGAGGGAGCAATACCCTTAGAAATTCCCCAGATGAATTGTAATCAGACGCAAGCCATCAAACCGACCATAGCGTTGGCCACAGTCAAAACCCCACGAGACAAATAGACAAAAGTTAGATTTTTCGAAAATCCGATCGAGCAAAACCAATCTATAAGCATCAAGCAGGTCTTTTGACGTCACATAAGCTACACGAGAAAGTTGCCGCTAAGCAAGAACCTAACTGGGCGGAAAACCAATAGCAATCCATGCGAAGACAGCTTATGAAGCTCTACGAATTCTACGTCTGTAAATGATTTGAGCTCAGACTCAGACCCAATATATAGAATCAGAACGTGGAAGAAATTCATAAAAGAGACGTGGGGGTCCAAGAACTTACGCCGTTGACAAGGAAGGGAGGATTGCGAAGAAGAATGTTCAGTAGCTAGCTCATCAGTCTCTATGGAAGAAAGGGGAACGGAAGAGTTCCCGATAATAATTTCTTTTAAGATATATTTTTTTCTGGATAATTTTCTTTCAAAAAAAAAAAAACCCTTCAGTAACTATGATTCTCGAAATAGAAAAAAAAAACAAAGATCAGTACAAAATCAATTTTCTGATATATATATTTAATTTTCTTAAATTTCCCTTTATTTTTTTTCTTATTTCTTTCCTTTTCTTCCTTCGGCTAATCGGTGGCTGCCGACTACTAGCCAAAGACTCGGCTGGTGAGGCTAATGTCATTAGTCCCTAATGACGTCAACCTCTCAAAAACGACCGAGCAAGACTCAACCTCACTTAGCCGCCACAAGCTCAAGCCTCACCTCGCCTAGTTGTGTTGAGGCTCGACCTCTCTAGTAGTTGGGTGAGACTTGACCACCTCCCTTGTTTGCCACAAAGTCGGCCTCACCTGACAATGGTGGGGCATGCAGCGATCAAGTGAGGCCGAGCCTTGCCGATGGCTAGGTAAGGCTTCACTTCTTAGATCTAGGCGAGGTGGACTTCGCCTAGCCACAACAATGCTGAACTTGAGGGCGGGAAGGCTGATCTCGCCAACCCGAGTCTTAAGCGATAGCCAGCCATCACCGAGGCTTGGCTACCTGTTAAAGAACAAAGAAGAGAAAGAAAGAAGGAAAAAAGAAAAGAAAAAAAAAAAGAGAAAAAAAATTGTTCAAAGAATTTGTTCTCAGGAACAAAAGGTAAAAATAGTATACTTTGATTTATGTTATAAATCTATTTTTTGACTAATTTTTTATTTCGAAAAATAGAAAAATTAACTCACATACATAAATAGATTTCTATTCTTTTTTTATTCTCTAGAACAAAAAAATAATAAAATAGAGAAACGAGAATGTTACTAAACGCATCCTTAAGTCTGAAAGAGAATATGACAAGTGAAAATGATGGAGAGAGCCACGAAATGAAGGGTCTTTTTCGCATAAATCAATGGCAGATAGAAATCCAATAATGTATGCACCTTCTCATTTTTAGTGAAAATAAAAGTAGACAAATTAGTAAGGGATAATGATACAAAAATATTGTCCCTAAACTTTCAATTTATAAAATATGCTCATCAATTTTGGCTTGATATATAATATAGTACCTAAACTTTTAATTTGTTCAATATGATCTATAAACATTTGATACATATTTAAACTAGCTTTTAACTATATGCAATAATTCAATATCATGCCCTTTTATGAATTTAAGTTCATGGATCACGTTAAATATTTTTATATAATTAATGAATTAGTTTAAATATGTAAAAAAAAATGTCTAGGGACTACATTTAACCAATTAAGAAGGTCAAGTTGCATATTGCACATTAAATCAAAATTTAATGATTATTATATAATATTCCCAATTAATAATTACAAAAGCAGCCTATCTTTATTCTGAAATTATTTGAAAATAAGTTTAATAAAGATAGAAACAATATTCATTACTTTCAAATTGAAATACAAAGAGAACTAATGTTCTTAGGCCTAATAGCTTGAAAAATTCTCAACTTTTGTCCAATCTCAATTTTATCATAAATTTTGTTGTCTTGTAAAAACACTACCAACTTTAGGTCAAGTCCTTATTCTGCCTCATAATCTTTTATCTCATAAAAATTCATTAACTTTTGCTTAAATACCATATCTACCCCCTTTAATACTTTGTCCAATTTGCTCTTAGCGATGCGGAATTTCCAAGTTATTACTCTAGTTCCCTAAATTTCATATCCATAAAAGACATCTTTTAGAAATGAATTTACATTAGCCCAATCAACATATATCTTCTTAGATTTGAAATTTGGGGAAAATAACTAGAGAAATTAGAGTTTTCTTCTATTACTCTTACTTTTAAGAAAGTCTTAATTCCATCATGCTCAGGATTCTGCTCATTATTCAAGTTTTGATGCTCAAGAGTCTTTCTCCTCTCGCAATCGGATAGCTCGCACTCAAAACACTCAAACAACTAGTGTATGGGAGTTTTTCATCTCTCAATAGCCAATAAAAACATTGGTCAGAATTTCAATAAGGGCAAATTGAGAACGTCTCAAGTAAAAGTTAGTATTTTTTTACAAGACAAAAAAAAAAGTGTAAGGTAGATTTATGACTTGACCTAAATTTGTAGGTTTTTTATAGTACAAAAAGAAGTTTAGAATAAGATTGGAATTAGACTTAAAGTTTGAGGTTCTTATAATAAAAAAATTTAGAGTAAAATTAAAACTGGGCTTAAATTTGAAATTCTTTTAGTATATTGGACCAAAGTTCCAAAAGAGTTCTTCATGTTTTACTGGCTTCGGATCATGTATCTTCGTGCAAACCGAGAATAAGGCACCGTGCATATTTCTCGAACAAGAACAAAACGTTGAAAAGCCCTCCATTCCGTATCTCTCTCTCTCTCCAAGGTATGAACTTAATGGAGGCGGCAGTGGTTGAAATCCGATGATGATTTCTGACCCCTAGTTGTCACTATGTGCTCACAGTATGCCGCACCGTACAGTGAATCAATTCCACGAATCAATTCGGGTATCTCCAGCATTACGATGTCGTCTTCCAGCCTTCCCTACGAAGCAGATCGTGAAGTGGAGCAGGTTCACCATCGTTGTCAATGTGATGTTAGATTCTGGATTTTAGAATCGCGTTAGGATGTCATTTAGCGGACCTCACGAGACCATCGAAATCAACAACCACCCCCGAGGGTTACGGCTCTTTCTGAGAGGAAGTCGGCGTCCTACTTTGTCCTCGGCCGATGGGGACGCCACCGCCTGAAGTACACATGACGAAGAAATGAATAAACCTCAACCGGATACTCAAACCCCCAGGTCTGATATCCTCCATTATTGAAACGAGAGACCAAAATCAAATTGCCCGCTCGATAAGTAAGGTGAGAGCCGACGAATGACGATCTTTGCTGGTCCCGGATCAGCCACGTGAAATCGCGAGATGAAACCTATGGATGTCGACAAGCAAGCTTACCTGATCAAAGCTAGTTTAATGAAAGTCGACTTCGCTGTCAACTTTCGCAGGGTGCGGTTAAAGAAACCAAGGGAAATTTCCACAAATCGTCTTCCCCTAGGCTCGCACTCTGCTAGCAACAGAGACTGCAACTTCTTCCTTTCTTCCTGGGAGGCCGTGGGTTGTTTATGGGTTCCTGCTCTTTAAGTGGACCAGAGCGATAAAGACACCTAGAAAATTTCGTGCGGCAAAACTTGCATTGGCATGCTTCTCTTTGGTCTGTCTGGACAACGAACATCCCGAACCTAAGACAAAGATGATATGCAATTCAATGTGTCCTGTTATTTAAATACTATGTTATGACGTAAGTATAATCTAAGTTCTCAATAAAAAAAACGACTTACGTAATATGATATTAGAGTACATGTCAAAAGACTAAATCCTAACTATCTCCCTCCATATTTCGCTTACTGGCGATGGATTTTCGTATGCAAGAGACCCTTTTGGTCTCTCTCCTTGACTTAGTTGTTCTCTTCAAATTTTAACCTATAATCAATCATTTGGTTTTTCTTCCCGATACATACCAAATTGCCACTAGGACTTCCTCAAAGGAAGAGCATCGAAACTTGGCCTGCCTTGCTCACTAGTTCCCTCCACCACGGCACTCTCACCTACATTATCCAAGTCCTAGGGAATCTGATTGAAGTACCAAGGCAGGCCACAATCTCCTTTGGATCCCACCAACACCTCCATTGCCATCTTTAGCGGTCAATTTTATTGCATCTTGGCACTTTTCGATCAACCATCTGTATCAGCCATCACTCCTGGTTTACGTCCTCACGAAACCTCATGACCCTCGCTACCTCGCTCTTGGTGGTTTCCCTCGCTTCATTCTTCCCTGTATAGTGCAGTATGTATTGTTCTCTGGGCTTCACTTGCATGGTCTACTTTGAGAACTTCATGGGTGGCTTGAGCGCCAGATTGTGCTCATTTTCATGGACTTGTTACGCCCGCATCAGCTGCACGGCAGAAGATTAGCAGTACCACTTTTATCTCGTACAGCTACCCATATGTAGACGGTGCTGGCGTGAACAAATAGCGTACGTTGACTGATATAGGTGGATTCTGCAACATTGTCTCCTCCGCCTCTTGTGCAGTAATAGGGGAAAATTATCGAGAGATACTCCAATCTATGAATCATTCGTCGGATTTTAAGTCTAAACGGTCTATCTAGTACTTGTTGTCATTACGCCTTCTTGGAGGTTTTAATTTCCTTTTATCAGTTAACTCGGGCTGTACCTCAGGCCAAACCTAGCCTACAAAATGTAAAATCTTTCAAACTGAAATAAGCAGAGAACTAAAATTTTCGAAAGAGTTCATGATTTACTGGCTCGGATTCATACATCTTGTGCAAATTGAGAATGTGACCACTAGTTGGTGACCATAGCATAGCTCACCGTTAATTGAATCAATCTTATAAATCACTTCGGATATCTCTAGCATTATGGCTTCGTCTTGCAAGCTTCATAACTTTCCCTTGGAAGCAGCTAGTAAAGCAGAAACAGATGAGACTCAAGATTTGGAGCAGATAAGTCAATGATCAGAGAGCTTTAATGTTATTAATGTGATGTTGGTCAGATGGCCATGGCTACCATGAGTAGCTCAGTGGAGAAAAAAGGGCGGGGGATATTAGTGGAAGCTTGATCAGCCAAGAATATCATTTCGAAGGTGAAGTTGAAAAATTGGAGAGGAGATCTACCTTAAAACTTGACTGGTCTCGCTGGCCACCATTTTGGTGCCTCTTATCTGGGAATATGTTTAGGTTTAAATAAAAAAAATCATAATTGGATTTTGGAATTATATTTAGGATTGATCCCCTTGAATAGACAACCTTATAAAGACTATTGCAGTCAACAAACACTAATCGGTTGTGGCACTTGTTCTAAGTACACAAAGTCGTATTTTTAATTTAAAGGTGGAGAAAGATCACATGTATATAAAGAAATTATAATCTTCATTATCAAATGGCGTGAGATATTAGCATTCAAGTTGTTGCTCACTGCTACAAAGCTCCCCTCAAATTCATGAGAGACACTCCAAATTTCCCCAATCGCATTATTATCTTTTTTTTTTCCCCATTGGTTTTGCTTATTTGCAACTCGTTTATACAACCAAGTAATTTAGAACAAGTCTCACAACCGACTAGGAATTGTGCTCAATATAATTTGATAAAACAGTTGACCCAGCTCCTTTTTTTGAAGAAACCCTCCACTTTAATTGGTATATTTTCACTAAAAGAAAATGTGTGATAACAAATCCAATTTTTAATTAAGATTTCAAATAACTATTGCAAATTCAAGTTAATTATGTTTTTCCTCTTATTTGAAGAAATGCGATAAAAAATTATCAATTATAGTCCTTGAAAATCGGATCATCCATACAATATACAAAAAGAAACTATATTTTTAACAAATTTCAGCGATGGTTCAGTTAGATATCTTGCAAGTAAAATCCCTTAAAATTCGTCCCACACAATTGTTCAAAAATATTAGGTTGTTGGATAAAAATGTGATTTACTATTTAAATATTATAACATTTATATTCACTCGTAAGCTGAAAATTTTGAATTGAAATCCTCTTACTCTAATACTACGTGAGATTCTGTGAAATCACTGTTGATTGCTATAAAAACTTAAATGTTAAATGAATGTGTCGTTCGACCAAAAAAAAATTGAATGTGTGGTTCAATACTTAAATATTCTAACAAGCGGGATATAAGGATGAGAATGATTAGATTCAAATAAATACAAGGATCAAATTGAATGCACACCAGAGAATGGCCGGGTCAAATTCTTGGCTCCCTCTTCATTATTATCTCCTCTTCTCTCGCAATGCCGTCTAATCTTATCCTGTGAATTATAATCATCCGAGCTTCTTCCCAACACATGTTAAAGTGCCTCTAGGCCTTCCTCATTGAAGGAGCATCGAAACTTTGCGTACCTTGTTCACTAGTTCCTACCACCATGGCACTCTAACCTTCACCATTCCAGTCCTAGTAAGTCTCATTCAAGTGAAGTACCAGGGCAAGCCACGGTCTCCTTTCGACACCCATCCCAGCCCCACCTCCATTGCCATCTTTAGCCTGCTATTATAATGCTTCTTGGCACTTCTTGGTCACCAATCTCTATCAGTTATCACTCCTGGTCGAGCTCCTTGTGCTCATGTCTTCATTCGAAGCCTCATGAGGCTCTTTCTTTCGCTTCTTTCCCCATTTGGTGCCGTTCGTATTGCTCTTTTGGGTTTCACTTGCATGATCTCCTCTGAAAACTCGAAGGGTGGGTCCAGCTCCAGATTGTGCTCATTTTCATGGACATGCCACATTCGCTATCCGGATTCCCTCGCTTGGGGATCCATGATTTGAGAGTGACTTAGGGAGAGGGCCATCTGATTTTAGATCAGACGGTCCCATTAAATAGAGAAATTTTTGTGTTTTTTTTTTAAGAATAGCCGTCTAATTCGGATTGGACAACAATCATTTCTCACGTCACCCCTACCTCACGGCAAGGGCTCCATTTCCCGTTCGCTTCGGGGGCATGACAGAAGATTAGTACAACCACTTTTGCCACGTACGGTTATTGATATGCGAATCATGCTGACATGAACGACAAACATACATGAATGATATAAGGTGGCAAGAATCAATGACAATGTAAACCGACGTTGATCGAGGGTTTTCTTTTATAGTGTTTCTTTGGCAATGTTCTGTGTGAATTTGTAACAATTAGTCTCCTCCATCTCTTTTGCACCAGCAGCGCATCTCAGGTTGCGGTCCACGGGCTAAAGCCTAGCTATCTCAGCCTCCAACTTGGGGAATTTCTTGCCCGAACCCAAGTCCTGTGGACTAAACTAAACTAGTTACCGTCATTACTAATGTGAGTCTTTGGTAGGCACACCACAAGATCACGGCTGTGATTACAATCTGTTTAGGAATCCATGTCCAAGCAAGAAATTCCCCAATCCTGGGGTCCTTGTAAGATAATATTCTAAAAACAAGACTATATTGCTTTGCATTCTCATAATCCAGGTTTCTTGTACGACAATATTCTGAGAAAAAAGAATATATTCCCATATATTCTAATAATCCAGGTTTACCGGCGGAAAGTCTCCCATTTTGGGGTTCTTGTAAGATGGGATTCTGAGAACTAGAATATATTGAAATACATTCCGGTTTGTAGACCAAGCCACATGCACGATCCTTGGATACCTTGAACGCAACTTAACTGGACATAGATGTCGCCTAAACTAGGGTTGGATACCTTGAACGCGACTTAAACGGACACAGATGCCGCATGCTTCGTGCTTTACCATTGGCTTCACTTCACCTATCGCGTCTGCAATCAGCTGGATTCGTGATCCTTAGTCCAAGAACCTTGACGTTGAGATACCAAGGGATGTCGCGGGAGCATCAGTTATTACAACACACACAAAAAGTTTATAGATGGATATAGATATGCCCCATCCACTACGTGATCGTGGATCCTGTCATTTCTTTACAAGGAGACAGACAAACTGCGTATGGAGATGGCCATGCGTAATCTTCAATTACGTCCCTGCAACGATTTTGTATCCATTGAGATTTTTCTCGACATTATTTGCTTAGATTCAACTATGCTCGTCGTGCTTTTTTAAAGGAGTTCTGTTCAGTACACCGTGGATAAAACTTCAACATAGCTGCCGCCCACTGTATTAGGAAATTGGCATATGTTCATGTGAGATCTATTTACGAAATCAAGTTAACATACTCTTAGTAAAACAAATTGTCGTTGTCGATCAGGGAACAGCTAAGTTGCTTGTGAAACC
This sequence comes from Melaleuca quinquenervia, assembly GCA_030064385.1. Classification (NCBI taxonomy): domain Eukaryota; kingdom Viridiplantae; phylum Streptophyta; class Magnoliopsida; order Myrtales; family Myrtaceae; genus Melaleuca; species Melaleuca quinquenervia. The sequence goes on along the minus strand of CM057721.1, from coordinate 13,189,996 downwards.
GTATTTCAGAATTTAGTAAAACTTACGTTACTTGTTTTCTGAGAACTAAAAATTATGGGACTTTTGCTTAATGTAGGGACAGAAAGACATTGCCCCACAAAGAGGAATTCCTTTTTTTTATGGACCAAACAGAGCAAATCGATCGCGAAGGGATTCTTAGTGATGAACATTGTCAACCATTGTCAAGGAGCACTAAAAAATTAAAGTAGTGCCACTTGTAAATCCTACATGTTTTCCCTGTTCATTACTCAAAATATAAAACTGCCATAATGCGTCTGCTTTAAATCGTGAACAAAAGTTGCTAGCTTTGCAATGAGAAAAAGCAGCGGCAATACGTAAAAGCAGATGCCCTTTTATTCGGTCCAGGCCGAAGAACCGAGACTGACCAAAATCATTTCATGTGGGTGTCTTCTTCGCTTTTTATCCCCCTTTTAGTGCTACAGTCTATTTGTTCTTTTTCTTGGCCTTAAGTGGCCATGATTGATTACGGAGAAGAGCAATATTTTCTATATAAGAGTACTGGTTGGCACGCAGGTAGAGGCAGATAAAGAAGACATTTGAATAAGTTGTGTTGACACGAAAGAAACTTTAGTATGCCAATGGAAGGATTGAAGGCGAGAGCAATGTTGTTGGCGGCCAAAATGAGGAGCTCTGCAAGCACTGGATCAATGGCGAAAGCGGTCGAGCAACTTCCAGGAGTCCAGGAAGCCATTGTGGATGTCGAAGTAAGTTGCTGGTCCGAGTCCATGCCACACTGTAGCTTTGGGCGGTTGCAATGATGTTTTTTCCTGTCACACGAGATGCAGTGCAATAACTTCCGATATTTCAAAACTGTCGTAATGATTCAGATGCGTCATCTAAAGCATTTGGGGATCTTCTTTAGCTTCAAATACCACCAGTCTGATAAACAAAAGATGTACATATAATTAGGAACCCGAAATTTCCACTTGGAGTGACATATTCATCAACCACAACAAAAGCTGAAAATGTTTTCTTGGACTTTTTTAAGCTTATTTTAACTAGTTCAATCCTGCTTCTTCTGCAGTTCTACTCCAACAAGTCATCAAACTCTGCTTCTCCAATCTTTCCATTTGAATTAACACGTCTGACCATTTTAACAGGAGATGAGTGAGAGATCAGTCCAGGTGTGTCGGATCCGCATCAATGGGATGACTTGCACCTCTTGTTCCTCCACAGTTGAATCAGCTTTGCGAGTGGTCAGGGGCGTGCAGAAGGCCCATGTGGCTTTAGTAACGGAAGAAGCAGAAATATATTATGATTCAAGCATCTTAAGCTACGACAACTTGATCAAAGCCATTGAGGACACAGGATTTGAGGCCACTCTTGTGAGTTCAGGGAAAGATATTAGCAAGATACAGCTCAAAGTTGAGGGCATCCAAACAGATAACCCTTCTCGGACAATGAAAATCGTCCAAAGTTCTCTCGAGGCACTTCCTGGGGTTCAATCTGTGGATACATATCAGGCAATAAGTAAAATCTCCATATGCTATAAAGCAGATTTGACAGGACCCAGGAGCTTCATCAAGGTGATTGAGTCAACAGGGTCCGGCCATCTCAAGGCAAGTATATGTCCTGAAGGAGAACGAGAAAGAGAAGCTCATAAGCAAGAAGAAACTGAGCAATACCGTAGATCTTTTCTACGGAGTTTAGTGTTCACTGTTCCTGTCTTTTTGACCTCTATGGTCTTCATGTATATTCCAAGGATTAACTGTGTATTAGATGTGAAAGTTGTCAATATGCTGACTTTTGGAGAAACTTTGAGATGGGTCCTGTCTACCCCAGTACAAGTCGTCATAGGACGACGATTTTATACTGGGGCTTTCAAATCTTTGCACCACGGTTCTGCTAACATGGATGTTCTGATTGCTTTAGGGACGAACGCTGCATACTTATACTCTGTTTACTCAGTGTTGAGGTCAGCAACTTCTCAAAGTTTCAAGAGCATGGATTTCTTTGAGACAAGTTGTATGCTTATCACAGTCATACTCTTAGGGAAGTATCTAGAGGCTTTGGCCAAGGGAAAGACTTCTAAAGCCATTGCAAAGCTTATGGACTTGGCACCTCAAACAGGAGTTCTCTTAACTATGGATGAGGAGGGCAACGTGACTGATGAGTGTGAAATCGATACCCGGCTGATAGAGAAGAATGATGTGATAAAGATCATGCCAGGCGCAAAAGTAGCCTCGGATGGTTTGGTCATCTGGGGGCAAAGCCATGTGAATGAGAGCATGATAACAGGAGAACCCAAACCTGTGATGAAGACCAAGGGCGATGTGGTGATTGGAGGCACGGTGAATCAGAATGGAGTCCTGCATATTATGGTAACACAAGTTGGAGCAGCCACTACCCTTTCGCAGATTGTTCGACTGGTCAAGTCGGCCCAAATGGGCAAGGCTCCTATACAGAATTTTGCCGATCACATCTCCAAGTACTTTGTGCCTTTGGTAAGCAAGTTTTCTGTGTCTTCTGCACTCCCTCGAATTGTCTTGCAAACACATCCAAACCAACGTGCTCTTATGAACCTACATAAATAAATGAAATCTGTCATGCACAGATTCCGCAACATCAAATTATCTAAACAACTTGAACCCAAGTAACAACACCTTCACCCACGGCAGCCATTGAAAGGAAAGAATCTCGCTGAGCAATTGGTCTTTCGTGCAGGTAATAATCTTTTCAGTGTCTACATGGGCTGCCTGGCTTTTGGCGGGGAAGTATCATGGATATCCACAATCTTGGCTTCCAGCTTCCATGAATAGCTTCGAACTCGCTCTGCAGTTCGGGATATCTGTGATGGTCATAGCCTGCCCATGTGCCCTTGGCCTAGCAACACCCACCGCAGTGATGGTCGGCACCGGACTCGGTGCATCTCATGGTGTCCTGATCAAAGGAGGCCAAGCATTGGAAAGTACACATAAGGTTAGCATACAAGATATTTATGTAGCCAAGGGTGACAGGACAAATATCCGGTCCGAACAGCTTAACCTCTGTATAAGATTTAACTCAATTTAGCCTTGTATCAAAGAGTTTCACCAGTTTCTATAGTTTCTCTCTGTGAGCTCGCCAATTTTTCTGGTCAAAGTTGGGGTGAAACAGTGTTTTGAGTTTTCATTTGGGAGGCCAACGAAGAGGTGGCCGAGAGGAACTGCTTTGTGTCTTCTTCCAAACTTCCATAAGGGCGCACTTGGCACGAATTCTTCTTTCATCCTCTAAATCTCGTGTTCTGCTCAATGCTAGGTGAACTGTGTCGTGTTTGACAAGACAGGAACTCTCACAATGGGGAAGCCAGTGGTGGTCACCACAAGACTCTTGAAGACCATGGAATCGCGACAATTTTACGAGCTCATCGCTGCAACTGAGGTAGCCTTTTCACCTCCAAACACTTTTTACATCAGTTTACGGACCAATTTGATCAAGCACATCTCTGTTCTTTACATATTGCCCCCAAAAATTTCTCTTGTTGATTATCTGACTTCTTCGGAACTGATTACAGTGTCAGTATAATGAATGTATATCAGGTCAACAGCGAACACCCATTGGCCAAGGCCATTGTTGAACATGCCAAAACATTTTGGAAAGAAGGGGACAAATCCATCTGGCCAGAAGCGAGAGACTTCGTCTCTGTACCTGGCCATGGAGTCAAGGCCATCGTTGGGCACAGGGAAGTCTTAATAGGAAACAAGAGCTGGATGGTGCAACACGACATGACTATTCCCGAGGATGCCGAGAACATACTAGCGCAGGCAGAAAAAATGGCTCAGACTGGGATTCTAGTGTCCTTTGACCGAGAGGTGACAGGAGTATTGGCCATATCGGATCCATTAAAACCGGGTGTACCTGAAGTTATCTCCATTCTCAAGTCTATGGAAGTGATGAGCATCATGGTGACAGGTGACAACTTGGGCACTGCTAAATCCATTGCTAAGGAGGTGGGCATTGGAACAGTAATTGCAGAAGCCAATCCGAAGCAGAAAGCCGAGAAAGTCAAGGACTTACAGGTATTTAAACCGTCTCCATCCATGCAGTTATAAACCATCAGTCATGTCCATTGTCTCGATCGACTTAAAGTCAACATGGAGCTCCGAGTCTCTTCTCGCTCTGCAACTTACAGAAAGCTGTAGCAAGTTACCCTATTAATACAACTTCACCTGTGACAATGACAGGCTTTGGGTTATACAGTGGCAATGGTAGGGGATGGGATCAACGACTCGCCAGCACTTGCAGTAGCTGATGTAGGAATGGCAATCGGTGCCGGCACGGACATTGCAATTGAGGCTGCTGACGTCGTCCTCATGAAGAGCAATCTGGAAGATGTGATAACTGCCATCGATCTCTCCAGGAAAACATTTTGGCGGATCCGTTGGAACTACGTCTGGGCCTTTGGTTACAACCTCATAGGAATACCAATAGCAGCCGGAATCCTCTTCCCATTTACAGGATTCAGGCTACCGCCTTGGATTGCTGGAGTGGCAATGGCAGCCTCCTCCGTCAGTGTCGTCTGTTCTTCTCTCCTGCTGAAGAATTACAAGAGGCCGAAAGAACTGGCCGCCTTACCAATGCATGGAATAGCGACAGAATGATTTACTGCTAAGATCATTCCCATCAAGTGAGTGAACGCGCACGAGGGAGTGATGCAAATCTACCTGGCCTATCACTAGGAGTACGCAAATAAAGTTGACAATATTTAGCTGTGAGCACATTAGTCCCCCAATAGGAAGGAAATATTCTTCCAGGAAAATCCTTACAAAGATACGTTCTTAGTTTCAGCATGAGTTAGGCCGATGGGATGATCATCTAAGTTGACTCGATTTTTAAATAATGTAATCAGATCCTAAACCTTAATGAATCAGTGCAATCATGTACCTTCGTTAAGTCCATCCAACTTGAGTGACAACAAATGCAAAAATGTGACATTTTTTTATTATTGTTCGAAGAGAAACATTAATGTGGCATCCACCTTACCAAAAAAAAAAAAACATTAATGCGGCATCCGCAACTCTAGCGTGCTTTTCTTCCTCGGTCCCTTGTGGCTTAAATCCATCCACCACCATTGTCGCCCGACTCTGGCACTGCTCCAACCACTATCTCTCCCAACTTCGATCCACCCATTAATATGTCCTCCTTATCATCGTCGTCGAGGTTGATCAGCCATGGCCAAGCTTCACAAAAGTTGAGCAGCCATGGCCGCGAAGCTTGAAGTGGCCAGGATGCTGAAGGGGCCATGGTTGAGCCATCATTATTGGGGCGAGGCTGAATCTTGGCGGCTGGTGGTGATGAGGCCGATCGGTGGTGATGGTGATGTCATTGCGGAAGTGGTGACGGCAGTGTGGCCGAGCCTCCTCGCATGGGTTTTAGATTTTTATTTTAATTTTTCTATGAAGCGCTCATCAAGCAACACATCGCCATTATGTGTTTTAAGAAAGTATCTAAAAATCCACGTCAACTCTTTTTGTTAGCCAAATTAAATGCAGTTCATGAAAAGACTTTGTTATTTTAATTTGCCTAATCCTTGGAAATGAAAAATAGGGTTATATTCCACTCATGCGACAATCCATGAAAATATTATTTGCCCAGCAGCTCTCTCCAACAACAGGTCAGCGATTGCAATTAAGTTCTTGTCGGAAATACATCATCTCCTCTCTTACACCAGCCTTACTCTTTAAGTAGTTTCCAGCTTCAAAAGCCAGAGTTTTGGTTCAACCACGGGTTTATACCAGCAGACTTCACCTTTTTTGCTTAGTCAATCTACACATAGTTCATAAGTTTTAGGATCCGATTCCATTATTTTAAAGTTTTAGTACTCGATCACACTATCAGAACAAACTTTAATACTGTGTAATTATCCCAAATCTAAAACATAATTAGTTTAAGAGATGGAAATCAGCCAGTAGCCAGTAAGCTGAGCTTCAACTCTGCAGATTTATTCAATTACAGCGTAGTGTTGTATATGATTATTAAAAGCAAACAAAGCCAATCTCGGGATAGAGACCTTTATTGGAGAACCAAGCATGGTCACCCTAATTTCAGAAGGACACCACTACCAAGTTCTCACATTTTAGAAGTCAACTTCCCTCTGGAATCAGCCTCGGAGTTTGCTCCTGCTGAACGCTGCATTTGAAACCTCGTCTTTGCTTTCATTAGGAGTTGATGTACTTCATCAAAGTATGGTTGTGTTGCTTTTCTTGTGCTCTCCACCCACTTTTGAACTTTCTTATAGGGAGCTAGAATGCGATCACGGCCCTCGTCACCAAGTACCTGAAGTAGAAAAACGGCCTTATTAGCTTCATAAATAATCTAGTGTCCTTTGGGCGACTACGCCTACCAAAGCCTCACACAATCAATAAGGTACTGCTCGCCTTATTTTCTTGAGGACGAACTATATTGTGAAGAGCATTGCACAAAACTGTTCTCTTACAAAACTAGTTTTGCTAAGTTCTGATTGCTATTTTTTTAATATTTCTTAGCTTACATATGATTGTATGCACATTCTGCATTCAATCTGAAGTGATTACATGTTCATTACCATAAAAGGAAATGATTCCAAGTTGGTCCCCCATCCCAGTTTCCTTTGATTGATAATGTAACAATATTCCTACTCAATCAAATGGGTTCTTTTCCTAATACAGAATATTAAAAGAGAGAATAAGGAGCTCCATTCTGAATATGTGCACTTGAGAAGAAATGTGTCACCAGTGGTATGACAAAACCAAACTGATACATAAGGTGGGAGATAGAATAAGGAAGAAAACAAGACATGTACTGATGGCAAGCAGCTGCCCTCTTGTCCACAATTTAGAATCTTCAGCAAAGCAACACAATAAATCTGTCGCTGATAACCATAGGAAAGCAGAATAACACCCTTAATAGCTTTCTTGTCCTACATCATTTAACTTAATAATGACCTCATAATGCCTTAGCTTCTACCTGTCACGATATTTTGTCTCCCTTCAGATTTTTCCCCATAATAATTATAATTCAAAAAAAAAAAGAATCGATTGGGGCGGAACTTACCTCCAATTGCATAATTTCACATACTAAGCTGAGGTCAGCAATGGATGGCTGAAAGCCACCTAGCAGAAATGGACCATTGCCTTTGAGCCAGATGGACTCTATCTTCAACAAAGATGAGGACAGACGTTTCTCGCCCTCAGCAGCAGCCACTGGGTTCAATGGCAGTCCAAGGGCAGGAGCCAGGGTAGTATTCAGTACATAGGCAGCTGAAACAAAGATATATAATGTTCGATTATGTTACATAATATGAAAGAGCCACAACACAAGCAAAACAAAGTAAGAAATATCACATGTCAATTATTCTACATTCGGATGTCTCTGTAAGATCACAAAACTCAGAGGCATCATTACATTCTAAATCAGGGCAAACTAACACTAGCTTAACACTAGCTTCACTGGAAAAAGTACTTTTCTTAGGTTAATACTTTGACGACCTTCATATTCTGGCAAAATTTCAGGGACACTGCCTGTTTTTGAAAAATTAATCTGGTACCCATGAAAATTGTTTGATGAACTAAACTGATGAAATATGATAAGATAGCACCAGTGGACATTTCTTTCACTTCAAATAGACTGAAAGTTTGACCTAAAAGGCAGCAATCTGTGTTGTTCAGATTGAAGTTTAAAAGGGCCAAATCCGTGCTACATTATCTAAAAATGTGAAGCATTTTTCACCTGCTCCCTGTCGTAAATTGGAATGGTGCCAATCCAGTGCTGAGTTTATCTTAGCTCTCCGGAAAAGATCAGCAGGGTACCTGTCAGAGATTACAAGTCATCAAACAGCAGAATGCAGAGATTAACTTAAATAAAATGTGTAAAGTATTTGACCATGATAATCATTTAACCAGTGAAAAACACGATCCTATGGCAAAGGAAGTGACATAACTGCAAAGTGAATTTCCATATTGAACTGAATGTCGTTTACCACCAGATATCATAAACAAGCTACAAGTTTTCACTGTGAAACTATAATCATTAATACCAGAATTTCCTCGCACAATCGAAGGAAGGGGTAATAGCACAGCAGGAACTTTCATTGTGTAAGATTGCTTAAAAAAAACCTAGAGATTAATCATAAATCTGAGTCTAATTCCAAAAATGCAATTGCTACGATTTAAAATGCTTGGAGTTGATTAAAAAGGATTAATATGCTTACCAATGATCTGCAACCCCAGGAAATGCACAGCTAAGATAGATGAGAATAGCATGACTGCAAACATGAAAGTGAAACAAAACATTGTAAATCTCTGAACTATCTGCAGTAATTAATAATTACAAATAGATATATTCTAATGCAGAAGAAGGTGAAAAAAAAAACTGGTCAAGGATCTGCTCAAGAGCATTCACCACAAAAGTATAAAACAACTAAAAAACACTGCTGCTAAGTTCACCAAGCATCAAGAATGACCTTTCATTATAGGAAAATCTAAAGGTGTGTGCACGTAACATGATGTACATAGTACCTTCCCCACAAAACCATATAATTGTACTCAAATAGTAACATGCAGCAGTTCAAACCAAATAAAAGGAATTAGGACTAAGTATGCACACTTGACTGAAATTAGTGACGCTTGCCAATGCACATATATATGCCACCTAGAATCCAATATTAATATGGTCTAACAAAGTCCTGGAGGGAATTATTGCAGATTCATTTCGAGTTAAAATAAGAGATGCTCAAGAAGTACAAAAAAATGAAAACCTTATGATGAATCTAGGGCTTTCAGTGCATCTTTGCCAGCAAGCTATTTAGGAGGTGTACTTATTTTCTAGTGAAATACTTAAGATACTGTAACTCACATACCGTATTTTTTTTTCTTTTTCATCTTAGGCAATCTTTCAAAAATCGTAAAAAAGGTTATTCATCTTCTTAGCATACACATAGTCTCGCCTCAACCATGACAAGGTAAACGGAAAGATAAACAACTCCAGTACCTCTCAAAGAGCTTAAATCTCCCATCAACAATAGCTGGAACTTGTCCCATTGGGTTTACATCTGAAAATACAAACCACAAATAAGTGCATACATAACCTTTCCTCAGCAGTAACAACTATGCTAATTGTAGCCAACAAAGAAAAACAATCTACAGAAAAGCTATCTACCGTTAAACAGATATGTGATGATATCAAGGTAGATTGTCATGTAATGACTTAAGATAACCTGAAAGTACAAGAGCAAATGTCTAATCCTAGACAGAATTCAGGGGTTATCAGGTATAATACAAGAAACTTGTGAATCCATCAGGAAGAAAGAACAGAGGACAAACTTGACTTATTTATTTCAAAGCACTTTTTTCACATCTATGACTTGCTTCAACATCTTAGCAATTTTAGTCGAGGGAAAAAGATTTTACCCAGTCAACATCTCATTTGATTATTGCTTATCAGTAATATTCACCCAGCCGCTCAACAAAAGCATCTCATCTTTCCCCGCATCCTATATTTCTTCCTTTATGGTGCAGTTATATCTGCTCAATCAGCTGACTGGCACAATGCAGAAATGGGCAAGGTATTTTATCTTCATTCTTAAGGAGGTATGGAGGCTTTCAAACTTATAGTGTGAGTCAAACGAAATTCGCACTTCCTAACAAAAGAAAGCGAAGGAAGAAGTACTTCAATATAGAAATTCATCGAGTTTCAATTAAATTTCCAAGCTTCATCTCCAGTTTAAGATGACATTCAAAGATCCTCTTCCACCAACTCCAATCAGTAGCACAAATAGAGATATTAGAATTCATTAAGCTTATTCCATGTCTAAACATGGATGGACATGCCATCGCATCCAACCGCCATCTAATGATGATTAAAAGATTGCATCTTTGCAGTGCCAATTTCATGAATCAACAAGATGCGCTCAAACCCAGTAAGACTACCAGATCACGGTACTAAAGAGTGCACCTCTGAATTCAGGGGACAGATGCTCGCGCTTAGAGAGGTCTATCCTCACCTCCTCGAAGTCGATGCCGTTGACCCTGAATCACGTGAGCTCAAGACTGAATTGGAAAAGAAGAAGAAGGGTATTGACTATGGCGAGCATAAGACGGAATTGAGAAGAGGAGTCAGGAAATTCGCACTTGCAGAAGATGATGACAGCACGAGACGGCTGCGACATGCGATCTACGTAGAGTTTGAGCCTCATTTCCGCTGCTCTTTCCACCACCCTCTGCTAATCTGCTCGCGCCGGCGCGCAAGAAGATAGAGTCAAAAGAGGATTTTTCGTGGATTGGAGAGGTGCTGTCGTGTCTTCTTGCGAAGCGAAGTTTAGCCCATCTCTTCTGCTGCCAAGTGATATGTCGTGGATGGAATGAATGTCGTTACCAAGTCATACAAATGTACTGGTTCTTAAGTTGGCCCGTGTTCATTGCCTATATACAAAATAGAAGTCTGATTTTTGAAACGATCTTGTCAATGCAATTCTTGCTACAATTATTATGAGCCGAGTCATTTCTTCGAAAAAAAACGCCCCCATTGGTGCGACATGATAACATTAGGTATTGTTCATATCGTAATTCGAAATTAACTTATGGTAAACTGGTTTGGGATTAGTCTACACTTATTTAACATAAGCCAGTTTGGAATTCCATGTCCACATCAGAGTGCATTTTGATGCTAATCCTCATCTTAATAAGATATTTCATCAAGTGATATGTAATTATCATTCGGATAAATTTAACTGGTGCAATAGTCCTTCCCCTTAAACCTTCATCAAAGGTGCTTCCTTTAGAACCTCTCTTAAAAGTTTGATATGAAGGCTAATTTTTAAATTTGAAGCACCATATCAGTAGCCACATCAAGATAATTTAAGTCTGTCGATCACTGAGTGAGCTCGATTGCACCAATCATGCTAGCCAAGGGACTTCACTGTACAATCTAAAGATCAGGGAACTCAGTTCCAATGGAGCAGCAGAAATTAGGGGATTAAAAATTAAAGCTTGCCCCATGATAAAGATATATCTTTTCTTTGCTATGCAAAAATAGATCGAACGTACCTACCTTTCCCTTAACTAGAATGGTCAATATAAGACACCCAGAGATATTAACTGCCGATTGAACGACCTTATCATCTCAACCTTAATAAATGTAAGTGGCAAAAATCAAAATCTACAATACATCTAAGGTTCCGTTCGTTTCACGATACAAATATAAAAATCTACGATACAAATATTATTGAAAAATATTTGTAATTATTTTTTTCTTTTCTCTCATTTTTTTTTGTTCTATATTGATTGACCGCGCTGGTCACGAGAAAGAAAACGAAAAATGTTTAAAGGTAAAGAAATAAGATGAAAAATATTTTATACTTTCTAAAAGCGGAAAACATTTTCTCCACTTTTCAAGGAGTTCTTTCTATCTGATGGAAAATATTTTACTCGACTATTTTATTTTCCAAAAAATTTAAAAAATATTTTCTTAAAAATTATTTTTCGTGAAACGAAAATATTCCCTCTTCCGCCCTTACTTCATTCCGGGCAATAGAGGGCAGTAACTCTCCACCCATGCGTGGTAGCCACCCCCGTATTGATTATTTAGTCCACTCCATGCTCCAAAATCTTCTCATACGGACTCCCACGATCTCCTCTGCAATAATGTTCGCATTCATTTCTCATTTACTAACCCCATCCCCTCCTCCTACTCGCCGGCTCGAAATGGAAACGATGCAGGTTTCGTGCCTTGTCTCTCGATTTGTCGGTCTTTGACATGCTGTGAATCGAGCACTTCCATTTTCATTCTTTTCGATTTGGTCTCCAAAAATTTGAACTTGATTTTCGGACTACATGAAAACGCCGGATGTTACCGTCTCATTCATTTAAGTTCAGGAATAATATTTAATTTTTTTATGTAATTTAAGAATTATATAAAGTTGCTCAAAAATTTAGAGGCTCGAAAATAATGGAAGGTCGCCGTACATCGTGCTGTGGGCCCGCGCGCCGTCCTTCCACTTCCACCATCATCCCGCCGACGGGCCAACGCTTGCGGGCCCCGGACGAAGGATATCCATCCGACGACGCCTTTCCACGTGCCTCGTTCTTAGTGGCTAGACGGCCCTTCTCTCTCCTCCCTCTTTCTTCATCTTCCACATTTGACCGTGCCTTCCCAGCTCCCACTCGCGTACTGCCCGCTCTCTCACGGGGGTGGGGCCCACCCGACAGGTGTCTCCCCCTGATTGGAGGGGACCATTGCGCCGGGCGTACCCCAAATTTTTCCCACAGGGCAGTGCGGGTGAGTACGCTGGTTGCCGCGCGTGGTGCTTTCCTTTCCGGGGTGGCCAAGCCTTTTGCTATTAACGCGCACGTAAGCGGGATCCGATTGGCCAGCTCAGCCCACCCGGGGCGGGGGCCACGATCCTTGTCTCCAGAACTTCGTCATTCTCAATCGCGTCATCTCCGCGTCGGTCTGGTGCCGGACGCTCTTGACTTCCCTTTTTCCACGTCAAAATGGAGTTCACATGCGCTCGTGATTTCAGCTTCGGGTCCCACCTTCGGTTCGGTCGTAGCCATGCCGCCCGCAAGCCGTCGCGTACCGATCATGTGGCGACGCGTCATGATCCCCGGACACGCGCTCGATGGTACGCACGTGGGAGCGGCTGTCACCACGTGATGGCACGGAAAATCCCGACGCACTGTGATCACGTGATGGGCAAGGATCGCGACGCGTGTCCCTACATCGTCCTACGTTTTCTATCTAATTAAGCGTCTCCATCTCGATACATCCATGGCATCAAAACGATAACGAGCGTCCGTTGGATGGATGATATCAAGGTCGGTGTGACGACCGAAAGTAAGTGTCGTGCGTGGGACTTCTTTTTAGTACATTTTGTTTTCAAAATAGGAAGAAATAATTTCTTAAGATTGATACCGAGGACGGCGCAAATAGCAATGCCGCTATCGTAAAGATGTTTATCAATCGGTCAACTGAAAAATAATCGAATCGCTATTTCTGAAAGGATAACTATTATAGAGAAGTTACATCGAGCATCATCTTGTCAGGGCTAGAGAGTTAATGATCGTTTCCATTTTGTCAAGCACCTAAGCCAACAACCCGATAAAGCAAAACCTTACACCTAACCTAAACTAAAATTGGGAAGCAAACAAGAAATTAGTTATGACCTAAATTGAACGTTAGCTTTACAAAAATGTGCAAGGGTGGGCATTCAGTAGCCATCCGATACGATCACTAGTCATGTCCCGAGAAATGCATGTGTGTCACGAATGGCATAGAGCAACATTAGTTTTTTACTTATGAATATCTTGTGACATGTCATAAGGTCTTTTGTCTGTAAAAGGAAGTTGTTGAACAATGTCCCCCATATACTAAATAAGCAACTAAACAGTAATAGCTTACGGTCCTTAATGAACTGCTTTTTCTCGCGTAATGTGCAATTGGTGTCCTGAATCGAAATATTTCTCCATACATGACATTTAACAGGTGTCTCGATACGCTCTTTAATAAAATCGGTTGCATGTATGTGTGTATAAACGTATGTATGTGTGTACTTTGTGGTTTTTCTACTACTGTTACTAAGAGCTGTGAATACAAGTGCATGGTAATGGAGTGAGGCAAACCCCATGACAGCACGTTGATGCCTCCTAGCCTTACCTTTGTCATATATTCTATACATCACACTAGATAAATATCATATTCATGAAATACGATTCACTTTCAAAATGCCTTGTGGTGAAATAGTAGACACGCAAGACTCAAAATCTTGTGCTAAAGAACGTGGAGGAGTGAAGGGAAGCAGGAGAAACAGGTAGAGGAGGGCCAGACCGGTCAGTCTCAGACCTTGAATGACCGTCACCCCCTCCCCCCCCTCTTCCCCTCTCTCTCTCTCTCTCTCTCTCTCTCTCCTATGGGACCATCATTGTAGTGGCTGTATTGCTGTAAATTTGTTTCTTTTCTTCGTTCCCAGCGCCCATCCATAACTCTTTCCCCCGTTCTCTCTTTCTCTGGTTCTGAAGTTCCCAGTTTGGCTGATGAACGGTATGGTTGCCCTCTCCTTCGTTTATTCTATTGCTGCTTCCGCCCCCCGTCGGCAATGCGCGCCTCAGTGTCCTGTTCTTAGAGTAGTTCCAAAACATATGCACATGACGCTGCCTTTTCAGCTCAAAGTGGGTTTTCTTTTTTGCCTGACAGTGGGCTCTTGATTTCCACATGTGATCTCGTCACTCCAGAAAGAGAGGGCCCGTTTTACTTGAGAAGATCTCTGCAATTTGCATTTGCATTTTGGTGAGTCGCGTATCTTTGGAAAGTTCTTCATGAGCGCTCCATTTACGATAATAATGCGTCTTAGCCTTTTGACCTTTTTTTACTCCTCTCTCTCCCCTGCAAAAATGACAAACAAGCGTTTCAACGTCTTTACTTGAGTGTATCCTCTGGAAAAACATATTCGTTTTCTCTTTTAAATTTTGCCCCACCAGACTACATCCGGTTGCTTTCCCAGAAAAAAAGAGAGCATCAGCGCAAGCGGCTTTGGAAAAATCAAGAATGCTTCGTCTCTGCGATGGGTCCTTTGTGGAAGAGATCGTGAAATGATCCGAAAGCTTCGTGGGTTTTTCTTTTTCTCCGTTCTTTCCCCTTCAGTGAATCTGTCAGACATTTTCCATAGCGCAGTCCGATGCATATTTTATCAGATCCCAGTGTACTTTTTGCCAGGATAATACTTGCATTAGTCACCTTAAGTCATGTGTCTTAACCGCTCTTTCCGGATCTTTGAACTCGTCGTGTATTGCACTTGATTCAATTTTTTTCAATTATTTTACACTTTCTTCCGGCTCGTTGTTTGGTGTTCTTAAAGCTTGCAGATCATTTTACGAGGGAGACATCACATGCACCTAAGCAAATGTTGACTCTGTTTGCTTTATTATTTTAATGGGCTCACTTTTTCGTCACTTCAAGTTACAATCTCTCTTTATTTCCGCGATACCAATATAAATTGCAGTACAAGACAAAAAAGAAGAGATCTTGTGGGCTCTGTCATGGTGCTAGTTATCATTCTACCTTTGATTCTGCTGATTTGAGAAGGCAGGGTGCCAACTTCTAGCTTGTTTAGAATGAATTATTATGCTTCCTCTTGTTTATTAAGAAATGCCAGTGATTAGTTTTTATTTGGTGTCCGTTGAAACAGTAAGAAGGTTGAAAAGCCATATTTTCCGTGCATATATGGCAAAGCGATTGATGTGTTCTTGAATTGAGATTTGATCTTGTACTTCTTTGTCTTTCATGGTTTCAGACGTTGGAGCTACTGCTAGAGTGGGTTTGGGTTCGAACAATTCACAATCTTGCTTCTTCAACAAAAGGACTCTTCACGGATTCTTTCCCTGCTCGACTTGAGCTTTAGAGGTAAAAATCACAGATTCTCAGAGTCGGAACGCTTTGACTTGTCAGTGTGCCTTATCTTAGTGTTCTGACAGATCCAGATTGTTATAGCTTATTCAGTAATTGCATGTATGTATGCAGTTATATAATCATGTACATGCTGAAGAGCATTATTCTTCGACTATTGATTTTTGACTGAGTTTGCAAGCTATTGAAAGTTGGTTAAAATGAATTTGGACCTTCTTCAGGGACAACCATTACTCCGTTGCCATCCCCCTTTCTCTTGCCTTCAGCACTTTTTAGGAGTGTTCTTGTTGAATGCTTATTTGCAAATTCATTCGTGTCTGGCTAGGTCTCTTTGGTCTCTTTGAAAACACTTGCTGATCTCGAAGCTTGTTCTTAATTGAACACCACTAAGCCCAACTTGATTTCCTCCACTGGAGATTAATAATATCTCTCTACTTGTATTACTCAAGAACTGAAATTTGTGCTTCGAAGATCACTCTTTTATCTATTATTTTCTCTGTTTCTATGTACTTTCTTTTTAAAAGTGTAATGGCTGAATGTCTTTGGTCCTTCTAACGGGATTATGCTGTTGTTAAACCAAAAGTTGATTGTTTGAGACTTCTTCTGCTTTGCAGGCGGCCGTGATCTTGACGATGAGTAACCTCAAACTAGGAGTAGATGTTGTTGGTGCTCACAATCTTTTGCCAAAAGATGGGCAAGGTTCGTCCAATGCATTTGTGGAGCTCTTTTTCGATGGGCAGAAGTTTCGGACCACCATCAAAGAAAAGGATCTCAACCCCGTTTGGGACGAGAGCTTCTACTTCAACATCTCTGACCCTTCCAATCTCCATTACCTCACTCTGGACGCTTACGTCTATAACACCATCAAGGCCACCAACTCCAGAAACTTCCTCGGAAAGGTTTCCCTTACTGGTACTTCCTTCGTTCCCTACTCTGACGCTGTTGTGTTGCACTACCCACTGGAAAAACGTGGCATTTTTTCGCGTGTGAGGGGAGAGCTCGGCCTGAAAGTGTACATCACCAATGACCCAAACATAAAGTCTTCCAACCCACTGCCGGCGACCAATGTTCCTCAGAAAGATCCGATTGCACACGTCCCAAACATGGTTGCTAGCAATGGCAACGCTGAGAAAGGTGGGGTGAGACACACATTTCACCACCTCCCGAACACGATTCATCAACAGAAACAAGAAGTTCCTGAGCCAGAAATTCCTCACAGGGACCATGTGCCTCAACGCGATCAATGGCCAAAGCACAGCATCGACCATATGAAAGCAGAGCCGCATCCTCCGAAGCTGGTCCGGATGTACTCCGCAGCGTCGTCCCAACCAGTTGAGTATGCCTTGAAAGAGACGAGCCCATTCCTAGGAGGGGGAAGAGTTGTCGCAGGCCGCGTCATTCGTGGTGACAAGACAGCAAGTACTTATGATCTTGTTGAGCAGATGCACTTTCTCTATGTGAGAGTCGTCAAGGCTCGTGATCTTCCAGCCATGGATGTTTCTGGTAGCATCGATCCGTATGTCGAGGTGAGAGTGGGGAACTATAAGGGAACTACTAAGCACTTCGAGAACAAGCAAAACCCGGAGTGGAACCAGGTGTTCGCCTTCTCAAGGGAGCGGATGCAAGCATCCGTGCTAGATGTTGTCATCAAGGACAAGTCTCTGGTCAAGGATGACTCCGTGGGCATTGTGCGGTTCGACGTTAATGAGGTCCCACTTAGGGTCCCGCCGGATAGCCCTCTGGCACCAGAGTGGTACCGGCTTGAAAATAAGAAGGGAGAGAAGATAAAGGGAGAGCTAATGTTAGCAGTTTGGATCGGCACTCAGGCTGACGAGGCCTTTCCAGATGCTTGGCACTCGGATGCTGCAATGCCTGTCGATGCTACACTGACTTCTTCGACCCTAATACGATCGAAGGTCTATCATGCACCGCGGTTGTGGTATGTGAGGGTCAATATCGTGGAGGCTCAGGACCTGGTTCCAACTGAGAAAAATCGTTTCCCTGATGTTTATGTTAAGGCTCAGATAGCCAACCAGGTATTGAAGACAAAGACGGTTCAGGCTCGGGGCTTCAATTCCCTGTGGAATGAGGATCTTTTATTCGTTGCCGCTGAACCTTTCGAGGACCATCTGATCCTTTCAGTTGAGGACCGTGTAGGCCCTGGCAAAGATGAGATTCTTGGGAGGGTCATCATCCCTTTGGGGTCAGTGGAGAAGCGTGCGGATGATCGGATCATTAACTCTCGCTGGTTCAATCTAGAGAAGCCTATAGCTATGGATGTCGATCAGATAAAGAAAGAGAAATTTTCGAGCAAGATCCATCTCCGAGTTTGTCTGGACGGAGGATATCATGTTCTTGATGAGTCGACCCATTACAGCAGCGATCTACGGCCCACAGCTAAGCAGTTATGGAAGCCATCAATTGGTGTTTTGGAACTCGGAATTCTGAACGCTGTGGGCCTTCACCCGATGAAAACACGAGATGGCAGGGGCGCATCGGATACATATTGTGTTGCCAAGTACGGTCACAAATGGGTCCGAACGCGCACCATTATCGACAATCTGTGTCCAAAATATAACGAGCAGTACACTTGGGAGGTCTTCGATCCAGCCACGGTTCTCACGGTAGGCGTGTTCGATAACAGCCAGCTCGGTGAAAAGGGTGCAAACGGCAACAAGGACCTGAAAATTGGGAAGGTGAGGATCCGCATTTCAACCTTGGAGACGGGTCGTGTCTACACGCACACATATCCACTCCTAGTGCTCCATCCTACAGGAGTAAAGAAGATGGGAGAGTTGCATCTGGCAATACGGTTCTCGTGCACATCTTTAGTGAACATGCTTTACACTTATTCGCGTCCGCTTTTACCTAAGATGCATTATGTGAGGCCCTTCAATGTGATGCAACTCGATATGCTCCGCCACCAAGCTGTCGCCATAGTGGCAGCGAGACTCGGCCGGGCTGAGCCCCCACTTCGGAAGGAGGTGGTGGAGTACATGTCCGATGCGGACTCGCACCTCTGGAGTATGCGCAAGAGCAAGGCGAACTTTTTCCGCCTGATGTCGGTTTTCTCCGGATTGTTTGCTGTTGGAAAGTGGTTTGCGGATATTTGCATGTGGAGGAATCCCATTACGACTGTGCTCGTGCACGTGCTCTTCGCGATGCTTGTCTGCTTCCCGGAGCTGATACTGCCCACTATATTTCTGTACATGTTTCTGATCGGAGTATGGAACTTCAGGCATCGCCCCAGGTACCCTCCCCACATGAACACCAAAATCTCGCAAGCTGAAGCGGTACATCCTGACGAGCTGGACGAAGAATTCGACACATTCCCGACCACACGCAGCTCGGACCTGGTGAGGATGAGGTACGATCGGCTCAGAAGCGTGGCTGGTAGGATCCAGACCGTGGTTGGTGATGTGGCAACCCAAGGAGAGCGGTTTCAGGCTTTACTGAGCTGGCGGGATCCGCGTGCTTCGGCCATCTTTCTCACTTTCTGCCTCGTCGCTGCGCTTGTATTGTACGTGACCCCCTTCCAGATGGTGGCAGGATTGGCCGGATTTTTCATGATGAGACATCCGAGGTTCCGTCACAGGCTACCTTCGGCACCAATCAACTTCTTCAGGCGCCTGCCAGCCAGAAATGATAGCATGCTGTAAAAATGTAAAACCGATGTTCTGGCCTGTCGAAATCTAAATTAATCTTTGTTTTCTTTCATGTTGTGGCCTTGCGGTCCTCAATACTGTTAGTAGGGTAATAACTTTATACTATTACTGGATTCAGCTGTTTTACGCAGACCAGGGTTGGACATATAGAAGTCCAAAGTTCGAGCTGGTTATCTAGATATCACGCTCTGTGGTGCATGTCGGCCGTGGCATAACTGGATTATCCACCTCTACTTTTCTCATCAATCGTACATGCGTCAATGACTCGACTATGAGGAGAGTAAAGTCAAACAAGATAAACATAAGGCAAGTCCTAACATTTGTTAATTTCACGCACTCAAATAATAAAAGTACTATCCCGTACATTCAAGTCCCAAAACTTGTTGACTTTGTTTGCATAAGTCAGACAGCTTTTAGGTCTTCTCTGAACTCTTCCACCTGATCTCCTCAAAACAAAGTCAGAGATTGGATAAATGACCAGGTCTCCTTCCCAAACTCTGGCCACAGATCCCTATGTCTTTGGTGAATTAGCCTAGTTGACATTTCGTATGTTGGGATGTTACAAATTTTGTCTAAAGAGGAACAGAAAACAAATAGAGAATTGAACAAGACATCACCGCAAGAAATATATTCTAGAGTTTCCAAACTGGAGGGTGCCAATGTTTCTGCATGGTTGGGACTATCCAAATTCAATGTATTTTCAAGTGATCTCAAACCTAAATTTAGTCAAGTAATACTGGTATTAATTATCTAGCTAAATGGCGGAATTGACCTGTTTAATATTCTTCTCGGCATTCATTAACGGTGCTTTCAAAAACCCAATCATGAAACGTCTTTCTTTTTATTCAACGACGACATTCTTTTGGAAACGTGCATGCAGCTTCAAATCCCTCAGTCAGGACGTGCACGCCATGTTCAGGATAACTAACTGGAGACAGAGCGGCCTCAATTCACTAGAAAACCGAAAGCCCAAGAGAGCTATGCAACACCATCTTGTCCCCTCAAGAAAATGGCAATCTCAGTGTCCAAGAAAAAAACCAAAGCAGCCAAAAAGGCCGAAGAGAGACAAGATTATTGCTGTTGCTTCTTCAACACCCTCTTGTGCAGATTCGTTTTCAGTGTCCCAACTGTGATTCTCCTCTTAGTCCTTACGTTATTGTGGTCCTCCTCGACCACCATCATAACAGGAAACATGGTCCATGTCTGTGTTTCGTCACGCAAGCTCAACAACCTCTACTGCCTTTCCGCAGGTGCACAGCCCAGTTTCGAAATTTCCCTTCCCGTGATCAGAAATTCTTCCTCTTCTAGCAAAGCTATTAGCACCATTAATGGAGATGCAAAAGAGATTGTGAAGCCTGTTTCAGTTATCAAGAACACCTTCGATGATTTACAAGATGATGAGGTTGTGATTGCCATGAAGTCAATTGAGGAGCAGCTAGAAATGCAGCGGTCCTGGATCTCGCACTCGACCAATCAGAATTGCAACGAGAGGGGAATATTTGTGTACAACTTGCCTCCAAAGTTCAACAAGGACCTTGTATCGCAGTGCAACAATATGATTCCTTGGACTGATTTCTGCAGATACTTCACGAACGACGCGATGGGCCAGCCGATACCAAAGCTTGGCAGGAACTGGTACCAGACTCATCAGTACTCTCTGGAGCCAATTTTTCACTCCAGAGTTCTGAAACATCCTTGCAGGGTCTACAATGAGACTGAGGCAAAGCTGTTCTATGTGCCATTTTATGGAGGCTTGGACATCCTGAGATGGCACTTCAAGAATGTGACAAATGACGTAAAGGACGCATTGGCATTGGAGCTCATGAAGTGGCTTCAGCAACAGAAGCCATGGCTCAAAAACTCTGGCAAAGATCATGTTTTTGTGCTGGGCAAGATCTCATGGGATTTCAGGAGAAATAGAGGTTCCAGTTGGGGGAATCAGCTCCTAGAGCTTGATCAAATGCAGAACCCGATCAAGATCCTGATCGAACGGCAACCCTGGCATGCAAATGACGTTGGCGTCCCCCACCCCACCAGCTTCCATCCGCACTCGGATGATGACATTGTCTCCTGGCAGCAAAGGATCATCAGTTCACGCCGCAAGAACCTTGCGAGCTTCGCTGGGGCCACGAGGCCAGAATTGCCCGATAACATAAGGACATTGCTGATTGACCAGTGCAATTCAGCTGGCGAAGGGAAGTGCCACTTCCTGGACTGCCGCTCTGGCAAGTGCACCGGTCCTGAGACCGTCATCGAGCTCTTCACAGAGTCTGAATTCTGCCTGCAGCCTCCTGGGGACAGCCCGACGAGGAAGTCACTGTTCGACTCACTCGTGGCGGGCTGCATACCAGTGCTGTTCAACCCTTTCACGGCATACTACCAATACCCGTGGCATTTGCCGGAGGACCGCGGCAAGTTCTCGGTGTTTGTGGATCAGGAGGAAGTGAGGCAGAGGAAGGTGAATGTGATCGAGAGGCTAATGAAGATCCCTGAGCAGGAAAGGGAAGACATGAGAAGCTACATTGTGTATGAACTCTTGCCAGGCTTGGTCTATGGTGATTCAGATTCAAGGTTTAGTAAGTTTCAGGATGCTTTTACCATAACAATGAACAATCTGCTGGAGAAAATTAGAACACTCTAGTTGATTCCATTAACATGTAACTTTGTTTTGGGTCATTCATAAAGCTTTTTGTTTGCTTGTTTGTTCAAGATGAGATACTGCAAATTGCAACGGAGAATGAGAACTGCAACATCTTTCCTCTGTTATTACATGTAATCAGACTTTTCCCCAGCTAACAATCTTCACCGGGTCCATGCAACCTGCTCCTCCTTTGTCTTTGTGCATCGGGTAAAACCCCTTCCACGATGCGAAGGGCGTGATCCAAGAGATCGCTAACAGAAGAGGGTTGTGATTCTTATCCACTCGATCAATCGGATTCAGATGATCTAATTTCACCGCCGAAACTCGTCCCCAAATACATTCGATCAAAATCCGACCACGATTTACCCTTTTAGATATTATGTTGCTTGACGATCCCACGAAAATGACCTTCTCCTTTCAGACAAATCAATTTCAAGATTGAAGCAAATCTTCCACGAATTAGTACCGGGATTGAATTCAGGGACCTTCCATCTTCCATTGGATAGAACTCCAATGCCTGAATTGTGTGAACTGAATATTTCTGAAGCCGCAATCAAAGTAAGGCCACCGAACAAGCGGCCAAGGAAAGGGTAAGACTGTTCACATCTCTGCGCATCTCAAAGTTGAATAGTCTTTCTATGAAAAGACAAAAATAGGAAATACTTATGGGGCAATTTTAGATCATTTGAAAGTATTACAGAGCTTTTATCAAGCAATTAAATAACACAAAAATAGAGCATCAAATATATATCAATTCGCCTAATTGATACTTTGAAATTCAATACTTCCTTAACATGGCCATTGAGAAGGATGCACAATGACCTCATTTTGTTGTTAAGGTAGAGGGAGTCCCATCAACGTCAAAACTTGTTTTTAATTAATATACATATATGTTGAAAAAGGTTTTTCAATAAGCAATGTCAAATTATCATGACATCACTTACTCGATTATTCTTATTTGATTTCTTAACTTAAATAATTTTAGAAACGAAATCCACAGAATCATTCAATTCCAAATGCGAATTAAAATAGGGAAAATGACATAAATGGCTTTTGAATCTTGATTGAATATATAATGCGATCTATAAACTTTAAATCCATTTAACATGATCTCTAAACTTTTACCTATTAAGTAATATGATCATGAACTTTTAAATTATTTTATGTAATCCCTAAGGTGCTGCATGATACTCATTCTGTTTCTAAGAATGAGTTCTGTCGAGAATGAGTTTTTTCTATTTCTGGTTCAGAATGAGTTTCTGACGAAAAAAACGCGTTTGATATGGACATACAATTTCTGTTTCAGAAAGAGAAAGCTGTTTGATATGACAAAAAAATTTCTATTTCTGATTCTGTTTTATTTTTTAAAATATATGATTTGGGATATTGGAAGATGTTCATATTAATAAAAATAAGGAAATTTGATATTTATTTCACAATTTATTGTAATTTACTCTAAAATTGAAAATAACTCGATTTAAATTGACCCTATTTGACCCGTATTAATCTATTTCCCCATAATATAGCTTTGTCGACCCATATTCCGGCCGAATAGGGGCTCCGATTCTTAGCAATTCATCTCTTAAAATTATTATTTTTGAAAGGTGGGCGACTCCATATAGGCCACTCGTCAAGTCGAGGAGAGAAGTCGGGTGCTTGGGTCGGGTCATCGGTAAGGAATTCGTGTGGTTCGCGAGCAATGTGGAGACATTACTAAGCGTCGCGTTGATAGGCAAAGACACTTGAGTGGATGGGTCGATGGATCCAAGTCATGGACATGGGCGTGAAGGGAAGGGTTTCTTCTAAATGTCCATTCAATATAGAAGAATGCACAAATATTGAAGTCTGAGTTGTTATGCATCAGCATCCCTATTATCAATACTCAGGAGTTTGATGAATAAGGTCCCAACACACCGGCCAATGAATGAGAATTGCGAAGAAGATGACAACAACCACCCCCTAATATCAACAGCAAGACATCATTATAGTCACAACTGGCCTAAGCATCTAACCCATATTACTCTACACAGCAATGTTCCATCAACAGAAGGAGCAAACCGAGCATACAGCATATAATACGGGTCAAATAGGCGAACTGGGGCACGGCCTGGGGCGGGCCTGGGGCGGCGGTGGGCAGCTGGGGGCGGCGGTGGGCGGCCTGGGGGGCGGCTGGGGCGAGCTGGGGGCGGCTGGGGGCGGCGACGAGCGGCTGGGGGCGGCGGGGCGAGCTGGGGGCGAGCTGGGGGCGGCGGCGGGCGGCTGGGGCGCGGCTGGGGGCGGCTGGGGCGCGGCTGGGGGCGGCGGGGCGAGCTGGGGGAGGCTGGGCGTGGCGGGGGGCGAGCTGGGGCGAGCTGGGGGCGAGCTGGGGGCGGCGGGGCGAGCTGGGGGCGGCTGGGGCGTGGCTGGGCGAGCTGGGGGCGGCTGGGGGGCGAGCTGGGGGCAGATCTGGGCGGCTGGGGGCGGCTGGGGCGAGCTGGGGGTGGCTGGGGGCGGCGACGAGCGGCTGGGGGCGGCGGCGGGCGGCTGGGGCGCGGATGGGGGCGAGCTGGGGGCAAATCTGGGCGGCTGGGGGCGGCTGGGGCGAGCTGGGGGTGGCTGGGGGCGGCGACGAGCGGCTGGGGGCGGCGGCGGGCGGCTGGGGCGCGGATGGGGGCGAGCTGGGGGCGGCTGGGCGTGACGAGGGCGAGCTGGGGCGAGCTGGGGGCGACGGGGGCGAGCTGGGCCGCGGCTGGGGGCGAGCCCGCGTCAGATCTGGGCGGCTGGGGGCAGCGGCGGGGCGAGCTGGGGGCGGCTGGGGGCGAGCTGGGGCGGCTGGGGCGAGCTGCTGCAGGCGGCGGAGGTGGGGCGAGCTGCTGCAAGCGGCGGAGGCGGGCGAGCTGGCGGCGGCGGCGGCGGCGGCGGCGGCGAGCTGGAGGCGGCGGCGGCGGAGGCGAGCTGCAGGCGGCGGCGCAGGGGAGCTGGAGGCGGCGAGCTGCTGCAGGGGAGGAGGACCACACGGCTGTTCACGATCTGCAGGGGAGAAACAAAATGGGGAAGGGGAAAGAAAGAACTAGTTCTCATGGGGGAGGAGAAAACCAGAAATAGGTTATTTTTGCTTTCTCATTCTCCCATGAAAACCGGTTCTGGCCAAGAAAATTGGTTCAGAACCGGTTCTCACAAAATGTTGAAGCAAACGCGTTTCTCGTCCAGAACTGGTTTTTTTGGTCCAGAACCAGTTCTGGACGAGAAATTGCAGCGATTCATGCAGCACCTAAATAACAACCGTGGGTATTTTTACATAATTCATAAAATAAATTGAGTATTTGGGGGGTTATTTCGTACGTTGACATGAAATTCAGAGACGTCTAATCAAAATCAAATATGACTTGAGATTCGGCTTACGTAGGCATTGACGAAAATAACGCACATCCCAGTTTCTAGATTGCTGGTAGGCGCATGGTCGGGCGCAACCCACGTAGAACCACGAGGGCATGCCACGTGGCACAATCAAGGATGCAATCCTCGAACGCGCGTACTGGAAATGTATATATGATGCCCTCGCTCGTCCTCGCCTTTCGGCATCGGGTGCTCTGTTCTTCTTCCGCTCTTCTTCTGCGCAGAACGAATTCCGCCATTAAAGATTCTTCGTCGCATTTGTCCTCCTCCTCCTCTTCCTCCCATCCGAAGCCGACCGCTCCGATCCCTCCTCGATACGCGTCGTCTTTGCAGGTCGAAAAAGGATTCTCTTTTACCCCTTGTCCGCAGCTTCGAGATCGAGTTGCACAATGACGAGCCAACCGCAGAAAGGCGCGGTTCACGACTTCACCGTCAAGGTTGGGTTCCGGCCCATTTTCTTAATCAATCGCAAAGGTTTCGTCTTGTCGTGTTCCTCGGGGATGTGTGAGAGGGCTTGAGTCGGCGACGTTCCGATGTTATCATATCTTTACTGGGTTTGTTAGTGAAGCTCGGATGTTTGATGGATCTCCTGTGATGTCGCTTGTTGAGCTTACGTTAACATTTCCGTGCATTCGTGGGACTAGTCGGGCCAAGAGTTCGTGTGATGTATCTATAAAGTGAAACGGAAGTAGGAATCTCTGTAGAACTTGTTGACTAATCTTCTGATAAGTGCCTTTCTAAAATCTTATTAGGAGTCTGAGAAAGAGAAATAGGTGGGATTAGCAAAGTTTTAGTGAAATTGGTCGTGCTTAATTAATGTGCTTTAGCTTCGTCCTCTTTCTTCAAAAGAAATGGAGCACTAGCTTGCATGGTGCAAACCGCAGTAGCTTTTAGCTTTGAGTCATGTTACGGTTAAATTTGTGCTTGTTAATCAAGTTGGTTCTAAGTGACCACATGCTGGTTTTTTGCGGTCCTTGGCGTGATTTTCTGCTGATTCTGTGTTTTCCTTTGTTGTAGGATGCTAGGGGGAACGATGTGGATCTCAGCCAGTACAAGGGGAAAGTCCTGCTGATCGTCAATGTTGCATCACAGTGGTAATGGTTTGATTGATATCTGATCTTCACTTTCAGCCTGAGACTAGTGAGAACATATCTCGCGCTGTATTTATGTTCCTATCCTCGTAGACTAGATTCAGTGCAAGTCCTAAATCTGTGTTTCAGTTATTTTATCCCTGGTGCTTCAAGAATCAGTATAATCTTTGTCAGCAGATGGCAATTGAAGAACAATTTTTCATGAACAAGCTGTGGACTTCCAAGTGATCTTGTTTAATTTAATATTCTGATTTAAATTCTTACTAATGCGCACTTCCTGTGAAGCAGTGGCTTGACAAACTCAAACTACACCGAGCTGAGTAAGCTTTATGAGAAGTACAGAAATCAAGGTATACTAGTTCTGTTTCTCCCTCTTTGCACGATTTGAATTGGCTCTGTTGCGCTAGAGAGTGATGGCTCAGTCCAAGCTATCTCATAGGTTCCCATGTAGCTGTTATTGTGGCCATGAGTGAGAGACTCATTGCTGTCTTTTTTCCTTATGGTTCCTTCATGGAATGAGTTCATGAAAAATGGTGACTGTAGTGAAATTAGGGCTTCTTCTGTGAATGAATGGATATTTGGCATTCCTCGTTTTAAATTGCAAAGCACAGTTGAAGTGGCCCAACAGAGTGATGAATTTGGCATCACTTTTGTTCATTGAGAGATCTTCCATTAGTACTTTGATTTGGGGTAATCCCATGTCAATCTGTGAAACCTCCTGAAGCAGGCCCGACGGTGATCTATACTTTTGTCTTAACGATTTATTACCTTGGAGTATAAATGGTTTGTACGAATAAAATTTGGGTGTGAGAAGACATAAGAAGATGACCCTATTCCCTTATTGGAATGCAGGTCTGGAGATTCTGGCTTTCCCATGCAACCAATTCGGATCTCAGGAACCAGGGACAAATGAGCAGATCCAAGAATTTGCCTGTACTCGATTCAAGGCTGAATACCCTGTCTTTGCTAAGGTAAATTTTTCTTTGTTTTCTCGGTAGTAGCTTCTGAAAGGACGAGGGTCCAACAACTTTAATATTACCTTGTGACCTATGTCAAATTTGAGCCAGATACAACTGCGAAATGATAGTGTAGAAATCCTGCTTACAATAGGATCTCAATCATGCAAATAACTAGATGAACATGTGGTTTTTTAGACCTTTTTCCCTCTTTCATTACTGGTTAGCAACTTAGCAAGATAGTGACGACATTATATGTGTGCACTTTATACAGGTTGACGTGAATGGTGCAAATGCTGATCCATTGTACAAATTCCTGAAATCTAGCAAAGGTGGGTTCTTCGGTGACGGCATTAAATGGAACTTCTCCAAGTTCCTGGTCGACAAAGAGGGAAATGTGGTCAACCGTTATGCTCCAACAACTTCGCCCCTGAGTTTCGAGGTAAAAGAAACCAAGCGCTGATTGACGTCCCATATATTCCTAATCCTTAAGTGCATTTCTGAGTGATGCCGATTGTTTCCCTTGTGATTGCAGAAGGATGTGAAGAAACTGCTGGGGGTCGAATGAATTTCAGAAGCGGGGACGATTTGTGATTCTGGTTGATGAATGAATAATAACGGAAGCGGAGTGGCTTTGTGAGGAGACTTCCTATGTGTAGTTGTTTTTCAATTACGCCGCAGTTCTTGTAACTAGTAACGTTCTAATACTAAGTTTCAAATCGAACACTGTTTATCCCTTTCTGTTTTCAATATTTCTCCGCGGTGCTTTATGATGAGCGTGAGCTAGAAGTAGGAGGAACTGTAATTCTGCTTTAATCTCTGGAGCACGCCATACTTGGGATGATCATGCCTAGGTTATTAACTTATGGTGACAAGATTTTTTGTCAAAGTGATTTGTCGAAGGGGGAAAATAATTTTTAGAAAGAACTTTGGAGAGGCGGAATACGAAGTATGAACCAATAGATCAAGAAAGTCACAACAGCGACACCAGACCAGATACCTTTTCTCGAAGCTATTTAAGGACTGACTGGATCCGGCATCTCTGAGACCGCATATCACTTAAAGGCAGAGCTAACCGGAGAGCCGCCCAACTGAGCCAGCGGATTCGAATTCTGCTGCGCCAAGTCGAAATGCGTGAGCAGAGCGAAAACTCTCAGGGAAGGAAGGTTAAGAGAGTACGAGAGAAAGAACAGCAAGTCCATATTTCATTATGATCATCCAAGATAACATCTCATCATTAGCACTAGCAAATATGCGATAACTCGAAATTTTGGAAGACGAAAATTAAATAAAATCATTTTATAGTATGAAATAAAGACGGAATATCCATCGAGCAAATTGTAGATACTGAAAGATGAATATACTTTTAAGTTCTAATTCCTTTTAGTAGAGTTGCTATATAGAGAGGAGGTTGGAATCTTGATATTCGAAACAAGTATGAAAAAAAATATACACGCTTACTCTCGGATAAAGTATTTCCAAAATGATTCATTAAGGATTTTAAGAATGAATATTCTTGAAGATTGTACTTTCGACTCTTCAAGAAGAAGAAATTTCGATGAATGCATGAGAATCAATCAAGATCTTACTACCGTGCTTCACAGGTCCTATCAGTCGTTATGTGAATCCACGAGCGATGTTTAAAGGTCCAGATCATCCAAAATAGGCGAACACTTGGGTACACCTTCGTGGATTGGGGCAAACAAAAGAGGGAAATATTTACCTGAATTTTAGACCGTGCTGAATGTAAAATCAAAAATATATATATATGATACGTGTTTTAGTTGAATGTAAAATCAAAAATATATATATATATATATGATACGTGTTTTAAATAACACATCACCCTTAAAATCTCTCTAAAATAACATTTTTCATCTCCTAATTTCGAGACATATACTATTTCGATTTTGAAATCTCCACATCTTACATCCTCATATTCTCATAATCTTTAATTGCCATCAGGTGGTGGTGATTTATAAAAGGTAGGCTGTGGAAGCTTCAGAAATATTCGTTGTCAATTTCAAAGCACACGCTCCCGAAATCTCTGGGCGTAAAGTATAAAGATTTAAAAATAGGAGGTGCAAAACGCATATTTAGTAAACTTTGTGGGTGGTTTCTGTAATTATTCTTTCTGCTCTCCGTCCCACTTCAAATAGGCAAAGTATTTAGTTTCACCGTTTGTGTTTGAGACCTGAGGACGCGATGACGAGTCAACTGATGCAGGACCCGCGATCAATTTACGAGCTCACTGTCAAGGTTTGTCCATGGGTGGTTCGTCACCCGTCTGAGAAATTTCAACCCTTTCGATTATTCCGCGGGTTGATGGTCACCATCGGTCTTTCTTGGTTGGGCTTAGTTAACCTCACTAGCTTTGTGAAGCTTGTTCTTGAACTGAACTGTTCCGATAAAGAACTTAGTAATGGTGATGATAATGTTCCCTTTTGGAGGATCGGCCCCGTTTTGTGGAACTCTTGAATCGGCCCAAGTGTGGTTATTGTCGAAACATTGAAAGGTTGCATCTTTGATGTGGATGGACGGTGAAAAGCTAGCTTGACTCAGCGTGGGAGTAGTCGTTAGGAGCCAGAAGATAGTTTAGTTATTGAATCATTTTTGCTGTCGCTGGCGAGAGACGATAACGAAGAGATCGATCTTGTGGTCAACTGAATGGCAGGAGGTTCTTTGGTGCTTCTTTACCTTTTCAGATGTTGCATTCTAAAAGGGTCTCTTTTTAGCCTGTTCCTTCATTTTGATACGTATATTAAGAATTAGACTTTGCAGTTTCGACATGCTGCGCTGGTTTAATTGGAGATGAACTTTCTGGCATCTGACTGAAGATGATGTCGTTCATTCCCTCATTTTATGTGAACTTGATGAAGCTGCTTCAGGCGATAGTTGTCTAAAGCATTTAGTTCTTTACAAATGCAGGATGAGAAGGGAAATGATTTTAGTCTGGGTGAATATAAAGGGAAGGTCTTGCTCATTGTGAATGTGGCCTCGAAATGGTATTTACCGCATCCACCTTGTTTTTCTTCTCTTTGTTCTGTCTATTATTACCAAGGTTTTACTAAGGAGTACAAAGATGGTAGTAGATCTACTGAAGAGAAAAATTTTAGAGCATGGTGATTGTTGTTAGTATGAATCTCTGAATTTGGAGATAGTGTTACGGAGATGCGATGCATTCAATAGTTTAATTCGTTTTGTACTTTAACATCTCACCAAATGGATATTCCTAAATTTTCCCTGTAAACATATTACTCAGTTTCCATTTGATTTTTGCAGTGGATTGACTGGCTCAAACTATACTGAGCTAAACCAGTTGTATGCGACTTACAAGGATAAAGGTGAGCTCTTCAAACTCTACGTTTGAGTTCCCATCTTCCTTAGGTGACTAATCCACCAAGGCTGCGGAATTTGGAATGTTAAAAGTAATGGTTTGTCAATTCTAATCATCGGTATATAACTATATTCTGGAGTATGGTGCTGAGGATGGAAAAGAACGCTATTGCTACTTTACTGGTCAAGTGGATGCAAGGCAGTGTCACCATGGACTAACCCGCTCATTCTTTCCATCTTCCATTCTTCGGTTTTCAAACTGGTTGGAAACTTTCACAGTGATTTTTAACTTATAGTGCTCACTCTAGCTGTTATCATCTTGGGGATGATCTCTTTGTAAGCATAGCCTTGGTTGGCCACTTTCCAACTTTTTCGCACTACTGACGGTGTTATCTTTCGTTTGGCCGACACTTCTGGTGCTTTAGATAAATGTTCTTCATCTACTTCTTATTTCCATGTAGTGTTCTCTTACTTTGTAGAGCTGGCTCTAGGCAAAAAAAATCTAAACAGCAGATCTTGGAATGTGATATTTCCTGCTAATAATTATGTCAGCGAGGGGAGAAAGGAATAGAAAGATCAATACTTGTTCTGTATCCTTTGTTTGGTCCTTCCTTCTTACTTCATTGACCTAATATATGCCTTCTAAACTCCGACTTGCAATACTCCATTTGCGAATTATGAGATCTTTTCTTGTGTTAGCTCTATTTCATTTCCAGTTTTACTATGCACATTTGCTTTATAGCAGTAAACAAATTGATGTTTGGTGGCAAACAAATTGATTATTCCCAAAATTGTTAGAAGTTAATGCTGAATGACCTTGGGTTTTCCTGATAAGTGAATTGGTGCAGGCTTGGAGATACTGGCCTTTCCATGCAATCAGTTTGGTGATGAGGAACCAGGAACAAACGATCAGATCAAGGAATTTGTTTGCACCCGATTTAAGTCAGAATTCCCCATCTTTGATAAGGTCTACGAGCAATTTTTTTCTCTCTTACTTTCTGTAAACCTTGTTTAGACAGGCATTTAAGTTTACTATGGCTTGACCACTGCTAAGATGTAAGGGCTTCATTATATTCAAGATGCTGCTTGAACACTTAGTTTCCTTGGTTCTCATAATTATTATCACCAAACTTCTCGGATAGTTTCTTCCTTTTCCAATTTCTGTATTTGTCGTCTGAGGGCTGGTTCAGCAATGAGGAATTAACATGCAACTTCGTTTTCTTTTTGTTAGATCGAAGTGAATGGGGAAAATGCAGCGCCACTGTATCAGTTCCTGAAATCAGGGAAATGGGGAATGTTCAAGGATGAAATTCAGTGGAACTTTGCCAAGTTCCTGGTAGATCAGAATGGGGTGATTATAAATCGTTATTACCCAACAACATCTCCTCTTACCATTGAGGTATACCCGCTTAGTGAATCATGTTTTTTCCAATAGATGCTTAGGGCTTGTCTATGATAAATCCAAGATGGTCTCCTAGATGTGCTTGAATAATGACAAAACTTTAATGTCCATTTAGTGAACTAATTAAAAAATGTCCATGACATGTTGTAGGGGGACATAAAGAAGCTGTTGGGAATTTCATGAAGGTCAGAAAAGGCCGGTGTGTGCAGTCGATTCCCATGCGTTGTTGAGGCTCATGAAATATCTATGCAGATTGTGTCGCTTGTGTATAATATGTGTGATCCTGGCCTGAAGGTGACTTATGTAATTGATTCCACATCTTGTACTATTAGCTCCAGTGGGTGGGGTTTGATCGAATTTTTTGTCAGTTTGAACTGAATATCTAATGCATTGTGAAAGCTGATGCTCTTCTCTAATTCTGTTTTGTTATTGTTAATTCATTTCATGTTGCAGAAGGTAAATTTGGGTTGTGCTGCTTCATTTTGTTTGCTCTTTTTTCCCGGTTATCTTCCCTCTATTTCTCTAGGATTAGTTTGCTAGACTTCCCCAATTTCCACAGTCTATGACTGTCTTTGCTTTTTATTTAATTATGAGGTTCCTTGCTTTTACCGATCCAAGGTTGTAGAAGATCTTTAGTTTAGCGGGTGCTTTGGTCATTTGACTGAATTTCATGGAGTTTGATAGGTTAAGTTTCGTAATATTCAAGATTACCTACTTAGGTGTATAAAATCTGCCCTGGTCCATTTGATGTCATCATGCCCAAAGTCTTTTCAAAGTATTTGGTTTGTATGAGTTTGGTCAAATCTCGCTTGCTTGAGAACTCTTTGCTTTTTTGAAAGGCTATCGTAAGACGAATTGTTTTTTTTTTTTTGGTAAATTGGTAAGACGAATTGTTCATGAGGAGAGTAAGCTCAAAGTTCAGTGACTAAAGAAACAGAAAGAAAAAGCAAATCCTGAACCTTGCAATTCCAGCTTGATCTCCTCTTAACTGTTCTGCTCACTTGCTTTATAAGCTAAGATTGAGATGATAATTCCCCTTGATGCCGTGTCTCACTTTGATCTTATATATGTCCTTACTACTGGTGCTGATTGAGTTGCAGAAAGAACTGCTGCATAGTTATGGAATCGAATTAGGAACATGATACTGTTCCGTCTCTCGTACTCACGAGAGATGGCAATAGAAGGATAAACTCATGAACCCTCCCCACAAAGCCTTTGTACACATCGATTATTTTCTCGTTTGAGCTACAGCTAGCCTCACGTCAATTTATTCGTTACGTGATGATAATTAGGCAAGTCTTATTCCATAGAGTTTTATTTTGGAAATTTCGAAAGATTGGAACTTGCTAATTCTTCTCACAAGCTCTTCGGTATTAGTTCACCAATCTTCAGAAATGCCCTCAAGTCTCTGACCAGAAGATCTTCATCTCACCGCAATCGCTCTCGGGAACGCCTAAAGCCTTCTGCACCACCTTTGACGCATCAATAATGTCATTTGGGCACGGTGCCTGGAAATCATGATCCTGGTTGCACCCCATTGTTGAGTCGCACTTGTCCACCTCCTTCGCCTTCATGCTCCTCCCGTAGCTAGGGGTGTGTATGGTCTGGATTGGGCTGGTCCCGTGCTCAATCCGAGGACCGACCCGCATAGTGTCGGTCCTCAATTTTTGGGACCGTGGACTGACCCGTCAAGCTTAGGACCGAAGCATCACAAAAATGCCCGGTCAATTGAATGCAAAAAATCGTCCTTGTTCCTTGTGCTAAGGCAAATATATTCCATTTCCTCACAAAGATTCACTGTTTTTCTAAAAGATCGTAAGATACACTCAACTTTGCCCAAGATGATTAGATTCATCTCGATTGTGCCATAAACCAACCATGATTTCTTCCTCGCCGCATAACATCACACTCTTACACAGAGATCAACCAAATGATACCAGTTCAAGCCATGGCTACGGGCCGTAGCCATGGGTAGTTATCTTTTCATGGCATCTCTTCCCATTAATGTACCACCCGGTTGATGACGCCAGAACGGGCATGTCGTTGGAATGGAACTGGTCGTCGCACTCAGAAGGTGCCACCCCACCCCCGCCCTTCTCAAAACTGTTTATGGTCGACATTGCCTTGGTGCGTTCCACGACCAGGGGGGCAAGCAATTGAAAGTCGTGTAAAACTCGCCGCTCTTGCAGCAATCGGAGCCTTCTTCGATGTTGCACTTGCCCTGAGTCCCTCGGAGCTTGCTGCTAGACCTGCGTACTTGAGCCTCAACAATTGCAGAAGCGGCCAACGGCCAGGACAAATATCAATGAATGAGATAGAGCTGAATGGAGATGCTTCATTTCTTGATGTATGTAGTTCTCATAAAAGGACACAAACTTTGGAGTTGCAACTGCGAAGAAATATCTAAAAAGACAAATGAAAGAATTCTTTTATTTCTTTTTTTGAAGTAAAGATACAGAATCCACTTGTTCATGTGAATAAAAGTCATAGGCATGTTCGGAGATGGAAGATTCATTAATTGGTGAGTCTTGTTTTCTAGCTGGAGGATTTTTTTTATTTTTTTTTGGCTTTCCTCGGGAGATTTGGCAAGGGACATTTGTACGGCCCGGAATCTTGTCTGAAACAAAGCATTTGAGAGGATGAGCAACTGGAATCTAGGGAAGATCAAACCTTGACCTCATCGACCCCTTTCAACGAGCGCTAAATGGCGACCAGCCAGCCAAACTGCGAATCTTGTGAATCTCGACCCGTGAATTCTGGTTGGCGCTCGCAGCATTCCGATTTCTTGTTATCCAATTAGTCCATGCGGACCGGACACATACAGGAATTTGTGTGTGTAGACCGGACTCATTGTTAACTGCGCGATGGTCGGGCGATGCGAAGTTTACGTAGGGATCGATGTACAGTCGAGGTTTACCCAATCCACAACAGAACTGAGTCACGGTGAGGATTTCCGCCTCGGCTTGGCTCATCTGCTGAGTTATTATCCCGGACTATTGCAACAGAATACAGGAAAAGCATTCAAAAGAATACCTCAAGACAAATCTCTGGGCGGATGGCCCTGTATATAGGAAAGCTCTCGTTCGGCTTTAGTATCCAAGGATAGGAGCTTCTTTGTTCCAGGTTTAAAGAAGACGACCGGCGCACGATATAGATGAATGGATAATTATGCAGAGGAATCAAATGTCAAAACATTTCTTCACCCTGAAGATGAAGAGGGTGACATTAACAAGAAGAGTGTGCTTGTTCATGCGAAAGAAGGTGATCCTCCGACGAATCAATTCAGACAGTTCCGTCGAGTAAACTTTGACGCTTAGCAAGTCAACGCAAAAGATTGGCACTCCCGAAAGAGCTGATTAGCAACCGTTTCGTAATCTCATTTTCGGCAAGTTCGCAGAATCCTGCGTTCTAGCCATACTCTGTTGATTTTGAAAAGGTCTTGTGTTGTCAAAACCATTGCGCTTTGAACAATTAGAACAAAGTTAACTTCAACAGTAACGGACCAACGATCCACAGCGTCATAGGCAGCTGGCGGCAGCAGCATGGTTTTCAACATAGCTAGTGATGGTTGTCAACCTGTGATGAATCATGTGAGTCAATCCACGGTAGAGGCGAGTGGCAATAGTCAGAAGCTTCGATGTCAGTGTTCGGGACTCCGTTGAAACTCGAAGTGTTAAGGCTGGCCAGTTAAAAATCTTGTTGTGGACAGCTTTGAATTTGAAGGAGAAGGCATCAAAACACTACGAAATAACGTCTTGAAGAAGAGCTTGTAAAGAATGTATACTTCTTCCACCAAAACGATTTTGGCACGAAGTAGAAGCCGGGAATGGAGCCTCGCTCTAAGCCAGGCTCTCATGCATTTATAAAGACAACCCTCATCCAGAAAACTTGAAAATGTGTTCACTGACTAGCTTCTCAACCATGCTAATGCACAACTGGAAAAATGCTTATCCACAATTGCAAAAATCTTGACAAAGATGCTATTGCAATTCACAATGCAACTGGTCATGATCTACAATGAGCAACCAGATCTTAGGATGAATTTGCAGAAAATCTTCAGCCACTAAGTGGCATAGAGCAGACATCTTTTGCGCAGATTCAACCAAGAGAGAAGCAAAAGGAAAAGACTCAAGGGAAGAGTTTAACAGAAGAAACATTGATGCGGATTAGCATTTTAAACAAGAAACTCTACCCTCAAAGACACAACATAGTTCCTTGACATGAAAATGGACCTTGTCACTAGAATAAGTTAGCTCAGCCTCCAGCGTAATATCAAGGCAAATTCTACATCCTATGATCTAGAAATTTCGGTTCAATATACAACAACACATATATACAAAACCTGATATGTGTCTGTTGCAGTGAAGAGTCAATTCGTCAACCACGGGTCAAGTCAATACCGGTCTGGAGGCTCTTCAAATCAAGCTGTCGCGATCCGGGCCAAATGCCTACAGGGGATGGAGTGTAGCTTTGTGCAGGAGCATTGCTCGGGACAATAGATTTATTATCAGCGACCTTAGGTTTAGTGTCCTCATCAACTGCGTGAGCAACCACCTCTTTGTTCTTTGGCTTAGAATTGCCGTATACAAAACTGCACACCACAACCTGCATCAAGTAATGTCCGTAAGCCATGGGACTCGTAAAAAGTGTAGGTCTTAAAGAAGAAATTCGTGCATGTAAGTATGAACTCTTTCCTCTTTTCATATTCAAAACACTACATTGAAATGGCAAAGCATCAGGCAACAAAAAGCTAAGGACAAATCACGCATTTGAAGAGGGAGACAGTTGCGTGAAGCACTTTGTACTGAGTGCTTTACAAGACAAATGCCAAACCATTAGCCCATGCATGAGGAGGTGTAAAAGTACAGGAAAAAAAGGGTAAAACTCTTAGATGGATTAGTTGTGATCCAACGATGTTAACACTGTCGATTTGTGTAAAAGTACCAAAAAACTGTAAAGCTCTTAGATGGATTAGCTGCAATCCAACAATTTTTATACTGAGGAGGTGTGCAAATAGAAAGATGACATGTCAAACATTATCATGAATGGGGACCCATAAAAATAGGGTCTCGCCGCTTGAAAAGGTGATAGACATGAATTAGCTAGCTGCCTGACTTATCGCAATACTCAATTTCAGCGATTGCTAGATAAGCAAAACCCACAATTCAGCACAAACAATATTCTTTATATCCAAGAACTAGATTTCTCATCATATTGAGGCACAAAAAGTAGAAGATTTGGATTCTTAATATTCAAGAGCTAACACTTCTCATCATATTGAAGCACAAAAAATAGAAGAGTTTATTTTTCAGAGCTAGAGTTTCTCATCAGTGGTAAGGAGATTATAAAAAAAATTCAACAGCATGAGAATATAATGCATCCAATTATTATACCACAGAAAATCTTTTGCCCCGCTATCCAGAAATTAGAGTGGGGACACCTTTCAAGCAAACATTAAGTGTAAGAAATTGAACTGCGCACCAAAGTTGTTAAAAACAGTATCCTACATAGAACCAAGGCAGCTGTATGAAGGAATTCAAGGGAATTCCAACAAAAAAGCTAGGAAGAAGCCAGAAAATGGAGAAATTAACAGAGTTTCCATGAAAATTCAAGAAATTTTTTTCAAGTATCGAAAAACCTTACTAAAGACATAGCTCTCAGCAGCTGAAGTGTGGCATAATTCTTTTTTGGGCACCATGGGACACCATTTCATGATAAAGAAAAATATCATCACAAAGATCACAAGTAGAATGAGTCTCCTAAATAGAGGCAAGCTGTGATATATGTGCAGTACCTGAACCAGGCTAGCTGCAACAAGCATCGCAACGCTGCCTCCAACAACATGCCCATCAGGACTTGAAAGTGAAACACTTACTCCACCAGTGCGATTGCGGGGTCCACCGTCTTCGGCAACTAAATAAGATCCCGACAAGCATAATATCTCAAAGCGGCCCTAAACAAGCAAATTTAACCAAGTAAATCTTTTTCCCTTTCCTTCATGGATTGTAACAGGAATGACACCAAGCTTGTAACATGATCTAAAAAGTATGAGAACTCGTATCATAGAGACAGATTACAGTAGAATAGAAGAGATAGAATGCCTGATATAAAAGAAATAAGAATTTCAGAAATAGAAAACACATCGATCCTTAGCAATCTTCCAGTAAGCCAAATTGTATAATTGACAAAGATAAGCACTTGCAACCATAAAGGTCAAGATAAGTTTTAGTTATCTCCAGAGCAGAGAGATCGTTCTCAACCCCAAAACAGCAAGGGACAGTACTGTTTGCACCCAGTATACCTCACTTGGCAAATGTTCCTCTTAAATTAAACTGATAGGCAACCACATGACAAGAACTAGACTTCCAAGCCAGTGAAACCAACCTCAATTGACATCTGCATGTTAGCCACTGTCAATGTTAATGAACATGGAAGTATACAATAACCACAATAGGCCCATGTTCCTTCCAGTAAGTGGGTAAAAAGTTACCAATATCTCATCAACAATGCTACGATGCAGCCTATTTGGGCACATTTATCAAACCCTTTGATGCATCGGGGATCACAAGTGGAACATGAAGCAAAGGTATGGAAGGCAGCAAGCTCCGCAACAAAAGCAAAGCGAGCCCTTACTCACCTCTTTCTAGAAACCTTATTAGTGAATAACCAGTAAAACTACACCAACAGATATACTACATATTGCACCAACAAGGAAACCAGTACTAGCACTTATAAATATAAGCCCATTATTCCCTATTATACTAAGTACTGTCCTCAAGATTGCCAACAAGGCTACAGCCTAACATCATCACTTGCACACCCGAGGAAAATTGTACATCACTTTGATCTTCACGACATATCGCTTTGTCCATTGCTTGCTCACTTCATCACCAATTGCATGTTGCTAGGCGTTTGCTTCTATTGCACTTATAACAACCAGTCATGTGCCATATCGGATTTCATATTTACACCAATCACAAGTCACAACCATACTCATTTTCCCTTCTTAATGGAAAGTCCAATTGAATCTTGCCAGCAAATTTACTTGTCTTTCTTTTGTTAAATTATTCTTTCTTCATGCCTACTAACATCACACCATTAGTTGTATCATAGCTTTTACACCATCACACCATTAGTTGTATCATAGCTTTTACATAAGAATTCGATAGTTTTATAGCATACAATTTGATTTTTTTTTTGGTAACCAAGGACTCCACCACGGGCCCCCATTGATGTTTCATGTTCATTGAACCCAAAAAATATATAATGCACCACATATTTCTGTATTGATTGGAAGCACTAGCAAAGCCTGACAAAGAATCAAAGAAACAAATTGATGGAACAGTATTTGCATCAAGTTTCAAGACCAAGTGGAGTTATAATTGACTTCTGACTGAGTTTAAGAAAAAAGCAACCTTGGGTATTCCCCTGAAGCAATAGTAACTTTACTAATCCAAAAAAAGAGAGTATATAGAAAGACTTAAAGAATGCTTCAACCTCAAATGTGACAGTTTCACCAGATGACGCAGGCAGCCGTAGAGTTACAGCAGAAACTGTACCACTCCCTGATAATATGCATACAGCTCTTGGCCTTTGCTGGGCAAAAGACAATATTTTAGCAGCAACATCCTGCGTTGTCAAAAACAACAATAAACACCATAACAGAAAATTTCAAGCAATATATGCATTATCAGGCCACAATAAGTAGACTCGCCCATCACCAGAAAGCTCTGACAATTATATACTTGTTTTAGTAGGAAAAAGGAATGAAGTTCCTTTCAGCGAACATGAAAGAACACCTAGGAGTACAACCAAGAAGTGAATGAGT
Source organism: Melaleuca quinquenervia (assembly GCA_030064385.1). Taxonomy (NCBI): domain Eukaryota; kingdom Viridiplantae; phylum Streptophyta; class Magnoliopsida; order Myrtales; family Myrtaceae; genus Melaleuca; species Melaleuca quinquenervia. The sequence continues at coordinate 13,150,327 of CM057721.1, read as the reverse complement.
ATCCTTTCCCTGCTTACAAGAGGAAAATGACTACTGCAGACCCTGCTATACATGGACAAGTATAAGTTTATCAAAGCAGTGCATTATCACGTGCATTCAGGTTTCTTCTTTCGTATACACCACAAAAGCAGATGAAATTCTGAGGAAAGCTGAAATGCTCATCCACTAAAGCCAATGTCCCAATCGCATTGATAGTGCAACAATCCACATGTCCAGAAACCTCAACCATTTAATCACGGCTGAAACAGATCTAACATTAATACTCATCTGGCTAATTAGAAATCTCAATTAACTTAGCTACAGGAAAGTAATTCTCATCATTTAGTATGGTGCGCTCTTCAATATCTTCTAATTCTAATGGCTTTTGTGAAACCAAGGGAAAAATATAGCATGCATCTCAAAATCTTAACCTTCTTACATAGGTAATGATTTATTCATATGCTTTTCACACCAAATTCCTCTCATGAATAAAGAAAAAAATGGAACATACCTCCCCTGGTCCGACAGTGATAACATGTGGCGCAAAAGCAATTCCAGCTGAACTGTTCATCCATTCACCTAGCAAAGAACAATTCTACCATTTTAATGTTTTTGATGACCTCATAAACCAATTACAACAGGTACACAGGAGAAGAAATATGTAAAAAAATTGGCCCAAATGTAGTCACAGCAACAAGCCACAATGTTACATATGACATACAAGTGATGAATCATCAACCGAAGAAATACCAACTTTAACTTGATCAGACACCTGCATGTTGGTAGTTATTCTAACACGCTTTCTTAATTTATCCAGCCATTAATAAGACATAAGTCAAAGAAATCAAGAGCTTTAAGTTGGTAACAAGAAGCCACACTAACATGTTCTTGCGTTGGCACTACCAAATTTAGCACGCAAACAACATGTTGCATAGATTAACTATCAGGCGCCAATGACTTCTTTCTACCCAATAACAAGATCAAGTCTTTCTAATTAAGTCAAGCCCACTAGTCAAGCCCACTACATGCATCAACTTACAACATTAAACCCCACTTAGCCAACACCGTTGCATTTGCAAATACAGTTTCTCTTTAAAATCAATGAACATTGCATTTCCCTATCAGCAGCTATAAGCTATTAACCATACAAAAAACCGCTCATATGAAAGATAAAAACAAGAAATACAAGAAAGGCGTAAGAGAATGAGTTAAAAAAAACCTTACCAGTTGCAGCTAACCGTTGCTTCCGCCCACTTCCAGGCGGCCTTCCCCGGGCGCGTTTCTGAGATTCAGCATTTGACCCAGAAGAAGCATTTGAAGGTGTAGTAGACATAGGCAAAAGCCCCAAAGGCACCTTCCCATCAGGCCCGTATTTCCGAGGCCTCCCTCTCTTTTTCTTTACCGGCTCACTTGATGGCATCGCAGAGGACATTGCCATGTTAATGCCATGAGAGAAATTCGCATTGGATGGTTCAGCTGCATATACCGGTCCACCTAAGCTGGACCGGACATTGGACGGAGACTGAACATGAGGATTCGGCAATGCTCTAAAAACTGGCGGGGCATTCAACCCACTGGCTTCTGCTCCACTTAATGCCACTCCTCTGTGTATGAAATACTGAGCTGACCCACCGGACATAGCCATGGCTTCTCTCCCATCCATGCATTTACAATGTCTACTAGTGTCTTTATCTCCAATTGACTTAACTCAAAAAAAGAAAAAAGAAAAAAAAGGACTTGGACCAACGCAGAATGCTTACAATCAACACCTAATTTTACTAGCTCAAGTCAAGACCATACTGCGTTCAAGGGTTTCACAAGAGGGTGAATCTCTGACCAGCAAAAGCTAAAAAAAATACACGAACTTCAGGATGAAAAGAGAAATTGACAACCAGAAACAAAGAAATCCAAGTTCTATCAGGAATCTCCCAAGACAAACCTAGCAACACAAGGTCTAACGACGGCCCTACCGATGCAATGTGCAATTTTCAGCCAAGAAGCAAGAATCCGACCTCTACCCACGAAATCTAAAGAACAGATTCAGCCGAAAAGCTCTCTCTTTCCGCCGTCAGAGACACAAAGCAGAGGTTGTCGAGACGAAATGTGCCAACACGCGAGCAGCCAGAGCACCTCCGCTTCTCGGATACCCTCTAAAACCGAAACCCTAGATTTCTCAAATCTAAGAGCGAGACAAGGGAAAACATATGAGGGAGGAAAAAAAAAATGTGTGGGGGGGTGAAAGGAGAGGAGAGACAAAAAAAGGGTAAAAGGGAAAAAGGGTAAAGACCGGGACTTTGAAGGCAGATTGAATTGAATATGTGAGCGTAAAGGCGTGCAAAGTGTGGGAGGAGCTCAACCCCAACAAGTAGAGAGAGGGAGGAGAAAAAAAAAGTGAAGAGAGAGAAAGAGGGACAGTGAAGTGAAGAGAGAGTAGTGAAGAAGACCTTCTCTTCCCCTCTCTCTCTCTCTCTCTTGCCTTGGTTCCCCCTTTATTTCCCTTCTTTTTCTGATTACTTTATTTGGTGATTTGGTTTTGATTAGCAGGGAGTAGGGGAAGAGGGGGGGTGGGGGGGAAGTAGAAGTCAGACTCAGAAGAGCGTGCTGTACCCGACTACCTTCTGCGGGGAGGGAAGAGAAGAGGAGCGCACCCTCTCTCTCTCTCTCTCTCTCTCTCTCTCTGTGTCTATCTCTCTCTCTCTATCTCGGGTCATTGGGCACAGTCGCATGTGGCCCACCAAAGTACCCATGTCCCATTTCACACGTCCTCATCACATTTCGCCGTTTCTTGATGAAAAAGCAGAAATCCATCGACTCTCCCTCCCTCTCCCTCTCTCTCTCTCTCTCTCTCTCTCTCCTCTTTTTCTTCCTCCTAGGGTTTTTGAATTAGACGGTGGACGAATTCAAGGGAGACTGACCCACCTCGGCCCTCGGTTTCTCCATGAACAGGAGGAGATCCAGAGAGAGCTCGATTCTTGAGGAGGGTAGGGTCCTCTAACGTGGAGAAGCTACCGAGGGCTCCCCATGAAGGAAAGTCCAATCGACGTGAATTGTCGGGTGTTATTATAAGATTCACCGTAAGGTCATAAAGCTTTTAACAGCCCCAATGAATTAGGTACATACAATCCCAATGCTCATAATAACTTTCCGTTTTAAAAGAGCTCGTCTAAGGTAAAGAATAATGCGTGAAATAGAGAATGAAATTATAATTTACGCCTCGTTATACATATCTTTTATCTTGATATTAATAAGACGTCCGAAATTTCACAAAGAATGAGTAATTCTTTCAAATTTGGGATATCACAACATCCATCGAACTCTACAAAGTTACGCACTAATTTCTCCATCGACTTTGGTACTATAGCACAATAAGCCCTGAATTTTGGAGAGTTGAAGATTAGCTCCCTAAACTTTGACTTTTGCCAGAGCTGGACATTCTTCTATTCGCATAACCTTAAAGTGATACGTGGAAATAAGCTAGTCGTTTCTACTAAAGGCTCTGTGACTTCTCGATCTGGCAGCCCTCTGTATTCTTCTAACTTCATTGATCATCTATCAAACGTTATTTCGATTAAAAAAATGTCCATAATGTAACACTAACAGAAAAATTAGAAAATGCAACAAAAAAAATCAAAATTTATGGGGTAATCCGTAACTTTTCAAAAGTTCAGTGCCGAGCCCAAAAGAGTAATATCAAAATGTGATAGTTGTCGTGCAATAATATCAAAGTTCAAAGAGATTTCGAGTAGATATCCAAAACAAGAACAATCGAGACTTTCAAAAAAAATCGAAATCCACTCTGATTACACACTCATAATTTCAATTTACTTCTTGATAAGGTGATTCAAAGTTTGGATTTTTCCAAGTAAAAGAAACGATTAAATTGCAATTTCATGTTTTTTGTAATGTGATGAGTGAAGTTGGAAAAAGCCTTTTTCTTAGATCTTCGACGTCTTGAAAAACATGGAAGGCAGAATCCCCCCATCTATTGGAGGGCCTCTCCACTCCTGCCTTCTTTTTGCCTTTATAAGCAAAAGCATGTCGAAAATACGGATCAACCAGTTTGAAAATTCTCAGTGAATATTCGCTTGCTTTCTATCATTTTCATATGTCCGCCAAACCCCCTCGAGAATAAAATGAAAGAGCGAGAGGGAAATCTTATGCCTGTCCCATTGATACGAGGGGCATCTAGACTTTCTACCGAACCAATTAGATTGGTGTTTAGGGGCTTATTTATTTGAAAGAAAACTATCTCTGAAAAATTATTTCAGATTGTTCGATATTTAGATAATGAAAAACTAATCTATTTGCAAAAAAAAAATCAGTTGATTGAAAACAGTAAGTTTGTATTGTAAAAAAATGACTTCCCTACAAAAAAAAAGAGAGTCAATTTCTCTAAACTATCAAAAAAGTGAATAACGTCAAGCGTTCATTTAATAGGAAAACTCCACGACAAAAAAAAGATGTTGTCCTATGAAAATCATTTTCGAGGAAAATAATTAGTTTTTCATCTTCTTGTCGGAAAGAGCAATCATTCCCCTTTGATCTGAGTTCCTTGTTTTCAATCAACAGAAAACAAGAAAACCATTTTTTTTATAGATTGATTGATTAGCTTTTCATAGTCTAAATGCCGATAAATCAAAAAGTCATTTAATAGAAACATTCTTCTTCAAATAAACGGACCCTAAAATGAATTTAGGTGTTCATAATTGTGGTTATCTATTGACTGAAACAAGACCAACCCAACTCGTTGGATCAGCTTTATTGAAGGTAATGACTACTTGTTGAACAAACCTCCTCTTTGTAGCTTACCAATAGCTATGTCATCTACATATTTTGGAATAATTAACCAAAAAAAAGTCCTAAACATAAGTAGTTGTGCCAATTCAATCTTAAAATTTTTTTATCAATTGAATCCTAAAACATTTTGCATTTATACCAATTTAGTCGATCTAGTTATTTTTTTCCTAATACGGCTAACATGAAAAGATAGCTCTCATGTTAATTTTCTTTAATGATTTTTTTGAATTTTTTTTTGAATTTTCTTTTCCTTCCTTCGATTTTTCTATTTTTCTAGACTTAGAGCTAACAAGGGCACTGTGACTGCTAGTTGGTCTAGGAGAGGGTTCGGACAGCCTTGCTCGCCCAGATCAAGAGAGGTTGTTGCAGCCCTCACCCAGACCAAGGGAGGGTTGCAACACCCTCACCTCGTGCCAATAAAGGAGACCAAGCCCCTACCTATGGCCAACAACCCTCACTAGCCCTAAGTCCAAGAAAAAACACATAGAGAAAAGAAAAAATATTTAAAAAATTCAAAATGCTATTTTAAAAAGTCTATGTCAGCAACATCCACGTTAGTAATTTTTTACCTTAGATTGATTAAATTGGTACAAGCGCAAAAAGTTTAGGACTCAATTTTTAGAAAAAAAAAAAACAAAAGGATTTGAGATTGAATTCGTATAATTGTACTAAATTTATGATTTTTTTTAATAACTCTCACCCAAAAGTCCCATCCTAGCCACTTGGAAGACCCAATGCACCATTATTTACAATTAACTACCGCTGTCAATGTAACCATCCTATCAACCTCTGTAAACAAATTCGGTAGACTTCAATGGATTATCATTTATCATTGCAGTGGTAAACTTACATCTTTGGATAAGTTATCACAGATTCTTTCGATAACATGTGATAAATCATATATGTATTGAAAAAAGAGACTTACCCGGCGGAGGCAGCAGGTTCCCGTTCCTCGCGGTGATTTTGGTATGTACCCACTATGGTTGAGGTTGGTATATGTGTGGACAAAGACATGACTAGAACGCATTCAGTTGTGGTGCTCCTTTGATGTGGTATAAACTTCCACTTGCTCCATAGGCAGATGTCTCTAGCTGTCTACGGTATGAACAACTTGATTTAGGTTGGTCATCTAATCACTCGGTAACGATCCACCATTCCCCGGTCAAAACAGATTTCGTCACGCGAAATTTACTAGCGGAGGCTACTTGACCCTCGTGGACATAGTGACGTGACGTAGCGGGAGTCGAAGAAGCGAAATTTTCGTCATGAAGACGAAGGCAGTTAGTTACTTCGACCTCTTAGGAATGAGTTCTATAATGTTAATGCATGCCACGCTAAGATAATGTCCGAAGCAAGGACGAGCTAGAAATATCATGCCCGTTTGGCCGCAAAAATTGAAAAGGAAGGAATACACGTCTGGCACGACGACAGTGATGTTTTAGAGAGAGAGAGAGATGGAAAAGAGAATAAGAGCGAAGAGCAAAAAATGCTTTGCATTTCCCTAATTATTGTTTCTCTCGAGCCCAAGGACAAAAGAAGCAGAGCCAGAGCCATAAGAATCAACCTATGAATTAAATGATTGATGACTATCTAATTTCATGTTACTGCTGCAAGTTAAAAAAGGGCAAGAGTCCGTCCAGATTAACGCGCTTTCTAGCAGTTCTTCGGAAAGGCTTCCGACTACACCACCGCAACTGTTCGATCCCATAGGAACACAAAGATCCTTTCGGGTTTTTAGGGGACGAAAGCTTCTTCACCATGCTGGATTCACAACTTTTCTGTCTCTCTGTTGACAACGCCTGCCGGGGGGAGGGCGTTTTAGGCTCCACTACTTTGGCGCTTGTCGATCTGTCACAAAAGACCATTATTATCAAATGTCAACGCCTATATATGGATGAAAGCTTTGAAGAAAGAAAAGCACGACTAAGCCAGAGATTTAGGCTTCCTTGTGGTAATGCCGATAACCAAGAAATTATAAACCAGGTCATTGAAAAAAGCATAAAAAAAAAAGGACAGAAGACGTTTAAGGACTCTCTGTACATGGAAAAAAGGAAAGTAGAATCATGACATCAGGAAAACCCATGTCGCTCCCAGGATTTTTGTTCCAGATGATTAACAGATCAGGGCACAACTTCAAGAAAACAGTCACCGTGGATTCCGAACGCATGACTCTTGACCTTCATATGTTTTCAAACTACGGCAAAACACATGGTAGGTTACCATAAAATTTTGACTTTTACATCTACAATCCACTAAGTGAACACAAGTGGGAAATGCGCCACCTGTGCCAAAAATAAGGAGTTATGGCAAGATCAAGATCACTTACATTTCATGATGCAAGGGCTTCGTTTCTGAGAACTTCTCTGTCTGAGGCTCACAAGCAGGGCAGATGTAGAAGTCTGGTGGAGAACGCAATTTGACACAGTCAAAGTGGTACCACTCATAACATTTAACACAGGCAATCATTGGCCTTCGACCGTAGGGCTTTCGACATATGCAGTAAAGCATACTGCGAGATCTTAAGAGCTGCATCACCAGGCAAAAGATAAATCAGATAAAAATCGAGGCAGATGAGAAGACATATATTTAGAACATTTACCTTTAGTTCCTTCTCAAAATAGACAGGCAACTTTTCCCCCTGTATGATAACTTCAAAAACCTCATCCAAGCCAAGAGCCCCAGAATCAGCGGCAACCTACCAAAAGCAACAATTTAAAGTCACTTGGCTGTAGCAAGCTTATTGATTTGATATATTGCTTCCTTTGCCAGGATCTGGACCTTCTTCGCAGTCTTAGCCCAGTGTAAGCCAATGTCCTTCATTTCTATAAGTTTTTGCCGGTAGTGGTCCTCAATTGGTATGCTTTCAGCAAGTCCCTGCCACACGATTAATTCTCTATTAATTAATATATCTTAAGAGTTCAGACTGAGAAGTTCAATATTCATTCTGAAATCATCAAGCGATATATATATATATCGGTCCAAAAGACTTCTCATCAAAGATATAAGGTTACAAGAAAAACATACCAACAAGAAAGGAAAAGCAGGAAACAAAAGCTAACTTTCTGGTTGATAAAGAAAAAGAAATTGCAAGACATTTTTATACCACAGAAGTATCTATCTACATGGTGTCAATGCCTAAAGGCTGTAAAGGTACATCATAAATACTTTTGCCCCCATAGAATTGTCAAATACATCACACTAAGGTAATTTCACTCTTTGCCCAGTTAATTTTGAGGACAAAAGCCTGAATGCAGTCACAATTCCTTCCGTCAAATAAACTCATGCTTCAACACAATATTAAATTACCAAGTCACCCTTCAATTACATTATGCTATCCATTTATATTACACTCGTCATTACCATCACCTGAAATATAAGAGCCACTTTAGCAAGTAAAACTCCTCAGTAAAGCAAGGAAAATATCAAGAGTGTACCTCTTTCAGTAAATTCTGTATCTGCTGGATTGTTGGCTTCTCCAAACCCAGAAATAAGTTTCTGGCTCTAACTCTCCATGAATGTCTTGCCAATGCAAGCTCCAGATTGCAAGTACCTTCATGATCGTGTAAACCAGCCACTTCTATGGCCTGTGAAAACAATATGTTCTGATAAACAATATCATCTCAACAACTAGCATAATATACAGTGTCACGATACACCAGGGAAAATGAGAACCAGACCAACCAAAACAGAGAGTATTACTGCTTCTCAAGAAAATATGAAATTTCAGTAGAAGATAATATAACAGGTACCTTCATAGCAGTGGCCAGTTTTTCAGCGACGGCGCTGAGATCTTCACCCAAAGGAGTCGACACAGAATTTATAATTTCTGTCAAACTCAATTTGCATGCAAAAGCACACTCTAGAAGTTGTTGTAATGGATCTCTTTCTTCAATCCTAATGAAAATCCTTTAAATTGTCAAGCCATAGCAGTATTTGATCCCATGCAAGTGTAACATAATTCAAGAGAAAAATTGTAATTCGGATACATAAGTATCTGAAAAAGGCACATGCAACACTACAAATTATTCTTTCATGGATGAACTATTCCACAAGTCAACCAATACTTGAGCATGCAACTAGCAACTTCGTCTGTCAGCCAAACATTGACAAAGGTAGATGTTTTTTAAAAAGTTCTCATTGGGTAAAATATTCAATTAAACCAGGAAGTCCGAAAAATCAAGCAGATTATTACCATATGCAAAGATCTTCAGCATCTGAAAAAAGTTTGCTCAGTATATCTAACTGGGGACGTTGTCCTTGACACCTCTGTGAGAAGAAAAATATGACTTGAGAGGTTGAAGAAATTTCAATCAGATGAACATAAGCCATTGAAATCTTACCAAATGACTCAGTCTATTTTTTAAATCTACTTCCATCTTTACAAATGAGCAGAAATTGCATTGGGACATCTGACAGATACTTCTATCCAAAACTGCTGGTCCCAGGCAATGCAGATGATAGCTGTCCACGGTAAATAAAACTTTGTAAAGCAACATCGGATAATAGAAATAAGGTAGGATAGGTCTTCCGTGTGGCTGTAAGACCACTATCAAAGATCTTAATGGACAAGAAGCAAAGGAGGCTGGATCAATGATTGAACCAATAAAACACTAAAATCACTTTACTGTAGTTTGGCATCATTTAGTTCATGCATCATCTACACAGTTTATTTGTTTGCCTATAAGCTGTAATGGCTGAAGTAAATAATATTGCAGCTTTGTAATGAAAGGTGATATTCTTTGTTCTAATCATAAAAAGTACATATAAAAGAGGAATAAAATTAGATAAGTAAAACAGGAAAAACTTCATCTAATGCTATATTAGGAAACAATTATCAACCATGATGACTGGTCTTCTTAAAAAAGGAATAAGGAAAAACTATAGAATTGTTTCTATATTATCATAGGTATGCACTTGTTGATCAATGCAAATACCTTACCAGTCCTTGCATGTTGAACAAGTCAGGAATTCATGACCCTCCAAATCACCAGAGCAGCACATGCATAAATGTTCCATTCTGCAGCCTCTTGATTGGTCATATAAATACAAAGACCTATCTAGAGTACTTTTGATCTGGAAACATTCAAAAAAATGAGGTGCTAATTGTTTACCATCCATTATGTGGACAACAAAGATATATCACATGAGAAGGAAGTTAATTTGTGGGAAAGTGGAGAAAAGCTAGAACCTTCATTATGGCTTCAACAAGGGAACTTGAATCTCCAATCGATATCCCTATAGCCTCCTTGAAGTGTTGCCTCCAATTGTTAACTTTTTCAACCTCTATCGAGACAATATCCCTTTCAGGACAGTTGAAGGCAACTGTCATTGCCATCTCCTGATAAAAATTACATTAATAGCCAGTTCAAAAAAGATGTACAGAAGTGTGCAATTACTCTCTCAAACAGTGTAGTTTGTTCCTTCCAACGGGTCAATCTATAGCTTATCATACATTTCCATTGGGTTAAGACATGCACGTCATACACCATCATAGAATGAAAATTTGATGAGGATACAAATATAAATACTACATGACACATCCTTTACTGCGTTTTACGTTTCTTTTGGTGGCATTTTTCAAAATCTTGCTAAGGTCATATATGGTGTCTATATGATGAGACAAATTTTCCAGCGTGAAGAATCACTATAGGAAGAAGAACATCACGTAATGAGGTGCGTGTAAATTCTAATCCTATGCTAGCAGGAAAATAAGGTCCAAAACCTTGTGTCCATCATGAAATTGAGTTCTTAACCTTTCTATTGGCGCAATACAGTCCTCAATCATTTGTTGAAAAGGCAATCAAGTACTTCAGCTCTTTCATTCTCCTATTTCTCCTACATGACAACCTCAAAGACCACCAGAAATCTAATTTTCAGTGTTGTGCAGGCATATTGCCAGATAGAACTTTCCGAGGACTTGATTGCACCTTCATAAAAAAATTCTTCATTTGATTGCATCAATTGAATGGCTTAGAACTCATTGCATTTCGTAAATATATTTTAGGACTTACAATAAACATTTCCCTAGAAGAATCAATGTAACTGGGGCAGCCAAAAGAAGCAATGTTCAAAGCCAACAGTATGCAATCTTATGGTAGGTATTACCGTATACATTACATCCCATACGCTATCATATTATCAGTTCAAGAAAATATTCAGTAACTCCTGCATTTACTCCTGCTTCTCTAATATGACAAATACAATGCCATGCTGTTTAAAAAGTGCTTGCGAAGAGGTCATACCAACACTACCAGAATTTGGACGTATATTTTTGGCTGAAACCAAAAATAGCCGAAAACTACTCAGAATCCAAACTGGTTTAAAAAAGCCATGTTGGTCAGAGTGTACTTCAAACTGGTCCCATATTATAGCCGAAACCAGCAGATTCAAACATAGATAGCTCAAACCAACTACAAGTCCTTTCACCCCACAAAATTGTTCATCATTAATTACATACGAGTACAACTTGTGGATAAAAAGATAAGTTTCACTTATAAAAACTTCATTGGTTCTTTTTGTCTTGTCAAAATGAGTCAACTGTTGGCTATGAGGAGCTTACTTTGAGCTCTTTTTTAAAGTATGGACAGAAGTCTTCATAACTTCATGCAGCGGATTACTTACATGCTTTGCTTTGGCCTAACATCGTAATTTGCCAATTTTAAAGGTGTTGTAAAGGATATTAGCATTCCATCCAATATACTTTTGGCATCCTGGTAGCAGCTCATTAGCAACTGAGTCTTTCTTGATTCTCTTACATATCTTTCAACATCCAGGATGTACTCACATGAACCCAACTAACCATCAATGATTAATTGATATTGGAAACATCATTTCATGCATGGATGGATCCCTGAGCGCAAATGTAGACCTACCTTAAGCTGCAATAATTGAGACCATGAACGTTGACCAATTTCCAACATTTGAAATTGATGTACTTTTTCCTGCCACAACCTACATTTCGAATTCCAAGATTCTTCATAAGAATAAACATATGAAGCATATCACCACGATTAACAGCAGTATACAAATGCAAATGAAGTGTCAACATATGGCTCTTGCAGACAAAAATATTCCACTGACTCCGACTCGTAGTAAGGCACACTCGCATAAATAAGCAGTCAAATCCAAAAACTGTGAACTGGTATATAGAATAAGGAAAATGATATCTTCACAAATAAAAATTCTTCCTCCACAACCATTTCAAGCTGAACCACTTAAAAAATTTATCCTCAAAACTCATTAAGATTCTTGAAAAGCAGAAGTACAAATATCATCCAATAAAAGCACATAATCAAAGAAACTGGACTTATGCTTTTTGTTTCTATTAATTCCTAATATGTAAACCTACTTCTCCTTTTCCTTCAACTCTTTCCATTTGTTATTAGAACTTTGTCTTCTTTCGTTCATCTTATTTGTCGTTCACTCCTTATCAAAAATTGAGATAAAAGGGAAATGTGGAATGTTAAATTAATAAGTCAAAACTCATGAACTTGTTGCTTATCGAATATGTTAAAGAAAATTAGTATCAAATTAAGTGGATGGCTTAATAAAACTATTCTCGTTATTATTCTCAATTAAATGGATCTTCTGTATAACATAAGCTATAGTTAAAATTAGCAAAATTTCAAAAGCAGAAAAAGAATAAATAGAATGTAAATTTACTATTCCTTTAAATATGTTACAATTTCTTATAATATAATACTTCAAAAGAAAAGGAAAAGCTACATAAAACAAATAAACCGTAATTTACAAGAATTGATTGTTTTTCGTAATCTCAAACTTAGACCATTTATTTATGTCGATGTAAGTAACAAGGAAAGATCAATATAATGTTCAATCTAATCTATAAACTATAAACATTAAACTAATATGAAATGAGTTCAAGAAATTTATTTACAAAGAATTTTATTGTCTCTAAGACTAAGTGAATGTCTCTATCAGGTGCAATTATTGACTCACTCAAATAAACTATACTTTGAAGAAATAATTTTTTTAGTAATAATGGAAAATGAATGTAGATCTAGCTCTTTTGCCACAAAACAAAGGTAAGTTCAAACTTATTTCGTTATTTACTCTATTTGACAGCAGTTTTTTTTTATGACCGAGGAATCCACCACAGCCCTCCCGTACCCGAACGGCACCAAAGGGCCAGGCCTCTATACCTCAGGAGAGACTAGCACAGGACCCCGACCCCAACACCATGGCCCCTCACTTAAGATGCTAGAACTACGGATTTCGAACCCTCGACCTTGGCGATGAGGGAAAAGCTCTCAATCAAACGGCTACCTACCATTGGGTAAACAATAGTTATGCTTGCCTTTCCCCCTTTTGAAGAATTTTCACTGCAAACTAGTCCAGTTAAATTATGTAGTTTATAATAGTCGTGGAAGGAGATATTTTGGTTGTGGAAACGTCATTTGCCTAAGACAACCCTCAAATTTTTTGCAGTGTTAGAAAGGAAAGCTGGATTTTATGCACTAAGGATTATGTCAGTTAAACTCGATTCTCAGAATTTCATGAACATTGCAACTCTGTATCCAGTCATGTACTATACTCCAGGATCTTTGCCCCCGTGATCACACATTATATCAGTCATTAATCTGAAGCTACACTTAGATAACTAGTCACACCATGAAAAAAAATGGAAAAGAATGTAAAAGGCCTTCGAAGCTTGTCTATAGTGACATTAACTCTTATATGCAAACTTCTGTACCCTGTTAGTATAGAATTAGTTCCATTAGGCACCGTGTACTTTCCATAAATTCTTTCTATAACCCCGTAAAACCATTCTAAAGGTTGCTATGAGGTACCTCCTTGCAACCATTTGGCCTTCAAGAGTGACTGATGAATCTCTTTGCCATAAGTCATTATAGTCAGCTTGTAATGTAAGTGTGGATCACAGATTGCAAAATGAAAGCAAGGATAATACTTTTTGTACTGTTTCCTTGTTTAAATCAATTGTAGCTTTAGCTTTGGCGAGAATATAAATAAATAAAAAAGTAACACTTCAAGATATAGGCAAACTTGAAGGGCAACCTTGCATCAAGATTCAACTACTGTGTTCAATAAACTTGAAACTTAAAAGCAATCTCGGTTAGCTTAATCCTTTTTACAATTTCCCGTTTCAATTCTTTCGCCCTAATTTTGAAATCCTACGCATGCTAGCGATAAACTGCCACCTAGTACAAAACGAATACTGATGTTAATATGCACAGTGTGCTGTTGCCTGTATCCGTGCAATAGCTAATGCCAACACGTGCTCCTGCTTGTATCCGTGAAGTCACTGATGTCTATACATGCTATCGCTTGTTTATATGAAGTCCTATGTTAGTGTGATGCAAGTCCTCTTGTTTCTTTTTTCCGATGTCATGGACTGAGGAAACTCACCTATGATTTTGAATTGTTTGTGCAAGTTGACCAGCCAACACTGGAAATAAAAGAGGGATCATCTGCAAACATACAATAGATATTAAGTATTCACATACTAATGTTTGAGATCTTTAAATAAGAAGCAAGCACACTGCTAACCATAATATACCTCACATTCAGCAAGAGTTTCTTCAGCATCACTTAAACTGTACTTTTCATAGTTGGATGGAGCATGAATTATTATAGATGCTTTCTTCATCCACTTCACTGCATCAATTAGCATGCCCAAGAAAGCACCAGATGGACATGTATAATGAATTTGTTCCTCAAACTCCATCAATCCCTCAATTTCCTACATAATTGTAATAAAAAGTCATCTCACATCACCATACAAAATATATCACATAAAACCATATAGCAAGCAAGTGAAAATCATAACAAGCAAAAGCACACTCGAATCTCTGCATCATGTTTCTTTTCATATGCCAAGCTCCAGCCAGAATATCTCATAGAATCTCAACACGATTTGTTTTTTATGGTTGTATGAAGGTGACGCATCATTTAATGAGGGAGTGACGCATCATAATTAAATGAGGGAAGAGTTGCACAACCAGAAATAAAGAGAGGCTGGGTGTGCGGTGTCTGGAATTTCTCAAAAAACACCTCACTAAGAGAATGATGGTTCACTTTAGAAAGGTAAAAAGGCCAGAGATCAACAATACCAGCAAAATTTAGCACCGACCAGAATGTTAGGACAACTCTTTGAGGAAAATTAGGTACTTGAACTAGCCCTCAAGAGCACAACGCAAGAACATTTTATGTCTGATCTTGAGCTTTAACCTGGGCCTACCGAAAGACGAGCAATGGATCAATTAATCCCTCATGACAATTTTACATGGTATGTTTCTTTTGGCACATAATAGAGATGTTTCTTGTGAAGGAAGGTTTTGGGGATTCAGAGCGTTTCTAGAGATTATGTACAAGAATTGGAGTTGCAAGACTTCAATCACTTCCATGCCTTGCTCTAAAAGTTTCAATTATTCCTCAAGAACAAGATAAGGCTGCACCCCTTAGAAGAAGAGATGGAGCTTTTCCCACAAATTTTGCTAAAAGGGGCCCATATCAAAAGCCAAAAGTCTGGGTGCTTTCACTTCTCTTTGAAAATCAGTCAAAAGTCTTAAGCCATGAGCATGAGTGGATAATTCACAATAGGAATGTTCTTCTGACTACTGGTAGACCAACAAAATAGAAACGGATATGGGCTAGTGTTTGTTTTCTCTTCAAAAGGGACATTGAGACTGTAAATAGATCCTTCTATACATTGTCCAGGTCTCCAAAAAATCCTCAGACCTGGACATAGCTCTTGCACTCCAAGGCTTCAAATGGATACCGGCCATTGGTCAGGTTTAAAGATTTTATGCATCTTAACATCTTAACTTCATTAAACCAACCCAAAGTCAGATTGAAATGATTACTGAAACAGGCTAAAGGATCCAATTTAAGACAGCTAAACATTCCAAACTTCGTTAAATAAAAGCAACCTGATGAAAGAATAGAACTATTGAACTCATGAGAACCAAAAACATGTGAGTGAATCTGATGAAGTGCAGCTTACTATTCCTAGCTCCATGAAATATAAGTTCTTATTAATCATGAAAACCTGTGACCAAATAATAGCAGGATATAACAAGGTTGCCATAACTGAAAATGGTAAATTTGCTTGGCCTGATTCAGTGAAGGAATTTTAACCAAAAAAGAGACTAATCACCTCAACAGATGGGGATATGGAGCTAAACTGGAGGGCCTTAATACACCACTGCAATACCAACTGTGCATTTTGAAGTTTTTGAGTTTCACAGAAGTGAAAACCAAGAGAAAGCCCATCTTTGATCATGGCATCCAGTGAAAGTAGTAGGCCTTCAATTTTAGATGTTAGACTATCCCGCATTCCATCATCAACATTTCTGAAATCAAATAGGCATTCTGCATTTTGCAGCAAGAAGCAAGCTTCCTGCTCCCACTGGAAGCACTTCTCCAACACTGTTTCGAGTGTTCTTTTTTCTTCCAGGGATATCTTAAGAAGCTTGGATTCTGAAACTAAGTCCTGCAAGATGTCAGTCATGTTCTCAGTTCTACAGAATCAATGCGCACAGAAAACGTGTACAATGCATGAGACTGGCTATTAAGTGTTGGCAAGAACCTTTAACTTATCCACTTCAAGCAACGAACTTGAGGAAACTCTATTTGTGTGAGCAGACTCCAAAAATGGTTCTGAATTTGTCAACCAAGACTTAACCATTGTGATTGTTGAGATGATATGAGGTAGAGAAGGTAAAATCGCATGAATATCCTCCGAAGTCCTGGCATATAAAAAGTCAAAAATCACTTTCAACAAAAGTTATTGGTACCACCTTATATGCATTTATATTAATCATTTAACAGACTGTGTCCATTCCCACCACCCTGTCTCACAAATAGGTCCATGTGGCACGCGCATAACACAGAGAGAGAGAGAGAGAGAGAGAGAGAGAGAGAGAGAGAGAGAGAGAGACCTCAGAACTTCCTCATATTCAGGCAGCCGAGCCTCACGAGCTAGAATCTGCATTGCACTTTCTTCCCAAAGTGTAGCAGCATCAACAATCTCAGAAATATGGACAAACAGGCGTTCACCTTCAATCTGTAGGCTGGCAAAATAGAGCCCAACAGAACTTCAAACGGGGTAGAAGAAGTGCAGATCAACTAGTTTTACCATTAATATTCAAGAACCACAACCGAGAATACATTTACCCGACAGCTTCAATCATGAGTTGCTGAAGAAAGTTCAAGGTCATTTTATCTGAAAGAGCCTGAAATATATTCAGGATTAAAGGCATTCAACATTCAAAAGTAATGATAATGCACACACCAAAAAAAGCCCCATTCAGGATGAAATGCCATCAGCTAAACAGTAACTGCAAAATATTTGGCAGAGCAGCAGAGTTCATTACATTACCTGTAGAGCCTTAGCCCTGCAACAAGCCTTCTTCAACTCAAGCTCAACAAGAGGCAATTCTCTAACTGAAAACGGAAACAAAGATTAAGGAACATGATGTATTATAAATATAGTCAGGACAACAGCTGTAATAGTAACTTCCCTCTCCACCCAAACAAGCAAAAACTGCTAGGAGATTCAGACCTCGTATTTTCAGAGACGCTGCATCTCGTAATATGTTGGTCAACTCCTCCACAACAATGTCTTGATCAACTCTTTCATGAATGTTAACCTGGACACTGTTGAAGCGGGATATCCAAGAAATAGCTTCCATATGATATTGCCTCAAAAGCTCGAACTCTGGGAAATTGACAGTGCAACTGTCCATTTCTTGAAGAATCAGCTCAATATCCTGTCGGAGTCAGGATTTTCCAAAATGAAGAATTCCAGATAAATAGAAAGTCCAATTCCATTCAGCACAGAGAAACAGAAGGCAATTAAATATCAGAGAATTACTGAGCTAACCTCTAAACATATAGGACCTTTCAGAATTTCGGCACATCGATCTCGGTATGCTTCTGTTTTTTCCAATAACTTCAGTAGCATTTCTGTCTCTGGGAGCAATACTTGAAGTTCCATAATCTAACCAAAAGAACATGGTTAAAACATGAGTCAAAGGGGTGTATAGTTCAAACCATAATAGTGGTTAGGATTTGTGAACTAAGAAGAGTAAGGATTACCTCTGATTTCAGCTTATATAGGGAGTCAATCTCGATTGCAGCTGTGCATTTCTCCGAGAGGCAGATTTGAACATGATTAATCCACTCCTAAAGAAATGAATTTTTCTTAAATGGGTGAGTCAGGAAGAAGCAACTCCAACCAACTTATGATAACTTTCTGCAGCAAAGTAGGCACGGCAGATACAGAACGCGCAGCATGAACTATATAGAAAATCGCAGTCTAATCCATATTAGCATGATTATGGTAATTTTCTTTATCAAATAACTGGAAATGTAAAAGGAATTGATCCCATGAAAAACATCGTGACCATAGTTACCAATAAAATTGGAAAATCAAGGAAACCACACTGAATCAATGTATGCCAAATTAAAAGCATCAGCCAGAAAAGCCAGATACACCAGACCAAAAACCTAACGTCCTTAGTTACTTTCTCTCACCAGTATAATGATAAAAGTCCATGTGATTATCCACTGGACGTGATAAATCAAGTGTACTATGAAGAACAATTTCACTTAGTCATGGGCATCAAACTGCAGAGTGCTTACTCACAAACAGCAACAAAACCCAATTAAACTTCAATTACTTGGGTGGGAAAAAGAAAATAAAATTTAATAGTTGTCAATCAGAGAACCATGCAAAAATCACAGTAACAGGAATGGCTTTTTAATCTAGACAAACCAGAACAGGCAAAACTAACCGTAGAACAAGAAGCAAATGGGTCTTCTAAATAAGCAGAGACCAACTTAAAATTTTGTTGCCAAGTAAAAGAGAGAATCTAGGTAGCTGTAGGGATATGGCTTAATGTATCTTGACCCAAAAAACCAATCCTGATAGAGAATTACCTTTGTCGAAGAAATTTTCTGGGCCAGTTTCTCATTTCCTTTGACAAGGATTCCCAAGCGACAGCTTCTATCATAAAGGTTTTCCAGCTCCAATATCTGAAATGGAAGCTCAAAATAAATGACAATATAAATTACGAAAAGAAAGGTGGATAAAATGAACTTCACATCACTATTGATTACTGAAAGACAATTTCATTAAACTCTTATATCAATCAAAAGGTCATATAAATTCATGTTGTATACTTTTGAAGACAACGAAAGGGTAGATTCAATCTCTCCGGCCAACTTCTTTGCCTCTTCAGCATACTCCTGTACAAATTTTAAGCAAATTAACATAAGCCACTCATCTAGACAGTGCAGGTACATCAAAAGCTAAAACTTCACAAGGTTCTTCAGAACCTTCAATTTAAGATGTCCGGGCTCATTACAGGGCATGCTGTCAAAACTCAACAATTCAGTGACATAATCTAAATCTGCCCTCTCCAAAGCATTACTGGAGCCCGAAGAATGATTTTCAATATTTCTGAGACAACTTCTTACGCCTTCTGCCCACCTCTGCACTTCGACTAACTTCTTTGCCATGGCGCGTACCTGCATTTGATTGAAGTACACATTCATATATCCTCAAATTATATGCATATAATCTGAGAAGAATTTCATGTAGCTAAAAGGCTTTAAACTAACAGGATCCATGTCAGAACCAGCCCAAAGAAATTGTTCAGCTTCTTGCAACAGTCTTCGATAAATATTCTTCGAGAAAGGATTTTTAAGAGCATTGGTCGACTGCAACAGCCATTGCTCCGCAAGATGAGCTAAAGTAGCATGGCCACCTTTTGCCTACAAGACATACAATCCAGAATAACATTATTCCTTACTGAGAAAAAATGGCAAGCTAAAATGCCAACCATGACAAGGACAATCAAATACAGCACAGTAATAAAGAACAACAGGAGCTTAGCACAGAATCTAAACCTCACCAAACACCACTGAATTTCAATTGGTTCTTCATCGACATTTATTCCAGAAACAAAAAATCACGCAATGACCTCAGTAGAATAGAATTTTCCAAGGAAGTACATAACTTGCCAGTCCACCCATAAAAACATCGGCAACTAAGACCAAAGCAACAAAACCTACTTCATCTTCACTCTTCCATAAAACAAGAATCATAAAGTAATTAGCATCTATATAAATGAGATGATCCACCTTGCTTAATTACTGACACCTCATCCAGTCAAAGATATGTAGCATTAAGGCCAATTTCTACATGCTTTTTTTGATGACTTATCCAGTCTCGGTGTCAATTGTTCTAGCAAATCTTGTATCTGAACATACCTTTTTTGCTAAAGCACTTGTTTCACTGGAGAAAGATGTTTGATGAGGAACCTTACTCCTTTGAGTCTCCTCACCATTGTATTTATTGACAGTGACCAGCAAGTCACTCAACTCTGCTAATGTATGACGGTAAAGGAGGCGAAGTTTGCTGGATTCACATTCACAGATGTGTTGCCAGTGCTGCAAAAAGGGGTCTGATGATGAGGTCAAGAATCAACAATTCTGGCTTTAGCACCAAAAATTATTACAAAGAAGAAACACTTCATATTATTGGGTGATTCATTTATTTGAATACGAGCCCAACAAAGAAGTCGTTATGGTGCCATGTCAGATCAGACAGGAAAGTATATGTCGCCAGCAATACTATGATAGATCATAAACTAGAACAAGAAACATCGATGTAATCAAACTTCTCTTTATAAATTCAATCCTATCAGGCACTTTATAAAATTGTGACTTTAAGGATGTAATTCATCAAGACAGAGCCCTTCTATAACGGATTCATCTTTACGAATCCTTTCACTCATCGTGCCCACATAAGTGCCATACTCTAAGTTCCATAAGTTCAAGATCCTCCTATAGGGGCAATTGTTTATGACATTGCAGTACTGCAAATGTACTAGGATTGTATTTTCAATACCAATAAACTGAATTGACAGGACAATGAACCCAACTAAAGTTTCCACATACCTCAAGACAAACAGAAGCAGATGGTGTACAACCACAAACAACTGCCGAAAGATAAAGATATTGCCGACATATGATGCACATAGGATCCTACAAAAAACCAAAAAAAATTCATTAACTAGCATCATATTGACAAATTCATCAAAATCAAGAGTTAAACATGAAAGGCCAAGTACCTCCTCAGTTCCCACGCATTCAGGACGTGTCTTTGGTGGCATTAGAGATGATTTTACAATGCCATTTTTCCAAAGTCGCTCCCTCCAATCTTTCTCCTTTGTATAAATTCTAAGTAATTCTTCCCCCAAAAAATGTGATGCTTCTTTATCATAATTACTCTGCACATTGCACAAAAAGGCAATCAGGGACATTTCTGTGACATGTAAGGACTGCCTAAGCAAAACTTAACTTTTAAACCACCATCATAAGGAAACACCTTAATCCTTCCAATCAAATCAATGAGAGAGGCAATCACAGAAGTTTTATTGATCATGATCCTAATCCAATCACAAAATACCAAAAAACAAAGAAAACATTTCAAGTTAAAGAAAGCCATAGGCACAAGAGCATTGAGCCCTGACTTCTCAATAAAATAACCCAAAATTTTAGTACTTGTAGTCATAAACTAAAACCCGCTAAGCCATGAAGAAATGGACTAAAAGCAACTACCATAAATGTATAGATGACAACTACAAACTATGCCCAGTAATTCCATCACAGATATTCCGCAGGCAAACATGGGTATTGACATTTACACTGAAACACCAAATGGACACATACTTCGCTAAAGGCTAAATATATATCAATGTAGATTAATCCAATCTTTGCTCAAGCTACACAGCACTCCGAGAGAGAGAGAGAGAGAGAGAGAGAGAGAGAGAGAGAGAGAGAGAGAAATGGTGGCCAAGCACAGGCTGCTGGAGCTCAACATCCTCACTACTTCGCAACTACGCAGAAAGATAATTCTTAATCTTGTTTTTTAACTAGAATAAAGTCCATTTGAGGATGGACCACAAATAAATCCATCAAGTCCAATGCTTTAACTAATGATCAAGGCTATAGCATATTCTATATGAGTCATCTTCACAATCCTCATGAAATCTGCAAACCAAGATAATATGGAAACAAATGTGGAACCCCCTTCAGGCATCAATATTTTGCTCCTATTGTTGAATGCCAAATAGTCAAACAGAAGAGCTATCATTCAACTACTTGATATCTCCTTCACCTTTGCACAAGAACAGTCCAGAGGTGGAGGTGCTACCATCATAACCCAATATCAAGACAAGATTCTTATTCAAAAGCAAAGTGCAATCCCCCCACAGAACTGACCCGTCCGCAGAAAATATGAGACATTTGGCATCACCACTGCATCCCACAAATGTACGGTGGCAGTTATAACAACAGATAAACAAGGAGAGCTACATTCATAATTTGTTCAACAGCAAGTAAAAAGAATATCCAATTAAGTACACTACTGACTGTCTGACTCCATTTATCTCACATCTTTTGTAAAGCAGTCACCCGCTTTACATCACTGAGCTTCAAACACACCAAAAACAATAATATAAAAATGTTATGTCAGCATGACATATTCTCGTTCATTGGATCTACCAGAAACTGTGACCGATAGGCATTACTGAAGTTTACAAGGCAATTTGGGCTCTCAAAGACGATATTGTAACCCGCTTGAGGGAAGTCCAATTTTCAGGCTTCTCTTTGGGGTTTGAAGGGTGGAGGATGGAGAATTCTAACAAGTATCCTCTAAGAAGATTTTAACATTACTCATGTTAAAGGTGGCTCGTGAGAAAGCATGTAAGTTTGATTACCTTGGCAACAACACAAAGAAGCTCCTCATGAGATAAGACAGCAGGTTTCCGATACAGTCGATACAGCTGGGAACTGTATCCACCATGCGGAATCCAGTCAGCAGGAGCAAAATTTACAGCCTCAGCACAATTTAGACCTGAAAGAATAAACAATCCTGCAAATGCTTAAAAATTGCACTTGATCAATATTCATCTAGTCATCAAGAATGTACCATACCAAAATTGAAACCACCATGGAAAGATCTAGGGAAGGTGATTACAAAGTTGCCAGGCTCCTGAACCAAGAAAGAAAGCACAAATTCAATATACATTTTCTTTCTGATCACAGCACGAGTTCAGCAGATGCGAGAGACCAAAAAAGAAGCAAAGCAGAATGTTTTCAAAAAATTATCATATTTAAGCCACATAAAAAACACATGCACTTATTTACCCAAAAAAAAAAACACATGCACTTGACAGGCCAAGAAAATGCTCTGGTGCCATTGAAGATGCTTCAGCCTTCCAGCCCACAATTTATGAGTACATGGTACACTAAACCTATGAAGTCACCAAGATTTTAAGAGTTTGAGCACTCATCCAGTATCACATGGTAACAATCTATTCAACCTGAAACCTCTCCAAAAAAGCAGGCTACAAGAAATCACTAGCTGATTTTTTTTTTCCAGATTTGTTTTGCACGCTCTTCAATTGCAATAAGAATGCGCCTGTTTAGTACTCAATAAGGAGAGAAACAAAAAGATCTCTTGTCTCAGAATATCGTACCTGGAGAATACTGTAAACTGGAACACCATTTTCTTGCAGCACGGAGGGATTCAGCATTGTAACAAGCTGAAAGAGAAGGTCAGGTTGAGCATCAAAGAGGTCAGGAAGAGTCTCTCTCATCACCTGTTGGAGAAGAAGAGTTCCCTCAGAATTATACAAGAAATGAAGGCAGATAGAGGCATATGCATCACAAGTTAGTATACAACTAGATTATGAAACAGAATGGACAACACTGGAAAATACCGAAAAGCACCCACAAGAGCTGATGGAAAAATAGATAAAAAGTTTTCATCTGAAGTTTGTTGATGAGAAGGTTACCTTCTCAAAAGCACTGGATTCACTACCAGGAACGCTGTACCAACATTTTGGTTCTCCCCTTAAAGACACAAGAAGAAGTGTGAACATACATTTGGCACCAATTGACACAAACAAATTATCTGACAAATTTTGTAAACAACCTTCCAAGCTAAGTACCAATGGACAAGAAAAATTCCACAAACACCTGAACCCAATCCTAGTACAAAACAATATAACAGTAAACAAATAGAATGTTCTCAAATATTCAAGTAATGTGGGACAAAAATTGTGCACACCCATGACATTAAAACAGAAAGAACATGCAAAGTAAATCTGAATCAGAAAATGAAATTTGACCAGGCTCAAAATCTTCAACAGGTTCGGAAAACGAAAATCTCTAATCTATTTGCTCAAAGAGATATGGCATTTCAAAAAGCTTCAGACTACCCAAGAAACATGTAGAAGTTCCTTGGCCAATTTTATGTTGAACAAAGCTTAATTAATTTTCCAAAATATAAATTGAAATCAATTAGAATAAAATAAATATTTTGGCATCTTAATCTAATTGGATATTATCAATGGTTAGTCTCCATGTCAAGAATTATCAGCAGAGACAACTTATATTACCAAAATCTGCAGAAAAAACTTGACTCCAGAACTATATAAGCAATACTTCCAAATTCAAATGGGCGCTCTCAATTTGACAGCTGCTACTTCTACCTGCATCATACATTTCTAAGGGAACCTGTGTTTCTTGATAAAGATATTTCTCTAAATATGCTATGATTCCACCAATTCAGTTTCAATAGAGCATCGCGAATAGTGAAGAAAGAGCCCAGCCTAGCATGCCATCCATCCTAGGCTGCGCTGGCCCAGTTTGTGGACCCTAATGGGCCAGCCTGACCAAAAACTCTTTTTAGGTTTTTGTAAGCCTTTTGAGTCCGCAAGCCAACTGGAGCCAAAGGCCTCAAAAAGAAGAATTCACAGGCCACTGTGGCCTTGATGGTGGAAGGAGAGTGTTATGCCCAATGGACCCAAAACAACCCTCCGAAAAAAACCCAACCACACAACATACACCGAGACACATGGGGGAGAGCCGGTAAGCGTAAATGTGGTCGGGCTGCTTCAACATGATGAAGTGTAGATAAAGGGTGACCCCAACAGCTTTTACCTAAATTGGATTATCAAATTCCCAGTAGAGCTTTCGCCACAAGCATTAAGATGACTTTGAAATACTTTGTTACCCATGGCTTTCTGCATTTAGACCTCGATCATACCGTTTAAATTGGTTCAAGGCATTGTACTATGTTAGGCCAAAATAAGGAGCGACAATCTAGTAAATAACGATTTTAACAGGATAGCTAAAATAGACAAAGGGGTATCACCGACCTACTCCATAAGTACAAGGGGTATCCTACCAAGCGCAACCAAAATTGACCACTCCATCATCAAAAGTACAACTCATCAGAAAGAGAACCCAAAGACTTAATAGGCATGAAAAATTCAACAAGCACTGAAAACAGAAATATTCAAGCTAATTCCAAAAAAAAAAATTAAGCAGGTTTAGCTAGGCCAAGTTCAACTTTCCAAACTCTTAGCTTTCTTTAACACCTATATCAAACAGCCCAACTTAAACTAACTCTGATAAAGATTCTTGTACTACAGATCCAATTAACAGCCTCAATTGCGTAGTTAAATCTCAATCCATGCCCCAACAACCCAGAGAGAAAGCAGAAACTAAATTAAAATAGTCCAACTTAAAATAACGCTGATAAAGATTCTAGTAGTACAGATCCAATCAACATCCTCAATAGCATAGTTAAATTCAATCCATGCCCCAACAACGTAGAGAGAAAGCAGAAACTAAATTACTCTTCGCAGTTTCATCACAAGGGATGTAAAGATGGATAGTTGAACCAGATAGATTATTTTACAAAAAAGATCATATTGCCAAACGCAGCAGGACATAATATAAAACTTCCTGGTTCGGTCAAAAGCTTTTAGTCTTTTCATTTTCCATTTCCACCTCAGTCAGCTCATACTCTTAATTCTCCTAAGTCAATGAAATTAAACTGCAGAGTAGTTAATCTGATTATAAAATGACAGAAAACATTAAGAGACCTAAAATCTCTTCCATGTTATTGCATATAAAGAAGAATCAACACCTAAATAATGGTTCTTGTTTATGCTGATCAAACATGCTGTTGAAGTTTATTTTTGTTTTAACTAGTGAGTACCAAGACTCATCCAGAAAAAGAAAAGATAAGTGGTGAGCACCAACACATGTTACTAATCCCACATAAATCAACATCGACAATATATTGTGCCTCTTCTCGACAGAATAGACGAGCACGTGCATCCACTATGGGAAGGGTTGGAGGCAGCCAGCAAAACAACATAATTAAAAGATATCGCTTCACCAAGAAAAGACACATACCAATGGAGATAGTTCATTGAGTAAAAGCAGTGATCTTCAAAATGCCAGCAAAAGGATGAGAACAGCATGCCAACATACAGCCAGGGCACCATTACACCAGCAATGCTATTATGAACAGCATGAAGCATAGAGCCTTTCAACTTGGGCAAGTTATTAAGATTCCATGGGCTAGCACGATATTCATCCCATACCTTGGCCTCAACTGAATCAGTTCTCTCGTCATTTACACGTGGGAAGCCACTCCCAAATAAGGAAGTGTCCAAATCACTACCGTACATCACCTCCACCTTACCCACTGATCCCTCTACAATTTCCCAGAACTTCTTCTCCACTTGAAACCTTGACACAGAGCCAGGCCCAAACCACTTCTTCTTGGCCCGATCAGCAATGCGCTTGAAATCTTCCATAGAAAATTTCTTCCCCGGAACAAAACCAAAATTATCTTCATTAGAATTCAAGCAGTCGAAGCAATACCAGTTCCCTGGTGGAACCTGATTCAATGGTGGGGAAAGACAGTAAGTATGCCAACCCTTATTGCATCTATCACATAAAAGCATCACTTCTTCATGCAGACCACTATCGCACTGTTCACATATCTGATCATGCCGTTCCTCCTCCACCACCTCATCCTTCATCCGACATAGCTGAACCTTCCCAGCACCTTCATTCCTCCGCCTCCTTTTAGAATCCAAGCAATCCATCCCATTTTCACTCTTTCCCTCTGGTTGGATTCTCCTCTTACAAATCTTGGCTTTCTTCCTATTCAAACGATTATAATAACCCTCATAATCATATAAATGCTGGCGATACAACTGACACAACACATGCTTTGCACACTCAGGGACCTTTCCCACCGACCTCACAAACCGGAAGACGTCACCCCATTTCTTATCCTTCACGACTTTATCATAGCCGCCAAACCGCTTCACAGCATTGAATAGCCTACACAAGTCCAAATCTGCCCCTTCAAAAACCACCCTCATCCTCTTCTTTGGCTTCTTCCCACATTTCCCCTCCAAGAACCTACTGTACTCCAGCTCAAATGTCTCCGAGTCACACCCGGCCGGCCGAGCCTGCAGTTGATGAATGGCCTGAGTCTTTGTCGGGAATGTGAACTTATCCAAGTCTAGGGCAAACGGTGGCTTCCAACTCTCGGGTGGCACAATCTTACAAACCCCATAGGGCTCCGCCTCCGGCCTAATCTTATGTATATACTCTAACGGATCGCTAAATTCCTCCTCGGTTGGGTAAAATACCGGCCCGGACAGCACGTTCAGCGACAGAGACGCCCCCAGGCTCTGCCTCAAAACTCGTTTCTCCGCGGCCCTGGGCCTTCCTTTTCCCATTTAACAACGCCAAGACTCGTCGCATCAATGGCTACAGCAATGAACAGCATGCACCAGCTAAAACCGACACCTAACAGCAACACGTATCGCAGCAGTTCGATTCAGGAAGCCATTGGAACACGGAATTACACTGAACAGAAGCAATTTTCTAGGGTTTCGACCGTACCTTTGCCGCCCAAGGAGAGAGAGCAACATGAAAAAGTCTCTGGCTCGTGGGGGAAAGCAGTTGTCGGAGTGAGAGTAAGGGGGGGAGGAATTGTTGCATTGAGGGAGAAGTTTTGCGGAAATCTTTGCCGCTGAGGACTCTGCAAACACCGAAATTGCAAAATGGGGCTTCCTAGCGCGCTTTGAGAAATCCTCGCCATCTCGCTTGGTCTTTTTATATCGCAGCGCCGGGCCTTACGAGGTTTTGGGGATTGAAGTGCGGCACCCAGCAGCACCCGGAAACGAGTGCCTAGCACGCTCGGTGGCATGGCCGTGGGATCTGGGAGGTGGGTGAATTAGAGGGGAGAGATCAGATTTATCCGGCGCGTGCACGAGTCGAGGAGAGTGGGCGTGGGCCGTAACTCGAGAGATTTACCGACGGTACAGTTCACTAGCACGTGTGAGAAAAAAATAGGCCATCGTTCATGATTGCCGTCGCCAAAATATCGGAACATAAAAATAGCACAAATTACTCTAAACTTCAATTTTATATACAAGTCAATATCTAAATTTTTAATTTACTCAACATAATCCTAAAATCTTTGGCCCGACATGAGATATCATCCTTGAACTATTAATATGTTTAATAAAATCCATAAATTTTCTATGAATGTTTTAAACAAATTATTGTATTATATAAAGATACTTGATGTTATCTTTTAACTTGAATTAATAAAATGATAACATGTGGTATTTTTATATAACGTATAAACTATTATGCCAGAGTTCAAAATCATTTTATATCATTGTCCCAATTACAAATTATTCATCAAGAGCTTAAGATCAATCGATTCGAGATTTGATCTACTCGATTTTCTAACACTAAAATTACTCGAGCACCTTGAAGATTTTATATAGAGATTGCTTATACTTTTAGCTTGAAAAACTCATCATCCTCATTGAGCTTCATAATTTTTTTCACTACACCTCCGTAGCTACAAATGCAAAGTGACGTTGAGAGTAAATAAATTGGAGCCCAAATTAAACCCGATTTACTTTTTATTTGATTGCAATTGGGTCAAGTCGAGCCAAGTTCGAATATCTCTATCTTATGTCGGATTCGAACGGAACATTTTCATGCTCGTTCGAGCTCGGGCGGCCAAAGTTTCGAACATCGAGGATGCGGAGTCCCACGACAAAGATCGCTAGACTGGGCCCGATCAAGCCCACGAAATGACCGAACTGGGCCTTGCGTATGGACCCGACCCGTACGATGACCCGGATTTGGCGCCCGGCATGCTTCTCCCTTTGGAAGGCAGAGAGGGCAGCTCGCACTCCTAATTTGGACACGTGAGATGGATAAGATCGAGTGGCCAAAGATCGGACCCGCCCGCGTTCGTGGCGATCGAAGCCAATCATGGACATTGGATTCTTGAAGAAGGCGCTGGCCATTATTTCCCGCGTTTGAATATGTTTCTTCTTTAGAAGCTACAAACTAAATATTCCCGACATAAACAAACGCATTATTTGAATTTCTGAAAAATCCCACGGTGGAAGCATGCGCGATTGTTTTGGACAATTTCTATTATTTTTGAAAGGTCTCGACTGTTCCGGCTATAAAAATAATTTGGACGCGAGAATTCCAATTTGTGAAAGAAAAAAATGTCCCATTGCCGTCCAAAAATTCTGAAAATGTCATCGTCATCGTCGCTCCCGGAGCATACGGCGGAAGTTGAAGAATCCTCTACGATTCTCAATCGGGCCCACTCTTGTTTTGTCTAATGTTTACAGTGCATTGAATGGAATCTTCGCGTTCTCATTGTTTGTTTTCCACTCCTCCCGTCAATCACCAATTCGTGATTTTGGAAAAAAAAATCAAAATAAAATTGTGTTGTAGGAGGACGAAAAATCAGACCCCTTAAAGGATGAAATAAATGCCTTTCGAAATGACAATTGCAAAAGGGAATATTAACGTAATTCGTGAGGAGTTATTTGAGATTCGACCATCGTATCATTAGGATAAAATTTTAACAAATATCCAAGTAAACTCACGTGTTTGTGCCTTCAATCATGCGCCATCCGAAAGGGGCGGAGAGGAAACGAGCGGTAAAAAATGCGATTAGCTAAAAGCAACAAAAAAAAAAGTTGTTATGCTTAGATAAATCATTATGACCCAACATTCTCTCCCTTCCCAAGACATCGTGATTAAATCGCATTCACTAGTAAACAATGATATGAAACTCAAATCACATGCTTTCTTATCACCAGTTCGGCTAGAAATCACTAAATACGACGGTTCAATCAGTGCTAAACATCTACATGGGACGACTGACGTTAATGTGAATGATTTTTGCGATTTATCCAATCTATCGTCACCCAAAAAAAAAAACAAGAGAGATAATTTTCTTCTCAAAAAATTTCGAAAATTCTGCCCAAAATCATCTATGTCGGCACAAACCACGTATCTAGAACCTTATACAATATTATACAATAGATACAAAACTTTTTGGACTGTATTATCTTTTTTAGTAGTATCGAGATAAAGGAGACGGTCTACTTGAAAGCCGCCAACTAGTTTAATTTCCTCCTCGAGTAGCGCACGCGACGACAGCGAGTTCTCGAGCTGCAATTTCAATAGTCAAAATTGGAAACTTCAGCCGATGCTTCGATCTTCTAGTTTTTCCTCCCCCTAGCTAACTGCTAAGCAACCCAAAATGGAAAAACGGGGAATCGGTCGGCGCATTGACTTTTTTTCCGCCGTGCCTTTGGTTGAAAGCATCTCGGAAGCTGCGTGAGGATTATTATATATAGGCCATTAGCCATAGCATTAACACTTACCGATACAAATATTAATCGTGACAAGATAACACGTCAAGTTGTGCACTGGATTTTACTCGCACGTTTCCATCCCTGCTCCTTGCCTTCGGCTGATTAGGAAAGTCAAACAAGACACGCCGGCATAGCAAGATCGTTAAGGTCTGGATCTTAGGTTATGTCACTGAAATAACCTTGGGAAAATGCCGTCGCACTTTATGTCGTGAACTTTGTAGACGGTATGATAATGAGCAGTGGTTAAGATAGAAACCCTGCAGTGCAAAGCCAATTGACATATGTTGTGAAGCGAAAAGAAGACTTGGTCCCTCCATTTTTGAAATCATTTGCTAGTTAAAAGTAGGATTTGCACCATGTCATCGTTCAATGCACGCATGGTAGCTAAAAGTATTATTGTTTTACGAAATCATTTTTGTATTTTAATGCGATTCATAAAACTTTAACCCACTGTGTCATTTTCGTTTCTCTTCATTGCAGTTCATGAATTTAGCCCATAAAATATCCCTGAATAGTTCAAGTGATTCATTGACCATAATCCATTTTTGAAATCATTTTTATATTTCAAAAATTTTCAATATGATTCATAAAATTTAACTCATTGTGTAATTTCATTTATTTTCATTGTAGTTCATGAATTTAGCCCATAAAATATCCCCAAACTTAAATTATATAAATATGTTTATATAGTTCAAGTGATTCATTGACCGTGAACCAAAAATTAAGGATCGCACCAAATAAATTAAAGTTTCATGGAAGATATTGAGCTAAAATGAAAGAATTATATTAAACAGTTTAAAATTTCAAAATCACACTATATGTGAGATAAAAATTGAAAAGTTATTTATGTTATTTTTCACTTTATCCGTCCA
Organism: Melaleuca quinquenervia; assembly: GCA_030064385.1. Lineage (NCBI taxonomy): Eukaryota > Viridiplantae > Streptophyta > Magnoliopsida > Myrtales > Myrtaceae > Melaleuca > Melaleuca quinquenervia. Next base: position 13,119,093 of record CM057721.1, on the reverse strand, counting down.
CCGACGCGTGTGCGTTTTCCTTCGCCGGCAAGTCTCTCTCTCTCTCTCTCCCCTCCTCTCGCGTCGCGTGATTATAAACCACAAGCTGCGAGCTGCGACACACTCTTTGCTGCCTGTCCGTGCACCAGAAAACGTGAAAGATTCATCCTCCTGTTCTCTATCCAGGAGAATCTCTCGGCCACGCATCTTAGCCCACCGATTTCCTCCTGCTACGGTAGATATCAAGTCTCTCTCTCTCCGCAGGTTCTTCTTCTTCTCCTTCTGGTTCTTGCCCTCCAGACCCGTGTGTTTATATACAGTGCACAGAACAATCCAATCCCTCTGTAAATTTTTGTCTATTCCCGAAGCTTCAGTGTCCAATTGGTAGCTCGCGAGTGCAGCTAGTCCCAATCTGAGGCTCTCGGAGCTGTAGTGTGTTCGGATACAGGGCCAGGGTGGGGGTTGTTAGGTTTACGTGTCTTTTCGGCTTTTCTTGCTGTCGAAACTTCTGGGTCTGTGGACGTGTACCCATTTAGCTTTGGCTCTTTGCTCGTTCGGTGTTTGAGGAGGGGTGTGTTTGTGCTTGAATTTGGCTTGGAGCGGAGGGCGAAGATGGTTCTTTGACTGCAAAGTTGGGTTTTTCCTGGTGGGAAGGTTGTGTTGTTCTTTGCCCCCTTTTGGATTTATTCGGACCTATAATAAGAGGACGGAGGTTTTGGTGAATTTTTTCTTCAGCATGGCTGGCGTTGCTGGATTTTGAGGGAGCATCGGCTAGGGTTTTGTTGATTTGGGGACAGTGTGGATCAGGATTTTTTACCGTGGGAAAGGTTGATAGGTGTGAATTTCGTTCCTGTTTTGGTGTCACTTGCTCAACTCGAAGTGGACGCTGTATTGTCTCGGGGCTAGAGAAGAATTTTAAGTTAACGAGACCAAGAATTCGTTGTGTTGAGCAACTTTCATTGAGGTAGGATGGTGGAATCAGTTGCTACGACTTCTCTTCTCAGGCATTGGGTGTTGTATGGTGGAATTCCTGTCAAGGATGCCACTTGCCGGCGGAGATGCCCTGATATGTGTCGGTTTCCTGCAACCACATTCTTAGGAAGAAGGGTGGTCACTTCTGTCTTGCCCAGGGTGAGAGTCAATGCAGCATCAGTTTCTTCAATTAAGGCACTCGCCATGGAGTTGACAAAAGTGGCATATCCTTTCAAGGAAGAAGAGGGAATTCCCCGGAACTTGAATTATGAGACTGGCTTGGATGTTGACAGGAAGCCTGGTTTCTGGCCACCTGAGAATAGAGCGGATGATCCTTCACTGCATAACCCATTGCTCCGACAAGAACGGATGGGTTGTGGTTGGTTAGGAGCCATTTTTGAATGGGAGGGTGTTTTAGTGGAAGGCAATCCAGATTTGGAGAAGCAAGCTTGGCTGGCTCTTTCCCAAGAAGAAGGGAAGTCCCATCCACCCGCTTTTATCCTTCGGAGGATAGAAGGCATGAAGAACGAGCAAGCTATCTCTGAAGTTCTTTGCTGGTCGAGAGATCCAGCTGAGTTGAGGAGAATGGCCTCAAGAAAGGAGGAGATTTACCAAGCTCTACAGGGAGGAGTTTACAGGTTACGAGATGGATCAAGAGAGTTTGTCAATGTTCTGATGCATTACAAGATACCAATGGCACTGGTCTCCACCCGCCCCAAAAAGGTTGTTGAGAATGCTATTGGAGCCATTGGTATTAAAGGGTATTTCAATGCCATTGTAGCTGCTGAGGACGTTTATAGGGGGAAACCTGATCCTGAGATGTTCGTGTATGCGGCACAGCTTCTTCGGTTCATACCTGAGCGCTGCATCCTCTTTGGCAACTCTAATCAGTCGGTCGAGGCTGCCCATGATGCACGGATGAAGTGCGTGGCTGTTGCTAGCAAGCATCCCATGTACGAACTGGGAGCTGCTGATTTGGTGGTCAGGCACTTGGACGAGCTCTCAGTGGTTGATCTGAAGAACCTTGCTGATACTGAAATGGCAGAGTTCGGTTCAAGGGAGCTGGAGCTGGAGATGGAGGAAGAGGTAGAAAGCGACCCAGAAAGGTCATCCCTGGCCACCGTCGATGATAATTTCTGGTGAACTTCAATTTAATGTACAGTCATATCTATATGTATACATATCAATTTTCTGATTCTTGATGATGGCAAATTGGCAATCCCATGATAGCCCATGTATAAGGGGGAAAAGAAAAAGAAAATAGAAGAGAAAAGTTGATCTGCATTGGATCGACTTTTCATGTTATCATGTACCATTACTGTGATTATATGTACAATGTTCTGTAGCTATTTAAAGCTCCCTGTTATCCACTTGTTCTGATTCGATAATACGTGAACCTCTCAGGACATTAATTGGCCCTTTGGATGGTCTGACATGTCACGACTTGCTTTGATTTCGCAAAGCATCTTGCAATTGGTAGAATTTGCATTTTCCCAGCATAACTATTCAATTTTCTTCTACTTTTGCTTCAGAAACTAGTTCATAATTTCGTTGAGGATAACTAATCACCGGAAATTTGGAATGAACTTCCCAGGAGAATGGCTATTTCATAGTGATCACTCTGACTTTTCCTTCTGCAAATAGAATAGCATATCTCATTCCTGCACCATCTCTTCCCCCGAGGCTACCGCGCCTGCTATTCATGCAATCATATTTCCAGGCAAAAATGAGAAGGAAGAAATTATGCCCTCATTGGATAGATTGTCTATCCTCAAGATTTTACATAGACTTAAAACCAAAGCCAAAACCAAATTGCACATTAATCACGATCAGCCATCTTCTCCACATCACAGAGTCCACGCTTGCGTTCTGAGTTCAAATGATGTGGCCTTGACCGAGCAAGTCCGAGCTCCGTTGGTTCCGCATCAGTAAAGACCGGGACGGTCTCCCTGGGTTTCAACATTTGAAGGCGTCTCTAACTTAAAGAGTGATCTAGAAGGTCACTTCGTGGTGGATGGAGAGCCCTATCTGATGCGGGCGGACATGCAAGTTGCTGAAAATCCGCAGAGTTTGGAGGTTAATCAAGTTGAAGGTTTCCATAATCGTATCATCCAGAAGAGGAAAACCCAGTCTTGGTTTCCTCATTAGCGAATAAAAGTCGGTTCTTCACTCCAAAGAATCTTTTTAGCTTCCTTGCAACACCATTGGCTCTCTTCTTATTAAGATGACAATTCTTGAGACAGACAAGAAATCATGTGCTTGGACCAGAATTCAACCAGGCACGGGAAAACCTATGTCAACACGTTCTTGTCGACTTCAATAATACATTATATGTGATTACATGGACGCAGTAATACAAATATGATAATGAGGTACTCGCATTAATTAGATCGGTTTTATCACAACCATTGAGCATGTAGGACCTCCATAATTAATGGCATGGGCCTGATTTGGTGGATTCGAGGGCACCAAACGCTGACTAAACTACAATCTCTATTTTGCGGCCAAATTAAATGGAGCAACTATCTCTTCCAGTGTACCTTACTATCTTTGCTTTCCCATGACATTTTGCACGGAAAATGGTCCTAGCAGACGTGGACAATAACATCAAAACTAGCTAATGACGTGAGGAATATCAGAAGTTTTCACCAAACTTCGTCAAGATCTCATTCGTCGGCTTAGACAGACGAGACCCATGCGGGACAGACATGAATCTGTTCAAGTACTTCACTATCGTTTTGCCACATCTTTTTGCATATAGAATTTAGTAGTTTTGGGTCTGAATATGTCCTTGGACTACTTCGACTTGGGCCTTATGCGGACCTTGGCATGCCTAGAACATTAAACACTAAAAGGGTAGAGCTGGGCTGAGGCGCTCGAAAAAGATCACTTAGTTAATTAGGGAGGACTTGGGTGGCGAAGGTAGACGGCACGTCACTCTTCAGAGTGGCTACTGCTAGGCAATAGGGGTGAGCAAAAACAGGATGGGTAGGTTCCAGACCTAGACCCTATACTCGATCTTATTATAACTGGTTTCTATTTTTTAGACCATGTACCATACCCTACCCAACCTGTTTTTCTGATCTGGGAATAGGGTTAACCGTATTTATATTGGAACATGTTTCCCCCATCATATACGACTTCGAATTTTATATTAATACACGAGAAAACAACATAATTCATCTAATTTATGTTGAAACATTAAGCACTTATAATTAATAAATAAGTGAACTTTTTGATTAAACAAAAAACTAACGATCCACAAGGCAAATTATCATAAACAAGGTAATGCAAAAATCCTAACATTACATATACATTAGTAACAAATATGGATTTAATATTAGTCTCATTCACACAATACTACATGAAACTTTTTATTTGTCTAAAATGGTTAATAAATTTATAGCGCAAGTATAAGTTCTCCAAAAGTGAAATCAACATAACTCATCATCCAAAAGTGAAATCAGGCGAGCCAATCTACGTGATACAAAATCTCTAACAAAAACCAAAATTCATGTATAAAGAAACATTAACAAGAAACCGTGTTCCATAGACATATACAAAAGTTATGATTTAATAAAGTTTATTTACTTATCTAAATGAAGTTTATTTTATAATGATCAAGTTCAGGGTCTAAGGTCAGGGTAGGTTCCAGACCTGGATCATGTACCCAACCCTGTTTTAACCGGTTCCCCTTCTTTGGACCATGTACCCGACCTTATTTATATTGGACCATGTTCCCAATCATGTTTTTAAGGAAGGCCAGTTCATAAATAGGATTTATCCGGTCCGGTTGCACACCTCTACTAGGCAAGCAGGTGCAGTGGCCTCTCGCACTTAGAGCGATAAGTTGGAACTTTGACTCTTGCATGATCAATCCGTGCTTCGCATAGTGTCTACTAACCGACTCGTCGGCCACGTATCCCTGGTTAGTAGACTTTATACCCTCCTGGTGCACCCGTCTTCATCTGCATTTATATGGAATAGTTCAGTGCTGAAAAGTCTAATTCTAAGGGGGGATGAATGTGCATGGTTTTCTCAAATGTGCATGATTTCTTCAAGCAGTGGCGGTTGGGAAGTCTGGCTCAGATGTTCAGATAGAAAGGTTCTCCATGAAACTTCGAGAGGATAATACGAGTGGAGGCAGGGCGGATCGGTCGTCCCCTTTTGTGTACCCTGCCTGCTGTCTCCTTCATCAGATTTTGACCCGTCTCCAACCCGATTTGGACCTCTCATTGCCCCTGAATTTTCTCGCGGAAGATCTAAGCCTCAAGTAAGTTTTCTCCCCCAGCATGATTGCCACAGCCACGCCTTTGACTGGTGCAGCTGCCGGCGGGAGTGAGCTCCGCGCCGACGACCAACGCTCCCGTATTGCCGAGCCATCGCACCTCGGTCGGCCATGCTATATGCTCAAAATATTAGGGATGAAAATTTTGTATGTTAAACACAATACAACTTACACGGATACAAAGGTTCTCTTGAGATATGAATGAAATTTTCGTAAAAGAGATCGCTTGTATTTTTTTATTAATCAATTGACTAATAAAATTATTTTTATTATTATCAATGGTTTATGTCTAAATATTTTCATATCGATGAATATGGTTCGTTCATCCATTTCTTGTAAGTGATACATGCAATAATTTCTAGAGAATATGGACCGCATCAATTTGGTCATGAACATCCGATTTCGACGGCATAAAGTCTTGAAACCTTGGGAAAATGTTTAGTCAGTACCTCCATCTCGTGTGCCAGGTATATCATCGCTAGAAAACGAGGCGGATCTTACCGAAATTAACGAATGAAATGCTTGATTTTCGTCAATTTTTTTAGCGGCCAACGTCACCGTCATGATCGTTTCCCATATCCTCGTTGAGATAAGCTAAGGTAAGCTTAATGTTACTCTTCCCACTATATTGCCCGACGGGGGCATAAGTGGCCCAAGAAAAATTATGAAAGCACTATTAAACTTGGCATCACACGCACCTCGACGTAAACGTTCCCTGGTGCAATTACAGAGAGAGACTTTTCCCATCTACTTCCGTGAAAACAACATGACGAAACCCCTCTGAAATTGCGAAACGATGAGATAGATACTCCGTTAATTTTGCGTAACATGTGAAGCTTGGAAATAACCTTGAGTTAAACGAGAAAGAGAGATATGGAGAATGACTTTGCAGCATGCCTAAGCGATGGATCGAGGCCCAAAACAACTGTAGAACGAAAAGCCCATTTGGGCCGCTGCACGGCCCTCCGGACGAGCTTTTCCGAATCGGCATTATGTCCCACGCAACTTCTCTCCGAAGAAGGAATCTTGACCGTGTTTTCACGCGTCGCTCACGGACTTGTCTAAAGGATCTCCGCCTACTCGAAAATCCTAAAAATAGGGGTGAGAATGGGCCGGGTTGATTCGGTCTAGCACCTAACCTAAGGACCAATCCGTACAGTTGGTCCTCAATTTTTAGGGTCGATGACAGGCCCTGTGGAGTATGGACCGATGACCGAACTGACCCTATGAGTTCAGTTCAATTCCATGATCAACCTAGGGCCATTAATGGGAGCCAGGGCAACAATGAAGCGAGTGAGGGCGGTGGCAAGCAGCAATGACATTCTTCCTTCTATCAAGTTAGGGCTATATAAGAGAGAAGAGTCGAAGACTATTTTGCAGCTCTACTACTAGGCTTGGTAAGAAAAAGAAGGAAGATAGATTTCTCAGTAAGCTGCTTATGGGCTTAACAAGAAAAGGGGCAAATTCATATATATTATGTATATGTCAAGTTGGACCAACCCAAAATTTTCAGGATTAATGACCAACCTGCATAGTATCGGGTTAGAGATTTCAGGATCAATGATCGATTCAATCATCTTAGCCGGTCTAGGGTCAGTTCAAGGGCGGCCCTGGACCATTGCTCATCCTTACCCAAAAAGTCATCAGCAATCATATCCATGCGTGAAACAAGACAACACGATACGATAGCAATTATGAATTGCTTCATTTACTCAAGTATAAATTGGATTTGAAAACCCGCCCCCATCAGGAGCGGGTTTCCAAGATGTCCCAATCCAAGTCCTTCTAGGAATGATGGGATTGAATCGCCAAGAAATGACGAAACGGGTGTTTTCAGGCTCCCAGGAGGATCGATGCGGCTTCGTGGAAGGAAACAAAGAGTGGGGAAGAAACGACTCATGCGCAACAATTATTTTCCGACATGACACCGTAATTTGGACTCTAGCGGCTGCGCCAACTTTAGATAATGTTGTCGTAATCACCAACTTAGTACACACTGGACACACCAGAAAGAAAAGAAAAGGGAAACAGAAAGATATCTGGAATAGGAAGGAGGGCGATGAACTTTTGACTTTGTTTAATCAGCCGTCGCGGGCCAAGCGCCAGCGCAGTTGATGAATCCGACTTCGATTCCACTAACCCTCGCGTCAAGCACGTGATCGCGATCGTCAAATTATGCAGAAATTCCTTGGTGGATTCCTCGAATAGGTCAATTCTTTACTTAGAAACTAAGAACCGCACTATGCAGTCTCGATCCCGCTTTTTTGGCGGTGGAAATCGGATCGGCAATCATGCAAATCTAGAAAGTAAATCTATTCCTATGAACGGTTCGATCTAATTTCCAATTCTACTGCAGATTCATACTTACTCCTGAGGACGTTGAAGGTAACCAAACCTTGTCGTGGCGGATTTTCATCATTAAATTATGTGGACGTCGTGAGTGGGCCACGAGGGAATCTTCAGCACAAATTCCTATATGCTTGAAGGCGTAATGAAAAATCGTCTCCCCACCCAAAGGTGAGAAAGGAAAAGGGGTAAATCTCAAGTCATCCCATTGACTAAATGTCGGGACCATTTGATACATCACATGTAGATGGTTTCCCGGAAACTCCCTTGGAACGAAAGATGTGCCAACAACTTAATGACATCCGTCGTTGTCAAAAAGAAAAAACCCGAATAGCGATTCGAGTCATCATATCGATTTTTATGATGACCGATTAAGGAAAGTTCATTGGCGAAAAGTAAGAAAAGATTCATATTTAAACGAAGCGTCATGTTAATTGATGTATCGATACATTCCTTAATTGTATCTGATCAGTAAATATTTGGATTGTCGGGACAATGATAACGCATTAAGATTTTGCAGGCTTGCTTTATTTAAGTGTTTATCAAGCAATTTTTAGAGGATTCGTGGGACAAAATCATTTGATGCGGGGGCGCCTTAATTATGAGAAATCGAAAAAAAGAAAAGAAAAAAGGGATGGTTCCGGTTCGTCTTTCATAGAGGAAAGGGGGCCGCGGGCCCCGCGCAATGGGCGAGAATCTGTGCATGCTGACGTGTCACGTCCTTATTGTGGGACCACGGAAAAGCGAAAAGGAACCAACCGCACCTCCTCATTCCCCGTCCTCCCAGTTCCTATCGAGAATAGAAAACTAAATAAATCAACAAAAAAAAAAAATCGGAAAGTGTGAACAAAATGAGGAATATAAAAATAGCTATTGAAGCAGAAGAAGAAGGAGGAGAAGGAGAGTTCGACACCATTGCCGCTCCTGCCCCGCTTCCTGAACCTGTTATCGGGCCCTCGAGGTTGGATTCTCCACTGAAGATAAAGGTGAGTTCTCGCCGCTGCGCTGTGAGCCGGCGTCTGATTTCTGTCGTTTCCTGAGTTCCTTTTTCGTCTGCTCCGGCGGGCTCGCGCCGAGCCAGGCGCCCGTTTCGCCGATCCTGTGGTTGGTGGTTTGTTCTGCTCGTTCCGTCGTTACTTTGTTTGTGCTGAATTTGTTCGTTGCTCCACTCTCTTTTTATTGATTTCGGGGCAGCAGAGGGCGGTCGATTTTGATGATAAAAGTGGGAAGCGGTGGTATGATTGCGCAAAAGTATCTCGTGATCTAATGTTGATGCGTGTCTTGCCGGTTACTTGATTCATCAAGCATGTTTTATCTCATCCGATGAAGTCTTGCAAACTTCCTTGATCGTCATATCGTGGTTTGGACTTTATTTAAAATAGCTTCTATTGTGTATGGACTAACGTGATTGATTGTGCTGGAAATCTTTTAAGTGATGAAGGTATTGGTTTTCACTTCTTTCTAATGTGGTAATGTAACTGAACTACGACAGGCAAACCATGGCACTCATATCCAACACTAGTCCCTCATGCAAACTTGGGAGTGAAATAATGCAGAATAGATTGGGTTATAATCTGGTTTTTTGCACGACGAATAATGTTGAGAGAGCCGGAATGAAGAACTGCCTCAATTTCTCTTCCTCCTCATGTTCTTCGTCAAGGATTGCACACTCCCTGCATGTAGATGATGTTTCAGGGAGCTGCAAGAGGAGACGCCAGGTAATAGTTGCTGCTAGTCCTCCCACAGAAGATGTAGCGGTTGTGACAGAACCGCTAACCAAAGAGGATCTCATAGGATATCTTGCCTCGGGATGCAAGCCCAAGGAAAAATGGAGGTAGAGTTCCTGCCACATCACAATGAGTGCCTTGTAAGGTTATGCTATTTATTTCATGTTAAGACGCTCGTAGAAGGTTCCTTCTTGTTATTCTTTTGGCATATTTTGGTATCTTTGAAAGTTTACTTGTACAATTTAGTTTACTCATTTTGTAACAATCATCTCAAATGAGAAAAGCATCTTTGGTCATATTTGGTGCTGTTCTTCATTTGGTATTGTTAAGTTGGTTGACTTCTGTGGTGTATTTGTCAATTTGTACTGTCAGCATCTTGTCGCTATGCTCCTTTCTTTTCCATGATAGGGCCTAATTGAACTATCACCTTGTATGTGGAGATAACTATTTCATGCGAAAGTCGAGTCGCTGAAAAGCTGAAGTCTTACCATGTAGCCTTTGACTCTGCTTCCGTGCAGATAGGAACTTTTTCTAATTACATATTCTGAATGCCAGTGTTTTTTTTATTTTTTCTTGCTTCAGTAATTTTCTTGGTAATTGCTTCAAAGATCCTAATATTTCGAAACACAAACTTTTTTTGCTCTATCTAAACTGGCTTGTCATTATCTGTGACTTTTTTGCCTCGATATGCAACTTAATCTTGTTTAACTGCAGGATTGGAACAGAACATGAGAAATTTGGCTTTGAGATTCAAACTTTACGTCCGATGAAGTATGAACAAATCTCCGAGTTGCTTTATGGAATTTCCGAAAGATTTGACTGGGAAAAAGTAATGGAAGGAGACTACATAATAGGACTAAAACAGGTACTTTTCTTATCTGAGTATGTATAGGGCAATTAAAAAAAAGGACATGTTCATCGTTCAGTTAAGGTCTACTTTATATGGTCAAATCATGCCATTGAATGGTAATACTTACAAAAAAAATTTGGGCTAGGGGAAGCAAAGTATATCTTTGGAGCCTGGTGGTCAATTTGAACTTAGTGGCGCACCTCTTGAAACTCTGCATCAAACTTGTGCTGAAGTTAATTCACACCTTTACCAGGTCAGCGGATATGATAAGATTGTGTACTGGATTAGCCTATGATGTACTTTTCTTTGATTTAGTATGCGCTTTCAAACCAATATTCTTGAGGAGACATTTCTCAACTCTACGACTTCCTTGCAATGGTTGAGGTCTCTCATGATCTTAATTTAAGGGGACAGTTTCTGTTCTCATGTTTTTAACCTTCTTATACTTAATTCCCATTGCGGATGCAGATGTCTCTGTTACTCCTTATGAGCATTGAAAAGGAAATGGCTATATCATGCTGTTCTTTCCTACTTATAGCATCTAGTTGGAGTCATTTTCTCTTTTCACCATATTAATTGCAGGTAAAAGCTGTTGCAGAAGAGATGGGAATAGGTTTTTTGGGAATCGGCTTCCAGCCTAAATGGGGACTGAAAGATATTCCTGTGATGCCCAAGGTATTAGTGGGCTTGCAGATAGTTTGGGAAGGGAAAGGATCTTGCTAAAATGCATCGTAACATTATGATTGTTTTTATTTTTACAGTACTGTAGTTATATCATAATATTTTCAGTACATCACGACCACTCATGGCTTCACAATAATGGCTTGAACATTTGATTATTTAGATGGTCTGTTGTAATTATGTTGATGCCTTGCTTATATTAAAGAATAGAATCACAAAGGCATTGCACGGCATATTATTCTTTTTTTAACATGTGTCAACTTTTTGACTCGCATGTTTGCTTAATTTTGTGGTTAGGTTGATAATTGTGCACCACTTGTTCTCATGCAAACCTTTGGAGCATATAAGATACATATGTCTCTATTTCACATAAGTAAGTAAAATGTGAAGATAAGCATCTGTTAAGCCTTATTATGTGTATCATGAGAGGAATACTTACAATGTGGAAGTGGCAATATCTATTTCTCTATAGTAGATTGATGAAATTTTATATAAGAGCCAAGTCTACCACATGTGCTGCAATTTACAGTGTGTGGTAGTAGGTTGTGTGTGGATGGGGACTTTTTACCATTTTCTGGTGTTCATATAACTCTTTGTCATTGTTCTGTCATTTTTATCGGTTTCGGTTTTGCATTTCCTGCCTTTACATGAATTTCTTGAAATCTTCCGCTTCTTCATCTATATCATTCAGTGTTAGTTGCTCAGATTTAGAAGACTAGTTGCATGCTGACAAAATATTTGGCTCAGGGAAGATATGACATTATGAGGAATTACATGCCCAAGGTCGGCTCCCTTGGTCTTGATATGATGTTCCGGACATGCACAGTTCAGGTGAGATAATTCCTTGTTTATCTTTTTCCAATAAAAAATTTGAAGTCTGCTCTTTCACCTGTTCACTGGCTTCCAGTTTAGTCAAAGTTAAACTTGTATTTATCTTAATTTGTGCTCTTTAGGTTAATCTGGACTTCAGTTCTGAAGCTGATATGATCAGAAAATTTCAAGCTGGTCTTGCTTTGCAACCTGTGAGAATTGCTTGTACTTGATATGTGCTCCAAAATTTCTTGAATGTAACAATGCTGACCACCTGCCTAAATTACAGATAGCAACAGCTCTGTTTGCAAATTCACCTTTCACTGAAGGAAAACCAAATGGTTTTCTTAGCATGAGAAGGTCCAAAAAATTCATCAACCATTGTTCTTTCCTTGTTGGCTTCTTTAAAAGGGTTCTAAGTTGTTCTTAATCTTTAAACAGTCAAATTTGGACCGATACGGATAATAACCGGACTGGCATGCTTCCCTTTGTTTTTAACGACTCCTTCGGGTAAGTTTTTCTTTTTTTAATTTACATTGCTGAAAAATCAGGAGATTTTTTTTGTGGCAGAATTAAGTACTTCATTTGTCCATATATGTTTATCCCTTTTTCATTTTAATCCCATTTTTTGATAATAATTATTTGGTTTTCAAATGAAGGGCTCACTATATTATATGACAATTGTTGATCTGACCTTATATTACTCAATCAAGAGCTATAGACAATTTTTGTAATCATGTTTTAATAAGTTAACTTCGTTGTTTATGCATTTTATCATTCTTTGCTTTAGAGAATAATATTTCTTGGAGAAAACCAGTAGTGATTTTTGTCATATTTGGTGCAGATTTGAGCAGTATGTAGATTATGCTCTTGATGTTCCGATGTATTTTGTCTACCGGAAGAAGAAGTACATAGACTGTACTGGGATGTCATTCCGGGTTTCAATCTATCCCTACTGTAGAATTCCTTCAACAGCCCCACCCCCACCCCCCCCCCCCCCCCCCAAAAAAAAAAAAAAAAAACTCCCTTTGTTTCTAGTGTAAACTGTGGCGTGCTTCCTGTTCCACCTAGTTTTAACTTTATTAATTGGATGCAGGACTTTTTGGTGGGTAAACTCCCTTGTATTCCGGGTGAACTTCCAACCCTGAATGATTGGGAGAACCATTTGACAACAATATTTCCCGAGGTTACAATAAGCATTCCAATCGCAGGCTTCAATTTTCTCTTCCCTGAATACCAGATAGTGAAGCATCTTCTGTTTCTTCTTTTACTCAGGTCAGGTTGAAGAGATATCTAGAGATGAGAGGCGCTGATGGAGGACCTTGGAGGAGGCTATGTGCCCTGCCAGCTTTTTGGGTAGGCTTACTCATTGATTTGATTGCTCACGGCCGTGCATTTGGTGCATAACTAATAGTGAACGTCTGACAGGATTAGTTCATACTTTGAGCTTCTGGAATCTATCTGTGTTATATAATTTTTGTTTCTGTTCCTCTACCAGGTGGGTCTGCTATATGATGAAATTTCGCTGCAGAATGTCGTAGACATGATTGCAGACTGGACCCCAGAAGAAAGGCAGATGTTGAGAAATAAGGTAACATAGTGTTCTGCGTATCCTGGCCATTGCACAAGCGTACTTGGGTGCCAGCTTTTGGCTTGCTTTATCTATGAATGCCAGACAAGTTATATGGGAATATGATCTAGCAGGAAGGTGCATGTTCTGATAATGGGGGTTGTTAGACCCTACTTAAGCATGTTATGCCAGTGATCTGCCTGAATTTGCCAACCTGCTTCCCTTTTCATCTTGCCACCGCCTATGGAGAAAATTTTAGTGGAGAAAACTGCTTGGGCATAGAAGTCAAATCTCTTCTTTCACTGGCTGCAACTGTGGCCTCATTTCTCTTCTGGCAGCAGGATGTCAGCCTATCCATTCACCTGTTCACTTTGTTTGTCAGACTAATCCAGTTTTGCTGGTATTTCTGCTGTTAGTACACTATTCACTTTATGGGCCTGTATCCCCTTTCTTCAAATTACATGATGAACTGCATATAACTTGCTATCCAAGATTTGACTCCGACTCTTCATTCCCTTGAGATAGCTTGGTGTCCTGACTTTATATCCCAGTTTTCATGTCGACTTCCAATTCCTTCTGCAGTGTTCCATAAGTGTGTTTGAGTTTGTCTTGATATTTATTTAACAGGTCCCAAAGACTGGTTTAAAAACTCCTTTTCGAGATGGGTATTTGAGGCATCTTGCCGAATACGTTGTGCAGTTGGCAAAGGTATCTTTTGTGGACTTCTTGTTGCTCAGTTAGTGCTGTTTCATTTTTCTGATGCATTATTTGTTCTCTATAGGATGGCTTGGAGAGACGAGGCTTTAAGGAGTCAGGATTCTTGAATGAGGTGAAAGAGGTGGTGAGAACAGGTGATTAGCTTATCCGTCACATGCGTGTGCCATGTAATATACTTAGATGCACATCCATACTTGCGTGGGTTAGATTCCCACAATTAGTTCTCCCAAATATCAAACTATGCTAGTGCGTCTTTTGCCTCTTGGGATACTTAAGCTACCTAATGGTCTGGCCAAATACAATGATAAGGTGACCACGGATTTATGTCACGTCCTTTATGGGTTGATAGGCCCAGACCACTGTCTTTGCATACGTGACTCATCGGCTGAATTGTGACGGACAGTAAATGATTGTTTGATGCAGGGGTGACGCCAGCCGAGAAGCTTTTGGAGATGTATGATGGAAAATGGGGACAGTCAGTCGATCCCGTTTTCGAGGAGTTATTGTACTGAAGTTCTAGATAGTTACTGCACACGAGTTTCAGGCTGTGCGAAGCTTGTGACCACTCCTTTGGGTTCAATCAACTCCACGCATTTAGCTTCTGATTAGACTTATATTTGTAGTCTTAAATGTAGCGATTGGAGTAATAAGTTATCTTGTAAATTTCTTTACGAGGTTTCTCATGGTGTTTCCATTGATCTTCTCTCTTTTAATATCAATCATCGTATCCCGTAAATAATATAAATCCGGGTGGAACAATTGAATCCGAACATCAAAACTTTTAGTGAAGCAGCACAGTAAGGTCAACTTTCTTGACTCATTTGTCTCTCGAGGAGTAATCTGTACAATTCATATCCATCTGCGTAAGCTACCCATATTTCGGCGCACACACCATGAATCGCCAGCTCTGGCGGTGAACTTCTGATCTCAAGTCTGTTAAAAAGTTTTACCCTTGCAAATGTTGGTGAAGTAGCACGCATCCTCACCCGTCGGCCATCTCTGTCATTCGCCCCACTGAGCACTGATCCAGTTCTTCAACCGCTCTGAGATTTGCCTTCATGAAGCTGGTGTTCGTTGGGTTACGGCTTATGACTAGAGTTTGTGGACCAGTCACGAGATTATGGCAAGACACTGGCAAGGTGACTTATCGGACGAGCAGTGGATGCGTATTGCACCGGAAGATGTACTTTCCTCATAGTTTCAAAGGAAAGGTAGTGATTTCATTCCTGAAAGAAGAACAAGCACAGGTCTTAATTTCGTCACCATAAACACAGTCATTTTATGTCTCTCATTCATGTGTAGCTACACGGATCATACCCAATTCCAGCAGTTAAAACGTACCTCCGGTTCACTTGGTTCCCACCTGATTTTTTTAAAGCGAGTTTATCATTCGAGTTCTGCTTCTATCCGGAATTATGGATCCCATATACCTAACTGGTAACTCGCTACCCTATAAAGAATATCTATGCCTCATACATGACTTGTAGATGATTTCACTTGGAAATATTCCTCCTATATTCTCGTTACTTGGCCATGTCATCAATTCTTGGGCAACACCAACCAATTGCAATAGTGACAGTGCAAGGAGAACTTGGGGGACCGCATCTTCTGGGGGTCCTGTGCTCATAAATTGCCTCCTAAGCAGATTCATGGGTGTAGATTAATCATGAGGGAAATGGTGCGTGGGATATTGCATGTCGAAATCCACCAAATAGGTTTGATAGGTGCAGTGTAAGCGTCGGAAGGAACGCCCTAACACTATTTTTGGCGATATCAAGCATGAGGGTTAGTCCATGTCCACGTCACAGATATTTTATTACAGAGTCATCTGCCACAACACATCTCGCGTTGATGCCATGAAAGGGATGCTTCAACGCCAGCAACAGCATCAGTACAGCTTATCCCAGCAGGCTCGCTTGAGTGAGTTCCAGATCGAGCGTGGCGATCAAGATCGAGCGTGCCAATCATCTTGATCGCCACTTGATCTGGCGGGATCCACATTGGCCTGATGGAGCACCCAATTGGCCAACCACCTCAACTAGGAAATTTTTGGAGGGGCATGGCAAGAACAGAGTGCTTGGTCGGGTAAATAGGAAGACAAGACTGGGGTAGGGACTCTCATGCCCCCAATATCTAAAGATTCCAAGCTCTATCCCTCTCTCAACCTCTCAATCTCTACTGCTTGAATGAATTATAACGACGAAGCACCCGATATGATCTGCACGACCAATGTGGTACTGGTGCAATCGTCTCCTCTGCCTCAGCTCCTCTGACATCTCTGGCTCATTTGACTACTATTTCCTCCCTTACCTCTTCAATGCAAACAACACGTTCTTGCAACCAAATGAAGAGGCCTTAAAGGTCCCCCATTACCTGCTTTCGATTTCAGAATGACGATCGGCAGAGACTCGTCACCAGGAGATATTACACCACGTCTTTCAGTTTGCTTCGCATTGCTTTTGGGAGGGCGCTACATGGGAATTTAGCAACTTGTTAGGAGTCGATTATCAGTGATTGGTAGGTGAGATTAATAAATGGGAAGATGATCATCCTCCATAACGAAATGAATATGATGAGAAGCAACTTGGTGACGGGACTAATTAGAATAGAAGAAATCACGAAGGGGGCTGGAGCAAAATACGGAAATTCTGTGCTGTTTTTGTCGGAACACCAAATTGACAGATGAGAAATGTCGGGTAAATTTCAAATTGATTGCGTCCAATTATGCCAAGTAGCAACCCTGTTCTTGCTGTCTCTGCCAACCATCCAGCTCACAAACTCCTTGTTTGATTCTGACATCTCCGCCGAAGAGAAAAGCCACAATTTCATTATTACTTTGCAGCTCCTTTTTTATTTCGTGCAATGTCATATGATATTAGAAATAACGTCAGTGTCACAAACATCTCTAATTCCTATCTTCTTGCCCCTACAAAAGGCCACCCCGGAACCCTTCCTATTTCATTCCATAACTCATTCTCTGTCTGAAGAATTCCCATATTGCCTGATTCATCTTGTTCACGATGAGAGAAATCCTCCATGTCCAAGCCGGCCAATGTGGCAACCAGATCGGCAGCAAGTTCTGGGAGGTCGTGTGCGAGGAGCACGGCATCGATGCCATGGGGAAATACATCGGCGACTCCCATGTTCAGCTCGAGCGAGTAAATGTGTACTACAACGAGGCGGGCGGGGGCCGCTATGTCCCCCGGGCGGTGCTGATGGACCTCGAGCCGGGGACGATGGACAGTCTGCGCACCGGGCCATATGGGAGGATCTTTAGGCCGGACAATTTCGTCTTCGGCCAGAACGGCGCCGGCAATAACTGGGCCAAGGGACATTACACTGAGGGGGCTGAACTGATCGATTCGGTCCTCGACGTTGTCCGTAAAGAGGCGGAGAATTGCGATTGCCTCCAAGGTACACATATATTATAAGTTATGATCTCATTAGTCATTCCTTTTGAGTCAATCCGTAAGCCTAGAAAAAATCGTTCCGTGTCCCTCAATTCTCATACATGCCTCCATAATCAGGCTTCCAGATTTGCCATTCCCTTGGAGGCGGGACGGGCTCGGGGATGGGGACGCTATTGATTTCCAAGATCAGAGAAGAGTACCCCGACCGAATGATGCTGACCTTCTCGGTTTTCCCCTCGCCCAAGGTATCCGACACCGTGGTCGAGCCGTACAATGCCACGCTCTCCGTGCACCAGCTCGTCGAGAATGCGGACGAGTGCATGGTCCTTGACAACGAGGCCCTCTATGACATCTGCTTCCGAACCCTCAAACTAACAAACCCAAGCTGTGAGTTCAAAACTGCTCGAATCAGTTGCTATTTCTGGTGGCTTGTTAGTTTTGTTAGTTATGTCCCGGGTGTTCCGGTCTGATCTTACTGTCACGATGTGCGTATCCATGTGTAACAAACAGTTGGTGATCTCAACCATTTGATCTCCACCACCATGAGTGGCGTCACTTGCTGCCTCCGGTTCCCGGGCCAGCTCAACTCCGACCTCCGCAAGCTCGCCGTGAACCTGATCCCGTTCCCGCGCCTCCACTTCTTCATGGTGGGTTTTGCCCCGCTGACCTCCCGGGGGTCGCAGCAGTACCGCGCCCTCACGATCCCCGAGCTGACGCAGCAGATGTGGGATGCCAAGAACATGATGTGTGCCGCCGACCCAAGGCATGGCCGGTACCTGACTGCCTCCGCGATGTTCCGGGGCAAGATGAGCACCAAAGAAGTGGATGAGCAGATGCTCAATGTCCAGAACAAGAACTCCTCCTACTTCGTCGAGTGGATCCCGAACAACGTGAAGTCGAGCGTGTGCGACATCCCGCCGACCGGGCTGCGCATGTCGTCGACGTTTATGGGGAACTCGACGTCCATCCAGGAGATGTTCCGGCGCGTGTCGGAGCAGTTCACGGTGATGTTCCGCCGCAAGGCCTTCCTCCACTGGTACACAGGGGAGGGCATGGACGAGATGGAGTTCACCGAGGCCGAGAGCAACATGAACGACTTGGTCTCGGAGTATCAGCAATACCAGGATGCGGTGGCCGATGAAGTCGAGGATTATGATGATGAAGAAGCTGCTGCGAACTAATTAAAGAAGGGAAATCTATCTATCGGGGCCGCCTTTTTGGCAACATATGTAAGTATCATCGGGTTTTTGTGTGTTCCTTGTAATGTCTGCATGATTGTTCATATATACAATATGCATATTTCAAGAGCGTCTTATGACCTCGCCGATAAGAAGGGCTCAATACCGGGCTGCTGGTCCATGCTGTGGATTGCGATCTCGGATCTATTTATATATAATTCAAATGTCAAATGTACGTGATCAATGTAAATATTGTGATTTATTTCGAAAATCATGAAAGTGCCGTCTCATGGAGCGAACAATTGTGTAAAGTGGAATATTGATGGCTAAGAACCGTGGTATTATGACAACGAATTTCCAACCGCAAATTGATTATGCATAAGCATGCTCATGTCAATCTAGCCATTGTGCTAATGTGGCGATCGTAGTGGTATGAAAAAAACGCAAATGGGATCCCAATTTGAATTATATGACTCACCAATGCGATCCAATCCTTTCCTTGACATACCGAAAATCCATCAAGACATCAATAATTTATCACCGAAGAATATTGAGACTAACAAATATCGTCATTGCATGGGAATAGGAACTCGGAAAAAGAAGAAAAAAAATTTAGAAAAATAATAGAAAAATAATACTCTCGATAATTATCTTCCCGTGTAGATCATTTTGATGGGAATGCTAATGTTAAAAGAAAATAATGACTTTCCATATTCGATGTGATTGGTGGAAACCTTAATTGCTGAAACGTTATTTTAAAAATTATTGGAAAGTTACAACCGCAAAAGGGTCCATAGCTCAGTGGTAGAGCATTTGACTGCAGATCAAGAGGTCACCGGTTCGATCCCGGTTGGGCCCTCTTCGTGAGCTCTGCTTTTTGAATTTTACTTTTTTTCGGTCAACCTACCAAAAACCCCATGTACTTAATATAAATATCCTAAATATATATATCACTAAAAATTCTAAACTTAGGTTAATTTTTTTATTCCAAAAAAATTTCAAAATTTTACTAGTATGATAAATACATTGTAGATGAAATTATATATTTATGATATATTTTATATATATATATATGATATATATATAAGTTTAGATTTTTTCGTGATCTAAAAATTCGAAAGCATTTATATCATATGATTAAGTTTAATATTTTTAGTGATATGAAAAAAATTGGGAATACTTGTGTCGAGTAGGTGATATTTACCCTTTTTCTTTAAATTTATTGTTCAGCGTCTTCTCTTTGGTTCCGCTCTTATATTCCTTTTCCAACGAAACTCCGCAGCTGCGCGCTCTCTCCGTTAGAAGTAGAAAAATTCAATTCGCGTAGCCAAGCCTGAAGACCACCCGCCAACTGCTCGGCTAAATTCCTGTGAGAAAAGCATGGGCAAGAAACGAGGGAGCGGGAGACCCACCCATCAAGCGGCGTTGCGCGGCGGTTCGATCACGCTGAGAGAAGAGACCACTGGCCTAAAGCAGCCCAGCAAGAGTGGGGCTCCTGCTAATCCCAAGTCCATCTTGAAGCTCCAGCACCTGCGGAAGCTAGCGGAATGGACGGGACGAGAAGCTTCGATTCCCTCGCTGAGCGCCTTTTTCGGACGTCGTTTGGCCTCTGTTGGAGAGTCCCTGGGGATTCCACCTGACCCTTCTCTTGTTTCTTGCCAAAGGTTGCTCCTCCTTTTCTTTTCTTTTTCCAATTTTCTTTTCCGGTTATTTACGTTAGATTTGTGAAGTAAAGTAATTGCTAATGAATGTTTCAGCTTTTTGGTTAGTGGAAGTTTGAGTGGCGGAATTGATTGGCCCATTGGCTGTTTCCTAGGCTTGTGCTCTGTAGCTCCATGCGAATGATAAGTTGGTGTAGGATTTTTTGTGATAATTGGCTTTGATTGTGCTTTTCTACTTGAGGTAGGGAGGCTTATCTTAGCAAATGGAAAACAGACAGCTGTTGTTTTGTTGTCTCCGTCCCCCTAGTTGCTGTGATGCTAGGACAAATTCTGTAATGTTTCTATCTAGTGCCTAGTCGTTTGACTGTGCTCCAAACCTAGGTTCCCGAGTCTAATGACTGGAAAGATGACAGTCCGTATCTCAAGAACCTCACCTTCTTTTTTGTCTTTTCCAGTTATAGTCCACCATTGTCTCTCAAGATCCTTCTCTTCCTTTCATAGTACTTAAGCCTGGTTGGGTATTTTATCCAGCCGAGTATTATTGAGCACAGCTGCTTTTACGTTTGTTTTACTGTGTTATAGCACCTGCATACTTCTTGAAGGCATAAGTTCTATGATCGTTCTGTTTGTAGATCCCTGGAGATATTTTAAGCAAGGCAGACAAGGATTATAATCTTACCTAGGCTTAGCATGCTATTCTTTTGTACATTCACTTGAAAATTTATTCAACCGGCACCTCCTGTAAAAGCTGAATGGTGCCAGCAAAGGCATCATCTGAGACATCGGCAACTACCATTACATATGCACATGAAGTTCAACACCATAATGGGTATAGAAAAAGAAAGAATGATTCTTTACAATAGTTTCGAAAAATGTATTCCATGTAGCTTCTGGCACTATAGTCCCTCCAATTTGCGTGGGTTTGTATGTTGGCACTTCCATGTCTTAAATGTCTGTGTTGATAAAGATAGGACCATGTCCGAGCCTCATTGTGTAGGTTATTGTTTCTACACTCTGAAGGACTATAGTAGAATCATCAGATATGCACAGTATTCATCATCTCCACCACTTGCACGAGCACATTCCCATGCAATTATGTGAAAGTCATAGGTCCATAGCAGAAGTGTTTGTTTATTATGAACCATGAAAATTGATTGTGGAGTTAAGGTATGCCCTAAAAAAAATGTGATGAAGTGTGCCTATATTACAAGCATCGCATTGCAGCATGTCATACTCCCTGCTGATTGAACCTCGTATCTTTTCTTTTTTCCCCCTTGAAAACAGAAACATTAAGAAACCCTAATCTATGTAAAGTCGAATCTGGGAATCTGGCTTTTCTTATGTCACTGGTTATAATCAGCATTCTTGATCTCGGCAGGCCCATTAATTGAGCAGAGAGTCTATCTAAGTACTTGCCACTGTAGTCTCTGTATCTCAGTCTACAGTCTATCAGGCATGCAATGATCTGTTCTCCGTGTTTCTTCTTGACTTAATTATCTTGTCAGGGTTTTTAGAGGGCTTAAATTACCTGACCTAATCAACAACTTTATTGCTTCTTAGATGCGAAACTGTTTTACAACCTGGGTACAATTGCACAATTCGGATCGAAAAGAATAGAGCAAAAACACGGCGCCGACACCGGAAACCCAACACTCCAACTCAGAACAATGTTGTGTACACATGCCACTTTTGTACGCATGGGAATCTGAAACGAGGTACTGCTAAAGGCTGCATGAAAGAGTTATATCCCGTGAAAGCCAAATCAATTTCCCCACCGAAACCTGCAAAATCTGCAGCTCCGGTGTCTTACAGCCAAGGCATGGGAAGTGGATGTGGGGATGAGACCAGGGAAGCGAGCCAGATAAGTTCACCTGCAGTTAAGGTCGAGATGCTTGCCAAAATCAGTCCTTCAACTCCATTGACGAAGACTTTGCTTGATGGGAAGAAGCAAAAGAGGAGTAAATCAAGGGCCAAGAGGTCTACTCAACCTGAAAGTGCAGATGGAGGAGCAACTGCCGGTGCTTCCAGCAAAAGGAGGAGAAAATCTTGGATGAGCTTAAAGGAAATAGCCGAGAGCAGTGAACATGGCACCACTAGGAATATTGCTAGTCTAAAAGTTCCATTTTGTATATGAACGGGGGTTGTCTTATGATTGATTGATTATTTTTGGAAGATGAAATTGTTGGAATTCTGATTTAGAAAAGAAAAGACATACAAGTTCCTTGCTCATGCATCCCTGCATTGATTTTGAGGATGACAAGTTCACGAGAAAGCAGTGTTAAAAGAATGGCTCTGTGTGTGTGTGCGTGCGTGCGTGTGCGCGCGTGATATCTAGGTGCCTGGAAAGACCAGAGATTGCAGACTGGCTGATACTTTTTGAGTAGGTGTAGATGCTCAGCTTTCCTAAGAATTCTTGTAAATTGATTAGCTTGAAAGCAATTCTGTCCATAGTGGAGAACCATTGTATTCAATCCGGCAGTAATTGGGGCCTCAAAAACTTTTTGCTGAATGCCACAAATAACTAACATCTGATCCTTCAAAGTCATAGCAACAGATGTACTGAAATAGAGGACTACGAGACGGTCCAGGATTTTGGCTCAGAATTTTAGCAGGAAAATAAGCACCACTGCTGCTCTAGTCACAGAAGCCTGGGCCTTGCAAGAGGAAGGGAACTTAATGTTTCTAATAATACTCAAAATCTTGAAATAGAGAGTGACGCTCTTGTACTTTTTCAAAGAAAGTCATGATCCAAAACTGATAACGGAGCTTCTACCCTGCCTTTGATGCTTTCATCGGCAAGTGCAGCACTTAATAATAAAACATGTTGACCATGAATGGAATCAATGGGCAGACAGGTTGGCCGGGAAGGGAAGGATGCATAAGCAGGAATATCTAGAGTATAACCATTGACATACTGATGTATGTAGTTCGCAAAAATCATGCCTAATACTACTGTTCTGCATCTATAGTTTCTGGTTATATATGCATTTCCCTAGATAATAAATAGGCCATAGATGAGATGGAAAGTTATCATGTTCTAGTGCAGTTTGGTCATAATATCAACCGTAGTCTTTAGTTGAAAACACAACACTTCAAGATGATCTGTTTGAAACAGCACAACCAATAAAATCTCATAGCAAGGTCAAAAGACAAAGGTAATGCTCTGTTTAAAACCTGCCAATCAAAAGAGATGAGGTCAAAGAACCATTCTGCTGTACAGATATTACAACCATGGCCGCATATCCTACGAATCTCTTAATGCACATTTAGACTCCAAACCCCTCTGGAAATATGCTCCAATCGCTTGTCTCTTAATTATTTCCACCTAACAGAAACCATAAATAGCATTCGAGTACAAAATTTTCCTCGTAAGGGAAAATGCTCTTGCTGCTGCAGCACACTGGTTGGCCTTCAGCATAACAACTGGACTTGCCAGTCTGTCGCCTGAAAAGGCTCCTAAGCTACCAGATGAAACACAATTGATGAACCAGATATACAACTAGAACTGTGTGGAGGATTGGCTCCATATTTTCGTTTTGTATTGGGCAACTTCAGAGTCTCGTGAATTTGAGTCTCTGCAAGCATCTGATGCCCAATTCCTGGCAAAGAACAGTATCTGGAAAGGGGTAATCCATTCACATTTGACCTCATTACAGTTTGTCAAGAACCGTTCTTTTTAGTTTCAAGGACATATCCCTCATGAAGTGCTACACGTGCTTCATTCTCCCTACCAAGCACAAAAAGAGCCACAGCTTGCAAATAGGAGGCTATATGCCAGACTGGTGATATCACTTGAGCCTGCACTGCATCATTAAGCGCTTCTTCTGGCAAGTCTGTCATGAGGTAAGACAGACTGCGGCGTGCATATACTGTTGGGGACACCATTGTTCCGACTTCAATGAACTGAAAACAGAAAGACAATCAGCTGAGGGTGAATATGCCCAGTCTGAACACGTTTTAATACCAGAAGCAGTTGTTCAACTAAGAGGATCTGCAATTCTCAGCTTAGATGTCACTGAGATAGCTTTTGGCAGTAACATAAATTCCATTTCATTCCAGCTATTCCTTTTGAAATCCCAGAGTTTAAGTATAAATATTCCTAATTAACTTCAAACCTCAAATTTTCCACAGCAGCAATATCTGTTTGACTTGAAGTAGAGGCTAACCCAAAGAAGACAGAAACAAAATAACTTGAGATATCTATGTTGCTTGCAGTTTGATATAAGCAAGCAAGAGTGTTGTTGACAATACCAACCTGACTATAGCATTCAATCGCACTGCTGAAATCCTTATGCCGGAAAGCAACATCACCTTTCTTTTTCGAATTCAATGTTTCCTGCATTTGGTTTGTCCACATCTGGAAAGAAAGCTGTAAGCCAGAAGATCAACAACGTGAAAAATTTTGATATTAACAAAAGTTCTTAGAATCAAATACATAACATGCAAGAGACAATGTCAATCTAACTAAACACATTCACAAAGAGGAGCCAGACTTCAGTCCTCATGCATCACTGGCACTAATTTATTAAGTGATGAAGAAAATTGACATCTTAGGATTTAGGAGATGACTCCAAATTGCTACATACTAGACATTCTGAAAAGCAGAATCATTTCATACCACCAGTAGTTATGACAATGATAAGAACCAAAGTCACTAATCCTTACTCATCCAGAATGGGAAATATATTTTCAGCCAATTGTCTGATGTCAAATCATGATGATGACAGTCAAATAAATGAACTATCTAAAATGAAATTTTAATGAATGCCGATACGATGATAAGAATAAAATATCCAAAAGCATTTAACTACGAAGCTAAAATCATGATATAAACTAACTACCGGAACCAAAGTCAGTGTACATAATAAATGTGCCACAAACTAGGAAGAGATCATGTGCCAAGCCCTCATATTTCCTAAATCTAAATATTAAGCACAGCAATACAAACATACCTCAGTAGCTGCACCTTCATCGTCCTTGTACCCAAGCTTTTCCAAAACCTCGTGTATAGCAGTCAAATCCTTTCTTGCACAAGCTTCAGCAAGTGGAGATAGAGGTAAAGCTGCTGTATTGTGCTGGATACCCATCAGTACATGCGAGGGAACCTGCAAATCAAATGATCAGCTCCTTCTGGCAGTAGTTAGAGGGGAAATTTCTATGAAAAACAAAAAACGCTAGCGCCATCAATTTGGAACATGAAAATTTGGTTATGCAAAACCTAGAGGTGAAAAATGCACAACAGTCCAAAATGCCTCTAGCGTCCTTGTCATTCATCAGCTACCATCAGCCTTCTGGTACGAGCAACTGTCTCCCATGGATGCATTTGATCACATTTTCTTTTACCAAAACACCCATGAGGAAATAAGAAGTGCTTAGCCAAGGTATTATTGATGACATACCTCAGTCTCTTTTTGAAGAGGAAGCAAAGCAGCAACTAATGACTTTGGGTTTGGCCGCTCTCGGGGCTCAGCTTGCAAACATCTTGTAGCTACACGTACAAGCTCTGTCCCATCATCATTTGTAAATTGACCCTCCAAACAAGAATCAGTGAGCATCTCTAGATTCCTGTCCCTTATTAGGTCAAGTGCCTGAACAGAAAGAGAAATAACATAACTAAGAGCCAGAAATCCTCCACAAAACTTCCAACTTGTAAGCCTCAAGGAGAAAAGTACTACCATTTAGAGGACAGATCCTTATGCTGCCCAAAAGCTGGTCTTACAAATTGTTATGAAATTGCAATAATCTTAAATAAATTTATTTTAGACATTAGAAACGGTTCATATATTTCTAGTATTCATGCTGGGAAGCTTGCCATGCTTCACATTAAGTCTTATATACTCTGTTATCCCACAGTCAAAAGTTCTAAGATCAATTTAACAGTAACCATCGTGAGCCAGGAAACTCATCACTAAATTCGTAAATGCCTTGTGAAAAACATCCATGTACGCCATACCCTGAAGTTACTTAAAACCACAATACACATACAGCAATCAATGATAAAAAATAGCCATTTTTACACGGTGTACAGGTAATGGAAACTCAAAATCACCCGCCCCCAACATTAGAATGTATTTTACTATTCTCAAACCAATTCAAGATCCCAGTCCATGTCAATCTGCTATGTCCTTACACTAACTTGGGATTCTTTTCTCCTATTTGCTGCTTAGTAAATCATGGGGGGAACCTACATAAACAAGAAAGAAGAATTTCCCCAGGGCAATGGCTAAACTACGTCACTTGTTGGTAATTTTACACCCACCTTTCCCTGTCCTAAGTCTACAGCTGTTCTTAATGTATTCAACTTAAGGAAGCCTACTGTCAGCTTAAACTAACAATGCAATAGAATTATAGTTTGTAAAGTCAACTTACACGGCTCGGAGGAATATGTTTCCCACTAATGAGGTCCAGCAAAAGGGTGCCAAAGCTATATGTAACACTTTCTGGTGTTACTCGTCCTGCCCAAAATAAGTGGCATGGTTATTATATAGCACAAAACAAGCAAAAGAAAAATATCCAAAAAATTCTACTGGCAACCATTAACACAGATAAACAGAAGACATAGAATGCAAAATCCCATTTGAGGTAGCACAATTAATCATCAAAAGCCCATTGAGCACAGCTCTCAGTGACAATGATTGAAATTGATGTGTGTGGGCACTACAGCCCTGACAATTATGAATAACAATCATAGGTGTGAAAATACCCAAGGACGACACAAAAGTCCAAACGAATTACTAAAGCAGATCCAAGAAGCCTCAGGTCCCAGAACCAGAAAAACGAGAATAATTCTGACTCCATCCATCAGAAAGTAGCATCCAAGCTCCAGGAAAGCAAGACACCACTAGTATACAGACTCATAAAACAGGAGAAAGAAATCTAATTCAGTTAAAATAGATGTGTTCAATTTCTTTTTAGTAGCTCTGAGCTTGTATTAGGTAGACTCCAGTTTCAGCAGGCAATGTGCAAAGAAAGAGAATATCAATTGATAGATATAGGAACCGATATGAGAAAGTCTGTTCTCAATGGCTAAACTCATGTCCCTTCCAAATACAAATTAAGTGAAGGAAGGAAATTGATTGACAGATGGTAAACAAAAACGTAGATCAACTTATTAAAAAGTATATTCATTTTTATGTTACCTGTTCTCAGGTACTCGGGAGGAGTAAAAGCCAAGTTAGTACTATAACTTTTTCCGTCTCTACTGTTCTTCATTAGTCCAAAGCATGAAAGTCTAGGGTTGCCCTCCTGGAGAACAGTATGTAAGACCAAAAGCACTATTGACAACATTTTTCGTTTCAAGTTGTGGGAAGAGAAATAGGAACTTACTTCATCAAAAAGAACTCTATATGCATTCAGATCATGGTAAAGGGTGCGTCCTTTGCTAGTACAATATTCCAGAGCTTCCGCAAGATGCAAAGCCACTCTCAACCGCATCACCCACTTCATAGGTTGAGTTTCCCCTATGTTGGCATTTATTTCATTTGCAAAATCATATGGTGATCAATAGACAAATGAATGTAACTAGGACAGATAATGGAATTTGTAAACAATTGAAGACAGTCTCTTAAGCAAATTCAACATAACAGCATTGAGGTATGAAGAACGACTGGTCAAGAGTTGGCAAGTATTATAGCTTATGATCTCACAAGACAGTTAAAGCTTTTACTATCCCAATTATAATCAAAGGTCTGATAAGCCTAATACTTAGCCCTAGTACAACTCTTCAAATCGAGTTATTTGTTCCCACATAAAAGAAGGTATTATCTAGAATATCCATAGAAAATGGAGCGCTGTTTTATATAAACAAAATATCTTGTACCAAGAAATCTACAAGATCATTCCAGTTCAGTAAAATTACAATGGAATAGGTGCTTTGCCAATGTCTCGTTGGGCATATATTCTGCAACAAGCAATCTCTCATCGCCTTCACAGCAACAACCAAGTAAATTTGCCAATCTCTGATTACGGAGCTGACCAACAGCTTTTGCTTCTTCCTGGAAACATACAAAGTGGTGGAGAAAATTTACACACATCAAAAATCACACTGCAGATTATTTTAAGCGCCACATTATGTTGATGAATGACTCAAGTGATACACTATTTTAAGATAGGAGTAGACTGATAGAACAACAAGAAGCATAGCTTCATCAAGCCGAACTGACCAGAAGAGTCAGTGACCCCATTTACCATTGAGCAAGACAATTTTCGTCCATATAAATTAAACTCGAGACAATCACAATGCTCTACCACCACTGAACGTTGTCAAAGCTTCAAACCAGCAGAATTATCTTCTTTGGTGAAACGAGACAGAAGAATGGCCATAAAAGGAGTCACAACGATGAAATTAAGTTGCCCTTTGGGAAAAGATGTCAAAACTATTTACCAAAAAAAAAAAAGATGTTCAAAACAAGTGTGGTAGGATTGTTCATTGACCAAGGCCGCAAGAGTATGCTCACCATAAACTGTCGTGCATCTGGCCAAGCTGACCTGTTAAAGCGCTTCACAGCAATTCGCATTTGATTATCCAATTTGCCCTTGTAGACAACATTGGGTGCCTTTTCACCATGTTCAGAAACGATGTTCTCCACAGCAAATCCAGATGTAGCCATATTAATCTGATCATATGTGTAATCCCGAAATGCAGGCAGGCCACCGACTTCAGTATCGTTATCATTATCTGCAACAGCATAAACTTTTTCGTTAGAATCACGCACATACACGTACACAGAAACAGAACTATGCGACTCGACGTCTTGAAAACCAAGTGACCGAAAGCCTGAAATAAGCTGAAAGCTGAATGGATGAATTAATACTAGGCGGACCCATTGGCCCTACATGGATACGTAGCTTTCAACTCATCTGGAAAAATCAAAAGAGCCAGAAGAAACTACCGGCGGCATTGGCCTCTGGAATCTGCCCGTTCTGCACCGAATCATAGCAACAAAGCGAGAGCTTGGAGCATTCGCACCCCATGGCAATAAACGAATGTCGACAACGAATGTGAACGAGTATCGAATCTCCGAAGAAGCTCAAACGCCCGAGCCCCGCTCAACAGAAGACCTCAGGCGGCCAGCGTCGTCATCCCCCGGCTAGCGAGCTCCAGCTTTGACCAACGCCTCCAAAGCCAAAGAACCCGTCACGACGCCAAGCACATCTACAGACAAACACAGGCAGCAGGAGATTAGATTCGGAACGCTCATCCCCCCACGCGCGCGCGCGCGCGCTCTGGCCTCGATCGACGATCCAATCGCCGCCACATGCGACGGCTACCCAAGAAAACAAACAAACAAAACCCTCAGATTCACACGACAGGTTCCCATTTCTCGCCGGGGGGAAGTGGGGTGAACTCCGCCCGGGTCCACGATTGAGGCATCCCGATGCGTACCTTGCGGCGGGGGTGGGGGTTGAGGTGGGGAGGGAGGGAGTGTTTCCGGGTCAACTCAGCAGGCAGTCAACAGAAGTCCTCGTGGGTCGGGCGATTCCAAATCAGAGATCGCGCTAGGAAGAAGACGAAGCAGCAGCAGAAGCAGAAGCAGCGAGAGTAAATACAGAGAGAGAGAGAGAGAGAGAGAGAGATGGATGTGGGGGATGGAGGTGAAGTGGATGAGGGGAGGCGAGAAAGGGCGAGGGGAGTGTGATTGATTGGGGAATAGATTCCTCGTTCTCGATTTGGTCAAAAAGGAGCAGGGAAAGTGAGTCCACTTTTCGCTCTCCCCCTTCTCCTCCCCCCCCCCCCCCTCTCCCTCCTTTCGTTCTTTCTTTATCATTTCCTTCTTTCCCCTGCTGTTTCTCCTGTGTTCGTTTCCTTTGCCCTCTTTCGGCTCGGAAAACGAGAGTGTTAAGGCTTTCTCCCTCTCCCCAAATTGAGCCCATAATCAAAAAAACCCTTTTAACGAGTGTACTTGAGACCCTCGTTTTTATGTGCACGATACGTAAATGTTCAAACTTCAGAGTTTGATCGCGCCTGTATTTAACGAAATTCTTCCCATCCAAACCGAATCCATTACTCTTGATTTTGGCATAGAGATTCGATCAATCTTTTGTAACGATTCAGCTTGTTCAATCAATGAGGCTAAGAATGGTGCTAGATGTGCGCCCCCGGCATAAGGGGTGAGGTAAGGACGGATTCATTCCTTCTCGTTCCACACGGTACCTTTTACATTACATGATAACGCTAGTTATTTCTGTCACATCTTTATAATACTATTCAATAGCCATATTTTCTGACACATTTCAAGGCTTCAGGTCCCCTTTGGGGGCATCTTGAAACTTACGCTGGACCTTCAATATCATCAGCAGGAGAATCCATTTCATAATGTTAGTAAGGCCGATATACGGTCAGAGCCCGCATCACGTCATGAGGGCATTTTAACTGTCGATCGGAACTTGCCCAAAAGCTCCAATTTTGCTCCATGTTGCAATCACAGTTTGTGCAATCGTCCACGCACATGCCCTTTCTTAAGCAGTTCCCGCACACGGCACGAGTTAACCATTAACAGAATGTCGTTGGGCGAACATCTGTCATTTTAGGGGGATAAAATCATCAGTCGAAATCACGACCATCTCTACAGTTGCGGTGGGGACGTGCAGTAGCATCTCCAAAATTTGACAGTTTCCTCTGATGTGCTATAACTTGAAAATGGTAATAGACAAGAAGCACGACCGATGACCCGAAGTCGATAAGATACAGATATATCTTACGTCCAGTCATTTCCAAAACATCAGACGTCAAAGGCCCTATTTTTAAGGCCAATGTCTCACAGTGTTTAGCTCAGGACAGAGAAACCATCAGACACTCGAGTTATCTGCGGCATATTTTTTTATTCCACATTTTTCAAGCAAACATGACATGTGAAAGATGTCTGTCGGTACAGAAAATGTAATACAAATAAGACATCAATTATGATAAGCAATCTGCAACAGCTACAAAAGGGAATTTCCGCAAGCTTATATCTCGTCGATTGCAATTGGAGAAGTGTTGCTTACTGGTTGACAAGAAAAAGAGATGCTCTCTATTGCCCAGACTCATTTGTTGAGTTCACTTTTAGCACCAGGATCCCTCAGCCTGGAATTAACAAAATTGACATCACTTCGAGTTCAAAGCGCAAGTATCTGTTGTCGTGTGATTAAACCAATAGAAGTTTATGCAGCAACAGGGTACCTGATCTATGGAACCTTGAGCGTGGGGCCAAGAAAGAGATTCCAATTTGACCATTATTTGTACACCAAAGTTGGCAGCTTCAATTTCTCTGTTCCTGGAGGATTTGATAGCTTCGGTTATTTGGTACTTCCAAGCATAGTTGCGTCTCTCTCAAGTGCTGAAACTGCAATGATGACTACTGCCCATATAGAGGAGAAGTACTAACATATCCACCAGCCCTAAGAGTTTGGTGACTGCACTTTTTCATCACAGCCTGAGAAATTGAGCTCATTCACAATCTTATAGGCATTCATACAGCTAAAACATGGATGGAAATGATAAAATAGTTCAGTTGACACCCCATACTAATATTTTGCTAGTCCGACAAACAATAGAGCATGTGAAGGTCAGAGATTTAAAAGTCATAGACTGTTGTATCTATGCCAGAACTTAAGAAAAAGGCAGCTTACCCAGTTGACAAACGGCAACTTCAATTGGTCTTTACCTTCTTCTTAGCTGTCTCAATCCAATCTAATTCAATGATCTAACCCTCAAAATCAGCGAGGTCATTGCCATCTAGAGATGGAGCATTTACCACATTCATTGCTTTATTAATGGAATCTCTCTCCCCACTCTCAGGGAGCAAACCATCAGATGAAGCCTCAATAAAATCACCACCTTGATTTCCGGAAATAACCATGATACTTTGTTGCTTGACAGTGATATCGCTACTTCCTCCATCAATTAGTGAACTCAACTGCTTCTGTACAAAGACTGCCAAGGAAATAGCATGATCCCGTACCAATGAATCATGAGGAGGGCAATGTAGCATGTCAAGCAATGCCTGCTTGTACTGAAATAGACTAGTAGATGGCAAAGCAGAACCTTGCTCACGACAGACTTTAATAACTTTGAAGACATGTTCGCACAGGTAACCCATGTCTGCCCAATTACAATCACATAAACTAAACACTGAACCTGGATTCCAGACAATGTGCAGTTTGTCTCGCTGAGTCTGGCTAGTAACTTTTGCAAATTTTCCTTCAAGCGTAACATCAGAATCAGGAATTTTTAATGCATCGCGCCAAGATGTTAAGCCACTAGCCCATTCATCTTTACGGTACCGTGAAAAATCCTCCTTTTCTGAGTACTCATCAAGCCAGAAGAAAGCATGCACTGTCGTACCCAACTTGTCAACCAACCAATCAGCCCGTTGATAAGCACTGGCGTTGTCCTCATTCAATAGCCTGAGCCTTAATCGGTTGTGATAAAACTCCATTGCTGCACAAGTCTCCTGACTCGCCAGTGGAAGATTTTTCAGTGCAGCTGTCCATGACTCTACATACAGAGTAGAAAATATCTTATCATTTTCTTTTGAGGAGGAAAAAAAAAAGGAGACTCTGAAACTTAAAACAGTTTGAAAAGAAAAAGAAAAAATTTGTCTGCACAATCAAATTCAAAATGCATTAAGGAACCAATACAATTTCCATCATCTAATGTGCCAATTAAAAGTCTACAGAAAGCCTGACTCAACTTCTTTCAATTTTGACAAATCAATAGGAAGCTTAGAGCCAGCAAAGAAACTTATTAAGGTAAAAAATACTTATATTACAGAGACCAACCTATACGGGGGTACCAGACTGCCTTGAAATAATCCATGAAGTGGCATGCCTCAACAAAATCATCCATGAAACTTTGAAACAAATTCATATTTCCATTTCCTCTGCACATATTGTCTATTGCCTGTCCAAGTTGGCTCGCCATCTCCACACGCATTGCAGTCTCCTGACATCTCTTTACCATATTCTTGTGCCATGCATGACGTAGCCGCCAGAAGCAAAGTAGCACAGAGCATTGAAACACATCCCTGAATGCAAAAGAAAAGTAAGAAATATAGAACTTCAATTCATGCAAATAAGCTTCATTAGAAGGATTGCAGAATTCAGCATGCACACATCAGTCTATTGTGGCAAGAACTGTCACAGAATATCAAAATATGCAGTCGCCAATCCATGTCTCCAAGGGCAGATTATCTAAAGGTGCAAATGCCACTTAATTGTAGCAGCTAGCCTGATATTATGCACTGTAAAATCATATTGGCATGCTGAAATATTGTTCATGGCGACCAATCAATCCAGAGGATAGTCCTTTTAATAAGCATGCCCAAACCAATATTAGTGGCAAATGTACACTTAACTACAATGATGGATCAAACGTGTGCCGAAATATGGTTCACGGGCAGACACTCACTCCAGTAGATAATCCAACAAATGGCCATGTTGAATCCAATATTAGCAGGAAATGGACACATATCTTTTAGATTTATAAGCACAAAAAAAAAATCAAGTAATCCACCTATGGATTAAATCCAATTCCTTATGTCTCCTTGTTATCACTAACAAAAATAATAGCAATAAGAAGCCCTGCAATTGAAATACAGCTGAAGAGGATTATTCAACTAAGATGATCCAGACTTCTATAACTAGGTCAAAATCTTATTCAACTGGATGAATGAGAGTACTCTACCTGATAGCGAGGACATCAGCTAGAGGATCATCAACAATAAATCCTGCCAACTTCCATGAAGGATCTTTGGCACAAACTCTATTATACAGTGCCCTCATCCATCTATGAGTATCCGTGCTTCCAAACACTGGTGCTATTATCCATGCAACAGGAATGGCCTTGTTGTCAGAGTTGAAGACGAGAAGGCTGTGAATAGGATACTACCGGACATCATAACAGAGAAAAGTCAGCTAACGTAGCAGGCAAGTTCATATTTAATGATTGCTATCACAAAGACACATATGTTAATCAAGGTAGAGTTAGACCTTCAATTTGTTGGTTCCAAATCTTGAATCAGAAGCCACAAGGCTGCGGTTGCCAAACCGAATCATCTGCTGTAACTGCCACTCCGTCTGAATGCCCAAAGTGAATGGTTCAGAATCAGAGAACTCCTCATAAAAGAAAACCTGGCTCTGGTGACTTTCCACCCACATGGCTATGCTGATTGCATCATCTGCATCCAGCTCATACGTAGAGCGTCTAATGCTTCTCTCCTGTCTACGAACATATCTGTGGGTCAAAAGGTCATCGCGGTTAGCAGGACCCCCTTGTTTCTCCACAGATTCATTGTGTCTCTGCATTATTGTCTCCACTGACACGCCCACATATAATAGAGACAAGACTCGAAGGCGAAGGTCCTCTGAGATATACGGGGCAAACATGGCACGAGTACCAGCTGCCTTCTTGTCCTGGGGACCATGGCAAGGAAGACCTTTCTTATCTACATGTTTATCTTGATTATAGATGATAAGTGCCACCGACGGTTCAGCAATTAAGCGTTTCACGATAAAGTGACAGGTGCATCCCCTCTTTGTATTAGGTCGACCAGCATTGTTTTTCTTGGGGACATCATTAGTCCTACTAGGCCGCACGATCCCACCCGTCCTATGGTCATCAGGACCAAAGGAACACCAATACCTACAACAAAATCAATCAGCAATCCTGCAGCAGTGCCTCATCCATGGCAGGAAGCAACACCGGCTATTACGTTACTTCCATGAGATTTTCAAAGTGGAAATCGGAAAAAGGTAGCAACTTACAGTATGTATTCAAGAATGCCATCGACCTTAGGTTTATAAGCCATCTCGAGAGGTCTTTTCCTCCGTGCTTCGACATGAAATCTCGTTGGACAATCTTTGTTTGAAGACTCGCCCCTCACGAAATCATCAACTCTAGCATAAGGGATCAAAGCCACTCTATCTATGTTGTCGCGCCAACCTTCCACCTTAGACCACACCATATCCGCAGCTGAAAACTCCAATGATGGAGGATTCTGCACAGGAAGGGATAAAATCTCATCCCATCGAGCCATCTGCAACCCACAAAGCAGCACAGAGAATAACAATGACTGATCCATGTCTACCACAAACACATGACGGCACTGCAGAACTAGAGATGGAAACAATCCAGATCAAGAAACTCCAAATACTGATCAGCCATCCAACTTATAGAGAAGTAAAACAACAATGTCGCAGCGCATAGATGAAGGGGCCGAAAGAAAGAAGGAGCAAGACAGATTTAGCGCTGTGCCTTACCCAAGTAGATAAACCCTTCGAATGAATCCACGAATTCAGACTAAAACTTCAAGCTCTAGCGAATAATGACCTAACAGATAAGCTTAAAGAGCTGGGGAAAGCTGCTCGACCCATCCCATTTGAAGAAAGAAACTGCGCACCTAGCCAATTCATAACACGCTACCCAACATGGCGACTGATCATATCGCCGCACATAATCCAAACCAGTTCTGTTGACAAAACTACCAAACACACCCGAAGCAGAGAAATGACCCTCCACGCGAACAAACGAATCCCACAAACAGAGACGGCATCAAAATTGGACAGCGCACGGAAATAATCCCAAAAGCAAAAAAAAAAAAAAAACAGCAAGCTTCACGCGGAAAATGCAAGGCATGGCAAGAGAGACTAATGTTGGGAAGGTGGCCATCACCAGCCTCGATATACAGACGCCCAGAGCACGGAAACAGAACAAGGAGGGGAAGAAGGAGGAGGAGGAGAAGAACTTACAGGAACAGAGAAGGAAGCGCAGCTCACCACTACAACCGCGACGTTTGGAGGACGAGTCTCTGTTTTCCCCAACGGAGGACACAGCAGCTTCCTCTGCAGAGTGAGAGAGAGAGAGAGAGAGATGCGTAGGGGGAAGCCACTGAGGTCCGTTTGTGCCCTGAATTTGGATGAATCCCTTATGGGCTTTTCGTCCGACCTTATTGGGCTTCTCCGGAAAATGAAGGCCCAATAAGGTCGGCAGTCCCGATTCCAAATGCACTCCTCTCTTTCTCTTTCTGGGATATCCAGAAACTTCTTGAGAGCGGTTTTCGAGAAAAGGCAAAAGAGGAAATTGAAGGCGACAAAGATGTCTCGACAAAGAGGGGCAGAATGTCTGAGCCCGGGTTCGAACCGGGGACCTCTAGTGTGTGAGACTAGCGTGATAACCAACTACACCACCCAGACGTTGCTGCTAACGACCACAGACATAACTATTAGACCTCTGATAAGGGAGCCCTAACTAATCACTAGTTTGCCGATGTGATTTGTAAATTTATTAGTTAGAGACGAGTAGTAATAAGCTTTGTATAAGCAGTACCTTATTTGTGCAATTGGTAGTTAACAACTTATATACAGTGATATAATCTCGACTAGTTGTCGCATGCAATGTCAATAACTTCTATGTGAGTTAGGGCAACTTCCGGTATTGGCTTTATTGAGTAAGTACTTGAAACAAATCGGAAAATGTCGATAACCGAACAGGGGATGACCAAGTTCCGCACGGATTAATTGCTACCCTTTTTGCTATTCCCACAATAATTTGCAATGGGCAGAGACGATCAATAAAATGCATTAAGCAATTCTGGAATTCGAAGCAATTAGATGATGGCATTTCAGATGCCAGAGCCAAATTTGCTGGAATAAGAATGTAGGGGACCTCAGCAATCGATTGAACTATGATAATTGAGGGACTATATTACAAACTAAGTGCCCTGAACTACATCTCACAAGGCGGAGATCAGTGTGCTATGAACACAACTAAGTCATAC
This sequence comes from Melaleuca quinquenervia, assembly GCA_030064385.1. Classification (NCBI taxonomy): domain Eukaryota; kingdom Viridiplantae; phylum Streptophyta; class Magnoliopsida; order Myrtales; family Myrtaceae; genus Melaleuca; species Melaleuca quinquenervia. The sequence continues at coordinate 13,082,147 of CM057721.1, read as the reverse complement.
AGTTAAAGGCCTAGAACATTCTATGACACATGGCGCTGGGGAGAACCGGATGAGACTGTTTGAAGATTGGAAGTTTTTCTCTTTTGCCATTCCACTCCCATCATATTCACTGCCATTTTTTCGGGGGCTTTGCCGAGGAGGAACCACCGGGAGTGGAGATGCTTTTCCTGGAAGCTGCAACAATCAAGAACATATGGTTTATATCAATGACCAATGCACCAGCAGCAACAATAATGTCACGCTTGATAAAAGTGTGCCGCAAGCAGAAGAAAAGCAAACTAAACACAAATCGCTAAAGCAACATACTTGATGAGATTTTGGTAGCGCTTCGGGTCAAACGAGATGGTTTTGACTGCAACAACTTCTGCGGGGGCTTTGGCAGTTTAGAGGGAACAGCTGACCTGCATTCAACGGATGCAACTCATCAATCAAAGGAATAAGAGATCTTTCGCCAGAACATATCATGCATGGGGATTTATACATTTCTTCAGAGCATGGATAATAACTCAGTAATAATTCACGAGAAAATTGCTAGTAGTAACACTCGCCACCAGCAAGCAGCATTGGCTTTTCTAATATTTTCCCTCAAGGGCCTTTATTCTCTCTGTAAAGAAACAGCTAATTCCAGCATAAACTAAAAATATAAATTATCTGTTGCTGATTTAGTAAACACGATCATATAATAACCATAAACGGAAGGCATACATTGGGTTAACCATTTTCCACTAAATTAGAGATTGCAAAAACCTTGACTGAAAATTACTTACTTGTCAATGTTTTCAGATTGCTCAGGTCGTCTTGGAGGCTCAGGAAAGAGAGTATACTCAACAACACTGCAAATGGAACCATCAGTTTCTGTGCCCATTGACAGGTCACCATCAGAAATATCACTTAATCTCTCCTCTAAATCTGCATCTTCCAATCCCAAGAGCTGCACATCATCAGTAGCACTCTGATCTACAGGCCCATCAGCAAGCTTAGATGGCTGGTAGAATTCCTTGTGATGTTTAAAATCATCCACTGACTGCTGTGAACCAGCTTCGGAATGCCTATCACTATACTCTGAACAATTGTCCCCATCTGAAGCTGCTTTATCACTCAAGCCTGAGAGTCTTCCGCTTGACGTTTTCCGGACAAGTTGAGGAGTACCTATTGAATGTCGTCTGGGAGAGGACGAACCATATCTCAGCGAGGTCAAACTACGCTTCTCAGCACTGACATTAGCTTTGAGGGACTGCAATCGTTGAATTTCATCATCCTTCTTGCTAATAACGTCCTTAAGAAAACCAACCTGCAAGATTAAAGATCAAATCAGACAATGGAAAACCTACTCACAGGATATTCTTGAAAAAATTGCTGCAAAACATAAAACCCCATGCATTAGTCTGCTGTTATAAAAATCTCTCGTCACTTGATCACTACATAAGGATCTTAAATAATACTGGCTATCACGCGAAAGTTTGTGGGAATCTTAAACAAGGTCCTGCTCCTGCTATAATCAAACAGTAGCGAGACTTACAAGAAAGAAATATCCAATATCAGTTTGTTTCTCCTAGTTGAAACAGATAAAAGTTCCCGAGAGGCTTGAACTACTATTTATCAAGGTAAACCAGGAACCAATGATGTTCTCATCTGCAAAGATGTAAACTCCATTCTAGTCTGCATGAATATTACATCTAAACAGGTAGTCTTACTCGTCTTTCTGTCATACTCCAATGAAAATTTCGACATTTTACTATTTGCTTTTTTCACAAGGTCTCCTAGATCCTTTGAAACAAAAATTTTCCACATAACCAATATTCATTAAAACTCAGACATACTCCATCCAATAGCACCAAAAATCTGAGTATGAACGTGAAACTAGCAATAACGACAATGACAACTCATTCAAGAATCATTGTACTGCATTTCAACTTATAGAGAATAGCAGATAACAGCAACTATGCTATCACGATTACATCTGTCCTCCAATTTCATCACGGAAAAATTCAGGTTTTCCATACTATGCCACTGCAGATATACCCTCAGGGAATGGATTCAACTTAGTAAAAACCATAAAATATACCTGTTCCATTAGCTCCCTGATTTCTCTCCCCTCTTTGTTGCTCCTAGCAGCCCCTAGCTCAACGCCGGATACCCTCTCCGCAAACTTGAGAGTACTTACAGTCTCAGAATAAGAGTCAACATCAGGATTGAGTTGGACAAACATGAGAGTCTTCGCTTGACCACCTAAGTGAAGGAAAGATTGGAGAAAGTTAGCAAGAACTACAGATTAAAATTCACACACTATGGGCAAGAAAATCTCGAAGGATGGTATAGTTCCCTCTTCATTATCCATTGATATACATCCATCTTGCTACAAACCTCACATCCACATAGGTAATTATGTATGTAGAGGTGATAAAACTAAAATGTGAATCATTCAGAAGATTATATTACATGTACCTAAAGAACTCTGCAGCACTTGCGTCAATTTGCTATTTCTATATGGTACATGAGGACTCTTTTGTGCGAGAGCAAAGATAACATCTCCAAGTGCTGAAAGGGATTTATTGATATGTTGAGCCTCCTTGAGTCTATCTCCTGTTGCTTCTGAACGATCCACTCTTTCACTTCCAGCAAGATCTACCAAATGGAGACTACCACGCAAAACGGCATCAGTTTCCAAGTCGGTTCCTCGCACATGAACAGTCAAAACACTGCATGAATAATGCAGAGAAACCTCGTGATTAGATTTCAAATACTATTTTAGCAATACAGAGGCACTAAAAACAAAGAAGGACGAACCTATGAGATCTGCTGCTTCTTTCATTCAAAGCCGTGGCACCTACGGCCCGATTAGTTAAGCCAATACTCATCAATTCTAGCACATCTGACGTCGATTTGACAGGATGCATGCTCGCATCAGGAACAGCTAACCCATTTGGTTGGGCAGTATTCCAAATCCCAAGTGTGTGCAAGTCAAGACAAAACATGTCTCTTTATTTCAGGAAAAAAAGATATAGAGTGCAAACTGCAAAGAAACGTCCTATGCAAGATACATGACACATAAACTGACATCATGATTAGGAATTGATCATGCGAAATCATCAATAGTTAATGAAATTTAGGAAACACCATAAGAAAACATCATGGCAGACAAAGAAACCTTATGGGAAGGATATCTTTTTTGAGGTCCATCACTTGAAAGTAGATCACGCACTTGCTCGTTATATATTTCAACCATTTGCACAGCAACTTCATATACAACAGTATTTCCTCTGCTTTGAGCAATTTGAAAAAGATCATTTAGAGCTCGATAATTGACACCCCAATCCTCCCTTGATGATGCAGTAGGCCCACTCTGTCATTACCATAACAATGTCTTTTAGTAAGAAAGAACAAGTGCAGATTTTGTAAATGCGGAAAAAAAATTGACATACCATGGTATATGTTTTGCCTGAACCAGTTTGACCATAGGCAAATATACACACATTAAATCCATCCAAAACAGATCGAATTAATGGTTGAGTATCCAAGAAGACCTCCTCTGCAAAAAATAATGTGTAGTTAGTGCTGCTTTCCAGGTCAAAGTTTACTGAAATAGCATCGGTGCATCCAAACAGCAAGTAATTCAGTGCAGATGTTTTATGGAAAGACAAACAGAACCTTGGGTTGCAGTAGGACCAAAAACCTTGTTGAACTTGAATAACCTGTGGCTATCTTTTCCATGTTTCATGGGATTTGCAACTACCAGTTCCCCATTATCGCCAATATACTCAATTGACGTTTGTTTCATACTCTGACCAGGTAGGAATGGTCTGATTCTACAGTAGACTCTGATATTTCCTACTCATGAAACATGACAATTATTAAATAAACGAAAATGAAAAGGAAGCAATGAATAAAGCAAAATAAGAGCAGGTACCTTTCAATTCTTGAATCTCATTGTACAACTTCCGATTCTCTGTAAGGACCATGTGGTAATTTTGAGCAGCATCTGCTAACCCTTTCAATTTCACTCCTGATCAATTCGAATCCAGAGATCATGAGGAAGTGACATGAGAAAAATTCAATAATGGATAGAAAGAATGAGTTCAGCCATACCCAAGCCGTTTAATTCTTCTGAGTGCTGTCTTCTGGTCTTCAAGACTTCATTTCTCATAAATTTGGAGGCCACTCTCAAGCCCTAGCAATCCAATGTGCTCAATGTGAAAGAATGCATTATCGATGTAACAGAATATCAACAGAAGGATGGCAAGCAAACCTGCAAAGCATCGACCTGAAATTCAATAAACCTTTGGTACTTGTGTTCTTTTCTCTTCCATCTCTGATATTTATTTGCAGAAAATTCATCGAGTTCTGCAACCCTCTTCCTTGAATCCTCTAGTAGGCGCTCAAGCTCCTCCACCTTCTTTTCCAGCTCAAGTTTAGTTTTGCCAGCCTCAGCTTCCAATTGCAAGCGTTGATTCTCATAAGTCTTTCTGGCCATCTCAATATCCCTCTTAAGAGTTGAAACTTCAGCACAGATATCATCCTTCTCTTTCCTCAACTTTACGATATCCATGTCCTCCAATTTTCTTCTTTCTTCCACTTTGATCTTCTCAATCTGCAATAACAAAAGCAATGATTTTAGCATCATTCAAAAATTGATTAATAGGAAGGGTTATATAGCAAAAGCACAGATAGATGCTAAAAATATCTCAACTTGTTGAGCCTGCACGATTTTCAAGTAAGTCTTCTGCATCAATCGGCCATGGATAAAGTTACAACAACCAAGACCTAAATCACTTTAATGATACTCTTGGCTAGGTATGCCATCAACGGATAGAGCAAAAGATTAATCCAACAAACAAGATGAAGAAAAAAGACGATCGGAACATAAACATGTGCATAGTCCTTAGCAACCAATATCCACAGCCAGGGATAGGCCTAAATGGAAGAGTCATGGCGGCTCTTGCATCCACTCAACTTTTCAAAATCATCATAAGAGTTTAGAATCTTTAAGTTGTGCTATATTACTTTCACCAAAAAATAACTTTTGCCCCCACTATATATCTCCAAAAATATGCATCCGAGTGAATAATAAATGTTTTCATTTGAATTTTCCCCCATAAACTAATAAAGCTTAATACATGTTTCTAGATTCATAAAAAAACATAGTCGTCCATAGGGGAAAAAAACCTACATAATCTGAAATCTTACGATAATTTAAGGTTAAGAGTACTATATGAATTGCTAAAATTATCATTGACCACATAATACCCCCACAAAGAAAATTTTCTAGATTCATCCCCATTACGACCAAATTATTCGTCATGAAAAGTGAATTCATTAACTGAGGGCTTGCACAGAAAGTAGTCCTTTAAGACCACTTATGTCTATGCACATACTGTCCACATAATGGACTTTGTTGAGCATAGTTCCAGTGGCAACATTACACGCAAAAGACATGCTTCATCATAGAGGAAGATGAAAAACAGGATCAGAAGATATCGACCATACCTTTATACTCTCTAAGTTCTTCACTGCAACCTTGGTAACAAAAGTATAGAAAGGAACTGTGTGAAAAGGTAATCAATGAGCCATTTAATTTAAGTTAGATAAGACGTTATAGGGAATACCTCATGTTCTTCACTAGTTCCCTTTGCAAGTGTCTCAAGTACTTTAATTCTTGACTGAAACTTCTGCTCCCGAGACTTGTACGCATCGTTTTGCTGCAAGTAAAGTTAGTTAAGAATTTGAAATGCCCAATAAGTAGTAGAGCTTGAGAGTAAAAGTACTTTCAAAATGTGATTACATGTCTAAAATTCTCAGCTTGAACTGACATTCGTCGCTCAATTATTTGCAGTACTTTTCTCAACAAACAAGCCATGCGCTGCACACAGAGTTCAACATCACCAGTTAGAAACATAAGAATGAGATACCACACAAAACTTGAAAACATAGAGCTCAATATGCCAATAAATCTAGTTTTGTAAAAAAATGGGAAACTGCAATGAAGGGAATGGATCATGCAATAGCATATCCTTACATGAGATAATTCTCCATTTTTCCTTTCGAAGGATTCTTCCAAGATCCTGTTTGCTACACTGAAGAGCGACTGAGTAGGAGCATTCTGCAAAAATATCATACAAAGAGCCCGAAAAATCAGAGAAGCCCCACAAACTTCAGATATGGCACGCAGAATTGACATCATAATATATTAAAATCCATGAAAAATAAATATCAGATAACATACTTCTAGGCTGGTTAACTTAATCAACTCCATGCTCTTTGTACTAGATTGATCTGCAAAGAATTCTCGCTTTGACTGTAAAGTTTCCTGAATCTTATATCCAGGATCATGGTTCCCGGTGGCAAAAGACTCTGAATACCAACACATTCGAATTAGAATCATCAGCACCGAAAAAGCTAAAAGAAACGAACATAACCAATTGAACTGTCCAACATGAAAACTGAAGAGCAACCAGTTCTAGCTAAAAATCCTAGAATATAATATCAGCCTGTAGGCTCTTACCTTCAACAATGCCTTCAAAACCATCCATACATTCATCTCGCCCACAAGTTCCATTCAAACTGGGAAATCCTCCGTTTTCAGCTTTATGCTCTTCCAAATGGAAGTTCATGGTGGGATTATTGCAGATCGTTTCTATCCTGATCAGTTAGCAGGCATTGCTGCAGGAAAGGAAAGGATCCATCCACAATAAGACTCCTTAAAGCACATTTACCAAGGAATAGAGTTCTAGGATGCCAACAGTATTGGCCAAAAAACCAATGCAACATTCCATAGCACTATTTAAGTAGCAAAACACTCAAAGGGGCCTGCCTGGAGGCACATGCCTCCGATACACAAGTCACGACCACAGAGGCGCAAAGAAAGGCATGATAGCCAAAGCAAAGTGTGATAAACGTAGTAAAATGCAGATAGTGCAGAAAGCAGAAATTAGCATCTTCGTTCGGCGCATTCATAGAACTGCCAACATAATGACAGACAACGGGTTCTGGCAGATGGTTTGCTCGGCAAAGCGGCTACCACGAGGTATTTTTACCCAAAAGACCGTGCAGAAGCACACAATCTACTCGCTGACATCAGTATCACCTAATTAAGTTCCCCCATAAAGCACATTGCTCACACGGCGAAACCCACACCTACCACGAGCACTACGATATCAAATCCGTGTCGTCCGTGCACTGAACAAGCAATAATAACTGCAATGGCGAGCAAAATGCACCTCCATCTACCAAAATCAAGCTCCAAACTGGCAGGAACAGGAGCAAACTCCGCCTCTCCGTTCCATTCCCGCCCCTCAAACGACCGAGCAGAACGCAATTCAACCTCGGAAATGGGGCGCAAAAGAACACCGCGAAAAAAGCACCCGCCAAATGGCTCGAGCCGGCCGTTTCCTCCCCACCCAAATTTCACAAGAACCCGCATTCCCAACAGCACGCGCATCCCGCGAGGGACCAGGCCTCGGGACCGCGAATCAAGCACTAGATCCGGCGGGGGATCCCCCCCGCAGCTCCAGACGAGGAGAAGAGCGACGCCGCGAAGGCAGCGAATGCGGGGTTCCAGGAGTCGTACCTGAGTGAGAGCTCGGAAGGCAAGTCCGGGAGATCTGGAGCTCGATCGAGAGTGCGATCCGCACGCAATGGAACAGCGCTTTCGATGGAATCGCGAAGGCCGAAGCGTTTCGATCACGACGAGCGGAATCGTCGACGCGGAGACGGTGGGCCGAAGTTTCTCTGTCCTCCGTCGCCTTTTTTCCTTCCTCTTCCTCCTCTCTGCTTCGGACCGCTAACTCCGTCCCGTGGTTTTTTGACGTAGGTTTCGAAATCGGCAAAGGAAAGAAATCGATGTATGCCGTTGGTATAAAGTGCAAATTCATTCAATTCATGATGTATTTGCCGCCTTCCTATAAAAATTTAAATTCAATTCTCAATTTCGTGAATCCGGCATTTTCTATAACACGAACAAAAAAAAAACATTGTGAGATACGATGAGTAAGTCTAAAGTTTTTTATGTCAAGGTTGATCGTGAATTTGTCGCATTGGCAAAAATTCTATCATGTTCTTAAAAAAATTTAAAATTTCTTTCAATTTCATTTAAATTATATTTTTCGCATATAAGTATTCGGGTATTTTTTTATCGTACAAAAGAAAAACTTTATTGTACAATTAGTAAGATTAAAGTTTTTAATGACATAAAAAATTTAACGGAATATCTGTGTCTCCCTAGATGTAGTCTAATTTTTTTAATCTTTTTTTGGTTGTTAATTTATAGTTTTAATAATGTGGAATTGAAAAAATGAGGAAATGGGCCCCACCACCCACGCCATTTTGGAGCAGCGTTCCCGCCTCGTTGCTTTTGCCGTCTTCAAAAAGGTGGCAACAGTCCCTTTCTGAGGCAAACGGCGAGGGTCCACACGGGGGGAGACGTGGCGCCTCCTTATTGGTCCTCGTCGCTGTTTGCGGATATCTTCTTCCCTTCTCTTTTTTCTTCTTAGGCCGGGGCTAATTTTGGGAAGGGGGAAAAACCGGGAGTCTTGCCTCCGTGACGGTTCTCCTCCTGATTTTGATAATAAAAAGGGAAACTCTTTTAACAAGTTACAGAATTCTACGTGACAATCAAAGTTATATTTTTAGGAGCAGCAAAAGTCACACAAAACTAAGGATAATGAAACAAATGATGTTTAAATTTTGATTCAACGTGTAATATAATTCCCAAACTTTTAATTTGTTCAAATTTTTTTTATCACCGAGAAATCCACCACGACTCTCCGTGCTTAAATGGCATTAGATAATCGGGCCCCTATATCTCGAAAGAAATCAGCATGGGACCCCCAACAACATTATCTCTCGACTTAGGATGTTAGCAACTATGGGTTTTGAACCCTTGATCAATATCTTAACTGATACAGTTACCCACCGTTGAGTTTAATTTGTTCATTTTTTTTATAACTGGTAAATCCATCACGTGCCTCCAGTGTCCAGATGGCACCAAAGAACCGGGCCTCTGCACAGGACTCCGACACATTGGTCTCACACTTTAAGACGCTAGCAACCGCAGGTTTCGAACCATCAACCTCAGGAATGAGAGATAATTTCTCAATCAATACAACTACCCACCATTTGGTTTCAATTTGTTCAATTGGTCCCTGCATAATATGTAATGTAGTCATTTAACTTTTTATTTAATTAATATAATTCATAGACTAAGCAATCGTATTCACATCGAGTTAAAAGGATTCGAGGACTATGTTAAATAAGTTGAAAATTCATAAATCACATTATATAATGTTCCCTAACGCTAACAAGGTTTTTTATTCATGTGAGAGGGAATGGGGATTTTAGCCGTGTCTGAAATTTGCACGAGAGAGACCCCAAAAGGGGAAAATCCCAAATGCGGACGGACCGAGGAAGTGATCGGCCGGACCGCCAATAGATGTCCAAGTGTTTATATTTGGAAGTAGGGCTGGCGCCGGATTCCCAAAAGTATCTTCTTCTTTTTTTTAATTCCTAAATATTTTTGGGATGTTTGGGCTGGATCCACTTGCACATGTCGATTCTCCCAAGCCCGTTTCATTGGGCCGATGAGGCCTGATGGTAATGGGCCAGGTCTAGATCCGAAAGGAGCCCATGATCTTTTCTTCTATAGGCCGAGGCCTTTTTATTTTATTTTTTTAACGTGGCTGGGGCAAATCAGCTTTAGTGACCATCGAAACTGGAGGGGAGACTAGTCCTGCTTATAAGCTAAAGCCCAAACGAAACGGTCTCTTGTTTAAATCGTTCCGTGCTTGCAGAGCACACTTTTGTGCTTCGTTATCTTTTGCCTCCAGTCGAATCAAGGTACCAATTAATTCGAAACATATCTCAATGAACGAGCGAGACAATCCGTCGAAACAACTTTATCGAAAACAATCGAACTGTCCTACGGAGATACTCAAAGACCGCTTTGACAATTATAGAACCACCCATTAAAAGCATCGGATGATCGCTAGTTAATTAATGCTAAAATTTGGATCGACGTGGTGGGATGAATACTATTCTTGATTAGACATGGAGGGAAGTATAGCCCTTCTAGAAAACGACAGGAGATCAAAGAACAGACATGTCCGAGGTTAAGTCTTTTGTTGGCTTGAAAAAAGAGGCTCGCTCTTCCTTTTATGCAAAAGAAGAGATAGTATAGATCGAAGATTGCATATAGAGATTTCATTCCAGCATACTATATATATAAAGTTTGTGAGAGAGTAGTTATCCTTGTCAAGGCGAAAGCACCTTAGAAGGCAGCTTTCACGGTCGAAGGCGGATCCAGATCCCCTAGCTTTGTGTTAGGGAGGGGCGAGGGGGGTGGAATTCCCCATGCAATAGGGGGCAATTTGATCTAAGGATAAGGAAGGATGAAGTCACCTAACATTATGTTAAGTGATCCCTTTCTGTTGAAGGCGGCTCGGGAATGGATGGTCTGAAAATGAAGTACTTATGTCCTAGAAGTACGTCCCAAATCAAACATACATTATTCTCAAGACATATAAGCTACGACAACACGGTTCACTACACAACATGCATATTTTATAAAGGATTGCTTCCCAAATTGCACGTTCAATACGTAAAGTGAACTTACTAATGGAGTCGTCAAACCAATTAAGGACAAAAAAACAAAAGCCCGATCGAGTAATCTTTTACGAGCACCTAATCGCACTACCCCCGAATTTAATACAAGCCTAGGTGTCAGTTTTATCCATACAGATCATTGTCCAAATAGAAAAATTCCTGTTGCGAGCTCGCCGCAGCGATTTAGTAATCCAAATAGCAAATGCTGTTAATCAATGTGTTATCCCCTTAACATGCGGACCACCTTCTTTTTTTTTTTTTTGCTTTTCTAGAACAACATAAGAACGGCAACTGCAGCCAGATATGTTTTTTTTTATAACCAAGAAATCAACCATAGGACCCGAGTGCCTAGAAAACATCAAAGGATCAGGCCCCTATACCTCGAAGAAGACTAGTATAGGATCCCGATTCCATGGCCTCCCCTTAAAACGTTACCAACTGCGGGTTTCAAACTCTCGATTTCGGCGATGAAAGAGAAGCTCTCAACCAATACAGCTACCCACCATTGGGTGGAGCCGGATATATTCATTCTTAAATGACCCGATAATATAATCGGAAAGAGCAATTGGACCGACCGCTAGGCATTATTAATGTGACACCGGGCCTGAATAAAGCGGCTTGTCGTGGCTCCCATAAAGTTTGGGCCCACGTCAAGTTGGGTTTTATTTTCTTATAATATTGGGCACATTAAATCCAATAGCATAAGGAAATGGTCCCGCTGCTCCTAACCCTACCATGGTGGCCCCAACCTATTGCCATAACACGTCGAATGTATTGGATCGGGAAAACATAAAATAAAATAAAAGTCGATTTTTTTTCTTGTTGATTAAGATATCCTTTTGTTTTTGTATAAGGATTAGAGTTGGGCGGGCCATCTCGAGATCAAGCAGATGGCAAATTTTTTTTTTTGGGATAAGTGCCTTGGAAGTTTTCTAATTTTCAAAACGAGCGAGATCGAGTTCTAAAAATTTCAAAAGGTTCGAGCAAACCCCACAATTTCCGAAGAGTTCAATCGATGAAATGACTTGATTCGAACAGTTTGATAATTTTTAAAATTTTGATTGCATTTTTTGAAAGTTTCAAGACTTAATTGTATTTCTTAACAAGTTCCGGGACTTCCTATCCATCTATCCAATTATCTTCCTATCTAATGCTAGAGGAACACTCAAATAATTTGATGGTATCGGTGGTTACAAATATGAAAATCATATGCTTTTGTTTTGTTCAATAGACTGTATTCACTCTTTGAAGTTCGATTGGAGAGTTGCTTATATGAAGTAATTCACCGCTAATAAAATGAAAAAAAAAAAGAGATAAGTATTTTGAAAATTCTAAAATTTGTCACAAAAGGGCAATTCAGTCTCAAAACTCTCAAAAAATATAATCCAATAATAAAATTTGTCTTGAAAGTGCCACTGAGTTATAAAATATTAAAAAAATACAATTAAACCATAAAGATTTTCAAGTTGGTGCAATCAAAGTCATTTCATTAATACCATCAAACTTGACAAATGAAAAATGTTAATAAAATTTACGATTTAATTGTACTTTTTTTTTGTAAGTTTGATGACTGAGTTGTACTTCTGTGAGAAGTTTCAAAACTTGATTGCACTTTGGCGACGAGTCCGATGACTTTTAGTGCATTTATCTTGATCAAAATATATATCCAAACGTGGTTCACACGTCTTGGTTGAAATCTCAATGTGAATCATATCGAAAAGTCGCAGCTTTCGATGCACTTATCCTTATCGGTTGGAATTAAGATGCGACTTCGTGGGTCTCAATCGTGCCTCCGGGAATGAATGTATCCCGAAGAGCCACCCCCACCCTAATCCGTCTCCTTCCTCCAATTTGGATTCACCTCTCGTCTCTTTGCTCCGCACCATGCAAAAGCATGGCTCAAGGTCCCGACACACGTGAGACAATGCCACGAAACTCATCATTGGTCAACGGGTGGTGGGCTGGAGTCTGTAAAAATGAATCGTTGGTGAGTTCTCAATCAAGGCCGAGCGCATTCGCATGAAGGCAAGAGTAACGAGAGGAACAAGTGACATTAGAGGAACAATTTTTTTAGAATTTTTTCGGTTCCCAACCGATCAATTAGATTTTCTAGGAATCGAACCGAACCAATGGGTCTAGTCTAAAACTTAGGAGCTCTTTTAAAGACCCGGTCCCATCGATCTGATTCCCGATTAAGGAGGGAAAATCGGACCGTCTTGGATTATACACACCCCTAACGTCAACTTGCTATACGGACAAAGCCAGCTTCATCTCCCGGAGCACAAAGAGGTGGTGGTGGTGGGGCTTTTGCTCCACTCTTCATTGCCAGACTTTCTTTTTCCCTCGTCTGAAAACGACTTCGTGATGATCATGGTTGGGATCTCACCATTATGGTCGGGTCGCAACCAAAAGATCGCGAGCTCCGGACGACGTGATTATGAAAAATGAAGCAGTTGGGGTCGGGCATGTATTTCAGTGCCACGTAAAAAAAAAAAAAAAGCACGAGCCACTTCACTCCCTTTACAAAATCGAATCTCTCCAATTCGTGTAAATCGTGTAAAGCGACCCGTCGATCCGAACGCGCACCCGACAACTGTTGCTATCTTCTAGAACCATTAAACGGGAGAGGTTAGGTCTAATTTGGGTGAGATTGAAAATGATTCGATCTAGTAATACCCATTTAACTCGATTTTAGATCAGGCAATGGCAATGCCGAAAGAGAATGATAGAGGTGATCGAAGAGATTGGTTGGGTTTGAGTAAATTGTATACCTATTCATCAATCATTCGTGGCCCATCTAGCATGCAAATTATGACCGAATCCATTTATGATATATTTACTGAATATAAATCGTATAATTAACCGATATAATAACTCGCCTCATTATATATGAGTTTAAAAATGGACTTATGACCTATTTTGATCGGTCTACTGCTTTTCATAATATTTGATGAAATGGATAATCAACCCGTGCCACGAATAGTGTACTTATAGGGAAAAATAAGGGAGAAGAATGATTTAATTGAGATATTTTTCGCGAAAATCCCTCTTCTTCTCCCTTTTTCAAATATGCTCCGTCCACAATTTCACCTAATTCATACCTAAACTCTTGCAATTTTTTCGCCATGATTTTTCGAATTCTAACTCGCTTTTTTTTTTAAGAACTCTGAAGAGGAAAGCCATAAGTCGGAAATAAATGCTGCGAGAAGAAAGCCCCATATGGGCAAAAATAAATGGCGCGACGGTCGAATTTTGAGCAATAAATAAAATTCGCATGAAAATTAATATGAGCAAATGTTATATGTCATAAATTATTGCAAAGAGAAAACATAGAAATCTCAGAATGTGAGAAAGGCCAAATTCTCGGTGGATGCACCTGCTCAACATATTTAAAAGTAAAGGACCGGTGCACTTGTCTGCGAAACAGAAAACATATGTACCTCAAAATCCATTTATTTATCACAGATTAACGATTTAAATATATATCTTCCTAAAAATTACCCCCGATTTTAACGAACGAAAAGTACTTTCATCGTCCACGAAAATGCTTAAACATAAACTATTATCGGCAATGAAAATATATTTTCGTCTACTGAATCATTTTAAACGATCCAAATAATCATTTTTCCAAAAAAAAATCATTCTTCATAAAAAAAATGGCGCCTAAGTCAAATCGATCATGCAATTCATGTAAAGACAAGGGAAAACACGCGCCGAGAAAAAGGGGCAACGGCGGTGTTTCGACGGGGTCACATGAAATCTAACGCCATGTGATTTATGCGCGGCCTCCAGTTTCTTCAGATTACCATCTCTTTCGCGTTTTTTTTCTAAGGAATTTCATTTCTTCCCTTATGTTTCTGCCTGCAATAGTCCAATAGGGAATTTTAACCTAATCAAATTAAAAAGTCGAGGGAGGGGGGGGGGGGGGGGGGGGATCTTAATTTGCTTAGCGACAAAGGCATTTGTTGCACTAGCTCAAGTTGGTTCGCGATCGGAGCAGGTCGTGTCCTCTGGATTTTCGCTGACTAATCTCGAGATTTCAATATCCCTTTAGGGTCCCACGATCCATTTATTATTCGAGGATTAACCGTTAAATCAAATCAAATCAAGTACCCACTTCGGAAATCTAACTCGGGTGGCGACACTCTTTCATTGCACGAGAGAAACTCGGAGGCAGGAATGACGATTTCTTAATATTTTATCTTCTTCTTTTATGCAAAGTTCGAGTTATCGACAAATAAATACGTTTTGACATGTGCGTCGGCAACTTCTACCTAATGAATGTTGACTTTTCGGACCGCCAAGGTAGTGGTTTATTCAGACCCATTCATTTAATGTCGACATGTGATAAACAATAAAACCACATTCGACCGGGCGAGACATGTCCGAATACTCGCGAGTTAGTCTCGATGATCTTAATACCGTTCTTTTTCCTCGATACATGGCTCGGCCCGATCATATCAAATTACTCGATCATCGCCTTTTAATTTAGTTCGCCGGGCGCGTGTTTACTCATGCCCAGTGCCGGATCTAAACACTGTTATTTTCCGTCAGTATATTGCTGGGTCCATTGATCTGCTAAATAGGTTTGGATGCGGATGTGAAGCTAAGTCATAGAGATCGACGAATCAGATCGGTTACTTGTCACGGGTCTTTTCTTGCTTAAAGAATAGACAGTTCCCTTCATTATTTTCCACTAGGGATGATGACCTTACTCTTTTCATCGGGACTTTTCAGGGCATGTTATCATTCCTACGCATGCACACAAAACAACACCCTATGTTTTATGCACTCATTGCATGGCTGCACCGAGCCCCCATCGTCCCCATCCTAGTGTCCCTTTCCAAATAATCCCTTTTTTTCATCTAAAACTCCCTTTATTTCACAAAAATGAATAATTCAAAATATATTTTTAAGAATGGTCGCTCGTATCGCTTTATAAAAATAAATTATTATCGATGATATATTTTTTCATTGACCGATTATTTCAAGTGATATGGGTGATCGTATTTTGGAATTATTAATTGTTCACCCCTTGTGGGGTGCAATGTATGAAACTACATATAATATACGTAGAAAATGGGAAATGTTCTAAATTGGCATCTCCTTGGGAAAGTGACAAGACGTGGCACGATAAATTGGAAACTGTGGATGTCTGTACGTATTGGAGCCGCTGGCCTTGTAGTCTGGTCCGAGGCCTGAGAAAGTGGTGGCATTGACTTTGATAATTGCCCCAGCTTATACCGAATTCATTAGATGCCATTTTGTTAGTTGAAAGCTAGACAATTTGTCAATTTAGTATTTCATTTGCGGTCACCGCATTTGAATTGGTCGAGGTTGATGTTTGTAAAGAAAATATCTTGTGAAATTAGTTTGAGAGCTACCATTAATTACATACGCACGTCGTGTTTCTCTAGGTAACTCGGCGATCTTTTTTTAATAGACGATCGCTCTAATTTCGCTTAAGGCGATCTTATGGCGTGCACCGAAGTTTCTAACACCAAGGCCGATGGTTTGCCGAGGCGTGCGCGAATTATTCTTTCCTACGTAAACTGCCTCATTTCTAATACTCGATAGAAAACGAAAACCCTAATCTTCAGCTTTATTCTTGTTATGGAAATATTCATCGGTGACTTCCAATAACACCATGATAATTATAAAAACTATAATAACGATAAAAACACGCAAGGAGAGCGGACAAAAATTTCCACTCGAACGTGCGACGATGGGCGGCTTAAACTCAAAGTGCACGACGAATTAATCAAGGGATTGCCCCAGCAGTCGCCTTCTCCAGTCTCGAATTTCCGGGTTGCTCCATCATTCTCCATAATTTGCAATTATGGTTCGTTGAAATTCGTCGGTAAAAAGTTTAAGGTTGACTAGAGCCCTCGCTACTACCTACCCGGGCTAGCTCGAGGGGTTACACGTCACCAATTTTTTTGTCCTTTTTTGTAAAAATTCCATTTTTAATACTTTCCCAGCAATTCTAAGGAAAACCCTCTCGAGTTGGTGATAATCAATGTCTCTGTCCCGATAGTCATAACTTGCATTGATTAGCTAAGTGCTGGCGAAAAACTAAAGTCGTCGATTTCCAGTGCTTCACGCAAGATGGGGGCAAGGGTTCGTCGACTTCTCCTTTCCTTTCCTTTCTTTCCCCTCTTTTCTTTCTCTCGCGCTCTTGATTCTTCCGCAGCATCGCGTATCCCCCGGTTTAGTGCCGCGACACGTGTCGGAGACCCACCATCGGACTTTGGGGGTGGAGCGAGGATCCAATGAACGTGACCCGGCGGCCGCCGCGGGGAATGCGGGTTTGACGAGTAGGTGACCCGATTCGACTAACGAGTAACGAATGCCCCTCCTGCGGTCACATCCACGTGGAAGGGTCGCTGCGCTAGCTGGGCCCCCCTCCCCGGCCCTGCGACCTTTTCCTTTTTTGCTCATATGAAAATTCCTTTTCGTGACGTCTTTTTTTTTTTTTCGCCTTCTCGTTCTTAAAAGATCGCCGTGAGAATTGAAAACGAAAAAAGGACGAGGCTCCGTCCGAGCCGGCTCGCGTAGAGCCGGTGAGTTGCCGGCTGAGCTGATGGTGGTGGCAAATGGAGAGACTGATCTGCCCTGAGCCACGCCCGGGGAGCGCTCCCCTGTACTGGACCCATCTCGCTGTGCTGACGTTTTGGCCGTCCGGTTTCCGCCACCTGTCCAGGCAACCTCCTGCCGACATAAACAAACGAGAAAAATGATACGGATAACTCATTTTGATTCATTCAATATGATTTCTAAAATTTAACGTGATGTGTAATTTAGTCATTTAAATTTAATTTGTGCAATGTGATTTTTATATAATTTATAAACTAAATCCAACATACAACGATTGAATATTAATCATATTAAACGGATTGAAATTTTATAAATCACGTTAAGTAAATTAAAAATTTAAATGTCAAAATGCGAATTAAATCAAAGTTTAAGGTTATTTATATCATTTTCCCATTTGGTTTTCTCTCTCCTCTCCTCTCCTCCACAGCTTACACGAAGTGACACCAATCTACATCGACACGTGGCGCAATCCTACCATCCGTGGGGACGACACGAGTACCTAGGGCGTGGGGACAGCAACCCCACGACAAGGCTCACAACCACATCATGTTGTCATATGTATTAATAGATGATTGGTCCGGGGATTGAACCAAAGCCCAATTCCACTTCCTAAACCGAGGGAATTCATGGATCCGTAGGTACAAGACCAGGTCATAATCACCTACTTAAACTATGCTGAGCTAATACTCAACAATCCCTTTCGCATGTAAGCCAATCTCATACACACGCACGGCTTGACTTTAGGCATAACCAGATGAACAAGACACCTGTTTTGCGTGAGTCGATCCTTAGGAACCTACCATAAGTAATGATTTGGGAGGGCGACACCAATATCTAAACTCTCAATGTCGATATCACATCAGAAATAATATTTTTAAAAAGGGAAGTAATTCGATAAAAAATGGTTAGTTGATTTAGGCAATAATCAAAATTATATGATCAATTATAAACTCATGCAGTCCATTGGAATTTCGTAATATTCTTATAAATTTCTAATATGAATAGTTTATTGTTTATATAGAAAATATGTATAATATGTGTATCGAGTGTCTTTTTATCTATATCGATGTGTATATTTGTTTGAGCGGAGATAATTTTGCGAATTAGCTTTATAGACTTTCACACGTTTGATTTGATTGAAATGACAAGTTAGTCAAAAGCTGGATCAAAGGAACTATACGTGTCTTAAAGTTAGAAAAATAAATTTCTTAATCTAAAAAGGGAAAATCGAAAACGATTTCTTGAAAAGAATATTCCTCCGTCACGAAGTTTCTTCTGAAATAAACACGTCACCATGTTAATGTGAATGAATTTCACATGCCATCTAGTATTTGTGTGAGTTTTGTTTGCCCAGTGAGGTCATTAGTCGCGGACCTTAAGGCTAGATACTTATTGTATTGATGAGTTACTTTTATAAAGAGCGTGCAAGACATTGGGCTAATATTCAGATATAGGCTAAGAATATTATGCACAATGAGGTATCTTGATTTTTTTTCATAAACAATTCATAAATGATACTAGTTTCTATCAATCCAAAATAATGATATTTCATTGGCATTAAAAATATCTTAGTTTATGCAGCGTTTGTATTTAGTTGATATCCCGTACTTAACATTTTACCCAACAATTTGATCGACAACGTAGAGCCAAAAAAAGCAAATTTATAGATGATTGCTCTTTTATATAATATAAATTTTTATGGATGCAGTACATAACAATAAAAAAATTAGTTCCTTTAACACACGTGGCAAATCTACAACAAACAACAGGTAAACATATGAATTTCTCATCAATGGTGTCTAGATCCTAAGAAGATGCAGAAGAACTGAAAAAAGGAATGGAAAGTATTAAATTTGAGGCCACCAATTTAATTGTAATTGAATGATTGGGGGGTAATTTTGTCATTCTGGCGAAAATTGGGTGGATTTAGACCTATAAGGGGCGGAAATAGCTTCTTCCTTAAGGTATTATCATTTTCATGTTTTCATATTCCAAAAAGCAATGAAATTATATAAGATTACCGTCCCCTTCCACTAGATTGGTTTGAGCCCGTGGACGTCATTATCTAAATTAAAATATCGAAACTAGTCAATGTTCTCAACATATATATATATATATATAATAATTCGTAGTTTTTTTAAGGATTCACTATATGAAATATCATCAGCTATCCTTGTTCACATTAGTCGCTTAACAATGTACGGATGAACTATTAGAAATTTAGCCATAGTTTCATGTATTTCATAGACGCCCACAATGACGAGCGGGTATACAATTCAGTCCTCCATTTTCTTCCGTAATTTTCGCGCTGCCGTCCCCTCTCTCCCCACTTCCATCCCTTTTCAGAAATAATTACGTACTCAAGGGCATTTTTGTCCATAAAGCAGTTTAGGAAATGTAAAACCGAGACTAAGGAGGGTTCAGGCTTAATAGTGCGGGTCTCGTGGAGGAATGTTCCGGGGCATTTTGCTAATGATGCTTAGTTAAGAATGGTTCAATTTGCAAGACCATGATCACGCAGAAAATAAAAAAATAAGCAACCGTAACATTGAAAAATCATCAACTTTCCTTAATTATTTGCTCGCACGTCTCGAAACAACCCATTAACAAGACACTAATGGCATATCGCTGTCGTTTCCTCGAGTAATGAGCTCCTCGGACAATGTTTCTTTCAAAAGTATAATAATATAATATATATATATGATCAGACATATATAAATATCAGAAGAAAATCAGGCAACGGGGCAAATGCACGCCCTCCAACCTCTGCAGCAACTGCAAGTGACGTGATGGGCGCTGCAGCCGTCCGATCTGAATCGGACGGCTGTGATGTTTTCAAAAGTAAAAAAAGTAAAAAACTTCTCCCCGTAATTAAATTAAATGGGGCCGTTCGATCTGCTGCAGATGATCCGGATTCTGCAGCATCGGGGGAAGACAATCCACGTCCCTTGATTGCTTTTTCTTTTTTGCTTTTTGGACCCCGTGATGCCAACTCGACATAAAGTAAGAATTATACAATTTCTCGTCGCGTGACTTCACGAGCCGGTCCAACGTCGGCATAGGAAGTCAAGCTTGGGCCCTCGTTCCTCTCCTGCCTTGTCTCTTTTGATTACTTTTTAAATCTAAGGTCGAGATTCACGTCCTTTGACCCTCTTTGTCGCGATGTCTGGGCACGCATCATTGCATTTATTCGATGGAATAATTATTATTTTTTCTCCCCATATTCTCTCGAATTCGCTAATAAATCTCGAATGTCAATAATAATATATTTTTTTCTGTTTAAATAAAGCAGCTGCATGTTGCAGTACCCCCACAAGAGGAAGGCACCTAGAATGGATCCGAATCCCCTACTATCACGGAAGGGGATCGAACTTTTGAGGTCATCTAAATTTCAGATCGGATCGGACGGCTCTCATTAACAAGGGGGATTTTTTTTTCAATTCAGATAAGAAAACTGTGGCCGAAAGTATGATCCATTGCCCGTTTCCCCAATAATGTGAGCAAAAGAAGGTGGGCAGTTTGCGAAGGAAAAAATTAATTTCTGCAGAAAACATTAATTAAACTTTGATATAATTAAGTAAAGCTATTTTTTTTATTAAAAAAATTTCTCCAGATAGTTTGCCAACCTGAAATTCAAAGTTGGAATTTCTCTTCCGCCATAGTCTCTGCAGCAACGGTTCCAATCTTGGCTTCATCGCCGAGGGCAACCCCTTAGTAGTTATTATTCAATTCCGCTCCCCTTCTTAATTTATGGGATCTTTTTTGTTACGTTGCCAAAAGCCAAAAACGAAAAAAGAAAAAAAAAGGATAGTTGGAGAAAATTTGTTCTTTTTTTAGCTCCCTTGGCTAGTGTCCCGAATCATTTTGTCCTTACGAATAAAGATCCCCCGAGCATGAAGACGAATACGTATTTCGGGCTGTATCGGAAAAAAGAAAAAAAGCAAGAGATTTCACCTCAGTAAGATAACCTATGATCATTAGTTATTATTCAAGAGTAAAAATCAAATCAGCGAAGGCTTTTAGATAAATACTTCAGGCGACCGAGAGCAAAGACGACCGCCGAATAATCTGAGGAGATTCCTTTTGCTCGATAGCTACGAACCAAGCAATCGTTGTTAGACGGAGCGGGAAATCACGTGCATCACCACGCTGCGTTCTTCGGCCCTTCGTGGCTCGATCTCGAACCGTCGGATGAAATTCTAGAAAAAGCCAGTGGCGACGATTTTCCGAAACGGCCGAGAAATTTTCGTTCGTCTGCAAAACCATTAATCCGAAAGCGACTCTTCGTCGGGGCCGAAATCATGCCCGACCCCAACGTGTCGATCGTGGCGACATTCCTGTATTATTAAAAGAACGGATCGTGGCCTCAAACTATCGAAAGATTTTCTGGTCGGTGAGCAATCGCAATTAACCAAAAAAAAAAAAAACCGCTTTGTGCAATTGATATTGATGAAAATGCTGCAGAAAATCAATTTAATGTATCTAGATGCATCGCGGATGTCGAATTTTCAAGCGTGAAAAGTATTCGACGGCTGAGACGCAGCGGACGCGACTCTTCACGACGAAGACCTTTTGATCTGAAGCAGCGAGTCCGGTGGTGGTATTGCTTCTTGAAGCGACGCTTGAAACGTCAAAAAACAGGAAGGGAAACAGTGAGCGATCGATATTACTGACTTTCGAAAGAGAAACTGAGCGACACGGCTTTATATGGCTGGCTCGGGAAAAAATAGTTGTCGAGCGATGCTGTGCCATGGGGTTGGCATCAAAAGAAAAGCCACACTAGCGAAAGGCTCGATCGAGTGATGCGGTTGTTACGGTTGTCATCGAAACACCCATCGCTAGGGGTATGCATGGTCCAGGGCAATCCCGTTCTACCTTGGAACCAGGAATCAGACCGATGAGACCGGTTCCCGATTTTTAGGACCGCGGACCGGACCGACTAATTTTAAGATTGGTCTGGTTCCTAGGCAGTCCAAAAAAAATTCAAAGAAAAGCTTAAACTAAAAGGAAGACCAAGCCTAAACAGAGCAACAAGATAAGCATACATATGTCATTTATATGTTTTGTCCTAAATTGAAAATCCTAAATCAACTACAACCCCATATTAAAACTCGAAATCGCTCACAACCGCGAATCAAAACCTCATTCGATTTGCTACCAATGCAAATGGAGGAGGAGGGATTTGTAGGAGGTGTCGGAAAACGAGGATTGGCGGTCTGAGCTCATGCTTCTCTTACTCGTGAAGCTTTTGGATTTGTTTTTACTTGATCTCGGAGTAATAAAGGATGCGCCGATCATCAGTTTCTTTGCTGGGGGTTTGATGCTTCTTGAGTAGCTCTTGCTTGAGGATATCTATTGTAGAGTTTCATTTTGGCTTTCGATGTTGAATGGAGCAGGAGACAATTTTGTATGCTATAATGATTTTATGTGAAATGAAGGGCAGTTCTAATGGTCCGATCCGGTCTTGTTCTATCAAGAATCGGGATCGGATCATCCAGGAACCGGTTCCATTTTTAGGAATTGTGGACCGGACTGAAACCCCGAAGAACCGAACCAACCCGACTGGTCTGGTCTGGTCTGAGCGGTTCCCAGATTGGGCGTCAAGACAAGAATAATACGAAAGATTGGGTTTTTGTGCATTTCGGTATATCACAGTGAAGACTACGTCAGCGTATTTACGTTACAGGCTGTATGAGGAGAATAAATAAAATAGCATGTACTATTGGAGAGAGAGATTTGCACAGTCTGGAAAGGTACGGATCAACAATCATAATTAATTTAATTATCTTTAACTGATGCGCAATAGTTTCTCTTGGCGATTTAGCTTTCCCCGAAACAGTACTTAAATAGTGGCATGATGTACTGACCTTGGACGGCGTATAAAGATGCCTCTTACGTGACGTATGAACGATTTTTCTTATTGGGTATGTATACCGCTATCCTAAGCCGATCAATCAACGGCGTCGATTAATATCCCCATTTTATATTCCGGCGTCGGATTATCACAATGAGGAGCTGTCTTAAGTAAGTGAATCCGCGAACGCATCCGTATTTTCAGACGACATATAATCATTTTTTAAAATCGTAATGAAATTTCTGCGTACCCTTTTAAAAAATCGACATAGGACACGTATATTTGATGCCCCAAAGGAGAAAAGAATCTTTGCACAAGTGGTAAGTTTACAAGACATGTTCCCTTTCTTTCCCTGAGGAACCGTGCGACATGTCGTCATGAAAAGAAAATTGCACGTACTTCGATACTGTTTATTATGCTGTGCATGGTGTGTGTGTGTGTAGCTTCTAGGCTTTTTCCTCTATGGAGAATTGTTTACTTCTTCCATTTATATTTCGCTTTATAGCAATCCGTCAATGTGCATTATTGACATTAATTATTCTTTCCGCTTTCCCTAGATTATTAATGAATTTACACCTTTCTTTAATGATAATTCTTTTGATGTATGCGCCTTTGCATCTAGTACCGAGAAGAACTAGCACGACTTCTCTGTATCATTAATATCCTTCCACGGATCACTACAAAACCGTCTTTTTTTCCCCCCTTCCATTTGAACTTGTTTCAATACTCAAGTTTCGATATTAAAAAAGAAAGAAGAAGATTGCTTTACCAACGCAAGACTTCACGACAGTCAATATGGGACCTCACCACCCATAGATAGGTATGGCGTTCTTCGGCTCATCCTTATCTTGTTTTGGCAAAGAGTGAATCCTGGAGTCTTTAAGTAGATCAACGTAAACTGGGGCACGTACGTAGAGCGTGGAGCACCATTGGCATGACAAACAAGAAAGCCTTCGAATGAATACGAAGGCTAAAGTCCTTCTCAGCTCATCGTTTTACATTGCATGGTGAACACGAGATCTTTTCAGTAATGTCTCGAGGAAGCTTTCGTTCCGGTCGATCTAGATCGCCCCCTTGCCATTTCTCTTACGAAGGAAAACAAAATAAAAAGGATGTTGAAGTCTGGGTTTTCTTGGAGTTTGCAAGGCGTCGCGTTGTTATCCTGAGCAAGTAAATGCACATTGATTTCATCCCATGCAACGAGTACTCCACATACCAAGATTAACATCTCGAGAAGACAATGGCATGGTGGACCGGCAGAAGGGTAAGATGTCATTAAATGTGGATCGCAATCGCGACGATCGAGCCAGGCCGCACGTGCCACGGCTCGTAAAAGTTTGGGGAAGAGTCCGTCGCCGACTCACCATGTTCGACCCCGGCTCCCGTTAGGGGTACGTCCCGGCGCGCGTCGTCTTGGATTTTGATAACCCTCATCTTTCCGTGATCATGCGAATGCATCGATCGCTCGTGCATGCGGTGTGAACCGAACCATGTGAACCGGACCGCTCGCAAATTCGGGAACGTGCGAAATGTTTACTACACACGTGCGCGGGGACAAAGGTCAGCACCTCAGGTAATTCGTTGCGTCGAGATGCTAGGGACGCCTTGGCTAGGACAGCAAGATCGCGATGGGAGGACCCCCTTTGTTAGATTCGATTGGGATGCATCTTCAAAGTTTCACACATCTTCTGTTTCCCCTCCATCTCTCTCTGTTCTTGTTTGTTCTTGTTTTGTCTCTTATCCTTTTGCTGTCCCCAAGGTTTGAATGCGACCCTCCACCATGCGCACAAAACCTTCACCTTGCTTGAAGAATTGGGGAAAGGATTTCGTGTGCTCTTTCTCGTACTTCCATTTATTTGTTTTCAATCGTACCACGCAAGAATCGAATCGTGACATCCGCAACTCACGGGCATCGCATAAAATCCTAAATTGTTAGTCACATGTCATATTTGTCGCAAATTAATTTTCGCATTGATGTGCCGTATTTATTCCAATCTAAACTTCATGTTGCAAAAAATGCTAAGCTGGACAAATCTAACAACACGTAAAAGTAAAATTGAGACAAAATTAAGATAACGTATATTCGAACGTTAGAGCTCTTTTGGGGAAAAATTAGTAAATTTTAGCATATTTCCAATTTCAAATCATTTTCTTCGGATATGGGTGCTCCGGAACGACTTCGTTTGGGAAACCTATTTAAAATTGGATTTGCACATCGAATCAAGTGCACATCAACAATTTAAAAGGATATTGAACGGATTTAATAGAGGATAGATTTGTCATGGATATAATGGTCGGAGATTTTCTTTTGTATTGACCATTAATAAAATTAGGGTAATTGTAAAGTTTAATTTGATTCGCGGAAAATAAATTATTTGAAATTTTTTATCACTTACAAAAATAAATGAATACAAAATATTTTCATTGTCCGTAAAAATATTTAGACATTTATTGTTGTCAATAAGAAAAATACATTCTATTAATTAATTATTTGAAGCGATATAATCGATTATTTTTAAATAATTTGTGTTTTGCGAAATAAATAGGAGTCAAGTGTAATATTGATTCTGGTGTGATGAGTGGGAGTCCTAGAAGTCGCTGACCCGGCGGAATGAGAAGAAAAACTGTTGGAGGCGAACCCAATGATTTAAGTGCGGCTAATTAATTGCAGTGTTCTATTTAAAGGCCTCGTAATTAAAGACAATTTTTAGCAGGATCATGTTATCAAAGGGCTTCATACTATTGTTGGAACAATAATGATGGTTAATTCAACAGGATTTTCCTTTCAACTTATTATTTTTACGATGGGGCTGTACCACTAAATCAATTTTACCTAAGAAATGGATCCACTTCAAAAATGGGGCGGGTTTTCGGTTCCGAGTGAGGAATCATTTAAGAACCGGATTGAAATTGAAACCGGTTTCATAAAGTCCAAAAATTGTAATTTTTTGTTTGGCATTTTTTTTCTTTATTCTCTCCAAGATTTCGACCTCATCAGACACTTGATGACTCTCTTTCTCTCACTAGTGACTCACCTCCAATTTTTGAGGATGATCCTATGATAGCTACAGCACCATTTTAGTTCATGTTCATCACAAAATAAAACCCATTCACTATCAAAATTAATATTCAAATGGAACAATTCCAATGGTCTAATCACCTTAAAAAATTATCTAGTCTCAATTCTGCGATGAAGATTTATTTGTCTATAAAAATATTAACATTAGGTCCATTTTAAATTTGCTCAAACTCTATGTTGTAAAAAGAACCTAATTTAAGGTTCAGTTGTAGTCTGTCCTAATAAAAAAAATCATCAACTTTAATTCAAATCCCTATCCTGTCCTAAACTTTTTTTATGGGAAAAAAAACCCTAACTTTAGATATAGTTCAAAATCCACAACGATATTTTTTTGTTAAAAAAATAATCAACTTTAATCCCAGCTCTAAACGTGTCTCGTAATCCTCTATTCAGAATTTTCCATTGAACGTCCCTGAGTTCTCTAATTTTTATATCAAACAATGGTTTCTTTTTGAAAATAATTTTTCATGATGCATTGTCGATGTTTAGTTATCGACCTGAAATTACAACGTTCAAACAACAAATGGACAATTTTGGACAGATGATTAATGGAGGTAGATTTAAGACTAAATTGAAAGTTGTGATTTTTTTTTTTAAAACAAGTCATCGCATATTTGAGATTGGAGCTGAGATTGATGATTTTTTTATCTACATAAGAAAAGATGGGGGATAGATTTGGGACCGAATCTACAGTTTGGATATTTTTTCCGAATAAACGAAGTTCAAGATGAATTTAGAACTAAGACCTAAGTCCCCCGTTCGATTTAGAACAAATAAGAAGTTCCGGGTGGTCCCTGTTACGAAATTAGGCGTCGTGCCAATCATCAGGATCCATCCCTTTTCCATTTTGGCAAATAGGGAAGAGGGGGGCAAATGAGTAAATTAAGTATGCCCCGACAAGTCCACCAGGGTCGCGCCAAGAGAAAACTCGGCGCGTTACACGCTGAGCCGAGCCGCGTGAACCGGGCCAAATAATTGAAAAAGCGGAGATTGGTGGCACTTGCCGGATAATCATTTAGGCACATGCATAAATCTCGCCCAATGTACGATTTTCAAATCCCCCTCACTGTCGCTTTAGCAAACTCCCCGTTCGCCCTCCCACCACCTTGAGAAGTAGGCTCATAAAATCCGTCTGAAAGTAGAGAAGTAGAATTGCCAAAGCCAAATAAGATGACGTGAGGAGCGAATAAATAAATAAATAAATAAACGGAGTGATCGGACGGCACCGATCGTCGCTTTTAGTCTACACATATCGCTTAATTTCACATGGGATCATGTTCGCGTAATTAGACTGAAAAAAAATGCATCCTTTTAATGGATCTATATGCAAGCCGTTTATAACGACGCTCGTATTAGTGCAGTCAAAGAAAATATACGTGTGTAAATTTGGGCGATTCGATTGTCGTATAACATTCCATGGGTACAAACCTTAGATACAGTCCGTCTAAAACTTCCGCCAGTCGTCGGGTATATCGACTTAAGAAGCAAAAGGATTTGTACATAAGACATATAGAACACATCGTTTGTAATTTTCAAAAGCTGTCGTGTATACTTTCGTGCGCGCAACCTCGCAAATTTGACCGGAATATTTGTGGAGGAGCAATTTTTATTACACATATCAAACCATAGAAAAATCCGACAGCGCATAACAATCTCAAACCATAGAAATCAACAAATAGGATATAAGCGGCTTTGACGGGATTTTCTCTCAGGAGAAAATATCTTTTGATATGAAAAAAAATAAAATAAATTATATGTATTGGCAATATATGTTTTGTCTTGATTTTTTTTTTGAAATTCAGTTTCTATTGGTGGCGTGGTAGACGACAAAATGACTTTTTAGAATATATAAGTCGATAGTATGTACAAAGGTCGGACTTCCGAGCGAGATACGAAGAAGAGTGGAAGGAGCACAAGTGGGAGTGGAAATGTGGATTTCAGGAATTCGCACTGCATGTCCATACATTATGAACATAATTATTGTTCTTGGTTTTTTCGTTATAATTCCTCACCAAATCCCACCATCAAGGACATACGACGACCGTGCGACTGCTTAAAAATTTCTCCATGTGACCACTGCTCCCCGGCCACGTCCCTTCCCTCCCTTCCTCTGTCTCTCTCTCTGTCTCTCTCTCTCTCTGTGTGCCTGCGAGCATCACCATTAACAGCGGAGTGAAGGAGCACCGAGAGAAAGCTAGGATCTTTCTAATCCTCGATAGTTTTCAGTGCCTTTTTGGGTTTTGGGGCTTCTGGGTAACTCAGAAACCAAGAGACCAGCTCAGGCAATTCGCCAAGTTCTATCCTTTTGTTCTTTCATTTTGGCCGAAGTCCGTTTTGCCCGCGCGGCTTTTATCAGCTCTGTATTATTAGAGACTCAATCTCGAGCTGCTTGAACGTTCTTTTTGGCCAAAAATTTAAAGTGCCCGCATTGCAAGAAAGTGGTATTTTTTGAGGGGGGGGGGGGGGGGGGGGGGGGTCTGCTTGTAGGGCCGAGTGTTTTAGTTCTCTGGATGAAAAGAGCAGATCTTTGGTCTGGTTCTTGGTTTATGAGCTTCAGAAAAAAGAGGAACGGGCTAGTGATACAGATGCTTTTCCCCACCACCAACAGGGTTCGCAACTATTTTTGAACTTCTATTTTTGGTGAAATTCGACCCATTTTGACGTTCATACCTTTAACTCAGTATTCTCTCTTTTGTTCAGTTCTGTTCCTTTTATCAAGCTCTGTGCTCTCATACTAACAGGAAGTCATCTGCTTCTTTTATCAACCCCCCATCGTTGATTGAAATTATTGGCCTTGCCCAAGAAAGATGGCATACCTTGTTTTTTCTTTTGATCTCATTTGATGCTCTGAACAGAAAGTCTCTAGTTTGACCTTCTCTTCGTGTTTCAGTCGACATCTTCTTGGGCGAAAGCCATATTCTTCTTTCTTTTGGAGTTATTGCTTGTCGGTTCAATTTGGAGGAGAGTACTCGAGGAAAACCCACCTGGGTCATTGCTTTCTGGATGCAAGAGCTAGCAATTGGAAACAATTATATTCCTTTTTCCTGATTCTTGATTGAAGATTGAAGGTTCGAGAACAAGAAAGGGGTTTTTCTGCTGCTTTATTAGGTTATTTTGAAGTAGGGCAAGTGGAATGGAGAACCAGGGGAAAATTCCTGCAAGTTTGAAGAAACAGCTTGCTCTTGCTGTGAGAAAAATCCAATGGAGCTACGGAATCTTCTGGTCCATCTCAACCAGACAGCCGGGGTACTGATAGTTTCATTTCAAACATGTTTTTCCTTTTCTATTTTTCGTCATTATAATAGCTATTGATTTTATGATAAGCAGAAAAAATCCATTATTATTCATATTCGATACCAACAACATTTTGTCCTGGCTCCAAAGTTTGTCCACTTACGATTCTGGAGATAGTGCAGCGTGGTAAGAATGATTTGCAGTTTCCAAATGCAGGGGACAGATGCAACGAACCCATTTGATGAAAAATTCTATGTTTTAATTTGCTTTTCCTTTTTTTTTTTTTTGTGAATGCTTGCTGTGTACTATTGTACATGCCATTGTCTGTCTCTTCCGAAGTTTCAATCATAAGAATTAGCGTTATTACTTGCAATGTGCTTGATATCTTTCTTTTCTTACTTATATGATATCCAACAAGTCTGGATTTAATCGATTCTATTATGTTCTTTATCTTTTGTTATGTAAAATCATCTGGGAAAATATCTTTACGGGAAGGAAAATGAATAGCTAATTTTTTATTATTTGACGGTTGTATTATCTTTCCTGTATTTGGTAATGCCGACATTACTTCAACAAATTTTATTAGCCCTTCAGCGGTGAAGGGTTAAGAGTTTGATTTTGATTCTGAAGGTGGTCCACAATGTGATTACCTCAGGGTCTTGGAGTGGGGTGATGGGTACTACAATGGAGACATCAAGACCAGGAAGACAATTCAAGCCGTGGAACTCAATACTGACCAGATTGGTTTGCAGAGAAGCGAGCAACTGAGGGAACTGTACGAATCTCTATCTGCTGGTGAATCCAGCCCACAAGTTAGAAGGCCTTCAGCAGCATTGTCCCCTGAAGATCTCACCGACACAGAGTGGTATTATTTGGTTTGCATGTCGTTTATCTACGACATTGGCCAAGGGTAATCACTGATCGCTCTCTGAGTCTCTCACGCTTATGTTAGAATGCTTGGACACTTGATCTGCAGTCTTGTGGTCCTTGTCTGCACCTTCTGCACCTGCACGTTCGATACAGATTAAGTTTTGATGCTACAAACTGCAACGAAGCTATACCATTTGCCATTATTCTAACGTGCCAAATGTCTGTCTCTTGAGGGTCATAGTGATAATTCTTCGTCTGCATTATGCTGCAGGTTGCCAGGAAGAACTTTAACTACAGGTCAACTTACTTGGCTCTGCAATGCCCATTATGCAGATAGCAAAGTGTTCAGTCGCTCCCTATTGGCAAAGGTTCGTGATAATCTTGCTTGAGCTACAAAATTTTCATGGATGTTATCTGATCTGTAAGGATTTTCTGATATGCTCAAGATGATTGAAGACCACTAATATAGTTTTGTGTTTGATTTTGTTGGACAAATGAAACCTTGTGGGACCATCCTCCTCAGAGTGCATCCATTCAGGTACATTTTCATTTTCGGAAGAATTTGAGAATGTCTTTAGCTACTTCTCATGTCATCGACTCATTCAAGTAGCCACCCAGACCAAGAGGAGGGTGAATTCCCATGTGATATCATTAGCATTTGAGTGCCATGTCCACCATTTCTGTTTAACTGATGGCTTTACAATGAGCGAAATTTAGCGGGTCTTAACATCTGTACGTACTTTAATTAGTCATAACCATCCACTCAAAAAGATGCTGCTGCGAAGTGATTTGAGTCCTTCAAAAGTAACTCATTGTGTTACCTCTATGCCCGTAAATATTGCCCAACTAACACAAGGGGCTAGTTGGCCCAGACGATACATGAGTTGGCCTGTTTTTCCTGGTTTACTTTTCCCTGCTTAAGGGCACATTTCACCTTTCGCAATTTGAAGATACGTATTTGGGTTGCAGTCAGTAAGCAAGTGATTGAGCTAATTCTCTTGGTCTCGAACTATCGATAAGCTAGTAGAAAGCCTGACTTAACCTCCAGCCAGTGTAAACAAGTCCCCCGGATTAATGTTAATTGATATATCGTCTTTTTTGAATTTCAGACGGTGGTATGCTTTCCATTTCTTGGGGGCGTGATTGAGCTCGGGGTGACCGACCTGGTATGATATCTGTATCTCACTCCTGCTTCATTTATGAGGAATCTCGTTGTTTTCAGAGAATTCAAATGCAATTTAAGCCAACTGGCTCTAACGGAATTGTTTGTGAAGGTTTTGGAGGACACTGGTCTCATCCATCACGTCAAAAGTACTCTTTTGGAAATCCAATACCCAATAGCTTCCAAGAAATTCAGTGCTCTTACTGGAGACACAAGAATCCAAGACGATGTTGATATTCTCGATCATGACATTCTCAATGCCAAATTGGTTCCTGTGGTAAGAGAACCGGATATGGCTTCTCCAGACACGAGCTCAAATGGTTTTGAGGCCAATCAGCTACTGGAGAATTCATTTGTGGTCGAAGCGATAAATGGAGTAGCTTCTCAAGCACAAAGTTGGCAGTTCATGGATGATGAGTTTAGCAACTGCTTACACCACTCCATGAACTCCAGCGACTGCATTTCCCAAACCGTAGTTGAACCTTTGAACTTAAGGTCAGTCCAAGAAGATGACAAGGCAAATGACCCTCAAGAATGTGATTACACGAAACTAATCATGTTGGAGAACGAAAATGAGGATGGGCATTACCAGAGTGTACTTTCATCGATTTTCAGAACGTCACACCAGTTGATTGTTGGGCCATATTTTCAAAGGGGTAATAAGGAGTCGAGTTTTGTCGCTTGGAAGAAGGGACGGTTGCCATCTCGGCAAACGACACGAGGTGGGACACCGCAAAGGGTGCTGAAGAAAATCCTTTTTCAAGTTCCACGAATGTATGATAATGCTCTCGAGTCCCCCTTAGAAGATGGCAAAGAAAATGGAGTTTGGAGGCCAGAGGCTGATGAAATTGGTCTGAAGCACATGGTATCAGAAACGAAGCGAAAGGAAAAACTAAATAATCGCTTGGGTGTACTTAGATCCATGGTTCCTTCGGCCAGCAAGGTACCGGAAAATTTCTCTGCTGCCTCAAAGTCAATCACAGTAGCTCGTATATAGAATCTCTTATCATGGCTTTTTATCTTTGGTGACTGCATCTGATGCAGGTTGACAAGCTGTCCATCTTAGATGACACCATTGCGTACCTGAGAGAGCTCCAGGGGAGGGTCGAAGAGTTGGAATCTTGCGGGATTTCGATGGAAGTAGAAGCGAAATCGAGAAGAAAGCCCCATGACATGGTCGAGCGGACTTCCGATAACTGCGGGGCCCATGTGATGGGGTCGGGCAAGAAGCCGGTTGTGAACAAGAGGAAGGCCAGCGACATCGAAAGCATGGAGCTGGAGACCGATTCTGTAGTGCAGAGGGATGTGTCTGCTGATAATTTGACAGTCAAGATCAATGACAGGACCGTGCTAATCGAGATGCAGTGCTCTTGGAGAGAGGGAGTATTGCTCGAGATCATAAACGAGGTGAACAATCTCCATTTAGATTCTCACTCGGTTCAGTCATCGACCATCGACGGGGTTCTGTCCTTGACCATCAAATCTAAGGTATGAATCTAGTTGTTCCTTTGTATGCAGTTTTCAGAGAAAAAGACAGAAAGAGAACAATTGGCTGTGATGTCTTGCGAAAATCAATGATTTTTCATTGAGGTTGCTGCACTCGATTCCATATGATAGATGCACGGCGCATCCTATGTCAGCCTGAACATTTTGTCCACGGTCGAGATCGCTCTTATTCTAATGAACTCCATTTCTAATCTGCAGTTCACAGGGTCGAAGGTAATGTCTGCTGCAACAATCAAACAAGCACTCCAGAGATTCGTTCGGAAACGCTGAAATTCATCCCCGTACTAAGAACTGCACGTCGGTTTACATGACGCCGCGACGTCAGCGTAGTCCTCCATATCGCAGGGACGAGTTAGAAAGTCCGTTGAGTAGCTCTTCAAGACAGTTCTTCTCGGTAGATAGTCGAATAAAGCGTCGGTGAATCCTGCGGACATTGTAATCTGTACTTAATATGAGAACACGCTCATCCCATGCCTCTGTACCTAAGAGAAATCACTGACTCCCATCTGTT
This sequence comes from Melaleuca quinquenervia, assembly GCA_030064385.1. NCBI lineage: Eukaryota > Viridiplantae > Streptophyta > Magnoliopsida > Myrtales > Myrtaceae > Melaleuca > Melaleuca quinquenervia. The sequence continues at coordinate 13,048,741 of CM057721.1, read as the reverse complement.
TCCTTCGTGCTCCTTTGCGTCGGCTGAAAAGAGCGGGTTTCAGCGGGTCGTGCCTTGCTTAAACTTCAAGCATTTTGAAAATTCTACGAATCAAAAGAGTGATTGAACCAGAATGACCCAGGCGGAACGTTTACTTTCGAAGAAGATACATTGTGAAAGCGGATAGTCTCATCACCGCATGGACACTTCATGCACATTCGGTCACGTCGACGTCCTCGTTTTGCGAATCTTATACTAGATATTTACCTCTTCTTCCAAGCGAAGTACGAATATAATAACATGAGAAGTTGGCTTTAGAAGAGCTCCTTAGTCGTCAACTGCTCCTTAGTCGTCAACTGCTCCTTCGTGAAGTTAAATACTAATTTTTGCCCTAATTCGCATAAAATAGTAATGGGGGCCGAAGATTAGGTACAACGATAGATATAATAGTCCATTCCGCTTGGTGGACAAGCAAAGCAACAAGTTTTCAAGCCCATGTTTCTTGAAATTTCTCGTGCGATAGATGTAAACGAATCCTTTCTGTCGCATCGTCCCTAACGGAAATTGTCACCGTTGATGTGATTTTCCTTTCCAGCTGCTCTACTGAATCTAGTTAGCGAGGTGGCAAATCAAAGCAATGACTTCTTCTTCCCCCCGAGTCAAGTATGGACCAGGCAAACCGCACGGATAGAGTCGGGTCAAAAATAGTATTGATCCAAATAGATTCATCTATTCCATTTTGACGTATTTTTGATTAGTACAATGCAAAGCTAGCGATCCATGCTCAATCTGTTTGTTGAAACACTTTTGCATTTAACTAAAATTTAGGAAAAACCTATATCCAAATTGAGGCGAGAGTGCGAAGCAAGCGAGCAAGAGATCGAGTGCGGGCGAAAGAAAATTGCATAGAAAGTCACGGAGTTGAGTTGGGTTTAGATAAGTTGTAAACCCATCGATAACTCATTTAACATCCGCATTATGTTAAAACTTATCTACGATTCATTTACTGGATATAACCGATTCGTATAACAACTCAGCCTAATTTCGGACTCATTTTGAAAGGTCCGGTCAAGAGCGTGACTTTTGGAAATGCTAGCGATGAACCATTTATCTATTTTCATTATAATATTCAAGGTAGTCACCTTGAAAACCAAGAAATAATTTTCCCGTCAAACTTTTGTTTTGGTCAACGTAATGACGCTGGAAGACGGAGCAAGAGAAGCGAGTGAGATCCTCCATAACGGAAAATGTTACCCTCCATGCAAGAAATGAGCATGGAAAAGAAAAATAGGACTTTTATATAATCAGCCATGAAATGATTTTTTCTGTTGATTTACTAAAATCCAAAATTCTTTTTGCATGACGGCGCTTCGATACTTGTTTTGTAGTGATTTTTTTTTTTTTTTTGGGTTTCGCCGCCGGGTTACCGAATAAAAGCAAAAAGAGAAATGGAAGGAAGGGGCGATTATCTTTGGAGCCGGTGGGCCCGATATGCAAATCGCTTCGTGGGCCCATGCTTTCGGCCCGATTCTGTGGATCCTACCGGACCGATTTCGTGGAGAGACGCGAGAGTGTCCCGCGAAAAGTGGGCTTATAGTCTAAGCTGGTTTGGGCTTTGGACAAGGCTTTCTATAGGCCCGACTTCGGGGATACGTTTTTCGATGAGCCCAGCCCGTAGGAAAGCAATACCACGGTGACGAGATGATGAAATAAACGAAAAATTCGACACAAATGGTATCTGGACCGTACTTTATAACTGTTGAATGCGATACTTGCACTGTAGCCCAATTTGTAATATTGTCTATGGATTTTTAATTAATTCCCTATTATATCAAAATATTTCATAATTTTTCTAAACTTGAATTAATGAAAGCGTAGCATTGAGGATTTTTATATGACTTGATGATTAATTTAAATATATATGATAGCCCACGGATTATATTAAATAAATTATAATTTTAAGGATGATATTATGTATTGATTTGAATTTCAAAAATTGTTTATGATAAATTAAAAATCAAAAATTTGCATTGTACGATATTTTATATATGAATTTTCCGTTAAAAAACTCACTCCCTTCCCTCCTTCTCTCGCTTTCTCTTTCCTACCGCCAAACCCGCTATCCATTTTGGCTAAAATCCTCCCTGCTCTCTCTCTCTCTCTCTCTCTAACTGCACAATCAATGTCTCTCTCAGTCCCGCTCTTCCCTCTCCCTCGCCCTCTCTCTCTCCAAGCCCCGAGCTTTCTCTCTCTAAGGCCCGGGAACTCCTGCTTCCCCTCCAGAACCCACCGACCACTTCTCTCTCTCCGTCCCGACCCACCTCTCGCGCTCCCCCCGAACGGCAAGTCCTACCCGGACCCCTCTGCCGACGACCCGCCCGAAGCCCCCGAGGACTCCGAGCACGGCGTCTCCAAGTTCCAGCAAATCCACCGCCAGGCATCGCGCGCGCGCAGGATCGAGGAGGACGACTTCAAGAAGCACCGGTCCACGTTCCTCTCGGCCATCGCCGACGTGGAGGACGCCCCCGAGGACGCCGACGCGCTGGGCTCGGGGGACGCGGGAGACGATTTGTTCGGGGAGATCGACAAGGCCATTGCTTTGAAACGGAGGGAGTTCGTGAAGCAGGGCCTGCTGAAGCCGAATATCAAGAAGGGTAAGGTAGGTGGGGAGGAATTGGCTGATGCGGTCGAAGAGTTGGAGCCGGAGGAGGTCGTTGACTTGGAGGAAATTCAGGAGCTTCAAGGGCTGCAAGTCGTCTCCGAGGACGATGCTGATGATGATGGGGATTTTGATGACGAGGTGAGTGGTAATTTGAGTAGGAGTAGTGGTGGGTCTCTGTCAGATTCTTCGTTCGATTTGGATTTCGATACTTATGGTAGGACTAAGGCTAGGATAGTCGAACCCAAGTTTAGGATCACTCTGGCTGAGCTCTTGGATGAGAGCAAGGTTGTCCCAATTTCTGTTTATGGGAACTTGGAGGTCGAGATCACGGGGATTCAACACGATTCGCGGGTGGTAAGTTCAGGGGATCTGTTCGTGTGCTGCGTTGGGAGGAAAACTGATGGGCATTTGTTCTTGAGTGAGGCTGATAAGAGAGGTGCGGTTGCTGTGGTGGCAAGTAAGGAGATTGATATAGAGGAGACTTTGGGTTGTAAGGCATTGGTGATCGTGGAGGACACGAATGCCGTGTTGCCTGCTCTGGCAGCGTCGTTTTATAGGCAACCTTCAAGGCACATGGCAGTCATTGGGATAACGGGGACGTATGGGAAAACCACCACCTCGTATCTGATTAAAGGGATGTACGAGGCCATGGGATTGAGGACTGGGATGTTAAGCACGGTAGCTTATTATGTGCACGGGGATAATAAGTTGGACTTGCCAAACACAGACCCAGATGCTGTGTTGGTCCAGAACTTGATGGCCAAAATGCTTCATAATGGGACCGAAGCAATTGCTATGGAGGCTTCTTCACATGGACTGGCTATGGGGAGGTATAATGAGGTCGACTTTGACATTGCAGTTTTCACAAACTTGATGCGCGGTAATTTGGATTTTGATGGAACTGAGGAGGAATACAAGGCTGCCAAAGCCAAGTTGTTCTCGAGGATGGTGGATCCTGAAAGGCATCGGAAGATTGTTAACATTGATGACCCTAACGCACGTTTCTTCATGGCACAGGGAAACCCAAATGTGCCCGTTGTGACTTTTGCAATGGAAGATAAGAATGCAGATGTTCATCCACTGAAGTTTGAACTTTCCTTGTTTGAGACTCAGGTTTTGGTTAACACTCCTAATGGGATATTAGAAATATCATCTGGGTTGCTAGGAAGGCACAATATTTACAATATACTTGCAGCTGTGGCGGTTGGGATTGCAGTTGGAGCACCTTTAGAGGACATTGTTAGAGGAATAGAGGAAGTTGATGCAGTTCCTGGTAGGTTTGAGCTAATAGATGAGGAACAAGCATTCGGAGTGATTGTGGATTATGCTCATACCCCCGATGCCCTCTCCAGACTACTTGATTCTGTTCGAGAGCTTGGGCCTAGGAGGATCATTACTGGTGCGCTTATGTTGCATCTTTAACTTCTTAATACAGGATTATCCTTGCAGGGCTTTTTATAGTCACAGATTTAATGCCTTTTAAAAAAAAAAAATATTAACTCCTTGCCCTAACTCTGGTAACAGGTGATGATTACATATGTAGCTCGATGTTGTACAAGAGCTTAGATTCTACGAGCATGTTTTACCAGATATGTTTAGTGCTTGCTTGCTTCACAACCAAATGCAATTTGTCCTTGTGTGTGTGTGTGTGTATATATATATATATATATATATATATATATATATATTTTTTTTTTTTTATGACCGAGGAATCCACCACGTGCCATTTGTCCTTATACTTTTTATATGCTTCAAAGCATGTAATCAGATTAGCTGTGAATTTCGACATTGTTTTACTTTTTCATTACTTGAATTTCAAGTTTGTGATCAATCCCTAAACTAATTTTTTGAAACTGGAACTACTCTTTGCATCTGACTGTTAATTGCTGTGTCCTGTGAAGTAATTGGCTCTTCTGGTGAGAGTGATAGAGGGAAGAGACCCATGATGACAAAAATAGCTACTGATAAAAGTGAGGTGACAATGCTGACATCAGACAATCCAAAGACTGAAGATCCTTGTGAGTAAAGTAAATGGAGTTACTTGTATATGTAGGTTCTCCTTGAAGCTCTAACAACAATGAGCTGTCCTGTTGTGAACAGTGGACATTCTTGATGACATGCTAGCTGGAGTCGGATGGACAATGCAGGACTACTTGAAATGTGGGGAGAATGACTATTATCCACCTCTATCTAATGGTCACAGGCTTTTTTTGCATGATATTAGACGAGTAGCTGTACGTGCCGCCGTAGCTATGGGTGAGGAAGGTGATATGGTGGTAGGTTTTCAGGCCTCTTTTCTGGTACTCTTGTTTTACTCTATGTTAAACAAGATAAGTCTCTAATAATTGCAAAATAGTTGAAGCAGTGGCACATCCCTTTGGATGGTGCATTTGCCGGTGTTGATTTTTATGATTTGTATGTTTGAGATGCTTACGGTGCTTTTTATGGGATATAGTGTATTTAACTGTTCCTCTTTGGAATTATGCCTTTACCACCTCAAAGAATTTTCATAAAGTTAATGTAAGTTAAAAGACATGGATCACTGAATTTTGTCAACCAACATATAAGTGCAACTTATACGGCGCGATAAAAATATCACGTGCTCCCAATGGTACCTTTTGCATTATTCTGTTTTAATTATTCCCATTTTCTTCTAATCTTATCTTGATTGCTACGTCTTTAATATAGGTGGTGGCTGGCAAAGGCCATGAAACTTACCAGATAGAAGGTGACAAAAAGGAGTTTTTTGATGATAGGGAAGAGTGCCGAGAAGCATTACAGTATGTTGATGAACTTCATCAAGCTGGAATAGACACGAGTGAATTTCCATGGCGGTAAGTGAATTTTCTATTGCAAAAATGGTATAATCTGATATGGGAAATGATCATTTATTTCAAAGGCAGATTTAGCTTTGTCAGAGAAACTTATGTACAACCCACAGTTAGATGATCAGGTGGCGAAGTTGAGAGTGATATCTATATTGACAGCAATTTAGGGAGGTTACGCTTAACTCACATGGCCTCACTTGGAAAGAGAGTGCTATTGTTCATCGCACTTTTCATGCCACTACATATCTTTTAGCATGACATACGCATGGTGGTTTGCCGTACAGACTAAATTTAGTGTTGTAACATGGTTCTCTGACTCATCATGCTTGCTCTTGCGGGTCTGCAGATTACCAGAAAGTCATTAGTGCAGTACCAAAGGATAGTGCAGAGACAAGCGAGTTTTCCTGATTATAGATGAAGCCGGTGTATTGCGCGGCTCACTTTTTCGGCCTTGTAAGATATAATCAGCTCTAGATACAAATCTGAAGACCACCCCATCCGATAACCATACTGCAAGGTAACATGGTCATCCTTTGAAGTGAAAGAGGGCGCTTGACTAAGCAGAGGATCATAGATCTCATCAAGTGCTCTTTTTTTTTTTTGGGGGGGGGGGGGTCGTTTTTGAGTTGCAGAGGTTATATTTGTGGTAGTAGCATGGGAAGCGGCCCCAAGTTTCTGCAGATCAATGAGCCTTTTTTGAGTTGCATCCGGCATGTAAGTTAGCTGTTGGAGGCGATTGGGAATTGGCTGGTTGTTGAAATGTTGAACAGAGCCAGTAGACGAGTTCATGGTAAATGATAGCTCAAATACAATTGCCATGCACTGGATTTTTGCATTTAAGACCATGCAAAAACATGAAATTCCGGATTCACCAAAGATAAAACGAAAATTGGAAGTCAGATCTTTTCCTCATATATATTCTTCTTTTGATAATGCAAGATCTGGAGAAACTGCCTAAAAATCTCCTGTATTCTAAATCTTTTGGAATTTGACCCTCTGTACCTTTTGCTTTTTCCCCTTTCCATACCCGGGACCGTTGAAAGTTAGACCATGTTCCTTTATCCATAAGTCAACAGTTAAGTCTTCCTATGTATCGATTGAGACTCCGTTCTTCAGGCAAAGAGTGAAATTATCTCCTGTGCTTTGGTGAAGATTGTGAGTTGATCTATCGCAACTTATAACCATTTTTTTTACCGCAGGTGTGCAAAATTTTTATCTTCTGAATGAATTAAACTAATTCATAACGAAGTTCATAATCTTGAGCCAAAACAATGAATATGAGCGTGTACTACTAGTTTCAAATGGAAAACCTTTGGGAAAAGTGCCAAAAAAGTTTTAAACTTTTGTCATTTGTGTCAAAAAAGTTTTCAAAATTTTTTTTTTGTGCCAAATCAGTCTTAAACATTTAATATAAGTCATTCTGTCAGTTGGTGACTGGAGGAAGCACACGTGGTGCCGATATGGTATCGACGTGACTTGTCGGAGCTCGCCGGCGATGACGTGGCGCCGACTTTTCTTTTTCTTCTTCTTCTTCTTTTTCTTCTCTGCTGGCCTTTGGAGCGGTGGAGCCCTCGCCAGTGACGGCGAGGGCGGCGGGGGCTGGGGAGGCCGCCACCGGCGAGGGCCGGGTGAGGCTAGCCTCGCTCGGATTTGGGCGGGGCAGCCCTGCCTAGCCCAAATTTGGGCAGGAGGCTGAGCTTAAAAAATGCACTTTTAGAAGAAGAAATTTCAACGAGAGTAGCAAATTCATGCAAATATTCACCTTAGTTACTATATATATATAATATCTAAATATATCTCGCGCTTTATTAGAATTTGTTTTTCAATGGGTGTCGTACAATGCGATGACGATTTGAAAATTGATTATTTACTTATGAATCACATAATAGGGTGTGAGACTTAGGGATTTCACGGAGAGAGCAACCATGACATTGACGATCATATGATTTCACGAGTTCGTTTGTTCAAAAGACGATGTTGTCTACAAGGACGGGTGCACGTGAAAATGGAGCTTTTCAAGTCATAACGCTTTGAATGCCAATCGCATTGCCGAGAGGCCGGGACATGTCGTGCGGATCTCCCGCGGCCCCTCTGATCTTCGATACCGAGGATGCCGGACCTTGCTTAGACAATGTAATTCCAACATCTACCCCCAGCTCACGGAGGGGCAACCTGATGGTTGAGTGGTCACGACCAAAGTGTCGATCTTGTGGGGTTTGGATCGGTTTTCGTATTCCCTAGTTGGCGTTCTTCGGAGGGATGTCTGTCTCGGTGGACGGATTCCACGGAAAAGGGAAAGCGCAACCGAGATAAACCATTTCGGCGGGGCTTCCTTCCACGTTCATCATTACTTTCCCATTCATTATTTGCTTGCTTTAGGCCTCATCGCTCGTCGGGGCTGAGAATGTGGTTGGCCGTTATGAAACTCATCACTTAATACGCCATGCTTCGTATTTCGCAGTTCTGCTATATCAAGTCTAATGACAATGATCGACTCACTTCGTGTTATTACATGTCGTATCATAAGCCGACTCTATAGGAATTTTGAGGTTTTCGACTCGCTTTGCTATATCAAGTTAAGAAGCGTTGGATTCATGTGAGACCCACGAAGAAGCAATGTTCCAAAACATTAGGAAGGCGTTTCGGTCGGCCCACGGTGCCCGCCTAGACTGTTGTCTGATCTTCAATTATGGGATCGCCATGAAACGAGTCGAGGCAATGTCTTTTGCCCCCCCTGATTAGCACAGCTTCTGATGGGGAAATGCATGGAACCTGAGAGCGGGATTCGTAGGTCATGAGGAGGAAAAATCCCAGACAGCAGTTATGAACTTCAATGCTGCGACCGATCTCCACCCAATTGGGTTTTGCATCCCAACCGAAATCCCAACCCAATTCTTCAAGCTGAATTTAGTGCAGCAGACACTTGGGATTATCATCGTCCCCACCACCCAATTCGTGCATGCTAATAGGTTTAATTAGCCGTTCAAATTAGGGCACCGGAATTGGACTTGACTCGATAATTTTCCAGACATGTCACGTGTGCGGACGATTTCAAAGCGCATACGCAGCTAATTCAATACGCACAAGAGAAGATTCTTTGAAAAGTCTGAAACCTATTACACTTCTACCAATCCAGTCTTAAACCTTTTCATTGTACAAGTTGAGCCTTAAATATCTCACGTTTTGCTAATCGAATCAATTCGGTCATCACTCATGTAAATGCTTGCCGTGCCACGTAGGACAGCCAACATACATGTCTGCGATTTCTGACCAAAATTAGTCTAATTGATTCGATTAGCAAAATGTGAAGATATTTATGACTCAATTGACATAATTAAAGAGTGTAAAACTGATTGAGAAAAGTGCAATATGTGTAGCACTTTCTAGACAATTTTCCTGCATTCGCATTTTTGTACTTTCTTTTTAAGTAGTTACAACATAAAATGTGTAACGCGCCATGTTCCGATGGTTCGGTCTTTTATTTATAGACGGTCAAGAAAATCTGTTGAACCGACGAGGCTAAACTATGGTGAGACCTAAAACTTTGCCAGACAATTCACGTGCTAACGTGCCCTCTAGGGTCAGTTAACTTTTCAATTTAGGAGGTTTTCGACCCCGACCACAAACATCGTCGTCCATCTATACCAATTAGGTCCGCAATCAGTTTGATATAAAATGTACTCAGAGAAAATACTTTCATCACCCACCACGATTTGTTTCGAATTGGGATGTGAATTCACATATTTTGCGCTACAACTTTGCGATCGAATTTTTGATAGGAAAACTATTTAAAAAGTTCTAAACGTATAGCAATTATGCCAATTTAATTATAAACCTTTATATTTGTGTCACTTGAGTCTATCTAGTCAATTTTGACTAGCCAATAATGATGTGGCGTGGTTGGCATAAATATGGTGCCACCGGCGTTGATATAAACAATTCATGATAATTTTTTTTGCATTATCTTTTTTATTTTCTTTCTCTTTCTTTCTTTCTTTCTTTCCTTCCTTCCTTCCTTCCTTCCTTCTTCTTCTCTCTCTAGCCACTCGCTAGACCTCGCTGGCCCTTGCCTTTGGCTGGTCACCAAGGTTTGGTGATTAGTTAATGGCTAGAGGGAGAAGAAGAAGGGTAAAAAAGAAGAAAGAAAAGAAAAGAACAAAAAAATAAAAAAATATCCACGTATGCGCTAATTGGCCAAAATTGGCGAAATGGATTAAATTGACACAAACAAAAAAAAAATAACGTTTGGGACTTAATCAATCAAAAAAGATCTATGACCGCATTAATACAATTACAATATGCTTAGAATTTTCTAATAATTTTTTAAATCTTGGACAAACTCTCTCTTTGTCCACCTTACCGATTTATATATTTTTCTATTTCTCTATTAGAGATTAATTGAGTCATTAGCAGTCAATTAGCAAAATATACATTTCATTTTGATCCAATGTGGAGCGCTCGACCCTTATCGAGTGTGTTTTGCGTTTCAAATTTTGCAGGTCACGTAACATAACTTCTTAATTAGAGAATGATACATAGAGCTTTTCCAAACATACAAATATGGACAGGCAAAGACGTAAGTTATTTATTATTTCATAATTTAATGTTGTTTGTGCTTTTTTTCAATTTTATGTTTTCCCCAAATACGCCAAGGCAAGTGAGCTCGGAGAGCGCACAAAACATTAGACGTGCACAAATAACTCAAAGTCATAACATGACAGATTCATCAACCTGTCGGCATAAGTGCAGATCGACGCTTTTCAGAGAGGGTTTGGTCTTTTTGACTCTTCTTTTTACCGGAAGGAACTCTTTAACTCTTAAGCTTTTCTGGCGATAAGATCAAGTGCAGTAAAATTTCAATTTATGATTTTTAAGATTATAATGAGGTAGATAAAACTTTTTTCTTGTCTTTTTTTTTACATGGAAAAGAAATATTCTTATAATTAGGAAGTCTATCTTAGTTAGTGAACTCTGGACGCATGAAATACCTCACTAATCTTGTGGATCGGCAAAGATATGAAATCGCAATAAAATATATGATCATCAACACTTGATATTGCTACATATGTTAAAACCTATACATATCCGCTTCAAGAAATCACCCTATGGTGATAAAGTTTTACAAGACATATATATATTTTTGTCGTCCTAGGGTCCAACATAATCAACAGATTGTTAAGTTTGTTGCTTTAGGGTCGATCAGAGGCGACAAATTACTAAATTTGTTGCCATAGATCAGGTCGTATTGTAAGCCTAAGGCGAAGAGTTAAGCTACAAAATTCGCACTTTACAGCCATTGTTGATTCATCTAAAGTTGAGATACTTCTGAACCCACGATGACAAAGATAAATCTTTGCCCCCATAGAAGCCGATCGTCGTCGTTTTTGACCACTGCGCGATTGCCGTTGCCTCCGGGCACCGCTAACTTGCTTGCTTGTGGTACGTCTCTTCTTCTTCAGTTAACTAACACAGACCTGCAATTGATGGTTTCCCTTGGATACCGATGCTTAAATATTCTCGACACAGAGAGAGATTGACTGTTTCCAGGGAGGGAGAGGGACAAAGGCGTGCTTAAGGGCAATGGAGAGGAGGGTATGCGAGAAAGACAGGTGATCAGACTTGGAACGTCGGTGGCGCGATGTGACGACAAACATTTTGCCATGATTGATGGAGCAAATGGCGGTGGCATCGTGGGAGCGAGCGAGTAATTGCGCGAAGATCCAACTGCAAAATCAGGTTTTCAACCGGAAGGCAACCCGGGTGTCGATCCCTCTGAGCTTTACCTCTCCATCTCCATGATGTTAACGGAAGGTCACGACCCTTGCGCGAGGTTCGGATAGACTAGGGCAATCACGAAGAAGTGGACTGGGAGGTCGACGGTAGACTCGGGGCACCGTGATGAGTGTCGGAAGTGGCGGGGGGAGGCTAAAGTAATTCGACAAAATGACGGATTTTCAAAGATTTTCGCTCTTATCTTGTGTTGCACTAAATATATAATGAGAAGTTTTACAATATGGAGGATACTCAAGCGATATTTAATTTCACTTTATCCTATCGTATTCCACTCCGAATCCGACCGATTGAACAAGGCTTTAATGAAATATTTTAAAATTTTAATCTTGTCGTTTTTCACGACAAGACATCCTATCATTTGTCAATATGCTCACTCAATAAATATAGTATTATTAGTCCATTTTTATAGGCCTCGACTCTAGTTACATGTGGGAAACAACTTCTAGAATATCTGTCTTTGTCTAGGCCGTGAGTCTCAATAGATCGGCCACATACCCTTCTCTCAGAGCTCGTCACTTTCCTTCCCTTCATGAATTTATTACGTACCGCTGCTTCGAAAATTGGACTAAACTAGATCAATCGGCCCGATTAGGTACGCCCGATTTTCTCGACCGATCTAATCTGGCTCAAGTACCGCTTTCCAAATCCGATTCGATTCGCCTGGTACGTCTTGGAAGAGCTAAAAAGCATGGAACTACATCGATTAGTTCGAATGGGAACAGTTCTCATGAGATGGAGAGGAGGGTGGCGGCCATTGCCAATGAGAATAATAGAAAAAACCAACTATTAAATACGGATGAACAATGCCGTTAAAATGGGTGTGTAGAAGAAGCTATTAAATGTGGGGTGGGCGGCTCACCGAAACCTAACCAGTCACATGAGCAAGAACCCCCCACTTTCTTCCTAAGGCCCATAGAAATCGACAACCGACGTGCATGTCGCAATATTGATCTTCTGCAACACATAATATATATGTCATTGTATATAAACTTAAGTTTTTTTTTCTCCTGTGTATGGATAGATGTGTATTAACGTAATTTGATTTAGTTCCACGCCAATAGTTCCTCAACTAATCGCATTTACTTGTACGCACCTTCATTGAATGCGGGAATTTAAGGAGGGGGAGCACTTTCCTGCAAAATTAGGTGAGCATGAGGCACGGTTTCTCTCTTTCGACATGACTCTTGGCCCTCTCGTTTTCCTGATGGAGAGGCGACATGGAAGCCCCACATGAAGAGAAATTTCGAACGTCCCGGCATACGTGAAAGAACATGGAGTTAGCCTCTGGCGTTGGTGGGGGGGGGGGGGGGGGGGGTGTTGAAGAATGAGCAGAAGATGAATGGTTTCGAAGGATCCGGGCCTGGGTTTTCGGTATTTCCTCTCTCTCTCTCTCTCTCTCTCTCTCTCTCTCTCTCTCTCTTTTGTTTTATAAATTTTTTACGATATTGTCTTGAAGAGATTATGATGGACGAAGGAGATGGGGAGGAAGTCTTTTTGGTGGTTTTGACTTAAAGAGGTCCAACGACCTCAGTCGGCATTTAATTGTTGCTGTTCTTGTGTGATGGTTTTAGTAATTCAGGTCCACGCAATGAACCCTTTACCAGAAAGAGAGGGAGAGAGAGAGAGAGAGAGAGAGAGAGAGAGAGATGTGAAAAATTTCAACACCGGTCTGGCTCCATATTAATGGCCTCCCTCTCGGTTTCTCATCAATCGCCTCTCCTCCTCCTATATATTACTTTCTGTCTCTCTTCCTTTTCCCTCAGTCACACCAACTTCCTCCCTCGCTCCCCTTTTGCCCTTCTTCAGTTTCGTCTTCGAGAACATGGCCTTTTCACGTTGAAAGCACCGATATTGCCGCTTGCGTTTCACCTGGTGCTCCTGCTTCACAGTCTGGCTCTGGTCGTGGATCTCCAGGAAGGGCACCCACTTGCGTTTTCTCGTTGAATCTCTCTATTTTTGCTTCGGTTGTCGCGTCTCCTGTTCCCTTCCTTCTTAAATTTTTCCCCTTCTTTCTGGGTGATCTTGGACCTGCATTGTTCGTCTCTCAGCTTCCCGTTCACAGTTCCTCAGGCCCTGACAGCTACATTCCAACAGGAGCCTCAATAATATTGGTGAAGTGTGAGAGCGTGCAAGAGTTGGTTTTTGACTTCTCTTTGCTTGCAGCGATTATAGAGAGAGAGAGAGAGAGAGAGAGAGAGAGAGAGAGAGAGAGAGAGAGAGAGAGAGTTAGTGAGCGAGTGCCGAGGGTGGTTCAAGGGTGGGACAGTGCATTAAACATCCCGGTGCGGTTGGTGAGGGCCGGATCACATGGATACATCGGCCGCTTTAATTTTCCTATCGGCGGTCGTGGCCTATCTGCTTTGGTTCAAGTTCATCTCCGCGTCCCTGAGCGGTCCGCGTGCATGGCCCCTAGTGGGCAGCCTCCCGGGCCTCATCAAGAACGCAGCCCGCATGCACGACTGGATCTCGGACAACCTCCGAGCCTCCGGCGGCACGTACCAGACTTGCATCTGCCCCATCCCCCTGCTCGCCCGCAAGCAGGGCCTGGTGACCGTGACGTGCGATCCCAAGAACCTGGAACACGTCCTCAAGGGGCGGTTCGACAATTACCCCAAGGGTCCCACGTGGCAGGCCGTGTTCCATGACCTGTTGGGCGACGGGATCTTTAACTCCGACGGCGACACGTGGAAGAACCAGCGCAAGACCGCCGCGCTCGAGTTCACCACCCGGACGCTCCGCCAGGCCATGTCCCGGTGGGTGAGCCGGGCCATCAAGCACCGGTTCTGCCCCATCTTGAAGGCGGCTCAGCTCGAGGAGAGGGCGGTCGATCTCCAGGACCTCCTTCTCCGGCTCACCTTGGACAACATATGCGGCTTGGCCTTCGGGAAGGACCCGGAGACGCTGTCCCCAGGCCTCCCTGAGAATAGCTTTGCCACGGCCTTCGACAGCGCTACCGAGGCCACCCTGCAGCGGTTTATCCTGCCCGAGATCATATGGAAGCTCAAGAAGTGGCTCCGGCTTGGAATGGAGGTCAGCTTGAGCCGCAGCCTGGAGCACATCGATACCTATTTGTCCGAAATCATCAGCACCCGCAAGCAAGAGCTGGCGAGTCAGCAACAGGCCAGCAGCGGCAGCGGGCCCCAGCACGATGATCTGTTGTCCCGGTTCATGAAGAAGGAGTCCTATTCGGACAAGTTCCTCCAGCACGTGGCGCTCAATTTCATCCTGGCTGGGCGGGACACCTCATCAGTTGCGCTAAGCTGGTTCTTCTGGCTGGTCAGTAAGAACCCGAGAGCGGAAGAGAAGATCCTCATTGAAATCTGCACAGTCCTGATGGACACACGTGGCACCGACCCCGCCAAGTGGGTGGAGGAGCCGCTTGTGTTCGAGGAAGTCGATCGGCTGGTTTATCTTAAGGCAGCACTGTCAGAAACCTTAAGGCTCTATCCATCGGTGCCGGAGGACTCGAAACATGTTGTTGCTGACGACGTCCTGCCGAGCGGGGTATTCGTGCCAGCCGGCTCGTCAATCACGTACTCAATATACTCGATCGCACGGATGGAGTTCATCTGGGGACCCGACTGTCTAGAATTCAAACCCGAGAGGTGGCTGTCTTCCGATGGCAAGAGGATTGAATTGCAGGACTCTTTCAAATTTGTGTCGTTCAATGCAGGACCGAGGCTTTGCCTTGGGAAGGATTTGGCCTATTTGCAGATGAAGTCAGTGGCGGCGGCTGTATTGCTGCGCCACCGGCTAACGGTTATGCCTGGTCACCGCGTCGAGCAAAAGATGTCTTTGACATTGTTCATGAAGTATGGCCTAAAAATGAACGTCCACCCGAGAGACCTGAGGCCTATCTTGGCAAAGGTAACCAACAACGATGATTTGTGTGGGAAAGCTGTTCTGAGCAATGGGCACCATCTGGCGGCAGGCGAGGTCAAGATGGTCAACGGGGTAGCTTAATATATGGGCATTTCTTTTGGGTTTTTGGCTCCTGATGTTGTGAATACAACAGCAGATGATCGTGAAGGGTCTCTTATGATTGTCTTTCGTTGAAGTCATTCATAAATAGCAGATGGCTAGCTCTGTGCCATCTTTCACTTGAACAAATAAAGCCGGTTCGCCATTTAGTTACAGAGGATGTGAAGGTTAATGATCGAATGATCATCTCATAGCTCAATCTCGACAAGCTTTCCGATGGTTTAGTAATACTGTCAGAAGCTGAATCCATGGTGGAAGCAGAAGGATGTTTGGTAATTGGAATTACAGAAACTACTTTTCAGGGCTCCGTGGGCCGAAGAAGAGCGTGGAGAGAAGATCCGTTCTTGATTGTCAGAATCACCTGAGTACGAGATAAGTTATTGGCGTCATTCATACTTAGCCTGAATTGTACTTTTTTATGATCAGAAAATCAGTGTATGTGCTGCCTCAAGCAATAATTTAACATATGTAGAATATTTATACTCGGGACTTTTTAATTTCGCGAAGTTGAATTTTATACTGGATTAGCAAACGTCTTGGATGTGAATGTTTAGTTCTCCGGGGGAAAATTTCAGTTGCAAAGCCTAGTCATTTGATATAATCTGGTGTTGTTCATTCAGGCAAGTCTTGGTCTCATCTTACATGCGTTTTTGATCCTTGACCATGATGAATCCAAAGGAAAATTCGCTGCGTCATGGATCAAAATCAGCAGATATCTCGCTCAGTGGCGGGAAGAAAAGTGAATTCAGACTAACGTCTGCAAAAAGCGTTCGTGATTTTTGGCTCATAACAGGACACATCTTTATCAAATTATGATGTAGGAGAAAATCTAGTGGCTCAACTTCCGCAATTATTTTGTCAGGAAATTGAGTTCACAGAATTTGAGGGAGCTATCCTAGTATCTGCCTTTTCTGGGTACTGTCAACGTCTTTTGGTTCACAAGCTCCGGTGTTGCAGACTCCTGTGTTGCCTTTATTGAGGCAAGTAGTGGTCTTATGTGTTTTTGATCCCTGACCATGATGGATCTGAACGAAAATTTGCTTCGTCGAGGATCAAATTCAGCAGATATCGCCTGGCATTCAAAGGAAAAGTGAATCCTGACCAATGTCTGCAAAAAGAGTTCCTGAATATTGGCTCGTAAGAGGGCACATCTTTGTCAACATATGATGTCAGAGAGAATCCAGCGGCTCAGCTTTTATTTCATGAGGAAATTGGGTTCGCGGAATTTGGGAGCGCTATCCTCGTATCCGCCTTTTCTGGGAACTTTGGCTTCGCAAGCCCGTGTTGTCGACTGACCTGGTTCATTTTTGGCAGCTGGACATTTTCTCTGATCTGCCTGACTCTCTACTATCCAAACATTTATTGATTCTCCATCTGTTTGTGCCTGCTCTGTGATTTTTGTGCAGAATGTGATGGACGCTAAAGAGTAGAGAAGAGTTAGACAGGAAGAATATCATTCAGAGGATCAAAATAATGCTTGGCATAGAGCTTTGGTCAAACGAATTGCTTCTCAATTTCTTTAAGGAAGATAGAACTTAAGAATGCATCTAAAGATGCAAGCTGAAGAAAAGCACAGACACTTTCTCATAAAGTTACCAATACTCTCTCTCACACACACAGCCACACACATAGAGACACAGAGGCACACACAGTTTCGCTGATCTTTTTTGTTTTTTCCGTTTTACATGTTCTAAAGATGACATTAGACATATGAGTATATGCGTTCTTTCCGAGCATAGGCTGAAAAAGGGTAATATCTAATTAGACTGACATCGACAATTCTACCAACCGGGTCGCCAAAAAGGCAATGGACAATTGTGGGGGTGTGCATCCACTCTAATGAAGTATCAATGCTCAAACTAGTTGAGAAGATGGCGAGGAATTCTAAACCACATGCTGTACGAACCTAAACTCGCACGTTCCGTACACTGGTTGGCAAAAGACGGACAAACAGGAGAGAGCAGAGCACAGCCCGGAATGTGAATTGATTTCTTCTATGGCTCATATTTATTTGGCAGGAAAAGAAAAGAAAACCATAGGCTTAAGAAACGATATAGGCATCTAGCAATTCGACGAGATGATCCTGAGTAGATTAGGATCAAATAGCAGAGTTAGTTGACACAGCTGGTAGAAATCGCTCCTTTAATTGCTCTGCCGACATTAATAAATAGTTTAACATCACTTTCGTCATTTTCGTGCAAGAAACAGTAGACCATCACCGTGGGCTTGACCAGTTGCTGTGCTCTTTTCACTTCGTTGGAGGTTAGTTCAAGCAATAGGGGACCGGAATTCTTCAGTTTGATTCAATTGTCGGGTTCGGAGAAGACAGAATAAGAACAGGGCAAATCTCAATCTGTCCTCTGGATGACTAGATTTCTTTATGTGCTTGCAGACTCTGCCAATTTCAACAGCGTGATGGAGGAAAGGGATTTCCTATTTGAGAAAAGTGGAGTGCTTGTATCACCTTGTGAGAATAGTAAACATTGAAAGTTGAAATTGACTGGACTCTTCCGATCTACTTTCTTGTTCGTGTCGCCGATGGAGTTTGTTCTATCTTAAGAGTCTCAATCAGTGCTAACGTGATGAACAAACCAATCACGCTTGAGGAGATATAGATTGTCTCGATAGAACAGAAGACGAACAATGGTTTGTGAGACTGAATTCCCACATGAACTAGATTGCTCAGTAAGGATCCTTATATATGGTGAATAATCACGTTCTGAAACGAAATCTTTAAGAGAAATCTATGCAATTTAGAAGAAATCAAAGAAAGGACATCAATTCAAGTCTTCAATTTTTGAAATGAGAGACATATTGAGAAAGAGAAAAAATTCTCACTATTTCTTAAATTCATGGATCTAATTCACTATTTCTTAAATTCACTACACCTGACTGCAAACCCGGTCTTTCATGCTTGCACAAAGCACATGGAGATTGACTTTGTTCATGAGCGACTAGCTCGTGGGAAGCTCTATCTTCACTTCATTTCGTCCATAGATCTGCCGGCTGACATTTTCATTTAAAGACTCCTCTACCCGTTTTCGACTTCTATCATCCAAGCTAATGATTTGTGCCGCCCCGTTAGCTTGCAGGAAGATGTTGACAGGTCAAAATTGTCTCCGCCAGAATCGCTTTAGCGCAAAACTTCTGGCTTCTCTTAAATTTCATGACTCGTTGTCTATCATATTTGCAATTTCATTCAAACTAAGGCCCCGCTCATTTCATCAAAAATAAATTTCAAGAAAATATTTTTCGACATTTATTTTATCGAAAACAAAACAGTTAAAGAAAATACTTTAAAAGTGGTGAAAGTGTTTTTCGTTTTTTTGAAAGTAGAAAATATTTTCCTTCTTTTTTGTTTACCTTTAAATATCGTGACTTCTAAGAGTATGTCTCGACAAGTGAGCCGACGGTGCCTCTAAAGGCGAGCTTGAGGCGAGCTTGAGGCTTACCTTAAATTCGCAAGTTTGTAGCCTCTGGTGGTGAGTCAGGAGCTTGTGGGAGCCTGACGAAAATTGTGACTGGAAATATATTAATGTATAACAAAAAAATGTTTTTATTATAATTTTCTTTAAGTTTCAAACGAACATTGAAAAATATTATCATTTTATAAGAAAATGATTTCTTAGAAAATATTTTCCGGACATGCTATATTTTCCGGAAAACGAACATAGTCTAAAGTTAAATTTTTTTACATAAATTCTTTGCAAGTGTATAAAAAGCCATCATCTCTTTGAAGATTATAAATGGGAGAAATCAATACGAAGCATCAATTTACGATCTCTACATTGTTTCTCTCTTTTGTTGATAGCTTCAAGCTTTCTTTTTATGGTACTGCACTTCGTTCTTCCTTTCCCTGACGGTCCTAATTCCAACCGAGATATTCTCAGCTGCTATAAACAGTCCAGTTGTCATAAGGAAATTAACTCTGGGAAGCGTCGCTTGAGGAAATGAACACAGGTGTGGGTCTCCGGACTCGAGGAACTCCCGTTGAGTTTCCAAGGTCAGGGATCGGGCCGAGAAGGCACTCCTCGTGGTGGCCGAACCGAGAGTGACGAGGGTCCCATTGCGGAGTTCTATACAAAGACGAAACAGTATAAGCATTCCTGGCCAAAAAGAAGAAAAGTGATCGTGACTTTGATCGGGATGGCGAGGAAACGGCGGCGGCAGCGGCGATGGGAGTGACGCTGACGATCGAGGAGTAGGATGGTCAAGGTGGCGCAGCGGCGAAGGATTTGAGGAGAGGTGCGGAGAAGCGGAAGAAAGTTCCTCTCCTTTCTTTCCTGACGCAAATTTCCTAGCAGACTTCATAGGGCTGAGATCCAGCTCCATCACCTCAATCTTAGCAGATGGGAGTTCCTTAACTATAGCTTCTTTGACACTCCTACGGACATTCACGTTCCTCACGGCAATAACGACATGGACTCCACGGAAAGCAAGACTCTTGTGGTCTCCACGCCAATACCCCTAGAGGCACCTGAAGCATAGCGATCCTCTGTAAAATAGAAGCAAGTACTGGATAAGCGAGAGAAAAGAAAGCATTCATAAGAAACAAGTTTTAAAATGGATGGAATGGCCAGTAATTTGACTAAGTTATCATATCTGCAAGTCAAATATCTCGAAAAGCATATTCTTTTTGCTCAATTGAGAACAGGCCTCTCCTTCTAAGTCCTTCATATGACAAGTTTGCACATGTCACAAATTTTATGATGATGCCACGACCCTTTGCTTAGCCATTGCATCAATAATGCTACTCACTCCACACGTAGACTTACCATTGAGAATGCTACTTTGGCGAAAAAAATTGGTCGCTACACCTCCAGAATGAAGTGAATTAGCAGTTGTCCGCACCCCTTCTTTCTAATGCTGGTGTGACTTCTTACATGTTTTGTGCAGGAGTGGCTCGGTAGATTAAGATGTTACCAATTTTTTTTTGTAGAGAATTGGGCCTTTTTAGGTGTTTCCGACCGTGCAGCACCATCTCCTTTTTAAGTTTCTAAGCGATATGCTTAAGTTGCTTTTCTTTGGCACATTGGGGGGTGGATCTCTTCGACGATTGAATCCTTTCAAACTCCATCTTCTTGCATTCTTGAAGAACTCTTCAAGTTCATCTTGATCTTCACTATCATCACTTTAGGAACAATATCTACACTGATTTGCAGCAGTGCATTGATCAATACGTTGGCCACGAGCATAGTCTCCAGCTTGGTTGTTTCCATCTTTTTTGTGAACCCTGTTTGAGTGTTGACACCCGAAGCCAATTTGGTGAGCATTTTGTGGATTGTTTTCACAGGTGATACTTCCCTCTTGTTTCTGCAATGCTTCCTAAAGGGCGTGCAACCGCACAATCGCCATTTCCACTGCTACCGTCATTTCTTGCCTTCGTCAAGGCTTTGATACAACTTGATGCAGAACAAAGCAAAGAGGTCAATTTTAATTAGTCTAGCTGAGGACTTGAGCTCTCAAAGCATAGAAAATCTGGTACAAAGTAAGCATCATCTAGCTCATGGAAGTCACTGAAAGTGAAACTACAAAATAACCTGGTTTTCTGACAAAAACTAACTTCAACAAGAAGAAAAAGACTACCTTATTGAACTCAGAACTATTACAGTTCGGTTGAATTGAGATCCCAGAGTTTCTTTGCCAGTTATGCATCTGGAGCGAAAGAGCTTCGTCTGGCCTTATTGCTGTCCACGAAGTACACATCACCGTCTTCCATAATTTGTGGGCGCAGGGCCACATAGGAAGTCATTGCAGCTTGCCGAATCCATTTTGATTAGTTGGGAACACGTTTTGTCAAGACAATCTCCTTGAAAAAATAGAGGGCTTCACGTTCTCTGTTTTTATTTTACTTCCTAAAGTTAAATCATAAAAATATCAAAGTTACAAACTTGTGCAGTATTTTGAACAGGAATTTCCCAAGGCTAATGTCAATTCCTGCATAAGCAAGAGAAGTGGCGGTACTAGTCTCAAAAGAAGAAAGCTTCAATATGATTGGAACACGGAAGAAATTTTATCGAGTTGTGGCTTGTTAATGTTAACCATGTCAAAGAGCAAAATGTAAATGTGCTTTCACAGACCAATTTGTTTACCATATATTTTAGAACAATTTCCACACCAATTCCCTTTTGGCAACTTGGTTTTTTGTGATTTCCACGCTGTCGGTGGGGAGACTGTCTGTAAAAATGTAAAAAACTAAGGACACTAATCAAGAAGTAATAGTATAGACTACTGCAGTCTGCACCATCTACAACAGTAATACACCGATGCCCTCATCTCCTGTTTCACCTAGATGCGTTCAGATATGTTCGACAATGAGTGTGTATCATACAACATGTTTGACTTAAATGCACGTCTCAGTGAAGTTAACAACATATGGCTTCTTAATATCTAGCTCAGAAACGACTTGGTTCTCTGGACTGGAAGATTAACAGACAATCTTTTAAGCAGAACCCTACTATTTAGGATCAGTCAGGCTTATGCTGAAATCCCAGAGTTTCTCTCCCAGTTCTGCATCTTGCCCGAGAGAGCTTGGTTTGGCTTTATTACTATCCATAAAGTACTCGCCACTAATCCCTTTCACTTGCGGGTGCAGAGCCACATAGCATGTAGTTGCCGCTCCCTGCAGTCATTTTCATTATGCAAACAAATTCAGTGAGTAACACAAATTAAAGGGCTCGCATATCGAGGAAATTTTGTCACACTGACTGCATATGTAAGCAGAAATTGGCATACCTGTGCAACATTTTTTAGGAAGTATTTTCCAAGGGCAGCAAGTACTGTACAAGCCAGAGTAAAGAAAGCATCAATTACAAAAAAGAAGTCTTGAAATGGATGGTGAGTTGTTGACCAAGTTCTAATATTTGAAAGTCAAATATCCTGAAAAGCAAAATCCGTTTGCTCAATTTAGAACAAGCCTCTCGTTTAAGTTCTTCATATCACATGTTTGCATGTTGCTAAAAAATTTATCATAATATCACGACCCATTTCTTAGCCATTGCATCAACAATGCTACTTGCCCTTCATGGAGACTTACCATTGAGAATGCTAAGGTGGCGAACGAGATTGGTTGCTGCTATAGCTCCAGGATGAAGTGAATTAGCAGTTATCTGCACCCGTTCTTCCTGTTAGATTAAAAAAATTCATTTTACAGCTGATTCACAAATGCAAACGGGAATGGCCCATGGAAATTGACAGAAGGAAAAATCTCAAGAAAGTATGAGGGCATCCCAGTGGATGGGGCCTTCATATTGAAGGGTCTAAAGAAGAGTGGATATATAGAACATGAAATGCTATAGCATTTAACGTTCAGAACCAGAGTCAGGCAATAAGTATGCTCACATTTAACAACAGTCTCCACAACGAGGAAAAAACAAAGACAAGCATTCTCGTAATGCACATGCAAGTTAGAAGAATAGAACTTCTAACGTTGAACCTTACCTTTAAGCGCCTTGCAAGCTCGTTAGCATGTAATATGTTTGCGAGCTTCGACTGTCCATAGGCTTGTATAGTATTGTACCTGCAATTAACACATACTTGTAAGACATCGACAAAATCTGAATTAAATAAAGTGGACGTGCCAGACTGAAAAATGACTGCTATCGCCCGAAAATAGAAGGAAATAAAGAATCATCCTTCAGATAAAGCTGTCTTTTCTTACTCTGATTCATTATTGATTTTATCAAATCGAATTCCTTCACGATATGCAAAGCGGTGACCCTCTGAGGACAGATTAACTATCCTTCCTTCTGTACTGCTTTCTAGTGACGTTTTCTTCATTGTCTCCAACAAAAGATTTGTCAGAAGAAAATGACCTGGAAAAACATTTCAGAAGAAGGAAAACAATAATGACTCGTGCAAAACTTTGCAAAGGCTGAAAGGATTGTTATACAAGTTCCTCAACAGTATCAAAAACTATAAAAATCAATGCTAATGTAAGCTAATCAATAGATCCAGACTTCGAGAATTGATTTTTTTTGAAGAAGTAATTCACATATTCTAACAAAGAGGACATTGGTCATGGAAATTTGCGAGTGAAACCTATAAAGGACATACCTATATGGTTTGTTGCAAATTGAAGTTCTATGTTGTCTTGGGAAAGTGTGAAGGGGCAGGCCATTACACCTGCGTTATTACTTCCCAAGAGAAGAAACACTGTCATAAAGCATTCCGCAACTCAAGCTCAGATAATCAAGGGACTGTGCATGCTCAAATTCGTAAAGTGCGATACTGAGAAGCACTCAGCATGTGACTTCTCATTTAGCATTTCCTAGATGGAAGTCAAGAAATCAAGTGACAGTTTTTTGGAATGTTTAGGTCCATAACTCATTTTTGTGAAATGATTAAGATTTCTTACATAAGAATATTCAAGGGTAGACCGGATGATTGATAATCTGACGCAAATTTCCTAACGGATTCCATAGAGCTGAGATCCAACTCCATCACATCAATCTTAGCAGATGGGAGTTCCTTAAGTATAGCTTCTTTGACACTCCTACCCGCATCCATGTTCCTCACGGCCATCATGACATGGAGTCCACGTAAAGCAAGAACTCTTGTGGTTTCCACGCCAATACCACTAGAGGCACCTGAAAGCATATCGATCCTCTGTGAAATTGAAGTCACTAGAATGAATAGAGATAAGCATCTCAAGTCAGATCAACAGAGAGGCACGAAGGTCATAATGAATTGACGGTCAATACTTGCTTCAGACAGGAAATAACTTTATACCCCGAAAGCCATTCAAGAAGTCAGTGTCATAAACATGTAAACCTAGGTATACCCTACCAAACCTGAAAGCACATAACGATATTAATCTTCATTTCAGATATTCCAATGAGTGGAAAACTTCGAAGTTTCAACGATCTAAGAATTGAGAATGAAGTGATTGGTCTATTTGGGAATAATAACAGCATAACCGAAACACGTTGATCAGACAACTACTGGAAATTTCATTTTCCTCGTCCTGTTAGATATCAAGCTAAGAAGGAAGAATATCTCAAATCAACCCTAAGCAACCGATCATAATTTTCTCTTTTATCATCTGCATCCACCAGTTTACAAGATCTCGACCCATGCTAGACAAACGGTTCGTATTACCCTAATAAAATTCCCCGATCATTCCACCAGCAGCAATCCAACGGACAGCCAATTTTAAACTAAGTTCAGTCTCCGTAAACATTGATTTTTCTGCAAAGATGACGAGCGACGTCAAGAATTTCCCTGTACCAGTAATTCGATAAAAACCCTTTTAAGGAAGCATGATTAGATTCTTTGAGAGTGTTGAAGTTTGCATTTTTTTTTATATATACACGATCATCTTCCTCGAGAAAGGGAAAAGGCTGAAGAAGGGAGAAAAGCGCAGATACGATAATAACACGACCTGTGACAATGGCAGTGAGACCAGTTCCATCGATCCCCTGAGTGACTTCTTCAGCCGTAGAGCGAGCAGAGAATCCAGAAGGCCCTTTCCACCCGAAGATCCACATCTTTTCTTTCTTATTGCAGATCCAAGGCGCCGTCAACAGCAAATGTTAAGGCGATTAACAGTTACTTCAGAGGCGGAGGCAAAGTTACATCAGCTGGAAAAGCAGGGAAAGATGGGTTCCCGAAACAGAGAAGAGCGTCGTCAACTTCTGGAAATCTGAGGATCTCCTGGGCAGGATCACCATTGTTTTGACTCGAAAGTGGCAAGGCAACAACCGAATCAAGAATACGTCGTTCTGGAGCGGGGCCACCAACGTTTCTTGTTGGATGCAGAAGTAACGGAAGAGTGCTTTCTTTTCCACGGTATGACGTGGACGATGGGTCTTAATGTGAAATGTTGGAAGTCGTACCTGTTCATATGGGAAAAGGATCAGGAAGTCAGCTGAACCTCTTCTCTATTGACCGTCCATTATTGCCCCAAATAACAAGATTCCCCCTCATTTAAGGGCCTGGATCAGCAGGCGTCAGTGACTTGTCAGCTGATCCAAATCCGTTCGTACGCGTGGATTGGCCCGACCCAATTCCCGCTAAGTTAGTAGGGGTCATGATGAGCAAAGTTCACTAATCGACGAAGTGGAATTCGATTAGAAAAATAACCTTTCATTGCATTTCTCCGTTGTAACATGATGACATTGGCCACTCACTCATCTTCTTGTTCTTCTTTCTTAATGCAATTGGCAAGAGCCCATAAGAGATTACATATTATGGACTCTAGAGTGGGAAATGTCCCAACTTTATTACTCGACCAACACGGACTAAGGCCTTCAGGTTGGCTAGTCAAAAATTCGATGGATGATCTAGGATCGATGCCATAATTTGCTCGCGATCAGCAATTCGGCTGCCGTCGCTGTCTCTCCAAATGCTTCACTCGAAATAAAGTCGATTATATCCGCAGAGGTTTTGGATGTCGAAATTGAGTTAGGGATGTGAGAGATCCTATAGTTGTCTTGTGAGTATGAGCATACAAAATTCCCTTATTATCAATGCAGCACAAAATTTATGATGAAAGAAACCTCTATTCAAATAATATTTGCTCTAGAGCGGTGACAATTCACTTTATCATTGATTAGTCTGCTTAATTGTGTTTTAATATTTATCAATTTCTACATATTTTTCAATACCCAATCGGCACACTTTCAAGTCTCCTGTGTGATTTCTTCTCCATAAGACCATGACTTCATAATGAAAAATATTGAAAAACATATATGCACGTTTTTATTGCTGAGATCCTTGTAAGTGATTGGCTATTACCTGTATTTGTCGATATTTTATGCGTACTTATTCATAGATCAAGTCGTCATTGTACAAATAGAATGAAATAAAAATATAATTTCAATGAGTAAATACTATTGTTACGAGATATATTGTGAGATTGCTTTCTAAGCGTGTCGTCTCCACCATGCAGCAGCATCTCCTCTGAGTTTGCTTTTCTTCTGGCCCGTCCATTGTCTCGAGAAAATTTTCTCTACTTCGTAGGTCCAGTCAAAGAACACTTCTCCATTGACGTCGCCATAAAGTCTTGGAAGATTTACTTTCATTGCGATGATCTTCTCACGTATATACCCTTCTTCCTGCCTGACAGCCTCGGTTTACGCCGCCATCTTCTTCATAGATTAACCTTCCATGTTGGCGGGGTGAATCTCCTCGATTATTGGTTAGACTTCGCGCTGCATCTTCTTCACCTCGCATCCGGTTGCCTCCATGGTCATTGAAGAACTGTTCAAAGTCATCTTGATCTTCGTATCATCACCGTAAATTGGTTCGACACTGTTTTGATGAATTTCTTGATCAGGGCTATGCCAAACTATTAGACGCTCAGTCCGGAATGGGTTAGTAATTTCGAACACTTGTAACACGAGCTCTTTGTTGTTGAATGCCGGTCAAGAGAGTCTCTTAATGAGTTCAGTATTCAGAAGCTAAAATGAAAGGTGAGCCGACCTTGTTTGTTTTCAAGGAAAGGTCTCGTCGGCACAAAACAAGCATCATCTTGCTCATTGAAAGTGAAAAAAAAGAAATGAACTGGTTTTCTGACAAAAACTAATTTCAACCATAGAGAAAAGACAACCTTAGTGAACTCGAATATCGGTCAAGCTTACGCCGAGTTCTTGCAGTTCCTTTGCCAGTTCTGCATATTGAGCATAAGAGCTTGGTCTGGCCTTATTATTGTCCGTGAAGTACACATTGCCGACTTCCTTAAATTGAGGGTGCAGGGCCATATAGGAAGTCGTTGCAGCTCCCTGAACCCATTTTGATTAGTTAGTAACACGTTCCACCAAGGCAATCTCCTTGATGAAATACAGGGCTGCATGTTCTAGGAAAATTATCCTAGAATCAGATTATATCTATATCAAAAGTTGCAAAACTGTGCGGTATTCTGGACAGTAATTTCCCAAGACTAATGGCTTGCATAAGCCAGAGAAGTGGTAGCACTAGTCTCAAAAGAAGGACAGCTTCAAAATGAGTGGAACACCGAAGAAGTTTCATCGAGTTATGGAATGCTAAAGTTAACTATGTCAAAGTGGGAAATCTAAATGTGGGTTTGCAGAACAATTTGGTTAGTACTAATTTCACACCAATTTTCCCTTTTGGCAACTTGGTTTTCTGTGATTTCCATGTCATTGGTGGAAATTTTTTTTTTGGTAAATATTGGTGGAAAATTTTTTTATTGGTGAATTTTTTTTTTGTAAAGATTGGTGAAAAAATTTGATCTTCAAATATACCAAGAACTGCTAATCAAGAAGTAATAATGCAGACAATAGGTACTAATACAGTCTGCAGCATCCACAAACAGTAATACACTCCTTCCATCATTTCCTATTTCACCAATTATGTGCTCAGAGAAATTCGAGAACGAGTGGCGACTTCCCAAAATGTTCAACTCGAATGCTCAGCTCAGTGAAGCTTCTTTATATCTGATTCAGAAACAACCTGGTCTTAACTTAAAGAATAACAGACTTATCTGTTCAGCAGAAACCCTTGCTCAGCTCAGTGAAGCTTCTTTATATCTGATTCAGAAACAACCTGGTCTTAACTTAAAGAATAACAGACTTATCTGTTCAGCAGAAACCCTTCTATTTAGGATTGGTCAGGCTTATGCTGAAATCCCATAGTTTCTTCCCCAATTCTGCATCTTGCGCAACAGAGCTTGCTTTGGCTCTATTGCTGTCCATAAAGTATTCACCACTGACCCCTTTGACTTGTGGGTGAAGAGCCACATAGCATGTAGTTGCTGCTCCCTGTATTCATTTTTATTAAGCAACCAAATTCAGTGAGTAAACACGGATTAAGGGCTTGTATGTCGTGCAAATTTTGTCGGGCTGACTGCAGACATGCAGAAATTGGCATACCTGGGGAACATTTTTTAGGAACAATTTTCCAAGAGAAGCAAGTACTGCAGAAGCCAGAGAAAAGAAAACATTGATAAGAAACAGTAAGTTCTAAAATATATGGAATGGCGAGCAATATGACCTGTTATCATATCTGAAAATCAAATATCTCCAAAAGCATAATCTGTCTGCTCAATTGAGAAGCCTCTCCTTTTAAGTCCTTCATATAACAAGTTTGCACATGGCACAAAATTTTATCATGATGCCACAACCCCTTTCTTAGCCATTGCATCAATAATGCTACTCACTTCACACGTAGACTTACCATTGAGAATGCTATTGTGGCGAAAAAGATTGGTCGCTATACCTCCAGGATGAAGTGCATTAGCAGTTATCTGCACCCCTTCTTCCTGTTTGATTTAGAAAAATTCAACTTACAGCTTAATATTCAAATATACAAGAGGGAATGAGCCACGGAGATTGACACTGAGCAAAAACAATTGCAAGAAAATATAGGGGCGTCCCAGTGGATGGGGCTTTCATATTGAAGTGTCTAAAGAGGAGTAGATATACAGAACATGAAATGCTATAGCATTTAAAGATCAGAATCAGAGTCTTGTAATAAGTATGCTCACAAAAATTTAATGACGGTCTCCAGGACAAGAAAAAACAAAGACAAGCATTCTGATTATGCGCATGCGAGTTAGAAGAATGGAACTTATAATGTTGAACCTTACCTTTAATTGCCTTGCAAGCTCGTTAGCATGCAATATGTTTGCCAGCTTCGACTGTCCATAGGCTCGCATAGTATTGTACCTGCAATTAGCACAAACTTGTAAGACATCAACAAAATCTGAATTAAATAAAGTGGATGCGCCAGACTGAAAAGCTATAGCCCAAAAATAGAAGGAAAGAAAGAATTGTCCTTCAGATAAAGGTGTCTTTTCTTACTCTGATTCGTTATTAATTTTGTAAAATCGAATTCCTTCATGGTATGCAAAGCGGTGACCCTCTGAGGACACATTAACTATCCTTCCTTCTGTATTGCTTTCCTGTGACGTTTTCTTCATTGTCTCCAACAAAAGATTTGTCAGAAGAAAATGACCTGGAAAAACATTTCAGTAGAAAGAAAGCCATATGACTCGCGCACATCTTTGCAAAGGCTGAAGTAACAAGGATTTTTATACAAGTTCCTCAACAGTATCAAAAACTATAAAAATCAATGCTAATGTAAGTTAATCAATAGATCCAGAGTTCGAGGATTGATTTTTTTGAAAAATTAATTCATATAGTCTAATAAAAGAGGACACTGGTCATGGAAATCTGCAAGTGAAACCTATAAAGGACATACCTATATGGTTTGTTGCAAACTGAAGTTCGATGTCGTCTTGGGAAAGCGTGAAGGGGCATGCCATTACACCTGCGTTATTACTTCACAAGAGAAGAAACATTATCATAGTGCATTCCGAACACGTAATCCAACGAGCGCTCAACTCAAGCTCAGATAATCAAGGGACTGTGAGAAATTGAAAAGCACTCAGGATGTCACTCCTCATTTAGCATTTTCCTAGATGGAAGTCGAGAAATGAAGTGACAGCTTTTTTTAATGTTTAGGCCCATAACACATTTTTTGTGAAATGATTAAGATTTCTTACATAAGAATATTCAAGGGTAGACCGGATGATTGATATTCTGATGCAAATTTCCTAATGGATTCCATAGAGCTGAGATCCAGCTCCATCACATCAATCTTGGCAGATGGGAGTTCCTTAAGTATAGCTTCTTTGACGCTCCTACCCGCATCCATGTTCCTCACGGCCATCATGACATGGACACCACGTAATGCAAGAACTCTTGTGGTCTCCATGCCAATACCACTAGAGGCACCTGAAAGCATAGATCCTCTGTAAAATAGAAGTAACTAGAAATAACAGGGATTGGCAGCTCAAGTCAGATTGACACTGGGTTATTAAGGTCGTCATGAATTAACGGACAATGCTTGCTTCAGACAGGAAAAAACTTTTATAACCTGAAAGCAATTACAGAAGTCGGTGTCATCAGCATGTACATCTAGGAATTTACCCTCCCGTAAATGCAAAATGACATACATTTAAAATATTAGAAAAAGTCGAACGCTTTGATGTTTACAAATAATCTAAGAATTGAGAATGAAACGACTGATCTATTCTGAAAAAAGATTACAACATAACTGAATCGCATTGATCAGACACTTATCGAATATTTCATTTGCCCCACCCAGGTTAGATATCAAGTTATGAAGTATGAACCAAGATCATATCGAATTAGCCCTAGTTAAACCAATCATAATTTTCTCCTAAATCAACTGCATCGATCAGTTTCAATATATCAGTGCATACAAGACAAACGGTTTGTATTAACCTAATGACATTCCCCAAGCATTCCCGAAGCAGCAATCGAAAGACAGCCAATTTTACATTAAGTTTAATCTCTGTAACAAAACATTGATTTCTCCGCGAAGATGACAGGCGAAGTCAAGAGTTTTCCAGTACCAGTACTTCGCCATAAACCCTTCCAAGGAAGCATGATTGAGATTTTCAGAACCTCCCAAAGTTTGCATTTTTATTCCATCATCTTCCTCAAGAAAAGGAATAAGCTGAAAAGTAGGTGGGAAAAGCGCAGATATGATAATAACGGACCTGTGACAATGGCAGTGAGACCTGTTCCATCGATTTCCTGAGTGACTTCTTCAGCCGTAGAGCAAGCAGAGAATCCGGAAGGACCTTTCCACCCAATAATCCACATCTCTTCTTTTTCTTTCTTTTTGCTCTTCCCCTCGTAATTGCAGAATCAAGACGCTGCACAACAGTTATTAGCCGAGTCACCTCCCAGACAGAAACAAAGTTATATCAGATGAGAAAAGAGGAGATGGGAATCAGAAACAGAAGAAGAGTGTCGTCATCCTCTGTACCGGAGGATCTCTGGTCAGGACTAACATTGTTCGCCTTAAAAGTGGCAACGACCTAATCAAGAATGTTGTGCTCTCGAGGGGCCCGAGATTTTTTTCCTTTGATGGAGAAATTTGACATTTTTTTCCTTGGAAGGAAGGACGATGACCTATGATGAGAATTGCCAGAACTATGGCAGTTTATGTATGGTCTGCGACCATGAATCCGACATAAAGATTAGTCCGACATAATGGTCAGTATGGCGACGAGCAAAATTTCTAGTAACAGAACATAATTCAATAGTATAAAAAACTTTCATTACATTTCTCCTTTCAAACTTGACATTCGGATAGAATATGTGCTACTTACTTAACTTCCTTTTTTTCATGATAAAATGGGCGAAAGCCATTAATGATTACATATCATAGGCTATGGAATGGAAATCTCCAACTGTATCACCTAACAGGAACAGTCATGGATGATCCAAATTTGAGGCCACAATGTGTCCACAGTCTGCACTTCGGTTGCCTTCTCTATCCACATGCTTCATTACGATAAGCCGATTTCATTCCGAGACATTCTGAATAAGTAACGAGCATGAGTAGACAAATATCCTCATCAACAAAAGAAAGCTCTATCATCGATTCGTTGTACCAGTGATTAACATGCTAAACCGTGTTATTTATTTAAAATATCATCAATCTCTACTGATTTCTTCAATACCCAATCTACCCGCTCTTTCTTTCAAAGTAAGAGGTATGAGATTTAAATCACTTTTTTTTGGAAAAAATAACGACAAAGTTATTTGCATGCTTCCATTACTTTTACTTAGGAGTGAGCATCAAGGATTGCCCAACTCGGGACCGGACCGGACTGGCCGGGTTGGTTCAGTTCTTCAGACTTTCGGTCCGATCCACAGTTCCAAAAAATGGAACCGGTTCCTGGGTGGTCCAGTTCCCGATTCTTGAGTGGAACCAGACCGGACCGGACCAAGGACTGGACCAAGGACTGGACCAACTCTAGTCCTTTACTCATTTTACTTGATTTCAGAGACAGCCCCCATCTTATTCTGTCTATCTTCATTTTTGTCTCTCCTGCTGCCCATCGAGCAGTGCATGAGCAGGCGGCGACCAACAACTCCTCTCCAATTTCTTCCTTCATTGCCAGTTAGTCCTTTTCGTTCTCTTCTTTGTTCGTTTTTCTTCATCGCTTGTTTTCCTCTCCAATTATGTCCTAGTGAATGACGGCTTCTTTTTTGGCATCTGTAGGAGATGCCTGCCCCATGCACGGAGATGCACGGAACGTCATTTGGAGGATCCTGCAATCCGTCATTTGCAAGGGACAGTGAACGTCCTTTGGATCCTACATAGCCTTCTTGACAATTGCAGGTTATGCATCCTTTGAACCCCGAAATAAGCATCTTAGGTTTAATACTCGTTGACCCGTCCATAGACTAGGTATGTTGATGTCTAATTCTAAGCCTTTCAGTTGACCCAAAAGTCATGTTCTCCGCAGAAGACGGGGCCACACCCGAACACTAAATGATTGAAGCATTTTCGATCCTGATCACATTGGACCACTTGAGAATCGGACCGATCCCCGGTCCTAAAATCCGAGGACCGGTTTCGTCGGTCCGGTTCCCGGTTCGAAGGGGAATCGGACTATCCGGGAAATTGATCACCCCTACTTTTATTGAGACTCTCTTACATGATTAACTTTTGTCTGTAATTTATAAATATTTTGTACGTATTAATTTATTACTCAAAATCGTCAGCCTTAATATTACTGAGATTTGGCTTGAGTTGCTGTCAGGGCAGGATGAAAGCATTCTTATGGCAATCACAAACTATTGTTTAAGCAAGTTTTTGTTTTTATTTTTATTTTTGGTGTCATCTTCCGTTCAAGTAATTAATGGACTTTCCACGTACCAACCAGAACATTCCATTCCTCAAATAAAGCTTCTCTTAATGCCGTGGAATCGGTGTATACAAGAGTTTTTTTTTCGAAATGCCATGATATTCACGTTTACGAGACATCATATTAATAAATGCATTCATAAACTGTCACAAACATAAACATGAAAGTACGTCCATAATTTACATCATAAGATCAACATCTTCAAGACCAACCAAATACAAGCCGAGAAGTGGGAAAAGAGGACAGGATGATAGAGAGATGTTTCGACACAAAATCAAGAGAAGAAGAAGAGACTCTAGGCCCTGGCCTTGAAGGGGATGGCTCTGATGATTAGTTGGTGGTACACTGCAGCAAGTGCTGCTCCAATGAAGGGTCCAACCCAAAAGATCCACTGCAACCAAAAGCAAAATGTTTTTAAAGTTGAAAAAGAAAGACGAGAGTGAAAGTAATGCTTCCTCGCCAAGAAAAGGATTGGACATACGGCAGATTGCATCAAGAAAAGGATACCTGATCATCCCAAGCATGGTCCTTGTTGTAGATGATGGCAGCTCCAAGGCTCCTGGCAGGGTTAATGCCGGTTCCTGTGATGGGGATGGTCGCCAAATGAACCAAGAACACTGCGAAGCCGATGGGAAGAGGAGCCAAAATCTGCAAAATGATGGATGAAAAGGCAAATCCGATTAGCACGTGTGCAGGGGGAGTGCAATCCTGGGTAGAGGTCAAATAGAACATTGTGTGAAATCTAACAACACCAAATAATAAACTTCAGAATGTCGATGACATTACTTAGAGCGACTGAACCTAGCTAAACTATGAAACAATTGGATTACATGGAAGCAAAGCCAAACTTTCTGCTAACATTTGGGTTGGAAATGGAGGATCTCGAAGAAATTTCTAGAGAAGCTAACTGTGACGTTGAGCTTGAAATTAGTAATGATTTGACTTGTTTTGGACCTCATGAATGTGAAGCAAATAGCAGGTGTATGAAAGGGATGTTGAGGGATATGCATCTGTTTTCCAGAGCAAAGGAAGTTCCTCTTTCCAATCAAGCTCCTCTCGTATCAGGAGGAGGATTGAAACCTTTTGTCTACCGCTTCCGATTTCTTTTATTACGTCTCAAAACATGGATGCTCAAATTGATTATCTTAGCCAAGATTGGAAAATGATGAACAGAATTCTCAAATTTAAAAGAGATAAAAAAACGGCACACTTGAAAAGTGCAAACACATTAATTGCTCTCATAATGAGGCAACGATTAGGAAACAAACAAAGGGATATTTTAGCATGCATCGGTAAGTTTAACATGGAAAATATTCGAAAACATTCTTTTCTGCTGCATATCTCAATAACAGAAGGAGAACAACAAAAGCTTTTTATATGTACCTAAGGTCAATTATGTGATGAACAAACACCTAAGCTTTCATCAATCCAAGGCCATTTATCTACCTGTCCGCCCCATCAGCAAAATAACAGGAACAACCACCTCAGAGTTAATTAATCTAAGATTGGAACCTAAAGCTAGCGATCACCTTTTTGGCCAATCTTATTTCCTTCGGTTGAGTGAAAACATACAGAAGATGGAGCCTGAGGCATCTCAAGAATGTTTTAAATAAATGTTCATTCAATATATGATATTGCGTACTCAATTAATTCCGATGCAGAAATCTTGGGGACCGAGCGATCAGCCCCTTTGGTAATCTGACTAGCCAAATCAGTTGAGGTAAAATCACATAAAATGAAGCCTCATCTTAAGATTGCTTTAAATGCAAGGTTGCCCGGACACGGTGAACTCAATCAATCATAGAGCACGAATCATGTGTTATTCCTCCAAAAAAAAATAAAAAATTCAAACGTCTAATATTTTTAAAGCAACATATAGCAAGAATTACTTGAGAACATACAGAAACTAGCTAAAAGATCACAAAGGCAACTTGAACCCTGCCATCACAGTGAAATTAACATGCCAAAAAGTAAGGCTTTCAAGAGTTCAAAGCAATTCGTAAACTTCAAATCCAAAGCAAAAGAGAGACAAGCACATACAGGAACGTGGGAGTCTCTGGCATTTCTCTTGGCATCAGTGGCAGAGAAGACGGTGTAGACAAGCACAAAAGTGCCGATGATCTCAGCACCAAGGCCATCACCTTTGGTGTAACCATGGTTCACAAAGTTGGCCCCACCTTGGAGCAGCTCGTACCTGGAGTCACCTTGCAAGCCCTTGACCACGCCAGCTCCACAGATGGCACCAAGGCACTGCATGATGATGTAGAACACTGCCCTAGTGAGGGACAACTTCCTTGCCAGGAACAGGCCAAAGGTCACTGCCGGGTTAATGTGTCCACCTGTATCAAAAAATAATAAAAGAAAACACCCAAGTACTCATGCTTAGATCAAAGGTCTCTCTTTTATTGCCAGATCTATAGTTACCATAAAACAAGGAGAAAATTATTATTTTGCCCACAAATGGCATAAAAACGGAGCTTTTATGTTGGGATTAATGGAATTGCATTGGCTAAGCTGTTGAGTTAATGAGTGTATTCCCCTGTATCAATCATGAAGCACCCAACACACACATAATTTAGCCAAAGGTCTCTCTTTTATGACTAGATCTACACTTGCGCAAAACAAGAAGAGCATAACTAGTTTGCCCACATGGTTTGTAAAAAAGCTATATCCTTACATTGGCTCAAAACATTTTAAGTGAGGCTCTAACCTGAGATACCGGCAGTGCAGTACACAAGGGCAAAGATCATGCCACCGAAGGCCCAAGCGATGCCCTGAATGCCCACAGAGGCACATTTGCTCTTGCTCTGAGACACGCCCATCACAGTCAAGATGGTGATGTAGAGGAACAAGAAGGTGGCCATGAACTCTGCAATCCCAGCCCTGTAGAAGGACCATGATTGGAGCTCTCCAGGCTCAAAGAGTGGTGCTGGTGGTGGCTCCTTGTAGTCCTTGTCTGTCTGAGCGGCTGTTCCAATGGGTTGCCTCTCAGGGAACTTGTTGGCTCCGAGCTTCACATCTTCCTCTTTCCCCTCCATTCTCTCTCTTCTTCCCACTCAAGAATGCTCAAGAACGAATAATGCCTGTCAAGATTAGAGCGAGGGAAGCAAAAGGTTTTGAAGTAGCAAGGGTGGTGAAGGACAAAAGGCAAAATTTATAGATAGATGGAATGTCTTGTCTGCACAAGAAAGCGGGTGGGCTATTATTTGCTTTCCGTTTTTGACACTCTCTTTTGGTTAAAGAAAGGAGCTTGATCATAATCATGCGTTATCCGACCCAAAAAAAAAGACAATAATTGTGTGGTAGTATTGGAATTCGAACTCCAAAGTAAGCTTAGGAATTTTTTTAAAAAAAAAGGAGGATTAGGAGTGAAGCACAGTTCGAGATCTCGAGAGAGAGAGAGAGAGAGAGAGAGAGAGAGAGAGAGAGAGAAATGATGACAGGGAATGGTTGGTGCCTTGGTTGTCCGGTTCTTTTCCTCTACAGATACTGAAAATGATTCTTTTATTTGTCCTTTTAGTATTTATAAATAAAAAGGTTAAAATTCTCTGGCAGTTGCGTTGGCCGGTGAGTCCAACCCATCCACACTGTCTGTTCTAATCATAAGAGGAAGAATATTGTTCTCCATTCATGCAGACCCAAAAGCCCCAAAAAGAAAAAAGAGAAAGAGATAATTTATAAGCAGATAAAAGTTAGAATTATGATTACGTAAGTTGATGAAATTCATACGATAATAAATAGCCGATTATGTTTGCCGTTCGAATTCATATCGAGAACATTATCAAAGTCATTTCAGTTAATCTTGCCCAAAGAGCTTCTCTATGTCATGGATATTGTAGAGCAATCTGATTTCCTTTTTGTCGGCAACTGAATCTTCTTGCTCTTCTTTTTATTTTTGAACTTCTTGTAGAAAATTCGAACCGTATGCGAATAACTCATACTGAGAATGTTGACAACCATCTTATCAGGCTCGTGCTACTTCTTGAGCCACAAATTAGGAGAATGTTAGAAGAAAGAAAAAGGAAAAGAAAAGAAATACCATTGATTCGGGTTTTGTGTTTCTCACAAAAGGTGCAGGTTCAAATCCTAACAATGTCGCTAGGTGACTTAACTGCTGATTTGAGTGTGGTGGCTAACTTGCATTGGTCCGATGTATAGGCATCAGAGCTTGCCGAGCGCGAAAGGACTCAGGTGGAGTCATTGGTCACAAAAAAAAAAAAAAGCAATGGCAACAATAATTTATTTCAATGCATATACCAAAAAGATAATCAATTTTCACATAATATATGTATGCAAAAGGAGGGTGACCGTTTCCGTGGTGGGGAGGGGGAGGGCCGGAGGACGCACATGGTGGGGGCAGGCAACGGCTACCCGGTTCGGGGTTGCGATGAAATTACGCTCCTGTCCCTACCACCAACTCTGGGCGTGGGTGAGCCGCTGGGCTCCACCACTTCAACGGCATGATCATGGGCATGATGATCCGACACGTGGTCGCCACCTCATGGAAAGGGACCAATCAGCTGAGGCTCAGCTCAGACCTTGGTTTGGTGGAGTCCACGAGATTTTCTTTTTTCATGAAAAATAAATAACTTTCAAAAAAAATATTTTGCTTGAAAAATCATCGCTTGTAGCTGTTGCCGTTTTGAATAAGGCAATCAATGCGAAACATTTCTATTAATTAACAATAAATTATGTCAGGATATGCTCGTGAATAATGAAAAATTATCTCGATCGTTTATTTTTATAAATAATGTAGATGATTTTTAAATCATTTATTCTTTAGCAGAAATAAACACGTAGTGAATCGGATGGACCACCGCTCTGTGAAATAATTTAATGTCATGCGAATCTAGTATGTCCGGAGAATGTGCCTCCACCGGTTCAAGAGAACTCTAATTAACTAGGCTCGATTACAGACGCTTTTAGCTTGAAATACTCGATCTCAAGAGCACGAAAGAAAACGTTAATAGAAGAGGACTCATGAGTTCCGCTTGGCTTCCCAAGACAATGATTTGTTTGAGGGTCTTTTCCATGTCATGCTAAATAGTTTTTGGCTGAAAGTATAAGGCCTTTTCTCCCATTGAAATCCTGAAAATAATTGTTGGTAAGCCAATATAACTCACGATAAAAACAAACACTTACACATTTTCAAAAATTATGTACAAGTGCTTGCTTTTGATAAATAAATGGCACCTCGCAGTTTTATCGGACATTTTAAGCATGAGAATATTGCTTTAGTTACTAAAACAAGCACGCTCCATTTACTCGTATCCATTTATTGATTTTTGCCCCCACCAAAGAAATTTTATGTAGATCCCTCCTTGATTGCTTAATGTATACACATATTGATCATAATGGAACTAAGATCTACATGTTTAAGAACAAATGTGTTCTCAAATATGTTACGGCCAATCATTTTGACCACTCAACATGATCCACGAACGTCATCTTTTTTCCTAGGAAAAATGTCACAGAAAGCCCTAAAATTGTGCTCATTATGAACTTTCGTTCGATTTTATTTATTTAGTTGTTGTTGGCGGCTTTTGCCCCCCTTTTTTAAGGCCAAGAGTCATGAACAAGATTGGACCTAGTTTCGGCCATTTCGAAAGGGAAAAGAAAAATTGGGTGGGATCGCATCTTTATAATCAAAGGGCAACTTGTCTTCTTCTTTCTATCATCATTGGTAGTTGGTTCTCCGCATGAAATATTAAAGAGGAGGAAGGGTGATGCTCTACAGCTCAGGAACATAGGATGCCCACCTGGCTTTTTGGCCAGCAAATCACGTGGCGGCAGGCTGCAGCCCCCACTTTAGCCCCCACTCTGCACTGCACCCACCTTTTTCTCTGGCCGAATGGTGATGGCCCTCCCGAAGAGAAATTTTTGTCGCATGGACTCTAATTCAGGGCTCGACACGACGCGTCGTCTTCCGTGGGAGTCCAGATGTGTAGCCAATAGAGGGAGGGAGGGAGGGAGGGGAAGACAGCGCTGGAGACTAAGGATAAGTAACAGTCCCGTCGATGATAATTCTAAAGACATTCAATGACTTGATGGAGTACGTCTAGTAGGACATCGTTGGAGTTCGGAGATGTTGACTATGCGTGTAAGGAGAGAGCTAATGCGGTAAGAATTCTTGACTTCTTACCTTCCCAGATACGTTGGTTGAGGGGGCTAGGGAACCCCTCTTCCTAACTCGTATGCTTGTGCTTGTATCCCGGACCACGGGTAGCGAAATGATTGATCGCAAGGCGGGAGTTATTTTGGAGACCACAAACATGTCGACTCGAGGGATCGTGTGTCTTCAGGGTGATTCGATCCACCTGCTGGTTACAAAGTTGGCATGGCTGTAACCTGAGTCTGCTCGTGCCTTCGTGTCCGAATTGGGCAACGATGTCGATTTCTTACCCGCCGGGAGCGGTTTGACACGACAGGATGATCGGAGAGAGGGTCCTGCTCTTCCAAAAGCCCAAAATGGAAAGCGCAGTGACACCTTCAGATTCCCTTTCCTAGAGCATCATCCTCAACGTAGGAGAGTGAGAACTTGGCTTTGATGGAGAGGCTCAATAGCAAACTACTTGTCTTTAATGAAACACGGAGAAGATGGTAAGTGGATCATCGTCATGTGCACACCAATTAAACGCAGCAAGTGAAGCTCCCAACACATAGGGAGCTTGCCACTCCATAGCCAGAGTAAGCAAATCATAGAACCTACAAGTTACACCTTGTACTATATAGCATCACTCTAGACAGGGACAACAATACTGTACACAACATGTTGTGTCTCCATACATGGGTCAGTAGTCGTTCACACATCTAATATAGTCTCAGAGAGCTCTAAGTCTTAAAGTCGAAACAGGTACAGGCGAGGGAGGACAGAGATCTGCCGGTGACACAGACAAAGTTTGTGTCAACTGACTTTTGCCTTGTTTCAAGCCGATGGGAGCAATCTTTTTCTTGCATACAACTTCATCATCTCAAGGTAAGCATCCAAGAAGCATTTTCCTTCCACATAATTCTCAGATACGATAACTAAATTCACCCAACATTCAATTCCAAGCTCCAATCTTACGAATCTTGATCCAGTTCCTGGCTAGAATGTAGTCGCACATGGGGACAGGGCCTCTCTGGTTCTCCCCTGGTCCATAGTACCTTTAGATCGCCTCTTCTCCTTCCCAATGCTAAAAAGGTTCCTGCAGTAATACACAGATTTCCCACTTCGTAAAGAGTTCCTTCAATGGGGCACTGATGTATGCTTTAGTTGGGTTTGCACGAGGAACTTACCGAGTGTGAATGGAACAATGTAAAGCAAGGCAGGTTGCCCATGCCCATCCATCAAATTCAGTGCCACATAAGTTATAAGAAGACCTGCAGTTGGTCGTGCGGTAGAAAAAAGTTGTAAAAACAGTCACATTCACAAGAAATGGCACAGAGAAATGGGAAAGTACTCTTGCATTCCCTATCTCTCCAAGCAATTTTCTCTTACCAAATCCATAGGCAAGCATAGCCCACAAGAAGTATCCAGCTCGAAGATTCTTATTTGCCAGCCAATCATATCTGCAGATAGTACATTATTGTAAAATCCAATTGTAAACAGATAGTACATTATCTTTTTACTTACTTTACCAAAAAAAAAAAAAAGTTCTAAACAGACAGCATTTCACCATGATATTTTGATCGTGCTTCCACCAGTTACTAACATGAATACATGTCAAAAGTAAGTGAGAATTTATTACTGAATCTGATCCAAGCCAGAGGAAATGGGTAGACCTGAGAGAAAATGCAACCACCAGTCCTGGCAAAAGAATGTCCCCAAATCCTATGATGCTATAACCACCCCATGGATCGAACATTCTGGGGATCTTTAAAAGCATTGGAATTCCATCCTCTCCACTTCTATCACCGCGGGCTACCTATGGAATTGCCATCAAAAGATTATAGACATGGTTGAGCTCTAAAGAAAAGGCACTTCTAATCTAGCTTTGACAAAATGATTAGCAAGGATACTTACCACAATCATCACGCTTTCATGGAACAGCTTCTTTGAAACGAAGACCCAGAAAATGTCGTACAAGAAAGCACAGCTCAGAAGAACTGTTCCCACCTGATAAAGGAAGCAAGAAAAATCATGTGAGAGAAAGAGTTTCTCCATTATCCAGGATATTGACCCTATACAGTTAACTCACTCAGAAAACACACATAGCAGACTCCCTCTTACATAATTGAACAATGCCGAAACATTAAACAGGGGAACAAGATGTGGAGCAACTCTCAAAATAAAGCAGGGGAACAATATGTTGCATTGAAAGGGTTAGACAATGCCCAAAGAAGTCCAAATCAGATGCAAAATAGATATTTCTACAAGCATGCTGATTCAGATTGAATTTCGACAGAGCAATGGTGAAGAGCACTGGGGTTGCTGATTGGTGGCATGCCAAGGGAGGATCAAGGGGAATAGGTGAAGGGTTATACTCGCCGTTCAGTTCTGCGTTAGCTGCAGAAGTGTGGACTATTAGGAGTGAGCATGGTTCCAGGGTAGAACAAGGAACCTGAAAGCTGGGCCAGTTCGCTTCCAAAATTTGGAGAACCTGAAAAAAGTTTTTGTCCTTTTCTTGTTCTGTCTTCGCACAATCCTACAGCATTCCATGATGTCTTATGATGAGTGTATATCTAAAACCACTAGGCCGAGCTTTCATTGAGATTTTTACACTGTTAATATTTCATGACTGAGATTTTTACTTTGTTAATATTTCATATTCTTCTCTAATTATGAGTTGTGATCAGTGAATCATAGCAAATTCTGGTCATTAGAGGTGATGGTTCACTGCAATCGTTTTAATTGGAAGTACAAAAGGAACCTGAGTAGACCTTGAAACCAACGCTAGAAGAGGGTAGGATCCAAATTCCTGGATATGTGGGATAGGTTGCAAGTTCCAAAAATTAGGAAACCTGTTTCAACAGGTATATTCCTAGAGTCTGGACGGAACTTGGAATTGCTCATCTCTATGGGCTATAAAGGAGGGACTTACTATCACTTTAGCTTTAAATATAACCTGTTTAGAAATTGAATCTGATGCCAGCAATGTGACATATGCTTTGCAGAATATGCTTTGCAGAATACTAGTGTTGGCATTGCTAACTTGAACTTAAATTTGAACAAATACAGGGAAATGTTAGCTGAATTGCAGCTGGTGAAGATTAAGCATGCGGTCAGGGCAGCAAATCGCAGGCTAGCAAAGATAGGATTGGCGGGATCTTCCAATACATCTACTTTTAATTGTCTTCCCTTTGGTTTACAAACTTTGGTTGCATTGGATAAGCAGAGAACCCTATCCACGAATACTTGGACTAGGCCTCGGCCTTGATTTGCATTTTGTTATTTAGAATCTACCTAAGCAAGACTCTAGCCAAAAAAAAAAAAAAATGCCTTAGACAATATTTATAATTAAAACTGCTTTAATATACAGTAAACAAGAGAAATGATGAGCGATTCTTCTTGGTGATAAAACTCTTAGCCAAGGTATAAATTTAATAGTGGCAGTGAAAGCTTCCAATACTATTCACACAAAATAAGAATATTATGCAAAAAAAAAAAAAGAAGTTTACCGCCTGTCATAAGGACATTAAGACCTTCACACTCCCAACAAAAAGAAAAAGAAAAAGAAAAAGGATGGCAGAAAGGACTACAAATGCATCAGGAAATCCAGATGAAAATTCTATGCCACCAAAGGCCTTCAGAATCTAGCCAAAGGCGATCATCGTCTCAGTAAAACCACTCAGGCTACTCAATTAGTAAGAGCATGTAGACCACAGCCCCAAGCCAACTACCACCCTAAACAGAGACAGTAAACAACCCACAGATTGACATGGTTCAATCTTGTGTACCATATGTCCAGGCAAAAGCTAGAAATATGCTTTTAGTAAATCAAGGAGGTAACAAGAATGACTTCCACTTTCAACTTGAAGTCCATCTATGGCCACTCATTCTGTGTATCAAGCTTAAATATCATTATTATTAGGCCTGAGTACATTCATAGATGCCGAGTCCTACTATACTAAGATTTATTTAAAACAAAAAGACTAAACAACTACTGTATCTAAGCAGCTCAGATGCTGGATTCAGATTAAAAATATTTCTCTTCACGTGAGATACCTGTAGTCATAATAAAAAAATCCAAATAATTGGAGTAAGAATAATGCCCTCAAGAGGATCTTGTGGATAGCTTGTTCTTTAACATATCCATTGGACATCTGAATTTTAAAACCAATCATCTCCGCAAAGTGAGTTAGAATGACTACCTTGAGATTAGGAATTCGAACAATTTGAAGAACGGTGATTATCAGAGCAATCCCCTGAAAGGAAACAGACAAAAATCTATAAGTTTAATGCTACAACAGAATTTCATATACCTTAACTTTGCCAGAAAGTCAACCAACAATAGTCCCTACACTATGCGTAAAAGCTCTCACAGGATAGTCTGACTTATGATATTCTTGTAGAATGTAAGCAGCGAACATGTTAATAAACAGAAGAGGTGGTGTAAATAAATCATTACTGCGAACACTGTGGTTATCAGAAGGAATTGTAAAGTAAAAGATGACGAGTGGAACTAAAAGAAGTAAATGTAGTATTCTCAGGTCACCCTTTAAAACAACTACTGCACTCATGAAAGAGGTAAAAGCAAGAAAATATGTGAATTTATGCAGTACATACTCGTATAGC
This sequence comes from Melaleuca quinquenervia, assembly GCA_030064385.1. NCBI lineage: Eukaryota > Viridiplantae > Streptophyta > Magnoliopsida > Myrtales > Myrtaceae > Melaleuca > Melaleuca quinquenervia. The sequence continues at coordinate 13,005,125 of CM057721.1, read as the reverse complement.
AAAATATTAAAGGAAAGGTTGAAGTGTTATTTCCTTAGCGAAAGCAAAAGAAACTACAAAACCAATGTGGGTGACTCAGCTGTAAAATAAGGTCCAACAAATGAGCAGAGATCAGCATTAGCAATTGCTCATCCCCACAAATATGATAAGATCAACTAGGATGATGAAATCTTCAGAGACCTGACCAACCTTGAGCTAAAGAAGGGACTGTAGGCTATCATACCCAAGTCATTTAAAGATGGAGGCAGTTGGATGTTTGTCGGATAAAGGAATTTTGCCATTATAATAAGATTGACGGACACAAGAATACTTAACAGTCAAGTATCTGCAAAGCATACGACAGATAGAGTCAAGAGATGACAAGAGGACACCTTCTGATGCAGATTCTCCTTACTTAACCAACTTCACTATTCTTTCAGAAAGTGAAAAATCATCCAGAACATCACTAAGACTATGCTAAAGATTAAATCCACATGCTTGCAGAAAGTACAGCTCCATTTGGATTGTCAAAAAGGCAATTGAACCTTACAAGTATATCTTGACCAATCCAGGCGAAGGAAACGTTACGATAAACAGCCCAGACAACAGCAAATGCTATGCAGAATGGAGAAACAGCCAAAGTCAGGTAGGACACAGCTCCAAAGAACGGCACTTTGGTGTATGAATCCCCGAATTTTCTGAACCATCTGTAGAAATGGACAAATAATTAACTCTGGCCCTGAGAAAATGCAAACTTATCTAATAACCACCTACCCAAAATATGTTTTGTCATCCATTTTAGTTATCTCACATGTATGTTGTGCTATACTCACCATAATACCATCCCTCCTATCCATAGCACCTTGATTTAATTATTTAATTATTCATATTCTAATGGAGTAGTGTCTTCTTGTCAAGCTTAAAAAAGTAAGGCGGGCTTGCTATTATCAGGTTGTCAAAGAATATCTATACAGGGAAAGATACAATCAATAGCCAGCCTCACATTCTGGGAGAGGTCTCTATTCACTAGTAGCGATAGTAGTAGCCATGCAATATGACCTTATAGTACATGACTGTAGAAGATGATAAAGGATCTACGCCAAATACATAAAACCCAAAATAAGATTGAATAAAAGGACCAATCCCTTATTAAACGTTATTTTTAGCTGAATTCTCAAATCTCACCCAATTACTCTTGCAGCTTTCATTGATGAGTTTTGGTGTTTGTTCAGCACGATAAATGCACATTAAAAAAGGTTACTGCGGTATTCAACATTAATAAATGATTGCCGTACAATTAAACCAGGGCCTTTCACAAAACAAACAACATAACCAATTGAATAACAAATGTTTTTATAGCAAAAAAATGCAACTTTTATAATCAATTATAAAAATTTGGCCTAATGCATAAATTGTGACAATCCCCACATAGGACCAGGAACCTGAGCAGAACCAGCCGTTTCGAGAATTCGGGAACCAGTGGTTACAAAACCGTCCAGTTCGGTACAGATCGGTCAGTTCCCAGCTCTAGGCCAGACCGATCAGCAACTCACCTTGGAACCAATCACCCCTACTACGTTGTATTACATCTTTTGTTAGGTAAGGGACAGTATTTTGATCCTTATACCAATCAATTCAGCCAAATGCAAAAGATTAATTATCCTTACACTCCACCAAGTGTGAGAGAAATGAGCTTAGGAATCTAAATTATCAAAACATGCAGGAACATACAAGTTAAGTAAGGAACTACCTCGATAATAAAGCAACCAAGCAAGTTTGTAGGCCCTGCAAGCCAAAGCAGCTAGTATGTCAGATATGCACTTAAAGAGTAAGCACACAGAAGGACCATAACCCAAAAAGATGAAGTAATTACTGGACTGCATCGTGAGCTATTGTCCTCTAGTAAAATGGCACAAACTACAACTATCAAGTGATTGGTCTGTCACTAGCTTAGCAGGCATAATCTGTAGATGAATAAGCAAATTTCCAATAACAGGGGATGTTAACCAAAGAGTTATACCTCTACACCACCTATGCAGAAAAGAACCACCAAAAGTTCTATGAACCAGGAAGACATAAGTTTGTAGAGAAGAATCAAGAAGCACGAAGCAATGATGACAAAGAGGACGGCTGAAATTGTGCTGATTTCTACAACACCAGTTGCATCTACACGTTTGTCATCTGTAAGTTCATCCACAGCATCCTACAAGATTGACAAACGCAAAGATGTAAACCATTGAATCAGAGGAAAAGCGTCTAATAAAATGAAGCACAGGTATACATTGTTTCCCAGCAGCAAATCAGAAAAACCACCTTCATTAGCTTGTCCTGCTCGATAGCTGCTTCTCTTGCACTCCATGCAGACCAGTATGAGGCACATAGGATGGTACCAACAGCCATTAGCCACAGAAATACTTCAGCTATGTCAACTAAAGGACGCTTAGGAGAGTATAGCTGCACAGACACTGCAAACAAACTGAATGTTTACCAAAATGATCTGCATATTGAGCAAACTATGCATTAAAGACAAAAGAGAACTTGAAGGTATGAGTAATGGCGGATTGAGAATTTGAGGTTTGGGGGGGAGCTTTCACTAATACTATAGGGAATTTTTGGACCTAGAGATCAGCCCCCCCCCCCCCCCAAAAAAAAAAAAGGGTATTCACTGCTGTCTATGAAGAAACTTCTGAAGGTAAATAAATGCTGCACAGCTGAAGTTATCTATAAGTTTCAGATTGCATCAAGGAAACATTATTGTGGAGAAGAGCTGACATCAGACATGCAGCTAATTCAGAACAAAAACTGCTTACCCGATGAACTACTCATCAGCATTTTCTCGAGGCTTGAACCAGCATCATATGGGAGCATGACCGCTGGTATTTTTATGTCAAGATCAGTTTCATCAGGATCACAAACCATCTTGTACAGTTCTGTTGTGGAAAAGAAACAGCTCCATTAATGTGGTGAACAGAGACACATACTAAACTGACTCATCTCAATGGCCAATGAAGTGCTCAAGTTACAAAGATGTGGTTTCTATAGGCAGGCAGAAGGCAACATTTATCTTGTCCAAGTTCCAAATTTCATGTCACCCACATTATCTTCATTACCAGAACTCATGCTTGATAGCAAGAAAAAGTATTAGCTTTTTTTTACCAAACACTGTGGTGATTACCTTTTTGGTTGTTTACAATAAGGATGGCTGATGCGTTAGCAGCTTCTGCATTATTAGCTTTCGCAGTAAATGTACAATTGCCACGATCCACCATGATGACATCACCAGTGAGCTTAACAATATTGAAATTATAAGTCAGTCATCCTGAAGATGCAAACAGCACGTTTTCCAATGCAAGCACGGCTACTTGTGAGTTTCTGAAGCTTTGAGGCGACCTAAAAGAGTTACCTTCTTTTTTGGTAAGGTGCAACAATTACGAGGATCTGAAAGAATAAGGGGCGACCGGTCAGCATTTTTCTCCTTCGACACAATTGGTTTACCGAATCTAGCACCAACACCAACAAATTCCCTGCTCTCATGTCCATCGACCCAGGTTTGGACTTTAACCTGATGGAAATTTATGAATCAGTCAACAGAGAAGCAACTATAGTAAAATTTTGCTTTAAAATGAGAAATCATTCCAAATTCACCAACTCATAGCCTACATATAAACTAAGAAGATACCCAGCTCAAAATCACCAGCTATTTTGCCAACTGCAGCTCAACAATGATAAGGGCAGGCAGAAATTGGAGCAATACTTTATCCACTGAAGAAATGAAGGCTTCCTAACAAATAACGTGTGCCACCAGGGGAAATCTCTTTGGAAAGATACCAATAGCACAGTGACAGAAGATCACACAGAGGAAAGAAAAATCGAGAAACAAATTTTCGGGGATAACGAGCTGAAATAGTTCGCATCTCTGCATAATTGTGCCAAAGTAGTAAAATTGCTCTAAGCTATTAACTCCATGAGCTCCCTCACCCCCTCGAAAATTATTAGCTCCAAGCAGCACTAAAATGAAAAACAACCAGGTGAAAGCATCAATAATTGCTACGAACAGTCCCCCTCTTGCGTACAATCAAGCAAAGCACACTCCAACCTCAAATTCTAAGCATGACTCGGTCAGTCATCCAACAAACGAGCACCGCCGACTAGTTTCGACATCGCGGAATCAAGCAAGACCCAGTCAACAGCACGCGAACTGAGAACCGGCGACCGGCTCAAAGATCGCCAAACCAAGCATGCTCCAGCCAAGAATCGGAAAAATCCAAGAGCTGCGAAGGAGGGGAGGCGGGGGAGCAACATTATCGGTTACCAGAACGAATTGGTTGTTGCAGCCGGGCTTCTTCGGGGCAAATTCGTCGTCGTGGACGATGTCGCCGGCCCTCGCCAGAGAAATCACAGCGGCGACAGAGATCACCCACCAGACTCCCAGGAGCTCCATCGTTTCCCCGACTGCAGATTCAAGAAGCACGCATAGCAGCTTCACAGAGAGAGAGAGAAAGAGAGAGAGAGAGAGAGAGAGAGCGCAGATTAACTGTTTCTTCTTTCCTCTTCTTGCTGGTCGCGTTAGGACATGGACGGTGGTTGAGAAAATGATCGGAAAAGGAAAAAAGAAGAAGAACGAAGAAAGAAGTAAAAAGGATAGGTGTAATAAAAGTTGAGACTGTCAGCTGAATGATTCGAGGAACTCGACCCCACCATTGAACTATTTAAATACTTTACTCAAATTTTGACCAAAAAAAAAATTAGGCTATGCAGGTGTAACGAAAAATAATTTTCAGAAAAATAAAACAGAAAATAAATTAGTCGAAGAAATATTTTCTAGCAATAAAAAATATATTTAAATAATGCGGCCTCTAATTGTGAGCTTCTATCTTGCTCGAGTCCGACAAGTCGATAGCTTTTGACAAACGAACACCAGATAATATTATTATTTTCTTAGAAAATGATTTCTCAAAAAATATTCTTCAGAAGTATTATATTTTTTTGCGAAACCATTAGCAATCCGGAAAGATTCAACCACTTAAAACGATGAAAATTCAATGATTCAATTGAGTTCGCAACAATTTATATTTGAATAGCGCACGTCCAAACTAAAAGGTCATACTGAGCTCGTGAGTTTAAGCAAGTAAACTATAAACAGTTGCTTAGTAATTCAACGTTGGACATAAATTGATAGCTTAATTGGGAAGGACGTCACTAGTAAAACAAAATAATTATGGTGTGCCATCAATTATCGATCGCCGTTGGATGTCATTATTTTTTTTTTTAAAAAAGGGTGGGGTCAACTTTAATCGTTACATGATTGAAATTATCGTTATTACTAGAGTGAATAATAAAAATAAAGAAAACGGGGCAACCGGAAACCCAAGGAAGGCGCCGGGAATTCGGCGGGCCCACGTTGGAAACGAGAAAAGAAAAACGATTATTAAAATGCGATTTTTGAGCAACACGAAATGATTGCAGTAAATCACCGGCGGTGGCCGGTAAAGTGGACCTTGTCCGTACGCCTCTCTACCGGTCAGCTGTTCTTCACGTGAGGCCACGCGGGTCGGGCGTCGTCAACCCATCTCTGCTCCCTTTTTATTATTATTATTATTATTATTTAATCGGTCGTATCGTCAGCGTCGTCAAAATCGGGGCACAAAGACCCGTTTCGCCCGGATTGAATTGAAACGTCACTTGTCGCGTCAGATCTTTGGTTTTTGGGAGGAACGCGTCAGATCTCTAAAGATTAATACAAATTGGCACTTGATTTGTGCCCAACCTTAAATCCTTCCATTATTGAAAAATAGGGAAAATACCATAAAAAACCTCAAATTATATAATTTATAACATATTTACCCTAAACTCTTTTTGTTATACCAAAATTCCGAATTTATTTCAATTCGACACATTTATCTTAAACTTTTTCTTGTGATATTAAAACTCCTGAACTTAATATTTTTGTGACACGTTTATCCCAAATTTTTGCTTCTTCTTTTCTTTTTCTTTTTTTGAAAATCCACTTTTTCACATGAGGTGAGGTTGGCGAAAACTGCTGGAGCTCCCTAGAGGATCGTTGGCGACTAGGATCGTGAAGCCCTCATCGGCCAAATCTGATGCCAAAAATAAAGAAAAGATGAAGAAACATAACTATACAAGTTCGAGATTTTCAATGTCACAGAAAAAAGTTTAGGGTTCGTTCGTTTGGCGGAAAATAAAGCACTTTTGGAAAATGTTTTTCAAGAAGTCATTTTCTTGAAAATTGCATTTTTCAGGTGTTCATTTGAAACTTAAAAATTTTTCAAAAAAATTTTTTTGGATTTTTTTTTGAGCAAGCGGCCGGTGGGTGGTGGTGGGCGGGCGAGCGGTGTGCGAGTGAGCGGCAATGGGGTGGGCAGGCGGGCGGTGGACGAGTGGCCATGGGCGTGCGGCCGCGAGCAATGGGAGGTGGATGGGCGGCAGCCGTGGGTGATTGCGGCGGCCAGGGGGGTGGCGGCCGGCAACGAGTGAGCGAGCGGCGGCGACGGTGACGGGGGCGGCAAATGGGGGTGGCAAGCGGCGGCGGCCGACGAGGGGGGCGGTCAGTGGCGGGCAGGTGGCCGGCGATGGGCGGCCGGTGGTGGGCAGGCGGCGGCGGCCGACAGGGGGGGGCGGCTAGCGGCGGTAGTGACGGCGACGACCGGCTATTAAATTGCTCATAAATTTTTAACAAAAGAGAAAGATTAGGTGATTCGAAAAATGTTTTCTACTTTTCAAAAATGGAAAATATTTTCCTTAATTTTAGAAGGAAATCTTTGGTTGATTGCAAAACAATTTCCTAAGGAAAATTCTTTCCGCCCCCCAAACAGCCCAGTTTCCGAAAAATATTTTCCGCCAAACGAACGAACCCTTGGGGTAAGTGTCACAAGAAGATAAGCTCGAGATTTTTCGTAAATGTGTTACACATACATAAGTTTGGGGTTTTTGGTATACAAAAAAAAAATAGGATTAATGTGTCACAAAGGGTATAGTTTAGGGTTTTTAGTGGTATTTTTCCTTAAAAATAAATGATGCTATGATTCATAAATTTTAATTCAACATATAATATGATTATAAACTTATGATTGGTTCAACATGGCTCTTAAACTTTACTTGATTGTATAATGCGACTCTTGAACTTTTAGTACATATTTTATGAATTTTATGGAATTATTTGATGTTGTGCTTTCGTTGATTAAAGTTTATGAATAATATTAGACATTTTTATGTAATTCAAAAATTAAATTAAGCATGTATCAAAAGTTAAAGGATTATATTAGGTTCAAAAGTTCATGGGCTATATTATACAATGAGTTAAAGTTCAAAAATTATATTGAACAAATTAAAAGTATACATGCCACATTACATATTTGGACAAAATTCAAGGACTAGTCATCTCATTTTCTCTCCTTAAAACTATACAACATGGCGTTTTATTCTAAGTAGAATAGATGGGGAAAGACAAAAGATACAGGAAAGACAATTCCAACCGGGGAAAAAGGCCAATCGATGCTTGTTGATGTCCAGATGTCGTCGCGAGCCCACTCATGGGCCATTTGTGGAAGATATAGGAGGAAAGGGCGGAGGCAAATGCATAAAATTTTGCAGAGTTCAAGATCCATTGACGTCAGTTTCTCTTCTAAAAATGTACAAGATGGCGTATGTTCTATGTAGAGTAGATGGGAAAGACAAAAGATACAGGAAAGACAATTCTAATTGGGGAAAAAGGCCGGTCGATGCTTGTTGATGTCTAAATGTCGTCCCGAACCAACTCGTGGGCCATTTATTCACTACAAAAAAAAAAAAACTGCTTTTTAGCTACAAAAAATTTGTGACGACAAATAATTCGTCACTAATTCCGACGAAATTTGCAACAAAAAACAATTTTAGTAGCTAATTTCCTACGAATTTTTTTTTTGTCGCTAATTTGTGACGAACAAATTTTCATCGCTATTAGCAACGGAAATTGCGACGACCTAATCAATTCCGTCACAAATTAGCTACGGGAAAAAAATTCGTCGCAAAATCCGTTACTAATTAGTAACAAAATCAAAATTTGTCACTACTTAGCGATATATTTTGCAACAAACATTATTCCGTCGTTAATTTGCGATAAATTTTTTATTCGTAGCTAATTAGCTATGGAAAAGGAAAGTTGTAGCAATTTTTTGTGACAGAAAAGGACGTCTATCGCTAATTAGCTACAGAAAAGCAAACTCATAACAAATTTTTGCAATGGAAAATGAGATCAGTTGCTAATTAGCGACGGAAAATGAAACTGGTAGCAAATTTTTGCGACAAAAAAGGAAGGTTGTAGCAAATTTTGTGACAGAAAAGGAAGTTCGTCGCTAATTAGGGATAGAAAGGAAATTCAATTGCTAATTAGTTACGGAAAGTTAATCTCGTAGCAAATTTTTGCAACGGAAGAGGAAAGGTGTAGCAAATTTTTGCGACAGAAAAGGAATTTAGTCGGTAACTAGTGACGGAAAAGGAAGTCCATTGCTAATTAGCTACGGAGAATTAATGCTGTAGCAAATTCTTGCGATAGAAGATGATAGCCGTCGCTAATTAGCTTTGGAAAATGAAACTTGTAGCAAATTTTTGCGACTAGTTACCGTCAATATTGAAGAGATCGGAGGAAAGGGTGGAGGCAAATGCATAAAGTATCGCAAAGCTTAAGGATTGGTCATATCATTTTCTCTCCTTAAAAATGTACATATTGGCATTTGAATCTATGTAGAATAGATAGGGAAAGACAATTCTAATTGGGGAAAAAGGCCGATCGATGCTCGTTGATGTCTAAATGTCGTCCCGAACCTGCTCAGGGGCTACGTTTGGAAGAGATAGGAGGAAAGGGAGGAGGCAATTGCATAAAATTTCATAAATTCTCCCCCTTTACATCCCCGTCGTTGCCGTCGTGAAAAGTTTACATAGCTCAATTATTTTCCATCCAAAGGTGAAGATGGACACAGGCTTCGATTCAGTGCCTGATGCACTGCACGACAACAAGAGATGGCACATCGTTCTGTCCTCTTGTTCCCCGAGTCTCGGACCGGCCATGTGGTCCCAATTCACCTTCTGCTCGCGAATTGGGCAAAGAAGGCTTTGTGACAATGTAACTAGAACCCCTCTTCAATCACTCACGGTCGTCGCTTCAGACCTATCTACAGATCCTCCTCCGTGCGGGTCACATCTGATCACGAGCCTGACGACCCACGAGCTTACCCGGGACGGATGAAACCGATTTGGGGCGAACTTGAACGAAGTGCATTTGGTTAGTAAGACCCGCCAGTCCTATTGAGTCCAAGCTGGGCTCGACTCGATATGTCTTTGGTGATAGGCGGGTATGAGAGAGGTAAGTCGCCCCATGATCACATCTAGATTCAGTTCGGCAACATCTATACTTGACAGGGGAAGGCGTGTGAAGTGGGGTGGCACTTTGAGATGGGAAGTCGGGGAACTTTTCTTCAGAAATTTTGTGGAATGATGAGACGAGGAGCATACAAATTGTACTGTTTGCATCGGACCGTTTCGTTTGAAGATGAACGACAAAATGCACCATTTCATCTAATATTATATCAAGGCAAGTCAATTGATGGATTTTCTGGAAAGAAAAGGAGACGAGGCAACTCTGACTTGCAGATTGAAGTTGTTATTTATCAACACTTCTGCTTCATGAAAGAACAAATTCCATCCTGGGAATTAACAACCTTTTTTAGGATCTGGGCTTGGAAATGCGGCGAGCGGACTGTCTGAGCTAGGACGCATGAGGCCAAGGAAGTTGTTAGGAACGTGATATTCTGAAAAACCGTGCCTGTTGTTCCACATTGCTCCACCGCTCACCCTCAGTCCTAGCGCGCTCTCATTCGCTCGGAGCAAGTTCTCCAAATTCGAAAGCTGGTTGTCACCGAAGCTTGCGTCCATGCCCTGATAGAGTGTCATGGGAAGCCTAGCCTGTGTGCTCGGTTCTGAGGTGCTGCTGCGGTTCAAAGAGTCTTCAATTCTAGGACATGCCTGAGTGAGGCTCCCCAGTCTTCCTGCTGGATTCAGAGCCTCTCTTTGAGAGAATCTCGACTGGACAGGATTGATCCTGAGCATGTAGTTTTTGCTCAGAGCGTCAGCCTTGGAGATGCTAGAGAGTGTCGAGCATTTTGTGGAAGCTGTGGGATTTGAGTGATCGGACAAGCTGCTGATCTGCGAAAAGAAGCCTGAGTTTTGCCCATTCTCCTTCTCGACCGTCCTGCAATTGGCCTGATTGTCAGGAGTCACCTGGCGATTGCTTGAGTCTGGTGCAACTTTGGTTGCTAAAGGTCTGCCCAGGAGCCCAATGTTCCAATCCAGAGCCCCTTTGCTCAGTTCAAGTTTGCTCGGCTGGAGTTGGAGATTGCTCTTCAAGGCCTCAGACGATGGTGTCAGCTCATTAGCTCCCGGGATCTCTTTGTCGTTTGTCATTGATTTCGAACCACGACGATCTCTTGTGTGATTTTCAGCAGGTCTAGGACAAGTGGTGGGATCGGACGCCTTTTTCCTTTTGGCCGGCTGCGCTGTTTTTCTGCCCTTGCTTTGCCTTCTCTTGACCAGCTTCAGCTTCTGTGCTCCGGCATCATCATTGGCCCGAGTCCGAGCCCTTGTCTTCACATTCTCCTCAATGCTGTTCTGATGCTGCGATTGCAATTCCTCTCTTTTGTTACGTCCACGGCAGGTCTGAGTCTTATGCCTCTCGCTTTGAAGAGCCAGGACAACACCCTTTGCAGAGCTCTTCCACTGCTGTACCCGATTGTTCTCTGCGTGGTCATGGCTCGGTGCCGGTTCGGTCTTGTCTCCGCCATAAGTGCTGTCCTTCTTTGATGCCCGTGCGAAAGTGTCTCCAGACACCATCCTGTCAATTTCCGCCCTCATCCATGCAACCATCTTTATCCTTTCGTCTTCAAGCTCCTGCACTACGGACTTTGTGAATGCTTGAAGCTCGCTTAAAATGGAAGGATCATAAGCAATGCCTTTTCGCTTCTTAGTACTGGCTCCGGCATTGGCTCGCCTCTTCTTTGTTTCCTTTACTGAATTATCCTTCTTCCTCCTAGTTTTTGCCTTCTTAGTTTTCTCATTGGTCCCATCTGCTCCATCAGGGCAGGCCGCTTGTTTATTCTCCTGAGGCCTCCTAGAATAGCTAGACTCCTCGTCGCCTAGAGAGATCTGATCATGAACCAGTTCATTCTTGTCCGATGCTCGATGACGGCTTGAATTGGACTTGTTGTCGTCGCTCGAGGAGTTGTCATCGCCATTCCTGAACTCCCATCTCTGCTGAAATTTCAGGTTGCATCCGATTTCGAATCCTGGGGACATCACATTCAGGGCCATCCTAGCTAGAGTTTGCGCTTATGCAACTCTGTGAGTGAGTGATTTGTCGTCCACCCTAAAGTCGATCTTCTTGAGATTTGAGAAAGCGTGCATCATCAGACGCCACAACAAATCAATTATCGAACATGGGTTGAAGCCGCAATAAAATTAAGAAAAACATCAAGAGCATAGAGCAGCTTCTCTTTAAAAACTCATCTCGGACATCGCATACTCACCGCGGAACAACTAATCAATTACAACCGAAATGCTTAAGACATAACACAACTGTAGCTTATCACTTTCACAGTAAGCTGACGAAACCGAGCAACGCTATGAAATATTGAGACAGCAAAATTGAACCGGTGAAGATCATAGCGGACTGTAATAAATCTTTTGGCATCACTGGTTCCAGTCTCATGATGGATAGGTAGAACAACTAACTTATGTCCTTATCAATTTTTCACTAAGTCCATTCCAACAGAACAAACCACGATCTTGAGGAGTATGATTTGATGACTATTAGAACTCCGCCTTTGCCACCAACAACATCAATGGCATGGAATTGAAAACACGACGATCATATTACTTTGCAAAAAAAAGAAGTTAGATGCGGAAAGTTTCTCGTGAACAAGAACAATCATAGATTTTTCCTTTGTCAAAAAGGAAAGCCGTATTGCTAAAGAGCAAAGGCAAGAACTAAGAGCGAAAGAATACAAATATCACAGAATAAAGAACAACGAACGAATTTAGTCAATAACATTCCATTACTTCTAGCAGTTGGAAAATGCTTCTCACCATGTAACCACCTTCATCTCACTGATGAGAAAAAACTTCATGCAGACTATCGTCTTCCTCATGACCTTCAGCTCCAGTTTTGCACACCACCTCTGGCTCTCTCTCGTCCAATTTATCTTCCCACACTCTATCTCCAAAAGGGGAAAAGATCAATGTGCTTTCCCCAAATTAAATGGAGCGTTTCCATATACTTCGCTTGTTTCCCTGCACAGCAAGTCAGCCGAGTTGGGTGACGAGTGGCAAGAGACATTATTCACCATTTTCAACGACCGTGGTTATTCTTTAGCCTCCGGTTATCCTCAAGAACAAGTCTTTTCTTTCCCTTTTTGGCTCGAAAAACTTTATTGGTACGAACTTTTCAAGAAGTGTATCAAAGGTTAAGGGCTTGAGGGAATACACAGCTTATTTGGAGGATTGTGTACTTAATGCCTGGACAGTGATCAATATGAATTGCACAGAAGTGCAAACAGCAAGCACCGTGCCATTAAGGGAAGAGTTTCAATTCGGAAGTAATAACTATTTTTCTTAAATAAGTAGAGTGTTCGTTGGTCAAGATATGAGTGATTATGATATGATTTCAGCTCACTGCAGAATGCATCTATTTAGATGAGTTCCATACTTTCTTGTTTTCGCTAAGTAAGACAAAGGTTTATTGACTTTCTTGAACCGCTTTTTTCCCATTTCACTCTAGGCTTCGAGTTCGAATCCTTAACCTTTCTTTCTGAAGAATGAGACTCATAGCCTCTCGACGGGTGATCTTTTACGTTTTTCAATCGTTAACCTCTCGGTAATATGTAGAAGTGCCCGTTCTGGTCATGTTGAGAGGAAGAGCTTACTGTGAACGCAGAGAGCTAGTAAAGAAACCTATTTTCGTTATAAGATGGAAACAAAATACGCATTCATATTCTCAAGAATACACCAAACACCTGCCACACTCTGTTTTGTGCAAAAAGAAAAGAATTGGCATCATATGTCCGGAGAAAAACGACTTTCTTAAGGTCAAATAAATATAGGTTGATCAAATATAAAATGATTAATCAGACTTAAAATATTCGTGGTCTCGAGCTTGAGTTGATCAATGAATAATCAATTTTAGGATTGCGGTCTATTATCAGAAATAATTTCTTTAAGCTCAGGAAAGTTTTTCTCAAGCAAACTATCTTTTTGTCGTTTTACTGAGCTCGTGGCAAACTAGGAAAAAGTCCTCCATTACCAAAGAAGCCAAGTCCTTTCCATATCATTAGTTTTCCGTGACGAAGAAACTTGCTATTGCTGACCCAAGTTCCAAAAATTTTCGGCAATGGACAATGGAATTTGAATGTCTCACTCTCGGCTGCTCCTCTTTCTTTTTAAAGTGCAAATGCAATATGTATTGACAATCAACCCAGCCATAGTCTCCAGAACTTCTCTTCTTAACACATCATCCACACAACTTTCGTGGCACGCCATATTTGCCACGGTTGTTTCTAGGCAAAAAGGTTAAGCACTTATTAGGATGGTTTTTACTCAAGGGCATGCCACATTATCATCACTTGCATCTCACCAACACAGGAGCAGCCACTCAAACACGAACTAGAGATGATGTTCAAGCCGCCAAGCTTTTCGAGGCAATCTCAAAGACATTCTCGGACAGTCCATTGGTAGACATTATCATCTCTAACTGTGCCTGAAAAAGAGGCATGGAGAACAGCATCAGAGCAAAATTGGCAACTGAAGAAAAAGAAGGTACAGAAAACAGCATCCACAGAACTCCGTACCTTGGCAAGGTTCTGCCTCGTCTCATCATAGCGTCTCCATCTTGAGAAGGCAGAGACCATGCGGGACGCGACCTGAAATTTATAAGAGAATGTGGATAAGCCCTAAAGTTACCTAGGCAGCAGAAATAGCATACCATCACACGAGACACTGTTCTTCAAACCAACCTGAGGGTTTATCTTATCCAGTTGCACCACAACTTCTCCCAAGAACTTGTAGCCTGAACCGTCCTTTGCATGGAAGTTCACAGGAGAACCACAAAACCCGCCAATGAGCGAATAAACCTTATCACCCGGAAAAGCAGAGTGGTTAGTAATGTCAAAGAGGTCTAACATGCACGTACAATGCAACTGAAGCCTGGAGTGAGCACTTACCTTGTTCGGATTACGCAAATCAAATGCTGGATGGTTCAAGAGCTTCTGGACATTCTCAACATTACCAGGAATGTCAGACATAGCTTGAAGAGCAAACCATTTGTTCACCACCTTAAGGAAAGAGGTTGAAACGTGTTATTGAAGACTATACCCAACAACAGTTGGAGATTCCAAATGTTACCCACTAACTGAATCCAAAACATGCTAAAATGGATGAAAATTTCGAAAAAGAAAAGCATGTTGCTATTCTGCAGTAAACAGCTGAATTAAGATATTAATCGACAATTAACCTGAGGTTTTTCCACATAAGGCCCCACTGAAGGGTTATTTTCCTCGCAAATAATAAATCTGGACATGCTTCTTATTCAAACAAAGTCCATTCATTCTCTCATCCAAAAAGAGAGTCGCCGGCACATTCTCAACCAAGGAATTCAAGAATAGATAAGAAGATATTATTACCAAGAAATCATGCTGCCACTTGCTGTAGAAGTCAGCTAGAACCTCCTCACGAGTTTCAGAAGGATTCTGGGCAATTGCCGCCAAAGCTGCAAATTGTTCGGTCATATTTGTGGCAGCTTTATACTCATGCATAGCAAGCAAGGTACACTCCGGATCATCCAGTGCAGCCAGATATGCTGATTTATAATTTTTACGAAAGAAAGATGCAAACTGGTCAGTAAACCGTAGCTTTCTTATGCTATAATCTGAAAGACAGCTTAGAAATGCTAAACACATACCCAGAGCGGTGTTCTTTAGAGCCCTCCTTGCCATGTTGTCATGGTTAAACACATAACCATCTAAGCTCCTACTCTTTTCAACCTGGAGGTTTAAAGAGAAGCACAAGCTCAATAATTTCATTAGACAGATTACACCTTTTTTATGTACAAAAGAGAAGCATCAGAATGGTTACCGTGCTTATCAAGTCACCCTTCAACTCCTGAGCTATCTGCTTCCTGATGAATACTCGAACAGCATGAACTGCATCAGGATCTGCAACATCCATCATGTCCATTACCTCCCCCTCACCAGGAAGAGTTATTGCCTTCGCAATGAATTCCTGAGCATACCAAGAATGTCAGGGTTCCTCCCTATTCTCTCCGGGAGGCCAAGAAAAGAGAGAAGAATTAATAAATCAGTGTGTCTGAGTAGGAATAAGACCCTACTTGGTCCAGACTTGAGTCACGGAGGATGCTTCCAAGTCCATGAACAAATTTGGGGTTCAAAACCAATGGTTTCTTTTGTTGGAAATCAGCAACCAAGTTAAGCATCAACTTCCTGGCCAGCATTTGCCCGGCTTCCCAACTAACACGGATAAAAGTGGTAATACTCCTCCATCAGTTGGTCAAGCAAAACATCTGTATATGAAGAGATCAAAAACTAGCATGCTCGTTAGGACACACCGATTGAACTCGTCTGAATCGTGAGCAAGGAGGAAAAAGAGGTCACTGTCTGCAAGATCAGATTCAAGGCGAATAGGAGCACTGAATCCCCGCAAGAGAGATGGAATTGGCCTCTCATTTATATCATCAAACACAAATTCTTCTTCTTTCTGCTTTGCATACCTTAAAAGATGTTATATCCGAACTAACAAATAGTGAAAAAGAGCGGCAGATATTTGATAATGAGAGCAGATCAACAAACCTTGGTAACACGAAGAACTGTAGAGTAGACTGGCTGACCATCTTTTGCTATAGATTGCACTGTCCCATCATGATATACTGAGGACAAAGGCATGTCCTTGCCAGTCGAGTCCAGCAGACCAACCGACACAGGAATGAACATCGGCTCTTTAAGTGGCTGCCCTGGAGTTGGTGGTACATCTTGGCTGCACATAACAAGAATCATGAGGCAACACACTAACTGAGCTAGAAAAGATGAAAGGACCAGAACAGGACTTCATTGTATGCATGCATACCAAAATTTCAAGGAGAAAGTACGAGCTTCAGCATTGTAGGAGGAAGTCACTTTTACCATGGGGGTCCCAGCTTGCGAGTACCTATAATACAATCATATGTGGTTATTGATATGAAACCAAACTAGAATGGATGTCGGGGCCACATGTGTCATACCATAGCAAGAAATTGGAGAATTCTGCATCATTTGCATCCCTCATTGCGGCAAAGAAATCTTCACAGGTGACAGCCTGACCATCATGTCTCTGAAAGTACAGATCCATACCCTGAAACAGAAGACAGAGTGAAGTATCAACATTCGAATGAGGTCTTCTCAGTATGACGACAGACGTAACTGTGCACAACAATCAATTTTAGGTTCTCTCATGCCCTATGATCACACTCAACCTTACCTTCCTGAAACCTTGACTACCTAGCAAGGTCTTGTACATCCTCACAACTTCAGCTCCCTGAAAGTTTGATCCCAGGTCATCAAACATGAAATATGATTACTTGATGCACCAAAATAATTTATAAGTCCACTTAAAAGAGCCAGACCTTTTCATACACCTGCAGATCATCAGAAACAACCAAAAGAGTATTAGAAACCATACAAAGAGAATCAAAGTATGAATTGTGATAAGCAAGAAGATGTTTAACCTACCGTGACTGCATGTCATGAGATAATGAATCCGCAAGTTTTAATCCAAAATGATTGCAAAAGAAGCAGAGTCAGAGAAGTCAAAGGACATAAACAAAGAGAGAATTAGAGTAAGAAATGTACTGCCTCCCTAGGATCACATAAAGCAAATACTTACCTGTGTAAAAGTTGTCCATCTGAGAAATAGAATATGGAAAAAGTTAATAAAGCATTCCAGGCCAATAATCATGGAAGACAAAAATTAAACTAACGGTATTTGACCCAAACCTTGATGTAAGAATGTGGCCGCACAGGATGAGCCATTGGACCGGCATCCTGAAAGAGAGGAAAAGCAGAATACAACAAATCAGTTGGAGAAAAATTATCAGCTAAGTGGACCCCCTTATCATCCTAATTCAAGAATAACTGTGGCTCACCCGCAAGATTGATAGATAGATAATTCCACGAAATCGTTCCCATGAAAAGGCATGAGAGAGGAAGGCATAAATTCTCTGAACACACGAGAAGACAAACCTGTGGAAACTGATATATACGAAGCTTTGAAACGTCACTAATCCGCTTTACAGTTCGGCTTCCCATGTCAGAAGAGAATTCCTGCCAATCATATGTAAAATATACTGAAATTCATGTAACAAAGGACAATGACCTTATTTTAGAAGTAATGAATAAGCCATCATACTTGATCACGGAAAACGGTGAGCCCTTCCTTTAGACTGAGCTGGAACCAGTCGCGACATGTAACTCTGACATCAATTCAACCAACCCAGTGGAGAAAAATGAAAATGAAGCCATCACAAAACGAGGAAAAATTATACAGCACAAAGCATAATGCTACATGCTGACTGCAGAAGAATTGCATGGTTATGTGTGGGGTTTTTTTTTTTTTTTTGGGTGGGGGGTGGGGTGGAGAGGGAAGAGTGAGACCTGTTGCCAGTCCAGTTGTGAAAATACTGCACCATAGACAATAAATGAAACCCAAGTCAGGTCGAACTGACATGTAGATTACTAAAATATATTACAATTTAATTCATCTTCAGCAACAAAGACAACTAGATTAACCTCATGGCCAATAACCCCTAATATAGCAGCATAATCAGCATCTGTAGCAGTCTCTGGAGATGCCAAGACAAGCTTTGAGTTGAAAATCTGAGGAGAAGAAATGCATATGTGATTGCCAAAGCATAGGTAAGTAAGAAGATTGATCATGGGAGAAAGAACGCTCGAGACAGATGAGTGAGAAAATATTACATTCAGACTCTTGTTTTCCATGGCTCCCCTGTGCATAAAAAACAAAAACATTATCACTGACAGAAAGTGGACATGGAATCATAATCCCACTAATCAAGCAATTACACCATCAACTTAAACATCACCAAGGTAACACATACATGTTAAAATCTGGAACAGCCACAATATTAAATAGATCCAAGTCATACTCGAGACCAAAAACCTGTTACACAAAAAATATCATAAGTGAAGTCATAAATGGTGGTTTCTTATGTAACCTAAAGATTGCAACTAAAAGTAAGGAATGCTACTGAAAACATACATCTTCATCCCACTTCATAGCTGCTTTAAGCGAATACATGGCATGTCCAGTCTTAGGCAGATCCTGCGAAGGAGTCCAAATCCTAAGCGACACTTTACGTCCTGACCGAGTAATGAACAAGTCATCTCTACTCTCCAACTTTCCAGCAACCAATGCAAACAAGTAGCATGGTTTCTTGAAGGGGTCCTCCCAAAGGGCATAATGGCGGCCACCCTGCTCCAAGTGCGAAAAAGAATTGCAACTGATGATCCAATGATGGTCAAACTTTCAAAATTTCATCAACTGGCACAAAAAGTAAAATCGACCTCAAGATCGCCTTGCTCTATAAGGTTCCCATTAGACAGTAACACGGGATATAGAGCCTTCTCAGCTTCAATTCGGCAAGTATATCTTGCCATTATATCAGGACGGTCCTGTTTATATAATAAAAAAAAATTTCCATGAAGATATTGAATTCACAATCATTTATTCAACAAAATAAAAGGATACAGAAACATGCTAAATCAACTAATCAGACCTGATAAAAGGTAATCTTACGAAAACCCTCTGCTTCACACTGTGTGCAGAAGTTCCCAGATGACTTGTAGAGGCCCTAACAAATATTAAATAAACAAAATATTAGAGAATATAAACAGAAAATACCAGAAAAACATAGCCAACGAGGCAATTATTACCTCTAATGACGTGTTTTTCTGAGGATAGATTTCAGTGACAATTTCCAATGTGAATACAGCACTTGGTGGTGACAGAAGAGTCAGATGGCGTGAATCCAAAAGATAATTTCCATCCTACAAAAGAGATACTTCGCGTTAAAATGACTAAAACAATACAACCCCCACAATGCTCTTCAATCCTCTGATAAGGACTAGAGACATTTTCCTTAAGCAACACCAGATTCAAATTTTCATTAAGAGGAATGGGCACAATTTAAGTCAGGCTTACAACTCAAGCACTTAGTGATGGTTTTTGAGAACATCTTAATGTGTTATGTATATACCTTCAGCTCCATCTCGTTGACCTTGACTGAAAGTAGCTTCAAATCATGTCCATTCAGAACCAGCGGTGCAGAAGAACCTGCTTGTTTACATTGTTGGTCATCAGATAGAAAACTGCAAGATTGCCTCACAAATATTTTGCCAGAAAAGAAAAAAAAAACAAAGCTCACATTCAGATCCCCGGAGTATTGAGATAAGCACAATAAAAGAGTACATACTAAATATAGATAGTTTCTACTTTCAATGCATAACACATGAAGAGCAGGTCATGAAGTTACCTTCAACTCTGGGAATAACGCTTATCTTAGAACTGACATAGGTCTTCTCCTCGCCCAATGAAAATTTCAGATCCACCTGAATGGCAGTTTTACAAGGAGACATATAATCTAGCATGTTTAAGCAGATCCGAAAAGCTCACGTCACTTGGCTAACAAAGCAATTCATACCGTGTCAAAATAGTAATCTGGCAACTTGTAATCCTTCAGAAATATTTCTTTTGGGGCATCCATTTGCGATTCCTCAACTTGCTTAGGTGTAGCCTCTGTGGCAACTGAACAAATTAACCTGCTTGGTTGCTTAGTTCTCTGAGTCCACATTTAGGATAAAATCAGGATCATTCGGCAAAACAAAATAATATTCTGCATGCCAACTATAATCACAGTGGCCCATGGCCAGACAACAATAGGTTCTATTGTTTCTACTACGGGTATAAATCCCAGAGAAAAATTAGATTTAGTTGCAGTCACTTACACTTAATGAAGCACTCAAAATCCTGTAATTCCTCCTGCCCGTGACCTATGGAGAAGCAATTATTAAGCAAAAGCTCAATACAACAATTGCTTCAAAATAGATATCCTCCTTTATGAAAAGCAGAAAATAAGAACCTACCTCTGAGCTAGTGAAAGGCTTATACCTAATAATATTTCTTGCCGGCTTGATGTACGAAGCACCACGAGAGGCCTGAATAGAAGCAAAAATCGAAACCCTTCAGCAAAAACAAAACAATGATGAGAAGCAAAAGAGATAAACCATATGATGGACTATGATCAACGACTACAATTTTCCATGACTTCCTCAGATAACGATTTCTCCATCCGGCCAACCAAGAAAATGGAACTAGACACGAGCGCGCACGTACAATGAGCTGATATTATCCCACAGAAGTGCAGGCTCATTTGTATACACACCCATCACTCCACTCGCATATTTAAGCAGAAAGAAGTTAAATGTCAACAAAGGTCTGAGTTCGAGTAATCACAGGAGACAAGGAGATCCAACCGAACAGATTTGTCTTTGCAAAAGTCGAAGCTTTGTGTGGAAGAATCAAGCGAGCCATTCAGCTGGGTAAAAAGAAAAGAAAACAAAATCCTACCCTAGACGTAATAACTTGAAATAGCGTTCAACTTTGGAAGAAACAGAACACCCGGGACAGGAACAGAGAGACCCACGAAAGAGCGGGGGGAAAAGAAGAAGATGAAACTTCAGTCGCCACTCCTACCATCACCAGGTCTTAGAAGGATATATATAAACGGATGTGGATAATTCAGAATATGGACAAGAAAATTTCAAACGCAGGAAAACAAATAAAATCGAACTAAAAACCGAAAATGGGTGTCCACTGACTCATGCGAACAAGCAGAGGAAACCGATTTCCGGCGAGAAGATCGAGTGAAATGCAAGAGCCGAGGCGCTTACCTCTGTCCGACGATCAAGATGGAGAGGATAGGTCAAACAGAGGACTTCCCGAAACCTAAGACGGAACGAATTGAACGGGTGCCCCACCACGGGAAGATATTTGGATAAGAATAATGAAGTTTATATGGAAAATAATTCATTTTCTGATAAGAAGGAAAATCTGTCCTAAAATATCCCCAAAATTATCAAGCAAATATACACATTGGCTACTAAAGCTGAGCACATTGGACCGTCCAATTTGAGAACCGTTCGGACCAGACTAAACCCGTCTGATTGGTCCGATTCCTTAGAGGGTGGGATCGGATCGGACCGGATCACCTAAACCGAACCGACTTTAGTTTCCCTTTCTCTCTTTTTTCCTCCCAGCACTTGGCCCCTTTTAAGTTCTAGGATGCATCTCAAGTTGTGCTTTTGTACGATGCATCTATATATTGGACAATCTTAAACTCGTGAGCTGGGTGCGCAAGTGGGCTCGTCCCTGATGAAGGGCGGTGCAATACAAGTCCAGCAGCATAATCATGGATTGAGGTTTTTTAAGAACTTCCTTGAATTGCACGGTATACGATTTGGGCCTTCGAAGCTGTGCGCATGTTGAAATTTTTCAAGACAGCTCTTGAACAAGTCAGTCTCAGGACAGGTTGTCACAAAAGGCCTCTGGTAATGACACGGTAGAAAGTCAAATGGTGCCTAATTCTTACTGTTATTATTACTGTTATCGGTAGGGGAGCGTTCCGCCTTAGAGGAAGCACCCGCAACAGCGGGTGTGGATGAAGCGGAAGCGAGAATGTCGGCTTGAGTAACGCATGGGCCTTCTGCCTCCACGCGGCGTTGCTCCGTTAGGCTTTTGCCCATTGTGGAAAATTCCCCAATATTGCCTCTCGTAGGAGTATGGGCCGTGTCTAAGTCTCAGTGTTGCTAATCTTTGGCTTTTCTCTGTTGCCACATATTAAGGTAATGCATCTATTGCTTGGGAAATGCTTTTTGGTAATGCATTTGATGAATATTTTTGTTTGAATTTTTTCCGGTTATATTGGACCAACTTGGAATCGGATCAGTTCTAAAATTAGTTGGTCTGATCTCCAGCCCTTAAAACTAGGGACCAATCCCATCAGTCTAGTTCTCGATTCTGATGGGGATCCAAATCACCCGAAGAACCGATCACTCTTATTAGCTATGTTTGCTAGCCAAGAAAAAATGGCAGGATATGATGATCAGTCATGTGTTCGGTTTCTATCTAGCATGAAGATGCATATAACAAGGATACAGTATGAATAAGAATATCGCATAGGGAATAAAATAATTGTGAATAGGATTTTTATACATTGATGATACAAAAGTTATTTTTCTCCAATAACATACTTATAATAATATCCATATTCTAATATAAAAGGAAAATTCAAAATAACAACACAAAAGAAAGAATTCACACACACACACACACACACACACACACACACACACACACACACACACACACATATAGATATATATATATATATATATATATGAGTTTATTTATAAAGAAGTAGTTTCAATTTTTTACTTAGTTTTTATATGTTAGTACAGTTTATTATTTGATAAAATCTAATTAAAGAAGGATGTAGGATAATAAAATGAAAATAATTAAATAAAAATGAAGTAGAAAAAACTTGTATTTTAAATTAACAAATTTTAATTTTAATGAAGACCTCTTAATTCTCAAAAAGTGACGTGGTACTCGAACAATCAAATTTAATTTAGCGGTCGATAGGTGAGACCTTTTCAAAAATGCATCCGATGATTTTGGAGGGTCAAAGGGAAAGGTAGAACGGCGATTTTGATTTCTAAGGGGGGGGGCGTCGTTATAACCTTGGATTTGTCCTTAACTATGAGGATAAGAAAATTAACGAGAGGGAACATGGGCTTGGGCTTGGGCTCTGATTTTGGGCCAAGATCTAGTTGGACCTATTCTACCTATATGGGAAGTTCAAAACGTACTCGATTTGCCCTGGGCAAACAACAAATCTTACTCTTCACCTAATAGAGCATTAGAGAGGACAATCTCAATAATGCCAGCTCTTGCCAAAAGACCAACTCGGAATGCGTTTGGTTCAATTTTCCAAAAAGACTTTGAGCCGCCAAAATTCCTTTAGGGAAAATATAAGGTGTTTGGCAGCCATTTTCAAAGAGTTTTGAGGTGGAAAACTAGTATTATGGAATGCTAAAAAATACTGAAAGATGAAAGTAAGTTATACTAACTTTCAGCATTTCCCCAAAACCCATTTTCAAAGCTAAACCAAACGTAGCCTCGATTGCCATGTGTCTTGCTTCCTATGATAAGTTCGCCAATTAATAGTCCCTAAAAAGGGCCAATTGCATGATGAGTTGTCTTATTTTTTTCTCCGCACGCGACTAATTATTGCCCGATAAGGAACCCTCTCCCCCCTGCCGAACTCGGTTTCAATATTCAATCCCCTCGCATGTTAGAGGGCTCAATTGAAAATTGAGGTTTGCACATACCAATGTCCAACTAAGCACTAGCGATGGAAAAATGTCTTTAGCAAACACTAGATAATTTTAAAGTTCCTAGGCAGGGGACTAGATCTGAGGGCCTCGCCCCTTTGCTCCCCCTTATAATACTCTCATAGACAGCTACAAGCACTTTTTTTTTCCCTCATCGGCGGAATCGATTAATCTTAATCGTCGAAACTCTATATTTTTTTTTGAAAAGACAAATAGGGTTGCGACAACTAGATCATTAGGGCTTTAATACGACATAAATGCAGAGCAAAGTTCCTGATTATGGGGCTCATTATGAGTGATCGAGGCTGCGTTGGACTATTTAGACATCGAAACATCGCCTTTTCCAGGTGGGATGTTAGGCACCGCATTGCCGTAGGCATGAATAAAAGTGAAAGAAAAGGTGAAAGCTCAAAGGGAAGAGCTCCCCCCACCAAAAAAAAAGGCCTTTTTTTGTTATTTATTTCTTTTTTTCTCCTTTATCTCGCATTAAAATGTAATTTATTTGTAAGAATTAAAAAAAATGGAATCAAGGGTGAGAAAAGGGGTCAATTTTAGAGACAAGAAAGCCAATTTTGGCGGTGGACTTGTACCAGGAGGTCTTAAAGCAAAAGTTTGACTTCGTGAGCTTCCTCCTTCCACGAGAAAGTCAAAAAAGGTCAGTGGCTTTTCGTTGAGTTGATTGATTCGATAGAACGCTCCTCCTCATGATACCTCTCTTCAAGTGTCTCCCCCCCCCCCCCCCCCGCCGAACATTCCTCTATTTACAAGTGCTGCATCCAAGTGATAATTCAGATGATGAATTTATATTCCTTACGCATTTTGACGCATCAACCAAATCTCAACTCCAATCATTCCATCCCATTTTTTTAGATAGATCGGAACGAGGA
Source organism: Melaleuca quinquenervia (assembly GCA_030064385.1). Classification (NCBI taxonomy): domain Eukaryota; kingdom Viridiplantae; phylum Streptophyta; class Magnoliopsida; order Myrtales; family Myrtaceae; genus Melaleuca; species Melaleuca quinquenervia. The sequence continues at coordinate 12,980,704 of CM057721.1, read as the reverse complement.
TTGCATAGGGGCAAAAACTCAAACCGTCCACTCCTCCACTCGCAACACGCATCGCGCCGTCGGCTCCATCACCTCTGTGTCACCGCCCCGCGAGCCGGTAAGCGCGGAAGCGATGTCCTAGACCTTCCGAGGCTAGTCGGAACTCAAAGCACACGACAACATGCATGCGAACAGGAATCAACCGGCCGCGAGAAAGAAGCCAACGTGTTCCCTCTTTAATTTATGCATTTCCCAAAATCGTCGGTACTTAAATGTGGATTTGAATTCTGGGGGATTTCCCCCCTCCCTCCCATCTGAAAACAAATTGTAGCCGATTTCGATGTCTTGCTGTGTTTCTTAGGAATGGACAGAGGGCATATCAGCACCTCCTCCGGGAGGGAGGTGATTCACAAGACACGGGGTCGGGCGACAATCCATCGAGCCGGGTCCACTTCGTTCTTTGCTTACACAGAGATAGAGATAGGAAGGACACCAACACGAGCACCGTCCAATCTTAACAACGACAACAACAATCACAACAATACTAATAATGACGGCGATATATCTCGCGACCTTGGATTAAATTGACCCGTTCCAAGCTCTTTTGCCTCTTGAGACCGGGAGCGACTCTTTGCAGGAACCTTTTTCGACCACATGAGATCTTCGAACGTTTAATGTCGTATCGTCCGTTGCACGAGCTTTCGTGAGCTCCGATTTCAAATCCCTCCTCTTTTTCTTTCTCCCCTTTTTTAGATCCCTGCTATCTCGAGGCCTCGCCGCGTGTCGAACCCGGAGACGGCGATCGAGCTCCGGGAGTCGGTGACGTGGGGGAGATCGGAGCCGTAGAGAGCTTGGTTTGGTGATCACATGATTGCATGTGCTTGGGGGAAGCACCAGCCGAGTGTTCTTTGGACTGATGCTGGAGGACACGGCCAAAATTGGACATCGCACTAAGTCAACTGGACAGGGTCCCTTCGGTAGACGAGAGAGCCATTATTTTACATCAATGGAGGGACCCCTGTCGAAAATATAAACATTTATAAATTTAATTATCAAAAAAGGAAAAGACATGATGAGGAATTCGTGCGCATCGTGATATTTTTGTTCTTTCGAAATTCGAAATCATCTAATGATGCAAAAAAATAAAATATAATAATTGACATGAGGAGCACTTTTACAAACTTTGGACTCCACACACACACGCACAAATTAAAACAAAACGACTATTTTCGCTCGGAAAATTTGCCGAACATGCTCGCCACTCACGGTCTCTTGGTCGATATTGTTTAATTCCACATTATAATTTTCAGCGCATGAACATCAATCAAGTCCATGAGAAGGATACCGAGATAATACTTAATAATGCATATACGTCTTCGATTAGATCGAGAGTCGATGTTGTCAGCGCATTTCTTTTCTATTTTGAACGAAATAAGAAAGAAATAAATACTGCGAAAAAATATGTTAACACGATAAATGCATAGGGAAAACGAGATGTGTAGGGATTTTTCCATTGAAGAAAGAGCCGTCGAATTCAAATATTAAAATGAAAAGTTAAGCAAGATACTCATATTTAGATACGATAAAAAATGTAATTAAGATATTATTCTACGAATCGCTAACGAAGCTTATGTATGAAACTAGGGGCAAAAAGATAAAAAAAAAAAAAAAAAGAAGAAAACTTCATTCTGACCATATTAGAAATTAGAACATGACTTGTATATGGTAATCGACTTGGTTGGCATCAACTGGAATTGTAGGGCGAGCGTTATCATATCAACGATTGCCTTCAATGAGGCCCGTGCCCGATGACAAAGTAGAGAAAGTTTTACGATTTTCAGCGAGTTGGTTCGCCGTCGTTGGCTAATAAATTCTTTTAAGCCGTCGATGGACGATGTGAGAGATGAACTAAATGCAAGTCAATCGGATCGGATGCGCCATAATGACGGGGATTAATTGCCAAATCAGGAGTTAAACACGTCCGTCCGCCCGCTTCCGTGAGGATTAAGACTTCGAGAGCCATGCCATGATTATCATCTTCCCTAGGTGTTTACTTCCAACCTCGCACTTATTACTACCATTAGACCGTTTAGGCTACATCACATTCCATAGATTCCGAAACCCTACACCCGAGTGTCACACAATTAGAGGAGCAGAAACTCAGAGCATTTTTCGCGTGAAAATTTTTTTCCATTAGGTTTTACCCTTCAAAGATTTATATTTCGTTACGTTTTTACGTTTCATTATGATAACGGTCTGCAACCCGATTCGTGACAATTGAAACGGATCAAATATGATCATCTGAATAGCCAGTTTTGCTGGTTTTTCGGCGAACTTTGTTTCTTTGTTCGATGTCACGTGTTATCAAAAAGCTCGGTCGCTCGGATATCTGAAACCGTAAAGTTATCATCTCCATGTGTGTCCTCCCTCTCGTCGATATATTTATAGCTTCTTTAACGGGCGAGCTTTTTACGTATACTATGTACATATATTTCTTGCATATTCTGCATGGTTCTTACTGTCGTAACAATTAACAACCACCTTTCTATTATAGATAACGTCGTTTTTCTCAATATCAAAAAAAAAATAACCGATCAAATTTGAGAAAACACTAAAATTTGAAGAAAAAAAGTTGAGGAACGCCTTTTTTCACGTTTTCACTTGAAAAAGTACCGGCGGCACTAATTTAACGACGACGGACCGATGCCATGTCGATTTGTATCGACGTTTCGATCCACCTTCACTTTATCCACTCGGTCGAGATCGAGACTCTAGCGACGAGAACCACCATGCAGCTTTGGAAGGAACTCGACGCGAGAGTAGCCGAGGCGGAGTTTGGAAAAATCACTTACGAATTTATTTCACAAAGTATTTCTCTCTTCTTTACTCTTTTCATTTTCGGGTTCCGAGCATTATTAGAACGTCCGATCGGGAAGCCGGGGAAAGAACATTCAACGAGGTCGGCCTCGCTTTCGTTCTTATCTTCTAGGAATATGAAATGTTTCTAATCTTTAACCGAGCTGTGGATTGAAATTAGAAAAGAAGAAGAAGAAGAGAAGGAAAAATGAAATCTAAGATTGGATTTGTGACCCTACAACATTGTATGACCATCGCCATCATCGTCAGATCCGTCTCTCTTTGGTGGGGCCCCCCTTAACGGTGTTCCCTTTTTCCCATCTCTTGCTCCCAACACAGCAGCGCAGAAAAAAAATCGTATTTTTAGTCTGTGAGAGAGAGAGAGCGACTTCTAGAGAGAGAAAACGGCTTCTCTGCTTTCTCTAGTGGACATTGAAGGCAGTGCTACTGCTCTCTTTCTTAGTTTCTTGTTCTTTTTTCGCTTTTCTTTTCCGTTTTTATGTTTTGGGCTCTGTCTCTCTCAGTCTCTCTCGAGAGATTTGCGAGTTTTCTTTTCCCGTTTTCACCACCTTCGCGCTGGGCTCGCGTTTTTGCCATATTTTGGCCTCTGCTTTCGTTCTTTTCCGTTTTCAAGCCAAAATCTTCCTCCCTATCTGCTGCTACTACTCACTACCCTTCTCTCTCTCTCTCTCTCTAACGCAAATCTGAAACTTGGGTTCCCCGAAAAATTCTATTTTTACGAGGTACGAAACTCATGTTGCTCGCTTTGCTTTCGCATTGACCCCGTCGCTCTCTATCCGGTTGAATTTTGTCCCTCTTGATTTCGAGCCGTTCTTTTGGTGGGTTCTCTGTAATTTGCTTGATACGAGCCGGTGTCCCTGCCTGTGTTTTGCTGGCCTTTCTGCAGGTTTCGGTTGGATTGACTGCGTAGAAGAGTGAAGTGAGATTCTGGGGTTGGTTGTAATTATGTCGCAACAGTGGGATTAATTTGGATTGGAGACCGTTTTGCGTTGAATTTGAATCCGCCCAATGCAACGATCGACGATTTCGAGCTTAGTGAGTCTCCAGATCTGAATATCGTTGCTAATGCTGTTTCATTGTTTCTGATGAATTCTTTATCCAAGTTCTTCGTTTGTTTGTATTTGAATTTGGTTTCGCGTCTCGGATAGATCAGTTGAAGCCGTGCTGTGGTATTTCCAATGTAAAAACTGTGCTTGTTGAATGCCATTCTCTTTTTTTGTGTTTTTTCAGGTCTGCGATCTCATTGTGTTGATTTTTGTGCGTCTGTTGCCAGAAGTAGGGACAAAAACCTTGACGTAAACCCATTATGTTCTGTTCTCACGTCCGTGCTGTGTGAGCATGTAGAGCACACTCATCTAGCTACTGTTTATCTTGTAGTATTTTGTTGATATCATGTTTAATTTTTGAAGTTTTTTGTCTGTTGAATGCTGAAAGACAGTTAGTTTCAGTTGTTGTGCTGGATAAGGCTCGTGAGATTGTCAATCGAACTTTTTTATTTTTTACGATAACGACGTGTTGACAGAATTTACTTTGTCCTGCTTTCCCAGATTAATTGTTTCTGTATAGTCGCTTCATTTATGTATCGAGGAAAACTGACGTTGAGTTACCTTACCTAACTTTGGGGTGTGCCTCTTTCAGGATGATTCTCATAATTAATGTGGTCTAATGGGGCTTGACGTGTGTTGAGAATGGAAACTGCGAAGATATGGATTTTCGAGAAGATAGTTCCAGGTTCGGGTCGTTACCAATCACCACTTCGAGAAATATGTCATCATCGTCATCGACATTCTTCTCGGCGAACCAGTCGCCCTTTTTTTCTCCAAGTTCTTCGACATGTCAGAGATCCAGCTCTATAGGATCCGATCTTCTGTGTGGCAGATTAAAACACCGAACTTCTAGCACAGGAATTTCAGACCCTGAAGCTCTCGATGCAAATGTCGGATTTATTTTGTCCAACACATCACAAACGGCCGCTGCTGGTGTTTCTGGCGACTCCCATAAGATTGATCATGTGTCTAGTTCGACCGGTTTGTCAAACAGCACTGTATCCATCTTCAGCAATGCCAATGACATAGTCTACTCTGGGCGGCAGGAGAAGCAGAGTAGGCATGGGAGAAGCCATGGAACTCCATTAACTCCAAGTTCAGTCTCCCTCTCCACTAACAGGTTGAGGAGCTGTGATGTCTTTATAGGTCTGCATGGCCGCAAGCCGTCATTGCTCAGATTTGCCAATTGGCTTTGTGCCGAGTTAGAGTGTCAAGGAATTAGCTGCTTTATATCTGATAGATCTCGATGTAGGAACTCTCGCAAGCATGGCATCGTCGAGCGGGCCATGGATGTATCGACTTTTGGTGTCGTGATCCTGACCAGGAAATCCTTTAGGAACCCTTATACCATAGAGGAGCTGCAATTTTTCTCAAGCAAGAAGAATCTGGTCCCAGTATTTTTTGATTTGAGTCCAGGTGATTGCCTTGTCAGGGATATCGTCGAGAAGAGGGGAGAATTGTGGGAGAAGTATGGAGGAGAGCTATGGGTTCTGTATGGAGGTATAGAGAAGGAGTGGAAAGAAGCTGTTGCTGGCCTTGCTAGGGTTCGTGAGTGGAAACTGGAATGTCAGGATGGTAACTGGAGAGATTGCATCATAAGGGCAGTCACTTTACTGGCTATGAAGTTAGGAAGGAGAAGCGTTGCGGAGCGACTGGCTAAGTGGAAAGAGAAGGCAGACAAAGAGGAGTTCCCATTCCCTCGAAATGAGAGTTTCATTGGTAGGAACAAGGAATTGGCTGAGCTCGAATTCATTCTTTTTGGAGACATAAGTGGTGATTCCGAAAGGGATTATTTTGACCTCAAGGCTAGACCTAGGCGAAAAAATCTGACGATTGGTTGGAAGAAGAGCAACCTTTTGGAGGAAAGAAGGACGGAGCATCAGCTAGATGAAGCCAGCGGGAAGGGAAAAGGACCACTCACGTGGAAGGAGTCGGAAAAGGAAATTGAGATGTACAGCTCGGACTTTCGCTCAAAGCAGTACCAACCAAGGCAAAAAACAGGTGGAAGGTATGTGAAAAGGAAAAGGTCTACAAAGATATTGTATGGGAAGGGGATTGCTTGTGTTTCAGGTGACTCGGGCATTGGCAAAACGGAGCTTCTTCTGGAATATGCTTATAGATACCATCAGAGGTACAAGATGGTTTTGTGGATTGGAGGGGAGAGCAGGTATATCAGGCAGAATTATTTGAACCTATGGTCGTATTTAGAAGTTGATGTTGGGATTGAAAATACTCTGGAGAAAAGCAGGATCAAAAGTTTTGAAGAGCATGAAGATTCTGCTATATCTACGATTCGGAGAGAACTCATGAGGAATATACCATTTTTAGTTGTGATTGATAACTTAGAGAATGAAAAGGATTGGTGGGATCATAAGCTCGTAATGGATCTACTTCCTCGATTCGGAGGAGAAACTCACATAATTATCTCGACGCGCCTTCCTCGGGTCATGAATTTGGAACCTCTGAAACTCTCTTTCTTATCAGGCGTTGAGGCACTGCAGTTAATGCAGGGAGGTATCAAAGATTATTCACTCACTGAAATTGATGCCCTCAGAGTGATCGAGGAGAAAGTGGGGCGATTGACCTTGGGTCTTGCTATAGTGGGATCTATATTGTCAGAGCTCCCTATAAACCCTAGCAGGCTCTTGGACACCATCAACAGAATGCCCTTGAGAGACTTGTCGTGGAGTGGACGGGAACGGACTTTATTGAGGCGGAACACTTTCCTATTGCAACTCTTTGAAGTATGTTTCTCGATATTTGACCATGCAGACGGACCGAGGAGCCTTGCTACCAGAATGGTTCAGGCAAGCGGTTGGTTTGCCCCAGCTGCAATTCCAATTTCCCTATTAGCCCTAGCAGCTCATAAGATACCTGCAAAGCATCAAGGTACTCGGCGGTTCAGAAAAATACTGTGCTCCTTGACTTGTTGTTGCTCTTCATCGTATATAAAGAAATCAGAGGCAGAAGCCGCATCGATGCTGTTGAGGTTCAACATGGTGAGAACTAGCATCCGACAAGACTGCATCCATTTTAATGAGCTCATCAAGCTTTATGCACGTAAGAGAGGAGTTGTAGGAATTCCGCAGGTCGTGGTTCAGGCTATAATCAGTCGTGGTTTTGTATATGATTATGCAGAACATTTATGGGCAGCGTGCTTCTTGCTTTTGGGGTTTGGTACTGAACCCATAGTTGTGGAACTCAAGGTATCCGAGTTATTATATTTTGTCAAAGAAGTGGCTCTTCCTCTTGCGGTGCGGACATTCATCACATTTTCGCGCTGTAGTGCCGCCATAGAACTGCTGCACCTCTGCACTGATGCTCTTGAAGCAGCGGACCAAGCGTTTGTTACTCCGGTCGATAAGTGGTTGGACAAATCACTTTGCTGGAGACCTGTCCAGACTAATGCTCAGCTCAACCCTTGCCTTTGGCAGGAGCTTGCTTTATTAAGAGCGACGGTGCTGGAAACCAGAGCCAAGCTAATGCTGAGAGGGGGACATTTCGACATAGCAGATGACCTCATAAGGAAGGCTATTTTCATCAGAACTTCCATCTATGGTGAAGATCATCCTTCAACCGTATCAGCTCGTGAAACTCTGAGCAAAATCACCAGGTTACTTGCGACCATGCAAATCAATTCTTCTCCATAGATTTTTACTTTTCAGGCAAGCAAAGAAAAATCAGATTAGATTCATAGAAGATTATCCAATAAACCTGCTTTGAAATTCCCCAGAGAAGTTCGTATACCATTATCTTGTTATTAAAAAGATGACTGACAAGCTCTTTGACCCGACCCACCTTATCATCTTGAGATTCACTGGCCTCAGTTTGACAGGATGTTGTATAGCTTTTGACATAGAAAATTGTTGTTTAAAGTCTTATACTAAGCTTCAAATCTTTTTTTTGGGATCTGGTCTGAGGAATCGGTCTGCACACAGCACATTGTTTTATTTTATTTCCTAGTAGAACCGGATTGAAGCACTTAAATCGGCATCAAATTTTTTTCTAATCGGCTATCTCACTTGCCTAAAAAGCTGCTGTGTATGCATATATTTCTTTAAGGCTAAAGCTTGTTGGAGACTCGATTGAGATTGCAAAGTAATCAAATGCATTTTTCTTTTTGCCTTGTTCAATCGATGGTAAGCTTTTATGAATCAGTGATAGCTGATTATAGGCAGATGTCAAGGTTCAGTTTCTGACAAAGAAGTATCAAAGACAGCAGTAGAAATTTAGGGAAATTTTAGTGTGTTTCTTTGGTGCAGGCGCGACGTTCGGATAACTTCTTTCTTGGCGACTTTCAGTTTTGCTATTTCTTTTTATTTGCAGAAATTTATTAGTGTTCAAGAAGATAGATAACCCTTCAATAGATTCTGAAACCTACATTAAACGAGAACTTCAGAGCATTGCTAAGTCGTATCAAATTTGTAGTTCCAGCCAGATCTCCAACTCTGAACTATACGATTAGTCTTCTCTTCTCTTTAATCCTGCATAAGATCGATTTGATCTGTTGTAGTACGTGTTTGTGATTATGCTGTTAAAACTTGCCCCTAGAAGAACTAATTATCATCATCATGTGCAAGAAGTACTAGATGAACATATGGTCCCGGAAATTTGGTGTAACTACCTGTGGTGTCGAGCGAAGATTCTGCAAATCTTTGGCAAATAAAAAAACAACCTCATTCAAAGATCACGGCGCAATAACAAGAGTCACGGACATCAAATTACCGACCCATTTCAAAAGTTACTATCTTGCACCGAAATCTACTACTAACGGACTAATTTTGACAGAATTCTGTGATTTGGAAGGGGGAACCGTTGATCCTTATATACTTTCAATTGCAGCATGTAGATATGCGTGACGCGTGAGAGGTTCAAAAGAGAGTCGGAAAGAACCCGAGGAGATAATCCATGGAGGAAGCTTTAGGGGAAGACAGTGAGTTTTGATGGTTGTTTCTGGCTGTTGTCGTTTGTAGCTCGCGAGACGATCTCAAGTTTCAGCTTGAGCATCCACCGGCTATCCTCTCCCTCTGTACTATGCCAATGACCGAACCCAAAAGAAACACAGCTCCGCCCTGCCTTTCGAGTTCATGCCGGCCGGAACCAATGGTGCGATCTCGCATCTCCACTTGAAGATATCCAGCGCGATGTGTCCTCGATTCCAATCTGAATTCAAGCAACACCAAAAGAGAAAGAGAGAAGGCAAAAAGAGAGTGCCCTCACGCAGGATCGAACTACGGACCTTCAGTTTACAAGACTGACGCTCTACCACTGAGCTATAAGGGCTCTTTTTCGCCGTCATTGACTAGAATCTATGTTTATATTTTGAAAAATAAAAATCTTATGAAATTCCACGTGAATATTAGGATATGCCTTTGTTTTGGATTTCTGGAACCCATGAAAAAGGACAAATTGATTCATTGCTATAGTTCACAAACCTTCAACGGAAAAAAATTATCAATCCTCTTTCGATTGTGACGGGTCGAAAACCTAGTAAGCGACGGCCCACAAAATATCCAATCACAGCGATCTTAAAACTCGAAATGCTCACTTGATCGTAGATGTTAGTGGCTTCACCTCCATCCATGATACGCAGATCTGCCTCCTCGTAAGTTTCCTTCCAAGTCATTGTGAAAAAAAGGCTTGCTCTTATAAAAGATCACGAGAAGTGCCCGCATGGCTTTAGTGCATCCCAAGCCAAAATCGAATTGTCAGATTTTCAAAGGAAATTTCTCAGTGGCGGCTCATTTTTTTGGAGGAAGATCATCATGAATAAGCTTTTGGACGTAATCAACATTTTTTTAGAGAGAGAGAGAGAGAGAGAGAGAGAGAGAGAGAGAGAAGTTTCTTCCAAAGCTAAAGTCTAGTGTCGGTATTGCATTATGATCACCATGTTTAGGCCCACTTAAAAAGCCCAACAAAGTCGAGTATCTTCCCGACTCAGCCCATTAACTGTATCTGTGAAAATTTTCTTCGACGAAGCTCCCATGAATGGTGTGGCCACAAATATGATAAACAGATAAAAAGGATTGACACCGCAAATTGATGCGCTTGTGAGTTGTGACATGTTTACCCTTAAATTGTTTTTTATCATAAAAAATCACAAAATGGGGTATTCGTGCCACATCTATCTTAAATTCGTTTTCGTCTCCCAAAAAAAATCCAAACAAGCCACCCCTAAATTAATTTTTTGCGGTACAAAAAAAATCGCAAACAGGTATGCTCATGATAAATCTACCTAAATTTAGGACGAAATCGTGGCAAAATTGGGGATTTTGATAGTCTTTTTTTTTTTTTTTCAAAATGTAAAGCGAGTTCCGGGGGGGGGGGGGGAATTAGCAGATTTTAATTGATTTTGCAATTTCGATTTAATTACTTCAAATCCGACTTTCCAACAACAACTGATTAAGGAAACCCTTTTATGTTAAATTCTCACAAGTCAACAACTAACTTGATGAGGTAATCAGATGAAAGCTAACTTGATGAGGTAACCAAAAAGAAGGAACCCAATGACAATTTGACCATAGAAAATCCTTCTGCACTTCGCATTTGATCCTGCTCATATGTTGATATTGAAATCTTATGTCATGGTAACACAACACATCGTTCATTAATATGCGTGAGAAAGATGATAAATGAAGATGGTAAATGCTGAAAAGGGTTTAGCTAAGAGAGCACAACACACGACATTCACTCCAAGACTAAAGCGCATGACCTCAATATAACGTCACTCGCACATGTAAGCACAAAACCTCAAAATAAAGCGTCCTTAGTACAATCAATGAAAAGAAAAAAGTATCTTGTTCGGGCACTCCGATATATTGCCAGTAGGTTCAAATTCATGACATTAAACGCAGAAAAGAAACTTCCATGTCCAATTTTTTTTTTTTTTGATGACCGAAGACTTCACCACGGGCTCATGTGCCCGGACGACATTGAATGGCCGTGCCTCTATACATCAGGAGAGGTTATCACATGACCCCAATACCATGACCCCTCATATTGTTGGGGAGAACCGATCAACAATTCACCAAGAACTATATCAAATCTAGGATCAATATCTTCCCCAAAACTAAATTGATCAAAATCGACTTAATCTCAGCAACAACCAGCCAATACAACCTCGTAATATGTAAATATGATGCTAAGTGATAAAGCAATAAAGTCAATAAACAACACCGAGATTTTATGTGGAAAATCCAATAAGTGAAAAGCCATAGATGGTCCAAAAACTTCCACTAATCACCAAGAATAGTCGAATACACGAAATTTTCTTCTCTAGTCACACACTAGAGGCTCAACATCACCAAGGCAATAATATTTCTTCACCACAAAGGTAGATTAATATAAATTAAGCAAAAAATTGCTAACCACAATCAGAAATTTCAAAGGAGATCTCAACGAACAAGACCCATCAACTTGTAGCCCTCGGTCTCACGAACAATATACTGAAATTTGAGCCAATTCTGTCAACTTTTGGCCTTTGAATCGGAACCGCCAACTTGCGTCCCTCTTTCACGCTGCCGCTGTTCTTCTACATAGGAGCCACTTTCTTCCTTTTTTTTTTTTTTCTTCTTCTCCTGTTTTTGAATTTTTTTGACTTTTTGACATATGCTAGCTGGGCCCACAATGAAATGCATTCGGCCATCACACTTGAAACGCTAGCAACTACGGATTTTGAACTTTTAATCGGCGATGAGAAATAAGTTCTTAACCAACATAGATATATATAGACTCTATCACAAGCCCTTGCACCTAGACGACATCGAAGGGCTATGTCCCTATACCTCGGAGGAGACTGCTAGCACATGACCCCGATATCACGGTCCCCTAATTATATCTATGTACATGGATCAATAAAATACAACTTTGCTCAAATCTGATTGGCTCTCGCACGGGACTCTAGTGCCAGTCTACCTTTCCTTCCCTCAGAAAGCAGTTTAGCGAATCTGCAACGAGAAGGCGTGATTCTTGATCAATCGAATAAATCACAATTAGAGGATGAACCAAAAGGTTCAAAGCATCATAAACAAAACAAAAAAGTAAAATTTACCTTTTGAGAGCCTCAGCATTGGTCTCCAAAACACCAAGATTTGAATCTCTCTTAGAAAGCGGTTTAGCCAGCAGTTCTTCACCGAATTTCACCAGATTTTTCAGATTCTTAGGAGTGGCTTTGTCCAGGGAAGATAAATCCCCATCCAGAGTGTGGGCCTACGCACATATAATCACGTCCACATTCATTCAAAGAGCACTCAAAAAACTTAAATAACAAAGTCAAAACTATTTGGCTATTGCAAATCTAAGGAGCGTAACTTTAGTAAATTCTTGAGCTAAAAAATTTAACCTGAATCCGAAGATATCCGGCACCAAGAGTCTCAATGTAACTGGGAAGGATCTCCTCGACCATGGCTTCGCTTCCTCTAAAGAGGATATCCCCAATTTTCGGTTTCGCTCGTGGGGTAACCATCTCCCCTTTTGGTCCCCGTTCCGATCGATAATACCGAAAAATCGCCGTGCTTTCTCGCTTCGGCCAAATCGTCAGTCCCTCCCGTCACTTTCCTCACTGTTTCCTTTATGGCGAGCAGTATCTTCAAGGGATAAACAATAGTCAATCTCAAGGAATATATCTTTAAAGAGCAAAAGCACCGCATTAAATTAAAGAAAGGCAATCACTTGATATTATCGACGCACCGGATTATTTGCAGCAACGGCACCATCGATGAGGTTATATTCCTGTACATTTCCCGAAGCGTCGATCGTCTTGAAATGGTGGGAAGGGAAGTAAGTCGGGGCAGCCGAAGTAGCGATGCATATGTCAGAAAGGAGGGCACCTCGACTAAGTGAATTCTTTACCTAACAAGCAAGGTTCCAACAATTCAACTTAAATATTGAAACAACTAGTTGTGGTGATCCGGAAATATTGGAAAAAGAATACCTTACGGCTCGAGAAAATGACGGGTTCATTCTTCTGTGTGTCGTATGCCACAATGACAACGTTGGTTACTGTATCGCGCAATCTCTTGTCCCTCAGTTTTTCCCTTATAGCACTGCGCAGATGCTCTCCATCATATTTTGGACCTCCAATAACCCCATTGACCTTTGCTAAAGGATTCCTGGATTAAGAAGAACTCTCAGTTTGTAAAGCTTTCTAAATGTAATTGCAATATGAGGTACCGAAAACTCGACATAAAAGCTCTATCGTACTCATGTAAAATCAGTCGACAAATTATCTCATTGTGGTTATCAAAGAATCTATCAGTAGAATCAATATACTTTTCACATGGGAAAGTCAAGAAAAAAGAAAAATACTTGATGAGTTTCACTTTATTCAGGAGCTAAGTGAATTCTTGAAACTTTCCAACTTGAATTGAACACCGAAAGTTTTCTTTGAAAGGTTTCCTATCCTCATCCAAGAAATGCCTTGAAACTTCTACGCTGGGAGAAGCAAAGCAGTAGGACATAGGATTAGGGGGGATAACTATCAATTTCTTAAGATAAGACAGAAAGGATTGCAGGAAGGCTAAGAGGCTATTGTAGCTAGAAGTTACTGGTCTCACATCCTCCATTGCTAGCCCTTGGGCAAACATATGATAGAGCAAGTGGTACGAGATCAACTCATGCTCGTTGGTTAGATAGATGAGAATAGGACGGGGAATGAACTCCTTGGCTCCTAGTCTATTCCATTACATTGACTTATGATTCAAAGACAATGTACTTTTCATACTCTCCCTTGGAAGGATAGACAACATTCATATTTGAGGCGAATGATCTGATCCCATAGTTTACCCTACTTGTACAGCTATCAAGTCTAACTTTCACTAACATAAACTAGAAAAGATAGAAAAAGACTTTTACTTTCAATACAAATTATCTATCTATATCTATCTATATATACCCTGCTTGTATAGCTATCAAGTCTAACTTTCACTAACATAAACTAGAAAAGATGGAAAAAGACTTTCATTTTCAATACAAAATATCTATCTATTTATATATATACTATGCTTGTAAAGCTATCAAGAGTAAATAGAAAAGACAGAAAAAGACTTTCACTTTCAATACAAATATATATATATATATATATATATATATATATTAGATAATAATTAATGAGTTTCATTAATTACCAGGTTTGGGGAAAAATCTTAGGGCTCTCTTCCAAATAGAATTCCAGAATCTCCTGGACGGTGAATTCAGGCCGACCGTTTTCGTTCGGGCAAGCAAGCATTGCTGCAATCAGACCACCGGTGCTAGTACCAGCCATCGTGTCAAAGTAGTCGGCAATTCTTACGTGAGAACCATCGAGTTCCTAAACAAGTCGCAAAAGTGATCAAATCTTAAAAACATAATCTGAAACACATTCTTTGTGAGAAATAGAGAAGTTACTTAAAAATAATTTTCGAATTACCTGAAGTGCAGACTCCAAGAAACGGAGAATGATTGCGACAATTATTCCTCTAATCCCTCCTCCATCGATGCTTAGACTGCCGACACTAGGCAAGTCGTTGAGATTTTCAGCTTTAGCGGACCCTCCTCCATCTGGAGGGGACTTCAAATCCCCTCCATCTGGACTGGAAATAGGAATGTTATCTGGATCATCAGAAATGTTATATGATCTCCGGTTGACGAGATCGTTTCTGCTCATTGTTCCTCCTCGATCGAATCGTCGAAGGGACGGAGTGGGTTTTAGGAGGGGCAGGATTTGAGGCAACAGCGAAAAAGGGAGCGCTAGTAATTATCTGCAAAGAGAGACTTGAAGCGAAGCTTTAGACAAGATCGAAATCAAAAGGGTTTTTATAGTTTTTCTAATCCCTCCTCAACCGATGCTTAGAATGCAGACAGTGGATCCGGATCGTCTGATCTGGGACGTCCGGATCAGATCTGCTCTGGTTTTAATCTCAGCCGTCGGATCCGATCCGACGGCTGATATTAAAGAGCGGGAGATTAGACCTTTTACGTTAAAAAAATATTTTTTTTTGAAAACGAATTTCTCTCTCTTCGTTTTCTCTCTCCCGCCCGCCATTCTCCAAAGAAAGAGGACGAAGATCCGGGGGAAGAGCAATCAGAAAATGGGGAAGACGACGAAGCCGACGAAGCGATTTTGCCCCCCTCGCGTCCCCTCGAGCGTCGATTTGCAAAGAGAAGTTCTTTAATCGGATTCCCATTCCACTGCTGTCTTGGTCGACTTCAGTTTGCAGAGAGAAGCGGGGAAGACGACGAAGCCGACGAAGCGATTTTGCCCCCCTCGCGTCCAATCAAGCGTCGGTTTGCAGAGACAAGTGCTTCAAACCGAGTTCCCATTCCACTGCTGTCTTGGTCGACTTCACTTTGCAGAGAGAAGTGGGGAAGACGACCTCGACGCCACATTCTCCCGCCATCACTTGCTTTGGTAGCCAGCTGACCAGGTGATTTTGGGGATTCCTTCTTCTCCGCATCGTGTGTGACTCTAGAAATGCATGGTTTCCCCAGACGTGTGCATTTCCCCTTTCTATTTGCAATTATATCCTGTTCTACCGAGCCCCCTGTCTAAGACGACGAAGCCGACGAAGCGATTTTGCCCCCCTCAGGTCCCCTCGAGCGTCGATTTGCAGATGTGGCGGCGGCGTCGGATCTCCGGTCTCCGCGCACAAACTCCGGCGCTGCGGGCGCCGGTTCGGCTTCGAGGAGAGCAGATTAGAGCGGTAGCTCGGGTCAACTTCCTCACCGCTTACCTTCTGCTGCTGCTGGTGGCAGCGATCGTCGTCGACGGAGGAGGAGGAGAAACGGTCGAAGCAGTGCCAGCGGCTCTCTGAGATCATCGTACCGGGTTAGCCTCCTCGCAGCTTCGGGCATGGTCCATCCTCGACTGTCCTTACTCACCGCTCGACTTCAACCCTCTCAACTTGGTCTGGCTCGACACCACAAAGGTTATGTGTGGTTGGATTCTGCTGTGCAGTTGTTATCGTGAGTTTTGCGTGCATGTGCCGCCTTGCTTGATTTTGGTCCAAGTGTGTAACTTTCGGCGTTTTGGTGTCCGGTGGAGTATGTGGTCGGGGACCTGGGGTTGAAGGAAAGGAAGAAGCTCGCTCGGGCACTTGATGTTCCTGCTCTTTTGTGGGGTTTGCTTGTTTCTGGGTGTTTTCAAGATTTGTGCAAATGGGTGGTTCGGATCTGCAATCGAGAGAGCTGAATCGAATTGGGTTAGTTGGTTCGTCTGCTTACTCTAGAGTGAAAGAAAGATTATGGTTCTACGTTTGAGTGAATTTTGGGATGATTAGGTGGAGAAGAAGTGGTATCCCCTATGTTAAAATAAGTTAATCAAATCTATGCAAAAGAAAATCAGCTGGCTAAACTAACGATTTTAGATAGTCTAGTGGGTTAGCTAAATTAATAATTATTCTGTTCCATCAATTGCCATTAAGATATGCACCTTCCTGAAACTGGAGCAGTGTACGAAATGCAGAGAGCGAAGGGATGCATGCAAAGTTTACTATAGAAGTTCTATGTTTCACTATCTTTCTCTCTATTTTTTTCTTTCATCCTCCTTAATTTTCTTTGTTACATGAACGTTTGTTTTGAAAAAAAAAATCAGCATTCTATCCTGTCTTTGGCTTTCCATGTGTCTCTACTGGTTCGTGCTTTTCCTTGCGTTTAGGATCATGGGTTTTGGATGGTGCGTCTCGGAGCCTGATTAATTTAGGAAAAGGATTTGCTGTCGAACCGTCTGTGTGCTAGATGGTCATGAGATGGAATGGCGGTGATCTTGGAATGCAGAGACTTGAAACGATCGCTGCAAAAACGTTGGCCTTTTTCTCGTTTTTTATGTTGTTTCATTTCTAGAGTTGCATTGCATGGCTGCAGATGATGCGGCTGAACATTGATCTGATCTTAGACCATACAGAGTTGGTAATCAGTTAGGAAATGAACCCAGTTTGGTGATCTTTGAATTGTTTATTTTTTGCCATGATGGCAGATTCTTTTTTCCTGGTTTGCAGCTGAACATTGATCTGATGCTAAACCATAGGGAGAGTGCAAGTAGATTGAAAAATGGACCTATTTGGGTGACCTTTGAGCTCTTTATCGTTTGCTGTGACGGTCGATTTTTCTACCTAGTTTTGAATTGAAGCCTTTACTGAGCCGGTTTAAATAGTTTGTGTTATCTAGAAGTCACAGAATGTCCTTGCAGATGATTATCATTGTCATTGAACGAATAGGAACAGGAGATGGGAACTAACGAAATCAATTCTCAATGATCTTTGAAGTACTCATCACTGGCTTGTAATGATCTCATGTTGTTGTACCCAATCATGACTTATGCAAAAACCAGAAGACTTTTCGGCTTAAGAAGAGCGCTCCATCTGGAAGTAAGGTTGGTGTTTCATGTTGAGATGTTTTTACTCTTCATCAATCAACTTTGGATGAACTAAGCAATTTATCTACACGTGTTTCTTCTTTCCGGGTATTCAAATTTTAGGGTTCTCAACTACAAAGATATATTGATTCTACTCCCCTGGAGAAGACATCAACAAGTGGCTGGAAGTGAGTAGTGAGTATTTCTGCAGTATTAATTTGCTAACAAGAATATATGAATAGTCAAACAATTAAATTCATGCGCGTGAGCCTGCACACACATAGCACAATAATTCTTTTCCTTTGATTAATTTTCTGTCCGGGTTCTTTGCTTTGTACAGCCGTGGACTTTTTCAATCAAGTGAACATTCTATACTGTACACTCACTGAATTCTGCACGCCATCTAACTGCCCGATAATGTCTGCAGGCCCAAAGTGAGAAACTGCTTGACAAAATTTTTATTTACTTTATCTGTTCGATGCCTATATGTAGGTTCTTTCATTTGAATATCCATTCTTATGTTGCAGTCATTTGACCTCAAAGTTGCCTATAGATAGTCTGTTTGCACATAGATTCTCGACCCTCTGAATCTTTGCTCCAATTATATTGACAAACTAGATGGTTATTTTTATTTGTTATATCTTGACCTTTGTTACAAAGCTCTATTGGTTCGTTGATTGTTCCTTGATGATGGTAATAACCTAATTGCTTACTGATTTTGGTTCTATTGGATGCAGTGTGGACGACCCTTTCAAGGACATAGCCGGGCCTTCCCTGCATGTGTTGATAAAGATACTTGCCACCATAACACTCGTCATGGCTTGTGTTTTGAGAGTTTGTCCATATATATTGGGATTTTCAATAGAGTATCAAAGCTTGCACCCATTTTTGTATGACTATTATACTTTACTAGATACATTAGATAGGAGTTTTCGATTTTATCTATATCCTAAAGGTGTTGAATTGAATGTCATACTAACATTTGTTTGAATAAAGAGACTTTAAAGTTGCTATTCATTCTAGTGTACCTAGTGTAGCATAAAAGCTGTTGGAGGCTTTAAGTTATCAAAGATGTAACAGCTTAATGTCCTCAAATATTGCTTGATTAAGCAGCAGGTCATTGACATAAAAGGAACTAGAGACAAAATAACTCGCTACTCAAGTTATCAAAGTAGGTTATTCTAATTTGTGGTTTTTTAGGAGGATGCATTTGTTCATCTTGATGAGTAAATATGTAAATCAAATATATGTCGCTATTTAACGGACCAATCTTTGATTATTCAAACATGCGACATTGAGATTGGTTATAATTTGTGTCGATGGGTGATCATATGCGTTATTAGTTGTTGTTCATTGTTGGTATTAAAGTGATGATCCAAAGTGGAGCTCGAAAATTGAATACAACTCATCAGAGAGAGCTTTACATATCATTGATGCACTAGTAGTTATGACGAGCTTGTGAACCCTTGACTTTAGGGTGTCGGCCTGTCGGATAGTGATGAGTAGCTTTTCATAACTAACGTAAGAGCTCTCGATAATGCCTAGTAAGTTTATTGACTCATCTCACTTTTGCAAAAACATGACAAATTTGCAAATAATAAACTCACCCAATAATTAAATGCTTAAACAAACGGTAGAATAATTAGAAAATTGCTTCCTTCAGTTAATTCACATTGTGTAATTATAGTCTCTAATCTCATTTTTTGGCTCCATGCAAAATCTCCTTTCCCCTTGCTTTTATCCTATTTAGCGCCACCAGTAATCGATGTCACAAATGATGAACCCAAGTTTACTTCATTTGCTGTACCAGCAATTTCCTGTACTACTACTGAGATATCCTCCTTGGAAAATTCTGATATAATAAACAAAGAAGCAGCAGACTTTTTACTTTGAGCAGCCAACAGTTTTGCCTTCTTTCAATTTTTTTTCAAGCCCTTCAAACCCAACAAATGGGATCTCTTATCCCATCCCTTACGGAGGCATTGTCATTTTGATCAATTGGTTGAGAACTTCATGAGTAAAACCTGGCAGCCAAAGCTTCATTAGTCATTACCAAGGAATTTCAAAGCGTATACTAAAAAATGAATTGTCTCAATGCTCAAAAGTACTGGTCTAGAATGAAAAAGGCTTTAAGACAGACTGCCATGAAACCTTTTAAAGCCATTAATAGTTTCATGATTCTTAAGGTGTTTAGACATGAGTGCACTAGGAGCGCTTCGAGTTTCAAGATAAGATTACCTCATAGATAACAATTCTCTAGTACAAAAAGAAGTTTTCCTAAACCGACATTCCTTGGTGAGTAAGAAGCATCCCCAGCGGCAATTGCAATAACAGTTACAAACAACAAGTCAAATTAGCGTAATCAAATGACAACATACTCATAACCATATGAGATTAACATGCACATGTGTTCTTAAGCAAATCAATTTTTGACCCTTTACTGAAAAAGCATCGATGTTCACCATTTCTACCCACATTATAGTTCTCTTTTGGTTCAGCAAATAAACATGTTTTTACCATCTGCGAGTAACAAAAAACAAAAGAGAGGAAAAATATAGAATCTGCAGACCGAGGTAACAAGGTATGACGCCATTCTAGATAGCCCCCCATTGCCCCCTTTCTCAAAACAGAAAATCTAACCGGCACTAAAAATGTCCCCAAGGGATATTTGCTCCATTTCTTTTTACAACAATGCCTAGCATAACCACACTATATGGTCAATAATGAGGGGGGTCTACCCAAATCCACGATCACAACCAAATCATGAAAATCTACTCAGTGAAATTCTTGGAGGTCGTCTCGACCAAACATAGCCATATGACATAGAGTTTAGCAGACAACCAAACTAGGAAGCAGACAAGCGGCATAGTCGGGGCATTGAAATAGGGACATGAAACCCTAAAATCTGTCAACACCCAACACGCCTAACTGAATCACATGACCAGTCAGTCAAAATCAACCACAATAAACAACGAGGCAATATCTAAGAAGACAGGGGGCTCGGTAGAACAGGATATAATTGCAAATAGAAAGGGGAAATGCACACGTCTGGGGAAACCATGCATTTCTAGAGTCACACACGATGCGGAGAAGAAGGAATCCCCAAAATCACCTGGTCAGCTGGCTACCAAAGCAAGTGATGGCGGGAGAATGTGGCGTCGAGGTCGTCTTCCCCACTTCTCTCTGCAAAGTGAAGTCGACCAAGACAGCAGTGGAATGGGAACTCGGTTTGAAGAACTTGTCTCTGCAAACCGACGCTTGATTGGACGCGAGGGGGGCAAAATCGCTTCGTCGGCTTCGTCGTCTTCCCCGCTTCTCTCTGCAAACTGAAGTTGACCAAGACAGCAGTGGAATGGGAATCCGATTAAAGAACTTCTCTTTGCAAATCGACGCTCGAGGGGATGCGAGGGGGGCAAAATCGCTTCGTCGGCTTCGTCGTCTTCCCCATTTTCTGATTGCTCTTCCCCCGGATCTTCGTCCTCTTTCTTTGGAGAATGGCGGGCGGGAGAGAGAAAACGAAGAGAGAGAAATTCGTTTTCAAAAAAAAAATATTTTTTTAACGTAAAAGGTCTAATCTCCCGCTCTTTAATATCAGCCGTCGGATCGGATCCGACGGCTGAGATTAAAACCAGAGCAGATCTGATCCGGACGTCCCAGATCAGACGATCCGGATCCGCAGACACTAGTCCAGGTTTTATAGACTCTGCAAACGCGCGGACTACACGGACTCGTGATAAACGGATCCAAACGCGGGTCGTCACCTACTACTGCTGACTTTTCCCGATAACTCGTGCATTTCATTCCACATCACGTCGTGCAGTAGTCAAGAGGAGTCCGCGCTTGGAGTGCATTTCATTTCATTGGACAGTTGGGAGAAGCTGCTGTGTAGGGAAAACAAGGGCAGGGATCCAAACGCGGACTCACGTCGTGCAGTAGTCAAGAGGAGTCCGCGCTTGGAGTGCATTTCATTTCAACGTACAGTTGGGAGAAGCTGCTGGGTAGGGAAAACAAGGGCAGGGATCCAAACGCGGACTCGTCACTTACTACTGCTGACTTTTCTCGATAACTCGTGCATTTCATTCCTCATCACGTCGTGCAGTAGTCAAGAGATAAAAATTTGTCAACATCTGTCACATAATGTCTCGTGACAGCCTGGCTTGCCCCTCTCCCGCGGTGACAATAGCCATTGATATGATGAAAAATAATGGGAGAAGAAAAGGAGCGAGAGAGGAGGGGCTTGGGGCCAGTCGATAATCATACCAATTATGATCACATCATCCGGTCCATCCATGATTGAAAACTCTTCCGTTTTAATAAAAACAATTACATCAATGATTCATGAATTTTATCTCAATATATAATCGATCCATAAAATTTTATGAGATTAATATGCAATGTATAATGAGATATTTTATATATATTCAAATTATTCTCTGAACTATATAAAATATTTAATTTTATTCATATCAAGGGATTATATTACATATTGGGATAAAGTAAAAGTTTGAAACCACATTACACATTGCGCTAAAATTCAAATGTTACTTTGAACAAATCGAATATATAAATCACATTGCATATTTAGTCAAAATTTAAAGATTATTTATATTATTTTCTCCTTTTAGTATCATGCTAAGACACCTCAAATTGGGGGAGCATTATGTTTCTCCTATTGCTATTCCGTCGGCCAGGCATGTCATGAACGAGACATTGTTCTTATCATACACATCCTCCATATTAAATCGACTCAAGCAAAGCACGCTCAATGCATCGGCAGTCATATTTCCAATTATTGAGCTTGTCCCTTGTTTCGGGAGAGTTTGTACGGATCGAGCAAACGATTGTCTTGCATCTAGCATGATCCGCGGAACAGAGATGTTCTCCAAGCGCCACCTATCGAAGCGAATAAAAAAAAGACCATTCAATTGATTACAGAAGGGATGGAGATCGCTATGTTGGAATAAAAAGTTAAAAGCGTCATGTTGCGTGAGTCTTCAAGTCACTTGACTAAATGGGTTAGGATCTGTGGGATAATGAACATGGTTGCTCATACCAACCGTTTTTCCACACATCGTTCTACCAGTCATCTAAAGGGGTTAGAGTTTGAGGATTGTACACTCTAATCACAAGCATCCCGACATTCAAGGAGTTCTCAGTAGTCGCGGGTGCCGCCCGCTTTTTGTCTCTTGGCCAGACGGGTGAAGTCCATTATCACTTCTGTCTCGTTCACTTGCTGCAACATTGTATGGGTAAACATATGCAGGCGGAGTAAGTTCCATGTCTTCTCTTTAGGAGAAGACGGTGAGTTTCAATAATTGTTTCCGGCTGTTGTTGTTTATAGCTCGCGAGATGATCTCAAGTTTCAGCTTGAGCATTGACCGACTATCCTTTCCCCAGGGGCGTCAAATGGGTGGATCGGGTTAGATTTGGGTTGAGTCAAATATGGGTCCGATCATATTTGATCCATTTAACCCGTTTTGTATTCATGTAGTGTAAGTATAATGACATATACTCGACTCGATCCGTATTTCTAAAATGCTCTAATATTTTAGGAAATCCACATTACTTAAACTATTCATACTTTGATAAATTCAAATCAAATTAAAAAATAAAAAATTAGTAAATAATGCAAATAGTTTACCCTCAAATGTTCTTTCCAAACCAATATGCAAATTACAAACACATCTTATAATCATGATACAACCAACAACTGAGAGCTAGGACCTCACTAGTGAAAGCTCTCCAAAGCGGAACACTAAACCAAGTATGACAATAACCTGGAAGGAAGTTCACATTTGTCTTCCCTTCGCTCCAACCCTTCCCAAGCAGCACCAGGCGCTCAATCATGATTAAATCGGGCACTAAATGAGGCCACAAGTACCTAATGCAAATACTGAAATTAGTAATTTTTGTAATTGATAAAAATTAGAAATCAAAAGAATGAGATAAAAGAAAATACCCAATGCAATTAGTTCTAAAAGTTGACAATGAGAGACTCGTTGTAAAATATTCCTCAGGCAGAACTCCAAATAACCAATCTCTAATGCATAACTCAGCCTTTGCATTTCAGGCGAAAGAGAACTACGATATTTGTTTAGAATGCATCCTCCAATGCTAAAGGCTGACTCTGAGGCAACAATACTAATATGAATGCTCAATATATCACGTGCCATAAGAGACAATTGGGGATATTAATGTAAAAAGATTAATAGTTTGTAAAAAAATTCTCTTGATAATGGTCATTTATATCTTTTGGGGAAAGAAACAACGAAAAGTATTATTATTGTTAAATAAAAACATTCAGGCATGATTTGTTGGTAAGGATTGAGATATTTTCCATTGGCTTATTTTTTGTGAGCGATATTAGTTATCAAAGTTAGGAAAGGGGGGAGGGAAGGAAAGTGGAAATTACGGTTTCCGTCCGGTAAAATTCTCCCCGGGGAGGGACATTTTGGTAAAGGTACCGCGCCCCCGCATTCCTCCGGGCCCTGGAATCCTGGCCGTCGGATCTGGCATGATGAGGGATGGACCACCCGGCCATCCAAGCTTGACCGATGTACGGGAGGAATGTGAAGCTGGCTTGAAATTTTTTTTTTTTTGGGGGGGGGGGGGGGGGGGGGGGGGTTCGGTCCAACTTTGACCGAACGAAAAATTTGAAAAAGAAGAAAAGCAAAAAAAAAAAAAAACGGAGGAAAATAAGAAAACAGCAATGCAAGCACCTGGAGAGAGAAGCTCCATGGAGGGTGGAATGTTGTACGTGCTATAAAAAGTGAGTTAATTTAACTTGTTTTTGAGTTTAATTTTCCATAATCAAAATTTTAAGAAAATAAGTTACCCAAATAATCTTGAGCTTTCTAAGAGTGAGTTATAAAATAGGTTCATGACCTATTTCGCCGGCTCTACCTTTTCTTTTGTACTATGCCAATACCAAACCAAAAAGAAACACAGCTCTGCCCCCGCCTTCCGAGCTCATGGCAGCCGGAACGAATGGTGTCTTCTCGCATCTCCACTTCAAGATATCCAGCCCGGTGTGTCCTCAATTCCAATCTGAATTCAAGCAACACCTCCATCATAACTATCTTAAAACTCGAAATGCTCACTTGATTGTCAATGTTAGTTGCTTCACCTCCATCCATGATACACAGATCTGCCTCCTCGCAAGATCCTTCCAAGTCTTTGTAAAAAAAGATTGCTCTTAAAAAAGATCACGAGAAGTGCCCGTATGGCTTTAGTGCATCCCAAGCCAAAATCGAATTGTCAGGTTTTCAAAGGAAATTTCTCGGTGGCGGGGCTCATTTTGTTGAAGGAGAATCATCATGAATAAGCTTTTGGACGTAATAAACATTTAGAGAGAGAGAGAGAGAGAGAGAGAGAGAGAGAGAGAGAGAGAGAGAGAGAGAGAGAGAAGTTTCTTCCAAAGCTAAAGTTTAGTTTCGGTATTGCATTATGCTCCTCCAGTAAGGACAAAAACGTCACGAGAAATTCGGTATGCTCACCATGTTTGGCCCACTCAAAGAGCCCAACAAAGTCGAGTATGTTCCCCACTCAGCCCATTAACTGCATCTGTGAAAATATTCCCGACCAAGCTCCCATGAATGGTGTGGCCACAAATATGATCACAAAATGGGATATTCGTGCCACATCTATCTCAAATTCATTTTCGTCTCCTAAAAAAATCCGAACAAACTACCCCCAAATTAATTTTTTGTGGTACAAAAAATCATAGCATACAACTAAACTCATGATAAATCTACCTAAATTTAGGACAAGATCGTGGCAAAATTGGGGATTTTGATATTTTTTTTTTCAAAATGTAAAGCGAGTTCTTGGGGAGAAAAATTAGCAGATTTTAATTGATTTTGTAATTTCGATTTATTTACTTTAAATCCGACTTTCCAACAAAAACTGATTAAGGAAACTCTTTTATATTAAATTCTCACAACAAGTCCACATTCCGAATCGTTTATAATGCGTGTTTTCAAGTCAACAACTTGATGAGGTAATCACGTGAAAGCTAAGGGATGGGGATGTATCAATTTGAGATTCTTTACGGCACGAATATTAATTTGAGGTAGATGCAGAACGAATGTACGGGTTTGTGATTTTTTGCGGTATCAACCCCAAATAAAAAGAGATAGTACTTTTTGTCAAGTGAAAAATAGCATCTGCAGGCGAAAATTAAACGAGGAGAGAAGAAAAAAGAGCATCATTAAAAAAAAAAATGAAGCTTAACATATTCTCCTTTGCCAAAAACAAAATGGCAACCATCACAAAATTCTAATACTCTCCAGCCTTCCAAAAGAAGGTTTCATGTCCATTTCTTCTCAGCTCTGGCAAAACCAAAAAGATAGGAACCCAATGACAAATAGACCATAGAAAATCCATCTGCGCTTCGCATTCGATCCTGCTCATATGTTGACATTAAAATTTCATGTCATGGTAAAGGACACATCGTTCATTAACATGCGTGAGAAAGATGATAAATGAAGATGGTAAATGCTGAAAACGGTTAGCTAAGAGAGCACAAAGCACGGCATTAACTCCAAGACTAAAGCGCATGACCTCAAGATAACATCACTCGCGCATTCAATCACAAAAAGCGTCCTTAGTGCAATCAGTGAAAAGAAAAAGGTATCTTTTTCGGGCACTCCGATATACTGCCAGTAGGTTCAAATTATTCACGGCGTTAAACGCAGAAAAAGAAACTTCCATGTCCAACAGGCGTGTGAAAAATGATCTATGGGGACATAGACCAATAAAACACGACTTTGCTCGGATCTGATTGGCTCTCACACGCGACTTGGTGCCCGTCTACTTTTCCTTCCATAAGAAAGCCGTGTAGCCAACCTGCAACGAGAAGGCGTGATTCTTGATCGATCGAATTAATCACAATTAGAGTATGAACCAAAGGGTCAAAACATCGTAAACAAAACAAAGAAGTAAAATTTACCTTGTGAGAGCCTCAGCATTGGTCTCTTCCAAACAATACTCCAAAACATTAGTCTTTGAATTTCTCTTAGAAACCGGTTTACACAGCAGGTTGTTGCCGAATCTCACCAGATCAACCAGATTCTCCGGAGTGGCTTTGTCCAGGGAAGATAAATCCCCATACAGAGTGTCATCCTACGCACATATAATCAATTTCACATTCATTCAAGGAGCACTAAAAAAACCTTACATAAGAAAGTCAAACTATTTGGCTATTGCAATCTAAGGAGCGTAACTTTAGTAAATTCTTGAGCTAAAATGTTTAACCTGAATCCGAAGATACTCGGCACCGAGAGTCTCAATGGCCATGGGAAGGATCGCCTCGACCATGGCTTCGATACCTGTAAAGAACATATTCACAATATCGAAAATCCATCTAAGCAAGCTAACAACACTGTTTCTGCGCGTGCGGTAACCATATTTCCTTTCGGTTCCCGTTCCGATCGATAATACGAGAAACTGGCCGTGCTTTCTCGCTTCGGCCAAGTCGTGAGTCCCTCCCGTCACTTTCCTCACCGTTTCCCTTATGGCGAGCAGTATCTTTAAGGGATAAACAATAGTCAATCTCAAGGAATATATCTTTAAGATCAAAAGCACCGCATTAAATTAAAGAAAGGCAATCGCTTCATATTATCGACGCACCGGATTATTTGCAGCAAGGGCACCATCGACGAAGTTAAATTTCGCTACATTTCCCGAAGGGTCGGTCGTCTCGAAATAGTGGGAAGGGAGGTAACCCGGGGCAGCCGAAGTAGCGATGCATATATCAGAAAGGAGGGCATCTTGACTAGGTGAATTCTTTATCTAACAAGCAAGGTTCCAACAATTCAACTTAGATATTGAAACAACTAGTTGTCGTGATCCGGAAATATTGGAAAAAGAATACCTCACAGCTCGAGAAAATGACGGGGTGATTCGCCAAAGTGTCAGATGCCACAATGATAACATCGGTTAATGTATCGTGCAATCTCTTTTCCCCCAGTGAATCCCTTATAACGCTGCGCAGATACTTTCCATCATATCTTGGACCTCTAAAAAACCTAATGGCCATTGCTAAATGACGCAGCCCCCAACAAAGTTTTCTGTGGATTAAGAAGAACTCTATTATACTCATGTAAAATCAGTTGACAAATCACCTCACCGTGGTTATCAAAGAATCTATTTGTAGAATCAATACACATTTCACATGTTATAGTCAAGAAAAAAGAAAAATACTTGATGAGTTTCACTTTATTTAGGAGCCAAGTGAATTGTTGAAATTTTCCAACTTAAATTGAACACAGAAAGTTTCCAAGTGAGCTTTGAAAGGTTTCCTATCCTCATCCAAGAAATGCCTCGAAACTTCTAAGCTGGGGAAGCAAAGCAGGAGGACATAGGACCAGGAGGGATAACTATCACTTTCTTAAGATAAGAAAGAAAGGATTGTAGGAAGGCTGAGAGGCTAGTGTAGCTAGAAGTTAATGGTCTCACGTCCTCCATTGCTAGCCCTTGGGCAAACATCTAATAGAGCAAGTGGTAGGAGATCAACTCATGCTTGTCGATTGGATAGATGAGAATAGGACAGGGAAAGAACTCCTTGGCTCCTAGTCTATTCCATTACAATGACCTATGTATTGAAAGACAATGTACTTTCCATACTCTTCCTTGGAAGGATAGACAACATTCATATCTGAGGTGAATGATCCGATCCCATAGTTTACTTTGCTTGTACAGCTATCAAGTTTAACTTTCACTAACATAAACTAGAAAAGACAAAAAAAAGACTTTCACTTTCAATATAATATATATAATATATATGTATATATAATACAGACTTTCACTTTCGATACAAAAAATATATAGAATAATTAATTAGTTTCATTAATTACCTGGGTTGGGGAAAAATTTTAGGGCTTTGTTCCAAATAGAAATCCCGAATCTCCTGAGCGGTGAATAAAGGCCGACCGTTTTTGTCCGGGCAAGCGAGCATTGCCGTAATTAGACCACCGGTGCTAGTACCAGCGATCGTGTCAAAGTAGTCGGCAATTCTTGCGTCAGGACCATCCAATTCCTAAACAAGTCGTAAAAGTGATCAAATCTTAAAAACATAATCTGAAACATATTCTTTGTGAAAAATAGAAAAGTTATTTAAAAATAATTTTCGAATTACCTGAAGTTTAGACTCCAAGTGACAGAGAATGATTGCGGCAATTATTCCTCTAATCCCTCCTCCATCGATGCTTAGAATGCAGACACCAGGCAAGGCGCTGAGAAATTCAGCTTTGGACTTCGGCTCCAGTCCATCTGGACCGGAAATGGGAATGTCAACTTGATCATCAGCAAGGGAAACTGTTCTCCGGTCGGCGAGACTGTCTCTTTCCATTGTTCCTCCTCGATCGAATTTTCGAAGGGACGGAATAGGTTTTAGGAGGGGCAAGATTTGAGGCAACAGCGAAAAAGGGAGCGCTGGTAACTATCTGCAAAGAGAGACTTTAATTGAAGCTTTAGACAAGATCGAAATCAAAAGGGTATTTATAGTTTTTCTAAGTGTTCATGAA
Organism: Melaleuca quinquenervia; assembly: GCA_030064385.1. Taxonomy (NCBI): domain Eukaryota; kingdom Viridiplantae; phylum Streptophyta; class Magnoliopsida; order Myrtales; family Myrtaceae; genus Melaleuca; species Melaleuca quinquenervia. The sequence goes on along the minus strand of CM057721.1, from coordinate 12,951,950 downwards.
CTATGTTTTTGTGATTTTTACCAAACAGAACAAAGAACCCGACGGATCCTGCCTTGAGGGCTGTCCGATTTGGAATCGGACGGCCCTCATTAATAGGGAATTTTTAATTATTTTTTTTGTTCTTGAAAAAAAACCTTCATCGACCGTTGGAGGAAGCTGCTGGGCAGGGATCCAAACGCTGACTTGTGACCTACTACTGCTGACTTTTCCCGATGACTCGTGCACATTCCACATCACGTTGTGCAGTAGTCAAGAGGGAAAAGTTGAAAATGGATCTGGTGCACCGAACAGCCTTTCACCCTCTTCCCTTCCAAATAAAATAAAATAAAGCCACCCCTCAATATCGGAATCCTCCTATCAAGTCATCCCAAGTCATCGACCGTCAAGTTAGACTGTCAACATGGCCATATGTTGCATAATGTCTCGTGACAGCCTGGCTTGGCCCCCTCCCCCGGTTACGATAGCCCTCGATATAATGAAAAATAATGGGAGAAGAAAAGGAGCGAGAGGGGAGAGGCTTGGGGCCAGCCACTCAATAATCATCCCAATTAAGATCACATCATCCGGTCCATCCATGATTGAAAACCCTTCTCTCTTAATAAGAATAACAACATCAATGATTCATGAATTTTATCTCAATATATAATCAATTTATAAATTTTTAATAGAATCAATAGAACCCTTAAACTTGAGATCGATATGCAATGTACATTGAAATATTTTATACATACTCAAACTATTCTATGAATTATATAAAATATCCAATTTTCTTCATATCAAGGGACCATGTTACATATTGGGATTAATTAAAAGTACAAAGCCACATCGTACAGCGCGGTAAAATTCAAATGTTACTTTGAACAAATAAAAAATTCATAAATTACATTACATATTTAGTCAAAATTCAAAGATCATTAATGTTATTTTCTCCTTTCATTATCACGCTAAGAGACCTCAAATTCACGGAGCATTATCTTTCTCCAATTGCTATTACATCGGCCAGGCATGTCATGAACGAGACATTGTTCTTAGCATACACAACCTTGATATAAAATCGACTCAAGCAAATCGCACTAAATGCATCGGCATTCATATTTCCAATTATTGAGCTTGTCCCTTGTTTCAGGAGAGTTTGTACGAATCGAGTAAATGATTGTCTTGCGTCTAGCACGATCTGCGGAAACGCCAATGTTTTTCCAAGTGCCACGTATCGGAGCGAAGAAGTGAGAAAAAGACCATTCAATTGATTAGAGAAGGGATGGGGACCGCTATGTTGGAATAAACAGTTAAAAGCGCCATCCTGCATGAGTATTCAAGTCACTTTGACTAAATGGGTTAGTATATGTGGGATGATGAACATGGTTGCTCATACCGACCGTTTTGTAATTGTAATTCCATTGAAACGAGCCCCAGTTTTCGGTTTTTTGCTCGTGCGGTAACCATCTACCCTTTTGGTCCCCGTTCCGAGAGATAATACCGAAAACTAGCCGTGCTTTTTCGCTTCGCCCAAATCGTCATTCCCTCCCGTCACTTTGCTCACCGTTTCCCCTATGGCGAACAGTATCTTCAAGGGATAAACAATAGTCAAATCTCAAGGAATATATCTTTTAAGAGCAAAAGCACCGCATTAAATTAAAGAAAGGCAATCACTTGATATTATCGACGCACCGGATTATTTGCACCAATGGCACCATCGACGAGGTTAAATTCTGCTACATTTTGCAAAGGGTCGGTCGTCTCGAAATAGTGGGGAGCGAGGTAAGTCGGGGTAGCCGAAATACCGATGCATATCTCAGAAAGGAGGGCATCTTGATCAGGTGATTTCTGCATCTAACAAGCAAGGTTCCAACAATTCAACTTAGATATTGAAACAACTAGTTGTCGTGATCCGGAAATATTGGAAAACGAATACCTCATGGCTCGAGAAAATGACGGGGTGATTCTTCCATTTGTCATATGCCACAATGACAACGTCGGTGAATGTATCGCGCAATCTCTTTTCCCTCAGTTTTTCCCTCATAACATTGTGCAGATGCTCTCCATCATATTTTGGATCTCGGATAAGACTAGTGACCGTTGCTAAAAGATGCCTGGATTAAGAAGAAACTCCCAGTTTGTAAAGCATTTTAAATGTAATTGCAATACGAGATACCAAAAACTTGACATAAAATCTCTATCATACTCATGTAAAATTAGTTGACAAATTACCTCACCGTGGTTATCAAAGAATCTATCTGTAGAATTAATATTCGTTTCACATGGAATAGTCAAGAAAAAAGAAAAATACTTGATGAGTTTCACTTTATTCAGGAGCTAAGTGAATTCTTGGAATTTTCCAACTTGAATTGAACACTGAAATTTTCCAAGTGAGCTTTGAAAGGTTTCCTATCCTCATCCAAAAAATGCCTTGAAACTTCTACGCTGGGAAAGCAAAGCAGTAGGACATAGGACTAGGAGCGATAGCTATCAATTTCTTAAGATAAGATAGAAAGAATTGCAGGAAGGCTGAGAGGCTAGTGTAGCTAAAAGTTATTGGTCTGACATCCTCCATGCTAGCCCTTGGGCAAACATCGACCAAGGTAGGAGATCAAGTCATGCTCGTTGGTTAGATAGATGAGAATAGGATAGGGAAAGAACTCCTCGGCTCCTAATCTATTCCATTACAACAACCTATGTATTGAAAGACAATGTACTTTCCATACTCTCCCTTGGAAGGATAGACATCATTCATATCAGAGGTGAACGATCTGATCCCATAGCTTACCCTGCTTGTATAGCTATCAAGTGTAACTTTCACTAGCATAAACTAGAAAAGACAAAAAAAAGACTTTCACTTTCAATACAAATAAATATATATATATATATACCCTGCTTGTATAGCTATCAAGTCCAACTTTCACCAGCATAAACTAGAAAAGACAAAAAAAGACTTTCACTTTCAAATATACTCTGCTTGTACAGTTATCAAGCCTAACTTTCACTAATGTAAACTAGAAAAGATGGAAAAAAAACTTTCACTTTCAATACAATATATATATATATATATATATATATATATATATATAAGTAATGAGTTACCTGTGGGGAAAAATCTTAGGGTTCATTCATTTGGCGGAAAATATTTTCTAGAAACTGGACTGTTTTGGGGTTTTCAATTAACCAAAGATTTCCTTTTAAAACTAAGGAAAATGTTTTCTGTTTTTGAAAAGTGGAAAACATTTTCCGGATCTCCTTTCTCTTTCTGTAGTCGTGAGTCTATGAGCAATTTAATTGCCGACCGTCGCCACTGCCCCCCGCCGGCCCTCATCGATCGCCGCCGCTGCCCCCCGTCCGCCATCCCCGCCCGCCCTCCACCCCCCGTCAGCCGTCACCGCCCACCCAGCCGCCGCTGCCGCTGCCCAGCCGCCCCTCGCCCCCCGTTGGCTATCGCCGCCCTCGTCGGTTGTTGACACCCGCCCCCCGTCAGCCACCACCCCTGTGGGCCGCCGCCGCCACCGCCTGCCGCCCTCGGCCGCCCGCCCCCCGCCTGCCTGCCGCCCCCCGCCGCTAGTCGTCGGATAATTTCTCAAAAAAAAATTCCGAAAAAAAATTATCGGAAAATTTTTAAGTTTCAAACGAACATTGGAAAATGTGCCATTTTCTAAGAAAATGACTTCTTGGAAAACATTTTCCGGAAGTACTTTATTTTCCGCCAAACGAACGGACCCTTAGTACTATGTTCCAAATAGAAATCCAGAATCTCCTGGGCAGTGAATAAAGGCCGACCGTTTTCGTCCAGGCAAGTGAGCATTGCCATAATCAGACCACCAGTGCTAGTACCAGCGATTGTGTCAAAGTAGTCGGCAATTCTTGCCTCAGGACCATCGCGTTTCTAAACAAGTCGCAATAGTGATCAAACCTTAAAAACATAATCTGAAACATATTCTTTGTGAAAAATAGAGAAGTTATTTAAAAACAATTTTCGAGTTACCTGAAGTTCAAACTCCAAGTGTCAGAGCATGATTGCGGGAATTATTCCTCTAATCCCTCCTCCATCGTAGGAGTGTGCATGGTCCAGGGCGGTTCGGTTCCGCCCTCAAACCGGGAACCGGACCGACTAAGCTGGTCCGGTCCGTTTCTTGGGCTGTCCAATGAGACCGGAAAAAATTGAAAGAAAAGTTTTCGGTTACATGTGTATTTGTTCATAAAATTTCACGTGTATTTGTCCAAGGAGGGCTATGTATGAGAGCCCTCATCGTAGTACTTGATGTGATCAAAAGCCCATGTGTGCATATAGTTTCTACCAAAAGGCACTGCCATAGGCCATCTTGGAGCAACAACAACAGCATTAGAGAGAGAGAGAGAGAGAGAGAGAGAGAGAGAGAGCTCTAAAAGGAAAGTTGAGAAAACATGGGCTCTAAAGCAACAATGAGATCATTTGGAGCTTGGGTTTGAATGTACTCTCAAATGAAAATTGAGAAAATATGGACTCTAAATTGTCACTTGAACCAAGATATACTTTGAATTGGTAAAGGGCGGTCCTAATGATCTGGTCCGATCCTGCCTTACCAAGAACCGGGGACCGGGCCACCCGGGAACCGGTTCCATTTTTAGGAACCGTGGACCGGACCGAAATCCCGAAAAACCGGACCATCCCGACCGGTCCGGTCCGGTCTAGGCGGCTCCTGGATTGGGCGGTACGTTATGCTCACCCCTACTCCATCGATACTTAGAATGCTGACACTAGGCAAGGCGTTGAGATTTTCAGCTTTAGCGAACCCTCCTCCATCTGGAGTGGACTTCAAATCCTGTCCATCTCGATTAAAAATGGAAATGTCATCAAGAGTGGAAGCAGTATTCTGTTTGACGAGACTGTCTCCGTCCATTGTTCCTCCTCGATCGAATCTTCGAAGAGACGGAATAGGTTTTTGGAGGGGCAGGATTTGAGGCAACAGCGACAAAGGGAGCACTAGTAATTATCTGCAAAAAGAGACTTTAAGCGAAACTTCGGACAAGTACGAAATCAAAAGGGTTTGCTATATTTTTTTCTGATAAGTAGATGTTCGTGAACTATGCTTTTGTGATTTTTACCAAACAGAAAAAAGAACCAAAGCTGGGATTGGCATATGCAAAGTTCAAAGACAATCATGCGTTTGGCTCAACATTTAGGGAATTGAGAAAATGCAAACACCTTTAACCTAAAGGCATTTAGTGAAATGCAAATGTTATTTAGTAAATTGCAACTGAAAAGTATCTTGAGATATAACTTTGAGGAAATACTATTTAATAAACATATATTTGAAATTTTTTTTGGTATAATCAATTTTAATTTTTTTAACTTTAATTTGTTTGAAATTGAAGGAAAAAAAAACAATGCACCAAGAGACAATTATCAAGTGCAAAGAACCAGAAAAGCCACGAATAAAGATGGGTTTCACGAAAAAAAATTGCTACCTAAGGATGGAAGAGCGAGGGAACAAACTATGCCACCAAATCAGAATTTACTCACGCGGTAACCCCACCAAATCAAAACCTAACAGCGAGGGAACAACAATTAAACAATGCAACAAAAAATTCTGATCCAAAAATCATAAAGATCATCGTACCAGTAGAAGAGCGACAGGAGAGCGACGCGAGGGAGGAGCCAGGGAGGAGGGGACTGGGAGAGGGGAAGAGTGAAGAGCGACGGGAGTGGGAGAGGAGAAGAGAGAGAAGCGATGGGTTGAGACGGCAATGCGGAAGAGCTAGACGGATGAATAACTCTAGAGTTTCTCTGCACGTGGTGATGTTTTTATAATGTAAAAATAATTTTGACACTCTTTGAGATAAGACGAACTCTCAAGTCTCGATCGACATAAGCCTCATATAATATCTTCTAAAATCTTAATTAGTGGAAGCTTAACCTAGAGCTGAGTATGTTGGACAGCCCAATTTGGGAACCGCTCGCATCGGACCGGCGGCCGGATTGATCCAATTATTTGAAATTTTGGTTCGGTCCATGGTTCCTAAAAATGGAACCGATTTTCAGACGGTCCGGTTCTCGGTCTCAGGAGGATGAGACCGGACCGGACCAGACCGATTTCTTGCTTGCTTGTGCTTTATTTGGCCGCATGAGTTTTGTACTTTACTTGCTTGCAACGTGCACGTATGAACCTCAAACCTCTTGCCCAAACCCGTCTCTCTCTCTCTCTCTCATCTATGAACTTGTGTCACAGAATCTGCATGGAATGATCATTCCTAGAGAAACCGACACAAGTTCTTTTCCTTTACAAGTTAAGGTTCTGATATAGAGTGAAAGCCCACATTGATGTTTTGTTGACTTGTGAGGTGTGAGATTTCTGGAGGCAATCTTCATGGGTGTTTTCACTTATGTTTTCACAGGTTTCAAATAAAACCAGTGAAACCCCAGGGAAATATGGACGAAACTCTAAGGAAATATGCCCCGCTCGGGGCCTACATCGCCGGACGTTGTGCGAGTGATCCCAGTGTACATCCCACTAAGTTACCATCCATATCTCTTTGTAAATATGGACGGAACAGCAAATCAAGTTGCAGACGTACAAAATCAAGTTCAATTCTTTTTAAAAAATTTTCAGGTCTCGTTGGACTACCAGTGGTCCGTTTCGGTTCCCATCCTAGGATTAGTCAGTTCGGTCCTTAGTCCTATAAATTGGGAACTGGTCCCATTAATCCGGTTCCTGATTTCGAAAGGGAACGAGACTATCCGAGGAACTGATGGCCCCTAGCTTAACCAATGTTTTAACAAGACCCATGATTGAAAAGGGAAAAAAATCAAAGGTTTGAGAAAACACATACAAGTTATCGTTTTTGAATAATATTGCAAGGGTATTCACATAAAACTTTTCCATTGAATTAGATATTCAGATTAAAAAATGATGTGACGGTTGCATTTCTAAGTTTAATTTCTGAATTTTCCGAGAGGACTAAATTTGAGGGAGGAAATTGAGAAGGCATTTTCTTTGAGCGTTCCAACTTGACTAGTTAATAGAGGCTGTTGAAGAGGAAATTTATTTATTTAAACGAAGAAAGTTAGAGAAATATAGTTCTTTTTAGCTTTAAGATTTTGTAAAGAAAAGTATTTTATAAATAAATACACACACACGATCTATATATATATATATAAGTGAATTTATCTGCTTTAGAGAATAATTTTTGGAAAAGTGACATCGGTCAGTTTCTTTGAATTTTCTGTACAAGTACGTAGAATTATAATAAGATGATGGTCGACTCCCCTTATCAACATTAAAATTAATATTTCTGTAAAAATACTATTGGTCAGTTTCTTCGAATTTTCAGTACAAATACGTTAGAGAAATAACAATCGAATATTAAAATTTGCGAAATTGACTTGTCAACTTTGTCCGATTTTGTAAAAGGGGATACTAACGTTGCTTTTTTTACTTTCTTGACACACATGGCGCAAAAGAAATGATTCGGACAATTGAAGAGAACTAGTAAGAGAGGGAGACTTACAGTCATGTTTTATACTTTCACCTTATTATCAATTACTTGTTGTATGATTTGCTCAATATTTCGATTTTATTTCTCATTTAAGCAGGGAGAATATATTAAATGATGGATTGCAGATCCACTTTGAGTACAACCTTGCTTAAATGATAGAAGAGAATTTAATTAATGTGAATATTCATTCTCATAAATTTCTGTATATCTTTTGTTGTATGAAAATTTACGTTAACTCCAACATTCAAAATAATATACCAATAGTATCGAACCAGTGCGATGCAGGGGCATCTAGCTAGTTGGTTACTAAGTTTAGACAACTATAAAACTTATTACAAATTTTGTGGAAAGTCTAAAATACGCATATATAGAGCCTTTTTACACACACCAGCAAAAACGTACAGTTTCCATTTGTATATAAAAAATAGGCATTCTATGAAATAATCTGATTGCGAAATATTTCAATTAGGAAAGAAGTTATTGACTAAATATGAGACAATTGCACACATTTATGTGTAATGAGAAGGATATTTCAATATTTGGCTTTTTTCAAGTAAATTTGTATGTATGATATTGTGGATAAAAATTAAAATTAAATACATGTGAGAAATAAAATATATTTGTTAATTTATGTATGTGTTTATAATATTAACAATTTCAAAAGTGTACAAATAACGTGTTCACCCCAAATTAATTTCCGTCTCAAAAAAAGTTCCAATTGGTAACCCGCTGATTTTCATCTCATAAAAAAACATGAACGGGCACCTCATAACATATTTACTCAGGGCATATCTTCTGGCAAACAATCCCTAGCCAATCTTCTGGCAAACAATCCCTAGCCATCATTTTGTTGATTCATCCAATATCCCGTTACAATATATACGCGGCGGCCGTAGACGTCTACAACACCAATCTGACGTTGAGAATGTCATAAGTTTAAGTTACCGTGTTCTAGGAAGCATCATCCAAGTGGAATTATTTTAAATTTGATAAAAAGTGGAAGACAGTATGGTTAAGAACTCCAGAGAAGACCAAGTAGTTGAGTCTTTCTTTTATGATAATTCAAGTGTAGCAGCTGAGCAAAGACCAAACCACATATGTCTAGTATCAACACACGTGGATATATCATTCTCTACATCAAATTCATCTTTCGTCTGTCATGTGCGTCAGCGTTGCCTCGTATATATTGTAACGAGATATTGGACGAAATATTAAAGTAAGTAGATTTGGGCAGGGTCCTAATTTTGGGATTTTGTGAAAAGAAAATTAATTTGAAGTAAATATGTCATTGAAATATTAGCTTGGGATATTTCATGAGTCAAAATTAGTTTGGGTTAAATGTATCATGAACACTAGTTTGGGATACTTACTGATAGAGTATTTATCACCAAAAAAAAAAAACTGAGGATATGTCAAGAAGGAGAAAGGAATGTGAACACTTCAAGTTTAGTGACGGTATCTTCACTTTATATAATTGTGTAGATACAATAGATAGATAATGTATCTTATATGTTTATTACGTTTTACGCGATAGAATTAATTTATCTTATATAAAATAAAAGAAACTAATTACATTTTAGAGCCCGCCGCTCAACGATGTTTTGACAAGCTTGCAAGTAAGGCCTTCAATAATCGTAGGCGGCATTGGAAATCCTTATAAACAAGTTTACTAGCCCATACTTCTCATGGGTTTTATACGTCGATACTTTTCATGCAGATTAAAATTGCATTTCTACTTTTTGTGTAGGGGTGGTTGGTTCCCGAGCGGTTCCCGGTTCCCCTATGAATCGGGATCCAAACCGGTGAAATTGGTTCCCTATTATTTGGAACCGGTAACCGGACCAAACCAAACTAGGGGGTCTGGTCTGGTTCCCGGTCGGTCTAATCCGGCTCCCGAGTGGGTAATTATACTGGCGACCATTTTTGCTCGCGCTCCACTGCATTTCTCCAATTGCCTAGGTACAAGCCGTCTGTTGCTGGAAGGAAGAGGAGTTTCAGAGTTGAGCGGCGATGGAAGGAAGAAAGAGGAATTTCTGCTTCTCCCCTTCATTCCTCCCCCATTTCTTGTTGCTTTCTTCAAAACCAAGTTTATGGGTTCCCCACCTAGTGCAAACCCTGATTTGTTCTTTTTCTTCTTCATTTCCAATTTATATGGCCTTATGTAAATCACTCCATACTCTTTATTTCTATGGTAGCAAAGTGCAATTGGGGTCGAGATATGTGTGTAAGGGTTCTCTTTGATTCTAAGCATGACATATAATTTTTCAAAATATTATTTTTTTAATAAATAAAAATAGTTTCGGTCCGGGAGAACGATTCCACCCTAGAACCGAGAACCAGACCATTAACTTTTGGAAACACCCGGAACTACCCAGTGTGAGGGTTCCCTAGCGAGTGGATTATAATGCTCGACCCTACTTTTGTGTATTCAACTTATGTAAAATTTCAGTGTTTTTAAAACTATAGTAGTGGCAATAAACATTAAGCTGTATAAACAAAAAGAAATATTATGCGAAAAAAACATAACTATGACAATAACCATTAAGCAACGAGTTCAATTGCGAGGAATTTTTTTGAGCTTTTCAAGATAATTGTACTGGAGAGAAGATATTGGGGACTAAATTTCTCTAAATTTCTCAAGAGTGCTGAAGTATATACACATAAATAGTCTATCAATAGTTCAAATGAAATCTAAGTAGATATATCAAGTTTAGTGGAGAGTTCCTCTAAAGCTTAATCGATCTCCGCTTTTGAATTTTCTATTTTTCTACACGAAAATCTATAATAACAACGTTGGGCAATGTGCAGAAAGGAAAAATGAGAAGTAGAAAAGAATATAAACAGACTCAATGGCTTGGTCTTTACTGCTCTTTCTTTTTTATTCTGACATTTGAATTATCATAAAAGAAAGACTCAACTACCTGGTCTTCTCTGCAACTTCTTTGAAATTTCTATTTTTCTACACGAAAATCTATAAAACGTGCAAAAAGGAAAAACGAGAAGTAGAAAAGAATATAAAAAGACTCGATGGCTTGGTCTTTGCTCAACTACTCTTTCTTTTGGAGGTAAGAGCACTATAAGTGTCAAAAGTTTGTGTGTGCCGCTTACTTTAGTACCAAAAGTTTCAAAGTGCTCACTTCAGTGCCACTTTTTTAAAAAATCAAAAAATTCAGTGCCAACTTGCCAAAAGTCCGATGAGCGACCGGATCAGACGTGCAGCGATCAGTTCAAAGCCAAATTCGAGTAAACTAGGAAATGTCGAAAGAAGAGATCAGTTAAGCTTTGATGATCAAGACTCACTCAACCACTGAGGTGGCCGGAGATGCCGTGGGTGGTTCAATGAAGGTGTCTGACCGGAGTTCCAGGTTTGGGAAGAGCAGTTGGACAATGGAGTGAAATTTTCCCAAACGGTGAAATGTTAACGGCCAAGACCGGTGGCGTTGTGTTCGAGAGAGGCTTATGAATCTTTTCCAACCGGTGGCCATAACTGGAAACTCCAAAATCCTGAGATATTGATATAAACCTCAACCGAGTGCACAAACCGAGTAACAAAGCTTCCCAGCAAACTTCAATAGCCTTCGGGACCAAATCGATCATGTCCACGGGCTTGAATACATTCTAGAGATTCTAAAGAACACAGTGATGTCGTCGGTTTCGCGTGGGTATTCTTGAATTTCTCCAATTTGGTGTTTTTCTCTCCCTGTTCGTGAAATGAGGGCTCTCTACAATCTGAGTAATTTCCAGCAAGATTTCGGCGACTCGACGACGATGGCTCAAGAAGGTGTGAAAATGAGTTAGCTTTCGATTGGTGGTGATAGGTGGTCGTGGGTCGATGTGGAAGGATCTTGATTTCTTAAAATTCAAGCTGAACTTCACGGAGAACCAAAGTCTATTTTTTAAGAGTATTTTTTTATTATTAAAAATGTTGACGTAGTACTTTTTGGTTGGAATTTTCGCTGTTGGTACTTATAAATTCAATTTTTTTTTTCAAAATTGGCATTGAAGTTGACGTTTTGAAACTTTTGGCACTGAAATGAGCGTCGTCCACAACTTTTGATGCTTCTAGTGTTCTTACCCCCTTTCCTTTTTATTCTAACACTTGAATTATCATAAAAGAAAGACTCAACTACCTGGTCTTCTCTGCAACTTCTTTGAATTTTCTATTTTTCTACACTAAAATCTATAATAACAACATGGGGCAAGGTGCGAAAAGGAAAAATGAGAAGTAGAAAAGTACATAAAAAGACTCAATGGCTTCGTCTTTGCTCAGCTGCTCTTTCTTTTTTTATTTTGACACTTGAATTATCATAAAACAATGACTCAACTACCTGGTCTTCTCCGCGACTTCTTTGTTCACTTGGAGTTCTTAACCATGATGTCTTCCACTTTTCATCAAATTTAAAACCGTTCCACCTGGATGATGCTTCCTAGAACACAGTAACTTTAAACTTATGTCATTCTCGACATCAGATTCATGTTGTAGTCGTCTACAGCCACCATGTATCTATTGTAACGGAATATTGGAGGAAATATTAAAGTAAGTAGATTTGGGTAAGGTACTAATTTTGGGGCTTTGTGAAATGAAAATTTAATTTTGGAATAAATTCATCATCGGAGTATTCAATTTAGGATTTTTCACGTGTTGAAATTAGTTTAGGTTAAATGCATCATGAGTACCAATTTGGGATATCAATGGTATTTAGGCTCCGTTTCTTTTGCAGAAAATATAGCATCTCCGAAAAATATTTTCCATGAAGTCATTTTTTAGAAAAATGATAATATTTTCCGGCGTTCATTAAAACTTAAAAAGAAAGAAAAAAAACCTCGCATCCATAGGAAGAAAGAGAGAGATTAGAGGGGGGCAGCTGGTGGACCCCCTTCGCATGGCCATAGAGAAAGAAAGAGAGGGTGAAGAGAGAGATATGTTAATACATTGGGAAGGGAAAATGGAGAGGGAGAGAGAGGAGTTCGACTAGGGAGGGGAAAGAGAGGAGAGAGGAGAGAGAAGAGAGAAAAGGGAGAGAGAAGATGGAGACTGTTACAAAATTAAAAAATAACATTTTCTCTATATTTAGAAGGACATTCTTTATTGATGAGAAAATACTTTCCTTGGCAAATTATTTTCCGTCCCCCGAACATCTCAATTTCCGGAAAATGTTTTCCCAGAAACGAACGAAATCTTAATCTTTCATATTTGTCTATTGATTGAGCATTTATAAAAAAATTTAATTAATGATATGATTGTTAAGAAGGAGAAAGGAATGCGAACCCTTCAAGGGTTAGTGGTGGTCTCTTCACTTTATATGACGGCTGTTGGTATCTAAGTTTTGGCATCTCATTTAAAAATATGAATTTTTTTCTCAGATTAAATAATACTTTGTATAAAGTTAGTATGAGCATTCTGTATTTTGGGTAAGACCATCGGCGGAATAATTGAGACAGGCCCACAAATTGAAAGTTTATCAAACAAATCTGTGATCGGAAATTTGATTCATAGAAAATTGGGAACTAAGCTTGGGTTGAAATTCGCTTGACATATCCACGGCAAAAGAAGATTTCCTGTGATTGTGTATGCTTGGAAAGAAATATTGGGCGGAATATATTTGTTTTTTGAAATAAGGAGGGGAGGGGGGCATTATCTTGCAGAAGGCGTTCGTAAAAAAAAGGAGTAACTCCTTGCCTAAAGTCGTCCAAGAGAAAGAAGGAAAAGGGGAAGGGGGGGGGTCTTTTATGAAAAAGAGGACAGAGATACAGGGGAACAAAAAAAAAAGGCGGGAGAGAGTCGCCCGTGACCTTTGACTCCGTCGACTCGACGGTGACGCCACTCGCGTCTGAAGCTTCCCTCTCCAGCAGTTCGTCCACGACCTCCTCTGTTCCTTTCCTGCTTTCACCGGTGAGTTTCTGTCTCAGTTGCGCCGTTCGGCCGAGCTCTCCCCGAGGATCACGGTCGGGAGGCTTGGCGGATGGAAAACGGTCTGGCTTGAGTTCGCTTGAGCGCGCCTACTCTCCGCCGTCCCTGAATCGTGCAGGGGTGCATTGATTCCGTTTGTTTCTCCCTTGAACCCCCCGTGCTTGGCTTTACTGCTTTTCTCGGACTAAGATGAGTCGTGGTCGATTTGATCCATTGTGGAGCCTCCATGGCTTTTATTTTTGCTTGCATATCCTATTTTCTGGTCTTTGATGCATTAGAGGCTTAGCATTTGTGCCCCTTTGAACTTGCAAGCGAACGCCCCTCATTGTATTGACTTGTTCGATGAATTGCTTGAGTGAACCTGATTTGGTTTTAATCTGTTTCGCGTGATTTTTGTTGCTCGTTTGTGTGACGCGTCAATGCCGGAGAGTCACCGGAGATCCGGTCATCTCCTGAACCCCATACCGTCCGCCGTGGCTCCGTCGTGCGTCGTCCGCCAGCTGGAGCTGACAGACGTAGGTTCTGTCTCTCGCGCGCGAAGAAAAAGACCGCGGGGCCGGGCCGAACTTGTCCCAGGGCTGGCTGTCTCACGCATGGGCCGGCTGGGAGTGGAGATGGCCGAGTGGGGTTGTGGGTGGAAAATAATCAGGGAAGGCCGAAGAAGCTGGATTGGGCTTGTTGTGGACCCAACCCAGGTTTCGTCTGGCTTTACTGGACCTCCATCGTCCGGGTCGGGTCCGACCCGACCCGGTTCGGAGCCCCGGGTCAGACCCGACCCGGTTTCTCTTTATTTTAAATAAATAAAAAAATATTTTTCTTTTAAAAAAATAAAAACATTTTCCCATTTTGATTTGAATATTTGATTGGTAACATTTTTTGCTTAATTTGCTTGTTTTGGGTGATATGCATGATTAATTGGAATTTATTTTCCAATTCACAACCGTACGTCAATTTTTTATTATATCTATAATGTTTTAAATGGAATAATTAAGTGCGCGGAAATTTATAAAATTAATATTTTGATCTATAAGGCTTAAGATTAATTTATCGATTTTATGTGTGAACTTTTGTTGGTGAATTCATATGTTATTTTCATATTAGTCTTGAATTTGATGGATTTGGTGTTTTTTTTTGGTAATGTAAATTGATCAATTTTGTGTTTTCTTTTCTTATTCATAAAATATATATAAAAAAAACTGCTTGTTTAGATTAAGTTGCATGTTTAGGTTAAATTGAATGATTAGATTAAGTTGCACATTTAGATTAAGTTGCACATTAAATTAAGTTGCATAATTAAATTAGGTTGCATATAATAATTTTAGTTTGATTTTGCATTCTAGGATATTATCCTTAGTTGAGATAAGATTTTAGTTTAAATTAGGGATTTATATAGGTTACTTGCTAGTTTAAATTAGATGTTATTTAATCATATATAATTTTTTTATTAATTAAATAATTTCGAAATTCATAAAAATTGCATTTCATATAGTTTATAATTGCATTAAGTTAGTTACATTTATAATTAAATTTTCATCATATGTGTTGCATATTACAACGAAAATCCCAATAAAATCTTTTGACTTGCTTTGTTAGTTCATCTTTGTTTATTGTTTCTTTGAATGTTTACATTAATGTTTGCGCATTCATGTAATTATCATGCATGTTAGGAAGTCAATTTAAAATCAATTCAAGCCGCTTGCTGATTTTTTTTAAATAAATTAAAAAGTTTAGACTAGTCTAACATAAATAGGTCTCCATACCCAAGTATAACTCTTGGTGCTTTACATGGGTTTCTAATCAACCCACCGTAAATAGATTAGTGGCAACTTTAGTTGAAAATGATTTGTATGTTAAGAACTGAAACCTAAATCGCGAATTGATATGAGCTTGGGAGAGTTCGGACTAAGTTAACATTAATAATCCATTAGCCGAACCCTAGGTGGTGAACCTTTGGAGAGGTCGCGATATTGCGTAGAGGCAATAGTTAGATAATTTATCTTATCTTTATTATGCTTTATGAGATATAATTAATTTATCTTATATAAAAGCAAATAAATCAACTATAGTCAGTACATCCGTAGCACCCATTAAAATCCATTATACGTCTTTTTTCCCCTCTGTACATCCATGGCATTTTAGAGCCTGCCCATGACGATGTTTTGACAAGCGTGCAGGTCAGGCCTTTAGTAACCCTAGGTGCCATTGGAAATATTTACAAACAAGTATACTTGCCCATACTTCCCATGGGTTTTACACATCAATACTTTTCATGTAGATTAAAACTGCATTTCTATTTTTGTGCATTCAACTTATGTAAAAATTTAGTATTTTTAAAACTATAGTAGTGGCGATAATCATTAAATTGTATAGATAGAAAGAAATGTTATGTGTAAAATAACATAGCGGTGGCAATAATCATTAATCAATGAGTTTGATTGGGAGGAATTTTTTCCAACTTTTCTAGATGATTGTACTAAACGGAGGATGCTAAGGAAGAAATTTCTTTAAACTTCTCAATGGTCCTGGAGAGGATATTATTATATGTATATAAGTGGAGTTTATGTATCTCATTATATATTAGATTAAAGTTTAAATATCACATTAAACAAATTAAAAGCTCATGAATTAAATTGCATGTTTAATCATAGGACCATTTATCTCATTATTCCTAAATTTATGAATAGATATATAAAGTATAGAGGAGTTCCTCTAAAGCCTGATTAAAGCCTGATTAATCTCTGCTTTTAAATTTTCTATGTTTCTATAGAAAAATCTATAATAACAATGTGGGGCAACTTGTAGAAAGGAAAAACGAGAAGTACGGGAAGAACATAGAAAATATTCAATGACTTGGTCTTCGCTTAGTTGCTTTTTTTTTCCTTTTTTTTCCTGACACTTGAATTATCATAAAAGAAATAATCAAGTGCCCGATCTTCTCTACAACTTCATTGTATATTTCGAGTTCTGAACCATTTTTTCTTCCACTTTTCATCAAAATCAAAACCATTCCACTCGGACGATGCTTCCTAGAACACGGTAACTTTAAACTTATGTACCTTTCTCCTATGAGTTGGCAGCAATAAGAGCCATCTTCGTCAGTCCTTTGGCCAAGTGAATTCTCTAAAGAATCTTCGAAGTTGGTGTCATTGAGACAGGAACATCCTAACGAATACCCATCCAATGATCGGGATTTATCCAATTACTTGACTTGGTCAACTATTGTCTTCCAAAGATAGATAATTTATGTACGATGTCACTCTCTCTGCAGTTTTCACGGCAAGAATAGTTAAAAGTGAACTCCCATGTTCAAGTGCAATTGATGTCTTTGAACTTTTCAAAAGGACTTGAATAAAGGATGGATGTTGAGAAGGAAATTTCTTTAAGCTTTTCAAGAGAACTTCTTTGTGCTTTCAAAGAGGATTATACTAAAGGAGAAGGTTGGGGAGGACATTTTGCGGAACTTTTCAAAGTACTGACCAAGGAAAGGATATTGGAGGGAAATTTTTATGAGCTTTTCATGAGGATTTTCTTTTTAAGTTTCCCGAGATGCCAGGATTAAAAGGAGAATGTGGGGGAAACAAATTTCTGATTCTTAAGAGTACTGGAAAAGAGACTATAATACACATATGGATGGTCTACTAATAATTCAAATCCATCAAACCAAATTGTTACTTTGGATTTGCTGTTCTCCCGCATGCCGATACAATAAGAAAGTGGGCGAATGTTGCTGAACCAAAGATGGAAAGGTAAAAGAAAAACAGAAGAATCAAACAGCCATGTCTCCCATGCGGTTTCTTATTTTATTGAAAAAATACCACAAAAGATCTTAAACTATATTTTTTGTGATATGTTTATCCTAAAAAAAATTAATTGCCAAAAACTTTGAAGTTATACTTGTATGACACATTTACCTCCTTTTTTTGCGACACCAAAAAGTAAACAAAAAAAGGAAAAAGAAATCTTAAGATAAATGTGACACAATGATATAAATTTGGGATAAATGTGTAATACGAGCATAAGTTCAGGATTTTTAGCAAATATAGTTTAGGATCTTTGATGATATTTTCTCTATTTTATTTTGACTATCGTCCCTTTTGGTCTTTCACTTTGGAGGCTTCTTATTTTATTTCGACTTGTTGACTTTTGTCCCATCCAGTCTTCCACTTTTTATATATGAAAAAACCGTTACCCATCCATGATACTTCCCGGAACATGGTGACTCTAAACTTATGCGCCTTCCCCTCGGGGGTACATAGCGGTGAGTACCATCTCCAATAGATTTTCAGCTACGTGAATATTCTAGGGAACCTTCAAAAGTAGGGTCAACCAGATGGAGTGATTCTAACAAGTCAGCATCCAATGGCTGAGAATCATGCAACTTGTTTACTCCGTCAAACTTTGTTATAAAAAAAAAAAAGACGATTAATGGTGCACGTTGTACTGTTGTCTGTTGAATGTGTCCGAAATTGAGATGGTTGAAGTGAGAGCAAAACAATGAAAAAGATGGAGAGACGACATCGCCCATGAAGGATGGACTTGCAAGCAAAGGACCTAAGGCAGTTTCATCCCCCCTCCCTTTAAGAAGCTTCAAATGAATCGGCGGTGAACCAATTTATACTCTAGACTATGGGGAAAATAAGCAGGGTAGATTCATATGTTGAAAAAAAAATAGTAACTTAGTCCACGAGCTTATATTATTTGAAGTCATCCAAAAAATCAAGTCAATCATGTTTTAAGAAATTATGAAATTCACATTAGAAAAAAGAAGAAGGAAAACACGTTGATGCACAAGTTTCAATTTATATTTGTCGTTGCGATTAACTATGTCCACCAAATCCTCTATGGAAAAAAAAATTACCACAGGCCATTGGGTGCCACAAATATGATAAACGGATACAAAGGATTGATACCACAAATTGATGCACTTGTGACATGTTTACCCTTAAATTATTTCATCATAAAAATCACAAAATGGGGCATTCATGCCACATCTATCTCAAATTCATTTTCGTCTCTCAAAAAAAAAATCCAAACAAGCCACCCCCAAATGAATTTTTGTGGTACAAAAAAAAAATATACAGGTAGGACATACAGGTAGGCTCAGATAAATCTACCTAAACTTGGGACAAAATCTTGGCAAAATTGGGGATTTTGATTTTTTTTTTCAAAATGTGAAGCAAGTTCTTGGGGACAAATTAGCAGATTTTAATTGATTTTGCAATTTCAATTTATTTACTTCAAATCCAACTTTCCAACAACTGATTAAGGAAACCCTTTTATGTTAAATTCTCAAACAAGTCCACGTTCCGAATAGTTTATTTTGCATGTTTTCAAGTCAATAACTTGATGAGGTAATCGGATAAAAGCTAACGGATAGTATGGATGTATCGACTTGAGATTCTTTACAGCACGAATATTAATTTTTCGTAGATGCATAAAGAATGTACGAGGTGATTTTTTGCAGTATCAGCCCCAAATAAAAAGAGATGGTACTTTTTGTCAAGTGAAAAATAGCATTCGATGGCAAAAGATATGAAACATAACCTATTCTCCCGTGCCAAAAATAAAATGGCAACCATCACAAAATTCTAATACAAACTCCTCCAGCCTTTTAAAGGAAGGTCTTATGCCCATTTCTTCTCAGTAACCAAAAAGACAGGAACCCAACGACAAATAGACCATAGAAAATCCATCTGCACTTCGCATTTAATCCCGCTCATATGTTGATATTGAAATCTGATGTCGTGGTAAAAGACACATCATTCAATAATATGCGTGAGAAAGATGATAAATGAAGATGGTATATGCTGAAAACGGTTAGCTAAGATAGCACAGCACACGACATTCACTCCAAGACTAAAGCGCATGACCTCAATATAAATCGCACATCTAATCACAAAACCTCAAAATAAAGCGTCCTTAGTTCAATCAATGAAAAGAAAAAGGTATCTTGTTCGGGCACTCCGATATACTGCCACGCAGAAAAGAAACTTCCATGTCCAATTTTTTTTAATGATCGAATATTTCACCACAAGCTCCCGTGCCCGGATGACATAGAAAGGCCGTGCCTATATACCTCGGGAGAGATTAGCACATGACCTCAACACCATGAACTATCCTAAATCCAGGATCAATATCGTCCCCAAAACTAAATTGATCAAAATCAAATTAATCTCATCAATCAGCCAATACAACTCGTAATATGTAAATATAAAGCCAAGTGATAAAGCAATAAAGCCATCAAACAACACCAATATTTTACATGAAAAACCAATAAGAAAAAAATCATGGACGGCCCAAAAACTTCCACTAATCACCAAAAATAGTCAAATGCACAAAGTGGTCTTCTCTTGTCTCACACTAGAGGCTCAACATCACCAAGGCAATAATATTTTATCATCACAAATGTAGATTAATATAAATTAAGCAAAAACCTAACCGCAATAAGAAATTTCGGAGATCTCAATGAATAAGACCTATCAACTAGTAGCCCTCGGTCTTACGAACAACATACTGAAATTTGAGCCAATTCCATCAGCGTTTGGCCTTCGAATTGGAATCGCCAAATTGCGTCCCTCTTTCTCCTCTTTGGCTCAGCCGCTATTCTTCTACGTAGGGTTTTCTCCACCAAAACAAACAGCAGCCACTTTTTTTTTTGAATTTTTTTCACTTTTTTTAATATGCTAGCTGGGCCCATAATGAGGTGGACCGAGCCAACACACTTAAAATACTAGTAACCGCAAGTTTCGAACTTTTGACATTTGCGATGAGGAATAAATTATTAAACAACACAGTTACTGCATGTGAAAAATTATCTTTTTTTGCTTTTTTGTTTTATGTTTTATATATATATATATATATATATATATATATATATATATATTACTCCAACACAGGCTCCCATGCACCAAAGGACTGAGCCTCTATACCTTGGGAGATACCTCGAATGTGATTGGCTCTTACACGGGACTTAGTGCCAGTCTTCTCTTCCGGTGCCAGTCTACTTTTCCTTGCCTTAGAAAGCTGTTTAAGGATCCTGCAATGAGAAGGTGTGATTTTTGGTCAATCGAATGAATCACAATTAGAGGATGAACCAAAGGGTCAAAACATCATAAACAAAACAAAGAAGTAAAATTTACCTTGTGAGAGCCTCATCATAGGTCTCTTTAGAACAAAACTCCAAAACACCAGTCTTTGAATTTCTCTTAGAAAGCGGTTCAGCTAGCGTTTCTTCACTGAATTTCACCGGATCATCCAGATTCTTCGAAGTGGCTTTGTCCAGGGAAGACAAATTGGCTCTCGCCAGCCGACTTTTCCTTGCCTCATAAAGTCGTTCAGCGAACCTGCAACGAGAAGGCGTGATTCTTGATCAATCGAATGAATCACAATTAGAGGATGAATCAAAGGGTCCAAACATCACAAACAAAACAAAGAAAGTAAAATTTACGTTGTGAGATCCTCAGCATAGGTCTTCAGCAGTTCGTTACCGAATGTCATCAGATCAGCCAGATTCCCCGGAGTGGCTTTGTCCAGGGAAGATATATCCCCATCCAGATCGTGAGCCTACGCACATATAATCACTTTCACATTCATTCAAAGAGCACTCGACAAACTTCAATAAGAAAGTCAAATTATTTGGCAATTGCAATCTAAGAAGCGTAACTTTAGTAAATTCTTGAGCTAAAAAATTTAACCTGAATCCGAAGATATTCGGCACCAAGAGTCTTAATATATGTATGAAGGGTCTGCTCGACCATGGCTTCGCTTCCTCTAAAGAGCATATCCACAATATTCTTACCCCATCGAAGCCAGCCCCACTTTTCGGTTTCGCTCGTGCGGTAACCATCTAGCCTTTTGGTCCCCGTTCCGATCGATAATACCGAAAAATCGCCGTGCTTTCTCGCTTCGGCCAAATCGTTAGTCCCTGCCGTCACTTTCCTCACTGTTTCATGTATGGCAAGCAGTATCTTCAAGGGATAAACAATAGTCAATCTCAAGGAATATATCTTTAAGAGCAAAAGCACCGCATTAAATTAAAGAAAGGCAATCACTCGATATTATCGACGCACCGGATTATTTGCAGCAAGGGCGCCATCGACGAGGTTATATTCCTGTACATTTCCCGAAGGGTCGGTCGCCTCGAAACGGTGGGAAGGGAAGAAAGTCGGGGCAGCCGAAGTACCGATGCATATGTCAGAAAGGGAGGGCCCTTGATAAGGTGAATTTTTCATCTGACAAGCAAGGTTCCAACAATGCAACTTAGATGTTGAAACAACTAGTTGTCGTGATCCGAAAATATTGGAAAAAGAATACCTCATGGCTCGAGAAAATGACGGGGTCATTCTTCTGTGTGTCATATGCCACAATGACAACGTCGGTTACTGTATCGCGCAATCTCTTTTTCCTCAGTGAATTCATTATAACACTGCGCAGATGCTTTCCATCATACATTGGACCTCGAAAACAACTAGTGACTGTTGCTAAAAGGTGCCTGGTTTAAGAAGAACTCCCAGTTTGTAAAGCTTTTTAAATGTAATTGCAATATGAGATACCTAAAACTCAACATAAAAATTCTATTATACTCATGTAAAATCAGTCGACAAATTGCCTCACCGTGATTATCAAAGAATTTACATGTAGAATTAATATACGTTTTGCATGGAATAGTCAAGAAAAAAAGAAAAACACTTGATGAGTTTCACTTTATTCGGGAGCTAAGTGAATTCTTAAAACTTTCCAACTTGAATTGAACACAAAAAGTTTCCAAGTGAGAATTGAAAGATTTCCTATCCTGTTAAGATATGTAAGCTATTTCAGGAAATATGCAAATATGAAACTTGCAATATCAGAAAATCATACAAAGAGGAAACGAGTGATCTATTTGTATATACTTGTATCTAGTTTATTTCTTTCCTATTTTGGGTACATACAAAGCCTATAAATAGCTTTAGTAGATTGTAACAATTTCATTCAATGAAAAAGGGAGTAGTTCTTCCCTAAATTTCTCCATTGTTCTCTGTTGCTCTTGCTTTTATGACATATCCTCATCCAAGAAATGCCTTGAAACTTCTACGCTGGGCGGAGGAAAGCAGTATGCCATAGGACTAGGAGGGATAACTATCAATTTCTTAGGATAAGATAGAAAGGATTGCAGGAAGGTTGAGAGGCTAGCGTAGCTAGAAGTTACTGGTCTCACATTCTTCATTGCTAGTCCTTGGGCAAACATCTAATAGAGCAAGTGGTAGGAGATCAACTCATGCTCACCGGTTAGATAGATGAGAATAGGATGGGGAAAGAACTTCTTGGCTCCTAGTCTATTCCATTACAGCGACCTATGTATTGAAAGACAATGTACTTTACATACTCTCCTTTGGAAGGATAGACATCATTTATATCTGAGGTGAACGATCTGATCCCACAATTTACCCTATTTGTGCAGCTATCAAGTCTAACTTTCACTAACATAAATTAGAAAATACAGAAAAAGACTTTCACTTTCGAATAAAAATATATAATACATCTATCAAGTCTAACTTTTGCTAACGTAAACTAGAAAAGGCAGAAAAAGACTTTCGCTCTCAATTCAATATATATATATATATATATATATATATATGTGTGTGTGTGTGTGTGTGTGTGTGTGTGTGTATAATTAATAAGTTTCATTAATTACCAGGTTTGGGGAAAAATCTCAGGGCTCTCAATCAAATAGAAATCCAGAATCTCCTCGGTGGTGAATTTTGGCCGACCGTTTTCGTCCGGGCAAGTGAGCATTGCCGTAATGAGACCACCGGTGCTAGTACCAGCGATCATGTCAAAGTAGTCGGCAATTCTTGCCTCAGGACCATCGCGTTTCTAAACAAGTCGCAAAAGTGATCAAATCTTAAAAGCATAATCTGAAACATATTCTTTGTGAAAAATAGAGAATTTATTTAAAAATAATTTTCGAATTACCTGAAGTTCAGACTCCAAGTGACAGAGCATGATTGCGGGAATTATTCCTCTAATCCCTCCTCCATCGATGCTTAGAATGCAGACACCAGGCAAGGCGTTGAGATTTTCAGCTTCTGCGAACCCTCCTCCATCTGGAATGTTAAGCAAACGCAGTCCATATGGAATGGAAATGGAAATGGGATCTTTATCATCAGGAATGGAAGCTAAATTCCAGTTGACGAGACTGTCTCTGTTCATTGTTCCTCCTTGATCGAATTTTCGAAGGGACGGAATAGGTTTTAAAAGGGGCAGGATTTGAGGCAACGGCGAAAAAGGGAGCGCGAGTAACTATCGGCAAAGAGAGACTTGAAGCGAAGCTTTAGACAAGATCGAAATCAAAAGGGTATTTGTAGTTTTTCAGATAATTAAGTGTTCGTGGACTATGTTTTTTGTGATTTCTACCAAACAGAACAAAGAACTCGATGGATACTGCTTTGAGGGCTGTCCCATCGAATCGGATGGCCCTCATTAATATGGAATTTTTTTATTTTGTTTTTTGTTTTTTAAAAAACCTTCATCGACGGTTGAGGAAGCTGCTGGGCAGGGATCCAGACGCGGACTCGTTACCTACTATTGCTGACTTTACCCGATAACACGTGCATTTCATTCCACATCACGTTGTGCAATTGTCGAGAGGGAAAAATTGAAAATGGATCTGGTGTACCGAACAGCCTTTCACGCCCTTCCCCCCAGAAAAAAACATATAAACCCATCCCTCAATAATGGAGGGTTGTCCGATCTGCAAGTCACCCAAATCATCAAATTGTCGAATTAGACCGTCAACATCTCCATCTGTTGCACAATGTCTCGTGACAGCCTGACTTGGCCACCTCCCCCGGTTTCGATAGCCCTTGATATAATGAAAGATAACGGGAGAAGAAAAGGAGCAAGAGGGGAGAGGCTTAGGGCCAGCCACTCGATAATCATACCAATTAAGATATCATCATCCGGTCATTGAAAACTCTTCTCTCTTAATAAGAATAATGACATCAATGATCCATGAATTTTATGTCAACGTATAATCAATCTATAAATTTTTAATTTAATCAATACGACCCTTAAACTTGAGATCGATATATAATGTACATTGAAATATTTTATACATACTCAAACTATTCTATGAACTATATAATATATTCAATTTTGTTCATATCAAGGGATCGTATTACACATTGGGATAGATTAAAAATTAGGAGTCACATTACACATCGCATTGAAATTCAAATGTTACTTTGAACAAATTCAAAATTCAAAAATTACATTGTGTATTTAGTCAAAATTCAAAAATTATTTATATTTTTTTCTCCTTTCAATATCATGTTAAGGGCACATTTGGTAACCATTCTCGTTTCAGAAATGGTTTTTTTTATAATGAGTTTTTTTAAATGATTATCGGATGAGTTTTTTGGAAGAGAAACGTATTTGATAATTGTAAAATAGAAAAAAAATAAAAAAAATGTTTAGTAGTTGCACAAAATTTTTGTCCCTAGAATAGAAAAATTAAAGAAATGTGGCGATTGGCAGCAAAGAGGGCGGGCGGCAACGGCGGCGAGCGGCCTCAATGGGGACTAGTGGCAATAAAAAAAATAGATTTTTTTGTACTGTTCATTCTAATCCTAGAAACAGAAAACCAAAATTTTTTTTGTTCTCATTTCTCATCCCAAGCCCATCCATAAGAACATAATGATAATGAGAATTTGTCAAACGGGTTTCTCGTCCCAAACTCATCCAAGTACGAGAAATTGAGAATGAGAATGGTCACCAAACACATCCAAGAGACCTCAGATTGGGGGGGAGCATTATCTTTCTCCAATTGCTATTCCATCGGCCAGGAATGTCGTGAACGAGACATGGTTCTTAGCATACACAACCTCCATATAAAATCGACTCAAACCAAAGCGCGCTCAATGCATCGGCAGTCATATTTCCAATTGTTGAGCTTGTCCCTTGTTTCGAGAGAGTTTGTAATGATCGGGCAAACGATTGTCTTGCATCTAGCACGATCCGCGGAAACACAAATGTTCTCCAAGCGTCACGTATCGAAGCGAGTAAAAAAGAGACCATTCAATTGATTAGAGAAAGGATGGAGACCGCTATGTTGGAATAAACAGTTTAAAGCGTCATGTTGCATGAGTCTTCAAGTCACTTGTCTAAATGGCTTAGTATCTGTGGGATAATGAACATGGTTGCTCACACCAACTGTTTTTCCACACATCATTCTACCAGTCATCTAAAGGGGTTAGGGTTTGAGGATTGTACACTCTAATCACAAGCATCCCGACATTCAAGGAGTTCTCAGTAATCGCGTGTGCCGCCCGCTTTTTGTCTCTTGGCCAGACGGATGAAGTCCATGATCACTTCTGTCTCGTTCACTTGCTGCAACATTGTATGGGTAAACATATGCAGGCGGAGTAAGTTCCATGTCTTCTCCATGGTGAGTTTTGATAATTATTTCCGGCTGTTGTTGTTTATAGCTCGCGAGACGATAGATGAGTTTCAGCTTGAACATTGACCGTCTATCCTTTCCCTTTATACTATGCCAATGACCGAACCAAAAAGAAACACAGCTCCGCCCCCGCCTTCCGAGCTCATGGCGGCTGGAACGAATGGTGCGATCTCGCATCTCCACTTGAAGATATCCAGCGCGATGTGTCCTCGATTCCAATCTGAATTCAAGCAACACCAAAAGAGAAAGAGAGAGAGAGAGAGAGAGAGAGAGAGAGAGAGGGCAAAAAGAGTGTCCTCACGCAGGACCGAACTACAACGGACCTTCAGTTTACAAGACTGACGCTCTACCACTGAGCTATAATGGCTCGTTTTTGCCGTCATTGACTAGAAGTCTTTGTTATAGTGTCACCCTAAAAATAACAAAAATATTTTGAAATTCCACGTGAATGTAAGAGATACTTTTATTTTGGATTTCTGGAACCCATGAAAAAAAAAAAAAAGAATTCATTGCTGTAGTTCACAAATCTTTAACTGAAAAAAATTTATCGATCATCTCTCGACTATGGCGGATTATAAACCTAATAAGCGACGGCCCACAAAATATCCAATCACAACATTCTTAAAACTCGAAATGCTCACTTGATTGTCGATGCTAGTGGCTTCACCTTCATCCATGATATGCAGATCGATCTGCCTCCTCATAAGTTCCTTTACAAAGACTTGCTCTTAAAAAAGATCACGAGAAGTGCCCGTATGGCTTTAGTGCATCCCAAGCCAAAATCGAATTATCAGAATTTCAAGGAAATTTCTCAGTGGCGGCTCATTTTGTTGGAGGAGAATCATTATGAATAAGCTTTTGGACGTTATTAACATTTTTAGAGAGAGAGAGAGAGAGAGAGAGAGAGAGAGAGAGAGAGAGAGAGAGAGAGAGAAGTTTCTTCCAAAGCTAAAGTTAAGTTTCGGACAAGAACGTCACGAGAAATTCGGTGCTCACAATGTTCGGCCCACTCAAAGAGCCCAACAAAGTCCAGTATGTTTTCCCCACTCAGCCCATTAACTGCATCTGTGAAAATATTCCCGACCAAGATCCCATGAATGTTGTGGCCGCAAATATGATAAACAGATAAACAGGATCGATTCCGCAAATTGATGCTTGTGACACGTTTACCCTTAAATTACTTTTTATAATAAGAAATCACAAAATGGGGTATTCGCGCCACATTTATCTCAAACTCATTTTCGTCTCCTGATAAAAAAAAATCCAAACCGACACATCCGAGCCACCCCCAAATTAATTTTTCATGGTAGAGAAAAATCAGGAATTAGCAGGTTCGTGATAAAATCTACCTAAATTTTAGGACAAAATTGTGGCAAAGTTGGGGATTTTGATAGTTTGTCAAAATGTGAAGTGAGTTCTTGGGGGGTGAAATTAGCAGATCTTAGTTGATTTTTGCAATCTCGATTTATTTTCTTCGGTTCCGACTATTCACTTTATGTTAAATTCTCACGTCAAATCCACATCACATGCTAGTCATCTGAATTGTTTATTATGCATGTTCGAGGTAATCAGATGAAAGCTAATGGATGGTATACTTGTTACGATGCATCAACTTGAGGCTTTTCATAGCAGGCATTTTATTTGTGGTAGATGCAGAACAAATGTACAGGTCTATGATTTTTTGTGGTATTAGCCCCAAATAAAGAGATATTACTTTTGGCAAGTGAAAAATAGCATTCGAAGGATAAAGACCAAAAAAAAAAAAGAATGAGCATCGTATAAAAACAAAAAGAAGCTTAGCATATTCTCCTGTGCCAAAAACAAAATAGCAACCATGGCAAAATTTTATTAAAAACTCCTCCAACCTTCCAAAAGGGCTTTTGGATTGCATGACACGTGTGATGTATATCAAGTTCGGTTAGGAAAAAAAACCCCTCCCCCTATTCATGTCACTCCGAATTTCCTGTCATCACGTTAGACAATCCGAATTCTCCGAAACAACGTCTTATGTCCATTTCTTCTTAGCTCCGGTAAAATCAAAAAGATAGGAAAACCCAATGACAAATGGACCATAAAAAATCCATCTGCACATCGCATTCGATCCTGCTCATAAGTTGACATTGAAATTTCATGTCACGGTATAAGAACACGTCATTCATTTATGAAGGTAAGTCGATTGATTGATGCAGCTTATTCCATGCAAAGCTTCCTCTTTCAATGTCTGTTTTGACCAGGAGGGGGGAAGGAGCTCTTGGATTGGACCCCGCGGGCCCAATTAAAAAGAGAGGGGGTGCATTTCAATTCCACGTCACATCGTGCAGCAGTCAAGAGGGAAAAAATTTGTCGACATCACCATCTGTCGCATAATGTCTCGTGACAGCCTGGCTTGCCCCCTTCCCCGGTGACAATAGCCCTTGAAATAATGGAAAATAATGGGAGGAGAAAAGGAAGAAAGAAGAGGGGATTGGGGCCACTCGTTAATCATACCAATTATGATCACATCATTCGGTCCATTCATGGTTAGCAACCCCTCTCTCTTTTGATAGGAGTAATTCATAAATTTTATCTCGATATGTGATCAATTTGAAATATTTAATTTGTTCGATATGATTCTTAAATTCAATATCAATATGCAATATGACATTGAAATATTATATATATTTAGACAATTCTCTTTAGGGATATGCATGGTTCAAGATAGTTCGATTCCCCTCGAAATCGGGAACTGGACCAATGAGACCAATTCCCAGTCTCTAGGACCATGAATCGAACTGCCTAAGTCCTAGACTAGATCGGTTCGGTCTGATTCATAGAAAATGTAATGGACCAGTTGGGAATTGAAAATTAAAAAAAATGAATTTCTTTACTTATTTTGGTAAAGTGGGGTAAATATTAAAACTTTAGAAATTTAAATTGAGTTTTTTTTGTTACTTTTTTACATCTTTATTTTTAATAATAACATATAAATTTAGTCAATCCGATTCGGCCTTCCTAAAAATCGTGAACCAGACCACCCGGGCACCGGTTCTACTTTTGGGAACTGGGAACTGAATTGACACTTATGGTCTAGTCCGAGCGGTTTTTGATTCGAGCGGTCCAAGTTGTTCACCCCTAGTTCTCTTAACTACATAAAATGTTTAATTCTATTCATGTCCATAAATCACATTATACATTAAGATAAAATAAACGGAAGTTCAGAAATCACATTGCACATTACGCTAACTTCATTGCATATTTGGTCAAAATCCAGAGATTATTTATATTATTTCCTCCTTCCAATATCATGCTAAGAGACCTCAAATTGGGGGAGCATTATCTTTCTCCCATTGCTATTCCATCGGCCAGGCACGTCATGAACGAGACATTGTCCTTAGCATACACAACCTCGATATAAAATCGACTCAAGCAAAGCGCGCTCAGTGCATCAGCAGTCATATTTCCAATTCTTGAGCTTGTCCCTTGTCTCGGGAGAGTTTGTACGGATCGCGTAAGCGAATGTCTTGCATCTAGCACGATCTGCGGAAACGCATATGTTTTCCAAGTGCCACGTATCGAAGTAAAAACAAGACGATCATTCAATTGATTAGAGAAGGGATGGAGACCGCTATGTTGGAAGAAACAGTTAAAAGCGTCATGATGCACGAGTCTTCAAGTCACTTGACTAAATGGGGTTAGGATCTGTGGGATAAATGAACATGGTTGCTCATACCAACCGTTTTTCCACACATCATTCTACCAGTCATCTAAAGGGGTTAGGGTTTGAGGATTGTACACTCTAATCACAAGCATTCCGACATTCAAGGAGTTCTCAGTAATCGCGGGTGCCGCCCGCCTTTTGTCTCTTGGCCAGACGGATGAAGTCCATGATCACTTCTGTCTCGTTCACTTGCTGCAACATTGTATGGGTAACATATGCAGGTGGGGTAAGTTCCATGTTTTCACAGAAACAGAGAGAGAATCAAACGAAAAAACAAAGCACGCAAGTGCATGAACAGAGGGAGAGAGAGACCTGTGATGCAAAATGTCGGCCCACGGCTTTAAGCATTTGCTCCCTTCCAAGATTGGAACCGGTTTTCATCTATGTGCAGAACATCAATAGCAAAGCTGAGAAGGCAACCCTTTTTAATGTAAAAGTTACGTATAAAAAACTTGCCAGATAGACTCACGAGTTTGTAATGTTTGCAATATCTCCACAGAGAATTCGTCCCTAGTTTCGCCAGGTTTACCCTCTGAAGAGCAAATAATGAAAAATTCGTGAACTTTCATTGAAGCCTTAAGTGGTTAAGTGAAGCAACGACGACCTAAAAGACATTCACTTTTTAGCAGCTATCCATAGCTGAGGCGTGGAATGAACGGGTATAATCACGTGGTCAGAGACCTAAACTTTTGTTGCTGCCATTGGAAATCTCGATGAGTGGATAAAAAATTTGCCTCGTGTTACTTGTGCGATGATGAATATACTCAGTTGCATTCTCAAGGGCTGTGAAACTAGTTCAACAAGAACAAAGCGATCCAAAATACCACATAAAAGTATCGTAACTTTCTTACCAGCTGAGGAGTCTGAATAATGGACTGTACATCTCTGTAGCATCCTCGGTTCACTGATTTTGCTGGTGCAGATGTGATCCATGGCCTCGTATGCCTAACTCTTGGTTTGCCAAATTTGTGGAAGTCAAAGCTACGGGCTGTTCGGATGAAAACATCGCCTTAGAAAGCTTTTCTAGAAGATGTGAGATTGACAGTACAATTAGAGAAACAAGGTCGGACGAGACAAGAAAAGAACCAAAACACTACATACAGAAACCATGATCCTTTTCAACAGTTTCAGAGCCGCTACTAGAGTCGAAATCACAATCATCATCCTCTTCATTGCCTGTTGGATGTTCCAGCACACTTAACGCGTTCCTTTGTAGCTTAACTTCAACCCCATTTTTCAGAACCTGCATCACCAAGCATCTGTTCTTAGTAACTTGTCATGAAACATGTGCCCTAAAGTTTAATTCCCAGTCAATATCAGAAGTAAAAATGAGTAATCTAACACGATCACTTTTATCGATTAAGAAAAAAAAAACATGTTACAGTTTTGACAAAGACAGAAGTTGTCAGTAGCATTGTGTACGGGTATTAAGTATCTTCATACAGAAGATCAATGACAAAAAAATTAATTTGCTTTCCAGGAGTTCCTTCTGATGGAACTTTTGTGATCAGATGATGTTTAGTGGAAGACAAAAGCTTAAGACATAGAATGACAGACAAGCAGTAGTATAAAATTGAAATGAACAATCAAGTGCTCGATAGCCATTTGTTCAGTTCATCATCTGCTAGGGTGTAGTTTATATATAAATTACCCATCTCACGCAATCCCTGATATTTGCATAGGGGCCATATAGCCTACAACAAAGATATTATGCAATCAAACTTTGCAAGATTCGCTAATAAAATATTACACCACCATCATATTTTAAGCACAATACCAACCACTGACCACAAACTTTAGATTAACAAGAGTTTTAGCACTTTTTTCCAGCTTAGTCATAGAAAGGACGAATCAAATGAAACTTTAATAATTAATTATCTCGCTTCATCCGAGCAGAAACAAGGCAGGCAAACAAGTCCCAGACAATTCTACTCAACGACCGATTGTCTCTGTTCATTGATAGGACGTCACAACTAGAAACCTTAATCCTTAATATTCAAAATGTCGAGAAGATCACTTACTTAATTCACAAGATATTGGTCATGCAGCTCAAACGACAAGAAGACGCAGAATATTTATACTAACAAAGCAATTAGCCCAGACGGATGGATTAGCTAGAGCAAAACTACGGATGCACAAGAGAGGAGACATACCAGCCAGTGCCAGCCACCGAGGCCAACTGCCTTCTTGACAACACCTTGAAGTCCCACCAATACAGACTTGGTCCTGTTATTTCCAGTCACAATGACTTTGGTGTGCCTCGGAAGGACGGAGAGCTCCTCGTCGCCGCTTTCCTCGCGAAACGGTGACAAAACCCGAGAAGAACAGAACTGAGGCTCCTCTAACATGTCTCTCAAATTGGGGGTAAAACAAAGATGCTTAATTCACGAGGAACCCAACTAAAACAAGTTCACTAGTCCAAAATCCCACCTCTCGGAGTTGTACCCTGAACCTCAATGATGCAAAAGGCAAATGCAATTTCTTGCCAAGCACAAACCCATCAATCTTCAGTGAGAGTAATGATTCGTCTACAGAGATCTTCCTCAAAATTCGCAATCGTGGGTCACATTAAAGTTGGAATTTTGCAATTTGAATTGCGAAAAAGCAAGGTCAAATGACAGAGCGGCAGCTAATGAAACTACGGCTAACATCCTGCCACAAGAAAGTCCCTTTGCCGCAGCTGGACTTCCTGAAGAAGAAGAAGAAGAAGAAGAAGAAGAAGATTAGAGTGTGTCATTAAAGAATGGAAAGAGAGAACACAGTTTTTGAACTTCTTCAATTGCATTAGATATGGATAGACCCGAGAGAGAGAGAGAGAGAGAGCTAACAAGTAACTGTGAATGAATATTTGGAGATGAATGAGTTTCACACGAATTTTCCAATTATGTGTCTGAATAAAGGACGATTCCAAAAATGCAAAACTGGGGTCACAATGAATGCGTGAATGGATTGATTGGTGAATCAGCCATTTTAGCTCTGCTTCCAAGTCAGAGTGACATCAATTTACAGTACATTGGGTACACGTACACTTTTTATTCTTTTCAAAAGAAGAAACTAAAGAAAAAGGTGAGCACTCCGCTAAATTTACGCTAAGTTCCTTCAAACTGACAATCAGCTTAATTTCCTGCGAAAGACAGGAAATAGTGACTTTTTTTTGGTAAATAGGAAATAGTGACTTTTCTACAGAGAAAAGACAAAAAAACCCATTGCGATAAAGAAAAAATGGAGATTATGAAACAAATATACTTTTTTTCCTTTTTGGCTCAAATTGTGGAACTCGCAAAAACACGAAATGGCAATTCTCACTACTTTCTTATCCGTAAGAGATAGATCATCAGATTCCAACAGAAACAGAGCATCAGGTGAAAAATTCCCCATTTCTGCGAACCAAAAAACGCTGATGTAGAAGGAGTAAAACCCAGAACGGAAAATTAGCAGGAACAAATCGGTAACGAGCGAGGGTCGAATAGAAATCCTTTGTTTTCATTTCACACAAAAGAAAGGCAGAAGTCAAAGATTCAAAGGCAATGAGAAAATCCATGGAGCTGGAAAAGAGCTCAATAAGAAGAATGTCGGAAAATCCACCATTTCAGGATTACACTCTTCTTCGCTCGATAAATTCAACGGAGAACTCATTCCAGAGGGAATGCGTGAACCCGGAAGCTGAAGAATCATCGCCGATCGTCCAACATAATATCGCTCACTCACACGCTTACCTGTACGGACGGCGAAGAGCGAGACAAATGCTGAAACCAATAGAACAGGGCTCGAGACAGGGAAGAAGTCCTGGAGTACAGTTTCTTGATCTGGGCAAGATCAATCGCGAATGAATGGCGAGGAGAGCGAGGTGAAGAAGAGAGAAAGAAGCAGATGGGGGAGATTCTTCCGCATGGGAGGGAGTTTGAAATTCAGGCACGGCTTTTGAGGACCCAACTGCTGATCAGTGCAGTAC
Organism: Melaleuca quinquenervia; assembly: GCA_030064385.1. Classification (NCBI taxonomy): domain Eukaryota; kingdom Viridiplantae; phylum Streptophyta; class Magnoliopsida; order Myrtales; family Myrtaceae; genus Melaleuca; species Melaleuca quinquenervia. Next base: position 12,918,490 of record CM057721.1, on the reverse strand, counting down.
TCTGCTCTGTTACTCTCAATAATTCCAAATGTGAACAGGGAGAGAGAGAGAGAGAGAGAGAGAGAGAGAGAGATGGGAACCGGGGAATGAAGGAAGACGAACAGATATATGAACTGTGCATGTTTGCATAGAATCTTATTAAAGAACTAAGCACAAGTGCTAAGCTGAACATGATCTCGTCAAATTTGATGATTTAATTCATTTTCTCCTTCTTTCTTGAAATTCAGATTTATCCACATAATTATTGTAAATTTTAACTAATATAGTCCTATACTGTATTTTCGGATGTGACTTAACTCTAATATAATTACCTAAATCAAAAGATTCATTTAGAAGGACGCTCGCAGCATTATGAATACTTCGCCCTCTCTCGATTCAATAAAATTTTCCAACGCGACATGGTTAACATCTCACTGAATTCATTGAATACGCCGGTAATATATGTAATTTGGCAGAAATTTGTAAATAGTAAACAACATTTTAGAGTGATTTTTTTTACTAAAAGAATTTAAAATAATTGCCCATATTTTTTCATTGATTATGTATCATCACACAATAATAATGTCTTCTTTTTTTGATTTTTTTTTTGGGAGGTGGGGACGAAGGACAGTTAATGCTTGCCAACTGCCAACGGGAACAGACCTGCCACGTGTCCGCATCACCCTCGCGATTTTTGTGTGACCGTCGCTGGCTTCACCGGTTTACCGGGTATTGCCTGTAACGCTCGGTCTTGGTCAAACTTCTCACAGAAATGAGCCGTTCCTCCTTTCCGGTTTTTCATTTTTTTTTTTGGGTCGAGAAGGTGATTCATGCAGCATTGATACCTTAAGTAACCGACGAGTCAAAAGTGAGATGCATTCACAGAACACAGCATCAATAGGGCAAGATTCAAAAACAGATGAATCGATGATGATTAATCGGTCATTGTTCTCTTTTTTAAAACTGGTTCGATAGGCTTTTCCGGATGTCTGGAAAAAGGATACATTCAACCTCTCATGGATGGTCAATACATAAAGAACATTATTATCTTGAGAGATAGATATCTCTTCTGAAAAACGCATTATAACGGATAGCTGATCGAGCATCTCGGCTGTTTTCGATAATTCAAATGGGGGCCAAGCTGTGAACAGCGCCAAATATTGAAGAAGTGGACGAGATATTCAAATTCCAGCATATGCATTCATTGGTTTCCCAATCGAATGGGTTTCTCATATTGTGGCCATATCTCTGTCGGTTGCAACATTGCCCCCACCTTAATTTATGAGTACACCACATCGCCAATCGCATGCATATCTTACTTAATTTTTTGTGAGAAGCATAGTACTAATTCATTTATGTCGTTCGTCCCATTTGGTCCATTCATTCATTCTTCGTGCACCAACATCCTCGAATTATCTCCATTTGTACACCACATCGCCAATCGCATGCATATCTTACTTAATTTTTGGTGAGAAGCATAGTACTAATTCATTTATGTCGCTCATTCCATTCAGTCCTTCATTCTTTCTTCGTGCACCAACATCCTCGAATTATCTCCATTTGTGCAACTAAAAGGACTTTGCGCTGGCTTCCATTCGGGGGGCTTTATCTAGTAACAAAGATGGGTACTCCTTTAGTGTCGAAGGCGGCATAGGTTTGACTTCATAATAGGAACAAAGGGAGAGGAATCAATGAGATTAATGCACTTGGGAAAACTCGAGCAGAACTGGAAGCAACTCTGTCGAGTTATTCATTACTAAATATTTGCTCCCAAATGATCAGCATTTTATGTGATTACTCCAAAAAAAAAAAAGAATTAGGGACTTAGCCCATATGGAATAGATCGGATCACCATTGACTAACATCAGAGTAAGCCCCATCTAGTAGGGCGTATGGTTCATGTACAAACAGGGTTTGTACTCGATCTGACAAGGCCATAGGTGATTGCCAGGTCGAGGAGGGTTGAATAAGGCGTCGCTCCTGACCTACTTCTAAAATGATAGAGGGGACTGCAATGGAGAGATCACAAAGGGTGTATGGTTCATGTACAAACTACTCTTGTACTCGATCCGATAAGGGTAAATGTGAATGTCAGGCAAGGTCGGGTAAGATGTGGCTCATGACTAGCTTCTAAAATGACAAAGATGACTCGAATAGAGAGATTACATGTCAAATAAAAAGAGTATCATAATAAGGTATCGGCTAACACTCACAAGAACGTCGACAATTTAAGTGGGGAAAGTTTATGATGTGTCTTTGGAAAATCTAACACCTTGTGTGATTACTCAAGTATTTTGCCCTTCGATGCATATGCAAGCATTTTCAAGAGAAGGTTACTCAATTTTGCAGGCTTCTAGAAAGATAGAATGGGTAGGAAAAAACTAAGACCACGTGTTAAATATGAGGAATATCGATGAGAGAGACTGGTAAAGTTGATTAGGACATCAATTCTTTTAAGTGGAAGAATTTTCGGGGAGAGGTGTGTTAGATCATTTATAAGTAAGCATTCTCTAAACGAATAGTTATTTTGTGTGGTTGCTCGAATTACTCCTTTCGAGAATTTGATAGAAGAAAAACATCACAAGTGTCGTAACTTTCATACAACGTCCAGTTGAGTGTTGCGATTAAAAAGAATAAGGTCATTTGAATGTTATGCAACTTTCAATTAATCATTAAAATCTACGACATGTTATATTCTGAGCACTTGAGTGAATGATTTTAAAAAATTATGACATTCAAGTGATCGATTAAAAAGTAATATAATCTATTAAGTATTAGAAAAAAAATACCATATTCAAATGAGCACCATAGGAAAGTTATGACATTTATGGTCTTTTTTCTTGAGTTTTAATCCCATTGAACATATTGAATTGTTACAAAATCACTATGCCATCATTCTTAGTGATATTCTTAGCGACACATGCGATGGATTTAACTTCACATGGACATAGTTTGAGATATAGAGGATTAAATCACATAAATAATGAAAAGATCAAAAACTAAAATTGCACGTAACCCTTTAATTCAAGAAATATCCATAATCTCTCGATGTTGCTAATCATAGATGAAGTTCTATGGTCCATTTGTTTAGCGAAATAGCAGTTACGTGATAATAAATGTGGCCGATGCAGAATTTGACTTATTAATATTAATGTTGGGGGGTTAATGTGAATTTTTTTCTTCATATTTAAGCTTTGTTTGTTTCACAAAAAATGATAACTCGAAAAAAATGTTCTTTACCAAAAAAAATTCAAAAAGTATGAAAGTGATTATTTGTAATCGCTCACAAAAATAAATGAACAAACAAATTTCTATCATCTGCCAATACATTTGGACATAAATTATTTTCGATAATGAAAATATCTTCAATTGCTTAATTATTTCATGCAATATAAGCAAACATTTTAAAAAAATATTTTCTAAATAGTTAATTTGTCGCAAAAATAAAAGGACGAAAATCTTGTCAATGGCAATACGTGATTATAGAATGATACATCAAATATTGACTAAGAAAAGAAGTCAAATTTGATTCAATTCAAATTAATCATTGAGCCTCTCCATCGGAGAGGGTCAACTGACGATCCTCACCGGTCCCCTCTCCTTTGGCCAACATCGACCGTGACTTTCCTCTCTTTTTGTCTCTTCACATCGATACGTAAATTACATAATAACAAATATTTTTCATGCTCAACAATAAAATTCATACTCAAATTTTAAATGGCAACTCATGCTATCAACATCTTTCATAAGAGTTCGTCATTTTGTAAAACCACCATTTTCTCGCACTTGCTACCGGTTGAGGCCTCGAATGTGCAGTGACTGTAACCTGAGCCCTTGTCGATCGTATCCAATTGCGAGACGATCGGATCGGAAAGTCCCGGATGGTCGACCCAAGATCCTAGCGGTCGAAGCCCGAGTGGAATTGCCAATGGGACCCCGAGTCCAGGGACCCGAGCTCAGGGTCCCCGACGACAACCCCGGCCGGGACCAGACGCTCTTATGCATATGCTAAACACTGGGGAGATTTAAAAAAAAAAAAAAAGAAAGAAGAAGAAGAAGAGGAAACGGGTTTAGAAATGGCAAAAATGGGAGAAAATCAATGGAGACCGGGAGGAAAGCAGAGGAGACGGACACGTGTCGGTGGGGGAGGTGGAAAGGGACCGTCGGGCATTATGCTTTTTACCAAAACTCGCCAAGTGGAGAGAAAAGAAGGGGAAAAAAAAGGGAGGGGGGGTTTTAGAAAATGCATGAGATTTGAATTTGGATTTGGAGTCCGCTCTTGCAGCTGGATCGCACTTCCCCTCCTTTCCTGATTTTGAGCATTCAAAAACATGGGCCCCACACCCCCCCTTCTCTCTCTCTCTCTCTTATCTACAAAACTGTAGCATCGCTACTCTATGTATCTAGTTTAGATAGTGGTTTTATTTATTTATTTAAATTTTGTCGTGGAAGAAAGTCGAATTTAATAAATTCCTCTCAAAAAGGACAAAGAACAAAAAATGGACAGGCAAATTGCCGCAAAAAACGGCAAACTTCAAACTACGTCCATTTTTTTTTATCCTTAGAAACTTTAAATTGTTCACTGAGAAAATTGTCAACAAAGTTATAAATTTTTATCACTTATACCAATTCAGTCCTTAATATTTTCTTAAGCCAATTTAATATTAAATATTTTTCACCTTTACCATTTAAATCTTTTCGGCGGATTTTGACTGGAAAATGTCTATGTGAACCCCACTAGTGACGATGTGGCGATGACGGAGTGGCAAATTTTTTTCTTCTCTTTTCTTTTGCTCCGGCCACTCTAAAGTGTGGCGAAGCCCTCGCCGGTGAGGGCTGGGCGGGGTAGCTCCACCCAGCCCAGATCTGGGCCTCGCCAGCTACCGGCGAGGGTCGAGTGAGGCCAGCCCTACCCTTGCCTGTGACGGGCAAGGGGCAGTGGCGGCCAGAGCAAAAGAAGAGAATAAAAAAAAAGGAAAAAGAGTTGTCATCACGTGCCGCCCGGTTGTCGCCACGTCATCATCGGCAAGGTCCACGTAAGTATTTTCCGGTCAAAATTCATCGGAAGAACTTAAATGACAAAGGTATAATAAATTTATGACTGAATCGGCTTAAAAGAAAGGTTGAAGACTGAATTGACATAAGTGATAAATGTTTAAGATTTTTTTTGGCAATTTTTCATTTGTTCGTTATAACACAAATATCATTGACCTTCTTTTGGCGTCACAAGAAAAAATCAAGACCTATATATATGACGTATAATACCATTCATTTCAATTTTGTTCATGACATCCATGTTGCACCAGTATGAATTTGAAAATTTTTATGATGTTAAAAAACGGTGGGAGTAGCCGTGTCATAATGAATAAGTTCGGAGACTTCTTTTTTTTTTTTGTGACCGATGATTCCACCTGAGCCCCTTTGCGCTCGACAAGCGCTAAGGAACCAGGTGTCTATACTTCGGGCCAATGTAAACTAGCCACCATACTCACATCAGCAGTTAAGTCACCTAGCAACGTCGCTGGGATTCGAACCTACACTTTTTACAAGAAACATAAGGCTCAAACCAATTACGCCACCACAACAGGTGGTTTCGAAGACTTCTTAATGACACAAAAAAAAATCTAGGGCATTAGATTCTTTCATGGTATTAATCCAAGGGGAAAAAAATGGAGCCCTATTCTTTTTGTTTCTTTTGCTGCTTGAATGATCTAAAAAAAAATAACAACACCAATAATTCATGAAATATGTAATGTGATCCGTACATTTCATGTGCAATCTGATCTATAAAATTTTAATTTATTTAATGTATTTAAACTGCTTTCCGAAATATATGAAGATGTTCAATATAGTTATAATCTACGGGTTAATTTAAATATGAATAAAAAGTTCGGGAAATTGCTTTTTATATCTTTGACAAGGTTTAAGGCCCATCCCACGTGTCGAATTCTATATCGGATTAGTTTTTCAGGTGTCACGCGCTCCAAAACAATGTTAAATGGGCGAAGCGGCAACGACTCAAAAGTAAACGATTAAAAAATACACCTTTGAATTGAGCCAATCCGATTTGGGGTTGATTTCTACTCTCTCTCTTTCTTATATTCTTTCTTAGACTCCTCTTGCGACTCGGTAGATCTTCCCGGGCCCCCGAGTCCCAAGCATTAAAAGGCGCATTAGCTATCTACTCCTCCTCCTCCTCCTCCTCAATATTACGAACAAGATTTTGGCGAAGCAAAGCATCTTGCTCGGGAACGTGCAAGGACCAATCACGCATTGCTATACAGAGATAGGCAATGGGATCGCACCAGCGCCTGAGAGCCCGGCTCCATCGCTTCGCGATAACTGAGTTGGCAAGTCTATACGTCTTGTCTTTGACCCATGTACCATATCGTCCGTTCCCATCGTGTTATATCCATTTCGTGCTATGTTTCCCAAAAACTAATTTTAACTTGTTTCGAACGGTTTTTCCTTGCCTTTTATGGTCGGGTAGTAATCTGACAACGCAATGGCAAACATTTGTTTTACATAAGTATAGCATCAAGGTTTGAACTTAATATTTAAAAGGGTTAAGGCGCAGGATACTCCGTGGGACAAGGACAACTGCAGTAGCAGCAGTTCGGCATGTCACATAAGATAGTCAACAACACTATATTGGCAATTTCTGGCATAAATAGTTAGGAGAATTATATTGGAATTTCACGTGTAGGCTTGGGATTATACAGATAAAATTAAAAAAGTTCATAGTTAAATCGATACTCATACATCAATTTTTGTATTGATAGTGGACTTTTGGAACCCAATGATATATAATATTCTTTTGGCCTATGAGAATGCCAAAATTTTCATATCATGCTCATTGAGTTTTAACTGCTTGTCCATTGTCCTTCCCGAACATTGTATAAATTTCCACAATGTGATAATGAAACAAATAATCAATAAATTTTAACTCAAGGCAATATGTTTCCTGAATTTTTAATTTGTTGAATCTTGTCCTCAAATTTTAGCTTCATGTACAATGTTGTCTTTGAATTTCTAATTTTTTTAATGTGTTCCATAGATTTTTTGTACTTGTTCAAATTAGTCTATGGACTATATGAAATGTTTAATATTACTCTTCAATTAATTCAAGTTCAAGGTAATATTGAACATATGCATATATAGCTTATGGGTTAGATTAACTATGTATCATAAACTTATAGGCCCTATTAAATAAATTAAAAATTCATGGATGATATTACACATTGAGTTAATATTTAAGAACCATATTAAACAAATGAAAATTCAGAAATTGTGTCGAATATTAAGCCAAAATTCAACAATCATTTGTGTTATTTTCTCGAACCCAATTCATAAAATCAATATTGTATAGAAAATAATTTCATAGACTGGATTGACTTTCGTTTTTTTTTTTCTTGTTTGATTAAAAATTTTGTGGTTTATGCATTGGGACTTTTACTTTTATAAAAAAAATAATTATCGAAACCCTAGGACCTTTACCACAATCAAACATTTGACACTTGGAACATATAAAATACTTTCATAGGTTTCAAATCTTGACGGGAATGCAAATTGTTATTTACACGTTTTATAAACGTGACAAACGGACAAGACTTTAGCTGTCTTTAGCAGTGATTCCTTCAAAATCAGAGATTTGTCCTGCAAAGAGGGGTCGAACATAATAAACAAGAGGACGAAATTCGTCCCATGGATTGAAGCTGTTTAAAAAAACAGGGCGTCGCGTCGGTCACTTCACTAAGATGCTCCATCGATGCAATTAAAGGGTCGAAGATGCAGGGGGCATCATGGATGGAGGCGAATCCAAAGCGATTTCAATTGACTTGGTCTTCGCAAATGTCATCGTTGTCGGCCACAGGAACCTCTGCACTGCTCCTCTGATTTCACGTAGTCTCAAGGAGCAGCCCAGACAATCTCCTTACCAATCAAGAATCAGAATTGCTGTGCGCACGAGACGCAAGCATGAGGAACCAAAATCCAAATGAAGAGGTGGCATTTGGATGACAATCTCCTTCTCTTTTCTCGGTAGCGTCCACAGCTCACAAACTTTCTAAATGAAAACAACTGATGGTTAACGTTTTGAAGCACAATAGAAGTGGAATCTCCAGTAAAATAATTTTAGCTAAACGATCTCATTGGCACAATCAAAATCAAGTGTTTGGCCAGACTCTCGAAAAAATGAACCACGCAAATTACCAAAATCTCATAAGGCATTACGAATTTACAACACTGACCAAAAAAGCAGAAACCAATTATGTAGAGAGAACTTCTTTTTTTCTTTTTTTAGGTGGGGGAGGTGGCGTGAATCAACTCTTCAGGATTGTCTCCAGGGCTTCAAAGAAAAGAGGTGCCATCTCGGGACTCGGCGTTTTTATTGCACACTTGACCCCTGGTACTCCAACGACCAGAGTGAGTTCAATCAAGAACGGGATGCCCCGTGGTATCTTAGCAGAGAAGTAGAACACGTCCTGGTTCGCATGCTTGCGTTTCGCAATGAAGAATAAGTTTGAGGCAGCCATCCGGTCAAGAGTCATTTCTACATTGCTCACCACAGCGTCAGGGAAATCCTTTGAGACCTCGTTAGAATCTGGAAGGGACCTCCATGTCTGCACGATGGTAACATAGCATTGACATAAGGATGACCAAATGGCAATCGAGACTAGTGATATGAGGCAAGTTCACATTTTCAAAAAAGAATCCCCAGAAACACAACATTTTCAGCGTGTCCTGAATATACAATTTCCACAGAAGTGTCAGCGCTCATGTTCACCATGACTCATGAATTTTCTTGCTATGTTCACAATATTTTCCACATGGAACATACACAATCTGACGGCTCATATACATAGGTTTATAAGTCGGACTCATGCAAGTATTGCTCCCATTTGTTCATGACCAGTATATTCAACCAATGACAATTGGTCAAAAAAAATATCAGGTCTTCCACAGCTCAGGAGCTTTTTTTGCCCAATATCAATTATTGAACCCGACTTCAATTTCAACAGAAAAGTCAGGACCACAAGCAATCTATAATTTCATTTCTCCCTTTCTTGGTAAAACTGATGGGTGAGAGGGACAGCAAGAGCCAAACTCAAGACTAATGACTGATGAAGAGAGGGTTCTGCCTTTGGGCCTCGAAGCTGAGGATTCAATAACCTCATTGCACTTAAGCAAAAAGGATATGGCAAAAAAGAATTTACCTCAAGGAAACTTGCGCGCTCCATTTTCCCATCCTCAGTGAAGAATGCTAGCAGCGAAATTTTATCATTAAAGTACCACACTGGCTGCTGGTTATTTTTTACAGCCACCTGCAAAAGTGAGTTTGGAGGACCAGTGGACAAGTTCTGGAATAAAACCATAGGCAGAAGAGTCCCTGTCGATGTTCCTGGTTGCAATTGTGGAACCTGCAAAAAGGTAAATTGTTTTGTGATACGAGATGATCATATATTGATCCAACAATAACTAACTGCTCAGTACCTGCAAGGGTCCAGCAGCTGCAAGACCAAATGAATTCTTGTTGAACTGAATCATGAATCCGTCCAGAGCAACTGGCGAATTGTTCTCAAACAGCAAACTATAAAATACTTGACCATCTCGCCGTATCAGCTGGGCACTAATTTGCAGACCTTGACCAGTCGAAGCTGGCAACAATACTGGGAGAGGAGGCCTGGAATACACAATGGGAAGATCCATTCAGTTATCTTTGGAGAACATGCCAGTAAGTCTCAGCATGAACATGCCAAATCACAAATAGAATGGAAGGCAAAAAGCACTGATATCTCTTAATTATTCCAATCATGAAGCTTCAGAGAAAATGATTATACTGATGTTATATATTCGAGAGTCAAAAGTCAAAACAGCATGACACAGTTCAAAAGAACAGCGAGTATGAATATTAATGCACATATCTGCACATTTCCTTGTTCCAATTTTGTGTGCCATACTGTTGGTAAGCATAAAGAGGTGCATTTTCAGAGGCTTACCCTGCAGGTTCAGAAGGCTGGTCAACCGGGACAATGGCACTGTTATCCAGGCCTATCAAGTCACCAAGTAAATCCGGTACTGGAGCTGGGGCTGGTGCAGGATCAGCTTGCCTTGCGGCAGCTGGAACACTGCTTGAACTGGCCTGTGGCGACGTAACCCCATCAGCTACCTGCGCAGATGAGTCAGCATATCCTGATTCGCTTCCATCAGGATAGTCATCATCCTCTGTTCTCTGGACCGTTGTCTTGACACGGGTCACAAAAGCATCTGGAGGCTTGTGATACACGGAGGACAATGTAGCAATGTTTGCGAGAAGTTCATCAAGCAGAGAAGAATCAAGTTGGTTGGAATCATCCGTGATCACTGGTTTCTCAGCTAACACGACATCTTTAGCTGCCTGGGAAAATCAATTTAGCGTATAAACGTGAAAATATTTAATGGTATATTAATGAAGGCAGTAGTTGACATATCCAAGGCAGAAAGGGGCATATGGGTGATATGGCTGTCAAATATTTACGGACATGAAAGAGAAAAGTACAATTTCTTTGGCACCGGAAAAGAAAGAGAAGAGCCATCGTGTGGAATATAAATTCTACACAATGTGTGGAATATGCATACCACTGTGAGGAATATAAATTCTAGAAGCAGAAAAATGTATAGCACAAGCATACCTCAGGGTCAGTTGATAAAAGTCGCCAGTAAATGTACGCGCGGTCACGTAGATCAGGATTATCCGTCTCTACAGTGGCATTATTCAGAACAACCTGTAAAGCACAACAATACAGGCCGTAGAAATGTGAATTTGCTGCTAGATTAACCGTGCGGCCTATACAGAGCTACTCAGAAGTAATGGAAAGATTAGCAGGTATCGCCAATTTCAATAGCAAAGAAACAACTCAACCAGCATGAACGAAAATTTTGCAATTAGAGTCGCAATGCAAGGAATATGCTAAACCTCCTAATGCTAAATGAGGAACTTCTGTATGACAAAGCAGACATGGATAATTCGGTCATAGAATTGCTGGACCCACCAACCTACCTCAAAGCTTAATATGCTATATGAAGGCATAAATTGGATAAATAAATGCTTTGAAAATCCTTCTCACTCATAGATTTGGCATAAAATTACAAGAGCTGATCATGAATGGATAGGTAAATGATCAGATAGAAGACATTTGGACAAGGAAGTTCCCCAACAAGCAATTGTGCTCCACAAGCTTCAAAAAAGGGGATAAGCCCCATGCCTAACTTGGTATCAAAGCATACATGAGTTTGCAATTTTAACATTCCTTTTATTTATTTCATCTAATACTCATTTGGTTACTTGGTTATGTCATCAATGCAACTACGTCCACAACTTGTGTTTTGTACAAGGTTCAGCTTACAAGTGAGGGGGAGTGCTAAGAAAAGGTTGCCACTCAGCAATGACTAGCTTAAAATGCATATGGAACAACCACAGGCAACATCCCAATAATCTACGAAAAACTTGACAAACAACAAAAGAATCGACAATAAGCCAACACATCAATACATATACATATGAAGGAGGTCAAACCTGGATCATTTGCTGTGGGCCTTCAGTTGGCTTCTTTAAAAATAATTTGACAGTCGCTGTCAATAATTGCAACTGAACTTGTGAAGGCTCTTCAGGGAAACTCTCTAAAAAGCTCTCTAGCAGCTCATCAGCATTGTCAATTCTTTCTGCATATTCGCCAATAATCCAAATCATTGATGCCTGCAAAGTGAAAAAAGGAGAGAGGCAGAAGGTGGTTAAAGTTTGAGCAGAATGAATCAAAGAAGCTTAATGCATAATGTCCATATAATATTGTTAGTACACTACAAGTGTAATGACATATGAAAGAGTACCTTGGCCTCTGGCTCATCGAGAGTGTCTAAGCTCTCACATAGGGTAGCAATAATGGACTCATAGCTGTAGAACATACAAAAGTTGAAAACAGAATTAAGAGATGAATGGAACTGCTTTCCAGTTCACATACTCCAAAAATTATGGAAATTGAGACTAACGTGTTAGGATATCTTCTGAATATGTCTTTAATAACTATAATAGCTTCTTGAACCACGTAATTGACTTTAATCTTAATCAGCTCCAGCAAAACACTGATGCATCGCTCTGCCGCTCTCTCCAACTTGATTGCACAGCGACCAATGGCACGAACTGCCTTTCTAACAAAATCGACATCCACTTCAGTAGCATACTCCTTGAACTCCAGAAGAACCTGCAGCATTTATTTAATAAGAGAACATAAAATTAACCATTTAGAGTAAATTAAGCAAAATCAACAGGTTATATGCTCTTCATTTTCCATGCCTGGTCGATATTTCTGTCTGAAGCAAGCTTTATCATGATTTCTAACTTCTCCATCTTCACATAGATCGGGTCATTGTACTTGCAGAAAAACACCTGGCAATGATGAGGGATCAATAAGCATGCCTTTCTCACTCATAATGCACCCACTCTGGGTCACTTTGACTTGGCAAGACTATATCAACAAACCTTAATTTCATGGGCAAGAATAGTAGGCCGCCTTTGGACAATAAGGTTAATATTTCTTAATGCGACATACTGTATCTCTGGTTCTGCGGAGAGTAACGTAACAAGAGGAGGAGCCATCTTTTTGCACAGATTCCGAACCACATCTGTACTTGTGATCAGTTCCATTTGTTGGAGAATCATCTAAAAGAATAGTAAGGCAAAAGGTCATTAGAAACCAAAGAATATAGCTTAGGTACCGCACAAGCAATGATACAGCGAGAACAATGATAACCCGTATGGGTACCTTGACAGCCGAAAGCACAACAGCACAATTTGCATGCTGGAGTCTTGGAGTGACTCTCTCCACTATATTCTCAGCTTCCCGAGCATCAGCAGCTTTGTACTTGGAGAGGGCATCTAATATGAAAACTTGACCCCATCTAAACAAGTGTGGAGTCAATGTAAGAAGTCAGACATAGAAGTTGTAACTGTCTAGCATGTCAATATATCATCTAGCTACTCTGAACACAGGCATATGCTTAAACCTGATTAGCTGCACCTGTCACAGGTCCATTACATATTTAGGCATAAAACCACTCCTGGTTTCTATAGTTTTCAAAAGGTTTCTACTGTCCTCTAATGCTAAATGTGAAACTGGTGCCACACTTTTCAAAGCTTCCAAATTAACAGTGTTGCTATAGGACCCATCACTGATACAAAATTGAAAGCAGAACGTGTACAAACCAACATCTGATAGAACTGCTCACGCAACGATGTTTACAATTTGCAGTCCCATCCATCATCATAACAGAACTTGTAATGGAGATACCACATTGATCCACTGGTGAATTATCAATTGCAAGGACACAGACCAAAAAGAAACATGCTATATACGTTCTCTTTCTTTTCTCTCTTTTTCTTATGAGGAGTAGTTAAGCTATCTTAGGCAGATAAACCTTGCATAAACCTTATGCAAAAAGTAAGACATAGACCAAAGCCTGGATGAGAGGCTCAAACATGGCATTGCATGCATTTGGGGGTGTAAAGTCAAATTGTGCCATAGGCCTACTTTACACACAAAAGTCCATAGGTCTTCTTGCACCTAAGATGCAATTTATTGTGTTTTTCAAAAAGTCAACTCTTAACTTCCAATATTAAAAGAACACTAAATCATATTGTAAAATAAACCCAATGGCATAAGATGATGTAAAATATCAAAATTACTGCCAAAGCAACCGAAAACAACAGATGGCTAGCAAGTCCTATGCATGCGCACACAAATACATTAGATATTCACACTCACAGAAAGGCATGTATTCACAGGATTTCATACTGTTCCAAGCTAACTTCTTGCAAATCCATTGAAACCTTGTTGATTGACAGTCGTGCTATAATTTCCACTCATTCCAGATCAACTAACATAATTACATGCCCATGAAATAAAGGTGACACAGGATGGTCTGCGTAATACTCACACTCATAATCAGTCAAACGAACTGAGATGAAAAGACATTCAAACATAAAAAATGGATTTCAAGTTTGGATCCCAGCATCTTTCACAGCTAAAACGTACTTGTTCTCATAAAAAAAGCTGAATTAACAAGTTTATAGAGCACTTAGCTATTGCTGGCAAACCGTTTAAACTGTCTAATGGTTGTATTCACATTGGAAAAAGGAAAGCGGGGCACTTTGGAGAAATCAAACAACTTGCAGCAGATATCTGCATCTGCTCACCCTTTCAAGGGCAGAGGCACAATGTAGCATGAGACTCAGTGCTTATACACGCGTCTTAAAGTTGTATTATTACTATTGCAATGGAAATCTCACCATAAATTAGCAAATTTCTCCATTAATAGGCTCCCAACAACAAAATTTTTCGAAGCTAAGACCAAATAACAATCCAAGCCGCTGGAATGCAGCGATTGACATATGTTTCCTAATATGGAGCACAGTTTCAACTGTACACCACTTCAGTGGTCAAAGAGCCCGCAAGAAGAGACAAAAAAGACAACAATTTTGAACCAACATATAAATGATATGCAGCATTTGATTTTCACTATGAACTATGAACATAGCAGATAGAAACAAGTAAATCTCCATACTCAAAGTACAAGCTTTCTTTTTAAGGAAAATGGGAAAAAGGCAAGTGATGATGTATAAAAATCTTTGAATGCAGACTTACTCAGTGCATTCATTAAGAGCAGTAAGAAGCTTCGACAGTGTGTGACTAGTGATCTCAAAAATGGGTCTACTACTATTCTCTTGAATCTCAGCCAAAGCAGCAACAGCATTCGCCACAACCATTGGATTGTTGTCAGAAATCAAATCCTTTAGAGATTCTAGAAAACCACGGTCTTCCACTAATTCAGCATTGATGTCATAGAGTTTGGCAACACATATTGCTGCTGTTTTACGAACATATGGATCATCATCCTGATAAATAAACCGAAAATAAGCAAATGATCAGCAGGTGAGGAAGGAATAATGAGGTGACAAACCGATTAATCAAGATGTCAGAATAAATTCATAGTCAGAGGCGGAGGATGGCTCGGAAAAATAACCACATATCCAGCCACACGCATTCTAGAATTCAAATGCCAAGATGTTAAAGAAACAAAAGTTGAAGTGAAGCCTCCATATTAACCTTAAGACATCGCTGAAGGGGATCACAAAGATACTCGGTTATCTTATCAACACGAATGCATCCCATAGTCCTTACAGCCAAAGCACGGATCAATGGATTTGGGTCCTGGGAATCCTGTACAAAATTTGTTGGCAAATTGCTTCAGATAACAACATAACTTATCTAATCTGCCAGAATAACTTTACTATGTGCATGTGAATTCCTGCATCTATAGTAGGATAGATTGGAAGGCAATTGGAAAACTATTTTCCCAATATTGGACAAAACTAACAAAATGGTCATGCCAAAAGATACAGAACAGCAATCATAATGCCTACCTTTACAAATGTATTTACTGCAAGTATTGCCAAGTCAGGCTGACTTTTTGCATAATTGATCAGATACAGATACACGAGCTTTTTCAGCTCCAAGTTTTCTGTTTGCATGCAATTTACAACATCAGTGAATAGTGAAGAAACATCCTTCCCCACTGTCATTGCAGCAATTACTTTCTTCACAGCATCTTTTCTTTTATCCTGCATAATATAGAGAGGAATGACCACATCAATATAAAGGAAAAGCAGTGGTGAACCGATATATAATTGGAAGGATTAACATGCTGAAATAAATTTCAAAATGTAACCAAGCTTTTGCTTGAATTCTCTGAAGCTGCAAAACCAACTAAGTTTTAATTAGATCAACCTACTAACAGCTCTAGCTACATAAATACATACAAACTAACGATTTAGCTTTTTGAGGTGTTGATAGTTCCCTCCAGCCTCAACATGGTCAAAGATCTTACTGCATAAAACCTATAGACATAACTTGTTGCGCCAAAAGGTTCAAATTTCTCAGCATGCGACATTGCTATGAAAGCAACTGTATTATCCACGACAAGCTAAACAACAACTGAAAAACAAAACTAAAGATACTATTATCCCAATATAGAGAAATGCCGTATCCCGTGATTCTCTCGTGCATCAGTAATCCCATTCACACAAGTCCCTCGTAGAACAAAAGCATCAAATTTATGGAACCAAAAAAGGAAATCAAGATTTATCTGAGGCAAATCTGACTAGGTAAAGCTCCAGGACGCTCCAATCTACCACAAGTAATACGAGAGTCGCAATCAGATTGTAACGAAGCTCATGCGGACTCAAATACTAACACATTTTCCCCGTGATTTTTCCCCAGATCAAACAGAAGAACAGACGCCCCGCCATAGCAACAATAGAAACCTCAACCGCACGGGCCAGGGGAAGCTTCAAAGCCCAAATCGGGATCGATGATTCAAAGGAATCGAGGGAGCACTGGGAGTGCAGACGTACAGATCTAACCGATAATCCTAATCAAAATCAGCAGGACGAGCACGCGCGAGCGGAGAGCAGGAAAGATTCAGTGAAGATCGGATTCCAATGTAGGAAAAGAGTGGGAGAAGAGATTGGGACCTTGTACTGGGAATTGAGCTCCTCCTTGAGCTCCGGGATTTCGCCCTTCTTCGTGGTGGAGAAGTACTTGGAGTCGTGCCCGCTCATCTCCCCCTCTCTCCGTAGCCAAACTCACCAAGAAGAAGAAGAAGAAGAGGCGGAGGAGGAAGAAGGAGAAGATCGCAGAAGAATGGCAGGATTTCCAAGCGCCTTCTTCAACGATGCAAACTGATACGAATCGAAGGAGCCTCCGACCCCGGAAGACTCTGACAAAAAATTGCGGAAATGCGAACCGGGTTCACAGGCCGGTTCGTCCTTTCTTCCGTGCGATTTGATTGGACCGAACCGGCGGACAGGCTTGGTGATGTTTCTGTTTCTTTATTTTTTTTCTTTGATTCCCCCTTAACCAAAAAAAAAAAAACAGAAATCCATGAATATAAACAAAAAACAAAAGGAATTAACTTCTTGTTCTCGACAACAATTTCTAGAAATAAGCTTTGTTTTTTTTCTCTTGTTCGTCTCTCTTATTAGCTTTTTATGATTATATAGACAATAATTTGGCAAAAGGGGGATTATTTAGAGCGAGAAAGGTACAATATGTAAATCTAGCGTGGGGTGTAGAAGGTTTTGATCTTTTTGTTCCGGGACGTGGCCACCTTCCTCTGCCACTTGCCACCTCCGTTGCTAGCCATCATTGTCGACGGGCGATTGTCAGTGCTGGCCACCGCCATCCTTCGATTGCTTAACGCTGCCGACTGCTAATCGTTGCCGCCCGACTGTCACCATTAACTGATGGTGTTCAGTTACTACCGTCCACCTAAATGCCGATGGCTGCTCATTGTTGCCTGTCGTTGCCCGACTGCTTGACCACCGCCCATAGCTCATCACCTGCAGCCCCCTCCCGTGGCCGGTGGGTTGCAGGCAATAGTCGGGTGGCAACGACAGATATATGGTGGAGTGTCGTGCTACTCTCCTTATGGAAGTTGGTCATACTGAACAAATCATGTATATCTATTTGGTGTCCGATCTATTTCTTTGTTATGTTTATTTTCTTGTTCGATCGTTTGTTCTTTACAACAATTTCCAATCTACTATATGCACTTTATTTAGTAATTCGGATCTCGTAAAGCCCTAGAGATTTCAAGGCATATAGACTCCACTTAAACTTTTGATTTGAAGTCGTAATTCACAATTTAATTGAATTCTCGGAAAATAAAGTGATTACTGGCACTCTTTAGTCTTTATTAGTCTTGCAAGTCTTTTTTATCTCCAAAGTCGTCATTTCTACTTTCTTGCCAGGTTTGAGCGGAGCAGACGTTCGGGCTCGGCCCAAGCTTAATGATCCATCAATTTCATGCTTTGTGCAAGCAAAAGATGAAGTAAAGAGGAGGGAAAAGCCCACTGCAACACCGAGGAGAGAGATTATTGCAAGAAGAATGTTGCGATGGAAAAGATAAATAAATAATTACTTTAATGGAGCTCACTATGGTATTGACTTCATGTAATGCATTACTACAGATTAAGGATACAATTAATTAGGAATAAACTTAAATCATGAGTTTTTGACATTAAGGCTCCGTTCGTTTGGCGGAAAATAATCTTCCGGAAAATATTTTCCGAAAACTGGGCTGTTCGGTGGGCAGGAAATATTTTCCTTAGGAAAATGTTTTTTAATCAACTAAATATTTCCTTATAAAACTAAGGAAAATATTTTCTGTTTTTGAAAAGCGGAAAATATTTTCCAAATCTTCTCTTTCTATCTCTCATCGTGAGTCTATGAGCAATTTAATCGTCGGATGTCCGGTCGTCGAACCATCGGACCACCGTTGGACGCTGCCCGCCGCCGCCTGCCGGTCTCCGCCCGCTGCCGTCGGTCTCTGCCGCCGCTCGTTGATCTCTGGTCACCGGTCGCTCAGTTGCCGCCTCCAGTCATCGGATAATTTCCCAAAAAATTTTATCAAAAAATTTTTCGAAAAATTTTAAAATTTTAAACGAACATCGAAAAATTGCTATTTTTCAAGAAAATGACTTCCTAAAAATATATTTTCTGGAAATATTTTATTTTCCTCCAAACGAACGGACCTAAATCGATGATCACGGTTCCAAATCTAAGAAATCAGAAATCTCTCAGAAGCGGTATATACTCAATCCGATTCTAATGCTCACGCTTAAACGATGATGCAACGGGGATTTTAAAAAGTCATCATTCCCAAAAACATTAATCCACCGTAGGGACAAGAAGAATGTATTTTAAGATTTGAATTTTTTCTAATTTGAAGCCAATTACATCCTAATGTCAATGACTAGAACGCCACACTGCAACCATTTATCTCTCAACATGGATTCACCAACCGGCATTGACGTCTTTCTTTTCTTGTTTTCTTCTTCCTATTCCATATAAGGCTGTTTAAACTCTCATTCTTGAATGTTTTGGATCATTAATTAATAAGAACCTCAAAGGAAAAAAAGATTTTATAAAAGTGCCATGAGATATGATCAAGTATCATTAATTTACTAACAAAAGAAATATATCAATCCGGTCAGGTGGTTGGATTCCAGACTTACTAAATCGATGATTGCGATTTCAAATCTAAGAAATCAGAAATCTCTAAGAAGTTGTATATCCTCAATCCGATTCTAATACTCACTCTTAGACGATGATGTAACAGGGATTTTAAAAAGTCATCATTCCCAAAATCAATCCATCGTAGGCACAAAGACGAATGTATTTTAAGATTTGAATTTTTTCCAATTTGAAGGCAACTACATCCCAATGTCAATGACTAGAACGCGACACCACAACCACTTATCTCTTGACATGGATTCGCCAACCGACATTGACGTCTTTCTTTTCTTGTTTTCTTTTTCCTATTCCCTACAAGGCTGTTTAAACTCTCATTCTTTCATGTTTTGGATTATTAATTAATAAAAACCTCAATGAAAAAAGATTTTATAAAAGTGCGATAAGATATGATCAAGTATCATTATAAATTTACTAATAAAAGAAATATATCAATCCGGTCGGTTGGTTCGATTCCAGGCCTACCAAATCGATAATCACGGTTCCAAATCTAAAAAATCAGAAATCTCTTTGAAGTAATATATGCACAATCCGATTCCAATGCTCACTCTTAGACGATGATACATCGGGGATTTTAAAAAGTCATAATTCCCAAAAACATTAATCCACCGTAGGCACAAAGAAGAATGTTATTTTAAGATTTGAATTTTTTCTATAACTACATCCCAATGTCAATGACTAGAGCGCTACACCGCAACCATTTGTCTCTCGACATGGATTCGCCAACCGGCATTGACATCTTTCTTTTCTTCTTTTCTTCTTCCTATTCCCTACAAGGGTGCATGTGTTGTTGCATAGTTTAAACTCTCATTCTTTTATTTTTTTTATCATTAATTAATAAAAACCTCAATGAAACAATATTTTTGTAAAAGTGTGATGAAATATGACCAATTATCATTATTTTACTAATAAAAGAAAGATATCAGTTCGGTCGGGATCAAATCGTCGATCACGATTCCAAATCTAAGAAATCAGAAATTCCTCAGAAGCGGCATATGCTCAATTCGATTCCAATGCTCACTCTTAGACGATTATGCAACGAGAATTTTAAGAAGTCATAATTTCCTAAAACATTGGTCCATCACAAACACAAAGAAGAATATTATTTTAAGATTCCAATTTGAAGCCAACTACATCCCAATGTCAATGACTAAAACGCCACGCCGCAACCATTTTCTCTCGACATGGATTCGCAAGAAGGACAGGTAAGTAGTCCTTGGTCAAGCTTCATCTAGAACTCTTTTGAAACTTCAACAACGTCCTTTTCCCCCCACGTCACATCTCGCCTTAGGATTGGATCAACAAGGCCTTTGACAAGAAGAAGATCACAATGATGGACTCCTCGTTGTCGAGCCGAAACGAAAATTCACCAACCGGAGCCCAACATCAACCCCTCCTATGCATTCGAATAAAAAGTACGTATATCGGAAATTTCAAAATTTATTGTGAGATATAATTGATTTTTGAAATTTTCGAAATTACAATATACATAAGTTCCTAAAACTTTAAGAAAATACAATCAAGTCCTCATGTCGATTGTAATATCTAAAAGTTTCAAGACTCGATCGCATTTTCATAATATACATTAGGACTTTCGGTACATTTTTACTTAGAAATAAATAAATATATATGTACATGTACAGCAGAAATTTGAATAAGAAAAGGCTTCTTACCTATATGTAAATATTTCAAAAGAAAAAAAGGAAATAATACATTTATACATGAGACCAGTATACTAGAAAACGACGTATAAAATGGACAAGACACAGCTCAAACAGGCCGCACCTTCACCTCATGTTCCTCCTCACTCTTCCCTTCCCATTGCAAGAGAAAGGGAAAAAAGGAAATATAAATACATCAGGGAAATAAAAATTATAATGATTTTATCTTCCTTTCAAGAAAAGAATCCCAAAAAGCAAGACTAAGAATTGCCCCGAGTCCAGAACGTCGAGTCGACTCGGGCTGAAAAAAACCAAGCCCAGTCACAGACCCCGGTCAAGGTAGAATTTGCTAAAGCAAACGTCCCAAAGTCCATATTGGTAGGCAACTATATGGAATTGACAAAGGCGATGATAAGCCGCTAACAGCTGATACAAGAGAATATTGCTGAATGTTGAATCATGAGTGCCGCCAGTAAATGAAATTTGGTTCAGTGAACAAAGGAATTTAAGCCAAAGTGAAAATCGAGAACAAGATAATCATTCAAGTCGCGAAGTCAACAATTTCGGTTGTCACAATCAAGAAGAGGAAGAAAAGGAGTCACGAGTTGCGAAAGAATTTATCGACGCGGGGTGAGTGATAAGGTCCATGATCATCGAGCAGTAGGTATTTTGGTGATTGGCTGTAAGAACATCTTGCTAAATTCTGGGAGTTACGTAGGACGTTATTTTCTTTCTTTATAATGTTGTTAACCATCACTAGTTAGCTATAAATATTGCGACTGTAGTTTGAGAAAAGGACCACCAATAATGTGATGGCCCAAGTGGCGGTGCACGAGGAGGAGAGATGGTGGTGTGTCTGTGCCTTAGTTTCCGGATGCACGCAGAGAGGGGCATGTTTCTTGTCCCACGTTGCTTAGGGAGGGAGGTCTAGGTCTAGGTTGCCTTATAGGGCAATGTGGCCTTTAACTTTATATACGCGTTTTCTTAAGATAGTATGTGATATTCTAGAAGAATAATACTGTGAGGACTTAGTGCCCAAAGTTGACAATATGTGTATAGTTGAGACTCAAGGTAAGGTGTTACAAGTGGTGTCAGAGCCGACCCCCGATAGCGTGTGAAGCTACAGCTAGGATGTTGTGCTCTTAATGGATGGAGAGTGTAACGACTCAAGCGGTGGTGCATGAGAAGGAGGGATGATGGCACCTTGGTCCTCGCTCTTAATGGATGGAGAGTGTAACGACTCAGGCGGTGGTGCATGAGAAGGAGGGATGGCGGCGCCTTGATCCTTGAACCCTCGCAGGGAGGGACACGTCTCTTATCCCACATCGCCTAGGGATGGAGGTCTAGACTGCTAAATGTCCAAAGCGAATAATATGTGTACGGTTGAGACAAAGGCTTTGTTTGGTAACGTTCATAAACAAGAGTGTTTCTGTTCTTTCGTTCCGAAGAACAAAGAAAGAACATAAATGTGTTTGTTTACACTTTTGTTTTCGAGAGCAAAAAAAAATATATTTTTTTTGTTTCTGCGAACACATTTGCACCAATAACAATAAAAAAACTTGTTTCTTATTTTTGAACACTTTGTTGAAAAACACGTTTTATTTTTCTTTCTTTTTTTCTCTCTTGCCTTTGCGGCCTTCGACTGCCCCCCTCGGCCGCTGGAGGCGGGCCGGTGAGGGCCAATGATCGGCGGGGGCGGTCCGACCAGGGTCGACGGTCAGCTGGGGTGAGGGGTGGCCGGCAGCGATGGTCATGTGGTGGGGGGCCGGCCAACGGCGATCAATCATCCATAAACAAGCAAAAAAAAAAACAAAAAAGAACAAAAAATTATTAATTGTACGAAACTCATTTCTATTATTTTTTAATTTCAAGAATACTTTTATCAAACGCTATATTTTACTCAAAAATTGTTCCAGAGAGTAAAAACACAAAAAGAATTTTTATTCAAAAATTGTTTCCTAAAACAGAAATGTTACTAAACGCGTCCAAATAAATCGATAAACACTTGTTCTTTTTTTTTTTATTATCTTATCGTGATCTTTTTACATGACCGGCCACAATTGTCTTCTGTATTTGTGTCTTTAATTTTCTCGTCAATCTGCGTTTCCTATCCGAGAATTAACAGAGGACCCTTCACATGCTTTCTCAATTTCTATATCGATCCGCGTTTTGGAAGGTGTTTTGGCGACACTTTTCGGTGAGTCCACGAATATTGTAACATGAAGAACCGACATCTTGAGTCTAGGAAAAATATTAACATCGTCGAGTTGGCAATAGATTACAGCTTGTTCAAATTTTGCTCAGAATAGCTATAATCCCTTGAGAAGTTTTTGTTTCTACTTACACATAGATTACAGAAGAGACCCTTACGTGAAAATTCCTCACCGGACTGGTCCATACCACAGCGGCTCCGCTCCCCGCAGCCCGCAATCCAATCGGATCTGTCTTGCGATCTTAGCCTTCGGCCTGGACCCTCCGCTTTCATCCCATCATATCATGAATAACAATTTTAACCGAATCACCACGATTTTGTTCTTGATCAAGTTTCAGATCTAGCGGGTAAAAAAAAAAAAAAACTCAAGTTGTATGATAGGTTAGGTTTGCTCTACGATTCTATCGTCGCCAAAAAATTGTCCATGGCTTTCATGGAATACTAGAAAAATTGCACAGGACTGCGCGCACGGAAGAAAAATCGCGATTCGAAAGATTTCGTGAACTTGCCTTGTTATGAGGAACTTGACTTGATGATTAATGGAAATAAATTAACGGCAGAATACGAAGAAATTGCACATGCTTATAACGAAAGAGGAAAACATTTGATACATATTCATAAATATTCATGTGTGCTTCAACTCCTAAATCCGTCCATGTATAGAGGGTCAGGAGGGAGTTGCACGCTTTGCATAAGCAAACCTTTTTCTCTTTTTTCTTTGATTTAAATCTATTTCTAAATACATAAGAAATTAATTAAGTGGTTAATACACATTTTTTTTGGTCATATCATTTTCCCTTACTAGCATCCAAACAACTTCACAACTTAATCCTTTCTAATTAATCTTTTTAATTCTACTCCACGACGATTTATCAACTCCCTTTTTTGTTTTGTTTTTGTTTCTTTCTAATCACCCCCGATCAAAATACAGCATTCAAAGTAAAGAAATCCTCTTTGTGTTATGCGATAATATAGATGTTGGCAGCGGTAATTGCGTTCATCGTCCGATGGGACGTGGTTGCACGACATCATAAAACAGGCGTGACTCTTCTCTGTGAGAATGACTCGCACAATATATTTATAATTGTAATTAGCTAGAATCGAGGATTTAGCCAGTTTGGATGATATATTTTTTATAATTATTTGCTTTCTTTGTATATATATACACGCCTCCGGGTCATTATAAACTAACGAAGAAGATATACAAAAAATTGAGGAATAATATTTTTCTTCTTTTAAATCTCGCCGCGTTAACATTCTCTCTTTTACACGTGGGACTAGGCTTCCAGAGGGGCACAGATTCTTTGTACTTCAGTCCACCCTTTGGTCTTCTTCGCTTCAAAGATGGTCTCGCCGAAAACAACCCCCCCAAAAAGAGGGAGGCGTCTCAAGAACCTTGACGCCAATTGGGTCCCGATGCACAATCCCTCATCACCGAAAGCTCACTAGAGCAAATGTGAATGTACTTGCCTTGGTCCTTTTCCTTTCTCCTCAACTGATGCTGGGATAATCACAGTGAATGGCTTTTCACTTCGACGAAAGCGGAGTCGGTCGTTCAGGAGAGGAAGGGCTCACGGCTTGACGCCGATGTCCATAACCATGTACATTATAGAGCAGGAGCTAATGCATTTACTCAGCAGGTTAGCTATGCTCCCAAATGGATCTGGCATTTCTCGTAATTCATCGACTATGGTGAGGGTTACCCACTTGCACTTGAATGAATCCGGGAGTTGATGATGATCATCAGCCCTTTTACAGATTCGTCCCGATTTAGGCCCCGGAAGTCTCATCCTAGATGAAGACCAAAGGGCGACATGAGCTCTAGCTTTTTCGACTTTTGAAACCGTTCCTCTTGAGCTAAAATTTCCCTTTTTCGAAAGGACCTTTTTTCTGATATCAATCGTTGGCACTCCATAAAATTATTGCCTCAGAATAAAGGAGGAGTGAAGGAGAGAGGAGGAGAATGCAAGAGCGAACCCAAAAGCCAGAAACCCTAGATTCACACGTTTGGGCCGAAGCACCATTAACGCTTCCCACATACATTCTCTTTCATCAACCCTTGAGTACGCCAAGCGAACCCCCTTTCTTGGACTGAACAAAGGAACATTTGACGTACGGGCAAGTAGCCTTCTTTTGTCCCTGCTTTCTCGGCCATATTCGAAAAATCCCTTTCCCCCGAGCATGTGGAATAAGCCTACGGACTAATCATGTCCTAATCTATGTTGGTGCAATGATAGGGTTATTGAATATGGCTGGTCTTTTGCTATTCAACTGTGCCGGTGGAAAAGTGATGCCGCGGAATCATTGCTTTGTTTTTCTGCACAAATGATAAAGCATGACGAGCCGTCTTTTTTTTAACGCCCCTCCCATTAAGGCGTCGGCCTGCGGTTCTCTCTCCTTCCCGGAGTTTCATCACGAACAGAAGGAAGCTGGTTTTGCAGCACCAATCAAACGAAAATGGCGAGTAGATCATTGGAAGAAGATGGAAGAAAGAAGCGAACAGTCGCGTTGTTCTGTTAGCATGACCTGTAGCTGAAGAGAAAATGGTGTAGGGATTGATCAGAAAAAACAACAGGGTTCGATGATAGATAATTGACCAAGCGCGATCCGCTCCAAATAATCCAACTTCGTCGGGGTTATTTTGCATTTTTATTTTCTTTTTGGTTGGATATATGTTTATACCAAAGACGGAACTGTAAGAACCATGAAAATTCGATAACAAAACTCTATATACAAGAGACAATATGTTCGCAAACGCATACTATGAAATAAGAAATTTGAAAATTACCGAATTAACAAGATTTGACTTAATGAAATATGAAATTCCAAAAAGAAAATCAGAGCATACCTTGCCGGAGTAAAGAAAAAATGAATCAAGCAGTTTTTATCCTCCGTTCATTTGAGGGTTTTGTCTACCTACTCTCACACGAACTTGACGACATTGATATTGCATGCTATAATTATTCTAGGAAAACAAAAATTGAGAAGGTTGACGACATTCGGTCAATTGCATCTTCAGATTGCGGGCTACCAATCTGAAAAGGGAAGCTAGCCTCTTGCTAGTTGAGCGATTTCGAATGGCGGTACTGTTCAATGAACTACTGTTTAGCATATTCCCTTAAGGAGGGCGACATTCGGTCAGCTGCATCGTCGGATTGCGGGCTGCCAATCTGAACAGCGAAGCTAGCCACTTTCTCGTCGAGCGGTTTCGGAGAGTGTTGCTGGGGTCCTTTCAATGGACGAATTCCAGCAACTTTTCCTAAAGGAGGCGGAGAACGAAGATGCCAAGCTTAACGGAGACGATCATTGCTTGGGATTAATATACATTAAACATGAATTTTTCTGTCCTTCCCCTTTGGTGATAATTTAATTATTAGATGTCATTGCGAGCTCCATCATCAAAAGCATCCGCCAGATGTTGATGAGGAACGGTATGATGCGGCTTAACGATTCGACCAACAAAAGCTCACAAACAGTCTTTGACTTTATTCTCATGTTTAGATGCCACTTATCTTGACCCAAGATGTGGATCTAAAAATGGCTAAGTATAAAGTTTAATTGGCCGAATTCAATGGTATGGTTTCGATCTCCTGAGGAATGCTTTCCACCATCATCTGTACATGTAGATGAACTACACGGCATCTATGTTCCTAGGTTGGATGTAGAATGATCTTACGGATTTGTATGAAGGTGTTTCGGAGTCAGAAGAGCAATTAACATGATTTTTTTTTTTTATATGTCCAATTGATCATATCGCTTAAACTTTTTATTCAAATAAAGTCGAATTAATTATGTTGGTGAGCTCGAATCTCTCTCTCTCTATCCCATAATGAGATAGTAGACATAAGGCCATGACTCACAACAACAAATTTATATTTTGTTGAACCCCTTTTGATGTTACCGTTTCGCGTTATTGCAAATTATCTGCTCGAGACATATGACAAAATATAATTCGAATTTTTGTAATTGGAGCCCAAAAAGTTTAAAACCAATAGGCGGAATGAGAATATTTACATATAGAGAGCGATCGGACTTCGTAAATGAGTAATTTAAGAATTTAACACGAAGCAAAGACTTAACTAGCAAGTTGGGTGGCTTGTTGCTTCTAGGTAATCAGAGCAATAATAGCCATTCGAAATGATTAGTCGCTGATTAGGAAGCCACCGCTGTTTGTGCCTTCGTTCACGAAGGATGGCAAGTGGGATTGCAAATTGTTAAAAAGCAGGACTTTTCAATTGCCATATGAGATGTGAAAGAAAGGGACGGGTAAAAGAAGTATAATTCCAAATGGT
Source organism: Melaleuca quinquenervia (assembly GCA_030064385.1). Taxonomy (NCBI): domain Eukaryota; kingdom Viridiplantae; phylum Streptophyta; class Magnoliopsida; order Myrtales; family Myrtaceae; genus Melaleuca; species Melaleuca quinquenervia. The sequence continues at coordinate 12,891,222 of CM057721.1, read as the reverse complement.
TAACACTGGACCGTTTGCTCATTGGTTTTTTGAGTCAAGGATCATTACTTTCTTCGAAAAAGAAGGAGGAGAACCATAGTCATAATACACAGGACCCTGCAAGCTTGTATCTATGGGTATTACGTGAATCTCGCTCATATATTGATAAAATTAGGTAGGTTGATACATATGTCATTTTCTTCCTTTTCTCTCTCTCAGTAAACCGTTCATCTTCTAAAAATCCTTCCTTTCTGTAGTTTTTCCTGTAAGCTCTTAGCTTCGAATTCTGAAGCTAAGAGCCTACCTCACCTTTGATTTCTCTTTTTTTTTTTTTTAATTTTGTTTGTCTTTTCTTTTCTCTCCCAATCTGTTTCAGGAGTTTATTTGCATGAATAGATTTCTGTAGCGGGTCTCGGGTGACTGTAAAGTCCATTGCAATCCTTTTTCGAGTAGACAACTATCGAGGAGGATAATCATGATGTGACTGCATAATATCTCCAAGATTCAGCTGCTCTTTTTTTTTAGATTTCAATCTAAATTTGGGGTTTTGCTCTCCCGATCTATATTTGGGAGTTCCTTACATGTACTAGATCTGTGTTTCAATTATCTTTTGATGTTGATCTTTCTTTGGACTACGTGGTAGTGGGAACTCATGGTGATCAAGACATCTAGTTTGATGCTCTATGCATCTACACATAGATTATGCATCGACATACTCTGCGACATTTGACTGAGAGCGGGGAGTTGCTTCACCTCGAAATTATGGCTTGGGTATATCGAGTCAATTCTGTTTTTTTTTTTTGGTAAGTTTGAGTCAATTCTGTTTGATGCCCCTAAAGTGACAAAAGAAACCCTAGATAAGGAACTATCATGGCATGTAAAATGCAAGATCATCTAAATCTGCATGACATGGCAACATATATTTGCTTTAGGATTTGATTATATAGTATCGACAAGTCATGCATGAATTTTATCATAAGAATCGAGTCTTGCAAAGTATGAGAGAGAGCACGAAGTGACGTTCATAGACAGAGACTTTCCCTAGGTCACCTCAATTATGTTCTTTCGAAGAATTTATCATAGACTCTTATCATGCGGAGCTAACATATCGCAATCAGGAGAAAACTGGCATACAACTTATCGTAAAGAGGGGTCTTTAAGTAAAGACTTGCTCGAGTATCCATCAGTTGATGGAACGAACAGCTAGTTCCGTTGGCCTTGACCTCGAATAATTTACAAGTAGTGAGTGGGATTTGAGTTTGCCGACTCTGTCTACTGCCGCCTTCGATGCTACATACGCTGTACCTGGCGGGTCTTCTAACTTCTCGTATAACATACGACTACAGGGCCTGTCCGGTCAACTAGATTCATCTTTTGTAATCGGCAAGTGAGGTTGTCAACCATAACTCTACTTTACTAAAAGGATTCCGCAAGAGCCAATAAACAAATGGAAGCAAATAATCGAACATCTAGGAAAAGGCCGCCACTTATCAGCACGTCCACAAGAGAGGTCAGATACTGATTGATGAAGTCAGTATTATTCACGCCACTATGTGTACAACCAAGGATCAAATAACCAACCTTTGACCAAAATAAGAAGGAAAAGAAAGGGTAAAAGGAAAGTCCTGGAATGTGACAACTGCTACCCTTGTCGATGCCTACCAACTGCAAATTTTACCCTTCTTCAACAAAGACACTTGCTGTCTCTTCATCCTTAGAAAGGCACCCGCATATCTCTTTTTGACCAAATGAGCTTTCTCATGACTGGGAGTTCCGTACCGAGGCATCGATTCGGTTTACGCGATTTGGGTTGTTCTTTGTTGAGGGTATTCTTGGAGTCCACTTGAATTTAAATGTATAAGGTCTGCATAATCAAACGGTTGGTCCATCGTGGACCTTTGATCTTTTATCAGTACCCATAACATTGAACTTGTGGTTGACTGTACGTAGTGAAGAAAGGACCTCCTCCGCCTCCATATTGCTCCTCCTCATGGAAAGCCATCTATCATCGTAAAACCACAAAATCTCGATCAAATAAGAGCTCAAACGTAAGCTAGAAACAGAGCAAATTTTGACAGTCTAACAAGAGCTCAAGTTAGAACTTCAAGTTGAAGCGCCCGAATCATCGCAAGCATCATTCGTTGGGAATCACCAAACAATGACACAGATACGACTGAATGAATACGCTTGCGAACGGCTAAAAACGACGAGTTTTGAAGGGGCAAAAGAGAGAAAGAGAGCAAGCGAAATTTACCCAGAACTCGTCATCGTTATCATCTCTGGCAGAGGATGCAACCTTCGGAACGTCCCCGGCTTCGTCGTTGCGTGCGAATCTGCCACGTATGCGCGGTCTGTTGTCGGCTAGCGTCTTGCGGCATGCGTACTGTCGCATCACACAAAAGGAAAAATGCGGCCGCATTCAGAGTTCAGTTGGGACACATTTGTTTTCTTGTAAATAAATACAGTTGGGACCCATCGTAAGTCTTATGCTAAGGGGAAAAAAAAGAATCAATAAGCATGTGAAGGAAGATGAAGTAACAACGGGGCGTTTCTCGTTTCTTGATGATGGGGACTGATGTCTTACCTTGATCTTCTTGTTAAAGTTCCTCTGGGCTCGTTTGGCTCTGTACTTGAGGATACTCTCCTTCCTTTCTTCTACACTGTAACGCCCCACTTTGGCATTTGCTTCCTTAGTGAAGGAGCTCTCTGTCGCCAGAGGGGTCGAGAAGGATTGTGCTGTGGATTGGGGCGTTCTAGTGCTCTGCTGTGTAAGCAACAAATATAGATTCTTCTTCAAGATTGTGATTTAAAGATAAAGGAATGATCTTGTGCGAGCTGAACATCGAAATAGCAAGAACAGCTTAAATTTCTTCACAAAAATGAGGAATTATACCTGCAAGTCTCCTGTGCTACACACCCTTCTGATTTGACCACCCTCCAGGCAATGCTCAGGCGAGCTCAAGGCCTGGTGGTACTGGAAATCCGGAGACCCCATGACAGCATCGAACAGGGGCTGGTGAAACGGGACGGACCTCTCATCCACAGCACCGAACAGAGGCTGATGAAACGGGACAGACCTCCCATCCACAGAGTTGCTGCTGTAGTTCCTCTGCAAGTACTTGGCCACATTCTCAGGCCCACTATAACTATGAGCAAGAAATGGGTAAGTCTCATGACAGAATTGGGGTTCCTCACTCTTGACCTCATAACCTCCAAGAATCTGAATCCCATTGGACATAGTTGAACCATTTGGCACCGGTTGAAGCTGGTTTGCCTGATAAAGGCTCAAGCTTCCGAGCTGTTGACATGGAGGTGAAGACGAGAGGAAAGAGCTGGAGAGTTGGTGAAGAGAATGGTAATTATCTGATTCATCGAGTGGGTTTTGGGTGTCTGAGATGGATTGGAGGATGTCAATGTGTGAGTCAGGGTCAGCGAAAGGGAAGAACGGGTCAGACAGGAACGGCAGCTCTGCATCACCGGCATAGAGATCGTAGGACGATGACATTGAAATGAAACTCAAACAGTAACTTTTGGCTTTATGAAAGAGCTCAGTATTCACTGAAGAAACAGCAGGAGAAAGACGATCTTTTGTCTTCTCTTCTGCCTCCTCCTTTTCCTGGGTCTAAATAATCTCAAATCAGCTATGCAACTTGCGGAGACCGGGCACTGGTGCTTTATATACATGACTCATGGGAGCCACATTTGCAGATAAGTCCCTTAGAAAAGTCAATTTGCAAAGACACCCTTTGACTTCAAATTTCCAACCAAGCGCAAAGACTCGGGCGAGCGAATTCTATAGGTTTATACCGGAGAGACAAAGCCAGTTGTTCTTGATCAGAACGAGGGACAACTTGTCGTCTTCTGTCAATACCCATCTTCGAATTCATCTCTCTTGAGATCGATTCGTAACTTCTCCCTCAGTCTCTGTATAGAAGAAGGGTTCTTGCTTGGCGTCTGAATTTCTGCCAACAATCATGCCGTCGCAAGAGTACATGGACAAGATGCAGGTCCGGCAAAATTACCGGAACCTGTGGCACACCGATCTGATGCACACCATTCAAGCTGATACTGGCTGTAAGCATCACAAACTTTTCGCTGTCTCTGCCTTTGATTTTTTTTCTCTTTTAAACCAAATTTTGTGTCCTCATATTTGTTCCTCACCCTAACGATTTTGGTGCTTGGGGCTGCGTTTGTTTCGTGAATGCAGATTGCTGCTTTGCCTTTTGGTGGTGAGTAGTCTGGATCTGTGATTTCTCAGTGTGAGGTTCACGTGTGCCTGCAGGCTGCAGATCTGGGCCTGAACAATTTCAATTTTGTGATGAGCTTGTTCGTCGTCTGGATTTTAGGGGTTATTGTTCTTATGTGCTTGTTTTTTTCTGTGTTGGCTGAAATTTTAAGCTAGATGAAGGCGTTGATGTAATATTTGAAGGCTTGAATATTTGGATACTCGCAATTTGTTTTTATTGCGTTGTGATTATTCATTTTCGTAAAAAGGTTAAATATGCGTTGACTGATCATGCGTTGACTCTGATGTATCCCTTGCAATACCAGGGGATGCTCATGCACCTTAGAACCTTGAACTGAGTTGCGGTCCTGTTACGCCTTTGATTTTGTTTGTTGCTGTTTCTTTGTGCCCTTTCTCTTTATGATGCTGGTCCACTTTATTTTCATGTGTGATTTGATCAACTAAGACTGATGTTGATCTTATTCAGTTTAGACCTTAAAGTGGACACATAAGATTAAGTGTTCTCTCACAATGAGTGGTTAAACTGATTTGGTGATGACACAATGTTCTTGGTGGCACAACTGCTTCATTGTGTGTCTGGTGATAATTATAATGGTGGAGATGTCATGATAATTGGAGTGTTGGTTGACTACTTAATGAAGCTTTGTCGAATTAGTTGACTACTTAATGAAGCTTTTTCGAATTTTATAACTTGCTGTATCAAGTAATTGATGCATATTATGCTTGCCACATGACCTCAGGGCTAGGTTTCCTTCCTGTGCTATGTGCTTGGTAATTCGTTGGGTTTTTCACTTAACTGCCCAATTAAGTGGTCCCTTGGCTACTTTTCTTTTTGGTTGACTTTGAATTTGGTTCAATGCTAGAATGTGTAGTATGATGATATCATCAGTAGATTTGCACTTCTTATTTTTCTTTGGAGTGGATTGATGGTCAACTTCTTCAAGCGAGGATAGCACTTTAAAGCTACTGTTTGTCTTCCTTGGTGTTGGCTTCTAAGTGAAACTTGTAATTGTTATTTTCTATTTCCTCCACCAACTTTTGTCCATTCATCATATATATGTTTTGATATATCTGTATCATCAATTGAATGCTCATAGCCATAGCACTTCATTTTTGGAGTATCATCTTTTGGTATTCTGACAATTGGTTTCATTCTAGTGCACCTTGTGCTTCATACTTGCTCCGTAAAAGAGCCCTTTACAATGACATGTCGAGGTAACGCCCTAATTCTCAAGAGTCTGTCTCAAATAAATATAATCTTTTCCGTGGATGATAAATTTCTCTTGTTTGCTTCAGGTATGTCTGTTGTGCTGGTTACATGCCATGTAGTGGTAGATGTGGAGAGAATCGATGCCCGGAGTTTTGTCTCTGCACTGAGGTATGGATCTTATCTAATATTTTAAATTGATTCTTTGAGTTAAGTCATTTTGTTTTCTACACAAACATTTTTCCCCTCTTTTTGTGTGCTAGCAATAACCTGTAGCAGATCCAACTAAACTGATAAAGGCTCTACATTGGGTCTTGTAAGGTTCATTTTCTTCCTTGTGTAAACTTGTTTTTCTGAGGGTCTTCTGTCGGCAATTGTCGACCTTAGGGTTAAACTGTTGGATAGTGTTCAATTGCCCCTGGCCCTGCTTGGCCACTGGACCTGATAACTTTTGTGGAACCATAGCAGATGGTCAGGTATTTTGTTTCCTTTCTTTTGCTAGGCAAGGACGGGGAGAGAAAGAGACAAATTGAGCGCTTGCTATGCTTATTAGTGTGTGAAATTTTCTGAGACTTTTAGATGTTTTGTCTAGATAATGCCTTTGCTTGACTTTTAAGTTTTGTATATGGCTACTTCATTATCCAAGGCTAATTTAAATGAGAGAGGAGTATTTCATTCCAATGAAACAAAAAAAAAAAAAAACAGGGGCTTGCCATCAATAGCCGTATTTTGGGATTACTATAGCGTTCGTTTGTCCTGTAACAGTGTCCTCCCTCTGGCTGCTTGCTCGCTCATTCAAAATGCAAACTTTATGGCATGAACTTATGCAATGAAAAGACTTTCCTTCTACAAATGATTTTGTATTCATTTTTTCCAAAGCATCTGCAGATATTATAGCCCCTCTTCTTTCCCTTTTGTTGGTGCTACCGTTAAAATGCTATTATTAGTGTGGAACAGCTGATGCAGTTACATCTTGTATTCAACGTGAGAATTGAAGAAGGAATGTTGGTCCTCTAGGATGTAAAATATCCGCAATAGGGATGTAATATATGGTTGGATGTTGGTTTTATAGAAGTGTTCTGTTGTTTTGGCACTTTCTTTGCTATACATCTGCACCTCGTGATGTGCTTTCTACGCCATCTTACTGATAAACATCAGAAGGCTTCAGATTATGGGTTGTAATCATGGCTTTTCCATTAAAATTAGCTAGTAGTCAAGTACACATAAATATGATAAGCATGGTGTCATAATCATCTTTTTTTTGTTACTGAATCCAGGTTTTTCTCTGCTTTGGAAATTCAGTGGCCTCCACTCGCTTTTTGTTGCAAGATGAGTTCAACATACAGACTACACAATGTGACAGCTGTATCATTGTACATCCTCCTCTCTCTCACTCCCTCCCTTCCTCCCTCCTTCCCTCTATACACAGGATGCAAATCAAGTCATTGTGCTGATTTTGCAAATCATGTCCTTATGCTGATTTTGGTTGTCTAACCGTGATTTCAGGGCTTTATGTTCTGCCTCCAACAACTTGCCTGCATATTCTCAATAGTTGCAATGATAGTTGGGAGTGAAGAAATTTCAGAGGCTTCTCAGTTGCTAAACTTGTTAGCTGATTTGGTTTATTGCACGTGCGACTCTTTCTCCCTTTTCCTTTTGGACTTTTTCCTAATCGGATTGAAACTTCTCTGACTTGCCATTTTTTCCCCTTTGGTAGGGTTTGTGCTTGCATGCAGGTATGTAAACTGAAAGACAAGAAAATCTGTCTTTTATATTCTTATTTCCTCAATCAGAGGTACCATTTCTTGTTGCTAACCGGTTCTTTCATATTCAGACACAGCACAAGGTTGAGATGGACAAACGAGATGGCATGTTTGGGGACCGACCCATGGCCGTGCCTCCTGTTCAGCAGATGTCCCGGATCGATCAGCCTATTCCTCCCTCAGCCGGTTATCCACCTCCACCACCCCAGCAGGCTTATGGCTATCCGCCTCAACCTCAGGGCTATCCCGCTCCTAATTATCCTCCTGCAGGTTATCCTCCACCTGCGTATCCATCTGCGTATCCACCTGCTGGCTATCCACCTACTGGCTATCCAAAGTGATCCATTCCTCCGCCTTAAACATCGATTTACAGTTTCACTGATGTTCTCATGTCACTGTGAGTTGTGTGCAGTATGGTTGGGTAGATAAGTGCATTCTTGGTGGGGGTATTTTGTTTTGGCATTGCTTTCTTGCGGCCTCTTAATGAAGCAGTATATACACAGGATTGTGTGGGTTTTGCTTTTTTGTCTTGTGCAGACTTGTAATCTGAATTTCTTTTGTTCTTGTTCGTCTATGAGCCATAGCATGTGCATTGAAATGACCTACTATGTTTGAACATATGTTCTGTTATCTTATCACTAGCAAATTCCCGATGTCGCAATGTTGCTAATCTTTCTATTGTCCTCTTCTCTGTTAAGTTGCGTGATTCATGTGTTGATTCATTAAGTGGGGCTCTAGTATCCTCTTTGTTTCTTTCTTGCTTAATGCATGCCTCTCTCGATTTGTTTGCTGAATTTTTGCTAGTGCTGACAGTTGCTATGCCGCTTCAATCTTAGTCTGCAAGCAAGTTCAATTGAAAACAATGCGACTCTTTCATCTACTTCAAAAAGAAAAAGAAAAAAGCACTTCACTTGCACACATAGTTTGAAAATCTGTCATGCTGTGTTACCTTGCATTACACATGTTCCTGGACATGCAAGCAACAATAAAGCACTGAGGACCCAACTTCTAATCCATTGGTCAGCACCAACTATGCTAGTAACATATCACCCTCGTGAATGAGCAGGGAGGACATTGCCCATCTTGATAAGTGAATGTGTCGGCTCTCCACAGAGCTCGCGATTCGGTTAAGTAGTAATTTCTTTGCGATGTTAGTCAGGTCCTGATGTTTTTAGACTTTCGTTTCTGACCTGAGGACCGAGTTCGTATCTGTGATTGCTAGACGAATTGCTACCGCGAATCTAAGGGTTGCAGTCTTGCGCTTGTGCTGTGAAGCGCAAGATGAATTGTTGGAAGGAAAAGTGTCCCGAATGGACGAGGTGAGCTTGGCAAGAAAGATCTAAACTGAGAGTTGAGCTTATGTGCCTCATAAACGAGCGTAGACGTGATTAAAACGCGCAACAGTAGAGACGCCTCACCTCTCATGAAAGCTAGGAACCGGTACCCGTTATTTATTTGCCTCGAGACAGATTCTTGAATCCTTTCGGGTCTTCCCCATCTTCGATGTTCTTCGATGCTATCTGAGTTTCGGCCGCCCCGCCCTGCCCCGCCGGCCGTTTACGCTCTTTGCACCGTTGCCTAGTTATCGGTCTTCTGCCCGTTCTCGATCGCACAAGGCCCTTGGATGTGATTGAATCGGACTTAGATCGGGTTTGGATTCGATCTCAGATTTGTCCCGACGAAGAGCCACCCGACATCAACAACAGGAATAAAATATGGCAAGATTAGAAACTCAGCAGCCGCAGAAAATTCAAATTCTTCAAGGCCAAATCTATCAAACAAAGGCCAAAAATCATGTCCAGCCAAGCAAGCCGGCGGCCACAACTGCCGTGTTGACTTCCTCACATTTAAGGAGAGTACGAAGTTGTCTCTTGCTGCTCAATGCTCGCGTTCGCCGTCTGCGTAACATCTTCCTCTCCTTTTTATTTTACTTTGTTTCTAGATTGTCGGGCAGACATCCTAAACAATTAGGCAAGTGGTTGAATCTCATCTTTGTTTTCCTTCTTTACTTTATTTTTCTTGTAAAAAGGGTGGTTCTTCAAATCAGTAAAGCAGGCTTTAGGAAACCGCTCGTGGAAGTGGTCATTGTCGCGTTGCGTGTTTGACAATCATAGTGACTAAATTCATTTTCATTGTTCCGGTGGTTGAGGATCGTGCTCAATCCTGGACATCATTCTAGTGCCGCTTCTCAAGCTTCAAAAAATTGCAGAAAACATTGTAATAATTCGGCCGTCCTTCTTTCCCGATTTATATTTCGATTTAAATTTAGGAGTTTTGCTCTGCCGATCTATATTCGAAAATTTCTTACGGGTACTTGATATGTGTTCCTATCATCTTTTAATGTTGATATTACCGGATGGTGATGATGATGAGAGCGTTGAACCTAAATGCACACAACAAATCATTGCAAGTGAAAGTTGAGATCTTGGTGTGTGTTCATCATTGAGTATAATGATTGTTCGCCAAAAATTTATATTTGAGGGATAAGAGTGTGCTCGCTACATATTATACTCTCTACAGATTATGCTTTGTAATGTGTAGGTTTGCTAAACTCGAAATATTTCCGTGTACCTCTAATATATTATTCTAAGAAATGAATGGAATCTTTCTTCATTTGAAGGATGGTATTAAAAAAAAAAAACATATCATTTGCTCGTAAATTGGAAAAATGGGAACTTTCAAATTCTAATTCCATATACCCCTTTTCGAGTTTATATGCTAACGAGAAAAACAAAAAGATGACAAATATGAATTGACTAGCTACAAATTAGAGATGAAAGCAACCGGGAATTGAATGTTAATTAAGCTCTAATCCCACTTGACTAAACATCCTTGTCCGATGCGAACTCACCGGTCCGACTCAGAAACCATCTCAATTACACAAAAGAGTTCGTATTTTACGGGAAAAAAAGTGTTCCTCGGCCGGTCGGTGTCGCAATGTCGTGGCCAAGCAACCTTGCGAGAACATAATTTTGGTTGAAAAATGTTTGGCCGAAAAATGTTTGGCCGTCTCTTTCAGTGATCATAGTTTATATGCCGGGCTCTTTGGTTTAAAGAAGGGGAAAACGTGGAAATAATATTTGCCGTATGATACCTGCGATCCTACAGACATGTTGGGCATATTCGTCGGGTTCGATTGGAAACGGTCCGGTTGTTACGTGTGAAAACTTTGCGATTGATGCATAAGACAAGGGCACGTGCGAAAGCGCTCTTTGCTTACCTCCACCTTCTACTACTTCGGCTTTTGACTTGTGTTTCGACTCCTCTTTAGCAGCAACCAGCTTAAGCAACGGACTCGTTCGACTCAAAATCATATCTTCGCATTAAAAGCGCGCAAAATTGAGATTACGGCTCTGTTCGTTTCATTGAAAATGTTTTTTGGGAGATCATTTTCTTGAAATATGATAATATTTTCTTGCGTTCTTTTGTCAAAAACTGCCGGCCTTAAGCGAGATCGAGACACGGTGTCAGAGGCCGCGATATTGAAAGGTAAATAAAGAAGATGTAAAATATTTTCCCCTTTTAAAAAACGCAAAAAGAATTTTCTCCACTTTTAAAGATAAATACTTTAATTAACTATTTTATTTTCCGTGAAGCGAATGTCGGAAAATTCGGAAAACGTTCTCCTGGAAGTTATTTTTTGTGAAACGGATAGAGCCCGAGAACGAGTTTCCCCTGTATATTTCTGGATCGAATTCAATGGATGACGGAGAACAATTTGATTTTGAAAAGTTGCAATATTTCGGAACACCCGTTCAATATAGAAATAGTCAAAGTAGGTCACAGAAAATGAGAAAAAAAGGAACACGATTCGGTCTTAAAAGCGAGTAGGTGGTCCCAAATCTCCAACTAAAAAAGGACTTTCGGGGATTATTCATTTCTTTTTTTTTTTTGGTAAGGAGGGGATTATTCATTTCGGTCCCTTCGAAAACTAATAATTCAAAATCAAATAAAAAATAGAGAATATAGCCTTTTTTTTTTCTCTTGCGCTTTTGAGGTTGTGGGACTCAGCACTAGGATTATAATTGCAGCTGTTTTATTTCCAAACTATATATAAATTCCAAAAAATGGAAATAATAAAAGAAAGAGACATTGAAATTATCTAGAAGGGTTAGGTACAAGGGATGAGGATAACGTCGGTGTGAATGTACGAGCAAGGGGCACACGGAGGAACTCCCGCACGCAATGATCAGATTAACATGCCACTTGGTAACTTAATCGATGAAATGTAATGGCTAATCCTCCTCCAATCTCTCCATATTACACATCGAAGCTTCCTCGAAGCCCATCCAGCCTCTCTACCGCCACGTACCTTCTTATCCACAGTAATTTCTCTCCGCTCGACGCAAGATAAGGGTGTGCATGGTTCGGAACGGTCCGGTTCCAACGAGGAATCGTAAACCGGACCGAAGATAAGCAAATCCCCTTAAGATAATCGTGGGGTTAGGGAATGGAAATCGCAACCAATTATCAAGATCGAGCGCTTGAGCTGGCTTTGCTCGGGCCCCCGCCATCCCCAAAAGTGGAAAAGCGAAAGAGGGCCAAAAACCCAAAAAGAAGATGAAGGAGAGAACAGGACAGATGCAATTTGGGAACAGCTGAGACCGCGAGGAACGCCACGAAACACGCGAAGCTTTTCCAGATGCCCCTCTCCAAAGCAAAGCGAAGATGGCTTCAAAATCTGAGAAAGGAAAAGAGGAAGACGAAGGAGAGTGCAGAGGCGGAAAGGAGAGCACCGATGCCCAATAATTCGTGTACAGATTACGGATCAAGTACGCTTCACCGACCAAGTACGCCTGTCCTCCGTATACAGAGCCAACCATCTGTGATCCTCGGTCTTCACCCGTTCCATCTTTTATTCATCGAGGAAAAGACAAGAAAAGAAAAAACCAAAAGACGCGAACTCATTGGCGAAAAATCCGCAGCTGCATCGACATTGCAGATGCGTCTAATACCGATGCGCCAAGCCGCGAGCATTATTGTTATTATTAGTAAGATTTGAACACCGCCATCAATAATCAAAGACCAGAAGCTCTTGAACCTGCACCATGAAGAGCCCGGAGGAACTGCAAACCGATGGAATGCCGGTGGAACAGGGGATTCCAGTTTCTTAACCAAGCGTCGGGATGGAATTTGTTGGATGAATTTGATGTGGCTCGAAATGGGGTGCCAAGATTTTGATCAATTTCCGCAAGTAAAATATACAGAAATCGCACGAAGTTAGCTTCGTGTTTCTTCGACTTATACCCTTTTGGGGTCGATCGATTTTCTCTCCTCTATTTACAGAAACCAACCCCTCCAACCCAAGAACAGAGATCCAGGAATGAAAAAAAATCAAAACTTGGCCGTCCTTTTTTCTCTTTTTTTTCCCCGTTAAGTTTATTGCTATAAGCCAGTGATGGGAGCATACTCTTCGAAGCCGGGGAACTCCGGGACGAACGCAGCCGCCCAGAGCCGCTCGTTGATGGCGCCGACCACGTCGTCAGGAACCAGCGTCGTCCTGCAGAGCGGGCACGTCATCTGGTCGTACCCCATCCAACGATCCAGGCAGCCCCGGTGGAAAACGTGGCTGCAGTTCGCGAGGCGCCGAGTCTCGTCCTCCCCGTCGAAGTCGTAAAGGCAGACGGCGCAGCTCTCCGGGGGGTCGACCAGGTCCGCGAACTTGACCACCGGCAGCATCTCCCGCATCAGGGACGCCGACACGGACGGCGAGGGCTCGGGCGCGGCCCGTGAAGCCGGGTCGCGGGCCTCCGGATCGAGGAAGCCGGAGAGGCCCACGAGGCGGAGGAGGGCGGAGATGAGCCCCCGGAGGGCGGTGAAGATGGAGAGCGTATCGAGGAGGAGCTTCGGGAGGAGGAGCTCGCTGTAGCAAACTGGAAAGCCCATGAGAGACCCCGAAATTGAACCCGAAAATGAGAGAAGAATTGGAAATGGCGGGATGGATTGAGTTTAAGAGCTCTTCTTTCGTGTTTGGGTTTCTGGCTTTCTGGTTGCGCTCTTGATGGAGGTGAGAGAGGGAGTTAGAGAGAGAATGGGGGGGAGAGAGAGTTCTCGATATATAGGGAGGGGAGAGAGGTTGAAGATGGATCTAAGTCTTGCTTTTTGGAATTCTTTTCTTGAAAGGAAGATAAAATCATTATAATTTTTATTTCCCTGATGTATTTATATTTCCTTTTTTTTTCCCTTTCTCTTGCAGTGGGAAGAGTGAGGAGGAACATGAGGTGAAGGTGCGGCCTGTTTGAGCCGTGTCTTGTCCATTTTATACGTCGTTTTCTAGTATACTGGTTTCATGTATAAATGTATTATTTCCTTTTTTAATCTTTTGAAATCTTTACATATAGGTAAAAAGTCTTTTCTTATTCAAATTTCTGCTGTATAAATACATATACTTATTTATTTATTTCTAAGTATAAATGTACCGAAAGTCCTAATGTATATTATGAAAATGCAATCGAGTCTCGAAACTTTTAAATATTGCAATCGACATGAGGACTCGATTGTATTTTCTTAAAGTTTCAGGAATTTATTATACTTTTCTGATAAATTTTAAGATTAGTTTGTAATTTCGAAAATTTTAAAAATCAATTATATTTCACCATAAATTTTGAAATTTTCGATATGCGTACTTTTTTATTCGAATGCATAGGGAGGGATTGATGTTGGGCTCCGGTTGGTGAATTTTCGTTTCGGCTCGACAATGAGGAGTCCATCATTGTGATCTTCTTCTTGTCGAAGGTCTTGTTGATCCAATCCTGAGGTGTGATGTGATGTGGGGGGAAAAGGATGTTGTTGAAGTTTCAAAAGAGTTCTAGATGAAGCTTGACCAACGACTACTTACTTGTCCTTCTTGCGAATCCATGTTGAGAGAGAAATAGTTGCGGGTGGTGTTCTAGTCATTGACGTTGGGATATAGTTGGCTTTAAATTGGAGTCTTTCTTCTTTGTGTTTGTGGTGGACTAATGTTTTACGAAATTATGACCTTTTTAAATCCTCGTTGCATCATAATCTAAGAGTGAACATTGGAATCGGATTGAGCATATACTACTTTTGAGAGATTTCTGATTTCTTAGATTTGGAACTGTGATCGACGGTTTGATAGGTCTGGAATCGAACCACTCGATTGGATTGATATCTTTCCTGTCATATTTCATCGCATTTTTATAAAATCTTTTTTCATTGAGGTTTTTATTAATTAATGATAAAAAATGAAAGAATGAGAGTTTAAACTAGGGAATAGGAAGAAGAAAAGAAAGATGTCAATGCCGGTTGGCAAATCCATGTCGAGAGATAAATGGTTGCAGTGTGGCGTTCTAGTCATTGACATTGGGATGAAGTTGGCTTCAAATTGGAAAAAAATTCAAATATTAAAATAACATTCTTCTTTGTGCCTACGGTGGATTAATGTTTTAGGAAATTATGAATTTTTAAAATCCTCATTGCATCATCGTTTAAGAGTGAGAATTGGAATCGAATTGAGCATATACCACTTATGAGGAGATTTCTTATATTTGGAACCGTGATCATCGATTTGGTAGGCCTGAAATCAAACTACCTTACCGGATTGATATATTTCTTTTATTAGTAAATTAATGATGCTTGATCATATCTAATCGCACTTTTATAAAATCTTTTTTTTTATTGAGGTTTTCATTAATTAATGATCCAAAACATGAAAGAATGAGAGTTTAAACAACCTTGTAGGGAATAGGAAGAAGAAAACAAGAAAAGAAAGATATCTATGCTGGTTGGCGAATCCATGTCGAGAGATGAATGGTTGCGGTGTGGCGTTCCAGTCTTTGATATTGGGATGTAGTTGGCTTCAAATTGGAAAAAATTCAAATCTTAAAATACATTCTTCTTTGTGCCTATGGTGGATTAATATTTTTAAGAATGATGACTTTTTAAAATCGCTGTTACATCATCATTTAAGAGTGAGCATTGTAATCGGATTGAGTATATACCACTTCTTAAAGATTTCTGATTTCTTAGATTTGCAATCGTAATCATCGATCTGGTAAGTCTGGTATCGAACCACCCGATCGGATTGATACATTTCTTTTATTAGTAAATTAATGATACTTGATCATATCTCATCGCACTTTTATAAAATCTTTTTTTATTGAAGTTTTTATTAATTAATGATCCAAAAGAATGAGAGTTTAAACAACCTTATAGGGAATAGGAAGAAGAAAATAAGAAAAGAAAGACGTCAATGCCGGTTGGTGAATCCATGTCGAGAGATAAATGGTTGCCGTGTGGCATTCTAGTCATTGACATTGAGATGTAATTGGCTTCAAATTGGGAAAAGTTCAAATCTTAAAATACATTCTTCTTTGTGCCTATGGTGGATTAATGTTTTTGGGAATGATGACTTTTTAAAATCCATGTTGCATCACCGTTTAAGAGTGAGCATTGAAATCGGATTGAGTATATACCGCTTTTGAGAGATTTCTGATTTCTTATATTTTGAACCGTAATCATTGATTTGGCAGGTCTAGAATCAAACCACCCGACCGGATTGATATATTTCTTTTATTAGTAAATTAATGATACTTGATCATATCTCATCGCACTTTTATAAAATCTTTTTTTATTGAGGTTTTTATTGATTAATGATCCAAAACATGAAAGAATGAGAGTTTAAACTATGCAACAACACATGCAGTCTTGTAGGGAATAGGAAGAAGAAAACAAGAAAAGAAAGATGTCAATGCCAGTTGGTGAATCCATGTCGAGAGATGAATGGTTGCGGTGTGGTGTTCTAGTCATTGACATTGGGATGTAGTTGGCTTCAAATTGGAAAAAAAATTCAAATTTTAAAGTAACATTCTTTTTTGTGCCTACGATGGACGAATGTTTTTGGGAATTATGACTTTTTAAAATTCACGTTGCATCATCATCTAAGAGTGAGCATTGGAATCGGATTGAGCATATACCGCTTCTGAGAGATTTTTGATTTCTTAGATTTGGAATCGTGATCATCGATTTAGTAGGTCTGGAATTACACCACTTGACCAGATTGATATATTTCTTTTATTAGTGAATTAATGATACTTGATCATATCTCATCGCACTTTTATAAAATCTTTTTCAGTGAGGTTTTTATTAATTAATGATACAAAACATGAAAGAGTGAGAGTTTAAACTATGCAACCACACATGTAGCCTTGTAGGGAATAGGAAGAAGAAAAAAAAGATGTCGATGTCGGTTGGCGAATCCATGTCTAGAGATAAATGGTTGTGGGGTGACGTTCTAGTCATTGATATTGGGATGTAGTTGGCTTCAAATTGGAAAAAAATTGAATCTTAAAATAATATTCTTCTTAGTAGCTACGGTGGATTAAAGTTTATGGGAATTATGACTTTTCAAAATCCTCGTTGCATCATTGTCTAATAGTGAGAATTGGAATTGGACTGAGCATACACTGCTTCTAAGAGATTTATAATTTCTTAAATTTGGAACCATGATCATTGTTTTGGTAGGTCTAGAATCGAACCACTTGACCGGACTGATATGTTTCTTTTATTAGTAAATTAATGATACTTGATCATATCTCATAACACTTTTATAAAATCTTTTTTCATTGAGGTTTTCATTAATTAATGATCCAAAACATGAAAGATTGAGAGTTTAAACTATGCAACTACACGTGCAGCCTTGTAGGGAATAGGAAGAAAAAGGAAAGATGTTAATGGTGGTTGGCAAATCCATGTTGAGAGAGAAATGGTTGCAGGGTGGTGTTCTAGTCATTCACTTTGGGATGTAGTTAGCTTCAAATTGGAAAAAAATTCGAAACTTAAAATAATATTATTCTTTGTGCCTGCGGTGGATTAATGTTTTTGGAAATTATGACTTTTAAAATCCTTGTCGCATCAGTCTAAGAGTGAGCATTGGGATGTAGTTGGAAATGGTTACAGGTGACGTTCTAGTCATTGACATTGGGATGTAGTTAGCTTCAAATTGGAAAAAAAATTGAATCTTAAAATAATATTCTTCTTTGTGAGTGCGGTGGATTAATGTTTTTGGGAATTACGACTTTTTAAAATCCTCATTGCATCATCGTCTAATAGTGAGTATTGGGATGTAGTTGTAAATGGTTGCGGGGTGGCATTCTAGTTATTGATATTGGGATGTAGTTGGCTTCAAATTAGAAAAATTCGAATCTTAAAATAATAATTTTTCTTTGTGCGTACGAAGGATTAATGTCTTTGGGAATTATGACATTTTAAGATCCTCGTTGCATCATTGTCTAAGAGTAAGTATTTGAATCGGATTGAGCATATACCGCTTTCGAGAGATTTCTATTCTTAAATTTGGAACCATGATTAACGGTTTCATTGGTCTGGAAGCAAACCGCCTGACTGGACTGATACATTTCTTTTATTAGTAAATTAATGACACTTGATCATATCTCATCACACTTTTATAAAATCTTTTTCCATTGAGGCTTTTATTAATTAATGATCCAAAACATGAAAGGATGAGAGTTTAAATAGCCTTGTAGGGAATAGGAAGAAGAAAAGAAAGATGTCAATGCTGGTTCCTGGATCCACTTAGAAAATTGGACCAGAGCGATTTCATGACAAGGAGGGCCAATGCCCTGTTCAGCAAGCTAGGAGCTGACCCTTCTTGTTTGATTCTTGGTTCCACTAATGGGGAATCGACCCTTGACCAATCTTTTTGATCGGTTAAACCAATCGTTGCTAGCATCGTCTCTGGAATTTTTCAATTAATTCAACTAAGTGCTTAGTGTAAGATATTCAGCTTTATTTGTACCTAAAAATTCAAGAATATCATTATATATTAAATAGGATTCAAGATTTAATGATTTTATTATTCGTTCATTAGCATGCCCCCTTTCTTTATTAACTCAAGCAAAGAGTAAGTCCTTGAGCACAACTCGTATGAAATTCATTCAAGTTTGTGAAATCATAAAAAAAGGGTCATTTCAAAAGTAACCCTTCATATGTCCTTTTAACGAAATGCACCGCATATAATTGAACCCAAGATCTTCATCTTTGACTAATCTTGACATATACATGCAGACCGCGACGTGAAGCCCCATTATATGTCATTTTCCTGGCATTAATGTGAACCATTTTTCCAACCCAAAATGGAAGTTATGTTGATGTCATGGCAGCAATCGAACGAGGTGTGACCAACCTTTTACTATAAGACCACCTTCTTTTTCCTTTTTTCCCTGCCGAAGGGTTTTCATTCATTACATAATTGAATCCATCTGCAAATATAAATTTCTCAAAAATGCATTCTGCTAATCCGACATACTTGAGAGCAAGTCATGGTTTCTAGGTTTTCTTCTGATAAAGATGAAGCTCATACTATAAACCCTAGAACTGAAACATGCGTGCGTTTCGACTATATTTTATGCGAAGCCATCTTTTCTCATCGGCCTTCTTGGTCTTTTATTATTTTTTTTTCTTTTCTAATGCATAAACACATTGCGAACTAATGAAATAAGGACGAATGCGAATCATGACAAGATTTGAATATGGCCAAAGAAATGATTTTTTTTCCCGTTCAATGGTTTTGTTTTAGGGAAAGAGCTATTCGAAACTTCAGAGCAGTACTGAGGAGTTAAAAGAACTGAAAATGATCCTCTTTAATCATCATCCATATTTGTCACGAAGAATATTGTACACATCTAAGCGGACCCACGCCTCTCTTTTCTTTTGTTCTCTCCCCTTAAACATATGAATTCGGACAAGGATTGATGTTGTATTATATTGACATTCGCTCTCTTTCGGTTGCTAATTAATCCCGTCTTATTTAGAATGTGGTGTTAGGATTAATATATGTGTGTGTTTTTGTTTTTTCCATACATTTGGCTAATAATATGAGAAAAGAAATAGCTAGAAAGAGGTAGAAGCCTGAGTGAACTAATTCCTTACGAAATAATTACTCCATGAAAGAATTTCATTAACATCCTTCAGTTTTTTTTTCCTTCCAAAAGTAGATGAATAATATAAATAAATGCATATATTAACTAACTTCTTTTGTTAGATACAATGGATAATTGGAACACTCGGACTCGTCCATACCATGACACGGGTCTCTCATCCATGCACATCCAGCGCCGAGGGGTGACCCTCAAAGACCAATATGAATTGAGTAAGATACGCGATTTGAATCTCAGATCTCTTACATCTGAATCAAGTGTTTGATTACTCAATCAACCCTCTCTAGATTATTTAATTACCGAGCTCGTTTTCATCTATTCTTCTTTTTCTTTAAACTTGCATTAGCAAAGGGGAAGGAAATCATCACTATTTACTCTTATTTTGCTTATGTCTTCTTCTCCTATTTTCAGTTCAATATGTTTTCACACCATAATTATTGGTGAAAGTATAAAGATAATCACAAACTTATTCACATATTTCCTAAACGTGGGCGTGGATCATTTTATGTGATATGGCCATCGCGGATGTGGATATTTTTTTTATATTATATTATTATATTGATTATATATATTTTTTGTTCTTTTCTTTTTTGTTATTTTGTTCATTTTTTTCCTTTTTTTTATGCCTCGCGAGGGTCACTGCCCTCGCTAGGTCTGGTGGGGGCCTTCTGACAAGCACTTATTGGCCCTCACTGGTCAAAATGAATGGAAAGGAAAGAAAGAAAAAAGAATTTTAATTTTAATTTTAAACCTAGAACAATCAGCGTTCAGGTTGATAAGTTTTGCTCAAAATTGGCTAGAAGGCTTCAGAAAATATTCGAGACTAAATTGATACGATTAAAATGTTGATGACTAAATTGGTACTAACACGATATGCTCGGAACTTTTTAAATAATTTTCCTCGTAATTATGAAAAACAGTAATCAATTCAACGTGGCACAGAAGATGGGGATGGTCCTTTTTGAAAGAGATGGTCTAAGGGTGGAGAAAGTACCTCTCACGAGAGATTGAAATATCAGTAAGGGTTTGCTCTTGGTCATGGAAGAAAGCTAAAAGTGAGGGAAAAGCGATAAATGAGAGGGGACCCGAAAGAGGGAGATTCTTCTTAGGGTAGATCAAACAATCGAAGTGCCATGATTGAAGCGTCCTAGACATGAGAAGTGGGCACCGAATGGAGGTCACTAGATCAAATCAATTGGAGGGGGTAGCCCCACTCATGTGGACAAAGCCACGCCCAAAGGAAGCAGCAATTCAATGGCGGAAGGGGCCATGAGCCATGGCCTTGGCGGGTGATATCTGATGTCTTTGGCGCATCATAAGTGTCCTTTTCCAATTCATTTGATGGGGTTCAACTAACACATCAACCTGTTCTTAATGGTTTGATTTTTGTACATAAAATCAGCGCACCCCCCCCCCCCCCCCCTCCCTCTCTCTCTCATGTCCCCACTTATTGATGTAATTGCAGCGATTACTTGGTGTGGAGGGCAGCTTTCCAACGTCGAAATGGATTTATCCAAGAAGTTTCAAGCTCCAGGCTTTTCCTATGTTCACACACATCACCAGCTCGGTGGAAAAGAAATGAATGCACTCCTTTGACAATGCATGTCTTGGATGACTTCTCCATGCTCGGGGAGTTCAGATCACTACGCACGACTTCTGACTGGTGTAAGATCTACCAAAGGAAGAACAAGCCTTAATGTTATCTACTAGAGTACACGACAAAAGTGAACGCATCTGTCATGAAATTACTGGTGCTTGTCTAGGCCACTGAGTACATTAACGTTTGTTTTCTGAAAGCTGACGCTGTACAAAAAATTAATTTGATCTGATAAGTAAATGTATCATTATTTGATAACTCCAAATAAAAATCTGTCGCTGTTAACCACTTCTGCCATTGGGTTTCTCATATCAAGAATCTCCTAAAAACTAAATTGTTATGATCAATATAAAAAAATCGTTTCTATACATAACTTTACCGCGTCGTATTCCTCTTTAAGTATTTAAATGCTGTAGCATCTGACCAAACATATTCATGGTGGTAGATTCTTGATACAAAACATGATTTCTCATGAGGCACTAGAATTGGGTGCAAAGGACATCAAAACGCACTGCAACCTGAAAAAAGAAAGAGGCAAAAAGAAAACGAGAACAGGACAAGGGTAAGAAAGTGGAAGTTCAATCGAAGAAATCTTGGCACGTTAAGGAAACAGGCTTTCATGGATGAACGGTCGCATCAGGTAAATTTTATTTCAATCACTCACATCGAAAGTAGCTCCCCCATGATATTGATCCACGGACAGTGAGAGGTGGAGAAGATACAGTGTGTCGGCCAAATGGGTCGAGCCCTGACATGGCAGGCTTGAGGATTGGGCAAAGTCCGGCGTCACATGAGCCAAACAGAACGGCGTGGTGGGCTCTGAGCCAGAATAGATGCGCACTGCTGCAACTCTTTTATGCACTTGATATCAGAACGTGACGGCCTCTCTTTCTAATGTACTGCGGTAAAAAGTTTCTTTCCTCCGATCATATAGAAGCTAACCTCGTCAAAGTATCTCGTGCGGACTGTTCTTCTCGTGGTGGTGACATATGGGATGGCCGTTTCTTGCCATGGTTAGCTCGAGTATGATGCCAATCTACTATGAGAAACATGCATCGATTCGAAAGTGACAAGGCATTCGGAAGTAACGTGATGCGATACGTCTTGACCGGCTTCAGTGTCAAATGATCTGTCATGATTGTCTGTGAAAAACTACTACTCTGTGACAATCGACATGGGTTGATGATACTCGGACTAGGAGCCAAGCTGGTTCTGACATTTGTCGAATGCGGCCACGACACGGTGTGGACCGGGGGCGGGGGCGGGGTGGCCCACCGTCCTCTCTCCCAACCGCAGCAGGCGGAGCTCTCAGTGGTCACCACCGCCCAGAGCCCAAAAAATGCTTGCAAGCTTCTGGCCACTCTCTTGTCTCATTCTGTGTCTCTCAGTCCTCCAATGCCTCAGACTCACCAATCCGAATCCCAATCATTTTATTCTCTCTCCTCCAACTCATGTCCTTAGCCCCTTTTCCCCTTTTCCCTTTTCTTTTCTTTCCGATCATTTTGTGCTATCCGTGATAAAATTCCCAGATTTCGCTTTCTTTTTGGTAAAAAAGAAATGCAATGTTCTATTTCTCTTTGCGAAAAATATATATCTTCATCCATATAATGCAACTCTAATAAAGACCCATCAACTTGATGGGGATATTGCCAAATTTCTGATTAATCAATCGATTCACTAAGAATGGCTGGGAATAACCTTTTGTTTTGTTTCCTTGAATAAACAAGCAAAACTATCTCAAGCAATTGAAATTTTCAAATATGTTATGTATACACAAATCTCTAGGCTCTAATTAAATTATATACAAACTTTGTTTGATGAAATCGAAGAGAAATAGTACCAAGGGTCGGATTCACGCACAATCAAAGCGTCTCTATTTGTGGCTGGACATATTGACATTTTAGCATTTGACATAGAAAGTCTTGTTCATAAGCATCCTAATTGCACTCGATAAGAATGTAAAAATAGATAGAAAAATTCTTAATGCAGATCGTATATTGAAGATATGTTCTTATTTTAACATGTCACGAGTTGACAGTAAGTTAATGCTTTTTTATCAAGTGCTCTTGAAGAGCAGTTTTTCTATGGCAACTGTATTCATAATCAAAATCGTATGTAAGAAAGAATGCGTATGATTTCTATGATATATATGAAGGTAGAGAAAGGAAAATTTTCTTCTTCGCTCTCTTGCTTCGTGACATTTTCTTGCTCCCTGATTTTTCCCCTTGCACGTGCTTTCAACTTTTTTCTTTTTCATGTTTTATTGTTCTTCACATTGCTCACGTTTGCCTTTGCTTTGCCCCATGGCAAGGACGAATCATCCAGCAAAACGGGTCAGAAAAGCTCAACGAGGACCACCTATTTTCACTGTGCGAATCCGAAAAAGTTCACGTAGGAGAATTGAAAAAGATAAAAAAAAAACCGCTTGAGGGTACGAAATTCTGCAAGATACTTGCTGTCGTTTCGTCACATTAGCGGCAGGTTAGCTTAATTAACAGTTGAAGTCCAGCTAGGTTTTCTCTTCATCCCAAGTGCACTTCACTCAAAATCCAAAACAGCAAAAGGATATCGCTCTTAACGCTTTTAACCTTTAATTATTCAATCTTTTCAGAGTTTGGTTCCTCTTTTCCGCCTTGTTTAGCTACAAGAACCCTATAAACTAATCCATTTTACTGCAAACTATGGTGTTTTCATTCAGTTCATGCCCTTGCAACTGTAGAAAAAAGACAAACCAAGACCAACCTGTCTTGCTAGGCAATTGCCTTGAAATACACGTGAAAATTGTTCATCCAGCATCTGCTTGTCAGAAACTGCCTTTCAAAAGGAGAGAAGAAACTGAGGGAGCAAGTTGAAGAGCTAAGAAATAATAATGCAAAGATGGGTTCTTTAGGGTGAGCTTGTAACATGTGAGGGCATGTTATAGTTGGGGTTGCAGTCGCAAGATGACTAGGAGTATTAGGACCATGTACCTGCACATCGGCTTGTCTTTTTCCTCGTGTCCCTTTCCTCCGTTCTAGGAGAATGCGGACTAATCATTAGTCGTTGTTAGTGGCAACTTCTTTCTATTACCTTGTGCATTACTTAGATACGTGGAGGAAGAAAAGAGAGACGAAAACTAACCCTAAATGGCCGCAGAAAGTTATAATGAAGTAGGCTTGTTAGTTTGGTTCTTTGCATATGTGTGTATATGCAGCTTCCTCCTCGCTTTATAGTCCTTAACTCCTCAGGGTTAAGGGAGAGAGGGGTGTAGAGAGAAATCCGAAACCGACGGTGACAATGAGAGATTAGAAGCGACCCTGCTTTTTACCATCCCGTGCCCTCAAATTTGAAGTCGATGCTAGCAGTTTGCTAATGAAAACCCCCGTAAAATCAATGAGAAAACCAAGGGGATGCGAGCTGAAGCGGAGGCAGTGCACGATGGCCTCATTCGAATAAAATTATCTAAGATTCTACCACGGATAAAGAAGTAGAACACTACATATTCAAATTCTCATCCAAGTATCACCCATTACTCGGACCATAAATCCGCAACAAATTTCAACGTCATTCTGATGGATTCCTCCGCACTGCAAGACTGATCGAGCAGCTCGCTTGGCTATTTTTATCGATTGAAAAGCAGAAGATGTCGAGACAATGTAACATGTAAGAAAGTCTGCTGGTATGTTTAGCTTTACTCAGTAAAGAGAGAAGAACGTGGTTTCCAGACAAAACGGCCCCAAAATAGCTCATCATTCATCGAACAAGTCTTTATTGGACATAACTCACTGTCTATCCACGTTTCGTTCGCGTTGGACGGTGCGGATCAACAGAACTTCACATGCCCCCCTCGATTATTATATCGTTGACATAAAAACCACGCATGACTTGAGCAATGAAAACATGTGCTGTCGCTGAGGTTGGATCGAGATTGTGAACCGCAATTGCTCGCATTAACCAGGTTTGAAGGCGATGTCTCTGATGCGACTTCTAATCGGTGCTTATACCCGCATTTTTGTATCTTCATGTGATTTTAACTAACAAACCCCGTAACCCTTCCATCATCTCCTATGCCCAAGTCGGCCGCCAATCGCCATTGTCGCTGCCGCCATCATCACTACCCAGCTATAGGGTTATCATGGATAATGATAGAATAGCTTCTTGATCAGTTCCATTACCGCAGATGTAAGAGCAAGAGATGAATCACCATCAATCTTCTCTTTCTTTATAAGTGAAGAATTCACATACGCGAAGACTTGCAGGGGGAACCAAATCCTGCCTCTTTTCTAAGTACATCCTTTGGATCCGCGATCTTTATCATCTATTACTAATCATCTTCGCCAACCTGTGCGCGGTTTTGCTTTAATCCTCCACTTTGTCTTTGGTTAGGGATGTTCTTTTTTCCAAGCTCCCCATCATTGGTCAACATTCTTCCAATTCTTTAAATGGCAGTATCGCGTCTTTCGGTCGTTCATGCCGCTTAATATATCGAGCACCAAAAGAAACGAAGGTGCAATTTTAGGCGTCTGACGTCATAATCGCACTCTCACAAAGTAAAATTATGTACTCGCATCAACTTATCTTATAACTCAATCTAAGGCCACATAACCACAAAATCGTTATAAATGATAAACTCGGACTGACCCATCACTATTTTTATAATTAAGAAGACGATGTGAATCTCAAAACAATATTATAGAGAATTAATTGATTCATCTAAGCTTTCTATATTTCTATGCTCATACTAGGCTAGTTTGTGACAAGCAACTAACTAGCTATGATGTAGAACAACATGCAAATGTTTTTATGCAAATATTAAAAAGTCATAAGAGCGGGCAGTTCCATAAATCAAAGAGAATTGCTTGATCTTCAAAATTACAAGTGGGTTGCAATATTTAATTCACGCGTTTTCCTTAATTTTCAAGATGCCACAGATTTCAAACGCGTTTTGCAGATTTTCTAGTTGTATTTTGATAGCTTTCTCTTTTATCAATGTCTTTCCCTTAAATAGGTGCCTAAATTATTGTAATATGCACTTCTAGATTTGAAATAAACACTATCTTTTTGGAATTCCTTCCAAGCATAACTTCCTCTGCATCAAGCTAGCTTAAGAAGCTTTCTTTAAGTGGACCTCTCTTCCCTTTGCGATTGTGATATAATGAAAGAAGTTTATTACAAATCTGTGGCTAAGCAACAGTTAATGTGGGAGCCACGCAAGAGGGAAGCCCTGCGCAAATACGATACTTTTCGAACTTTAGAAGACGATAAAAAGACATTGGCATCGACATAAGTCACAGGGTGGGGTCATATTGGCACGTGGGGTGTCGGCGGTTTTGTTTGATTTAATTCAATAGTCATTTCCATTCCAAAAGGTTAATATAATTAGGGCGAACATCAACGGTGGTCGGATAATAAAATTAGCATTATCTTTTGTTTAGACGTAAGTTTGCGGCTTTATAACTTAATACGATGCTCAATCCACGTCAACAATCTCTGGCTCACGTGGAAGTTCAGTTTTAGGTTTGAACCTCCACTTTGTGTACCTTCCTTGAGATGCCACCATAGTATTCATTGTAGGGTTTTTGGATTATAAAATCTCTTCCTTGAGATATACACCAACATCAATGCACAGTGGAAGTGGGCCATCAATCAACCATTGGCTCCGATGTTATTTATTTGGAGTGCACAATATCATGTGGTGAGATTTTGAATAAGGCGATCTAGTCCGAATTTGTCAACATATCTAATTGATCCACTTTCATTAAAAAGGTTTAAGCTAATAAGTCATTAGGCAATTAGGATATATTAATGGCTTCATACCGACCGATTCTCCGATGTAGGACTTTATAATACAATTCGCATGTGCATCTCAACGTGCAAGGGGCTAAATAATGCCAAAATGTTTGAGGATGAATTCTCACCATTGACTCTTAGAATCTTATTCAACTTGTGTGGAACTAAGTCAATTATAAAGCCTAATATGAATAATTATTGAAAGAACTCAACTAAGTGATTAAAATTAATATATGTTAAATTTAACTATGGTAATCTCGTTTAGCTGTACTAATTAGTCGTCACATGGATGATTCAATTGAAAAAGTTTCTTATCTAATGTCTTGGGTAAGGTATGGATTCCACCATTGATGGAGTGGAAAATTATTTTAATTTGGCATAAATACGTCCCTAGTTTTGTTACTAAAGCCTACAAAAATAACATCTGAAATTTCACCTTTTCTTGAGAAATCAATAATATTCAATATTCAATGATTGGCTCTTGTAAAAATTTTAGGCTTTCATCTTCAGTATTAATAATTAACAGTACTTAAATTTCAACATATAAATATTTGACACTTATTTTGATTTTCATAAAAAAAAAGAGGGCTTAATATACAGTTGCAACGAGATCAAGTTCAATGAGAGCCTTCGAAGCATATTCTGCAAGGAGGTCCATCTTGTCATCTCAAAGGTTTTTTATTTTATATATTTCATCCCTCTAATGAATCTTGAGGGAACGAGTCACATAATGATAGATCACAACAGTAAAAGCATGCTTTAATCTACAAATTTAAGACTTTTAAACCGACAGAAAGTGGTCTCTCACGAGTGTAATAGCATCATATGGCACAACATCGTAATTAGTTGGCTACCTGAAGGGAAACTAGCAGAGCAAAATCCTCCGCCATTGTCCCCAACGAAGTACTTTAATCCATAGGGCAGGTTTCGAACTCAGAATCCTTGATTTCTGAGGTGAAACAACGGGAACGGCCTCAAATTTACATCTAATTGTGCAAACTGGGCCTAATTTGATTCGTAAGCAGTGACAATTGCCTTTGCGAAGACTTGCGCAGGCTCAGCCGGGTAGATGCATTGAAATGGTGGGCATGCTTTGTGGGCCGAGGATTGGTACAATCCCACATCAAACTTAGCTCCTTTCATGTCATCTGGGATGGCCTTAGACAAATTCAGTCGCTTCAGTTCAGAGAGATTTACATGGGCCAAAAATTAGAGCAGGATCAGATGCCCATCCAGTCCAATTGATGGAGCCCAGAAGTCTAGCTCATCAAACCGGTCTAACCACAATAAAGTCCAGTGGGGCTCAAGTCCATCACCCCTTCGAAGAGTCCAAAAGCACCGGCCCTATCTACAAGAACCCAAGAAAAAAAAAAACTATACTTGATTAAGAATGGAGTTTAGTACAAGAGCAGGAAAAATCAAGCATTGGCCGGAGTCTTTTCCTAGGCGAGGTCGCTCTAGATGTCTTGGACATATAAAAGTTCCTCTCGGTTTGGGCCAAAGTCCATGATTATTAGATTGCCCCCAATTTTGTAACTCCATTGCATGCACTCTGCACCGAGTACGTATTCGCGCGACGCGTGTAAGTGTATCGGGTACTTGCCAATGCATATGTGAACGACCCTTTTCGATTTGGTGATAGTTGTTGAATATCTTGTCTATGTGGGCAGGGACTTGTTAGGGTTTATTGACAAATCTTTGCCTCTGAGGCTCAAGCCCTACGCAGAGGTGGGGGGAAAAAGGCCAGGACTAGACTTTTGAGTTGATAAAACTTTCCCGTGGCCACACACCAAATCCACGAAACTTGACTCCTAATTGGACAAGAACCCCAAGCATTACGTCCCAACAAAAGTTCAGTCGGTGGTTGAGCAAGCATGATTTAGACTTCGATTGCAATTTATTTGATAATGGCCCTTCGAATGTGAAACCTTTGGGAGGGGATTAGAAAGCATACCCTAGGTTTTGCTGGCTTTTCTAGCATGGTCCTTTTTTTGTAACCAATCGAAACTCCCACCTTTTCGTCCTTGGCTTTTTAGAATTATTTCACACGGGAAAGTCAAAGTTCGCAGTAACTGCTCCTCTGGAAAACTGGAATTATTCCTGCTCGTTATTTTTGCATGGGAGGCCACACGGTGCAAGCATTTAAGATTAGGGCATTAATTATGTCTTGAGCATAAAAATGGGTGCAGCAATTTTTGACCCTAATGAAGAAAGTACCTCTGTTGGTGGTCTGGACCGCCTAAGAAGATGGTACCTTAGGTTTGCGACGCATCGATGTTGTGATGACGAAGGGTCTAATCAATATTTTCGTCGCTGAGGAGGAGCAAATGTGAATGCTGACTAGAGGCCACTCATGCCATTTCTGATGGTCCCTTTTATTAGAAGATATCCATCTTCACCTGTACTTGCGATGTTGGTTCGTTCGTAGACTTACCTGTTCTCTAGGTGTTGAAATGAAGGTAGATGACAGATTATCAAAGTCACCCTTCCCGGGACCGATTAGGGCCTAATTGAGGCGGTCGTGGTTTTTCAATTGCCGCCTTTTAGCCTTAAAGGGCTTATTTATTTGAACTTTCCAATTCAATTAATCTTCTTGAATTATGTAGAACAATCCGTATCTGTTCCACATAATCTCACATAATATTAGTGCTAGTTTCTTTCTCAGTTTATTTTGCATGTACGTTCATAATGTCCGTTAAATTCTACATACCTTTCCTAATCAAACTTGCACATGATGGGGTGTTGAAATATCCTAAATCGCTCGAATATGAATTTCACATGTTGTTTATATACATGCGATCTCCCTTCACCTAATAGTTAAAACTTTTGGGTTGTGTATTCTAACATAGGTGGTCCTTTTTTAACCAAATAAAATCCCTACCTTTTCGTCCTAAGCTGTGGAGAATTATGTGACACGTGAAAGTCAAAGTTTTTAGTAATTGCTCCTAACAAAATACAAGTCAATCTTTCCTTATTGTTTTTCCATGGGAGGCCTCACGGTGTAGGCATGCGACATTAGGACATCACTTAAGGTTTTTGGCATGAAGATGGTGGCGGCAATCACTGACCTTAATGAAGAAATTACCTCTAGCGGCGTTTTGGACCGCCTAGAAAGTGGCACCTTAGGTTTGCCCCCACATTAATATTGTGATGAATGAAGGGTCTACTTAAAATATCGTCGCTACCGAGGAGCAATGTGAATGCTGACCGGAGGCTACTCATGCGTGGAAACAAACCCATTTATATGATGCCTTTCCCTAGAAAATCTATTTTAACTTCTTTTGGGATGTCGTTTCACTCGTAGACTTACCTGTTCAGTAGGAGTTGAAATGAAGGAAGTTGGCAGATTACTGAAATCAACCTTCCGCGGGACATATTAGGGCCTAATTAGGGCGGTTGTGATCCTTCTGTTGCCGCCTTTTAGCTTTAAAGGGAAGTGCTTTTGACCTTTTTTTAGTCCCCTTAACACGGTGAATTTAAAGCTCCCGATTCGATCAATTTCCCATGGATGCAATGCAAACTGTCACGTCCGCGTGCATTGGGTAATGCCTCCATCCAAGGGTTTGAGCGAGAGATATTATCACATGAAGGCAGAATTTGTCAAACACAGAATATCAAGCTTTTAGTTTGATGTAATGTAACATAAGCCCCCTTGTACTTTACAAAAGGTTCCGATCAAACTCTTTATGCCTCAGTTTATGATTTTGAACCCTAGGAGCTACTACTTGCGACTCGTGATGTCTTGTTTCACTATAGGATTTCAATTGATTGACATACGGTCTCAAAGGCAAGACGTCGACCTACTTCATCCGAACAAGAAAGGTACCCAAAAAGTCATTAACCTATTACATTGGTGCCAATTCAGTTCTAGACATTTTAATTTGGTCAATTTAATCTTAAACCTTAGTATAAGTCCATCCAATCAATTTAGACCGAAGATCATTGATGTGGAGGTTGGCTAACTATTGCAGCACAACTGATATTGGACGAAAGAGTGGGGAAAGAAAAAATGAAAAGTAAAAAGGAAAATGTTTTAAAAAAATATATAAAAAGATGTCTACAGTAGTGGATGAACATGTAAGATGACTGCTATCAAGGTTAACATTTTCCAGCCTAAATTGGCCAAATAAACTAGTTGGCACAATTGCAAAACGTAGAGAATGAAATCGATACAATTAAAAAACTTAGACTGAATTAACACCCTGTGTAATAGGTTTAGAACTATTTTGGTACTTTTGCCACCCAAACAATACCAGAAGAACACACAAAGACGACCAGTAGTTATTCAAGATGAGTCGCTATGGTCAATCAAAGTTGTGGTTCCCAGCTTCCCCTTTGAAGCACACCAACGGCGCTTATCGTTATGTCTTGTTTATTTATTTTTATTGGGCGAAACATTGTTATGTTTAATTTTTTGTCAGCATCCAGAAATGTTTGGTAGTGCTGAGGATATATTTTCGCAGTTCCTATAACTCAAGCATTCCATATTCAAAGATGGCTGGCAGCAATCTTTGTTTTTCGCAAGAATGGAGCCATGCAGTACAAGGTTTCAGATTTTAGATAAATCGGTGTCGGTCCCTCTAGATTTAGTATTGTGAGAATGGAGTGCAAAATATTGCTGTCCAGATTTTTAAATTGAAGGCCAGAAGATATCTCGAATTCGTCACTCCACGACGAAGGACCCCTTTGATGAAAGGGATGGATTAGCCGACTCATTATTAAATTTGCCTATTCCTATACCTTTCGAAGCATTCATTGACCTTGTCACAATTCGAAAAGCCGAAATTTCGAAAGTTTATTTCGAGTCTCGTTGATTAGTGTGCTTTGTTATAGATTATCCGTGGAAAACTCGCAAGCCAAATTATTGTATTTGCCAATTTGTGCACGAGGAAGGATCTTGGATTGCAAGGGATTATAATCTCACTTCACTCTTTCAATGTTTGACCAATTTTAGTAGATGGACAGAAATAATCCCATGTAGCAATCTCCCCATCAGTAATAAACCGTGGGTTCTTTCATGGAAGACAAATGGATTACGCAGCACAACTTGGTGTATGCTCTGAGCATTGGGGCAGCTAGCTTGTTTTATTGTCAGCTCTTGACGGTCGCGAACGACGGACGGAACAAGGAAAGAGTATATTCACATGTGTACATTTTAAGAAGAATGGGTATGCGAAAGATCCTCGAAATTATTCTCGCAACTAAATTAGGGTTTTTTGAGTGAAGCCTTATCCGGATGGAGTGAAAATATTGATGAGAAATATTGGCGGGGCAATTTGTTTTACTTGACGCCAGTACGTGCGCTCCAGGCCAACACCAATGTAAGGGCTAGAAAGAAAAATTTGTTGAATTAATGAAGCGGTGGAAACATGTAATTTGCTCACAACTCGATCTCTTCGACTTTAAAGAGAAATTAAGTCCAGCTGAGAGTTATAATTACAATGATTATTTGGAGGAATATCTCTATTTCGCTCATAACTCAATTGACCTGATCTTTCGAGTTAAATCGTAGCAGACTAACGTTGAACTTCCTCTCCCGATAAAGAGATACTCTTGCTATGCTATGTTATACTCTTGCTATGCTATGTTACGTTCAAACATCTACTAGGGTAAGGTGTAGCTTTCATCATGCTTTGTCTCTTGCACAAAAGGGTTTTCTTTTTTCATTCGTCCAATGAAGATAGTTGCAAGTTCTTCTAAGGAACTTCTTGTGATTGACAAATACTACTAATATTTTATTGTGCATCCGTGCAAGTTTAGTGAACTCATTATTGGGAGATCGCCCCAGCCAAAGTGTGTACACTCCGAGGGAACTAGGGGAAAAGGTGGGAAAGAGAGACAAAGGCCTCGGGAAAATTGCAAAGTTAACCATAAGCTGACTCAAAGATCCAAATCATATTTATTATTCTGATTATTTTAATGGTTTGTTTGTCATTTCCATTGACTTTTAGTCCATTGGGTGACTTATCTTTCGTGTGGGCGGGGGAGATGAAAATGATGCAAAGATTAATTATTGGAATAAGATAATAATTATACTCCTTTTGGATCGATTTGTGCTGTAATCTTCTCTTTTGGCTTCTTTCTTTGTTCGAGCATCGGCAAGCATGTCTCGTGTAAAGATGAGTGCCCTAATCATGTTTACCCACATTGGGGGAACCACTGAGAGCATTATCTAAGTTGATTAAGAAAATAGATTATATCATCTTTCTTCCCGGTGATGGAATAGTTAGAATAATCATTTGGTCCGACTCTTTCCTATCGACGCAAATGCGGAAAATAATAATAATTTGCCTGCATTTCTTAGAGCTTTTACATATAATGATTATGCCTTCCCTCTCATTATCTTAATACTTAAGATTATTCCACCGTCCAATATATGTCTTTTTTTTTTTTGGTAAGGGCCGTCCAATATATGTCATGCTTCAAGATTTATTAAAAAAATTGTACGACAATATCTAAACCTTATGTATAGAATGCATCCAAGTTCTAGAATTTTCGATTGGTTATATCTACATATTGATCCAAAAAGTGCACTCAAATTCTAAACCTTTCTATTGATCAAATGAAATCCTAAACCTTTACTGAAAATATAATTAAGTCTTACAATTTATATTTCAAAGTGCAATTTAAGTATGCTGCGTAGGCAATTTCAACTTAACAAGTTGGTTATTTTATGCATTGTCCATTGAAAAGGACTTGATTTCACTTTTTTAATAACAAAAAGGACTTAATTGCATGTCGATCCCATACAGTTTTGTCATGATATTCATTTTTATCCTTATCATCGATTGGTTTAATCACTCTTGACCAAGAAAATAAACTTGGACCAATAACTGAAATCTTGTATTGGGCTTTGACGCTGAAATTTTAATTGATCGAACATTGCACTTTGAGAAATCGAGGATTCCCAAACAATGACTAAATGGGTAATATATATAACTTGAAGGATTAACAATTTTCTTGAAAAATTCTGCACCTGTTCATGTCATAATTTAGTACTATGCCTTTACATGAATAAATCATACTGCTAATGTAAAACCCTAAAAGTCCCAAAGCAAATACTAATGCTCGATACTAGGGCATATTAAAATATTCACTCAAAATGTAGTTAGGAATTACCAAAAAAGAAAAAAAATGGATGTGTAAACAAATGGAAATGCACGATCTGGTTGGTTCATTAATAATTTTTAAGGCGTGGATTTTGTGGAATCTTCAAGCATTTCCCATGAAGAAAATGTCCTTGGCTCTCCCTTCTTCCAAGGGTGTGCATTTTAATCCACAAAAATGGGATTTGGATTGCCCGTCCTAGATACGAACTAGGGCAGGCCTGATTTGCGAACCACAGCCGTCCGATCGTTGATTGAACCACTGTGCTTAAAAAAAATAAAACAAAAAAGTGGGGCCCACACCCATTAAAGGTGGGGCCCCACCATTTGCAGCTCGTAACCGTCAGAATGTTGATCGAACGCCTGCCCTGGTCTGTACCCAGGGTAGGCGATCCAAATCCACAAAGATGTGGACTTTTTGCTCAAGAAACGACATGGAGACTTGGCAAAAGCTGGATTAGTCCAAGGCATGCTATGGGCAGCTGAGGAATGACTTCGAGGTCTTGCCGGTCAGGTTGTGTGCATTAGCTTACCCTATGATGTGACCCTTCGGATGAAGAACATGGTATCATCAATTTTGATCCGACCGATCTTCTTGAGCTCTTTTTCCTTTGATCAAAATCGAGATTAGCATACTGAAGTCAGACATGTAAATCTTCAAATATGCGTTTAATTTTTCTGGTTATTTGCCAAACAGAACGGTGCGACGATTTTTTGTTGGAAAAACTTGATTTAAGTGAATGAGGCACTTGCTTATGTAGGATTCTTGGAGCTAGAAGGATCATTTGTGATCTTATCAGGGATGTCCATGGATATACATCACGTATTTAGTCGTTGGTGCGTCGTTGTTAGGATTCCAATGATGGTGAGAATTCCAACGATGGTTGAAGCTAATGCTATGTGGAATTCACTTGCTTGGACCACACAAATTGCTCATGTCGATTGCAACTTTGTGTGCTTAGAAATTTTTCAGGTGTCAAGTGGGGTACTGTTGATCGCATTGATTCCTAATTAGTGGATACCGTCTGTTATTTATTGTCTAAGTTCATTTCACCCAATCAAATCAATCACATTTTTCAAGTTTGTGATCCATTGATTCATCGAATGGCTCTTCCTTATTGCTAGAACCTTTATCTTTTTAAGCCTTATATGACTTTTGATCCAGCACTTTTTGGCCGATGGAGTTAAAAATAAGTTCCAAGAGTTAAACATTATCATATTTAGATCGAACCTAGACAACATATCTTTTTCTTTCTCCGGTGGGAGGACCATATGTCTCTCTCGCCCACAGAACTAACAATAAAGAAGGAAGGAAGGAAGGAAGGAAGAAAGAAACCCCACTTGATTATAAAGATCAAAACCCTCTTTACACACGCGCACTTCCATTATTATGAACCTTTTTCTAGGTTTGTGGCCACCACTTTGGTGATTTATCTCAAACTTTCTTTGTTCTTTTTTTGGCATTTTTTTTTTATTGTTCTCGAGTATGGTTGGCCCAGCTTCAAGACTTCAGTTCTTCTTTTCTCTTTTTATGTACATGCTTTTTAACTTCCCTCCTTTTTGGTCGAAAATTAAGATGGTGAAGTTCTCCAAGGATCCAAGAAGAAATTCCAGCAAATTAGTTGTAGTAGTTAAAGTGACATCACTCAAATTGATTCCCGGTACATTGAATTTTAGGGCTCCTGCTCACCTCTCCCTATTTTTGTTAGGCACTAAACTTGAGCCTGGGAAATTTACCTCATAAGACCCAGCGACGTAATAGATAATTTACGTGCAGAATTTGCAAAGATATTATTCGACTAGCTACCTACAAATTGAACACTGTTACTAAAATGAACAACACCCGTGTTTGGCTTATGATTTGCCGAATCAAACTCTAAGCTTTGCGTGAATATATTAAGAACAAGATACCCTCGTTCTTTTTCCCATTGCCTCGGTGATTTCTTCAATGTTTTTGTGAAACAAATGCATGTTATTTCACTTTCAATTTCAATACTTAATGTTTTTATGAAACAAATGCGTGGTCCCTTTTTGCCTCTTTCGCATTCCTAGACCGCCGTTATGAAGCAATGCCTTCTCGGATTGGGTAAGCTTCCCGGCAGAGGAAGAAAGGGAAACCATATCATATCCAAGACACCACAGTCCCGATCAAGAAGCAAGAGCAAACTGGTCGGAGATCCTGATGTCGCAAGAGGAAACCCTGTTTTAACGGCTTTGAAAGCAAAACCCAAAGTTTGACTCTTTATCGAGGGCCATAACCATTATTTATGCAAGGAAAGAAAAAAGTGGGGCCACCATAGCAAGATTTTTCCAATTAGTGGGCCGCCTTTAGACGTTGTATTATGCAGCAGACTAGTGTCAAATTGCAAAGGATATCGACGTCTCCCGCAATGGTGGGAATAAGAGATGATGAGGTTGGAATAAAAGAGAGGGATATTGACTCCATGACCATGCCGCCAAAAAAAGCTTGTTTTACCATTCTATGTATCATCCGCGAGGCGAGGATTAGTCGGGAGAGATCTTTGTCAATCCCCACTTGACTGCTTACATTAGGATGCTGTGATTTTCAGCGGAACGCTGGTGGATGAGTTGACTTCGTCGGGGGACACGCATTATACTTTCATCTGGGGAGATCGTCCTGGCAGAACTTGAGTACTAGCCCACCAACATATCCAATTGAACCTGCTCAAAAGCTTTAGCCAGTATATCTATGTTCAAGAATTCTCCTTCTTGTCGCAGTCCAAGTTTTGTGAATCTTGGTGAGGACATCATCTACCCTACAGAATCCACCTCAACTTATCTTGGCCTAGTCGAGCTTGGTGAGGAGAACATGTCATCTTGATTAAGGAATCAGATAGGAATTCATGATTTGAGATGTTTTAACAAATTTGATACGCACTGCAAGAGTGAGCCACAAAATACTATAGACGCTAATACTATTATTTACGGACACACATGAAAGCTTGGGACATTCGCTTGGGATAATCACTAAGGGGAAGTCAAAATTAGAGTCCATCAATATACATATATATTTATATAGTTCAATTGATCTTAGTTGAATGCTTAAACCACCAAGTTATGAGTTAACTCAGGTGTTAGTTGGTCCGCATTATAGGGAAAATTGTGTAAAAATATCCTAAATCAATTGCGAGATGGTCAATTTAGTCTTAAACATTTCAATTTGACTAATTAGTTATAAAAAATTAGAACTAAATTGGCCAAAATAAGAAGTTTAAGATTGAATTAGCCAATGCACGATAAATTTAAGATTTTTTGGACCATTAATCCCAATTACATCGCATTCCCGATGGGGAACTTCTTTGGCATACAATCTTAGGCGTGCAAACTAACATGGCCATTCATACCTCGAACTCTATTGTTCTAAAGATCGATTCTTCTATGACACGCTTGCTAGGATTGAAGTTTAATAACTCGTCTTGAAAAAGATGCATATCTTAAGATCACAATCGAGAAACTCGAGTCAACAGTTCATCTTAATAAAAAAAACATTAATAATTCTTGCATATCATATCAGAAAGTCTTCAATTTATGGTACAAGAATACTAACTCAAGGTGCATGATATGCGACATAAATGGTGCTGTCTCATGCGAAAAAGCGAAGCATGTTTCAATCTTTCTCCTATCAATTATTCAAGACTTCATTTGTTCATATGGGTTTCTAGCAACGATATGACCGGATAAGATATTACATGAAATCCATAAATTTTACTATATCTTATCCACTCTTCAATGAATCACAGTAATAAAGTCCAATGTTTTCATATTCTATCATATTGATTATTCCGTATGGACATCACATGATGTAGATAAACCTAAATATGCACAAATATACATGGTAAGAATTTCTCATGATTTACTGCTAAGCAAACCACAACAAATGAAGTAACCTCCACCCATCAATGCAAAAATGATAATGATTTCTCATGATTACTGCTAAAGAAAAATAGCGCTATCCGACTTTCTCCATATGATATTTTCATCCAAGTTATTTTTCCTTATATCCAATTTCATCCTATTTTTAGGAGGAAAGAAAGACGAGATATCATATGTTTTATCTTATCATGGATTCTATCTAGGCCACCAAACACAGTCCACGTGTAACGTGTGATTAGCCGATTCACATAAGCCGAATTGTAGAAACCCTTAGCCAAACCAACCTGTCTAGGCCATACCGGGACCGATCATTCCTTCCCTCGTTCCATCGGTTCCTTAATTACAATTCTGACGTTTGACAACGCAAAACTTCAAAAGCCAGGAGGGAAAACATTAAGCTCGCATGGGGAAAAATCATCGGTCGTGCCGAAAGAAAACAAAAGTTGATGGGAATCACATTATTGTCCACAACCCCAGTGCGTGGCTCTGGGGCGGACCACGTCAGACGTTGCTTCAAAGACTGTCCACGAAGGTCAAGAGCCCCTTTTGGTTTTGGGATGAAAGCAAAAGGTTAATCTTGTACTGTTTTTTCTTCGTCATCTAGAGCTGACAAGCTCAAGTCCAATCGGAACTCAAAGAATCAATAAGATGTTCAGTGTTCTTCCCTGTAAAGAATAGCAGAAAAGAACAGCCAAAAGAACAAAAAATTTGAGAGAGAAAGGATGAAGGACAAAGGATCTAGGGCAGACTATAACTCCCCAAAAAAATCAGAAGGGAAGTACACCCTGCAGGCACTCACACACTCAGAGTCCCGGGGAAAGAGAGTGCCAAACTCCCCTTCACTTCAGGGACTGGCCCCTACCATATGCACCCACATAATGGCGCACCAATCCCCCATGGCCCAACCAATAATTAAGCCACTTAGCACGTTCAAAAGCCGTTGATTCTCGTCTCAACTCGACCTCATGTGAATTGGATCAACAATGACCATCGCCTATATAGACGTAGCGCTCGAGTTCCTTTTGCATCGGGATTAGGTAAGACCCTCTTCCTCTTAAGTCGTGGAACCGACACGCCAAGTTCTATCAGGTCATATTGCTTATTTGAAAGTGTCAAACTCGACCCCATCACCAGCACATGGAAAGATAAGTGAATTTATGGAGGCATTCGCACGCAAACGTTAGCTAAGCATGTCCAAATGTGTGCTTAAATGGGTCAGGAGTGTGGGATTTCTTTGCTTTTCTTTTCAGACCGCTAGCATTGCTAATGCAGTTCAAATCGAATGGATAAGACCGATTTCCAAACAGTTATTGCCTCGGGCATATTCAAAGTATCATTTTTTTTTGCTAGACACAAACGTATGGATCAAACAGTTGAGACGAACCATACTAAACCGAGTTGGGCTAAACAATCTATACAGCGATAGACATCAATTGAACCAGAGTCCTCCTTCCACATTTTGATTCGGTCCCCCTTTTCTCCAGACCGCATTGAAGTGGCTTACGGCAACAATGCGCTTGGGAGAGCGCTTGTTGGGGAAAGCCTTTGGTGAAACACAAAGGGAATTTAACTAAAGGGTTCTGTTTTTTTTTTTTATACATGCAAACAGTACTTGGTAATTGGCTTGCGAGCAATCACGTTTGACCTCATTGCCATGGCGTGCGCCGCAGAGGATAAAAGATGGAATGTCGAAAGTTTAGAAAAGGGCAAAGTAGAAAGAAAGTGAAAGAAATTCATAAGCATTTCGAAAATTACTCAAATTAAGAGACGTTGAAGGTATTTGGAGATGTTAGTTTCGGTTGAAAGCTCTACAAAATTTGGTTGTCCGAATGCTTCTGCTCAAGGTCATTACAGGTCGGAAGCTCATGTGAGGAGCTGCCGTCGAACCTGGTCGTACCAAGTTCCACGGCGCTGCAACCACGTCCATAGACCCACGTCGGCATTAGGCAGAGCAGAACCAGCAGCTAGGAGAGGTTGCTGCAGGCGACGTAGGGTGGTCCACGGCAGAGCAAAAGGAGCTGCGGGGGGGACCGCCGCAGCAACCCCTCCTCCCCCTCTAAAGCAACCCCTACTGCCATCATGACGCGACGGGCCTGACGGAAGCGCTGCCGGAGGGTGCGCGCAAGTCCCGAGCCGGCGAGGCCCGAAATGGGGACTGTTGCTGACGCGGGCGCGGGCCTGATCCCACCCCGCCTTTTATGGGCGGTGCTCCTCCTGGGAATTTACGTCGGTGCCCTCCCCCCTGCTGAGGTGGGAGTGGTATACGTGGGGCGGACGTCACGGGGTTCTCCTTTGTGCGCGGCCGGGCCGGGGATCCGGTGCTGCCGTGCTCTCCGACCCGGTAAATTTCATGTAAGAAATTGAATGAATCTTGATGGGAAACTTCATCGAGCTCGAATGACTTTAGAATCGTCCATTGAGCTGGAGCTGGAGCATGAGACATCGGATTGGCCGATCTCCGTCGGAACAATCCAAGGACGAAGCTCTCTTTCTGCCTCTTGGGAATTGGTGGTCTTCAAGAAGCACGAGGACATTGAAACAACTGAATCCGATTGAATTTGAAAAGATTTCATCGTTAGGGACGACTCGTTTGATATTCGAAAAAATATGAGAAAAATTATTCAGATAATTTATAAACCCATCGCATGACGACCGATTCAGTATTGAGCCAATTAATTGTATTATTTTAATCCTAACTCTTTCGATAGCCGATCGATACAATCCTTTCGATTAATTATCCAAATCATAGATTCAAGGGTGACTGTGTATTGAGTCGGGAATAAAAGGGGGCTTATGTGGGTACGGTTTTCCTTTTGGAGTTCTAGTATACATTGCGCGCGGGTGCGCAGTGTGCACCCCCACCTTCGGGAAAGTACAAGCCAAAAAAGGCCGAGGAACGGGTGACGTCATGCGTTGCATGTATACTGGAGATAGAGATAGAGAGAGAGAGAGAGAGAGAGAGAGAGAGAGTGTAGAGGAGAAAGACACCCCAAAAGCCTTTGGACCACCTCTTCCTTTCCTCACTCTCTCTGGTCGGCGCGTGCATGTACGCGCTCCACGAGTGGTGATCACTTGCATTCTGTGGTGGCGCTGGGTCTCCAATTTAATTCGCACCCACAAATTAGGGCTCCACCTCATCCATCCCTCTTGCGTGTATATACGTATATATTGATATTGAGTCTAGAAAAATCACTTTACGTAGTATCATGGGTACTCCTCCTCTTCTTCTTCTTGTCCTTCTTCTTTTAATTTTCGAGATTAGTTTCGATGTAATGACACGAGAAGAGCTCAAAAAATAGAAGGATGTATTGATATAAATATTTATGGTTTTGGAGCTAAGTCGATTTGGTGGCTTGCATGCCGTTGGGTGATGAGGTGATGAAGATCCTGATAGTCCCTATCTATGCTAGTAATGCTTTAAATGGCACTTTTGCCATGGAAATAAATGCTAAGTACTTTCGTGCATTCCTCTTGAAATCGGGATCACGTTGAGGAAATCAATCGAACTATATTATTCGAGCACTAGGTGTGAGCAACTCAAAATAAGAATGAACTCACTTTGGAGGATTTCGAATCTTGATCTATAGATTTTAATAGCGGAAAACGGAAATGCACGAACAGAGCTCAGCCGAGTTGGCACTCGTCGATTCGGCTTTCCTGCAGAAAAGGGTTAGTCGGTTGCTACCTTAGTAAGGTCATTATGCATATAAGTATAGAAGGCAATCGCCTATTTTAGATAGAAAATGTTCCCTTCTTTCGAAAAAAAAAAAGAATATTGCTTACATAGAGAGAGAGAGAAAGTTTAGGAGCATGAAGTTAGGATATATTGAGTTTGCATAAGAAACTTTAATTTTAGGAAAATGGTGAGGAAGAAGAAGAAGAAACGGGTACCAAAGTGCATGTAAGTTCCACCATTGACCGTTTTGTCATTTCTTTTGGTAAATGAAAAAAAGGAGTATATTTTCGAGTCATTTATTTATTTTTTTTGGTATATGGTTATTACGGAGAGAAAAGGAAAAGGAGAAATTCTTGGGGGGGGGGGGGGGGGTGCAAGTGCACGGGGCGCGTGGGTTTTAGGCATATGCCCACCAAAAATGAATTAAAAGGGCCAGGAGAAAAGAGAGAAGAAAATTAAAAGGAGATGCGGTCCCATCTTGTTTTTATGGAGGCTTGCTCGTTTCTAGAGAGAGAGAAGAGAGAGATGGGTGGTGGAGGGGCGACTTTAAATAGGCGAATTAATTAGGAATTAGATGGGGAGAGAGAGAGAGAGAGAGAGAGAGAGGGAGAGGGAGCAATGGACCACCTCATCTCTTCTCAATTGAACAGTACCCTTGTATTGGGAACATTGTGAATCACCCCACCAATCGCATCTCATTCTCTCACCCTCTCTCCCAAACCCCAATGCCATTATAATTCCCAAAAATTCATGTTTTTCTAAGAAAATAATAGTGGGAAAGAAAAACCCATTTCTCCTCTCTCTCTCTAGAGATCGAGTCTTGGTGAAAGTTTCCTTCTTTTTGGGGGGAGAGAGAGAGAGAGAGTGAGAGAGAGTACACATGAAAGAGAATTGCCCCCACCAAGAACCAAGATCCCAAGAACCCCAAAAGAAGTCACCACTGAAAACCATCTGAAAAAGCCTGCCACAACTCCTACTCCTACTTACTTAGGTACACTCTCCTCTTGGGATTTGTGACCTACAAACATCTGTCCCCTAATTCTCATTCCCTTTATTGTTTTTTGTTATCATATTGCATGTTGTGATCATTTCATGTGCTTTCTTCTTGTCTTTTCGCGCTTCGGGCGACCGAGAGAGAGAAAAAAAGAAGACTTCTTTCTTTTCCACGAAAGGGTTCGTTCCCATAAAATTAGAAGGTGGGGGGAGGGGAGGGAAGAAAAAGAAGTGGTGCATTTCCATGAGCATGGGCGAAAAGGGCTCGAAGACGTATGTTCGTCACGTGGCAGCTTCGTGGATTGTTCATCCGGGCAAGAGATGACGTTGGTGCGGGTTCCCCTTCCCAATCATGAGCTCTGAGAGAGAGAGAGAGAGAGAGGGCTGCTGATCCCGGAGCCGGTACGTCGTAACGCGGAGCGGTGGGGGTGAGCTAGGGTTTGGCATATAATTTAATAGGAGGCCGCTTATTCTTTTCTATGTTGTTGGGGCGTGAAATAATTGAGGGCAAATGGATCATTTTGGTGCTCTGAGAAGTCTATTTTGGATGTATTTATGTCGTGGTGCATTGACCCTCGAGCTCGAGAGAGAGAGAGAGAGAGAGAGAGAGAGACTGTGTGATGATCATGCCAAGGAAGGAGGACATCATCGTCGTCGTCTGATTCCATCATCTTCTGATTCATCTGTGAGAGCTGAAGCATCTGATTAAATTCCCTCCCTCCCTCCCTCTCTCTCTCTCTCTCTGTCTCTCCCTCTCTCTTCCTAGGTTGAGTTTTCATGGCGTACCATCACCATACCACGTTTGCTCATTGACAGTACGACAAAGCAGCTCCTAGGAGAAAGCAGCTCCACTTCTTTTCCTCTGACCTGACCATCATCATCCCAAACCCAATAATTACCACTTCTTGTTTAACTGGTAAGACTCGCACTTCTCTCTTTCTCTCTCTCAAAAGGGGCATGAGCTACAGGGATCAAAACCTCGGCGCACCCACCTGATCAAATCGCCAAAAGACTTTATTTTTCTTTTCCTTCTTTGATCTTTCGCCCCCTTGAAAGATCTGCCTTCCTCTGTCGCTCGCTCTCTCCTGGTTAGTATTATAGGGAAGTTTCTTGCTCATTCCCATTTTCCCCAACCTTTCTAAAGAAATCAAAAGTTGCAGCAGAAAGGACAAACCTTTTGCTATCGGAAACTCCAGAAACAGAAGGCAACTCTTTGCTGATACAAGAGCCCCAGAAAAAGAAGCAGAAAAAGGGAAGAAAGAGAAAGAGAAGGAAAGAGAGAAAACAACATTTTTCGGCCATTTTCATATGCTCATGCGCAGTGAAGAGAAGGCAAGCAACATGGTGGTCTCGTCCTCGAGCACCGGTGGCTTTTGCTATTCGGACTTATCTTCTTCCCACAACCCGGCGGTCCAGACTCAGCCCCATCTGTTGAGTCAAATCCCGAGTTACGACTCCGGCTCGGAAATCTTCAACTTGGCCTCTGGCATGGACATGATCGGCTTCCCCAAGGACAGTCTGCCGAATCACCCTCCCCAGAACCACGTCGCGGCAGCGCACGCACTCTTGTGGAAAGGCAATAACTTCTTCGCCAAAACCGTGAGCCCCAACAACAATAGCCAAAGTGGACCTTCATCGTCGAAAACTGTGGCAGCGGCGGCTCTTGATAACTCGGCGGCGAGCGAATTCTACCAGCACGAATTCAACAAGCCTGATTTCTCGCCGGCCAATCAGAATCTGATG
The DNA here is from genome assembly GCA_030064385.1 of Melaleuca quinquenervia. Lineage (NCBI taxonomy): Eukaryota > Viridiplantae > Streptophyta > Magnoliopsida > Myrtales > Myrtaceae > Melaleuca > Melaleuca quinquenervia. The sequence continues at coordinate 12,847,331 of CM057721.1, read as the reverse complement.
GCGGCGGCAGCAGCAACGACTTCGCAAGACGATTCAGCATCCGCTTGGCAAGAGAGCAACAAGCTTGTGGTGGACGATTCCTCCATAAGGTGCGTCTTTCCGTGCGAAGGGAACGAGAGGCCGAGCCAAGGCCTCTCGCTCTCGCTCTCCTCAGCCAACCCTTCAAGCATCGGACTCCAATCGTTCGAACTGAGGCACGCCGGCACTAGTAGTGGTGGCCATCACAGTGATCATCATCAGCATCAAGGAGACATAAGATTGTTCGCTGCTTCGACTTCGAGAGAAGGGTTCTTCGGGAAGTCCAATTTGGGGAGTCATATTCAGCAGCAGCAAGCGATGATGATGATGCATCAACAAGTCGGGCAGTTTCAGCTGAGGAATTCAAAGTATTTGGGTCCTGCTCAGGAGCTTCTGAACGAGTTTTGCAGCCTCGGGGCTAAGCACAGTGACTTGACAAAGCATCAAAAGCCCAACAAAAGCAAAGCTTGGGATGATCAAGATGGCGCTAACAGCGCACCAAGTGGGTCTTCAAAGCAACAATCTCTCGGGTCACTTGAGTTCATGGAGTTGCAGAAGAGGAAGACAAAGCTGCTTTCAATGCTCGACGAGGTTCATTTGTGATTTCTGGGGTCTTCTCTATTTACTTTTTTTAATCAGTAGCTCTCTTATACAAGCAAGGATGAACAACGTATGATTTACATGATTCATCAGGTTGAGACAAAAAAAAGTTTGAAACTTTTCTTAAGTGGTGGGTGTGTATGATTGATTCTTAAGCTAATTAAGCAACTGAGAGGGGCCTCCCAATTAATGCCCACATCCTGCCAATTTCTTTGGGTGGTTTTCCTCCTTTTTTTAATTACTTCAGAAATTTCTATTCCTTTTCCTTTTCACGGCATATGCATAAATGTTTTATGTTGCTCTAACAAGTTTCAGCAACTAACTTTTCAAAGTTCCATTTCTTATTTCCTCCCCCCTTCTCCAATTGCTATCTGATTAATAATCTTGGACTTTATATAGGTGGATAGAAGATACAGGCATTACTGTGATCAAATGAAGGCCGTAGTGTCATCTTTTGAGGCGGTGGCAGGGAATGGGGCTGCGACGGTCTACTCGGCACTGGCCTCGAAGGCCATGTCGAGGCACTTCCGGTGCCTAAGGGACGGGATTGTGGGCCAGATCCAGGCGACAAAGAAGGCCGTGGGGGAGAAGGACCTCGTGTCCCCAGGGACAACGAGGGGCGAGACGCCGCGGCTGAAGATCATCGACCAGGCCCTGAGGCAACAGAGGGCGTTCCAGCAGATGACTATGATGGACAACCACCCCTGGCGGCCCCAGAGAGGCCTGCCGGAGCGGTCAGTGTCGGTGCTCCGTGCCTGGCTCTTCGAACACTTTCTTCACCCGTAAGAACTTCCATCGATTGATCCACCCATCTGTCTGTCGATATACCTACGTGTGAATTGTAGGAGAATATAGTGTAAAGAGATGCTGTTCTATTTGGGTTCTCAATCATTAGCTTGCCTAAAACAATGCCATCCCTTTTGGTAGTTTGTTCCAACGATCTTTCAGATTCCACGTATTCTTTTGTCATTTTAATCACACAAACACGTTTAGTCTCTCTCTGGCATATATATTTCTCTCCAAACTCGCTGGTTTCTCCTTGATCTTGATTCTGTTGCATTGAACCCATCTCTCTCTCTCTCTCTCTCTCTCTCTCTCTCTCTCTCTCTCTCTCTCTCTCTCAACAAACTGTGGGTGTGTTTCATGGAGGGCTGTTTTTTTGCAGGTACCCAAGCGATGTTGATAAGCATATTTTGGCTCGCCAAACAGGCCTATCAAGAAGCCAGGCACGTCCACATCGTTCTATGTTGCTTTCTCTTTAGTTTCATCCGAAGTGCTTAAACTCCTCAAATGGGATAGGGATTAAAAAAAAAATTGAACGTATGCCATCATCACCATTAACGTGTACCCTAAGAACAAAAACCCTAGTGCCTATAATATTTATTATGATAATTATTTTCCCGTGCAGTTTCACATTTTCTTAATAAAATAATGCAGGTGTCCAATTGGTTTATTAATGCGAGAGTGAGGCTGTGGAAGCCGATGGTGGAGGAGATGTACATGGAAGAAACAAAGGAGCACGACAACATGGGATCCTCAGACGGAGCCGCAAATCTCGAAGATGATGGCCGGCCGAATAATCAGAACCGTGAAACAGCGCGTGTGGAGGATCAAAAGCCGACCTCAGATCAGTTGGTCCGGATAGACTCTGAATGCCTCTCCTCCATTATCACCAGCCCTGACAAGAGCGACCAGCACCACCACTCCAAGATTGCCGCCACAGGAGCCCCGCAGAACCACCAGCACTTTCACCAGCAAAACTCTGGTTTCGGGCGTGTTGGCAATCCTTATGGGGGTATGGAGATCGACTTCTCGTCTTATAATCACAACCAGACCTCGGCAGCCCCGTACAGCAACGATGGCGATGCTAGTAATCCGAATTTCAATGGGAGCGGTGGTGGTGTGTCGTTGACATTGGGGCTGCAGCAGCACGGCGGACCAGGCCATGGGGTGAGCCTGGCGTTCTCGTCGGTACCGCAAAGCTCGCTGTTTTACCCTCGAGACCACATGGAAGATTGCCACCCGGTTCAGTACTCGCTTCTTGATGGTGAAGGGCAAACTCTGCCCTATAGGAACTTGATGGGGGCTCAGCTGCTCCGTGATTTGGCCGGTTAAATGAAGATAGAAAAATCAAATTGCTCCATGGCAATATGGATATATCCGGTAGGGATTTTATCATGCAAGATGACGTAATATGTGTTAGGTTATATATTTAGGTATAGATAGAATACCCAATACATGCAAAAAAAAAAAAAAAGATGGTATTTGAAACGTACTTTTGCTAGGTGCTAGATGCCTACCGTGAATCTTTTTTTCCTCCCTTTTTCATGCATATGGTTGGTAACTTCGCTATCTTTTTATCTTGTTTATAATTTCTCTAATGGGATTGGAAGGATTACAACATTTAGCTCATGATAGGCTACTTATTCGGAGCTGCGCTTGATTAAGTGCGACATCATACACAAGATTTTTGCGATTTGTCCTTGCTCGAGCAGATTCATGTTTTGTGGCTGATTCTCGAACTGTATTTCGAACGGTTCTTGGTGTTCACATACCCTAGATATTTGTTCTCGGGTCTTGGGGACGTCGAAGGAAAACTTAAGTAAGCAGAGAGGACCATTTGGGTTTTTAGTTCTTGGAGATTAAGACATTTCTTGGGTTTATAGAACAAAATATCAAGATCCTTTCTTGTTTTCGAGTTGTGGTCCCTCAGATCTATCTCTCTTCGCGTGAAGATGATCTTTCATGCCAATAAGTTGCTTTGCTTTATGATTTGTCCACTTTGGACGGTTTATGCTGTTGCCTTGGCTATGGAAAAAGGTGCTTTTTTAGTACCTTTTGTTCTTTGGTTAAAGGAACTTGCAATTTTTCTCTTTTTGTGGAGGAATAATAAATGGATGTTTCTGTTTTTTTTTTTTTCCTGAGTGTCGAACTTTACTTCTTCTACTAGGTTTTTTCTATTATAATTCACGTGAATATTAATGTTTCTGATCATGCGGGATCTTTTTTTCTGATTATTTCATTACAACATTCTATTATACTTATTGACGTTTGTAAGAGCATGTTACCGCCATGTTGGGTCCCGCAAATTCTCTCTTCCTCAACAGTGGTTTCTTGTCAAAATCACGAAATTAATGTTCAAATTCGCTTATTTATGTAGTGTGACCAAAGCAAACAATATCTGCTTCTTGTGCCGACACATGTATTAATTCGATCGAATGGCGATGATTCGGAGGTAATTGATTTCAGTTGTTTAACCAAGAAGTGAGGGGTTTTTCCTTGATAGTGGATCTTATACGTAACCTTCAGGTTCATGTTTCTCATTCATCTTTTTCCTGGGCTCTATTGCTATATAATGTCATCAAAACATTGAGGTGCAAGAAAATATAAGGCAAGCAATGTTGGGGACTTGAGCAAGTAATGTTTACACTTTAGTTTAGCTTGGATGAACATCAGTTTAATTCTAAGTTTTTGTGTTCATTTGTTGCTCCATACAAGCAATTTCAGGTGATTGGACAATTAAAACATAGATAACTTTCTCGATATGGAAAAATTGTGATTCTATTTTGTCCTGTCTGCCAAAATTCTCTATTGTAGCAACTTCACAGCCATAGAAAGTTTTCTACATAGACATAGCACGTTATAATCGTGTTCGGGAGTATAAAGACGTACTATAATGTATGTTCTGCTATAAAGAAACTTCGATATATGATGGTTAAGGAATCTATACATCGGTGTTACTAGTTTTATGTAATGCAGACAAATTCTATTAAGCAAAGAGGGGAAAGAATCAAATGCAGAAGGGGAATAGTTCTTTTGAGTTTCTAGGTAATGATGGATGTGCCATCTTAATCGTAGTGGGTAATATCCGATATTAGTTCTTAAGCTTCTTAATTCACAATCACTGGCAAAGGAGCAAGAAACTGAATCTGGTAGATGAAGCCAAGCAATTACACTCACCGACACTATCAGAGAAACAACTTAATAAACAATATGTGGTGAGAGAAAGTTTGCTTAGAATACCACCTAATCGCAACATAAAAATGATAGGTTTGATTACATTTTAGATACTGACATTGCTGTATAGGCCATTCCTCAATGTACATGTACATTTATGAAAGGAAAAACCCAACACTTTGGTCAGTCCTTTTCTCCTTAGATTTAGACTCGAGGAGACATGACAAGAGATAAAACCAAATCGAGTGATTCATAATGGAGCCCCTCCCATTTTCATCGATGGATATAACTCATAATGATGGAGATAAATAAATCACAATAAGCTTGTTGGGATACAAAGATTGATTTTGTGAGATTGATTAGCAAGCGATAAATGTGGCTGACTATTCTCGTCGTGCGCAGACTTTGCTTGATTCAGCCCCTGGTTAATCACGAGCAAAGGAGGAGCCAGAACTCATCATACGAAGTATAAGAGTACGCAAAATAAGATGACTCTTGGAGCTGGAAACTCTCTAGCGCCCCCGAACACATTGGATCAAATTATCGGAATTCAACGAGAAGTAACCCATAAACCTGGGTAGCAACACGCTTTCCTCAGACAAAGCCAGCTATAAATCATGCGCAGATGATCAAATGACGCTCACATGAAGCTGATCCAACAGGACCATACTCATCTTGATCTATCACTCAGCTCCAGTTCATCCGTGAACTTGTAGTACCGGCCCTACCGGGAGCTGGTTCAGTACACACAGCACACAGAGACACACGGAGGACCACCTCTATGAATATTCGTCGGCGATGTGACGTCTGGCAACACAAATTCCATGAGCTCGAATCATTTCCCCCTAAATTCACTTACTCCAATGTCCCCATTTGAAACATTGTCAGTAAGATAAATCTTCAAGTACGATATCCGATGAAAGATGTGGACCTTCACATATGTTCTTCTGTGTACTAAAGTTTTGTTGGAGAACAGGCTTTCATCAATTACGGGTGTGTCCTTTGCCTACTTAGTTTTACCCTTAATAACACGAAGTTAATTAATCATAAGAAGCAAGAAAACTAATCCTAACGCGAATGTGGAAGCCAAGTATGCGAATGCCGAAAGGTTGGTCTGTGCATGAGTGCAAAATTTACCACATTTATTTTAGTCGGTTGGTTTTGAGATCTTGACAGGTTGCCGTATTAAAGTAACTAAAGTGGTGATAAATCCCGGCAATAAAATTGGACATATAAAAAGTGCTACAAGCTAATGGAGTGACACATTTATTGCTCCTTAAAAACTAGGAGTCTGATGCTTAACCGAAACATTTTAGGAAATTTCAGTAGAGTCTAAATGAGTTCCTGTTATCAAATGTTACATCTGATAGTGCTTGGTCATATGTTGAAAAATCAGTTTATTGATATATAGAGTCAGTGTACTATGTGATGAAATAGTACGTAAGGTCGGTCATCATATAAATGAAACATATTTAACATCCAATAATTATTTTCCACATTATTTCGTATAATGATTTTGTAGATTCTCAATAAACTTAGCATTTTCGGATACCGACACTATACTGTACATTTGCGGACTCTTACCCTACCCTCGAGAGGTCGCGACCGTGAGGACAATCGCTGAGGTTCTGTTTGTCAAATAGGGTTATCTGTACATCAAATTTTTGGTCCCCTCTGTGTTGTTGTATTTTCTTTATATATATACATCCCTTGTCTCATGTTGCCAACCCAACTATCTTCCAATAGACTTTCGTGAGATGTCCTTATATGCTAGAAGCCTGCCTCTGCAAATCCCATCCATGCTATTACACGCCACCCAAACACCAAAAAAGAAAGACAAACTTGTTAAAAAGAGACAAAAACTACGAGGAAAAGAAATGAATATTTGTATATGACATACCCCATAACTACACCCGATCGATAAGAGGAATTACCTAAAATTTTGCCCCTTACGTGGTGCTTTGTCATAGGGGATTTAATAATGTGTACATCTCTCTTCCACTAATCATAGTTTGCAAAGTAGGGAACAAGAGCTAGAGAGCTCTTGATCCATTTTGAAGACCCACGGTTTTCTAAGTAGTCCTGCTTCATTTGATGAAACCTTCGGCCGGATGGGTTAGTGATGAAGAAAGTTGATCCTCTTTTTGGCCAAAAACAAGAAGGGGTTATCAAGGATATGATTTTATCTCTTCAGCCTCGACTCTAGAGTTAGCTCTAGAGGCGCGATCGCAACTTCTCACTAAAGAAAGTGAAAAAGTTGACATGAAATGAAATTATATAGAGTCCAACATCCCAATCCAAAAAAGCCAACCGTATTTTCTTGAGTGCGGTTGATTTTATTGGATATCTTGTCAACATGGATAGTAATTCCAATCATCACCCTTTATCTTTATCGCATTATCGTAGTTCGGATTATATGTGGTCAATCAGGCAAAGGATGGACCGACTTTTGGAGGAAAAAAAAGGTGAATTTCTGATGAAGATGCCCAAATTATGCGTATCTGAGAATGGTCTTGGAGCCCAGGAGGAATGTAACGGTGTCTAATAAAAGCCCAAAGTTGATTTTGGGCCCGATCTATCATGCCCTCAAAAGCCGAACGCATTCATCTGGATCTGTATAAACTGAAATTCCTCAAAGTACAACTCGTATAACATGGGACATCTGAACTTGTGGATGAGTACATATACGACTAATTCATCCTTTCTGGACTTTCACAAAAATCAAGTTGAGTTATGAGGATCAAAGCGGAAAAGCAAATCCGCACCTTTTGTTCGCAAAATGATAGATTTTTGTCTTTCCGCTAACTCTTCACCATTTTTGCAATTCTGGCAAGAAGATCGAGCATGAGGTTCAGAGTGGTCGCCATGAGTTTGTGCAATGACACACAGAATTAAGTTCTTAGGGAAGATACTTTCTTGACACAGAGAAGAGAGATTGGTGAAAGTGAAGAGAGAGTAGTCTGTGTTTCGCCCAGAAAAAATTTTACATTATCTTATCGTCTCAAATCATGTACTCCGCATGGCGACGGCTGGCTTTCCAGATGAGTATATGATTAGAGTCTACACTGCATCATATTCAGTTGCAGATGATGCTTTCATCATCTTTCATTTTCTTTTAAGCTTCTCTCTCTCTCTCTCTCACAATGACAGAACAATTTAGCATCATGTGTGTGCCTATGGCCTGTGGACTATATGCTTAGTATTATCATGTTTCCTCTGTTTGTCCTGGTCCCGAAATGCCTTCCATTTTCTTGATCGCAGGACATGATTCTGCTCAAGAAAAGGCCAATCTCTGATCAGGAGTGTGAAAGTACATAAATATTAAATCACGTCTTCACCTAACGGCTTAAGCTTTTAGGACAGTTGGCGGTGGTCCTACACAAAACTTCACATGGTATCAGAGCAGGAGGTCCTGAGTTCAAATCTTACCAGGCCCCTAGTCTCCCCAAAGTCCTTCCACACTTAGTACTAGGCAAAAAAAAGACCAGACTAAGCGTGAGGGGGAGTGTGAAAGTACATAAATATTAAATCACGTCTTCACCTAACGGCTTAAGCTTTTAGGACAGTTGGCGGTGGTCCTACACAAAACTTCACAAAACCAGATACAGATGTAACAAAATAATTGCATGACAGAAGAATTTGACAAAACTTTTCAATAATATCACAATGAGATTACAAACAAATATGTTAACATTATTTATACATTTCCTGGGCAAATGTCTTTCAAGATTCTGTAAAGCACTCTTTCTTGCAACTAGAAGAATGCTGGCGATTTGAAGAAGAAGAAGCTCTGGCGATCACCGTGGCGATGGAATGGAAAGCTGTTGCAGCGATTCGGTACTTGATCTGCCCTCTTTTGGGAAGAGGCCTGCCTCTGATGAAGCAGCCCCTGTCGCCCAACATTGCAGATGATGCAGCGACATCACTGACCTTGCTGTTCATGGTGCTGGTGTCTGAGTGATCTTGAGGCGAAGATTTGATGGGTTTTCTTAGAGTTGGAGTCACTCTCGACTTTGCTCAAGTTGTGTGTGTTTGTGTGAATGTGTTTGAAAAGTTTGGGAGCCTTGGTTTGGTTTATATAGCAGAGGAAAAGGATATGGCTAAGGCCGAGAGACTCGGTGATTGAGGTGGGGTTGAGGGGGGCATGACAGCGAGGACGACTAGCTGTACAAGATTCCTTTCTCTGGCTGATACTCCATTTCAGACAACTTGAGTCGTTTACTGATTTTGTAAAGATCATTTGGCCTCAGTTGAGGCACACAACCTGAACCATAGGTTTTGTTGGTGTGGCATCATGTTTTGAGCCTGTCTCTGCTCATGAGCACGTGTGGCCTGGCTTTGATTTTCTATCTAAAAGTTGAGTTGTTAAGTGGTCAAACCAAGTGACCATATGACGGGTAAAATATGGAGCTTGGATTCAATTTAGCCTATGGAGATAGATAAATAGCATAGCGGATCAATTTTCCGGCCAATGAATTCATATGATATTCTCATTGTTACAGCGTCCACACACCAATGACTATTGATATTGGATTAAATCAAAGTTCACATGCTCGGTTCATATTATGTGTTGCTCGACCTGAATCAAATGAACCAAGTCTCCATTTAACTCTACCAAATCATGGCGCGAATCACCAACAGACCTTTTTTGTTTGTCCTGCAGACACCCGAATGACTCGATTACTAAGTCCTAGTTGCATCAACTTTTTCAGCAAAACCTGAAAGAACAAGGCTGAATACAATGGGTGGGAGAAACAGAAGCAATGGAAAGGCATCCTTGGTGCTGGTTTCTGGGTTTCGTCTTGGCTTCGTCAAGCTCATTAAAAAAATGCATTGCTTTAATGTGCAATTTGACAATTGAAAATTGGCAAAATTGTTAATGCGATGCGTGGTTGGACTCTAGCGAGCATCTACGCTACAGTAGCACGATTCTGCGATCTCTGCATGTCCTTGCTTTCAGGGAGACCTCCTCGGTATTGTCAAATGGGTGCTTATTGTATTCCTTTTCTCTTGTTGTCTTTTGGGTTTTGTCCCCCACAGTCGAAGCCGCTTCGTTCCGTGTAATGCAAATATTCACTGCAAGGTTTATCACGTGGTCATTGGTCGAGCTGTGTACATGCTGCTGCATCATCTCGTGGCGGACGTCATCTACAGATAAGAGATTGCGAGAACCTTCTGCAGGTTCATAGATATCCACCAAATTCGATCCCGTTCGCCATGCATGGAAACGACGGAATGAGATGAACAATCAAACGAGCCGACAAAGGAGTTAATTTTACAAGATGACTTTCAGGGCTTCGGCAAAAATGCGAAGATGGAAATTCCCCAATTTACGCATCTCATGGCCTTGGTCTATTCTTTATGCATATGCTTGTGATTCACGAATCCGTTCAGTAATTTCCTAAGTGAAATTGGCTTTGAGAGGTGCGATTTGCCTCTAGCAAGCAGGCATCTAATGCTTCTTGATGTACTTAATTAGACAGTCTTCTTGAGTCCCAAACTTTCGCCACGGCTGATAATTGGTTAAATTATATGAGTATCAGCATTTTGGTTAGAGACTATTTTAATCCTAAAAGGGTCGATCATTGATTCTTAAAGGTAGGACATCATAGTATTAGGACCGAGGCAATAATGAAGCATGAGGTTCTGCCAATCTCACTAAGCTAATTCCATAGACAGCCATCGATGAGCAAGAATTAGGTAATTTCTGTCGAGGTGGGTCGTATTGGCAAAAAGATCTCTCAACAGCAAAATAGCCAAACAACCTTTTTTACTCTTGACAAGTGTAGTAACAGTTTCCAAAGTTGACGAACTCATTTTATCTTTCTTCGTTTCAACAATTTTATCTCTCCATGTGTAGACGCTATTGCATTTATCCTAGCTAATGTCTTTCTGTAAGTCATTAAGTCATTAGCTACCTTTACTCTAAATGTATGTAAGATATAACAATAAAGGGCTTCTTGCCCAATTCTTCAGGTCGAAGGGCTCTCATGTAACATGGTTGTGAATAAACTGATTATTATATCAATTACGATTATATACATACAGAAGACAGTTAACCGATAGGAAAAAAAATTGCCATGTAGCGAAAATTGTTCATGTCCTTAATACTTGGTAATAATAGATTACTCGGCCCTCCATGGGAGCCTCATCTGCTTTCTCGATGCCGTGCACACGTGCATCTACGTTGAAAACATGGCGACATTGCTCATTGATGATGGGATCCGTCTCATGATTTGGTGTCATAGTCACCTAACAAATTGGTGCATAGTTTTTGTCAGAAGGGGATAACCTTAAGTATTGCATGGTCCCGTGCCCTGCTGCACCAACCCCTCAAATGTTCAACAGTCCAACCAAGGGGTTCTCGAAATCAGGCCGCTGTTTTGCAACGGATTAACATTGGAGACAGAGTAGGTATTTTCAGAATAAAATAGGCTAATGGCATGCAAAGCCGATCCCGAAAGCTAGAGGAGTAGGGTTTCTGGTGGACAGCTTTGCTTCTCTAGGCCTCCTAACCCCCAAGTTGTGCAGCTCATTTCTAGACTTTTTCTTTTGAAAAAGCATTAAACTAGTTTGGTGATGATTAGCTTTGACGGGTTCGGATTAGAAGGAATTCTAGCTGCGGTTCAAGGGTAAGGGAGGATGGGCTTCTTCTTGATCCACTTTTAGGGAAGCTACATCTCCGGTCCAGCTCAGAAATGGTGATAGAGATGAAGAGTCGAGTGAGAAGTATTGTTTTCTCATTTCATTACGCAGTAACTGAAAATTATATAAAAGCTTTTTCTGAGTCAAGAGTAAGCTTAAGACTATGAGGTGCATCTAATAACCAGAAAGCAGGTAATGCTCCTGTCCTCTCACAAGTTGCGATCCAGTTGTCTACCGAGTTAACTTCTCGAAAGCACCAAAATAAGGTAAAGTTGGCCATTTCTTCAGTAAAGCTTTTGCAATCTTTTACAACGTGGCGAATAATTGAAGGAGCACTCTTTGACTTATCTAATACTTCAAGGTTTTCTTTTCCTGTTCGATAGACAGCCTAAGTAAGAGCTTCTCGCATTGTAAGGGTTTTGGCATGTATAGTAGAATCTCAGGGAAACCCTCGTGTTTTTCCCTCCTATTAAGTTTTTTTTGTCGTGATCTCTAACAACGAAACCCCAAGCTCCTCCTTTCTCCTTCGATGAAAAGCCCCGTCTATATTAATTTTCATTTCTCGAAGCTTTGGTGCTTTTCGTTTTTCTGATCGTGATGCTGCATGGTTTTTCAATCCATTCTCCTCTCCACACATAGGGCTTTTAACCCAAAGCCATAATTGCTTTTTACCTTTGTCATCCACTCTTATCTCCTGGTTCATTCCCCTTGGCCACATATTTGGATATAACCATGTGATCATGCCACTTGCCACTTTCTAGTTCCAACACAACCTTCCACCTAGGCTATTCAACTTCAAGTCATAATCTTTCTAACCTTGGTTAATTATTCTTCTCTCTTTATAACTTTCGATTATTCTTTTAATTTCATTTGTCTTGGCCGTGAAGTTGGATCTTCAAGCTTCAAACTCTTCAAAGATTAATGGGCATGTCAAAGACGAGTGAGAATTAAAGGTTTATTTATTGGATGATAAATTGATATATAACACAATGTAGCCCAGTTAACTGGGTGGGCTGAGTCAAGTTTGGATGGTCTATTTCAAATTAATCAATTTTTAGACAATGAAATTATAACAATCCATACCTGATCTACCCAAATCAACTCAATCCAAATTACTAAAATGCATCCATATTTAGGGTGTTTTAGGTTGGGCATTTGGAAAGCCCATTCAGCCTTCAAAGCCCATTTGGCAAAATTTAGGGCGCGTTTGATAACCATTCTCGTCCTAGAAATATGTTTTTTTTGAGAATGTGTTTTTTTGAGAAATGATTTTCGGATGAGTTCTAGGGAAAAGAAACGCGTTTGGTAACTGCACAAAATTTCTGTCCCTGGATTTTTTCATTTAATTTAAGAAATATCAGTAAAGACAATAAATTGATATATGAAACACTTTTTTATTATTTAAGACAATGACTTTTATAAATTAAATTCATGCTTTCATAATAAATAAATAAAACTATTAGGTAAATGATTTGTTAGGTGAACAACCAAGAGGAAACAAAGTATAAAAATATCCAACTTCATTTCTTGGAGTTGATCCTATTTGAAATGGAGATTGGTCTAGTTTTGGACTCAATTACTCCCATCATCATCTTTTCTTCTTTCTTTCTTGTGCTTAATACGATGTAGTTGTGCTGTACGAGGAACTAATAAAGTGAATTGCGGTTTGAGCAAGATCTCATCTAGAGAGTCGATTCCTTTGGTGGTGTGAGTGTTGTTGGAAGGATGTGACAAAAGTGAGGGAGAAAAGTCAGGAATTGAAAAGAAGCCAAGCTTTTTTTTCGTTATTTTCAATAATGAGGGACGTAAATGAACATTTAGAAAGAAATACCGTAAAATATTGCACGTGGTGAATTTGCCATGGTATACACACAATATATAAGGGAAAGTATTAAGTACAAAAAAAAAGAAGAAATGCAGTCAACTTGATCAAATGAAAGTTTGATTGTCATTTAAAACATACATTTGCAATATCAAAGAAAGAACTTAAAAAGATCAAATGAAAATTTATTTCTTCTTTTGCACTATTCAAACTTGTTCGAGAAACGGAGAACAAAAAAATTTTGGTTCTGATTTCTCGTCCCTGGCTCATCCCCAACCTTTTTTTCATCTCGGGAACAGAAATTTTAAGGGTATTTACCAAATAGGTTTCTCGTCCCAAGCTCATCCAGGGATGAGAAACCAAGAACCAGAATGATTACCAAACAGGCCCTTTAGAGTGTTTGGTTTAGCTTTCAAATGCTCATTTGCCCAAATATCAGCATTTGAAATGCTGAAAGCTCAATGCCAGTTGAAGGAGCTTTGGGCCTTCAACATTTTTTGAATGCTAAAGTTAACCTTTAATGAATTTTTGTTAGTTATCCATTTTGCCATCAAAATTTTATCAAAAGTCTTTATTTGCCCTAGATTGTTCATCTTCTTCGTTTGCATCCCTATCCTTAGCCTTGTCCTCATGGCTGAGGTTGTGTCCTCACCGCTGAGGTCGCATGACCTTAGTCGGGCTGGCTAGGTTGCTAAACGGAGTTGCTGGGACGGCTGGATAGCTAGGCATCTTGATTGGTCAACTGAACGAGGTTGTTTGTGGCCGAAAAATAGAATAGGATGGCGCTGATGAGCTGGACATTTGGTCGAGATCAATCTGGGCCACACCAGAGGCGTCGAGGACCTTCGTGGACGGTGTTTGGAACTGAGGAGGAGGCCGGTGGTGAGATTTGGCCTTAGTTGACTGCGATTGCTCGAGCCAAGGTCGGGTGAGCAGGGGATTAGGGTTTTCGGTTTGGGGGCGTCGGACGGCATAGCGGCGATGGTTAGCTCCAGTGACGTAGGCAAAGCTTCTCAGACAATTTCCCGCCCAACGACATTGACGAATGCCACGGATGAATGGCTAGGGTTTCCTGGGGGTAACATGCAGGGGAGAGAGAGGAAGAAGACAAGTTGACGTGGCTTTCTCCCTTTGCCTTATTTTAAAAAAATATGATTGAAAGCCCATTCCAAATTCAAGTTTTACCAAACACAAATTTAACTCATAGCTTATTGTAAATGCATTTTTACCAAACGCATTTTGCATTGTCTCAAGGGGTTTTGGGCTATCAACATTCCCATTTCCCCAAAACCCCTTGCAAATGCCCGACCAAACGCACCCTTAATCCAATCGGTGAAAATACATATCCACCCATTTAACCTATTTAAAATTGTTCATGTGATTATGTGTCTTAAATATAATTTTTATCAAAATAAAATAGCAAAGTAACAAAATAAAGAATTGTTACCTGCTATCATTTGCCTGCCCAACTTAGTTAATGCACTATTGCCTTTGTCCGAGCCCCAACACCGTTGAGCAATATCATTGTTCAGCCATCGTCATCGCCGTCGTAAGCACAGTGGCATTAATGTTGTAGGGATTTTTTTATGAATTAAAAAAATGAAATTAGGAAGATGTTTTAATTTTTTTCCATGAAAAGATCTCCAAATATTGACCAATAATAATAAATGCTGAAAACAATAATTGCGTTTCCACTTCTCTTTAGATGTGTAACGAGCTGTGTAAATCCTACAGTTATGGACCCTCGATCATATACTTGTCGTCCATACTTATCGGCTTAATTGATAGTCAAGCCCATTAATATCTAGAAAACAACCAGGATAAGCTGGCAAAAATTCAATTTTCAAAGGATATATTGTTGAAATAAATTCTCTCAAATTCTATCGTAGAGCGTCACCTCCCAAAACCTACAAGAATGGGTGATGGCATGACTGTCCTCCCGCCCGAAAGAAAGACGTAACCTCAAATAGAATTCGTAATCTATTAGCTGCACACACATATGAGATAAACCAATAGGTTTGTTACAAGATTAGAATTTTTAAAATCCACCAAAAAAGCAATATGCACAACTAGAACTTAGCCAACCCCACAAACTATCAACAACCATAAACAACTTTCTTAAAACATATTCATAAGTTTTACTACCAAAAATCCCCCATCGATAGAATTCTCCCCCTACTCGTCGCTAATCAAGGAACCTGAAACATGAAAGATGAGTGTAATGAAAATTATAGCCTGGTGAGTAAATACATATCATTTGAGTAGATCAAGTAACTACTATGCATATATTGTTGACACCTAATTTTTACCCACCCAACAAACCATTTACCAGTCAAATTTCTAAAAATTAGTGTTGATTGGAAGTTTTTCTAAAAACATAAAAATTTAACAAAAGCCCAATGGCCGAGCCTGATTAATCAGGCTTTGCTTCATGCGATACATGGCCATCCACGAACGGGCCATTTCCGAAACCCATCACTCATTTTCTTTTCCGCCCAGCCTCTCTCCCCCACGTAGACTTCCTGAGCCCATTGATTGAAACCCATTCTCGTGAGCCCAAAGGAAGGGAAAGCCTGGCTTTTCTTCTTTTCTTGAGCCCGTGTAATTAGAAGAGAAAGAGCGGGGGCCAGAAGAAAAAGCGGGAGGAAAGCTTCGCAAAGGGGGAAGAAAACAGAGAGGGGAGTTTGGGCAGAAAAAAATTCAGTTAGGAAGAAAACGGGGAGGGGAGCTTCGCAGAAAAAAATTCAGTTAAAGGGAATCTCTCGCTCGCTCCCTCTCCCTTCCTCACTCTCTCTCGGGAAAAACAAAAGGAAAAAATCACAGGAGGGGGGAACGTAAAAAAAAAAGGGGGATTCTCTCTCTCTCTCTCTCGAGAAAATATTCAGTGGTATGAATATGCCACGTCAAATGCTGACCTAGCATGCATTTATTGACTTGGACCACTCATAAATCGCCACGTGATCTCGCGAAACGAAAAAGAAAAAGTATCTGGCTGACTGGCTGCCCGCAATAAATGTTCTTCATCAATGCATGACAGCTTTTGTTTAAAAAAATTTTGGAGCCCGCTCGTTCTTCTCCCAAAAGCAGAAGTCAAAGCCTCCCTCCCCCATTCTCAGAGCTTCGACTGAGTTGGAGAGCTTCCATTGAATTTTTTCTCCTCCTGTAGTCTTTGGATATTTGCGTGCGCAGCTAGGGTTTTTCTCCCGTCACGGCAGGTGGGCTGGGGGCTTCGGGAATAGGCTCTCCGATGGAGCCGCGCGTCGGCAACAAGTTCCGGCTCGACCGCAAGATCGGCAGCGGATCGTTCGGAGAGATCTACCTCGATGGGCTGCTCGCTAACTGATGCTTGGTTTTTGCTTCGTCCAATCATGTTCTTTTTTTTTTTTTTTAAGTTTGATCGTGACTGGATCTTTCCTTTCTCAGGTACTCATATTCAGACAATGAGGAGGTTGCGATTAAGCTTGTGAGCGGCCCTTCTCCCAAGTTGAATCGACCCTTTTCTTTTTGCTCGTTTTCGTGCGTTTTAGGTTCTTTTTATTTTTGTAGTGTTGTTATAGCCATTCACATCGGTACTTTGGTTGATTTATGAATTTTTGATGTTTGAAGTTTACGTTTTGCAAGGTGATATGGATTGTGCTTTGCAAAACCGTTTCCTACCTTGGGTTGTGGTTTTTTTGGTTGATTCCTTGGGTTGCTGTGAAATGATTGTTGTTGATGAGTGGGAGCTGTCCTCAATGTGTGGCTTTCACACGCATGTGTATGTATGTTTACAGCTGTAATGCACGAATTCATGTTGTGCTTCTGGTATAATACGATTGTAAGCCCAAGTAATGCATCTTTGGCTGTCTTTTACAATATATATCTCAACTTTGTTGACAATTCAGTGCTTCTTGTGCCTTGTGGAGTGTCTGACTTTTTGTCTTAAAGAGTACTTAGAAGAGAAAGATTAAAGATCGATCTTTCACTAGAAGCATGTATATTTTCAGTAAGTGAGATTTATGAGGGGGCTGCTAGGATGGGTCCCAGCCTTTAGCTTCTTTTCATGCAGAAACATTCACTATATTGTACCTGGTATTGCCAGAGCAAAGTCGTAGAATGATTTAGAATCACTTGGATATGTTTTCATGTACTTTCTCAGAGGAAAGTAAAACTCTATGCCACCCCCTCCCCCAAGACGCCTCTCCAACGCTCCCTATCTTCTTTTTTTTCTCATTTAAGTTTTTGCTTTTCTCCAACCTACCCTGGCAGGAATTGAAAGCTGGGACAAAGAAGCAGAAATATGAGAAGATTAGTGAAACGAAAGTATCAAGTTCCATTGAGGTGATCGCTAGCTTTTAATGTTCCAATGAAGGTGGTGAAGATGGTATAACTATTTCATGGTCTCTGGGAGATCCATCTCGTAGGAGGCACTCTAGACCAATTGTGACTTCTGGAAGTTTACTGAAGCCAAAGAATCCGGTTGCAAATGATTTTGTTGCATCCAAAAAAGCTCTGGTGGGTCATATAATAGCTAAAGAAATATTTCCAAAATATTATTATGGTCATTGGCTATTTTTAGTGTTGTAATATGCCTTCATTGTATTCCATATGCTTGATCATTGTTACTTGAAACGATCTATCTTAATCCAGTTGTCTTGAATGATGCCATTAAGAATAATACTGTGGTGAGCTTAGTGGGACTACATGATCGTGCATTGTCAGGTTCCAAGACAAGTGGTTAGTTTCTGTTGTGTTAATCATGTCTTGTGTTCCAATTGCAGTTTGCGATATTGGGAAGAAGGAGGGGAATAATGTAGATAATGAAGCTGCGCCAAGGAAGCATGCAACACCAACTTTTGCTTAATTGTTATGATTGTTTTGGGGGAATAATCATGTCATTTTAAATGATTTAATTATCGATATGTGGATGTATATCACTTTTGGCATATACAGTTTTTGTTTTAATGTGATTTATTTTTGTTTCATCTATTGTGACATTGTTTGGAATTTTGAACCAATAGAGATTAAGCCTGCGCTAGAGTGACAATTCAATCCAATGATTAGCGTTGCAATGGTTGTCACATTTAAATCAATAAGAGGGTTGATTCTTATTTAACAAATCTCATACGATAAAGTGAACGTCTCTTCAGTTTTGATTGCCATTTGTAAAAGTATAGAACTTTGGGAGAATTTGGGTATAAATTGATCTCTACTAAAGTCAATATCGTCTTGATGGGATTAAACAAGAAAAGAAAGAAGATTCAATCAATTTTGATCCCTCCAAACGTTAAACTCAAGGTAAGGGGATAATATCTTCAATACATATTTGCTATACGATTGATTCGTCTTGCCAATCAAACGCATATTTGGTACGTAATAAACTGTCTGATCTCAACAAAATAGGCAAGACAACTTAGTGAAGAAACTCATAATGGAAGTCTTTCATTTTTAGTGGAACCTTTGTGGCTATGCAAAGAAAATATTAATCAGCTGAGGAAAAAATGCCACACGAACAGAAAAAAAGATTATGGCCAATGAGGAGTGAGTTGTCGGAAATCATGATAAATAAAAAGGAATCACCGGCATATGGGACATTTCCTTGTCCTCATATTCATGACTTACCTGTCAACCCTTTTTTCCTTGATAATCAAACTCTATGAACACGAAACTAATAATTAAAATTGTATAATCAACCCCCAATATATTGAATAACATCTCAAGCAACCTCATCCACTCAATTTGTAGTTGTTCAACATCAAAATTTGGCATTGCTGATTTTCTAAGGAGTAGTGAATTGTACAAGTCCCAAAAGTAGTTTACAATCTAATCCTATTCTATGTAGAAGTGCATGCTCATAGCCAAAAAACCTAGAAGCTGCACTAATTGAAGTTAGCTAACTACTTACACTTTTGGGAAAACTAGTCTTATCATTTCAAAAAAAAAAAAAGGAGTCTTTGTCTTGCTCGTTTTGCCTTGTGTAGTCCTTCGACTTTCCTTGATTCTGCGGACCTCTCTCTCTCAGCCTGTTGATGACAACTCGCTTCTCATAGCAGTCATAAAATATGTCCTCAAGTGGCTGCAACATATTACAAAACGTTTCTTATCATTACTTTGACTTACAATGGAGGCATCATAGCATAATAATTTAAGAAAAAAAAAAGATATAATTGTGCAGTGTTGATGCTGCTTGCACCTTGAAAAATATCAATAATAATGACCGTAAACTTTCACTAAGGTTAATCCTACCAAAAAAGGGAGAGTATTAGAATTAACTCATGCAAAAATAATGTAAAATAATTAACGGAATCATTCAATCACATTAAAGAAACATCATACATTGTGTAAGCGGATCACATTAAAGAAACATCCTTCTTGCTCCTATACCCAGGAGTATTCAAAAAATATGTACTTCAATTGAGGATTAGAGCATTATCTCCTCAGCATATGAATACAATAATGCAAAGTCATGGATAGCTGCTGAAATAATGAGGTCCAATCTAAAAGAATAACTTCATCGATTCAAATCTTATCCCTCTATAATTTACTGGAGCTTTCTTAAGCTTTGGTCATCAACACTGCCTCTCCATAGTCTCGGAAAGATCTGTACCCTCTATTCTACCTGCTCCTGAAGCTCGAGCTGAAATAAATTTGTTGAGAACTTTGACCTATAGCAAGTTATAAGTTTGGCAAATTTGTTAAGAACTTTGACCTGCTCATCATCTGCGTAGGCACTTGCTACTGTGCCTTTAATGGGTCTTCCACCAAATGGCAAGTACTAGTTTGGCAAAAAGGACGTACATTAGGTCTAGCAAAACTAGTAAACTTGTTAATTGTTAACAGAGCATCTTCATGTCATCAAAACAGAAGACTGTAGTTGCCTGAATTTCTAGCAGCCCCCTCATAAATCTCACTTACTGAAAATATACATGCTTCTAGTGAAAGATCGATCTTTAATCTTTCTCTTCTACGTACTCTTTAAGACAAAAAGTCAGACACTCCACAAGGCACAAGAAGCACTGAATTGTCGACAAAGTTGAGATATATATTGTAAAAGACAGCCAAAGATGCATTACTTGGGCTTACAATTGTATTATACCGGAAGCACAACATGAATTCGTGCATTACAGCTGTAAACATACATACACATGCGTGTGAAAGCCACACATTGAGGACAGCTCCCACTCATCAACAACAATCATTTCACAGCAACCCAAGGAGTCGACCAAAAAAACGACAACCCAAGGTAGGAAACGGTTTTGCAAAGCACAATCCATATCGCCTTGCAAAACGTAAACTTCAAACATCAAAAATTCATAAATCAACCAAAGTACCTATGTGAATGGCTATAACAACACTACAAAAATAAAAAGAACCTAAAACGCACGAAAACGAGCAAAAAGGAAAGGGTCGATTCAACTTGGGAGAAGGGCCGCTCACAAGCTTAATCGCAACCTCCTCGTTGTCTGAATATGAGTACCTGAGAAAGGAAAGATCCAGTCACGATCAAACTTAAAAAAAAAAAAAGAACAGGATTGGACGAAGCAAAAACCAAGCATCAGTTAGCGAGCAGCCCACCGAGGTAGATCTCTCCGAACGATCCGCTGCCGATCTTGCGGTCGAGCCGGAACTTGTTGCCGACGCGCGGCTCCATCGGAGAGCCTATTCCCGAAGCCCCCACCCCACCTGCCGTGACGGGAGAAAAACCCTAGCTGCGCACGCAAATATCCAGAGACTACAGGAGGAGAAAAAATTCAGTGGAAGCTCTCCAACTCAGTCGAAGCTCTGAGAATGGGGGAGGGAGGCTTTGACTTCTGCTTTTGGGAGAAGAACGAGCGGGCTCCAAAATTTTTTTAAACAAAAGCTGTCATGCATTGATGAAGAACATTTATTGCGGGCGGCCAGTCAGCTATTCCAGATAATTTTTCTTTTTCGTTTCGCGAGATCACGTGGCGATTTATGAGTGGTCCAAGTCAATAAATGCATGCCAGGTCAGCATCTGACGTGGCATATTCATACCACTGAATATTTTCTCCTCTCTCTCTCTCTCTCTCTCTCTCTCGCCGCAGTTTCTCTCTGGCGGGGAGGAATTCTCGAGCTCGGGGAGAAACACTACTCAGCTCTAACTCCCTCTCTCGGCAGTTGGCTCTCTAGCTGGGAGACCTCTCGAGATCTCTCTCTCGCTCTTAGCCTTTCTCTCCTTGAATGCTTGTACGTGGAGGAGATTGAAGAGGTTTGTAGATTGAAGAAGGGAGGGGCTCGGCAATAGAGAGGAGGAAAAGTTGCGCAGTTCGTTCATCGCCAATTCCAGCTCTTCGTTTAACGGGGGTTTTAGATCGAAGAGAGGATTGTCGACACTCATTCGGTGCTTTCTGCTTGTTTTCTGTTGTCGGTGCATTGCGGATTGAGGACGGAGACAACGCGAGGGAAGAAACGGACAGAGAAGAAGTTGTGCATGCGTGCTCGTCCGACCTGTTCGCTTAAGATCTCCAACCATTTCATCCATACTTTGCTTATACGCGTTCTCCAAATCTCACAGGTTAGTCACTGTGAATCTCCATATTGATTGAACGATAAGATGTTTAACTTTTGAGCTCGTTCGTGGCGTTTTTATGCTACATGTGTATAGCTTTCTTCATGCTTGATGGGCTGTAGATCGAGTTTTCCCGTTCATTCAAGCATGAAAGTTCCCGCACTTTGAATATTTGATAAAATGTTAGAACGAAATCCAAACGTTTAAATGTCGATTTTAGTCTAGTTCTGGATTTTTAATCACGTGTGGGAGTTTGGGGTTGTTGCGTAAGAAATGGAATTGTGCTCTGACGTGAAGATCGTCCATCATAGCTCCCATCCATGGTGTTGAAGGAGAGCACAGGCGTGACTATTCTGTATTTGTGAGGAAGAAGATGACCGCGTGGGCTGGGGAGCTTCTTGCGCATGTGGACCGGGCCAGCGTTGGATTTGGGCCGCTTGTATATGCTGGATTGAGCTTAGGCCGAGTGGGTTTGCGCAGGAGAAAGGTTAGGACTTTGTTTGGTTTTGTGGGCTAGAGAATTAATAGATTTTGGGCTTTGATTTTTTTTATAGAATTTCGTTTTTACTTTGGGCCTATTCTACTTTGGGCCAAATTTTAGAATTTGGCTTAGATCTTTTTAGTCGAGTTGGACCATAAGCTTGACCCAATTAGAATATCCAACTCGGACCATTAGGATCCGGGTCAGCAAGTTAGACCGGGTCTGCCCGACCCGGTCCGAACCCCTTTTTCGAATTAAAAAATATAATAAAATCAGAAAATAACAAGAAAATTAATAAAAATAAAAAATTATAGAAAAATAATTAAAAAAATTAGAAAATAACAGAAAATTAAAAAATTAGAAAGTAATGAAAATTAACAAAAAAAATTAAAAGGAATTTCAACTCAATTGAATAAGCTTCTAGGGTTTTACCTAAGGGGGTGTTTTGATTGATTTTTTTTTCTTTTAGAGACAATTTAGGATTATTGATTGCGTACTTTATCTCGATTACACTTGATTGCGTATTTCATTATATTGATTGTTGATTTTCTTTTAGCATGACTAGGATTTTGAATCCAATAATACATGTTCAATTAGTGGACTAGTTTTTAGTTGAGTATAAGACTGCGTAAGAACATTTTAGCTAACAAGATAATCAACCTTAGGTACCGAAACGGCGTTGATAGAAATATTAGCGTAAACAAGTCTCCGAACCCTAAGATTCTTTGGTTGCGTAGAAAGTGAAGCATATCTCTCATGCTTTCACTCGGTTTCTAGCCGACCTTAATAGGCTAGTGACGACTCTTAGAAATGTTTTAGGTTGTTAAAGAGCTTCTAAAATGAACACGCCTAAATGTCACGCGAGGTATGGATTTGGGAGAATCCAAGCTCGAGATTGAGGAATCAAGAGCGAATACCTCTAAACCTATCCGCAGATCCCCTCTCCCGAATTCGGGTAGGTCGCGACATATATATAAAGCGATATGAGAAACTCATATTTTATATCTTCTTTTAATTCTAAGACATGTTATACATATGAATTAAATATGAATTATATCTACTCAACAAGACTTTACACTAATAAGAAAAACCCATTTAAATCACTTTTCAATTCAAGCATCAATTCAAGTCCATTGATTAATCTATATTAGGGGTGAGCATAAAGGATCGCCCAACCCGGGAACCGTCCGGATTGGATCGGATTGGCTAGGTTGGTCCAATTCTTCATACTAGTGATTTGGTCCACGGTTCTAAAAATGAATTCGGTTCTCTATTCTTAGGTGGGATCGAACTGAACCAGAAGAACCAGCCCATACTTCACTTCAAAGACATTCATCAGTCATCTTATTCTATCTAATTTCTATCTCTAGTTCTTTACGTCGTTTCTATCTCCACCCGCCCAGCGAGCAACGACTCCTTTCCTCTATCTCTTTCTTCCTTCATCACTCGGTAATGGAGATAGGGTTGAGCAAGGACATACGGCCACAAAGGAACAAGCGCGATTCCAATAGAGGTAGCAGTTGTGGTAAGAAGCAGGGAAGTGAGAATACTGTTGACTTGAGAACTCTTCTCATTCTTTGTGCTCAAGCCATCTCTACTAGTGATTTCAAGACTGCTAATGAATTGTTGAAGCAAATTAGAAAGAACTCTTCTCCTTCTGTGGAAAACTGCGGGCAAAAAGTCCATTTCCGGCTTCCCTGTTACAGTTAATAGTCCATGATAGATTAAAGGTAATTAAAAAGCACTTAGATCCTGGTCCCATTGGACCACCCGAAAACCGGACCGGACCAATTGGTCCATTATGATCCGGTCTAGTCCGGTCCTATATTTAGTTGGTTTGGTCCTCGGTATTAAAAATTGAGGATTGGTCCCGTCGGTCTGGTACTCGATTTCAAGAGAGAATCGAACCACTCAGGAAACCGATCACTCCTAATCTATATAAAGAAAATCATATAAATGGTCAATTCTATTGACTAATCAATTACTCAATATACTACCATGATACGACATAAGGCTTTGTAATAAGGCAATCGAGATTTTTCTCTTGGCAATGTCTGCACTTACAAGGCCAAAACATTGATCTAGAAAGATATCTTAAAACCAGGTAGTATACCTAGAAACCTCTAATTGGGTTCACTGTCATATTGCCATCAAACAATCATCCTCCAATATTTTAGAATCAATCTCATAAACCATAAAACATTGTATAAACCAAAACAAATCATAAAATATTGTATAAACTAAAACAAATAACATTTATGCAAGACATTCCAATTGCTAGAAATATCTCAAAGCATTTGTCGTCTCATTTAGAAATCCTTTCATAAATCAATTTGCAAAAGTAATACATAAACAAAAACTTCCATACTATGAAAGCATTTGTAAATAATCAAGGATTAATAAATGCTCCAATAGACTTCTTATGCAACAATAATGTCATTTCTTAACTTTTACTATGTATAATCCATGTTGCTTTTAAGATATGAATTTACATGCGGGTCCCTATTCTTTCTTCCTTCTTTTTCTTATTCTTCTTCTTTTTCCCCTTCTCTTTCCCTTCTATCTTCTCTCCACTCATGCTCTCGATCTAAATGGCTCAAGTAGGGCTGTGCATGGTTCATGGCAGTCTTGTTCCGCCCCAAAACCAAAAACCAGATTAGTGGGATTGGTTCCTAATTTTTAGGACCGTAGATCGGACCGAACCAGACTGTTGGTCCGGTTCTTGGATGGTCCAATAGGACTAGAAAAAAAATTTAAAACGGAGCAAAACCAAGAGCAGGAACCCTCAAGCAACGACCATGGAGGCAACAGAATGAAGAAGACAGAGAAAAACAGAGGAGGAATGGAGGCTTTCGGGCTAGAGAGAGGTGACTAAACGTGAGGGAACTATGTTGTGGGCCCCCTTCACGTGCAAACAGAGAGAGAGAGAGAGAGAGAGAGAGAGAGAGAGAGAGAGAGAGAGAGAGAGAGAGAGTGGTAGGTCAAAAGAGATAAGAAGAGAGAGAATGAGAAAAGTCAACAAAATGGGGCAAGGACAAAGAAAGCAAAAATGGGCTGGGAAAAGAGAGAAAGAGAGGGAGAGAGAAAAGAAAGAAAAAGAAGAAAATGGAAGGGAAGAGAGAGAAGGAGTTAGTTGGTTAAAGAGAGAGGGAAAAGGAGGAGATAGAAAATGGGTTGTTATACAAGTGGTTGGTTCAAGTGGTCCAGTCTTTTCGACCAAAAAAAAAAGTGGTCCAGTCTGATCCCGCTCTACTAAGAACCAAGAACCGAACTGCCCAGGAACCTATTCCATTTTTAAGAACCATGAACTGGATCGGAACTTTGAAGAACTCAACTGACCTGGCCGGTTTGGTTAGGTCCGGGAGGTTCCCGAGTTGGGTGGTCTATTATACTCAGCCCTAGGCTCAAGCGTCCCTTTTTTTTTTCAATATTACACGGAGCATTACTGGCCTAACGCAATTCAAACTTCTAAGCGATCTAGTTAGAGATTGGGGATCTTAGTAAGTGAAAAACAATTGAAATATCTCTCCACTTTTTTTAGTCTACTACACGCAACAAGTCAATTTCATGTGTTTACATTATATTAAACCATAACTACTTAGTCTTACAATACTACACGTCTATATGTATAAGTGATCTATATATACCCACCTAACTTGTTCTAGTTTAATATTGGACATCCCATATGTATGCAAACCTAATTTGATGTCGTATGAGGTCAAATGGCTTGAAATGTGGGTCATCTAAGGAACACATCATGGTCTGTGTTCTTAGGCCTTATATTTTCGTGTGAGAAAATTATTCGATCAATCCTAAATTCATTATATTGGATGCCAATGTAGTCATTTCTTCCAATTTTCACTGGAAATTGCCAATGTAACAGTTTAGTCATTGCTAATCGTATCAACAAAGAATGACAAAGATTGACCAGAATAACTACATTTAAAAAAAATTGGCGCAAATATTTAAGAAAAAAATGACAAATTTGAAAGGTTTAATACT
Organism: Melaleuca quinquenervia; assembly: GCA_030064385.1. Taxonomy (NCBI): domain Eukaryota; kingdom Viridiplantae; phylum Streptophyta; class Magnoliopsida; order Myrtales; family Myrtaceae; genus Melaleuca; species Melaleuca quinquenervia. Next base: position 12,821,297 of record CM057721.1, on the reverse strand, counting down.
GAATTAGTATCCATGCAATAAGTTTAGAACTAATCAAATAATTTTCTCCCATTTTGCCCCATCTTTGCTGCCAGATGAGCCAGCCATACTGTAGGGCTTCATTAAGTATGAGTTGCAAAATGGGTTTGCGACCCGTTTTTCTAGCTCTCACATAAATCCAGCAATTGGCGAATGGCATAGGAAGTGAGCATAAAGATATGTGACCAGGTTCCATTCCCGCAGCTGAACGGATCGAGTGTGTTAGCTGTTTGTGCTAAGATAGCTCCATATATAAGGCAACTACATGAGCTGTATGACCGTGGCATGGATGGATATATGTCCACCTGCGAAAGCCGATACTTTTATTACTGTAGTGTCGATCCTACGGCTATGGATGACGCCCAATTTGATGCTAGGTATGAACACACCAGCAACAACAACAGCAACACTTCCAACAGCCAAGAGCACATGAATCAAATCGGGGACGTCTCAATTACGTTTTGCTTGCACGTCTCTCCAAATTCCGCCTTTTCTGTTGCACAGAGGAGGGAGGCAAAGTAAATATTCGAGCCAGTGGGGGATTAGGCGAAGCTAGATAACTGTGATATATACGCCTTTCCATTTACGTTAATTAAAAGAATATGTCGACGGCGATATAATTTGTAGATGTAAAGGTTAGCCATTTTGTTGTATTTTTGACCTATCATGAGAAAACGAAAAATGGGATCCAAATCAGGTGACTTGATGTCACGTGATTTGGGAATTGTTTTTTTGAGGGGGTAAAGATTTTTAAATTACTTTTTGTTCCAGCCGTCAGATTTAGGGCAAAAAGCGAATCAAGTCACCTGATCCACTTTCTAAAAAACGAAGATAATGACACTAATGGCTTTAAATTACAAGTCTAATCAGAAAAGAAAAACATGAATGTGCAAATTGTTCGCTTGCACAAATATTTAAGTAGATTTTGTACAACTTGGATTTTACTCTAGAGAAATTTGGATTGAGGTTGAATTGGATTTAATTGATTATCAAACTTCAAATCAAATCAGATCCGGCTCATTTGGCACTAAAAAATCATGACAAATCAATATGCTATCACCCTTTTTTTACTTGTACAATTTTTTTTTTTTGCTTACACATGTTTATCTAGAATTGATTCAAATCGCAAATATGGTCAAAAGTCAAGTTAATCTTTTGCTAATTCGCCCCGGACAGTATATTAGTTTTTATCTCTGGGAATCATTTTTTTTATATATCATAATCTGTCACGTACCATTGAAAATAAACTTACTCGATCATTCATCTTAAAAACTTTCTAAAAAGCCCTCTCTCTTTTTTGCAGCTCTTGTCCCTCAATTTTCTCATCTAGCAATCCGAGTTTACTACAGAAAATTAATGGAAGCTACCCTAAAACATGCTATAAAATTACAAAATGTAAATTCTCGTTAAACATGTCTCTAATTCTTCTCATTAGCATTAGTGAACCAATAAGCCCTCTTCATTTTCTACCTAACAGCCGTGCCACTTACTAGGATTTGTCCCTCTACTCTCTTCCTCTCTACCTTATCAAGATACATCTGCAATAATTACGAAAATTCAACATTCATTTTCCTTTCTTTGGCAAAGCTCCCCTACTGAAGAGACATTGGTTTTGTTCTGTAATTTTGTGGGAGTTTCTAGAGTTGGAAGATTTACATATACGTCGCATAATTATTCCTAAAATGAAAAAAAAATCTTTTTTCAAAAAAAAAAGAGAGACATACTTTTTTAGATCGAGAGCTGTATTTCTCAAACATCCCATCAATTTTCATGGTTGATACTTCGGTACCTCTAGTATCAGCACAAGAGGTCAATCAGAATTCTTTTCGCCAAGAAAATATTTTTGTTGGCACAGGATCAACCTCAGCAAAGATCGACAAGGCAGATAAAGTGCACCCCGGTAAAGTCGCTGAAGAGGTTCAAGTCATCATGGCAGACGGATCGTGGGCTGGGTGATTCATCAAATAGAGACGAAAGAAGCATTTGAATATCACATAAGATGAGGAACGATCGTGCGATTAGCAGCTAATGCAAGTCGGCAGGAGTTCTTTTTTGAAACCCCTTTCGTGGTTCCTCAATGAAGAAAGCTCTCACGCTCTTTTGAGCTTTCACGCCAACCGGACCACGCCCCCTTCCGTTGGCTACGTGTTCTTCTCCAATTCCATTCCAGATCACGCTCATTCGTGGCGACAACACGTTAATGCGAGTGGTCCTTGCGACCTTTATTCTCCTTATTCCTCGATTTCTTGATTAAATTACGAGTCACTGCATGTGTAGCACTTATTATAGCTGATAGGCGTCAGTGTCTGCTGGCTGATTTGAATCCACATCATCTGATCCATTAAACTAATCTAAACACAGCGCCTGCCCGCGACACCTGTTCGGCATGACGCTTTTGATCTTCTGCGCCGGGATCTTCTCTTGGCTTCTGCTTTCTTCGGAGCAAGGCACCGAAAGGGGTCGATCATCTCCCCATGGCTTATGAATTGAAGATGCGTGCGTCGTGGCATGCATCGAGACGATATCGACTGGGTTGCTTTTGTTTATCGTCTGAGGTGCTGATGCCGGTTGGATCTGCGGGACCTTCCCTGGTGACGTGTTGAACAGCTGATAGCTGATGGCTGATTAGGGTCTTTGATTGTTCTCCGAAGCTGATGATTAGCCTCACTCAAGTCGGTTCAGTAAAGCATAATAATTTGCGTTGCTGTTCATAGCCACAAGTCAAAGGTCAAAGATTTTATGAGTTGAGAATCCCCCGAGGTCCGATACTCTTGATTGAACCTCTTTTGGTCCTCTTTCTTTATTAGTAGTGTCATGGTCAGGTCGCTTTACTCATCTGAAAGGCCGCCAGACCAATTTTTTTCTTTAGAGTTAAATGAAATACTATCGCATTAATGTAATTTGAAGTTCGAATCTAAGGTAAACTAGTTGATCTCGTGAAAAAATCATTTAACTCAATTTAATTTCTTCCATCTAATCTCTTCTATTTGACTGCCCTGTGAGGGTTATTGAGAAGCTCGCAGTCCCAAACACGCATGGCTTTCTCTCCCTCACTCGAAGATGACCGTAAAATGGAAGAAAGTCCAAATGGGTGTGTTTTGGAAAAGGTTTTACAATCGGAAAATGTTAATGAGACTCCAATACACTTGCCAAGGGTCATTAATAGCGCTTTGAACATGTGTAAAATTCAATTAGAAGAATATTACTTTCTCAAGATATGTGTTTTTTTTCAATCCTTGAAACGCCTCGGTGCGTGCTTTTACCATTTTTACTAATCTTAATTAGCATCCTTAAAGAACTTGTCAATACGGCTTTTTTACTTTTTGTTTTTAATGAAATCGAATTCACCGAAATGATTGTGCAATTTCTGGTTTGGTATAATCTGGACAAAGCAATTGAGTCATTCAAATGAGTAGTATAGTTAGCAGCTTTAGTAAAGTCTTGGAATTCCTTCCCCCGGATTAAATTTTTTACTTATGTGGAAGACATATCAAGTCTTTTCTCCTGGAGGATGGGTTCACACAGGGAGATTAAGTTATGCACAATAATTGACTAGCAATAATTGACCAATTGCAACAGCCAAACCACGTCAGTTTGTCGGCAGTTGTTGTTTTCTTTTTTTCTTCTTCTTCTTCTTCTTTTTTCATTTTTTCCAAAGGTGGCACCTTAGTGAAATCAACACGTAAAATGAACATGCATGATGCACATGCACCTTTTGTAAGCGGCAATTTCTATCTGGATCCGGCAGAAGAAAGTTGGAGCACCATAATATAATTTGTAACAATGATCTCGTAGCTCCCCAGATTATAAAACAAGCATAAATTCTTTTGAGCCTTTTCCTTTTCTTTTATTTCTTCTTTACTTTGTTTTGATTGGAGATAACTACAATTAATAGATCCTAAGAGCTATTTGAAGCTTTGGACATCTTCAGCCTCTTCTTGACCTCCTTGTCCAACTCTTCCTTGCCTCCTACCTCTTCTAGTTCCTGCTCCAACAAGAGGAAACGAATTATTTCTTCTTCGATTGTATGCGCTTTTTGAATTACTTCATCCGCTCGATTGCAGCTAAAACAAGCGAAGCAAGAAACTTAGGACCTACCTTCGGACCCAAGAACAGTCCATACGGCACCCCATTGAACTTATCTGAGTGATGAAGCTATCGAGGCAATCAAAAGCAGAAGAAAACATTGAGCAAAACTATCGAACGATTCATTAGGGAAAAAAGAAATCCTAATTTTCTTGATTTTGCATGGAATTTACTTGGTGAGCTGCAGCAACTTTTCTCAAGTAGGGCACATTTGCAATTGGCCCCACCGGGAACCGCCGATGCACTAATCCATCGTGCACGAACATGTAGGCCATCCCGAACAGTGTAGTGCCTAGTCCCTGCAAATCCAAAGTCACCATTTCGAACTAACCCAAAAGAAAAAGGAAAAGCAAATTTTGTTTGTCAGAATAAGTCAAATTTAAGTATATAAAGCCGGTCTAAACGCATCGAATGGTCGAATGGTCAAGTCTCTCCCCACAGGCCAAACCAATTTCAGGTGCAAAAGGAAGTTTCTTGGAAAGTGACATGGGAGACTCACCGCACCAAAACAGAGTCCTGGAAGCAAACCCTTGTTCAAGAATCCGTAAGAGAGTAGAGCTATTGCAGGGAGTGCATTGATGATCACAAAAACATCATTGCGCTCGAAAGGACCTTCTCTTGGTCGATGGTGAGACTGCCAAACGGAACAAAAGGAAAAGTGAAAAAACGGGTGTCCTCCATGATGAATGTCAAGTTCAATACAGAAGAAAACAGAGTACTCTGCTTCAAAATGAACTTCAAATTGGATCTGCATATTCTTATGCCCAAAACGACCCACCTCGTGCATGTGCCACAGAGAGGCATGCCACAGCTCTCTATGAGCCCACCTTGCCCAGAACTCCATGCCAACCTGGTTGCAGCAAAATGACAAACATGTTATACCACCTAATGTAGAGAAAACAGCAATTGCATCGACAGAAAAACAACGTGAGGCTTTCGACTACTTACAGCGGCCCCCACAGAGAGAGAAAAAGTCCCGAACACTTCCCAAATTGGAAAATCTCCACCCTATGCGGAAAAGAAAAAGAATATAATTTACTCAGAGCCCCCTTTTAACAACATAACATAAATAAAATGGAGTATCTTATTTGCTTGAGATCTTGAAATTTTATTTCTGATCACCTGCATTTGCCATGAGAAACGATAATAAACGGACATGGCGGCCATCGAAGTTATCCCGAGGCTTGACATGATCGCTGCGACGAGGTACGTGTGCCTTTCAAGCTGTTTTCTTGCTAGCTTCTCGGCGACACAGGAGTCAATCGCGCCGTTCCTGTTCTCTGCAGGCGCTTGCTCTGTTTTCCTGTTCACCGCCATGCAGGGTCTCTGGTTCTTGCTGCCTGCGGAGCGATCATGTTTTTGCAGGTGAATTGCGACAGAGAGAGGGACTATTCGGGTTTCATTGGGTTTTAAAGCGAGGAAAGGCCATTGACCAGAAAGGAAAGCAGTGGAGGTTGAAATTCCAATAGCCATTGGCTCAGAGCTCAAAGTTCAGAGCAAGAGCTTCAATGGATGATTCCATGCTCACCTGAAGGTGAACACCAACATATATCTACGTGAGAGAGAGAGAGAGAGAGAGAGAGAGAGAGAGAGAGAGAGAGAGAGGGGTAGGTAGGTATAGGTTGTTTATGGGGACTAGGCATGTGGAGAGATTGTAACTGACAAAGCGAGACAAAGCGAGATGCATTGAGACACCATTCAAGTTTTTCTAACATATTTTACCAAGGCTTTTCACGTGTTCTCCTCTTGGAGTTATGTTCCAATTATATATCGTGTGAATAGCCGCATCAAATGGATGGATCATGTTGGATTTGGGTCAAGTAGAAAATGATCTAACCTATATTAACCCATTTAATCTGCTTTGACTCATTTTCCTATAGTACAATTTTAGCGATCCATATTTGACTCAGTCCACACTCAACTTGATACACACCAGATCCAACTCATACTCGCTCAATACTCGACCCCGACTTGTAATGTTAAAACACTTACATATTTAATAAAATCTAGAAAAATTTGCTTCAAGATTTTTTAAAATGTATTATTAAAACAATTTTATGCAACACAATTTAGTTGATAATTTTAGTTTTTTTTTTCAAAATTTAAAATTTTTTAAGATCTATATTTTCTTTCTTTTTTCGGTTGTTGACGAGGCTCTGACTTGCCAGATTTCAACAAGCTCGACCTTATTAGATTTCGATGAGCTCAACCTTGTTGACCTCAGATGACGCTCGAGACTTGTCAAGACAAGGTCAAGCTCATTGAAATTTGACGAGTCTCAAGCTCAGCGGCCTTGGGCAAGCTCAACCTCGCCACCAGATCAAGCAAAGTCAAGTTGGCACCTCGTGTCTTCAAACCTAGCCTCTTGACCTTGCTCAAGCTGAGGATCAAGCCTCGCGGACCAAGGGCAAGCTTGAGCTCACTAACCTCAAGGAAGCCCAAGCTTGCTAATTTGGTAAGATCTTTGCCTTATCCCTCGCCTCTTGGTCAATGACTGATTGAAAAAGACGGAAAAAAAGGAGAAAGAAAAAGGAAAAAAAAAAAGAAGAAAAGAAAAGATTCAAATTTTTATTTTATAAATTAAAAATAATTATAATATCAGAATTTTCATAGTTTAAATATAACTTGTTAATGACACTTAAAATTAATTAGATAACATATTTATGACCCATTACATTAGTAAATGATCCATAAAACATATTTAATCTTTTAAGCTAACCTATTTATAACTCATATTATTTCATATAAGTTAAAATATGGATTATTGACCCATTTTGCCACCTCTACGCATGAATTCGCCTGCTTGAGTAGGCATTGTATATAAATTTCTTCACATTATTTAAGTCAGCAAACTATCGATCTTGAGTGCTTAATTTGGAGACACCATATCCCTAATTAAATTTCTTCATATTATTTAAGCAGCAAAATATCACCCTGGAGCGCTTAATTTGAAAACACCATATCCCTAATTAAATTTCTTCACCTTTCTTGGCATCGACAACCTCAAGAATCATTCATTAATTGGAAATTGCGGCACAATGACCGTACTTGAGATAGATTTAAAGTGAATTCTACAGAAAATAAATACAAATAGAATTTCATACAAAAGTTAGGGTTACGTCAGTAAAATTGAAAATTTTGAGATTAAATCCGTATATATGATTTAAGATTGATTCAGCAATTCTTTTAGAAAAGCTTGATTTTGAAAGTGTCGTTCTCATTGTTTATGTGACTCTAAATTTATGACTTAGTTCAATGAAATAAATGATAAGTTCTTTCAATTCAATCTCCAAAGTTCGTATCTATAGGAGAAATCTATGGTGACATAGTAGAAAACTTATTGAAGCCACGCTATCAAGAAGTTACATTCTCCATAGGAAGTTACCCCATCTAAATGAGCTTAAATATTCTAATATATCGCTACTAAGGAACTTCACATGAATGTCGATGATTTCATCCCCATATAACTGATATATGTATATAATTTCCTTATTTGTCGATACTCTTCAAGTTGTCAATACTTATCTGAAATAGTTACATTCCCGAAAATATTACTTCGAGACAATTTACGCATCATTGCCGATGAATTATTGTAGAGCGAGCAAGTTTTCACACAAACTCGATACATGTGAGCTTTTCTAGTAGTGCTCCTTTGGATGTAGTAGGTCGTAAAGAAGGCCTAATTTTTAAATAATTTTGGGTTTCATGAGCCAAGCGCACGCAGATCAAAACCAAAAGCAAAAAACACAGAATAAATCACCCCAAAACATGCTTATATTCAACTTGAGGAACGAAAAAAAGAAGAAGGAGAAGAAGAAAAATCCTCTTACATTGCTAATCTTTATAGTGGGCACGTGCCTTAATACTGAAGAAACAATTTTTTTTCCCTTCTTGGTGCATGTAAGGCGGGTGTTAGTGTTGGCTAAATGGAAATTGGCGGTTCATTTGGCATTAGCTACTTTGCCAAGAGATACAGGTCATGGAATTGGGCCAACAAATTTGGTAAGTGATTTGTGACGGTAATATCCAAAATACGGACTTTAGACAAAATAATATCTTGGGCGACATTTATGGGGTTTCCTTACTTTGCTCATTCACATTAATCTCCTGGCGGCTAGGTCAAAAGAAAATGATTTCTCATTAATCTCCTCATTCGGGCATTGAATGACCTACAAAATGGGGTCTTGGCCCATAAAAGGTAAAGTAACGTGGCGATTTAAATTTAATGCCTTGTTAATCATGAGATACTACCGCGATTTCTCCCCCTAATTTCAGGATATAGTACATACGTCACGTAATGGGTGATTTCAGAAATAGATCAAAGTTTCATCCCGATCCGTGCGATTGAAAAAGGATTACTTTGCCTTTGCTGATGGACTTTTTTTAGCGAAAAGTTCAGGCAGACTTAGTGGAGGTTTATGGTTTAATCAATATCTGTAAGCATCATATGCTGTATCTCGCTTGATAGAGAGCCTGACTGTATCCCATGCATTCGGTAATTCTTTGATCAGAAGGTGAAGAAGTTAATGGCCCAAATCTGGTTTTTTTTTTACAAAACACTTGACCCGTAAGACCTGACAGATGGAAATGCCGATAAGCTCGTTGGTTTTTTTTTTTTTTGTTGAAAAAACTAATTGTCATATACTCATTCCAGTAGAAGTTTGCTGAGATGAATACATAAAATCAGCACATATTAAATTCAAAAAACTAGATGGGAGATAATCTACCCAATTGTTCGGTAAAATTTTGTTTCTTTGGGCTTTGGCAACTTAATTCGCAACATGGTTGCAACTTCTTGGACAATGGGCTATTCTTAGATTTGTAAAACATCTTGAGTAGGCCTGGGCTTCTTCTATAAGTGCATGTGCTTCCCATACTTGTAGACATGCACCTCCGCATATCACTTCCCCCATATCATATATATCTGTCTCTACCATGATCAACTTTTTTTACGACTTTGTTGAAAGAGTTTTAGGGCTTCAAGTACCATTTCCACTTCCGCTTGAATCGGCAACGCAGCTCCCACATATCGCGCGACTCCATTAATTAAGTGACCTTGGCTGTTTCGAACAAACGCATGAGATTGCTGCTTCTATTGTTTCTAGGTTGAAGGATTCATCCACTTTTACCTTAATCATCCCTGAAGAAGGTGAAGAAGGTGGCTTCCAGATATGAGGTAAGTCGGGTTTTTCGTTTTGTCTTTTTGGGTTTTTCGCCAACTATATTCCGATGTTGTTTGCTTCCACTTTCGCTCGGGAGATGATACTGCGGCGGTTCGGCTCTTGTCCTCGGAAGATCTGGTTGTTCCGATAAGCTTCTTGGTTACGGGAGCCATGATGTTACAATTGATCCACAAGCCCACTGATGGAATGTCCGATGAGCTAATGAATCATGGGTTTTCAACCTGGCAGAGTTTAAGTGAAGTACACGACAAGTGGTGACCATCGGTTGACCTCGAAGCATGGATAGAGAAGTGAATGATTGAGTCAAGGAAGATTAGTCGATCGAGGAGCAACCGTAAGTACGGAGTTATGGAGCAGTTGCAAATTATTGCTAGGGTAGCGTGCAAGTCAACATGATAAGTTATTCTTGCGGAGGATGATCCTAATATACAACGGAACAGCCCTGTATAGGAATAAAACAAAGAAAGAAAGGATGAACAATCAGAGTCATCGCAAAAAAACCGTAACATAACATCATATTTTGACTCCGAAGATACGAAGATGATAAAATAATTTAGATCACTTTATTGCTTAAGTTCGAGTTTGAATTTTAAATTAGATCTGGTTTCTGGATTCCAGAGCTTCATCTTTGTTTTATAAAATCATTTCACGCATATCTTATAAGTTGTTTTACCTTTTAACACGTCCAGGTTATATCAGTTGGCGGTTCATGCTCAGTTTCAGTTATTAAGCAAGCATAACCTCCACGTTCGTAATCATCTGTTCTAATTGAATAACATTTTATGCAATTCCCTTGTCTTTGCCAATGTATCGTTTGCACAAAATTTAGTAATTCGATAACCACAAAGCTCTTGAGGTTTCAAAGCATATTGAGATCCATTTACTTTCGATTGGAAGTCAATCTTAATTTAACTGGCCATCATCATCCTCGATTGGATTTTGAAATGAACCCATTGAGTTTATGTGGACAATAACTGTGAAAGTACATAAATATTAAACCACGTCTTCACCTAATGGCTTAAGCTTTTAGGGTAGTTGACGGTGGTCCTTCATAAAACTTCACATGGTATCAAAGCAGGAGGTCCTGAGTTCAAATCTTACAAGGCCCCTAATCTCCCCAAAGTCCTTCCACGCTTAGTACTAGGCAAACAATGACCAGACTAAGCGTGAGGGGGAGTGTGAAAGTACATAAATATTAAACCACGTCTTCACCTAACGGCTTAAGTTTTTAGGGCAGTTGGCGGTGGTCCTTCATAAAACTTTACAATAACTTCACCAAAAACCACGAAACACTAAAGTTTCTGCACAATTCTTGGTCAATTAAGGCTTACGAAGATGGATATCTTATTCATGGGATGCATGACTCATTCCATGATTTGGTACTATACTACTCTTTCCATTATCAAGTGTTCCTCAATCATAATTATTCATTGATGGTCCTTAAACATAAATACATATATTGATGAGAAGATGGTCCATTCTCAAATTGAAAAGGAAGTCTAGACATGATCATGGGTAGTCGAGGCATGTGAACAAAAGAATTAACCCGATGATGAATGGGGCTTGTCAATTTCATGCTTATAGAGAAAAATATCATAAAATTTTTAACCTATTGCATTTGTGGCGATTTAATTTTTATTATTTTAACAGTGCAAATTTAGTCATAAACCTTTTGTCCTAATGTCAATCCAGTCATTCTAACTATTTTTGGTCAGATATTATTGACGTGGATGTCGGCTAACCCACGCAGTACCACAGTCACCATCACTTGCCACAAGTGAGAGGTCGCCTCACTCTAGCTAGGCTTGATGGGGGTGGCTTGGCCTAGGCCAAATTTGGGTGGGGCCACTCGGTGCGCTTGATGACCGACCTTGCCAATTTTGGTGAGGCTTGGTGGACCTCGCCTGTGGCAAGTGATGATGACCCTCAAGCAAGGCTAGCCTACCTAACCATGACCAGTGGCTAGCAAAAGCTAGAAGATAGGAAACAAAGGAAAAGGAAAAAGAGAAAGAAAAAAATGATAAAAAATAATTTAAAATATAGTAATATAAATTATCCATGTCAATAAGAAAAGAAAGAAATAAAATAGTATATCGAAAAATATTAAAAATTAATCACGTCAATGCTGATAATGTCATCTAGGATGTCTGGTGTCCAAATTAGCAATATCCAGATAAAATTAGCTAGAAGGATTTAGTGGGTATCAAGTCCAAAGATTTAAGACTAAATTAGCACTAATGCAATAAGTATATGATTTTTCTTATACTTTTTACATGCTTACATGGAAGAACTCATTTAAAAAGTAATTAGAGATCAATCCCTATAGATCTGGGGATTAAAATCCATCAAAAATCCATCAATGGTCCATGTTATTATATTATAACCCTCATAAAAGCCCAAGTGTAGTTCTTTGCAAGTTCCATGTTATGCGAGCACTAGTATATTGTCATGACCACCTCAACCCAGCCATCAGCTTTAGATTTGGAAAATTTATTTACTATTCTTCATTTCATGGGCGTAGATTGATTCTCTACTCTTTCGCCGGTACACATAAAATAGTTGGGCTTTGTTGGACCAGAAGTAGGATGCATTCGAAAGGGAGGGTGACTTGTCTCGGCCTATACACCTTCAAATCAGTCGAACTTCATGAGCTAAACTGTCACTCATGGGCCTCTTGAGCAAATCAAATCCTCTGGTCCCATATAGATGCCGTGCTGAGTAAATGGGGATTCTTTGGAGCTAACTTCCTATTATTTCAAGTGACTCCTTGCAAATGAGGTAATAATAGCCATCGAAAATCGACCAAGATACTTTCTTTCCGCAGGTTCAGTACACTTCTTCATCAGTTCATTTGAGTTGAATTAGCATTGCGATTGTACAAATTAATGGCATGAGTTCATTTTCGTTCTCACTCCATGTGATTATTGAGCATTGTAAGAATAAGATTATTGAGTTAGTGATATGATTTTATTCACATGTGTGTCCTGTATAATCAAGAATTACTTTGCACAGTAAAAAGTACTGGGAAGCAATTATTGGCATCAACCATCAACAAAGACCAATTTCTAGAGGTGAGCACGAAGGATTGCCCAACCGGGGAACCAGCTGAACCGGACCAGACCAGCCGGGTTGATCCGGTTCTTCAAACTGGTGGTCCAGTCCACGGTTCCAAAAAATGAAACCGGTTCTCGATTTCTGAGTGAAACCGGACCGCCTGGACCGGACCAGAAGAACCGGCCCCTAGCCCTTTTACGGTTTTACTTCACTAAGTTCACTTCAGAGTCTTCACTCTTCAGTCAACCTTCTGCTCCATTTCTGTGGTCGCTAAAGGAGTACATGATGGTCCACTTTCCCGAAGGGTTCTTGGAGCGGACGGTGGTGCAGGGGATGATCGTGCCATGGGCACTGCAGAGCAGGGTGCTCAGCCACCTTGCGTGAGGGGTGTACGTGACCGACCCACTGTAGCTACAACTCGGTGCTCGAGAGTGTGGCGGGGGGCGTGCCGATGATATGCAAGCCGGTCTGGGTGGACAAACATGATGAATGCAAGGATGGTGATGGAATGGTGGGGGATCCAAGTGGGAGTGGAGGGAGGGACGATTACGAAGACTGGTGGAGGCTGACTTCATTGCCTCGGTTGAGTTGATCTCTAATTCTTGATCTGTTTCGTTTCAGGTTTGGCTTTGAATGCTTTGTTTGGCTTTTTTTTTTTCAACTGATGAATTGATCTAGCACTCTATTTAGATTATTAATGGCGGTGAATTTTCTCGATCCCGGTCCCATTGGACCGCTCGAGAACTGGACCGGACCGACAGTCCTAATATTTGGTCGATTCGTCCCTGGTCCTAAAAACCGGGGACTAGTCCCATCAATCCCATTCCCGGTTATGGGGGGAACCAGACCGACCGAGGAACCGATCACCCTACCAATCCCTTACGATAATTAACTCGCAATATCATTTGAACATATCCTTGCAACAAATTTTCCAGGACATAGACAATGTTTTCCTTCATTTCTCTCTTCTCACACGACCTGATAAGAACACCAGTTCATGAAAGTTCTTCCTCGTTACATCCAATTGAAGGTTGGCCGTATCTCTTCTTTTTCTTTCTTTTTCCCCATCTTGACAATTGATTTGATGCACCCTTATGGATTGTTCGCTTGAATTTGGAATAATGTGCGCACCAAAGGAAGTAGCAAGTGAGGACTGCATGGAGGTCTGGAGTGTTGCTTTCCAGTCATCCCCTCCTTTTGCTTGATCCCCACTCCCATCATCTCAACTTTCTCTTTATTCACTTCCAGATCTACCTGTTTTCACTAGACATCCATGTCAATTAGCCCTACCTTCATTTCAATTGTCTCATCCTTGTTCATAGGGTCCCCGACTGAGAGCGTTGGCCACAAATGAACAGCCACGTTACCAGATCCTGTGGATTGATTCTCCTATGATTATGCTTTGCTGTCTGTTATTAAATGTTCTACATGGCAGTCAGTGAATGGTAGGTGCATTTGGAACGGGTAATTCAGGAAGGTATACGTGCACTTTGTCAATTTGGAAGTCCAGGTAGTACGGGACAAGAGTCATCCTGGATTTTTTTTTAACAAAGAGCACATCGAACGGTTTAAATTTGATGCTAAAACAATGGATGGAACGAAGAAATTACTTCTTCTTTTTTAAGTTAATTAACATAAGTTACTCACTTCCGATAGAAAATTCGAAATACAAAAAAAAAAAGTTGCCTTGCATATTCTTGGTGGATACACCCTTTGAAATTCAACCGGTCATCATCCTTCGTTTTCTTCCTAGTTCTGCTTAGACTCTTGATTTGTCTAGAAAAACACCGCTCTCGCACCAATATCATTACCTTCGTAACCGTGGTATCAATTGGATGTGCCCTTAGTGGTTCTTTGAGTGTACTGGCCGGTATCATCACGAGCCACCTTTCGTGCATCTAACAGTCTCCACAACAAGACTAAAAGATTTGCACGGAATTAGTCCGCTGTGAATGCAACCTAAGTGATGGCTTCAAATAAGAATCAAAACATGTATAGTTGAGCACATGCTAACCGGTGTTTCCCCTAATCTCCTAAAGAATGGTCAATCAAATGATTAATACACGTAACCATGCTGAGCATATATAGTACTCTGCTCTCATCTATCTGCTTTTCACAGGAGACGAAAACCGAATGGATCCCTAACCCTGGAAAAAATTCTGGAGTTGGCTTAAAAGAACTTCGTAACTTATTCAAAGAGAGGATCTGGAAAGTGTCTCACCATGTTCAGAAGATCCCTAATTGTCACTTCATGAATGGAAAGCGAACAAGGTTTAACCCAAATAGGCATTCAATTGAAATGTCTGAATATGCATCTTTAGATAGGTTCAATTATAAGGCCGCCTAAGGAAAAACCTAAGGTTGAGGCTCTACCACTTTTCGTTTTCAAGTACCATCAAGGAGACAGCAGTTTGACATCCAAGGCGACATTTGAGGGCCATAGAAATCATGTCTCCTGCCCCATCACCCAACCGCAATGCTTCAAGCATGTCTGGGCACTAAAACCCCTGAATAGACCTCCATGGTTTCATGGCTAATTGAACATATATTGAATGAATTTCCTTTATCTGAGCTGAAAAGATGCCTCTACCTAATTTAGTTTAATATATCATCAACCCCTTTTAAGTGCTTCAACTTTCCAATAAGCACCGCTTTTGATGAAATGCCGGAAACTGTTCATGAGCACAGTCAAGGATCATCAAGATCCTGTCTAGAATGTAAGCGAGAGACAACCATGCCCATAATGACCCCTCTCACTTGATAAATATCTCTAACCTAAAGGTTATCTTGATTTAACCCCATTAAATTGAAATCCCCTTTGAACCCTCAAGTTAATGGGGTTTATTCCCGTCCACACAAGCATTGTTGATATTGATTAATGGCATCTTATGTACAGTTCGATGTGGATTCATTAGATTCTGACCATGGGATATGCCACTCAACTACTTCTTATGGATCCTATCTTATAACCATATGACATCTCCAGCTTGATGGTGGCATCTCGAGCTTGACACGATCTTACGAGGAAGCTTTGAATGACATTGCTGGCTAGTTTTTGACGACACGTCGTCAAGAATCACACAGCTAATCATATTTTATGTATAATATTGCTCTAAATGGGTGAGGATAGAGCCCACTTGATTAGGACACTTAAACAACTCCTACTTGGTGAACCAACAGTTTCCATGTTAATTCTGTAAAAAAAGAATGCCACTATTTCAGCTTGACCTGATATATGTGTACATGTGCCTCTATAAGAATCCCAGTCTTTCTTGTTATATCAAAATCCTCCTGCTATGCTTGTAGAGAATTGAACTTGAGTTCTACAAACTAAATCATATTTTATTAGAAGTCGAAGAAAGAATAGCAAGTGAAGCTCACATGATAAGAATAATTTCCAGGCTCCAGCTAAAAGGATTTAGGAACAACTTATGTTTATATTATGCTGGGGACTAGTTGACAGTCGCCCCAAAGCCATGATATGTCGTCAGCCCCCTTATTTGGGGTTTCACCGACAATGAAGAGTTTTTCCTTGATAGTACTAATTGAACTCATTGTCTTTTGCATTTTCATTTTTATTGGGCCATAGCTCATTGTCTTTTATTAAAAACATAAAATGGAGCTTATATGAAGTATCAAAATGCTCATCTTACATTAATTCTGGAAAACCTGCGAAGATTAACACAGGCGAAACATGATGCAGTTGACAAAGTAATCATAATATAGAAGGCAATCCTTATTTTCCTGCAATTAAAACAAAAGCGAAAAAAATGGAAGACTCTCTGCTACAATCAAAGTCGAGGTTTGTTCTCATTCCATATATACTTGAGAAGAGGGGAAAAAATTGTCTGTACATATCCAATGCGGTCTCTGATCATGTAAATTATCTGCGCATGTATAACTTGCTAAGGAAATCACCAGCAAGAGAATTTCTCCCTTTCTCTCACTAAATATGCACTTTGCCCTAACAAGTTCAGCTAGCCGTTCTCTTCAACTGACGTAAATCAGTAGATAATATGTTATTTTGTTGCTATAATAGATTAGAGATGAGACCGGAAAGCTTGAATTTGCCTCAACTACCAAAAGGGCACACGCGATTTTACATATATAATACCGAAAAGAAAATTTTAAAACCCTCTCTAAATAATTCTATATATATTAGGGTTTTCAGCGCTCCTTCTATTTTGTTTTTATAAAACTTGCTAAACAGATCTGAAAGAGAGACCATGAGTAGAGGAAGCAGCTATGGCGGAGGGCAAAGTTCCTTAGGCTACCTTTTTGGATCTGACGAGCAAACGCCTCAATCTCCAACTCCACGGGCTGCAGACCCACCGCCATATGGAATTGACACGATCACCACAAACACACCAACTCGTGGCGTCAATACAATCACAAAGAAGAATCAGGATAGTCCTCCTCCTTCTGATGATCAAAAGCCTAACATTTCCAACAATTACCACAGAGCTCAAGGCCAAAACTCAGGGAACTTCATCACGGTAAGCGAGTCCAATTGTGTACTGCTACTAGTTCATATATATATCTTCTTCTCATTCTCAAGAAGTTATTTGCAGGAGCGTCCATCGACACAGGTCAAATCAGTTCCTGGAGGAGATTCATCTCTGGGGTACTTATTTGGAGATAAGTGAGTGACTGCTCGATCCCTTAACCGATAGATACAGTGGGTGTCTATTTTGATTTCTGTAATAAAACTCACAATCCTATGAGGGGATCTAGCAAATTTAAGCGTTGGATTTGAGAGTAAGGAGTGCACTATTTATGTGGTGTTTCAGCTTTTTTTTACTTCGATTTGGCTTTGTCCTTGGAAGCTCAACCAGTTCAGTTTATGGTGGGTGTGAGATTGCATGATTGTATCTGAATCTTGATATATCAACAGATGTCTCCCTTTCTGGTACTTTTTCTTTCCAAATGCCCAGTTTATAAATTCAAAAGCGACACTTACCATTTCTTATTCGAATTGTTGTTCTCTTTAAGACCACTCATCTTTAATTAAACTGAGTTTGGACGCCACACCCTTTCAGTTTTTGATTCAAGAAGGTCAAGATACCTCATTTGAATAATCTTCTTCTTTAGATCATTGTCCAGATATTTGTCTTAAAAGATGTTTTATCTCTTGATTTGGCTTCACCGCTCCTTCATGTCCAAGTCCAAGTGAACAATAAAAATATCGGCTTTTTTTCAAGGTGACAAAATTGTATGCTAGCTGATGAATTTTTAAGTGTGCTACTCCACGGTCATGCATAAAATATTGCACTTCAAATTTTGGAGATTCGTGCATGGGTGCCGATACTTCTTGCTTTCATGCTTCATTTGGTATATTTATCTGTTGTTGGCAAACAGAAATAATCTCAACCCAGTTATTGCTTTCCTCTTTCTTCTTAAGTTTGCTCCCTTTGTGGGTATCTTCAAGAAAATAATGGACAAGTAAATCCAAATTGAAAAGTTCATTTTCATGATATTTAAAAAAAAAATCAGCTGGATTATCACCAATCTTTTGCTTCTCATGAAAAATGAGAAGCAGAATAGAGGCAAATAGTTGCATGGAACTTCCCTCTGCAAGCCTTCCTCCTCTCTTCTACGTAGTCTACTCTATATTTACATTTCGTTCTTCTTCTTTTTTGGGCTCATTTAAGATTTTCAGTTTCGTTACATTTCTTGCTGCTTATGTCCATCTGATGGTTAATTGTCTTGACAATCTAATGATTTCTCTACCCTAAAGGACCCCCAGCTTCCTTCTTTACTAAATTGCAGAGATGAATGAAAGAAAAGTTGAACACCACAATGTAGAGTAGAGTATCTGTAGGCAGGTTTTTCCCTTCTATATGCGGGTACTAATATACCCCAGTCCACTAACAGTTGAAAGCCATCGTCTAATTCAAGACATGCTCTCTCTCTCTCTCTCTCTCTCTCTCTCTCTCTCTCTCTCTCTCTCTCTCTCTCTCTCTCTCTCTCTCTCTCTCTCTCTCTCTCTCTCTCTCTGTGTTTCTCTTTATTGCTGATAGTTGATAAAATGCGCACTTGCATAAGTACATACATAGGAGTGCATGATGCGCACTACTTCCTTGCATTTTCTCTTACTAAAATTCACAAAATATCTGTTGAGGTAAAACTGGGCAAGCACAATACCTTTCACCAAGAAAACCCTAAAGAGCAGGCCGTCCGGAGCTCTCCGTGTCCTTAGTCCCCGTCTTTTATGATCATCAGCTTTAGTCTTACTAATTTCTAGGCGCTTTGTTCAGTTGAATTTACCCATGAAGACATGGGCCTTTAAGCAGGGATTAAATCCCACTTCGCCTAGGTGTGCGCAGGTTGGCCAACATAAGACCTTAGTTTAGCAAAAGAGGAAATCTTCTAGGCTTCCCTAGAGTTCCTCTTTTTCGCATGATAAGTTCTTCATGTCTCAATTTTCCTTCCCCATAAGTGTGAGCTTTAATCTTACTGAATCTTTAAGCAGGAAAGAGACCAAAGCGCGCCCGAGAGAGATATCATTTTTGGAAGTATATTGAATTAGCATCATTGCTATATTAAGTCGATTAACAAAATACCTAGTGCAAAATTTTGATTTAGAAAGTGGAGGAAGGAAAAGGGAGTGGATAGGATAGTAAAGTGAGGATGTTTAATTTGTTATACATACATTTGTTGGATGTGTAGATTGAACCCAAGGTGTTCTGAACTTTGACAACACCAGGCTTATGTTTCCTCTAATTTTAACTTAAAATGTTTTTGACATTTCTGAAGATACCACCAAAATGCAACAGAAGTGGAACTCTTACGGTTTACATAAGAAGAGGGAAAATAAACCAATAGAAAATAAGATATCTCTTATAAGTTAAAGGACGACTTAATGGATTATTTAGATATAGTAATTTAAATATATTGACATGAACATAAACATATATATGATGACATTAATACTTTCAAAACACGTGTTACGTTGACTATAACATGCTATATCACATATGATAATTAAGGGTCCATTCGTTTGGCGGAAAATAAAACACTTCCGGAAAATGTTTTCCATGAAGTCATTTTCCTGGACACGGTGTTCGTTTGAAACTCCGACGACACATTTTTCGGTGTTCGTTTGAAATTTAAAAAGTTTCCGAAAATTTTTTTCCGGAATTCTTTTTTTGAGAAATTATCTAGTGACTGACGATCGGGGGCGGGCGGCGGGCGGGCGGGAGGCGGCGGGGGACAGCGGCGGCAGCGGCAGTGGGCGGGCGGGGCGGGGCGGCAGCGGCGGCGGCGGCGGCGGCGGTGGGCGGGCGGGGTGGGAGGCAGCGGCGGGGTGGGCGGGAGGTGGCAGCGGCGGGTGGGCAGCGGTGGGCGGGCAGCGGTGGGCGACAAGTGGGAGGCGACGGCGGCGAGCGGGCGAGAGGCGGCGGGCCGGCGGGCCGTGGTGGAGGCGGCGGGCAGGTGGGAGACGGCGGCCGGTAGGCGAGTGGGCGGCGGGGGGCGGGCGGCCGGCGAGAGGCGGGAGGCGGGCGGCGGCGGCGACTGGCAATTAAATTGCTCATAGACTCACAACGAAAGAGAAAGAGATGAGATCCGAAAAATATTTTCCGCTTTTAAAAAACGGAAAACATTTTCCTTAGTTTTAAAAGGAAATCTTTGGTTGATTGGAAAACATTTTCCTTAGGAAAATATTTTCCGCCCCCCGAACAGTCCAGTTTCCGAAAAATATTTTCCGGAAGAATATTTTCCGCCAAACGAACGGACCCTAAATTGTAGTATCATCCTCCCTACATATTTTCAAGGTTACTTCCTTAGTTATGGAATAAAATCCAAGATTTTCACGAGTCTGGGTGATGATTGGGTCCATTCAGCCAATTCCTTCTTCCCACGTTAGCTGCTATCTACTATTTTTTGTAAAAATGACGAGTGAAAAGGACGCCTTCATTTGAAATGAAGGCACTAATTCAGACAATCAGTAATTATAGTTGAAAGTTCAAAATCCTACTTGTACTTTTCAGACTTTGATGGGTTACCTTATTTACTCTAATTCTAATTTTCCTCTAGAATGGCAGCATCTTAGGCCCAGTGAGATTCCAAAAGAAGCTATGGGCTTTGGAGTGTGTAATTCATATAGACCCTATAAGAAAGAAAGCATGAGAACCAGAAAGTTGAAAAATATATTAGAGGTTAATGTCTAAGTCTACAATCCGTTTCATTTTGGCTAGGAGTGTCAGCATACTTTGAGCACTCGATGGGCGATCACAAGACATTGCATCCCCATTTCGGCCATATTGGTTGACATCGGGATCATACACAATCCTCGGATTTAGTCCAAAAGAGAATCCGCAAGAGGTAGTATTCCATTATATACTTGAACCAAAAAGGCTTCACTCGTATTTCTTGAACATTCCCGCATGGTATGACTCTCTTAAGTCTGCCAAAATTGAACAAGTTAAGACTGAGAGACTCATCTAGTGGGATTGATACACAATACAAGGCACATGTTTCCTAAAATATTAAGATCATACGTCGGCCATAATCTTTGAAGGAGCTTGTCTCAGCAAGCATGTGTTGAAAGGTAGGAATAGTGCATGGCATATACAATGAACACGGACATGTTGATTGACGACTTTCTTTAAGAAAGCCAAATGCTTTATAGTCAAAAAGTTCTCGACCCATTTGCACACATTTTACATACCACGGCCACTTTTTATCTGTATATTAATTAATAAAATTTCCAAATAGTTCTTTATCCAACAAAAGGAGCTGATAAATGTGTTATTCTTACAGCATATGAATTCCACATCATGTCCTATGGAACAGTTTCACCTTGATAACATCCATATATATTGCTTGTAGCCAGTACCCGCCCTTTTCTTGAAGCACATACTTAGAAGGACCATACTTGTTAAAGTAACACGAAAGGCACATACCTATATAGATGTCTTGGGTAGTGGAATGAGGTAGCTTTAACCGAACAAGTTCGGTCCCTTGGATGGCTCGATCATCAAGCAAAGTCGCGTGCTCGCATCAAAATAGCAAGATGGTTTCCACTCCCGTGAAGAATTGTCCATGAAAATGGGGCCAAATGAGCAACCCCACAATACAAAATTGGCTCACGAGAAGGAAAATGACATCTATGTGTCGACAGTGTGCCGTGGTAGACTTGACCCCACCCACCATCACCTTCCCGTGTCCTAATCAGCCATTTGGAGGACCCAAAGCATCCAACTTGCGTAGGATTGTCCTTGTGTCCCCCATCTCAATGAGAAAAAAATGTCTAAGTACAATGAGAATCATTCACAAAGTTGGGCTATACAATGACGCGTTGGAACGATTAAGATGGTGGTCTCTTGCTTAGTATAGATGTTGGGCGAAGCAACTCGATTAGCATAAGACTTATTCTTTCTCAATGCACCACCTCTACATGTGAGATTGTTGTCGTCCTTGCTCGCTCTTTTATATATATATATACAGAGAGATCAAAGAAAGTTCAACCCTAAAACCTTATAGGCTTTATGGCTCCAAATTAAGAGATTGAGACATCTTGTTGAAACTTCAATTCTTAAGTGATGTGCAATCATCCATTGGGTCAAAGAAACCAGTCGTTCAATTCATGGTACGTACTTACCTATTTGAATACCCAACTGGAACTTGTCATGTGAATTCTTAAGATGGTTTTAGAATTTGTTAATATATTATGCTATTTTCCAAAAATTAAACTCCAAGATAATGACGATATTGATTATACGAAGAAGCATCCTCTATCATGTGTGGCTCAACTTATAGATGTAGAGCGATCAGTAATCTTGATCATATTAAATGACATTATTCAATAGTTTGTTCAATCTCGAGGACCAAAAGTGAACCCGGCCTGCTCGCGAAGGGGCGAAAGTGAACTCGACCTAATCCACACAAACGTCAACAGGGGATATTTAGAACTTGGTTTTGTATTATATCCTCCATTGCTAGTAAAGTATTTAATTTCCCTACTTTCTATTAGTCCTCGTTGTATTACTCCTCTAGTGCGCATAGCACTGTCTACGCATTAAATCTTCGTCTTGGCATATTCTATCTTCAGACTTCGTCTCATTCATGTGAATTGGGACATCTTTTATATCCTATCCAACCTTTATGTACATGAAGTGGCTCTCTATTGTCACAACTGGTTTGGAAATTATTTCGAAGTAGATCTGTGAGTTCAATTGAGCTAATACATATTGCTATCATGGAGATGGACGGGGAGCATAAATGTGCAATTAAAACCCGGGTCCACGAGTCTGCGAGCTGCTCTCCCCGATCGTTTAATCTGTTAAGCATAGGAAAGAAAAGGGAGTCTTACAAAGGAATTTCGTTCTTTAGATGTGCACAAATGGAGTTGCAGATGACCCCGATTTCGCAACTTTAAGGTGGAGTGCTCCTCTGGAATTGTCTTTGCTTCTATCATTTCTATCTCCCCAAGTTGGAGATGTTTCTCTTAAAGGTCACTCCGCCCAACCGGCGCCTACTCTCTGTTTTCTTCCATGTTTTCCTTTTAAAGGAAGCTTAAGAGATGGAACTAACGAATCTTTACCAACTCCCCTGTTTGTCCTCTGCACTTAGAAAGGAATTTCTGCTGACCCCAAAGAGAAAAGAGTGCCTGAATAAAACAAAGAAATTCTTAAAACAATCTGCAGCACAAAATAATATATAGTGTTTCTCAGAACCAAAAGGGAGATTTTTAAATATGACGTAGTAATTTTCCCTTTTGTCCCCATTCATGACGCAAGCAAGAAGCAGTTTTTTTTGTAAATACCACTGTCATCTTCATCTGCTCCTCCTGTATAAATGTCGTGCTCGCGAGTTCACGTGAAAAAATTCAAAGGACAAACCAGAACCAAACTTGAACCTGCCCTCCTCCCTGAGAATGGAGCTTTTGCCGAACCCTTGCGCAAAAGTCGAGGTAAACCATCTCGTATCAAATTCTGTTTCCCTTACAACCTCCTTCACCATATCTTCGGGCAGGCACAAAACAGAGAAATCTATAACAATCTGGTTTATTGGCCCAGACCCCGTCAATCAAATTTTGCGCCTAACATGATCTGTCATATATTTCAGGGTCTGAAGAGAGCACTGGTGCTTGTGATTCTTGTGGTGATGATGTTCACCATTGGAGCTGAGAGCAGAAGACATAGGCACTCGGACATGATCCGCTACAGTGCCATAAGTTGCAGAGCTTACAGTGCTTCGGTGGCAGAGTTTGGAGGAGTTGGAGATGGGATCACGCTGAACACCATGGCTTTCCAGGCTGCAATCAATTACCTGAGCCAGTTCGAGGCCCAAGGTGGGTCTCAGCTCTTTGTTCCTCCAGGAAGATGGTTGACTGGGAGCTTCAACCTCACCAGCCATTTCACTCTCTATCTCCATAGAGATGCTGTTCTTCTTGCTTCTCAGGTCAGCAAACTCTCTCGCCAACAAGAATTCTAGAACGAAGATGAATTTTCATGTTCTTTCCATTTTCAGAAAATGAAGAGGGCTAATGCAGAATTAGGATGGGAATCCATATATCATAATCCCGAAAGAGAGCCGAGTGCTCTATGGTACTTAGATAAAGCATAACTAAGATGCTACACGGCATCATTTCATCACTTGGGTCATATGATGGCAAGGTTGAAAATTGATGAATTCACTTACAACCTATCTAAACGTCACCATTTATGTTAATCGAACTTCAGCGGGTGCTGACACAGACATTACTTCAAACGAATCAATCATAACGAGAAAAAAGTAAAATTTGTACAGATCTTAATTTTCCCTTTCTGATAATAAGTTCTGAATATCAGAGTAGAAAAGAACGAAACAGCGTATGGACCCAGAAGGCTGAAAATGCAGGTAGAGGCTAGGCGTGCGAGAAGTGGGAAAAAAATTTTAGTGGATATGGACCATCCAAGTCATGTAGGGATGAAATTTAGGCAAGACCCCAATAAGCACTTTACTTTCTCCCGTGACTCGAAAAAGTGCAGCAATTGGATGCTTGCCGAACCTCCACAAACCAGAGTCCTACTGTAATTAAATATTGAAAATTAGTCTTTATTTTTTTTAATATTGAAAATTAGTTTTTTTTTTTGGACGAAATATTGAAAATTAGTTCACGGGTTGGTTTTTTGGTTCTCTGCCACACGCAAATGTTCCCGTTCCTTTGTTCGCCATGCGGTGGTTGTTTTGGCTTCTTTCGTTCTTTGCCCAACTGCTTAGCTCACGGTCTAAATCAAGGTTAAGGAATCCGAAGACTATTGAATATCGATTCTGTCATGTGGGCCAAGGGCAGACGGCTAAATCTTCTCAGCCACATACAAATGTTCCTGTCCCTTCTGGTTGCTATGCGATTCGCAGTCCAAATCAAGTTCAAGGAATCTCAAGACTATTGAACGTCAATGCTTTCATATGGGCCGGGCGCAGCCCGCTCCGTCTTCCAACACTAAGTTGAGATTGGAGAGAGCACGAATAGGGTTTGATGTCTTTATTAAGGGAAGTATTTCTACTGAATAGCCTGTCAATTTTGTCTGCGAGAACAGTAATGTGTAAAATGAACTCATAAGAAATAGAAAGACCGTCGATAGTTTAAAGTGGTCTAGTGGTTGTATTGTTCTGTAGCTCACTGTATAATTAATGGTTGTGTAGGATGAGAACGATTGGCCGCTGATAGATCCGTTGCCATCCTATGGGCGAGGAAGGGATGCGGAAGGCGGAAGGTATAGCAGTCTGGTATTCGGAACGAATCTCACCGACGTCGTAATAACAGGTACAAAGCAGAATGTTAATCTCTTGTTGGATGATCATACATAACATGACAAGATAGCGTGTCTGATCTGTTTCGCTATGGCTAGGGGATAATGGTACAATCGATGGTCAGGGCGAGCTGTGGTGGCAGAAGTTTCACAGTGGCCAGCTCACTTACACAAGGCCTTACCTCATCGAGATCATGTACTCCGATAAAGTTCAGATCTCAAATCTTACTTTGCTCAACTCTCCATCGTGGAATGTTCACCCTGTTTATAGCAGGTTCTCTCTCGTGAACCATCAGTTTTTTTGCTGTTTGTGGAACTTGGACTCGGGATTTTGCTGATCTGTTATTTGCAATGTGATGCGCAGCAATGTGATTGTTCAAGGCATCACCATCCTTGCCCCGACAAATTCGCCGAACACCGATGGGATCAACCCCGGTAGGCATTTGAAAACTGGGAAGTAAGTCATTAACATTCAAAACCACCATTTCACTTATGCCGAACTGTTCTCATATAATGCAGACTCCTGCACAAACACCAAAATAGAAGACTGCTACATAGTGTCCGGCGATGACTGTGTCGCCGTCAAGAGCGGTTGGGATGAGTATGGCATCGCATACGGGATGCCGACGAAGCAGCTTGTGATCAGACGGCTCACGTGCATTTCTCCAACCAGTGCAGTGATCGCGTTGGGAAGCGAAATGTCAGGAGGAATTGAAGACGTCAGGGCAGAAGATATCCTGGCGATCAATTCAGAGTCAGGAGTGAGAATCAAGACCGCCATTGGAAGAGGTGGGTACGTGAAGGACATATATGTGAAAGGAATGACCATGAAAACCATGAAGTGGGTATTTTGGATGACGGGAAACTATGGCTCACACGCTGACAATAACTACGATCCTAATGCACTTCCACTGATTCAGAACATCAATTACCGCGACATGGTCGCTGAGAACGTCACAATGGCAGCTCGGTTGGAGGGGATCCCAGGGGACCCGTTCACCGGTATTTGTATATCAAATGTGACGATCGGTTTGGTGCAGAAGCCGAAGAAACTCCAGTGGAATTGCACTGACGTCAACGGAATTTCCAGCGGAGTGGTACCTCAGCCGTGCAATGCATTGCCGGATCAGGGACCAGAAAAGCTTCCGGCTTGTAAGTTTCCCGAGGAGAGCCTGCCCGTTGATGAGGTTGAGGCTCAAGTGTGCTCTTACGAAAGGATGCACTAGTGACAGTAGTGATTATCCATTTCGTGTGAAAATTATGCCTTTCTATTGATCAAACTTCAAAAGGATAGGAACTGATTGCCAAAAACGTTCTTAAGCTTGCTAGAGGATCAAAATTCTTGTATTTCGCAATGCTAGATCACATTATAGAAACTGCAAAAGCTAGTCCAATCTCTTAGTGTGCGGGCGTGCATTTGTTTGTCCCGCAAAACACGAATTCGATGATTGAATGCCCATTATAACACTACAGAATTCAGATAATTTAACAATGATATTAGATGACGCAAGCTTACATCCGTTATGCGGGCCTGACCGCTGAAAACTCCATTGTAATTTAGGTTCCAAATCTCGGTTATTAAGTGAGGTCAAAAACTTAAACACGGATCATATCACAAGACAAGAAAAAGCCAGAGAGAGCATGATCTAAAAGAAAATTTTGCAGCATGATGGATTCTCTCCTTCTGCACCGAACAGGATACAATTATTCACTTATTTGTCACAAACAAGACCTTAACAACGATTATAAAGACAAAAGCTTGGCTGAGACAGTATAATAGCGAAAATTGACAATGTATAAAATCTCACGAAAGAGGCCTAATTAGAAACTATGAGGAAAAGCAACCTCATTGTCTCTGTCTTCTTCCTATTACCACCCTACAAAATTAATCAATGTGAAGCTTGTCAACCATTCAAGCAAGATCCGAGCTAGCTGATGCAGCACCATATCCACCACCTCCGCGACCGAAGCCTGGTCTTCCACCAGGTCCCTGCAATTCAAAAACATAAGCTTCTCAATGACCAGCCAAGATGGAAGACAAATTCCCGTCTAATAAAAAAGCTAGTACTTCCTCCTAATAGAAAAGGTTGTTCATGAGTTCCCATCTCAACATCAAAATGATGAAAGCAGAACAAACAGGGAAAAGTCAGCGGTCCTGTCACTAATAGCGTGCCAAAACCACAAGATCTAGTATGAAGTGTGCATGTCTTGTTGTTCCTTACTTCAAATATACTTCACAGAGAGATATTAATAAATATGTAGCCCATCAAACCTAATCACGTTACATGGACAAATAGATTCTGGCAAGAGAGTTTCAGTCCAAATGTGACCTCTTTTGCATGGACGCTCAACGTAATAAAACAAGGGTTCACAAGATATCATTAACAATCTCAGTGGGCTAAATGTCTTATCATCACAAGTAGCATTCAGCATATCTACATCGTTCAGAGTCCCTAGCCAAATTCAATAACCAAAATTCCAAGGGAGCACCATTCTTCATGTGATAATAATATGTGCAATCTGACAAAAGCAATATCTTATTATTGCCTTTAGGAAATATCTCACCCCAAATGAAGGACGGTAGTCAGCAGGTGCTCCACTCTTATCACCGAACTCACCACCAGGTCCCCTGGGACCTCCACGATAACCTTCACGGTCACCAAATCGTCGTTCTCCCTCAAATCTTGGTGGGCCACTGTCATCAATCAGCAAAGAAATGAAGCAGAAGAGTCAGCAAATCTCATTATGTGAAACCTATGAAACAGAGTTCAAAGTTCACCCTCGCAGAAGTCTGATTGGCCAAGGGTTGGAGAAAGCACAGATGCAGTAATTTGATAACAAATGCTTGACTATATACACAGCTTTCAAACAACAGTAACCATCGCTAAGCCTTCTTCAACTAACTGGGCAGCAAAATAGATCCTTCAACCCTACATTTCCAATCCAACATCATACTTTCAAAGCTGAACGTTTAAAGGTAGTCAAGCAATGTGTCCAGACCACCATATGAAATTGTTCTCAATGAAAACCGCACCAACATTCCCTTAAATACATTGAGTTCTAGTACTATATTTTCTAAGTGTCCGCCATAAACTCTTTAGCGACAAAACGATTGAAATATTATATTAACAACCTTACGGTGTAGTATACATACCGTGGACGATCGCCAGGTGGACCACCCATGGGCCGACCGAGTGGCTTAGCTTGTTTCTTCAGTGTGGCGGGGACAATTTCAGAAGGAAGGTTGAGGTAGGTTCTCAGAAACTCAATTCCATCATTGGTGAGATACCAATAATAATGCATCCAAGCAAACGTCTCTCTCACATACTCTTTCGATTTGAAGCTCTGCATAAGCTTAATCACCTGCAGGTTTGGGACATCTATATCTGGGTGCTTCGCGAGATTGAAGTCTTTTTTCGCATAGCAAACTCCCTCTGAAATGGAAAAAAAATAGGAGCGCATTAAGATGTAAAATCCACTTACAAAAGGACAAATCAGAAACCCAATTTCAATACCATGCGAACAATCGCCCTAGACAAGCCCACTAATCTAATTGCCACATACATATATACACACAAATGTACAAGTATGAGATCCAAGGCTACATCATACAACTTGGTCAAAGTCACCACAACATCACCTAGTTAAACGCTAATTGAAGCTCCATTTGTTTCGTAGAAACATGAATAATCTGAAAAACATTTTCTTAAGAATGATTGCTCGTATCTCTTATAAAGTACGTATAAACAATGTTCGGGCATGGATTGTTATCAATAATGAAGTTATTTCTTTTAACTAATTATTTCAAGCAAGACAAACGATCATTTATTAGGAAAGTGTATACCAATTCATTTATTTTCCGTGGCCTAGGAGGCGACCCTTTTTCTGCTAACTAGAACTATGGAGCAACAGAACGGGCAATTACATATTGATCACATGACTACAGCCCCGGATTCAGCCAAAATAGCAAATTCCAAAGGAAAGCAAGATCTGCACATCACATATCAATGACGACGGCCACTGATGCTTAGCAGACATTATCCTGCTCACAAAATAACGACGTGCCAAGAGTGGCGTACCTTGGAAGAGGTACTTTGAGATCTCACGGCGGTTCTTCTCAGGGATAATCTGAACAGAAATTCACGAAAGAAGGACAAGAAAAACAAAAAGTGAGATTTCCCAATTCATCCCAAGAAGTCGAGATGACAGCAGGGGCACGAGCAATCTACTGTTCTATAATTCCATGTAGCTCCCAAATCAGGAAAGAACTTCAATTCAACAGACCCACGAATCCCACCACATGGATAAACCAGGTTTATCCACGGAAAGAAGGTTAGGGAGAGTACCATGTTGGCGATAAGCAGAGTCCAGACAGCAGAGAAACCGGCGGCGGCGGCGGCGGCGGCAACGAGCAAAGACCAAGAGCTCTTCCGCAGAAATAGGTGCACCCGTCGCAGGAAAACCCTAATTTAATAATCAAGGAAGGAAATTGATCGTCATATATTGGTCCGGTGGTGTTCTACGGTGAGGGGCAGCGTCGGCATTGTCCGGGCGTCCTTACTCATATGGAGTTTTCCTTTTAATTTCCCTCCGCACAAATCTACCGAAAGTCTTTAGATTCATCATGAAAATATAATTGAGTTATAAAATATTTTTAAAAAATATAATTAGATCTTAAAATTTATTTTAAAACTGCAATTGAGATATAAAACTTGTTAACATTTTTCATATGTCAAGTTAGACGGAATTAATGGTAAGATCTTATTGCACTAGTTTAACAAGTTTTATGACTTGATTATACTTTTCAAAAGTTCAATTTCATTCTTGTTATAAGTTTTAAAATCCGATTGTACTTTTTGAAAATTTTAAAGGTCAAGTGACTTTCTTACTTCCATGACAAGTCTTAGTATACTTTCATTATAAATTTTAATCCTCTTAGTATGCTTATCTCATTACTTTTCTTATAGAAAGCTTTTTCTATGGAGAAAAGCCCAATCAAAGGGGAAGTATTTAAGAATTTCACGAACTTTGCGGTAGTTGTTATAACACATTAACCTCTTAACTTTCGGTCGGTACATATCCCTTGAATTTTCATTTTATTGTAACTATTGAACATGTCATTATATCAACATGTGCAACATAAAACTACTTTCAAATGCAAAACGACTTTTAAGGAGTAAAAGTATTTTCATTTGATTATTTTAGAGGAAATATCTTTTTTGCTCTTAAATTTTTTAAAATAAAGAATAGAGAATATAGGAAAAATAATTTCTCTAAATATTAACTAGGGATAAGCATGGTTTCAGAGTAAAATCAGAAGGAAAAAAAAAAACAATAAGAATTAGTGAATAAAGAGATATAACAAACTTTGGGTTAAAGGAAATGGGCTTAAGTTGAAAATTTGGTAAACTGGTGCTTGAATAGGTTTGTTGAGTTTGGGTTTAACTTAGCTTGATGAATTTGGGTTTCCTTTGCCTTAAGAAAACTTGGGTTTATCTTTTCGCTTCATTTTGTTATGATTTTGTTGTCGAAGAAATGGATGTTTGAATATTTATGTATGGAAGTTTGTTTGCTATTTTATGAATGTTTATTGTTGTGTATGTGTGAAGCTAATCTATCAAGATAACATGTAAATGGAGGTGGAGGGATGTGAGGAGATGACTCCAATCATGGAACTGGAATTGTTGGGCAATAAAGGTGAAGAAGAGCCAAATGTAAGCGTCACAAACACTACAAAAAAACAGTGTTTTAGCTACGACAATAAAAAAACGTCGTTGCTGATAGCCACCCAATTTGCGACGACCATAACAATTCGTCACCAAATAGCGACTAAATCAATAAAGTCGTGGCCAATTAGCTACTACAGTAACTTTAGTCGCTACTAGCGACTACTATCGCTACTGCTCAACTATGTCGTATCTAATTAGCGACCAATATAGTCGCTAATTAACGACGACGAATTAAACTCGTCGTTAATTGGCGACAAAAACACGTAGTCTGTTGGCAATTAGCGATGAACAGTTTATATTGTCGACAACGTTGTCCCTAACTAGCCACGACAGCTGTTTTTTGCGTCGCTATATTGCGACTACTTTAGTCAGCGTATCTAATGTAGTCGCTAACTTGCGACTACGTTCTTGTAGTCGCTGCTTCGCGACGATTTGCGTCGCTAAATTGCGACCACTTCATTTGGCATATCTAATGCAGTCTCCACTTGGCGACCACATTTTATTGTAGTCGCCAATTGGCGACGATATGGACGACGGCATTTTTAGTCGTCGCCAATTTCCGCCTATATAAACATTCTGCAGCACGCAGTTTCTCACTTTCCGCTCTCACGAACGGCGCCCTTTCTCGCTGCTGCAACAAAACCCTAGATCAGGTTAGTGGCATTTTCTCTTTTTTATCTTATTATTTATGCGTATACGTACATATAGACAAGATTACCCATAGTATGTTGGAGGATTGTGGTTGGTTGATTTGTGGAAAAAAAATGGGTTTCTTCGTCGGATGTAAGAAAATATTTCGGCGAAGTTGTTTAGACGACTAAAACGACCGTGGTGCGGAACAAATTTGTTTGAGAAGGTCACCCGCATCTAGATCTACTGTTGTTTCGTCCCGACGTTTGATTGTACGTAGTTATTTGTATGGAGAGATTGGTTTTGAAATTTCTGCGAAATTCACAAAAACTTACCCAGCTTATTTGTATTTGACTTTGTCGATTGCTGCTTATGTGTTGATTATGATGTTGCTATAGTTGATTTGATTGTGCACAACATCGTTTAATTTGTCTGTTATGGAAACTTATTTTTATTTATATACCATTTATTCTTATGTAATTTTGTAAAAAAAAAAAAGTACATGTTGATCGTTATCGTATTCCAATTCAGACATAATGGAAAGAGACAGATCTTGGATGTATACTAAGAACTTACCTAGACGTGGAGGATTGACGGAAGAGTTTCGTACTGGCCTTCAAATGTTTATGGATTTTGCTACTTCAAATGTTGACTACATGGACGGAAGTGCGATGCGATGTCCGTGTAGGAAATGTAAAAACTGTCGATTTCAAGATGTCAATATAGTTGGAGAGCATCTATGTAGATTTGGCTTTACTCCGAACTACTACAACTGGACTTGCCATGGTGAACCATTTATGTCTGACGAGGAATATTGTCAAACTCACACATTTGCTGTTCGGGAAGAAGGTAGCTCTTCATTTCCCCAGTTGAATACATACCAGCATATGGTCATTGATGCAGCTGGTCATAATTTTGCCAGTTTCGAACCCCACAATCCAAGCACACACGAAGCGGGCAGTTCTAGTCATGTAATGGATGACACACCATTTGATGAGAATGTATGAATCAGTTTCGCGAAGTGTTGAGCGCAGCAGATGAACCACTATGGGTCGGATGTGATAACCACACAAAGTTATCCGTGACGGCTAGATTGCTAAATATTAAAGCGGAGCATAATGTGTCAGAGAGGTGCTTCAACTCTTTCGTTCAGGTAATGCGGGAAGCATTGCCCCCTGATAACATCATGCCACGTGATTTTTATGACATGAAAAAACTGGTTGACAATTTAGGTCTTCCAGTTAAGAGTATCCATGTATGTACAAATGGTTGTATGTTATATTGGAGAGCAGATGAAATGGCTGAATCTTGCAAGTTCTGCAGCGAATCTAGGTACAAAGTTCAACAGGATTCGATTCGTCATGGGAAACGTATACCAGTGAAGGAAATGTTTTATTTGCCATTAATCCCCAGATTGCAAAGGTTGTACGCGTCTGAAGCCACTGCACAACACATGACTTGGCATGCTCGTCATCAAACAAAAGATGACCAAATGTGTCATCCGTCCGATGCACATGCCTGGAAACATTTTGACCGTACATACCCTGAATTTAGTTTTGAGCCGCGGAACATCCGGCTAGGTCTATGTGCTGATGGATTTGCCCCATTTGGGAAATCTGGTAGGAAGTATTCATGTTGGCCGGTCATCTTAACACCGTACAATCTCCCCCCTGGTATGTGCATGAAGACACAATCAATGTTTTTGACATTGATTGTGCCCGGTCCGAATAATCCGAAAAAGTTGATTGACGTATATATGCAACCATTGATTGAAGAGTTGCAACTACTATGGAACGAGGGTGTGCCAACGTATGATGTTTGCACCGATCAAACATTCGTTATGAAAGCCATACTTCTTTGGACAATAAACGACTTTCCAGCTTATGGAATGTTATCTGGATGGAGCACGGCCGGACTTTTCGGCTGTCCAATATGTATGGAGAGATCGAAGTCATTCAGATTAAAACATGGCAAGAAGCCGAGCTATTTCGATTGCCACAGACAATTTTTGCCACTTGGTCATCCTTTCAGAAAAAATAAACAAGAATTCGTCAAGAATAGAATTGACAATACACCTCCACCATTACGATTGACCGGTGAATAACTATGGGAGCGAGTGCTGCCATTTGACAGCGTCGTTGAAAACCCACATGACAGCACTTATGAGTACGGCTGTACGCATAAGTGGACTAAACGCAGTATATTTTGGGATTTGCCATATTGGAAGAGCCATATCATTCAACATAATCTTGACGTCATGCATATAGAGAAGAATGTTTTTGACAATCTCATAAATACGTTGATGGACGTTCCCGGGAAGACAAAGGACAACCTCAATGCTCGCAGAGATATGCGAAACATTTGTCATCGTCCAACACTTGACGTTGCTCCATCAAGCTGTGGCCCAAAATCTAAAGCAGTGTACACATTGTCGAAGGAGCAACGACGTGCTTTGTGTCATTGGTGCAAGACTTTGCGCTTCCCTGATGGGTATGCGTCAAACATCGGGAGATGCGTCGATTTGAATGCATGTAAGTTGACAGGTATGAAGAGTCATGATTGTCACATATTTATCGAGCGACTGATCCCAATAGCCACGAAGGAATTTCTCCCGAACTTTGTCTGGGGTCCCGTTACTGAATTGAGTAATTTCCTTCATGATATTTGCTCGACGGTGTTAAGGAAATCACACATGGAGAAACTTGAACATGATATACCAATTATCATTTGCAACTTGGAACGAATATTTCCACCATCGTTTTTTGATTCAATGGAGCATCTACTTGTTCATTTGCCTTATGAGGCAAAAGTTGCAGGTCCCGTACAATTCCGATGGATGTATCCATTTGAGAGGTATGTGTATTCGCACGTATCCAGTTGATACTTCACTGTATGGTTATTCGCACATATTATTAATTAATTTATCTTTACCACTGATGTTTTCATTAGGTTCTTATATCATCTGAAGAAAAAGATCAAGAATAAGTCACGTGTTGAGGCATCAATTTGTAAGGCATACATTAGGGAAGAAGTTAGTACGTTTGTTTCCTACTACTTTGAACCGCATGTCCAGTGCAAGAGACGGATACCGGTACGGAATGACGAGGGGCCCATTGACATAAACTGCAAGCCAATATCAATTTTCAACTATCTTGGTCGACCAAGCGGCGTATGTAAAGTTCGTTACTTAATAGATGAAGAATGGCATGCGGCACATACATACATTTTGTTGAATTGCCCAGATGTCGAGCCATATTTCGAGTAAGTAACCATTCATAATTATGTTATATGAATTTGGACTTTTTTTTAAGGATCGCCTAGTTGCATTTTTTTTACCATTGACACAACGACGTGCTGTGTGATCGCATTTTATATGCCCATTTTGAGCAGGATGTTTCGTTCTGCAATGGCTGGACAACAGTTTGATGATTTTGATACGTTGTGCAATCAACATTTCGCACCGCGGTTAAAACATTTTGTAAGTTCTTTGGTTGACGTGTTTATCATTGTCATTTTTCAATGCTGAAATTCATTTGGGCAACGGTTGCGTTGATGGTATTAGGTGGAAAATACCCCTGAACTCGTCGCTAAGGAAGGCCTGATCTATCATCTTTCATTGGGTCCAAAACCAAAAGCAAGAACATGGCCTGCATATTTCATAAATGGGTATAATTTTCATACTCAAGAGTATGGGATCGGCAAGTCCACCATGAATAGTGGTGTGTGTGTGCAATCCGGTTCTAGCTTAAGTGATGATTTTTATGGATTGCTGGATGAAATATTAGAGATAGAGTACCATGGACCAACATTGCGGATTGTGTTATTTAAGTGCACCTGGTTTGACCCTATCAAAGGAATGCGGGTGCATTCCAAGTTCCCTTTGGTTGAAATTAACCAAAAGAAGAAATACACTAAATATGACCCATTTGTGTTGGGTCAACAAGCAATTCAAGTGTACTACACATCATATCCTACTTTGAAACGGGACAAAAGCAGTTGGTTTGCTGTTTGCAAGACACAAGCACGAAGCAAAATCGAGCAACACTGGACTGATATAGCATATCAGCAGGACATCGTGCATAACACTGTCGATCCACATGAATATGATATTTCAACTTTACAAGATCCGCATGGGATAATGTTAGATGTGGACGAAAGTGAATTCGGCGAAACACTGATGCGTCAGAGCACTGATGAAGAATCGGACTTTGAGCTAGGTGAATGCGACACTGATGATGCGGGCGAGGATATCTACCATGACGACAACAACGGAAGTGAAGGTGCCGGGGAAGATGACGACGACACAGATGAATATTACTATTGTTGATATCAACTGTTCAATTTGTATTGATAGAATTGTCTACATTAGCGTAATATTTGTTGTATCTTTTGCATAGTGATGGACATTGACATATGGTTATATCAGGTGTCCTTTAAAATTAGCCAAGTACATGTTTATAGCAGCTTTTGTTATTAACCCTATCATATATTGGCGACGGCAAACGTCAAAAAGTGGTCGCTATTTAGCGACCATATCGTCGCAAGTTAGCGACTACATATAATACTGTTGTATCTAATTGGCGACAACAACGTCAGTTGTCGCCATTTTGCGACACACACAAATACTTAGTCGCTACACTAGTCGCTAAATAGCGACAGCTAATGACTCTGTAGTCGCGAAGTAGCTATTACAACACACCTTTATCGCCATTTACCGACGACAAACACAATGTTGTCGCTAAATAGCGACAACTAACCTATGTCATCGCCAAATAGATACGCCACTTTGGATAGTGGTCGCTACAACTTATTGCGACGACTATCATTACGTAGTCGCTAAATAGAGACGACACCTTGCCCAATGGTCGCTAAAACTTCAATATTGCGACGACTTGCTTGTTTAGTCGCAAAATAGAGACGACTCTGTCGACTGTAGTCGCTAATAATTCACTATGGCGACGACAATCTTTACGTAGTCGCCAAATAGAGACGGGTAATCAGTTGGTTGTAGCTAAAATGCCCAGAATGCTCGCAGGAGGTTGTGCTCGACGATATCTATCCTTTAGCGACTACTTCAGAGAGGTCGTATCTAATTGGCGACGACCGGAAAGTAGTGTAGTCGCTAAGTTGTCGCTAAAATGCCCAGAACGCTCGCAGGCTGTTGTGCTTGACGGCATCTTCCCTTTAGCGACTACATATGTTACGTAATCGCTAAGTGGCGACTACTTTGCGCTTCTGTAATCGCTAATTAGCGACGACCATGAAGTCTTGTAGTCGCTAAATAGAGACGGGCCTTCACTTGGTAGTCGCTAAGTTGTCGCTAAAATGCCCAGGACGCTCGCAGGCTGTTGTGCTTGACGGCATCTTCCCTTTAGCGACGAGGTATGTTATGTAATCGCTAAGTGGCGACTGCATTGCGCTTTTGTAATCGCTAATTAGCGACGAGCATGAAGTCTTGTAGTCGCTAAATAGAGACGGGCCTTCACTCGGTAGTCGCTAAGTTGTCGCTAAAATGCCCAGAACGCTCGCAGGCTGTTGTGCTTGACGGCATCTTCCCTTTAGCGACGATGTATGTTATGTAATCGCTAATTGGCGACTACGTTGGGCATTGATAGTCGCTAATTGGCGACTACATTTTTAGTTGTTGTGGCTGATTAGCGACTAGTTTAATTTTGTAGTCGCTAAATTCCGCAAAATAGCGACGATTAAGTACTTAGTCGTCGCTATTTCGCGAGGTCAAAAGGGCGAGGGCCCTCTCTTTTCGCCGTAAACGTTTAACTTTTGCCGTTTTCTTGCGCCGTCTGCTAGGGTTTGTCAGAGGAGGAGGCAACGTCCGCGTGCCACCGGTCAACCCCGTCGCCGACCCACGCCCAGCGCCGCCGACAGACCGTCGTTGACCGCCGACCCCCTTCGTGCCCGTCGACGAGGAAGCAACGCCGAGCGACTCTTTGTCCAGGTACGCACGATTTTCCCTGATCCCAATTGGCCGAAAATTAGGAATGAGGGTTTGTAGTAGCTGATTAGCCTCTTGATTAGCTGATTAGGCTTGTTTATCATCGATTGACGGATTCAATTAGGGTTTTAGGATGAAATTAGGGCTTTAGGCGCAAATTAGGGTTTCCAATGGAGGATTGACGGATTAGGTGATTAGGGTTTTAGGAATGAGGGTTTGGGGGAGCTGATTAGCGTCTTGATTAAGTGATTAGGCTTGTTTATCATCAATTGACGGATTCAATTAGGGTTTTAGGATGAAATTAGGGCTTCAGGCGCAAATTAGGGGTTCCAATGGAGGATTGACGGATTAGGTGATTAGGGTTTTAGGAATGAGGGTTTGGGGGAGCTGATTAGCCTCTTGATTAGGTGATTAGGCTTGTTTATCATCGATTGACGGATTCAATTAGGGTTTTAGGATGAAATTATGGCTTCAGGCGCAAATTAGGGTTTCCTATTTAGTTCATTGTCAAAAACTAGGGATCCTATAACAAATTAGCCAATTTTTTCTTGAAGAGAAGACTTCTTCTAGACTTCTCAATCAATAACCTCCCTGAGAATTCACCTATCTATCCCTTTATTTGTTGATTTCATGGTTTCATGTGAATAAATGAAGTTGGACCTTCTTTTGTTGATTTCATGGTTTCATGTTACCTGCTGTTGACACGGGTTATCTTTGATTGTTGGATAGGATTGTCACATTAGTTCTGATTTCCATTATCACATTAGTTCTGATTTCCAGAGTATAGGATTGTCTTCGTTGTCCATGCGGGCAATGTTCTGATATATGATTGTTGGATTTGGACCAAGCTGACTGTAGGTGACTACAAATGTTTAGTCGCAACTTATTCCTTGATAAGAGCGAAATGCAATGCTTTCATTGGATAATAGACATTGCCTTGATTATTTTTCTCTTGGAATTCCAAGTTTGTTGCATTTGTTTTTTATGCAATGTGCTCTTCCTTTTGTCGTTCTTCATATTGCTCATTTATATTGTGAACATAAAAAGTCCGTCTTCAGGGAACTACAGAAAAAGTCCGTCTGTCAGTTTGTAGTAGCAATTCAGATAACCAATTTATTAATGACGATAGAACCACGGAACATTGTTTTTATGGTAATTACGATAGAACTATTGTTGTTTATGTGAAATGTTAACATGTGGGAGTTTGTTTCATAGTCTCGGGGCTAAAAGTGGACATCATTTGGTGAGCAAGTGACATTCCAATCTTATCGTCGCCATGGTAAGTAGTACTAGTAGATTGTTGATAGTTGTTTGACATTGTCATGGATGAAAATGACCTAATGGATCATCATGGGTTTTCAACAACGTTGATCTAAAATGTTGTATCTTCTGCAGTATCCACGTGGAGGTAGGCGGGGTGGGCGTGGAGGCCGGAGGACTGTGACTGGGGTCCGGTTGTTCACTTCCCCCCCCACGACTGCCGAGGAATCATCGCCGTCTCCGGCCGAGCAGCCAGCACAGCAAGCTGAGGAGGCGTCGCCCACGACGCCACAGCCGGCCCCGCCACCCCCAGAGGCTGATGAAGGGGCTGACATAGGGTCGGAAACCCAGCCCCCTTCGTCACAAGAGAGCCCAATCGACCCCCATGGAGGGCAGGTATACCATCGACGGACGGAAGCGCCAACTTATGGCCAACCGTCGTCATCGACCCAAGTGCCACCAGCTGAAGCTGATGGCACTTGGGTACTAGATGATCAAGGGAGGAAGCTCATAGCACCTGATGGAGACTCGTAAGTCAAACTTTAGACACTTGTTTGTGCGTTTTAAAGTCGTTTTTAACTTTATGAGCTTGTATGTCAATGTGTTAACATTGGTTTTTTTGGGTTTGCAGATTCGTAAATGCCACATCCGTGGTGCGAGAATTGAATGAAATCGTCAACATGTATTGGCGAGGGCCATATACGACATATAGCGGCGCCCCAGAAAGTGCTAAAAATGTGTGGTGGCGTGAATTCTCAGTAAGTAAGTGTGTAGTTGAAATATTATGGTCTGATGTTGGCAGTAGGAAACATTTTGCTTCTACAATTTGCTGGTATATAAAATGATTGACTTGGGGCGTCATTGGATGACGTATATATTTTGCAGCGGAAATTTTGGTGGCCTGATAGTCAGGAGGGCGTGATAAAGAAGATTTTTGAGAAGAAAGTCGGGGATCACATGCGAAATATCATGAATAAGGCGCACACGAGACAAAAGAGGCCGCGATGGATATCGCACAACAATTGGGACGACATACTGAGGATATGGGGATCGGAGGAGCATAAGAAGGCGAGCGAAAGAAATAAGCTCAATCGAGCTTCCAGCTCGCGAGGAGGGGGGACGGCGACCTATGCGGGGGGCTCCATTAACATAGGAGAGCACAGACGACGAATGGTAAGTGCATTTGTGACTTCTTTAGTTTCGGTGAAAATCACGTACATATAACATGATTTGTCTGTTGTGGTTCGTAGGCTCGGGAATTGGGGAAGGAGCCATCATTCTCACAGACCTTCGAGCGGACGTTCATGAAGAAGGATAAGTCATTTGTCAGCGATAAAGCCCGACAAGTGAAGGTTGGTTAACTATGGATAACTAAATGGTTTTTTAAACTTATGGTTATACTTGCTGCAATTGATGATTTCCTTGCAAATGCTGGAATTAGGAAAATTTTGATGAGCTTATGCTGGCCAGCACAGCTGGGGGTGAACAAGGGGGTGAACAAGGGGGTGAAGAAGGGGAGTTGGCGACGCCTGAACCATCGCCAAATGAGCAGGCGAAGTTATGGGTTGAGGCATCAGGTGGGGTCAAACACGGCAAGGTGTTTG
The DNA here is from genome assembly GCA_030064385.1 of Melaleuca quinquenervia. Classification (NCBI taxonomy): domain Eukaryota; kingdom Viridiplantae; phylum Streptophyta; class Magnoliopsida; order Myrtales; family Myrtaceae; genus Melaleuca; species Melaleuca quinquenervia. Next base: position 12,781,040 of record CM057721.1, on the reverse strand, counting down.
GTCTGGGGAATCTGGGGAGAGAATGTGCCAAGTCGGTGGGCGCATCATCGTCGAGAGGTTCGAGGTGGGGTCGAGAGGATGCGGCATCGGCCTCAGAAGTTGCTGAGCTCAAACAGTAGCTAGCACAGAAGGACGATGAAATAAGGAATCTCCAGATGAACATGGCGGAGGTAATGCGATGTTTGGACGCCATGGCAGCGGCGCAAAACCCCCGCGGACTTGGAGGTCCACCACCCCCAGTCCCAGCCCCAGCCACAGCCACAGCCACAGCCACAGCCCCAGCCACAACCCGTGCACGTGTACCTGCACCGACACCCGTAGGTGACCCCGGCCGTGAGGATGATGAAGAATATGACGACGATGATGGCATGGACGGGACCGCGTAGGTGATGGCTGCTGTTTTGAGTACATATGTGTTTAATAGATGGTTTTGTAGGAATCTTTGTATAGGAATGAACAATTACCTTTCATGTTGGGCGACCAATACAGGTTTTGACATATTCATTGTACATAGTAGTTATTTGAGAAACGAATGTTTATATTTGGTTGTATATATGTAAAGTGGATTTGAATATGCTGTCAAATACTTCTCTGATGTGGCTAGATTGTTGTTCTGTGAATGGTGTTTAAACTGTTGATATTAGGTTGTTGCTGTGGGACTGACTGTCAGTCCCTTTTTTTTTGCAATCTGTGGGTTTTAGCGACTACAATTGGCTAGTGTAGTCGCCAAATAGCGACTACAACAAAACAACTAGTCGCTAAATAGCGACTAACAAAATAACCTCGTCGCCAATTAGCGATTAAAGCATACATTTAGTCGCCATTTAGCGATAACAAACTACGTGTAGTCGCCAATTAGCGACAACACAAACACGTAGTCGCTAAAATGCACAGAATGCTTGGATAAGCATTCTGTGCATTTTAGCGACAAAAGCCAACAAGTAGTCGCTAAGTAGCGACCAAATGACCATTCCATCGCTAAATAGCGACTACCATGGAAAAATGTAGTCACCAATTAGCTACAAACGCATTATTGGTAATCGCCAATTAGCGATTAGCATCCGAATTGTAGTCGCTAAAATCCACAGAATGCGCTCAAAGGCATTCTGTGGATTTTAGCGACTATAGGAGACTGGTTAGTCGCTACGTAGCGACTACATAAGTCAAGTAGTCGCCAAATTGGCGACCGTGTGTTTAGCTGTTGTCGCTAAAAGCAACACAATGATATCTAATACACGGTATTCATTTTGGCGACTAAATGCGTGTTGTAGTCGCTGATTAGCGACTAAAAAAAGTAGTAGTGGCAAAATTACGACGACGAAATGTAGTCGCGAAATAGCGACCACAATGGCTGTAGTCGCAAATGTGGCGACCACAAATGTTGTAGTCGCTAGTTGGCGACGAATAAGTAGTCGCTAACTTGTAGCTACTTAGCGACTAGAGAATTTTTTGTTGTCGCCATAGTTAGCGACGCGTTATTAACAACGACCCCGTTGTTGTCGCTAAAGTGGTCGCTAATCACTTTTAGCGACGACTTTTCCCAGTATTGTCATCGCTAAAGTCGTAGCTAAAGATGCCTTTTTTTGTAGTGAAACAAGGTACTCAGTTCTCATCTTCTTCCTAATTGTGAGAAGATGTACATCGGATTGCTATAATCATTACATGAGAATCCTAGATGAGAAGATTGGAAAAACGTATAAGGTGAATTCATTGTGGGACTTTGTATGCGTGTTGTGTTGCTAACAGTGCTTTTACAATGAGAAAGCACTCAAAAACGTGCAAGAAGTTTTTTGGCAATGTAGATAAGAGTTATTAAATCTTTTCGCCATGTAATATAGACAAGATTGTCAAGGCAGGGGGAGATACTATTACTGGTAGTGTCTACTCAACATGAATGTTCAAAATTAAGATCTTTGTAGGCAAATGCTTGCTCTATTCATCATAATTGATGAACAACTTTTCTTTTCAGTTGAACGCGTTTGATTTTGTGAACTTATCATTGAATTACAACCTCTCTTTAAACATTTGTCACAATTTATAATGGACAAAGATTACATGAAGTGGTATTTCAGTGAAAGAACATGTTTGAAGATTTATTTTGGTGGTAGCTTAATTTTAAGAATGCATTCATGATTGACATGTAGAGTTCTATTCAAAATTTGAATTATTTGTTTCGTTGCACATTTTATTGATGAAAATTGGATTGCGATGCCCTAGAGTCAAAAAGGTAGGGAGATTGAGAAAGTGATGGACAAATGCATTTATGAGTGGAGATTAGGAAAGAAAAAAAAAGTTGTCCATAATTACTGTGAATAATACTAGTTCCAATGATGTTGCAATTGGTTATCTTAAATAAAATAACTTTCAAGATAAAGATTATTGGTCTTATGTGGTAATATTTTACATATGTGGTATATTGCTCATATATTAAACTTGATTATGTCTTGACTATGATAGGTGAATCTATTGCACATATCCAAACAACATGAGGCATATGAGGAGTCTCACATGAGAACCACAACATTTCAATCTTGTATAAAGAGTGAAATGAGCACTTATAAGGGCTTAATTTGTTTTGACGTCACCAGATGAAACTCCATCTACCTCATGCTAGAGATTGACATAAAGTTCAGAAGAGCTTTTGAAATTATGCAAGAAGATAATTTAACTTTAACGGGTGAGCTTAATCATAATCTTCCTAAAGATGATTAGAGGAAAAATGTTGTTATTCTTTTCAAATTTATAAATTGGCTCTATAATATGCCACCAATCTGATATCGAAGAGATCATGTGTTATTTCAAATGATTATTTTAAGAAGATAGTCTTTCATATAAATATTTTAAAGACACTGCAAATGCTTTGAATCGTAACCCTCGCCAATATGGTGTGATGTGGTCTCTCGTTCATTCCCAATTCTAACGATCCTACTATTAACTCTGGTCGTTCTTTTGGTGATGATCGTTTGGCTCTCTCATACTTGGGACTCCCGTCGCAATTGGGATCACGTCAAGTACGTACGCATTACTTCGCAAACACAACTGCGACATATAAATTTGTGCACGATCGAAACGTGATCCGGACATCTAGAAATAACCAAAAGAAAGGCCATATTTTTCTAAATAATAATGCATGCTTTGCAGGGAATATTTCGTGGAGAAGAAGTGTCCGGATACTTCAAAAGAGTGCTTCCAAACATCTAACTTATCTTTCAAGCATAAAATGTGGGGCTAGGTGCATCCCCTTCGCATAATGAGGAGTTGCTGTCTGAGTAATACCGAGTCGCTATCCACAGATTTCATTACGTATACTTGCGCTAGAGCCAGGTAATGTGGAAATCGATTCACGCTGCAAGTTGTTACTTTAAGGGCAAACCAACCACTTGCAAAATCATGAAGCAACAGTGTGTTATGTGGAAAACTATGGCACGTGAAATTTTCGAGTTACTGAATTCTTTATTAAAGAGTTTTCGATCATTGTAATTTGGAACACATGACGGTTTGGTTCCACATATGTAATGGGTTCGAAACTTGAAAGGGCATTGGAAAGGCTAAATAAAGCATTTGCCCGGGTGGAGGGCACAAAAGACTCTCTACCCTTAGATTGTGTGGGTCGCGCAGGATGCCTACCGGATTCGAATCCGAATCCTCTAACTGGATCCCATCCGGTCAGAGGAGCCCTTAAACGAGAGCCGTCTGATTTTTTATCGGAGACGGCTCCCCTTTTAATAGGGTGGATTTTTTTTTAAAAGCAGCATTGGACGGCTACGATCGCGGCAGGGCACCCTTGCCCTGGATAGTACTAGGGCAGGGGATCCGTTTCGGCCGGATTCAATGTACTAAGGAAGGATTGGGACAGGAGGGGGATGCACACAAAACTTGACGCGGTAAGGCATAATTGATGATTTCGCCGCTAATGATCTACTCAATTTCTGGTCGACAAGGAACATTTGATTTATCGGTTATATACCATACCGCTGCTCAAAGTGGAGACAAATTTTCTAGCTTACTGCAACACAAAATTACTCATATGAAGCAATCCGTTGTTTCATCTTGTGAAAACTGTAATCGTCGTCCACGATTGTGAGGCTGCCGCATGGTACATGGTGATGAACGATGACCTCGGCATGTTAAATGTGGTTTAGTGCTATTTGCAAACTAGAGGAACTGCCCAACACGAAAGATTACAAGCCGATCACTTGAATATAAAAGGAGATCTTGATCTATACCAAGCAGTAGTATGTGCTATGAATTTCAAGAAAATTTACACGGTTTAATAAATAATATTGAAATATCACACGTAGCTTGTTTATTGAATTCCCGCAAATCTTAAATAAAAGTCGTCTTCCTCCACTGACCGGTCTAAGTTCTTGGAATTAGACCTTTTAACAAAAAGTAACTAATTATTGATAAATGCGGATGTGTTGTGCATATCCATGGAGATTGATTGTGCTGAAAGGTTTAATACTTCCTGTTGAATAAATAGTAACAGAATTTCTCTTAAAAAGTAAATATTATGCTGCGGTGAAATGAACGAGTGCAAAGCAAAGCAAGAATTTTATACCACCCAAAACCAACGGCAAAGAATGAGAATGAATCAAGCATCAACCAAAATCATGGTCAAACCGCCGCAGTTGCGTTGCTTTTATTGTTCTCTGCTTTCATTGTCCAAAACATTGCATGCATTTGTGGCATGCCCTCCTCATCATTCGCAAGTTCACAAACATTCGTCTTCAGTTCGAACAGACATGAAAGAAATGAAGAAAATGAATAACAAAAAGTCGAAAGCCAAACTCAGTTCAAGCCTCAAGCATCATTTTCCGGAACTCTTCGTGAGAGAGAGAGAGAGAGATTAGAGCGATGAAGGGAAGGAAGACACAGGAGAAGCTCCTGCAGCCGACGAAGCCGGCATGATGTCTTCCCCGCCGAATGGCCCTTCCACATTATCCCACAAGAGAAAATTTGGGCATTGGTGGGATTCGACCCATTCGTTTAACTCCTGCCTCTGAAAGCACTCTAGGGCAATTCGATCTCCTTCCTCATCGATGTTACTTGATTGTGCCCCAATATTCAACATGTTCTCTACATTTTCTATCAATGGTGGCAAATAATTGGCATCCATGCTTCCGCTTGTATAAGGCGCGGGAGGAAGCGGGAGTGTGGTGTGGAACTGCTGGTGATTCAAGTTCCAGGTGCTGACGGAATTCACCGCGACCGCTTCAGTGAAGAGCTCCTGTTGTTCGTTGTTCTCCACGAGCCCTTCGAGCGAGGTGGTATCGAACATAAATAAAGGGCAAGGGGAAGAGAATAGGGTTTCCTGTACAGGCATCTTCGCTGCCATTAAATCTGGCATTGTGCAGCTGAGTTGGTTAGAGCTATTGGTCAAAAGGGAGTGCTCGGAAGACGTGGCGGGAGGAACATTTGTCAGAGAAGCCTGCGAAGGCTTTCGAATCTTCTTTTTGATCCATGAATTCCAGTAGTTTTTTATCTCATTGTCTGTTCTTCCCGGCAAGTGGCTCGCAATATGAGCCCATCTGCGTCGATAACATTTCACAATCAAACACATGGAGCTAGAGAAAAACATAAATTATCATAATAAAGTTCTTTTTGGTTTGTTTATCTAGTCAATCTAAGTCAATTCTTCTTATAATTCCTTCATGATTTGAATGTTATTGACACGTAGATGAGAACTAAAAGGAGAGAAGAAAATTTAATTAATGGGGCTGAAATGTGACTGAAACCTATGTCTCAACCTATGATTATGTCCTTCTAACGCCTCCCACACAATGCAGGCGATAGGGGTTATTATGAACAAATTTGACTCTTAGCTTGCTTCTGGGTATTTAATCAACATGTAAACCTGAAACTTAAGTTAAAAGCTTGTATTAAAAAAGTTCAGTGGCAAGTCAATTTCCTTGGAAGTTTCCAAGAATTCCACTGTACTGCGATGAGGAAAAGAATTGTCGATTTCAACTTTCGTACAATTAAGCCATGACACAACACGCCAGATTCATGAAAAAGTTTCCCAAAAAAAATATCGATATGCTTCCATCTCAAGATGTAAATTTGGCGGGGAAGATATTAGGGTTTGTTATCTTCATTTTGGTGTCGTCCCCCATTGATCTGGGATATTGTTTGAAAACAAATGAATAGGAATTTCTAGAGGTTTTGATGATGATGATGATGATGATGATGAAGGAAATTGATGAACCTGTTGCCCACGACCCCATGGAGGCTGATGATCAACTTCTCCTCCTCAGGAGTGAACCTGCCTCTCCTGATGTCAGGCCTCAAATAATTTATCCACCTCAACCTACAGCTCTTCCCACATCTTTGAAGCCCTAAAACAAGATGAACGAGACCAAAAATCATGTATGATGAAGCCCAACATTAGAAAAGAAAAATTCATGAGAAACACAGAGAGAGAGAGAGAGAGAGAGAGAGAGAGAGAGAGAGAGAGTAAATACTGACCAGCTTTCTCTGGGACTTCGCTCCAACAGCCATAGCCATGAGTGGTGATGTATCTGATGAGCTTCTCGTCTTCCTCAGGAGACCAAAGCCCTCTCTTCACCTTTTGCTGGTTGCAGCACGAGTGGTGACCCATGTTAAATAACTTTCTTCTAAGTTTGTTAAAGCTTTCTCACACACATGCACCCACACACACACTCTCTCTCTATCTCGTATTCAGGGTGGGCTGGGATTTTGTTTGCACAGAATTAAATGAGGGGGCTATATATAAACGAGTTCAGCTCAACTCACTCTCTGCTCTCTCTCCTGCGTGTAGGGCTCTAAAGAACGACGAGCGAGAGAGAAGCACAGAGACAAGACGCAAGTACAAGAAGGAGGAATTGAGAGCCGACATTTGCACCGGATGTAATGCTCGCGCGGGGCCCATGTTTCCATCTAACCCTAAAACGACCTGCCATCAAACCCTTAATATTCCCCTACTGATCGAGTGCGTCCGTGTGTGGTCACTTTTTTCTACGTAGACATGTATCATGTTACCAACTCCACGTACGTCATTCAGGCTCTCGTTCCATCACATGTTCTTCCGCGAACCTCGGCCTCTCTCTCTCTCTCTCTCTCTCTCTCTCTCTCTCTCTCTCTCTCTCTCTCTCTCTCTCTGCAGTTCTCTCCTACTCAAGTCTGATTCTTGTTTTTTCTCGATCTTCCGAACCCACCAAACGACGCTAGGATAATCCATGTTTCCATTAGGTCATTCTCGAGATAAGATCTTAGATACATGACAGGGAATTTTTCTTGTCTTATCCTACCACATTCAACCGAACGGAATATGGATTTTTCCATGATCAAATGCAGCCTCCGCTATCCATCACAAGAGACATTACCTATCTATGAAGGAATCGAGGGATGCCCTCATCGACATAGAAAGAAGCACGGTGTTATTAAGTGAGAATATGGCCAAATTTAACCACCTCCTTCTGCATTCGTAAGGCTGTTGCAACAAAAGGATCTCAATATCAATCGGTGACCATGTTTTTGACAGGGATCATTTCCAAAGAGTCCTAAATCAATTGTACAACGGCCAATTTAGTCATAATCCTTTCAATTATATTAATTTAAACCTAAACATTTTTTATGATTTGCTAGTTACTGTTGTTATAACTTTTCTTACCCTGTATTTTTGAAAGTAAATGTCTTAATTAATTTTGGTTATCTTTAGATGCCGCAAATAAATAAAAAAACCTAAGATGTAACTTAACACTTAAAATGTCAAATTCACTCCTAAACTTCATTCAATTTATCAATCATCAATTGGATATAACCGCGAACATAATTTTAATATCAGAACCGGTCAAAAACAGGTAATTCACATCAAGATTATAAGATGAGGAAGAAAATAATTCCTCTTGCCCTAAACATGAAATGGATTCAATTTACCCATCAAACCAGCACACATGCAATTTAAAGGGTACTTCTTGAAACAAGAATAGTTGCTACTACTTTCTTCACTTAAGAATCTAAGCACGTCCACAAGCTATGCGCGAATTGGTCTTTCAATTATGCGTGCAATTTTCCATCTGACGATCTTGAAAAGAGTCATCTCCGAATTGCACGGCCCTCTTCCTCATGGCCAGCACTTAAAACTAGCTTCACACAACAATGAAGGAAAAGTTAGATTACATAGGCAATAATGTAGCTTCACAAATTCAAAACAAAAAAGAAAAGAGGAAAGAGAAGGAGCTGTAGATTAGAATATTAATAAATAAATAAATAAAATAGTCTATTATTGCTTTCAATTAGTTTTGACTTATTACGTCCTTTCAATTGCTTGATTCAAAAGAGATAATCGCATGGGGTGGTAGGAGACGACAAAACACCTCCTGTTTCGAGAAATATTCCCCGCCTTATGTACGTAGCATGGTTTGACGTCACTTAACCCCAATTGGCTGGCTGATTACGTCATGTCTAGGTACGACCCTTCCAATTCGATGCATTTTTTTTTAAATTTCTTCTCAGCTTTGCTTGATTTTAGATGAAGATAGGGTTTTCACTTGGGCGGATGATTCGGCAGCTAGCATCTTGAGAACCAATTTTTCAATGAGCCAATAGAATTTTCGGTTATTGGTTTCGGCCTACTTGTATTTAACGTATGGGGAACGCTTGTCTAATGAAAATTGCAATTCAAGGTTGTCTCCATGCGCATGACACGCGCAGCTTCTTCTTCTTCTTCTTCTTTCTCTTTTCTTCTTGCCTTTTCGATTTTAGCAATTGTAATTATTATATTGATTAGCAGAATTCCGTCCATAAGACATTACGCTTGTTACGGAAAGAGATGTTAGAAATATTAGGACTGGCTTATCCAAGCACTAGTAAAACATCTTTCGCATCGCTTCGTGACATACGTTTTTCATAACATAACTCTACTCATTACTAACCATGTCTATTCTCTAATTTTTTCTTATACTCTTTTTTTTTTTTTTGTTATAACTAACATCTTGTACATTTTTACCTCGTCTTAATGGCTGGTTAGATGGCGATAATTTGCGACAACCAGCTTGGAAAGGGGAGATCCAGAAAGTTCAATTTATGGCCAATAATTCTTGGCAGATGACGTGAGAATACGACGCCAATTTATGAGAACCGAACTCAACATAGCAACACACGATCTAGCTCAAAATTGACATGAATTGACACGCTTTCATTGATCTTTTTATCAAGAATTACTTTGTAGTCATATTGAATCACTTCCGTGATGAAATGATGCCAATAATCGACATGAGTGTAGCATCAAAATGTGAATTGCCATCTCTATGCATGAATTATCTTTTAAAAATATTCTTTTTGTTCTCGGATAACATCGTTATGGAGCCTCGGGATTAATTTTTTGAGATCTTGCACAATTCGTACCATACGACTGTCAATAAATTTCTCCATTTGAATGAATAATTTCGTGCAAAGCGGACTAGTCCTAATTGGACCTTAATAATTATAAGAAAAACTTGGGTTGTAATATCTGTAGCTTTCTCTAGTCTTGGTTGTTGTCTATCAGCTTAGGAGGAGGTGATGACTGTTATCAATACTGGAACAGAAAAATTTCAAAGAATTGTTTTGTCTTATAAATTGTGACACAACCGTTTTACCGCGTTAATTTGAACTCAAAATCTCAAGATTCTTGAGATCAATGGTACCAATCGTGAAACATCTGTATTTCTATGATTCCCCATCAGTCACAAAGTTTCGCATGTGTTATATTGATTTCCCTCTCGATTATGAGAAGAACTTCCTATCATTTTCTTCTTCTTCACGTGCGGCATCTCTTAAATACTCTTGAAGCACTACGTCATCGTCTCACGCGAAAGTTTTCCCATCGACAAGGCCTACAAGATATGAAAAGTAACCTTCTATTCTGCGAAAGGGGAAAAGAAAAAAGGGAGAAAGTTCATGTCGATCGACAAGCCGACATACGAGGTATTTGAGAAGCACACGAAGCAGCGGATCGGGAAGACAGAGAGAGCCATCATGGAGATTTTACCCTATGGCTGGCACATTTTGGAAAGACAGACAAAAAGCAAAAAAACCCATCCTTTCACGTACGCAAAACCACATCGACGACGCACATACGTGACTACCAGCACCGGTGAAAGAACCAAAAGTCTTTCTCCACGATATGCCCGCATGCGTGCCAAACAAAAGAAAGACGACCGTAACCCCTATCTAACGACGTAGATCGAGAGTTTGTCCCGGCATCGAACACGAGGTATTTCCAAGGAAGCCTCATCCTCAAGCCATGTCGAACGTGCACATACGTAGATGTCTTTTCCAAACACGGATGGAGGAAGAGAGGAGAGAGAGAGAGAGAGAGAGAGAGAGACGTGAAAGCGAGGGGGTCTGTTGATTGATGCGAATCATCCACCACACGGTGATAGCGAGGATCCAAGAAGTGACTTTTGCTTGGATAAATCGCAAGCCCAGCTTTGAAAGTAATTCTATTATCATTTAATAAAGAGACCCCTTTCTAAAGAGGGAGGGAGGGAGGGGTGGAGGGGGGATTCCATGATTATCATTATAACTTAACTTTAAGGAGGAGCAAATGGAGTGGCCAAGGACGGGGGCCTACCACAATGCATAAATATACGATCGAGATAGAGAGAGAGAGGGAGGGGGGAGCTTAACTGGTGATTAGTGAGAAAATCAGTGGGGACTTTTCAAAGCATGGTTGGTTAAACTGATTAAGTCAGGGATGTAATGTCACCGATTTGAGAGATTGTGCAATGGCGTTGGATTAAAAAATTGAATTGAAAATGGGGATCCAGATGGGGTCCTCATGATCCTGCTTACGCTGGCCGGGCTCTATCTAATTTAAAAATGCCGTGCTACATCGCCATGATTAACAATGATTTTGATCCTCCCCTTGGCTGTGCCCCACCATGAATCTTCTCGTGGACCCTTCAACCTTTTTTCTTTATCTTTTTGCTTCCTTTATGTGTGGTGATCTTTCTCGTCCCCACCATTAATCCTCCCGTGGACCCCATTTTCCTTCCTTGAAAGTCTGGCCTGGAAATTATTCAAGAAGCTCTCTCTCTCTCTCTCTCTCTCTCTCTCTCTCTCTCTCTCTCTCTCTCTCTCTCTCTCAGGATAGATGATGAGAAACAAGTGGAATCTGGCTAATCTAACCATGCTTTTTTGAGAATATGCGGGGTGATGGAAATTGGGTTTTTGTTGTAGCTTATAAAATCATATGGTTAAACTTGAGATTGCTGGAAACTACATATAGTCGATATGTCCATATATCACGCTTTATAATTTTACCCTGTCAGATTATTGTTGGTTCATTTGCCGACCCATAGCGACACAAAATTTTGGCAATACATTTTATACTTTCTCATTTTGTTTCTACATCGATTAGGTAAGTAGAATTAGAGGTGGTCACTTTTTTTCATCTTTTTGGGGTAGAAAAAAAAAAAACCTCATTTCATTTCAAGTCAACTAGGTAAGGTAGAAGAACAACCCAAACGAGCTTCAAACCAAAGAACATCCAAGAAAGGTTGAGGGAATCCAGTTCAGATGGAGGGTCTGACGGAGATGGGCTTTGGCGGCCCAGTTCACATTTTTATTTTGGTCTTAGTGACAATGGGTCCAACTTTGGTGAGGGAAGGAAGGAAGTGCGGCTCAGCCTTTGTTAAATGGCCCAGTGAGTTCCAACGGTAACATTATCAGCTCCCAGTGAGTGCTTGGGCAGAAAGCACGGCAGTCCGACTCAATAGCCGCAGCTCCTCCGCCTTCTTCCTCCTCCCCCGCAGTCGCGAGCTCTAATCCTTCCAGAAGTGATAGAATTTCGGCGGTCAGTACGGGTTGCGCCTTCACCTCACGGGCCAACCCATCGATTAACACATCACAACCGGCGTCTCTGCACGCACCGGCGATCACTTCAGCAAATGCTCCGGCGATGAAGGCTCCATCACTTCGAGGAAGGCGGAACGCATTTCAAAGTCGAGGTTCGATCTCTTGCTGAATCACCCCTTTTGATTCGAGCGCCAGGTTTTGAAAATTTTCATGCTTTGCAAGCCGCAGTTCCCTGTGGATCTGGCATCTTCGCTTGGAAAATGGCCCCGTTCCTCTCTTTCCAAATGAACCAGAGCACTTTGGACAACAAAATCGAGGGTGGGTTTTTCAAGTGAGACACTTTCCTAGTCTGGAAGCCATCAATCTATGCTGGTGAGTCCTCCTTTCTGTATTCGTATGCGTATCCGTAGGTCTTCCGCACTAAAACTATAATTTTAGGTAGAGTCTGCAAATTCCACACCTCGGACCCAGAAGCTCTGGCCTCTTGGTAGGAGGGTGATGCTTCTCTCTAGGTTAAGTTGGCCGTCTGCTTTCTCCTTAACAGATTATTATACCAACTTCTAGTCGAACAAGTACCTGAGGTTGCTGTCGTCCGTACGATTCTGTCTTCTTCTCATATCGACAAGATGGGTATCGCCCGTATTTCATTTACCTGTCTACGAACCAGTTTTGGAGTTTGTCTTCCTTCCATGAGAAGTCGCGCTTATCGAGTAACACTAGGCAACGAGCTTGGGATCCTCTCGGTTAGCCGGTCTTGTAATTTTGCCCTAGCTTTGACAAATTATCTTCGCCCATTTTAATACAAATGAAAAGATTCATTAGTGAAATAATTGTTCGAAAAATCCTACACTTATTAGTCAATTTGATACCGATTTAGGTTGGAAATTGCTAATATAACGATCTAGCCAACACCATCCATACGTCCTTTGTGATAAAGTCGGCATTGACGTAGAAGAATCTTACATTCATTTATAGATTTTTTGAATCTTTTCTTTTGTTTCCGTCTTCATTTGGCTAGTCACCTTAGTCACCCAAAGGCAAGGGCTTCTCGACCCTATCCACTTGCAAGACTCGATTTCACCAACAATTGACTAGAGAAGGAGGGAGAGAGAAAAAATCCAAATGTTTTCAAAGCCAGTGCTGATGCCGATTGCAACATGTTTAAATTGAATTGACAAATATTAGCATACTAAGTTGATTAAATTGACAAATATTTGAAGGTTTATAACTAAATTGATAAACAATCCAAATATTTAAAACTAAATCGACAAGTTATAAAAAAAATTATAATTAACCTGTAGTCTCCATTCACCAAGAAAAAGAAGTTGCTAGTTCTAGTTTTGCATCGAATCAACTCCATGGAGCGCAAGTGGAAGCACAAGTGAGTATCGCATTCCCAAGAATCGGTGGTGTCAAAACCACATCTTCGATCCTAGCATCTCAACGCTAAAAAAATAATCTTGTCAACACCGGACACCGGGACCTGGACACCCCTTCTCTCCTCTAAATCTCAGGTGCAATGTACATAATCGGTGCACGCCACAAAACTTTTTAGCGTTTCCTGGACACGAGGCCTCCACTGAGAATTTCTCCTACTCCTACTGGCTTCCCCGCTGCAGCGGCAAACCAGTTCAAAAATAATTTGCAGCAAAGCAGTAGTTCCATAAGATATCAAACAGAGTACAGATAGAATTTTTTGAATTTATCCCATGTACCTTTTCTTGGAAGATCAGTTTGAGAAAGCAGAAGATGAGATGACTGCTCCTCGATAAGGACTTTCAGCTGCTAGAGTGAGTTCCCACACCATATCAAAAAGTTGCTTACACAAAAGTCACTTTAATGAACCGGAATTTGAAGAATCATCATCGCTTTAATATACATTCATATATTAATGGTGATAAACCAATGATTAGCTCCACCAAACAAACAAACCTATGCTATGCCAAAAGCTTTTGACATCAACCCAATCCTTATTTCTACTCCACATTACCCAAATTTCTTAACTCACATAGTACAAAAAACAAAGTATCTTGGAAGTCGTGTACTAACAACAACCAGGGCCAACAAAAAGGAATCAAATGCGTTGCATCTTCTACAAACCACACCAATCCCAAAATTCCGTGACAAAAATTAGTATGAATCATACTCATCTACTCCACACTACTCAAATTTCTTAACTCACATAGTACAAAAAAACAAAGTATCTTGGAAGTATCAGGGGTAGACTAACAATCAGGGCCAACACAAATGCATCAAATGCGTTGCATCTTCTACAAACCACACGAATCCCGAAATTTTGTGAAAAAATATGTATATCTAAAGCATTGACCTATGCCAAAAGTTTTTGACATCAACCCAATCCTTTTTTCTACTCCACACTACTCAAATTATCACTTGGAAGTATCAGGGGGTTAACCAATCAGGGCCAATGCGTTGCATCTTCTACAAACAACACCAATCCCACAATTTCGTGAAAAAATGAGTATGAATCATACTCATTTTTTATGTATATCTAAAGCTGGCCAATGGCAATTTCTCAAACTTAATTCATCTAGCAATACAAAAAAAAGGCCAAAAAACCCTATAGATGAGAGTTTGGCAAGACACAAAATCAAGTACCTGGACTAGCTTGCAGAGATTCTCTTGATCCTCTTCAAAAAATGCAGTCCTTTCATTACTTTTCTCAGCGTCCTTGCAACTATTCTCTTTCTAGTAGATCCTGCTCCAAGAAAACCCCCAGAGACAAACCCAGAGACGAAACCATATTTGGAGCCTCTCCACTCTGGCGAATTCTCATCTAGCTTTCCTGTGAATAAGTTAACATCATAACCATGATAGCAAGTTCAGGCCATAATATGGAAACGCTATTAAAAGCAAAACCACTAATGTGGCTTAAAAAAAGGCAGGAAAGTAGCGACTTTTGAAATGCTAGAAAGCATCATTTTATGGGAGGCATAAGTTAGGGACTGCAGTTAAGATTGATGACGAAGTAGATATGATCAGGAGTAAGTCTGATAAAGACAAGACAGGAGTGCTAAAATACATTTACCTAAGGTACAGATATGCAAGACAAGTGCCAGACAGCTAACATACAATTATCATCTGCCTAATGCAGGATGCTATGTCCCACAATATCATGCAAAAATCAGGGTCAAAAGTTAATTGTAATAACACTATTAACTATTTTCAATAGATATAATTTTTTCTATTCTCTAACAACAGATTTGAAAGAAGATATAAATCAGTCGAAAGATAATACTTCCGGTACAAAACAATCTTTTCAAAACAATAAAAGTTTCAAAAATAAAAAGGGTTTCAAAACCCTAACATGTTTTAATTGTGGGAAAAAAGATCAGACTTCTAAATTTTGCAAAATCGCCAAAAGGCTAAATGAGTTAGAATTCGAAGAAATCTCCTCCAATCATGGCTGATGAATCATCATCTGGGGAAGATGCTCTTTGAGTCGAAGATTTCAAATATCTTGAAATAAATGCTTTGACAAAAGAAGAAGAAATTATTTTACAAAAATTGACCAGATTTCTCATACAGAAGAAAAGGTTGAATTTTTGAATACTTTACGACCAAATTCTTCTTCTCAATTGTCAAACATTCCTTATAATTTAAGCCGTGGAACAAAGTTCAGTAAATAAATGATCTCCACCATGAGGAGATCAATGTACTGAAACAAGAGATTCGAGATTTAAAACTTTCCCAACTAACATTACAATCAGAACATTACAATTAGAAGTTTTTAATTTAAAAAACAAAATTTCTGATCAACAGAAGAAACCGAAAGATTTTAATTCACCTAAACCTCCTAAACATGGATATTTACTACAACTTTCTGAGATACATCAAGAAAGTGGAATATTTCTATCAGAATCAATGGTGAATTTCTTTTGGATTCCATTGGTCTTTTTGACACTAGGACAGACTTGAACTTTGTCAGGGAAGGTCTAATTCCAACCAAGTATTTTGAAAAGACGGCACATTCCCTAAAAGCGGCTTCAGGAGAAAAACTTGAAATCTAAGGAGAAAAATTTGAAATCTAGTTTAAAATCCCTGAAGCATAAATCGTCTCTTTTAAAACCCCTTGAATTCTCTTCAAGTTTAAAAACAATAGACAATATTTTTAATCCATTTTCAGATTTCATTGGGCATAACCGTAACTTGAGCCCTTTGATCAAGTTGGGCAGTCCTAATGTGCTTTGAATAGTGATAGGATCCGATAATCAAGATGCCTTTCTAAGTCCAACCTTTTCAACATTTTACTTGATCCCAATTACTTGTTTACCTTCGGTGGAAAGGACAGGGCTTTTGGAAGCATCCATGAGATAACCTCATTCACAGGGATCCTACCTTTTTCACCTGTACAACCAAGTAGATGAGAAAATAAAGAACTCATATAAGAAGTATAGCTATTTCCAACCAGGAACCAAAAAATATTAAGGGAAAGGCCTCTAAGAAAAAGTTCTCGAATCTGAGGTACCACGTGTAGATCTCCTCCTCCAATAAAAGCACCATGAACATCAAAATATGGGTCCCCAAATCAATATATAACCAAATCTTAAACAGAACAACACTCTGTCAATATTTTGGTCGACTAAAAGACAAATAATTCCCACCAGTAAGTATTTTCCAATTATTATAGCCATACTTACAATCACTTGTAATTTGACAAAAAGACTGATAATCACTAACAAGATTGGAAAGACAAATGTTACATGTCAGTCTTTGTCCAAAATAAAACAATAAAAGTTTATCGTCGGCAGAGTGGGCCTCCTCCTAAGAGGCCCACTCCTCCTAAGAGGCGCTTGTCCTTTGTTGCACACGGGGACTCAACCCGCATGGCACTTAATTGAACCTTCCGAACAATTCATGATAAGAAATCAAGAAAGATCAGATAAAAGCAATGGTTTCAGCTAACAACGTACCAGGATTCCTTCAAGATCTTGTGATGAATAAGCATGAACAAGCTTCCCCCTTCTCTCTTCTTATACCTATTGATAAGAGGTACAACAGAATAACCAAAATTACCAAAAAGAGAGTTCACTTCATATGCACAAACAGAAACATACACTGCAGACTAATCCTGCAATGTTGCAAACACTACACTGCAGGCGCCGGGGCCTGAGCTTCATTAAAGTCATTTTTATCGTCTTCAACTTCAGTTCTCTTCTCAGAAGCTGCCACACCACGTTGCAATTGCTTCTCAAATCAAGTACCACAAAATAATTGAGCGAAACAAACACAACACAAATTTATGCCAAACATCTACGAAGCATCGTCACTAAGCAAAATTTCAAACATGAAGATGCCTTATCTGACCTTCATCACTAGACTTTGCTGCTTGCTTCAAACCACCATGCAAAGAGCAAAAAATCCAATGAGAAACATCAAAACAAATACTAAATACAGCAAGAAGCGGACCACAAATTGCATGCATGACAACGCAGCAAAATTCGCATTACCACTTTCAATCTCTTGAGAATGCTATCAAACTGAGCCGTGTCAAATGCCCATTCGTTCGGCTTCTCAAGAACAACCCCAGTCAAGGTCACTAACGAGCACACCACCCACACCCAATAAGAACAATAACAAAAAGGCACCGATCACCATCAAATTAAAAGTGAAAAGACACAAGAGAACCAGGCTCGACCTGTAGTGTCCTGCTTGTTCTTGACCCTCACGTAGCCTTTGATCCCTTGCTTGTCCTCGCCTAGACCTTCTCCTTCTTCCCACCCCTATCAACACCGCACTGAACAATCAAAAAACCCACCAGAAAACACATCCAGAAACTATTAAAAAGTTCCTCCTTGAGGGACAACCCAAGCCTCATTTTGAATACATCGCGCACCATTTGTTTCATGAGGCGAAACGCAGGAGATTGACGGGCGACGCCGACGTAGCAGAGAGGAGCTTCTGGCGCCGCCATGGATTCTTCTCTGTCTCTCCGCTTCGGCGAGCGATCCAGAGCCGTCCCTAGGCGAATGCTTATGATTCCGCCGGAAGTTTGGAGAGAGAGCCTTCCACCTAAACCTAGGAGAATCAGAGTAAATTTCGCATGCGGCGGGGTGTATTGCTGCTGCCTGTGGATGTGCGGTTAAGATTTGATCTGGGGATATTTCCGGGGAACCGAAGTCATCGCGACGCTACACGTGTTTCCGACAGATTGAGTAGTCTTAATTCCCACTTTTTCTTTATTTTTGAGGTTTTTCTTTTTGCGTGTATTTACCCTTTCCGCATTAATAATACACTTAAATGGCCAACGGTAACATGAGTTCCAACGGCTAGTCGCAGCTCCTCCGCCTTCTTCCTCCTCCCCTGCAGTCGCAAGCCCTATTCCTTCCAGAAGTGATAGAGTTTCAGCGTTCAGCGCAGGTTGTACCTTCACCTCACAAGCCAACCCATCGATTAACACACTACAACCAGCACCGGTGTCTCTGCGACCGCTTCAGCGTATGTTCCGGCGATGAAGGCTCCGTCACTTCGAGGCAGGCGGAACGCACTTCAAAATCGAGGTTCTATCTCTTGCTGAGTCACCCCTTTTGATTCGAGCGCCAGGTTTCGAAGATTTTCATGCTTTGCAAGCCGCAATTCCTTGTAGATCTGGCATCTTCGCTCGGACAATGGCGCCATTTCGCTCCTTCCAGATGAACCAGAGCACTTCGGACAACAAAATCAAGGGTGGGTTTTTCAAGCGAGACACTTTCATAGTCTAGAAGCCATCAATCAATGCCGGTGAGTCCTCCTTTCTGTATTCGAATGCATATCCGTAGGTCTTCCGCACTAAAACTGTGATTTTAGGTAACAGTCTGCAAATTCCACACCTTGCACTCGAAGCTCTAGCCTTTTGGTATGAGGGCGATACTTCTCTCTAGGTTAAGTTGGCCGTCTGCTTTCCTCGATAGATTATACCCGCTTCTAACTGAGTAAGTACCTAAGGTTGCTGTTGTCCATACGATTATGTCTTCTTCTCCTGTCGACAAGATGGGCATCGCCAATGTTTCATTTACGATTCTATCTCCACCAAGTTCTGGAGTCCGTCTTCCTTCCATGAGCAGTCGCGCTTATCGATTAACCCTTGGCAACAGTATGGGGATCCTCTCGGTTAGTCGATCATATAATTTTGCCCCGGCTTTGACAAATTATCTTCGCCGATTTCAATGCAAATGGAAAAATTCATTAGTTTCAAAAAAATCTTAAACTTAGTATAGGATGGTCAATTTAATATTAACGTTTTAACAAATTTATCAATTTTATTCTCCTGGCCAATTTAGGTTGGAACTTCGTGGGCATTAACGTAGAAAAGTTTTACATTCAACTAAGTGACTAGATTTGTTGGTGACTAGAGAAGGACGATTTCACCAATAGCTTCAAACTTGCAATTTTTGACCATCCTATACTAAGTTTAAGATTTTTTTTAAACTAATGAATTTTTCCATTTGCATTGAAATTGGCGAAGATAATTTGTCAAAGCCGGGGCAAAATTATATGATCGGCTAATCGAGAGGATCCCCATACTGTTGCCAAGAGTTAATCGATAAGCGCGACTGCTCATGGAAGGAAGACGGACTCAAGAACTTGGTCGGAGATAGAATCGTAAATGAAACATTGGTGATGCCCATCCTGTCGACAGGAGAAGAAGACATAATCGTATGGACGACAGCAACCTTAGGTACTTACTCAGTTAGAAGCGGGTATAATCTATCGAGGAAAGCAGACGGCCAACTTAACCTAGAGAGAAGTATCGCCCTCATACCAAGAGGCTAGAGTTTCGGCTGCAAGGTGTGGAATTTGCAGACTATTACCTAAAATCACAGTTTTAGTGCGGAAGACCTACGGATACGCATTCGAATACAGAAAGGAGGACTCACCGACATTGATTGATGGCTTCCAAACTATGAAAGTGTCTCGCTTGAAAAACCCACCCTTGATTTTGTTGTCTGAAGTGCTCTGGTTCATCTGGAAGGAGCGGAATGGTGCCATTGTCTGAGCGAAGATGCCAGATCTACAAGGAATTGCGGCTTGCAAAGCATGAAAATCTTCAAAACCTGGCGCTCGAATCAAAAGGGGTGACTCAGCAAGAGATAGAACCTCGATTTTGAAGTGCGTTCCGCCTGCCTCGAAGTGATGGAGCCTTCATTGCCGGAACATACGCTGAAGCGGTCGCCGGTGCGTGTAGAGACGCCGGTTGTAGTGTGTTAATCGATGGCCCGTGAGGTGAAGGTACAACCTGCGCTGAACGCTGAACGCTGAAACTCTATCACTTCTGGAAGGAATAGGGCTTGCGACTGCAGGGGAGGAGGAAGAAGGCGGAGGAGCTGCGACTAGCCGTTGGAACTCATGTTACCGTTGGCCATTTAAGTGTATTATTAATGCGGAAAGGGTAAATACACGCAAAAAGAAAAACCTCAAAAATAAAGAAAAAGTGGGAATTAAGACTACTCAATCTGACGGAAACACGTGTAGCGTCGCGATGAGTTCGGTTCCCCGGAAATATCCCCAGATCAAATCTTAACCGCACATCCACAGGCAGCAGCAATACACCCCGCCGCATGCGAAATTTACTCTGATTCTCCTAGGTTTAGGTGGAAGGCTCTCTCTCCAAACTTCCGGCGGAATCATAAGCATTCGCCTAGGGACGGCTCTGGATCGCTCGCCGAAGCGGAGAGACAGAGAAGAATCCATGGCGGCGCCAGAAGCTCCTCTCTGCTACGTCGGCGTCGCCCGTCAATCTCCTGCGTTTCGCCTCATGAAACAAATGGTGCGCGATGTATTCAAAATGAGGCTTGGGTTGTCCCTCAAGGAGGAACTTTTTAATAGTTTCTGGATGTGTTTTCTGGTGGGTTTTTGATTGTTCAGTGCGGTGTTGATAGGGGTGGGAAGAAGGAGAAGGTCTAGGCGAGGACAAGCAAGGGATCAAAGGCTACGTGAGGGTCAAGAACAAGCAGGACACTACAGGTCGAGCCTGGTTCTCTTGTGTCTTTTCACTTTTAATTTGATGGTGATCGGTGCCTTTTTGTTATTGTTCTTATTGGGTGTGGGTGGTGTGCTCGTTGGTGACCTTGACTGGGGTTGTTCTTGAGAAGCCGAACGAATGGGCATTTGACACGGCTCAGTTTGATAGCATTCTCAAGAGATTGAAAGTGGTAATGCGAATTTTGCTGCGTTGTCATGCATGCAATTTGTGGTCCGTTTCTTGCTGTATTTAGTATTTGTTTTGATGTTTCTCATTGGATTTTTTGCTCTTTGCATGGTGGTTTGAAGCAAGCAGCAAAGTTTAGTGATGAAGGTTAGATAAGGCATCTTCGTGTTTGAAATTTTGCTTAGTGACGATGCTTAGTAGATGTTTGGCATAAATTTGTGTTGTGTTTGTTTCGCTCAATTATTTTGTGGTACTTGATTTGAGAAGCAATTGCAATGTGGTGTGGCAGCTTTCGAGAAGAGAACTGAAGTTGAAGACGATAAAAATGACTTTAATGAAGCTCAGGCCCCGGTGCCTGCAGTGTAGTGTTTGCAAAATTTCAGGATTAGTCTGCAGTGTATGTTTGTGTTTGTGCATATGAAGTGAACTCTCTTTTGGGTAATTTTGGTTATTCTGTTATACCTCTATCAATAGGTATGAGAAGAGAGAAGGGGGAAGCTTGTTCATGCTTATTCATCACAAGATCTTGAAGGAATCCTGGTACGTTGCTAGCTGAGGCCGTTGCTTTTATCTGATCTTTCTTGATTTCTTGTCATGAATTGTTCAGAAGATTCAATTAAGTGCCATGCGGGTTGAGTCCCTGTGTGCAACAAAGGACAAGCGCCTCTTAGGAGGAGTGGGCCTCTTAGGAGGAGGCCCACTCTGCCGACGATAAACTTTTATGTTTTATTTTGGACAAAGACTGACATGCAACATCTGTCTTTCCAATCTTGTTAGTGATTATCAGTCTTTTTGTCAAATTACAAGTGATTGCAAGTATGGCTATAATAAATGGAAAATACTTACTGATGAGGAATTATTTGTCTTTTAGTCGACCAAAATATTGACACAGTGTTGTTCTGTTTAAGATTTGGTTTTATATTGATTTGGTGACCCATATTTTGATGTTCATGGTGCTTTTATTGGAGGAGGAGATCTACACGTGGTACCTCAGATTCAAGAACTTTTTCTTAGAGGCCTTTCCCTTAATATTTTTTGGTTCCTGATTGGAAATAGCTATACTTCTTATATGAGTTCTCTATTTTCTCATCTACTTGGTTGTACAGGTGAAAAAGGTAGAGGAGTTGCCTCAAGAAGATCTGGATCCCTGTGAGGAAGGTTATCTCATGGATGCTTCCAAAAGCCCTGTCCTTTCCACTGAAGGTAAACAAGTAATTGGGATCAAGTAAAATGTTGAAAAGGTTAGACTTAGAAAGGCATCTTGATGATCGGATCCTATCACTATTCAAAGCACATTAGGACTGCCCAACTTGATCAAAGGGCTCAAGTTACGGTTATGCCCAATGAAATCTGAAAATGGATTAAAAATGTCGTCCATTGTTTTTAAACTTGAAGAGACGATTTATGCTTTGGGGATTTTAAACTAGATTTCAAGTTTTTCTCCTGAAGCCACTTTTAAGGAATGTGCTGTCTTTTCAAAATACTTGGTTGAAATTAGACCTTCCCTGACAAAGTTCAAGTCTGCCCTAGTGTTAAAAAGACCAATGGAATCCAAAAGAAATTCACCATTGATTCTGATAGAAATATTCCACCTTTTTAAATTAGAATCTTTTGGGTTTTTCTGTTGATCAGAAATTTTGTTTATTAAATTAAACACTTCTGATTGTAATGTTAGTTGGGAAAGTACATTGATCTCCTCATGGTGGAGATCATTTACTGAAACTAGTTGAGACTTTGGTTTCTTTCCACGGCTTAAATTATAAGGAATGTTCAACAATCGAGAAGAAGAATTTGGTTGAAAATTATTCAAAAATTCAACCTTTTCTTCTGTATGAGAAATCTGGTCAAGTTTTTGTAAAATAATTTCTTCTTCTTTTGTCAAAGCATTTATGTCAAGATCTTTGGAATCTTCGATTTAAAGAGCATCTTCCCCAGATGATGATTCATCAGCCATGATTGGAGGAGATTTTCAAAAATTTCTTCTTCTAATTCTAACTCGTTTAGCCTTTTGGCTATTTTGCAAAATTTAGAAGTTTAACCTTTTTTCCCACAATTAAAACATGTTAGGGTTTTGAAACCCTTTTTATTTTTGAAATTTTTATTGTTTTGAAAAGATTGTTTTGAACCGAAGTATTATCTTTGGACTGATTTATAGGATTCGCAATGACTGATTTATATATTCTTGCGAATCTTTTGTTAGAGAATAGAAAAAATTATATTTATTGAAAATAGTTAATAGTGTTATTACAATTAACTTTTGACCCTGATTTTTGCATGATATTGTGGGACATAGCATCCTGCATTAGGCAGATGATAATTGTACGTTGGCTGCCTGGCACTTGTCTTGCATATCTGTTCCTTAGGTAAATGTTTTTTAGCACTCCTGTCTTGTCTTTTATCAGAATTACTCCTGATCAAATATCTACTTCGTCATCGATCTTAACTGCAGTCCCTAACTTATGCCTCCCATAAAATGATGCTTTCTAGCCTTTCAAAAGTCGCTACTTTCCTGCCTTTTTTTAAGCCACATTAGTGGTTTTGCCTTTAAGAATGAATAGCGTTTCCATATTGTGGCCTGAATGGTTATGATGTTAACTTATTCACGGGAAAGCTAGATGAGAATTCGCCAGAGTGGTGAGGCTCCAAATATAGTTTCGTCTCTGGGGGTTTTCGTGGAGCAGGATCTACTAGAAAGAGAATAGTTGCAATTTTCCCGCATTAGTAGTCATTTTTACCCAAAAAGAAATAAGTTGCTAAGTTTTCGACGAATCGTGGAAGCACATCCCAAGAATCGGTCACCGCATAAATAATGATGGTGTCAAATTACAATTACAATGATAAGGAGTCTTCCAAAACCAAATGATCGCTCCGGCACATCCAAGCATCTTAAACATCACAACGCTAAAAAACTGATGAAACAACCACCTGGAGAACCCTTCTCTCCTCTAAATCTCAGCTGCAATGTACATAATCGGTGCACGCCATTAGCATTTCCTCGACACGACGAGGCCCACCCTCTTGCCCTCCACCGAGAATTTCCTGCTTCCCCAGCTGCAGCGACAAACCAAAACCAGTTCAAATTTGCTCAAAGACCTCACAAATTGCAGCAAAGCAGTAGTGCCATAAGATATCAAACAGAAGCAGCGCCAATAAAAATTATAGGAGAATAGGGTTACTAGAAACCCACAAGACCACAAGAGGAAATACCACCTTTTCTTTCAAGTGAGCCATGCAGCACTTGGAAGAACAGTTTGAAACCACAAGATGACTGCTCCTCGATAAGGACTTTCAGCGCTTTAACTTTTGAGTGTCAGTTCCCAGCGACATTACAAAACATGTCCTAGTTTGGGAAGACATGACAAAGCAGTTGTGTAAACAACTTTTTCAGATTCATCTTTTGCTTGCTGGCCTTACCTACTCTCTCTAGCATGTCATCACATTTTCACTTTAATGAACCTAAATTTGAAGAATCACCACCAATATTGTGAGAATGAAATGCACACCACACCAATATTGTGAGAAAAATTAAGAGGGAAATCAAAGAAATTGTAGAAACTGATGCTTATGAAATCAATTATGGAGGCATTCCCAGATTTTGGTTTGGAGAAATCCCAAAAGAAGCCAAACATAAAATAATTGTTAGGAATTGTTTACTTTTTGAAAATGTTGTAATCACTATGTACTTCGGTACATTTACTTTTACTGTTTTGCACATTAGCTTTCCGACCTCTATTTAAATAATCTCAGCCAGAAAAAGAGAGCAGGCTGTGAAGTCATGAGATCCTCTCCCATACTCCTTCATCCCAAACCTCACTCCTCTATCTTCTCATCTTCTTACTCCGATCCTTCTGCCTCCAAAGGATCAAACATATTCAGATCTACATACACACTCAATAGATTCAAATCTACAATTAGTCTACCCAGATGATCTCTTTGATTGTTGATTCTCATACAATTAGGAGATCACAACTTATTGTATGATTCACTAAATCATCTTTTATTCCGGTAAGCACAAATTCACTTACCGACTTCTAACATGTAAAAGTGTGTTTAAATTGCACCCATAAATTTCTTATGATCTTTTGTAAAGAATTTTATATAGTGCAATTTTTGGATTGAAGAAATAATTCCTACTTTTTACCGTTTTACCCATCACTAACTTCATCTTGCGTGCAGATACCGTCCTATCGTGAAGTGATTGTATTATCGCCCTATTGCAAAAAGATCTGGTATTTTATATTCAGATTCCACATAACATATCCCTATCTTGCATGCAAATTACCGCTCTATTGTGGAGAAACTTGGTATCTTAATGCTTTATTTAATTTTATAAAAGTCTATTGCTAATTGCATATCGAATTGCATGTTATTTAACTTCTTTAGATTTTGAACTACATATTGTTGCCTATTGTTATCATTTGAATTTAACTTTTATTATTCAACCATAGATTCAAACTCTGAATAGTTCTTCTTCCCTTTATTTGATTCTTTATCATCTCTACCAATTTTCTATTGTTATTATTTTCATTTGTTAATAGATTTATCTATTGACATTCTTCAATAGATCCTGAGGTGACCAATTCTAAATGAAATAGATTCGCAAGAATATATAATAATAGTTTTGGTTAGAAGATTTATCTTTTTTAGAAAATCTCCTATTTTCTTTTCAAATATTTGAAGACACTTTTTGTATTTGCAACCCTTTTTGCAAGATTATTTTGGCAGGAGTAACAAATGATGGATCATATTGTGCACAAAAATCTCCTAAACTTTGTGGGAATCTTTCTTTTTGTTTCTTTTTGAGTTGCTTCAAATTAGTTCTAATTTTATAAACATAAGACGGGAATTTCTTCCCCATAATTCTCTCTAATCCTTTTGCAAACTTGATCTACAATCAGTTGAGAGGGTGCAAGAAACTTCATTTTCCAGAATGATTGATTACAATCTGGTCTAAAAAGAACTCTTTGAAAGAATACACATCTTTATATTCTCTAAATTCTCCCAACGATTTACATTTCAAATTTCACAAAAGATCAAGATTTTTTTATCAATGAAGGACCAATAAAATGCTAAGAAATATGATACAAAAGAGTGTTGACTGCATCTTGGATTGGTCGATTTTCATCATCAATTATTTCTCGCCCATCATAATTAGTCTTGTATGAATTGATAACCAAGGAACGTTTGTCTTTAGTCAGTGAGATAATTATCCCACCAACCTCTTCAATGTGAAAATCCAGCAATTAAAAAGAAAAGCTATCGTTTGATCAATAGCATCAAGAATACCTTAACTAGACATTTTGCTCAGAAATTCCATCCATGAACCATCCATGGATGGAATATTTGTATTGTGGCTCCAGATTATTTTCTAAAGCTACATCCAATGGAGCGGCTCTAGAATAATATAATCTCTAAGGGTCTTTCCAGGTTATCTTGTTTAATTCTAGAATAGACTTAGTTTCAGACTTAGTTATTTGTTGACTTGATGGGGAGTATCCTTAATGAGGTTTTTCAAAATTGGTGTTATTTCAATAATTGGTTTTTCTTCTTTGAAACGCATTTTTCCCTTTCTAGCTTCCAATGCTCACTTGGTTTTTTTGGAATTTCAAGAGGTTTATAGAGAAGAGTTTTCAAAGAGCAATTTTTCAGATTAGGGGCAATTGGGGAAGAAGAACCGGGTTCGAATAGTTGTTTCAATCCTATCCAGTTGTTTCCCAATAGCATGAAGATGATGGTTTGAAAAATAATTTTGTTCAAGAATCTACTTAATGCTTGTGTAATCAATGTCTATGGCTTCTTTAAAAGGAGAAGCTGTAATTGCAGCATTTCTAAATGTAATTTGATTAGTCAGAGAGGTAGATGATTTGATTCAATAATTTGCCCATCACTCTCATTTTCCATTTATGAAGATGTTCTAGAACAAAATTTTCTTTTTCATTAAGAAAATGTTCTTCAAGCCAATCAATATATAATGTATATATTGAAGAACTGCAACAGAAAAGAGTGAGAGGCAGGTGGCTATTTTGCATTTGGTAGTTGCTTGCATTTGCTGAAGACCTGACTTACAAATGCTATAGCCATAACCGTAACTTGAGTAGTGATAGGATCTGATAATCAAGATGCCTTTCTAAGTCTAACCTTCTAAGTCTAACCTTTTCAAGATTTTACTTGATATCCTACATCAAAAAAGATCCCAATTACTTGTTTCCAGAAATTACCTTCGGTGGTAAGGACAGGGCTTTTGGAAGCATCCACCTTCCTCACTGGGATCCAGATCTTCTTGTGGCAACTCCTCCACCTTTTTCACCTGCACAACCAAGTAGATGAGAAAATAAAGAACTCATAAAAGCACCATGAACATCAAAAAATGGGTCACCAAATCTTAAACAGAACAACACTGTGTCAATATTTGACAAATAATTCCCCACCAGTAATTATTTTCCATTTATTATAGCCATACTTGCAATCACTTGTAATTTGACAAAAAGACTGATAATCACTAACAAGATTGGAAAGACAGATGTTACATGTCACAGTTTTTGTCTAAAATAAAACAATAAAAGTTTATCATTGGCAGAGTGGGCCTCCTCCTAAGAGGCGCTTGTCCTTTGTTGCACACAGGGACTCAACCCGCACCCGCATGGCACTTAATTGAACCTTATGAACAATTCATGATAACAAATCAAGAAAGACCAGATAAAAGGGATGGCTTCAACTAGCAACGTACCAGGATTCCTTCAAGATCTTGTGATGAATAAGCATGGACAAGCTTCCCCCTTTCTCTCTTCTTATACCTATTGATCGAGATATAACAGAATAACCAAAATTACCAAAAAGAGAGTACACTTCATATGCACAAACAGAAACATACACAGCAGAGTAATCCTGCAATAATGTAAACACTACACACCTTCCCCTTGCTTGAGTAGCCTTGGGCACCGGGGCCTGAGCTTCATTAGAGTCATTTTTATCATCTTCAACTTCAGTTCTCTTCTCAGAAGCTGCCACACCACATTGCAATTGCTTCTCAAATCAAGTACCACAAAATACTTGAGCGAAACAAACACAACACAAATTTATGCCAAACATCTACTAAGCATCGTCACTAAGCAAAATTTCAAACACTAAGATGCCTTATCTGACCTTCATCACTAGGCTTTGCTGCTTGCTTCAAACCACCATGCAAAGAGCACAAAATCCAATGAGAAACATCAAAACAAATACTAAATACAGCAAGAAGCGGACCACAAATTGCATGCATGACGACGCAGCAAAATTCGCATTACCGCTTTCAATCTCTTGAGAATGTCAGAGAGCATCAAACTGAGCCATGTCAAATGCCCATTCGTTCAACTTCTCAAGACCAACCCGTGTCAAGGTCACCAACGAGCACACCACCCACACCCAATAAGAACAATAACAAAAAGGCACCGATCACCATCAAATTAAAAGTGAAATGACGCAAGAGAATCAGGCTCCACCTGTAGTGTCCTGCTTGTTCTTGACCCTCGCATCCGCCTTTGATCCCTTGCTTGTCCTCGCCTAGACCTTCTCCTTCTTCCCACCCCTATCAACACCGCACTGAACAATCAAAAAACCCACCAGAAAACGTATCCAGAAACTATTAAAAAGTTCCTCCTTTAGGACAACCCAAGCCTCATTTTGAATACATCGCGCACCATTTGTTTCATGAGGCGAAACGCAGGAGATTGACGGGCGACGCCGACGTAGCAGAGAGGAGCTTCTGGCGCCGCCATGGATTCTTCTCTGTCTCTCCGCTTCGGCGAGCGATCCAGAGCCGTCCCTAGGCGAATGCTTATGATTCCGCAGGAAGTTTGGAGAGAGAGCCTTCCACCTAAACCTAGGAAGTTTGCGTTCTATTTACCTTTTCTCGCAAATGCCCCAATGAGTTCCAACGGTAATATGATCTGTTAAGATGGGGATCCTCTCCATCCTTTTATTCTTGATTGGGCCTAGCCAAGCCCAATACTACGGGGAAGACATTCAGAGCACAGGATTATGACGAAATTTTAAACTAGAAGTGAAAAATGGGGTGGGCTCGGGCTAGCCCAGCCGGCCTAGATCCAGCCTAGTTGGTTATTAAAGCCCAACCATAAGAATAAATATATGAAAAATTCTCGGGCCGACCCTCAAAATAGCTCTGTCCAAGCCCACCCAAAAGAGCCCTTTGGGCTCGTCCGGCTTGAGCTGGCCCATACGATGTCAAGTCCATAATCGGGTCCAAGCCCGAACCTATGCTTTTATTTAAACGTAAATAATCAGCGGTTAAAGTTTCATTGTGGAGCAGTAATCTTGCTTCGCTTGCTTCCCTCTTTGGATCCTTGAAATGTCTTTCAATTACTAAAATTTCAAACTAAACTTTTACGAAAATTCTAAATCTATGGATATGATAGCCGAATTTTTTAAGTCATGTGTGGTAGAAACAATTTCATTGTATATGGATAGATGAATAATAATATAGCTACTAATTTTAAATTATTTCACTCTATATATTCTACGGTGTAGCATGTAGCCAAATTAATTTTATTATGTTTTATGCGAATCATGATAGAGCTAGACATTTTAAAATATCTTTATGTAATGTATTTATGATACATAATCAAATTTATTGCACACATTAGAGTTGAAATTACATTAAATTTTTTTATGTGCGTTGAGATTTCAAAAGGTTTTCTTTAATCTCGCTTTCTTGGAAAGATTCATTAATATTCGTTAAAGATTGCAAATACTTGTGCATGTTGCATTTAGTGAGATATATATATATATAATATAAGTCCTAGACTTATTTAGAATCTGAATCTGAAGTTAAATAATAAAAGTTCAATTCAAATTATAACTAATTAGCAGCAATATGTAATTCAAAACATGAAGAAGTTAAATAACATGCGATTTGATATGCAATCAACTATATACACTTATATAAAAAAAAACATAAAGATACCAAATTTCTTCGCAATAAGGTGGTAATCCACACACAGACGAAAATATGGTAGATAAAATACCAAATTTCTTTGTAATAAGGTGGTAATTCGCACACAAGACGAAGATATGATAATAACGAGAATTTAAAATGAATTCACTTCACAATAGGGTGGTAATCCACGTACAAGATGAAGTTAGTGACAATGGCAAAACAATATAAAAAAAGAATTATATTTTCAACTCAAACATTTCACTATAAAATTTTCAGTACAACTGTTCAAAATAAATTACAGGTGCACATGGAATATAGAAAGAAATGCCCATAAGTGGGTTTGTGCTTACCGAAATAAAGGATGGTTCAAAGAATCATATAGAAATGTGTGATTTCCTAATTGTAGGAAGATCGACAATCGAATGGAGTGATCTGGATAGATCTATTAATCACGGTTTTGATCTTCTAGATGCAAGTAAATTAGTAAATAGAGATTTGATCTTCTAAAGGTAGAAATATCAGAATAAGAGAGGATAGATGAAAGAAGAAATGATTTTAGAGGATTCCTAAATTGAAATACGATGAGATCTATGAGATCTCAAAGTAAAAATTTTTTGGAAAAAAATGATTATTGTATTTTGACAGAGGAAAGAGATATTCCAATCTTGGAGTCACTCTCTTTGATTAACTCAAGACCATAGAAGCCCAACATTCTTATTAGTCTCAATTCATCTATAGTGAGAGGATGTGTAACCGCACTACTTGCGCCATTTTGGAAGGCATTAATTGAATCGTTAATTATAACAATAGTATTGCCATAATGTGCCTTACAATATTGACGAAGGATCCATTTGTTTTGTGAAATTTTTAATATTTTTAGTATATATTTTGCCAAAGTCATTTTTTCATAAAGATTATCATATTTTCTGATATTTAGTTTAAATTTGAAAAAGAACCAGAAAATATTTTACGTTGTTTGGAAAGGTTCTGTTTTTCTTTAAAATATGATAAATTCCAGATGCTACTAACTTGGAAACAAGCAACTGACAAATAAAGTGCGAGCACAGATATTGAGGTCCGCAAAAGCTAAGCACAAGACCTTGATGCCCATGCTTGGCTCCCCGGCATTTTTTTTTTTTTATTGGAGGGTGGGGGGTCCATCGAGGCCAAGTTAGACTGTGGTTGTGCTTGTACCAAGGTCACCAACGCTTGGGTCCACACCATCAAGGTAGGTCGTAGGTTCATGGAGATGGGGCTCGAGACCCCAATACGCATGCATGAATCTTCCCTCATGCGCCCATCCTTGAGTCCATCAAGGTCGAGCAGATGGAAATACATTGGGGGTTCTCATCCCCGAGCATGGAGTCTCTAGTCTACGCACAATGTCTTGCTCTATTGAGAAAATTAATTTCTCATTTTGGAAAGAGAAAACAATTACTTTATATTTAAGCATAAGTTTTCCTTTAATTAGAAATAAGTTTCCATCGACTCAATTTCTTAAGCGGCTCATACGTCGAAAAATGACAAAAACGTTTCCTGAAAAAACGTTCATCGCAAGACAAACGGATCATAAGTTCGATTTCATTTTATGCGAAGATCTAAAAGGTGAGGCTTGGAGTGCTTTAATGTCCGACGCGTGAAACTACTACCATCACTCCAATTGTCTCAGAAGTTTTGGAAACATGTGGACTTTATCATGAACAGTGGTTGTCAATTTGTACGACTTGATTCCAAGTGGGTGATGCTGGGTTGGACTCATGATGCCTCACGAGAAAGCCGACTTCCCCAAGTTCACATTCGTCCTCTTGCATTAGCGATATTTGCATATTCCAAGTTACAATGTCACCAAAATGTCTTAAAGGCAGTGGCCTGTCGAAGTTGAAATCAAATGCGTTGACATGAGGTCGCCGGCTCTACCCGCCCTTCGAGCGACGACAGGGGACTCCGTGACGTGACGAGGGTAACATCATCCCATTCGATGGCAATTCGTGAGATCAATTTTCCCCATGCTCAAGTCA
This sequence comes from Melaleuca quinquenervia, assembly GCA_030064385.1. Classification (NCBI taxonomy): domain Eukaryota; kingdom Viridiplantae; phylum Streptophyta; class Magnoliopsida; order Myrtales; family Myrtaceae; genus Melaleuca; species Melaleuca quinquenervia. Next base: position 12,749,134 of record CM057721.1, on the reverse strand, counting down.
ATAAATGTTGTCTGCTTGTGTTCCAATTCTTCCTGCAATCATCATTACTTTGAGGAATTACTTGTGAAGCGACGTCGTGAATAATCCATCACGACCTTATCGTCCATCTTCAATGTATAAGATCACACGGTGAAGGAATCCATCACTTCCTACGTCTGCTTCGTCCTCATATGCATGTACATGAATACAGTGCAAGTCCAGTTCGCTCCATGTGTTGCCCCACTGTTTAGGACATGTAGCAGCACGTCGTAGCCTTCTATAAGTTTATGACAGCATCATAATCTACGTCTGTTTGAAGAGCTGAAGGACGTCACCTCCACCTGCAACGATTGGAGAATCACGGGAAGAACTAAGATCGGTTCGTGGGTGAAAGTCCACAGGTTTTCTCCGAATTCACTGTCTAAACACGATACTTGGTGAAACGAATGATCGATGAGCCCTCACATGCCCCTGGTGTCATCCGACGAACAATCGTAGAAGCTCCATGATTAGGCGAAGTCCATCCAAGAACTCTTGCCTTCGGCCTCTTCAGAGTGAGCGGCTGTATCAAATCCATGTGCATTTGACCCTTACTGCCAAAAGCGGACACAGGGATCACAGAGCCAATCCATGTGATGTTCGCTCGAGGACGACACAGAGCAAGCCACGTTCTCTTCTCCTTTCCACATCGATTCCTATGATTGAGCCTCCCGATCTCATAACTTTTTCCTCAACGCCATTGATGAACCTCCGGCATACAGCCGAGCTCCATGGAAAAAGCTCCCCCTCGGTTCTGTCCTTGACCTCTAGAAAAGGAAGACAACGACCCATAACCCACTGGTCCGTTGTGTGGCCCGCAGAGTTTTTAACTCCCGGATTCTCTTTTTGAAGCAGACCCTAAAATCTCCAGGAATGTGTAGAGACGGCGATGATATAATAATGAGGGTCGCCCTACCAAAAGAGAACCCCAAATCTCATAACAATCAAGGATATCGATCAGGAACATTGATTGAGGTGCATTTACCTAGTGCGAATTGCCCAAATGAGTCTACCCTTCCCTTCTTCAAATTAGAGGATTCGAAAAATTTCCGTGAAAATCGAATTATCAGGATGTTCTCGAGGACAGATGACGTGTTGACATTATGAGGTCCGACATTCGCATCGTAGTCCCTACTCAATAGAAAGAGAACTTGACGTGCATGTCCGTGAGAATTAAAGATATCACTATCTTCCATCGTTCATAGGCGTAGAATTCTTTGTCAATAGTGTCGTGGTTGGAGGCTCCGTCCAGAAATTTCCCCTCGACGAAGATATCACAAGAATTGACACGGGTCTTTGGTGGTTCGTCTACCTACTCTCAAGGAGGGCGCAAAACGCACCGATCGGCTTCCTTATCCTCCCGTTTCTCAATCCTCCACATGAAAAGGGGAAAAGGGAAAATTATTAAAGCAAATGAAACCCATCATCAAAGTTTATCCACAACGAGGGAGGTATCTTGGGGATACCAATGGCCAAAGCAAGAACACAAGAAAAAAAAAAGCAGGCGATGGTATCGACCCCACCAGGCATTTTGCCTTTAAATTCGTAACTAGGATCTCCTCCCCCAGTGAGGTTGGGGAGGCGATTTGACTAATTTCCACAGACCCCTTTTTGCTCGCGCTTGATCTAATTTCACGCCACGATCAACGCTTCGAATCAATGGGGACGCGTGATGCGCAGAAGTGATGATGATGATTGATGATGATGATGAGGAGGTGGAGGATCTGAGTTCCTGCAGATTCCGTCTCCACCCTCCAAAGATGCCTTGAATGCAGGCCGGCCATTCGCGACCCCTTCTTTCTCTCTCCTCCTCTCGCAAGTCGCAGGTCGTCTGGACTTTTGACTTCGCTCGGCCACGACAAGCGTTTCAATCTTCAATCTTCTCGGGGTGGATTTGATCTGAGCTTTTTTTTCTTTTTTCCCTGAAATAATTATCCAAAATTTTTTGTACTTATTGCGAGACGGCTAATTTAATTCTAAAACCTTTTAATTCTAAACCTTTTATTAATGCAATCCGCTTTGTTAATTTTGATCGAAAATCGTAAAATGTAGAAATACAAAAAAGAATTGTAATTTTGCCAAGATGGCATGAAATGACTATGTTGGATAATTGTCACCAAGGATTATAACTAAATTGCTTAAATTAAAATGTTTCGCATTGAATTTACCTTTGTTAAAATAATTTGCTTATATTTTCTTATGTTCATTTGAAACTTAATATAAAAAGTAGATTTTTAAAATTTCTCCTTTTTTTTGTACAATGACATGTCATCCATAGGTCTCATGTAGGCTCCCATGAGCTCCCGACTTGCCACCAAAGGCCATGAATTTGCCAATCCAAGGCGAGTCTCGAGCTCGCCTCTAAATATTACGAGCTTGTTGTCAAAAGCCATCGACTCGCCGGCCTTGGGTAAGGTCGAGGCCCGTTGTTAGAAACCGTAATATTTAAAGCTAAACAAAGAAGATAGAAAATGCATTATACTTTCAAAAAATCAAAAAACATTTTTCCCCTTGTTGAAGGTATTTTTTTCCATTGGTGAAAAGATATTTTCTTTGATTATTTTGTTTCCCGTCAAACGAACGCTGAAATATTCGAGAACTATTTTTCTAAAAATTATTTTTCGTGGAACGAACGGAGCTTTAGTATTGAGTACATAACTCTTAGTCCGCGTCAACGAAAGAGAATCGTCACGTTTTGTTAAATCTTTTCCTGAATTTTCGAATTATTTTGGACTTTCGACTGGAAATAAATTAATTATTTTTCTGGTCCCCCTTTGAAAATGTCAATTCACAGGTACGCTTCGGTAACGTTTTTATTGGGGGGGCCTCGAATGAAAAGGAAAAGATTCTGACGAGAGCCAATCTCGTGCCATTTGATCGGCATGGCCCACGAAGTGACAAGTGAGTGGTCATCTTCTCCGACGGATGTGATGTGTCGTCTCGATCCGAGCGCAAACGTCCAACCGGTAACATCCAATCACTTCCTGACTTTTCTATAATAATTATCAAAAAAAGAAAGGAGAAGAAACTGTCAAATGGAAATTGCTTTTGAAATATGATCTTTTTCCAAAGTTTGTAATTTTTATGGAATTTTGATACAATTTCAATAGGAGCTCCGAGCTCGGACGCTGACCAAATGTTTTTCATGTTCGATTGATTAATCTGCCCGTTGAGCATGAACTGAAATGGATAAGGAGCGTGGAAAAACTAATCAAACGTCACCGATCACGATATGATATGTGGCTATTAAGCGTAGTTAGCTACCCATTTTTTATGGTATCGATGGTATTGCTTTATCAGCAAGAGTTCTAGGAAGTATTAAAGTAACCAAATAGAAAACATTGGTTCTTCTTTTGCATCGACGATTCCGACATGGAAGAGAAAACGAGCATGCCCAAAAGGTATCTTGGTTGTTTTTTCGCTTTCGAGTTATCATTGTCATTGACTTTGATTACTAAACACTCCTGATCATAAAAAGAAAGCAAATAAAAGTAATTGTGCTCCCTAAATGAGATTTAATCGAGTTGTGACATGCTCTACAAGTACGATATCAAGTTGGAGCTCGACTCACCTCACGTGCTCAAGGCTCGAAATTATGTTAATAGAGATTCCAAACACTTGAGCTCAACCCAATTGTACTAGAGTTAGATGTCAATTTGAGGTCGAGATTTATAAAATCGGCTATTTTTCATGCATTGGCATATAAGTGGAAGATTTTTTTTTGTCTTTTTTTAAACTATGAAGTACCTATGGAAATAATAATATAAACTCCATCAAGCCTGCAAGCTTGTTGGGCTTAGCAGTGGCAAGCTAGAGCTCGACTCGAAATTAGATGAGCGGATTTTGAATCTTTGAGCGGAGCATTAACTAGCGAGACGCGACTCGACTCGACTATTCTGCTGCTGCTTCTCGCTAGGGTCCGTGGCGCTAGATAGAAAAAAATTAAGATGCTTCATGGAGAAAATGAAAACGTCGTAAAAGAAATAGTAAAAGGCCGGGAGGCCGGCGTTCTCTCCGGTGGACATCCTTAAAAAAAAAGGGGGGGTCAAAAAGTCAAAAGGCGCGGTCGTGCGGTCGCGTTGTAGGGAAGCGAGAAGAAGAAGTATTGTGTGGTCCGGGACCAGTGGTCCCGGCCACTTAGGAGGGAGCACCTGGCTGGTGGGCCCCGCACGTGCGGGGCCCACCAGCCAGGCACCTAAAATTTTCTCAGCGAGGAGGGAGGGGACGACCAAGTCAAACAATTCCTCGTTTTCTACCTTCCTTCCCTGATGGTGGGACCCAGAGTCGTCCACGTGGCTTCAGAGAGCGCGTTCGGCGGATTGGAGTGGGGCTCCGCTGACTCAGCAACTCGCGCGTGACGTGGGATGCGCATGAAAAGCGTATTGACGAGTAAGGGCCCCCCGGGGAGGTAGAACCACCATTATGCCACCTGCTATATCAACTCCCACGCGATTAGATAATTTGTGCGAACAATATATCACGCGATGTAACCAATCGATACACCAAACTAAGCTAGAGAAGACTCATGGCGCGTGAACGATAGTGATCAATCGATTATGCTAGGTTCATCACTAATAACTTCCCCTCCATCAATTATGATTATTACATATCTACTCATTACGTGTGTTTGAATATGACTCGATAGAATGATCGTTTGGATATTTATAGGTTACGGCATTGTGTGAATTGTTCGGTTAGTTAATTTATCTTAATTATGAATTTGGAACTCGATGAAAAAATTCGGCAACTCTTCGAATTTGGGATGACGAAAGAAAAAAATAAATTTGGTATGGCTACTAACCATCTATTATATGCTCATTTTTTAACATCTATTATCTATATAAGTTTAGGGTTTGATAAACATTTCAGAACACGAAGTAGGGTCTCACACCTTTCAACGAAAAAAAAAAGAAGATAACAAGTTCTCGAAGGCAAACTTTTGCTTTATGTTGGCTTTCACTTTAGGTCATTTTGAGATATGACCACACCTCACATGTTATTAAGGGGCTGACGGTGTATCTAATGCATCATAGTCATCGAATCCTGTGAATTTCATATGTGACCCTCTAAAATCAAGGATTAGAATATACCGTGATTCATATAAATTGAGTGCATCTCACTTACTTATCTCGACGTTTCTTGCCATCTTCCATCACAAAAAAGTGCTAAACATCATAGTAAGGCGTTCTCATTTGCAAATCTCACTCCCACATGGTTAGAAGTGCTCTATAGGCTCAATCCATCCACATCTTCCGCCCAAAGAGCTAAATCCGTGGACCATCGATCGTTCTCGTCACGCATCCTCTTTCTCTTTGCTTCGCGTCGCCATTCTCATAGGGCGGACGTGTAATCCGCGGCGAGAGGTTGACCGACGTGCCTGAAACGCGAGGAGCTCACCGGGCGAAAGGCTCACCCGACGACCGATTTTGCGACCGACAGGGGAGCGACCCGATTTGCTATCCCTATTTGGACGATAGGGAGCTCAAAATCTCTCCTCATATGCTTTGCGAGACGATCCAAATCTCCCACCATATGTCACGTGCATTGGGGTGAACCGGGGCCCCGAAATCCCTATCCACGGCCCCACTCCATGAAACCCTAACGACAAAAGGGCCCATCAATAAATTACGGTGCACGTGAAGGGCAGATTGGGAATAAAGCCGAAAAACTCGCTTGAGAATGGTAACTCTAGTATATGGTACGAAGAGAAGGGAAATTGAAAGCAAAAGGGGGAGGAGGAAGAAGGAAAGAAACGGTCTCTCGTCTCGAGCCTTGACCACCACCCATCTCTCTCTCTCTCTCTCTCTCTCTCTGTATAACTGCCCCAACCGCCCCCTCTGAACCCTTATTTTAATCCGTCTCTTTCGTCTTCGCTCCTCTCTTTTCTCTCTCTCGTCCTTCTTCCCTCGTCGTCGATCACGTCCCCCTTGAAATCTCTGGAGAAAGAACAAGGGCAAGGAACAAGAAGAGGGCACCCAGAACCGGACGCCATGCCTGCCACCGAGTACCAGGGCTCCTTCCTCGGCCGCATCAGCATCCGCCGCAACCAGGTCGTCTCCATGGACGGCCCCCACGAGCAGGAGCTCGAGGACCTCGAGCTCTTCCAGCGCAACATCGCCGACCGCTTCTCCGCGCTCCTCTCCTCCTCCTCCTCCTCCCCTACTCGTCCTCCTCCTACCCCCGCCGCCGGCAACGGAGAAGCCTCCGCCTCCGCCGACGCCCCCTTCCTATCCGTCGCGTGGCTCCGGAAGCTCCTCGACGTCTTCCTCTGCTGCGAGGCGGAGTTTAAGGCCTTCCTCATCATGGGCCGCGAGCGCGACCCCTCCGTCATCACCAAGCCCCCCCTCGACCGCCTCCTTCCTGAGCTCCTCGACCGCGCTGTCAAGGCCCTTGACGTCTGCAACGCCGTCATGCACGGCGTCGATGCCGTCAGGCACTGCCAGAAGCTCTCGGAGATCGCGGCCGCCTCCCTCGAGCTGAGGCCGATTGGAGAGGGCCAGGCACGGCGGGCAAAGAAGGCGCTCGGAGCGATGATGGCCGTGCTGGCCGCCGAGGATAAGGAGGGCAGCAGCCACAGGTCAACGGAGAGGACTTGGTCTTTCGGGCGGAGAGGCGGCAGCTCCGGCGCGAATAGGGATCGATCGGTAGCTGCGCAGTTCCGGACGCTCTCCTGGGGCGTGCCGAAGAATTGGTCCGCATCGAAGCAAATTCAGGTACGTTGTGACACCGAAAGAAAAATCGAATGGTTTTGAGATTGTTTAATCCGAAACCGATAGGAATTGATCCGTTCATCGAGCTATGGATTGGTTACTCCACAAGTCAAATGTTATTTTCAGAGTCAATTTTCCTTTTCGTTTGTCTAAAGCTCCGATCGCTGCGACTTCATTGGCTAATGGTTGGTTCCCGAATCGTCGAATGAATTCAGGCCATGTCAGCGAACCTGGTGGTGCCGCGAGGGGCAGAGGCATCGGGGCTCGCCCTGCCGGTGTACATCATGGGCGCGATCACAGTCTTCGTGATGTCTGCACTGGTGGCGGCGATCCCATGCCAGGAGAGGTGTGGGCTGGCGATGCACCTGCAGGTGCCAAAGCAGTTTGGCTGGGCGCAGCCGATGACCGCATTGCAGGAGAAGATCGGGGAGGAGTGGAAGAGGAAGGAGAAGCGGGGGACGGCCGGGCTGATGGAGGAGGTACAGCGGATGGAACGGCTGGGGCAGGCGCTGGCCGAGTTTGCGGACTCGTTCCAGTTCCCATCTGAGGGGGAGCGGGCAGAGGAGGCGGCGGCAAGGGCAGCGGAGCTGGCGGAGACATGCCGGAGGATGGAGGAGGGGCTGGTGCCGCTGCAGATGCAGATCAGGGAGGTGTTCCACAGGATCGTGAGGAGCAGGAGCGAGGTGCTTGACGTGTTGAACCAGGCTGGTAGACTGTCCGCTCCCACCATGTAATAAAACGCGGGGGCCAAGGTCTTAATTAACTTGTTTAGGGGATCAAAGCCCCAAATTTAATGGGTGGGAACTTAGGTGCAATTTTGTTGCAAGTGGCACGGTGTCGAGCCAAGGAAGCATCGATGTTTAGGTCATTTTTCCAGGAGGTTAGAGGACATATGGCTTCGCCCTCAAAAGCTGTAAGATGGCAGGGCAAGCAAAGTCCGGAAGTGTTCATTTTCTATGCGTTCTTCTTGATGCTGTGGATCATCTCTTGGTGTGTAGGAGCTTGTCATCCTGTAATACAAAATGTACATATTCTTCTGATCCCGACCAGCGCCTATGGTGTCCAATGTCTGATTGATTTTTCCGCGACTTCATTGGAGATGGGTTTCTGTTTTCTCAGGGGAAAGAGTTTTTGGTTGGTTTGAGATTGAGCGTGGCTTGCTGTTCGCAATGGTTTTTGAGAGTGGCTTCGGACCGGTTGCGTCGTGGGTGTTGCTCTGCTTGTCTCCAAAAGAGGGAGCAAAGCTTTGCTTCTGATAAGAATCAATCCCCCATTTGGTCTTTGCCTTATCAAGATTCGAGACCCGGGAGGCGTCGACTTTGGCTCCTGCTCCTTTTTTTTTACCACAGAACTCTTTGGCCTTTTGTTGCAAGTCTAAATTCCCTAATGCGACATCTTAAAGTAGTGAAATTACGGCTCTTTTTTTCCCTTTTGCTTTTTTGGAAAAAGTGAATCATTCATTAAATATAATGATCCAACTCTCTAAGCAAGGATCAAGCCCCCAAAACAGGCGCATCATCCCTAAAACAATGTGGGTTTTTTTCCCTCGCCATAGTGATCAAGAGAACAGGCACGGGCTTTTATCCCACTTTTTTTTTTTTTTTCATATTGGGACTTCCTGGTGTAATCATAAAAGGTGGTGTCTAATTAAGGTGTGTTTTTACTTATAAATCACTCAATAGATCAGTTCCATTCGATATATGATTTTGGAATATCAGATATTCCTCTAGTTATAGAGTAGAAATCCTTGTTGTTATCGGCCTGCATTGCTAATAATATCTATTGTTCTTTGATGTGTGTTTGTCAATTTTTGCTCTCTTTACCGTCGTAGAAATCGAGTAGGGTTGCATTCTATCCAAGCCCCTCTCTTGTCCTGAGCAATGAGGCCCTATAGTCATTGTGGCATAATTACCCTAATTGCGCATGATGTACACATCTGTGGCTGGTTCACAGTTCGATTTTTTTTCATAGTTATTCAAATCGTTTCGTGCGGACTAAATCACTAAAAGAGTGCTCGGTAACCACACATGATGAATGACCGTCTAGAGGTGGATGATTACTCATGAGTCACTCTCATCCAATATGCGAATTTTGGATTCCACGTTAGAAAATTCATAAAAATAATAAAACCATAGGGACTACTCCACACGGAAAAATTTGAAACTTGTGCATGTAATGTAGTTGAGTCATAAAACTTTCATTTCATATATTGGAGTCCAAAATCTTTTTAAGATGCGCATGTGCGGGTGTTAGACAAAAGGAGTCACCTGTTGAAAATGTGGTGTAATGTGAAATAGTTTAATGTATATCCTAATTGGGTAAAATAATGTCAATGCTTCGGTGCATGCAATCATTGGATGAATAGAGATAGGTAATTCACCACTTTGGTATCAACATGCATGCATCACTAGATGTTGCATCATAGTGGTGGGTGACTCACGGCTTAGTTTTACTACCTATAACATTCATAAAGTTTACTCTCCTTAAAAATAACACAATAATAGAGTGACAAGGTAAGATCCAAAACTAACCGTTGGGAATGCAAAAGTTATCGATCCAAATTTCAATTTCACACTTAAATCCGTGCTTGAATTGTTACCATGGAACTGGACAAATACATAGAGATCTTCGTGGGACTGGGGAGGGAGTCTCAATCGATCTTTTTTAGGATTCCTTGTCATGCCACGCACAGAGATCTTTTTTTGAGAAATAGACAAACATGTCGATCAAAACTCGCTGCCCTTTTTGTTTAATCGTTTCCTCCCCAAAAATTGCCCATTCATAATCTGCACAAGAGTTGCCCTATCCTTTTGTCATTTGCTTCTTACACCGGCTCGTCCAATGAATTGATTCTATCCCGTCGGATGATTGCAAATGGCAAGGCAATAGATCACTAAAATAGCTCAAAGATAACTCATGATAAGCGGCTGCATAATTTTGTATCGTATCTATCAAATTGACACATGAATCGGGAATCAAAATTTAGGAATCTAATCATATCTCAAGATCCGACATAATGCTTAAAATCTCATTTTCTCAACGTATGAGCACTTACAAAGGTCCAACATATACGCCAAACCTACACAATCTTCAACAAAGACAGAGACAAGACACGTTCACACCGCATCATATACTCCACTTCGGGATATTCAATAATAGCACGATATACCAAACTAAAAATAAATAAACTCTCAGTCTTTGGTCTTAACCCCATGAAGAGGGAAATCCCCAATGTTTCCCTGAGATGACTTTTTTTATTCAAAAAAAGGTCGCACCCAATCACATGTCCGTGGGGTCCAACCCGGTTTGCCTGAGGATTAATCCAATTTGACTATGATGGAACGTGACCAGCAGCACTTCACCGTCGACTCCGTCTTCAATTTCTCAACCAAATCACCATTTCTTGGCCCCCCGAAACCACTGCAGAAAGGTTCAACGCTTGATGATTGGTGATGAGTTGCTGGGCCTGATAAGATTTGGGGTTCATTGGAACCGGGAGCAGCAATAGCAAACCCTCTGGCCCGAAGGAAGACCCACAGGATCTGGAAATGGAGCAAATCTTTGGGCCCGTTCTCTGTATATGGGCCGCCGGCCATGCGTGCGAGTGCTTTGTTGTCATGGAGATCAGGCCCAATTAACATGAGTAGAGAGTATTTGAGTGGTGACCGTTTCGGGGTGACTCTCTATGTATAGATCTTTTCACATATCTTCCATTCATCAAATGTGGGGTTTTAGGGGGACAATTGTCCAAAAAGTTCTAAACATTTATCAAATTTGCCGATTTAGTCCTAACCTTTTTTTTTTCGATTCAGCCTTAAACATTTTAGTCATTCCGGTGACTTTGTAATTACATGGATGTCCGGTTAGCACCTAAAATATGACGTGGCCAACCAATTGGTCATTGGATATCAAAATGACATAATTTTCATGCGAAACCCTAGCTAAAGAAGAAGAAGGAGCAACTCGCCACCCAATGTGTTGTGAATTAATGCGAAAATTAATTAGGATATTGCAATTTACGTCAATGTGTAAAGCACAGAGAAATAACGAGGAACGATAATGATACTAGAAATTTACAAGATTCGATTCGAATGTCGATACCTACGTCCATGGGAAGAGCCAGTAAGATCAATCCACTATAATCGGAGAATCGAATTTACAATCACTCAATATGCTCGTGTTTCCTGTATCTAGATTATATCCAATCTCAAGTGTTTACAAGAAACAACTTAATCGATTGAACACTTAAAACAACTCCCGAAACAACGAGTAGCTACGCAAACCTTCACGATGAGAAAGACCAGTCCCTTCTTGCACTTCCTTTGTGTGCCTAGGACTATCTCTTTCTCTTCTCTGTGCGTGGCTTGGTCTCCTCTGAGCGTGCAGCCAAAGATCTGTGCATGAGGTTTCTTTTCCCTTTTATTCGGCCAAAGGGAAAACTCTCATAAAGAAGGAAACCCTTCTTTCCTTCAATTCACTCATGGGTGGTCTCCTTTTCCTTTGACTTGTTGACCTCTTCTTCTTTTAATTTCCTCGACACGCGTGGACTTCTTGGGTTGACCGTTGACCACGCACAAAGAAGCAGACCCTTCTTGTGCGACGTCTCTTTGTGTAAATCAAATCACAAGAGCAAATTCCTCTTTCCTCTTCTGTGCATCTTTAATAAATCCAACAAAAGATAGGGTTCTTAATCCAAATTAAGAAATCTTCTTGAGAAATCTTCATCAATAAATTTGGTTAACAAATTATTATCCAAATTCAAATTCGAGACATAATTTAACACAATGGGCGAGGGCCGCAAGCCTTAGCTGAGCCCTCGTCTAGCCGCATGACCCGTCCAGCTCCTCCTCTTCACGAGCCTTCCCTTGTTCTCTGCACGCGTGATTGGCGTGATTCGCCATCACCCACTAATGCCCAAGGCTTCCACTCGCTGCCACGCACGTCCACATAGGGGACCCACGCTCCGCACGACCCAATTGCTCCGGCGCTGCCAAACTCCTCGTCGCGAGCCTTCTCCTGTTCTGGTGACGAAACAGGGGATGCTGGCCGAGGCTACTGGGGGCTAGCGACGCGGCAACTACGACGGCGGGGGCTCGAGCGGTGACTGGAAGGAGCCTAGGAAATTTCCCAAGTGGTGGCCACGGCTGGGGTACCGCAAATGGCGAGCTGAGGCCGTGCACAGTCGCTGAAGTGCGAAACAGGGGAATTGCACTTCTCGCGGCTTCCAGTGGCTTTGGAGGTGATGACAATGGTGGCCAAGGGCTCAGCTAAGTTGGAGCAACTTAGGGAACTCAAAAGGAGGGATTGACAGCGTCTAGGTGTGGCTGGGTGCACGTGATTTGCCACGTGACTTCTAGTGAGCCAAAATAGGGGTCCAACGTCGCTCGTTGTAGGGGTGAGCAAAAACAGGGTGGGTAGGTTCCAGATACGGACCCTGTATCCAACCCTGTTATAACCGGTTTCCATTTTTTGGACCATGTATCCTACCCCATTTGCATTGGACCTTGTACCCTACCCACCCTGTTTTTCCGGTCCGGGAACAGGGTTATCCCTATTTATTTTGGAACCTGTTTTGCTCATTATATACGACTTCAAATTTTATATTAATATGCGAGAAAACAACATAATTCATCTAATTTATATTGTAACATTAATAACTTGTAATTATTAAATAAGTAAACTCTTTGTTTAAACAAAAATTAAGGATCCACAAGGCAAATTATCATAAACAAAATCATAAGATAAAGCAAAAATCATAACATTACATATATATTGGTAACAAACATAGACCTAATATTCTTCTCATTACCATAATATTACATGAAATTTTTTATTTGTCTAAAATGGTTAACAAATTTATAGCGCAAGTATAAGTTCTCCAAAAGTGAAATCAACATAACTCATCATCTAAAAATGAAATCAGACAAGTCAATCCACGTGATACAAAATCTCTAACAAAAACTAAATTTCATGTATAAAGAAATATCAACAAGAAACCATGTTCCAAAGAAACATACAAAAGTTATGATTTAATAAGTTTATTTACTTATAAAATCGAAATTTTTATTAAATAAAATTTATTTTATAATGATCAGAAACAGGTTCAAGGTTCAGAGTAGGTTCCACAATTGGACCTTGTACCCAACCCTGTTTTAACCGGTTCCTCTTTTTTGGACCCTGTATTCAACCCTGTTTGTATTGGACCATGTTCCCGACCCTATTTTCAGGGTGGGCCGGTCCGGGAACAGGGTTTACCCTGTCCGATTGCACACCCCTAGCTCGTTGTATGCCCCACCCTAGTCATAGCCACCGCTTGGGAAATCTTCCTGGGCTCCTCCCGGTCACCGCTTGAGCCCCCGCCGTCATCGTTGCCGCGTCGCCAGCCCTTAGTAGCCTCGGCTAACGTCCCTTGTTTCGTTGCCAGAATAGGGGAAAGCTCACGAAGAGGAGGAGTTGGGTGGCGCCGGCGCGATTGGGCCGCGTAGAGCGTGGGTCCCCTCCATGGACATGCCTGGCAGCGAGCGGAGGCCTTGGGTGGCTGCGAGTGATGTCGAATCGTGCCAATCACACGCAAGAGGCACGCAGGGCGGCATGCGCAAAGAACAGGGGAAGGCTCATGAAGACAAGGAGCTAGGTGGCATTAATGCAGTTGCTACGCGGCTGGGCGTGGGCCGTGAAGCCCTCGCCGGTGGCCGGCTAAGGCTCATGGCCCTCGCCCTTTGGCCAATGAGCCCCAGCCGGCGAGCTGCTCCTTCTTCTTCTTTAGTTAGGGTTTACACGTAAACTAACCCTGGCATGAAAACTACGTCGTTTTAATATATAGCGACCACACTAGTATCGACAATCAATCGGCTCGATCATGTCAGATTTCCAATACTAATCGGACATCCACATAGGTACAAAGTCATTGGAAGGCCCGAAATAGCAAAGTTTCAAAATGTTCAAAATTGAATCGGCAAAAAAATAAGGTTTATGACTAAATCGGTAAAATCAGTAAAAGTTTATAATTTTTTGGACAATTATCTCGATTTTAGGGAATTCGTAACTTTTCACTTATAACATCGATGTTTGGTTTTATCATCGAACAATATGCCCTTTATCCGTGCCGAGATTGTCACTGTTTGAACTAAGGAGTATCAAATCACTTTTTGATATCACAAAATTTAATATTCAGCTTAATGCCAAAATTGGACGGCCACCCCCACCGAACAAGGCCTAGCTTCTTGGATGTATCCGCAATAGATAACCCCGGTCAAGAAGCTAGGGAAAGCTATAAAGCTATTTGCGTGGATGCTATTTCTATCATAAGTAATTTTTATAATTATGTCAATTAATTCCTAAATTTTTGCGCCAAATTCTAAGATAGTTCTTCTGCATAATTTTCACTCGGAATCATTAATGTGGTGGTCCAGGCATCGCCATCGTCCTACTTGGCACCACGTTGTGTCAATAATATATGGCGAATTGGAAGAATTCAAGTGAAATTTCGCGTAAATGTTTATAATTAAATTAACGAAATTGTATTTGAGATTTAAGTTGACAACCTTTATTTTAGTAAGTTTAGGATTGATTGGACAATTTATGTGGATTAGCCTTGCAATGAGTAGGACATGAATTTAGAAGAGAATGGGGGTGCAAAGTATTCAAATTAGGATTCTTAAGAGTAAAACCTTTCGCTTGAATAAGCCTCTTTATCTTATATAGACATTCTTCGTGGTAGGTCTTCGAGCCGCAACAGACAAGGAGCAAAGCGGGGTTGCAACTGTTAATATAATTGGACAAACTTTGTGGTTTCGACAATGTATAGAGCATCACGGAACGGAGGTCCTACCAACTTGTGAATCAATGCGTGCTTGGCTTTTTAGTATGTCTAGGCACAATTGATTGCCAATTAGATGCTATTTAAGTGATTTATGTGCGATTTGCCGATGGCTCGCTTTGACTGGTAATTTCTTTTTCTTGATAGGTAAGATCTATTAACACATCATTCAAAAATATCATCCTCATCGGAAATCCGGCGATTGTAACTCGTTCATTTTCGTACTAACTAGCTTGAGATTGTATTTATTGATCATAAAAATTTACGCATATCGATTCAAATGGGAATCTACAACCGTGCCGATTCGTCCATGCACCGGAAACTCAGTCCAGAATTTATTTTTTCCCGGGTGGAAAACAATGTACAGTGATTGGAATTTGGCCGTATTGTCATTGGCGATTCAGATACAGACAATTCATGCCACTTAGGTTATGTCGATTGCATAAACTTGAAATTATCACGTACCATCTTCAGGTCGTCCAAAGGTAAAGACGTCGTGGATTGTTAAGTCACAAAAGTAGAGAGAGTACACAATCGCCTCACGTAAATTGGTTAGGGCGGAAATATTTGTCAACCCTCAGTCCAAAAAACAAATAAATAAAAGAGAAAAAATTAATAAAAAAGATTATTGAAAATTTCTATCATGTTATGAAAGATGGTCGGAGCTTATTTCAATAACTTTCTATCGGAAATGGTCGGATTAAATGTGAATATGTGTAGGATTAAATTGATATAAGCACGATATGTGCAATTTAAATACATTATTTTATATACAAGCACGTCGGTTATTTTCAATTTGTTTAGTGCGCCTAAAAAATATATTATTTTGTGCAATCTGAACGGCACTTCCATTATCGCGCCAAATAACACGTTATATTATGATGACGGTTTTCCAATAATACTTTAAGAGTCCATGCTTACGAGTTTGGTCAGACAGGCACACCTGCTACAGGAGTTGACTAATCTATGAGCGTGCTTGGCTTCGGAGTACCAAGAAATTGTCTTAGGTAAACGGAAACGCCCGTCTCTTGAATTACATACTCGATTGAGCTCTTTCGTCATTTGTGTGTGGCTCAAACAAAGACCGAGAACAGAGGAAGCAGATGAGATAATTCACCGAAAAAATCTTAAATTTATTGTACGCCGGTCAATCTAATCGTATACATTTCAAATTGTGCGAAATTAGTCTTAGATCTTTGAAAAATTTACCAATTTAGTTCTTCCGGCCAATTATTCAAATGATAAGAGGGTAGATGTTCCCGCAACCGGTCAACCATAATGAATCGACTCCTTGGCATGGACTCACATCTTCAAAGGAGGGACCTTCTAGATCCGGTTGAATGTTGATACTTGATCACTTAGTCCACAATCGAAAGGTTGACTTTGATAAAATCAAAGGGAGGGCAAGAAAACAAAGGATCGAAAAATCGCGGGGACACCACAAAAAAGAGAATGCATAAAGAAATCTGTCCTATTTTCCGTAGATGATCGTAGAGAGGAAAAAAGAGAAAAAGAATTGGAGGTAAGGAGGCAAAAGACAAGACTTCTCCCCTCGCATACATGTGGATACAATTTCATGGATTTGATGGATGGGAAAGGAAATGAACCTGTCATCAGTGACCTCGACCGAGTCCAAAGTTCCATTTCTATACGATTGCAGAAGAGTCTTTTTTCCTTCCCTTGTTCCATACGCCTGCTGCGCCTTCCACCTTCCACCTTTCACCTTTCATCTGCTCTGTTCGACTCTTCTTGTCAGCATCATTTGTCGTTTTTAATGTACATTCATGAAAAGAGAGAACAGAGAGACAAAAGGAAAGAAAAAGAAAAGGCCAGTGGCTTTTATAGGCCCAAATCATCTCCCTCTTTCTGCCATCTTTGATTAATTATCACTTCCTCTCCTCCTCCTCCCCCTGTAGCCTTTGCTCTTTCTGTTGCCGGGTCTGGTTTTTTTCTTCTCCGGCTCCCTCTTTTTTATTGTGATCTTTGACTTTCCTCTAAAGCCCCTGCAAGTTCCAGGGTCACTGCTCTGCACGCAACTGAAATGAAGGTGAGACTGGAGACCTTCCTTTTGTCTGTTCAGTCTGATGATCTGATCATGATGAGTTTCTTGGAAAACGCTCGAGTTGCTTCTTCAGTGTTCCTCTGTACAACATACACGTAGTTTCCTTTTCTTAAAAATTTTCGCCAGTTTTGGATCTTTGATATGGTTTACCTCCACCCCTTCCGAGTTTTGAAAGTGTTTTCGACTTTTCCAGAATCAGTTCAGTTTATTGTCTTTTGACTTTTACAGATTTTTTGCTGTTGCTGTCCTTGTTTGCATATTAATGATCTTCTTGTTCTTGTGCAGAAGGTGGTCTTGAAATTGGATTTGCACGATGACAAAGCAAAGCAGAAGGCCATGAAAACAGTGTCTAGCCTTTCTGGTAATAGCAGAACTTCCCTTTCTCTTCGGCTCATTGGGAATAAATAGTCGGATTACCAATTTCATATAAGAAACTAGTTGTAATTGGCTCAAATAATGGTGAAGCCATTAAGCGGAAATAAGAGAACTAGCACAAACACTTTCTTAATTCCTCTGATGGGTCCTAAGAGAATTCATCCGATGTCTACAAGCCTCTAATTGCTATTGCTCTATTCTTTCTTCTTCTTCTTCTTCTTCTTCTTTTGGCATCACCAGGAATTGATTATATAGCCATGGACATGAAGGAGAGGAAACTGACAGTCACTGGGGATGTTGACCCGGTTGAGTTGGTTAGCAAGCTGAAGAAGAAATGGCACACTGAGATTCTGACGGTCGGGCCAGCCAAGGAACCTGAGAAGAAGAAGGAAGAGCCCAAAAAGGAAGGCAAGGAGGATGACAAGAAGAAGAAGGAAGAGCAGCAGATTGCGGAGCTTATCAAGGCCTACCAAGCCTATAATCCATACCTCACCAGTCATTATCACGTGGTCAGCATGGAAGAGAACCCGAATGCCTGCGTCATATGTTGAAATTGCGTTTGAAGTTCCTTTGATGTTTGGGAGAGCGAATAGTGGGTTTGAGATGCTCGTAATCCATGTTTTGGTTGATGTTCCTGATGAACAAGCCTCCAAGATGAATTGAAAGCGAGGGCCTCTCTCTGTAAAGTTCACACTTCATAGGGGTCCATTTGTCATATTGGCTTTTGCAATTTACACTGTTGATGAGAATATGTATAGATATACAGAGAGAAGTAATAAACCACTGAACGCATTTTTGGTAGGGAGAGGAAATAAATGTACAGATTTTTCTGGGTGAATAACCCATGTGCTTATATTATGCATCCATTTTGGGTATGCTCAGATTAACCAATACGTGCGCAAAACTCCTCGTTTTTTGAAACAATCTGCACGTCTAAAGATTACTGCCAGTGG
Source organism: Melaleuca quinquenervia (assembly GCA_030064385.1). Classification (NCBI taxonomy): domain Eukaryota; kingdom Viridiplantae; phylum Streptophyta; class Magnoliopsida; order Myrtales; family Myrtaceae; genus Melaleuca; species Melaleuca quinquenervia. The sequence goes on along the minus strand of CM057721.1, from coordinate 12,731,197 downwards.
ACAGACGTCTGTGAACATTTCATTGCAACGATCTCCTGCGCTTGCACATAGCTGGGGCAGTCACTGTACTGAAACTTTCGTGATAGTTAGCTTCTGGGGTAGTATATGACCAAAGCATGATAACCTGTTTGCTCATACTTGCGCCCACTGTTCTATACGGCGGTGGATCAATCACGGCTTCATGCTGTAGATGGACTTGAAGGATGCCCTCTGCAAATTCAAGCCTCTTGAATGAAGTCGGATCCCTCTTTCCTACTCATGGTGTGTGATTATAGAACTTCTGGACTATATGGCGCCGGTTTATCTGCATGCCTGGATCGAATCTCCATTGTTCTCTCTCACTGATCACCTCATTGTATCAGAGCCTCTCGGTTCATTATCATCAGGTCAATGTCACAGCTCCACACGGGACGGCATGTTAGGGTAGAGATGCACATCGACATGACCGACCCTCCACTAAGTATTATTTCGTGTCATCCGAGCTCTATAGAAAAACTGGGGACCCTGACTGCCCTGATGATGCCAATGACGTGGTTTTCTTTTCTTGTTTTTTCCTTTCATCCCCAGATATGCAAACGATAATCCACCATTAGCTGACATGCGAAGATTCCACCTGATCCAACCGGATTGATTAGACCTCTTTGTTTAGATTTTAACGGGTGCTTGTGCTAAATCTCATGCAGAAAAGTTAACATCAGCGTTGTTCAAAAAGTTATTAAGAATATCAACATCGGCATCAATTGTACCGTGCAAGATCAACAACATTCAAGTCAGTGATTTCCAATCAAAATTGACCGTGTTGACTCAATTAGCTAAAACGTGAAAATATTTAATATTCAATCGGTAACAATTGAAAAATTTATGATGAAATTTAAAATGTGTAATATATTTAGGGCTTTTTCAATAACTTTCCTGAATTTGGCCCAAGGGGGTCAGTCGCTCGGGAATGATTGCATACAATCATTTTTAATATATTCTTTTGAAATCTAGCATCTTAAAATTGAGAAAAACATTTTTACAGATCTTCTTGCAATGCTTAGAGAATAATCACCCTTCTACATGCTCATATTTGCATCCGTACATCAAGCTATTGTCAGATGGTCTTAGATCTACCAAAGATCCAAGGAGATGTGCCTAGAGGTGACTAGTTCCTTGGGTGGTTTAATTACCTCACAAAACCGAAAACCGGACCAATAGGATCAATTTCCCAGACTCTAGGATCAGGAATCGAACCAACTAATCCTGGAATCAGACCAAACTAGACCCGTTGGTTTGGGCTGGTTCTTGGACAGTCCAATATAATTGGGAAAGTTATAAACAAAAGTTGAATTTCTTTCCTTTTTATTATTATTTTCTTTTGGTAAAGTTGGGTAAAGATTAACATTTTATAAATTTAAATTGGATTTTTTTTATATTTTTATATCTTTATCTTTAATAAAATGTAAATAATTTATAAAGGTTTGACTCTTCCTAAGAATTGGGAATCTGACTGTCCGGACATCGGTTTCACTTTTTAGACCGACATTTCGAAGAACCGGACCAAATCGGACAGTCTGGGCCAATTCAGGCGATTCCCAATTCAGTCGGTCCGATTTGCTTAGCCTTAGATGTGCCACCTAAAATACTTCAGCTTGTCTGTTACTAATCTCTCGTTTGGGATTACCGGTGGAAGATATTCAGACAATATGGAATTAAATCCAAGAGCAATCGAGATCAATCCAGATTACCGATTTATTCATGTCTTCACATTGGACACCACCGATTTTCTAGTGGAATTAAGCTAGTGACGGTGGCATTGATGTCACGACTATATCATAATTTCCCTACAGCCCACAATACTTAGGATCATTATTGTCTGTCTCATTGAAGGTTTTCAAGAATACTATTTTAAGCATTATGCAGAGGTTCTTGAAAGCTTCAACCCTTTTCCTCACCGACAGAATCTATTTTTCACCGAAGTGCAAAGCTCCGAATCCTGTAAAGTCGATGCAACTATTTTCTTCAACAGAGAACAGAAACTTTATGGTGCAGCAGGACAAATAGGCTGTCCTTTAGCTATTGCTAAATTGTACAGATCTTTTGGATGCGGTTTCAGCAAAATTCATGAAAAATATTGACAACTTCGTAGGATCCTATGCAAAGAAAATAATGCTAGTCTGAAATTTTTATTGTCTGGTACTTATTAAGAGGAGACGCAATGGGATTGTTCTCTGCTTATCATGCCACCAAAATGTTATCCACCCGACGATAGACGAGTATAAACAAATCAACCAGAATCAATGGATTTTCCTACTCAATAAGACTTTGTAGAATCTTATCTTGAAGACGGGTGGCAAATAGATGTTAGCTTTGTTGAAGATTCTGATCTCAACCGGGAAAATAGTCCCATCAATAAGTAAGAAACTTTCAGAGTTCGGTGATTGCTTTAAAAAAAGTAAAAACTTGTGAGCTTTATTTTTGTGAAAATGACTCAACTAATCCATAAATTTTAATCCAATATGAAATGTGGTCCATGCAGGTTTAATTTGTTGAACATAATACCTAAACTTTAACTCAATATGCAATGTTACCCTAAATTTTAATTTATTTAATACGATTCATGGACTTTTATTATATGTTTAAGTGAGTTTATTGACTACATGGAAATATTCAATTTTTCCCTGTTACTGGAAGTATATACAAATACTTTCATAAAACCCATTGATTACCTTTAATATGTACTTGAAATCTAAGAACTATATTGAACAAATCGAAATGTCATGAATCACATTAAATATTAAGTTTAAACTGATTGATTATTGTTGTTATTACACCCATTGCTTTATTATCAAATCTCCACCACACTTTTTCTCAGCTTTTGTTGGTCTAATAACTCTGTAATTTTCTTTGTCAATCTGTAATATGATTTGTCAGCCATACTGGTAGTGAAAAAAATCTGTATTACCTTTCAGCTTCGGTCGAATAGGCAAGGTGACGTTTGAATAATAAAAAAAAGAGAGTAGAGTCGGGTAAGAGAAACCCCTCCAAAATTCCACTATGTTCTTTCAAATGTTCCTCTAAATATTTCTCCTTCGGACAAGGTGATACTTGAAGGTTAGAATAACAAAATTTTCATGACAAGAAGGGCTGGTTTAGTAAATATGTTCTCCTCTCCCTTTCCAAAGGATCAGAAGTTATTTCCGAGACCAGAAAACCTTAAAAGTGGAGATTAATGATGTTCGGAGATGTACAGCAGTCCCATTTGGGGAAAGTATACCTATCTCGAATCTACATTGCTTATCCTCTTAACCACTGCTGGACCAATATGTCCACATCCCAAGTCCCAACCGACCTTGTCAACATCTGCCAATGTTTATCACTAGTTTCTGCAACCAGCGGTTCTAATTGGCGGGCATTGACCGTTAAGAAACGAAACGAAACCATGTCCCGGTTTAATATAGGCTCGCCCGACCACAGTATGAAAGAGAAAGGACAATCGTCAACGTCCTTATCGTCGTCTTGGAGATTAAGTTTCCTCTGAAGGACAGTGACGGCGATATTTCCCCAAGCCGGGGTGGAGCCGAACAATGACCCAGTCCTGCAGAACGTTCTGTCTTTTGCTCGATGACATCCATGACTTTATCTTGAGGTTGACTGAAATGAAGGAACAACAGTGAAAGATCGAGCTCCGAAGTGGGGTGCTTAATAAAGAACTGGAAATTAAGTTGAAGATTGTACAGTTTGATATATAGACTCGAGCGAGTCAAATTCTCAGCTAAAACTCAAATCTCGAGTAAACGCGGTCAGGTGCAAAAGCCCGAGCAGTGGCGAGCCGATTATGTTACTGTGAGAAACTCTTGCAAAATGTCCTGGTGTCATAAAACCACCAATTTGGCCAATTCTTTGTACCGTAGGATTAGTCCCTGAAGGGCCAAACCCTGTGGTATTAGCATTTTCCTATTGGGTCTTGACTTTTGGTGCAATCAAGTTATATGCTTAGGCTGTTCTAATGGAATACAATGTGACATCATCGGCTTTATCCTGAAAGTGGATTTTGTCTACCAGTTCCACAACTAATTCCGGATTGTTTAACCGGAGCAGCCGAATTCAGTTCAAACATCAATCCGAACCCTTTGATGGCAACTACAAAAGAAAGAATGGAAGTCAGATCGCTGATCATATTTGACTAGAAAAATGGGATGACATCGATTCCTTACCTACTGAATTAATCTAGTATTTTGATGAAGATCGGTCTCAGTTTTCTGAGTTTTGGTAGTTGCAGCTTCCAGAAAGTGAACAAGGGGCAGATAAACAAGTTAATGCTTCTTAAAGTTGAATAACGAGAGCAGCTCTGAAAGCCCAAGTAATTTATGTCGCGTTGCTTCTGTATCTTTCCCTTTCCCTCTTTCAGCTAACATATCTATGGAGAAGGGAAGACGACATCAAACAAAGCACAAAATCATTTCAGAGGGACACAAGGGCAAGCTGAGAAGGTGATGGAGACTATTGTTTATTGTCAAATTCTAGCATTCCAACTGCTTGATTCATGAGACCTCAGATATCCTCCTCCAGAAACCATAAGTACAGTCTGAAGATTGCTGAAAAAGCGAATCCCGGCTGGTTCCTGCTTATACTCTTTTGTCCAACTTGGGGCTATCTTGGGGATAATACAGGAAGGGTACTGGGTTAGGGAAGAATTCGAATGCTATGCTTGATAAAAAAAAAATGAAATAAACGAATGAACAGATTAAGTTTTCGAAGGGACATTGTGCACCCAGTTACAAGGTGACAGTCCTCCGCTACTTTTGAGCTCTTCTAGGTTTTTTTTTTTTTTTTTCCCTACTAAAAGAATGCTTGATCCTATCCACTAAGTACATAAGGACTCCAATGCTCTAACTTACGTTAGGGCAGCGTTGGATTTTACTATAATAAATGCATTTAAGTTTCCCCTTTTTAGCATCAGGGTATTGTCATCTTCAAGTTCTGGCTCGAACCAGTGGTGATTGAGGAATGGGCGAGTGAGGGGACATAATGCAGGGCGTCCTCATTACATCTTCCATTCTTCGGAAGCTGAGTCTTAGGTTGCTCTGCCAGCATTTTTCCTTCCTCTCAAGCTTATTGCCATTCCTCAACACAAAATCTCGGATTCGTGTTATAGCGACCTTCATGGTCTCCTCATTCATGTTGGCAATGCAAACTCTGAACCATCCTGGCTCTGAACAGTGAAATGAAGAACCCGGCGAGACATTGAGCTTGACATCGTTAATTATGACCCTCCACAGAGCCGTCTCTGCCTCTACGGTGCTCTCCCTCAGGAGCCCCCTCAAATCCATCCATAAAAAGAGACCCGCATTGCTGTTCAAGCACTTGATGCCTACTTGACCAAGCCCGTGAGTGAAATCCTTGTGCCTTGTGGCTAACCTCGCGGAACTCTCTAAAAGGAATTTCCCGATGAATTGATCGTCCGACAACATGGATGCAATTAGGTACTGAGTTTGGGAGGATACTAGACCGAAGCTGGACATCTTCCGGCCACACTCTACGACCTCATCATTGTACGAATAGACAATCCCGACCCTGAAACCAGGGAGGCCCATATCTTTCGAGAGGCTATAAATTATATGCACGAGGTCCCGATTGTATTCTTGATTTTCCTCAATTATCTCCGAGATGCATACGAAATTGGGCTGACGAAAGACTGTAGCAGCATATATCTCATCACAAACTAGGTGGATGTTCTTCTCGTTGATGAAGCTCATGAGTTCTCTCAAGGTGTCCCGGTCTAAGATGGTTCCGAGTGGATTCGATGGATTGGTGATGAGCAACCCTTTTACTCTGATGTTGGCCTCGATAGCCTTTGCGTACGCATCTTCCAAAGCCTCCCTGGTGACCTTGAAGTTGTTAGAACTGTGACAGACCACGGGAAGAAGTCGCACTCCGGTCCTCCAACACAAATCTCGATCAAATCTGCAAAAAGGAAATTTTTCTTTTTTCAGTTAACTTGAGAAGAAACAGGTTGTCATTCATTAATAAACATTCTGTTTGACCATTCATGTTCATTCTAGGACAGGTCAGATTAACTTTGAGGTGAACAAAAGTTATAATCAGTCTTGAGACGACCGCCAAAAAGCAGTTAAATTGAGCATGTCTTTTGCAGGAGTCGATATAGCTAAAGGCCCTAATTTGTCGCCTGGAAGATGTATCCAACTCCAAGAACTCTATTGAAGAAAGGACTTTACTGTTCAGGGAGGAGTATCCTCTAAAAATGGCCTCATCTGTTTTGTCGGGACATCAAATAAAATTCCCCCAGGATGGTACCCGATTTCAATTCTTGTCGAGGGCCAGAGGTGATCATTCACAAGAAAGGCAGGTCCTTTAGGCCGTAGCGTCGGCTGGCGACAATGAAATTTCGAGGCAACTTGCCCCCACATTGTCATCGACTAATCATGTGCAGGCTATATTGACTAACAGTTCATGCAGGTTGTCGGCATTGCAAAACTACTCCACATCATGAGAGAGAGAGAGAGAGAGAGAGAGAGAGAGAGAGAGAGAGAGAGAGAGAGAGAGAGAGATGGAGCGAAGCGAGGCAGTTGGAAAATGATCAAATATATGTTAATAGATTGCCAACAGCCGACGCAAAATTCTTAAGGTAACGGTCACATGGCAAACACGACGAGGCAAACCAATCATATATTTTTGTAATAAGATATGCTTTTCAGTTTTGCATCATCATATTAACTAGGCCCATACATTAGATTGGGCAATAGAAAATAATGTGAAATCTTACCCTGGATAATAAGGGGTTGGCACCAAGAATGCATCCCCACGATCAGCCAGGCAGAAAGCGATAAGCTCATGAGCTCCCGTGGCTCCCCCGCTCATGACAATCCGGTCAGGCTCGAACCTGACCTTGTCGCCTCTCACTCTCCCCATGAACTCTGCCACAGCCTGCAAAAGATCACGGCCGTATATGTCCGTCTGTCATCAAGCTCTCATATTTCCTTCACAGGTTGATTAATGGTGTATTGCCCAGAGTTGGGTACTGAAAGAATGAGAGAGACATAAATTTGACTGACCCAGACGTACCTTTCTGAACTCGGGCAACCCATGATAGTCCTGAAAGATGGCAATGTCCATGAACTTGTCCGCCCCTTCCTCAGTGCAGATGGAGGCTTCTGGGTTGTTCCTAAGCCATTCTTGAACCACATCGAAACAGAGCTGCACATTGGGGGAAAAAAAGAAGGTTCACATTTGAGCTTTTTCGGTACGAGACCCATTCTTTGAAGAAGAGAAACTACGAGCAAGTTCTTTTTCTTTTTCATGCTCTTTTCCCTTTCTTTTACCTGATGTTCTGCTAGACCCATTTGGATAACTCCATTGGGGTTCTCCGTAGGATGAAACGGGTCCCTGTCGTACGCCTTCCATCCATCGAAATACGGAGACTTCTCGGCGTGGCCATTGTTGGTGGCTATTTGGGACAACACTGGCTTCCTGTTGCTCGAAATGTCACTCATTGTCTTCGAAGCACTAAAAAGCTTTTCGGGTTTCTAACTTCGCAGCTCCCAATCCAGCAGGAAAGGTGGGCGCAGGTGAAGGAGAAGTTCGCGGGAAAAGATTACGAGAATGTCGCGGCGACGAGCAAGAGAGGAAGTTGAGTGATTCATCCTCGGAAATGGATTGTGTATATATAGACACACGTAAGTGCTGAATTTGGTTTCAGCAGTGTGTGAAGAAGGTTCTGGGAAATTAAGAGAAGGCGATTCGGAGACGAGTTGGACGGAGGCCTCGGGTCTCGACGCCGAATTTCCACGCGCGATCGAATTCTTTGAACACTACCTTTAGACCAAGTCCAATGAAAAACCAGTAAAGCTGCATGAACCAATTCATCTCTCAAACGTTTATATTAAGCGGATCGTGACGACGCCTCGAGTAGGGACATGCACTGAGACCCGGAGGGACAAACCTAGGACTTTACGATCGAAACTCGCCCCTGGTGTACGTATCGGTTCCTGGGTTTAGCAACAGGAAGTCGAGAGCAGCGGCGGAGATCCACGTCTGGCGTTCCGGCCTTTTCAGAAGGGGAAGTGGGCCCCGCTTTCACTAGAGGGGCTCTTTTGGACGGTGGAGATCGCCTAACGTGCTTAGGCGATTTGTTTTCTTCGTATTGTCTCTATCTTTCCATGTTCTTTGGTGACATAGTCTTTTTATCATTACCGGGATGATTACCCCAGTTTGCTTTAAAATTATTGTACGACAAGTGCTAATTCAACCTTAGATCTTTTAATTTTGCTAATCTTGTCGTAAAGCTTTTGAGAAATTTCAATGTAATCTTCTCGGCTGATTTTTACATGAAATAGCTATCATCGATTTTCCGATGAAATATGTCGGAAAGACTATATTCGGAATTTCGCGCCAAAGTTTAAAATCGAATCCATAAAATTAGAAAGCAAGCACATGACTAAATCGATATCCGTGGAATAAGATTTAGAATTAATCGGACAATTTCTCAAATGATCGTATACGAAACTCCAGTCATAAGAATAATCCCTTGTCACATAATTTTGCCAATCCAAACGGTGAAGATCGATGCATACTTGGAGTAGAGGTTCCTTTCCTTTCATGGGGGATGATCTTTTGGTGATGGTATCAGATTTGGCTTGCCCTTTCCTTTACTGGGGGGAAACAAATCGTCACATTGTTCACATTTACCACGATGCACAGAGACCTTCGCGTTCGAAGAGAAACTGCTGATTCACATGCACCGCGCTCTTTCTGAAGAAATGACTGCAATCACCGGCTGAAATCAGCGTGGAAAAAGATTTGACTAAAAAGTACAGTAAATTTTGTACTTGTGTCTTTGGGTCGTGGCATTTTTTTTTTGTTTTTTGTTTATACAACGATATAAAAAAATTGCTTAAAATTTGTTGTCCTAGAGCCTTTGAGTCTTAAAATTTCAAACGGCATAACTAAGTCTTAAAACAAAATTTGATTAGTGTAATCAAGTACTTCTACGATTCGAAAAACAACGTTGACAACGATTCCGTTGGCCGCTTGCCTATGAATGCTTTGAGGCGATTAACAGACTTGATCTTGAGAAATTCCGTATTGAGTATAATGGAGTATAATGACTATTTTGAACGGCAAAAAAATAAAAAAGTAGATGGGCGATTTTAAATTCCGGACAAAAATCAATAAAGATCTTTCATGATATTCTCTCCTTCATGTACGATCAAGATTGTCCACATCCTTCTGTATGTCGATCGATTATTGTAATTCATCTAGCACATAATACCTATCCTCCTCCTTCACTACTTAACAGTTAGCAAGACAAGTTTTACGGAATCGAGTAAATTCGACAAATGCACATAATTCCTTTCGCACTTGATACACATTAAAAGCGTGCATGAAATCAAAGTAAACATAAGCAAAATGATGGCAAGACCAGGAATTCGCAAGTCCATCCTCATCATCTGGTGGAATCGTGTAGATTTCAAGATAGGTCTCGTTTGCATTTGCAGAGGACTTCTCTGACCCAATCGAGCCTAACATGTCTGCTCCCACGAAAGTAATCCATTGGACCACGTGAAAGGCCAGAAACATGACAGAAGCAGCCATCGGACAACGTAAGATTTTCCCAAGCCAACCCCCGTCTCGTGGTCGGATCGTTCCTGGTCTCCCTTCGACCGGTGGAATTTCGTTCTTTAAGTTTGCGAGTCTCGTCAATGGTCGGCGGGTAGAACGAGGACTGGCGCACTTGCAGGGTTGGGAAGTTCGGATCATACACGAAATCTCGCCCAAGCAAGAACCAAAGTCATGACTTGTTACTACAATTCACAATTCGACAATTCAAAATTTGATAAAAGATTGGGTCATCTCAATTTTGTCCATGTAATTTTTGCCGTGTCAAAATTTTTCATGGGAAAGTATCTTTTTCTTTCCATGTTTTTCTTATTTCACATTTCCTTTTCTTTTTCTTTTTTGGGTCGAATTATTCCACTTTACTTAACAAGCTCTCTCTTTTTCACGTTATCAACGGGTTTACTTGGTAACGATGAAAAAAAAAAGTATTGGGCTCGCACGGATGAGCTTTGCCCATACCAAGTGTAAATTTGGATTTCGCTCTAGACCCGATCTAAGGTGCCATTTTTATCAAATTTATCTTCTTATCTTTGATTATATGGAAAACCTTGCTTACGAGTGAATCAAATATCCTTGCTTTTATAAAGCACACTATTTGAATTACGTAAATTCAACAATAATTTTATTATATTGTTGTCTTCCTGGAGCAAAAAGCTACACTTAGTTTTGATATGTACATAATATCAAAGATTCATGGGTCCTTTTGGATCAGTGAAAAGATCCAAGCCGTGGAACCTCGCCCGATCCTTTTTTTTTCTCCTTTCCAAGGCAGTGTTTCGGGCAAAATTTTCATATGCATTGTGTTTTCTAAACCTGATCAATAGGTGGGTAAGGCTTGTAAAGAACAAGGGTTTGATTCTTGATCTAACATACAATTATTGAGATGATTTCTATTATATAAAGATAATACAAGTGTGTAAATATAATAATGGAAAATAATAAACAAAGAAATCATTATATTACAGGAAATGTCAATCACTTAATTCTAACTTTTTCAAAGAATGGACTTGTGATTTTGATTTGATATATGCAGATTCTTCTTCCTTGATTGATAAATCAATACCTTTACTCCCCTTAAATTGGGAATAGATGAACCTGAATTCCCAATTTGCAACATAAGTTTTCAAATGCATTTCTAGATAATGATCTCATGAAGAGAGCAACAATTTGATACACAGATGGAATATACTTCATCGCACGTATTTCAAGAGCCACTTTTTCTCACATGTGATGATAATATATTTCGATATGTTAACTTCTTGCTTCAAACACCGGATTAATCGACATGTAAAGTGCATTGATATGATCACAAAATAATATTGGTGGCTCGGATAGATTAATACTGAAATTTCTCAAAAGAAACGATATTCACGTAATCTCTGCAGTTGTCGATGCCATTACACGATATTCTACCTTGGCACTAGATCGAGCAACTGTTCATTGCTTATACAATTGCTACCTTAGAAATTACTGTTCATGGTCTGCCCTAAGAACCAATTTATGTTGATACTCTAATTTAAGTTGTGGTTAAGGTTGTGACGGAAATATCAACATTCACTATATTTAAAAAGTCATAATATTTTGTTAGAGACCACTTGTGATTCGTGGGCCAAAAGAGTTTGAGTATACTACTAATATATAGTGAACTTATAGGTCGCACAAATAACAAATTGGTTTTATATTTAATTTAGTCTATGGATCATGGCCCAAAGACTTGACTAAGCCCGATCCATTCGCTTCACACACACACACACACACACACACACACACACACACACACATATATACTCATTGAAAAAACAAAAACCTAGTAGGTTTTGATTTCGCGAGAGTCACACAGAGGAGATAAATAGATAGACACGTTCTGTATTCGTACATTTGCGAGAGAGTCTCGAGAGTTATAAGCGATTAAGCAGAAGAAACTTCACAGTCTGTAAGCTAGCACTTGAGTTTGGAGATTCCAATTCATATATGTGGATACCGGTAGAGGTGCAACACTTGAGGCACTAATCCAGACAAAACTGATCAGCGATTCGTCTTTGAATGCAAAAGGTACACTTGAATCCTAAATTTGATTTCAATATATACATGAATCTTGTTTTGGGTTTCGATCCGTTGCGTTTATAAAATTGTTAGAAACCCTTCAATTGCAAAATGCAATAGTTAACCTTCTCAATCTACATCACAAAAAGCATGCAATTCCAAAGTTGACTTGGACAAGATTTGCATGCTTCAACTTGTTATGTTGCTGATATAACATAAAATTCGCTTCACGATTGGAAAATGACTCACAATAAGTTGATGCATGAATTGACATACGAAATTAACTGTATATAAAATATCCGGCCGTGTATTCACAAGATATTGAAGAGCTTCGACAACAACTCAATATAATATAGGATCTGGAAATAGTCTTGTATCTGTACTAGAATGAGAACTAGCGGCCACAGGTGTGAAAATTGGCTTGCATTCCTCCATTTGTGCATGTTTAAGAATTGACAAAGCATATTGTTGTTGGCACAAATAGAAGGCCCCAAAGAATATCCTCACCTCCATACCTAGAAAATAGTATAACCCCCATATCTTTAAGTCAAATTTACTACTTTATGTTGAGATGAACTTGTCAAGTAATTTTAGATTATCACCCGTAACAATCCTATAATATATATATATACATATAAGTAAAGTTAAAATGCCATAATCTGATTTTTTAATTAATAATGAAAGATTTTCAACACTGCAAAAGAAACCAGATGCCAAAAGATATGAACTAAAGCGATCAAACAATACTCTTGGTACTTGCTTAAGGCCATATAAAGCTCTCTCCAATTTGTAAATATAAGACATATGCTTTTTGTCATCAAAACTTGATGATTGCCCTATATAAATAGGCTGCCATAGAAAATCAGGTAATAATATGTTGATGATATTTGATTGTTTTTCACGAGATGTGATAACATGTTGGATGGCTGATTATCTTATTGATTTACTAGGTAATTGTTGTCAATTAATCACTTAGTCAATATTTGAATTATTAATATTCAGGTTGTTGATTATTTGAATTATTGATATTCACATTGTTGATCATATGAGTTGTTGATATCACACTATTTGTTATATGAGTTAATCTAAGGATACTAAAGTGGAACCCTTTCTAGTAGGTGTTTGGTTTGGGGACGAATCAGTCAGAAGCTAACGTGCCTATAATGAGCCGATCCGATGAGAGCAGGGAGTGGTCGTTAAGCTAGAGGGCTTGGATAAGCGACGGCTTTGGCAGGTTTCCAAAATAGTGAAGGGTAGAATGAACCAAATTTTACGCCAAATAAGAGGAGAGTGTGTTTAGGATGCTCGGGATGTTTTCGCGAGTCAATATGAGTCTTCACCAGCAATAGCATGAACTAACATGTGTGTACTATTGAGCTTCATGACAAGTATGAACATGCATACGTATATTAGTAAGCTTCATGACAAGTATAGAGTAGATATTAAGAAAGTTCTTGAACACAAGCTGGATCTTACGAGGAAGACGATCTCAAGATCTCTGTTAAAGATCTCAACAGTACTTGATGTAGAAGAAGATGAAGGAGAGAATGAAGACAAAGAAGAAGCTGAATAACCTCCTGTTTCATTCAACGAAAATGATGAATGTTTACGAAAGCTTAGAATCAATATACAGAGAGAGAGAGAGAGAGAGAGAGAGAGAGAGAGAGAGAGAGAGAGAGAGAGAGAGAGAGAGAGAGAGAGAGAGAGAGAGAGAGAGAGAGAGAGAGTTTATTTGACGATTACTCTCTTAACCAAATCCCTAATTGTAATCTCTACTTATTATATGATGCTAAATTGCTCAATTACATTCTGTTGCTCAACTAATTTCAGTTGCAACTACTTTCACAACTTCATAAAGTCTCTTGACTTCTCGCATAGCTCAACTTGGACAGCTGGTAGCTCAACTTGGACAGCTAGCATATATTCAGATCCTCTGTTGAAGACCTTAGTCTTATCATCCCCCCGCAAATTGGGAAGGGGTAAACAACCCATACCCAATTTGAGACGAAGAGGAGCGTGTGTCAACCGAGGCAGGGACTTGGTAAAAATATCAGCAATTTGAAGATGACTGGGAATATATCGTAAACAAAGTGAACCTAAAGAGACCTTTTCCCGAACAAAGTGATAGTCGACCTCAATATGCTTTGTTCGAGCATGTAGAATAGGATTAGCAGTCAATGAGATGGCAGACTTGTTATCACAAAATAATGGTGTGTGGTGAAGAGAGTGAAACGCCAATGTCCCGAAGGACAAAAGTCACCCACGTAAGTTCAGCCGTGGTAAAGGCTAAAGCCCTATACTCAGCTCCAGTAGAAGATCGAGAGACCGTTGGTTGCTTCTTAGCAGACCATGAAACAAGATTAGAGCCAAGATAGATGCAATAACCTGTTGTGGAGCGTCGAGAGAAGGCACAGCCAGCCCAATCAGCATCGGAATATCCAGAAAGATGCAAAGAACTGTTGGAATGAATGAACAACCCAAAGTGAGCAGTACCCTTGACATATCTTAATACTCGCTTCAAAAGATGATAGTCACCAATGGTGGGCTTTTGCATTTTCTGACAAAGAAGATTTGTTGCAAAGGATAGATCAGGACGGGTTGTTGTGAGATACTGGAGACCCCCCACTAAGCTTCTGTAGTCAAGAGGGTTAGCAAGGAGAGAATTGTCACCAGGGAGAAGAACTGGACGAAGTGGCAGAGGAGTGGAGACAGGCTTACAATTGACCATATGAGCACGAGTCAACAAGTCAAGGGCATACTTATGTTGACAAAGAAAAAGATCATGTGCTGTACGAGTCACCTCAATGCCTAAGAAGTAGTGTAATTGTCCAAGATCTTTCATGTGAAAGTGACCACTCATCAGCCCTATAAGGTGAGTTAACAGGGGAGAAGAATTGCCAGTCAAAACAATATCATCAACATATAACAAGAGGAGCACAATATCTGACCCGTGATGAAGAATAAAGAGAGAGGGGTCGGTGGAGCTACAAAAGAACCCAAGTTCAAGAAGAAAGTTGCTGAACTTTTCAAACCAAGCCCTTGGAGCTTGCTTGAGACCGTAGAGAGACTTTTGAAGCAAACAAACATGAGAAGGGTACTGAGCATCAACAAAACCAGGAGGCTGGTCCATATATACAGTCTCATGTAGATTGCCATGTAAAAAGGCGTTCTTAACATCAAGTTGACGAATAGTCCAATGTTGAGTCATTGCCACAGAAAGTATTATACGAATAGTGGCATGTTTGATGACTGGACTAAATGTCTCTGTAAAATCAATCCCCTCTTCTTGGTGAAACCCCTTAGCCACCAATCTTGCCTTCAGCCTGTCTAACTTCCCATCAGAAGTTAATTTGGTCTTAAAGACCCATTTGCATCTTATGACATGCATATCCTGAGTTCTAGGAACAAGCTGCCATGTCTTATTTTCATAAAGAGCTGCCATTTCATCTTGCATAGCCTTGTACCAACCTTTATCAACCAATGCTGCCTTTACTGAACGTGGCTCAGATGGTACATTATACTCAGCGAAGCATGCATACTTTGGATTTGGTTTTACAATTCCAGATCGAAGTCTTGTTCTCATAGAATGAGTGGAAGTGATACCTGGAACAGTAGGTACGGGTTGGGGCAGTGTGTGATCGCCAGTATCTCCATATGAACCTTCAGAAGAACAATCCCGCACACTGGTGGATAAAGTTGATTGTTCCTCCTGTATTGTAGCTGAGACAACAAGACTGGAAGATGAACCATAAGTCTGTTCTTGGAACAAGATAGGAGTTGGTAAAATAGAGACATGACTTCCTTGCTGTTTCTTAGCAAGCGTACATGTTGATGGGACTAAAGAATCAACAGCTTCAGTCCATTGCTTATACAACCGTGTATAAGAATCATAGTCTCTAGGCAGATGCCTAGTAAAAGGAAATAGATGCTCATCAAACACAACATGTCTACTGACATAAATCCTGCCATCCTGAGGAACCAGACATCGATATCCTTTGTGTCTCTCACTATATCCCAGAAATACACATGGAAGAGACCGAGGATCGAATTTGTGTTGTGCATATGGTCTAAGACAAGGATAACATGCACAACCAAACACTTGAAGATGTTCATAGCGAGGTTCCTTTTTATAAAGCTTGCAGTAAGGCGTAGCCATTTGTAATGTGGATGTAGGAAGGCGATTTATAATATAGTTAGCCGTGATGAAAGCATCAACCCAATAGTGTAATGGAACTCTAGCATTATAGAGCATAGCCAAACCAAGTTCAACTATATGCCTATGCTTCCTCTCAGCTAGGCCATTTTGCTGAGGAGTATGAGGACATGAGATAAACTGTCTAATGCCACAAGTCCGTAAATGACTCTGGAACTTATGGCTTGTGAATTCCCTAGCCCCATCACACTGAAAGATCTTAATTTTAAGATCA
This sequence comes from Melaleuca quinquenervia, assembly GCA_030064385.1. Classification (NCBI taxonomy): domain Eukaryota; kingdom Viridiplantae; phylum Streptophyta; class Magnoliopsida; order Myrtales; family Myrtaceae; genus Melaleuca; species Melaleuca quinquenervia. The sequence continues at coordinate 12,715,109 of CM057721.1, read as the reverse complement.
AATTGATTCTCAACTAGCTTTTGGAAGTCAAGAAAAATGCTATAAAAGTCAGACTTGTTTCTCATTGGATACAACCAGCTAAAACGAGTATGATTATCAACAAAGACGACATAATACTTGAAATTCTGAGCAGAAGTGATTGGGGAGGGACCCCAAATGTCACAATGTATTCTATCCAAGACAACAGTTGAAGTAGACTCAGATAGAGGAAAAGGAAGTGCAGAGCTTTTGGCCATTTGGCAGCTTGGGCATACATTGTGGACTTGTTTATTACAATGTATCAGTTTCTGAGTTTGTAGAAATTGCACAATTTTTGGATTAGCATGAGCCAACCGTTGGTGCCACACATCTCCAGCTACTGCCTTATTTTGTTGAGCAAAGAAAGCTTCAGTCATCGGCAAGTCCACTTGATAAAGCCCTTTAACCTTCCTCCCGAGCTTCACCATTGTATTGTTGTGATAGTCCTTTACATAAACCCATTATCAAAAACAAATGCACAAGGATAGTCATTTGTTAGTTTGGAGACAGAGATGAGGTTCTTTTTTATCTCAGGAACAATCAGTACTTCATTTAGTGGTAATATAGTAGACTGAGTTTGCAACTCATTATCTCCAATATAGGTTATATCTAAACACGAGCCATCACCAATCATCACACGATCATTTCCTCTATATGTAGTAAGAGTTTTGAGAATACCAGAATTAGAGCTCATGTGAGCTGTGGCTCCAGTATCTGGAAACCACTCATCGCCTTTAGGATCTTCAAGATTTGGTACCTCTTCAACTTGATATGAGTTATTGAACCTATACAAACAACGAAAAGCTTCATGACCTGGCCTCCTACATATCTGGCATTCAAGTCGAGGGCTCGAAACTCCTTTAACATCCTGCAAGGGAGTATTATTTGATAATTTTGGAGGAGGAAAGGGAATTGTGTCATTATACCTTTGTGAATTGTTCATATAAGGTCGAAATCCCTGTCCAGAATCAAACTGAGAACGAAATCCCAAACCAGAATTAAAGTGACTATTCCCCTGCTTTAGATGAGTATGCACTTGATCAACATATCCATAACCACCACGTCCTCTATAGTTTTGATTTCTTCCAGCAAATCTATAACCACCACGGCCTCTATTATAAACTGATCTGCCTGGACTAGAAACACGTCCTCCACGAAAAGCTCCTCTCTGATTTCCTGGATTAAAACCTTGATGAATATAGTCAGTATTTTGTTCACTTTTCTGTGGAATCTCAGACCTTCTTTGCCCAAAATAGGCCATATTAGGATTAAACTGACTCGTTGAATAGCTCTGTAATCTAGAATCGAACCTCTCTAATTGAGAGATAACCTCATCATATTCAAGTTGTGGCCTCAAGCAATACATCGTGGTTCTAAAACTTTCGTACTCGGGCCCTAAACCTTCAAGTACTCCAAACATTTTTGTGATATCATCAACCGGTTTTCCGATTGCGTTGAGCTGATCACAAATAGCTTTATATTCTCTCAGATATACAGTCAATTCTCTACTCCGTTTTTGGCAAGCTTGAAGCTTACCTCTAAGTTCAAACTCTCTAGATATTGATTTCTGTGTAAATCGATTCAACAGAGTCTGCCATACCTCAAACGAAGTTTCCAGTCCAATGATCAAGCTTAGGATGTCCTCGAATACGGCTCCACTTATCCACGAAGAAATAAGCTGATCTGTTTTTATCCAGTCATTGAAGTCTGGATTCACCACTTCACCTTCACAGCCATCCTCTCCAGCTAACAGAAACCTCGATGAAGCTGGTATATCTCCACTAATGAAACCAAAAAGTTCATGACTTCGTAGGAACCTATGAAACTGAACTTGCCACAAAAGAAAATTATCTTCAGCAAGCTTAATCGTAACAAAATTGGAGATGTTGACATGAATAGGAAATGGATATTTCTGAGCTCTCGCCGCCATGATCGAAGCTCTCTGACTAGAGCTGCCTGAGCTCTGATACCATAAGAAAGTTCTTGAACACAAGCTGGATCTTACGAGGAAGACGATCTCAAGATCTCTGTTAAAGATCTCAACAGTACTTGATGTAGAAGAAGATGAAGAAGAGAATGAAGACAAAGAAGAAGCTGAATAACCTCCTGTTTCATTCAACGAAAATGATGAATGTTTACGAAAGCTTAGAATCAATATACAGAGAGAGAGAGAGAGAGAGAGAGAGAGAGAGAGAGAGAGAGAGAGAGAGAGAGAGAGAGAGAGAGAGAGAGAGAGAGAGAGAGAGAGAGAGAGAGAGAGAGTTTATTTGACGATTACTCTCTTAACCAAATCCCTAATTGTAATCTCTACTTATTATATGATGCTAAATTGCTCAATTACATTCTGTTGCTCAACTAATTTCAGTTGCAACTACTTTCACAACTTCATAGAGTCTCTTGACTTCTCGGATAGCTCAACTTGGACAGCTGGTAGCTCAACTTGGACAGCTGGCATATATTCAGATCCTCTGTTGAAGACCTTAGTCTTATCAGATATTCCATGTGTATGTTGGTGAGCTACTAACTAATACTAGTACGCTATGAAATAATATGCCATCTATTTACTTTTGAATAGGGGTGATCGGTTCCTGGGCGGTTCCCGGTTCCCCTAGGAACGGGGAACCGGACTGGTGGAATCGGTTCCCTATTATGGAGAACCGGGAACCGGACCGAACAAGATTGGGCGGTTCTGGTCCGGTTCTTGTCGGTCCGGTCCGGTCCGGTTCCCGGGCGGTTCCTGGTTCCAATTAACGCGAAAAAAATAATTCTAAAACAGAAAATAATTGCACGTCCATGATCCACTCGTCCACTCGTCCACGTCCAGCGTTGGACGTCCAGAAACGCTGGACGTCACTGGACGTCCAGCAAGTGGACGTCCATTGCTAGACATCCAACGCTGGACGTCCGAAAACGCCCAGCAATGGACGTCCAGTGATGTCCAGCACTGGACGTCCAGTTTATGGATGTGTCCAAAAATGCACTTCAAGATTAAAATACAGAATAGAAAATGCAAAAACTCGTGTACAAACTTCACAAACTCACAAATACAAACTTCACAAACTTCAGAAATTTTTTTTTGAACAGTACCGGTCCGGTTCCGGGGGTCCGGTTCCGGGCAGGCGGTTCCACCCCTGGAACCGGGAACCGTACCGAATTTCCCGGTTCCCGGGCGGGCGGTTCCACTTGTTCACCCCTACTTTTGAATGATTGATTTTATGCAATATTATTAATGATTTCTGTAAGCATATTTTGGTAGTAAAGATACAACATTTGCTCATACATTTGTCATATAAGGTTATTTTGCATTGCTAAAGCTCAAGTTGTTTGTTTGTGATTTTGGTTTAGACAAATAGTTATGTTATCTCTATAATTTAGAGGTTCACCCTGGCCATTGGAAGGGAGGACTGTTTCTTAGTTTATCTTGACCCTAGAACTTGAACATTTAAATTTCAAGTTTTTTGATCCACGATTCCACATAATGTAGCAAGTGGAGAGTATACTAAAATCACTTATTTTTATTGAGCTGACGGCAAAATCCTAATCATAAATGATTTTACTGTGGTGACTCCATCTGGCCTTCAATTATACAATACATGACCTTATAGGCATGGATATATGGGTACCAATAATTTAAAATCATGATTCGCCACACACATAGACAAACATAAAGGTAACACACCAACACGTGACACTTATGGACGAACATAAAAATAATACACTTATGAGACACACTCTTCACAAATCTGCAAGGTCACCTCTTAACATATTGCTTAGTGATGATGAAATCTCATCGGTATCTTTCATACTTTTGAATGTGTCTTACTTTCTTTGTTTGCCGAGCCATCTCCTCCCTTAGACTTGAGAAGATTTTATTTATTGGGCTTCGGCCAAATTGTCATTTTTAGATGTGTAGAATCAATCACCTACTGTCACTGACTTTTGGAACTCCCTTGCATTTCAATTGTGTTCATGAAGATGTGTTTTATGACTATGCACTTTTACCTAGATCGACAATAGCATATACTACTTTCAGCTATGGGGCATGGGTTAATGAGGAGTTTTTTGGACCATTTAGAGATTTTGATTGTTCTCCTAGTTCCAAAAAGGCGAGATAGTCTATTCAAAATGAATTGGGAAAAAACTACGAAAAACCTCAAATTTACTCCGTGTGACACATTTACCCAAAACTTTTTTGTGTAACACGAAGAACCCCAAACTTTGCTCACGTAACACATTTACCCCAAATTTTTTTTCTTCTTTTTTTCCTAAAAGAAACTTAGCTGGTGAGTTTCATTGGCCGCGGAGCTTGCTAGCCACTCTAGAGGGCGGGTCGGCCACGGACGAGGTTGGGGAGGCCGCCGCGGCCCTCCTCGTGGCCGGCAAGGCCAACCTTGCCTAGCCCTCGCCAGCCAAGGGCGAGGGCCACCCAATCCTTGCGCCCCTCGCTTGTGGCCGACGAGGGTCAGACAAGCCCCGCCGTGCCTTGCATTGCTCCAGAGCCGACCATTTTCCCTTGAGTGCTACTCGTTCGATGAAATACACGAGTGAGCTTCGCGATGTTTCCTTAGTGCATTTCGTCGAACGAGTAGCGCGCGTTAGAAATCCTCGACTTCGAAGTAAGGCAAGGCAGGGCAGGCCTCGTTCGGCCCTCGGCGACCATGAGGAGAGCGGTGATGGCCTCCATAGCCTCGCTCGTGGCTGGCCCGCCCTCTAGAGCGGCCGGCGAGCTCCGTCGATTGGTGGAGCTCATCGGCCAAGTTTTTTTAGGAAAAAAAAAAGAGTTTTGAGTAAATGTGTCGTGTGGGCAAAATTTGGGATTTTTTTTGTGTCATACAAAAAAGTTTGGGGTAAATGTGTCACGGTGGATAAAGTTTGAGATTTTTTGTGTTACATAAAAAAGTTTGAGATAAATGTGTCACACGGATAAAATTTGTGATTTTTTTCCCAAATGAATAATGGGTGGGCCCAATCCTTTTTAGGACACCAAAATTGCATTTAGCTTTTCTAAATATGTTATATTTGACAATCATTTTCAAATAATTTTGAGATAAAAATTGATTTTGGAAAGGTTACATCAAGTTCCATTAGTTTTTAGTATTTTCTCAAAATTCATAAAGTTAAATCAAACGCAGCAATAATTGTGTTTTGCTCGGACGGCGGATTAAAAGCTTGTATGATTTCTTGTAAAGAATATTATAAAAAATTTATTATGTTTTTGTATGCACAATTGTAAATAATTATCATTTTTTTTTCAAATCATATATTTTTTGTAAAATAAGTACAGTGGCTCTCTCATGTGAGGGTATATCAATGAGTTATCGTCGTTGATCCCACGATCATCCTGTTTCCAGGTTAACTCCAGCAGGGAGGCTGATTCTAGAATCGGAGTCCATCGTCTCTCCCTAGATTTGAGGGTTTGCACTGTGTAGAGGTCTGCATTCTCTTTCATGGGGTCTGTCCTCGGCGACTTGCCGTCGTTCGATCCTCACAACTTCAGCCATTTCAGGCCCTCCGATGCCTCCAACCCTTCTGTGAGTTTTCCACTCTTCTCTTGGCCTTCACCTTTGTTCTTTTTTTTTTTTATTTGTGGGTATGCGCGTGCATCGTTCAGTTCCTCAATATCTGCTGTCGATGCATATGATTCTTTTCGTGTCTCTGTTCTTAGCCTATTTGTCGATGGTGAGGCATTGCATAGGAGAAGTGGAGCGTGTCTTCAGCTTCAATGTCCGAACTGAGGGTTTCTTTAATCAGTAGGGATAGTTTGACAGAGTTGGGTTCTGCGCGTTTTGTGGCTTAAATGGGGGCAAAAATTACAACTTTATTCCAGCTGAATGAGTTCTTGATTCTTCCGATTGGTTTTGGCCGGGGCTACGATTCAGACTTGTTGGGACAGCAATGCTTGTTCTTAGAGATGGGCTTTTATACATTTTTCAAAGCATTGAGAATATGTTGTTGCCCCTTGCCATGGCTTACCACATCTATCTATCTTGGGATGAGATTTTTCTGGTCTCCTTGGCTCTGCCCTGCTCAAGTGCCAGTTCTAAAACTGGAGAAACACTGGGGAATTACGGCAGTCAGAAGAAGTCTTTAGCACAATTTTGCTGCTTCTATTGTGCCCTTTGCAACTTAGCTGTAAGCTTTTAGCCAACAAGCCATCGTAGTTTGGCCAGATGGGAGATGGCTGCAGAGAGCTGCATCTTATCGACTGGTTTTAAACGTGGTGTTTTATAGTTTGTATGGATGATTTGATCTTGAGGAGATGTACAGTAACTTCTCATTCGAATTTCCTCCAAATTACTTATGCTTGTGCAGGATTCCTGTAATACTTTAACTAATTTTAATTTCATAGCAAGTTTATGGTCTTTAAATAAGGTTTCTTCTTTATTTAGAGGATTCTTATGGTAGTTCTGTTTCAAGATTAAGGGGGTTTTATCAGGACATCTACCGATCTAAGCTACACCTATCAAGATTAAGGGGCCAAACATAGTGTTTGGATCTAAAGCTTTAAGTTATTAATGACCTGATGAAACCAATATCTCACGTGCAGTTGCTGCTGCAATTCAGCTGTCCAACAAATGACACAGCTTATGTCTGGTGATTGGTTAATATAACGAGCTTTCTTCAATTCCTTCTTGGTCGAGGAAGCTAGATTTGGTCAAATCACCTTGTGGATGACAGTGAACTCTTTGCTAAATAACCAATGTCGTATTGCAGAAACACTGAAGATGATTTAAACATAGCTGTACTTATATTTTTCAAATATTATGTGTAGAAAATGACGCCTACGACCTATCGTCCCACCCACAGCAGGACTATTCCACCACCTGATCAAGGTAATAATGAATTAGATATGCATCTTCAGCACTTTTCGCTTATTGATTTAATGTCGATGTCGATGTGGATCTTGAGCTCTCTAAGTGATTGTGAAGGGAATTACACTTTCATGTGGAAGATAAGCAGTTTTTCCATTTCAGTTTTTGGAGATGTGGTTCTCATCCTCTTATTGCGATCACCCTGACTTGATTGCAACTCCTTCCAGTGATAACAACTGAAGCCAAAAATATTCTGATAAGAAATTTCTATCGGCGAGCCGAAGAAAAGGTCAGTCATTCATGTGAAACAAGAATTTTGATAACCTACATGGCACGTGCACCTCTCTCATTCATCATTTGCATTTCGCATCCATAGACTACACATGTTACATGGATGAATGTTTGCATGCATTTGCACTCTTCATGGGTGTATGCCTGTCTTAGAGAGAGAGAGAGAGGGAGAGAGAGAGAGAGAGAGGTGCTTTCCATTGCTGATACGTTTTTGTCAAATATCAGATGAGACCAAAACGAGCTGCCTCTGAATATCTTGCACAAGAACCAGGATGCAAGCAACCGAGGGCTTCCATGACCACCACAGATACCCCCTAATGAGCTCCTGCATCAGGTTTGCGACATGAGAAGTTCTGCAGTCTCCACTCATTGAGTGTAGATATACTACTGTAATATCAGACTGGTCTGTAGACTTCGCATCTGCCTATTATTGGTATGTCGTTGCTGATCTTGGGTCTGTCATTTGGTGATGCTAGTTGGCTTTCTGTGGAGAGAGCGCCTTTTGAGACATGCGCAGCCTCTCCCACTGTGTACATCGGAAATAATTAATCCTTGATATTTACCATCTCAATAAGGATGTTCCAAGTACAGACCGTTCACACAAAATCCAATGGTAGTCAGTAGTACAAAAAGGTAGTCATATTCGTACATTCATACTGCCTTTGACACAGTAGAAAAAGAAATCCGTTTTCTTTTTTCCATGGCTAATTTCTTTGGTGATATTTTTTGCTGCTTAAAAAATAGCTTTCATGTTACTGTGCCTACTCTGCCAATTAGGTTATGTATTAGTGTTCGCAAGAAGGGCGTGCTTGACTAATGGATACATGTCATCTCCTTCCAGTTCATACAAGCTGCTCTTTTCTAAGTCTCAATTATGTTCATCAGCTAAATGAGCGCTTCAGATTGGCTTGTCCATGAACAGTTTATCTCAAGTATAACTACGCTTGTATCATGAACCTATGTGAAATCTATGTTAGAAAAGGATAACTATTTACTTTGAATTTATTTCTGGCAATGCGATGGATAGGGGAAGTAAACAAATTCTAATCTTCTGCATTTATGTCTTTTGTTTAACTTTTTTCTTTCGGTTTGGTGATCAGCTCGAGAACTTCTTATCCACAGTCTTTAAGAAAATGTTTTAACTTCTGAGATTTCAGAGAGGTACAAGCTTATGACTGTAGCCCAATCAAATACCGGGATAAATTTTCAGGTCCTTGAGGATCACGTCTTTTGTGACATTTCATCTCTTTGATCATTGAATAAATAGATGACGTTGATTTCTTGGAGCATTCAAGAAATTCCCAGACTTATACATTATGAATTTTTTGAGTTATAATCAGTTCTTATTGATGACTCTTGAGTTATAACTGAAGGAACTTTGGAAAGGGTGAATGGGACGGCATACCACCGCCGACATGGGTCAGTAGGCAAACACTGTCTTCTCACGAGGTGTAGTTCAGGCAGATGCTCGACCCGTTTGTGAACTTGGGATCCTTGGGAAAATAGGACAGATCTTTATAGCCGATGAACCCACACGAGATACCTTACAGGTGATACTTCTTCATTCTTTTGCCAACTGAATAGAGCATCCACCTTATCAATCGGTTTGGGAGTGTGCAATAGAAGCTCAATACTTTCACCTGAGGAAATTACTAAAGAGAGCTCAAATCAAGCCTGTCAACATGTTCAATTTGACCTACTTTTTACGCAAGAGCTTAAATTAATAAGTTACAAACCAATTGAGATATGTTATATGCTTCATGACCTACTCTATCTAAGTGTAATATTGGAGGTTTCACGTCATTTTGTAGAATGTTTGGGTTAAAAATGGCAAGAAGGTTACTTTGTACTACTTGTAACTTGCTAGCTAACGTGTGCGGCGCTCGACATCGTAGCTAGTCAAGAAATGACGGCCCGAAAAATTCATATATCAAATCGAGATGCCTGCATTAAGATGACAAGCAGGTTCAAATTCATGACATTGCTTTAGAAAAATAGTAGCTCGTGGCCGCTAACTGCAATGTTGGAACCATCAAGTGGTGTATCTCATAGGAATGGATGCTTTTTTACAGACCTGGGAGCAAAATTCTGCTTTCAAGCCGTAAAATTCTTGAATTCGTCGAAATTAATCTAATCCTGGCGTTAGTTTTTATTTTTCCTTTTTGGCCAACTCAAGATCTGAGGACTTCGATGATAGCAAACGAAAGCCATGCAACTTCATGGTGGGTTTATCCCTTAACGACAGAAATTAGCAACAAGTACAAAGAAAATGGATCGTACTTGAATGAGATAATAGCAAAAATAGTCCTCAAAATTCGATATAATTTGTAACGTGATTCATGAGTTATAACCAAATATGCAATGTGATTCATAAACTTTAATTTGCTCAATGTTGCTTTTGAACTTTTGATACATGTCCAAATTAATCTCTAAGTTATATATTGTCCATGAACTTAAATTGAACATTATGATATAATTTATGGAATTTGATTGAATATGTACAAAAAATTTCGATCATATTGAATAAATTAAAGGTTTAGAGATCACATGACGCATTGGATAAAAGTTGAACATTTACATTGTAGGTCTTAAAAAATGTTTTCTATTTATCTCTAGTGATTTATAGGGAATCCGGATTACAATGAATGAACAGGTCATTCAAGATGGATGAACCGCACATCACAAAGATCCTACAGACTGAAATGGAAGGTGACATTCCCTCCTTTCAGCCGCCCAATTCAAATCGGATCCTCTGACATAATGTTACAAAACCTCGGCCCTCTTGAGGCGCAAGCTCAGCTAGACCCCCGCCCCCTCTGCATCCCACCCGGTCTCCCTGGAGAAAAGGTAAAATATAGTTTACAGGTGACTGTAAAAATAATTGGTTACGTTCGACAATTATTTAAAATGCAGTAAATTACAAGTAACCACGTTGAGTTTGCTGAAAAAGCAATAAGGAGTGATGTAAAAAATCTTGAACAATATGGATGTAACTCACCAGTAAGTGTAGTAACTTGCAATTAATAATTTGTGTACGACTGTTTATGTATAGAGTTTCATAATGTGCAATGCTGATGCTTAATAATCAGTTGGAAGCATAGTAAGATTCCTCAATTTGTCCCAAGTGATGGTAGCTATATTCGATAATTCTTCTCAATAATTGTGGCTTTTCTATAGGTCGTTGCAGAAGACAAGTTAGTAACAATCCGCATATTTCACCCTTTCTAATGCAGCTAAAAAAAAATACCATTAAAAATCTCGAGAATACCATGATATACTTATCCAAAATAGATATTCTTTTCAAGAAAAAAAATTAATTGATAACGTGATAATTTACCTCAACCTAATTCACATCTCGAAAAAAAAAATCCAAAGTCAAATCCCTTATGACACATTCAATTTACCCCCTCATCAAATCTCTCCTTCCTTAGAGTGTGTGTGTCAAAACACATGGATAATGCACGTCACTTCATCTATAGTCGTATACCACATATATTAACGTATGTAGAAATTTAATGGGATGGTATGGAAATGCGGACTTTAGCCAAGGATACAAGTTTGGGCTTTTTTTTTAGATGAAATTTTTTTAGAGTAAATGTGTTTCGAGGTACTGCTTCAGCGATTTTTATGAGATAAAGATTAGTTTTTGGTAAAAATGTCCTGGATAATATGGTTTGGGATCCTTGTGGGGCCAAAACTAGTGCGGTATTTTAAGTGTATTAATAATGTGAAAAAGGTAAATACAACGCAAAAAGAAAAACTCCAAAAATAAAGAAAATGTGGGAACTATGACTAGTAGTTTCCAATGGACGCGCATCGACGTCAACTCAATCTGGCGGGAACACGTGTACCGTCGCACCGAGTTCTGTTCCCCAGAAATATCCCCAGATCAGATCTTAACCGCACATCCACAGGCAGCAATACACCCCGCCGCATGCGAAATTCACTCTGCTTCTCCTAGGTTAAGGTGTAAGGCTCTCTCTCCAAACTTCCTGCGGAATCATAACATTCATAAGCATTCGCCTAGGGACGGCTCTGGATCGCTCGCCGAAGCGGAGAGACAGAGAAGAATCCATGGCGGCGCCAGAAGCTCCTCTCTGCTACGTAGGCGTCGCCCGCCAATCTCCTGCGTTTCGCCTCATGAAACAAATGGTACGCTATGTATTCAAAATGAGGCTTGGGTCGTCCTAAAGGAGGAACTTTTTAATAGTTTCTGGATGTGCTTTCTGGTGGGTTTTTGATTGTTCAGTGTGGTGTTGATAGGGGTGGGAAGAAGGAGAAGGTCTAGGCAAGGACAAGCAAGGGATCAAAGGCTACGTGAGGGTCAAGAACAAGCAGGACACTACAGGTCGAGCCTGATTCTCTTGTGTCATTTCACTTTTATATGATGGTGATCGGTGCCTTCTTGTTATTGTTCTTATTGGGTGTGGGTGGTGTGCTCGTTGGTGACCTTGACAGGGGTTGGTCTTGAGAAGCCGAACGAATGGGCATTTGACACGGCTCAGTTTGATAGCATTCTCAAGAGATTGAAAGTGGTAATGCTAATTTTGCTGCATTGTCATGTATGCAATTTGTGGTCCACTTCTTGCTGTATTTAGCATTTGTTTTTATGTTTCTTATTGGATTTTGTGCTCTTGCATGGTGGTTTGCAGCAAGCAGCAAAGCCTAGTGATGAAGGTAAGATAAGGCATCTTCCTGTTTGAAATTTTGCTTACTGACGATGCTTCCTAGATGTATGGCATAAATTTGTGTTGTATTTGTTTCGCAATTATTTTGGGGTACTTGATTTGAGAAGCAATTGCAATGTGGTGTGGCAGCTACTGAGAAGAGAACTGAAGTTGAAGATGATAAAAATGACTCTAATGAAGCTCAGGCCCTGGTGCCCAAGGCTACTCGAGCAAGGGGAAGGTGTGTAGTGTTTACAATATTGCAGGATTACTCTGCAGTGTCTGTTTCTGATTGAGCATATGAAGTGAACTCTCTTTTTGGTTATTTTGGTTATTCTATTAAATCTTGATCAATAGGTATAAAAAGAGAGAAAGGGGCAAGCTTGTCCATGCTTATTCATCACAAGATCTTGAAGGAATCCTGGTATGTTGCTAGCCGAAACCATCCCTTTTATCTGATCCTTATTGATTTGTTATCATGAGTTGTTCATAAAATTCAATTAAGTGCCATGTGGGTTGAGTCCCTGTGTGCATCAAAGGACAAGCGCCTCTTAGGAGGAGGCCCCCTCTGCCAACGATAAATTTTTATTGTTTTATTTTGGATAAAGATTGTGACATTTAACAGCTGTCTTTCCAATCTTGTTAGTGATTATCAGTCTTTTTGTTAAATTACAAGTGATTGCAAGTGTAGCTATAATAAATGGAAAATACTTACTGGTGGGGAATTATTTGTCTTTTAGTCGACCAAAATATCGACACAGTGCTGTTCTGTTTGAGATTTGGTTATCCATTGATTTGGTGACCCATATTTTGATGTTCATGGTGCTTTTATTGGAGGAGGGGATCTAAACATGCTACCTCAGATTCAAGAACTTTTTCTTAGAGACCTTTCCTTTAGTATTTTTTGTTTCCTGGTTTGAAATTGCTATATTTCTTATATGAGTTCTGTATTTTCTCATCTACTTGGTTGTACAGGTGAAAAAGGTAGAGGAGTTGCCACAAGAAGATCTGGATCTCATTGAGGAAGGTTATCTCATGGATGCTTCTGAAAGCCCTGTCCTTACCACTGAAGGTAATTTTTGGAAACAAGTAATTGGGATCTTTTTTATGTAGGAGATCAAGTAAAATCTTAAAACGCTTAGACTTAGAAAGGCATCTTGATTATCGGATGCTATCACTATTTAAAGGACATTAACTTTTGACCCTGATTTTTGCATGATATTTGTGGGACAGCATCCTGCATTAGGCAGATGATAATTGTATGTTAGCTGCCTGGCACTTGTCTTGCGTATCTGTTTCTTAGGCAAATGTTTTTTTTAGCACTCCTGTCTTGTCTTTATCAGAGTTATTCCTGATCAAATATCTACTGCATCATCAATCTTAACTGTTGGATAATCAGTCCCTAACTTATGCCTCCCATATAAAATGATGCTTTCTAGCCTTTCAAAAGTCGTAGCTACTTTCCTGCTTTTCTTTAAGCCACATAAGTGGTTTTGCTTTTAAGAATGAATAGTGTTTCCATATTGTGGCCTGAACTTGCTGTCATGGTTATGATGTTAACTTTTATTCACAGGAAAGCTAGATGAGAATTTGCCAGATTGGTGGGGCTCCAAATATGGTTTCGTCTCTGGGGGTTTTCTTGGAGCAGGATCTACTAGAAAGAGAACAGTTGGTAGCAAGGACGCTGGGAAAAGTAATGAAAGAACTGCATTTTTTGAAGAGGATCAAGAGAATCTCTACAAGCTAGTCCAGGTACTTGATTTTGTATCTTGCCAAACTCTCATCTATAGGGTTTTTTGGCCTTTTTTTTTGTATTGCTAGATGAATTCAGTTAAAGAAATTTCCATTGGCCAGTACTTTAGATATACATAAAAAATGATTCAATACTCATTTTGTCACGAAATTTTGGGATTGGTGTTGTTTGTAGAAGATGCAACAAATTTGATGCCTTTTTGTTGGCCGTGATTGTTAGTGTACCCCTGCTATATTTGAGTAGTGTGGAGTAGAAATAACGGTTGAGTTGATGTCAAAAAATTTTGGCATAGGTTGTGTTTGGTGGAGCTAATCATTGGTTTATCACCCTTAATATATGAATGACTCAGGACAAGGCAACTTCTGGAAAGCAAGGACTTGGGATTAAGGACAGGCCCAAGAAAGTGGCTGGTTGTTATTTTCAAGGGAAAAAGACTTCATTCGACAACAGTAGCGATGATGATTCTTCAAATTCAGGTTCATTAAAGCGAAAATGTGATGACATGCTAGAGAGGGGTAAGGCCAGCAAGCAAAAAATGAATCTGAAAAAGTTGTGTAAGCAACTTCTTCGTCAGGCAAGTCTTCCCAAACTAGGACATGTTCTTAACTTTTTAATGTTATGATATACAATTTACTAATTATCTAGTTGATGTGGTCCAGGTCCCTGGGAACTCACTCAAGTTAAAGCAGCTGAAAGTCCTTGTCGAGGGACAGTCATCTTCTGCTTTCTCAAACTGTTCTTCCAAGAAAGATGCAATTGCTCACTTGAAAGAAAAGGTATTTATGACCTCTTAAAGATCTCGCGACATGGGTTTCTAGAAATCCTATTCTCCTATAACTAGATGCCATGAGAACAAACTTGTCACCCTCATGATAAATTCCAAAATTTTTCTTGGTGCTGCTTCTGATTGATATCCTGTGGCACTACTGCTTTGCTGCAATTTGTGAGTTGGTCTTTGAGCAAATTTGAACTGGTTTTGGTTTGTCGCTGCAGCTGGGAAGCAGTAGGAAATTCTCTGTGGAGGGCAAGAGCGTGTGCCTTGTGTCCAGGAAACGCTAAAAAGTTTTGGTAGAGATTTAGCGGCGTGCACCGATTATGTACATTGCAGCTGAGATTTAGAGGGGAGAAGGGTTGTCCAGGTCGTTGCTTCATCACTAGCTTTTTTGCCTGGTCAGCTGGGACAAGATTATTGTTTTCTCTTTCCTTACTTTGCTAGGATATATATCTTCTGGTGTTCCTTTTTTTTAGCGTTGTGATGTTGAGAAGCTTGGATCGAAGTTGTGCCGGAGCGATCATTTGGTTTTGGAAGACTCCTATCATTGTAATTTGACATCAGCATTATTTATGCGGTGACCGATTCTTTGGAATGACGAACGAAGATGCCATACTCTACTTGTGCTTCCACTGGTGCTCAATGTAGTTGATTCGATGCAAAACTAGAACTAGCAAGTTCTTTTCTTTTTTGGTGAAAATGACTATGAGAACGTGGGAAAATTGTTCAAAAAATTCTACACTTATTGTGTGGCGGTTTATTTAATTATAAGTATTTTAATTGTGTTGATTTAATGATAAATTTTTGAGAACTTGTCAGTTTGGTTTTAAATATTTAGATAGTTTATCAGTTTAGTCATAAACCTTCAAATATGTGTCAATTTAATCAATTTAGTATATTTTTAATTGAAGATTGCTGATGTTGTGGTTTAGTTCGTGCCGATTGTCATACATGGTGCAATTGGCACTGGCTTTGAAAACTTGAAAACTTTTGGATTTTTTTTTCTCTCTTTTCTCCTCCTCTTGCTCTAGTTGATTGTTGGTGAAATTGAGCCTTGTGAGTGGATGGGCAAGGCTCACCCTTAATAGACCTAGGGAGGGTGGAGCCTCGTCAGCCCTTGCCTTTGGGTGACTAGCCCGATGAAGAAGGAAGGAGAGGAAAAGAAAAAATTAAAAAATTCTATAAATGAATGAAATTTTTTTTATATCAATGCTGACTTTATCATGAAAGATATATGGTGCCGACTAAATCGTTATAGTAACAATTTCCAATCTAAATTGGTTAGAAGGACGAAATTGATAAATCATTGAAAATGTTTAGCACTAAATTGACCATTTTATAATAAGTTTAGCATTTTTTTAATAATTATTTCACTAATGAATCGTTTCATTTGTATTATGGGAAATTAATCTCTCTACTCCGTTCCTATCCCGCTTGTTTGCATGGGCTAGAGAGGAGGGGAACTCGTTTCCCACTCATTTAAGGTTCCTCTAGGGTTTGAAAAGTTGGTGTATGTGGAAAGTTCCTACTGTGGAAATCTGTTCGATCCAAATGGCGAGTGAACTTCTTAAAACAACCCAAGCACTAAACTATCAAGGAATCTATTCAAGTGGGCTTAGGGATGCCGTGAGATTGATGTCAATATATATCCCTTTAGAATTTGTTCATCCAACCTCATAGTCATAATCCATCACATCCAATGACATGCTATTAAAATTAATGATATCCATACTTAATTGTCCTTCATTGATGAGATTCCTAATGATCTTTACTCGCTTTGAGTAGAGTCTTTGACTCTTTCGACTCAAGTTGAGGAGAGTTAATAGATGTGTTAAGTGCACAACATCGAGTCATTGAGTTGTATATTTAGATCTTGACACACTCATTTATCGAAATGACATTTGCATCGATTCTCTTTCGGTAGAGGACCTAACAAAGCTTATTGAGAATATTTGCTTTTCACACGTGACTAAGTTTTTTGGGGACCTACGGAACTCAAGTTTTGGGTCCATGTAGGGCAACCCCCCCACTCCACCACCACTCCAATGCACAATCAATACCTTTCCAACATTCACTTTTTTATTTTTATTTTTCCTTAATGTGTAGATCTCTCTAAAATCTCACTCTAGCTCGGAATAGCAGTCTCCACTCTAATATTATTCCATAATACATGGCCAAAAGATCTAAAATCGCTATCTACATCATGACGGGCTACTAGGAAAAGAAAGGAGCATGTATTGATATTGCGCAGAGATCATGAGATAGATTTGATAGTGATGCCCCATACTGGACCCAGGTACACTCCTCAATTTCATTTACCATCCCTTGGTTTTAGGGTAATGCCCACCCATATCTCGCCCTTTTTTTCCTTCCCTTCATGTCCTTCTACTAGATGGAGATTCATGGATCTTCTTTCAACGGCCAAAAGAGAAGTTCATTGATGATGTTAACGCATGTCGTCGTATGCCGGACAGAGATAGCGCGGGGATGGTTCATTGAACTGTTGACTTTGTTGCCCGGCTAACTCGGCAAAACGCTAGAGTTTTGGTGGACCTATTAGTTGGTGGGTCAATAAGCCCTTTCTTCTACGCCTCATATAACTAATCACGACACCAAAATCATGGATGTTACGATAAAGGATCTTTTTCACTATTACTCGAAAACTGTAGTGTCTGATTTGTCAAAGACGAATTCCGGCAATTCCTTCTCATTCTCGGGTGTTCGGACCGGCACTAGGGTTGGTGAAACATGCCGATCGCCTCGTCCCTCGCACGCTGAATCGGTGAAATGTGATGAGGATTGGCACTCTTGCACCTCGGGCACGTCGGTGCCAATCTCTGTCATCCCTAAAAATGCTGCCATGGACGGTATCTTTGATTCTTGGGTGCTATCTTCCTTGCGCTAGCGTGCTCGCTTAGGGTTCAAGTTGTGGGGAATAATTCGGTGCCGCTTTTGTTGACTGCGGGCGAGATTCCAGCGTCCCCGCCGTGGCGGTTCAACTATCTCCTCCAACGCGCTTCGCTCGCGGTGGACTTTTTCTCCGTTCCTTCGTTTAAATCCTCTCGCACGGAAGATTCAGACAACTTGGGGTTTACGAACGTGCCGAACTCCGGAGTCGGACGAGCCCCGGAGCTAAAGCTACGGCCAAGTTGCGCGTGGAAAAGGGGTAGCGAGGGGGGGAGGGGGACCGCCCATTGAATGACCACTGGCTCTCTTTATCTCTCTATCCAATTCGAGATAACATTGATAAAGACATTAATATATTTTGCGCAACGTGACCTGCTCGTGCAGTTCACGAAACAACTGGACGCCCATCTCTTGTGTTCTTTCTTCAGCTTTTGAAGGACTAATTGTGCTGTTGCTCATGCATGGTGAGCGCCCGTCAGTCTTGCGTACATGGTCGTATGTGAAACAGGTCCGGACGGGGAAGATCCTCTCGCTGTTTCGTTCAACCATGCTCAATTCGATTCAAACTAGAGTCCCCCTTGTTCAATCACCACCGCAGGTCGTGCTGCGTCACGACCGTAAGTTCGCTCATCCAGATCTTTAAAAAGGGCCTGGTTGGTCGAATCTCCTAATGCTCGCTCGTATGGTCTTGGTTCTTCACGACTGGATCAAGAACATCGTGAAAGTTAACGCAAGATATCTCCGGAACATGGTCTGGAAATCAAAGCTTATAGGATAATACGTCGCCCGGTGCAAGCGGTCTTTACTCGCTGGGGACGGCTTAACTTGTGACGTAATCGATTTTGAGATTATAAACTTCAGTGTGAACTCAAGATCTGAAAAGACATGGCCTCAATCTACTGAACTTTTTATCGGGATTGTGGTCAATCTTTCCAGCACATAGTTGGGTCGCAATCTGAAAGAACTTCGGCAATCATAGACAGAGACGAACTTCATGCTTCAGCCCTCTTGAATCTTTTTTTAATGTTTCGACTTTCTGGTTGTTCAAAGAAATTGACTAACTATCTTCCCCGTTGGGTAAACTGACGTGTCCAAAGAGAATCCACCCTCTTCCTTTCAGATTCATGGTCCGTAATTGCATTGACGGAGCTAGAAATCCGACTTTAAGGGCGAGATTTTTTGGCAGAATTGACTTTTCATTGTCCTTTGTTATTAATAATTAGATCCACTGACATTGGCTTAGTTAATTAACCGATAATTAAGATACAAATTAATATATTCGCATTATTAGAATCGATCAAAATTAATAAGATACGTTATGTCAGACCAATGTGGAGGCGGAAACCGATAAACTTCACGTCTCCCTTTGTATGCGTTCATGAAGGACTACCTTCAATTTTTAATTACTAATTTGTAAGACAAAAGAAGAAAGAAGTATTATTAAAATATTGAATTTCACCGGTAAGGTTTTTCTATCTACTTTATGAAACTTTTCGTGCTTTTTTTAAACATACAAAAAACCAAGCAATATTAGCATATTGCATTAACATAAATGCTCAAAATTTATCAAAGATTGTAATTATTCTGATCATGTTATTTATGAATAAGTAGAAACTATATCGAGCCTATCTAGGAGCAAATCACGAGATAAATAATTGTAAGGTATAGGTTAACAATAGAGTAATTAAATGTTAAATTGGGCATTCATCCATTACTAAGCGTACAGTAAAGAACTAGTAAAGTAAAATATTTTCAAAATGGGGGTCGATCCACCATCTCCTACAACGGACCTGTATGCTGTCTCGTTTACGAAATCACCTCACGCATTCGTTTTCAACCAAACCCTCCCCACATCAGGGTTAAACCTTCTCCTCCACACACAGAGAAACCCTAACGCCGACACAAACCCTTCTCCACCAGCTGTCACCCAACTCGGTCGAAACGCGGCCAAATCAGCTGCCACCTCGACCAACCGACAATGCCTTCCCCTTCACTAGTCGAGCCTCCATGCTTTCACCTGCAAGCCTGGCCTCTCCCCCCTTCCCTCTCTATCTATCGAATCTGGCCACCGCCAGCCCCTCATCAATTGAAGTCTTTACAGATAGGGATATCTACTTGAAGTTCTTTTCTGCCTTAAAATCCTCCTGTTTTCCTAGGTTTAGGCTCACGCTTTCTATTTCTAAGTCCGAGTTGCAATTGCTTGCTGCTTATTAGTGTTTGCAGATCTGTTTTTGCGCTTAACTTTCGAGATTCCTTGGGCTTTGTTAGTGTTCGTTTGTTACGTTCAAAAGAGCAGACACTGTTCATCCGTCTTCCGAAAAAATGAGTGGAACACGCTTTTCTCTGACAATGGCCTTTCGAACGATCTTTTACGATCGTGTGCATGCTTTTACAAATTGCGAAATCCGTGCAAATCATTTCCACGGTGTCGCAAACATTACATCATCACAAGGAAGAACCTTAGCATGGATGTAGGTGTGATGGCAGCGCGTCGGAGCATCTCAAGCTTGACTTTTGTTTATATACGTCCGTATGTCGAGTTTGAACCATATTTGTTTATGGAAATGAGCGTGTCCCGTGCAAGAAGTCAAAATAAAATTAATCCCACTAATAACTCTGCATTTGTTTATTTAGTTATCGGTTTAATTTTCCCGTCGACTTTCTTCATATGACAAACCTTTTCAAACTTCAAGTTGACATATCTATCAACGACTGATTCCGCCTTTGGCCAAAAGTATTATATTATATTAAGCATTTTAGAATACTGTGTTACTTAATTTATCAAAAATAGTATACCAGTAAGCAGGAAATTTCCTTGATTATTCATTATTTTTCTCATTGTGTGGACTGACCCGAACAGGAAGACAGAAGTTCTCAAGCAAGATCTCCCCCAATTTCCCGAGTCCACAGCCGACTTATAAACAGTCCAATAAAGGTAAAATTGGAGCCTTCTTAAATGCAAATAGTTCAAAGTCATCCGCGAAAGTGAAGTGCAATGAAAAGATAGAGAATAAACTTTAGCCGCAATAGATCCAAAAAAGTCTTGGTGTCTTCTGCAACTTGTATATAAGAACGACTGTATCTTCTGCTGGCTCACGCATTTGTTATTTGTGCACAGCCCCATAGTTTAAAATCGTCTGACTTTCTTCCAAAGTCAAACCCAAGATATGGATGCAAGAACTTGGGTTGAGGCGAAACCGAAGAATTCGAGCTCGCAACTTTTGAACTCATGATCCAAATCTCTCCCAATATATAAACTACCTCCTCCCTCACCTTTTCCATCTAACTTCGATCATTTCTTTAGGAAATCCCTTTCGTTTCCTAGTACTTTCCCACAAAGAAATGAATTCCGCGTACATCGATGATTGGGATCTGCAGGCCGTTGTTCGGGGGTGCAGCACCGGTGAGACTTATTACGACGCCACGAATTGTGTGGCATGGCGACCTGTCGCTGACCTGCAACAGGAAGAGATCCTCTTTGACGGGTTTTCTGAGTTTGCCGAGACATCAGCTCTCTTAGATGATTTGGAGCAGCTCTACAAGCCATTCTATCCAGAACCACCATCCGTTCGTGATGCGGAGTTCAAATCCGCAGAAGCGATTGAAGAGGCTGAGAATAAGCTCAAGGAAGAAGAGCCCTTGACGGATGCTTCAAAAACAAGCCAGGCAGTTCATTATGATGTAGTTAAACAAAGGAGGAGGTAAGAGAAATAGTTTTTGATTATGAGAATTGGTTTGAGAATCGATGTCCATCAAAAGATTGATTTGGTTGAATTGGCTAATTAGGAAGAATCAGCAGAAGAGGGATGTCCACCATGTGACGGCCAACGGGATTTCGTCGGACATGTGGGCCTGGCGCAAGTACGGCCAGAAACCGATCAAGGGTTCACCCTATCCCAGGTCGGTCCTCTCTCTAGAAACGATACCACTTGAGCTTCAATTGCATTGCCATAGGAAAAATAAAAATCTCCTTATTTTTCGCTGAAGAATTACGAATGAACTCATTCATCAGGTTGGTGCTGGTTCTTAGTATCACTTCTTCTGATTTAGCACCTTTTATCAGCAGCATGTTCATGTGAATATGTTTTGCAAGGAAAAAGGCGAATCGAGTTCTTGAATATACCATACAGAAAGTTTTATTCTTGTAGCCATAGCATGTAGTAGCATGATCAAAACTCGACAAAGTGTAAAGAGATATTTTCGAGGCAACTTAATTTCGTTCTCTCTATGCTGAAACGGAATTTGCGGTGACTCGAGTGTGTAGCCAGAAGTGGATCTTGTTGGATCCGCAAACCGAATGGCTGTGATTAAATTAAGCTCAGTTTCACACATTATTTCGGTTGACCTAACTGAATGTGTTGCCTGGGTGGAAAATTTGTGCATACAGGAGCTACTATAGGTGCAGCAGCTCAAAGGGTTGTTTGGCAAGGAAACAAGTCGAGCGGAGCAGCTCCGATCCTGGGGTCTTCGTCGTGACCTACACCGGTGAGCACAGCCACACCTACCCGACTCGCCGGAATGCGCTCGCTGGCAGCACGAGGAACAAGTTCTCTTCCCCTAAAGCAAAGCAATCCGCCACAGTTAAAGGCAAGCGAGGCACACCTCCGCCCAACGGCGCGTGCTACTCTCCAAGCTCGACTGCCACTCCGTCTCCAACATCTCCTCCACTCTTCGTGACTCTTTCTGAAGAAGACAAGGAGCAATTGTCCAGCTGTGGGAGTGGGCTATCGGGTGTGAGTGACCAGAATAACATCGACCCGACGTTGTTCTTCAGCGATGAAATATTCATGGGTTTCCAGGAGTTGAATGATATGGTAATGGATCTAGGCCTGGCCGGCTGCAGCTGAAATCGCCATCGAAGAAGCGCTGAACGAAGAACTCCTTTGACAGAACGAGACGATTTAATCACATCGTGTAGTTTTTTTTTTATCTAAGTGATGATGATTTCTCAAGGTTGCTTCTCAATTGTAAAGATCGAAAAAGGAAATAGAAGATCTATAATTCATGAATGCATGGAGAGAATAAGGAAGGGAATTTTGATAGCGTCACAAATTTTGACTCACTGAACAAGACTGTACTCATCTTAAATATAATCCAACTTGAATTTGCCGTGAGAAACAAGTACATGCATTAAGGCATTAATAAGACTTTCTAATAATTTTCCTGAGATACAATAAAGAATAGAAAATATCTCATAATTTAATATTCACAAGAATCATAGAACGTCATGCCAATGCGTGTGTTTCAATAATTGAGAGACTGAAATAATTTCTTTTTTATTGTACAATCAACTTGTGCACGTTTTGGAACGTTTTTGTCAACCGGGTGACCAAGCACCGCCCCCATCCTCTCCCCTACTGAAAAGTAGGAAGATGATGGCAAAAAAAAAAGAAGAAGGGAAAAGTATGAAAAAAGAAGAAAAAAAGAGCATAAATAAGGGGATAAGAGTCTAAATGGACCAAAAGTCCATTAGGGTTCTTTGTCCTGATGCTAAAAAGTCGTTTGACTTTATATTTATTCCCTGTTAAAGAATGGGGTTTTCACTCGGCAATTTTGTTTATATAATGGATTATTCTATACGTATGAACAAAATCCATTTATTGAAGAGACATTATAGTTTATAGAACATGCTTTTGGGCAGGATTCAGTTTAAATTAGCCTATATTTATTTAGAAAATCTTCCTTACATCGGCAGTGTACAAACCATCCACTAGCAGGCAATTATACTTTTTTCAACCTTTTGTTTTTTTAATGACAAAGGAATTGCCGGAGCTTCCCATTCGGGAAGTCACACGACCCTCTAGTGCTCGGTAGCACCGTCGAGTCTTGCCGCAAGCCGTTATTTAGACGCAAATCTCGGGAGAGACTGGCCTAGCATCCCACCGTTAGGTTCCCCCACTTAAATCGTGATAGCAATGGGAGGATTTGAACTCACGACCGCATTGTTGCTGGTGAAAACGAACACCAACGCAGCTGCCCACAGGTTGGGTAACCTTTTGTTGATCACAGTTAATCCAACAAACTAATAAAAAAGTTCCTTGAAAAACTAATTATGTCCAAGGAGTGCTTCCTCCATGATTTCAAAAAAAATTAAAATGAATTTTCAGTTTATTAATGTCGGAAGAGAAGTTCAAGCAACAATGAAATCCAAAAAATTAGGTAGTGCTAATAAGGAACTCCAATAGTTAAAGGGCTTAAGGAGAGGATATTAGAGCAATCAGGGTAGAGAGAAAACATACGCAGAGACAAAGGGCAACATAGAATCAAAGAGAACAAATGATTTTTTTTCTGCGAATCAATTACGAATGCGAATGTTACCCTTTGCAAATTTTTGGATGATGTGAAAATGTCTTCCTTCAGTAAATTATTTCACATGATTTGCGTGCTTTTATTCCATGGTTATTGGAGTCAAAGTCTTAGCGGTAATAATATCTCAAAGGTTCATATGATTAAGGTAAATTACATCCGTGGTCATCCCACGTTTCTTTGAAGTCGTTCTCACTTAGAGATCTTTACTTTGATTGAATGTACTAAACACACGTTTAACATCTTCCTATCTCGCTACAGCAAACGCATTCCCATCTTCTTCGTCCCCACACACTCTTCTTGGGTTCCAGAAGCAAGGCAGCAGCCGCCCCCACAAAGTCCGCGTTCATGTACGTCGCGGGCTCCGAGTGCGAGTAGTCCGATCTCAAATCACTGAACCTGTCGCTTGAGTCAGGTCCGCCCACGATCGCGCCCACGTGTGTGTTCGGGTTCGGATTAGTTGATGAGTAGTACGTGGTGAGGCTGTCATTGCAGCCCACTTTAGCAGCATGGACATGAATGGATGGGATCGACGCGCCACGGTGGTGCAGCTGCCTCGGGTACTTGGAGCCCCAGCCCACCATGTATGACATGTTCATAGGATTCTTCCCCAATATGTAGTCGACCTGCAAACCATTTGCATACCAAGATCACAAAACTGTTTCCTATGTTCTTAATTTTGGGTAACCCAGTATATTCTCATTTATTACCTTGCGAAGTTTAATTCAATGTAATTTCGAGTTATGTCCCTATCAGACCACAGAAATATTTCTGGTAGTAGCACAAGCTGATATAATAGAGGTCGATTCTGTTTTGCTGGGGGTAATTCGCTCCATCTGTCTTCAGCTATAGGATTAAACTCGAGTTATATTCAGAAGTTCATTAACATGTTTCAATCTGGATTTAACATTGATTTATCGCCTGATTGATTTGTCAATTTGATCGCATATTCTGTTCAAATAATCTCGATATGTGTAATATGATTTGGATCTCCATTATCTTCGTCTGAGGAGGAACTTAGCATTTAACCTGTGATTTCACAAATTCTCTGATCTGGGAGGCAGAGAAATGTGCAGACCCGCATTGGACTCCGTGGACGTGAGCCTCGCTCAACGTCTTTGAGTATATCAGGAGCACCATTGACGCGCTTGTTGTGTACTGCAGATTTGAACTGTCTCGAGCATGCAGCAGACCACCTGCAGACAAGATATATCAGAGCTATTCACACTCTTTCACTGAGCAGTTCACCAACCACCAGAATGAGAATTCGAAAATCCCGATGGACTAGGAAATGAAAAACATGTACCAGGCGTCGTCTTGATCTGAATGGAGCTACTTCCAGGCATCAATGCACACACGAATGATGCTACGTCATTGTTGAACTTGGCCAAGTTGTTCTTGCCACCGAGGAACTCCTGATCAAAGGAGCAGGGTGAGTGGATTCTGCCAGAGAAAATTGGATTATTCTGAATTCAGATGAAAGATGCAATGTTTTGGATTGACAAAGGATGTTACCTTGGCCAAGAGCACTTGTGCACCGGCGAATTTGTTGTCCCAGCTGAACTCGGAAACTGCCAGGCTCCAACCTTGGTTGCTCAATACATAGTGCAAGTAGCTGCTGTCTCCACTTGCCTTGTATAGCCAAACGCTAGCCCATAAAAGCTCATCCTGGAAGAACTCAATTTTACTCAATAATTTCAGGAGAATAAAAAAGGGCTTGTGGGTTTTACCGGGTAGCCTGAGTAAGAGCAGTAGAAAGGGCATGAGCCCTGGTAAGATCCTCTGTACTTGTCTGCCAATTCAAACAGCTGAAACAATGACAGCGTTCGTGGCTTAGTGTGACATTATAATTGACAAGAGGTAAGAGGTATCTATGAGGTAAGAGGTATCTATATTTCTCAATGGGAAAATATGGATTTTTGGCTTTTACGGATTTAGATTTGTTCAGAAGCAGCGCAGAGTAGTTGGCATCAATGGATTTAAAGACAACTGAAGCTGCAGAAAGAGCGGCCGCTGCTTCAGTGGCCGGTTCGGATCCTGGTGAACTAGAGTTGATCTTATAGAGCGTCCTTGTTATGTCCATGTCTTCAGGGCGTTCCCAGCAATGGTGATCCGAGTTTCCATCTCCCACCTGGGAAAGTCACGTGGAACATTAGACCGCATTACAATGACACTCACAATAATCCAGATCAGTGAAAACAAATGTTCAAGTCCTGATTTAGATGGTAAAGCAATTTAGTAGGCTATGCGTTCAGTATAGAACCAATAGCAGCCGACCTGCGTATATAGTGTTGTAGGCGAAGTGTGAGCTCGTAATAGGAAGTCGGTACCCCATTTGATTGCGCTCCGCAAATAGTGGAGCTGGTTGGTCGCGGAGATCTCCCTCGGGTACTCTGTAGCAGTCCAACTCAACAGGGTGACGGTGAATGCCATCGGCCAACCGAACTTGACATTGTCGCCAGCATCATAGTATCCTCCAAGCAAGTTCGCCTGCCCAAAAAGCACCGTCAAATCTTTAATTTTAAGGACCAAATTTTTCGAGTCAATGATGAGGAATTGTATGTCTATTCTGGTTCTCAGCAAACTAGGACAGTACTTTGACTCAATGATAATGAATGCTAAGAAACTGAGGATCTTCCGTGTGGAAAATACCGAGCAAATGACCTGTCAGACACAAACGATGATTCAGGAAGTATTACATTCTCAGGCCTGCCGTCCAATAGGGCTGAGTCTCCCCTCCATTTGACTCGCTGGTCTGCCGGCAATTTCCCCGAGCGCTGGCCTTCAAAGAATAGAATGGCCTTGCCGAGCACGTTGCCATAGTCAAAATCTCCGAGGCGCAACCCTTGGTCGGCCATGGCTCGAGCCAGTTCTTCGCAGGTCCCCATTACGCACCAAAAGAACAATACCAAGAACAACATCATCCCACAATGCCCCCGACCCATGATTTTCTCTCCCGCTAGAGAAGCTTGATCAAGTGGAAGGAATGTGGGCAGGGTCTGACTACATATGTAGAAGAAGCACATTACCAAAAATGGATACAATTACAACATGTCACAGAAAAAAATCGCCTAACTTCTCACGATGTGTTCCTTAGGAAAACGAGATTAAGGAATGATTGATTCGGACCGAAATTCGCAGGTGTGTTAAACGTGGGAATGATGGAGCAGAGTGGACGTTGCGTGAAGTGTCGTAAGAATGATTCTGGAGGAGGAGGATGAAGATAAGATTCCAATCTCCCATTCCTCAACGTGAGCATGAGCATCGAGCTTCCAACAATTTCTCTGTTGTTCTCTTTTTGGCCATGGAACATCCACATTTTTATCATTTTCTAGAAAATTCCAACGAATTCACTCCTTGGTTTTGTGTTCCAGTCAACTCTCAAAAGCTTAACCAGACTTGTTACTTCTCTGAAAGATTCTCGTCCATGTTTATGAACTCATTGCGTTCAATACTACTTTTACTGATAAGGAGGACAGAACGGAAGAAAACGAAAAAGGAAAATGCCAGTTTCCTACGCAAGACTCATGCCGCTCCGAGTGGCAATTGTAAATTCGCACAAAAGTTGATGTATTACAGGTGTCCGTAAGAAGGACAAACAAAATTGGTAAACAATAACAAAAGTTTATCAATGGAAAAATCAAAGAAAACTTGATGTATTATTTATATGAGAATTATTGGTAACCTAAAACACGATGGTAATTTGATTGGTAACATGTTGATAATTATTTGCCTTACTTAAATTATTTTTAAATCAACCAGTTTGTTATTTTAATTATCAACCACACTAACTGTTTAATAAGTATTCTCAAATTAAGTTATCAAAGAGTTTTGCATTACAAACTCTTATTTTACTAATGTCTGTTTGATTTTTTTTTTTTTTGACATAGCAACTTCCCTTAATTCATACTAACACAAGAAGTTGTCTTATTTTTTTTTACCACCTTTTATTTACACTTCTCATCAAGGATTAAAGTTTACCAAGTAATATATAATATCAATTTTTGTGGCTTGCTAACTTTTTTTGTAACTGAGTTACTAATTTATTTTGATGTCCCGACTGTCATTTTATTGTTTATTACCGTTGATTTGTTTTCTTTACCAACTTTTTAATTGAATTGCGACTTGTATCATCTTGCCTTCCAACTGTTTAAAAGTACATACTATTTTTTGAATTACGCTGACATCAATTAGAACGATTAGTCCTTCTGGAGTCTTCACGGTTTCCTCAGCCTGGAGCCACATCAGATTAAGTAGGCCATTAGTCCCGTGGCATAATCTGATCTGGAGTAAAATGATTACTCCTCGCCATCAATTTCATTTTTGGCTCCTCACGCGGAATAGACTCCCTACCCAGGACTTTCCATTGGCTTATTGTCAGATTTCAGAAGTTAGATGTGTATTTTGCAAGCTGGTACCGGATTCTGTTAATCACCTTTCTTTGATTGCCCAACTACGTTTCGGCTTGCTACCTTTTGGGCAATGAACCGCCACCTATCACTGGACTAATGGCACGTGGATGGACACCCTCCTTTGGGCAGTGAATGACATATCGGGCAACCTCTTTCACCAATGTATTGCGAGGTTTGCCCTTGGTGCTCTTTGTCATATAATATGGAAGATTAGGAATAATATTTTGTTCTGTAATTGGGATCGTTTCATTCCGGCAATGAAGATGAAGGTGACCAAGATGGTCAAGGATAAAGCCAAGTCTTTCTCACATGTTGCTGATACATCAAGGAACCGTATGCTGCAGCTCTCTTGGGGCTTGGATGCATCCATTTTCCTTTGATTTATGTACTCTTCTTTTTGGGTGGGCTGCTAGTCCTCTAGATAAGCTTTTCTAGTTTTCTTCTTGTTCTTATTGAGGCCCATGGTTCCCTTTCACTTAGCAATATAGTCTCGATTAAGTGAAAGTCTTTTTGTGGTACCGGGATTCTCCACTTTGTATAGTTGGCCCTAAAGTTTCAATTAATTACTTAATTTACCAAAAAAATTAGAGCTATTATTAACTTTATAATAGTTACCAAACAGATTTGTGTTGCCAACTCTTGTTTGAGTTAGCTATCCACGGGTTTTTTTTTTCATAAAATCACAAAATTCTCTTATCTAAAAAAAAGAATTTTTTTATATCGTTTGCCACCTTTTATTTATCATTTATCAACAGCCTTTATCACCTTTTAGTTATCTTTTTTCAACAGCCTTAGTCTATAATTAAGATATGAAATCGTCAGCCTCTTTCTGTGACTTACTAAACTTGCCATATTCTAGTGATGGATGTAGTAGATTTTTAACCAGAGGAGGGTGACCAAAAAGATCGGGGAAAGATCTTAGGTTTAAGAGGGCGAAGTCCACGGTTTTTCTACACGAAATTTTGAACAGAAAAAAACAGATATCAATTTCATACCAAACATTTGGCTTGTCCCTGTGGACCAATTGGATAAGAATTTGACATGTGATAGTGTCTACTACGACGTTCTGCCTGCTCTATACCTGGGTAACTTGAACAACGTGCTGTAATATGAACAAAGCATTGCAGTAGGCAAAGGTAAATTGCAGGAAAACATCTGTAAAAGAAGAGATCGTATCAATGGGGGAAACCGGATTCCAAAGTAGAAGAAGAAGAGAGAGAGAGAGAGAGAGAGAGAGAGAGAGAGAGAGTTTTTTTTTCTTGGCGAGGGCGATGCACATTCTTGTTCTGCAAAATGCTCGTACATTTTGTTTATACGCGATTTCTCTCATACGATTAATCATGTTCGCGAAGTTCAATCACTTGAAGAGACATGATCAATCGAACCAAACCCTAGAACTAGCTCATTTAGGTGGTCTCCCCTCTTGTGTTGTCGATTCAACAAGGCGCAGCGTGCGGATCACTTCTCGCCATTGAGGATAAGCTCTTGTTTTTCAAGCTTTCTAAACTAGTAGGGTGGCACTAGACAGAAGAAAATATGTGCGGAGAGGACGAGGATGAGTTTGAGCCGATGCTACATTGGATGTTGCTTCTTTGCCTTGAAGCTGACAGAGACAACTTGCGGATGTTTTGACTACGTCATTGGTTCCCTTAAATTGTTTTCTTCAACTTCATACAAGTTTTGGCTATAATTCGTCCCACGGACATAAAATGCTCATGCAAAAATGGGACTCCCAACCAAAACCTTAGTTATAGTGTTGTCAAATCTGGGGTGGCATAACTATAGTCCGGGCGTAAAGAAATTCAGTTGAGAAATGGGACATTACATATCCAAATCACACAAATTTTCGAACAAAGTGCTCTAGATTAAGATCGAATGCATTAGTTAAAAGCCCAAACTTAACTAATTTACAGGACTTATAAAGGGGTTTGATGGACTTTCAAATATCAAGATCTCCACATTTGTGCCATTTGAGTATATAAAAAGAATTTGTTGCCTTATATAATTTTTTTTCTTTGTATTACGAAGTACTTGACTCTCATGGCCTAAAGGAATGAGATCCGAATCACCTGACAGCATATCAAGTGACCAAATTCCATTTGTGTTGGGGATCACCCAATTTTTGATCAGACGGCCTTATTTAGGACTAGGCAAGAGATCCAGACGCAAAGGAATGATATGTGACTCATAAACTTTTGTAATTTCTTTAGTTTTTTTAATAAAGCACTAGAAGCTGCATATATTCAAAGAGAGACAGAGAGAGAGAGAGGGAGATAAAAGAGACGTGATCATTAAGTAGCCGTGGCTTGGTTTTTTGGTACACGCTAGCTTGTGACTTGGCAGGTAGCTTCCTGAGGACAATTTAGCTTAGAATGATAACTTTTTTGTCATACAAGCATCGCACTCACACCATTAATTAAATTTGTGGTGCAAGTTGAGGATTATGTTTCCCCTGCACACAACCTCACTTCCATTCACGTGGTTTTACAATGGACAACTTGCGTCCCTATCTCTCAATTTCTTTTATACATCATAAACATGACTCATGGTGTGGCAGAAACAACTCATGATAAGCACCAAATTAGAGTTTCCTTAGTATGAGAAAACGAGCTAAACTGCGCGAGATAGAGCGACTTACCCAGAATTTATATAGCTCGGGAGATGAGGGGAAGATGTATTACTGTTCCTAACTCGAGGAGGTAAGAAGCTGTAATTTTACGTGAAAAAGGTTTTTGCAAATGATGTTTCTTGTCGAGCGTGACGAGAGCATTCGAAATTTATCTTATTTGCTGGTCTGGTGCATGAAGATAAAACATCCAGTCGAGTGACCTCATGCATGCATGCTATCATCTCATTTCCACCATCAAATGTCCGTCCCATATCCTTTTCCTGCGACCACAGATATGACATTTGTCCACGTGCGGAAGATATCCAGGCCCGACCGGGGTCGGTCTTCTCTTGATACTTGGAAGTCGACCCCATTATTCCAAACCACCACAACCGCACTCTCTCTCTCTCTCTTTCTCGTAGTTTAATCTTTATCCGATCAGTTGTTTAACAAAACGTAAGCCTCTGTACTTCAGGACGCTCAAGACCCCGTAGACGTGCTCTTAACATCTTATTCTCTCGTTCGTCAGGAGAGCTTAGAATATTCTCAGGAGTGAGGAAGAGTGTTTTGTAGTTTGTCCAAGTGTCTTACCAATAGCCAATGGGGACGGTTGAAGTAGTTGAATGCCACTTGTCTCTTTCGTGGATTTAAGGTAACGGGGGCCACCCTAAAAACTCGAGAGGCTTGCATGAATGGGAGAGTATATTCCGACCTGTTTTTACTTGCATTCAAACACCTCCTAGAATTCATCATCTGCTCATCAAAATCTCCCTTTGCCTTTCCATCTCTTAGTGGAGCCATATGGATGGAAGAGTCCCACCAACGCCGCTACCGCAGCCTCCACAGCTGCCACTGGCTCCGGCGGAACATATGTTTCCATGCATCAATTCACACTTGCTTCCGTCAAACCCGTTATTTCATCCTCCTGCGCTAATGCCCCAAACATTCGACCCTCAACAATTTGCCATGGAAATGGACTGGTTAGGCCTCCTATCTGGCTCTAATAAATTTGCGGAGGACCACCCTTCGGCAACAAATGGAGCTTCAAGCATTAGAGGTGATAATAATGGAGTTAACGAAGTGAAGAATGGAGGTAGAAGCTGTAATAAGAAAGTTGGTAAGGCCAGGAAAGCGATTCCACCGAGGGTTGCATTCCACACGAAGAGTGCCGATGACATCCTCGACGATGGTTACAGGTGGCGCAAGTACGGCCAGAAAGCGGTGAAGAACAGTGGCCATCCAAGGTAAGACTAACCTCGCCCTGTTTGAAAACTCTTACTTGATTCATAGAGTTTCAAAAGAGCCTCTAGTAGTAACCATGTCAGCTAGAACAATGCGAATGTTGTCTGTCAAGTTTCAAGCTGGTGACCCTAAAAGCATTAGTGGTAGTCATCGAAGGAGGTGCGTTATCTTTTTGACCTGGAAAATAGCCCTGAGATGTAATTTAGCTCTCACTTAAGAATTTAGCGTATCCAGTATATCGATACCAGGGGCATATAAACAGGTGCCATTCCATTTTTGGTACGTGATCCTTGGCACTTTTAGGATCAATAACTGCATAATCATCCAGATTATCCCCGAATTATGGGCTGTTGAACTCTGAAGTTAGCCGCTCTTTCAACTCAAGCTTCTCACAGTTTATTTTTACTCTTGACATGAACAAGGAGCTACTACCGTTGTACACACCACACATGCACTGTGAAGAAGCAAATCCAGCGACTCTCGACAGACTCGAGCATCGTTGTCACGACGTATGAAGGTATTCACAACCATCCTTGCGAAAAATTGATGGAGACCTTGACTCCTCTTCTGCGCCAGCTGCAACTGCTCTCTGGTTTCTAGCTCCAGTTCGTTGGAATCCACAGGACGAAGAATTAGCAGAATCTGGGGAGAAATTGGGTGGATCGAATGTCCAAAGATGAAGACTGACAAGATGCTGAAAAAAACCTTGGTAATTGTCGGTAATGAACAGAATAAGCTGGCAAGCCGCTCTGCCTTTCCAGGCAATGTAATACCACTCAACTGGTGGGTATGTGAAAAGAATGTTATAATCTCATGTTATTATCTCAGCTTATAGTACATCTTTAGATATTAGAGAATGTCAGAGCAGGTACACCATCAAATTTGAAGATTAAAATCGGAAAGAAGCTTAACTTTACACTTGCAAAAGACTGTATTAGCTAGTCTCCTGAAATACCTGTAAACATTATGTCGGCAATGTGCCATTTCACAGGCTACAATTATACTGAAGTAAAGAAGACAACAATGCCCAAGAAAAGAAACAAAATTTGTACAAGACGTGCTTATAGTCAATGTATCTTTTGATCAATGGTATCTATTGGCCTGCCAAGTTCCCAGCTCAAAAGGAAGGTAGTTGATATTGTTCCTCCTCAACCTCATTTTCACATGCCCGAAATTATAAAGTGGATGCATAATCACCGTTGACCACCTGTACGGAGATCCTGTTCTGCCCAACTTCAGAAAAACCTTGAGCATTTAACTGATGATGCCATACTGATGGAGGGGAAGTTCTCTACACCTGATTTAAGAAACCCATCAAGACACTGCCTGATGACGATGCTAGAACTATTCGGATTCCATTTTCATCAAAAGCAGCACAAGCAGGCTTCTTAACTGCACAAGCTTGGGCACAATATGTCGTAATAGCAATCTCACAATGGAAACGTTCCCAGCTCATGGCCATGCCTGTTGAGAAGAACTTTTCTCTCACTGGCCCACTCAAAGCGATAAGATAGGTCCAGATTATGAATCGAAATGTTCAAACTATCCTCACCTGCACCCTTTGACTTTTCCTACATCAGAAGTTTCAGGTCAGAATGGATCAACAATCCATAAATGGTGCATTTGTTGTTGTTGCTGCTATCCTTACAAATCTAAGTAACCAAAATGCAGTATGCCACATGGTTCCAAGATCCATATGTTGGGACCAAAGCCATGCCACATGCGTAACCTGTGGCCAGCCACTTGAACTAGCCAGATTGCTACTTGCTAGGAACTAAAAGATGAGAGCAGGATACACTGTACTTCATTCAAAGTTTGGACCGTATACAGAGGGGGAGATGAATTATCCCGTAAATACGGTATTAGTAACATTATCCTAAGTGACTGTAATAATTACATATATTTGAATTTAATGGTAAAACAAAAATAAACCAACATCTAAGAGACCCCTCTTCATAAATTTACATTTGCCCCATTTGTGATCTGCATAAACTGGAAAATCATTTCAGGCTGTTAAACTTGACATTTCCTTTTACATCTCGTGCCGAACTAAACCACTAGGCAGCACCTTCCTAAATTTCATATGAGTCAATGTCTAGTTTAGCATGAGAAACATTCCAATTCACCTAGTTTAACATGAAAATCACTTTGGACCAAAAAAAAAGAAAAGAGAAAAAAGAAAATCAATCCCATGTCTGGTATAGGTCAGATTACTCTCATATCTAAAAGTATATATGTATCAAAGCTATTCTAACCATGGCCATTTAATAAAGCTGTACAAAGTCTTGTCAATTTTGGGGTATCCCCTCAAACTTCCTCGTTAAGAAAAATCAAATGAATTGACTAATAATGGGTCATTAATGAGACACACAGAGAGACTTCTTAACGTTACAAACTAGTCTGGTTATTCATGGAGTCAATTAATAAGAGAATCCTTTAAAACAAAAAGAACATTAAAACTAGTGCAAGAGTATAATTTTGACTTCTGCTAAAACACGTGGCTTGTAAAGTTTTCTTTTGCTCAAGAATTTACCAATCAGATTATCATAAATGAAGCCCGGAACCTCAAACAGTAGTTGGCCACTCCTTTTAGATTTCTCTGTCATATTAAATTTTTTCATTTTCAAAACAAAGAAAGTTCTTCACTAAAAAATCCACCTTTTTATGGAAAAATGGTAGTACATATGCATCCAAACCCATGCGATTCATGCCCAGGCGACTAGTACTGACAAGCTACCATGATTAGGGCACACTACAAGCAGAAGCAAAAGTGAAAGCATGTAAGCAAGGCCAGACGCACCACAAGATCATGTCACCACGAGATTAAAACATTACCTGTGGACTGGATTGCTCAACAGAGCCCAATATGCTGGCCATCACACTTCTCTGAGCAGTTTTAGGTGAAAATCCTTCCCAAGGAGGAACGAAAATCAATTTGGTGCATTGGACAGGAACATAGTTGCGGCTGAGTTTCTCCCACCAAACTGATCCTAATGACCACCATCTTATCATCAACCCATGCTCAGAGAAAGCAACTAAACCCTGCAATTGAAAGTACGAGAGAAATGGTGACACCTTGGAGGAGGACATGAACACAGATTAGTTAAGCCTCTTGACAGTATTGAAGGGTTCAAATGTTAAATTAAATTACCTCTCCATCTGGAGAAAAACTCAATGCTGAAATCACAGTTGTTACTGCCATACCAGAAGATCCTGCAAGAAAACTTGGCAGACCAGGAGGTGCACTTGCATCCAGAACCTTGATTTTCATCACACTGTTTAGACAAAGAGTGGGCAAGGAAAAATAATGAATATTCTAATCAGTGAATAACCATTGACATTAAAAGAATTATGGAGGCATCTTTATATATATTTTTGTACTTCCATGCAGGTTTTGTGAACTTCCATGGCATAGATGGGCAGCTGACTGACTTATGTAACTCTATTGAAAAGCACCAGTGTTAATTGATTCATTAAATTAAGATTGCTCCAGAAAGAAATATCACCTGAATGGGAACAACCATTGTCAGCCATAATGATCTAATGATCTAGTTGGCAGATTACACATATATATTATTGAGAGGAAAATAACATTCAATCATAAACATGGAGAGTGAAGATCAAATGTGGATGGTTACAAAGTCCAAGATTAAAATGGCACCCTATACCTTCATCTGCTAAGGAGATGTCATTGTTGACAGACAAATTCTCTTAAATACTGTTGTTCCTTGTTTTCATCCTTTAACTAAAGCTTTTCTCAGTATATCTAGTAATTGCCATTGAAAAAAAAAATCTTAATTGAAGTTCCTTGATTATGTCGCATCATACCTTTGCATGTCATACACACGAATGCTGGCATTACTGATCTCTCCAATGGCATCACCAACAGCTAATCTGGTCAAATTGTCATTCAGTGCTACCATGGGAAAAACACGAACAACTTCCTTCAAAGTTGTCATTGAAGTCTGAAGGCAAGTTTTCCGCATGATTGAGTTGCTAGGGTCCATAGTTTGTAAGATAAAGTTCACTACCTGCAATTAAGCCCAAAGGTTAGACACATAAAGGCATTCCAAAAACAGAATTTCATATTTTCATCTAGTCGAGGACAGCACATTCACAAGAGCATGGTACAGTTCATATACTAGTAGATACTATCTGAGAAGCAAATAAGAGAATCACACGGTTTGAACCCAAAAATGAGGAATATCTGTGAAAAGACCAGAAGGCAAAGGCATATAGAAGAAGCAACTGGGCACTTGGAGGAAAGATGGAAAAGAATTGAGAGAGTGCATGCTCACCAAATGTGGCTGAAATGCACCCCTATTTTTGGACTTAGATACGCAGAAGCAGAAAGGTTTTTTAAGTAAACTGCAAGAATGGAAATTACTAATTAAACCAGTACACTAAATGGCCAAGGAAGGTTTTCTACCTGTATAAAAAAGCTAACTATGTCATAGTTCAAACACCCCAGAGGATAGAAGAAAAACATTGAAAATAAGAAAAAAAACATGACATGAGATACCAGTCTGCTGACATATATATACATGATCCAACTTCATTTTGAACTCTTAAAGAATTGCTTTTGTGATGCAAAAATTAAAGGAACATTTTCCTAACCTTATCAAGAAACTGAGCCAGATTCTTGGGAGCTCCGCGTATAACTCTAATAAGTGTAGTGAGGGATACTAAGTGAACTGGTGAATCAGATGCAGTAGACCAGATTTGGCTTTCAATGGCATTAAGAAACCCATGAATGTCAGCCATTGCAAGACTTGGAAGAAGAATCTCGATCAAAGTCTCCCGAATTTTACTGGGTATGGCTGGACTTGCAGATGTACTGCTTACACACTCAATTTGGAAAAAAATATCTCCAATCAAACGGGGAATTTCAGGCCCAATGCATGCCTTCCATATGTCTGCCATACCTTCAGCCAACAGCTCTGCAGCAGTGGAGCTATACTTTTCATTCATAGCCATGACCAATTTCACTAGATGATGAACAACCAGTGTGGCCAGACTTGGTTTCACAAGACTGGGGTACCAAATAGCTAATGCAGCTGCAACAATAATATGAGAAGTCATTGCATCTTGCCCTGTTCCTCCAACACATGAAATCCAATCCTGCACTTCATAAGATTCTAGCCATATCAGAATATTGGATTCGTCAACCTGTGAGATCTCTTGTGTTTCCGGTTCGTCCATATCTGCTCTGTCAGATACCATCTTTTCCTTTGAATTTTCATGTTCATCTTCATTTTTCCCAGCCAAAGAACTCACAAACTTTATGTGATTAGTCACCTCTTGACTAGACAAAGGGAGAGGTATTGCCCGCGAAGCAGCACAATGGAACAAAGATCGTGCAGCCATCCTTACATGTTCACTATCATCTTGCCAGAAACTTACCAACAGCTGCATAAACAGAGAGAATGTCAATATGATGGACACACACTTGCGACATGTAATATTCAGGAGAGAGTTCCAGAAGCCGAGGAAATGACTAATGTTTGGCAAGACCATACACTGGGAGGAGACATAAAATATTGATACGTCAATCTCCCTTAAAGCCTCTAAATTTCCTCCATATAATCAGTTGCATTTATGTCTTCGACTTTCATGGGCTTACTTATTGAAAGTTTAATTCTATAAATCAACAGTCAAAACAGTAACTGAGCAGCTTCAACCTTCTCAGTAATTATTGCACTATACAAGCAGAAAAACATTGAACTCCTGTCACTGGAGATTTGACATCAAACAAGTGTACTAAACTGCAAGAATTCAAAGAATAGATTGAATGATGCTGCAAGGAGCAGCTTCTGTCCGGATTTATCAATGTCATTTCCCAAACAAACACGTTTCATGTGTTATTTTATCAATTAGATAGGATGATGAAAGATATATTAAGATGGCTTACTAGATTGTACTAAGCAACGTGGTAGAGTTTTATTACTTTTTGAATAAGAACCGCTTGCTGTAAAAAAGTTGCAGTCTATTATACTGCTTAATGTACCTACTTAACAGAGTTGTTTCAGTATACCTAGAACTACTGTTAGTTTCAACTCTGAGATGATATAACCAAACAGACAACATTGTTTGTATATGTGCTTGTGTGGGCTTCCAATATAAGGTAACTCAACTTGCCTTCTTGTATTTATTTATCCAAACAAGGACTTAAGCGACAGGGCACAAGATACAAGTTGAAATAAAATAGCAACACAGATTCTCTAGACATTAGGGGACAAAACGATGACTACACATAATCACGGGTATTCTCATCCTTACACCAACCCCACCCCCTCCCCCTTTTCCCACAGGCAGAACCTTAAAGAAAAAAAATCCAAAACTAGGAGGAGGTTGGCAAACAATAACAAAAATTGTAGTGAGTCCACATAATCTTGCCTCAGTTAAATGTTCTCATACAAGTCCGTAGTTCATTTATGCTGGACCACTGGAAAAGATACAAAAAAAGGGCATTAAGGAATCTCAGAAATTGCATAGATAGACGTAAAACATAATAGTAACAGTGGAACAGAGTCTAACCTGGAGGGAAGGTGGCTTAATCTCTGGGACTTTCTCTCCAAAGTTCCGAGTATAGAACGCCGCCAGGGCACTGCAAATTAAATAAGAGGTAGACGTTTTTGTATAAAGTACATTAAAATGGAAAGTGAACCGTTCAATTTTGTATAAAGTACATTAAAATGGAAGTCAACAGAGTGAACAATTCAAGAGATAAGATGATTTAACACCAGATGCTTCAAGAACAATACTGAATGCGTTGTGAGAAATCCTTGAAAAGTAGATTAACAAAAATTACAAAGAAAATTTGTTACTAGTATCTGCATCATTGCACCCAAGTTTAAAGATTCGTTCAAGAAACTGTATCTACAAATATAATGGTGCATTCACCAGTAAGTCCTTTTTGATTTCTATAACTGAGAAAAATCAACTATTACAGCAGATCAATCTTTGTAGACAATCTATGACAATAGACACTAATCTAGATCGATCTTTCTAGACAACATAAGGATCTTTCACGATCCTACCACTATTTATACTTAATTTATGGACTAACAATACAAAATTTATCAGTATAACTGAAAGCTATCTTGTGCTTTGCAAACCAGGCATTAAATTCATCTAATCAGGTGAAAACGACCAACAAGAACTTAGATATCAGACTAAAGTAAAGCTCCATAGAGCACTCCAATGACAAAAAGTTCTAAAGGGATGCATTGGTCAATTGACCAGACTAGGACCCCCAAAAAAAAATCAAGCAGGCTTCAATTGAAGGCAAAAGATTGAATTTTTGGATGCTTGAACACAAAAAAATCGCAAACTTCAGTCATTTGAATAGAATGTTGCTACTGAAATGTAGCCGAACTCAGGGCACAATTAGGTGGGAATGCTTAATAATCAATACCTGCTGGCGACTGAGCAGGAATGGCACAGGCTAACCATACGTTGGGCAAGGGAAACCATGGTCAATGACCTCATTGCACAAAACTCGGAGGACAATTTCCATAGCTGAAATGTGTTTATTCAGTGTCTCAGAAAAATTATAGAAGTGCAAATGAGAAACATGTCCCAGCAGTAAATACAGTTCATCAAAATACCTCAAGGACAGCACTTGTACCAGGAAAAGTCACTGTAAAGGACCCTTTGTCCCCTGGCAAACCTGGTGCAATAATGAAGTTCTCAGGTCTTATCAACTTCATGTCAGTAATCAGCAGTTGATCAAGCCCATCGTCCACCCCCCATAAATGCAAAACCGACAAGCTAAACCGTACAATGCTCTCTTCAGGCGACCTGATGCTATCGGACTGCATGTGACCATTTGATGTGTTTGGACCCGCCCCATTATCTGCAAACTCAGCAACATTTTTTCTCTTCAAAGGAGAGTCAGCTTTCTTAATTTGACTTCCACATAACTCGTTCCCCTGAGAAAGGAGCATCAATGAAGGGAGATCAAAGCAAAGAGTTGCCACCCCAGGGAATGGACACGAACAGTTAATGGAGTGCTTGATGCTTTGGACATTGGTTGAGCTGGCCTGAAAAGATTCAGTAAAGCTTTCCTTCCTAGTGAGGGCTTTATGAGTGAAGGACTCAGTTCTTTTAGTTGACATTGGCACTGCACCAGCAGAAGAAAATCCCTTTTCTGAGTTTTCTATATGAGGTTTAAAAATACCAACATCCTCGACAATGGGAAGAAGCAGGGAGGAAACAGAATCACTTCCATCCCTCACAGATCCGGAGACTGACTTCATGCTAATGCCCTTACAGAAGTGATCAAACATTGAATGAGAAGCTACCCCCCGGAGGATCCTCTCTCTAGCTCCACTCATGATGTCCCATATGTATAACACATCAGTAGTATCAGATGTTCCTAAATAGTTTCGGCAAAGACATGCAACATAACCTCTTGCACCATCCCAAACAACTCTATCAGGATAGCAGGGATGTCCAGGAAAAATTCTCTCCACCCTTAGAGTTTCAAGTGAAGCAAGAGCCACACATGAATCCTCTCCAACAGAGAGAAAGCAATCACACCAAGGATGCTCGGTCTTGTTAGGAGGGAGAATAATTCGGCGGACAGGAGCCACATGATGGTGCAATACAGTGATGAGATTGCCATTGTCAAGATCCCATATTCGAACAGTGCAGTCTTTGCTTCCAGACAGCAAGACGTTACAGAAATCCGATCCTTTTGCATTGCCTGCCATCTGGCGAGCTGCCAAACAAAGTACAGCACCCGTGTGCCCTCTGAAATATCTCCTACATACATCTGAATTTACTCCAAGAGAAGAACTTTTACTATGATAACCCGGCACATGAACCAAATGAAATTGTACAATTTCAATGTCGCCATTGCAATAGCCATAGACAACAGCATAAGGTGCACATGAATTACCAGAAATAACCATGGAAGAAGATACGATACGACCATTAAGTGAAGGACTATTGTCTCCTGCATGCAGACAATTGGCATATTTGGAATGAAGTATATCACCCTGCTCCAAACCATCGCAAGCCTTAGTTTCATGGGACAGAGAAGATCCTGAAATCAAATTGAAACAAGAAACACCTTCCCCAACAAATTCACACTGTTGAAAGAGCTTTGAATGGTCGTGATTCCTTGACAGTGACCAAATTGTGATGTGGGGTTTCCACTGAAAAAGTTCATTTAAACAAAAGCAAACTGACTCAACGCGGAGAAGATAATTCTCCAGTTGAATGAAACAAACTGATAATCTTAAACATTCTGGATGAGAAGCAGCAGAGATTGAAGAGAGAGGCCTACAATCAAGTAAGTTATCTGAATATGAAACAAGATACAGAGTTGCAGAACCTTCGACGTTCCAAATAATAAAATTTACTGTGCCCATCCTGTTGGATTGCCCAGGCAGAATCTCATGGTAACCACTTTCCAGAAACATGCATCCTGCAGCACCATGCAAGTGACCAGTAACGCCCTGAGGACAAAGATCATCAGTGAGAGAAACCTCTCCAATAGTAACACCTGTGTCCACTACCCTGAAGATGCAGCGGTTAGATAACAGAAGAGCAATAATGTTTCCCATGGTGGCACATGACAATACTACCCGGTCCTCCGTAAAACCATTTGTACAATCAATTATCTTAGGCTCAGAACCATTTCTGGGCGAGCCACCTTTATTCTCCTCATCTAAATGAGAGTCTTTTGATATTGGAACGTGTTGCATCCCGCCATGTGAACTAACAAGGACTGCAGAACACTTCTCCCCATCCTTGGAAGACAAAAATACAGTCATATACCTTGGTAACCCAGTTGATAGATTTCCATGAAATATTGTCTGTACAATGGTGAGGGTATAAGTATCTACAATAACTACAGTGCACTTGGGAGGTCTCTTATGATGAGACTCTGAGTCCAATGAAAGGTCAACTTCCTGTGTAGATCCAACAGCCTGATGCTCAACCCAATGGCTAGCATCAACAAATGAACAACCAATACATACATATCTCCTATTAGATGGTAACGTGCATAGACTGGACGGACTCCCGGCCCAAGGTGGCAGCTGTCTCCGGCGTCTGCAGTGCCCACTCCCTCTGCTCCAGACACACATAACACCGCCTTTACATGCGCTTAATAGAGCTCCACTTGAACTCTCTGTCTTTCCATCTCTTAGCACCGCAGAAGGATAACAGATGGCTAGATCAGCTATTGATGTAGCATGGCCACACAACATAGCTACTGGCTTAATCTCCTGCACATTAAAGCACATGGAGATATCATTTGCTTTAATTCCACACAGTTCTTGTCTTGGCATAGGTTCAACAGAAATTACACGGGAAACACAATCCAATGGAATGAAATCAATGGAAGATACATAATTAAAAGATTTCCCCCATCGAAAGGTGAGCCGTGTGATTAGGACCGCATACACTAAAATGGACATATGAACAGCACATACAAGGAAACTTCGAACAGAGATCGCAGACGGTAGAACGCCCGGAAGAAGAACACTCTCGAGTTCCCACAAATCAACAAAGAGATAAGTGCAAAAGCTTTTTCCTCACGCTTCGTCGGGCGGCAATGTCTCTGACTGGACATATTGGAAGCATACAGATCAAACGAGAGCTGAACGAACAGAAGTGGACCGACTTACCGGATTGGCTCCGGAGCCGGAGAGGTTCCACCAAAAAATGGAACCATCGGCTCCGCCGGTGTAGAGCGTCGGAGGCTGGTTGAGGACGGCGGCGGCGGTGACCCGGTGGAGAGAAGGCGGCGCCGCCGACCATATGCACGCCACGGATCGGCACTTCATGGCTTTACACAGAGACACAGAGAGCGCTACATGGAAGTGCTTATTCAGAAAGAGCTAGCGACGATCTTCATCTCTCTTCCGTCTTCGACGAGCGACGAGAGCTTCCACGACCGGTGCTTCATCGGACCGATCCGGTCGTATTAAGGATCCATCACAAAACCGACCGGTTCGGGTTCGAAGAGGCCTCGTTTCCCTTTGACCAAAGAAAAAACCCAAAAGAGTCGCAGCGATTTTCTCCAGAACCGAGCCGCCGTGGCCGGTTCGCCGCGGTTCTCTATAAATCTTTGAGATTTGAGGATCTAATTTTCGATGCCGCCGGGATAACCGGCTCGAATAAAAGTAAATATCGCACGTTGATCACAAAAATT
The DNA here is from genome assembly GCA_030064385.1 of Melaleuca quinquenervia. Taxonomy (NCBI): domain Eukaryota; kingdom Viridiplantae; phylum Streptophyta; class Magnoliopsida; order Myrtales; family Myrtaceae; genus Melaleuca; species Melaleuca quinquenervia. The sequence goes on along the minus strand of CM057721.1, from coordinate 12,672,151 downwards.
CTTCAAGTTGTTCTCACGAAGTACCGCAGTTGAGTTCGACTAAACTCGAGCGGTTATCTTTGAAGCTCGAGTGAGTTCAAAAGAAGTTAGAACGGCCTTCACCGATTCAGCAAAGCTCAAGTCGTTGCCTACAGAACTTTATGACATATTCCCTACTGGAATAAAGTTCATAAACATAAGAGTTTGTTGCTAGATATTCTATTAAAATCATATGTTACACAAGAACAAAAAAAAAAAGAAAATATTTACCGCGAGCTTGAAGAAGTTTGGAAGTTAAAGTGGCCATGATAGAGCTCGATGAAGCTTGAGTAGCATCCCTATAAGTTCGAAAATGCTCAAGAGACCATAAGGCTGCATTTGATTCGGTTTTGAAAATGAACTTGCTTTTAGCATTCTTAATGGTAATTCTTCACATTAAAATCCTTTTATAATGGTTGTCAAACACTTTATATTTTTCCATTCAAAACCCTTTAGAAAAGCCGAACCAAACGCACCTTACAGTCGATAGCATAAAAATGATTGGAGGGTAAAGCCGTCATGGTCCAGCTCAACAAAACTTGAGTGGTCATGACTTTGAGCTATAAAAGTGGTGGTCATGGGTAGGCCAGGCTTTCAAGCAGTGGTTTTAGATTCTTGGGTTTTTTTTTTCAATTCTTATCATTGTTTCCTCTTTTTTTTTTCTGACATGGCGCTTGATAGGTGTCATATGACTTAAGAGAGTAATAGTTCCACCAATGAAAAACTTCATTATATAATTTTATAAATTTTAAAACTTAATTGCATTTTTTATTGAAAAAGGAAAACATTTTTCATGGAAATCACTTTTGAGAAATATATTAAGTTTTCATTTGTTCGATAATTTAGGAAAAATAAATACAAAGGGGAAGTCATTTTCCCCTAATTTAAACTAATTATTTTTTGTCTATGGCTAATGTTTTATGTAATTGATTAATTTATTATCATTCTAACGCCAAAAGTTTAGAAAATAATTTTCTGAAAATGTTTTTTCTTCAAAAGAAAGTATCTTTTGTTAAAATTAAGTGATTTGACCTAAGAAATGAAAGTTGTCTAATTTAAATCAGTTTCTTATCTTGAATAGATTACCTAGTTGAATAATTTCCTTATTAAAGAAATTTTCCTTAAAAGATATTCTATATTCGTGATCCAATTCTTGCCGATGTATAACAAATGGGCGTTCTATTTGATGAGTATCAAATAGCAATTGCTTGTGAATTGTACCCTGAAGCACGCACCGTTTTTTGAGTGCTTGATAAAGACTTTTTTTGTGGGTCTATCTGTGATATTACTCTCCGTGAACGTAGGTCACTATAACCTAACCATGTAAATTTGGTATTGACTCATGGGGAGGACCCCTTTCTCAAGACCCTTGGGATTACAGACCTTTCAGTTCTACTCATCAACTCCCATGTTCAGCTCCTCTTGAAGTCAACATGTATGTCAAAAAGAACCCCAGATTTGAGATATACAGAATCCAGAACATTCCTAGTGTTACCACTCGTTTAGAATATCCTCCCGATGTTCTAACTGCCATTCAAGAAAACAAACTTGCTCATAGTCTTCCAAGTCTCCTTCGTTCTCAAGAATATAGTCTCTTTGCCCACATCAATAAGTATCAGAGTTAGGCTTGGTTTACTTCAAGCAAATTGACAGCGGCATAAGAAGGAAAAGTGAGAATCAACGGATTTAATGGGAAGGATTTTGATTTTCTGGAAGATGCAAATTGAAGACTACATATACTTGAAGAATCTGCACTTATCCATGTCTAGGGAGAAGCCAGAGTCAATGAAGCAAGCAAATTAGGAGTTGTTAGTTAAATAAGCACATGGTATTATTCGGTTGACGTTGGCTCGTAACGTTGCATTTAATATCATGAAAAAGAATACCATTGTGGGTTTGATGAAAATTTTGTTGAACATGTATGAGAAGCCATCTACCATCAACAATGTCATTTTGATTCGACATCCCTTTAATTTAAAGATGAGCTAAAGTACATTAGTTTCTAATCATATCAATGATTTTAATGTAATCTTTAGTCAGTTGAGTCCAATTGAGATTAACTTTGAAAAATGAGATGTGTGCTTTAATTTTATTATTCTCATAACCTGATAGTTGAAATACTATTATTACTATTATTGGTAATTCCTCCGAATCAACAAGTATGACATTCGATGAAATTCAAGATTTGATTATGAGCATTGACATATGTAAAAGAGAATTTGGCCAATCCGTATCTACTACTTTAGTAAGTAAAAATAGAGGAAGAACTAGTACAAGTAGGTAAAAATAGAGGAAGAATTATCACACATATATAACATAAGTTATATAAATCCAAATAGATGTATTGAGTCTCACACTAGTAGTGATGTATGTTGGAACTGTGGTAAGAGGGGACTTATTAAGAAAAAATTGCCTTACGTTGAAGAATGATAATAGATTTGAATTAGAGTTGAGTCTACCAATCATGTTGCAGTTATATTTGATAGTAATTCAAATATTGATTAAATCATTCCTATCACTAATAATTCGTCATTTATCCAGTCGATTATGGATTTTGATTGTTCTTTTCATGTCACACCAAATAGGCTGTAGTTTACTACTTATCAGTGCATAGACAATAATAAAGTGTAGTTTGAGAACAACGTTGAATGCCATGTCATAAGTGTTGGTGATGTTAGAATCAAAATACATTATGGTATTATATGTTTCGGAGTTGAAAAAAAAAATTAATTTAGTGCCCTGATTCAGCTGGGTGTTGGTATTTTTCAGAATGTGGAATTTTGAAGATTGTTCAAGGTGCCTCGGTGATAATGAAATAAATCAAGCACAATGACCTATATGAACTTCATAGTGAGATGGTGATAGAATTCGTTGTGGAGACGTCAAATGCATCTATACAAGAGTATGGATTATGACATATGTGTGGGGCACATTAGCGGAAAAAGCGCAAAAGTTCTAAGTAAAAGGAATTTGTCCTGTAGGTATCTTACTAATAAACCGAATGTATGCAAGTGATGTAATTTAGATCAATGGCGAAAAGTGCAATTTAGTACTGCTGTCAGGAAAACCACAGAGATTGCATTCACGTAGATGTTCACAAATTATTGCGATTTTCTTTAAGAAAAAGAGTGTTGAATTTATGCTAACAATTGTTGATGACTACTTGAGGAATACCTGGGTATTTATGCTTAGGCACAAGTTATATGCTATAATTAGGATCATGCAGTTGAGAGATTTAATGGAATAGGAGATAGGTAAGACGATCAAGCATGTCCGAATTGACAATAGCATGGAGTTTTACTAAAAATTGTTAAATAAATTTTGCATGAAAGAAGGCATAGTGAAACACCGCACTAGTGCTACTAAACCACAATATGTTGCAGAATTGATGAGTAAAATATTACTAGAGACGACTCGTAAAATGCTCTTTAGTGTTGGTATGGCTAGGAAATTCTTGATGGATGCGTTTAGTGTGGTGAGTTACCTAGTGAATAGATTCCCATCGACTGCAATTGAATGTTGGACTCACGAAGAAGTGTGGTTAGGTAACATTGTTGATTATTCAATTTATGGAATATTTGGTTGCCCATGTTATGTTCAACTGAATGATAGTAAACTCGACGGAATAGCAAGAAAGGTCATGTGTTTCTAGGTTATGCACAAGGTGAATGAAGTTACAAGTTGCGGTGCTTGGAATGAAATTCATATGTTGTCAGTAGAGAAATTATATTTGACGAGTCTCCAATAATTCTATCTAAGAGTGTTTATATGGATATGCATGGTGTTTAGCTTGAGGTGGAGTTGCAATCAAAAACTCTTGAGATAGTGAACACTAGCGAACTAATCTTCACATGTGGTGCTTGTAGTGAGGTGGAGCCTATAGAGCCAACGATTGCTATAACTATTGACATTGACAAAGTACATGTTCGATCTTATAGCAGATATACATGTAACAAAGGTTTTACTTTATCTGTGATAGAGGATGTTGTATCTATAAGTTCTTGTGGAGTAGTTAACTAGCTAATGATGCAAATGAAGTTGGTTTTCTGACAAGATCTATGATTGTGGCAAAGTTCAAGCGTAGCTTGAACTTGATAAATGTCTGCACGGTTGAGCCCATGCGGCTGTGGGAAAATAGTAGTAAAATTCAGATTTTATCAAAGTAATTGTGACTTGACACAGACATCAAGCCAATGTGAAGATTGTTAAAAGTTATGTCTCAAGTTTGAGCCAATAAAAGAAAGTTGTCTTATTCAAATATGTTTCTTGTTTTGAATAGGTTTCCTAATTGAATGATTTCCTAGTTGAAAAAGTTTTCCTACAATAGTATTTCTTAGTCTGGATCTAATTTTTACATATATGTAAGAAGTGGAGATTATACTAAAGGAGTATCAAATAGAAGTTTCAATTTGTGAATTATACCATGAAGCAATTGAGAAAGTTGAAGAGCGGTTTATCGAGTGTTTGTCATTGGTTTTTTTTCATGAACTAGTTCATGATAATTACATCAAGCATTTAAGCGTGAAAGCCAATTAAATCTTGTGAGTTTAAGATTTGTATAATTCATTCATAAGATTGTGAGATAATTAAACGAGAAATTGTGAAGCTAAACACTAATGGGTTTTCTGATGTAATTGGGCGTGAAAAATATAAAGAGTGTTTGAGTGACTCGAGTATGATTGTAATTTTTGTTATATCACTTGAATTATAGTAAATTCGCCGATTCTCTTCTCGTGAACATGAGTCCCTACGACCGAACCAAGTAAATTTGGTGTCCGATTTATTTTTCTTGTTTTATCGATTTTATTGCTCGATCGATTGGCTTCGACAACACCTTCAATATAATACGACTTGATTTCTCATCGTCGTTGTTGCCACGGCTACTGCTATACTGGTGCTAAGATGATCTCACCATAAGCAAAAAGACTAGCCACTTGAGGAATGCTTTAATTTCCCTCGAAGTAAAGGATTTACTTTATAGTTTTGGGCTTATTCTTTGCTTGTCGAAACAGGGGAAGGACCTAGTCCTTCACAATGTAATGGGATAAAAAAGAAATAAACAAGGAGAAAGAACAGCAAATAAAGTTACACAAATTATACGTTCAATTGCCCCGTCAGAATGATATAATATCCGATGCATGTATTGACATTTCTTGAACATCATGAATTAGTAAACCCTACTTGATCTATGATCGATACTCCAATGTCGGGCCCAAAAAATTCGGCAACATTTATAGCCTAGAGGACAACCGATAATGACTAGATCCTCGAAAAAATCATCTCATTTGTGCAAGTAACTTGGGCTAAAATTTCTTTGCATTAACATGGGAACTTTCTAATCTCCTCCTCCTCCTCGGTTTGGGCCCGTGGTTGACTTTTGACTTTGGCTTTTCCTAATTTTGTGTTCGTATTTGTACATTATGAGACAAAACTCCATTGGTTAAAAGCAGCTTATTATTAAACCGGTGGCTACTAAAGAAATACGCGACATCGAAACCTACGTATTTGTAAGATTCGAAATTTTAAATTAAAATACGTGAGGGTCAATACAGAAATTCAATAATATGCCCTCCATGAACGACCTGCAAAATAGCTAATTGATTTTTCCTTCCCCAATTTTTCTCCTCTGTAAAATTCCTCATCGATTAACTAAGTTTTGGCCATTGGATGTGGATCCGAATCCCCTAACATTATTAGGGAGGTGAGGTTTGTTCGTTTTTTTTTCTTTAAATTACCGACTATTTGATTTGAATCGAACGGCCAACGATTGTTACTCGTGACATATGGCAGGAGATCTACACCCGTCGGACCTCGAGTTCACCACCGGCTCAACCATTCGCAGGTTCCTTCCCTGTTTTACCGTAATCGGACGGTTCACGTCGTGCCGTCAAATCCGGCGGTCCAGATTCCAGGAAAACGAGCTTCTTCTGTATTCGCGCCATCTTCTACCTAAAATACGCTCTTGTGATTTCCTAATGTACCCAAGCGCAGACCCGAAAAATAACAATGGCGAAGTCAATGGTCAACGAGAGGCCCAAAGCGGAGGCCTGAAATCGCCATGAGGGGTGGAAGAAGATTCCTTTCGTTTTCTCTCCTCTTTCCCACCTTTTCCATGGGCGCCTAAAGGGGAGAAGCGTCTAGAACTCCTTGCTTGGGTTCGGTCCCTTCCCGACTCAATCATTGATCCTTCCTCCCCTCCTCCTTCTCAGTTTTAAATACCAGTGCTCGACCGCTCTCTTCTTCCCCACTTCTGCTCTAGTCGTCTCCCTCCTCCTCCTCCTCCTCCTCCTCCTCCCCCCTCTTCCCCATCCAAAACCCAGGTTGTTGCCGAACTCCCCGTTGACCCCGCGACGACCCGGTGGACCAAGAGAGACCCGCATCACCGCAGCGATGGCGGCGCCCAGCGATCTCGTGGACAAAGCGAGGGCGGCCTACCTGGACGACGACTTCGAGTCGGCCGTTGACTTCTACTCCAAGGCCATTGACTCGAGCCCCGGGAGCGCCGATCTGTACGCCGAGCGCGCCCAGTCTCACATCAAGCTCGGCAAGTTCACAGGTGGGGCTGGTTTCGATCCTTTTCGTTTTTTTGGCCTTGTCGGATCTTGAAGTGCGTGCCTTGGGCGGTGGACGGAGGGACGCTTCCCGGCCGGTGCGGTGGCGTACCGTGAGCTTGGCGAGGGTCTAGTTGTATAGTTTTGTTCGCCTATGCGTTTGGGGTGCGTGCTTTTCGGGATCGCAGCGTCGAATTGAACTCTGTATGTGTTTTCGCCGGGAAAAGCAGTTTGAGTTTTGCCTGCTTTTATTGCCACTTCTCTTTTTCACGTTTATCGTTAACCCATTCGTTAAACCCAGAAAAGGAAAAGAAGAAAAATATTGGGTCCGCTTTGCGGAGGCATTCTTTGCTGGCATTGCTGGCCAGTTTAAGTAATCTCAATGCTGCTTCTTTGTGACTTTGGACCCAAGAAAGTTTGGTGGGAACACTACGAATCGTCTTTGGATCTTTTATCACCATTTTTTATTTCTATTTTGTTGATGGAGCTGTTATTGTGCAATGCCCTGGGTGACGTGCTTCTGATTTTCGTTTTATGCTATTTTTGCTTAATCAGAGGCCATTTCTGATGCAAATAAGGCGATCGAATTGGATCCTTCATTGGACAAGGCATACCTGCGAAAAGGGTGAGTGAGCTTTGCCTGACTGAGCTTGAATTCTGTCTCTTTTACTTGGTGTATTTAGTCAGAAAGTTGTATACTTTCATTTTCTCCTTTCTGAGGTTTGTGGAGTTGAAGATTTGATGATGCATTTTAAGTGGTCTGCTTGTTTTTATGTGGCTTTAACGGTGGCTGCTGTTTTTGTTTGCTAATCCTTATTCAAATTGCTGTGTTGTTTATGATCAACTATTTGTTGAACGGAATGTGATAGCCCGTTTGCATTCCCTGATCTAGGATTTACTTCTAGCGCTTGATATTGCTTTATAGGCACTCAATGAGCAGTTCTGAGTGCGTATATACAGATTCTTTAGATATAGTACTTCCATGGAGTATTAACCTCAATTCAGACATATTTTATTTTTTTCTATTTGTTTTCCAGTTCTGCCTGTATGAACCTTGAAGAATATCATACTGCCAAGGCAGCTCTTGAAAAAGGTGCTTCTCTGGCTCAAGATGCTTTGAGATTCACCAAGCTTATTGAAGAGTGTGACAAGCACATTGCAGGTTTGCACTCATGACAGCCTCTAGGTTTCTCTGATCAAGTGACTGATGGGAACTTATATATGTGTTGTGGTCATCATGATTGCATGCTGGTCCTTTCCTACTCTGATGCAGCATTTTGATCATCTCTAATATGGCTTTCAGAATGAAAAACTGATTCTTATCTTCTATGTCTTCAATGTTTCGGTTATCACTTCCTTGCTTTATTTAATTATGAAGAAAGCACGTTGACCTCATGAGGGCTTCAATCTTTGCAGTACTATTGGAAACTTGAACTATGGCAATTTATGAGATATAGTTTTCACTGTATTCTGAAAACAAAAGCTTGCATATGTTTGAGGTTTTTTTTTTTTTTTTACTTCTTGGCGAGAGAGAAGTGGTGAACAGGGCATGGTTTGGCTCTGTGTCATCTCATTTTGGACCAGACCAGTTGTGCCTTCCTGGTGTCAGCATAGTGAGATTGAAATTGTTGCACCTTCTTACATGGCTCTAAACTTACCAAGAATGTTCAACATGTTGTGTGTCCCTGTTATATGGAAAAGATTTGATGAGAGATATTTTTTTGGAATCTCAGAGAATTCTTCAAGATGTGTACCCTTGTATGCAAGCACGCACAAGCAGATGGTGACATCTGTGTCATTTTCTTTGGGCTCTGATGGTGGTCTTGACTGATGAAAGTTGAAGTTTAGGCAATTTGTGAACAGAAGAATTGCCGGAGAGATGAGACTGCTTTTTTTCTTCATAATGTGCATAACTTGTTAACATTTGCACATATTTCATTATTTAAAATGCGCCTTTGTGGTCTTAGAATCGGAATCAGGCTGTTCCCAGGTTTTAGCATCATTCTTGGATTTTGTGAATATTTTCCTCTTTGCTGCTTGTTGTGTAATATTTGTTGTCCAATGAGTTGTTATAGATTGGAGCTAACTTACTGGGTGAATTCCATCTATATTCTTGAATTTTGATTTTGTGGTGTTTCCATAGAGGATGTAACTGATGAGAAGGCACGTTTTGGTGGCCCAACTTCCTTAGCCACTGACCTGCCATCTGATCAAAATGCTGAAGCTGACAAAGATATCGAGAATGTGCACAGAATCGTAGAGCAGATCAATGCAATTGAGCCAGTCAAGCCCAAATTCAGGTTCTCGCAATATTTCATATGCTGTCTACACAAAACCTGGCTTTGGCACCATGATTATAAGTGGCCACATGGCCGATTGTGAAGTTTCTCTTTGTTAGTTTAAAGTGAAGATATTCTCCAAAGTCTTTTGTGATTGATGTGCGGATTCAAAGCTTGCATGTGAACATAAGGAAGAATCAAGTTAGTTGCTCAATGATGAGCAGCTATCTTCCAAACTTGGATAACTAGTAAAATTTATTCTAGAAATTGGAGTTGGTCTGAAGTTTTTCTCCTGGCAAATGCGGTCTTCTTGTTGTTTTCTATAAGCACCTGTTTCTCCTCATCGCATAGCAATTTACATGATATGAGTAAGGTTGTCAATATTTTAGTGTAGCTTTTCATAGGTTACTTCTCAGATAGTACTTTCCAGTCACATGACCAGACAATTCATTGTTCAACAGACGTGAATTTTATCAGAAGCCAGATGAAGTTGTTGTGACAATATTTGCGAAGGGTGTTGCAGCAGAGGATGTACTCATTGAGTTTGGTGAACAATTTGTATGTTTGATCTCCCAAAGAATTTCTTTTACTGGATGTAGGATGTGTTTTCATGTTACCAATTTTTTTTAATTATATAGATGACATGAGGGAATATATTTATCTTGCAGCTAAGTGTAAGAATCAAAGTGCCCACTGAAGAAGTGCCCACTGAAGATGCTTATTACTTTCAATCTAGATTGTTCGGCAAGGTACTGTGGAGAGCTTCTTTTGGTTTCTAATTAGATGCAGCTCTTTTTCTCATTTCACATATGATTTAACCATGCAGCAATATTTCATTTTAGGCTTCTCTCGTGATAGTGCTTGTTATAATACTTGCTTTTGGTTTGATTGGTTAAGTGCCCTTTTGCAAAGCTTTTGCAAGTGCATATTTTAATTTTTTGTCTGAGAATATCCTCAGATATATTTGCATCAGTTTTTCTCTTCTGAACCAATTCCACTTTGTTCAGCCACCATATGGAAATGAATTCTATTTTTCTTATTTTACTGGTCTTTCTAGTGTGAAAAAAAAAAAAAAAAGCTTTGGCTTGCCAACATTTTACTCCTACTTCACTGTAACTAATGTTTGATGCTTTATATGATCCAAATCAGGTAATACCTGAAAAGTGTAGATACCAAATATTGTCAACCAAAATTGAGATCCGTCTTGCAAAAGCTGAAGCAATCCAATGGAGATCTCTTGAATATAGCAAAGAAGCTGCAGTCCCGCAGAAAGCCATTGTACCATCAAGTAGGTGCTTTTCTGAATTTGTTAGATGACCCGAATTTAACTTGGTGTCCCATGTTTCTGTAGAATGAGAAAACCTTCTTCTCTGGCTAGTCAATCAGCTATTTTTCATTTTTTAGCAGTTGGACCAAATAGACCTGCATATCCTTCTTCGAAGAATAGAGCTGCAGACTGGGACAAGCTGGAAGCGCAAGTCAAGCAGGAGGTACCAGACATTGCTAATGATTTCTTAATGTCCATGGCGGTTTTATTCTCTGTTTGCTTTATCCAACTGCTAACTATGTAATCGCAAATATTTTAGGAAAAGGATGAGAAGCTTGATGGTGATGCAGCTCTTAACAAGCTTTTCCGAGATATATTCCAGAATGCAGATGAAGACACGCGAAGAGCTATGACAAAATCATTTGTAAGGGCACTACTTCTCTGCTGCTTCTCAGAACTTACTAAGAAGCAGCACATCTTGTTTCTACTTTACAATTGATTTGTCACCCTCCGTGGTTTCTTTAGAGACATCCAATAAGATTTCTCAACCTCCATTTCTTCAGGAGCTTCTCTCTTAGCCTGATCTGAAATTATATCCTTCCTGCCATTTTCTCGTTTTCCCTAATGCTTGCAATATTTCTGAACTAGATCTCTCAGTTACTTTTGGCACGTTAGCTCCTCGCTTATGCTTGTCCTACTAGGTGCATTTACCTTGATCTGCACTTTGAAACGGTGTTGGTTAAGCAGATGACGACTGTCTTGTCGGAATTCTTATTGGCGAGCTCCATAGTATTCAATCCTGTGTTATTAGGCATTCCATGAAAACTCAATATCGACCCATTATGTAGGTGGAGTCTAACGGTACAGTCCTCTCTACAAACTGGAAGGAAGTGGGTGCAAAGAAGGTGGAAGGTAGCCCTCCCGATGGTATGGAGCTGAAGAAATGGGAAATCTGATTCAGCTGCGGTGGCTCACCTGTATATTGCCGCAACTCTCATGCTCGGCAATTTGCTTCGCATGAACACCTTCCTCATTCAACATTGTCACATCATGTCTAATCGATGGCGAATCCCTTTCTCTTTCTAACTTTGTTTCTTTGGTAGTGGATCTGTGAAAGCTGTTGGTGCGTATTTGTGTCCTGTGTCTGCATTTCATTTGTTGTTTTTGGTAGTGACGGAGTCTGTACTTTTACGTGAACGTCGTCAGAATATTTGGAATGCCGAGTCTTTTGCCTTTTATCCCCAACCATTGAATCGTATATAAAGTCGTTCGTTTTTCACGTCAGCTTGAGGACGCCGCCACAGGATCTTCGTACTGCTCGGTTGGGAAATGCGACGGGACGATCTTTCTGTTTTCATGAATAAGTCATCGAGGGAGGCAGGGAGAAAATTCTTCAAAAAATGATAAATCTATTGTGCAATTAATCCTGTCATAAACTCTTTAATTGTGGAGATATAATTAATTTTTTTTGACAACTTCCCAATTCAATCTTAAATCTATCAATTGTATCATTTTAGTCTTGAACCTTACAAAGTTTGATAATTTAGTTTTAAATCATTTAACGAACCGTTGTTTCTTTTAGTCATGGACGAGGATTGTGGCCCTCAATGGAGCTGGCAAGGTGAGAACATTACTGTCCTCGCATAAGTTGTCAATGGCCATAGTGAGGGCAGGTGAGAGCTTCACGACCCTCGCCCAGTGACCTTTAAAAAAAAAGAAAAGGAAAATTGTAAAGATTTTACAAAAATTTAAAATATAATCAGTCATGTCATATAGAATGGCCGACATTAACTGATTAATTAATAAATTATTAAACGATTTAAGACTAATTGGTAGTTTATTAAAAAAAATTTGAAATAAATTGACATAATTAAAAAAATTTAGGATTAAATTGATAATCGTACAATAGATTTATGATTTTTTAGACAATTTTCCTAGAAAAGTAGCGAAACCGTCCACCGCACAAGCACGGCACCGGCAGCCTCAACGGATTCTTCCCACCAATATGCAGCTGAAAATGAAGATACGCATCGTCGGTTACCGTCGGAGAAATTGTTGATTTGCCGTCAGACAAATCTACCATGCTTTTTTGCTTAGTTAAAAAAAAGAACGAAGTCTCAGCGTATTAGCTCGAACAAATCCCTCGGTAGTTGTCCGGAAAAGACCGACTGAATTTCTCTCCTCGATCCTCGATAGAATAGGCGATGCCCCAATGCTTGATCAGGTGTTCGACCTATTCGTTCAAAGACGACTTATAGACGCTTGAAGTATATCATGACACTAGAAATAAGAGGGCTTCGGTCGAATAAAACAATGTTAAGGAAGCGGATTGTTGTCGTTGATGGGCTGCACGGGAAACAGAGTGGTCCCTCTCGAGACGTGTTCTTATCGAGTCTTGTTCCATTGACCCAGTGAAATTGCCCGGGACAACGCCTGGCGGAAGCTTCCCATTCCTTCAGATGGAATCGGTCAAAGAAAAGGCCATGTTCCCTCGTCCGCATCTCAATGAATTCGCCTCTATATAATTCTCACCTCGCGCCTCCCAGGACATACGCCCGACGCATTCTTCTTCAAGCCAAGCCCTCTCCTTCTTCCTCGCATTGCTTCACGCTCGTACTGCACCGATGAAGGGTAGTCGAAACAACGCCAGATGCCTCGCCAACGTGGCCGCCTTTGTGATCTTCCAAGTCGCCATCATCTTGATCCTCGCCTTCACCGTGATGCGCGTGCGCGGCCCCAAGGTGCGCCTCGGCGTGCTGACGGTCGACAGCTTCAGCACCAGCGACGACGCTTCTTCTCCTTCGTTCAACATGAGGCTCACCGCGCAAGTCGCTGTCAAGAACACCAACTTCGGCGTGTTCAGGTACGGGAACGGCACGATGAGCCTCGCGTACAATGGCACGGTGGTCGGAGATGCCGCTATTGTGAAGGGTCGTGCCAAGGCCAGGGACACCGCGAAGTTCAACGTTACGGTCGACGTGACCTCAGGCCGGCTCGCGAGCACGGCCAGCCTTGGGGCGGACATAAACTCGGGGGTCTTGACGTTTAGGGGTGAGGCGAAGTTGAGGGGCAAAGTCGAGCTGCTGAAGGTGATGAAGAGGAAGAAGAGCGGCGTGATGGATTGTACACTCAGTGTGAATTTAGCCACTCGCGCCGTGACTGCTAAGTGCAAGTGATGATATGGTGTTTCTAGACAGCATTGCATTGTATATTTTACCTCTTGTATCCTTCTTGATTCTTGTAATACTCGCGTTGTGAATTCTTTGAGTGACATAGATGAGTTTTTCTATGTTTAGGACGTTTTGCTGACGATTCTTTTTATGTATCTATATGTTTGGCGTACTTGTACTGGATTCGTAACTACCGTAGAAATACAAAAGAACATCCCCCCTCTTCATACTTGCAGTTTTACTGCTTTGCGTCCTCTATTTCTTTGAATCTTGGGTGTTGATCATGAAAACGGCTTTCCCTAAAATCGTCATAATTAGAATCTAAAAGAGAACAATAAAAAAATTACTTTACTTAATTAATTTGGAATATATCGTTGTTGATGCGAAATAATGACGATCCATAACTCAAATATTTTTGCTCTATTACCCATTGAATCACTGACTTAATGAAACTACCTTTCAATGGCACAATGCTTGTTACCCTCGTGATTGAGGAATTTAGATTAAATAAGAGACTCAAGCGCTATATATAAAATTGTCACCCGTGCCCTCTGCTAATGAACTTGGCTTAACTCGATTTATACCGGCTAGACCTATATTAAACTGATTAAAAGTTCTTATATCCAACTTTATCAAACCAATCTTATACAATAGTTAATTGCAATTTCGATTAATTTAGCCCACATTGGAACAACTCTTACATTTGATCGAGTGAAATACCAAGTCGCCTTCGTCTAGAAAAGGCAACCCTTCAAAACGTCTCCCAAGATAGAGATGGCACAAAGAAGGGAAGAGGTTGAGAAAAAGAGACGAATGGAGGAGGTGGGGCAGGGGCGGCCCACTAAGAGAGCCGCCAAGGCCGTCTCGGCGGTGGCATACTTCAGCTGCTTTGGTATAGAAAAGTGGTGGGGAGATTTTGGGAAAGGAAATGGCGATAAGATGAGTAAAATGCTTGTTGCGAGTTGGGATCCAAAGTAAGGATGCAAAATGTTACTTCAAAAGTCGAAATTGATATTGAAGATAAGGATGGTCCTTGTTCTTTTGGGTACCGTCCGATGATAAATCACAAGTCTCATCAACGGGACACATGCATGAAAGACTAAAAGCCAGCGCGCGAGGTTGGAAACGAAGGCATTCGCATCCCGACGATCTCTACTGATGCAAAAGGAAGCCCTTAATTTGGCTTAACTGCTGCCGAAGAGATGGATGACATTCCCGGCATCCACTGTTTTGTCTACAGTAAAGTAGGCACTTTGACTTATGTCATTTCAAGCTTGTACAGAGCGCAAGCTGATTTCACAGTTCTCCTTTTTGCCTCTTTAAAAGGACTGTTCTCTTGGACATTTGAGAACTTTGACCAACCAAATACATTCTCGGATCCACATTATGTGTTCTTTCCAGCGTTTTTCTGCACAGGGCACGCACACTTTTTCCTGGAAATCTATATGTTGCAAGAAAAGTAAAACAATGGAAGCTTCTAACGATAAATTAATCGCCTTACTACCCCAAAGTCATTAGATTACGCAAAGCTCTCCCCTAAAGTCACCGCGGCTCTCTAGAAAGGTCAAAAACTCCCACCTCACTCAACGCGTTTGGCATCTGATAGAAACAATGAGAACAAGCAAATTAAATGTCATCCCCCGTCTCTCCGTGTTGGATACGCACCTTCTGGGAAGGTCTTTTAAACGAGCCCTGAATTACAAACACTTACGGGCATAAAAACCCTGGACAAGTCCATCAACACATACACAAGAAGCTGATTCAGAGAAAAAGAGAAGCATATATAACATCGCCAGAGATCCATCTTCCATAGATTATTCCTTCTTTTTCAGCTCAAAACCCTGATATGGAGAAGAACCAGCAAGTCGATCCTCTTGCACCCTCAAGTGGCCAAAACACTAGAAGTGACCAAGAGTCCTTGAGCTATCACATGGAGCAAGAGAAGCGCCAGAAGAGGCTCAAGTTGGCCGCGTACATCGCCGCCTTCGCCGTGTTTCAGGTTATCGTCATTCTTGTCTTTGTCCTTGTCATCATGAAGGTCCGTACCCCAAAATTTCGCGTTGGGACGCCCAGCATCCTCTCGTCCAATCTCGGTTCGTCTGCCTCATCCTTCAACATGACCCTCATCGCGCCCTTCAGGCTCAAGAACCCCAACTTTGGCCCTTACAAGTACGACTCGACCACCGTCTTCTTTACCTATGGTGATGCCAACGTGGGGCAGGTTGTGATCCCTAAGGGCAAGGCCAACTTCAAGTCCACGCAAAAGTTCGATCCCACGGTCACGTTGGGCTCCAACTCTTTGTCCAACACTTCGAGTCTTGGGACTGATGGGGTCCTGACGCTGACGAGCTCAGCAAAGCTGAACGGAAAGGTCCATTTGATGTTAATCTTCAAGAAGAAGAAGTCCGCAAGCATGGATTGCACCATGACGATTAGCACCTCGTCACAAACCGTTCAATCAGTGACTTGTAAATGATCATCTGTAGAAGCTAAACTTTCTTTCTTTCTTTCTTTCTTTCTTATAGCCATTTCTTTATAAGTTTGAGTGATGATATGTTTATACTATCTCCCATGTAATAAATCCCATGTATGGTTTACTAGTTCATATATGGATTGGCTCCTGTGCACCTTCAGTCGATGTATCTCCACCCCGTTTTTGTCATGACCTCGTTCCCGTGGAGTTCATCGTAACTGACAGCGATAGTGCTTCCCATGACATTAGAGAATTATAATGAAAAAATGAAGAAGTTTCTGAACCGTTCAAAGTCGCTATATCGCAACATTCTTGTACGGTTGTACCTCTTCACTGACAAGTTATTCCGCGACTGCGTGCGAGTTGATCATCAAGACATGGAACGGAAATGTGTGCTTTCCTTACGAGAAAAGCAATTGGCGAAACGCATGCTACAAAGTTAGGAGAGCAAAATGGTCAAAGAAGCAAATAAATACTTTCAATTCAAGAGTCCCTTTGAAAAGCGATTCTTGCATCGAATTCAACGCGATAGGTCCACATTGACGGCGATTAGGTAGGTAAAAAAGCAAGCGCACCTTGGCGCTATTCAGCAAGAGTAATCCACTTGATGGAGAATGACAAATGAGATTCTAGATGTGTTTGACCATTTCTTGGTAGGTCCAATTCTATTTAATGTATTGGGAAAGGAAGCTCTCCTATGTCATGCATTTTGTTACAGTCCCAAGGTTTTCAAAACTGACATACTGAGAAATGATCCTAATTTAGATGTTTATCGAGGTAGATGATAGTCTCATATTGAATAGGGTAAGATATAGTTAAGAAGAGTAGATCTCCATATGTATAAGCAGGGATGATCTTCCACTCATTTGTATTATCTGACGATTAAGGAATAGAAGTATACTCTCTCTCAAGGTGGATGAATTAGTCAGCAGGCGTTCGATCCTTGGGAAAAGATTTAGCTTAGGCGACCCAACAAACGAAAGAAAGCCTAAGTTGCATCGCGGTCTTGATCTCAAGTGTCGATCCGTGAGAAGTGGTATAAGAGCATGAGTTATAGAGAGTTTGTTCAAAGAGATCGAGGAGCATATTAAGTGGTAGAGAAAATGTCAAAGCGAGGAGTTGCCAATGTTGTTGGTGAGGCTCCCCAATAGAAGGCGGATGCTGTTGTTCTTGCAGTTTTCAAGTTGAGACATGTTGATGTTTAAAAATACCCTAATTGAGGGATAGCAAACCAATTCTCTCTCAACCCTCGCCCTCATTTTATGCTCCCAAGCGAGGGGGAGATTGTTGAGATGGGCGTGTCTTGTGTTAAGAAAAACCTCGTATCGAAAAAGTAATATAGAGTGCGATACTTGATATATCATAATCAATCCATAATTCATCAATCCAACTTTGAGTGAAGTTGGATCCAACTGCATATATTGACAAATTCGGATATAAGCTCTCTCTTGGCACCCGAATGAAGGTATCAAATTTATGTCACGTAGTCCCGTCGCATGTGTCTAAGATCACGATTTATTAAGCAATCAATAGGTTTTAAGTTCGTGAGAAGCATCCAAAAAAGCAAGAAATCGTCGGGTCATAAGGACCTTCCTTGAAGCCAAAGCTGGGAATCGGAACATACGATATGTCAGGACGTGTCGCATTTTATTTACAATAGTCAATTTATTTGGCGACCCCCGCTTGCCTTTTCTACAATTTAATTTGATTGCAGCACACGCAGGATATACATATAGCGAGGCTACAATATTTAGAAATAGCCGCATGTCTGGAACACGTTCATTCTCATTCATCGAAGGTGATCACGCCCTTGATTAAATCATGTTTGTACATGCCCTGCCTTAAGGAAAGTTTCATTTCCAATTTGACTCATATAACGTGATTTCGCAATTCTTCATTGCTTACTTTAATTAATCAGTTTTGAGAATAATCTTCTAAGAAATCTTCAACCGGAGGCTATAGCTAGAAGAAAAGACAGGGATCACAGCCTTGATCAGACAGATCGTCGAGGAAGAGACCGTTTCATGCGATTTTTCTATAAGTATTAAATACGCTGAGAAGCACAATTCTTAGTATATCCTTGCATTTTGACTTTTTAATACCTTTTCTTTTGTATGAATTACTTTGCATTTTCATTTTTTTTCTAATTACGTATGGCCATCTCTCTTTTTAATGGATCAAGACTACGAAATAACGGGATCCGTATGATTACAATGGGCACTAGGAATGATCATCCGGGTGATGGACATGCATGTGTTTCAAGCACATTTTGCTGAAAACCTTAACCCAAAAGATTAATGATCGCAACTAGTTATTTAATTAACTGGCCACATAATCATTTGACCTGATTCATTGGAATTTTACTGTAAATTTATACATTAGATTCTCACATAATACGTAGAACAAGGTTATATGAATGCATTCAAATTATTGAAATCCAAGTCGTATCTTAGGCATATCAAAATAAATTATAAATTCATTTATTGATCCATATATGATGGACTAAAATTTATAAGAAGAAAGTTATACTTAGTAAATGGGTTATTGGTGGATTTATAATATACTAAGACCCGATCCATCGACTCTCTATTTATTCTCTTTTGTCCTCACTCGATTTCGCGCTCTCTCTACACTCTCATTTTAATTCTGTTGATTGAATATAGAAATAGTATAACAATATGGATCGACTCGAGTATGAATCACAAGATTTGTAGTAAAATAGTTCTATTTGGCTCTAATGATTTCTGGCCCGATTCACCAATTTGAAGAGTCTATTGCATCTATGTCCAATCATACGAGTCTTAAATGTGATTCATCTCATCTGACAGTGCATGTGAGTTCGCAAACGTGAACCGGGCCTTGCCAAGACTTTCAGGCGCATGGTCGTCTATTGATCGGGTGGCCCTCCACGTCGGATGCCACGCCGCCTTCCGCCACCGGAGCTGGTAAAAATTGACTCCTCCGCGTTTCGCTTTGTCAACGTAACCGAAAAGGATTAAAGAAAGGGGGAAGAAAAAGGACGACACCCTTTTATAATCCAGTCGCAAAGACCAATCTCTCGAGTCTCCCATCATTTCCATTTCATCAGTGGCGGCGTATCAAAGGGCAACAGCGATGGAGCACAGACCCACTCAAACTCAGAACTCAGCCTCCACGCGGTCTTTAACAGTTGCAGAAAGGTTGAAACACAGTCGTCACCTTTCTTCCTCCTTCTTTGCTTATATATAATAAATGCATTCATCACGTAAAATCCGATTCTGCCATCGATCATCCACACGTCCAACCTACAAAAAAACAACCCTCAAACGACGCAGGAGCACATCAACCCACCGTGAGAGAGCAACTCGAGCTCCCTCGCGTTCACTGTCTAGGACCTCTTACCCCTCTCTGAAACTCCGGTTCCGCGATGCCTGAAGAAGACCCGACCCACCCGTTCGCACCCGCCGGCTCCCACCTCCGGAGCGACGACGTGGAGCTTGCCTCCTACGCCAAGCCGCCGCTTCGCCAGGACCAAAGGAGGAGCAGCAAGTGCTTCGTCTACGCCCTCGCCCTGATCGTCATCCTTTGCGCCGCCTTCCTCGGCTTTGCCCTCACCGTCCTCCGCGTCAAGACCCCGGAGCTCAGGTTCCGCAGCGTCGACGTCAAGACCCTCAAATACTCCACTGCCGCGACGACCTCCTCGTCAGCTTCCCTGAACGCGACGCTGGTCGGTGAGGCCGTCCTCAGGAACACGAACTTTGGGAGCTTCGAGTTCTTGAACGGCACGACGGTGAGCGTGATCTACGGTGGGGAGGTGTTGGGCCGAGGGAAGATCAAAGGAGGGAGAGCGAGGGCGAGGGAGAGGGAGAGAATGACGGTGAAGATGGAGGTGAGGTCGAGCGAGCTGGCGGCGGACGTCGGTGGAAGCAAGAACCTGACCAGCGACGTCCGTTCTGGGACGGTGAAGCTCACGAGCTACGCAAAGATGAGAGGGAGAGTGACGGTGTTGGGGTGGATCAAGACGTGGCGGACGGCGGAGATGAACTGCACCATGAGCCTTGAATTACCCGGCCGGATGGTCCGGGATTTGCGGTGTAACTGAGGGTGGTGTCTTCTTTCTTTCTTTCTTTTGTTGTTGTTGTTAGTCATTCTTTTTTGCCCTTTCCTGTTTTCGTTTCTAGGTTTTGCATTCTTGAGGCTGTATTTACCATTTGATTATAATAAGTTCCAAATATAAAGAATAATGACATGGAGCTTTAGATTGTAGCGAAGTTGATAACAAGTACAATAGGAAAATCCATGTGAATTTTAGACGAGCAATGCGGTGGATTTCCTACATTACTTTATTTCATTTTTTGGTCCGACCTACCCTAAAGGTCGCTCCCCTTTTCCAATTCCCTCACCCACTTTGAATATGGCATTGATTACTGTGCCCTTGGTCATCGGACCCTTATAATTTGGGACAGTCACATTGGATCGTCATATAAAGGACATGATGTCCTAGGGTATAGCGATAAACTAAATTTATGGACCATTTTTTGGATTCATTGCTAGCATCAATCTTGTATTGTTGCCTGAATCATCGTATAGCAGGGACATGAGTAAACTATATTTTGCAACCTTTTCGAGTTGTAACTACTGATTGGTCTTAAAGATAGGAATTTTCAATGGTGGTTCGGTGCACAAGGTGGAGAATTTCTCCTCTTCCAGCCCATGGAAAAAATTTTCTTGTGGGAAAAAAAATGAGCTGGCACAAATTTTTATTGTTTGAAATAATTAGTAGATGGAAAATATATTTATGTCTAAACAATATCATGAATGATGAAAAAATTCTTAAGTCATTCATTTCATAAACGATACAAGAGATCAATTTTAAAAATTTATTTTATAAATCATTCATTTTACATGAGATAAACGGAGCTTAAAGTTTGTTTATTTCCCTGCAATTCCTTCAACTAAAGCTACCCTACAAATCTTTATCTTCCTGGAGAACCGAAATTTTGATCTTAAATCCTTCGAAACCTTATAAGGAAAATTGTTTTTTCCTTAAGAGAAAAACTGCAAATTGGCCCATTGTTTTATCCTATTATAATTAGCAGTCAATTTCAACCTAAAAGATATAAGTTCGATGATTCATCAAAGAGTTCGGATTTGGATTAATTGTTGAAACAATATTAAATTTATTATGCGATAATCAATTCAATCCTAAATTTTTCAATGTGCCCATTTTAATCCTAAATATTTTGTTAATTTTTTGATATAGTCATTACGATATATTGTCCTACGTGGCACAATTGACTCTAATATGGACGAACTTTTTAATTTTCTGAATTTTCAAGAACTTTTTTCCCTTTTTTCCTATTTCACTTTGCTAGTCCAAGCCACCGGATGGGAATAAAAGAAAGAAAAATAATCCAAAAATTTAAATAAAAAATGAAAAGTGTCCATGTTAACGCCAACCATACCATGTAAGACACTCAACATCCACATTGGTGATTTCTAGCGAAATTTGACCGGAATGACTACATCGATAAATCGGCAAAAGGTTTAGAAATTAATTAGTTGAATTCAAAAAGTTAGAATTGAATTAATCAAAGTAAAATAGATTTAAGGCTTTTTAGACAATATTCTGATTTAAGTTCATATAATGTATTAACATCTGCTTTGTTGCAGGTTGACAAGTCATAAGTTAGCCTGAATTTTTCCACGATATTAATTGGCAAAACCCCATGGAGTGAATGCAACATTTAAACCATTCTCGTGCACGCAAAGTCGCCAAAAAATTGATTAACAAGCTCAAAGTCAATCGCTTCTTGGAGATGTAATTAGTCATGTAAGAATAGATCGGTCCGGCCCTTTTGCCTTCAATGCAACCAAGAGCACCTCTTTCTTCCACGCACCAATAGATGTTGAAGAAGGCTGTTGGGAGAAATGTTACTTGATTGAAGATGGTTCGGTGCTTTTGAGAATTAAATTAGTGACTCGATGAACAAAAAGTCCATTATTAAATAGACATTAAAAGACTACTCGGGTTCAGCTTCTCCTCCTCCATCGCTTAACATTAGAGACTACTTTACGGCGAAATCATTGCATCATTCGATGGTAATACTAAAGACTACTTTACGCCGAAGTCGTCGCATCAATGACATTTTCATGGAACTTCACCATGCACAATTCTAACGTGGCCCTTATCAAAAGGGAAAATTAGCACATTTTCAAACATGGTAGTATTCGATTCGAACATGTGAACCTTAATGTTGGAGCTGAAAATCTCCAAGCATCGTAATCAACTGCACCAATCATGCTGGCATTACGGTCGGATCCTTAGTAAGCCCGGCCGATTGTCAGATCATGGCTTGAACTCCGGAAGATGCTTCGATCATGTCATTAGGAACTTCAACCGTAAAATTAATCCCAAGTCTTGTGTGGAATGGGGCCAGCAGAGGTGCTATGGTTGCAGTTGATTATGTGTGGTTGGGTGGATTTTTCACCTAAAAAGGAACCTTTTTTTGTTTTTGTTTTTGAGGATAATTTTTACTGAAATTTATATGTCAAGGTGCCAACTTCCATGCAAAAGACAGTCTCAATCAAAACCTTCAAGTGTTGCACAAAAAAATGCTTTTTTTTTTTTTTGCTAAGCAGGGTGTCTGAGGTTGCAAATGAGCGCCGACATAGCACTTCCATGTCTTCTATAAACAATCAGACCGACGTCGTTTCCCATATTTAATGAAACTGTCATTTCCAATCAAGTCGAGATATAACCTGGAGCCGCATGAAATGACATTCTTCATACTAAACAAGCTGAACAAAATCGTTTGTAAGTCAATTGATAGGGTTTCAAAGTAGAGAGAGAGAGCTGAGAGTTGGGGGTACTTCCCAAAAGCAAATTGAGGGTGGGAAATCATGGGAAATTTGTTGAATGTGTTCTAATTTTGTGAAAAACCACAAACCCCAATGTGGGAACCCCTTCTTCTCCCTACGTATGATTTAAACTCCTAATATTTTGACTTGAAAACAATGCAAACTTCATCACATATTAAAGGCACGCCAACAACATGACACTTATGATTTGCCAGATTAACGCCCACTTGCCATTCAGACGCTAAGAGTGCGCATGGTAACGTTCCAATTTCTCCCAATTTCTGTTCTTTTGTTCCCCGGAATGAAAAAGGAATAGAAACTCGTTTGGTAACGCCAATTTGTTTTTTTGTTCCCGGGAATGGAAAGTTGTTCCCGGGAATAGGTTTGGGCTAGAAACAAGAAACAAAAAAAAGTTGCTTCTTGTTCCCGGGAACAATTTGAGAAATAAGTTTTTTTTTCTTTTTTTCGTTTTATCTCTTGCCGCCGCTGCCGGTCACTAGCCGCCGCCTCCCGCCACCGGCGGTTGCCGACCGCCCACCGCCGTCGGCCGCCGCTTCCTCCCCTTGCCCGCCGCCGGCGGTTGCCCACCGCCCACCACCGTCGACAGCCACTACCTCCCCCCGCCCGCCACCGCCGCCTCCCGCCGCCGGTGGTTGCCGACCGCCCACCGTCGTCGGCCGCCGCTTCCTCCCCTCGTCAGCCGCCGCCTCCTGCCGCCGGTGGTTGCCGACCGCCCACCACCACCGGCAATTGCCGACTGCCCACCGTCGTCGGCCGCCGCTTCCTCCCCTCGTCAGTCGCCGCCTCCTGCCGCCGGCGGTTGCCGACCACCCACCGCCGGTGACCGGCGGCCGACCGCCTCTTGCCACCGGTCGCCGGCCACCGCCCATCGCTATCGGCCGCCGCTTCCTCCCCCCGCCTGCTGCCGCCTCCCGCCGCCGGCGATTGCCGACCGCCACCCCCGGCGATCGGCGGCCGGCTGCCTCCTACCGCCGGTCACCGGCCGCCTCCCATTGCCAACCATCGCCCACCGCCGTTGGCCGCCGCTTCCTCCCCCGCCCGCCACAGCCTCCCGCCTCCTGCTACCGGCCACCTCCCGCCACTAGTCGCCGGCCGCCTCCCGCCGCGACGGCGGCAATTCGTCGTTGTTATTTTTTTTTTGGTAAATATGCAATTCGTCGTTATTGAGCATCAAAAAAACAAAAAAAAAATTATGAATTGTACCAAACGCATTTCTATTCTTTTTCTAGTTAAAGAATAGAAATTGTGTGTAATTACCAAACACCTTATTTTACTCAGAAATAGTTCCGGGGACTAGAAATGGAAAAGGAATGTTTCTAAAAAGAAACTCTTCCCGAGAAGAATAGTGTTACCATGCGCACCCTAAGAGTGTGCAACAGAAGAGGTTCTACTTGGAAATCAAATCGGATTGCCTGAAAAATAGGTTTTATAATCGGTTCGCATTAGATTCAGATTGGGAACAGGTTTCAAATCTTAGAAACCGGTTGAAACTTGTCCGAGAACATGTTTTGAGTGAATATCTACTCAGGAACCAAACCAGACGTCCTATTTTGTAATCTATTTTATAAACTAGAAAGTGAAAATCGTCGAAATTGACACCAACACAGTCGAAATTGACCAAGCCCTTTCTCTCTATCTTTCTCATCTCACCGTAATATTAGTACATTCTTTTACATGTTTCAAAAAGCACAGGGGCAGTACAAGCCTGGTTAAATTGCCATTTCGTTTGACCAATCCAATTTTCGATCCTATGAACTAAAATATATGGACCAAGGAGTATGATGAACTATAACCAAACTTATGTGATTCACCTTTTACTTTGAATCATATCATTTTTTATAGTTTCATATTATTTTGTTGTAAAAAAATCCAAAAAAGGAAGGAAAAATAAATCAGATAGACCTTAGAACTAGATCAGAAAAACATGGTCGGTTTCAAAAAAGGTTCTAGGAAAATATGGTAGGTTTCAAAACCGGTTCTAAAAGAACAAGTTAGGTTCTAGGGTCTAGAAATCGAGAACCGATCATAACATGATAGATTCCAAGTTCCAGATCTAAAACCTATCCACTCTAAAATTGATTGCCCTTATTAGACACCACATAAACACATTCTGGCTCTCTCTCTCTTTCTCGTTAATAAAAGTTGATGTCATGTTAGTCGGGAGCAAAAGGGTCCGCAAGGTAAATGTCAATGCCGTCTATATTATACTTGAAACTGAGGGCCAAGATTGTCCCACCTCTAAAAAGTTCGTGTCTTTTTTCTACGAAGTATGAATGGGTGTTTCCTTCTTTCGGCAAATATAGGGGGTCTAGGATTTCATTCTTTATTTTTCAAAAACAAGATGATTGTGCGTGACTAAATGCACTAATATATATCTCATTAAAAGAAAAGAATATCAATACACCGATGACATCTAGAAGCATCAGCTAAAGCTGGACCCCAACCCCAATATTCATTTCACTAGAACAAACATCCTTCTTCCTGGAGCTACATGTAAGATGTGAAGAGAATAATATGATGGGCCCGCTCGACATGCACGATCCTCCAATCATGTGCACTGAAAATTTACAAATACTCCAACCCAAGTCCATCCGGTCATGCGATGGAGAGATAGAAAAAAGAAGGGGGGGAAAAGACAGCAACCACAAACGAAGAGAAGCTTCCATATGATCCATCGGGGTCAGCCAAGCGACAAATCACTCGGGGGCTGAAATTTCTCGTGTAGACATTGTAACGCGGAACTTAGTCAACAGTGGTGCCGTGCGAAGCCCGTCCGTACAGACGCGTCTATGATTTCTCCGTCGTCGTCTTCTCGAAAGAGTTTTCGCACCATATCCACACCCGGGGACGCTTCACGCAAGCAGCTCCACAATCACTTGGCCGGCCGCTCCACGCACAGAGCCCCCCCCCCCCCCCCACAGACACCGCCGCCGGGCCATGGCAGAGAAAGAGCAAGCTAGGCCCCTCGCACCTGCCGCTTACACCGTCCGCAGCGACGTAGATGAAGCCGTGTCGGCCCGCTACAGGCTCCACCAGCCGAGCTACCTCAAGTGCTGCGGCATCACCGCCGCTCTCTTCCTCATCCTCGCCGTCGTCGCCCTCGTCCTCGTCTTCACCGTCTTCCACGTCAAGGACCCGATCATCCGGATGAACCGGGTCCAGATCCCCCAGCTCGCCCAGCTGGTCGCCAATGGGACGGCGCTCTCCGGGGCCAACATCACCGCCGTAGCCGAAGTCTCCGTCAAGAACCCGAACGTCGCGTCCTTCCGGTACGGCAACTCCACGACGGACATATACTACGGCGAGGAGGTCGTGGGCGAGGGCAGGATCCCGGCTGGGAAGGCGGCGGCGCGGCGGACGCAGCTCGTGAATGTGACGGTCGAGGTGGTGCCGGCGAGGATCGCCGCCGCGCCTAGGCTGAACAGCGACCTGGCCGCCGGGAACCTGACGATGGAGAGCCACACGAGGATCGTCGGGAGGGTGAAGATACTGAGGATCATCAGGAAGCACGTGTCGGTGACTTTGAACTGCACGATCACGTACGTGATCGCCAGTGGGGCGACGAAAGAAGTCTGCAAGCGGCACGTTTCCTTCTGAAAGCTCCCTCATCTTTGAGCTGAGAAGCCATTTTCTTCCTTTCTTTTATTTTCTGATTTAATTTGTGCACGAATTATACATAAAAACACCGGTAGATTTTACATTTCCAGGCGAAACTGAGAAGTGATTAGCATGCATACTTAATGAAAGGATTAGTAGGATTGTAGCAAGTGCTCAAACTAAATGACAATAATGTCATTCTATAGTTCATTTCCTTGTTTCTGGATTGGAAATGTATTTCAGCTTGTCCAGGACTAAAACCCTAGAGCTTACTCAATTTATCTAAATAAGAATTAGGGCTGTCATCGTGATACGTCCCTCCTCCTAGGCTCGAATTCTTGATCTGTCGTTGCCCCCGAAGAAGATCAACTTATCGTCTGTCCCATCATGGTTTAGCCCTTATCTTAGTCCATGGTCTGATGATCAACGTGTTGAACAAGAATAAGAGAACTCCAAAGTCCCAGGTAGCTATGGAGATGGCAGACTTTAGAGGTCCCCCTTACATGTGAATGGCCCGCAAATTTGGAACCTGATCATCCACTTCTTTGTCTTTTCTTTTCTTTTTTCAATCTTGGAGCATTGGGCATAAGATCCGGATACTTGGAGAACAATGGAATCCTTTGTAAATCCCATGAACCGGTAAAGTCCATATCTCTCGTGCGTGCACGTACCCCCAATTCAGAACTGTTCGCACATAATTTTTGGGACTTGATAGGGTGCCCTCCAGCTCAATTTCTAAGTCGAAATTCCTCTGGCACCCTCAACCATGTCAATCGAGAGGTTTACCCTGATAATCTTTGCTAGGCTCGCCAGGAACATATAGCATATCACACTCATGTATAGAGACCAGGGACTAGTCAAACTATATCCATAAAAACCATGTAGTCCAAATAGGAATTAAACCTCTTATTAAAGAAAGATTAGAAACATCGAATCTCCTAAGTAGGAATGAAACCTCTTATCAAATTATAGACCGTGAGGACTAACTCGATGATAAGCAAAGAGCAAGAGCGTCGAGAAACGCGGTTTCAAGGACCAAGCTGATGAGCGCATGATGCTTTGGATCCGTCCATTTCCTCCCCTGTGAACGGATGAGATCCTCGCTACAATATCTTAGGTTAGGTGTCGCTCTCGAACTCACTAATTTCCCGATTGAGGACCAGATGTCGGCCGTGACAAACATTGGACAATTTTGGTTGGATTAGTCATTCGGTTGAATTCAGTTGGTTCCCACTACATGGCAAGAAGGTCAACTCGAATCAAAGGAAACCGATTCCTCAATCATCACGAAAGAGTCGGAGTGGACAAAGGTGCACCACGCAATTCTTCTTCCCTCTCTGTTATAACGTGGGAATTGTCGTCGGAAAAGTCTTGATCGAATCAATAAAGTTAGGCGATTTGAAGTTAAGGCCTAATAACACGGAATTATATATGCTTTCATCGATCTCTGATTAGGGGGAATTCCCTCCAAAAAGACCTCCGACTGTGGCGGTACAATTATCGGCATCATCGACACGCAAATTCCCTCAAATAATCGTTCGAAAGATCGATCGAGAGGATCTTATTGCGATCGAAGATGGAGGAAGGCGCGGCACATTTATATTAAATTTCGCGAAAGTCTCAATTTAAGTGCTTTCGGAATTCAGGTATGGTCGACATCCCTTATGGCTATTGGCTTCTGCTTCGCAGATTCCATTTCCTCTAATTTTCCTCGAAAGGGGAAGGAATAGCAAAATGTCCCGGCCCGGCCCGGCCCATTTCCCAACCTCCCTTGCATCAAAGTCCCGCCCGGAAGGGGAGACGATCTTGACACGTGGCCTCTTGGGGACGATGAAGAAGATTATCTCAAGCACAAGCCCAGCCCACTCCAAGATCGACCCAAACTTTATCCTTCCATCTATTTATTCTCTTTCAGAATATCCATCGTATAAAAGTGAATGAAAATGGTCTCCCGAAATTCTTTGCACACGTATATGTTGCGGAACCTTAGTCGTCTTCCATGAAATAATTACATAAGGAGGCACAATAGGAGAACTCTATTTTTCGTAATTCGCACCATGAATCCACTCCAAAAGATGGTCCGTGACTAATTATTACATCGTCTTTCTGATAGAAAATTGTCTACTCTCGCACTTCTCATAGAAAGAAATTCGAAGAGGAATCAAGAGCTCCACACATGTAAGGGAGGGAACTCTTGATTTTCCAAAGGATTCCTTGAACAAGTTGAATTTCTGGCTAATCGAGCTCCAAAGCCTTGGTGATTTTGAGAATTCCAAGTTTTTCCGTCATCTGATCAGAGATCAAATTGGGAAAGCATTCGCATAAAACATTAGAAAACGTACTGACTTTGGTATAAGCCAAATTTGATGATGTTTTTAACTTTCTTGTCGGAATTTCTAGACTTGGAATTTATTTGTGTACATTCCTTTGATAAGGAAATAATAGGCAGCTGAGTCTAGAGTTTTAGAGTCACGATTATAAGTCTCGCGAGGGACTACTACATGTATCTTTCAAGGGACCATAAAAACTTACTCACTGTCTATTTGTTCTAAGGAAAATTATGTGCAAAATTCTTTTTCCGACTTTATGTTATTTGGATAACGGAAAGCTAATCTATTTATAGAAAAACGTCTTCCATAAAGTGGAAACAAGAAGTTTTTATTGGAAAAAGAATGACTAATTTTTCAGCAAGAAGGAAATCAATTTCCTAAATCATCAAGCAACGTTAAATTAAATTTTTTTTTCTTGAAAATGATTTTTCTAAAAAAAAGTAATTTCTTTTATTATGAAATTTTTCAATATAACAAACGCATCCTCATAATGGGAAAGAACTATTACCAAGACTCATGGCACACGCTCTTTAATAAGCAATTACAAGAAATTCGAGGGTTCTGGCCAACGAAAATCGCATCGCTCGATTTTCTTTGGATTTTCATATTGACTTTTAAGCTTTGTTCGTTTCGTGGAAAATATTCTATCGAAAAATGTTTTCCAGAAATTATGGTGTTTGGGGAACGGAAAATAACTTGCTAAGGAAAATGCGTTCTTTTCCCAAAAAAAGGAAAACATTTTTCGGAAGCCAATTGATCATCGATGTCAACCAAATTACCAATAAATACACCGCTGCTGCTCGCCACCGACGATCGAGGCGATGGCCACAGTCCAGCGGCGGTTCGTTTAGCAGTTGGGTGGTGGCGATAGTTGACTGTCCATGAACAAGAAAAAAAATGAAAAAAATAAAAATTTGTGAATTTATTTTAAAGTTTTAAACAAATACAAAAAAATATTGTCATTTTTCGGAAATGTTTTATTTTTCATGAAACGAATGTAACCTTAAGCTTAAAGACAAAAAAAAGAGCAATTGGAAATGGAAAAATTATTCAATAAACCTTAAAACTATCAAATATATATCAATTCAGTTCTAAACTCTTTACTCTTATCCATTTATACATCAGTTTAGTCATAGATCTTTACTCAAAATTTCAACAAAGTTAAATTCCAATCAGTTTTTGCTCAAGACGGATGACAAAGTGGCATACCTCATTCGACAACCGACGATGGTTGGGTCGTCAAGTTAGTCATTTCAGATAATAATCGGCCGGAGTGATCATATTAGAATTTTATACAAAAGCTCAATACTAAATTGATAAAATTAAAAAAAAAAGCTTATGGTATAATCGTGGTATGTATAATAAGCTTAGAATGGATTAAGAAAAAAAAAAACGGCGAAGCAATTAGCTGGCAAAATCTTCCCTGCTTTCAATGGCAATAGGCTATGCTTTCTGTACGTTTCGTACATATTCCCGTACAATTTGTTTTTTAGGGAACAAATTTGGGTGTACATATTTTACTCATCTTGCACCTTCATCGAAAGTTCCCATCCACCAATCACTTGTTACAAATATAATGGCCAATACTTACGCAGTGATTAAAAACATTTTCTTTTTTATTTGTCTGTCATTATTTACTTATTATAAATTTGTGTGGAATTATTCACAACATTGAAGAATAAAATCACATGGAGATGGCAGGTTAACTAGGCGCTCGTCTTTAATTTCCTAGCTCATGTATATTGCTAGTTTGTTTGACCAGGAGATAAAAAAGCTCGAAAGATCTCCAAACCTTGGCCCAATGTGCATATCGTCTCTAAACTTTTAATTTATACAATATAATCCATGGATTTCAGCTTAATGCTCAATATCGTCCTTAAACTTTTGATTTGCTCGATATAATCTCTTAGCCATCTAAAGATGTTCAATATAATTCCTAAATTATATAAAATCATTTAAAAGCTTGCGGACCATGCTAGGCATTGGACTAAAGTTCATGAACCATATTGAATAAACTAAAATTCATGGAACACGCCGTACATAGAACTAAAGTTTACTAATCATATTGAGCATATTAAAAAATTCAGGGATGCCATTGCATATTAACTCAAAATTCAAGAACCCTTTGCGTCATTCTTGTTACATGTGGAATTATATTCTATACCCCACGCAACAAGATTAATGACAACGTATAGAATCTTGAACTGTAGGTATTTCATAGTATGGCAAGGAAAAAGGGAAAAAAAAAGAAGTTAATGCTGGGTGGAGAATTACATTGGATTCCTCTTCCAACTATCGGTTCTTTTTGTTTTTCTTATTGTACTATAAGAACCGCATCTTCTTCTTTTTATCCATCTACATATTCTGGTCAGTGTCCCGTGGATCACATATGAGTTGCACTGGATCTAATGGTCAGTATATTTGACATGCCTACCTAATAATTTCTATCTATACCAAGACATGACATGGACAGAACTTTATGTTTTGGGAAATTGCTTGGGAAAAGTGTCAAAAAAGTCCTAAACATTTGCCACTGGTGCCAAATAAGTCATATACCTTTTTTGGTGCCAAATAAATCCTAAACCTTTACAAATTGTGCCAAATAAGTCATTCCCACCAGAAAAAACACACATGGCTCGCCGGAGCGCCGACGTGACTCGCCGGAGCTCGTCGGCGCCGACGTGGCGTCGATTTTTTTTTTCCTTCTTCTTCTTCTTCTTCTTCTTCTTCACCGGCGGAGCCCTCGCCGGCGATGGGCGAGGGCGGCAAAGGCTGGGGCTGGGGAGGCCGCCACCGGCCTCGCCCGGCCCCCGCCGGCCGCTGGCCGGCCTCGCCACCGCGCGGACAAAGATAGCATCCTCATTGAACTTTCTAGAGAAACATGTAGGTCTCGACTTCGTAAGAAGAAGAAGACCCGCTACCTCACGCTCCGTCTTCGTCTTCATCAACTAAGAGTTGAAGACACACTTGGACACAAGCTAATCCAAACTAATCAAACTTCAGGAATGGCAGAAGAGGAAAGTTGCCGGTATTCCAGTTCTTTCCGCCATGGCTAGTGATTCGCTGGCCCCATATGCGCCTGTGGTATTCATCAGAGTCCACGTTCAATACTAACCAACAGATTTGGAAGACAGATAGGTCCAATCGGTTTATAAATCCTTTATACGTGAGTGCAACAATTTCTTTTGGAACTTTTAGAAATGAAAGACAAACCTACATTATCTCATATAAAAACTCAGGCGCAGGGCGTTGAAATTGGCAAAGTGCTTTGTGGACACATTAGCTCTAACGCACACATGGTGTTCCTCCAAGGAGCCAAGGCACAAGCGGGAGTCATCGTCCCACGAGGCGTTTTCCTGATCTTGGGTTGGGACGTGATTTTCGATCGTGCGAAATCAATCAAAGGATCTCGGAGATTGATCACACGATCGTAGGAGAGAATGATGGGGCATTGGTCCAAAGGGAGAGCCTCGGAAGAGCAACCCCAGGACCCAGGGACGAGACAAAAGTCACAACCTAGAGAGAAAGAGGGAGGGAGAGGGAGGGGGTTGCTGCTAGCGAGGCTAGGTCCTGGCCCGTAGCCACAAGTTCCCATGTGGAATTTTGAGACAACCATCCCCTTTGGTTTGAATAATGTAAACCTCAGCCTAATCAGACGATTCGGCAGGCTGTCCTGTCCACCTCGGTCGAAATTCACTTTGCCTTTAGGCATCCTCGTCACGCAACCAGACCGTCTAACGCGAGAAGAAAAAAAAACAGTGCTTGCTGACCGGGGGGTTCCTCGATTTTCCCACGAAGCCCAGTTGCTCTGTGAATGACGTCCCCTTTCATGAGTAGATGGGACTAAATTTCCGAAGCGGGGAGAGAGCGAATGAGGTAGGTCCGGGCCGAAGGGCATGGCGGGGCACACAACGAGACAAAGCTAGAGATCTCCGAAACGTGATGTTTCATAATGCGAACACCAGGTGGTAAGTGGATGATGCATCGCCCATCCTTTGAATCCTCAATTTGCCAAAGTGGCTTGACCTCTTGGAATCGCGCGCCGCGCGCCCCCCTCGGCCATTAATACGAAAGACTACACCGACAAAGGAGGAAAAGATCGCAACCACGAGACAGAGAGAGAGAGAGAGAGAGAGAGAGAGGGACAGAGATCTGACAAGTTCTTAACTCTGCTGTCGCTGGTCTCGGTCTCTCTCCTCCCCTTTGCTTTGACGGGCAAGAAAAGCGCGAAAGCGAGCGACCCTTTTCCCTGTTCAGGTCCGCACTTTCCCACCTTCGCTGACCGCTAAAGACGCCTTTGTTTTTTAGGCCCCTTCCCTCGTGGCCCGTCCCCGACGTTAGAAGATGAGGGAGAGGCTAAAGACAGCTCGCAGCTTCGGTAATTCAATATTAGATATTTGAAGAAAGCGATGCTGCAGATCACATTTACCGAAAATGCAAAGCACATACAAAAGGACCTGATACGATTCTCCCCCTCTCTCTCTCTCTTCCATGAGAAGAAGACCACCACCACTTAATCTTATCCTTACCTAATTCCTATGATTTTCCAGGAAAATTTACAGTGGAGAAAAAGCCGGTTGACGACTGATGAAAAAAAGATTAAATCATTACCAAGCCACGCACCCTTCTCGTCTTCTTCGTCCCTTTCATTGGGCAATGATTTCGAACATTGAAAAACCACCCCACCCATCATATATGGTTGTTTTATTTTTCGAATTTTCCTTCCGCGCGCTCTGTCTTCGCTTTCCGGTCCTCCGAAGAAGTCTTGGATGCATCCTTGCGCAGCGGATCGCTCACTGACCTCGCCAACAGCGACGACTCCGAGTCTAACCAATACCAAAGAGGAAGAGAAGCACCCATCATTAGCATTACATTCTTGCTGCCAAACTTCTACCACATCCTTGGGAAAAAAGGAAAAACAGGGTATAGCTCCCATGATATGCTAGCTCAGGTTCAAGTTATGTTCCTCGCCAAGTTTGGTTCTTTTCCTCAATTTTGTGCAGCTGTGATCATAAAACAAGGAGTTGTATGAAAAATTTACATTACCTCGCGAGGCATTGAAGGATCTCTTGCAGTGCAAGATGGCGCTCTGGATCCCATCCTGCTGTTGAAGCAGCGAATCGTCCCTCCTCGAAGGCGCCGCCGACTGCCCTCCCGGCGCTGCGGCGACGGCCGATGAGGCCGAGCGGCTCTTCCCCAGGTGCTTGCACACCACCCTCAGCCCAGCCGGCATGCTACTATTCCCCTGCCCCTGCCTCTGGCTACTCCCGTGGCCGCCGCTGCCCACCTCCGCCACGGCCGACGCCTTCGACCGGCTCTTGTCGCCCACCGTTGGCTCAAACACGGCGTGGCCAAGCTGCCCGGAAAGTCCCAGCCTCTCGCCATACCGCTTGGACACGCGGACGTAGAACGGCTTCACCTTCTTCAGATAGCGCCGCATCGCCTCCCTCGCGAAGCGTCTCTCGTCGCCGTTCACCGCATCTCCCTCGGAGGTTTGTTTCTGCGGCGGCTTCGCGCCGGAGGCGCTCCTCGAGCTGCTGTCGCGAGTGAAGAGAGAGACGAGCGGGACTTCTTCGACCTTGAATTTCACCGTGAAGAACTTGCTGCTGCTGCTGCTTTGCTTGTTGTTGTTGCTATGTTCGTGAGATCTAGCTCTCTGTGGCGGCGTTGTCACGGTGAGACACGGCTCTTCTGATGTCTCCGTTTTCTCTGCTTTGGCAAACGTGTTTACGGGTTTTGACTTCTTGAGGCCCAACATGAAGACGCGAAACTTGGTGGCAGACTTCAGCAGCGAGGCGGCCGCGGCAAACGACGGAGGCTTGGTGGAGTCGGGATCGGAGGGCTCGATGGGCACCAGCTTCCCTTTAAAAAAGAGGTCATCGGAGGGAGAGAGAGACAACGCAATGTTGGCGTCCGTGCAGTCGTGGCTCGAGTCGGACGACCCAGAAGAAAGCGTGAGGTCGAAATCTCTGTCCACGTCGTCGCCATCCTCGTCGCCACCTCCGCATTCACTGGCACTGTCGTCTTTGTCGTTGCTTGGCTCGTCCTGCTTCTGTCTGTCCTCTTCCTCCTCGGGCTTTTCCTCGTCCTCCTCGCCGTCGGGGACCGGGCCGAACTCCAGGTCGAAGAACGGGCCGTCGTCTCCGTCGTCGTCGTCGTCGTCGTCGTCGGTCTCGGGGGAGGAGCGGGAAGCGGCGGTGGCGAAGATGGTGGTGGCCGGGACGGAAGTGGCGCGAGGGTCGCCACCGCCTCCGCCGCCGCCGCGCCAGTACTTGAGGAGGCTAAAAGCTTCCATGGTCGGGAGAGCCAGAATAAGCAGATGGGAGGGTAAAAAAAGGGAAAGGTGCGGAGGTGAAAATCTCCTGCTGGGTATCACCCTTTTGAGACGTTGAGGGGAGAGGAGAGAGGGAATGGAGGAATGGAAGGTGAAAGGATGAGGAGGAGTTGCTGTGGAGGGTAAATCAGTGATGGGTTTTTTGCAGTATTGCAGAGCAGAGAGTACAGCAGAGAGAAAGAGAGAGAGAGAGAGGTAAAAGGGTTTTCTCTCTATGGAGTTTGGAGCGATGTGGGGTTGCAGAGAAGTCATGTGAAAGGGCAGTGTGGGAGTCAGATGCAATAAGGACGGGACATTGATGGCGAATTCCCCTTTTCGATTTTTTCTTTTTTTAACTATTTCACTCGCTCTCCCTCTCACCCGATTTCACGGACAAAAAAGTCGTCTGACCAAACCCTCGGTCCAAAGTCGAGAGACCTATCCTTCTTCTCGGGAAGTATTGGCCGAGTGATGGGCTGTTCGAGCGCGCATTCCGGGTCTCTTGTGCATTCTTCTACAGATAGCCTGCAGACATTATGCCTTCTTCATTCGACAGCACTGATTATTTTAGCTGTTTCTCTTCGCGCGATTTGGTTTGTGCAATGTGCATACATCTCTGGCTTCTCTTGAGGATTTCTTGAATCTGTCGGACGTTTTCTGGGGGAGCTTGGGAAGGGATCCCCACCCCTCGATGGCCATTTTAACTGGAGAAGGAGAACACAAATTTCACCCGTTGACAGTAAAGTACTTGAACTTTTGCATTTGGTATCGGAGTTACCAAGCAACACGGGGAAGTCACCACAAGTTATGTCAGCAGAACTAATACCTAGAGACCATGGAACGAACCAGTGTGCGCATTAGGAAAGTCTCCGTAACAACGCCTTGGACATGAAACTTTTCTTGCTAGGAACAACTAGATCCATTTCCCGACAGGAGGGGTAACGGGGAACTGTTCCCCCCTAACAATGTGCCCCCGCATCGTCAGTCTGTCACGCTCTAAGAGTCGCGCGCTTCTCTCCCCCTCCACCGTGCGTCTGCAACATCATGCCTCCTCGCCGGCCACAAATGGCCATCGTCCCCTCGACCCTCGTTTACTTCTCGCCACTCTTCTCTTTCCACCACCCACTTTGCCAAAATCTCCACCATCAACGCCTTTGGCCTCGGCCGACGACCCCTCTCATGCCACTTGCGCGGCTGTGGTCATTAGCATTAATGCAATCTAGAACGAAAGTTTTAAGCCATCTAGATCCTAAGAACTTCTATGATCGAAAGCCTTTGGCAGTCAGGAAGACGATATGGAGTGAAAGCCTCTGTTCAGCGAAATTCTAAAACTTTTCCTAAGTGATCCACGAGCGAAAACCTACAACCATCACCAACAAGATCTTGAGTTCAAGCCTTTGACCGCCCCAAGTCCGAAAATTTTTCCCGAGTGTTCCATGACTAAGAGCCCTGGGTCATCAGGCCTTCGCCAAACTGCTGGTGGAGACGAAAAGTCGAAACTGTCGTGCTTCGCTCATCAATCACCACCCCAATCATCGGAACATATAAAAACTCCCTTGATCTAGTGGATAGGGATGAGTGGCAGTATTAACCTCCTCAGTAGCTTGCTAAATTTTGGTCAAACCCCGATTTAGTGGGTCATTCCATACAAAAAGAAAATGTCATAATACCCTAAAAAACATACCACTTTAATTTTTGACCTCAATTTTACCTTTCGTCTCATAAAAAATCACCAATTTTAGGTTAAGTTTCGATTCTATCTTAAACTCTCTTTTTTGGTACCACAAAAGATTACCATTTTTAGATCTTGTCCTATTTCTACCATAAACTTATTTTTTAATCTTACGAAAAATTCTCAACTTTATATATTGTCCTAATTTGACCGTTCAGTCTCAATTTTTCCCTAAATCGTATCATAAAAAATATAAAACTTTTTGCTTAAGTCACAAATATGTTCCCATTAACTTTCCATTCAAAGTTTTTCTTTAACAAGTGAGAGATGAAAACTTCCAAACGCGAGCTATAACAGCATCCCGACGGGTTCTTCAATGGCAACAGCATGATAAATCTTTGATTGGCCACAAAATCCTAAGAGCGATTTTGATCGAGGGTTAATATAGAGCAGATTGGCGACTCAAATAAATGTTGGTGATCTTCTGTGAGACAAACAAAAGTTAGATCTAAAACTGCGATTTTTCATGAGATAAAAAAAATTATATGTCGAAATTGATTAAAATTGAGGATTTTTGAATGACAAAAAAATAAGCTTAGGGTAAAATTGTGACTGGACTTCCAGTGAAAGGTTTGACTCGATTTGGTCCTTACTTATTGGTACCAAGTATATTGATCTCCACACGCAAGAACAAGTGGTCAATAAATGACTCCTCGGCAAGGGTTTACAACTTGGTAGCTGGATGTTCAGAATTTCCTTGCCGAGCCATTCACTAAAGCTCAACCTATGTAAACCTAAGACCTTCAATGCACTCTCTCTCCTCGATGCTCCTCGATGCAATTTCACATTTACTCCCGCTCATCCGAGGGTGGGCCGGTGGAAAAATTCGAAATTAAGCGTCGCAAAAGCAAGAGAGCGCCAAGAAAATAAGGAAACGAGATGAACGTTGAGTACAATCGACGGTAGTAGCACGTTCAAATGTCGCGCTCCATGCATTAGACATATACATCCGCGATGCTCATGGCTTCTTTTTTAGCACT
Organism: Melaleuca quinquenervia; assembly: GCA_030064385.1. NCBI lineage: Eukaryota > Viridiplantae > Streptophyta > Magnoliopsida > Myrtales > Myrtaceae > Melaleuca > Melaleuca quinquenervia. The sequence goes on along the minus strand of CM057721.1, from coordinate 12,634,580 downwards.
CGATGAATCCTTATTGGACAAACTTGCATTAGGAAATCGTCGAAGACGCACGGGTCTATACTCTTAGGAGAAGGAAGCACGCTTATGGCTTGGACGAACCCTTGAGACTTGCATGTACGATTGCACCATCCGCCGCATACGAGAGTATACGGACCCCTTCGGGGCCGACATACTTTTAATACTCCGATAATCGTATAAAAGTGCTTTCCTGCTCATCTTCTCTTCCCACCTTTTCCTCAAGGCTACGCATATTTTCCCCGTTCAAAAAGCGAAGTCAAAGGCCCTACCTGACCAAGAAAGATAGGCAGGCCGCTTGAGAAGCTATAAAGTGATCAATCAGTCTAAATAGTTTCTTGGCCTAAAGAGAGCATGCGTTTGCTCCTAATGGAATGCTGTGAACCTCAAATAGATGTGTGAGAGGGATCATCTCATTTGGCTTCGGTGTGAGTCGTATTTTCAATACCTTATGAGTCGATAATTTATCAAGTTGTAGCATATGAGAGGACTATTTATGTCCATATGATGAAAAATCGGCACGCGCGGCGTAAATCCTTTTTCCGGGCCTTTCGACTTTGTCACCGATAGTCATGCGTTTTATAGGCACAAGAAAATTGAAAATGGAGTTATCCAACCTACTGTTGGGATGCATCAAGGTAACCGTGATTATGATGAAAGGGATGGCAAATAAGACTTGGCGTTTATTCTGCCACTAGCACTCTCTTTCAAGGACAGGAAGTGGGCGATATTCTTCATCTCTTTACTGACTTTCTCAAATCTTCTTTTCTTCTTGAACACACCAATCATGGAGGCTGTCCCGGAAGGCGAGTCTTTTCTCCTTTTCGAGGAATTCTTTGTTGAGGTTTATTCTGGAAACCTTACTAACGAGGGCACAAATTACATTTCACTGGAAAGACGTAGCTTTCTTATCGTATAGCTTATGAAATGCTACGCATGTATCGATACGAAGCCAATCATAGTCAACCCTATTTCTAGAACCACCCCTCGTTCCTCTGGCTAGCGATCATGGATTTGTGGGCACGAACTTGAACCACTGGCTCTGTGGATTCTCCATGCACCCCGAATCATCATCCACGCAGATGCATTTCCTGGTTAAAATCACAGCAGATTCGTTGGACTTCTTCTCCAAGCAGAGGCGGTTCCCATGCTCATCCGTGGCAGCTACGTGAAGCTTCGAGTTGGAGATCGATCTCCAAGCGCTTCGCCGGGTTGAGCAGTCGTTGGAAAGCGTCGCGGGGAGCCCGTCGCTGAGGGCTCCAAGGCAGAGAGGAGTGCCCATTAGCCTGATCGGGCCGCCATCTCGGTCGTGGCTCCATCGGCTGCGACGCCAACACTCAGTCGCGCCAATTTGGCGGTTGCTATTTGCTCGGATGCATTGGCCGCTTTGCGGGTGGTACATAATGTAGGACATTGATGTGTTGAAGCTTGGATCTGCCCAAAGGGTTGATTCAGGACCAAGACCTTAAGAAAAGTTCAGCACTTTCTGTGGATTTTAGCCACCTAAGGATACACGCGCATATATCACTCTAAAAAAGGGAAATTCGGTATTACGTCTTCACGAGATGTATTAATTACAAATGCACATTATTTACTTAAAGGCACATACTAAAGCTTTTAACCAATATTAAAAAGCATTCAAAATCCTTTTTTTTTTGGGAAACCTAGATTCAAAATCCCTTTTCATATTTAAGCAAGGAATCATACCTCGAATGATCATCGTTTGCACCAGCTGAAACCGTTCTTCAAACATTGGATTACGGAGCCCATCCCAGTTGAAATCGAGCACCCCGAAGGTCTCTTCGGGCCCGGCGACCCCTTCCCGGTAATAATAGCTCCCCTGCAATGCCCACAAGGCCCAGTCCAAGTCCCTCCCCGCGGCGTACCCCATGAAGCAGCCCAAGAACCGGTCGTCGGCCTGGCTTTTCCCGGTCTGGTCGAACCCGAACTCGCCTAGGAACAGCGGGGCCGCATTGGGGCCGCTCGAGAGGAACCAGGCTTGGTCGTCCATCCTCCGCATTGCGTCGGCGCAGGTCCGGTCCACGGGCTGGACCTCCCAGATCTTCCGGTCCCCGCTGAACGAGTACCAGTGGGCTTCATACACCAGCTTGCCGTTCAGGTTCAGGCCCATGGGCCTCTTCCGGAGGAAGCTGAGATCGGAGGCCCAAGTCAGGCCCGAGACGATGACCAACGCGTTCGGGTTGGCCTTGTGAATCATGGTCGCTCCCATGCGCACGTAGTGGTACCAGTCGTGCTCGTTTTGACGCGAGCCGCGGAGTTCATTTCGCAGGCTCATTCCCACCACCTGAGGACAAAAAAAATAAGAGGAGCAGAAAGAAAAAGAAAACACTTAGCAAGAGCTGGAGAATGATACAACTTCGCAGCCTCTCTCTTTGTATGCTTCTGAACCATGCAATGGTCGGCCCGTTCGACCGGAGCTGAGTACCAAAAGATGCTTAATCTGGATCCTATCGAGCTTTGTATGAATTTGACAATGGATAATCATGTATGGGAAGAACATGAAAGTAAATTCAGACACTTCCTTCTTCCCCGAAAGAGGACGGTCAAGGTTGCGTCCTTGTCGAGGAACAACTTCGAATTTGGAAATCCAGCTGAAACAGTGCGATTCTTCGGACGTGAACTTCTTCTGTGGAGTTTCGTGTGCAGCTTAACTTGTATAGTCGTATGCATCTTTCGTCAAACTGTGCTGCTCAACTCTCTCTCTCTCTCTCTCTCTCTCTCTCTCTCTCTCTCTCTCTCTCTCTCTCTCTCTCTCTCTCTCTCTCTCTCTCTCTCTCTCTCTGTGGACCTATTGGTGGTACCATAATTGACAATTGAACGGTCGGACAACGGCCGGCGTTGCACGCCGGAACCCAATCTAGAGATTCTCCACGGACCCTCAAATCTTTATAGGCGGTCCCCATTGCACACGAGACCATATTCGGAAGACAAATGAGAGAGAATATGTGTGAAACAAAGACAGGAAGGAGGGGCACCATCTTATTCTGTTCCTTTGAATTTCCATAGTGACAGCAATACTGATGTGGCGAAGACGATAAAGCATGACATAAATGTGAGAATTTTATTTGTGTGGTCAACTAAAAAGTGTCTTTTTTAAATTTAGTTTTCTCACCTTAAAATAATGAATTCTCGAATGCGATGCTAGCACGTTGAGAAGTATTCACCGTATGCACAACAGTCTTTAGATTCCATTTGACATGATCTTTAAACATCGACTTTCTTTTTTCCATCTTACTTGCGTTGGCCGTCACTATACAAGTTTGATGATTAATTCTCAACCAAAAAGTTCATTATCAATAGTCTCGTTGTTAGTATCCTATTGATAATCGAAATGCACCGCCGCTAGAAGGCGGTTTCATTAGCGACGCACCTGGCTCTTCCCACGGAAGCGCTCGGCCACGGCGGCGAGTCCTGTCAGCCACTCTTGCGGATCAAAGTACTCATCCCCAAAGAAACCGTTCCCATCATCGTAAGGACAGCACCACCTGGGGTTGCTCACGTGGTTGTCCAGCACCACCATCACGCCTTGCCTCCCGAGCTCATCCACGACGGCCGCGTACGCCTCCAGATGCGTCATGTTCAACACGAGAGGGTTGTTCCTCGCGATCCCTCCTTTGGCCTTCGCCAGCCCGAGGGCGTCAAGGGTCTCCTCGACGGGCCGCTCCCCGTGGCCTGGCCGAGTGAACATGTAGGTGGCCCACGTGAGGCGCACGCAGTTGAACCGCAGCCTCCGGATCTTGGCCACGATGTCGCCCAGGGGCTTCTTGTCGAGGCCCTCCGCGAGCATCGGCTCCAGGTGGGCGGGCCAGTTGACGCATGTGAGCTTCACACGCCGCCACGTGGTCGCGTCGACGATCCATCGTCTGTCGGTAGAGAGCGGGAGCGGAGAAGCAAAGTTGGTGAAGAGAACTAGGAGGAGATAGAGGATGAGAGAGGCCCGTGAAGACGTTGCCGACATTTTAATGTTGGGGGAGAGAGTGATGATAGCGTGGACTCAATACATAGACTAGAGAATCAATAGGAAGTGCAATGTCAAACGTTGTTGCTCAACTAGGACGGAAGAATTTGACCATATATAGCAGGAGGCTTGTGGCCATAGAGAGATTTATATAATATCCTCACGAAGTGTGCCGACAAAATAAATTCATCTTATTGGCTATCGGTGATACGCGACTCGTAATTTAGGCAGAGACATTCCCTTTCTTAAGCAATACGCACGAGTGTTGCTCACCATCATAGACATACGTGGAGTCATGAACATTAAGCATCCTAATAACTCATGGAACGAAAGTGCAACGAACGGTATCAGCTTTCAGAATACCCGCCTGCCGCACATTTAATGTCGGCCTGATTGATATAGGATGTGCAATCTGGAGCATGCGTAGTTGGTGAATACTGAAGACAAATTGCTACCAGCAATAGTAGCATGTAAGGAAAACTAAGTCGCTGTTGCTACTGTCCCCATCCGACCTCACGGTTGACTACAAGGAAAGCCAACCAGGAGGGTTTCCCCGACTTAACTTTACAAGCCGTATAAAGAACGAATGCACTCGAGAGAGTATAATACCGGGCTGCGAGTGTAAAAGGAGTAGATGAACTTGCCAAATGGTTTGGAGCTGAAGATTTCGACAGATGACCAAGAGAAACCTGAAGCCACTCAACTTTTTCCAAGGTCTGCACTAAGTCATTCATCAGTGACTTGTGCCTAACATGCAGATTTTCCAAAAGCAGAGAAGAATAGTTACATCACAAGCTGTCATATTGAAAATGGAAGTTTAACTGAATATTTTGACATAACATGAAGACAGCCAGAAGCCACTCAATTCTCATAAAGTTCTTAACTAAGCCATTCATCAGCAAGGTGTGCTTAACATGCAGATTTTCCAAAAGCAGAGAGAAATAATCATATCACCAGCCGTCATATGAAAATGGAAAATCAATGGCCTGCAAGCGCAGCATGTTGAGCATCTTTGTACCCAAAAGACACAGAGTCACCAGAACAAAGTAAAACGAAGAGCAGCTAATCTGAGATAGCTGCTATACTGCGGATTACACAAAACATATGAATCCAGCAGACAAAATGTGAAAGTTTTATTTATCCAATTCAACTGATCATCCCAACCAATTCAGCTAAGACAATCCCAAATTTTACAACGTCACCAATGACGACAGTGAACAGCATCCCCCACTCTACTTCTAGATACCTTGGCACTTTTCCATCTATCAAAACTTTTTACTATTTAGAGAATCATGTTGCCGGGGCAACAATCCATGTTCACGTCCTGAACAGTGCACCACCAAAGCTGAGGGGACCATGCTCTATCGTATGTAGCTGATAAGAATCTAAATTAAGAAGACCTTATTTCCTTCTCTGGTCAGAGACTCTGGCTCCCATGATTTTACAAACAGGTTCATCTTTTGACTTAAGAAGCTTCAAAGCAGGGTGAACCTTGAGATCTCCCATCACCAACTTCTGGCCAACATCCAACTCACTCAAGTCCACCTCAATATACGGAGGGATTATGTCTGCAGGGCACAGATACTTAACTTTCCTCTTAATGGTATTTAAAGTAGCACCTGTAGAAATCATTAGGGGAATTAACACTTCAACTGGACCAACCACCAGGATCATGAACAATGGAAACAAAATAAACCACAGCATGAACTTATTTAACTCAAATATTTGGATCCTGTTTTCATACGACACTTAACCAAAACAATTGAGCTAACTGTTACCAGTGTAGAGAAAAGGTGGAAACCAATTAAACAGTTCCGATTACAGTATATCTACATAGAATTTATAAAATAATCTAAACCACATAAAAATCTCCACTTTGTGGCAGGTCTCACCATCACCACTTAACTTTAAGATAATCATGAGCCTTCATCAGACTATCAGAGAGCTTCCATACAACATGTGGACATGGGAACACAAAGAATCAAAGCTATGTGTCCAAGAAGTAAGCAATTTTTGCTTACTCAATTACAGCACTTAAGCAAGCAATGTTTATCAGTTCCTAACACCACTTAACTTTAAGATAATCATGAGCCTTCATCAGACTATCAGAGAGCTTCCATACAACATGTGGACATGGGAACACAAAGAATCAAAGCTATGTGTCCAAGAAGTAAGCAATTTTTGCTTACTCAATTACAGCACTTAAGCAAGCAATGTTTATCAGTTCCTAACCAGTCCCATCCTTGATATGGAAGTTACTGAATTAGATTGCAATTATGCTTTAAAGGACAGCAACCTTTAGAAACCATAGATAAATTTGACGGAAAAAAACGTTGCTAGCACCTCTGTCCAACATATAACAGTATGGAATAATAGGAACTTTAGGATCCATAGTTACTTCCTGACAAGAAACTAATATTCTCTGCAAGACGGAAGTTCGTCTTCTGGACATCAACCAAGGTGCCCTTTCTAGGACCCCTTTTCTTTTTTGGATAAACAGAACGTCACAAAAGCTCTGATGGCTGCTCATGCTTATCAAGATGAAGTGCATACACCGCAACAGTTCAAGAATCATATTCTATTTGAATAAGTTTCAGACATGCAATGCATGTTAAACAATTTTAATAGAAAGAATTGATCCATGAGAAGAGTTCAGAGGTCGGAAAATATACACATACAATCAGCTGAGATATTATCATGATTCAGTTCATGGCATTGCCAATTTAGCTTCAGATTGTATTCATCACATCATACCTTTCCTTAGCCCCGGACATATATCATCTCCTATGTACACAAGAGGGACTTCAACCTTCAAGAGAGCATGTGAGGGGGCTCTGATAAAGGTAACATTTAGAGGTGCATCTGTACCTGAGTGCAGATGAAGCTGACACAATGAGGAAAAAGAAGAATTCAGAGGTTTGATCGTAAATACTAATTGCTTCCTCTTTTCTAGCATCATGAAGATTTGCCAAGGGAATGAAATCACCAGTAATACCAGCAATAACGTACCAAAAGAAAGAAAATGAACCCAATGTTCAGTCAAATATAAATGAGTCAACGAAGCAAACGTCCATTGAATACACGACTTTTGGGGATACAACTCACTAGATAATTTAGTGTTTTGTCAGAGAATTGCTATTTGAGTGCCAACTCTAGCATTCAAAGGGGATACAGCTCACTAGTTAATTTACTCTTTTGTCAGAAAATTGCTACTTGAGTGCCGACTGTGGCATTCAAACCCCAAAGAATAGCAGAAAAAACTTGATTATCATAAAAACATGAAACGGGTCACCAATTTACAGGCGATTGCTGATTCTGCATTTACTCAAGAGGGCTATAATTAGTTTAGGTCATTCTGAACAGGATAGATAGCACATTAGAGAATCATCATCTTCTTTCTCTCCCTTCCCTTCCATCATCAATGTCGACTGATCTTTTAGTTACAGATGCACTGAAATTCCTCAATAAGCATCAAGACTTCCACTTGGGATCATCCTAAGAAGAACAAGTAACTCCCTTCTTCTCTAACTTCGCTACTACTAAATTATAAATCATCGTATTCTACGAAAACAAGTCAACAATCAAATCTCGCTTAGACATCCACACTCTTCAGACCGCATTAATACCCCGGCAAAGGGGAAAAAAGGGAACAAAATTAAACCAAATTTCAATCAGATTCCTCCTACATTTTACAGAAACACACTTCCTTGGCAACCAAAAACTTAAACAAAAAACAGCCCCACCTTCCTCGGCAAGACCCGGACCTTCTCAACGACCTCTTCGGACTCGAACTCTGCCCGGACCTCCAAGTCAAAGAGCCGGGAGAGGAAGAAGGAGTAGCCGAGGTGGTTGACGAGCTTCCTGATCTGGTTGGTCCTCACAGAGACGAGCCGCTTGTTGCCCCCATGCTGGCCGTCTTCCTGCTCGAAGACGATGCTCGGGACGCGCCCCTGCTTCCGCTCCTTCGCAGAGGCGCTCGTGCCCGAGGCGGCGCGCGGGATCGCGAGGATGGTCTCGTCGTACTTCGGGTCGGGCCTGGGGAGCCCCTCGAGGTACGTGAAGGAGGTAGGCTCGTCGAGGGCGACGGCGAGCGCGGAGGCCGATTGCGTGTAGTGGCGGAGATGGAGGGACTTGGCGAGGGCGGAGCGACAGAGGAACATGCTTGGTCTCTGTGCGTAAGCCCGTAAGAGAGACAGCGAGAGAGAGAGAGAGTGAATCGGTGGAGAAGACGATGGCTCAGAGGGTTTTGGGGAGGATTTGGAATCATTGTGGGCCGTTTGATTGTAATAATGTGGGCCAGTGACTTGAATCATGGGCTCTTTTCGCGAGAGAGTATACCGTCATTCTCGACAGGCCTTTTGGGCCACAAAAAGATAAAAGGCTGGGCCCAGGCCCGTTTTGTCACGTTAATTACCTACTATAAATGGTGTCAAGGGGGCCGTTTGGAAATCGAGGAAAATCCAATTATCACTTGAATTTTCGGTCATGGCCTTCAAAATTCGAAAATGAACCCTCGTATATCCCGAAAAATTAAGGAGTACGCAATTTACGATTGATTTTTGTAGTTTTGGGTAGGAAAAGTTTATGCTTGTGAGGTGCAAAAGGTACCCAAAAATAAAAGTTGTCTCGACAACGAAAGCCAACCAGCTGATGGACGGTCCTGATCCCACGTTGGGAGCAGCAGAATCTTGGACCCTAAAAGGAAAGAGCAAGGGACAATAGATTAAAGATTCTGAATATTGTCCCTCATAGGCGGCCGCGTCCTCGAAGATTCTGATAGATACATGCGTTGCCGTCCAATTTAATGCATTTTTCAATTAAAAAATTCACATATAATAATTGTTTTTTTCCCTATTTTCTTAATAGCTAAGATTATGATTTAATTAACACTCCCTTTATCAGATCCACCCAGAAACATACCGATAATATAAAATTAACGAATAATAATAAATGTTTTCTCCCTATTTCCTTAGTAGTTAAGATTAGGAATTTAATTACTTAACGCCCCCGCTTTTGCGAGATCCACCCAGAAACATACCGATATTAAAATAACAATAAAAATGGAGAACATGAAAATATTAATATCGGCCACTAAAAATAAAGCGCCGGCCCCACACATCACAAAAAGCCAAATCCACGTGTCCGAAATCTGGCCGGGGCTGATCACGTCACTCGCACGCGCTCGGGCACCCGGCGCGTGTTTGATTGTCCGCCCTCTGGTTTCAAACTCCACCAACGGCCCGGATCCGTTGTCGCAATTCGACGGCCCGGATCCACGTCTCTTCCATTCGGGGCCACTCTTCTGCGAGAGAGGGGACCACGCAGCGTGGGTCTCTTATATATACGGGGTCTACTTCTACTGTTTCGTATTCCTGGTGTCATTTCTAGGGAGTTTCGGCCGGAAGGAAAGCTTCGGACTTTGATAGCGTTGAGCTTGAGGAGGGATTAGGGTTTTTCTTGGTTTCCTGTTTCCGGATTTCCGGGGGAATTTTCCTGGGTTTCGATGGCTGATCACGAGGAGACGAAAGGCGAGTCGTTGATGGACAAGATATCCGAGAAGATCCACGGCAGCGATTCCTCCTCGTCCTCCGATTCCGACGACGGCAAGCCGGTGGAGACGCAGCCCAAGGTCTACCGTCTCTTTGGGAGGGAGCGGCCCGTCCACAAGGTCCTCGGTGGTGGCAAGCGTACGTGGAGCGACTTTGTTTCATTTGGGTTCATCGCCGTTTTCCGTGCTTTTCTTTCATTATCTTCTCTTCCCCACTCGAAATGTGAATCTAGCTCCGAGCGCGACGTGGCATCTGCTTCATGCCTAGCTTTGTTTGTTAATCCATGTGTTGAATATAGATATCTCGAGTTATTAACTGGGGTTTTGTCGCTTTTGCGGAGGATTTGCTGCTTTTCAATCCCTTTCTCTGATTATTTTAATTTTGTGCTGTCTGCCGTCTGGTGTTTATCAGATTTAATCCAAGCGTTTCGGACAATTAAATAATTTCCGGTCATTCTTTTGATTCTGGTTGTGCAGATGCTTCCTCCATCTATTTTTAGTTCATTTCTGCTGAATTGCTGAGGGAGTGTGGACCCAGATCTGCTTTATTTATGATAGCTTGTATGCTAGATATTCAGGTTTTTCCATGCTTGATTAGAGTGACTGTAGGCAGATGCATTATTCATCTTATTGGGTTTCCGAGTACAGTCGTTTGTTTTTGATTATGCTAATTTCTTTTTCTAAATGAAAAATTAGTCACTTGACACTGGTTGTAGTTACTGACAAGTGAGATTTCATAATCGCTACAAAGAAAAATGTTTCGGTAATAGCGGAGAAAGACATTTTGAACCTGTATATTCGTAATGCATACTGAACAAAGTTCATCTGATTTGTCTGGCAAAACAGCGGCAGATGTGTTCCTATGGAGGAACAAGAAGGTATCAGCTGGCGCACTCGGTGTTGTGACTGCAATATGGGCTCTGTTTGAGTTGGCGGAATACCACCTGTTAACTTTGGCTTCCCACTGCTTGATTCTCACTCTGGCAGTCTTGTTCTTGTGGTCTAATGCGCATGCTTTTATCCACAAGTAAGTTTTTCATAAGTAAAAGTCAGTGAACTTTTGCGACGGAACTGAATTTGATACGATTAATAGTTTTCTGTTTGCCCTTCTGTAGGTCCCCGCCACGCATACCTGAGGTGTCTATTCCGGAGGAGCCAGTCTTAGAATTTGCATCTGCACTGAGACTTGAGTTTAACCGGGCGTTTGCTGTATTGAGGGATATTGCATCTGGAAAAGATCTTAAGAAGTTCTTATTAGTAAGTTCTTTTCTCCTTTGAGTGATGATGTGAACAGAAATTATTTTCAATAACCATCTTGTTTAATCTGGAAGCGATATATCATGTTTTCGTGATGATGATTAGGTGATTGCTGGCTTGTGGCTCTTGTCAATCGTGGGCAATTGTTGCAACTTCTTGACCTTGTTCTACATAGGTAAGTGACTTGACTTGCGCGATCCACCGGTTATACATAACAGGTGCTTGTGGTAAACGTTTCTATTGTGTAAACAGTGTTTGTATTGCTGCACACTGTACCTGTGCTATACGAGAAGCATGAGGACAAGGTTGATCCATTTGTGGAGAGGGCAATGGGTGAACTCAAGAAGCAGTATGCTGTTTTTGATGCCAAAGTCTTGAGCAAGATCCCAAGGGGCCCGTTGAAGGATAAGAAGATGGCTTGAATCTGGCTAACTCATGTTTGTTGATCAGAGAGTTCGGTAGCTTTGGTGTTTTGTCCATGCTCTGTGAAATTTATATTTATTGTCTAGAACAGAGTCTTCATCTTATGTTTCTCCAGGTCTTGGGGTTCACTTGAATTGGTACTAATTAGACTAGGTTATGGTGCTGCTTATGGGTTTATAAGCTTTAGGGTCATATGCTCAACGCATTGTACATTGGTTGAATTTACTGTTCTAAAGAAATAGTCGTTAGTTTGGCTTAGCGCGTGTTAGAGTATCGTGGGCCGATATAAAAGTTAAATTGGTAACAAATGCGACTTCCAGGAGGCGGAAGAGGTCTAGTTATGCTTATAATCCTGCTGAAGGGTCAGGTGACAGCAACGACGTCGGTGGAAAAAACTGTCATGCGTAAGTTTCCATACCGACTGCTCTGAAATTTCCTAAGATCCCCAGGGATTTGTTTTTGAATTGTTGCTACATTTTATAATTTGAGGGTCCCTGTCTGGGTGGGTTCTCGGCATTCAATGGAAAGAGTAGAATCCTTATCCTGAATGGAAAGTTGACGGAGACATTATTGGATGACTAGCGTCAAGCGTCATGCCATCTGTCCACGGAATAGGGTTTGGGTGAGCGGTGAACTTTTAACCGACTTAGAGAAGAAGTTGCCGAAAGAAATATATTATCGTAGCCCATCAATAAACATGATTAGGGAAAAAGCTCTTAAAAGAAATCGAAACGTTCCTGTACTGGGGCTGGCGGCCGTTTTCCAAGACTTGGCAAACTAAGAAATTACTTGGTTGTTTCTTTGACTTGATAAAGTAGAAAAATAGCTTGCTCTGCGTTCCTTGTGCATTAAGGACCTCTTCATCCGATTAGGATGGGCGGATCTTGACTAGGCACCGACAGACTCCCGACCTCTCCTCACCGTATCAGTTGTCTATGAAGAAAGACGGTTGATGACTGCCGTCTTTGCCGACAACGCCCGCACTCAATTCTTGCTACTCATGGTCGGACCAGGACTTTTGGTGTCCTTTGCCGACAACGCCCGCCCTCAATTCCTGCTACTATTATGGTCCGACCAGGACTTCAGGTGTTCTCTAGGAGCATCTGCTAAGCGGATCGCTTCTGTGTTTGAAAATACCCTGTTGTTTTCGGCAGCATGAACATCATCTTGGTTCGATGAGAGACGGAACTGTTGCATCATCTGTGCCGACTCCTCAAAAGTTACTTGCCAAATGAGGAGTCGATGAATTCTATTCTCCAGCCGAGTAGTTCCAATCAGATGAAAACATCTCCTATCTCCCATGCAAAGTAAAACCACGCGAAGAAGCAGCAGGACAAGCATATTAGCTGTTCAAGACTGAAGCCAAGTGAATTCTTATTATTCTACCACTTTCGACATCTTGCACCCGTTCTAAGCAAAGCCCTATCTACCTGTAATCCTACACATAACAGTACTGTATCACCAGATAATTCGTTGAGATTCAAGCATCTCTCTCGAGAGGTTCTTCGTTGTCCTCTTACTTATTTCCTCATCCTATCACTCTTTGCACTGGCTTAATACAGTTCCCAGCAACTAGCCACAGATTTCCCAAGTTTAAAAATTGCAATCAGATCATCAGAATCTCATTATAGGGCAAGGAACTCTATTTTGCTATACCCTTGTCCTCAGAGGAAGTACGTTAGCTGCTCCTTCTTCCTTGAACCGCCATCCCCATACAACTCGTTCCACTGTTTCAACTCGCTCATGATTGATCCCTCAGCTGCAAAACTGGCTGCGACCTGCATGACAATAAAGCAATAGAAGAAAGTTAATATAAGCATACTCTTCCAGCAAAAGAAAAATGCAAAACTTTATTATGAGGATCACCCATGTCACAATTAAGAACTGGTTACCAAGTAATTTCAGCAAATAAAAACACAAGGAATGGCATGTACAGGTTAGTCAAGAGACTGCTACATTTCCTGCGTTCTTGGTTGAAAAAGAAAAAGGCAATACCAACGGATTTAAATGCCTAGGTGGGCATCACTTAGTCTTCATTTCAGAGAGAGGGAGAGAGAGTTGTTACCTGATTTTTGGCTTGCCTGAAGTCTTCCATGTTCAGAGGCCTGAGATTCATAGTTCTTTCCCCTTTGCTTCCTCCTTTTGTATCCCAATTACCTTCTTCACTCGTCATACCTCCAGTTCTCTCCTTTTTCTCCTGCTAGGATATAATAAGACCCAGTCACTAGTTATATTAACCAATCATCAACTTAATTGTTGTCGCAGGTTCACCTTTCCATTTTACATTAATTCACTAGCACTGACAATGCACTTACCAGCCCCTTTACTCTCTCTTGCTGAATTAACTCCCTAACTGGCCGGTAAGCAGCTGTTGTGCACAAGTTCTGCAATGAAACAATCTTGAATCAGCAACATCTAATCCACATCAAATCGTATGACGAAAATGCATTGTGAGAGATAACCTTAAGATCACTTCCACTGTATCCTTCAGTCATGGTTGCAAGCTCCTTGAAATCTAGTCCTCCTTCAATCCTCTCTTTTGCTAGAAGTGTTCTCAGTATCATCCCCCTGTTCTCCAAGGTCGGAAGCCCGACCATGATCCTGACCATATGAGCAATCATCACTAAAAGCTTATCACATGTTGATACCTGGGCTGAAAATACTTTACCTTCTTACAAGTACAAAAGCAAGAGTACCTTCGCTCAAAACGCCTAATAATTGCTTCGTCGAGGTCAAATGGCCTGTTGGTTGCAGCAAGCACAAGTATGCGTTCACCTTGTTTTGTCAATAGGCCATCCCAATGAGTCATGAACTCATTCTTTATCTTCCTCATTGCCTCATGCTCCCCCACTCTGGTCCTCTGTCCTAGCATGCTATCCACTTCATCTACGAAAATTATAGTCGGGGAGACTTTGGCAGCTAGAGTGAATAGAGCTCTAACGTTCTTTTCATCCTCCCCAAACCATTTAGAAGTTATGGTCGACATAGATACATTGATGAAGCTAGCTCCTGCCTCTTTGGCGATAGCCTTGGCTAACATTGTTTTTCCTGTACCAGGAGGTCCAAAAAGCAATATTCCTCTGCACGGTTTCAGAAGACCGCCATGAAATAAGTCTGGTCTCCGAAGCGGAAGCATTACTAGCTCTTGAAGAGATTCTTTGATCTCATCCAAAGCACCAATATCAGCAAATGTGACACCGATCTCATTTGCTGGTATAACCTCAGGCCGTATACGCTTCTCAAATTCATTGTCAGGAGGTACTTCCTACAACAAGAACGATGATTGAGCACACCTTCCAACCAGATACAATCTTTTTACCATAAGATTCCTTGACATTCAAGAGTTATTCCATTTTGAAATGCAACTATAAGAAAATTCCTCTTCTTTTCTATTACAGCACACAGGATTATTCTCCTAAAGTTACACAAACAGAATTTTGCAAAAATTCTGACACAAACATGAGTTAATGACAACAAAAACTTACTGGAGGTTTTGATGGGGTCACTGCACTACCACCACCTGTCTTTGAGGCTATTGCCGATTCTCTAGTTCCACCTTTCATCTCAGTTCCAATTTGCTTCTCAGGAGTAGAGACTTCGGCTTTCATTTCTGGCTTCACAACAGTGTCACCTTCCCCTTTGGCTTCCTATTTGAGTCATATGAGTACAAGAAACATGCAAAGTCAGTACTCTGCTTGCTGATATCGATGTTCCAGCAAAGGCTTATGCACAAAGACAAGCAAACCTTATACTTTTCAGCATGAGTTTCCAACTTCAATATATCTTTTCCACTAGATTTGCCTTCTTGGAATATGCTCAGTCCATGGGACAAACTGTCTCAAGTCAAACTAATGACTCTTTAGCACACTGAGGAAAAGGATATGGCTGAAAAATAGATTCTAAATAGCAACATGAAATAGTAATCTTGCCTCTCTGATGAGATGAGAAGCTTTCCATTCCTGTACTCCGGATCCTTGTCGTTCATCAAATGATAAGATATAGCAGACATGACAATCTCTTCTATGTAATTACTCAGAACCATCGTATCAGCTATGCAAATTGATTCCAGGTCATCGCAATCGAGATCATTTGCTGAAAGGACTTCCATAATGTGAATTCGATTGTCCTGAATTTGAATCATCTTCATGTCATCCTCTAACTGAGATTTCCAGCTGACAAGATGGTTTTCATCTTCTGGAGGCCTAATCTCGATGTTGTAGGGGAAAAGAGCGGCAAGCCTATCATCTACCTCACCATAGTCATTATCCGGATCCAGAATTCGTGAGCCAAGGATAAGGACTGATCCAGACAGCTTTTTCAGCATTTTTTGAAAAAAGTTGTATATCCTCTGTGATCTAGACAAAAGCTTCTCAACATCCCTGAGATACAGCACTATGGGGCTGGATTTTGATACAAATGCCAGTACCTGCAAGAACCATTTACAGCATTTGATAATAAAAAAAAGAAAAATAAAAACTTAGTTCCTGACTTGGTGCAACGTTACTGCAATACTGTAATGGCTCCCCAGGATCCTGAAGTATGTAAATTAATGACAGATTGATCCAAAAAGAAAAGCTACCTTGTAAAGAGATTGAATAAGAAGCTTCTCATCAAAAGACAAGCTGCTTGTGCGCTTGAGAGGAGCTAAAAAGGAGCGAATAACATGAGAAGCCAAATAAGAAACAAGACTTTCACAGGCCAAGAAGAACTTTCTGAATAAGTATTAAGGGTACTACCAAATGACTATCACCTCTATATAGTAAAACTCATTCAAACGACTATAACCAATATATAGTAAAACTCATCATTATTCTAGATTTTTATATTAAAACCAATCATCTATATGTCCACCATGAAATCACTAAAAGCTTTTGAAATCTTGAGTTCCACAAAAATAAACTCCACGGAAAATTATTAAATCTTAGCTAGCAAAGTAGAACCAATTAGCCATGTGCAAAATTAAAAAAACAAAAACAAAAATTGACTAGAATATCGCGTACTAGTCATTCTACCAGAAATAAAGAAATTGTACAAGAGAAAAAGTTAATCAGCTTATGCCCAGGATAATTATGACAGAAAGGCCATCTTTTTGCATTTAACTGAAGATTAGATGCAAGAGAAGGCATAGCCTAGCATAATTTTGCATGCAAAAACCACATTTTGCTGATGTAAAAACGAGCTCTATGACAGAGATAGTGCCAAAACTCCAGGAATTGTTTATATCTAGGCATAGCGCACTATAGCAAAAGAAAATGTAAACTTCTTCTGGGCCCACCCCCACCCACACCCAGAGCTAACATTATAGATAACTACGAGACCACAAAGTGATTTGAAGTTATTAAAGACTCCAGTCTGATTAGGTGATTACCCACCTTTACCACTTTTATAACAAATCACTTAAACAGAAAACATCAAGGAAAATCACAGTGAAGAAACCTGGATTAGAAGGAGCAAATTGCATTGCAAGATTATTGATATTAGCCGAGGCTGAGGCATTTCTACGAAGCTTTGGCGGATTGCAAGGACCTTCCATTCCCCTAAAATTCCCAAGCACTCTTATACAGGTAGATGTAAATATAATATCACCAGTAGAACGCGAAAGCAAATATAATCTATATATTTACTAATACCAACAAAGATAACCGCTCAAGATTACCTTGATCCAATCTCCACACAACTGCATCGCCAGTAGAACGTGAAAGCAAATACAATCTATATATTTACTAATACCAACAAAGATAACCGCTCAAGATTACCTTGATCCAATCTCCACACCACTGTATCGCCGGTAGAACGTGAAAGCAAATACAATACATATTACTAATACCAACAAAGATAATTGCTCAAGATTTACCTCAATCCAATCTCCACACCACTGCTTTGCCTCCTTAAGTTCCCTGCACAAGAATGTTATCATAGCTAAGAACAACTAGCAAAGCAAGTAAGCTTATGAAAGTTAATTTCAGCATTGTCGAGAGAATGCTCCAACTACTTATCAAAACAAAGATTGTGACCTCTACATGAGTTCAAGTTCCCTGCACAAGAATGTTATCATAGCTAAGAACAACTAGCAAACCAAGTAAGCTTATGAAAGTCGATTTCAGCATTATCGGGAGAATGCTCCAACTACTTATCCAGACAAAGATTGTGACCTCTACATGAGTTCTAGTTCATCTTTTTTGTCAAACCTTCAAGAAGAAACATACTGATGAACAATGAGGAGAAAAAACACCAGAAAGGTCCACCAATCCTTGATCAAGGATTTAGGGAAGCCCAAGGGAAGGACAAAGGAAGCAGCAACTACTTCTTTACTAAATTACCTAGTAAACCAATTAAAACCTCTGATCCAAGATGTCTATAATCAAAATTTCGTGACCAAGCTTAAGAACCATGTTTCTCTCAAAACATTGATGCCTATGGTACTTCACCAATCTATGTTAAAAAAAGACCGATGTCAGGACAGCTCAGCACTGCTTACAGAAAATATCATTCAGGGCAACACTGCCTCACATTTCTTCTTGCTAAAGCTCTGCCTCACATGTGATATGCACGTTCAACAAAAAAGAGCCACCGCTACAACATAACATAAAAACCTCTAAGCAGAAGCAAAGCCACCACCTTGGCGTACCTTTTGCTTCCTCCTTTTGTGGAAGGATTGAAAAAGATCCGAGTAAGCCAGACAACCGCTCCAGTGTTGACTCTGATGGGGTTCTTTTGAAAGACTAAATAGCAATAATACAAACTAATAGGGATAAATCTGGAAGCCAAAGTTTAGCTGGTAAAGTAAAGCATATCGAATCATGGTGCTTTGATCAATCAGCAAATACTTCATCAATACTAAAGCAATGAGCATTTTCAAGTCCTTATGTGTTGGATCAAGTATAACAAGCACTAGTATACAAGACAACAAAATCAATTGAGTCAGGATAAGAAAAGAGATGGACATACATATTCTTTGTTCCCCGTTCCATATTTACTCTGGATCTGCAAGGAACATCATAAATTTTAGAATGAAAACAAAACCGAAACCAATATCTACACATTTTCTCCATAAATCTACCTTCAGGGAAAAGTCTGTCACATCTAGCAGCAGCAACTTGGCTTCGAAGTAATGGGCAAGAGCCTTGGCAAGCATTTGTTGGTAAAGCTCTTTAAAGTCATTATGAAAAAAGAATTATTCAAGAGTCTGCAATGACAATGCTCAAACCAAGATATTGATCAATGATAGATGCCCAACCAACCTGCAGGTCCAGAGAGCAAAATGGCTCGACTAGCAGGTGAAAGATTTCTTGTGTACTTAGAAACTTCAGCATGCTTCAAATGAACATATGCAGCACTAGTCAGCAAAACTCGTGTCTGCTCACTGTAAATTTGGAATACAAGGAAAGAGGTAAGTAATTATGAAACGACAAAAGTAAAAGAAAAGAAACAGCCTAAATAGCAGAAGTTGAGGGAATCCCTCAAAGTCTCACAAAACAAAGTATCATGAATACTCATCAAAGACATAGAGAACCTCACCAGAGACCTCCCACACTTCAAATGCTTACACTATTACATGAGAATTGCAGTATCTCCATGATATCCAAGTACAAATTGATAACTGAGCTTCCAATATTTAAAAAAAAATTCAGACGATAAAACCCATTTCCACAGACCTTTGACCATTGTGAGAATTTTCACAAAATATAGCATGGACATTGTTAGGTTTATTTTGGTATGCGTTCAAGAATTTTACCTTTTTTTTTTCTATGAACGAGGAATCCACCACGGTCCCCCCATGCCTGGACGGCACCAAAGGGCCGGGTCCCTATACCATTAAGCTACAATACATGAAAAAAACCAGAGAACACTCATAATGATCTCAAACTTTTCATTCTAAATTCCATGCACTTTCATGTATAAAATCCTATAAAGCATCATAGATGTAATCTTCCTACCTTTTTTACCCTCTCAATCTCCCATAAAGACTAATGGCACACAAATATGTGTGGCTCAAGAAATTTAGAATTAGTTCAAGATAAATACCTAAAGCTTTCAAGATGAACCTTAAGCCCTGAAGTCTCATTCGTTTATGTTCCCACTCAAACCTTAATAATAATAACAACAAAAGAAAACAATAATCGATCCATTGATTCTCTGGTAGAGTCATCCATTTTTTGGCTTCTCTCTGCAAGCTACAGTCACAGGGAGTAATTGAAGATGGGAGGTGGAATTTTCCAGCGGCTAGATTAGATGATTTTCCATTGATTGAATTAGCATTGTGCGTACTTCTTTCTACAAATGCAGGCCAAGCAGAAACAGTGATATCAAAGGCAATTCCTTCAAAGCAATTCTCAGTTAACAGTGCATGGAGTTGTACTAGAGCTAGAGCAGGCAAGGTACTTGGCATGAATTCTTTTGCTTTACCCCATATATCTCTAACCATAGCCTTATTTGCAATTGCTATTTTGCATAAGCTCTCCACTAAGGATAGCAAGAAGAATGTTGCTGTCAATGATGATTGTGTGCTTTTGGGAGCTGTTGAATCAAGGAATCATTTAATTGTGGAGTGTATAATAGCTGAGGAAATCAGGAGGAAGAGATATGAGAAATGTGGGATAAATACAGGCTTGCTTAGTTGGGATTCCAAGTTGCAAGGGGCATGCACTACTCAGAAAGGCAATTCTATTCCACGTCTCATCTTCAACGTAGCCTGGAGTGCAGCACTTTATTTTGGATGGCCAGGCAAGAAGATCCATGAAGACAGTCTTATTTTTTTTAGCAATGTTAAGTTTTCCCAAATTCATTTTAATGTTTTGTATAGAATAAAAAGAAAGATAAAAAAGCAAGCATAGGCCCTTCCACTCAGCATATGGCTATTTGCAGGAACTGGAGGTTGATGCGACAAATAATTTGTTGCGATTTGAACATTTTTTTTGTAGCAAAAATCCTCCGCTTTGTTTATGAATTCAATAAACCTCGCTGCTTACCCAGTGAAGAGATATTTTTTTAATAATTCCTTCAGAAAGGAAAATCCACAATCAGCAACAGTTCACTTAAGCATTTGAAAAAAAAAAAACCACAGATGCCAAAAATAAGGATAAGAACGTTGTATTCCTTGAAATTAAAAAAGGCAACAAAACCAAGAGCAGCAATTTTTAGGAAAAAACAGACACGTGAAGGGCAGGCCAGTAATCAATTTGCCAGGATTAGAGTAACATGTAGCTTCCATAGCTCGTGCTGGGTATAATTACTACCCAAAAATATAGTGCATTTCTTGTCCACGATCACTAAAGACCAAAGGATATCAGGGCAAACTCCTAAAAAACAAAAGGAAGGTAATGAATAAAATGGCCAGAGATTCACTAAAAGCAGACGTGCTTTATTCATAGATGCCTATTTTTTTTAAAGAAATTATCTGTATTCTGTTAGTTCACCATGTGTAAATATTACCAATACATATCATAAAGATTAAGTTCAACTAGAGCACCCGGAAAAACAGAGTCGTACTATCTGACCATGATTATATATATCGGTCTTGCCTGTTAGACCAAAAAGCAATTAAGTTTTGACCCAAATTATTTGGGCAAGGCCTCATTCGGACCAGGTTTAAGAGTCACCCCTGTCCAGTCAAGTGGGACAGGTGTACACGAGCACACGAGTATCATTACAGAAGGGAAAAATTAAAACACCGAAAAAGTGAGGCCCAGACAATTCTTGCACTAGTGTTTGTTCTGTTTTCACAAGAATAACCATTTGTGTATTTAACACTATTTGAATTGGGTAAAATTCATTTTTCTCTAAGAACGGGACGAAAAACTTTTTAACCAGAGATAGAAGCGAGAGAATGTCAATGTGACCTGAGATAGTAAGGGAACTGTTCGAAAGTGACTTTACTTTCTCTGCCATCAACCACCAGACTGAGCATCTCCTTCTCCACTCTCTCAGCAGTGATCGGGTCTGACGAAGAAGCGTTACCAGCCCATTTGCTCACTGTTTGTCCTGATGCTATTCCAAGCCCCACGCCAACTCCTACACCTATTGCTGACAGCAATATGTGTTTCTGTTCCATTGCCTGTTCTATCTTTTGTTCTCAACACTCAAAACCCTGCCAAAAGATCATCTTTTTAGTACGCAGAAACAGATAAAAACAGGGCGTGGGCCCATCAAAGATCAGACAAATGGGTTCAGAGAAAGTGCACCCGATAAAATCCTCTGTTCTCCTTACTTCCACTGTCATTACTTACTAAAAAAGGCACAGCGAAAGGCATGAATATTTTTCTCGCAGAATGTGTTGGAAGACGAGAAAAAGTCGATCTACCGAGGGAATTACGCCTAGCAGTACAAGTGAAACTCAGGAGAAAACCCTCCGGTAGCAGATTTTATCCAAACATAAGACAGAGACTCGACACCTAAAAGAAAAGGGAAGAGTTGACATCTTGGGAGTAGTCAGAACATCCTAGTAACCCATAAAAATGCAACTTTCGAGAGAGAGAAGAAGCATAAGAAATGAAACTATCGCGTCTCTGTACACGGGAGACGTGAAAAACGTTTCAGACAAAACCAAGAAGGAAGAGTGATAACTGATAAGTGGGTGCTAAAATCTTAACGTGTGAGGGCGAAATCAGCGGACCCTGCAAACCACGAACGCCTCAAAAAACGCACCGTTTGAAGCTAAATACGCGGCAGGAGGCGGAGAGGAGAGAGAGTTTTGGACTGAGAATGGTGGAGAGCAACAGAGAGAGAGCGAGAGAGGTTGGTGACGATGAGTCGGTTCCTTCCCGCTATATAATAGAGGGACCCTGCCGGGTAGTTTCTCTCACCTCGGTTTTCCTCAGAATTCACAGAGTGTCCTTCCAAATTAGCCAACGTGTCGGTTTCCTGGAGGTTTATCATTCGGCACGACAGTTCAGTCTTCCCATTTCCCAACAAAGGTTAGTGACAATGGTGAGGCGTCCACGTTCTTTGTCTCCTGGAACGGGGTGCTGTCCGAAGGCACTTATGTCGCCGGACTGCCCAACCTTTCGAGCTCCATCCATCACAAGCTTTGAAGTTCTTTACCGTAATTTGCCTTAACATGTCAAAACTCTAAAGATTGACCGAGCGGTTAAATGCACAATTTAAATTTGATAGAATTTCTGTTATATAATCGCAATATCATCCGTTTATATAAATCTCGAGAGCCATGCACATCACCCTGTGAAGGAAGCTTCACCGAATATATTTGGATAGGACAATTCGACAAGTTCGGATGTCCCAAATTTAAAAAAAAAAATTCTATGATTCATATGAATATAAATTAACAATTTATGTTCACCTTGATTTCTATATTAGATTTGATTGATGCATAAAAACCCTTTGACGTCTTAAGAATTTCATAATAACCCAACAGTTCTCATTTATTTTATAAGAAAATTACAAGTTGAATATTGCATATTTACTTAAGATATCTAATAATTCTTTCTGTGGTGTGTTGCCACGAACGGTAAACTACTCATTAATTCTTGCTAAAACGGAATAAGCAAACATCAAAAGATCGCCACAAGAAAATCGAGAAAGGATAGTGAAATATATGGAATCCGAAGATGGTTCTAAAAAATCACCTTTGTCTCGCCACAAATAAAGACGAGCACATGGAGAAGAGAGAAGAAATTAGTTTGTCTTGCTCCCAAGATGATTCTGCACGAATAGCTTGATCCCCATTTTCACATCACATCAATGGCACGAAAGCGAAGATTCCGCCAATGGGGGAATGTGAGCAAGATGAGGGGCATTTGCGTTCTTATTTTGGACTTTTCTTTTGTTATTGATTCATATTATTTTACATAAATCTGTCAAAATATGTCATAAATTCATCTCTTGAATCATATTTGATGACTAGGGTGTTATCTACATTAGTTATACTCAATAAATGAGTGTTTAAAATGATAATATCCAAAATAATATGAGTGTTAAATAAATTTAAACTTATTTAGACTCAATCCATCTCTATTACTCTCTCTCGCATTTACTTGATTTCATGCTCGTTTCATGCTCTCACCTCGATTTGGACATATGTTTTCTTATATTTTGTTAAATAAAGAAATGTGTTAACAATATGAACCGGTCAAGTATGGATTGAGGATGTGTTAAGTTGGAAGAATCACTAGATTTGTATTGCATGAAAATGAGTTAAAACAGATTTTATATAGATTAATTAGGATCAAATCATTTTCGACCCACTGAATTTGTTTGACAGGTCTACTAGACATTTTTTTTTATTGCATGTACTTTCCTTATAATTCCATAAACATTAAACATAACGATTGTATTTCTCATGTTATCTTTTAACCAGGGAGCTTCAGCCTATTCCTAAGTCATATCACGTGCTTCGGGTCCAAACATCATACCAAATTGATCGCACTAAGCAATAGCAGATACCTCCGCCGGAGCTTCAGCCAACCCAACAGACTCCATGCTTTGCTTTCGTTTTCGTCCTTCCTCGGACACGCAAGACAGCGTTGCTTTAATTTGCATTGCATATCTGTCCCTCGAATTTTAGACATCATTAATACGCTTTAAGATCTTGTCATTCACAAAAGCACCAGATGTTCAACCGTTACAAGAAATATGAATAAACAATTGATTGTTAATCTAAAGATGAGGTTTACTAGATAATTCAGGAAGAAACTACTACTATATTGCAAACTAAGGTGAAATTGCACATCAACCCTGGACAAAATTAACATTTGGACGAAAATTTTACTGATTGATCACTAATTTACATGCAAAGCTACAAGCTACCTCATCAAACTTAAGAAAACAAAAGCATTCCAGAGGCTATGCAATAGCATGGATGGTAATAAATTCCTTGACCGTGTAAAGAGAAGACCCATCACCACCCCGAGAAAGATAAGCGGAAGCATCCTCTGTCCATTAAAATGCGCTAAAGCAAAGGCAACTGAGCTCACCAGTATCGCACACCACACAGGCATGTATTTTGTAAGTGAAGGGAGAAGGAAACCCCGGAACACTATTTCTTCCCATAAAGGAGCACAAACTGTTACTACAAGTGCATAAAGAGCCATCGCGATCGGATCCCGCGCCAAAATTGACTGTTCAACACTTGATAGTGTTACAGGTGTAGAGGGAAGAATCGGCAAAAGATCAAGGTTGATTTGCGAGAGGCGGTTGACCAGAGGAAACAAGAGGCACCCAAGCGCGACGTCAAACTGCCACTTACCTTTTAGACTGAAACTGAACCAATCAGATGGAAGGGGATAAAACCGTGACAGACAGCGGTGTAGGATCAAAATTCCGGCAATCCCTTCAGTCACATCAGTCAAGAGACTATAGAGTGCCTGTCCTCTGAATGTCAAAGATTCCTTGCTGAAACCTGCCATATGCACCGTGAATGGAACCAGCCATGTCCCTATAAACCAGAATGAGGTAACCCAAAGAACCATAACCTGTATCACGAATTGAAGAATTCTTCAGACCTTCAACAAACAAGAACTTCTGATCACTTCAAAGTTCTGACCAAGAACTTCTCAAGCACATGGATATCTATAGCAACTAAAAGGAAGTACCTTTAACACTGTCTCTGCTGTCCAGGGCACAGTCCAAGGCCTTCCAATTGCTCTGAATAATGCATTTACAGCCTGCATTATAGCAAAAATATTTCTTAGAAACCTGTATAAGTTTAAGAAACCCGAGGGCATTCAAATGTGATGTGTCAGGACATGAAACTCTTATTATAACTAGAATGCCATAAAACCTTTCATTTATTATATTATGTTGCTCTAATAAACAGCTAAGCATCTCTTAATTAAGTTACAGGAGAACAAAGCCTAAAACCTTCATTCTGGGACTGATCACATGAATCTTCAGCCTGTGGTCTCCTCTTTTACCCTCTCATAAGTTTAAAGTACTTTAGAAATTAAATTAAGGGAACTACATCCAACACCATGGATTGGCTTCTTTATGCTGGTAAAAGCAACATCATAATGGAAAGCTCCTCTCTCACCCTCACTAGTGAAATTCCAAAATGTAATCGGATTGAATTCCAAATCATGAATGCTTTTATTTGAATCCAGTCTCACATTCATTCTCCTAGTTACTTCAGCATGACCTTGAATTCTAGTATAAACTATTCCTACAGTCAAGACAGTTAAGTCTCAAGCATAGGAAAAGCCAGACTTTATAAGTGACAAGCGATTATGATTTATGATCTTTATCACATTCAAGATGTCATATCACTAGTTGGTTTCCGTCCATTGATAAGGAATTAGTGGTTGGCTTGCTTCTCCATATCAACAAAGCAAGAGATGCATAAAAAACTTTGGACGTTCAAAGCATATACAAACATCACAGCAAGACTTTTTCAACAAATTGGGGGCAAACAGTGGGTAAACACTTTCAACTCTATCCAACATCACCCCGGTATTCTTTCAAGTTAAGGATGATAAACCGTGCTCAACCCCCTTAAGTACTTGGATATCTTCATGGCTCAACCTTACAATGTGCTCCCATTCCAGAACTTTCATACAACTTGCTTTACACATTAAAGTGACCGGTAACAACCCAAAAAACTCAGGTCATTTTCAGCAGAAGTCTCTCCCACAACTGCTCGGACTCTATAGATGTCTGTTTTGTATATCGGCAATTACATGATTCTCTTCCCTAAGTATTTGATCTGCTTCACATTGCTTTGTATTGTTTCTCTCAATTGACTCTAAACATGCATTGTGATCTAGCAAAATAATGTTCACAGCATAGTTGAGGGGATAAGACAGAACTAGCTTTCCGACAAGGGATATAACGTTATTAACTTTGACACATTGCTCAAAGCCTCAACCAAATAATAGCATACACAGAATCTCATGGCAGACAAAAGCAGGCCTTGGTACTTTGGGCTAGTTAAAGAGTGGGAAGGGGGAAGAACGGAATCACTATTCAAGCCCAAAGCCTCTGAAGAGAAGACCATCAATATGCCAAAACTCTTGTTCCTACACCTATTCCTACATGTAAACAAGCTCATCCCTCTCAAACTTCCTAAAGCAGCAGATGTCTACTCGATGAGACTGCTAAGTATACACATTCTCTTTTCAGTAACCAAATGAGACTCCTCATCCACATGAATCAGAATGACTTGATTTGAAGAAAGGAAAACAAAAAAAACCTACCTCTCTAAATTTTGCTTTCCAGTCCTTCTGAACAGCAGTTTCAGTATTCAATTCAGGCTCGGCATATTCTTCTGGCAGAGCTTTTTCGATGAATTTGAATCCTTGACTATCTGGAGAGAAATTCTGGTCCCTGAAGCAAGAGATCCTCCAATTCTGCATGGTCATCAGAGCACCGAGAGATCAAGCAAATGATCGACAATCATAAACTAGAGACCGGTTATCGCAATTAGAAGCAAGAATTGCAGATAAAAGATTAAATAAACCCTTCCTCTTGATCTAAAAGCCACCACAAAAAGTAACCTTGTTGAAGAAATACACGATCAAATTGAATCAACTATTAGCAAGCGCAATCCTGATGCCCGGCCATAACACACAAAAAGATTCATCGCAATCACGCTATTCTGACGCCGCGACGGGGAATCATGAATCAAATGCAGCCGAACCCAATCAAGCACAAGACGGATCAAAAGCTCACATTTTTTGCGCGACTGCAGCTATAGCCCGAGACCCCAGAGCCGCGCGAGAGTGCGAGCGACACGGCCGGCCTCGTCGGGACCCTAAACCGAGCGGCGGGAGGCGAGACCAGAGGGTGAGCGGATAGAGAGTGAGAGCAACAAGAGCTCAACATGGGATGGTGGTGATGCAATTCCTAGGGTTCTGAATTGCACATCCCCGTCTCTTCTGCTTCTCAGCTCATACTCTAACTCGATCCCGCCCGGCCCTATCCAAACAGCCGATCAATCCAATCCAATCCAACGCAACAATAACAAGAACCGGGAGGAGGAGGAGGAGGAGGAATCAGATATTGAACACCCGAGAGCGCAAGGAACAAGAACAACCTAATCTTCCAACGATGGAGGTTATGGGGATTTGAAATGCTGTTGTGATTTCTCTAGGGTTAGGGTTAGGTTAAAGAGAGAGAAATTAGAGGAGTGGAAATCACTGTTGATTCCGATGGATTGACGATGACGACGGACGAATGAATCACGCATGAGCTAAATGGGGTTGGAAAAGGAACTCCATGGATGACGACGCAGGCGACGAAGGGGGAAGGAAAGGAGGAGGTCAACGCGGTGGAAACTGGAAAATGGGATTATGCTAATTTTGGAATTGATTTTTTAAGTAGGATTAAAATTAAAAAAAGACCACAAAATAATACTTATCCTAACACATATATCCCGAATTTATACGCAACCTTTCGTGTCATGGAAAAAATATCGAACTTATATGAACATGACAAATAAATCATGGATAAAATTGAAATAGAAAGTATATATATTACACGTATAAAACATGGGTGATTGGTTCCCAGTTTCCCTAGGAAGTGGGAAACGGTTCTCGGGTGGCTCCACTGCATTCCTCCACATGTCCAAGGACAAGCCCTCTGCTCCATCCGAATTAATTCTAACTCTCCACCTAATTCGACCCCAGAACTCTCGGTCGAGGAGTTTCAAAGGCGGAATTGGCGGCGAAGGAGCGTGGTAGGTGCCGTTGAAGGGAGATAACTCGACATTGACATGTACTAGAGTTAAGGAACTTGGGAAAAAGCTTCTGGATTTGCTCCATGAAGTGCATTGCAACGAAAGCAATGCAACTTTGCTTTACTTTTCAATGGAGGGATTTTCATGCGATGGAATGAATGTTGCACCAAAAAATAAAAATATGATATATAATTTTTTATTTTTTAATAAATAAAAATAGTTTCAGTTCGGATGGACAGTTTCACCCTCGAAATTGGACCATTGCTTCTTAGGACCGCCTAGAATTGATCGGTCTAGACAGTTTCCAGGTAGGCAGTTTATAATGCTCACTCCTAATATATAAGTAAAGATTTTTTCGTGACATAATAAATTTTTAAAATTTATGACGACACAAATATTTATGTGACAATAAGTAAATAGGTTGATATAAAATAAATGTATGATACTTCTATTACACTAGACGTAATTTGAAGGTTTTCTTTTTAATATTCTCCCTGCGTTTAATTTCTTCTATTAACAAGAACTCAGGCACTTATTTTTTTCAATTAATAATATTTATTGGTTATTGTACCCACCTACCATCTACGTGGAGCTGAGTCAGCAACCTACATGTCAAGCATAGTCGAATGTCTTCAACTCTCCTCGGGTCAAACGCGGGGGTCGCTTGCTTTTCTTGGTCATTACTCAATCGATTCGCCAATCTTTTGTTTTCCAGCCCACGGGTGAGCTGGACTTGGCGACACCAAGGAAATCTTTTGTTTTTTAATTGCTGAGACGATACCTTGCTTTCTCCAGAAATTTTGTCCACAATGTTTTGAATTTCATGACAATATGATTAACTTCATACACAAGGAAAGAGAGATCATGGTAATTCAAGGCATACGGGTACTTCCTATGGTTTAAGTAGGAGTAATTAAGACTTTAGGTGGTATCGTCGCATTGTGGACTGAATGATTATTAGTTAGACCTAGATTTATCGTTGAAAGCCGTCTTTTCTTTACTATGGGCTAGTAGGAAAAACTATCTCATAATCATCGGTCTAAAAAAACGTGTTAAATTCATATAGTTTCTAGGCATAGACTTTTATATATAGGACGCTCGTCAAATCCCATTAATTTATCCGTTGAGTTCGAAAGAGCTAGGTTGGTCGGATTTGCTTGGTTGATTCCCCATTTTTTTCACTGTCCTTTGGCAAACTTCGAGAGACCTATAGTGGTCGAAGTCGAGCGCATCCATATCACGCGATCGATTCAATGTCGATCAAGTCTTATGAAATGTCCTTGATCGCAAGTCTACAAAGAATATGTGGAAGGGAGGATTTCGGCTGAGGCGATTTGTTCACGGGCAACCAAAGATGCATGAATGTCTCAATGGGAAGACAATTAGTGATGGAAATACGGAGAAAAGTCTGACTGCATGGTGCAGGGGCAAGCCTCGAGGGTTTGCTTGGGATACAATGCAGCACGCGCAAAGCGTGCTCCATATGCGCAAAGATTTCAGCAAGAGCATGTCCCCCATGACAAAGATAGGTGAGCAGCGCAGATCGCGGACTTCTGTTTGATCCCATCTGGCCAAAGTCGAGTGGGGTCACTCCAGCTCGATTCTTACGTAATCTTTCTTGAATCAGAGTATGGGAAGATAGAGTCCTGCCCCAGGTTGATAATGTTTTGGCTCAAAAGGCTCGTTCAGGATGATCAAATAGCTTCATCTGTTCTTGTCTTTGGAACCCTGCGGCACACTCCTGAGTCCTGATATGAGGTTCAATGGCCTTCTCTTTATGTTCAGATTCATCCCGCGCGTCCCTTTCGAGTTGAGCTCGAAAAATCGAACTTGGGAGAGTCAAGCAGGAAATCCTGAATCTGCATTTTCGAAAATGTACAGATAAAAGCACAGGAGCTAATGACAGGGATCAAAAGCAATTTTATTCTTGCGTTCAAAAAGAATTTGAATACAAGAGAACCTTTAAGATAGGTGGCAACCAAAAAGGACCAAAGAACATAAATCAAATCCCCAGAAAAAAGTTTCAAGACTAGACAACATGGTACTTCATGCCCACCTCGATCAAGCACACTTGAGGTATGTTCAAAGCCACAGCAGGGCTCCGACAGTTTTCGCTCAAGAAAGAGTATACCGCGTTGATCGCAAACTTCTTCAACATCGATGAGTTCGACTTAGCTTTAACCTGGGAGTGACCCATCACGTAAGTCACCCCAGCATTTTGGGCTTCCACGAGATGCAAGAGTTCTTCCTTGACCTGTGGATTCTTAAACTTCGTCTCAAGCAGCTCAAAATGGTATATGCGGCCCCGATGACGGGTGAGGTGGGATGATTCCTTGACGTATATGGAGTGCAGCTTCTTCAAGGCAGCAGACTTGCTGCAGCTGCCGCCCATCGAATCTGAAAAGCTCGAACTGTAGCTTATGATGGGGTTGTCTGATTCTGAGACTGCCAATCTTGTCCCGAACTTCCCCGATGTTCGCACAACGGCCATCCAGCCATCCATAGAGCCATCAAGGGTCCCGCAACCTTCCGATTCAAGCTGAATGAACTCCGCTATGCTCATGATGAGGTCATTTTCCAGGTCATCATCCTTCCTGTGAACATCTTTGTAGCCGTTCCGAACAATGCAGCGATACAATTGGTACGACTTGGGGCCAATCCGGCCGATCAGATAGCGCTCTTTGTCAGGAACATGAGGGATGGGAACGGTTTTGACACAGACGAACACAGCCACCTGGTAAAATGCAGGCAAGTTGGATAGGAAATTTGCAAAAGTTGCTGGGATCCCAGTTGCCAGTTCAGTGTAGAAGAGACCGATCCCGGGAACCCTGAGAACACCGAGAGTGGGGCCCAAAGTCAGAATCCACTTCATGGGTACTTTGTTATGCAGGTCGAACTTATACTTCTTCCTCGTAGCGTAATGCCATATGTACATCACGAACGTGAACAGGGAAGAGAGAAAAAGCGAAACCCATGCCCCTTTTGGGATTTTCAGACAGGAAGACGAGAAGTAAACTGTCTCAATTGATCCGAATAACAAGAACAAAGAGATGGTGACTGCAAGATTCTTATGCCACACGTAGTGAATCACGAGGGACAGGAGCCATGTCGTCACAAACGCCTTCAGAATCCATGCAAATGCTGAAATTAAGACAAAAACATAAAACTTCCAATTGTAAAAAACCTAGAACTCATGCCAATTTCTTTCTCATTTAAATTAAGATAGTAACTACTAGGAAACTAATAATTACCTCACAAAAGTGAAGCACATCCTATTTCTCCACCAAGACAATACAAAACTAGGCTGTAGGCCATAAAAAACCACTTTCAATGGCTAATAAACCAGTCTATAAATGGAAGCTTAGGGTTCTGGACCCAGTGTTGGATGTCAACACACTGAGCGGACAACATTACCGTGGCCAGACAAACTCATCTGTCTTGATTTATAAGTGAATAATCATTTCATGCTCAAGAGGACAGTGTTTAACTGCAAACTGCGTGAGGTCATTTTATTCTTGCTAAATATGAGTAAATGAATCTTTACATTTATGATTCAACCTCTCTTCGGGCCATATCTGGAGGAAATCAACTTGGACATGGAACATCTCAAATGGTTTAGTGTGTATAATGCCAACTAGATACCCTACAACTAGATGAAACCAACTAGAATAATACTTCCAAAAGATGCTCTAGATTGTTGTTTTGGTTGACGTACCGAAAGCATATGCGATGCGGTTTGTGTCTCTGAAACCAACTGCCACAGCCAAACAGAGTATCATTAGAACCCAGTTCAACTCTGGTACATATATCCGTCCTTTGATCCACCTTGACGTGTGTAGGATTTTGACTCGAGGGAAACAACCCAATGCATGGCTTTGTTTAACCAATGAGCACGCAGCAGATATTACAGTCTCACTGGCAATAATTGCAGCCAAAACAGCCATGGCGAAAAATGGCCAGAATAGGGGATCTAACAAAATTTTGAAAAAGCATTCATTAGAGACCAAAACGAAGAATTATGCTCTAATAGTAGGACAATGGTTCTGGAACTCCTACAAGGTGTTGTGATAAGGATAATTTATTGGTTATAGGAAATTCCCATCAAATTTCACAGAGATATAACTTCAAGAAAAGAGTTCCAACAGCCACTTGCTCATACCACTTAAATAATTACCAAGTGCAAATTTAGCTAGCTCATCATTTTATTTTAATTCACGATAATATATTCAGAGAAATTGCACTTCTTGAAAGTGTATCACTTCATCATGTCCAGGGGAACGAAACTACTTGTCTAAAGATTACATTATTCCATATAATATAAATCAATAGAGGAGGAGCACCAGTTTACTGAATAATCTCTAGCTCAACTTTTAGCAAACACATGCCACTGAAGAATATTACTTGCGTCTAATTGTCACTCAATTCATTTAATAGAGAAAAAGAAATCCAAGAGTTCCATAAATTCTACAGTTTTGTTTATCTGAAATGAGAATCCTCCAGCAGCAAAAGTAGAGTAACCACGCATGAATCAGTAGTTTCAACTAAAGACTCCATATTCTTACCAAAGAAAATAGAATTCTCCATCTTCTTACCAAAGAAAATAGAATTCATATCGTCAGCTTAATAACATGCACTCCTGTAATTCTATAGATAAAGGTCAGCTTCTTTAATTGACCACTCTAACATAATCTCGCCCATAGCAGTGCCCTAAACTTATGCAATTGGATGACTATTTCATTTGAGAATAAAGGACTGCTATCCAGTCATATGGTCTT
This sequence comes from Melaleuca quinquenervia, assembly GCA_030064385.1. Classification (NCBI taxonomy): domain Eukaryota; kingdom Viridiplantae; phylum Streptophyta; class Magnoliopsida; order Myrtales; family Myrtaceae; genus Melaleuca; species Melaleuca quinquenervia. The sequence goes on along the minus strand of CM057721.1, from coordinate 12,601,959 downwards.
GCTAAGTTCAAAGCACATAAATAGTGAGGTGCTGAATAGACTGAAGTTACCAACATATGTAACTGCTTTTTACTCTGACAATAATCCACATCAAAATCCGAATTTTGTTCCTCTCTCTCTCTCTCTCTCTCTCTCTCTCTCTCTTTTCTTTTTTTACCTGGAATAGATGCATAAAAGCTCTTAGGGAATGCTGTGAAGTTCTTTGACAGAAATGCAGCCTGACCCAGATACTGAAGCACCAGGCAAGGGTAAGTGACACAAACGAAAGCAATCTGCATTGAGCAACTTCATAAGAATTTCCGTCCAAGAGTGCAATGGACTTGTGAGACAGTAGAAGTTTCCAATATAATTGACTGAAAGGCAATAACATGAATACACCAGAAGACTATATCATGGATAGCAATTTCAGGGTAAGTTGATGTTGGGCAACAAATATAGTGCCTAAGGTGTCTGCATCGGATATCATCATCGGTAAAACGTGTTCCTCATAGAAGCCTTAAAAGTGAAATAACAAAACCTAAGCAGCCCCTGGTCAATTTCTTCGAGTCACAGCTTCAACAGTGTAAACCAAACCAAAGTGGTCTTTAATATCTTTAGGCACTAGCAGCAGTCCATACCCGTATTGATGCAGCTGAGAAGTAACCAAGTTCTGCAAACATGACTTCTGTTCCTGTATTCGACAGGAATTACCTCCATAAATTGATGATGAGAGAAAGCTCGTTGACTAGAACTTGCACTATCTCACACAAAATACTTGCCTGAAATACATAAAATTACTCCTCCAAGAGATATCCAACCATCTGTTCCTGTGTGCCTGAAGAACTCAAAGATATAATAAGGGGAAAGAGCCTTATAAACATTAGGATTCCAGACTATGATGTTGTAGATGCCGACGGCAGCAATGGATAGTGACCAGAGAATCATTATTGGAGCAAATACAAAGGCCGCCCTGTATGTTCCACGGTGTTGCAAAACGAAGAGGCCAATTAATACAACACTAGCAATAGCAATCACAGACCCTGTGAATTTTAAAGAGTCAAAAATTTGACAGGAGATATTTAAATAAGCAAATATTTGCTTTAAAAGGATAATTAAATGATCCTGGCAATGCCTACAACTCACATATTAATCTTATATCTGTTCTATCTCTTCTTGCCTTCAAGATGTTTTCATGTTCGTATTAAACAAAAAAAACATTAGAACCCTTTCTGAGCTTAAACACATAGAAGAGCGAGCCTTAATGGGATATGTCATATGTGTACTCAAAGTCTCAAAGCAGTAAGAAACCGTCAGCCTTTTTCCTGGCTAAATGACAAAGTTCAGTTCATCTAATCTCAGAGGATCCGTAGATTTAACTAGAACTTTTATATCTTCAATTTGCATAACAGCTAAGATCCATGTATTGATGAGGCAACTAAAAATGTACTTACTTTTTTGCAGGGAAGTTACTCGTGTTTGTGCACCTTCAATGGATGACAGCACTGGACAAAAAAATCAAATCAAATCAAATCAAATCAAAGAATAAACTCCTGAAGACATCACGGGCAGAATTAACCTGATAAAACTGCATCCATCTCGTTCCCTACAAGTCCCTATCTTATTTTGCACAGCAAGGATTATGCATACTATAATACCTGAAATTGCAGGTGTAAGAGCACCAAAAGTCACCCCGAGGGAAGCACCAAATAAAACCAGGAGAAGTAAAAGAGTCTTTCTTCTTTTAAGCCGGTCGATAGATCTTCTGAACCTAGAAGAAAGTGTACTCCTGAATGCGTAGTTCAGACTATGATATGTTGAAATCTCCTCGTCTGCTGCTTGATAATTAGGAAGCAAACCAAATTTCGCATGTCTGCATAGAAGAGAATATAAAGAAAAAGTTCCTCCTGCATGTGACACGATCACGAAGTATAAGCACAAAGCCTAGGCTCATGCGTATCTTTCAAAAGCTTTTCACCTTCATACCTTCACCATTATCATCTGCGGTCAACGTGATTATTGCATACTTGATCAACGAAATTAAGGTCAATGTCCAAAAAACCAATGAACACACACCAAACACCACATCTTCAGTTTGATAGTTCCTTAATTTGCCCGAAAACGTAACTTTATACACGTAAATGGGCGAGATGCTTAAATCGGCAAAGGCCGTGCCAAGACTCTGATATGCTAGAAAGATGACTTCTTTGCCTTGAAGTCTACTCCCAACCTGTCAAAACAGAGACAAGATTCAGTTGAACAAGGTTGAGTGCTGACCCTTTCAAAGGACCAACTTTTGCTGCACAGGCAATGGGCTTCCAATCTTTTTAGCTAGAACCAATTTCCCCAGAAATAAAGTGGGATCACTGCTAATTTCCGCTTAATCAAATTTGGTGAATAAGCCTTTTATATATATATATATATTCTGCAGCACGGGCGGGCGCAAGCCAGTACTAATGGCGCCTTGAACCTGAACCTTTCGAAGCAGACATGGAATCAAATCAAGGTACATGATTTGTCGCCAAAATCTTTCTTTCCTACCTTTCCGAACCAGATGCAACAATAACAATGTCCCATCGGGCAATGCATAACAACTTCAGTACTTGCCCAGGAATTCATTTCTTCCAAATTAACTCATAACCAACTTATATTAAGATCCCATACATGATGACCCATCTCGATGAGAAACAAGAAATGCATACCAAAACAATATTGGCATCGATTGCTTTAAATGGGTTTTGTTCGTTTGTCGATCAATGTCGTGCAAGAACTCAGAAAGAAAAGGAGGGCATACATACCATTGCTTATGTCTCTGTGCGGGGAAGCGACGAGCGAAGAGATCTGCACCCGCGTGGGTCTAAATGGATGCGTGCTCGCGTACATGCAATGCACTGAAAAAGGGGGCGACTTTGAATCCGTCCAACGTTCGTTCTTGTTGGTAACGTACTGGGAATTTCAGATCTCCCCCAAAGATTTCTGGCAAGGATCGGCGCTTTGCTTGGAGCGAACCCAGAGAATGGATCACGAATCGTGTGATGACCGACGCGTAGCTTTGTTTTGTCCTTGTGGTTATTCTTCGCTGTTTTCTTTCTTCTTCTTTTTTGCAATAAAATTTTCTATTAACAAGCGTTTAATTAGGGATACTTACACAAATTATCTTTAAATTTTGATATAATATATGATACGCATCCTAAAATTTTCATTTTATTAATGAAATTCTTGAATTTTAGCGCAATATGCAATGTATCTCGAAAATCTTAATTTGTTCAAATATTATCCATTAACTTCTTGTACAAGTTCAAATTAATATTTGGATTACATAAAATGTTTAATATTATCCCCAAATTTAATATTAATGGAGGACAACATTGAATATCTTTACATAGTTTACGGACTAATTTAAATATGTATAAAATGTTTAAGTATTATATTAAATAAATTGAAAGATCGGACCATATTGTACATCAAATTAAAGCCCATTGATCATCTATATCATTTCCGCTCAAATTTTAAAACTTCCCCTAGCGATGTGTTATAAATTTTACTTAGTATGATCCATAATGCCATATAATATGACGATACATTTTTTAGAATTTGGACAAATTGAGAGTTTTTGGTTTTGAGTTGAGTTGAATTTCCAAAATCACATAAGTTCCATTTCATTATCATCTACATTGATAAATCCATTCGGGAAAAAAAAAATCCTAACGTCAATTTGCATGGGCTCAATAATAAAATTTACTCATTTTTGTATGCAAGGTAATTTATTAAAAAAAATTCCAGCTGCAGATTTTTTTCAAGTTCACCTCGTAGTCGTTATTACTTGAACAGTGATTGCTGCATCTTCTGTTGAAAATGCGCCAAGTAAAAGCAAAATCAAGCTCTAGAGACAAACAAATTAATTAGGTCCAATCCTAATTATGTTCAAAAAAATTTTTGTCTGAAAAATAATCATAAATTTACACTCTAATCCCTTATATGTCCACGAATATTATAATCACCAATAATTTTCTTCATGATTAAAAAGATATCAAGAGGCTGCTATTGTCTCATAAGAATGTTCATGAAGACTGAGTTTTGATAAGGAATTCTTAATTGGCCTTGATGTTGATAATTTTAAAGAAAAATAGTGGCAATTTTTAGATGTGTGAACAGATTTTTTTAGATAACTTAAAGTTTGGAGCAAAAATAGATTATCCTAACCAGATTAGTCTGGAGAAAGTACCAAAATGTACCTCATTTTTTTAGCCAATTACCCCTTTCCTCCATCTATTCTTGGAAATATTTTTTGACACGCCTTTAAGCAAAACAACAAGACCCTTTTTTTTTCCCTTTTTTTGTCGAAATAGTAGTGTTTTTTAAGCTTAAAAAGTGCCCAACGAGAGAGCCCAACAAAGGGGCATCAGAACACAGAAGGAATATGCATTTTAAAAAGAAATTAGTCCTTTCATAAACAGAGGCACATAAATTAATTGATGTGAATGTGCAAAATGATCTCTAGGAATAAAAATATGGTCATTGAATAATAATGTGAACAATACTTATTTTTCATTTTATTTTTCAATATGCTTCCACACATGTGAACAATTGAATCTCAATAAATCAAGATGGCTGCAGTATCAACTTAGGAAAAATGCCTATCTCTCGTAGGGTGAGCAACTTAGACCGCACGAAATAGGAACCGTCTAAATTGGCCTAGATCGGTCAGGAACTAGATCGAACCTGAAGTGTCGATCCGATTCTTGATTCCCAAAAGCAAAACTGGTGTTCGAACGGCCTAGTTAGAGTTCCTAGGAAGGCCGCACAGGCTAAACTTTTTATTTTATTAAAAGTAAAGATGCGATAAAATTAAAAAGAACTCAATTAAAATTTTTAAAGTTTTAATTTTTACCTAATTTTACCAAAATAATTTTTTTTATTAAAAATAAGTAAAGAAATTTAAATTCTTTTAGAATTTTTTCGATTCCCAACCGGTTCATTAAGTTTTCTAGGAACCACACCGAACCAATGGGTCCAATCCGGTCCGGTCCAGGGTCCTAGAGACCGAGGATCAGTCCTATAAGTATGATTCCCGATTTTAGGAGAATTGGACCGCCCTAAATAATGCAGATCTCTAATCTCTCGACCTTCCTGGAGTAGCCAGACATTAAGAAAGTGCTACGCTCGTGCTCGGTTAAAGGAGAAGTGTCGTATGATCGGGACTTTATTCTTTTCACACATTGGAAAAGACCTAAAAGTAAGAATATTTTTTCCACATTCATAAAACAAAAGGCATGGTACTAGGATTTAGCACGTCTAATATAATTTTACGGAGTGTTTAATCACAAAGATGATGCGAATCACCATAACTCGTATTCCTCAATAAGCACCAAAAAATCAGGGACCATCAACCTTATTGCTACTTTACATACTATAGTTGATGATTGATAAATTATTCTCACTAACAATATGATTCGACGACCAAATAAATAATCATTTGATGTTTTAAATATCCTCGAGAGATTCATTAATCGATTCAGGCATATACCAGTCGGTGTCCATCTCTTGAGATCACTATGTTTCTCTACGCTTCAGATCCGTAAAGTACTTTCACAATCTCTGAATTTGATAATCAAGGCTCGATCAAGACCTAGGCGGGTACCCAATATGCAAAATCGAACTTGCCCTGTGCCTAATTCACACCTGAATCATTCTTTGATTGAACCTCTCGGCAAGTGGCCACGGAGGAGGGACATCAAAGCGACCCAGTAATGACTGCCCAACATGTCGATTTTTTCTGTTCTTTTCTTTCAATTGGCAAGGCTGAGCGTACCACTTGAGGAAGGACCATTCCGCATTTCCGATTTTTTTTTTCCCCTATGCCTACGTCCAGCTGCTGATCTCAATTTCCCAACTGTAATTACACTTCACATTTCTACAGAAATGGGAATTGAAGACTAAAGAAGAAAGAATTGTGGACCAAAGAGCGAGTGGTGGTCCATTTTGCCAACATGGGCACTTGCAAGTTTTCTTTTGGGAGAGATCAGAACAGTTAGGATCCAGCCTTGGAGATCTCATCACCAGCATCGAATTCGAATTTCAACAGTCTGTCGGGCATAGTTTATACATATTTATATCATTTTCTAAACCAAGAGCTGGTGGTTCAGTTTGCAACACAAGCCATTGAACTTTCCTTTGGGGGCAAACGAAAAAAAACCAAGAAAAGAGAAGAGAGAAAATTTTTAAGGTTATTCTTTATAGGACCTAGAAATTAGGATGAAACAGACAGAAGGGTAGATTTCATTAGGTACTTCAATGCTTGAACCAGCATGGATGTGAATGGGGAATTGTTTCGACATTTAAGTAGGGAAAATTTCAGGAAGAGTGCTGGTGCTTAAGGAATTCACGTTTTAATGTTTTTGAACTTTGGCCTGTGTTTTGACTGATGTATTCTATTCTTATATATATAGTCAAAATCGAAGTTGAAAGGGAGAAATGGAGAGCTCGCTTATGTAATTATCACGTCACACTTAACTTTACCTCTCTGACCGCTATGTGACAAGCCATACGGCTCACGCATTCTTGCCTATCTTCTTTTATTGTATGTTAATGTGTCTTGATGACCCGAATATTTGTTGAGGTCTTGACGACCTGTTTCTGTGGTTTTATTGACCAAAATTTTACTAGAGATCTTGTTGAGCTAAATCTAACTAGGGTCAAGCACGGCTCCATGGTAGAATCGTGAATTTGAGAACCGAACCGGTCCGGTTCTAGCTTCTAGAAATCGAGCAACCTATTTCACCAAATAGATTGCCGATTTTGGGTGAAATCATGAACTTTGGACTTGACATAAGTCTTTGTATTTTTCCTATTCTATGTTTTCATATGAAAATACGGCATACCACGACATCTAATAATGAGTGTGTAATAATGAGATCACTAATCTAAGTTTTCATTTCTAGTAATATCCATGACCGAGGCTTTTACTTTGTTAGTGATTTATGTTTTTTGTATATTCAAATATGAACCGTGATTTGTGAATTACAGCAAATAATAGTCACGATAATTTATAACAATTGTTCGATTAAGAGTATAGGTGAACTAACGATGCAGGAAACATGGCTGATCTTTGGATGACCAGTCATCACCACTTGGGCATGATGTGAACAATTTATCCAATTGGGTTCCGAGATCAAATGCGCATTGATTGCGAAAATTTTGAAAGTTTAGCACCTTAGGTGATTGAAATTTTTGTTTATTGACTTGATTGCAAATTCAACCAAAGATCCATCGCTTCAATTTTTCAATTAAAATTACTCTTGCGAGCTGTAATTTCACCATCCATTTAGCTGCAACAGTTTCTTAAGTTGTTTTCTAGAGCAAAGAGGGATGAGAGGATTCCCCCGTATCAAGAGTGACAAGTCCATTTAGGATCATTTCATTCGAGAGCTGGAATTGGAAACTGAACTAATCTGCCATAGAATTGACCTAGAGCTGAAGAAGCTGATTCGAGAGGACACAAATCACCTCCAGTAACTGCAAGTGACGTGGATGTGGGTGGGGGCCGTCCGATCTCGGACGGTTGAAAAGGGGTCCACAGACCCCCTGCCTTCGACCATACCAAGGCAAGGGATCCAATTCCGATTCGAGGCCCATCTCGGGAAAAACCGGGGCACTTGTCTTTTTCAATCTTTTTTACTTTTAGTAAATTGACATCAGATAACTAATTTTTATTTATTTATTTTGAGTTGAGACTATGTTCTTCAACAACACGATTCTTCTTGGGACCAGCCCTGAATGCGACTTGCAAGACCAGTTTGGCCAGTTCTCAAATTTAACATGGACTGTTTGCTCACACAAGTAAACAGAATGAGCATATTCCATCATTTGCCATCCATTTTTATGATAATTTAATGCAATACCCACAAGGTTTTCTTCTATGGTCCCTTGAGAAACAAATCGGTCGGTTTAACTTGTCGTGCTCAAGTTTTTGTCCTAGCTCCTAGACAAAAGGCTCAAGCAGTTGGTGTTCTTTTTCTCTACCAAATTTTGTAGGAAGTTATTAGATAAATGCAATTTTTATTATTTAAGTATTCTAACATCCCCCATACGTACGCTTTAGTTAGATAAATACGCTTTTTTTAATTTAAATATTCTAATACCGCCTCTCGAGCATGTAGGGTTTTAGCCTTAACCTAAAGGGCTGGGAAGACAATTAGGGATCAAAAAGATTTGAACTCGGAACTTCTTACACTAATATTAGTATCGAATGATTTTAGGTTTTTCTTACTCAAAAAGTTAACTTAAAGAATGAAACTTTTTCCCAGGCTTAACCTAAAGGGCTAGAAAGACAATTAGGGATCTAGAAGATTTGAACTAATGACTTTCTACACTGATACCGGTATTGAATGATTTTAGGTTTCTCTCACTCAAAAAGTTAGTTTAAAGAGTGGAGTTTTTTCCGACATTATAAATTGACCATCGGCTACTTTCACAATCAATGTGCGATAACCTAATAATTTCTTCCTCGCACATCAAGCCTTGCGTTGAAGCAGTAACGACCCGTATCTTTAGTGTCACTATTAAATTTACAGTTATTTATAACCTGAGCTTTGATACCATGTGAGATTTTTTATAGGATCATTACCAACTGTCGTAAAACTTAAGTTATTAGATAAAGATGTGAGTTATTATTTATATATTCCAACATCCTCATTTGCTTATTTTGTGGAAACTTCATCGTTTAGACAGGTCTTAACCTGGGGAGGTTAGATTGTGATAGGCTGTAGTGGGACGGCTGACATCGCGCTTTTGATGATGGTCAAGAATGTTCTCTTCGTGTTCACCTCTGTATCCACTTACAAATAAAACATTCTCTCAGAAGAAGGGAAACAAAAAGAGGAAAAAGAAAAGGAAGGAGAAGAGAAAACAGAGTAATGGACATGTTATCTTCATCTTTATTCAGAATATATTCTTCATTTCAAAACTGCAGGAGCCATTAGCTGCATAAGGTGGAGAAATCCATTAGTCTTGACCGACCAGATGAATATATTCAATCTACAGGGGCCATTAACTTGAATTTGCTGATGGCTAATGGCCGAGATCAGGTCAAAGCATTGGAGCGAAACATCATTCAGGTAGAGATCAGAGTGACCCCCAATAATGAAGGACAAAAAAATGTCAGGGGCATCTGTCCCTCCCTGCGAAGAACAAGAATAACAGAAAACCTTGTAAAGATTATAATGACATATTGAAAGGACTAAAAAATTTGGAAGAATAAAAGCATAAATGCCATGATAGCAACAAGTAAGAATGTACAGAGACCTCAGGGATTGGAACCAAGGATAACAAAGAAGATTGACAGAAGGAATGATATGCCTTGAAGTTCTAATCGTTCAGGTGATAACAGAAGTGACAGCTGCCCGTAAAGCGAATGTCATATATGAAGTTTCGTTGTACAACGTGATGAAATTAATCAATTTGCCAATAGCTTTGTGAGCGCATCAGTAGTTTGTGTTCTTACCTGAAGAGAGTTTGAAAGGTTGCTAATTGCTACTGCATGGAAGGGTCACTAGCCTTCTTGTTTTCTCCATCATTCTTTTCCAGTCTCCTTACTTTTCCAGGGATTGTAAGAAATCATCCTCAATAAAATTTAGGTCTTTTCCGCCATTAACTCGAATTATTTAACAACCTATCTGATTACGACAACCAAATTCCAAATTTATATTCATACCCTAGACCAATCATTCGACGCAAAAGTTGCGATTCAGAAAACCATACAAGTCGTCCACCTAATTCATGCACGGTGAAATTTCGCATCTCCTAACTGTATGAGTCGACACACATCCTTAATTGTTACAGCAAAATAATTACTGCTCCCACAAAAAATGAAAATTACAGCAGCAAAGATATATACAAGTAGCAAACGTGGCGACTGAAACATGCTCGCGAGATTCTAATTCTCCATCCATGGCAGCATTATTGAGGTTAAGCATCTCCTTATCTTGAGTTTTTCTCCCTCCTTTTTTTTCCTGTTTTCTTCTATTTCATTGTCTCTTCTATTATTGTAGTATTATTCTTCTTCCTCCATGCATCTACTTCTGACTAGACATACTTTGCCCTCCCCTAGTTGCCCAACAACTTAGTTGCAACCCACTTCTTTAAATCAGTTTGTCCTTTCCAAGTCTTTTTCAGCCACAAATCGTCAAGCGCCTCGGACCTTATATGCTCCCACCTCCTACTACTGCTAGGTCACATTCCTTCATACTTATAAGCAAGGCATACTTGTTCGGGGAAGGCGCATAGGGTCTCTTCCTTAATCTAGGACCCTCAACATTGGACTTAAGTTGACCGCAAATTGCCAGGATTCGAAGCACGATTGCGTGGAAACTTCAGAAGGATGAAAGGGAAGAAGGGTAGTATCGAAATCAGCATTCCTTCGGCTACCAAAAGCAATAACCAGCCAAGAAGCGGGAAGGAGTTGGGGTACGACGATGGGTTCTCGTGCAAGGCATGGTTGTTGAGTGTTTGGGAGTTTTGCAGGGAAGATAGTAACAGAGTGATATTTGCTCTCAAAGTTGGGCTAGCTGTTCTGCTAGTGTCCTTGCTGATATTGTTCCGCGCACCCTATGAAATTTTCGGCACCAACATCATTTGGTCGATCCTCACTGTTGCTATCATGTTCGAATATACAGTTGGTAAGCGACAAATCATGCATCCATGCACCTTCTTATTTTTTCATTCTCGTGCTGCTCATAAAATAATGGAAATTAAGCTATTGGGAAGATCGCCAAATGTACATGTACGACATGACCACTATCACAGGCCAACCCCACACATCATGACCATGCAGCACTTAGGCTTCCTTTTGCTTGTTCACCCTTACTAAAGTTGTTTATCCTTAACCTTCCCCTTAAGGAGAAACTCAGAGAGAATACTCATTCACACTTATTGTATTGGATTTGTGAGATCCTCTCCATACTTATACATGAGAATCTCTAATTACAATAATAGATCTCTTCTTGATCCAATGATTCTGTATCTAAAAAGTACCTCGATATGTGGTCTATACTCGTTATACATTTTAAAGTACTCTCAAAATCTCGATAATTCTTAGAATGAATATAAGTGTACTTTACCCATTCTACTCTTGAGAATATTTTACTACTCATGAAGCTGTAAACCCCTAGAAGGTTCATGGTATGACGATCGTTTTGGCCACATTCTCGACCTACCAGGCCTTGAAAACCTTCGCTCCATGGCAATGACATCTAACGTAGAGCTTTTATGAAATTTAGCTGATGTTGTACGCACGAGGCAGCCGAAGTGTTGATCATACACAGCGAGTTTCTGATGTGCGATTGTTTCTTCTAAATTTTTCAAGGTGCTACTTTTAACCGAGGATTCAACCGGGCGCTTGGCAGCTTGCTGGCGGGGATTCTGGCCATCGTGGTTGCTCAGCTCGCTTTGTGCGCTGGCCGGGTTGCTGAACCTTTTATAATTGGCATTAGCATTTTCCTCATTGGTATGCATCTCTGGTTTGCCGCATTGAATGGATCGAGCAACCGATGTTACTGAAGTTCTTTTGCTTTTTTTGCCCATTTTTCGGAACAGGAACTATTACATCGTTCATGAAACAGTGGCCCTCGCTCGTTCCGTATGAGTACGGATTCAGGGTCATACTCTTCACCTACTGCTTGATCATAGTATCCGGTTATAGAATGGGTAGCCCAATAAGGACGGCGATGGGTAGGCTTTACTCAATCGCAATTGGAGGGTTTGTGGCAGTCATAGTGAATGTGCTTGTTCATCCTATCTGGGCCGGAGAGCAGCTGCACAAGGAACTGGTCAAGAGCTTCGACTCAGTCGCCGATTCGCTAGAAGGTGAATTTTCTATCTGTCGATTTGGAGGGCATTGCCTTGTTCTGGACCTGTCCTAATATCCTCTTAGGCCTCCCTTCTGCTTTGAATATTGCCAATACTGTCTGCGTATAAGAACTGAATCATCTCCTTCGAAAGTGACACAACGCTCTATTCTTTATTTAGAGTGCGTGAAGAAATATTTGGAAGACGATGGTTCAGACCATCCAGAGTTCTCCAAGACGGTCATGGACGAGTTTCCTGACGAGCCTGCATACCGGAAATGCCGTGCAACGTTGAACTCCTCGGCGAAGCTTGATTCTTTGGTACGACCTTCGTAACCTAATCTATTTCGCAAATAATCTTCCATTGATATATGTTTTGAGACCTTTTTCATCACGACTTTGTTTTAAAAACACATCACGATGTTAACGTACATTAACACAAGATGTTTTCTCGCGCCAATCTTTTAGGCGAATTCAGCAAAATGGGAACCACCTCATGGAAGATTCCGACACTTCTTCTATCCGTGGTCAGAGTATGTCAAAGTCGGGGCAGTCTTGAGATACTGCGCTTACGAGGTTATGGCTCTTCATGGTGTTCTGCACTCAGAGATTCAGGTATGGTTAGTGTGTGCATTCCGCGTCGGCTTTTTATTTTATCCTCCCGCTTTCCAGCATTCGTGTCTTGATTACATGTTATCAGATGGCAATGGAATATACACTGTCCACTAGGGAGGAATCAGAACATAATCATCATCCCAAGGTCTAATTGTAGGTCGAGTGGCTAGCAACTAGGAATCTAGGAAGAAAACCTCGGTTTCACGGGTTTTAGTATTCAAGACCTCCAGAATTCTCAGGAAATTAACAGGAAGGAATATGCTCTTTAACAAATTTAGTTTAATTGGCAGGTTCTCCACAACATCTATTTGTTCCTGTCGTTTGTCTCGGTTAAGAGAGAGAAGAATATTGGCTTGTAACTTGTGTCATCAAAAGGGACCGAAAGATTTGTTTCGCGTCGCGCTCGCGTTCACATATATTCTCTATTCTCAGCATTAATCGACAGTATTTTGCTGCAATTATTCACAAAGTTATGCGAAGATTCCTCTGACCTGGTCTATTCCCTAAAAAGGAAGATAATAATTAAAGAAGCTTGGCTTTGATTTGTCAACATGACCTTGTACGTAATTTTCCAATCCAAAATCGGGTAGTCCCTGCTTCATGAAACCTGGAAATCTCAACCACATCATATGAGCACAGTTAAAGCATAGTTTAAGATAATAATGTCTGAAAAACTAACTCGTTCAAAGCCTTGCACGTATTAATCGTTTGTATAATTCTTTTTAGGAAAATATGTGAAAGCGTATGCAGAAGAAACGTAGGTTGCCAGTAAATTAAGGTTTTTACCCATTGCCTAAGGAACTACAGGATGATAAACCTTATTATTTTGTCATTCTAAACAAAAAATCCTGATTCATCTACACTCTCCAGTTGTACATACCCAACATCTACCATGCAGATCATACAGTTATGAGAGTGCTCAGATGCATAAATTGGGCCACTTAATGAGCTAGCAGATCGCAAACGCGCCTATGGCATATGCAATTCATTTCGAACCTATGTATAATTTGACATCTGCTATTTAATCCAGGCTCCATACAATCTTCGTATTGCCTTCCGATCAGAGATTCAAGACGTCGCGAGTCAAGCAGCCGGGCTCGTGAGGAGCTTGGGGAAGGACATTAGTAGCATGAAGAGAACACACAAGACCTCTCTGCTTAAAAGAGTTCACTCCTCCGCCGAGAAGCTGCAAGGCGCTATGGACCTGCACTCTTATCTCCACACGTCCCACATTGACACGCCGGAAAAACCATCCATCAGCAAGCCGCTCAATCCATGGCCCGACGAAAGCTCCGGCGAACAAAACTCCGGGCCTGTTGGGCAGCCTGAGACGTACCATGAGATGATGAGGAAGCAGTCGAGGAGGCTTTATTCATGGCCATCAAGAGAAGTCGATGCGTTTGAAGAAGACGGAGCGTTGAATATGGATTTTTTGCCGAGACTGAATGCACTCGAGAGTACCGCATCGCTTTCCCTCACGACATTCACTTCGCTGCTCATCGAGTTCGTGGCTAGGTTGGACCATTTGGTTGAAGCAGTTGAAGTGCTCTCTAAGATGGCCAAGTTCAAGTCCGAGGCCCTGCAACTGTGAGAGACCGAAACCACTTGGCTACGGTAATGTTCACTTTACATAATACTGAAAAAGGATGGGGGCATAGATGAAGTTTCTTATAAAACAGAACAACGTGCCTTCAAGAGCATAATACATATGCTATGTAAAATCATAGTACAGGAGCTGATGGATGGAACTAGTGCTAATTTTTTCCTTGCTTAATACTATCTATGTAGTGTTTAATTCTGATTATGATTATCATGAGTGCAGAAGCTGTCGCTTGGTCAGATTTCCTCAAATTCCATCAAGTGGGATTTTCTTCATTAGGAAAAAAAAATATATCAACCAACCAAAGCAAAGATAGGGGAACGGGAAGAAGCTTATCAAGAACATCATCAATATAGTCAAGTGAACAATTTCGACATTTTTTTTTTATTTCAAGACAAAGTACATTAGGATTACCACTAGCAATAGGGTAGAAAACATCTTTCCCACTTAGTAGTCGGGAAAAAAAATCCATCATCTAGTGAGTGGACACAGTTATATCTTAACTTTGCTTATAGACAAACTTTTTAATATCTCCAATGTATGTGGAAAGTTAGAATCCATATGTTATATTAGATGTCACTAAAAAAAATTTATGTCAAGGAACACTTATCAGGATGCAATCAAATTAAAATCAAAAGAGACTGACAAATATTTTTCTGATGACCAAAGAGTACTAATTCAAATAGAACACTTGCACATTGTGCAAAGCCGATGAAACAAGGCCTTTAAAGCGTACAAGTGGCTCTAACTTAAAACAGTTTGTATTAATTAGAGAAACTAGGACGAGTGACTTTCAGTTCATGAGCTGGAAAATCTCTCTCTCTCTCTCTCTCTCTCTCTCTCTCTGCATCCAAGATGCACTAATCTGGAGGAAGAGAGACTAATTTGCAATTCAATGTGTAAATGGAATGATCTTGTAGTTGTGTACTTTAACACGTAATGAAACAATTATTGAAAGCCTGTTGTCTACCTAATTCAAGTGCAGGTTGTTTATTTTACCTTTTTTTTTCTGTTAATTCATAATATATCGTTATTTTTCTTATTTTAGAGCATTGTCCAACCTTTGAAAGTCGCAATTTAGTTGTTATATGTTCTTTCTTTTGGCTTGAAGGATATGATCAAATTCATTTCTTTAAATAAAAGACTAATCCTCTCTCAACATCTTTTTTCTGCCGTTCGGCTAGCAATGTTCTTATGTTGTTATCTGATGCAGCACCACCATCTTCTCCTTTGATGTAACCAAGAAAAGAAAATAAAGATTAAGGATAAATGAGAGAGTTGCACTGCAGGAAAAAAAAAATCAATCTTTCAATTTCCTGGTCCTCGGTTTTTAACTGTGAATGCCGTAGAATGAGAAGGAATATGGTTGTTTTCTGCGGAGAGGAGATGATGCGAACCTGTAAAGGTTTACGTCGGTGAGGAGGATTGATTCCTTGACCATTGGTGGACTCATAGCAAGAACAAAGCGGAGAGTTGTCCACTGGAAGAAATGAGTCACAAGATGGAAGGTTATCTTGTATCGTGATCGTGCGTCTGCATTCTTATCAACTGAATAATACAAGTGAAGAAACTGAAGTTACCGCGGACGGCAGCAGGACACTGGCTCCCGCTCTAAGTCTGTATGCATCCGAAGTCAATTTCCACCAGTTCCTCAGGGCGGCCAATCAACTTAAAACCGACAGGGCTTGACATAGTTGACCCGCTTTAGCACAGAGGAGCAGATTCTCATACCAATGGGGACCAGTGTGAATCGACCCGTTTTAGTGTCCTAGACAGATGAGTAGATTTCCAAAGTATTGGATCCGATGATTCAATAACAATTAATCATCAAACCTTCATAGGAAGTCTTCAGTTTCATTAAGCATGTCCTCATGAAGCTTGTGAATATAGCTTTGCCATTGCAATTGGAGAGTGTAAAGCCACGTTCACCGTCATAGACGGACAAAGTCTATGTACTTCTCAGCTTCGTCACAAATTGCAATGCTCAAATTGAAACGTACAAATGACGGAAGTGATTCGACAACAAGCAGAATCAGATCCACAGTAGAACCAGAAGAGTATAATTGGAGCCAACTTTACTGAGCTTTTAGCATCATATAATAATGCAATTAAGAATAACCGAAACAATAATTGGCAAGAAACAGCAAATCCGGACAGTGAAAAGGAGCTATTTTAATGCCAAAACGTCATACACGTTATTATGAAACACCACATAAGTACCTGAGAATAAAAACATGTACAAGAAAATATATGAAAACCCCAATCGGCATATGCTATGCCTAAATACTACTTAGTTCATAACCCTTAGTTTTGCTCCAGCGTTTCAATCAATATGACCAAACTTCGGACCTGGCGCAAACAAAACCAAAACTGGCACATGGAAAACGTGCAGGAAAACTTCAGCAACTATAGTTTGGAGAGAGTGGCCTAATGTGCTTATATCCACCTTTGCGGCACTATCAATGACTTTCCTATTTTAGGTGCATCACTCTCTAAGCTTATGTCCTTGTCCGAGCCAAGAGCCATGCCACCACCGAGCATTGCCATCAGACTACCACCATGTACCCTACCTTCCGAAGCAGTGGTCGACGCCGCAGAAGGGCGTTGCACAATGGGTGATTTCGAACTACTGGGCCCATATTGGTTCAAATCCAAATCGCACATATTTCCGACATCGATATTCATATCCTCAGCATTCGCAACCTCTTCCATCTCTTCAGGCTGCATTACTTTCTGGCCCTGTAATATAGGCCCCACACTGACTCCACCATGGACTCTCTTATCCTGCACCAATCCACTGTGGAGTGCACAGAGACCCGTCTTTCCCCTGGCAAAAGAGTTGCATGAACCAGTTTTTTGCTCCCCGAACTCAGACCCTGGCTGTCCCCAAGAGCACCTCTTCCCACCACCATGCGCCTTGCAAAAATCCGTGCTTCCTTGAGCGCTCTTGCAGCACCCATGAAATTTACATCTTTTGCCGCCACCATGACGTACACAAAAATCAGTCCTACCCCTCGCACTTCTTGTGCACTCAGGCACAGTGCAACGTTTCCCACCCCCATGAGCCACACAGAAATTGGTTCCACCATGCACACTCTTGGAACAAACTCCCCCACCTTGGAAGGCGCACCTCTTTCCCCCACCATGACCTTTGCAAAAGGGGGTGCTCCCTTCAGCACCCTTGTTGCAACCCAGGAACGTGCACCGCTTACCCCCACCATGAGCCTTACAAAACATAGTGCTCCCCTGTGCCCCTTTTGTGCACCCTCCATACTGGCAGCGGCGGCCGCCTCCATGCGAGATGCAAAAACCCGACAGACCTTCGGCACTCTTTGTGCAGTTCTCTTTCTGGCATCTCTTGCCTCCACCGTGCCGGATACACAAGCCTGACTTCCCTCGTGCAGCTCGAGTGCAACCATTGTGGGTGCATCTCCGCCCACCACCATGGGCGATGCAGTAATCTGTGCGCCCTTCCGCACTCTTGGTGCATCCCAGAAACTCACAGCGCCGACCACCACCATGGGCCTTGCAATACACAGTTCGGCCCTCAGCCCCCTTGTGACAGCCAGGTTTTTGACACCTCCTGCCACCTCCATGGGATATGCAACGCCCTGAGGCACCTCTTGCCCCCTTCCCACATCCTTCAACCTGGCACATTTTTGAAGTACTACTTCGTGGGCCAGAGGTACAGGTGATTGAACTCTTTGGAGTAGATAGTACGCTTGAAGACAGGTCTGGAGCAGCAGGGACCAAATCCGTCTTTCCAGAAACCTGGCTCTGAAAAAAGCTATTTTCTTTGTTCACCTTGTGACAAGGATCCAAATATATCGCTGATTTCCAGCAACTCGAAGTCGATCTTTCGTCCACGTTTGTGTACCCACCAATGCATAAGGGAACCTCCAGGCCAGAACATATTTGAGAAGAACTTGGATGAATGCAGGTTATATCGGATTCGGAAGGCCCAGTAGAGAGGCTCAACTCCAGGTCAACCTTAGGTTGCAACTCCATGGCTTTCGTACCAGGACTAGCAACTTTCTTCCTGGAAGGTACTTTATCATTGCCAATACTCAGAGCAAAATCCAGGTCGAGATCCATTGACGATTCCTCATCAGTTTCCTTAGCTGAAGATGTTGTAGTGTAGGCAGTTCCTGAACTTCCCTTGCTGTCCGAGGAACTTGAAGGCCGACCTAGGCCTAGAGACAAGGAAGAGCCAACTTGCTGGTTGATGGAGCCATCAATCATTTTCCGCTTGCGTTTGACTCCCTTTGGGGCAGAGAAGAGACCAAGTGAAGCAGGGGAGTCAAGTTGTAAAATGTCAGTACCATATTCAATACACGCTCCCTGGGCATGAGGTAAATTGCCCAATGTCTTGAAGGTATTAGAAGAAGAATTGGCAGAAAAACTCAAGTTCTGAAATCTAGGGTCCATGAGATGACTATTGATATATCTGATCTGGAAAGTCGGTGGCAGCCTGCCTGATTTCTGGTGTTTCTAAATTAGCATAAAAACAAAAATATATCTACATTACATGTCCATCAAGTAGTGCATTCCTCCTCCGCTAACGAAACCTGAAGTATCACAGCGATCCATTTCCTCAGATAATAATCTACACTATTGATTAGCACTTCAGACCAGCTAAGATCCTTCAAAGGAGGAGCTGAGGTTGAGAGATGAAACCGAATCTGTAGATCATCCTACAAGCAAAAAGTTGAGAGATAGAGCAAGACTGGTCAGGCAACATTAGGATGTTTACCACGTTCACAAGATTGGTCAAATATACTATCAACCACTAGCACGCATCATACAGCCCAAGGAACTTCAAACTACATCTGGAACAGAAAACTTACAAGGAAACGAGGCAAGGCTAATCTAAGCAAGGCAAAGAATTCAAAAGGAGGGCATCTTACACATTAAACATTGATCCAAGACAAGAACCACATTGGAGTGAATAGTTCATTGCCTCAAGCAAAAAGAACTCTAGATCGCTTTGAGATGGAAATAATAGATTGCAACAGCCTTTCAAAAGTCTTCCAGTTTAAGATCTCAAACCCACATGGCCAACTAATTGCAAAGTAAAAGGTAAAATAGTGATCCAAAGATCTTCAAAAGAATAAAGAAGATGATGACATTATTAGTAAATCAGATAAACTCAGAGGTCTCTCATGCAGTTACAAACTGATTTCTACACTTACGTCTACAACATGCAAATTGCCATCAGTAATATAGAAGAGAATTGGCTCGTTGATATGGCACTTCACAAGTACCCAGACAGGCGATTTGTGATGACCACCCAGAAAACACAATAAAGCAAGCAATAAAGAGGGAAAAAAAGAATATATTTTCTATCACATCTGAGTGACAAACACAACAAAAACAGAACCAAATCAGATGAAAACATAAACTGCTAGATACAGATCCCTTGTCCAGGTAATGCACCAATACAGAGCAGATCAAGATGAAGAGTGCACCAAAGTCAAATTTATTAAGCAACCGATAGCACTCCATTCAGCATGAATTTTATCAAACTTTCTCAGAGATAACTCTTTCTTGATCGTTAACCCTAAAGACTGGGGCAAAACCTTTTTGTTTCTTCAGAATTCTCAGAAAAGGGGGAAAGAGAAAGAGAAGCAAAAGCAACGATCGTAGGATTGCCCAAGCACACCCATAAAAAGGCTCCTAAGAAGCATCTCAAGAACAAACACATACCAAAAATCTACCCAGACAAAATTCGGCAGCACCAACCCCACAGCTCGACCAACCACAAAAGAAATGCTAAAAAGCAGGAAACTTTCGTCAAGACTCCGCTGCAAAGCCGAAACCGAGCCTGTTCCACGAGCTCCATCGAGTTGGGAATCCTCTTTCTCTTCCAGAAAGAACCAAGAACTCCCCGAAAGCTCAAAAGAAACGAAAAAGGAAAAAACGCTTGATCGCTAGGACATCTGAAGAACACTGGGTCGCGATGCACCAAAACTAAGAGGACGACAAAGAGTTTCAGCAGACAGACCTCACAAGAATGGCTTCGCCACGTATTGAATTCGGCTCCTCCTGAGAGAACAGGGCAGACCCAGAGCGACGACCCGAGACGAGAATGTTTCGCGCTAGTCAAAATCAGGCTCCAGGCGATTTTTATGGCGCCCCAGCACCGAAGACGCGCAGAGAGAGAGACAGAGAGAGAGAGAGAGAGAGAGGGAGGGAGGAGAACGGCGGACGTTCTTGCAAGGAGTCGGAAAACTTGGAATCGCATGACACATGATAAGGACAGAGATCTTCCCAACTTAGCTTTTGCACAAATTGACTCCATTTACCTCAGTAAAACATTCAATTATTCTCAATCTCTCATTATTTCCTAAAGACAAAAACTTTCGGATCATCGCGCACCGACGCAATTTATAAAAAAAAAAAAAACACGCATTTAGCCGCACCACCAGATAAAATGTCAACTACATTCGGTTATAGGCAAGTGCAATCAATAGCTCCTTCTCCTTCTTTTCATCATTTCAGAATAACATCCCGCGCCACAAGAACAGTAGATATCAAAACCTCAAAACCACGAATTACGCCGTCGTTTTCATCGGTCTAGGATTTCGAACCCTAACCGTGTCGTTCGACCTGCCCATAATGTCGTGGTCTCGCATTTGTGCACATGGCGAGATGCCAAAAAGGACGAGGAAAGGAAGAGTCCCGAGGCGGCGTCGAAGAGCCAGAGAAAACCCAATTCAACTAAACAAAGCAGCAAAAGCGAAGATAAGTATTAAATTAGTGCTTGATGGGGAAGGAGAGAGAGAGAGAGAGAGAGAAGGAGAGATTCGAGGGCAGCTTCTCTTCGCGGGCTTCGGGAGGTCAAGTTTTTTTCTGGTGGCGTGGCGAAACGATCGCGGGAACCCCCAGACGGCCCCTGCCTCGACACGTCATCCTCGTCGTCATCGCCAACTGGCCGACCGCCTCCTTCTTCTTTTCCTTTTTCTGAGGTTCTGTGGGCAGCGCCTCGCCACCGTCCATGGTGCCGCGCTGTCACCTTAGGTGGGGCCCCCCCAACCCACGAACGTTCCGCGTGAAATCAAGACGAAAGCTTCCGCGAATTACGGGCCGTTCGATCGTCGTCGCTCGGAGAATAAAATTATCGTCTGCGCATGCCATTCAGTGATCATCCTCCATCTTTCGATTTTCTTACTGATACAATATCAAATCTTTTCTAATAAGAGGAGAATGGCTTTGTTGTTCTATCGCTCTACCGCTTCGAATTTGCTCTATTTTGAACTTTTCATGTATCATTTTCGAGATAAGAATTGAACAGTTGTGTTTGGCGGAAAAAATAAGAAAAATCGAAACTTTTAGCCTGAGATTTCATATTTGTGTATGAATTAGCAAAATCCTAGTAAAAACGCTTTATATAATTTCGACAGGGCATGGCAATCCGTCTTTCGCAACAACAACAAAAGACACCCGATTGTCAATTTTGCCGAGTTATGCCACGTCGCGCGATTATATCTTTATTTACTCCGCCCTGAGAAATGAGGTCGGACATTGTAAACAAAAACCTCGAACACATCTCCTTATTGGAAGGTTTCTATGGCGCGTACAATATGCCCTTTGAAGCCCGCCAATGACTCGATGCGCTCGCGACAAAAACGACGGAGTTTTTGTCTTTGAAGCAAGAGAATATAATGAACATTGCCTTGGGAGATAAGATCGCATATGAGTTTTTTTCCCCCGAAATTCAACACCCTGTCCATTTGAAAGGGAAAAAAGAAAAAGAGTGGTGCAAAACCAAAGCTGAGCCGGAACTCGGACTTTCTTGCACATCTCAAATCTCAGGAGAATAAGTATCCTTATCGTTCGGTCTCCCCTACCAATGAATTATGATGCTTTAGACAATTAGCACAAGGATGATTGACCCAATTAAAGAGAATATAATAAGTAATCCCGGCACTCAGCACGTCGATTCAGTCACGGCTTTAGGGCAAACAAAGGGCGGGGAGCGAATGCGACCGCCGACCCCAGTCGCCTTCTAGGCCCAATTCGATCCGTCGCGAGCTCGATTTTCGGCCGACGTGGCCGGCGGCATCGAGATGGAAAAATGTGTGTATGTCATAGGTTAGGTGGGGCGGGGGGTACAAAATGTGTGTCGATTTCATGGGGATTGGACAAAAGTTATGTGCTGGCCAATTTAATATTCTCGGGTGGCATTCCTTTTTTTCCACTCCCCCTCTTAAGAATATTTTCCATCATCCCGGTACTGTCCCACGACACGTGGTCCGACTTTTGGGACATGGAAAGCGGGGCGGCGGGACCAAAGACCGTGTGCTTTCCTTGTACTTACTTGAGGAGGGAATATGCCTTGTAATATTCATCCTCGTTTTGGACCGCACGTGCGATGCCCTCGTTTGTTTAAACGTTACACGGACCGAGGCGGGACACCTATGTCAGTGACCATCGTAACATGTCTTCACGCCATGCCCGTCGAGCGCGGATAAATCGCGTCGAAAATGATCCGATACAAATTAATCTAAAATACGGATCTACCCGGTTCGGGTCGTGTTATTAAAAATGCTTGCATATCTAACTCAATCTATATAAAAAAAAAATCTATGCTCCAACCGAAATGAAAACGCGGAATCTGATGAGGGCGAAAGATAAGAGAATCGTTTGAAAGGGTTGGATGTGAGTAAGGTATAAATTAATTTAGAGTTGGTATTCTTTTGAATTTTACCATCCGAAACTCATTTATGACTCGTTTTATTGAATGTAATTTTATTATATTAACAATTAAGCCCAATAAATATGGGTTGAAGAAATGAATTTTATAGCCCATTTTGACATGTCAGCGTAGAGCTAGAATCGTGCTTGAATCAAGCTATTCGTGAAGAAATTGGAGCTCCGTAGCGTTGCGAGCCACCTGAGCTTTCGATTGAGTTCTTCTAGAGTCTGACTAAGCTCCATTATCCCAAAATCGAGCAGCTTGCCAACCTGGCTATCATCACTGACCAAGTAATACCTATGTTCTTGGTGTCTACAGCCATCGAACTGAATCAAATCGAACAGAGTTGATCCACTTAATTCTATGAAGCACTTGTTGAAATCGGTTCGAGAATCAAGCTAATGTTAGAAGCTTGGAGAGTTTTTGAGCATTCGAATCGAGTCGTGTTTCGAACCCTAGACCGTGTCGGCTCGATTATGTCCAAAGCATAAACATGAGGCTGCCTAATATGTTTTCACAGGTTCTTAGTAAAAGAGCAATTATCAAGATTTTATATATATAGGAGACACACAAACACAAATGCACCCACTAAGTCCTAATTATTTCAGCTAATTAGCTGGCTAATCACTGGGCTTGGCAGCTCATAATGAACTTTAGACTTAAATCAAATGGGTCGACACGAGAAAGCCTCGTCTGGCAATTGTACTAAACTTCGCCGGGCACGTGTTATATCAAAGCCTCTTCAATCAAACATGAAGACAGCCGACGAACTTAAACTATGCTGTCCGTACAACATCAGCTAATTGATTTTGATCCAATCGTGAAATCGAGCTGACAGTTTCGGTTTTTTGGGTCGAACGTGAACTCTACTCTGAATCTCTATACGCGGTCTTTTAAGTTGTAGATCTCTAAATCGAGATGCAATCGCGCAGTATCGATCTCGGGGTTGTTATACCATAAGAATACTTGAAGGACGACCGAGCCTGAAATACCATGTCCGGACCCGCTTAGATGTTCTTCCGAAAATTGAAGACAGGCTCGAACTCGGGTAGCTTCGTCGCTAGATTTTAACACGCCGCGAGATGCTATCTCGGGACGACATAAATTCCATGGCACTCCTTCCGATTGGCCAAGTCGTAATTGATTTTGGGTCGAGGTCGAATCGCTCTGATACATCATTTCTTAAGGTGATCGAAGAGAGTAGTCAGTTGACTTATGCTAACACCTGATGCAATTCGTGGTAGGATTGGAGCAAGGGGGGGAGAGAGAGAGAGAGAGGGAATGGAGCATTTTCTTGTCTGGGGGACCGATAAGGAATGTACGGACCCAAATTGGATGGCGGTGGGAAGAAGAAGACCCAAAGATTGAAAGGGGGAATAATAATGTGAGGCGGTCCAAGAATTCTGATCTCGAATTATTCTTCTTTGAATTCTCTTTCTAATGGAGACCAATCTTCCTTATTCCTTCCAATGTGTGCCAACAACGTCGTCGATGGATGGCGGAGAGTTGCGCCACGTCGATTCGATCTCGCCAACCTCCCACAATTTCTGGTTCTGCATCTCAGATTATTCTCCTTCGATTTTTCATTCCTTTACTAGGAAAGGTGGGACTGCCTCGTGATGCGACTGCGAATGCAATTTGCCAGATCGAAAACTTAGATGAACAACAGGTCTCCATGAGCACAGATGATGAACATGGATCGTGCGCGCTATCAGGACCCAACAAAGCGCCTAAGGAAGTGAATGAAATTCAGTACTTTTCCTTCCACCGCATGTCTATTTGAACTGCTCTCCTTTTTCCCTCTTTTCGCCCGGTTTATTAGAGAGGTTGAAGGTGCCGTTGGTCGCGGCAAAGACGGAGTACTTGAGTTTCGACGCGAACATCGCGCGGCGGAAAGTCACGTGGAAGCTATACTAATGAAAGAATGATGAAGAAAATCCATGTCCCAACGAAAAGTGAAGTCTAACAAAGAAATGGTAGCTGATTCTCCCACCAAGCAATTTGGCCTACCAATTGCCATGCGAGGATGTTTCGGGACGACTTCCTCGAACTGGTAACCGTTCTCTGATTTGCTTGTGTAGAACATGCAGGAATCTATCTAACTCACAATCTCGAACAATGTCACGGCGGCAAAGACCAGGAAGAGAGTACCTCCGATGTAGGCGATGGCCTGTACAGTGAAGAGGGGACAGCGAATCAAGTAAATGACTGCATTTAGATGAAGTCCTTCAAGAAAATATCAATCTAGCAGCAAAGTGATTAAGTAAATTGAGGGAGAAGTGATTTTAATTATCATACCTTCTCAGACAAGAATGTTCCCAGCAATGAACCTCCCAGTACCGCGATCTGCACAAAGTTTTTAAGTAACGTTTCACCGATCTGCATCTTTAGATTCATGATAGTCTTGAACACGTTTGAAGAAATTTCACAAACATACGAGAATCAAAATTATCTCCATAGGTTCATATAACCAAGCTTCAAAGTTACATTTGACCACAAACATGCACTGCACTTTTTATTAGCGACAATTGTATTTAGATTGTCAGATTCAACAAACCGTGACAAGTCTCGCCAACTCATTACAAGGGAACTACTAGAATTTTCACTGTTTAAGTTTCTTTATAGTCACGTTTTAGAAGGATATTTCGTACATATCTTAAATAGACAAGAAAGCGTGTCGACCCTGGAGATAGTAAGTAGAATAAATAATTTCCATCAGGAAACAAATTACCAAAGTTGCCACACCATGTCCGGCCAAAGCTCCCGAAATGACTCCAAGAGGCGAAGAAGCTGCAGCAAGGGCTGTAGTGCAAGAGAAATGTCCAATTACTAAAGTAAAAGTCAAGCTTCTAAACTTTGAATGCAGCAAAAAACGAGTTTGAGAATTAGACAAGAGAACGAGTAGAAAAGACCAGAGGTTGCATGACGTCCCAATGTTATTTAAGTATCAGATCATGGGAAGTCACAAATGAATAGTAAGAGATACAAGTAAAAAATTGAACTGGACTGGCCTAATGCATGTTATTTATTGGGAGCTAAAGCCCTGAAGCATGCATATGCATGTTGGGTCGATTTGACTGATCGGTCAAAGTGATGTCCAGTTCAAACTTTGCACTCACCTATTGTGGAGAAGAACGATTTGTCGCCCCATTCAGCAACAAAAACTAAAACAAAAGTACTAAAAACGGTACTAGCAGCTGCTATTATCCCAGCACCATTTCCTGAAAATTTCGCAACTGCTAATTCAGCCTGGTTCAAAAGAACAAAGTGATATCAACTTTAGAGAATGCAACACCCAGAAAAAGAGCATATTTACAGGATCCACATTGGAAAGAGGCTCAACAAACTGGGAAACAGACATTCAATTCACCTCTTTCTGCTCATCGTCTGCCTTAACACCATCACCAGAGGAGGCATCAATAAGTGTGGAAACTCCAAAATACACCTGACATGCAGAAATTAGGGCAAATATGCAGCTCATCTCTCAATAAAAACAGTTCTTTTTATTGACAGAAGACATTCGAGCCAGCAAGAACATTGTATATATTTCACGATATCAGCAGCAACTTACCAATAGACAAACTGCAGCAATGTCATCGACAGGCAAATCATTCTCACCAAACCTGTGTCACCATTAATACACGATTATACTTCTCCAACAACATAATCAACTTCATGCAATCGCTAAATGGAAAAGAGTTGAGTGATCATGTGAAGTGGAAATGCATCAAGAAGCAGAAATGACAGTACCTGAATGGAAGGATTTCATCAACATAGTGAAAAGTTCTTCCGATAACAACAGATATAATAGTCATTATCCTGTCCAGAAGAATAAGCACTTCTTTTAATCCCAAAAGTAGAGAATTTCTATGTTTTCTTTGATATAAAGCACAATTGACACAGACTCCAGTAGTGATGGCAATCAACTGCTTTAGATAAATAAGATCTAGCCGCCATCTTCTAGTGTAATTCATACTTATTTATCTCAAGATACACGATCTATTTATTGCAAATTAGTAGCATGGATCAGCAAAGACACTTCTGCTTTGCCAATGTTACCAAGGGCATGAACAAGCTGAGTAAGTTTCTACAAGTACTACATCTATAAGATGAATAAGAGAAGGAAAATGAGAATATCACCAACTCCAAATGGTTTGGATAGCGGCTGGCAGATTTAGGTCAGTGCAGATGAGAGAATAGCTATTTAGTTAGAGACGTTTGCTTTTCTTACTTCTTGTTTCTCGAGTTTACTCATTATATCTCAAAGAAGAATCATAAAGAGCAAAAGAAATGAAAAAAACATCTAAAACACCATGCAGAAGCAGAGTAACATACGCAAGTGCACCAAATGTCCCAGTGAAGACAACGCCTGCAGAGTTCCTAGCTGCTAAAAGAGCCTGCACAAAGCAAGAAGACAAATTAAGAGGTTTTGCACTTCACCAAAGCTACACAGGACTAAACACTTACAAAGAGATGAATGGGAGAGATGGGAGAAATGTGGTATGCGCATGTTCATTGCATGTGCATGCTTGCGCGTGCATGTGAGAGAGAGAGAGAAGCTAACCTAGATGATACCTGAAATTGGCAGATTTTATCAGTTCTGGGATATATCAATCCATTTGTTCTTAAGACAGGTTCATGCCACTCAGCAGCAGGATTAGTTATCCCGTTATCCCCTGACTAATTTGTTTACCATTTTATTTTCAAGCTTAGTCCAGCTTTTGATATTGAAAAGGTATCACATGTCTGTGCAAAATATTCTTTTCAGCTGAAATGTACATCCTAACTAAGCTGCACTTAATTGATTTCTAATCCAAGAAAAACATGAAACTTTGAAATCTCTGGTTTGTTTTAGACAAGCCTCTTTCTCAGGTTCACAGACTGAAGAAAGGCACTTGAGAATGCCTTGTGGGGACTCCCATAATGCTGGACATGGAAGATGTTTTCGTTGGCTTATCTAACAAGCACCTTAATTAGGTCCCTACTCTTCCTAAATCCTAAGAAAAGAAGTCCTTTTCTGAGGATAGGAAATTGGCATCAAACTATGACAAGCAAATTAGTACCATTCCTAAGTTCAACTCAGGCAGTCAAGAGATAAGATCTTTGGTCTCACCGCTATAAAGAAGGTTTTATCTCCCAGCTCTGAGAAAAAAATGAGCAAGAACGCCTGCATGAAGGGAAATGTATAAGAGCTCTCCATTAATGTAGTTGACGTCATTTTATCCAAAGAATTAACCCTAATAAAACATAGTCGGTAATGCTAAATAGGAGCTTATTGGATGGTAGGTTGAGATGATTGATCCAATAACCAAACAGGTGATTGAGTTAATGATTACTAGGTATTTATTTGTTAATAGTACAATGTCAACCGAAATTGTCAAATAGGAACACCTCCTGAAAAGTGACGGTCATTCTGGTTGCAGCAGTCGCGATATCACTTATATAACTGATCCGAAATCTGATAAGGCTCTAACTCAGTTTGTATGCTTAGGAATCCCAAGATACAATTTATTTTCTTAACCTTTTGGGAGCCACCAAACCATCTCCTTATTAATAACTATGCATAAAGATAGAGCATTTTGATATTGGAATGCAAAAGTCAAAGGGAGATTTCCCTAACTGAGGCAAAACCTGTGCTAATATCACCAATGTCCCGAAAGTAAGGAAGCGACTGCAAACCACTGGCAATGTCTCCGGCAATAACTGGTTGAGTGACTTGAAGCGTGAGCAATCCAAAGAGGAACACAAACTTCCCCAAATTGCCTAATGATGCACTACTCAACAGAATCTCTCTAGCTGTAAAATCTTGTCTGTTCCAGTTACTCATCCCTGAAAATATAGGCATGACACAAGAATTGTCCATGTTTTGCAACGACTCTTCCGATGCGCTACTATTCTCATCACTGATGGACCCTGTGGTCTGTATTGAAAAAAAAAAAGATTGGATTAAAAATTTAAGTACGACAGAAAAGAAAACATGTTTTGATTCGTTAAGCATGTCCACCGAGATAAATCGGCTAAAGATCCAACTCCAAAGTAAACAATTATGTCACGAGCACGAAATGCATCATTTTGATGCAGAGAAATGCGACAAAAGATGAATGAGTGAGAGAGAACTTGCTAACATGATTTACTGCATATTACGCTCAATAACTGATAATGCAGCAAAGAAAAAACATGTGATAATGCAGTTCAAGTCCCGAAGATTCTTACAAAATCATCACAATTCTGAGAAGTTCTAAGCCGAAAGTGACCAGACCGATCTTCACAATTTTTAACGGTCCACCCGCTCCTGTACAAACAAAAGGCATGCCTATCAGTCCATTTTAAAAGCTTCCATACCTCTTCCCAGCTCTGCATTTCCTTCATTAAATCGAAGTGCCAGGGTAAAACTTAAACCCATCTCGGCATTTACCCAAAAAAAAATCTCAAAATCCTTACAATTTAGCATAGTCCACTATCAAATTGAACTGGTGTCATTTTTTCATTCTGAAGATACGAAAGAAGCATATTTACTAGGAGCTCTCTGAACCAGAAGGATCACAAACACGTAGCACAAATTCCAAGATGCCATCCCACGCCCATGAAGCACAATCCTGAAGAGGGGAATTCGAAATCATAAAAAAGCACATGTTCCCCAGATTACCTGCAGAAAACGGGTACTGGGTCCGGGGAAGGACGCTTGAGAGCTTGATTCTTGAAGCGAGGATCGAGGGAGAAGGGGTAACGGGTCGCGAGCTTCGGAGGTTTCAAAGAGGGAGGCAGTGGGCGTGACTTGAGGACGCTCTCGGAGAGCGTGAGGCTTCGCATTCTCTCGCTCTTGCTCCTCGTTGCTTGTCCGGCCTCTGTGGTCTGAGAGGAGTCAGTTGATGAAGTAAAAGGGAGGAGATAAGTTGTCTGAACGTGGCGCCAATATACGTGCTCTGCCTTTATCCGCTTCGGTTTCAACCGCCTGGTTTCTTTGTTTTTGAGAAAATTACAATGTGACCCCTGTATTTTGGGCACTAGATCAAAATGGCCCCTGACGATCCTTTGGTGCCGATTTCGGGAGCAAAGAGCTGGAAATTCATAATGTCTCTCCTATTCTTTGGGAGACATTCTGAAGATTTGAAGTCATTTTTCTCCGTAATTGTGTTGAAGTGTATGTGATGACCTCGATGGCTAGTCATTATTCCACATTTTGGCTAATTTATGTGCTAAAATTTTGTCTCTCAAGTTGTTATGATCAATCCCAAAAACTTTCGGCCAATCGTTAATTGCCTTCTATCGACTATCGATCATTGTCAACTGGTCCTTGGTCACCTTTGATCTACCATTGTGATCGTTGATCTGTCTTGGAATTTCATTTGATCAGCCTTCATGAGGGCCATTTAATATCTAGACATCGATTTGTTTTTGTTGTCGTTGATCCATCTCGAATTGTCACTGGTCGATAATGTGCATCCTTGATTTTGAAAAAAAAAAAAAAGGCACAAGACAATTATACTGAAGTTTTAGAGCTTGTCTTAGTGATGCATTTTAGTCCTAAAAACCTTTTTTCTGTACATTTAAATGTTGAAACTTGTCATAGTGTCCACTTTAATCCTTTATCTCCCTTAGGTTTTAATTGATTGACTATCTACGTGGTATTTTTTAACTAACAGCCGTATAAGATTGGGTAGAATAAGAGAGAAAGCTACGTGGCTAAAATTTGCTTAGTTAGTGGAAAGATTCAAGACATCTAAGTTACGAGTTATAGAATTTAAATGTAATAAAAGTTTTAGGACTCTTGTGCATCATCCTTACAAGTCCACATCTCTTTGTACAAAAATCAAATCTTGTAAACGAGTCGTGTATCTATAGCAGCATGTAAAATGGACGGGACAGAAAAGTGACGTCGAGTCGAAGGCCTGACCATTTGAAGCGTCTTTGTTTCATCGTATTATCTTAAGATGACGGTTCGACAAGCATTACTAGGAAAGTTAAGAGACCCACGCTGCAATTTGAAGAGACATCCTCTGCTATTCCTAAACCCTAGCCCACCCACCTTCTCCTAAATCCTTAAATGACATAACATATATGTTACCGGCGGCTCTTTTAGTTCCTAAAAGCACCCGCGCAACTTCACATTCATCTCCACTCGAAAATACTATAAGTAACACATTAGCTTTTGAATCGAGCTCAACAATCCCCTCTAGCCATGAAGAAAGCTCCAGTTTGATTGATGATCTAGAGATACCTAATTTTTTGCCCGGATAGATTTGAGCCCCGTGATTTTTTTAGGGCCTCGAGTTGAAAACCAAGGGATTGGCCATCAATGCACTTGGAGCAGTCTTAATATGGCAAAAGTAGAATCCCTGAGCCCAGGACGCTAGGGGCGAACGCAGGTTCTGGTCTTTGATTATGGGATCGTTGTTGAACAAGCCATTATTTTTAATAATGGTTGCATATGATTGAAAAAATGATTGGAAAAAGTCACATGACACTTCTTGTCTATTTGAAACTTACTAAGTTAATGAAAGATTTCAGTACAACGAGATTGCAGGATTTAGAATCTAAATACAAGAAAGTAAGGTTATAGGATTCTGTCGTTATTATGATGAGTTTTAGAATTTACACTACAATTGTCCCAAAAGGTATAGAAAAACAAGGGTTTTTGAAATCATTTTAATTGATCTAAGTGCAAACTTACTCAAATGATTTTGTGAGGGGGTGTCCATAGAATATGTGCATTTAAACATAAAGTCGGTACTAAAACACCCCACAAAAATATGTCACATCTCTATGTGCATTAATTAATCTTGCAATCTAGTTTCCTTATCTATAGCAGTACCTAAACTGGACGGTCACGAAACAATGAGACCGAGTGAAACGCATGGCCAATTGAAGCATCCTTAATTCCATCATATGACTGAAGATAAAGAACGAGCATTACTTGGGAAGCTGCTGAGCAAAATTGCAACTTGAAGAGACGCCCTCTGCTATTCCTAAACCCTAGTCACGCACTTCCCCCTAAATCCTTATATACTAAAGCATAAGTGAGTAGTGACTTCTTTATTTCCTAATAGAACTTGTATAATTAGACATTCGTCTTCACTCGAAAATATCGAGATAGAACAAAATCATCTGTCTCAAACTTAGGAATTCCTCTCGCCATAAAGAAGTCTCCAGTTCCACCGACAATTGAGAGGTACCTAGTCTTCGACAGGATAAAATCGGACATGACGAGGTTAAAGTTTCCTTATACTCGGTCGAGTTGAAAATCAAGGTAAAGGCCATCCAAGCACTTGAAGCAGTTTTCATATTGTAAAAGTAGAAACCCTCACCTCCGGCCTCGGGGAAGGAGGGGGGAAGCAGGTTCTGTTCCTTGGTCACCGGATTGTTGAAGATGATTATCTCGCCAAAGTCAAAAGTGCCAAGCCCGACCGGGCCAGTTCCAGATGGCTATACTTGTATCATTGATTAAATTCCGGTGTGTTTCTTAACTGTACTATACAGATTTGTGGCGTCGATTAAGTTTTCACTTGTAACTTTGCCGCATATCCTGGATGTCCATCAGCAGTTAAATTTCAATGTGGCATCTTTACATTATCAAATTTTTTCGTCGCTTAAAATCTAGCGAAGTTTGTATGCGTCCAGTCCTATTTCAAGTGGCTATATTCTCAGGCTTTGTCATCAACCAACACAGTTTGTGTACGTGTAGTTTTGCTTAACTTGAAGTTATCGATTATCATGTCTACATGTGATAATTCCTATCTGCACCCTTAATAAAAACTGAAGAAAGACTTCTGATCTTCAGTAAAATAGTTTTCTGAGGGGGAATTTTGAACAGGGGTCCATTGAATGGGCGGCTTTTTAATCGTAAACGTCGTACTGATACACCCCGAGACAACAAACCACACCTCTTCGTGAACAGATCAACCTTGTGAAGGAGTTTCGTATCTATAGCAGCATGGAAAATGAAAGGTGATGAGACAACAAGCCCGAATCAAAGGCCTGACCATTTGAAGCATCTTTACCTCATCATATATCTGGAAGATCCAAAACTTGACAAGCATTATTGAAAAAGCTACTGACCAACATTTCAACTTGGAGTGACATCGCCTCCTATTCTTAAGCGCTAGTTGTGCAACTCCTCCTAAATCATAAAATTAAAAAGCACAAGTGACTGAAGACCCTTTTTTAGCTCCTAATAGCACTCGTACAACTTAACATCCATCTTTAGACGGAAATACTTAAAGGGGATAAACCCATCTGTCTCAATCTCTAGAATCCCTCTCGTCATGAGAAAATCCCCCGTTCCACCAACAACCGAGAGATACCTAGTCTTTGCCGGGATAAAATTGGATCCCATAACGTCTATGCTGCCCTTATACTCAGTCGAGTTGAAAACGAAGGTGAAGGCCATCCAGGCGCTAGGAACATTTTTGTCATGGTAAAAATAGAAACCATGAGCCCGGGCTGCCGGAGGAGACAGTAGGTTTTGGTCCTTGGTCATGGGATTGTCAAAGATGAATACCTGGCCAAAGAAAAAATCCCCAAGCCCAACTGGGCTCGTCACAGCCGCCCCGGTCGCATTGGCCGAGTTGTTGCCTTCGAAGATTATGTCATGCATGTGGAGCACAATGTGCTTGCACGGTTTGAGTTCTTTGGAGGGCCTAGCTGAGGAAAGTTGTGAGGCAAATGAGAGCAAAAGAAAGATGAGGAAGAAGAAGACACCATGGTTTTTTGAAAGCTCTACCATTTTGCGATTCGTTTCCTAGGTAGTGAGGATTGTGGTGAGTACAATCGCTCATTGATCAGCTTATATAGAACTCGCCGTGCAATTGCAGATCACGTGAGTCATGTCAACTTGTATGGAAATCGCACATATTTAGGGACTTTATTACAGAAGATTAGCTATACAGTCTAAGTTTCCCCCCACCAACCCCGCTTGTGGCTCGTTTCACTTTTGGCTTTATTAGAGGAAATCAATTTTTCCTATTATTTTTTTATGAGAAAGGTAATCTTGTGAGGAAGGTGACGAAGATTGTTATGAAAAAGAAAGACTTTGATCGGTGACTAATTCGTATAGAGATTACTATGCATGAATCTATCACGCGAGACACCACAAGTTTAATTTATATTTCTTTGCTGTAATACATACTCCCGCTGCTCACTCTGCATGAAATCCCCCTTGCATTTAGCACTATTATAAGGTCATACAACAATTTTAAATACCCCTACCAACCCATCCTCGTAACCCGTTTCGAATTTTTCAACATGCACTATAATATATTCTGGACTCTGTAGCTTCCCGGGAAAGTAGGCTAGAAACCACGTCACTTTTCGAGCTCATCTTCACTTTGCATCCCCTATTTCATGAAGGGCTTTTCTTAAATCGACTGCCCTGTGCGAAAAATAATAAACTCATTAACAATTCAATTGTTCGCTTGTAGAAACATTCGACTACAGAGCTGAGTTTCCATGTTGGACAGCAGATAGCACTTTCCATTAATTGACATCTTATTCAAGAGTAAGCCTTTCTTCTTCCGACAATCAAGAGATGAGACAACTTATCTTTGTCGGGATGAAATCGGATCCCGTGACGTTACACTCGGCCAAGTTGAACGCTAAAGGCTAGGCCGACCATGCGCCAGGAGCGATCTTCCATATGGTAAAAGTAGAAACCCTAAGCCCAAGAGTTTACTTGTGGCGACGCTTAAGTTGAATGCAAGTCCAGTTTCTCGGGGAATCAGCTCATACAGAACTTACCATGCAAGAATAGGCCACGTGAGTCGTGTCATATTATAATGTGTCATATATATCCATTTCCTTGCATGAAATGGCACAAATTTAGCCACGTTATTATAATAAATTAGCTTATCCAAATTAATAAAAATCCCCAACAACCCCCTCCCCCCTCTTATGGCGTGTTTCGACATTGGGCTTTATTAGACGTTAGCATATAAAACATAGTTTACAAGATAGAGATCAAATCGAGCTACCGGCCAGGGAAGACAGAGAAGATGGGTCCCCTCGTTGCGGCGACGACGAAGGCAATGCTGGAGCTCGACCACGGGAGATGGAGGCCGGAGGTGGTGCCACAGCGTCCGAAGGTACGGGTTGTGGTGGGTGGGTGGAGGAAACTAAGATCCGTGGTGCAAGGAATGGTGACGGACAACGTGTTGATCGAGGGAAAGGCGACTTGGTCTCTTCCGCCATGAAGTTTTTGTGGGAGGATACCAGGCTGCGTTTGGTTCGGCTTTGGAAATGGGCTTTGGGGAAATGCTAAAACTAGTGGAACTTGTTTTCAACTTTCAGCATTCTCCAAAGTCAGTTTTCCACCTCAAAATCCTTTGAAAATGACTGACAAACACATCATATTTTTCCTAAAACTCCTTGAGAAAACTGAACCAAACGCACCCAAAATGCTATGCTGAAAAATAGCGGAAAGGTTTTGAGGCCAAGGGTTAAGAGGGAATCTTGTGTTCCCTAACTTTTATCTTCCAGTTTGTAGGAAAGGGATAAATGTAATCGCCCACTCTTGGCCAATGAGAGGGATTGGATAGAGGCCCATGCAGTGCGATAGAGTATCAATTTCTAGTGGGTTATTTCCTAATTCGATAAGGATTAAGATGTTCTATAATTAATAGGGCGACAGAGTATCAATTTCTAGTGGGTTATTTCCTAATTCGATAAGGATTAAGATGTTCTAAAATTAATCAAATTTGACATGAATCTGATGCATGTGAACTCAGTACATGTGAGCCATTGAATTTGATTAGCTACATGTGGAGTCAAATAAACTATGTGGAGTTCAAGTGAACTTAACCTTCGCATTTATTTGGTTGAATGAATCAAGTGCATCTGTAAAAAAAAAAATGGCCAATTCCTAGATTTATGGGGTAATCTTAAATTTACCGCCGTGGAGTTCGCATTTCAACAACCAAATAGGAAGCTTGGACTAAGGCTTAAGCCACGAAATAAAACAAACGGCCTTCATTTAGAATTTAAAAAAAGTTACAAATAAACAATTTACAGTAGCACCGGCAGTTCCATGCAGAATGATCGGTATCCACGTTAATAATTTTCAATCAAAGTAGTCAATCAAAGGTTTAAGACTAAATTGATCAAATTAAAAAGTAATAACTGAATTGGTATGAGCACAACAGGCTTAACATCTTTTTAAATAATTTTCTCACCTTTTTTAATAATTCTTTCATCTTTTTCTTTGATGACACGTCTAACTTTCATGAGATAGCAAATTTTGTGGGGCAAGTATACTTATATAATAGTATACGTTTTCTCTCTTAGAGCATATATTGCTACTATTTACTCGAAGTAAAACTGATGTCGTATAAGGCAATGGCCATCCAACAGTTATTAATCTACCTTAAGTATGCTCTCTGGACATGTAATAATGTCATTTTCACATGTTCATTAACCATGGACTCGTTGTAGCGCCAGAAATTTTTGTAAAATGCGTCCGGTATATGGCAAATTGTTTTTAGGACTTTCTTGCATTTTGATGTTGTAAAACAATTTCCCACTCGTTACGACATTTTTGCACTCAATTATGATGACCGGTTCTAAAATTAACCAATAGATATCGAGTGTACCATAGAAGTGTCCCGTCAACGTGTATCGCTAATGAAGCATTTGCCAAGCCAATCATACGTAAGTAACAGGAGAAAAAATCAACTCAGTATTCACATGCGTGGATTGGACAGCTTGGGCACATCTGCGATGATTCACCGGAGTTCAGAAAATTCTGGTACCTAATGTCAAATTGCCTACTTCAGAAGACATGGCACAGCTCCATTTGGAGGAATCAAGACTCCTAGAGGAATGGGGATGTTGTGACGGAAGAGTCGCGTGTTATAACAAGTGCTACTTTAGATGTTCTGACCGTCTTTATTGAAGGTAAAAAGTTGCAGGGTCCCCCTAAAGAGGCCCAAGGGACGAGAAAAGTAAGTTCTCAGTAGAACTAAGACATACACAGCTAGACGCGTAAGGGGCTGCATGACTATTCTCGCTTCTAGTAACATTCATATAACTTGATATCCATCTTCAAGCGAAAGTATTTGAACCCCTCGGTTGCATCGGTCTGAAATGTCGCGATCCCCCTAGCCATGAAGAAGTCGCCCGTCCCTCCGACGACAGAGAGATCCCTCGTCTTCTCCATCATCATGTCCGCCCCCATGATGTTTATCGTGCCCTTGTGCTCGGTCGAATTGAACACCAGTGTGTATGCGAACCAGGCGTTGTAATCGGTCTTCATGTCGTAGAAATAGAAACCCTGGGCCCGCGCCACCGGGGTCGAGAGTAGGTGCTGGTCTTTCGTGATCGGGTCGTCGAACACGACCAGCATGCCTTGCACGAACTTGCCTAGCCCGGTCGCGTTGGTCAGCCGCGCGGATGTCGCGTTGGCCGTGTTGTTGCCGTCGAAGAGGATGTCATGGTAGTA
The DNA here is from genome assembly GCA_030064385.1 of Melaleuca quinquenervia. Lineage (NCBI taxonomy): Eukaryota > Viridiplantae > Streptophyta > Magnoliopsida > Myrtales > Myrtaceae > Melaleuca > Melaleuca quinquenervia. Next base: position 12,564,799 of record CM057721.1, on the reverse strand, counting down.
GAGGACAAGTCTTTTGCAGGGTTTACTCTCTTTGAATGTTCTCGTCGCAAAAACGGGTGAAGATGCAACTAGGACAAGGAAGAAGATGGAGGACATCCTCATATTTGGTTTTGCTTAATGCCTCGGTGATGATAAGCATTGGCACCTCAAATCCACTTATATAGGAGTTAATGAGCTAACTTTTTCGTGGTCTCTAGTTCACAAATAGTCCCAGATAGGGACAAAGCCGCCAGCTAGCTTGTATATAATCCAAGAATGCACGAAGTGCTTGATGCCCAATAGATTAAATTAGGTTCAATCATGATGGTCCTTACTGTCGGTTTCATGTGGTAGGTTGGGGATCAAGACAGGAAGGGCAGCTTAATTCCCCCGATGCTAACTTTTTCCTTCCCTTTCGGTTTGGTTAATTGAGGTGGAATCTTTTTTCTACAGTTCTTGCGAAAAAAAGTAGCAAAGCAATACGAGATTACAGAGATCACTACGCCTCTAGAAAGATTGGAACTTGAATACTCGAGTTAGCTTCAAATTAAGGGATCTTAAAAGATCACAATTAGGGTCATTTCACATTAGAATTTGGGAGTACGACCCCATCATGTTCTTATAACTTTCTTGATTAGAAGATATCACGAATAATTACTGCATGGAATGACAAGAGCCGACCGGTTTGGGAAGATAGCATTCTACGCTTCTTCGAATCAAAAAGAAAAAAGGTCCGTAAGGTCCAAAAGTTTCGTTCCAAAATCTTAACTTATCAAGGGACGGGATATGTTCGCATATAACCAATGTAAGATGGCTTTTCAATGTAAAATGTTTGTAATATTAGAGCTATCTATTCAAAAAGTAAACTATCATACAAAGAAGTAGTTTAATAGCGCGTTTGTTTGAACTTAAATAAAAGCAACAACATGCTAATATCCAAGTGTTGTGAAAGTTTGAGGAGCTTCGGACCTTAAAAAAATCAAGAAATCCACCATGGGCGCCCTATGCCCAAAGCTTTTTTTTACGACGTTACCAAAGGATCGGACCCTTATACCTTATGGGAGATTAGCGCAGAACCCCAACATTATGGCCCCCTACTTAAGACGTTAGTAATTGCGAGTTTTGAACTCTCAACCTCGGTGTTGAAGTATAAGCTCTTAACTAACACAGTTACCTATCGTTGGGTACCTAAAAAAAAAGTTAAAGTGCATGAATTGTAAGAATTTAATTAAGTAGAAAGAAAGAAAACATATAAGTCAATCCAGAGACAAAGCTTAATACTTAGATGTTGCAACGCTCCCGCTATGTGGCGGCCGAGATTTACACTGAAATTGAAGCGTAGGAATGCACGATCGATGAAGTAAATAAAAGGGTGTTGAAGAAACAAACACGAGAGTCCTTCACGTGTACAAACGTGATAACCACTCTCCCTCGATTGAACATATGGAGGAGGATCTGCCGGCTCACATAAAAGTTCGATTTCTTGGAAAATTCGCTTTGTCGGTCTCATGCAGTTTGGTAGGTGACTAAAGACTTGGACCGAGGGAATCTGATCATCCAAGGAATAAGCTTAAAGAATCATCCCGATCTATAATCATTAATCATCATTTGTCCGTATCTTGACGGTATCTATACCGATTTTAGATGAGAACACCCCCCCCCCCCGCCCCGTAGAGAAAGTGAGAAAGATTCTCCATGAAACGCAAAGGGTTGGTACGGTATAAATCCCTTTTAGCATCGAATATCAGAACGGGCCGTCAATAAAATAGGATAAATGCCACTAAAAACCTTAAATTACATAATTTGCGATACATTTATCCTTTTTTTTTTTGCGACACCAAAAATCCTGAACTTAAGCATTTGTGGCACATTTACCCCAAACTTTTTTTGTGACACGAAACTTTTTTTGTGACACGAAAAAACCCGAACTTATCTCCTTAAGACACATTTATCCTAAACTTTTTTTGTGACGTTAAAAACCATAAACTTATATTGTTATGACACATTTACTCTAGAATTCTTTTTTTCTTTTCGTTTTCTTTATTTTCGGCATCTAATTTTCCCAGCGAGGGCCACCGACGATGGCTCGCAACCCTTGCCCAGTGGCTGGGGAGCTCCGGCGGTCTTCCCTGACCTCAGCTTGCTGAAAAAAGTGATTTTCAAAAAAAAAAAATATGGGTAAATGTGTTGTATAGATATAAGTTCGGGATTTTTGGTATCACAAAAAATTTTATGGTAAATGTGTCACGAATAGTGTAGTTTGGGGCTTTTGTATTAAAAATCATTTTAGATAATGCTAGGTATGAGAAATAATGGTTTCCGAAATATTTATCAATTCCGAAAATTGGGTCTTAAGCTCGCCGCCTGTGATATTCAGGCATCAAAAATTACACGACGAGTGACGCACCAAACATGGGATTCAATCCGTAGTTCAATCGGTCGGGGGCTCAGCGGTGTTCCGGCTCATGGTCGGAGACCCGCGAACGCTGGCGGTGCTGGGAGGGTTGATACGGCACAAGTAGACCAGTGAAACAAGCAATACGTCACCGATTCAAGCTCATTCAAGAAAAAGATCCTGCGGCCTGTTCCATTGGGCTTTCTAACAGGCCCCCATGAGAGGCCCACGTAAGACAAAACCAGCCCATTTCAGACCGGTCCTCCTTTTTTGTTTCCCTGTCGAGGAATTGCCAAGGAATTAGGATGTGAGACTCTTCCCGCTCTCGACGACAGGCGCCTTCACGATGTTCGCATTCCCTCTTAGAGTTTTCGGGAATTGAGCACAAAAAGTTGGATCATGTAGCCACAAAGATCTCGATGGTCTCACGAGGGGGCCTAGGTGGAATACTCGGTCACCAAAAAAAAAAAGGATCTCAATGGTCTTGCCTTATTCCTTTAACTGATCTTTCTACAGGCCTGTTGAGCCGGAAGATCTTGTGGAAAATTAGTAGGTTAACATTAATTTCTCTCTTTTGGTTTGATTGAATCGTACCTTTTCAAGAGTGCAGAGAGAGAGAGAGAGAGAGAGTAAATGGCTTTCATTTCCAGCATTTCTCATACGAATAGTGAAGCTAATTTGCTCTCGAACTATTCATATGAAAAATAATTCCTTCAAGAATGCTGCTGAGAAAGAGTATAATTTTCGGTGGAATGGAAATCCACATCCATGTCTCTATCGATATATCATCGAGCAGAAATTTCCTGTTGAATTCAAAATAAAACATGTTTTTATCCAAGGACGATTTTCCGGCCGAGAGGGAGATTATTTTCCACGGAAATGAACATGCTGCAAAAGGGGTCGCAGCCAATCAATCAAATCAGGCCAGGTTCTCCCTCTAGGTTCCACGGAAAATGTCGGGAAGATGTTCTGCCCTGGAAATAGGCGGAATGAAATCCAATTTCATGATCTCCCGACTTGAATCAAATTATCAATAGTTCAGATTTAAGTCAAATGAGGAACATAACTCCAGCGATAAGAGATAAGTGGCGAATTTGCATCGCAGCATCAAGAAAGTGAGAGGGATCGAGTTGATGTTGGTTGGTCGAGCGATTTAACTGAGTAGGGCAAACGTCCGAAAGAGGAACCGATAATCTCGAGAATGCCATAGCGAACCTTATTCTCATATGTGGTGTTTGATAAATTTTTTAATATGGTGATTAACATATTCTCAGTCACGCGTCGATTGCGAGATGTCATATGGAGTGATTTATGAGTCGACATTTTATTATCATATGGTCATCACTCATAAGTAATGGCATCAGGTCGTTGCAGACGGCATCGGAGCAATATTAGTGCCTACCCGACAAGAACAATAAGTCATTGATGAAGTGAAAAGATTCAAATAAGGTGTGCTTCCTAACAAATTTCTAGAATAACGAAAGGGTATGAATGGATCAAACGATGCATCATAATAGGAGAAATGTCTTTGAATGGTAAGATCCAATGCTAAAGAAGACATCATTTTTTAACTAAGAACTCGTGAGGCCACAAACATGGCTAGTGAATAACGTCTTATCACATCGGAATCTAATAAGCATCGGGCATAAGAGCGGAGTCGAGTTTGAACTTGACGTACTATATGACCTATCTAGCTCAGCTTGGCATGATTACACCCTTTTGATATTGACGAGTCCTAACGAGCCAATAATTCGTGTAGGTCGACCCATTGGCAAATCGAGCCTGGGATGAGCCCATCGGACTGTAAAGCATTAGTCCTCTCTGGTCGCTAGCCGAAGCGATAAGCCGGTGGTGCATGAATTTGGCGGGTAGCAAAACGCAACGCCAGTGCCTTCTTGCGGGCCGATCTGATCCGCGACCGAACCGGCTCTCACTTTTCCCTCTCTCTCTCTCTGTCTCTCTCTGATCAGTACTGTTCATACAGAGACCGTGGATGTCTGGGAAGCTGTCGAGCAAAAGCTGTCAAGAAGACGTCAAAAATTCTCTCGACAATCAGACTCGGAGGGAAGCAGTACCGTGACAAAACAGAGAAAAACAGAGAGGAGGAGGAGGAGGAGGAGGAGGGAGAGAGAGAGAGAGAGAGATCAGCAGTGAAATAAACTTCTCCCGACACAGTGATCAGTCTCTCCGCTCCAACCCCAGATCCCCGAAAAAGAGGGGCAAAGAAAGACGAAGGGTTCTCTTTTATTTTCCTCAAAAAAAGCAAACCCGAGAAAAGAAAATGGATGACTAGAGAGAGAGAGAGAGAAACATGAAAAGGGGAGGAAAAAGTGGGGAAGAGGCAGCAGGAAAGGAGGAAAATTTGGGACAAAAGTTGAGGAGGGGCGTAATTCTAAGCAAAAGATGTGGTGGCCCCAGCACTCCAGTGAGACTCGAGTTCTTTGCGCGTGGAGCTATCATTGCCTCCCCTGGCTCTAACCCTTCTTCCTCTTCCTCTTCTCATCGTATTTCTGCAAGAAAGCTCGCAGCTGCTCTCTGGGAGTTCGCTCACTACCTGGCCTCTTCCAGAATGCACCACCACAATGGCGATCTTGGTAATATTCCCCTTGGGCTGCGCCGCCTCCGGAAGGACAAGGATGGCGGCGGAGGCGGCGGTGGCGGTGGGTTTGAGCTCTCTCACTTTTTGGCTGATCCTTCTCCGAGTTCTCCTGATCAGGTGCATGTTTGGTTTCTTGATTAGCTTATATGATCTGGCTTTGTGAATCTGGGTTTCTTATCTGTCGCGGTTTATCTGTTAGAGAGTTATCTATCGTGCTTTAGTTTCAGATGTTTGTGTTTGGCTCCGTGTGAGATCATATGGCCAGTCTTGTATCACTAAACACTCATAAGGGTATTTCAATCTGCATCTCTTTACGATCCTAAAATGGCATCGGTATGGCCTCAAACAGCTTCAGTTTTCCATTGATGCTTGACCCATCTGTTCTAGGCTGCTCCAGTCAGCACATTGCAGTCTTGTTCGTCGAATAGGAAAATTTGACGGAAAGAACAGTCTCTTCTCGGACATGTCCTTGTTAAGCGTTGTCAAGGTTGCCCTCCTTTTTGTTCTGCGCATATGAATTAGTTCAGCCAAGGTCTAATTCAGCTAATTGCACTTCTGAAGCTTTTGTTGGATATAGATATCTCTGCTTCTTTACCCTAGTTTCTCTGTAATCTAAAAGCATTTATGCTGATGTCATATAAATCTGAATCGCTAAATCTTTCATTTGTTCGTCTTATCATGTGCTTATCGCAGCAATTTTCATTATAGATGCTTTCTGTTGTTGTTACTGTTCATTACTTCAGTTTGGAACTTAGCGTTAGCTGACCAGGTATTCTTGCAAATTGACTAAGTTGGTTTATGCCATCTAACAGCCAGAGAGTACAAGCAGTTTAAGGAGGCATGTCACAGCATCTCTTATGCAACATCATCGATCAATTGAAAGAAATAATCGTGCCATACAGCCTGTGTCCCCAGCAAGCTATGGTAGTTCAATGGAGGTAATTCTATTATTCAATTCAGTTCCAGCTCTCCAAGTAATGGGCAATGCGTTTTGATGCATTAGGGTTGAGTATTGTTTACTTGTGAAACCTCTGCCTGTTTTCTTTCGTCTTAGCATGTTGAGATAGAAAAGGCCAGAAATCCTTTGTAACATGGTGTCAAAATTACTGCAGACTTACGTTTGTTTATTTTTAATAAATAAACCGGTCATCCTTTTGTGTTGATTGGTGGGCGGAATATCGTTGGTCATCATCAGGAGCATTGACTGCACCACTTGAACATTTCATTTTCTTCTTTTCTTAAACAGGCTGAACATCCTTGTTTAGGTCGCTGTTTCGAGATTTTTAATTAAAATTCTAAGTTCCGTAATTCAAATTGCACAAATTTATTTGAGCCTTATTCTCAATTTCCTTCAATGAGCTTATTTGTACACAGCTTCTCAGTTCGTCACTACCATGGCTCTGTTGCTGCCATAAAGCTTTCAAATACTAATGACACTATGTACGTTATATTGACACGGGCATAATAACTCAAAGTACCATGCTGTTGCAGGTAACTCAATATAACCCAGCTGTCACTCCTTCTAGTTCCTTAGATTTCAAAAGAAGAGTTAATGAACCACATTACAGCCTCAAAACATCAACAGAACTTCTAAAAGTATTAAACCGTATTTGGAGCTTGGAAGAGCAGCATGCATCCAATATATCACTGATAAAAGCATTGAAGATGGAGCTTGATCATGCCCGTGTCCGGATTAAAGAGTTGCTTCGGGACCAAAAAGCTGATCGACATGAGATAGATGCTTTGATGAAGCAAATTTCTGAAGATAAACTAGTTCGGAAGAGTAAGGAACAGGATCGAATTCATGCCGCTGTTCAGTCAGCAAGAGATGAGCTAGAAGACGAGAGGAAGCTAAGAAAGCGTTCAGAGAGCCTACACCGTAAGTTGGCTCGAGAACTTTCTGATGCAAAATCTTCTCTTTCTCATGCCTTGAAAGAGCTGGAACAGGAGAGAAAATCAAGGAAACTGTTGGAAGATCTCTGTGATGAGTTTGCTGTTGGTATAAGAGACTATGAACATGAGGTTCATTCATTGAAACAAAGGTATGACAAGGATTGGGATGGAGGATCTGAACGTGACCGTTTGATTCTCCATATATCTGATTCATGGCTTGATGAGCGGATGCAGATGAAGTTAGAAGAAGCCCAAAGTGGCTCTGCAGAAATGAGCATGATTATGGATAAATTGAGCTTCGAAATTGAGACATTCCTTCAAGCTAAAAGGAAGGATGTCCTTAAGAGCATCGACAATACATTGCCAGTCGAACGACGAAATTCTCTTGAATCTGTTCCTCTGAATGAGGTTGTAAGCGCACCCCAAGATCTGGGTGACGAAGACGATTCTGATGGAAGTGATTCTAATTGTTTTGAGCTGAATCGACAAACCCATGGTGAGTTTAAGGCATGTGAGGATGAAGCCGCAGAAGATCCTAATGATGACAAAGTCGAAACAGAGCTAACCAAGAAAAAACGTGCACCTCGTGGGAGGAGGAAAGCTCAGAATCCATCCAATATTCAGGCTAAGTCTGAAAGACCTGGTACCACAAGGGATAAAAGGGCTGATGGAAGCCCAGTCGAGGTTCCCATTACCCAGATATTGGACAACCATGAAGTTACGGATGAGTTTAGTCATGAAAGAAAGAACAAATCTGAAGTCCGCAGTTTGACTGCAAATTCCATGCTTGAAGACTTCATAAAGAGCCAATTAAAGTTGTCGAGTGGAGGTTCTGTCCATCCCGATGTTGACTTTGGGGAGGCTTCATGCAGCAACTCAGCATGGAGGACTCAGGCGAGTCCAGTACGACCATGGATGGTGAAACGGTCATCCAATGATCCAGATGTATCAGAGTCATCTTCGAAATTGCCGCCTGTCATAAAGGAGAGTACTTTGAAAGCAAAGCTTATTGAAGCAAGGTCAAAGGGGCAGCGCTCAAGGGTAAGAGCTGCCAGAGGTTTCTCGTAGGTGTAAAGGATCGAGTTGTATGAGGAGGAACCAGCGAATAGAGGCTGCAGTTATCGGTCAATTTCCCAAGATTCCTAGCCTTTGTATATCATTCCTGATACTCTTTGAGTCTCGACTGTGATTACGGTTCTCTGTTCTTTTTTTTATTTTTCTGATGATGCGTTCTTCCCTCTCTTTTTTTTTTTTTTTGCTTTTAAGAGAATGAATCGCCCTTGTAATACCAATATAGAGCAATACAGAATTGAGTATTTAATGAATGGAACCTGCATAAGTTCAGAGTCTACATTGGTCAGACATTCTGGTTCGTTGAGGTTCCTTTCATGGTGCACTTCTGATTGGATTCCTCCATGTTGCGGAACATTATGAGAGAAATCGCACACCTTTTTGAATGGTTTCGGTGTATATTCGTGATTGTGCTTCTATGTCGCCTGCCTTAACACTTTCTATGTTAAGGCGTATGGTTAGTCCTTGTGATTAACAGAAGGCTTTTAACATTAATATTACCGTCAACAGCAGTCCGATCATCACTAATTGGGGAAATAAGAGTCTATCAGAGACCTCTTCGGTGTTGGCGTGGTCAAGTTCCATGACTCGTGATTAGTCGATGTCTTTTGATTCATAACCAAGTGCTTGATGGAAACAAAGATTCCTCTTGCCTGAGAAATCACAAGCCTAATGACCCTTAATATCAAAACTTTGACTGTAGGTCGCTCTTCCGTTGTGCCAAACTGGATAGCTTCTGCAGCGGACGCGAGACTTTGGTAAATGGATGGGAGTACCTATAGCATTAACAGAATCTTGCATATTGTATCTTTTAAGTTCCTAATTGTCACTGAGACGTGACTCTAGTGATTGGACCTGGTATGAGGAGTTATATTTCATCTCACCTGACCTTCAGTGTAGTGTGCGGCTGCTTAGCAGGCAAAAAATATCCAATCGAGTTCCAGTGCAAAATGACAGGAGAAGGCCTCCCGAATAGGTGTACAGAAGCCTGGATGAGAGCCTTGGAACTGTAATAGTCTTCCTTACTTCATCAAAGCAAAATGAGATGCATGGATGTTTCAGCTCAGCTTCTTCAGATCTGCTGAGGACAGAGAGAAGATGTGAGAAACTTCTCCTTTCTTCGGATTCTCCATAATGATGCTCAGCGTCTGCTCATCCAAGTCGACCAGAGCCGTGCATAGGGTGTACAGCGTTGGACCTTGAGACGGTTACAGTTAGAACAGAGGACAAAATGGAGAAGAACAAGAAAGTATTATTCCATTACTTTTCTGGTTTACCTGTCATGTAGATGGGATACTTGGCGTCATCTGTATCTCCAAGAAGTGAGAGGAAGTCCTGCTTAGAATTCTTTGGTAACACAGCCGCTCTCTTTTGCCTGCTTATTGAGTTCTCATCTTCTACCTAAATAGCGATTTAGCAAATCCCGTTGTAAATGGAAATAAAAACTATTGGTGATTCAGAATTTCTGCTGCTGCGCTCCAGCCTATTTATTTTTGTTTCGGTTATCCATTGATTTAACCATTTTGGCAATTCTCTCGAATTGTTACATGCCTGCAATGGAGCATGGGAGGCTTCGGGCATGATATCATCTTCTAGCTTATTTGGGTTGCAGGTAAAATACCTGCTTGACTTGAAGATGCAGATACATGTTTGCATGGAAGAATGGCGTTTCGTCCACTTCATTAACGGAAAGTCGGGTCCTTGATGCGGTCTCTATGTTGCAGATTCTTCGTGCCTTCAGATCAATCAGATTGTAACTGTGCCCTACGGATGCTTCTGCAGAGCGGATTTTCTTGATAGAGAAGTAGAAGATCAGCAAATGATACTGTCCATATCAGCAAGTGTGAGATTCAAAACGCAAATAGGGTCTTACACTGGTCGCATCGGTCATGCTCGTTGCCTCTAGGAGATCTCTGGAGACGAAATTCCTTCCAATTCCGCCCGCTACAATCTCTTCCTTAGAAGGAGGTACCGCATTCAGTGTAAATCCCTGAACATCTCTTTTCGGGTATGAGTCAATTCGTCAGGAATTCCACGATGGTCAACAAACCGAGGAACTCGAGATTGTCAGACTTTCAATAGGACTCAACTGTTTTAAATCAAAACCCATAGATTTGTCTCATTATAAGATGAATCGTTTTGTCCTCGAGAGGTTCTACCGTGCTATTGTCCCTAACTTCAACATCGAATTGCGATGTGGATTCAGCATGCGCTCGAGCTTTCTTACCTGTCCCCTGTTGTTGAATCCGTATGCGCAGGTGGGGAGCTCTCCTGCATACGAGTACGCAATGAAGCACAATCCATTCGACAGAGTGCCCTTGATTAAGTAGCTGCATATGCCACCACAGAAGCAACCATCGCTCATCACCCGTCTCGTTTCCTCACGCGAACATGTGAAAATAAACTCGGTCGACAACGTCGAGTTGAACTTCATGAATCTAGAAAGAGAGAGAAAATTCAAACCATACGTGTGGCCAACTAGAGCGACATTTGCGTCCTCGTTGTGCGCGACGACGGCCATCGACTCGCCGACGACCAATACGTCGGAACACTCGATGGCTTTCTCGGGCGGGTCTGGTTTCGTTTCCTTCTGCGGGATGAAGGGTAGGATTTCCTTCCTAAAGTTTATCAATATTATCTGCACACGAACAGTTCAAGCCATGTGATATATCGGCTGCCAAAATAAAAACCAAAGGGATAACAGCACGCAGTTCTTTTGAATTCACGAGGATTTACGTCGAGAACCTGCACGCCACCCCCGTCGGCCATCCCAACGAGCTCGTCCCAGTAGCGAGGGAACTTGGTCTGGTTATTTTCGCAGAGAGCTTGGAGGAGAGGCCGTGATTCTGGAGCTCTTGCCCATGGCAGGAGCTGGTTTTGAAGGATGAGGTCTCTAGACAACCTGCTCTGCATCAGACATGAGAACCTCCGGCCGATCAAGAAGCCCATCTGATAAGGAGTCTCGCATGGCCCAACTTCAAACAGCTCCAGCGTGTGCCCTTCCATCGGTGTGGCTGCGTGCGTGAGCTTGCTTGTTCTTCCTCAAGAGGGATGCCTCCAATGACAGAAACGCCTTATCCTTTGTTTCTCGAGAGAGGAAAAGGGGGGGGGGGGGGGGGGGGGGGCTACAAACCAAGAGGCGTATCTTCTGAGTAGAAGACAAATATGGGAAACGAAATAAACTATTCATGAACTTTCACTCAATGCATAATATGGTCTCCAAATTTCTAATTATTTAATATGGTCCCTGAATTTTTAAATTTATTCAATTTGATCCTTGGATTTTTGGAATATTTTTTATTTAGTTCCTAAACTATATGAGAAGGTTTAATGAAGTCCCCAAGTTTTTTAAAATGATGAAAGGACAACATTGAACTTGTCCAAAACAAAACTAGTTCTAAGATCATGGACCAGGAACCGGACCTAGCAAACAAACAAAAAGGTCCTGGGCCGGAGTTGGAGAGCGCCCAACGTTGAGCCCAAACAATCCTCATCCAGGCCAATACGTGCAAATTCGTTAGAAAATTTGTTTGGGCCTTGGCAAATCCAAGAAGGGCCTTCCATCTTGATTCTCTAATAAATAAATTAACCCGAGCTTGGGCCGACCCCTTCCAATTGGGTTAAATCATTGTGCAAGCCCACCTACTGTATGTCCCAGCGTATTGAGCCCATCAATCAGTTGAATGCTAGTAAGCAACTCAAATGAGATTGGGTAACGCAAGACTCGATGGTAACTTGGGCAGCGTTTAATAATGCTTATGTTTCTCTATTTTTCTCTTATTTTGTTGTCAGGGATAGGAAAAAGAATAGATATCTATTTATGCATATCGATTAATTTTTGTACTCCCCGAAATGGAATTATAGCCGTGGAATAAATTTAGAACAAAAGTTAAAAGTAAATTTTTTTTCTTTTACTTATTGGTCCCAAATACAATTTGTTGGAACAATTTTTTTTCTTTTCTTTTCCTTTTTTTCTCTAACTAGTCCAATGGCTTTCGTGTGATGGCCGACGACGAACTAGCCAACAACCAGGAGTTAGGCTGACGAGGTCTACCTTAAGCTCACCTCATTGGCCCCCAGCCAAGCTCGAACTAGCCACTATTGGTTGAAGTCCACTTCACCATGGTTGGGCAAGGGTTAACTCCCAACAAGCTGACCTCACAGTGAATTGGTTGGCAAGGCTTGGCCTTGCCCAACCTCGTGTAGCCACCTAAGGTCAAGCCTTACTCAACCTCAGCCTCAACTTTGCTGGCTAGAGGGAGACAAAAAAAAAAAGAAAGGGAAAGAAAAAATTTTAAAAATATCAAAATATCAAAAAATTAATTTTATACTAAACACGCTTTTGTTTCAGGGAACATAGACATTACTAAACACAACCTTTAGGACAGTCTAGTAAAGTTTTTGTTTCTCTCTTTTTCCATTCTTTTTTTTTCGAGAATGGAAAAAGAATAAAAATCCGTTTGTGTACGTTGGTTGATTTTTCTATTTTTCGGAATATAAAAATTAATTAGATAATAAATTTGGAATAGAAATCGAAAGTAATAAAATTTACTTCTTATTCCCAAGAAGTATTTCTTGAAACAATTTGTTTTTCTTCTTCTATCTCTAACTGGTCGCTAGGCGTAGGTGAAGATCGATGATCGACCAAGATCTAGGTCAGCCTTGCCGGCCTCAAGCAAGCATCCTCGACACCCGGTGAGGCCTAGCCTCGCTACGGCTTGGTCGGGTCGACCTTGCCTAAATTTGGGGAGGCTAAGCCTCATGCCTAGCCTCGGCACCACCAAGGGCCCATAGGGTTAACCTTGCCGACCTGAGTCTCAAGCAAATTACCGACGGCGATGATCGGTTAGAGGAGGAAGAAAAAAAATGTAAAGTTTTAAAATATTTGAAAATATATCAAAAGATTAATTTTAAAGTAAACGCATTTTTGTTCTTCTAGAGTAATAGTTACAAAGTTCGTTTCTTTGTAAAGAAATTTGTTCAAAAATTAGAAATAGAAAAAACTATCTTTTTTGAAAATAAATTATTTCCCTGAACATAAGCGTTGTCAAACGAGCCATTAGTCTAACAAAAGTTAGTAAGTCACTCAAATTTAGGTTAGTAACTTTGTGTAGGACCCGTAGTAAATCTGAATCATTAGCAAGTCATACAAATTAAAACTCTGTAAGTTACCATGAAATTGTTGATATTAGAACTACAAATACAATTTAGTAGGCAAGTTATCTCGAAGAATAAGTCGCCGATCTTCGTTATTACCAACAGTCTTATGACACTTATTAACACTTACGAGAATTTACCAGCGTGGAAAAGAAACTCACAATTTTCAGAACATTTGTCAGGGTGGATTCAGCTTGTAAGCTTCTATTAACACCGTCAGACTTTTCGGCCTCTTCCTTGAAAATGTGCGTGCAATTTTCTCAAAGGGGAGTCCAGTTTAGATAAATAAATCCCGAATTCATCGAATTTTCCACTAAGCTCATACCTTTTACATTAGGTTAAACGATGTTCATCAATTTAGAGAATACTTCATTCTAGTATATTCAACTACATACGCGAATCAAATGGCACCCTGATTCAAATCGCCAGGTCAAATCCGCCGGTGCCGGCAAACATGACATTGGCCTCGCATTTTCTTTATTTTGCGATTCCCATCAATTTAGTCATATAGATTTCAAGTAACTTTTCAAGTGTTGAGAACGTACCCTTTTCTGCTGGGGACGACATATATTCAAGGACAAGGTGAATCGATCGCCCCTTTTTGCCGAACCTTTTCGGTCCAATCGCGGGACGTGGTTCACCCTTTTGCTTTCCTCTCGACATCCGGCAATAATGTATGCATCCGTCGTCGCCGGCCGCCATGAAGGACGGTCGGGGACGGAGCACGTGGAAAATTCCTCCCCCTCACGATTCGAGGTCAGAGAGGCGCCCGACCCCAGCAAGACATATGAAATGCAGTGTCGACGAAGGAACCACGTCAACTGCTGAACAGTGCCCGGTGTTTGCTAAAGATGGGGGCAAAGAATCCACAATGGCGTGAGGACGAGCCGACTCAAAAAAAATTCCCTTTCGCCAACGAGACATGGCATGAGAGTGGAAAAGGTGGAAGGCTGAGGGAAGTTTCCGCCTCAGAAATTCGAACCCCATCCTAACATGTCCTTTCATTCACATCCCATGCTCGTTTTGGCCTCCTTTTCCAACTACCCACTAGTTTAATTAGGTGCTGTCGGATAGCTTTTCTTAATTTCCTCCCGTTAAGGACATTTGAATACTAGACGATGCCTTAATCTCATCAGTCGGGTCCTTCAAACAGTTGATGCCGGTCACACGAAATCTTTGGTGGTATCGGAGTAAGATGTTTCGAATTCAAATCTCTTATTGCCTTCACGCTTTTTTAAGTCAAAGTGCAACCTAGTATCAAATCACACCTTAATCCAACGAGACGAGTTTTTTAAATAATCGGCGGTGGTTGCATGAAATTTTTCATAGCGTCGGAGCAAAATGTGTCGAGTTCGAATCGCCCCGTGCCTTCTATTCGCCTCTCTTATCATATACTATCCCACTTAGTCTTGAGTCCAAACTTACTATCACACTTACCATATACTATCAAAGTCCAAACTAGACATGAAAGAGAGTGTTAAGATATCTCAATATTAAACCGCGCTTTCATCTAATAACTTAAATATAAATTGACAATGGTCCTATAAAATCTTTCTATATTTTGCGATAAACTTCAATGAAAACGCTAGAAATTGATTCTTCTGAAGAGTAATCGATAAGAACGATACGGGATAATATTGTTTAAAAAAAATCAGTCAATCATAGTGTCGGAATCATATTTCCATTGCCTTTTTAGGGGGGCCATGTTGTGTTGGCGTTGGAAAAGAATGCTGAAATATTTTACTTCATTATGATTAGACAATGGGCATAGGGTCCTTCGACATGGAAGTAGCATCGTGGAACATAGAGTACCACGAGCGGTCTACGGTATGTAGCTATCTTACAACCATTCGATGAATTTCCCTCCTGAAAACTCGAAATAAATTATTCTAACTTGGGGTACTTAAAAAACAAATTATATCTTTGAGTTGCCCCATGCTTATCTTCGCCATTTCTCCGAAGCAGTCCTTTCCGGGCAGTGTGGGAAGGAATCTCGTAGGGCGTGTCCCGAGCTCTCCCATAGTGATCTGCAAAGTGAGAATAACATTACCTCTTTATTCCTAGAAAAGATTAGTCTCGCATTATAGGCACTTAATCCCAAAAGATTCAATTGAGTACCCTTACCGCTAAAAATCTAAGATTAGATTATTGATTTGGTGAAAATCTACGAAAAAGAAAGAAATGGAAAATGGTATTTTAGCTGATTGTTTGTCAATGTAGAAGTTATTGTGGCAAAGTTTAAAGTCCATGAAGTAGAGTTATTGACAAAATATCGAAGGGTTCGAGCTTTAGACACCAAGTGACAAAGTGATGCCATCGAGTGGATTGGGAGACTAGAGATTGCCCAGCGTTGCTAGGAAGCAAAAGCATCGCAAAAGGCCCTCAGCTGTTCTTTGTCAAGTGGCATCGACAATATCAAATCAAGCCAAATCACGAATTATGTGTGTCTATGTTGACCGACATTTCGAATGAGAAATTCCAAATTCATTACGATTGGTCAACAAAATCGATTTGCCGTACGATCTATTGCACGTTCATTGGCACTTAAACGTGGTCTACTTATTTTAAAAGGCCACCCATCATTTGACACGTCTTTTCGACAATCGATTTTTGTAAATTAGTCTTAGTAAGTTCAAAATTGTTCCTAGGGAATGATCCATTAAGCACGAGTACATAGACAACCACAGGAAACAGAAGCGATGTTAATCTCCTGCAATTTGATCTAGTTCTGTTTGCGCCACAAGAACCAGAGTATCTCGCATCGTATTTGACCGACAATCTTAACATTTTATTGTCAATCCTTCAATACTTCCACTCAAAAACTGGAGCCCCTCAAAAGAAGAAAGGCCTTGCTCAAGATATTAAAAGATCTTATCATGTATCATACATCAAAGAAATAATCTATTGGCAAATAAAACGAAAGCAAAGGATGAACAATAAAGAAAGAATGGAGCATACACCATCTAAGATTATTTAAAAAAATAATATTACACAATTTATGGTTAATCTGAGGGTTTTAACTGCTCGCTCTCTTGCTAACCATCAAATCAATGGTAAATAACACAGCTTGTGGAAAAGAAATTTTACACTAGCGGCACATACTATGGCTAGTACCATTCTTTCAATGATGGGTAGCTCAACATTTCATATCTTTGTTGGGTACAAGAACTTCTCTCGTACTTAGGAAGAAATCCTAATTGCACCCGGGTCACATGAACACTTGGATGAGGTGCTACCCAACATAGATCTAGCAGATTATGTATATAGGGCGCACATGAGATGGGTGCAGGCAAAATACCCACTTCTTATTCAATACAACTTTGCCAAGCGATAAGGCAATCCTAACCAAATTATCGTTCTATCCATCGCTTCATGTTTCGGTTTGGTGCAAGAATTTCTCTTCAACATAGAGTATTATCTTAAACTCAGAACTTTATTGTCCATTGAGCCCCTCATACACCTTCTTTTCCCATCACAATCCAACCCAACAAACTTGAGGAGCATCATTACTTCTCTTTCGTCTTCAATTTTGCTTTCGATCCGGCGCGTTCGTACTTGTCGGCGCTTAAAGCGCCATCTTTTCTCGAGAGGGATTTGCTGCGCCCGAGTCAAAAAGAGGGGGGGAGAAGCAAAATTTCCACCGGAAAAGAAGAAAACACATCGCTTGTCTGCCTTTTGCGGCACAAATGAACGCATAAATCCAACTCGCCACGTGCTCGTTTGCTTGTCCGCAGACTATAAATGTATTGGAAAAGGGCCTTCTTTGACTCGATTTTCATTTTCGCACATTTTGCATATCTTATAGTTGGGATTATGAATAAAGAGAAAAGTAATCCTCTATTCATTGTCAAGTGAAAGGTGAATGAACTTAATTATAAGGTTTTGCATAATGACCATCTAAAATAACAAACGACGACCGATCAAGAAAAATATGCAAAATTGCATAATAATACATCGAATCATAGAATATCCTAATTATACAAATCTAATAATTATGGGTGCGTGAGAGAGAGAAAGTTGCCTTGAGAACTGGAGATTTCCCACACACACAAAAAAGGAGAATATATATATATATATATATATATATATATATATATATCATACCGCCATTTGATTTAATCAAGTAAATACTTATTTGTTGGCTTAATGAAATCCCATTCGAGAAAAAAGGATTGTGGACACGAGCATATGCGCAGGTATGGCGATGACCCATCACAAATGTTTGCTCGCAGGTCAATTAAGTTATTCCATATTGGCTTAGGAAGTGGTACTGAGGGAAGCTCCTGATGACTGACCAATTAGATCGGCCAAAAGTAAATATTAGTTTGTTTTTCATATTCTCCTTCAGATATTTCATCAATTAACATATGGGAGAAAATTGTTTCCCTACTATTCTCTGCAACTTTTTATTCAGGAGAGTATGACATTGTATTCTGTACATGAGAAAGCACAAGAGGAGAACTTTTTTGTAACATCACTAATGAATCTATGCAAAAAGTACGGCCTTTGGTGATCTACGCTTTGAATTTTTGCTGGATCACGGCCTCAAAATCCATCTATCTTCTTTTGACATGCATTTAAAGACGGGTTGGGTCACACACTTTCAAAGCCCCATCGTCTTTTTTGTCGCCGTTTATCAAAACTTGAAAGCCCCGAGATTTCAAGAAATCAGTCTTTATTTTTCCCTTTTGTCTTTTGGTTCGAAATCAAATGCTTAGGCACTGGGTTATTAGTGTTGGTTCAAAGGGAAAACTCAGAATTACTTGTAAAATCAGATATCAAATTAGAGATCATGTTCAATTGTCGGATATTAGTAAATTTGGCACCAGTTGTCTTGGTCTAAGAATCAAAGTTTATTTGTGTGTAGATACCATGTTATTCAAAGATATGAGATATGCAGGACACCATTCATCGAAATGCAGGACACCATTCATCGAATCCTTTCTTTCTTTGTTTTATTTATTTCAGTCGTCAACATGAGAAACCACTTATCAATGACACTTACGTGGCATAATTTGATATGCTTTATAGCTTGAACTTTCGGTAAGACATGCCTTCTGGGTCGTGCATCTGTCTTATCACGTGTACCATGAGCTCCGTAAAGATTGGTTTTATCCCTCATTTGTGACAATGACAGATCAACAGGTCTTCGTAACTTAACACATACACGACCGACCAATTTTGACTGCATGTCTTGGAGCGACGTGGAGGGCGGACCAGTAATTCGACCTCCGTGCGTGAGACACGCAAGTCCCTGGGAAATTGTTGACGCAGAAAAAGAGCGCAAGTCCGGGGAGCCGTTGGCGGAAAGCTTTGACCATAGCTGCTTAATCCTCGTGTTTTGAGTGCCCTCCTTTCGATCTGCCATCTTCTGCATCTGCAAGACAAAAAGCGAGTAGAAACGCATTCGGTATAGAGAAAAACTCGTGTGCAGAGAGGCCCGTCAAAACCCAAAAACAGGAGTATTTCAACGATCGATACTTCGGTCCACGAATCTTATCTCGTTAGGCAGGGCGGGTTGTGTTGAATCCCATGACATTGTTGGGCTGAAATACTCTGTAAAACCCTAAATGTTTTAACAAGATGACGGCCACGGAAATGATCACGACCTCGACATCTGCTAAGGTTATTAGGAAGCCAACACATACAAAAAGCAGACCTAAGTTTCTTCCGATGATAACTAGCGAGGGCTAGACACTTACAACATGTGAGATGATGACTGCCATATACTTCGGCTGCTCCACAAAAAATGGGGGTGTCAAGGTACGGCAGATGGAATCATATTTAGAAGTAATCTTGATTGCAGAAAAAGAGTATAAAAGTAATCTCGATGGAGACATACCAGACTAATAAGAAGTAAAAAGGGCAAAGCCCAAAACGTCAAATGAGTCCTTTTCTTGTTTACCCCCTTGAAGTTGTATGAGTCGACCTTTGATTGGATGAGTCAAAACATAAGCAAGCAAATGAAGATATATTCAGGATACGACCTCATCTATCGACCACATAATTATTTACTAATTGGGAAGAACATCATGATCAACATCCCTCGTCATATAATAATTTCCGAAATACATAAAATTCCATAGGTGCTGAAACCAGCAAAATCAACATCCAGACACCTTTGTCCAGCCACCTTTGGACTAATTTATCGTGAAGTAGGACCTCCACTGCTATTAATTAGTCACAATACTTAGAAACAGACGCATACGATGCTTTCTAAACATATTAGATACGTGACACGTGAAGAAGATTCAAGGAAAGAGCAGCAAATATAGTCCCTACCAGTTTATGTACCTGTCGCTATTAAACAGCAAGAATTGGAAAAAGCCGACGAAACAAGGCTTCAGGACCCCTTGGAATGAGCTTTCAAGTAGAGTTTAAAAATCGAAAAAGATGGCGTCTCCCCAAAAACAAAGGCAAGAAACATGAAATAGCATTTCCAGACGACTGACGCGATAAAGAAGTAGAGAGGATGGAGTAGAGGGAGCTCCCTTCAGTCCAAGCACGGAAAGCTTGGGATTCAACAAGACTCCCGCATCATTCATTCATTTACGGAGCTCCTTTGGTGCTCTCGCTCGGTATTTGGATGAATGAGTCGGCAGCTAATTAAATCCCTACACCTCCCATGAGTGGACTGAAGAAAGCTCTCTTCATCTCTTTCTCTTACCCATTCAAAACAGATCACCTTCAAGAAAGAAAAAAACCCTCACGGAAGGAGGAAAATACCATGAGCGAAACCCAAAAGGAGATATAAGAATAGAATAACTCTGGGAAGCATGGACATATAAATAAAAGAAGGAAACCGTTTATAAGTGAAGAACGGAGACACTCTTCCTCTTTCTCTGCAGGACCCTACACGGTGACCATCCTCAACCCAGCCGCTCATGGATTTTACTGAAGGGAAGTTGGCTTTATATAGGTGAAGAGGAGAGGGAGAGAGAGATCTCATTTGTTTAGTCTTTCAGATTGAAGTGAACTAATGAAGTTATTCGTATTCTTTTTTTTCCTTTAGGGTGGCGTTGCTATGTACTTGATCCCGAGCCTTTTTCCAATCCCCTTGCCTTGTGGAATTCTCCACATGTCTCCACCTTTGAATATGCTTTATTTTGGTTTCTTTTCTGGAAAAAAAAAAAAAGTCATTGCTTTGCGCATATCTATTAGTACAGAAGATGGTGATTAGCGGTTGAAATAGTGCCTTTTTTGTGTGTGGCATGAATGCCACAACTGGGGATGGAAAATGATGACAAATCAAGCCCACTATTTGAGAATATGGACTTAATCTATTTTACAGGGTATCGTACATTTTTATAAAGCCCACTCTCGAATTTCTCTATGTCATGTTTTATGTTTGGTAGATTACAAAGAACGCAATATTTTCGGACGGTGGACGTTGTGGTATATCAATTTGGGTTTGATAATAGATTGGTTTCGATTTAGAGAAAGTGATTAGAGATAAAAATGATTGTTGTAGATTCAAGTCAAGACAAGTTGATAAATGAAGATATATAAATTAATGAGGAGCTAACATAATACTAAACTCACACATGATGGGAAGAATGTTAAGATATACGTGTGAGTTACATTGGCTTAAGCTAGTTCTAATTAGGACTTGAACTCCCTCTTAACAATCTCCTCTAAGCAAAGATATAAAAAAGCTTCTATTGCGCACTTTCTACGGACGGAATTGTCTCTAAGGCAATGTATGCCGCAGGGACACAATCATTTCCCGTACATCTAGTCTTCATGCCTTCGAGTGGCATCACGGTAGCAAGAGCCATATCCTATCATAATTACAATCAAGCACTAAAAAATGACAAAAGAAAACCAATTGAACTCATTGTTGGTAATGTTACGATACATGTATGAGTTGTATTACAAAAATCTCATGTCGAAGAACTGCGTGGAGTTGAGCAGTTAGTATATCCTAAATGGCTTAATCTTTTTAAATAACTATAGGTCCAAGTGAATATGTTGATGAGTTCGAATTTATGCTCTCCCTTGGCGATCTCACATACGAAGGTTTTGGACTTCTATTGCATGTTCCTAACAAATGGTATCGAAAGCGGCAAAAAAATAAAGATAAAAAGAACAGGTGAGTTTTTTTTGTTAGTGTTTTTAAATTTTTTGTGCCCTAATCTTAAGAGAATATTGTCATTATAGTCCTTTTTTTTTTCAAAATCTAGTGGATTGCAAAGTAGCTCTACGGAGAAAGGAAGCTCCCGTTTAGGTTAATTTTGATAACATACTTTCTAATTGATTCTTCTAATTCTATTATTTAATTACTATATTGTACCTAAGAAGGTTGTTTGTTTGTGTTATTTTTCTAAATTCACCATGTTATTCTTAACACTCAACACATCGTTTCCTCAAGTAATTTGACAAATGAAAAATCGGTGGGGGCGTGAAGTGAGCTCAAAGCATGAACTTCGATATGGAAAACTTTTTAATCCGTGTATGATAGAAGAAGAAGAAAGTAGACAACAAAAGAGGCGAATAAATGTGTTTTCCTTGAGTGTCTTAGGCTCAATTCGTTTCACGGAAAATAACTTCCAGGAAAATATTTTCTGAATCTTCCAACGTTCGTTTCACGGAAAATAAAAGAGTCAAGCAAAATATTTTCCACCAATAGAAAAAATAACTTCTTAAGTGGAGAAAATATTTGTCGTTTTTTGAAAGTAGAAAACATTTTCAATCTTTTTTGTTTACCTTTAAATATCGCAATATCTAATAGTGTGCTTTGATCTCACTCGAAACCAGCAGCCTTTAACAAACAAACACAAAAAATATTATCATTTTTTAAAGTGATTTCTCAAAAATGTTTTTCACATATATTATATTTATTGTGAAACGATTGAAGTCTTAATGTTATATTCATTTCATTGAGTAACGTGATTGAAGTTTCCCCATGAAAGGAAATTAGCTCGAGATGTACTGAGTACCAAGGGAAGTGGTCTGACATGACCAAAGGTGACAAGTGGGTGACAAACTCTAAATAAATACCCTCCCTAAGAAAAGGATCCCCAGCCCAGCAAGGGATCCTTGTCCCCTAAACCTCCATTAAAAGCTTTCCTCATGTGAAAAGGGGAAAAACCTCCCGGCTCACCCTCATTTCTCTTAACCTTCCTAACACTAGGTCATGGAACTCCAATCGGATCCATATCCCTTAACTTTGTGTTAGGGGATCCAAAGATGTAGATGGCTGAGAGTGGGGGTTTGCTCCATATAACTAGGGGGGGGGGGTTTGATTAGATAGTGGAGGTGGAAAGAAGTCACCTCTCGATGACTCGATGATCTGCTTTCACCCCAATCCCCCTCCCTGTATCTGGTTGATGAAAAAACAATGTCACAAGGGAAAAGAATCAATTCCAATCTCACTACATGGCTCACTGTCCTCTCGAAGTTTCTTCGTACTGCGAGTCTGCTACGCCAAGGAAATTACTTTGGAACACCATAAGCTTTAATGCTACCACCTCGAATTTCGATTTGTTATGCAATGTAGACATAATGTAGTGGATGATACGCTGAGGAAGTGAACTTATTTGAAGGGGGGACTTCTTTTTAGCTCTTGGGATATAGGGAAATACACTCAAACCTTATAAAGGATGGTCGATTTATCAATCCTAGTGTATTCAAGACAATGTGCAACGTTCAAAAGCAATGCAGCAGACTGAGCAAACTTCAGCTTGAAAGGTCCTTCCGGACTGTAGCACAATCAGTTTCTAGAGACTCGATTTGAAGTCGGGATCAACTAGGCATGTCTCGATCCGGCCAACACGCCTGTACACAAACAGAGTAGAGGCAAGTGTGGCCTTGCGAGCCAACATCTCTTCACTCCGGCTATTTGAATATTGGCCAACGGGGGGGACATAATTAGACGCGGGAAAGAGTTGGGGGAACCAGACAGAAAGGGGTGGGAAGCAAAGCGAATAGGCCAACGAAAGAATGATGAGAATAAGGGAGAAAGAAGAGAGAGGAGCACAGCGACAATAATATCACATAAAATATTGATTCGGGAAGGAAGATCACATCAGATTCTCACCCTCCGCTAGTGAAAGCAAGACGCTGTCTTGTCAATCGAAAAGGAGAAGGGCAGGCCTCCGAAACGGTACTCCTCTCACCCCCACCACACAACCCCTCCCCCGTTCTCATTGCCATTTCACGTCCTTTGTCCCATCAACACCTTCTTTTCTTCTCTCTCTCCCCCCTCTCATCTGTCCATCGTTACTTTCTAATCTAAACCCTTCGCCTTCCCATCTTTCTCAACTTATTAAAAACGAAAGAATCTCAGCGAGTATCCGATGTGCACGATAGACTTCAGCAATGGTGGTGTTTTCATTGGCTTGTTCGGAAGAGATCGAGGATGGTCTTGGGTGACTGAGGGGAGTCCTTCAGGGTGAGCTTTGCTTTTGAATGATTTCTTCTTCTTTTTTCCTTCTAAATTTGTTGTTTGATATTCAACTTTTAAGGAGTCTTCAGCGCCTCAGCCGATGTTCATATTAACGTTTAAAGCCATGTTATTTTTCTACAGTTTTTCAAAGCTTAAAATAATGCAATCTTGTTAAAATACGGTAGTTGGAAAAAGTCAGAATGGAAAACAAGAAAATAAAAGTGTAACGTTCGCCTCAACCTCACCACCAATAATATTGTTTGTTTTGGCTCTACCGCACTGGCGCGAATGCACCGCCATCCCAGTTACGGCCTCGACCTCACGGCTTTGTTATTCTCGATCTATCTGAGAAAACGCGTTGTTGATGGATAAGGGTGGACGTCTCTACATAAGCCCTTTCAAGATTCCCTCCCTAGGCGATGTAAGACAATGAATGACACAGCGTCCCCGTTGTGCCCTTAGCACCAGCGAGCGCCCACTGTGGTCCCCACACGCTGTTGGGAGTTAGCTCTGATACCACTTTGTAACGTTCGCCTCAACCCCACTTTGGTCATACCGCACTAGCGAAGACGCACCGCCATCCCAGTTACGGCTTCGACCTCACGGCTTTGGATAGAAAACGCGTTGTTGATGGATAAGAGTGGACCTCTCTACATAAGCCCTTCCAGGACTCCTTCCCTAGGCGATGTGTCACAAAAAGAGTGTATTGTTCGACGCTATAGAATGTGTGATAATCAAGAAATACTCATAACGCACCATGTGCATGAAAAAGAAAATGATATGATCTAACAATAGAAGTAGGTAAGCTAGAAAAATAACAATTCATTTTATATAGTATCTGTCATATCCAATCATACCTCTAGCATTCCCTTCAAACAAGTGGAAGTGATACCGAGTTTAATTGAGTTTGTAGATAATGTATTCGGATACTATTGGCACTTGGAGACAAATTATGAAAAAAGTCATAAATTCATTATACTGGTATCAATTCAATCTAAAACCTTTCGGTTATACTAATTGAATCATAATTTTTTTGATAATTTATAAATTGAGTCATTACAGTCAAGTTTTGTCGGGAAGTACTGACATTGATAGTTTTGTGATTAAAAAAAAGTTAGAATTTTAAAATAATCATACAATTTTCTTCTTATTTTTTCCTAATTCCTTCTAACTCCTATGGTCTTTGAGCCATGGTGATAGCCATCGATTAGCCACAAGTAAGGGCTAGGAAAGGTCAAACTCACCGGACCTCACAAGGCAAAGCCTTGCCATACTCGAGCTCACCCCAAGGCTAGTAACACTTGAGCTTGTTGAGATCTGGCGAACTTGACCTCACTAGCCATTGCTAAGGCCCAATGACCAACAAAGGAATTAGGAAAGAGGAACAAAAAAAATCATTAAAAATTCAAAAATATTTAACTGCAAAATCGTCAACGTTTGCCAACCATGTCATGTAAAAAACCAACATCTATGTCAACTATTTCAAGAAAATTTTGACTGGAAAGAGTAAATTGACAAACTGTTAAAATGTTTAAGATTTTAATCGACATGATTGAAAGATTTTGAACAGAATTAATAGTAACACAACAAGTTTTGTCATTTTTAGTAATGTTCACAACACTTGGCGGTGAACAATGCTAAATGAAAGAAGCGGTGGCGTTGAAGCGTGAATACTCCCACTTGGTGAGTAGGTCGGCCCTTGCACAACATAGATGTTGATGTCACCACATCAAATGGATTACCCGATTGTTAGAACCAATGGGGAGTGCACTTATCGCCACAAGATCACATTATTAGAACATCATCGAATGCAATGAATGATGCTAAGGGTCGACATCGAAAAGGGATATAAGTAGTAATTGAAAAAGAGAACGACAAAAGAGCTTATGCGTGAATCACATCCAACGCACTCAAAGTTTATTTGTGATTTCCTAACTATGATTCCGAACTAAAACATAGAAGCAAAAAGAGATTATCACACTGCTCAACACCATAATACGTTGCAATAATTTCCCACTGTGATTATTCATTTCTACATCAAATTACATGGAACAATTCCCCGGGGGTAGTGCCCCCGATAAAAAAAAATGTTGTGTTTGTTTGATTGTTCTTTCTTTGTACGCAAAAAGAAAGACCTTCCCGAGGACACGTGAGTAGACTGCTGCAAAAAGAAAAACTGGAAGAGGAAATGGCCAAAAGGCAAAGCACATGAGCGTTTCGTATGTCATTCTACTGATGAAGGGACAATCTGCATGATGAAATGACCTTGTACCTCTTCCTTTCCATATGAACGAAATGACGTTGTCCTCTTGCTCTTTTTCCCTGAAATTCACATCTCGCAAAAATTCCTGTGCTTTTTCTACTTCTCCCTTTTACAATGTCATATGCTTGGAAGAGAAGCAGGACAAAGGAAATGAAAACTTTCGGGGTTGAGCTTATCATACCCTGCAATTGGAATTGCGGATTGAATAGATCGACTATTTCTGCAATTTAGACATCATAATGAAGTGTTTATATTGGAAAGCTCAATCTCATTACCTTTTTTTTTTTTGCAAACATTTCTCATCTAAAATGCTTGTAGGCTTTGGTTTTAATCGGTTTGACAGACTAAGATCTGTTCCTAATTCTTTATACTTGGCAACTGAGCTGATTTTCATGTGAATCTCCTTGGAATTTGAGGGCTGCTTCAAGAGAGAGAGAGAGAGAGAGAGAGAGAAGAAGGCACAAACCTTAGGTCAAGAAACAATTTTGGTTTCAACTTTTTTCTTTATCTCATAAAAATCACAAACTTTCGTCATCATTCTAAATCCGACCCCAATTTTTTTGGTCTTATAAAAAGTCACTTATTTTTACCCCAATCATAAATTTGCCCCATTGTTAACTCCATGTCTGAAGTTACCATCGCTTCAATCGTGAGCTTAGTGGATTTCATCCATAGCATCTTTTGGAAGATGGCGGTCTATAGATTTAGACTACGACAAAACGGCCAAGTTTAGCTAGAGAGATTCAATCTGGATATCTTTTTAACTTACCGGTGAAGTAGATGAGACAATCATTATATTCCAAGTTATGGCTTAAAGAAAAAGACAGTAATAGTGCTTTAAATCCAGCCACATGAATTTTGTTGTTGATGAAATTGTTAAGTTGGATAATCAATGGTTAAGCCAAGTTGGTGATTTTCTACGAAACAAAAAAGAAGAAGTTTGGACTAGAATTAAAAAAAAAGGTTGAAATTAGAATGGTTACTCGACCTCAATTTGATGTTTTTTTTTTAGATTTAGTCCTAGAATTGGATGAGTAAGGCTGGCTTGATTTGGTTCCTGGGTCAAATGGCTAGGTGTAAAAAAGGAGATTGGTCTTTTCTCTCTTATTTATAGTCAAATGCTGAAAGAAAATGATTTATTTGGGATGATTCGAAAAAAGATTAGAAGAAACTTCTCAAAGAAAAATTATCAGTATGATTGCATGCAAAATCGCTACATCCGTTTATCCATGGTCCAAGAAATTGCGATGATCTTACTTTTTATGGTTTTTTAAGCAATGAGAAAGTTCATAATTTGACAAATAGCTATAGATGTATCTCCATTTTTTTTCCTTGTCCATTTAAAGTTGGATAATAATTGGAGAACTTTCATTTTGCCAGCTTGCTCGCAAATGATAACCATGCTATTAATGCCCAGAGCAATTTTTTGTTTCTAGGAATAAATTTGGAACAAAAATCCTTTTAATAACACAATTTTATTGTTCTATTTGTAAATAGATTTTTAGTTCATAAATACGTTTAGAACATAAGAGATATAAAAAAATTTCTCATCACTTGCTGCTCGCCACCACCCACTATAGCTCAACGGTCGCCTTGGCTCACCATTGGCCACCGACAATTGCCACCCACCGTCGCCTATGACGTTCAGATTTTTCTTATTTAGTGATAATATTTAGAATGAATTTTCTTAGCATCTAATATGGCTTATCAATATTTTACTGAATTTGAGACATTTTATGAATTTATCAATGCTCATGCTTTATGTTTAGACTCAAAAATTAGATTTAATGTTTCGACTTTGTATTTAGATTCAATGTTCATATTTAAATGTTCAGACAACGCACGTTGATGTTCCATACTTTTATTTTCTTCATAATCACACCGCCGCTCGTTATTCACACTTTAATTGAGACATTGAATGATGCCATCAAGGATGACATTATCAATTTTGGCCTTTTTCTCATGAATGCACTTAGTAATTCATGCATCTTGCTTGGCCTTATATATGTATGCTTTTGGTGGAGAAGTGTAGTGAGTGATGGGTAATATTTTGAGAATATCTTCGAATGTTGTATTTAAATTTGTAATATTAATGTCAATATAAAGAACTTATGCATAATATTTTGACTCGTGCAATATCTTATATGTGATATCAAGGATATTTTTACTTCACTTTTGCATGCCAACAATAAATAGTAAAAAGGCACATGAGGTGGTGACATTCTAGGTGGTACATCACTAGAATTGGATCCCCTGTCTTGGTAGGAGGTCCGTGAACCCCTTTTCAGCCATTCGATCTCCATTGGATGGCTAAAAAGAAAGCAGCTTTTTCCCAGTTTTGTCCCCTCAAATGAGGGAAATCCGATCAATCGGACGGCCCCTACACCCCTGTCAACTGCAGGTGATTTGGGTTCCACATCACTAACCATTGCCCACTGCCACTTGCCCACCACTAGGTTGTCCGCAACTAGACACCACCGCCCTCTCCCACTGTTAGACTTTGTCGGTCCTCAACAATTGCCACCGCCTCGACCCTTCACCGGATGCCAACAGTTGCCACCCATTAACGGCTATTGACCATTGGTGGGCAGGCATGTCATCGGACGACAGTTGGAATTGAAATTAAGAAGGCTTATCAAATGAATATTGTTAAAAAAAACCATAATTTTTTTAGTGTAATCACACACACTTTTCTACTCGGAACTGGTTTAGGAAATAGAAAAAAAATTCTAAATATGGTCGGAAACCATGTTACAAGAACATATTAGTTATCATTTGCAGCCTCCTTGAATTTCTTGGAAATGGAAACTCTATTTCTAGAAAGAAGGACAAAAGAAAAGAAAAGAAAAGAAACACCCATTTTCAATTTCTCCAAATTGAAATAACAAAGATATTCCCTAACATGCTTATTTATCGGTGCGATTTATTTGTCCAATACGCTCCATGAACATTCAGACAATCGCGACCTTAATCGGGCACCAAAAGGACACTCCAATCTTCGAAAATTCATCCGACAAGGAGCATCGCCATGCATGGATTCTCATGCAATAAGCAGCACTCCCCGAAATAAACAAGGCGAAGAACGCCAATGGGGATCGCCACCTTTACAGCGTCGACCACAGAAAGGAGGGCGACGCAGACAGAATCTAGCTTTTTGCAACATTAAGCCCGGAATTACGTTGTCATTTGTCTCGAGGGGAAGTACTAAACACGGTGATTAAGAATGGGGGGGAAAAAGGTCGTGCAGATGATATGTAAGAATGTGAGCCACAATCGCAAGCGTACTTAGAAGTATGGGGAAGCAAGAGAATATGGCGTTCAGTTTCAAACTCTTTTTTTTTTTTTTTTGCTTTTGCTCTTATTCTCCCCCACAGAAAGTGTTTTCCTCCTAACCTCCCAAATGTTAAATCAGAACCAAGACCCTCATAATTAGCCGAATTATTCCCACCCCCAAGATATGTGCCGGAGTACATAATTATCCCATCGTGCTGAATGATGTTTGCTGCTTTCCATCGATTCATTTCACACATAAAAAGATACTTTCAAAACTCCTAGCAACTCATTGAGATGTACTTGTGACCCGTGTCGGGGAAAAAGTCTCACGTTGGAGAGTCGGTGTAGTCGGCCCATAATGAGTCGGCTTAAGCTTTCAAGTTTGGTTCGGGCGGATATGTTGATCGGACTCGAGTCAAACTCGGGCTCCCACTTGACGATATCCTTGAGTGAATATATCAAACTTTTGGTGAACACCAATAGATACTAAGCTTACACACGAGGAGGGAACTGTTGAGATACACATGTAATTCTTAATTGGACCATAACTCATTGGTGTAAACTCTTGAGTGAATGTGGGTGGGCACGCTCCACGTGTCGGCGAAATTCTTAGTATCGAAGCCAAAGTTTTATCCTCCATATCCTCTTTAGCCCATCCATGGTAATTGATTCTATTCACCACAAATGAAAAAGCACACACATAAGCATGTTCCATAATGCGATAGAGACATCTTAGATCCCTCTATGCGGTGTGACATAAAGATGTGATGAGACAAATGAGTTAGATCCTCCACATCATAGGACATATCTTACGAATAAGTGTTACTTTTAGGCTTGCGGTTTGAGTAAAAACTATCATTATACATTCACAGCCGGACTACCGACATGTGCGTTTAGACTTAATTTTACAATCGAATCTTTTTGCGTGTCGACTATCGAATAATGATAACGTAAAGTAACTTCTTACACTGGAATTCGACACGAAAGAGATCGTCGAAATGGTGGTCGTGTTGACGGACCAGAAGGAAAATTTCTTAAGGTAGGGAATCAAAGTGTCCATAAACTAGAGTAGGGTTGGCCCATTTTGCTCATGCCGTGTCCATCATTGGAGGGTTCTTGAAATTTATCGGGCCTGATCTAAACATTTGTGACAATGATGACGGGGCTTATCCGGCCCAGCCCAATTATCAGGCCTGTTTTTCCGTATGTGGAGAGTAAAGCCCAACCCCTCGAATGAACCTATCAAGGAATGTTTGGATTGGTTATTAAGGGTCCGTTCGTTTGGCGGAAAATAAAGCACTTCCGAAAATATTTTCCAGAAAGTCATTTTCTTGGAAAATGACACATTTTCCGGTGTTCATTTGAAATTTAAAAAATTTCTGAAAAATTTTTTCCAGAATTTTTTTTTTGGAAATTATTTGGCGACTGGTAGTTGCAGGCGGGCGGCGGCGGCAAACGGGGGTGGCGGCCGGCGGGGGGTGGCAACGGGCGGCAATTGACGGGGGGTGGCGGCGGCGGCGACGGCCGGCAATTAAATTGCTCATACACTCACGACGAGAGAGAAAGAGAGGAGATCCGGAAAATGTTTTCCGCTTTTAAAAAACGGAAGATATTTTTCTTAGTTTTAGAAGGAAATCTTTGATTGATTGGAAAACATTTTCTTTAGGAAAATATTTTCTGCCTCTTGAACAACCCAGTTTCCGGAAGAATATTTTCTGCCAAATGAATGGACCTTAAAATTCCAGTGCTTTTTTGCTTATTCTAGCTAGAATTGACGTGCTCCGGATGAACTCGAATTGTTTGGCAATTTACATAACTCTTACTTTTATGCTGATTAAAGATTTCACACATGAGCAAAGCACAGAAGAAAAAAATAAAAAGCAAATGCCAGTGGACTATAGAGAGAGAAAATATTGAAAGGTGCAAAAATTAGTATTGAATATATAAAAACTTATATATGTATGAAATTATTTGACAATGAAATCCAAACAGTAATTTCGTCGATTTCCATATCATATTTTCACGCCACACTTCAACAAAAGCTACAGACGCATTCGGAAATTAAGGTTGAAATCACCTCTCAATTTGTTCTCCATATGATAGGGAAGTCGAGCGAAGATCTTCATAGCAGCTTTTGGCAAGTTCATCCGCACGCGTATATAGCAAGTTTGGGAAGTCATTTGGGACGAGATAGGATGCATAAGCTACAATGAAATTTGTTATGCACTTAAGAAGGGGCATTTCGCTCTTCCAAAATCGATGGGTATATAGAAAAATCAATTCCCTTCCATTTCACGATGAACGAACGCTCAAAAAAAGAAGAGAATTTCGTAATTCGGATCCCTTAACAAAATTAGTTAAGGAAAAAAAAAATCTTTTCATCATCGATTGAATAATCAACACCTGAATTTGGGAAACCCTCTTTTGAACATCGCCATCAATTTTTCTACCACAACTTCGTCCGTGTATGCACGTACTTTCCCTCAATAAAAAATTATCAGAAATGCGTTAACGCCATGGGTGGGGCCCCACATGATAAACTTTTTTTTTTCTATCTAAAAAATATTCATCCAACCACAAAACCCCAACAAAACGTCAACCTTGTTTTTAACTTAAAAAAGAGAGAGAGTTCATTATCTTAAAACTTTATATGAATAAAAATAATCCCACCCACTAAATAGTAAATGCCGGGCCCTCGTCCGAAGATGGCGTATACGTCTCAAATACCGACTCCTCCCCACCACGGCGGTCATCAAATTCGTCACCGCATTGACTTAGTTTAATCCCTCCCCTCCTTTCGATTCTCCAGGCATAATTCGACTTCACAAGAGCAATCGAAGTCCGAATTGTGCTTCGCAAAATAGGATCGTAATTTACGGCGAGACGAGGAGCGCGTCGATGTTTCGTCGCGAGATGCGCCGGACTCCCCGTCGCACTTTCTCGTCGTGCCCGAACGACCGCCGAATGGTCCGAACGATGAACAAAGCGGGCGTGGAAGGTACGTAAGAAAGTCGGGTATAATTAAGTTTCAAGTGAAGACTAAAGTCAATTTCAATTCATTTGCCTTAGCAAGGGGCATTTTGGTAAATGAGGAGACGGACATCGAGCTAGAAAGGTTCCATTTTCCCTTTTGTTAGCGTCGAGGTGTGGAGAATGGATAGGCATGGAAAGAAGACAAGCCCGGAAACAGAAAAACCTTAAAAAGGCCGGTCGGGCTTCAATGCTCGAGCTATCTCTCCCACGGCGCAAGTTAGCCAATTTCTAGGGCACGGGTGACGTTTCTCTCGCCTTCACCGACTTCCCATTTCGCACCCTCGTCTGCTCTGCACCGCATCATTTTCCTTCGCCCGGGGGTTGTAACCGCAACGGGCTCCTCCGCCGCGCAGTCTCGAAGCCCGGGCCGTACGCGGCGCATGGGGGAGGCGAACGGCGACCTCTTCGAACCGCCGGTGAGCGTCATGGACTCGGGGTTCTCTCCCGGCCCCAAATCGGACTCCGACTTCGGGTTCGCGTTCAACGACAGCAACTTCTCCGATCGGATCCTCAGGATCGATATCGTCCCCGATTTGCCCGACTTCAAGTCCGACGGCGAGGGGTGCACCAGCATAGCCGATTGGGCGCGTAACCGCAAGAGACGGAGGGAAGAGATCCGGAAAGACAACGGTCAGTTTCTGTTTGCCCCGTTCATTTCGTCCTCCGCGCGTGCAGTAGAGTGTTGTCTGTCGTCTATGGTGTCGTGAAGGAAGGAGCTTCGGTTCAGTTCTTTTGATTTGCCAAGGAGTTACCTGTCCGGCAGAGGCTTACGTTTACATTGTCTGTCTAGCTTTCGAAATGGTGAAAATTGTACCTCGATTTTGCAGCTAGAGATGAAAAAAAAAACTTCATTTCAGGCCAAATTTCACTGATATATCTTTGATGCCGTGGTTTAAGATGGAAGCGGTCCACTTAGTTTCGAAAATCATGTGAAATTTTTGAAGTTGGGCGAAATGCAACATACCGATTTTATTTCAAAATTGAGGGTGGTCCATTGTAACTTTAGCGTTTTAAGATTTAGGTCTGCAATGCTTAACTGGGATGGAGGAGAGTAGTTGTTTCCAGTCACCTTCGTCTCGAATTGATTGAAATTGAACCTGACACTCCTGACGTGGTTTATCATCGAGTTTGATTTCATGTGCATCATATGGAAACTTAGGTGAAGGCTTACACAATACAGATTATGCTGGAAAAGTCGATATCGAAATTTTTAAATGCATATGTATTGAAGTTCTTATATTCGTATGTTTAATCAGACATATCCATATCAGTGTGATGATCTATAATCTTCTTTGTATAGAGAAAGGTACATGAGATTTAAGTTAAAATAAGTTGTCCTTGATGCTCTGTGATTTTCAACAAAAGAAAAGGTCAAGGAGATATCTCATTGAGAAAACATGCTTTCCAGTACTTTTGAGCTGCTTGAGCAGCCCCCTTTTGTCCATTTCAAAGTCGGACTTCTCACCAGAGAAATTTTCTCAAGTGTGTTTTATTGATCCACATGGTCATGTCCTTGTTAGAGGACAAAGCTGCGAAAGACAGGTCGATAATTAATTCTTTGTATTGAATTATACTTGCAAGTATTCGCACTGATGCTGAAGTACTTTGAACATCTTCTTGTCTCACATTAAGTAAAGTAAATAACGCCAAAGTCGGTACTGAGTGATAAGTGCTTCTTCTTTATTTTGGTTGTCTTGATCGGGAAGTGTTTACTTGGGGAGTGACTTTCACGTTTCATCCTTGTCTGGAATTACTTTCCTCTGGTTGTGGTATATTTGCTGCTTTGTTAAAAATTTTAAATTTTTGTGAACCTTGATTTTCTTTCATGGCCTTGTCACTGTCTGTTCAATTAAAGTCTATGCATCTGTAGAACTTCAGAGTGTAACATATGGCTATTGTTTACGCATTGTGGCGATGGTGCTATTGTGCCTTCAATTTGGCTGACGACTCTCTTGTGATATTAACTTAATAGATGACTTCATGTTTGAAGTCCACGTAATTATTTATGTGTTCATGGTAATGTGAACGAGTTACTTTGGCTACATTCACGTGTTTCAAGTTCCTCACTTCCACAAAATGGCTATACAAACCTCCCAGCACCCCCAAAGAATTAATTGGAAAAGTTCAAATTAAATACTTGCCTGAACTGCTAATCTCATTGATCTACTGGCTTATTGGGATTACTATCACACAATCAGACTTCCTGGCTTGCTTATATTTGATAGTCTGCAGTAAGGAGGTACCCAACCATCCAATTGTCATGACTATGAATCCTTATGAGCCTGTGGTTCCATGAATATTGGAAACTTAAAACTTTTCTTTTAAAATGGAATTCCTTTTTTAGGTTTTAACCATGCTGTGATCACTGAAACAAGTCATGTTTCTTTTCTTGCCTCCATATATATGTATTCATTGTGAATATGTTCGCTGCTATATGGCGAAGTTCCTCTGCTGTCACTTTGGCTATTAGTTATCTCGGTTCACTTTAGATCTGTCATCAAAGCATAGTTCTCCTTTCTGGTAAAATGATCAATATGTTACTTGTTTGCTTTTGTAGGTTTAGATCCCGTTCAGTATGAGGAACAGATATTGAGTTGCAATATGCCAGATACAGATGATGGTGCTGGGTATGAAAATCAGGATGAGGAAGCGGTAGCAATGATAGAGGAATCAATTTCAGGTGGTGGCATGAGTTCACAAAGACTTGGTATTTCTATGTTGCTCCCTCTTGATAAATGCTGGTAGCTTTAATGGTGAATCATGCCCGTCCCCATCTTAATCTTTTTGGTGGAGTTTTTGGAGGAGAGCCAGGTGCATTCAAGTCCTGGCTGTATGCCCCTTGCTTGTGGTCGGTACTGGTCCTTTATTCTTTCTGGGTATTGTTGGTTAGCTATATTTACTATTTATGTACATTCTTATACCTTAGAGGAGGAAAAGATGGTGATTCACAAAATGGAAGCTGTTTCAAGGAGCTGTACCTTGGGAAATGTTATGGAGACCTTGTCTTTAGTTCAAATTTACAAGAAAGCATTAGCAGTAAGTCTCAGATATGTAGTTCTTCGAGATGAAAGACTGGCATGAGGTTTTTGCAGCATTTGCACAATAGGAAGAGTATGTGTAGTCTATGGAGCTTTCGATTGAGAAGCTTGGAAGGACTTCTGTTTTCTTCTTTTTCCTTAGGTTTTAATGTCCATGCCTGTGGAACTGTTCATTGTCATCTCATATCACTTGCTACTTTTCTTTTAAAATGATGAGTTTTGTTTGTGCTGTTTGATATTAATTAGAGACTTTTACAGGTGATGAAGCTGTGCAGAGTGGTGGTACATCATTAACCATGGAGTGTTCAGCAGTTCTTAAAGTAAAAACATTGCACATAAGCTCCCCAATTTTAGCAGCAAAGAGTCCTTTCTTTTATAAGGTGAATATTTTTGGTTACTGTGATCTATTTCTTGTTTTGCTTTCCGTAGAGGACTAGTTTGATTGACATCAAGTTTATTCTTTAGCTGTTTTCAAATGGGATGAGAGAATCAGAGCAGCGGCATGTGACTTTGACCATCAATGCATCTGGTACTTACCTGAACTCTCACAAGATTTTGGCTATAACTACCTATACTGCATACATGATGTCTTCCTGCAAAACCTTTCATCCGCCGTGCACAGAGACCCCTTCCATACTGATAAATTTTTATTCTACTAACTTCTCAATCTTTTGTTGTCATTTGTGGAGCAGAGGAAGCGGCTTTCATGGACCTTCTCAATTTTATGTACAGTAATAGTTTATCAGCATCTACACCGACTGCTCTTTTGGATGTTTTAATAACTGCAGACAAGTTTGAGGTGGCATCATGCATGAGATATTGCAGTAGACTGTTGCGGAACTTACCTATGACTTGTGAGTCTGCATTGCTCTACTTGGATCTTCCTTCCAGTGTCCTAATGGCCGAAGCAGTTCAGCCTCTCACAGATGCAGCTAAGCAATTTCTTGCTAAACGTTACAGGGACATAACAAAGTAAGCTTTTCTTCCTTTGGACCCCCTTATCTCTTATGAATATTGAGTGTTTCAAGTATTTCTTCTTTCTTATCTCCTCAAGGGCTTTCCCTAGTGGAAAGGAATACGTTTTGTTTTCTATGGTAATAAGTCCTATCTATTTTTTTCCTCTAGTTTTCGTATTTTGTTGATTGACTGTTTAAGAAAGAAGCGGCTATGCAATTTTTCAGGATGTATGCTTTTAGTAATCCTAGCAAAGCTTTGCAGCAGAGTTCAAAAGCTGACCAACTGATGAGACTCTGCGTTGGTTTCACTAATTTGTTAGATTGGTTTCCAGGTTCCCAGAAGAGGTGCTGAACTTGCCTTTGGCAGGTGTCGAGGCAGTACTGGCTAGCGATGATCTTCAAGTGGCTTCTGAGGATGCAGTTTATGACTTTGTTCTCAAGTGGGCCAGGACACATTATCCTAAATTAGAGGAGCGAAGAGCAGTCCTTGCTTCAAAACTTGGGCGACTCATCCGTTTTCCATACATGACCTGTCGGAAGTTGAGGAAGGTTCTGAGTTGCAACGACTTTGATCCGGATCTTGCCTCAAAGGTTGTTCTTGAGGCTCTCTTTTTCAAGGCTGAGGCACCATACCGGCAACGGTCGCTAGCTGCTGAAGAAGCCAACGCTATACACCGGCGCTTTGTGGAGAGGGCTTATAAGTACCGGCCAGTGAAGGTGGTGGAGTTTGAACTGCCCCGCCCGCAATGCATTGTTTACCTAGATCTAAAGAAAGAGGAATGCACACATTTATTCCCTTCTGGTCGAGTCTATTCTCAGGCGTTTCATCTTGGAGGACAAGGGTTCTTCCTGTCTGCCCACTGCAACTTGGACCAGCAGAGCTCTTTCCATTGTTTTGGCCTGTTCTTGGGGATGCAAGAGAAAGGTTCGGTTGCTTTCGCTGTTGATTATGAATTTGCAGCTCGGACAAAGCCAAGCGAGGAGTACATGAGCAAGTACAAAGGGAACTATACCTTCACTGGTGGGAAGGCTGTTGGATACCGTAATCTTTTTGGTATACCTTGGACGGCTTTCATGTCAGACGATAGCCCTTATTTCCTTGATGGCATACTCCATCTTAGAGCTGAGCTCACCATCAGAGTAAGCCCTTCTCCCTGAATCTGATGGTAATGCTTGGGGGCCCTCATTTTGACGTTAGCTTGAAGAATCTACTGGCTCTGAAGCTGAAAATGGCTGCATCGGTTCGGTTCTGTGGGAATTATTGGTGGTTGTAAAGGGGAAGGTGCTTGGGATTGGGAAGCGTAGTGGAGTACTATCGGTTTTCCCTTAATCGTATTCGATAAGAGGGAAACAATTAGTGCTCTTTCTTTAGGTGTAATGATGTTTTTATGTATATCAAAATCCCTTCCATCTGGTGCTCTTTCCTTTGAATGAGCTGTTCGTCCATTTATTTTGGAAGATTTTGGTGAAAACCTTCTGCAGTTGCACCTCAATGACCCAGTCGGTCGTTAACAGCATAGTTTGACTCAATATTTAAGCTAGGCCAAGCTGACGGTTCTTAAAAGTCAAGAGGTATGGCTTCTAAATAAATACTTTGTTAGGTGGTGAGCTGTTAAATCAAGGTCTTCTTTACCGCTTTAATCAAGTGTAATGTTCACCCATGTGCGTCGCAAACTGCGATGACTTCCCGAGGCTACAAAAGCACGCTGGAGAGAATGAAATGTGACTTACTCTTTTGTTTTCAGTTGAACGCGTAGTGAGGGATATGATACACTTCTTCAGCGCACGGTCGTGTATGCCAACTGATAAGTACCTACGGAAAACGCAATGAAAGAGTGCGCCAATCGAAGGCATAATGTATAGATAGGTACAAGATATGGCCTCGGTCAATTCCTGATTCGCTACACAATGCGTGCTTATCTATGGTTTACCCTGGCGAGCCCGTGATAGGAAGTGCCACAAATTGGCTCGAGAAAAGGGGGAAAGCAATCAACCCAAAGTCAAGTAATATTCCCCATTCCCGACGCTTACGTAGCCTTCCGCATTCAGTGGGCTGCGAGAATCTCGAGACTCGCCAAAAGTTGGCACAATGATGTTTACGTGCTACAACATTTGGGACCCATTCTTCAGCACCTTCATCACGACGCGTTTCACTAAGCTGCAGCAAGTCAAAGCTCGGGACAACGGCAACAGGATGAGGAGAGACCCTTTTGGTTTTGGGGTCCAACTTTCGGAGAGGACCCAGCAGATCCATCATACTCAGCATGCTTGGCTGCTTCGAAGACTACTCATCACTTGACGGAAAAAAGACTTCTCTTTCAGTGACTCTTTTCCCTCGATCCTTTTGCAGCTGATCCTCTGCTTCGCTTCCGTTTAAGAAACCGTCTTGATCTTCATATTCCCGTGTCTGCATTATATTGGCCGCTGGTGTCCTTTGTTTATGTGCTCATCCTCTCCATAAAGTTCAACATGAACTTGGTCTTCTTGCAGTTGGTCCTAACCATCTGTTACCTCACGTCCGCTGATCCCATGGGCGACGTGGCAGCCGATTCCTTGGATGAGTCGGTTGAGAACTTCGCGTTCCAAACACTGGTCCTGCGCCGGCCTCACACTGGCGCTCTGTACAAAGCGATCCTCCCGGCTAATTTGTCGGGCATGGAGGTTTCGGTCATTCGGCTACGAAGCAGGACACTATGGAGAGTAGGCACTAACTTCAGCGGCTTCACTATCCCACCCAGAACATTGCCAGTCCCTCACGTAAAGAGGCTTGCCATAGTGTATCAGAACTTGGGCAACTGGTCTTCTCAGTATTACTCTGTCCCTGGGTACTCCCTGGTCACTCCGGTCATCGGTTTTAAGGTGTACGATGCATCTGATGTTCATTCTAATGGCATCATCAAGCTCGGCCTCAACACAGGTGGGAATCCTATATCTATTAATTTCCATGCTCCAGTAGATCCTAGCGGGAAAACCTCCACAGGAAAGTGTGCAGCCTTTTATGCAAACGGGACGGTACATTTCAGTGCAATGGGATCTGCATGCACATGTTATGCTCGAGATCAGGGTCGGTTCTCGATCATCATTCCTTCTGAGACGAGGAAGAGGAAGCGGGGGGATTATTGGGTGATTGGTTTAGTGCTCGGATTCGTGGGGATGGTCTTGATTTGTTACGTGGGTCTTGTGCTTCTGAGGATGTCGAGGTCGAAGAAA
Source organism: Melaleuca quinquenervia (assembly GCA_030064385.1). Classification (NCBI taxonomy): domain Eukaryota; kingdom Viridiplantae; phylum Streptophyta; class Magnoliopsida; order Myrtales; family Myrtaceae; genus Melaleuca; species Melaleuca quinquenervia. Next base: position 12,525,545 of record CM057721.1, on the reverse strand, counting down.
GTTCAGGTGATGGAGAGACAGGCCGATGGAGGGGAGCTGTTCAAGACTATATGGGTTGGTGGCAGCAAAATGCCTTCCGCGACAGTGACAAGAACCCAGCCGGTTCTTGAAAATGGAGGTTTAACATAGTTCCGAGCATTCATGGCCGTGATCAAGAGCCATTGTCTCTGGATCTTGAAGGGCGAGCAACGCAGAAAAGCGAGTTAGCAAAGAAGAGTCGGGCATTTTGGTTTGAGCTTGCTGATATGAATCCGCATAGCGTCATTGGTCTTCTTACTACCTAAAATGAGACCATAAAAACACTTTTTCCTTTTCTTTGATCACTTTTCTGCCATTCGAGGGAGATTGTGCTTGTGCTTGCCCAGGAGTTGCTCTTTTACTTAAATTGACATCGTCAAACTACATTCCGATTGCATATCCAAAGTATCTTTCGAACTTCCCACACACTCTCTCTCTGTATGTTATGTGAGTCCGAGAATAGTAAGACGCCACTTGAACTAATCCCATCTCCAATTCATGGCTGTAATTCCATGTAAGTGTGAATAATCTATATGTAAAAATAGACATGGAGTAGGAAATTTACAATGGGCGATTTGGTCTTAGGAGATTCAGTAACACTTCGTGGGGCATGAAAGAAGGTAACTTGGGCAATAGGTTATCGGTTCCGTACATATGTTAGGTCATCCGATTAGTATGTACTTGGGGTGTAGGTGAACTGCCATTTTGTGGTCCACCAGGTTTGTAACTAGAGTTGCATTAGCATCGCATTGTGGCCATTATGCTCCTCACCTTCTCTATAGTGAGTCCTATTTCGGCATTCATTGTCCCCTGACAGCCAAACCCCAGAAAAGACTTCTTCAAATCTCTTTAGCATAATTACTCACGTGAGATTTCTGCAATTTCGGCACAAATTGTCACTGCACAAAAAAGCTCAAAAGAGATTTTCAATGAGAGGCCGAGCGAGCTACCTTTTTTCATGATCCAGCGGCTACCAATCCTCCAATCCTTCAGTAAATGGTTGGAACCATAGGAAAGCCCATTGCTCAAGGTACGTGAACTTCATTTTTCATGGAATGTCATACCTTAATGGGTAACAACCATTAAGATGAGTCAAGGCTCCCTGAACTCATCCTAATTGCAAGAATGACGAAGGGAAATAGAACCTAGGAGGCAGAGTTGATGGAGAGGCCTGGCTGTATTAACTTGTGGAGCTTTCTATGTGGAGGAGTTTGTCTTGCGAAATTGGACAGTCCATTTCAACATCCTTTGCAACGGAGGTATTATAATATGGAAGACGAGGATATTCGTGTAAGGTACATGGAGAAGCTAAAAGGTATCCCACCAACCGATGAATTATTGAAAGCCTCACAACTATGTATTGTCTGTTTCCACGGAAAAGAATTGCCAAGAAGAAAGCATCTAACAAATAAACAGGTGAACTCGAAGAAACTAGAAAGCATCTCCTGAGAGAGAGCAACAGCACCATCAATGTGCAGGCGAGAGAGAGAGAGAGAGAAAGAGAGAAAGAGAAGTTATACTGCAAGTATTCTTATATAACACCATCAAGATGCCAAGCCTCAGGCTGCAAGTATTCCTTCCTCCTTCCCTCTGTCTGTTAGTATATCATCAGATTACAACACATTGTGATCTTGATCAATTAAAGTCCCATTGATGGTGAAAGGATGAAAAACAAGTGTGAAAGCTTTGAGCTGTGGTACCCACTAAAGGTTTAATCTGTATTCTCTCCTATTAAGTTAAAATCACTGCATCTACATTCCATTATCAGACTAGTTGGCCCAGGCATATTTATTCTCCGAAGCCTCCCATCAAATGGATTGGGTATTTCAGCATTCACAGTGTAACTTCATAAGAGGTTTTATATTCCTATAAGCATCTGCGTGATTTTTGCCCCATCAAAGCAAAGCAGCTACCAGTCTTAACTTAGTGAACAGGCAGCATTTGTTCGGACCAACACTTCATCCCTCACTAAGTATATCATGAAACATATATACAACATTGCTGCCTCGAACTTGTCGTAATATCGAGTATATGCATTTGACTTGACAAGAAACTGCAAAGTATATAACAGATGGGATATGGACTGAAAGGCTTTAGGCACGCATTTCTTATTAGTAACAACAAAAACCTCAAGACTGAACAACAATTGCTATGCCTAGCCAGGAAAATTCAGTGAGAAATACATCTCTAATTCAAATTAAACCGTTGGCAAGACCTGATGCAGACAAACAATGGGGCAATCCACTGATAACAGATCAGTTAAGAGAACCTACACCGGCACTGCTCTTTCGAGCGAGTTTTGTCCACTCCGTGTGGAAAGACCCGGGGCGATCAACCCTCTCATAGGTATGCGCCCCAAACAAGTCCCTCTGAGCCTGGACGAGATTAGCCGGAAGCCTTGCACGCCTGTAAGTATCAAAATAAGAAAGGCTCGCACACATTCCTGGTGTGCTAATCCCAGCCGAAATTGCCAATCCCACGACTCTCCTCCACCCAGCTTGCCTCTGCACCATCTCTCTTGCAAACTCAGGGTCCACGACCAAGCTTGCCAAGTTCGGATTCCTCTGATATGCCTTCTTGATCCGATCAAGAAACACAGCCCTGATAATACACCCACCTTTCCAAATCCTTGCCAACTCTCCAAAATTCAAGTTCCAATCTTTCTCGATGCTCTTTGCCCTCAGAAGGTTCATGCCCTGCGCATAGCTACATATCTTCGAGGCATATAACGCCTGCCTCACATCATCAATTAATCTCTTCTTATCGATACTGCTCCGCATCGACCCCACGTCATCCTTCAACCCTGCCTCCTTCAAGACCTTGCTTGCGCTCTCTCGCTCTTCCTTCAACCCGCTCAAAAACCTGCAATCCAGTGAAGCAGCGATTGTGGGTGCGGCCACGGACAGCTCCGCCGCCTGCTGCACCGTCCACTTCCCCGTGCCCTTCATCCCGGTCTTATCCAGAATCTTATCCACCAACTCCCCATCACCATGCTCATCCTTGACCTTGAAGATATCCGACGTGATCTCAATCAAGAAGCTCTCGAGCTCTCCCCTGTTCCACTCATCGAAGATGGCCGCGAGCTCCTCGTTTGACAGCCCGCCCACATTCTTTAACACATCGTAGGCCTCCGAAATCAGCTGCATATCGCCGTACTCGATCCCATTGTGCACCATTTTGACAAAATTTCCCGACCCGCCTTCACCAATGTAAGTGACGCAAGGCCCGTCGTCCACCTGGGCGGCGACCTTGTGCAGAATCTCCTTGACGTTCTCGTAGGCCTCGAAGGAACCACCGGGCATCAGCGACGGGCCGTTGCGCGCGCCCTCCTCGCCGCCGCTGACCCCCATTCCGAGGTAGAGGAGGCCCTGCTTGGAGGCCTCAGCGATGCGGCGCTCGGTGTTCTCATACCACTCGTTGCCGCCATCGATGATGCAGTCGCCAGGGGACATGTGGTCCGATAGGGCGGCAATGGTCTGGTCGACGGGGGCGCCGGCCTTGACCAGGATGATGACGGAGCGGGGGGGCTTGATGGAAAGGACGAAGTCGCGGGGGGAGTAGTGGCCGGAGAGGGGGAGGCCGCCCTCGGAGGCTGCGCGATCCAGGGTCTCGTCGACCTTGGACGCGGTGCGGTTGTAGACGGAGATGGGGAAGCCCTTGTCGGCGATGTTAAGGGCGAGGTTCTGGCCCATAACGGCGAGGCCGGCGAGGCCTATGCGCGAGAGGGGGACGGACGCATCCATGGGCAGAGAGAGAGAGAGAGAGAGAGAGTTGGCGTAGCAAGAAGAAAATGGAAATGGAGGGGTGGGTGGGTGAAGCAAAGTTGAGATTTTTAACAGGTGAGAGTGACGGACCCGTCGAGGGAGCGAAGGGACAACTTTACAGACGCCCACCTACGAGAGGTTAGTGTCGTTTATGTTTTTCTGGGCGACGCCTCCTATGGTTGGCAAAAGGCCAAACCATAACGATTTCAATTCAAAATTCGTTTTTAGTTTGTGAATCGTTTTTCATTCTTCCATCCTTTGCTCAACTAGATAAAAGGAAAAAGAAAGATCGGAATCATTTTTCTGACATTACTTCATCTTGAAAACTATAGTTCGTACCGACAACCCGTTGATTTAACCTAGATAACATATTATCCATTTCAGTAACTTTTTTGTGCCTCCTAGGTATCCGAAACCTTTTAATGACAATGGAATTTTCTAGTTCGTATTGATATCATTTTGCTTTGTATTTGCTTGAAGGACCAAAAAAGACATGAGCAGGATCACCAGTTGCAAAGAATCTCTGCATGCTTAGGCGGCTAGAGATTCCCTGCACAAGGTATGTCACAGCTGACAAGTTGCCCATGCCTCATAATGTTCAAATATTGAAATTTAACAGTAACCTATGTAGAGAGAGAGAGAGAGAGAGAGAGAGAGAGAGAGAGAGAGAGAGAGAGAGAGAGAGGTTAAGAAGGCCTAGAAATTGACGTGCTGAACATTTAACACAGGCATACACCAATTGAACGTGATGGCTTACCATTCTGTCTCGAATATGCTGGGAAAGTCTTACCTGTTTTAACCTGTCGAGGCAGTGTAGGTTAAACTGCACATATAAATTCTGCAGGTTTAAGATAATTATAATCATCTGGACAACATAAAACATGACTCTGCACCGTGTGACCCTCATGTAAACCAGACATGATGGACCGCATCCTTGAGAACATCACATGATTTTACCTGTTCATTCACTTCGTCACATCCAAATCTGATAACTCGCTCCCCTATTCCTGCAGTATAAATGACAGCGTGAAAAAAAGGTTCCTCTAGGTTTGGTGATAAAACTCGAGAAGTTCTCTCTCAGCATTTCATCTAATCCTGAATGCAACATCCGTGTTCCACATCACAAAATATACTTATTGTATATACATATAACACTATCATGCTTCTCAAACTGGGCTAATGTACACTTGTAAGGTTTGTAGAATCAGCAGGGTCATCAGCATGTGAGGTCTCAAAATTTGAACTGTTTGTCAACTGAAATACAAAATTGTTTGTGTCGGCACTGCCTTTTTGAGAGGGAAGATGCAACCAACAAAATCTGTTATCAACTCAAACGGCATACTGTCAGCACTCAATTCGAACAGCTCCACTCTCCGATGAAATGAACTTAGGCTTCCGTACAACTTGTTCCAAGCACTGGATGATGTCCCCGACTTGGAAATCATCCCAGTCTCGAATTACAAGCCCACATTCATTCCCTCTTCCCACCGTCTCAACATCCTGCTTTTCTCTCTTGAGGGATGCACAAGATCCTTCAAACATAACTTCTCCACTCCTAAGAAGCCTCATTGTTGATGACCTCATGACTTGCCCATCAATAACTCGGCAACCGGCAATCTTCACGTTATCTCCCTTGGATTTGCTCCTCCCTTTGAGTTCGAATATGTTCAAGACTTGAGCCTCCCCAGCTACCTGAGTCTCCGCAGTCCCCGGAGCCTTGTGAACTATCAAGCTGCCCATATCCTCCAAAAGATGATAGATCACACGGTGTGTTTTTATCTGAAACGATATATGGAAAACCAGGGAATAAATAAACAGAGGATGCCTATCCAAGCTGCAAAATGAGGTATTTCTGGTTCTCTACAGAGAAGTGCATATCTATGTCTTTACAATGCATGAAAGTGGGATCATAAGTGAGCATTGAGTGACAATTGTCATGTCATCAGAATGCTTTTGCTCTTATAATATTACTCCTGTCGACTGAGCAGTTATTTCTCTGACACCACACTAAAAGCCACTGTTAATAAAAAGTCATAAGATTGACAGGCAAGAAACAAATTCAATACCTGAACACCAGATCTAGTTGCTGCCTGCATTACAGAACTAGGAGGATTCTTCACATTGAACCCAACTATACATGCACCGCAGGCCTGTGCTAGGTCAATATCAGACTGAGAAACTGGTCCAACACCAACATGCACTATGTTGACAAAAACCTGCGCACATGAATGCAATACTATATGTCAACAGAAATGACTTACATAAAGCTCTGACAGAAACAGTATGATCCGATAGTGCACAAGGAAAAAAAACCTTAATTTACTGCAAACAGCAAAATTTTCTTCATGCAAAGTTGCAGTAAGGGGTGTCACATCAGAGCAAGGCATTCGTTCATGAAAACTGAGGTTTAAACAGAGAAAACATCGATGAGAAAAGAAGCATCTCATTCATGGAGATGCAGATATGTGACGATCAATGAACTTATGCTTCTGTCTTCCTATTGAAGACACGTCCCAAAAGCAAATGGAGAACATGGTTAGCAAACAGTCATATTTGTGTTATGCATCACCTGAGGGCTATTCAAGCTTTTTAAAGAATCTGTAACAGCTTGGACCGTTCCTTGCACATCTGCTTTCACAATTATTGGCATTTCAACTCTCTCTACCACTTCTTGCTCTTCTGGTGACTCTTCAGCTTCTGCCCTTCCCTCGCTTATTTTCCGAAGTCTGTCTTTCTCGGACTTTCTTTTTCTTCCCGCACTAAGCATTCTTGCACGTTCCTCAGAATCTACGACCACAATATCATCACCAGCCATAGGGAGACCCTTTAACCCTTCAATCTCAATAGGCATAGCTGGGGTTGCTCGATCAGTCATCTTTCCTACCATGTCCCTGAGAGCCCTAATTCTTCCCCATTCAGAACCCACAACCACATACTGCCCACAAACTAAAGTCCCTGCTTTCACAATTGCTGTGGCCAACGGACCACGCCCCCTATCAAGCCGTGCCTCCACCACATAAGCTTGTGCAGGCCCATCAATCCGTGCTTTCAGATCCATAAGCTCAGCCTGCAGAAGCAATGCCTCCTCTAACCTGTCCAGTCCTGTTTTCTTTACAGCTGAAACTTCAACTACCTGAACATCTCCGCCCATCTCTTCTAAAAGTAACCCCTCTGCTGCAAGTTGCAGTTTTACTCGTTCAGGGTCAGCAGCTGGTTTATCACATTTATTAATAGCAACAACAACTGGTACTTCAGCCGATGTTGCATGGGACATGGCTTCTCGAGTTTGGGGCATGACTCCATCATCCGCAGCTACCACTAGCACAACAACATCAGTGACTGCCGCACCTCTGGCCCGCATTGCACTGAATGCGGCATGACCAGGAGTGTCAAGGAATGTAATTGACGAACCCGAGGGCATGCTCACAATAAATGCTCCAAGATGCTGAGTTATTCCTCCAGCTTCCTTTTCCACCAAAGATGTTTGACGCAGAGCATCCAAAAGAGAAGTTTTCCCATGGTCAACATGACCCATGACCGTGACGACAGGTGGCCGAGCTACTAGCTTTGCACCTTCATTGGAGTGACGCCTACTAACATTGACACCAAGTTCCTGTAAGATGTATAGGTCCAAAGTAAGTTTCTGCAACTATATTTAGACAAAGATACATGCACTGCGTTCAGTTGTAACGTGCAAATGGCAGTAAGCAGACAGGATTTTCATATTGAAGGTCAGGTACTTTGCTAGGCAACACAAACATAGTCCAGGCAAAGTAAATACACTGATTAAGCAAGTGTGTCACGAGGCAGGAGATGGTACTATTCCATTTGGAAAAGGTTTTCTTAATAATTAAATCAGCAATCTCAGCAAATATTGGGTTTCACCTAACATCTGTATTCTCATCTATTTAGGAAGAATGAAAATGAGAATTGGAACTTTTTTTCCTCTTTTGCATTTCAAGCATGTAAAAGAATTACCATGACAACCAAGCAAACATACCATTGCAACAAGCTCCGCAATGTCGATGCTGACAGGATCAAACTCTGATTCAACCTTCTCCCCAACATTCAGAAGAATATCTTGCAGTGAAGATAATGACTCGCCAATACTCTTGGCGAGTTCGACTATTGTCATGCCTTCGAAAATGTCGATTGTCTTATCGAAAGAGGACTTCATCACTGTTTTCACTTTAGGGGGCACATATGGAGCCTCAATGGGTGGTTGGGTCTTATTCTCTCTTCTAACATACTTTTCTCTCTTGGGAGTCCTTAAACCAAATTGCCCATCACCTCTAGCCAAAAGTGCTTGACTTGAATGAAAGCACCTAAAAGAAAGAAAAAAATATGTGAATGGAAAAGAGAACAAAGAACTACGTGAATTAACTTGATCCTAGCAAAAGGTTACAAAGTCAAATTACCTACACCTAAGATCCGAGAAGAACCTCAAATATTTGACAAACCAATAACTGTATTCCATGAATGATCAACTATAGGTCACGTGCTGGATCATAGGAAGTTATTTTATTTCTATGATAAGTAAGTAATAATTTTTAAGAAATGAATGGTAAATTATTCTTGCATAAGGCAACTCCCCAGATTTTTACTTCAGTTTTGAAGCCTTTGCCATAGCATAGAGCTAAGCATCTAGAGTGTGGCATCATGATCAACAGAGCCAATCAGGCTTATGAAAAAAAGACCAGATTTTTGGACATTACTTCACAGTGAAACAGAAGATGATTTACAGATTCGGACCTCTCCCTGGCACATGCAGCAGAACTACCCAAAAAGTGAGACCAAGACATCAAAAGTTCTTCAATTTTGATGCTGACCAGACCAAAAAAGAAACTCTTCTTAAAGCTTTAACCTTCCAAATCTGTTTCCACAGAAAGCAAGTGGTCTGTCTAGGACAAGTAGCCTTACAGTAAGATTTGACCTCAGATGTCTCTCTTCTCAATTTTTTCTTTGGAACTTGTCTCTCTATAATAAGTGACTAACTCTCATCCAGCCCCCCTACCAGCACAGCTAAGAGCAAATAGGATATCGCCATACAGAGATTCCATTTCTCTGCAAATGATTAGTTACTAACGCATGATTGCATGTTTCTCCTGAGGAATGGAGTAAAAGCTAAAAAACCTTATATTGAGGGGGTTGTCTCCACCCAAAATATCTGTCAATAATTTGATTTATGTCCATCACCAGCCTTAGTAAAGCCCACAAATTTATCTGCCCTTCCCTCTGCAGTTAATGCTTCCGATAATCTATCATCATAAACAAGTTTAACGCCAAGCTTGCTGGCAAGTGCCATATTTGGCAGCAATGAACATTTTCCAGAGACTATTATCTTCAGTAGCAAGCCTCGAAAGCCACTACCACCAAGGTAGATTAGATATTCCAGAATCCTGGTGCTACACTCGTGTCCATATTCACATACCATATTTGCTCTTGATTGACGGAATACACAATTGGTCCAGCATCGCACATCCCCATAGTATATCACTGAACAAATTGAGCAACTTTCATTTGCCAACTTAAGAAAAGGAAAATTCATCCCATAGTCTGGATAGGATGTTAAGTTTCAAAGAAAAATCGCTCCAAAATCATTCTATGCAAAAGTGCAATATAAAATGGTACCTTCTTCCCCATTTAGAGGAAGTGTCCCAAATCAAGAACTCATCACCTATCTATTACCCTAAAAAAGAAGACAAGGCCTGTGAGAGCTATATTTAATTATGTCATGAGCACCATTTCGAAAACACATCAAACTACAATGACACTAACATATGTAGAAACGGTTGACAAACTTAGCATAAATCTCAAATTGCTCAAATACTGAGAAGAAACAAACAGATGATGAACTTCATTTACCTTAACAAAGTTCGGCCAGACAGATGTTTCCTATAGCTAGCCCCCTCCCATAGTAACATGCTAGAGAAATCTGCAATATCACATTTGAGAACTGAATGATCAGGACTGGCACTTACAATTCATAAAATTCAGAACAGAAAAGTCAATAAGGAGGTGCAAGTGAAAAGATAGAAAATATTGAGCTATGTTCAAATGTTTCCTTGATCAAAGGTCATATATGTCAATGTTTCATGGAGCATTGCACTTGCCATTGCCTAGGTGATCTCAGACACGACAAAATTGATAGTTTGATGAGCGCACTTCACTCTCAAATTTCTTGAAGTACGGAATTCATTAAACAGAAGTGTTGGAAAATAATTAAAGGAGGCATTATTCAGTCTGGAAATTGCAACAAAACAATCAGATAAAAAATGAGTTGTGACATGAAATAGCTTGTTCAAAGGATAAAATGCATAGTGATTACGAGACTGTGACTTCTCCACTGGACCTGAAAAGCATCTGAACTGAGAAGAATTGGCTATCACAGCATCTTCAATGCAAGAAGTAGAAGCCGAACCCAATGCATGTCCTTGTAATATCTTCTGACTAAATTGAAGACCCTGCAGAAAGATGATCAAGGTTAACTAATCTTTCCATCAACTGCAATATGGTAATTGCAATTTCAAAATGTTAATTGAAAAAGAATACCCAACATGGCCACGAGATCAATCTGTTTTCCTGATTATTCGCTTCACCCAACCCAAACCTGCACAAACCCTTCTGTAGTCCCCCACCCCCAGGCGGGAACTATCTACCACTAGATCTCAATTCTCAACAAAAGTGAGAGACAATGACATCAAGGCCCACCGACTAAGAGAATTAAAATAAGTAAAAGGATAATATGTTTAAAGGTACTCAAATCAGGCAATCCAACTCCTTCACATATTAGGCCAAAAAAACCGCTTGAAAATCTAACTATATAGTTCACATTATGTGAACCATTTGAATTCTTCAAACTCCTGCCAACATTGTCTATACTCAAGAGCACATAAACATTCCTACAAACCCCCCACCCCAAACCCAAAACAATAAAAAAAAAAAACCAACAGAACCACCAACATAGACACAGGGTCATCTCTGGAATTAAGTGCAACATGTACTGGAGATCCTTGACTACATAACTAACCAAAATATCATCGTACAAAAGCTGCTGCTTTCCTATCAGCCATGTGAGCCCACAGCACTATTATCTCAACATCAAAGCTTAAGTATAAGTAGGTTTATACAACACAAAGACAGAAATGTGAAAGAAAGCATCTAATAGAAGCATGAAATGATTCCACATAGTACACTTTACCTTCTTTCCTGAGGCTCTCCAAGCCATTCATAAGAATGTCAAAGCCCTGCAATATGAAGGCACAAGCTTATAGTGGGACACTAATAAGCTGAATCTTAAGGTCTTGATCAGCAAACAACACAACTAAAAAAAAAAGAACTAATAGGATGTTTTCAAGAATCAAAGGCTTTATCCCATAAGATCCTAGCTTCAAATGAAATTGTAACTGAGAGGGATTAACTATCCTACAAAAACTCCCCTGATGTAAATCAACCAGTAAAGTCAAAATGTTCTTTCTAACACGTTTTCACCTCCCAGTTCAATGCCCATATAACTCCCCATATAAAACAGAATGAACTAAACCAGCCACCGTTTCAGAACCCAAAAAGTTGACTCAGATTACACTCGAGCAAGAACTCGAAACACAGTTAAAAGGAACAATTTTACAGAAGAAAAAGCACAAATGCCAATGACGGGTCTACAAGATAAGTGGGGAAATACCCCAATAAGCTTCCAGCAAAGCATTCTAACATGAACACCAATCCAAAAAGAAAAAGAAACATATTTCGGTGAACAACCCTCAAATTGGAGCGACAAAACTTACGAGACGAAAAGAGGAAAAAAGGCTCACTTCAGCCCGAAGTGAGAAACTTTGGGGGATGGACCAGCAGGCAAAGACTCGTGGTCCGGCAATAGAGCCAGAACTCGCCGGGGGGTGTTCGTCCAAGGCGTGGCCGCACTGCCAGACGTGATCCAACCTCCCGAGGCGTGACGGAGGTTAGGGAAGGAACGAAAGCCGGACAGCGATGGCGTTAGGAGGCTTGGGTTTGGAAAAAGTTTGCCTTTTGTCCCCGTACTATCATGCTTCTTTCAATCAAGTCCTTACGATATTAATTCAAATTGATCAAATTATTCTACTTTCACAGATTTACTGATTCTAGCCCCTCCGATACTATATATTTGCTCAAATTCAGCCAACTTAACTGTTTGACGACTCCGGGGCATCGTGTGGACAAAACATGTGGATGTGTTCGTAAGATTTAGCTAATACAGACAACATTGAAACGTGACATTGACACCAAAATGGTTAGAGATTGAGAAGCAAACTCAAATACGGAAAAGCATATATACTCACAATCTAAGGATTCCACCCTATGATTCACGGCATAGAACTTACCACTCGATGCAATTCACCAAAGACATACAAAGCTTTAGAGGTAATCAAGTCTGAAATTTCCCTGATAAAAAAAAAATCTAACCCTCAAGGAGGCCCGATTTACCAAAACTCAACTTGAAACAACCCTATAGCTAGACGAATTCCAAGACACGTTCTATTTTATTTTCCAAGACAAGACCAACATTTCCTTGGGGACCAAAAATGTCACATTCTTAACTCAAGATGACTTTGTGCATGAATTGCATTACAAAGGATCCAACGAAATTATAGCAATTGTGGAAGACTCATTTCGGGTAAAACTGAGCCGTCCTTAGTAATTTAACAATGCAATTAGGTATCGGATTGAGGGAGGGAGGATCAGCGCTGCTAGAGAAACCAAGCGACCGCGCAGATTTAGTATTATTTACAGAGACTAAAGATTCAGTATTATTTACTTTTAACCTTTTGCTTTTCAGCAATACAGATTTGATTTGTTAACAACAGTTAAGACCTCAACCGCAGAAATCTAAACAATGCAAAGTCATCTTAAATTTCTACCAAATTGTTAGCTCTCTAAAATTTTCAACAGCTGCGTTTGAGGGAAAAGTAAGAAAGAAAGATAGGTCCTTTATGGACATCGCTTTGTACTGTATCAAAATTTACTAATTATGTGAAATTATGGCATCATTTTCTAGCCTAACTTGCTCAGAAGTGCTGTCTTTAAGTTTATTTTCTAATAGCAGGAGATTCCGAATTTCTAATGTGGGATCGTTTTGACATATTTCTTGGATATACTGAAAGTAATATTTGTAGTGTTAATGAGACTAAATATTTAGTATTATTTACTCTTAACCTATTTCTTTTTAGCATTGGCGATTTGACTTTTTAACAATAGTTAAGACTTCAACCGTAGAAATCTAAACGATGCAAAGTCATTTGAAATCATCTTAAATTTTTACAAATTTTTTGTGAGCTGAAACACTTCTTTTTCCTTAGAAGAATTAATAACCGACTTTTTGCTTAAAAGAAGTCATAACTGATGGAGCTTTTAATAAATGCTTTACCTGCTCTCAACCTCGAATTTATGGATCGATATTTATGATCAAGCTCTTCCTTAAAATTACTATGGAGTTCAATTGACTATTCCGTCTGGCATTTATAACATAAAGCTCTATGGATCAGTTGATTTACAATTCAACTATTTTGATGACTACATAGCACCTAAGAATTGTCAGCCATTCGAGAATCATTCTTAAACATTTTGCCCAAAGAAAATTTGTTGAGTCGATTATTACATCCACTACTAAGTTGCAGATGACTGTTGATGTAATGTCATTTAATATTTAGCAAACTTAGGCATCTTGAATTCAGAGAATGGGATAAAACTTACGTCTGCACATTTTTGTTTCTGGTCTAAATGTGTTAGCATGTGTGGCTATCCCTTGGATGATCTGTTTCATATCAGGTATAGGTTCATCATTATCTTGATTGGCCCAAATTCCCAACTTCTTGTTCATGATGTTGAATTGAGATTTTTGATGTGTAGTGATTGGATGACTGTTTTGATCATGTCGAGTTTAAAGGTGAATGCAAGAACCAAAAGACTCTCGAGCGGCTTCGGGCTGAGAGGCAAGCGAGAATTGATGAACTTAAAGACAGAACTAAGTATCACACTACTCAGCAGCTAATTCAGGTGACATCTTTTGGGAGTGGGGGAGCTTTTTCACGCTGGTATATTCGTTTGCTCTGTCAAGTCATTTAGAAGAATTTCTCTCTGAAGCAAAAGACTAGTTAGTACGAGTGATGTTGCTTGAGGCTTTTATTACTGTGTACCCTTTTTTTAATTGTAAATTGCTGTGTCATTGTCAAGAAGAGAAGTTGCAGAATTGTGATGCAATGGTTGGCCAATAAGTCAGGTTGAGGTCCTTTCGCAATGAGACAACATGCGCGTTTATATAAGGGACTTGACTGCCAACCTACAAGTCAAATTGTAGAATCATAGTTCTTACTTTATACAATTCAATTCCTGTTCTTTCTATGACTTCCTTAATTAAACATGAGCCAGTTGTTTGAAGTAAAAATAATTTTTTTTTGGCTTTCCCTCATGTTTCTTTTCCAGTCTCTTACAATTTTTGCTTTCTATTTTAACAGTACAGTTTTTGGTTTTTTTTTTTAAGCACCGTGATTGATTTTCACAAAATGTAGAACGCTGGGTATTTGCATGTTCATCTGATATTGAAGACTGTGTAGTAAAGCAAGGTAGACTAAATATGAAAAGAATCGACTCCCTCATTCTAAACTCTTTACAAACACCTAATTTCTGAGACCTGTGTTGATTTCAACTATCAAGTAGCTCTTGAAGGTGTGTTTATTTATAACGTCGAGCCATATTCATTGTGAGTTTTTGACTGAGCTCCTTTTTTTGGCCAAAAATTCTGGCTAAGAGTTAGTTTTTTTTAGTTTGGTACTATTGCTTAGTTGGTTGATGCCCAATATTGGCTGCAAAAAAGGATCACTTACGTACTTGGATCTTGCATCAGTGCAAGGCCTGGGGACTTCAATAAATAGCATCTGGAAATGGAAATAAATAGAAGGGAGTTCGTTGTTTTTGCTGTGCTCATGTTGCGTACACTCTGTATAAACGCTCACTTATGTTTTATGTTCATCAGGCTTTAATTCTTGTTTATATTCACCATTCCTAGCTCAGCAGTAGGTAGTGCGGTAGAGACTTCGTGGGAGTTAATTTTGTAACATCATCGAAACATTAAAACGCATAGACCAATTATGCAGTTTCTATGCTGTGGTTGGAACTATATATATTTCCTTGGCTATTCCATGAGACTTGTGCTTTGCTCCTGAAGTTTGTGCCTCTTTTCTTGGGCATGGACTTGTATCATTTCCAAAGTCAAGGTGTCACACTTAAACGTTCATTTTCTCTACAGCAATATGATCCAGATCCAGCAGCCAAGGCAGCTGCCGCAACAGTCCTGGCATCGAAATTGGGTGCAGATTGTGGTGTGAAGGTGTTTGTAGGAGACGAATCTCAGTCAATTGCCTCAACGGGGAAGAGCAATGACGTTGAGCATGGGGAAGAGCAATGACGTTGAGCTCGGCAGTCCAGTGGGCTACGGAATAGAAAAGAGCTGCACACTAGGGCTAGCAGCGACGAGGGAGGTGTTGAAGATATCTCCTCTGTTCCTTACTCTGTTTGTTCGAATCTCAGTCCATTGCCTCAACGGGGAAGAGCAATGACGTTGAGCTCGGCAGTCCAGTGGGCTACGGAATAGAAAAGAGCTGCACACCCGGGCTAGCAGCTACGAGGGAGGTGTTGAAGATATCTCCTCTGTTCCTTACTCTGTTTCGAAGAGTTGTGAAGATGGATATAAAGAGGAAGTTGTTGAACTCAAGAGTAGAAGCTCTCTTAGTCGAAGTGTCAAAGATACAAACTGAGGAAACTGTACTTGGTAGATATACATGAGAAAGTACATATATACGGTTGTTCAGAAGTTGTTGATTCAGTTGTGGTAGTTAGAAGTCGGTTTGATATGATAATACCCAAAGTCTGATGTATATAAGTGAGCTCGTAAAGATGATGTAGTATGGAAACATATCGAGATATCAAGAGGCTTTACTCTGAAGCTTTCTCGAACTGATTGAATACAAAAGATTTCCAGATTGATAGTCTCGTCATCTTCTTCGTTCTTGTTCTCAGATTTACATCTTCTCTTTCAATTCTAGTTCTTTAGTCTTGTTATCAGGTTTCCGCATGGTATCAGAGCCCCGGCAGAATCATCTTGCTGAGCTAAGCTGAATCGACTTCGTCTCCTTTCGTTGAAGCTTCAATATAGAGGAAGGCAGATAAAAGTGAAAGTCATCAATCATATGCGAAGGAAGAATGGCAGCATGAGTATCCAAGTTTCCTTATCCCATACATGTTAACATACATAATTTTGTTACAATCAAGCTCGTAGAGGATAATTTTCTTCTTTGGCAAGCTCAATTCTATAGGTTCCTGAAAAGCCAGGAACTTGATGGATTTATCAATGGAGAAATAATGGCACCTTCACAGATTGTTTGTGTTGAATTCGAAGGAAGAGAGATAGAGGCACAGAATAAAGACTATGTTGATTGGCCGATGATAGATCAACTGATCTCCTCGTGGATAAGTGGAGCTGTTTCAAAAAGTATACTTGGTTTGATCATCAGACTCGAAACTTCGTTCTAGGTATAGCATACTTTGTGTAATCTATTTAGTCAAAGATTGGTTGCTAGGGAGTTTGAGCTGAGTGGAAAATTCCAAGCTTGCCGTAAACGTGATAGATCATTATCTGACTATCTCAGAGAATTTAAACTGATCTGTGACCAACTTAGTGCAATTGGTAAATCGGTAGATGAGATTACGAAGGTTTTTGGAGTTTTAGAAGGATTAAATTCCGATTATGAAACTTTCAGAACTACAATCTATTGCCTTAAACCACAACCTGATTATGATGAAGTTATCTCTCAACTCGATAGATTCGAGGTTCAATTGCAAAACTATGCTATGAATCAGTTTAATCCTAGCCTACCATTTTATGGGAAAAGAACAAACGAAAGAGGAGTTAGTCGAATGTATGAAGATAAGCTTGAAGATGATGAAAAGCTTGGCCATAATGCATCAGAGTATGCTTTTGTTAATCAAAGAGGAGTGACTCGAATGTATGAAGACAGAAGAGGAAGAGGTTTTAGAGGACGTGATTATGGCAGAGGTAGTACTCTGAACTACCAGGGAAGAAATCAGGGATATAGACCCTATCGAGAGACACAGATTGCTCAACAGCAGAGCTTTCCTAGCTCAAGCAATGGATTTAGACCATATGCCAATTCTTCTCCAAGATATCAAGAAGTAAAAATATATCCATCATCTGAAGACAAGAATTTTTCGAAGAGAAAACATAGCTGATGGTGTAAGAGTAGCATGTCGAATTTGTAAGAAACCAGGACATGAGGCCTTAAGATGCTGGTATAGGTTCAACAATTCTTTCCAGCATTAAGAGATACCAAAACCTCTAGCTGCTATACATCTCGAGGACTCAAAAGGGAGTGAGCGGTATCCTGATACACGTGCCACTGCACATATCACGGCAAATCTTGGTACTATTCATAATTCTACAACTTATAGAGGCAGTGACCACTACTATCCAGATGGATCGTCGATGCAGAACAATGGATGGATCGCTCGAATTGCAGCATTGCTTGTGGGCGAGGATCTAGCACGGTCTTATGCACTCATATGTGGTAACTGCCACATGCACAATGGTGAGTGAGTTCTCCTTGTTTATTTAGTTCGTTACGCTAGTTTCATTTAACAAAAGCAGGCAATGATCGTTCTTTTTAGACCGCGACGTCATTCGGTGGTAACCGCACGGCATTCCTGCTTCTGTGCAGGGCTTGCTAGGAAAGAGGATTTCCCGTACATCACTTGCTACTACCCACACTGCCGTGCCCTTAATCGGCCAAGACAGCCGGAAGAGCTTGTCTCCGGGTCTACATCCCCGGACATGAGTTCCTTGAGGATGGGCAGCGGAGGAGACACAATCGACAATGCCGTCGGTTCAGTAAGCGACGGTGTGGCCACGACGACTTCCCCTCTAGGGGCTGCTGAGGTAGCGGAAGCACTGGAAACGGTTGCGTCCGGCGATTTGGCTGCTAAGGGACAGTAGAATAAGCGCTGCTTCTGTTTTTTCTGCTCTAATGGATTTCGTGTAGGATGTCGAGCTTGGTCGTGACTTCGGACTGTATACGCTTTTTGGACAAGGTAGATAGATCAGTGGGGTGGCTGGCTGTGAGATTTGTGCATCTCAGCTTTTGGAATTGATGTTTTCTCGACTGCCATTAGATGGAAATGGTTAGGAGCGAGCGTGCTATCTGGAAAATAAGGACATGGGCATACGTTGACTATGAACCTAACATTGACCAAGACTGATTTCCAAAAGGATGCTGCAATTTAGTTTGAGTTGCTTCTTTGGGGGTCAATATGTTACCATAAGAACAGACGCATCATCCATCGAACTAGGACCTAACTTGCCATCCCTCTTGATCCCGACCCTGAAAATTTGGATTGAACTGTCGGCAAGCATAGACTTTTGCCTAGATTTGTGTTAGAATGTGGAGTTCACGTTCAGGCACGTCCCTTGAAAGAATTTATAATCTTTTACCTACTTCCAAATGAAAGCTATGATTGGAAGGGTTGACGCTTTGCAACGCGTTCATAGCGTGCAACCTTCCTCGGCTTATAAGTTGTGGACGGGCCACATAAAGATCATTCCAAAGATAGACCGACCCCATTGAGTTTCGAGTTGAATTGACTTGGAAAATTTACCGTAGAGATTATAAATTATCGAAACTAATGTATATATTGTTAAGAAGTACCTAAGTTCAAGTGGACCATTCGAAAAACTAATGATCTAACATAACTTTGGGACACCGGAGCTGTGAATCATGTACATGGCAAAATCACTTCAAAGAAGCAATAAAGTGATATCAAATAGGCACAGAGTCCTGTAACGTTACACGGCAAAATCACTGCGACGTAAATCTCATCAGACGTTCACATCCTCGTCACTGGTAGATGCAATAAATCGGAAAGCATGGAAGAAACGCTGTGCAATGAGTATACACAATTTCATACGCTCCCTTCTATTTTCTACTCCTGTTTCTTACACATTTTTACTTTTAAGTATCGTTGGGGAAGGGAGGGGGAGGGGGCGCTTCAGTCTTAGGAAATGCGTGCATTTAACAAACTTACGATACATTCATGATCTATTTTCTCATGTTGCTGACCTTACTAACCATTCAAGAGTATATGCAACATATATATCCGCATGAAGTGCGAGATAAGTTGTTCGCATTATAATAAAATTTTGAGATGGGATATATGTTTGGCATGCTTAGCAATCTTATATGGCTTGGATATTGCACTGGTTCGAGCATGCATGATCGGCTTGCAAGGCGCTACATGTGCACAGTCTTTGCTCGGCTCGTACCGATCTCGATTTTACCTGATTGATTTGCGACTCGTGACATACGGAGCTTGACATATTGAGAATCCAATCAATTGCATCTATCCTTAGCTTGGTATTGATTTCTTTTTTTGTTTTTCTTTGCACACGATAATGTTGGCTAAATCGGCTGAATGGTCGGGTTTAAATTGCCCAGAATTGCAGAGCGAGGGACCCGATTGAAAAGAATAATACTTTTAGAGTGGTTGAAGGACTCAAATGCACAAGTCATAATTTCAGGAGCACACGTGGCACGAGGAGTGTGAGGTGTGAAGTTGAGGCCGCAATTTTTTGTTTTATTTAAAAGGAATATTTACGGCGACCGGCGATCCGTACGCCTCGTTGAACCGTTCTTTAACCGTCGCTAAGGCGCGGAAAAGAAGTGTAAGTAGCGACTAGCGAGCAGCGACCACCACTCGAAGAAGAAGGAGAAGAAGAAGAAGATTTCTATGGCGATCATGGATTTGGTCCTCTCCCCTCCTTCCAGATCCCTCTTCTCCTCCTCCTGCGCCTTCTCCTCCGCCACCGCCGCCTCCGCCAGCTCCGTAACCTGCCGCCCTGCAGTCATTCTTCCGGTCTGTGGGGGTGTGTGCGTAAGTCGGAAGCGAATGCATGTTCCGAACTCGGTGGTTGCTGATTAGCTGAGGTTTTCAGGGGTTGGGGAACAACACGGGGGACTACGGGAAGCTGCAACTCACTCTCGAAGGCTTCGGCGTCCCAAGCGTCGTGGCGAAGGTGTCGCGACTCGATTGGTTCAGGAACGCCGCCGGCTTGGTCGACCCTAATTACTGGCGAGGCACGCTCCGCCCTCGCCCTGTCCTCGACTGGTATACTCTCTCGCGATTGATTCTTGATGTTTGGTTTGGTTTAGGCAATTTCAATGGACGACGTACTTAGATGAGGTTGTTTTTGCTTTGGAATGGTGAATTATGGAACATAGGTACTTGAAGAGGGTCGATGAGGCCGTGCGAGAGGCGAAGGAGCTGGCTCAAGGTACGTTGCATTGCATGTCTGGGGCACTGTATGAGCTTGTTGCTTGCATTCCCGTATTATGTCTTGTTGATGTTTTGGGATCTGGAGGATCCAATGTTCCCGAAACAAGCACATTGGATGTAATCTTCTTTTGCGTTTCACTTTGGTTCTCGTTGCCGTCAGCTAACTTCGTCGGGCATTTGAAGGTAATTATGGTTAACTTTGCATAATGCTGGTACGCCTTTATTTGTGCTGAGGAACATATTATGCTTACAAATCATAGGACGCAATACCTGGACTGTGCGAGGTGTTGTTGGGCGCTGGCTTCAGACAAAGTGGTGACTTTTGAACCACTGCAAGTTTTTTTTTTCTTGAAAACATAGAAAGGTGAATAATGAAGAGCAGATAAGCATCAGCAATAAATTTTCTTGACTATCTCAAGACATTTGAATTTTTAAGTGGTCTTTCCTTTGAGTTGCACTGTCACTTCTTTAGAGCAGTGTGTAACTTTTCAAGCTTAAGTCCTTAGCCGAACCTTTGTGATGTCAAATATGGGGCTTTTTTGTGGCTTAACTCTTCATCATGGAAATCTCTTTTCTTACTTTCCCTGCCTCCTTCCACTTTATATTTTACTGAAGGTTTACATTTTCCATTTCAATCACATGATAGGAGCTCTTTGTCATTCTCACATTAGGTGGCTCCTTATCTTTGATTGGACACTCAGCAGGAGGGTGGTTAGCACGTGTCTATATGGAAGAATTTGGAGTGTGCGATATATCTCTGCTATTGACTTTGGGCACTCCTCACTCGTAGGTTTCCAAGTTTCTCTCTTGATCTCTATACGACTCTTTATATGTTGTTCTGGCTCTTTGCCGATGGCTTTGGTGTTCTGTATATCTATTATCTGTACACTGATTTACTTGTTAGATTTCAGTCGGGAACTCAAGGAAACAGTACAATTGCTTCACCTTTTTAATCAGGCCACCTCCAAAGGGACAATCTGGGGTTATAGATCAAACCAGGGGTCTCTTGGATTATGTTGAGAAGAATTGCAGAAATGCTGTGTATACTCCAGAATTGAAGTATGTATGTGTTGCAGGAAGGTACGTCTGATCACTTTGCTCCTTTTTTTAATCCTAAAATAGTATTAAGATTCTCTGGTTAGCTGCTTCAAATTGGAACGTTCAAGTTAAAAAAAAAGGTGATTAGCTAACTGTCACAAAGATACCACAGTACAGAGATTGACGCGACTGGACTATATATTGCCAGGGAAATTTTATTATTTCAATGATACTTGGCATCTCCTGTTGCTGACCTACAAGGTGTTCTGACTTAAGATCTATTAGGGATTCATCCCATGGATGGTGCTGACATTCTGTTCTCCAAGGATTCCTTTCATAGTAGTTTTTACTTTAGTTGTTGTTGGCTCATTTGGATAAGTTTTATTGGATAGGGCACCTGCAAGACTGGCTAGAACTTCCTATCCTACAGGATAATTACCTTTCTTGAAGTCTTTGTGGCCAAAGATGTCTCTTTTTCTCCATTTTTCTTGATGAGCCTGAATTTGAGAAAACCTTTCCCATATCCTTGTAGCATATTCTAAAAGGATAGTCTAGTTTATCCTGCAAGAGAATTTATCCCATTGAATTAGCAGGATTTTTGGCTGAAAAAAGAAAATAGAAAATCCGGAAAGAACCCGTTATCTTTTTCAGCTGTGGAGATATTCTAGTGCATGCACCTATGTTGGGATGTATGAAAATATCAGTTTGTCTATGTTTCTCATGTCTTTTTTTTTTTTTTTTTTTGGCAAATTGGAAGTAGCAAATCTCTTGCATGCTCTACCAGTAGCCAATATGTGTATTATGCACTTCCAGAGGAAATTACTTGCTACTCAATATTGGGATCTGTTTCACAACTATGAGCGACATAATGTGACCCCTAAAGTCATCTAAATAATGCGTAATTCAGATGAGATATAGATATATTTCTCTAGTGGCAGCTACAGAGATTCTTGATTTTCCTTTCGGTGTACTTCATTTGGAAACATAAATGAGGAGTCCTCTCAACATGGTGCAAATATAAAGAGCTAAACATGTTGAACAGATTCCCTCGAAATGTTACTCTTACGTGCTAATGTACGGCCAACCAACAAGGACAGGAGTGTTGTGCAGATGCTAAAGTATCTGTTAAGTCATTCAACATAAGTTTTTTTAAAGAGAATAATGCTAGCACTGGTAGCAGTTGAAAAGGCAACATATGGATTGCAGAATTTGATTATTGTATCAGTTGGAACATTATCTTTCCATTTTAATGAAGATCAGACTCAAGTGGCAATCTATTAGCATCTGAAATTTGGACTCTAAACTGATGGTGCAAAGTCCAGGTACATACAAGGTGCTCGCTTATTTGGTGGCTCAGAGATCAATGTTGTGTCTGCAATTCCAGTTGACGGAGATCAGTTGATTTCTGAGGTTGCTGTTGCCAATAATGTAGAAAATGCAACATTAAACACCTCCACTTGGCGTGCCCGTTTTGTTGGGCAGGGGTATAAGCAGGTAAAACTAATTTTGGCACCTTGAACCATTCGTCTCTGGAATAACTTGTGGAAGAATCCATCAGCAAGTTATTCTTTGCGCCTGTTTCTGAAACTTGGCATGCTGTATAGACATAGTGGATGTTGCTAAGGAGTATCTGATCAGGTATGCGGGCAAGCAGAGGTATGGGGAGATGGAGTCGTGCCAGAAGTATCAGCTCATTTGGAGGGTGCCCTTAATATCAGCTTAGATGGGGTTTATCATTCGCCCGTTGGTTCAGACAATGTTTCCAGACCGTGGTATGGTTCTCCCGCTATTGTTGAGACATGGATAGAGCACCTCCTCATTTGAATTTTATCCAATCAATTGAGCAAGCTAAGAAAAGCAACCCTCCACATCAATTTAGGACAAAACTTCTCTAGATATGATTTATCATTGACGTGATCGACCACTTGGGTCACTTAATTTCTGCAATAACTGCAGGTTTGTCATCTTATGTATCCATCATTTGTACATCAGAGTGTAGAATAGGGTGGTTTTCTTGTTAGGATTGGGGCTACTCCCATATGCTCAGTTGTTGTCTCTATGAATCTATCGTCGACCTATATGTCGTTGGTTAGAATCCAAGTTGAAACTGGCATTCCGAGGAAGCAGCTCCTATTTCCAGGAAATTGCTATTTCAGATTCGTGAAATGCTGCCTTCACAAAACTTGGTTTCATGGCTTGTCTTACCGGGTCATCTGGAGTTGATATAATAGGTTATCTATTGTTGCCTATTGTGTGATTTCATTTACTTTATAAATAACCAAAGAGAAAGAAGAAAAACATAAAGGAGCGAAAACTAAAAAACACTTTACGTGGTAAATTTTGGGTGTCTAGTTTAAGTTGGGAATTGGTTGCATTTGCATTAATGTTAATCTTGGTTTCTAGCAAAATGCAGAAAAAATAAACACTTGTGATCACGCTATGACAATGGAGACCGTCATTCTTTAGGATTCAAGACGCTTACTTAGCTTCATTTCCAAACTCCGGTGGTGTTATCGTAACCATCCTGAGACTTAAGGGGTGATGTTAGCTGATATAAGAGTTGAATGTTGCCATCTTGAGGATTCACATGATTTACTGAGTCACACAGACGTTCAAAGTATTGCGTAGGTCTTTTATATAGCTGCCATTATGTCTAGGCTCATGATGTTGTGTAGCTTTTGCTATTATATGAGGGTCTCTATAGGATCATCCTTGTGTATTATGAACTACATGATATGGTGGATCTTCATATTGCCTGTCATATGCTATTGGGGCAAATTGCAAGTTTTGTGTGATGAACCTAGAAACAGAGAATAATGCGCAATTTTAGTGAGAGCCCAGTTCTTGTCAACAAATGGTGGCTCGATTCTCGTTGGGGTTGCCTAATTCCAGATTACAGAGAACCTAAAGAGTTGATGATTTGGTGGTGATACCACCACATCTCTCGCTGGAAAGCAAGGCCGCTGTTCATACATTTGGGGCAATGTGAAACTTATTAGAAACTGGAAGAGCCATTTCGGGATGAAACATTTTCAAGGGAGAAATTAGGAAATCTCACAATAACTACTCTATCAATTGGGCACGTATGTGATTTGCTCTTTTCACTCTCAATTGTTTCAGAGCATTTCACCCTTTTTTTCCCACCATTGTGGTCCGACCAATGTACCAGAAGATTAGTATGGAAATGGGACGTCACAGCTCACTATACCTCCAAATTCCAGATAAACATTTAGTCCGCAAGTATTAGAGAGTGAACAATTTAATATGATGATATATCTTCAGCCAACCAGTGAGAAGATTTTTCATAAATTATGGAATGTGCTCACAAGGATGGCATTGGTTTTCTTCTGAAGCATCATAACATCTCAACTCAGTGGTCACTGTCACTTGTCATTTTGTTTCTGCATTGTTCGCTTTCCATGGCCCAGTTATCACCTCTTTTCACTTTCAGCCCTCTCTTTTTGGGAGCGAGTATTTTCTTTTGCTTTCTGCACGGCCCATCCGAGCCACTTCGGCTAGAAACAAGCTGATAGAGTGCCCCAGAAAAGCGATGCAACGTGCCTTGAGCCAGCTCCTTCACCTCTCGCGCGGCCTCATCGACCCTCTTCAAGTACCTACATGCCACAATTCACCATTCCAAAAACAACACGACCTCGTCTAATCATGTCGCCATTGAAATTGCCTAAACCGAACCAAACATCGAGTGCCAATTGAGGGAGATTCATATCTTTGGACCCGCTTCTGGAGACTAGCCATAGTGGGATGTGGGACAGCTCTGTTGATGATTCATGTCATTCTGTTTTTAGTTTATCTTGTCTTCAGTTGGACAAGTTTATCGAATTAATAGGAAGTAACCAGCGCAGAAAATAAAGAAAACAGAACATGAACTAACAGAGAAAAGCAGTGCGCAATGTTCATTATATTCACTATTTATAGTTCTCTAAGACCATGAAAATTGACCATGTGAATTTGGGCACGGCCAAATTCTTTGCAAAGTCAACCTATGTAGCAGAATAGGTACAGAACTCATCGGGATGCAACGAAGCTCCTAAAGTATCTAGCTTAGCGACACAGTGGGCAGGAGTTCCGCCCTCTAACCAGTGAAGGATGCACAGGCGGTGGAATCCAATCCATGGGAGCAAGGGAGTTTCGGGACCTTCTCTGCGCCGTGGAAGTCTTCTAGACAAATCGAACAGCACTCCCCATCTTCAGCAGCATAGACCTTGTCCTTCAGCCCAAGAATGGCCGACTTTGACGCACCCCTCACGACACGACCGGATTCTTCATGCATAACCAAATCCTCCCTTCCAAGATTTCTAAGGTCGTCAGATCTAGAATCCCCGTCCTGCGGAAACTACGTGGGTGAAGACTAGACAAACTATGGGCGGGTCTCAAAATCCACGTCGCGAAGGAGAACCGGCTTCCGCGATCAGCGCCGAGACGGGCCAGCACATACTCAACGTAGATGCTGCTATAAACTGGCAATTGAAGAGAAGCCGGTGGAAGGACAATCGAGGTTCTTGCTACCTCAGTGGGGCGCCTACGTGGTCGTGCGGCCACTGATGTCGAGGAACACTAATTGCTGTCTGACGAACAAGTTCAGGGCACCCATGAATTGTGGGTCGTGTGGCTGGTCTGGGTCATCCCCCTTAAGACCAAATTCCAAAAACTATGCAAGGAAGGCATGATTTTTAGAACCAACATAAGGGATTCCCCAGTCAGATCAGCAAAGAGCAGAAGACTACCCTACAAAAACTAGATGACTGCAACTGAAAGGGATAAACTATCCTACAAAAACTCCCTCAACGTAAGTCAAGCAGTAAAGTCAAAATGTTCTTTCCAACATGTTTCACCTCCCAGTTCAATGCGCATATGATTCGCCGTATAAAATAGGATTAACTAAACCAATTAGAGTCTCCAGAAAAAACCACCGTTTCAGAACCCAAAAAGTTGACTTGTTCTTGATTACACTCGAGCAAGAACTGCAAACGTAGTTAAAGGAACAATTCTTACAGAAGAAAAAAGAACAAATACCAATGACGGGTCTACAAGATGAGTGGATAAATAGCTCATTTAGCTTCCATCAAAGCATTCTAACATGAACACCAATCCAAAAGAAAAAGAAAGTTATTCCGGTGGACAACACTCGAACTGGAGAGACAAAACTTACGAGACGAGAAGAGGAAACGAAAGGTTCACTTCAGCCCGAAGTAAGAAACTCCGGGGGACGGACCAGTGGGTAATCATATCAATTTATCTAATTGAATTATTCTATTTTCATAATTTTACTGATCCTAGTCCCTCCGATACCACATATGTTCAAATTCAACCAACATAACTGTTTGACGATTCCAAGGCATCATGTGGATAAAACATGTGGACGTGTTCATAAAATTTAGCTAATATAGACTATTGGAATATGACTTTGACACCAAAGAGATGGAAAAGCAAACTCAAATAAGAATTCAACCTTAGGATACATGGCATACAACTTAGCACTCGATGTAATTCACCACAGAGACACAGAGCTTTAGAGATAATCAAATCTAAGATATTAAATCCCTCAAGGAGGCCGGGTTAATCTAAGACACATGGCATAAATGTTTCATGGGTAAATGTTGGACACTTCGGGTCTGCATGGTAATGTTTCTCATTCTCCCAATTCTATTCTTTTGTTCACCAGAACAAAAAAAGAGTAGAAATCCATTTGGTAACATCATTTTATTTTTCTACTCTTTGGAATAGAAAGTTAGGCCATGATTAGTTTTGGAACAGAAACAAAGAACAAAAAAAAAGTGACTTCTTGTTCCCGAGAACAATTTTTAGAAATAAGTTAATTTTCTTTTTTTTTCTTTTGTTCCTCTCTTTTGCCGCGACGGGTCCCAACCACTGATTGACACTGCTAGCCACCGTTGACCACTACTGATTATTGTCATATCCCCGGCCAGCAACCAACATCCGACTGCCACTCGCCCAACAACCAGTGGGCAAAGGGCAATGGTTTGGTGCCGGCAGGAGGCGGCAACAGGCGGCTAGCGGCAGTCGAGTAGTACCAGGCCGCAATCAATGGCCGCTAGCATAATAACAAAAAAACTTTGAATCATACCAAACATATTCATATTATTTTGCTATTTCAACAACATAAATTTTGCATAGTTACCAAAACATCTTATTTTACTAAGAAATTGTTCCGGAGAGTACAAATAGAAAATAAGTATTTTTCAAAAGAAATAGTTCCCGAAAATAGAAACGTTACCATTCGCATCCTTCAATCCCGCACCGCACCGATGTCAGAAAAAAGAAAAAAGAAAAAAAAAGGATCCTTTCGAATAAGGGCCCATCTGAGCCAATCCAAAGCATGTCGGAGATCACGTCAATTGGGCCCGACGTCACAAGAGGCCACCTCCGAAGGCCCAAATAGCAGGTCAGGTCGCACCCCTCCACCAACAGACCAAAGCTCAACTCTCCTCGTCCCGTCACCTCTTTGAATCAAAACGGGACCCGGGGGGCTGTCCTAACTAACCCCGTCGCGTCCCCACGCGCTCCCCTCTGGACGCGCCTCGGCCGCCGTTATTCCCGTGCCGTAACGTTTCCGGCGACGGAAAAAAAAAAAGAGAAAGAAAATCAGTCTCTCCTCCCTCTCCGCGTGTAACGGAGCCGTAGGACCAACGAGGAACGTGCTCTGCATTGAAATCGCTCCTGACCTGAGCGGACCGCCACTCACGCTCCAGTTGGAATCCATCGCATTTCGGATGGATGAAGAGAGCTTCGATCTTGATGGAGACGAACGGGGAATCGCTTTTCTAGGAATTGAGTTCGAGCTCGATTGGAGAAACACATCCTGCGGCGATACGCACGATTCAACGTTCGACAAATCGAATATCTCAGGGATGTTACGGAGACACTCGTTAACAAGATCCGTTGCTAAGCTCGTCTTACGCTACGTATAATTATACGTCAATAATTACATCGACAATAAAGAAATAAAGCCGTTGTCACTCTCCACTCTGGCTCTCTCCCTCTCTGAAATTTTGGGTCTTCGCCATTAACCTCACCGCACTGCGCTGCACTAAAAGCTCCCGTCTTTCTTCTGACCAGATCAAAAAGGACGCTCCTTTCTCTCTCGCAGCCACGTCCTCGCTGCGCCGGGAAGGACTACAGCTCCTGCCGTCCCCCAACAAAGCTGTATGGGCTGGTGCAACAATTCTGGACACGCCATTTGAGCGCGAAGGTAACCCATGACCCGTCCCATCCCGCACGCATCATGTCATAATGCTCAAGAAGACATGAAGTTTTGAACTTTTGCGAGCGCTGTTCATTCCCACTACAATGCATGTGGTTAGGTTTCAACTGTATTAGCTGACTTACTACGTTTACTTTCTGGGGCGCTCGGGTCTCTAGGAACCTATTAGTTAAGAGCTTCTTTCGCTCGTCCTGGCTGGTGGGTTCTGAGATTTTTTTTTTAAATAACCATTTCCATAAAAAAAGCTAAAGCGCCTACCAACAAAAAGAAGCTCCAATGCAGCTCTGCTTTAATTGAAGATTCAAAAATGTCATTTGACGGTACTGCATTGTTTCAAAGCACTCTACTTGCCCACCTTCTTTTTCGTGTGCCAGAACTGTTGCCACAGTCCCGGCTCGACCGAGCTTTTTTAGGAGACATTATTCTCGTAATTCCCTCTTCTTCCTCAGTCTCAGTCTCACTTTCTTGTTTCTCTTGATAAACGTGTTTGGACAGTTTATTCCTTTCTTGAGGCTGGTGCGAGTGTAAGAGAAGCAGAAAGTTGCAGAAACCGTTCGTTTTTGGGATTCAAGTTTGGGTTTTTGTGTTCCTCTTTAGCAAAGGGGAAAAAAAATGCAAGCGCTGGGCATCTTGGCTTCGATTTGTTATCTGGGTCTAGTTACATTGCGGGCAAATGCTGAGCCAGTTGATGATAAGCTGGCTCTCCTGGACTTCGTCAACAATCTGCCCCACTCTCGTTACCTCAACTGGAGTGAGGACTCACCCGTATGCGACCACTGGGTAGGAGTCACCTGCAGCGGCGACAGTTCCCGAATCGTGGCCGTCCGACTGCCCGGCGTCGGCTTCCAGGGCCCGATCCCGCCAAACACCCTCAGCCGCCTATCAGCGTTACAAATTCTCAGCCTCAGATCTAATGGCATTAGCGGCAACTTCCCTCCAGATTTCGCGAATTTGAAGAACTTGTCCTTTCTCTATCTTCAGTTCAATAAGCTCTCCGGGCCGTTGCCGGAGGATTTCTCG
Source organism: Melaleuca quinquenervia (assembly GCA_030064385.1). Lineage (NCBI taxonomy): Eukaryota > Viridiplantae > Streptophyta > Magnoliopsida > Myrtales > Myrtaceae > Melaleuca > Melaleuca quinquenervia. The sequence continues at coordinate 12,496,091 of CM057721.1, read as the reverse complement.
GTGTGGAAGAACATGAGGATTCTTAATTTGTCCCACAATTGGTTTAATGGGAGTGTCCCCAGTTCAATATCCAGCTTGACTCAGCTGGAGGGTTTGAATCTTGCAAGCAATTTGCTCTCTGGTGAAATTCCCGATTTTCAGTTGCCCCATTTGAAGTTGCTAAATTTGTCCCACAATAATCTGAGTGGAAGTGTTCCTAAGTCACTTGAGCATTTTCCAAGTTCAGCTTTTGTTGGCAACAATGTTTCATTGCAAAATTCTACTTCTGAGCTCGCTCCTGCCATCTCACCTTCTTCTGAGCCAAGTACCAGAAATGGAGGGAAGCTTAGTGAGGGCGCATTGTTAGGAATTGTAATTGCTGGTTGTCTGTTGGTTATATTGGCATTTGGTGTTCTGATGCTATTTTACTGCTCGAAAGCAAGAAGAAGAACAACTGAGGATCATTCCTTGGGGAAGTTACCGAAGGCTGAGATGTCGCCGGATAAAGAGGTTTCAAGGAATCAAGAAGCGAATAACAAGCTGGTATTCTTCGAGGGGTGTAGCTATGCATTTGATTTGGAGGACTTGTTGAGAGCTTCAGCTGAGGTGCTGGGTAAGGGGACGTTCGGCACGGCTTATAAGGCAACCTTGGAAGATGCAACCACAGTGGTTGTGAAGAGGTTGAAGGAGATTGCAGTTGGGAAGCGGGATTTTGAGCAGCACATGGAGATTGTTGGCAGAATCAGGCACGAGAATGTGGTGGAGTTGAAAGCTTATTACTACTCCAAAGAAGAGAAGCTGATTGTGCACGATTACTACAGTCAGGGGAGTGTCTCTGCTAAGCTGCATGGTAAGCTCAATTTGCCTGAGTCATGTGCTTGTTGTTGCTGAAATTCAGGATTTAATTGCCCCCAGGTTCTGAAGGAAGTGCTAGCGATTAAGGTTCCATATTAGAAAGCAATTCTATAGATGCTAAAACAGCACAAGTGCTCTTCTCTTATCAAGATAATGTGGGTTTAGTGTTATTAAGGGTTGTAATCTTTTAGTGTAACTACAGGCATAAGTATCAGATGGGATCCATTTGAGTGGGCCCATCAGTATCATGAGCATCGTTCGTAGGACTGGCAGATTGTTGAGACCAGTATTGATGGATAAACTAAAGCTGGCTAGAACACCCGAGAAACTTAGGAATCGATAGAATAGAATAGCTCCCGAATTCCAAGACATGTTACGATTGGATAAGGAGAACAGGTTCTTGAAATTAAACTTGGTTTTGGCCTTGGCTGGACAGATCCGAATTTTGGTACTTGGTCACATGGTTCTTGGCCTAAACCTTAAAACTCTGCACCATTCTGTTTTCTGCATGCTTCAACTAATATTCATCCTTCTTGAATGAGGGTCAAGGGCTCTAAAGTTGCATTAGATTTTTCAATTGTCAAAATCACCGATATACTGTGCATGTTTTCTGAGTTTCTAGCTTATGAGTGCTTCAGAATTTCTACCAGTGGGTTAACTGACTTTGACCCAAAAACTCAGAGTGAAAGTCATGAGCTAGAAAACTCAGAAAACATGCACAGTATATTGGCAAAGTTACTAAGATGCTTGGCTTAGAGCCTTTAACCTGGATCTTAGTAACTTTGTGGTTTTGTTGTGTTCCACCAAACATGTTGTTTCATGTGTTAGGAAGGATGAAATATCTGGAAATTTGGATTCATAATTGATGCATAACTAAGCAATCTTGGATATCATGATTGATGCATAACATGCTGTGTCTTTATATTGCACATATCATTCGCATATTGGTTTTGTCTCTTCATTTGTAAAGTGTTATCACCAGTTGTTCTTGTGACATGTTTACACTCTTGCATTCACCGGGAGTATATGAATGATGCATTCCGGTCTGTTTTCTTCACGCTTATTGTTACTGACTGTGATCTCATCAGATGATATAAAGTTGGTCTAGCATGATACTTGTCTTTCCTAAAATGGATTACAGAATTTTGCAACAGCACACACTAAAAAATTAGACATTGGTGAATGCTGGAGACTGGATGGTCATCTGGCACTACCTTTTGTCACTCCACAGATATAAATGAACTCCATCTACAAAACTGTCAAATGTATTCATATACTGTGCTATACGCTGACACTGTCCACTCAAATAAATAAAAGCAGAAAACTCTTAACAAATCAAGCTCTATCAACGCTGTAAAGTGGATTTTAAGCCTTTTTACATGCTTCTGTTCAGATATTTCCAGTTGTACAATCTTTGTTCAAGTTGATGGCCTCTGTTTTATCAGACGAGTTCCATGTCTGTAAATTGGTTGGTGTCTTGAGCTGCACTTCTCTCACAGGTAAACGAGGGGAAGGTAGGAACCCTCTGGATTGGGACACCCGCATGAGAATTGCCATCGGCGCAGCAAGAGGGCTCTCTCATATCCATCTTCAGAACAACGGGAAGCTTGTTCACGGCAACATCAAATCCTCGAATATATTTCTCGATGCTGAACAATATGGTTGCATCTCCGACCTTGGACTAGCCACTATAATGAGTGGGCTGGTTGCCCCTATCTCTCGTGCTACTGGTTACCGTGCTCCAGAGGTCACAGACACCCGAAAAGCCACACAACCTTCGGATGTGTACAGCTTTGGTGTGGTGCTACTCGAGCTTTTAACAGGAAAGTCCCCAATCCACAGCACTACTGGTGGTGGTGGTGGTGGTGGTGGGGACGAGATCATGCACTTGGTGAGGTGGGTCCACTCGGTCGTGCGAGAGGAGTGGACAGCCGAAGTCTTCGACATAGAGCTAATGAGGTACCCAAACATAGAAGAAGAAATGGTGGAGATGCTGCAGATAGCGATGTCGTGTGTGGCGAGGTTGCCGGATCAGAGGCCTAAAATGCCTGATCTAGTGAAATTGATTGAAAATGTCAGGAGCAGCAGCCACACCCTGGAGAACAAATCCGGGAATTTATCGCCGCCGCAACCGGCGGTAGGCACTGAGTCGTCATCCTCATTATAGGACTTTTGAGTTTATCTTCTCTCTTTCTTTTTTCCGCTTCAGGCACTATAGTTTGGTTTCTTGTTTTGTTGGCTTCATCAGCTCGGCGTCCATGTCAGCCGCCATGGCCGAGTTTATAATTGTTTCATAGTTTATGTTCTTCATGCCTGCGGAAGATTGTGTACTCTCTCTCTCTCTCTCTCTCTCTCTGATAAAGATTTACTAGTCGGATCAAATCCTCCCACTTTTAGCAATGCAAACGCATAGTCTACCGCGTGGTGTGCTCAATGCTTATTACTCTGAATTCCACTTCCCATTTTGGTATTGGTGCTGTCTTTTGTTGCTGAGCCAATTGGCATTATGCTGGTCATCGTCCTGTCTAATGTTTGCCAAAACAGGTTCCGGCGTGCATCGTGTAGCTGATGAAGGAGTTAGTGCATGCACAGGTTGTGTGCCAGATGCCCTCCTTCCATTTGGCAAAACGCATACAAAAAGGAAGCATCCGCACAAAGATTTCATCTACTGGCTCCACTGAAGTGGATCCCTTGACTATTGGACAGGCTAAAGGTGTTCTCATTTCTTTCCACGCGAGGAAGGCACGGGAATAGCTCGACTATTGCGGTCTAAAAAATACATGACATTGATGTTATGGCTAAGAGTATTTGCCTGAAATTATTTCTTAGCCCAAATCTGAGTCGTTTAATACAAAAAGGGGAAGAAGTATAATTTAACTCCACGAGAATAAGAAAGTAACTACATCTATATATCACGTAAAAATTGACTATATACCACATGATTTGTGCGACGTGGTATATTTATAGAAAAATTTTTACTCTACATTTATATAATATATGGAGAGAAAAGATTTTTTTTTTTTGGTAACCGAGGTGTCCGGGCCAGCTTGTGCGCACCTCGACTATTCCTCGGGAGAGACTAACACAGCAACCTACCGCCATGGCCCCCCACTTAAATCACAGGTGCTTCCCTGGGGAATCGAACCCGAGACCTCAAAGAAGTCCAAATTCGCCCTAACCAGTTGGGCTACCCATGGGTAGGTATGGAGAGAAAAGATTGACCTACACATTTACCAAAAAAAAAAAGATTGACCTACACTCTACTGAACAATACACCCTGAAAGAAATTACTTCGATCCCATCCAACACAACTTTTAGCAAAATAGAGTATTATGGTTGAAGTTACGTAAAGGACGACATGTAATAAAAAATAATTACAAAAAAAAAACGTTATAGAGAATTTTTTTTTTGGTAAATAGAATTATAGAGAATTAGTAATTGAAAAAGTCAACTTTTGCAAAAGTACGGCATATGTGGTGTTTGATAAGTGTAACGTCAAGTTACAAGTAAGGCAAATGAACCCGGAATACTCCATTATTTTCCAAATGGTATGGATAATCATCTGAGTGATATTTTTTTAATACAATTTCATGATTATTTTCATTGTTATAATTTTAGAAGTATTATTTTCCCAAAAATTAAATTTTTGAGAGGAGAGAAATAACTTTATGATTCATTTGTTTTGCGGAAAATATTACATTTCTGAAAATTTTATTTCATGATGTTATCTTCTCAAAAAACAATTATATTTTTTTTGTGTTTGGTTGAAACCTAAAAATGAGTTGCAAAATATTTTTCATTGTTTAATATGAAAAATCTTATTTGATTTTCTAAAATAGACATATGTTATGCAGATACTAGTAACTTGCATATGGGCAATCGAGGAATCTCGTGTAGGCATTAGAGTCCTGAGTTTGACCCTTGATGGACCTTGACTAGGGCCTTGGGACAAGGGCACGGGCACCTAGGTCTGGGGCATGGCCCTTGTGGATTCGAGCCAAGGGTTTGGCGATTTGAACTCAAGTATTGATATCCCACACTCGGCCTTTTTGTGGATCTAAGCCTAGGTGCTGGGGCAATGGGGGATTTGGCCTAGTGTTGATGGACTCGGGCATGAGCGTTGGAGGTCTAAGTATGAGCACCAAGGTTCCAAGTTCCAACTTGATGGACTCAAGCACGTGTTCACAAGATATTGGCATCGACATCGAGGTCGCAAGTTGGGCCTTGTTGGATCCAAATCCGAGGTCGAGCACCTAAGACCTAGTTTTGGACAACGAGGACTCAAGAATTGGCATCAGAGTTTTCATGCCCAATGTAGAGTTTCGATGTCAAAGCGCTAATACCTAATCATATATTGAAAAATGATTTCTAATTTTAAAAAAAAGAAAATCATTTTCCAGAGTTTTAGTATATATTTTTTGTTAACTCGTTTTTCTAAGTAAATCAAACGCCGAAAAAGGATGAATATTTTTTTCAGGAAATATATTCCGCGAAACAAACCAAACCTTGGTAAACATAGATTTTTCGAGAAAATAATCATATCTAAGTTTCATGCTCAGTATGGGCGAGTAATTTAAATTACTTGAATCATTAGCGCTCAAACTAAGAAAGCCAAAAAGCAAGAAAACCTAAAAGGCGCCGGGGGCTGGGGGAGAAACCGGTTACCGCTTGATCAGGTGTGAGACGTCGTAATCACCGAAGGGCAACAACGCCTCCGCCCCGGGTCAACCGTGAAAAAGGAAAAGGACCGGCGGGTCCCGGGCCCCGGAACAAGTAGGGACCCGGGAGACGTTGATCGCGGATGGGCCCCACTTGGGGATGAGCCAATCGTAGAGTAGCTGGCGACGGCAGCTCTGCGCCCTTCCGCAGGAGATCACGCAAGAAAAGTCTTTTCTGCAATCCACTCCATCTCTCTCTCTCCCTCGCTCGCTCAGACGCAGCGCAAACCAAGTAATAAACCAGGAGGATCTCAAGGTACCCTCTCTCTCTCTCTCTCTCGCGGTCTCTGCGCGGTCGTTTGGTTTCTGGGTTTGTGTTGATTTGCTCGTCGATATTGAGAAGGTGTGTTTTTTTGTGTGTTTTTGCTTCGGGGAGATCTGTTAGGGTCTGATTTGGGACGCGATGGCTTCGAAGCGGATCTTGAAGGAGCTCAAGGATCTCCAGAAGGATCCTCCTACCTCTTGCAGCGCTGGTACTCCCGCCCTCTTTCCGGATCTCACTTACTTATTATCTAGGTTTTTGTACCTTGTTTTCGGGTGATCTGGTGGCTCGATTTTCGTTCGGCTCTCTGGGTTAATGCTTTGCGGTGGTAGCGTTTCGTATTTCCCCGTGGGAACCTCGGGCAGGGGAGATCTGAGCTTGTTGTTGGACTTCGGTGGAGGAAAATTTGTGGAATTACTTTGGCTCGCTTGGTTTCGTGTTGCATGTTTATGGGTTTCCTTCGCTTTCGGCTGAGATTCCGTTGTCTGAGCTGACGGATTGAGCTCTAACGGGCCTGTTTTGGTTGGTCTCAAGGATGAGTCGTCTTTGCCTTGTAGAAAGGTAGGAAAGTGTGATTTTTTTTTCTGCGTTGTTACAGCGTGTCCACCAACCGTGCATGTAAAGATGAGGTAATTATGATGTTTTGTGATGCTCAGATGTTTCTGGGTCTGTTAAAAGGAGGTAATGATGGGTGCTCTGCAAATACATTATGAGTGCTCCACAAATTCATAGATGTCTTTTCCCAGTTGAAGGCTCTTAGGTGATGGAAATTGCTTCCAGTGATTATGTGAATATTTTGTCAGATCGTCATGATTGGGCTGGCCTTATGTATGGAATGGCCTTAGTTTGATACCTAAGTGCTTTACATGGGGCATTTTCTTCCTACGAAAGTATTGACGCAATATATCCACCCTTAATTTTGATTCATGAAAACCTATGTGCTGAAATTAGCTGTTCTCTCCTATTTATCTAGAATTCTGCTTTTTCCAGTTATTCCCATGTTGAACTAGGCGATTTAAATTGCAAACCCGAGGTGACATTTTGTCCCTTGCTTTATCTGGTATTTGAATGCTTTCTTTTACCAAGCTGAGAGCCACTTCCACTCTTTGAAGTGTTTACTATTACTTGATTTTTCTTGCTTTATCTGGTATTTGAATGCTTTCTTTTACCAAGCTGAGAGCCACTTCCACTCTTTGAAGTGTTTACTATTACTTGATTTTTCTTTTTAACTAAATATTTTTCTGTCTAGTGTACCTTTACTTTTTAGTTTCTACTTTGGACTGTATTTTGCCTACGTTATCCTTTGGCAGTTGTGATCTTTGGCTATGTTGCTGTGACGCTGTACTTTCTATCTGTGTATGATGTACTTTAGGGTCATATTATCTGTGGAATATATCGTATTATTGGTATACCATATCGATTTTAGATTAACGGTAATTTCTTCACTATCTTCAGGTCCAGTTGCAGAAGATATGTTCCATTGGCAAGCGACAATTATGGGTCCACCAGACAGTCCATATGCTGGTGGTGTGTTTCTAGTCACAATTCATTTCCCACCAGACTATCCATTTAAACCACCGAAGGTAGTAACAATCACTGTCATCATTGCATCAAAGGATTTTGCATATAGCTTTTGCTACTTGCTGCTATTTTCCTTTTTAATTTGTTATTGTGGGCTTCACATTTGCTCAAACAAATCTGCATATTGGTGTAAGCTATTGCAAACTCTTCTTCTCTATTGGCTTCCATGTTCTTTGGAAGTATCTGGTTAATGTTTCATCTGACTTGTCTGCTGTCTCGTTTTTTGGGGGAGTGATGCTGTAGGAAGAAGAGGGAAGGGGGGGGGGGGGGGGTTATATCTTTAAAGTGATTTTACTTATGCAAAGGCGGGATGTATGCGTGATAAGTAATATCTTACTACTGTCTGAGCCTACATATCCTAATATGTTGAGGCTTCCTGTAGTCAGACATTTTTCATGTGAAGTTTTGTATCTTTTGTTAGGCTAATGTTAAGATTTGGTGTGGAAATAAATGGCTCTGTTTACGGAATGCTTTCTGCCTAAGACCTATCCTTGCAAGATCACCGGTGACGAGGATCAGTCTCTTCCTGTCTTCCCCGTGAAGTTGACGGAGTTACTTTAGGATTCCTTTAGTGACGAACTACAAAGTCATTTTAAAAGCAATTGGTATGTTCAGTTAGTGCAGCTGGTACCATAGTTAGTAAGGCAAGAAACTAAGTAGTGTGTACTGCATTGACATCTAAAAGCACAAGACTAAGGCAGACCAGAAAGCTGGAAATTGGTTACATACACCGAACACCTCAGACATGATCTGCAAGTTGTTGAGATTCAGAAGAAGTTTATGAGCTGTAGACTTTGGGTTATTTTTTTCTTTTTTCCTGAATAGTTTACTCTTTGGCTGCTTGGTTAACATGACCATGATATTGCCTTGGAAATCAACTGCGTATTACAGTGAATTACTCTGAAATCCCTCTGTTTAAGGTTCTATTCAGTGCCTTACATTTGGAAAACCTAAACATGTCCCATCACTTCCTAAGAGGCTCATACTTACCAGTTTCTCAATGCTAATAAATTTGTGTTTGTGTGCCTTAAATATGCCAAACGTATTACATTTTTCCTGCTGACAAGTAAAAGGATCCTATAAGTGGACAAATTCAGGTAGAACTGATTTCGGCCTTTCTTAAATCATAGGAAAGCTCCATAGTTACGCAGAACTATTTAAATTAGTTTTACTATTCTCTTGTGATTTGTCATATAGTCTTCCTATCCGGGCATCGCATAACTGAGTGTCTTACTATTTATCTCTGTTTACAGTTATTTATTGTCTGCAGCTTTATAACACCGTTTCTTTGTATTTTGTCTCCTTCCTTGTTCTGTGGCTATGTTGTATTTGGTAGAACTTCAGTTGATATATATGGTAGGCATCGGTTTTGGGAATTACTGGTGAACCGTCAACATAACTTAGAATTTTCCCACCTTTAAATAAGATTGTAGGGCGTGTGTTGTTTCTTGGGAAGTGGGCCTCATGGTTTCTAGGCATTGTTACCTAAGACTGTCAGAATAGATGATATAGCTGAAAAACCTGTCCCATTTCCTGTGCCCTCCTTGGCTGTAGAGTCTGCTTGTAACTGTTGATCGTATGTGCAGGTTGCATTCAGGACAAAAGTCTTCCACCCTAACATCAATAGCAATGGTAGCATTTGCCTTGACATATTGAAGGAGCAGTGGAGCCCTGCCCTCACTATTTCGAAGGTTGAATTTTGCTGGACACTAAAGCTTTATTTGCTAACTGGAAAGAGTGATGCATTCTTTGGTGCAAATCACTTGTCCTGTGTGGTAGATGAAGTATCGTATCTTTTTGTCTGTTCTATTGAATACTGGCTCCTGGCAGAGAAATCTTATTCTTCTCCTGGAATGTGAAGTGTCATATTCGTAGCATTTGATGCCGTTGGTATTCGAATCTGATTAATCTATCTTAGTGGTAGGAAGATATGAGCAATGCTAGGGATAGGTTCTTCTATTTTTGCTGTTACAGAATAGTTGTCTACATGTTAAACTTCCAAATATAATAGGAAAATCTCCTGCATGTTAAAGTTTTGATTCATGCTGAAGATTCTCTGTTTTCTGAATGAGCTCTTTTTTTTGTTTTTTGAGATCTTTATATACATGTAATTGGCCCTCGTGGTGGCTTACTGTTTTGTATGGGGGAAAGCCAAAGTGAAGTCTTTGCGATACGGTTACAAGTGAAGCTTGATGCAAAATTCATTTGTGATGTCAGTAATTATAGATTTGCCTTCTGTTACCATTGTCGTCTACTGGTAAATTACCCTGCAGTAGGAGCTGCTGGGCCTCCTTTTTCCCTCAATTCGGTAGGGTTAACTTTTGCCTTAGCTCTTTTTGGCCTCATTTTTTTCTGTGGTTTCTCAAATAGTCCTCACAGACTACTCCTTGAGTATGTCAGCTCATCTTTGCTCCGAAATAGTGTGATTCAAAAAGGAACTTGCGTTACCAACATATGATTTGCTCTTGTTGTCAAAATGCTTATTAAAAGGTTAAACCTTGGCTTTGAAAAGAAAAGATATGTTTTCCTTTTTTTGATACCTCTTTCTGTCGTAGATTCATGTGCCGACCTTGCCCTCCTTAAAAGTGCGCAGCTCATTTTTTGCCAAGCACCGGTGTTGTTAAGTTGCTCTGCTGCTGATACTTCCTATTGTTTTTTGGCATGGAACTAATTGTGTTTGGTCTTATGTTATAGGTTTTGCTTTCAATCTGTTCATTGTTGACTGATCCAAACCCTGATGACCCTTTGGTGCCGGAAATTGCGCACATGTACAAAACTGATCGGAACAAGTACGAAACCACTGCCAGAAGCTGGACCCAGAAGTATGCTATGGGCTAGAAAAGCTGCATGTTTGTGTGTCCTGTAGGAGGACTTCTTTCCCTGTTGTCCTTTGTCTTCTCAATTGTGTTTGTGGATGAAAGTGTGTGATCCGTGTCCTCTATCACTGCTCTTAAACAGGGAGAGTTTGAAGTTTGTCCTCCTTGAAATAGCCTTAAATTGCTTGTTATGAGAATTTATCTTGAAAACCATGAAAAACACTTCAATGTTTCTGTGCCCTGCCCTGCCTTGCCCTACTGCAATCTGATGTACTCCTATAGTGACTACTGCGACTATTGTTAGGTGAGGCTAGTCTTTATGAGGAGGGTTGCTCCCTAGTAGGGAATTCCAAGGTGCCGTATCTGAAGCTAGTGACCTGAAGCCGTTATCTTTTTGTTGATTTGGGGTTGTTCCAATCTGTTTGAGCTTTAGACCCATCGGCTTTTCATAATTGAGGTTGTTTTTGGTGAGCAGGGGTTTGGTGAGCGAGGAGATGGATCCTGGCCGGTGTTCGGGATGTTCCCCTGAATGGGGATTAGATCCTTATTATAGGTGAAACTATGATGTGTATCGAGTATGGATGGTCTAGATCGCGCTCGAGAAAATTAAGATTCTTTTTACCAAAGAAGATTGAAATCATGAAGAGGAGACAAAAAGAATTAAGAGGGCTAAAGGAGGGAGAGTAGGGTAGCGTCGACATTTGTGACCACAGTTGTCACGATCTTCAGGTGACCAGTATCTATATTGAGACGACCGATACTGGCAAAATTTTCTCTTCTCTCTCTCTCTCTCTCTCTGAATCTAGATTTGGTTGAAGAAGCAATCATACCATGTCGGTCGCACAGTGGCGATTGTTGCTGCCTTGCACAGAACGTTGGTCTTAAGTCTTGATGATGGGGAGGTTCGTAGGTGACTAGAGAGTTGTTGATGTGTCGGAGGCGCTTGGGTTCTTAAATTTCGCCAAATGCTCTTCTAAGCAATTTGAGGGCTGATGGGAATCTTTTTACATCGAATTCTTGGGTCGTATGATGATTTTTTTCCTTTAGTATGTATTTGGTAATGGTGAGACACCCCAAAAGATCACCATCTATGACATTTTACGTATCTTTTTTGTGAACAGATTTCGGGTTCTTCGATGCTCGAAGCTAGCCGAGCTCGATCGGATTAGCCAGGCCGGAAACAGTGAGGGATGTCAATTAGTAGGGATGGAGACTTGTTGAGAACATCATACCGAAGGCACCCTTCTTGAGGATAAAGAAGGAGAGATTAAAATCAAAATTGTAAGAAGAGTAATGGTCATGCCAAGCTGTAGAATACAGAAGGATTCTAAGGGTCTGTTTGTTTGGTGGAAAATAAAGCACTTCTGGAAAATGTTTTCTACGAAGTCATTTTTCTGGAAAATGACACATTTTCCGGTATTCGTTTGAAACTTAAAAATTTTCCGAAAATTTTTTTTCTAGAATTTTTTTTTGAGAAATTATCCGGTGACTGGCGACGGGCGGTAGCAGCGAGCGGGGCGGGCGGCAGCAGCGGACAGGGGCGACGGTTGAGCAATGGGCAGGCAGGGGGTGGCGGCCGATGGGGGGCGGTGGCGATCGGGGGCGGCGGCCGGGCGGGTGGTGGCGAGCAGCGGCCAATGGGGGGCGGGTGGGGGGCTGGTGGCGGGCAGCAACGGCGGCAAGCAGGCAGTGACGAGGGGCGGTGGCCGACGGGGGTGGTGGTCAGCGGGCGGCGGTGGGGGGCGGGTGGGGGATGGCGGTCGGCGGCGGTGGCGGGTGGGCGGCGGTCGACGAGGGAAGCAATAGCGGGCGAGCGACGGCTGAGGGTGGCGGTCGGGCAGGGGCGGCGGTGGACGGGTGGCGGCGGTGGACGGGCGGGCGACGGCGGGGGGGGGGGGGTGGTTGGGTGAGGGCGGCAGTCGGCGGGTGGCGGCAGCAGTGGGTGGGGGGGGTGGCGGCTGACAGGGGCGGTGGCGGCGGGTGGGTGGGCGGGCGACGGTTGGGGGCGGCGGTGACGACTGGCAATTAAATTGCTCATAAACTTACGACGAGAGAAAAAGAGATGAGATCTGGAAAATGTTTTCCACTTTTTAAAAATAGAAAACATTTTCTTTAGTTTTAGAAGGAAATCTTTGGTTGATTGGAAAACTTTCGCCCCCCGAACAGTCCAGTTTCCGGAAAATATTTCCGGAAGAATATTTTCCGCCAAACGAACGGACCCTAAAATCGAGAGTTGGGTGACGGCTTGCTCTGATTCTATTGATAAACGAAAACCATTCTTCGAAAATGTGTTTCATCGCCCTTCGGAATTCTTTTCACGAACCAAACACATGTGAAAGGAGAGGGAGGGAGAGAGAGAGAGAGAGAGAGATAGATGAGGTCAAATTTAATGTGGGACTAACTGTCAAAAAAAAAAACTATAATGAATGCAGCCCTTTCAAAATATGTCAACTTTTGGAAAAGTTCAAGTAATTCCATCGTTCGTTTTTTTTCTTTATTTTATTGATATGGAAAATGTTTCGGAGGAGGGAAGGTTACCCCCACACGAAGGCTGGGGCATACCAGAATGGCTTATAGTGGATTTACGGGAAAATTATCAAATAAGTCATAAACCTTTACTTACTTTACTGATCCAGTTTTACACATTTTTTATGCCAAATAAATCCTAAATATTTTCCAACGTTACTTATTAAGTCATCGTCACGTCGTCGCGGGTGAGATCCGGCCGTGCCACGTAGGCAGTTTCCGGCTAAAATCTGTCGGAAGGACTTAATCAGTAAAGTTGGAAAATGTTTAGAATTTATTTTACATAAAAAAATAAGTTTATGACTGAATTGGCAAAGTAAATTAAGATTTAGGACTTATTAGGTAATTTTCCCGTGGATTTACAGCTCGCTTACCAAAGGGAACTTCTGGCAGCAGGATTCAATGGGAGTTGAGACGGTAGAAGCTGAAAGGATGACAGTCGGATCACGTTGTTCATTCTGAAGCCATCTGATGGGGATAAGTACAGCAGCAGCTCATAAGGCCTCGCGACCTTCCATAAACTCTAGTGAGTCCTGGTCCCCAGTCAAACATCATGAGCACGCTGCATACAACAATCCGTCCTCCCTTTTAAAGCAAAAATTATGCGGCGGAGGAGGAACAGACGGTCTCTCTATGGATAAGAGTACAAATGAATGAGCATGGTGAATAACTCTCTCATCCGTATTGGTTAGACATCTCACTTAAGATTGTTAAATCGCATCTACGCTCGAAAGTGGGTTTTCTGAAGAAATGAAAAGGACCTCAGAGATTGTTTCATTTCTTTTGTCATTCCATGAATGCATGCATAGTCATCTCATAGAGCTTGTGTTGTAAATACGAAGAAAAAAAATTATGACGAGCGGAAATAAAAATGAGATGATCATACATAGCTTATCAACTTTCGTGCTACGTTTAGCTAATAAATTTTCGAATCGATTGTAATTTCTATTCGTTGGAGCAAATAATAGGTTTTTCCAACCATAATTCGAGGTTGGCACTTACTTTACTGCGCCCTTTCTACGATGTTTTAAATCTTCATACATTCCTAGTTGTTAATTGAGTAACGAACTAGAAATGTGTTTCTGTTTACTCTTTTCCTTTAATGGTCGAAAGAGACATTTAGTTTTCCTGAATACGAATAACATTGTTATAAAGTGGGCTGAAGTATGCACAAAAATAGCTAAACATGCCTCGAGATTTAGATTGGCCGTATAGGTAGATGGGGATATCTTCGTATTCCCCAGGAAAACAAAAATCAAACTGAACAATGTTGCTCGAACTGCGCTGCATCTTTTGTTAGGAAAGATGACGGATGAAGGCTGTCGTCTCTTTCATGAGGTTTGATAGTTCTTTACTTATCGCGAGTATCTTATCCTCATGGCTTGGACTGAACCATTTTTGTGTATTTTCAGGAGTAGTTAGAATGTGGCCCGGGGAATTGGACATGTTATTGTCCACGAGATAAAAAGGAAAAAACTGAACATCGGTACTTTACATTCAACTATCGATGAAGCACACAGGTACGCGTATCAAATTTCTTCAAAGAAATTACATGTTTTGCAATAGTTGAAGTGGATATGATCTTCGAGGAATTTCATTGGAAAGTGCCGGGATAGAACTCCTGGAAGCGGTAGAGGACGGCTTAGGGCGGTGCCTTATTAATCAGATTAGGCCTAAGGAAAGGATCGGATATTTATGATTTGTAAAAATTCTTAAGATGGTGAGTTGTTTCAAGTTCCATGTGGAACTTATAACCTATTTATTGGAATAGGTTCTTTATTTTTTGGAACTTAAAATTTAGCCCGCATACCTTGAAACCTACCTGCACAAGTTCCAACATCAGTTCTAGGGTCTAACGTATGTATTCTTAGTTGGATGATTACAGTGAATTGTCACTTCTAATAGCCATTATTTATTGTTATTTTAATGACCGTGGCTCATATTTAGATACAAAAAAATGCAAAATATTAATAAAGAAAATTATCGGTCATGAAAAGTGCTAGAACTAGAAGCTCATACTAGTGCTTTCAAATTACTACTCATCATTGGATACCATGAAATACTGTAAGATTGCTAAAAATATAAATTAAGAAAAACATAGAAAACTTGTTAGTTCATGTTCTAGGTTTCAAGTCCAAGAAGCTGGAACCTACCTTTCGGGAAGGTTTTCGGGAATTCAAAATCTACCATGCATACTTTGAAATCTAGAGGTGAGTCAATCCTCATCCGTCTAGTTCTTAGATTCCTAATTTTACCTTAAAACCATGCCTGCCCCTAATAAAAGTTGAAATGAGGTTGACTCATGATGTGTCCTGATTGTGACATTGTAATTCCATACCCTAAGCAAATGAAAGTATCACCAACAGAATAATTCAGAATGCTCACTTAATTGGAAGAAGCGATGAAGCAACTTTATTAAAATTCAGAGGTTGACACAAATAGTTGTGGCTCTACAACAAGCATAAAGATCTTATTGGATATCTTAAATTAAATAGAAACTTTACATTGTGAAATGGAAGCAAAAATTACCATAAAGGTCATAAACCATTTACACTTGTGCCGATTTATTCATATACCTTTCAATTATACTAATTTAGGCATAAATTATTTGACAATTTGTTAATGTAGTCATTTCAGTGAATTTTGACTACAAGATGTTGATGTGGGGATCTAATTAGTGTTAGCTATCATAAGCAACATGTAGGTGCTAGTATGAACAATTTTTTTAGTTTTATTTTATTTTATTTTTATGAATTTTCCTTTTTTTCTTTCTTTTTCCTTTGTATGTTCTTTCTTTTCTATTCACCAGTGGCCAATCTCAAGTGATGGTTAGTTGCCGGCGATGCCCAAAGAGGGTTGATGAGCCCCCTCTAGTGGTTGCCCATCGCTTGAAATTGGCCATTGGCGAAAAAAAATGTTTTTTTTTTAAATATCCATGTTAGCGTCAGTAAACCATATAGGATGGACAGCGCTGACTGGACTACTATGTCAGCTTTTTCTCATTGAAATTTGTTGGAAGGATTACATTAATGACTTGTCAAAAAGACTTAAAATTAAATTGACATGATTGTAATAGATTTATGACTTTTTTGAGATTTTTCTCTTCAATAAAACTCATGCACAAGGAGTGTTGTTCTTCAAAAATGTATCACTTGATTGACAATCTAAATTCCTAAGAACATTTAGTCATTTTAAAGTAAGAAGAAAGGACACTTCATGTACTAAAAATTTGCGTGTTTTGTAATCGAACAGCATCAATGGAATACGCAGAGACTCATGAAATACTTTATAAATCACATTAACAAATTAAGTCCATACTATTGACCTACGGAGATGGCCCTAACTCAAAACAGTTTGCGTGCAGTTGGATGGATTTGAATAGGGTACCCTCTGCTTCTTGTGCTGGAAATCTCCTAAAATATCCAACCAGCTGCACCAATTTGAATGGGGTGCCCTTTACTTCTTGCGCGTGGTATATTGTTCACACCTAAATCGATCCAAGAAAAGCACGCACAGACTTGAAGAGAAAGGATAAATAAGATACTGGTTCCATGACAATACAGACCCTATACAATAACACTTGAAAGAATCACAGTTCAAGGCTTGATTTGCAAATGGCCGTTGTCAAACGATGCCACAAGCTAGCTAGGGAATCAACAAACCCACTTGTACTATAGGGTTGTCAGATTAATTAAACTAGTCTCTATTCCCAAAGTGCGAGCAATCTCTAACTCTGCCACGAATCTGCTCACAAAGCCCATCAAATTAAAATCAGACACCATTTAGAGCTGGAGGTGGATCCTTCTGACTCTGGAGAAGAGAGAGGGAACAGAGAGATTGGCTGTTTGAATAAGCACTTTGAAATAAGACTCTCAATAAGACGTGAGAGCAAGTCCAAGAGCATGATCACATATCGCAAAAACAAATATATTGTAGCCGACTCATGCACACGCCCCGTAAAGCAAGGGAGTCAACACTGACTTTGCGTTCTTCCCCATGAAAAAGAAAAGAAGATCCCAAAAATTATATAGAAGAATAGTCGTGTAACTTCATACAATGTCACTCCTCATACACTTCGCATATGGGGGAGTGTGTCCCGTGTCCTTTTGTATCGAACAACGTTTCACTTGGGAGTTTATAACCAAGGACTTTCGTTAGCTTCGGTTTTAGAATACTTTTCGTTGGTGGCAGATGAGTTTTGACAGCTTTGCTGTACTTGTGCCTCGAGGTGTTTGGTTTTTGTATTTATCTGTCGAGAATTGCGTAACTCAAACGAGATTGATATCGTAATAAGAGATCGGAGACTAAAAGTTATCTCAACAACGATCGCTGCAACATTCCTATCAACCCCAGTTGAAGTGTTGGACAAAAAACACTACCATTTGGCAGTGAAAATTAGGGATTTACGTGATTTTGCATGCCAAAATGGCATTGCATCGGAAGTGGTCCTCTGGGGAAATATAATTTCACTAAGTTTCGCTAAGTCAAACTGTCCTTGATTAATCAAAAGCCTAGTTTTCATTTAAACAGAGGTGCAATTATCAGCATGCAGTTATATTTCGTGGATCATGGAAACTAAAAAGGTAAATGCGGGGACCATTGGTGCAAGTCTCTTTAACATGTATCGATCGTCAAACCTATTTTCTTAACATGGTGATCGTGTTATGCGTACTAAACAAATGAATATAATCAGAAAATAATCAAGATCCGACACAAAGAAGTCGTGCACACGTACAAGTACTCAAGTTGTAAAAGAACCTGGCACCTGATAATCTTACCCTTTTAATCCATTTATTATACGTTCTAATCACTCATAATTAATTCCAACACAACACTTTTTCTTTGTGGACCACCAACAGATAGTCAAAAATTAAAGTTGTCATGGATGATAGCACAGGAATTGTGGGCTCTCGAGTCGCCACATGAAAAAACCTGTGCAAGTTGCATTTGAGAGACAATATATTTGTTTGGATCATCATATATCCTAATTATTATTCTCTAATCGTTCTCCCCCGAAACCTAATCATACTGAAGTCTCCGATAACATGGCCATCATTTGCTCTTAGTTAGCTATAATATGGCTGTCCCTCTCGCGTGGACTTTTTTTTTTCTCTCCTTTTTATTTTTGACTTTTTGAGAGTCAACACATTATTTGCTTCTCTGTCGCATCGTCTACCTATAATTTTACCGAGTTTCTCGGCATCAAACATACCTAATTGAAGCAGTTCACTTTCAGCACAAAATGTGAATACTTTTCTACACATGCGCAGTGTGGAATTAAAGGCTAAAAAGGCTTTCCATGGTTAATCAATCCAACACAAGAATACAAAAGTAATTAGATGACTCCAAGTGCTTATCGAGGCAAGTATCTAATCAATCGATAGTGCACGAATTTTACTTAATTAATCGCGAGAATCACTGGCTTTCGTCTTCTTACATAAATCCTTGTAAGCTTGGCTCCTTTCGACCGTCCTCCAACGTTAATGAGGGGTCGCATGTTTCACGCACTCCACTATAAGCATTCAACGCGGGGCTTCAAAAGGGCCAAGGGTTTCCATGAACGGCACAGATGCTATTTGGGATTCTGTGGAATTGTCTAATGCCGTTTTCTCTCGCGGGGATCCTTTATAAGAACAAGCTCAGCTTTCCGCTGCCAATCCGTCTTATGATTATTTTTACAAACCACTTGCACTAATCTTAAGTCAACATATGCGAGAGACGATGGGTTTTTCTTTTTCGTGGCACACAAATAATAAATGCTACGTGCATAAAATTGGAAGAGAGAGAGAGAGAGAGAGAGAGAGTAACCACATGCTACCTGCTCAGAGACACCAACTCTATTTATTGTTGGCACACACATTCCTAACGTTATCTTCAGGATTCCTACATAGTTCTGGGAAACAGCTGTTTACAAAATCGACAGAATCAGTATTCAATTTGAAAAGGAGTACATCTCAACTCACCTTGTTTGGGTTCTCCCGTACTGGGAAACTAGGATTTTCAACTGAATTATACCGAGCGGAATGTCACTTTGTTTTGCATACGGGTCTTGATGAAGATTCAGTGAAGGTAACTTTGTCGAAACTGTATTGCATTCGAGACCGGATAATGAAAGAGGACCAAGTAATTTGGAAAAACAGAAAAAGCTTTTGCTGGGCCTGAGATCTATACAACCGAGATGGACTTTTTGTCATAGAATATAAATAGCACGTTGTCGTTTATA
The DNA here is from genome assembly GCA_030064385.1 of Melaleuca quinquenervia. Taxonomy (NCBI): domain Eukaryota; kingdom Viridiplantae; phylum Streptophyta; class Magnoliopsida; order Myrtales; family Myrtaceae; genus Melaleuca; species Melaleuca quinquenervia. The sequence continues at coordinate 12,477,131 of CM057721.1, read as the reverse complement.
TTGGTCATGTACAAAGACAAAATTATCGCAGATGTAATGACAACGAAGAACGTCCTTTTCTATCCGGCTTTATGTTCCTACTTAAATATATTCCGTCATTAACTTTGGTAACTGTCGGTGATTAATAATCTTGATTGTATCGTACTTGCTCCTAGGTATTGATGTGGAGCTCGAAAATGAAAGCTTCATGGAACTCAAACCACAGAAAAGTTTTATAATTGTGGCTTAAGTTTGAGCAGCATAACATGTTGAACTCAACATGATTACGTCCATTACTTTTGCATTTATTACGTTTTAAAGACTGGCTATATAAAAGAAATTTCATATGACAATCACGGTGACGGCGTCTCTTATTTAAAGTACTTTGAGCATAACTTTTATGTGATGTTGTCCAATTAGCAACGATGAAGCGAAGAAACATAGCTGAGGAGTACTAAATGGAGTGATTAGCTTCAAATGAGCTTAGGTTAGCTATTTGGGAATCCCTCTAGAGAAGACGAAATATCGAAGAAAGCGAAAACAGCTATTATCGATTTCAAGGCTCCACGGCCACGGAAATCTCTTGTCTACAGTTAATTTCCTCGAAGATTCAATGTCGTGTCTTGTAATGAATGAAGCGAGATGCAAAGGACCAGGTGTCATCTGGCTACGACGTGCTGCCACGATTTGGAGAATGCATTGGAAGAGTATAAGATACGGAATACGATGCATATGCACATGTGCCTCTGTAAATTTAAAAAAGAAGAAGGTTTTTTAAGGTAATAATTATGGAATAATTACTTCCTGTTCAATCAATGCGTATGGATCTCAATGCTCAGAGCTCACTCACTTGATAAGATCGTACACGTTTGATGCGATTGCACTGGTCTCCGAACCGAGCAGAATTCTTTAATGCTTGTCTTCGTTAAAATACGTAAACAAGCAAAAGTACTATGACGACACGTCTTTCTTATTTGGGTGGCTCGAGAGCGGGATCTAGGGTTTGATGTCGATTGACTTCCTCCTTATGAAATCATTAGAATATGCACATGTAGATACATATATGCTCATTTGTTTGTATATTCATTTTAAAACCCGGATATAATACACGCTCATATAAATAAATAAATAGATTTTTAAAATAATTCTCTTAAGATTTCTTAAGATCTCAATGAATTATCACTTTCACTAGTTAAGTTTGGCCATACTAAATAGCTCTCGAGTATGTTAGATCTTGTTTATTTATACTTCACATTTTTTTATTGAAATAATTAAGTATATTCGGCTTTTTCGTCCACTTCACGTTTGGATAAATTACGTACACATTTTTGTTTTTGCAATCTATTGAATGTTTCCAAAGAGACTAGATATCTTTAGAAGATATATTAGTTATGATACATATGGATAGTGTAATTATTTAAGCAACTACATATGAAATGTAAATTTCTTACATTTCACTTGATCAATGTATTCTTCGCTTTTATTTTTCCAAAGGAAACCGAATCTTCGCTTGCAAGCCTAAATATGACGCACCAAAACTTATGACAAAGAGAGCAGTTGCCCAAATTCTATTTTGCTCTTGGCCATGTTCATCGATTGTTTTGAACAAGTCTTCTTTGTTGTTGATGTCTTCTCTTTCCACGAGTTGTTGCTGGTTCTTGTCTTAAGCTCTGTAGATCACCAAACCGGAACTCAAAATCATTCTTGATGATCAAATCACAAAGATGAGATGAATCGAAATTTGTGGAGCTTGTGAACTCACTTGAAAGATGAATTTGTCTCTAACGATAGAGGTGTTACGTTCTACAATGAATATTTTTGTATATATGTTATTAGGGTAATTGATCTGCTCCGATTCGGTAGTCTAGTTAGGCAATTTTACACTTGAATCCAAAAGTCGTCCAAAACCTACAAATTCGATCCAATTTGGGTAATTCGTAGTTCTTTTGCATGCCCCTAGTTACTCTCTCTCTCTCTCTCTCTCTCCTCCTCCTCCTCCTCCTCCTCCTCCTCCTCCTCCTTTAGCTCCACTCTCTCCTTCTCCTTCCGGCCCTTTCCCTCGCCAGCACATCTACACATACAATGCCTCTAACTCCTCTTGTCTTTGCTGTTGAGCCGCCGCCGCCTCATGTTCCCTCCAATGGGCACCAGGGAGCTACCCAACTTTGACGTCATATTCTTCAATGTCAGCCTTGTTGGAAATTTGAGATGAATAAGGGTGAATGAAAAATTGTTTCCCAAAAGAAAACTCTTGAGTGGGATGTGAGTCCCACATAGAAAGCAACTTTGAGTTTGTAGTGGGAAGTAGAGAAACACTAATCCCACATAAAATAAAAAAAAGAAGGATTTGAAGTGCTATATATGTGATTACACTCTTATAGAGTGGTAACATTAAATTATAAGATTAAATTATAAGCATTATGCCTCGTACGCATGTGCATGGGGTGTGTAAATTTGGTTCCTAACGAACCTGAATTTGGGTGTGAGCATGCGACCCGCGTATACGAATGTAGCCTTGAAAAGTGGGCTTATAGACAAGTCACTTTTTGCCTTCTTTCTTTACTATTACGTCGATCAAATTGTGAACGTTCTGGTGATGACCAGACTTAGGACTTAGCGATAGAGTCTATAATCGTCAGATTCAGATTAAATGAATGGCTGATTTAAGATTATGTTTAATTTCCAAACGGCTGATTTACTTCAGTAACGGTAGATTGAATACCGAAACGTCTCTTCACTTTGTTTAATAACTTCTTTCATTCTTTTTGCCCGGACATGCATACTGTTTTACATTGTCTTTGAAAGTATTTGCACATATTTGGTTTTCAAAAAGTGTTCAGTAAAGAACGTTGTTCAAGTTTGCCAAAAACCTTGAAGTTTTATTCTTCGTTGCTATCAACCATTGTATCTTGGGAGGCAAACGTCCACGTAACATCATGTGTACTAGAGAGATCCTCATTGTGTACTAGAAGAGATGAATCTGTTTTAAAGAAACTGTGTCTCACATATGCCTTGATTATATATATATATATATATATATATATATTCTATTTCTTCTCAGTTTGTAATTGAGTCGTTCAATTGAAGTCCATTTGAATTGTATACGTCCATCAAATTCGAGCAAATCCTCCAACAAACCTCCGATCCCTCTTGCTCGAAAAATGCATCTCGTCATCCTCCTCCCTTTGAGCTTGATCTCCATACTTCCTCCACCGTCGCCATTGGCGGATTCGTCAATGTTGACAGAGTCGACTAGATATAGCCAAACGACGTAGACAACAGTGTCGCCATCCAAATTTGGCCGGATGACGACGACGATGGCCATGGACGAGTGTCAACGTCACTCGCGAGCCATGGAGAAAAGAAATTAGGGTGATGATGAGTAGCTGGCCGGTGATGTAGCTACCATGGCCGCGAGCCATCATCATTCATGGTCTCAAAACGCATAAAGAGACTGAATAAAACAGTAAAGAGGAGAGAGAGCAACAAAGGAGAGACAAAACAGAATCCCATTCGTACACACGGCAATTAATGATTAGAGTGACACATAACTTATATGGTAAGACAGGCCTATCCAATATTTTCTCATGCCTCTCTCAGCCTCTACGTACACCTATCTCTCTCCACGTGTCAGCATGTACATGTGTGTCCCTCACAAACTCGAGGTCGCAACACCCCATTTGAGATTAGTATCTCGTATAGAGCTCTCCGACCAAAGAAGATCGGATCAAAGGTTAGACGAGGTCAAGTTAGTGGTGTAAGTGAGTCAATTTTGCTCATGGACTACTTGTGTTCGACTTTCAATTTACTCGAATTCACCTCCATGCTTTTTGGAACTTGATTATATAATTTGGTCTCGCTAAAATTGAAAACACTTAACTTGAGTAACTTGTGAGACTAATTAAAAGTATTAAATTCTAAGCAATTTTTTTTTAATTTGAGCTCCAATGCAAGTTTTGAAACAACTTATTAAAGGGAAATTTATTCAAAATATCCTTAGCCCATTATACGATTATCAATACAGTCCTAAATTTTCTAATTTGGTGAATGTAGTTATCAATTTTTGACGATTTTCAAATGTAATATATCTAGCCACTTTAGGCCGGAAATTGCTAGCAAGGATACCGGTTTTCCTATGTGGCATGGTCAACTATTGGACGGGCTTGATGGAGTTTATGTTGTTAATATTTTTAATTTTCATTTCATCTGTGTTCTTGGAATTTCGCCTTGCCTATATTTGGACAAGGGTCACCGGCCATTGTGAAGGCCTTGGCAACCTTGCCAGCTAGAATTCCGAGATGAAGAGGGAAAAGTTTTCTTTTTCTCAAAATGACGTCGCTTGGAGCTCTGTTGGACATATCACATTGTTGGTTGCATCACATGTGATGGACGACGCTGACTAGACTGCGCCATCAGTGATTTTCGGATTAAATGGCTCATGATAATGACATTGGAAATTGCCAGGTTATATTGACCAAATCAAAAAGTTTATGATTCGGTTGATGGTTTGAGGAGATAAAACTTATAATGATAATTTACTTTTCCAAATTTAGAAGACTGCTATCCCCCACAAGTTGTGATAATTTAATAATTGGTCTATTCTTAATCTAGGCGAAACCCGTCCTAGGAACGCATCTCCCTTATATCGAACATGTTGCTATAAGATGGATAGTCCGACCCTAGCTCCAACTTACCTGAAACTAGTGTTCGCCGAGTGATTTCCATCTGATCCTCCAAAGATCCCGTGTTTCCATCCATGGGGCAACACTGGCGCCTCGGCCTTGTCATTTTCGCAGCCGTTGCTCATAAATGGACCGGCTCCCATGAAAGGACACGAAAGTGGCACCTCCTTTTGGGCGTCGACGCGCAACTCGTGCAATCCGTATGACAGAGCAACCGAAGGGACGCACGAACATGTCCAATCGTTGTCATCGCATCATGGCTTATGAACAGAGGACGCGTACGTAAAGTCGCCTTGGCACTAGATTAGATGTTGCCAAGCAGTCCGATCTCCAGGTTTTAAGTACAAACCGGCGGAAACGATGGACGGGAGCGTCATGCCTTCTTCTTCGAGATCTTCAGGAATCAAGAACCAGTTAGGTCCGGAGCTCCACCACAAGGAGTCCAGGATTCTTGCCCCCACCATTTTCAGCGCGCACGAAGTGTTGACGACGCTCGTCGCCCTCCCCGGAAATGTTTTCTGGAATTCGGACCAGCTAGCAAGCTCAATTATTGACTTCGATCAAAACGAAGCTTCGGAAAAGGAGCGGGAGGAGGAGACGGGGCTCTTTCGTCCGACACGGGGTACGAGGAATGCGTGGACCACGCAAGGTGGTGGGGACTTTTGGCCCCCTTCGCCATGGATTTTCCCGGACAGCTCTTTTGAGGCCATCTCCTGGTGCGCAGGGTTCACACACCCTTACCACCGTCTTTTTCCGGCCGTTTTCCCGCCCAAAGTAATGAGGTTAACATATAAAGATAAAAAGATGACTACAAATAACTTTATTTGAGAAAAGAAGAAACCAATTCCCGAAAGTTCACTGCATTTATGTAGTGGTGACTGGTGAGGTGTCTGCGAGAGGGAGATTTGAGGATGCGGCTGCCCCTGCAATATCCTCTCTGCAAGACGTACCTGAAGATATCTAGCAAAATGTGGCAAACAAAAGGGAGTACATTTCTTAAATAGATTATGTTACCACGTAGGTCGTGATTTACGGCGTTCATCATAGAGTTGGAGCTTTTGGACGCATTTTTGAACATTGCTAATGTGGTATCAAAGTCTCTGGTAGATTGAGTTTGCAATGCCCCCATCGGATAATCCCATCTTATGTCGCTGTTTTAATATGAATAATCCTGGATCTTCTATAATTGACACGAACGAACTAAATCATGAGACTTGGTCGCTCTTGATTGTCGCCACGAAAAAAATTAAGGGCCGATATTGAAATACTCATGGAGTAACATGGAAGTTTACATAATATTTCATAAGAAAGACTTGCCATTTCTCTTTTGGGAGCGGGCTCGAAAACAATCCCCCCCGTGACCTCGACAACCAGAGAATTCGTCATGCATGAATTTTAGAACCACCTGTCCTGGTCAGGACCATGTAAATCGTGTTCATCAGATCGACCGAGTGTTAAGTAAATGACCCGAGCACGAATCATTTGGGACGTGGGAAGCGCGGTGAATTCCTGGTCTTCCCCGTTCGCATCGACCAACCAAGGACAAACCCCACACGATCACGTGACCAGTCTGTGCTGTAGCGCTCAGTTCATTCTCTCCATCAGACGCCCACCAAAAACCTTTTAACTCTTCTGCCAACCGCAGACTCGCTTGTCGATTGCCCAGAATCCAAAGTCTTTTATGGTGAGCTCACGTTAGACGGCACCCGTTACGGATCGGAGAAAGGTAAATGAGTCCTTAAACTCCAGATCGTGAACTGCGTTCAGTAGAACAGTAAGAAATTACTCTATAATTTCAGCTACTAATGAAACAGGGGAAGGAGCTAAAGATGGAAAGTAGACAGCACCAGCAGAGCATGCTGTTGGAGAGCGGCAACTGTAGAGAGAGAGAGAGAGAGAGAGAGAGAGAGAGAGAGAGAGAAGGAAACATCATTAATGGCAAAGGGCGCGAAGTTCAAGGTTGCCTGCCACACACACACTCACACAGTGTTAACGGTCCCGTGACGAAAATGACCAGAAAGACCCTCGCTTTATCAGCTGAAGTTAAACCCCCTCCTCCCGGTAACGATTAAGCTTAAAAAATTCGGGATTAACTACTGATCAGGGGGGATTAAATTCTTAATTTACGGCCCGTTTCGTTATTAGTCAAACGACGAAAAAGGGCCTGAACACAGTTGTCCCCGCGTCACGTGACCTGCATCGCGCCTTCCAAGGGGCTAAGGAAAAAAAAAGGAAAAAAAGGGAGGAAAAGGAGAACAAAAAGGAAAAAGAAGAAAACACGGTCGAGTCAGCACCTCTTAAATCTCGTCCCCCCCCCCCATCGGATTGATCAGAGCCGTGGGCCGGGCCCCGCGTCGCCACGTGTCGGCATCTCTCATGACCGGGCGATGCGGCGCCTCGTGAATATCTCTCGACTCCCCCCCCCCCACTCATGCGGCCTCGCCGGAATCTCACTTCCGTCCCCGGACCCTCGCCGGAATTACCATTCGTTTCTTGTTCTTAATCCAAATCTTCCACGTGTATACACCGCGAATTACACTTGACTAAGGAAAATGTCCGAGGGAGGAGAGTAGGCAATATTGTCATGTAGATTGGCGTTTTGTGTCGGGTCGCCACATATGAGAATAGGGTACCCTTTTTTTGGTATTTTCTTAAATTATGGTTTGAGTTATTCTCCTTAACAAAACCCTCCTCTCTATCTTTATTTTTATTTTCATTTAGGCATTGCGCACAGCACTAGATTCACCTTTATACTCTAAAGCATGAGTTCACGTTGAGATTACTGGTTCACAAAATCGTATACCGCAAAAACGAAACTCAAGTTTTTAAATTCGGCTACCCTAACCTTTTTTTTTTCTCCACGATGCAATGGATTAAGATCTTTAAATGCTTGATCGATCTGAATTAGGTGTGATACGCTCTTGAAAATGGTCATAAAAATGCATAATACATTATGATTCAAACTTAATTTATCATGCTGGGAACGATAAATATTCTTCTATTTTGAACTCTTTTTAGGTTTAATGGGTTATATGCTGAAAGGCGGACTTAAAAATGTAAAATTTTGAGTTCACTTTACTCCCCCAATTAAATTTCGGGGAGTCAAATGGCAACCTCAAAGATGAAAATCAAAAAATTTTCAAAATCCGAATTAGGAAATGCAACTTGAATCCGGGGTTTAGTCGTTTCAGAATCCTATAAAAGAGGCAGAGTCATCACCAGCAACTGTACTTCGTTCGCGCGGCCTCTTATCTCTCCGCAGATCCACCTTAAACTCTCTCCTCCTCCTCCTCTCCTCTCTCCTCTCTCTCTCAACGGTTTCACCTCTGCTTCCTCCGCTTCTGAGAAAATCCCCAGTCAAAGATTTCACAAGAATCCCAGAAAATAAGAGAGCAACGTTTCTCCGGCGAGATAGGAATTCGCCCGAAGTAGCAAATCCTTCGTAGACTCAGCAGACTGAGACGAGCCTTTGCTTGGCCTAGTTGGGCGTGGCTCGATTCGCTCATATTTATTCCCCCTTCCCCTTTTCCGGCAAAAGCCACTCTCTTCTTTTTCCCCCTCCTCAACTTTCCTGGAAAATCCCCTGCTTTTTCCCCCTTTCGTCTCGCCGCCCTCAGTCGGTCACTCTGCTTCTGGGTCGTCCCTGAACTTGACAATCTTTTTTGCTCATTACTGCTTCAGTCGTTTCACCTTCCGTACCTCTCTTCACTCCTCTTGCTTATTCCATCTCTCTCTCTCTGTCTCTCTCTCTCTCTCTGTGTCGCGAGCGCGCACGCACGCACGCTGCTTTTATCCTCTGCTTTTTGCACTTCTCGCTTTACTTGGAATTTGCTCAGAGTCACAACCTTTGAACCACCCACTTTATCTCACCAGATTTTTCCCAATCCCCTTCTTTTGGTGTTTGGTGGATAATAGTTCTCTGCGTTTGAAGCTTCTCTTTAACGTGGTTCACTCCGACCTTTTTCTCTTTATTCTCCTCCTCGTGTCTGAGCCTCAGAGGAATCTTTTCTTTTTTTCCACTCGCTCTATATCACCCCCTTCCTCTCCCTCGCTTCACTTTCGATGTTAACAGTAAGTCTGACCGAGAAGCTCCCGCAATTTTGAACAGAGACAAAGAAAACCATGGAAGCATCGACGTGTTTCATGCCTCCTATCAAGCTCACTGAGCACCGAACTCGCGCGACGCTCCCGAGACGGGAGCCTGTCGATGGCCCCAGTAGTCGTCCCAGGGTCGTCCGTATATCGTACACAGATGGCGACGCCACCGACTCTTCCAGCGACGAAGAGAACGACCCGTTCGAATGTCGTCGCCGGAGAGTGAAGAAATTCATCCACGAGATTGTCATCGAGCCGTTGTGCTTGAGAGAGGGCCACGAGGTGGTCAAGAGCCGGGCAGTGAGGAGCAAGTTCTGCAGGAAGTCAACGGGGAAGCCGGCGCTACAGGTGGGCCGCCGCCAGATGAAGCCACCGGCGACGGAGAGGAAGTTCCGGGGCGTGAGGCAGAGACCGTGGGGAAAATGGGCGGCCGAGATCAGGGACCCACTGCGGCGCGTGCGGCTCTGGCTGGGCACCTACGACACCGCAGAGGAGGCCGCGATGGTCTACGACCACGCGGCAATCCAGCTGCGCGGGCCCGAGGCGCTCACCAACTTCGCCACTCCTCAGCCGTTGCAGATGGCCGCGATGTCCACCTCCACGCCGCCGTTGAAGGGCTCCGGCGAGGTCCGCTCACCGACGTCCGTCCTCCGGTGCCTCTCCGACGACGCCGAAGAATCGCAGGGGAGCGCCGTCGACGCTGCAAAAGAGGAGGCGCGAGGCGACGAGTCGTGCGCGTCGGAGAACCCGCCGGAGCACTCCGCGAGCTTCGAGAGCTTGTTACCGGACGATTTCTTCGACTTCCGGAGCTCGGCCCCGAGTTTGTTCGACGAGTACGCGAGCTTCGGCGAGAGCATGTTCAGATACGAATTCGACGACTTCAGCGACGCCTTCATGAACCCGGGCGAGGATTTCGGGTTCGGATCTTGGACCGGGTTCGGGTCCTCCTGTTGGAGCGTCGACGATCACTTTCAAGACATCGGGGACTTGTTCGGCTCCGACCCTCTATTAGCGACGTGAAATTTTCCCCTCTTTTTTACCCCTCCCGTGTTTTCTAAATCGGATTTCCGCAGCGCCGTTTAGGTCGTCGCCGGCCACAGGCCGGCGACAGTTTTGAACCGGCGACGCTCCGTTTTGGTCCTTGTTTCTCGCGTCGGAGTTTGTAATTTTCTGTTCGCATCAATAAGTGTCATTAGCGACCGACAAAAATCTCCGTCTCCGTCAAGATAACGGCGACGGATGAGCTTTTGCTACGAGCACTGTTCTCTTCCCTTTCTCTCCGTCTCCGTCGAGATAACTGTTCCTCGTCCATTTTGAATCTTGTCCGCACCGGCGACTCCTGTTGACGTTCGAGAGACGGCAAAAGGGCCAGTTAGGCACCCCGATTTGCTTGTCGGTTGACCGTCTCAAGACGCGCAAAGAAGGACCACGTTGTAGCCAAATGCTCACGACGTCCGCCTTCGTCCCTTACTAAAAAGAACGTCCTTGATTAAATTAGGCACAAGATCTTACATGCGCGGCGGTCGTGGAGTGATGCGAGATTTTCCTCAAAGTTAGGTCGATGCGCTAATATAAAGAGTGAGAAAATGCGAAAATCGCGTAATCGAGCTAAGAATGCCAATGGAGATAGATAGTCCATGTGGTTTGGATTGATTTTTTTTTCCCCGGTGTAACTTGCCGTTTAGAAGCTATCATTCAATCGGGCATAAGGGGGGGTGCTATTATGTCGAAAGCTTTCGAATTGTATGTAGTAATTTGGGGTATCTCGATAGACAATTTAACTAGATGTCAATTCCCACGGAACTAGGGAGACAGACTCGCAATTTTGAGAGATAGAATATGTACATGTTTTCCATATGGTTAGCTAAATAGTAGACCTATAACAACATATGACTCTATAACTTTTTTTTTCCCACCATATGACTAGAGAAGGTTGTGAAACTTATATGTAAATGTGATCCTATCTCTACCACAACACAAAATTCTTAACCGTTTCATCGATTGTTCCAGATCGAATTATCATACACCATAGAAATAGAACTAGTTATGAGATTTTGATAGTGCTACTAAAATCATATGATTTTCATCTCTCATGTGTTGATCACAAAACTAATCAAAGTAAATTTTAAATGGCATATTTGCTATTTTCCTTTTAGGTTTGAACATAGATTTACAAAACACACACGAACACAAGATCATCATTATCGACAGATTCATTCATCGTATAAATGTTGGGTAAACTACGTCTTCATTGAAAACTTAGGTAATGCAAAATACATCATTATCAGTTTAGAAGATTGACATATAGTATATGTTGACATTTCAATAACCCTATCATATTCAAATATTTAATGAGTGCAACAAAAAAAATTACCGAATTAATTTTAAATTTATTGTATGGACGTCAATTCTGTCATAACTTTATTATTTCGTCACTTTAGTCCTAAACCTTTGTTTAAAATTCCAATATAGCATTTCTAGTCAATTTCCGTCCAAAATTGCTAATATTGTGGTTTAGTTATCGTTGGTCATCTTATGGGGCATATCGCCACGTTAATAATTTCTCGCATAAATTGGCTGCAAAGACTAAATTAAAATTTTACGCAATAACACAGGACTAAATTAAAATGGTTTAAGACTGAATTGATATATGTACATTAGTTCTAAGATAAACTGGATAATTTCCCATGAGAGCAACATATTGTTGTAAATTATTACTCTAGAAAAATCATAATACATGTATGTTTTGCTTCTCCATCTCCACTTAGTAAAAAAAAACGAAAACTTAACATAATTGAGGCAACAGGAGAAAGAGGTTTGAAATTTGTTTGGGAAAAGAAAACCCAATAAAAAATTGGAGAATCTTTGCCAAGAATCCCATCTAAATCATAATATGTATTAAGAATCCACGTCATTATCTGAGTTTTGGCAGGATCAAATAACGAAGGGCCCCGCAGTGTACCTTTTTCCAGCTGGACTCTGACATGGATGTACCGGTGGCAAATCAGGGTTTTTTGTTCTGACTTTTGATATCATGGGCATCACTTCGGCACCTAATATTGGATCACCTGTACTTAGGATAGATGATTGGTCCTTTATGCCTTGGGAATCGTCCGATTTTTGATCGGACGGTTCTTCATAAATGAGGGGGCAAAGACTTTTTTTATTTTTTTTTTAAATAAAATCAGGGTCGTCTGATGGTGAAGAAGCAAATCACCTACAATTAGTGCAGGTGATTTGTTTCCTCTAATATTTTATCCCAAGGAACAATATGGAAACTAACAAAGCAGGAAGCGCAAAAAACGAAGAAAGAAGGAATTTCATTTCTCCATATGAAGAAGAGAAGAACCAAAAAAAGGAAATCGTTCTCGCGTTCTCGAAAGAATTAATCTTTACGCCTATATTTTGGTCGGTTATAACTTTGTTTAATGTAATATCTTTCTAGGAAAATCTAAACTCGTTTATCAAATTTTTATTCAGAATTTGACGAAAGACTTAGACAATTGACGAGTGAAGGAAATAAATCAGCTTCGGCTAGAAGACGTGACTATGGAAGAGGTAAAAGAAACAATCTTTCGGCTTGAAGGATCGAAGGCACTTGAGTCCAGATGGCCTAAATGTCCAATTTGGGAAGACATAAAGCTGGAGGTGTACGCAGAGTGAGAAAGTTCTTTCAAACTGGAATTTTGAATCCTTAATTAAATAGTGCACTCAACTCTCTGGTTGCTGAAGTGCAACATTCTGAAAAGTCGGAACAATTTCAACCCATTAGCCTGTGTCATTTTGCATACAAGATCATTCCCAAAGTATTAGCAGATGGGTTGAAACCCTGACTGCTTGAAGTGAAAACTATCGAGCTGAGTTCTTTTGTCGGCGGTTGGCAAGTTCAGGATAAAGTAATGGTTGTCCAGCAAGCATTGCGCCAGCCAATAAGGGTTCGTAAGAGATAGAAGACATTTCAAGCTATCTTGAAATTAGATACGTAGAAAGCCTATTACGGAATTGAATGGGATCTTCCGGAGGCCTGTGTGATTCGAATAGGGTTTCATGAGAGGTGGGCAAATTGGATTATGCGGTGTATCGCAACATCACTTAGCGTTAAATTAATTGGTGAACCCTTGCCATATTTCCAGCACTCCAGAGCATTTTGACAGGGTGATCTCTTCTCTCTCCTTATTGACTCATCATGGTTGCCAATTTTCTTTCTATCTGGATGAAGAGAGCAGTGCCAGATGGCGCCACCAAATGGATCAAGCTAAGTAGGCATTATCCAATATTGTGTGTAGTCAAATGTTGAAAGGGATTTACTTCCCTCAGCGTGGTTTCTGGAAAGCAGAGAAGGAGCTAGACCTTCATGGGGACAGAGAGCAACCCAATTGGAAGAAGAACGATTGTAGATTCCGTGATGTGGTGGGTGGGTAATGGAGAAAACATAGACATCAGGGAGGATAAGTGGCTTAAAAGAGGTTTTGATTAGGGGACCAGGAAATGCGGGAGAACGTCAAAAAGTTGATGAGTTAATGAATCAGGATGAAGACTTGCGGAAGGAGCCGCTGTTACAGGGAATGTTAGACGAACAAATAGCGTGCGAAATACTCATGTTGCTTATTCAAACACAGATAATGCAACGCCGGTGAGTTTGGCTGATACTAGAGCAGGTCACTACACAGTGAAGAGAGGACAAAATAGAGATTGAAAAGAAGAGACGAAATGAGGTGCGATCGGGTGTCATTAACCCATCAGACGCCACTGAGTCCATGGACTAGGGTTTGGAGTATGCATACCTACACCGAAATCAGAAACTTTGTATGGAGTTTACGTCAAAACTATTCCGAAAAGCAGATCGTACCTGATCCCCCGTTTCCAATTTGCCAAAAGCATATTGAGACCATAGAGCACTTGTTCTTATGTTGTGTGTGGACCAGACCTGCGCGGGTCGACCTACTATTGCAGACCTCTCTCCATGAAAGTACGAGGAGTCTTTCTTTGAAGTCGGAATGTCTTAGTTTGATAAGCACTTTGAAGTCCACAGATCAGTCCGTTTAGGAAGGGCGTGCACTTATCAAGAGAGGCTCGTGATATGTTACTTCTCTTTACTAATTTAACACCAGCCTTTCATAATAAAGACCATAACCGAGTGGCTGACTGGGTAGCAAAGGCACGCATATAGAAAATCCTCCCCCAAAACTAGCTAGCTCGCCCTCTACATGCCCTTTGACATCTGCTTAATTCTGATGCCTCGTTGACGGGTTAAGGAAGACTAATAATTAGAACGACAAAAGACAGAATACTTAAATGAAGTGGCACTTTTTGCGCATGATAGATTTGAGAATACTTAGCAAGTTGGTTAGGGCACGGCGTTATCGGCTCTCATGATAAGCTTTGCGTTCTTAAGGATTACACTAAGGGTCTCATCAACATCATAATCATGGACACGATTCGTGATTTAGGGCATGGGGTAACCAAACGTGTCCTCCAACATCACTCACCCACCATCCAATTCGCATCTGGTGTGACGTGACGAAGTGCAAATGGATCTGTTCATAATTTTGCACACGAGAGGATCGAGAGAGAGAGAGAGAGAGAGAGAGAGAGAGAGAGAGAGAGAGAGAGAGAGAGCAGAGAAAAGAGAAATATCTAGGGTTTGTTCGTGCTACACGAGGACAAGTCGCTTGTTCTTGGATAGAACGTAGCCACCAGGTGGTCCTCATATATTTGCAGCAGAAGTTATCGCAACAGAACATAGGCCACGTCACATACATTTGCATTCGGACATACTTTCTCGTTTGTATTTAACATCATCACTGGAAACGCATGTTTTCTCCCATATACAAAAGTAGTAGCTGATTCAATAATCCCGTGACAAGCTAAGCTTGCCGCCGCAACACATTACTGAAGCTAGAGTTCCAAAATTCCCATGCGAGAAATATTGGCCGCGATGTGATTGGCCAAATTATACCGTGGCATGCTCGTGGCGACTCGGTTTTGTCGTATGCACTAGCCCCGCCACGAGTGGACGGCGTGTCCAAAGGGCCGTGTATAAGTTAGCGTGAGCGAATATCTACTTTGAACATTCATAAATTTTTCAGGGTCATGAGTCATGTGAAGTCTTAATGCGGTGTTGTTCAGATTATGAGATGATGGGGAACGAGAGAGAGAGAAGAAGGGAAATGGACGGGAGATGTTCAAGTATCTTTTTCAGATGAGTGCGGAATCGAATCCAAGCCACAAAAGAAAACGGCACCCCTCGATTCGGGTCGCCAACAAAATCGCCGCAATTGGCATTTAAAGCCCGAAATAGGAGCCGTCGCTCTCGAGCGGATCTCGCCTGTGCGTTTGCAGGGGCTGATGTGTGGGCCCTACTCGACTTTGGATCTCCACGATCGGACGGTGGTCGGAGTGCTTTTCCTTTACGTCGTGGGCCCCAATCCAGCATGGCCCGAATACCCGATCCGACCCGAGCATAACATGATCCGGCTCCAGAGCCGAAGGTTTTCCCCGTAATTTCCCGTTCACAGACCATGGGCCAGGGCGGCGGCACGTCGTCATCTTGCAGCTCAAAGGGCGCTGCCTGCGCACGCATTGCATTATGCGGTTGCTGTTTGCTTTAGGGTTGCTTGTTGCTCTGCTGCTGCCGCACTCTCACTCTTCGCGGAGCTCGAAGGTGCAGACGAATTAATTGCAGCACCTTTGAGAATGAATTCGATCCCGCGTCGCTATGCAATTTCAAAAGCCTTCTCGGGCCCATCCTCGAGAAAAGAGGACGAGCGCAGAAGATCTTCCTCGCTGTCCTTTCTCGCCGGGGGGGGGGGGGGGGGAGGGGGCCCTTGTCGACCGAATCCTGGCCGTGCACGTAATCTCAGTCCGACGACGGCAGCATGTCACCCCTTCCCCAGGAACCAAACGCCCAGTTGAAACTGGGTGGGGGGCGGTGGTCCCCCGGCGGTCCCCGCCCCTCGGCCCCGCCAGCTCAGCCGGTCAGTGTTGCTGAGGTACGGTCGGGATTTGTGGTCCACCCCCGCCCATCTCATACGGACCCTCCGTTGTGGATAGGTTGGGAGCTGTGATTCTTTCGTTTCGTTGGGGGGGCCGAAAGAAGAAAGGAAGAGAACGAGTGAGGTATTTAGGATGTTGCTTCAGGCCTACTTCTTGGTGGGCTATTACGTCGGGTGGCCCAGGTAGGATCTTGAAGATCCCCATTGAGCCTAATCAGCGGACCCATCACGTGATGTTGATCAAGTGATGCAACCGAGCAATCACCGCTGCTCGAACACCGCGAATCTCATCCCGGTCGGCATCATATGTGTATTCATATCACTTTTTAACTACATCATACTGTAAAATTTCACTGTTATGTAATGCGGCTTTCATACAAAATACATTCTCCCAAGTTGGGGTCGTACTGCAAGGAAGCAGTGCATGAACTTAATGCATGTTTACCGGGCATTGATTAAATACTGGTATAATTTGACGGGTGAAACGAATGCATAATAAACGCGTGTCGATCACCCTAATCTGATGTCGCACGCAATTATCATCTGTTGATGCTTGTCTACTCTTTTCTTTTAACATGTAGACTCACAGGCACATAACTGCTGGTGGATATGAATTAGGGCGAGAGAAAGCGAGGAGCCGGGGAGCTCCCGACTAGTGATTTGGCACGAGCAGAATCTTTGGCCCGATCTTCTGCCTCTTGGCTTGGCGGAATCGCCATGCAACGTGATGTTCCCGTACACCGGACGTCTGGTCCGGACAAACAAGATCTTTTCTTTTGTCTGAAAACTAATCTGAGCTTTGGTTCCTACTCGGCAACTGAACCTATGTGGCAAGCGGCGCATCAACAGTTATGACGCCTGCGTGGCTAACCGGCAACTGTCAATAACGACCCCAAGCAAACGCGGATCGCTCACGGCTCTGTGAGTGGGAAAAAAAGTTGAATGATATCTCAAACGGAAAATTGAAAAGGGAAAATCGCATTGCTCTTTGGACCGAGATATATGATGAGAGTTGATAGAAGGGGGAAAAATGTTGAATTGGCTGGTTAGCCCACGAGGGCATAATCATCGTCAAAAGCTAAGGATGAAGATTTCCTGTCGTAGCGTTTGTAGGAACTTAGCATGTATAGATTATTATCTTCCTGACCGGCATACAGACAAGCTATTTTATTTATGCCAATATCAGCGATGACACATAGCAATAAGATCTCTCTACCATCAAAGGCAAGAAGAAGGTCAACAAAATGCAGGAAACCACACAAACTTCTCGATGGCGCCGGTGGAGGAGCCTGGCCGGGAGCAAGAGCAGGGACACGATCAGTGGAGGTTGATGGGGAATTTGACCCCAGATGAGCCCGGGGCGGTCCCGACGGTGATGTGGAGCTTCTGGCCATGCTCGCAGTGCCTGCCGGCGGAGGAGACGTAGTAGTAGTCGCCGACGGCAGTAAGGTTGAGGATGGTCGGGCCCATGTAGTAAATGTTGATGGGGTGGCTCATGTCGCATCTCTCGTAGTCCTCCTTCTTGACAACCAGCAAGTTGGTGGTGCCTGGCCTGTATGGGAAAACTGCCATGCATATATGCATGTTCGTGAACATTTAGAATTTAGTGCTGTCATTTCTACGCTTATGGATGCCAGAACATGCATGCACTGCGCATGCTACGTTTTCTTGACAGACTTCGTACCAAGAAAATGTTCGCACAAGGATCAGAATTCCGACCGAGATGACTAATTTGGACATAGTGATCAAGGCAACCCTAATAATCGGCATAACACAAAAAAGTCTTCATTCTCAGTGCCGACTGAATTGATGTATCTTGCAAAATGGCATCGTTAGGGACTTACGTTCATGAACAACGTGATCAAGGGACGCCGATCATGGTTGATGTTGCTAAAACAAAGCAAAATATCAGAAGTAGATTGAAGTATAAACTCACTGAGTTGGTCGCCGACCCCAAAGGTCCTAGGTCTGGCCCAATCTTGGTAGAAGGTGACATTATCCGGCACGTCCCATCCTTGACGACCACCGACGACGTGAAGCATTGCATTCGCCGATCCCATCAACATCGCCACCATCACTGAGCAGCCTAACAAGACCAGACCAAGACTCATTGATGATGATCTCTCCATGGTCTTAATTTCCTCAGCCCTTTCGCCGCCCTTCTCGAATTTGTTCTTCTGGGGTTTGATGACTCTGCGTTTGAAAGGAGAGGCAACGATAATAATGAGTTGATCACCTAACGAAAAATTAATCTCCACCTTCAATTACAAAGACGGATTGAGAGGCCTAAAATCATGATTTTGAGAGGTCGTTAATTTAATTTGTTTTGGTCGATTGATCGAAGGGATATTGAGAGGGCTTTGACCCGGTCAACCAAAACAAACTCCAATTTATGGAATGATATGGTTGGAAGTTCAGAGATTCCGGCCTTATCTCTCCCTCCCTTACCATCTCTCTTCCTTATGTACTTTACATCAACAAAAGCTGAACAAGTGCGTGCAGATTGGTTGGGAAGATTGTATAATGTGATGTATTAAGAATAGCTAGGCAACTGAAGATGAAAAGGTTAAAATCCTAAATACATTACTAAACCTATCGGATCCCTAGTTAATTAGGGATGCTAGCGATACAATTTAGTGATAAAGATATTAAAATCAACTATTATACATTCAATGCTAGGACTTTATCACCGTTCGATCGTATCCCGGTCATCATATGTTATATCCGATGTTGTTTCACTCTAATATTGATTAGTGACGATAAGCTTTATATATATACATACTGTATGTATAGGTAATCTGGCCATTTGCATATATATTAAGGCATAAAATGGCATTCAGGAAAGCAATTACTTCGTCAATGACAAGAATGCCCTTTTCAACACATTGAAAATTCATACCATATGGAATATTTATTATCTCCTTAGAAAGTCAAATAAATAAGTATTCGGTTGAAAATTGAGATGCTATTACTGTTTGGTTTCATAGAGTTAATGAAACAAGAAATTGGTTCAAAAAATCACTTGGAAGGTACCCTTGGCCGTTTCTGATTCTTCTAAACATTGGTAAGAAACTCAAGTGAGATTTGTCGAACTAAAACAAGTTGGGAACTTAATGGGAGAAAATAATTGGTAAGTGACATGAATAAAAATTGGTAAATTCTTATGAAAGTTGATAAAAAAAAGTGTTTGTGGGACAATCAAATTAAAGTTGGTAAACGGTAACAAAAGTTGATAACTTCAACAAAGCATTGGTAAGTAACTCAAAAGTGAGTTGTAAACTTAATCGGAACATATAGAGTAAGTCACTTAGATAGAGATTCTGGAGTTGATAAATTTAAGGTGTTAGTATGAAAGACATATTAAAATAAGAAAAATATAAGAAAATTTGCACAATATCAAATGAGTTAGAAATTTCATAAAAGTGTTGGTAAGTTATCAACAAGTCACTGAAAAATCCAGTGACCATAAATTGAATTTACTAATAGTTTTTTTTTGTACGTTTACCAACCCTTTTACACATGTACTAACATAGAAATGCTCAAATCTTTTCAATAAGCTGAGCATAATCGATAACTTAAGTTTTGATTGATAACAAGGCATAAATGGAGGTAAATACCAAGAAGCAGTTCCTGGCCACAGGTTTTGTTTGGTATAGCCTTGGCCGGATTGCAATTATGACGCAATGCGATTTTGCTTTGAAAGGGTGGCGACTCGTGATACGATAATATAAGTATCGAAACTCCAATGTATCAAAGCTAGGTGAGCAACTTTTTAAAAGCTGTTGTGAGGTGCTGTAAATGTGGAGGTGCTACATCTGCCAGGTACTTGTCGAATATCACAGATGAATTGGGCAAAACAATATTCTATAATTAGAGTTAGTGACTTTTGTCCGCTTAAAAGACGATTGTAAGGATAGTATATATTTTCTAGGTTGTACAATTGAATCTAGTTGATTGAAAATAGAAAAGCCAAAATAGTTCAAAAATCTACATTTTAACTTATATTAGATACGTGGGTCATAAATAAATTGGCTCAAACGCTTCAATGGATCACAAATGGGTCAACCAATAACGTAATGTTTCTAAAATGGATTCTAAATAAGTATTCTATTAGATTTGAATGTCATAAACAAGTTCATTTTAGCCTATGAAGATTTCAAATTATGATATTTTAAATATTTTTAAAAATTTGAATTTTTAATTATGTTTCTTTTTCTCTTTTTCCTTTTTCTTTACTTTTTATTTTCCCTTCATTCTTGGCTAATCGCAGGCCATTGCACCATCCAAGAGGTACTTGGTTGATCGCAGACAGCTGCCAGCAAGCTCGAGCCTTGTAGCAAGGCTAAGACCACGACCTCGTTGATCTTAGTGAGGTCGAGCTCATCCGAGGAGACTGAGGCTGGCAAGGCTCAAGCGTTGCCTCAAGCAAGCTCCATAGGCAAGGTTGCAAGTTGCAACTGTGAGCTTAACCTCACTAGATTTGACGAGGTTGAGCTCAAGAATTGCTAGATCGGTGAGCTGGAGCCCTCACCCACGGCAAGCGAGGCTCAAGGCTCGCCAAGATTGTCTGTCGCTCATGGCCAGTTGCCGATGGTCATTGTTGTGGCCAATGACTGACCGAGGGAAAGCAAAAAGAACAAGGAAAAGTAATTAAATGAAAAAAGGAAAGTAAAAATAATTAGAATTTGATTATTTAAACAAATTAATTATCAACTAAATTGTATTGCATTGAAGTTTTTTAATAATATATATTTTAAATCATTAAGAGCAATTTTTACTAGATTTGGTTTAAAATATGAGACGGATTGGGTATGAGTCGAATTATTTTCAACTTGACTCAAACTCGATCCGACCCACAGTTTGACGGGTTTAACTAAAATGGTAGTTTTTGTCCAACTCCTCCGTTTTCGTGGTAGAGGGGATGACACAAAATCAGCCTCGAACATGAACTTTGGCTAGGCTGATGCTGGCCTTGTATGATTGAAATAACATGATAAAACAGTTTATCTTTCTTATAATGCCACAAAGCATGTTTCTATGCTTAACCATAACCAACATGTTCAAGGTTATATAACCTGTGCACTCGTGCAATAGCAGCAGGAAATTGCAGTCTGTTGTAGATGCTTAAGGTTTTCGTTTACCTCTCATGCGATGAAATCATGGTACTCAAATCCATAATAGAAGAGCTCAAATCATGATTATATAAAATCATGGAAGCTATACATGCGTAGGTGGCGTCCCACATAGATGCCAATTGCTTATCCTTCACCAACTTCATGGGCAAGGAGGAGCACTCATGAGAGCACAATCTTATCTCAACTCTCCATCTCTTTGGGTCAATGAGTTCGTCGACCAACCAGCTTTCATGTATTTTTTATTATCAGGGGGATGCCATTTGCAAGTTCCATTTGTAGTATAACGTCAATTTTATAGATAGATATAGATACAAAAAATACATACATATACATATATACGTATATAACATATATGTATATGTGTGTATGTATGTATGTATGTATGTATGTATGTGTGTGTGTGTGTATATATGTATGTATATACATATATATATATATATATATATATATATATATATAGGACTTTCAGGTAAAATCAATGTCACTTGATTTCCCAAGATGCTAAGACAATCTTGAGGAATATAATGGTGGCTTCATACAGTGAAATATTGTTTTATAGAGCTTGTCCAGCATTACAGTGTGGGAAAACTTGAACAGGCCCAACCTCGGAGAACTGGGTGGCAAAACCCAAAACCCTACCCCCTCTATAGCAAGGGATCCTTGGACCTCAACTCGCTAACCAATCACCTATCTCCGTGCTTCGTTCATGCATCGAACTTTAGGGATGTCAAGTTAGGGAATAAGGGTCCAAGTTAGATCCTTGAGGTTCGAGTCCTAGTTCCCAAGGTCAAAAGTCTGAGGGCTAAGGTCAAAGGTTCGGGCATCAAGATCCCTGGTCTGGAATGGATATCCTCCCATAAAATCTCAAGTATGGGCTTCGGCATCCTAATCTTGAACTTCGGATCTCAAAATTTGAATCTCAAAATTTTGAGTTTCAAATTTTGACATTGCGAGTTGATTTTAGAAAATTCAACTCAAAAGTTCATATTAATAGTTGGAGGGGAGAACACTTATATATGAAAAGCGTATACACCCAAATATTTCAATACCCCATCTCAAGTGCAAGCGGAATCTTGAATAATACATGGAATTTGACAATTGGGGTGGATGGATATGCAAAGTATGATGGGTAAAATATTGACTCTGTTAGCATGTTAGGTAGGCGGAGGGAGAACACTTTTATGCCAAAAGAAAAATAAAATGTAAATCCCAATATTCCCATAGTCAAAGTCAAGCATGCTCATGAAAGAAGTCTCTGAACGTTCTTGGGTAACAAGTTAACAATCATTGAAAATGGTCTCACACATGAAGTGCATTATGAGTTTAGTTGGCATTTGATATGTAGACCTAATGGTTAACAGAAAAAAATACAGTAACCAAATAAAAGCTAAGGTGTTGGATCACACAAATTCTAAAGTTTCAAACAGGTCAAATGCAATGGCAATGAAAGCGAACTAAAAAATAGCCCTAAATCAAGTATTCTTGTATCACTGATCCTAAGCACGATCACATGAAATCATTAAAATCATGAACCGTACCTGTGTTCCACTAATTAGATTTCGGCTTAACGTGAGAGAGAAACCCAATCCTTGGCGAAATTTTAGATCTTCAAAGCGTTTTCTGGCTATTGTGGTTTTACGTTAGAAGCAAAAAGGAAGAACTAATCTTCCAAGGTAAGCGTTCTCTTTTCTTATGTTACAATCACTCAATACACATTAAGTAACTTATAATTGTCATTTCAGGAATTTAGACAGGACACAGGCCGGGTTCTAGGTTCAACCCATCTTGAGCGGCCCGTCACTAAACCCATCATAAGGGAAGCCAAAGCTTTGCCGGAGTGGCATCGCCAGAAAGAAGCAGGGAAGGGCGATACAGCTCCTGCCTAGAAGACCCTGAAGTCAATTAGTCAAATCTTGTTGGACAGTCGAAACGTGGTACTGTTTGCCACTCTTTCCAATCCCTCCCTCGCAATTATTAAGATTAGGCGCAAAAAGGTACCAATATCAGTCTCTGTCGATTCATTGTCGAGGCTCAAACCATCAACTTGAAAAATTAAACCACAAACCTAAAACTGGGTATATACCAGTATCAGTCTCTGTTTGAGCTCGAGTCTTTACATGCAAAGAAAACTCGGTTTTTGGCTTCGAGATCATCGTTGGTTTTTCGGTTCTTTCTCGTGGGGAAGTTTCATCAGATTCATCACCGGCTTTTGGCGTGCTTTTTGATTCTTCCGGTGACTTTGACTCTCTCCCTTTTGATTTTCTCTCTTTCTTTTTGTTCTTTTTGGGTTCTACGATCCTCGGCTTTGTGAGTCGAATTACTCGAGATTCTGCCTGGAGTTGGATGATGGTGAAATGGGTTCTGAATGACTTCACGACTCTCTACTTTGATTACCCATAACTTTGTTTTTTGTTATGATGAACTCACTTTGTTGCAGCCACTTTTTAAGGTTGATTCTACTTGTCGAATCAATCGCGTTCCTTAAATTCCCATTTCTTCTCACGGTCAATCTCAAGTAATTATCAGTCCCATGTTGAACATACGCATAAGATGCTGAGTTTACTGTATATGCGATGCTTCTAGTTTCCAGGAAGTAGTTGGATCTGTAAATTTTTGAAGACTTGGGATCAGATTGGATGAGTCTTGCCGCGTGCCCGTCTTGCAGATTTGAGTCTTTGAAGTCGGAATGCGACAACTCCAGTGGGTCGGGAAGGTACTAGGAAGCATGGAGGCTAATGGCGTTGCAAGACAAAGATACGGAAGAAGAACGAGACGGTGTTGCTTGCTCTAGACATTTTTCGACATGGCTTTTAAAGAGATCGAAGATTAAGCAGAACCTCGAGCTCGTAGAACACAAGTGGAAGAGCTCCATCGGGGCTTCTATACATCAAGCATTGACCTAAAGTTGGGGTTTCACATGTTTGGATTTATACAAATTCTATAAATAAATTAATAATTTTTTTGCTAGGTTAGAGAAGGGCCCCGATCCAGGTGATTGTCCCATTGAGAAAATCAAGTAAATAATGTGGCTCTCTAAAGCATATATAATGATTCAATTTTTCATTATTGGTAGGATTTCAAACTTTTTGACTTTCATACTTCTCTGCACGTATATCCTGAAGTTCTTTGTAACGTTGTAAAGTTTGCTTAACTCTTTGCGCAGTTTCATAATGTTCCTCACCAACGATTCGAGGTTGGAGCATAGTTGACGTTGAATCTAAAGGATCTACTGCTGGATAGATACCTTTAGCAGCTAATCCTCTTGATAGTACGGTTGTAACATCTAAATGTGCAAATGTCGTGGCAGGAGCAGGGTCGGTTAAATCGTCCGCTCAATACAATTGTTAACGGAATCACGTATAACGTTAAAGATTTCGTAGTTTTGAAATAAATAAATAAATAAAAAGATCGAGTGAAATCGGCCGCTCAATACAATTGTTAATGGAATCACGTATAACGTTAAAGATTTCGCAATTTTGAAATAAATAAATAAATAAAATGATCGAGTGAAATCGGCCACTCTTTTAAGTATATACAATTATTTGTTTTTTCAATATTTTGTAGCATAAAACCATTACCTCCTTGTTTTCTACAAGTTGTTTTACTTTAAAGAATACAACTTTTACCCCTGTTTACCTTTTTGGGCAAGTACAATATTTAGTAAAATATGTACAAATGTTTACAATTTCATACTTTTGAAATAGAAAAAAAACGATTGAATATATATTGCTCCTCAAATGCATATACAATGGTTTTAATATAATTATTTCATAGTAATTCAACAAATAAGTCTTTACACTTCTAGGCACAATCGCTTAAAATTTCATAGCTGTAAAATAAAACAAAATCAAGTGAATCAGGTGACATTTCGAAGTGTATACAATGGTTAAAATTTTCATTATTTCCTGGGCTTCAACGTTTAAATTTTATTTAGTACAAGATTTTGCAAAACATTGTCTCTAATAATTTAAACAAGATTCAGAGCAATGCTCGACTAGTCTTTTGGATCAAGTATCCATATAATTGAGTCAATTCCTTTTTAGATGTTGTTGATCCAGATTCATTAGTACAGAAGTAAATTACAGTTTGAGAAAAGATATATAATGGGTTAAGAACGGGTGAAATATGTTCATTGCATCGCGACCATTTTTCGGGTCAATATTGCTCATAGTTATTAAATTTGGATAGGATATGTGGTAAATAATAGAGGGAAGATAGCATTCTCGAGCAGACCAAGTTCTTTCTCTTCTAGTTCTTTTTCTTTTCTTGGTTGGGATTTTGTTTTGGGGGGGCGGGGTTGTTTGATAATTGGACCCGAGTTTTTGTTTAGTCTAAGTTATGAATATTTTTAGACCTTGCTTATATTACAAGGATATCTCTGACTAATTCAATTCACTTTAGATATTGCAGTATCATTGATAATTTATTTGTTACAAATTTATCGTCAACATCAGTTTTCAGACTATTGATTAGGACTATAATTTAATTTGGGGGTGTACGTGCATGGTTAATAATCTAACCGATTCTCTAAACATTCATTTATTTTTCCTTTTAGAAGCTATATAAGCTATAATTCAGTATAACATATATTTGTATATATCTCCAATTCCTTTTATAATTCTCCAAAGAGATATTTGCTATATCTCCAACATTTCCCTGTATATATATATATATATATATATATATATATATTTGACTAATAGTCCTAAAGTAAGAATATTCACCTACTTGGGTAATGAATATAGTTACCAAAATCCAAAGTTGTCTACATCTTTATGCCAAAACCCAACTTGTGTAATGGTTTATTTTCACATTGTTAGCGTACCATAGAAAACTTCTTTTTTGGAAGGCCTTCACATCCATACACAAGCCTTCTAAGCTTAAGTTTATTTCGACATGATGTCCATTACATTTATTTTTGTCAAATTGCGGTCACCAGAAACTAAATAATTTCAATGACTAAAATCCAATTGAAAATAATCCATGACCTATTGAAGTTTCAAATTTGACTTCAGATCAAAACTAAATGGATTATATATGCCTCAAAGTTTTGAGGACTTTGAAAATTCGAAGAAATAAATTTTTTTATTAGGTCAAAATAGATGGCCCACATTCCGCGAATAATGTGTAAATACTCTCATATCCTTAACCATAGATTTTCCCTCGTTTGAGAGGTTCTCCTTAACCCAATTATCAATATATACACATGTTTTGAGTCAATTGATCGTTGCCATGCGTAACACGAACATATGGTATTATAATGGAAAATGAGGTTAATTCCCTAAAAAATTTCCAACTTTAGATTCAATACAATTTTACCCCAAACTTTTCTTCATCTTAAAAAGAAGGCCTCAACTTTCACTTTATTTCTAAATTTACCCACATATTTAAAAGTGATTTCATCAAGATTATTAATATCAAGAGAAAGTCATTAACTCATACAAAGAAGAGGAAACTGATGAAGATACAGGTTCTGATAATGAACCTCTCAATTGGCGCTTATGCCGATAATTTCAAAGAAACTAACTGCGATTTTTAGGATACGCTTGCAGATTTGAGACTAGAGGGAAAGCTAGAGATTTTATTTAGAAAAAAAAAAGATTCTGAGAAAAAATTGAAATTGAACCTAAGGTCGTGAGTTCTCTTCTAAGGAATTAGTCTCGGCAAATGAACATGTGTGACGTGTTTTGAATATATGAAAGCTCTAGAGATGAACAAATCACTTTCTGGTTATTATAGGTTAGAGAAGGGCCCATCGTCCAGGAGGTTGACGCGTTGCCATCGGTGGTTGGTCAAAGGCGTAGTCCGTGGACGGCGGACCGTCCCGTTCGTTGACTTTTGTCCGAATGGAAAAGGCCGCGGCCGTCTCGCATACTTACCAGGACGGCACTCCCTTCAATCAGATGGATCCATGAGCAAATAGACTTACAAATGTTGGAATGCGATGCATTCTAGACGCAGGAGTTAGTTTATTCGTTTCATAAATATATATGTATGTATGTATGCATCTCGATTCGTCATGACAGGTATTTATTAATTGTGCGATGATTCGATTTTGCTGAATCTTGATCTCTAATTGAGGTGCTTTCGGACCAGATAAAAAGGGAAAATTGGTGCAAGCATTAGATTAAAGTCTTCTTAAATGCAAATGGAAAGTTAAAGTCAAGAGGTGAAGGGAAAAAAGCCATGCCGAAAGAAGAAGAGAATCTTTATGAAGTTAATTGAACACGTTTGCCGAGAGATTGATGAGGAAAATACCGTCGATCGTTCGTGCAGACTTTCGATCTTCGTTTATCCATCGTGGGATCGAATCATTGTGCAATATAAAAGTGATGCTTGCAAAGGTAGGTGGTTCCCACGTAAATGTCAATTGCTTATCCCTCTACCAACTTTGTGGCAAGGAAGAGGCCCCCCACGAGAGCGCACAATCCCATTTCTACTCTCGCCTTTTTTGGGTCGATGAGTTCGTCATCCAACCAGCTTTCATGCAATTTGATTTTCTTTAGGTGGACGGCACGTACAACTTCCATTTGTAGGGCGCTGTCGATTTGGCAGATCTTTTTCAGGAATATGACAGTGGGGACTTCATTCGAGGAATTCTTGTTTAATAGAGCTTGTCCAACATCGGGACGTGGCAAAATTTGGATTGGCCTGGCCAGGGATATCGAGGGCCAAATCCAGGAAGCTCGAACCTAGGAACCAGGCGCCAAGACCCAGGACGCTGCCCTCTAGTGCGGGGAAGGTTCTTTACGAGCTCAAACTAGCATATATTTCAGGAAACCCCAGCCCACCTCCATGCTTGGCTTGAGCATGGGACTTTCACTTCCCAAATTTTTGGATATCGAATGAGGGCGTCAGGATCCCAAGTCCTAGCCTTAAGGATCGTGGCTAGGGTCCAAGGTTTGGGCGTCAGGATCCCGGATACGAGCCCCCATATCCGAGTCTTGACCTCAGGGTCTCGAAATCTGAGTGCACCCAGATATTAAGGTCGCGGGCCATAGTCAAGCGCGCTTCCTAGAGGAAGTCTTGTGACGTTCTTCAGTATCGAGTCCGCGATCGTCGAAGATGGTCCCGTGACAGATTAACCGGCGTTCGAGATGGGGACCTAATGGTTGACGGGGGAAGGGAAAAAAGGCAAGATGACCGAATCAAAGAGGCTAAAGAAAGCCCCCACTTTGCTGGAGTGACGTGGCCTGGAGGAGGAGGGGCGGGGATGCCAATTCAGCGCCTGCTCCCTGCAACATCGGGGAGCGTCTGGTTCCGGAGGAGGGGACTCGGATCAGTCAAAGATCCACCCACTTTCTACTCCCCGCAGTCGCGACCGTCGTGTCGAGTTCGAGCTGCCCCCGGCAAGACGACCTTCCCGAGTCCGGACGGTCTCTCGACAGGCAGTTTGAGTCTAAGAAGCTAGCGGGAAGGGAACGCCATAATATATATAAGCAGCACGACATGGTAACTCCAAAGAAAGCGGACATCTTCAACGGCCACGCCCTCTCTCTCTCTCTCTCTCTCTCTCTCTCTCTCTCTCACACACACACACACATCCATTTCATTGTCGAAGCTCGAACGATCAGCTCAGGAGGAATTAAACCAAAAACCTGAAACATCAGTTTCTGTTTGACCTCGGGTCATTGCAGACGAGGAAAAGTCGGATTTTTTTCTCCTTTTTGCTTATTATTTTGCTTGGAAATCATCGTTGGTTTTTTGGGTCCTTTCTCGCGGGGAAGTTTCGTCAGATACATCGCCAGCTTCTTGTCGTTTGCTTTGCCTTTCTGCCGGTGAGTTCGACTCTCTCTCGCCCTTTTGGTTTTCTTCCTTTCTTTTTGTTCTCTTTTGGGTTCCGCAGTCCTCTGCTGTATCGAATTTGCGTTGGATCAGTCGGATTTTCTTTTTTCTTTTGAGATTCTGCCTTGGATTGGGTGATTGTGAATTGGATCCTGAACAACCTGAGAGTCATTCTCTGTTCTGTTTCAATTGCCTGAACCTGAATTATAGTGGGCTCCCTTTGTTGTTCTTGCAAAGGACAGAATTTTTTAGGTTGATTTTGCTTGTTGATTCATGTACGTTCCTTAAATTCCCCTTTTAATGTCTTTTCATGGCCGATCTCTAGTAACTATGAATGCCATGGACGTATACACAAGGTCCGAAGTCTGTCTTGTGTGATGCTTCTAGTTTTCAGGAACAACTTGCTTGAATTTGTAAATTTTTGGAGATTTTGGATCAAACTGATCGAGTCTTGCGGCGTGCCCAGCTAGCGTATTTGTCTCTCCGAAGCTGGGATGGAACAATTCCGGCACATTGGAGAGGTACTTGGAAGTATGAAGGCTCTCATGGTGCTGCAAGACGATATCCAAATCAATAGGAGACAGTGTTCCTTACTCCTACATATTTTCGCTATGGCTTTTGAAGAGATTGCATCGGAGATTAAGCAGAACCTCAAGCTCGAAGAGAAAAACACCAAGTGGAAGGCTCTCGAGCAGCCTCTAAAGGAGCTCCACCGGGTTTTCAAAGAAGGCGAGCTTTACATCAAGGACTGTTTGGATGTCAAAGACTTTTGGGGCAAAGCAATCACCCTCCACAACAGCAAGGATTGTGTCGAATTCCACGTCCACAACTTGCTGTGTAGTTTCCCAGCAGTCATCGAGGCGATTGAGAACGCGGGTGAGATTTCGGGCCTTGACCCAGATGAGATGCAAAAGAGAGGGATTTTGCTGAGGAGGAAGTACGATAACGAATGGAATGACCCAAAACTCTTCCAACTGAGATACGGTAAGCAATATCTGGTCCCTAAAGAGATGTGCAAGAGATTAAACACGGTTTGGAGAGAGGACAGATGGCTCCTCTGCGAGGTTCTGAAGGAGAAAAAGAGCCAGGAATCCGCTGTTCTGACAAAAAACGAGCAGCGGCTTGCCGATCTTTTGCTCAAGAAAGTAAATGACTCGGAGACATACAGTTGGACACTCTTTCCTAGTTCGATCCTTACTGGGGCGAAGGACTATGCTGTGAGGCGGAGATTGGGATCCGGAAAAGAGCTCAAGGAGATTCAGTGGTTAGGGGAGAGCTTTGCTATGCACCACCTTTTTGGAGAGGTCGGACCATTGAAAGGCGAGATCTCTAATCTCCTTTCGCTTTCCCATCCTAACGTGCTTCACTACTATTGTGCCTTTTGCGACGAGGAAAAGAATGAATGTTTTCTTGTTGCGGAGTTGATGAACAAGAGTCTCGCTTGTTACGTAAGAGAAAATTTAAGCCCGAGGAGGCAAAGATTGTTCTCTCTTCCTGTTGTAGTCGACATCATGATTCAGATTGCAAGAGGGATGGAGTATCTCCACTCCCAGAAGATTTATCACGGTGATCTGAACCCGACGAAGGTCCTCCTCAAACCGAGGGCTCCATCGGAAGTTTATTTTCATGTTAAGGTGTCGGGGTATGGTTCACCGTCTGTGCTCAACCTAAATTCCCATTATTTGCCAAACCAGGACTCGACCAACCCTTTCATTTGGTATGCCCCAGAAGTCCTGGCCGAGCAGGAAAAGCCTGAGAGTAATTCTAATTCGAAGTACTCGGAGAAAGCAGATGTGTACAGTTTTGGGATGATTTGCTTTCAGCTTTTGACTGGGAAAATACCCTTCGAGGAAGGCCATCTCCAAGGAGATAAGATGAGTCGAAACATAAGAGCTGGCGAGAGGCCTCTGTTTTCATTTCCTTCACCAAAGTACTTGGTGAATCTAACAAGAAGATGCTGGCAAACAGAGCCTTCACTGCGTCCAAGCTTTTCATCAATATGTAGAATTCTACGTTACATCAAGAAGTTCTTGGTGATGAACCCAGATTATGGTCACCCTGAGCTGCAATCTCCTCCTCTAGACTACTGTGATGTAGAGGCCGGAATTCAAAAGAAGTTACCCGCAAACAGGAACTCAATGGCAGTTACGCAAATTCCATTCCATATGTTTGCTTATAAACTGGCCGAACTAGACAAGACTCGCATTACTACTAAGGTCAGGATCTGCGAGACAGCGAGCGAAGCAGAAACAACCTGCAAGGACGAGAACTTGTCCGCTGAGGATGATTCTCTTTCACTACCTGTAGGATATGCAAGATCGGTTTTTTCTGATATTCCGGACAAGAAAAATCAACTGACTAAAAAAGGCACAGCTTTGAAGGTTAGAAGAGTTCCAGGTTAGTTCACTTCCAACGTTTCGTGATCGTGTGCCAGCTCAATAGCTGGACAAGTTACTTATTCAACTGAAGGACTATACCGTAACACGCAACAGTTTTTTAGGTATTTTATGGATTGTTTTCTGTGATTCTTGCAGTAGATGATCAGGTCGAGCGACGGAGTGATGTGAGGTCTGTCTGTTCGGAGATACCAGAGAAGAGAACTTTGTCATTTAAGAAATGCCCTGACATTAAGACGCGGAAAAGTACAGGTGAATATATTTCTTTGAACTTGCTATTGTTGATCTGTTTCATGTTTTCCGAGAAGTAGTGATCATGTCTCAAGAGAAGCAGAGTAGTACCTTAAAAAGTTGTGTTTGGAGATATGTTTGCTAAATTGCATGTGGCTTGTTCATCGCAGGAATACCGAAAGCACACGACAGGGCGTCCTTATTGAACCCTGAACGTCATAATGTGAAGACAAATAGAAGGAAGGACTTTGTTGTACCCATGATTTCCTCTAAAATTGGGAGTCGAGGAAGAATACGTGGACACGTATCAGATTCCGAAATACAGTAGCCGATGTTCTTTCCTTTTGCAATCCTGCTCTGTATGGTTATTCTTAGAAAATTTTGGCCCCAGGAAATTTTGGTTCTAAAGCAGTTCAGTTCACTTGGCAGTCTCTGTGGTTTCATTGGATCATGTCAAGCCGATTTGGTGAGGGCGGACTGGGTTTGCGAATCAGGCTATTTGTTCCACATACGGCGACCGTCCTTTAAATGGACAATATAGAGAGATCGCGTAGCGATGTTTCTAAACCAATTTCCGGTCGCGTTCCAGAGTAAACTGCAAGGGAGTGGGTCGTGGTCGGTTCTGCTTCACTATGCAAGGACTCGGACCCGCAATCTGGTGATTTACTGGTCTGAGGTGATACAACTGCACAATGTAAATGCCGCTCTGCTCGGCTTTAGGCTGTCGCGGACTGACCAAAACTGTCTGCACAAACTCTCAAATGATTTATCTGGCAGTCCGTACTTTTTTAGGTTTGGAATTGAAAGTCTCCTTAACTTCCCCAGAGCACAATAGATTGGGCAGGTCAATTAGTATGATTCTGGACAATAAGAAACAATTTTAACCACACTTGTTTAACCATACCGGGGGCTGGAATTCTATTCTAACTTTGCCGTATAACTGGCCTGATAAAAACAGATCCCTCTCTTCGAGATCGAGATCGAGAGAGGGAACAAGAAGTAACACGTCTGATTAACTGCTTGGTAGAATGTGCTGAATCTCACAATAAACCAACCATGATCTTTGCATAACCGATCGGTCTGCACGTTTCAGGCACTTGCTTCAGTAATTCCCCAATTCGGGCATGGTGTAATTGACCACTGAGTACACCATTACATCCCTTCCTCACATGTCTGTAATGATCTCAAAGCGATAAAAACCTCCTATTCCGTATATGATGCACTCCTTTTTTTCCTTCTTAAAGTTTAAAGTTTCAGAAATCCCCATTCTCCGACGAATATTTGTTTCGCCACAAAAAGCTTTTCCGGCTGCACCACCGTTAAATGGAAATTAAGAGAACAGAGCTATGTACTCGTTGTGCGCCCGGTCTCCCACAAGAAAAATATAAATCTAAAACAAATCATTTATACAGCAAGCTATACGCAATTTACATCGGGTAAGGTTCATCTTTCTGACAGTAAAATTTACATACAGCTCCATGAAAAACTTCTGATACTCGTTGGACAGTGCTGCGAATCTTCATCCTGGCAAAGAATGCGCATGTCCTAAATCCTTAAATGCCAGCCATCGGAAAGCCCGGGCATGTGATCTTCCCCAAAGGAAGTTTTAAGCGGCAGCAGCATTACTTCCATCTCCAACTTCAAGCCCAACACATCTCTCTCTCTCTCTCCTCCACCCCCCCCCCCCCCCCCTTTTCTCTAACCATATGGCCTTTTGAGATGGCTCACCTCTTTGGACAATTGACTCGTGAGGTCCAATGGGAAAACCATACCTATCGACAAATTTCTTGTGCTTTTCCAGCTTACTCTGGCAATGTCCTTGTGTGTTAACTGCTCTCTCCAAACATGGTAAAATTATGAACTCATAGCTGCACGACACCATATGCACTAGCTAGGGTCCTTCAGTTGTCAGACAAAGTCAACCAGAGATTCTCAAGGCAGAGTTAAGGCTCTGGCCATAAACAAATGCCTTCGCTCTAGCGGGTACATGAAGTTCACAGGTCTCACTGCATCCTATACCATCTGCAAAACTTTTATGCAGCCACTAGAGTTGGCAGCTAAAACCATGTCTGATTTCCCTCTCCAACAGACGCTGGAAACAAACTGCCCATTGTCATCATCAGTTTCCTTCCCAATAATAGGATCAATTGAACCAAACTTGTAGGAAGTGATCGGCATAGGCAGAGACCTATGATATGTGAAAACCTACCAAAAGAAGACACAAATCATTAAAGAACACATTCATTTCTAATAACTCAGGAAACTTCATTAAAGAAAAGCAAGTTACTATTTCGACAAATGACAGAAATGGTATATGGAGATCCATACCTCATTTGTTTCAGAACCACATGTTATGTAACCATTAGCAACGGACAAACCCACAAAATTCTGGCAGATCATGAAATGAGAATTAAGTGAACCCGAAGAAACAAAGGAAGAACATCAAGTCCTTCTAAGGGAAAACAAAAATTCATTCAAAACCAGAGAAAGAAAGTGGAATGCTATCTAGCCTTGCGATTGTACCTTCTCGTTGGTATGCCCACTAAATGTTGAGCTGCAGGCATTATTTGACAGACCACTAGAACTAGTTTTGTTCAGATCCCAAAGCTTCAAGGTGTTGTCAGTGGATGCAGTTACCACGGTTTCAGAGTCCAAAAACTTCACATAGCTTACAGCTTTCTCATGCCCATCCAATACACACCAGGGAGTTCTTGCATTCCGAAGATCATAACAGTAAGTTCTATAGTCAGCAGAACCAAATGCCAGCAAATGAGTGGAATGAGGAGAGAACTGAACACAGCAGACATTTGCTATGCTCCTTATTGTCTCCAAACAACTTCTCTGCTCAAAATCAAATTTATATTGCATGAGCTTGGAGGCCTCATTCAATCAAAAAATTATTGAAGTAACGCAGTGAAGTATTAAGGGCAAACTACATTCAAGTATAAAGCTGAATTTTGCTGATGAATCTGCTTGTTATTGAATTAATGCAAAGCAATTACATCATCAAAGGCTACATGACTATCATGACTTCGTCATCCTATTTTCTAATGCAGATAAACAGAGCACATGTGACTGAATCAGTACATGAGTAGTTTGCATTTTTACTTTAGTTATCTTAAGTTATAAAGTAGTGAATACCAGAACCTTGCAACACAAACAATCACCCATCACTGTTACATATGCAAGAGGTAATTATAATTAAGAATGGAACATGCCTCATTGATGCTCCAAAGTTTTACTGAACAATCGTCACTTCCACTTGCTAACTTTGTAGGGTATACAGGTGAAAAGTCAACAGACCAGGCCCTCTTTTCATGCTCACTGAACTCGGAAAACCCTTGACCAGTACTTGCATCCCATAACTGGATATCATTGCAGGAAAGTCAGAATTAGAAAACGTCCTTAATACCAAAACATACAGAGTCGATAAAGCAAAAATAGAAAGTAAGTGGTGAACATAGCATGTTTATTAATGGGTAGGGGGAAAGCCCAAAGCTGTCAACCCATTAAACTGGGTAATTATCACAAAATTCAACTGGACCCCCCCCCCCCCTTCCCCCCAAAAAATAACAACAACAACAACAACATTCATTATATTGAATTTTCCTCATTTAAATTGGATATTCATGATAGGAACTTCAAGGTTGCAAAACCTAAGAGACCAATATTACAATGGACAATAAAATGAACTATTTTACGAAAAAACAATGCCACAAACAAAAGCCACAACTTTGAATATCAGCTCCATCACAGGATATGACCTACCACAATTCAAGAATTTTGATGATAAACCACAAATTCTTTTTTTTTGGACGAAAAATAAACCACAAATTCCAAAAGCAGAGATTTCAACCAATAGATGCCAAGTGTCAACCAGCAAAAGTACCAAAAATTATATATACATAAATATATGAATTAAAATACGGCTTTTACAATGGAAATTTCACACACCTTTACTACACCATCATAA
Source organism: Melaleuca quinquenervia (assembly GCA_030064385.1). Classification (NCBI taxonomy): domain Eukaryota; kingdom Viridiplantae; phylum Streptophyta; class Magnoliopsida; order Myrtales; family Myrtaceae; genus Melaleuca; species Melaleuca quinquenervia. The sequence continues at coordinate 12,441,860 of CM057721.1, read as the reverse complement.
TCAGTTGAAGCGAGGTAGTTACGGATATAACTATTCCAGCAAATGCAGCTTAGCTTTGACCTATTCGACATCTCAATCACTGGATAATGGATATCGACAGAGTGATTAAAGAGGGCATCAAACTCGAATATCTTTATTTTCTTGGAAATCCCAGCAGTGGCAAAGTAGGCCTCATCCCGGTCAAAACTTAGGGAGCAAATCACATTTGCTGATGAGTTGAACTCTCCATTTCTCAGTATTCCACGTACCTCGAACTTACTATATCGGGCATACTTACATAAGCCATCGAAGAACGCACCCAGCCGATCAGATTTATCCTTCTGTTCTCCATTATTATTGGGAGGACCCCAATTCTCACGATTTTTTAACACATCATTATCAGAACGCCTCGCAGCTTCAGTTTCATGGAGCTGCATTCTTGATCTCATGGAGAAATAAGCAGATTCAAGCTGACCCATGTTCCCCATCCACCTTGATTCAGCCGAATTTGAGACAGGAGAACGATGAGGAATGACATCTGGGGTTGAAAGCTCCTTCAGATAAAGCTTATTCTCCTTTGAATCAAAGGAATCAGTCAGGCCAATTGCATGGCGCCTTCTCACAATCTCTTCAATATCTGCTTCAAAGCAACTTATATTTTCTATCAATTTAGAGGCACACTTCTGCTTATGCTCTTTTGAGGTGATGAGAAAGTGCAGGAGTAATTCTGACTCTGCATCATCTTGCTCTATTGAAGACGACAATTCTTTGGGGCAAACCTCCTTAAGCCCACTAAGTACTTCCGAATCTAGGATCTCCCTGTCAAAAACCACAGCCATAGATGTAGCACATCATATTTAACCATGTGCTATAATCAGGTTAATGACACAAACTTGGTGAGTTGCTATCTAATGGATGCAAAATTAACCGCCTCGAAAGATTTCAGAGAAGTCTGCAAAGTATCAAAAGATGAATATCATAAATCTTTGTCATTCCATAAAAGTCCACCTTGACTTTGCCTACAAATAACGAATTCTGCTAAACAAATAAACATGCACCTAAAATCAGCAGATTTTATCAACCTCAAGAAAGTAGTAATTATTACTAAAATAAGTCTCAGGAATCTAAATAACATGCATTAGGTAACGTGGATTTGCAAAAGGATGCTCAAATTTTTTCTCTTTAATTTTCAGTCACCATAAAAGTATTTATGCATTAAGATCACGCTAAATCTTTTCAAATTGCACCTGAATTAATCAGAATTAGCTATATGTAGTGGTCTGATTCATCTAGGCAATAAGGGGAGGAATATGTAGAATTGGCATCTAAAGATGTAAAAATCAAACAGTAGAACATGAAAAAAATGTAAAATACACAATAGACAGGAAAGTTCCCTTATAAGATGCCATACATGCATGAATGTACGTGCTGCCTAGCATATCCCAACATCACACTTCAAATATCTTATCATTTTTTCATCAACGTCATGTTATGATGGCTTAGTATCTATGTAATTCTGGAATAAAATACAACATGGAATGATCAACGTTGAGATGAAGTATGTCACCACAAGAAAGCCACAGACCACACGCACGTCATATTCATATCATACATTGCTATTTACCAATATATTCACAGTTTTAGCTTCATCCGTAATCTGAATTCATCTCCCTGAACAAGCCAATGATGAGAGCAAAGTATTTCATTTGGGACCCATATGTGGACTATGCCCGATCACCACAGTTCTTATCACACAGATGGGTGGGTAGATTAATGCTACCTGCAAGTTGGGCGTGAAGAAGGATCAGGATGTAGTAGCCACAAGCAGAATCCAGCTTCTTTTGGATTTTCAGACAAGAAACTGGGAGGAAGAATCCTATAGCGAAGATCCATCATTGCTGCATTCCGATCCTTTTCACAGTTGAAGCGACCAAGTAACTGAAAAAGATATTCATTGAAAATATTACAGCCAAGTACATGCCTCTTCAATTTTATTTTGTTTTATAACTTTAAGTAGAAAGAATCAATAGACCAGTAGGGACTGTAACAAAATTAATAGGTCTTACAAGGACATGATATAAAGTTGATCAATGAAAAACAGCAGTTTGATTATAACCCTGGAAAAACTTTTGACAACAAAATAGGTCTCTACTCTTGACAATGCTGCCAGATTTTGAGGCCAAAATCAGAGACATGAGAAGAAGACAAGTGTCTTATGACTGGGACCGAAAATATATAAAAGAATCCACCAGAGACAAAATTATGCTATGATAATAGCAACAGGCAACACAAGCTACATCATGAAGAGATGTAATTTGATTCAATGCCAAGATATCACACGTTGCCAAACAAACACATTAACACTGCAAACTTGAGAACTAAGCAAGCAAAGCTTGTATTTTCTGGGAAACCGAGATTGCTGGAAGGTGATCTTGCACATAAATACAAACTTCCATCCTTGCCCCTAAGTGAGAGAACTGGCTATAAAGATCCAGCACCGCCTCCATCAATAACAGATGTGTCAATATTTGGAGCAAAATTGCATTAAAAATGTCTAGATGACAACATGAAAATGTAACTGCTTTGATTCACAAACAAAAGGTCACGTTTATCCTTCCATTGCAAGAAACAACTTGACGTAGCCACTCCTTTAATCATCAAAATTAAATAGAACATCACAAAGCGATAAACAATACAATTGTTGAATTATTCATCAGGTGCAACTTCTGGATGAAGATTAGAGAAGGACATATAAATAGGCCTGTAGAAGCTAATCAAAAGTACCAACCTGCTTTCCCTCCAAATTTAGTGTGGCAGAAAAAACAATGTCAATTATCAAAATTATGGATAAAGAAATTCTCTATAATTAGACAAATTAGTATATGCAGGCTTTTTTTTTTTAAGTTTCATGTGTTCAGTATTAAATAACAGTGTTACTTCAAACTCTACAAAAGCAAATCAGCAACATAAGCAAAAAAGCACAAAAGGCAAAAATTGCTGCAGACACACTATAATTTGCTGACACTGCAATTATCAAATGCACAATACAAACAGTGGAGAAAAGCAGCATCAGGTGACAAGTATGATATAACTGAATATCAAGTTGGGTTTTTTTGTATGTAATTTGGATAATACTCCGCTTTCAAGATACATGTGCAAGGCTTTGCCTCAGAATTAGAACACAAACACAACATGCAGGACATATGGTAAAATACCCGAAGGAAATTTATCTTAGATTTCAACATACTACGTTGTAAACATTCCATGTGATACCAATATGCAATATCCCCCATCTGGAGAGAGAAGCAACATTCGCAACCAATGCCCACAAGTTCATGAAAAATTCAGAACAGAAGCAATATCAGGATCAGATCGTACCTCAAAAAGGAAAACACCCAGACAGTATATATTTGCTGGTGTATGGCTTGATCCCTCATTGACTTCCTCAGGGCTCTTGTACCACTTCTCTTCTAGCTGGTTCCTTGCAGCAGTCAATGACTCAGCAGCAGCGGTCAATGTAGTAACGTCACCAGACGTTTGTGATCCATATTCCATACTTGGCTTCTTTGCACCACAAAGATAGCCTAAGTATTGTGGATCACCTGTGCTCATCTCACTGCCACTCACAGCTTCAGCTTTTAAGCCAGGTCTTGAACGAGACTGAGGCCACTGCTGGAAATAATTGATGCTCTCATTGAACTTTTGCTTCTTTGCACTGGATCGATAAGGTCTAACCAGACCATGCTCTAGCACCCTTTTCTCAATGATGTGGTGACTGTTGCTTGGAAGGTGTTTGTCTTCAAAGGTTCCAGGAATCTCTCCCCCAAATGATGATCCTACATACTTCACCCGATTCAATGGCAGCAATGTGAAATGAGATGGCCGTAAGTCATCCAAGGCAATACCCTTGGAATGAGAGTGATTCACCAAATCCACAATTTGCCTAAAAATATTTAATCTCTCCACTTTATTTACATCTCTGCGCACACCGCTAAGCCATTCTCTCAGATTGACCCCATCAGGATCAGAACTGAAGACAATCTTGGTCCCACAGGTACCATGAGTGGCAGGCACAACACTTGAGGGATTCAAACTAAGGGATGCATCAGAAGCCATCTTGGAACCACTGGCAACATTTACATTATTCTGACTTCTTAACTCAACACAAAGATTATTGGTAGGTGGTCCTCTGAATATGATTCCCTTTCCCTTCAGAGTGTTCTTAACAAAAAACTCTGAGAATCCTGACTTCGATAGAATTTTTGTCCGCATACCTCCATTAACCAAAACACCGCCTAAAGTTTCCTTATTTTCAGAATGAGGTGGTTGCTCTATGGCTTCGTTTCTATCACCTCCCAATGCTTTTTGAGACAATATTTCAGAAAAGGATGTGCCAGCTATGTCCTCCCAGATACTGGTATCCTCCCGGTTCACAGGATAGCCATGGGAGCTCGAATTTGCCAATCCACCTGCTGTCTGAAAGATGTGCTGCCATTGGTTTATTCTAGTTCCCATCCTGGAGGTGCCCACGATAGCCATATTATTGTTCCTTACTGTTAACTCCTCAACCATGCCACTGACATCATCCATTGAGTGAGGACTGACAGATGGACGATCAAGCGGGTCCAAAGAGCTCAGACTTTTATTCACATTCTTACGATCTAGAATATCAGCTAACACATGAGATGCAGTCTCATGGTACTCATCCTCCCCAGGAGTAATCATTTTCTGTGATTCCAACACACTGCCACTTTCAGTCTTGCGTGAATACTCACTTTCCTTGCTTTGGAGGTGACCGTCCTCAGCTGCATCCAGAGCCGTTACTTCATCGCCCACCCCCTCATCCATGATGCCCGACCGGGCTTCATTCAATCAGCTAATTACATTGCATTTCAACTACAATGTCCAAATAAATTCATACAACTCAAGCGGTACAATCTTCACCCTTCCCTGTTTCCTGCGAAACGTTTGTCACATTTCATTTAACTCCAACATTGGAACAGAGTGCAAATGGACAAGCACAACATGCCTACAAAGCTTTAATTAAGCAAATTTCACTTACTAAAACCGAATGGAAATGACATCATTTGAAAATAAGTCACATTCAGCTATTGTTCCTACTTCAAGAACAACAATTGTAAGAACAAAAAGCAATTTCACCAGAATGCCAGCACAACCCAAACTCCTTCGTTAGAAAACTTGCAAAAGAAAGAGGAAACTGTCACTCTAGAAACAAAACCTAATGTCTTCGGCAATGGAAAAGCGCCAATCAGCCCCGAAGCTCACCCCTCTCCCTTTCCCCCGTTCGATCACACCAAAATTCAGCTTAAAACACCGTAGAATGTATAACTGATACCCCAAGATAAGGCGCATAAGGTACCAGCCCGCAATTGCTCCCGCGCAAGGGCACCGACTTCAATTCCGGCGGAACAGAGCGGTGGTGGAGAAGGAAAAACCAGGAATTCCGCCAAATCACGAAAACCCTAGACCTCTTGACCACAAAGAAGAAGAAGAACAGGAGAGATACGATCCTTTTGCCTGGGGGAAGGAAGGAGAGAAAAAGGAAATATCTTCGCCACACTCTATCACCTTCCAAATTTTTGCTGGGAATTCCCCGAAGTTTATAATTATCCAAAATATTTCTTTTCTTTTCTTGATTTCCGAAATACATTTAGAGACATCGACCAAAAAAAAAAAAAAAAAAACCTGGTTGGCGCTTGACCACCCAAAAAAAAAGTGAAGGATAAAAGAGGAGAAGCGGCAACCAGTTATTTTTCCTGAAAGATTTTATCTGGCATTCTCATTTTTTATTTTTTTGCCGACGTGGCAAACTCGTGATGGGTAATCTACGAAATTACTACTGGACATAATTAATGGGCTTTCTTTTTTCCTTATTTATTTAATTACTTGTTTGAGTTCGTCATCAAACATCGAGAAAATTAGTTGACAAGGCGCGCATTTTTTCACTTGGACCAATCACAATTTGACACGTGATACCGCAAAAACTGCCGGGCATTTATATATGATAAGATATTTTAGAAAATTTTATTTTTTTATGTTGTCGCACCACGTGTCAATTTGTTATGACGTGGTGCTTAGCAATTACCGAGTATTTTCTCACAAACATCAGGCATGCGTTGTGGATTAGAGATAATTAGCAGGGCAGCTCCGTTTCTAATTATCATTATAATCGTCGAGAAATTGACAAAGCCACGTGGGATTTGAGGTTGGAGAATTTGTAATTGGCATGTGATGGAGAGGAAATTAAATAAATAAAAGGGAAATTAAGGTACTGAATTAAGAAGAGTTTAAGGAAGGTGACCAATGACATCTTAGGTTCTATGATCACGCTTTCTTTCTTTTCTTTTTTCCCCCTGTCGTCTTCTAAGGAAAGAAAAAACCAAGAAGCCTACAGTTGGGTTGTCTGTTAATGAAGTTAAACGTGCCCGCATGGTACTTTTAAAGAAGCATGTGGGCATAATCATTGATGAGAAAGCACGTTTAAGTACAAAATGAGCATTTTTTGCCCTGTCCCATCTTGACTAGTTAAATTCGACCGATAGTGACACGAAATCCAATTGTTTCATAAATAGAAATTAGCGATTTGGTGAAGACGTGTTTTTTTGTGAAGATTAATTCGATATGATTATATACTAAACATTACCTTTTTCTTCTCGGTCAAGTTTTAATGTCGTGACTCTTTGAGAATTAACATTCGAAACTCGATAATCAAGTCTTGATACACGATTGCGCCGATTTTCTTTTTGAACTAAGTGGGGATAACGATTTTCGGGAACATGATTGCGTCATGATCATACTCGAATCGTACCGCGTCGTGTTCCGTTTCTTGATCATCTTTGCTTTCCTTCGTTTTGCGAAATGTTCTCGACCTCCGACTGGACCGACCGTCATGCGGTCAGGGACGTGCCACGGGGGTTCCAGCGTAAGGCCCTTCATCAGCCAACCCAAGGGCACCCGCCCTGCTGACGTGGCCTTCTCTCTAATCAGCGTTCATTACTTTTTTCTCACTCGTAGGATCATGCGCCACGTGGCACGTCATCGTCCACAGTTACACCACCTCCAGGCAGAGTCCTGCTTCTGGTGGCTACTCGGCTGCCGCTCTCCGCAAGAAATGTTTTGCGATGAGTTCTTACTAATTATTCCCAATCAAGGAATATTTTGATTTATAGTGAATTAATTATCCTTAACAAGAAAAAAGAACAATACTACTTTGAAGAACGATAAAGTTTCATTGTTCAAATGTTTAAGGAGTGCTCACATGTTAAAGCTTGGTACTGAATCATGAAATGGGCATGTATTAACATCATACTTTGTCATTGTCTAACGTCCAAATCAGTTTAACTCGGTGGGGTTGCCATCGGAGGGACTTCATTGATAAATTTATGAAACTCCAAGAGTATAATTAGACAAACTAAAAAAATACAGGGGGTTGATTAGAATTAAAAATGGAAGTGTGAGGACCAAAAGTAGAGTTTATTCCCTAGCGGCCACCCTTCCCACATGGGAAGGGTGAAGGAACAACCCAATTCACGAGTGAAGGATCTTGTAAAGTGATTCACGAGTGGAGGAACAACCCAATTCAGCAGCACATTATTTTGTCACGTCTCTGATCTGCACTCTCTCTAAAAAGATGCTAGATTGGCTCAGACGTTTCTCGCCTCCTCACTCGCGGGTGCAACTCTGGCAGGTTCTCAAGTGTTGAGGCGACCGCACCGTCACGTACCTCGGAGTTCTCTTCCGGAGCACCACCTTCCTGAAGCCCCTAGTGATGCTTCCCTGAAATTGAAGTTGCATTACTTCCCCTGGAGGCAGGAACGGGGCCAAAAAAACAAGACAGCGCCTGAGAATAGTAGGCAAAATGTGAGAGAACTTGTCCGGTCCTCTAGGTGTCGACACCCGTGCGATCCGATAAAAGCTAAACATCCTAAAAATACAGGCTAAAGGAGAGAGAGAGAGAGAGAGAGAGAGAGAGAGAGAGAGAGAGAGAGCGTGTTTGGCCCCCTAAAATTCAGCAGCTGTGCAATCCGATCGAGTCCTCTAACTTCTTGGATTTGCCAATTTGGCCCTCTAAACTTTATTTTGTGAATTCAAAGTTTTGCGCGTTCCTTGATTTGTGCCGTCAAGTGATTGGTTTGCCCGCTGGAACTGATGTTGTCATGTTGGGATTTCCTCTTTTCTTGCTTTTCCTGTTTGTTTTCTGCTTATTCGGCACTGAATTAGCATCACGCGTCGTAATACCACGTGAGCCGTGTCGCGTCGTCGATTAATTTGACGGTGCAATTAGAGTGAATGATCGAAAGACTCAATTGCACGAGCTGAGAAAATTAGAAGACTTGACTGCATAAACTAAAACATACAGAGTCAAACCACACGATTTTAGAAAATTAGAGGGCTTGATTGAGCAATAAATTAGTTGACCAAATATCATAAGCATTATTAGTACAGAGGCCAAGTCACCTGTAGACTCGTGAAAGCTCTATAAATTGGTAAAGTCACGGCTTTTGACACGTGCATTTGACTCTAGTTCACAGCAATTTGCATGCATTTGGTGGGATCTGAACTTACGCCCTCCAACGACGAAAACCAAACTTATGGTGCTATTGCTTCCAAATCTCCTTTCTATTTAGTTGATATCTAGGTGGAAATTACGATTAAAAAGTTCCCCTTCTTCACGTGGCTTCCACAGAATTCCTTATCAATCATGATTAAAGATAATTTTCATGTTAATACACTAGTAAACTAGGAGTCCGCACAGTTTTCTTGATTATCCAATCAGGCAACTTTGTTCTTTAACTATAAAGAAGGATAAAGTGGAGTTGAACACTCGAAGAACTCACCCATGAATGAGATCTTCCCGGTAGGATACGGGACAGTCTCCATCTCCTCCTAATCCCTGGGATTCTCAACTTTCCGCTTAGTTCCAAACTGTAGTCGCCGCCGCTTCCCCCATGGGAGCAAAACCCAGCATCGCCGGCGCCCGCCACTTCGCTGCTGCCACAGCCGCATCGGCACTCGCTGCTGAAGGAGCTCGAGAATGGGAAAGAACAATTGGTGTACGTCCGATGCAAGACGGCCATGGGCGACTGCATGAACCCGACATTGACCATGTTCGCACCAAACAACCTTGGAGGAGGAGGAAGCTTCGGGTACGTGCAAGGAAACGGTTTGGCCGACGAGGCGCGGGAGGCCTTCGGCTTGCCCGGTATTTCCTCCCAGCGAAACGGGACGGAGGCCCGAGTGTCCCATGGCGGCGACGGCAAAGTGAACGGCGAATGCTTTACCAATGCCAACCGGCTCATCCGCGAGGAAGTTGGTAATCTCAGCAATTCGGTCGTTTCTGTTTCGAGCTCGGCCACAGCATCATCACTCTGTTCATGCCCTCTCCCCATGTTCTTGCTGCTTCAGATGGCTTGGTGGGTTGCTGGGGGGCGATCTTACCGACACTCGCCCGACGGCATGAGGACAATTTGCTCGATTCAGGCCGAAGAATATAAGGTGATGATCGAGATTGAGCCATAGATGTGAAATTATCATCAGTTTCAGCGGAAGTTTTCATAATGTGACTTGAACCACTCCATAAAAGCTTCTGGGGCCAAGAGAACAATACCGTGAGGGATGATTGAAGATGGGGAGGGGGCAGAGAACATTCCAGCTATGCAAAACCAGTTTTACAGGCTCATCGATGCTCCAGCGTGAAGATGTAAGGGCCTCCTCAACCTCCCAAAGAACTGCCCACATAAAGGTTCCTTAAGTGATTGGCCCCTGGAAATTCCTGACGAGACCGGATGAGTCGAGCAATGTGAATTTACGAGCTTCACAATATTAGTGATAATTACTAGAAGCGTTACATAATCATATGTGTTAATGCTCATATAAACTTTTCGTCATGGTCAGTAATTTCAGTGGGTAGTAAATGTTTTTCGATCATTTTGTGACTTTCAATTTGTTGTCGGACTTCAATGATGATAACTTTCTCAGTAGGAATTTTTGTTTTTTAACCAGGGTAGAAAATCGATTAAATTAGTTGTCCGTTCCTTTTACTTAATCCGATCAACAAAAGACAATGTTTCACTGAAATTCAATGGTCCAAATTATACAGGGACGGAAGGGCACGGCGACATATAGTAGATTACCATCACGCATGTAATTGGTGGGATTCCCGATGAAAAAGCATATTGTCGTAATTATATGGGGCTTTAAAAAAAATACAAACTTTAGGTAGAATAACAATTGTGATTCCAATTATTTTTTTGTCGAGGAGAAAGTTACCAACTTTCACCTCCAAATTTGACCCTATTGACTCTTTAACTGAAGCCACGAAAGGTTGATGAGTGGTGGTCTACATATTTAAATTACAAAAAAAAAAAAAGGCAAAGTCTAGCTAGAGAGTTTCGATTTAGAGATTTTTTTTTACTTGTTGATAAAATGTATGAGATAATGAATGGCTTTACTGTTATTTTTCAAGCGATGAGCTTGGAAAAATGATCATGATAGTAATTTAAATCCAATCAATAAGCCACGAGCATTTATTACAGAGGTTTAATAGTCAAGTAAAACACTAAATGGTTAATAAGATAAGGAGGGCAAATTTATGATTTCAATGCAAATTGGTGATTGCTTAAGAGAAAAAAAAATGGGATTAGAATTGCTACTCGATTTAAAGTTCATATTTTTTTATGAGAAAAAAAAGGTTAGTATCAGAATTGTCACTCTATCAAAAGTTTATGTGCTTTTGCTTTTGTTTTTATTGGAATTAGGCCTATTTCTATTGAGATAACTTTTTCACTATGGGCTTGTATATTTTAAACAAGTAGAAATCACCTTAAGAATTGTTTGAACACAACCTTTTCAATATGAGTTTTTATATTTCAAACAAGGTAAAAAGTCACTTGAAAATCGGTTAAATCAATTGTATAGTTGTATGTTCCTTTTCTTTAATTTGATCGACAAAGTTCATCATTTCACTAATTTTGATGATTATTTGAACTCACAACAACATAAAATTTATTTCCTTGAATCAAAACAAATTGTATGCAATTGACAATAATATTGATTAAAAGGTTCATTGTCATATTTCAATTGTGCTAACTTTTTCACTATGAAGTTTTTCATCTTTCAAATTGACATTATCATTTGAAATTTGGTTAAACTAGTCGTTGTTCCCTTTTGTTTGATGCAACCAACAATTTATGTCGTTTCATTGAATTTGATAGGTCAAATTACACAAGGATGGAGTTTTTTAATTGAGGCCGCAACAGCATAAAATTTATCATCTTGATCGAAAACAATTTGCATGTTGTCGTCGAGACTCTTAACCCAAAGGCACATTGTTGCTGTAATCTAGTGATGGTAACTTTTTTCACCAAATGATCTTTCTTTCCATTCAGTGTGGAATTTTGCTTGAAAATTGATTAAATATGTTGCCTGTTTCATTTGTTAATCCGACCTACGACGTTCATCGTTTCACTAAAAACCCATGATCCAAATCACGCAAGGATGAACTTTTGCATTCGAGGCCACAACAGCATAAAATTCCTAGAATTAGGACTAGCTAGTTGGTGGGGGTGAAGGATGACCAAGAAAATGATGCACAGTCCAAGGAATGGAGGGGAAGGTAAACGAGGAATGAATGCGCAAAATTGAGCGAGTTGTAAATTTATTATTCACCGTGATATCAAGACATAGGTAGTCACGGAAATGCAAATATTTTTTTATTAATTAATAATTTTAAACAACAAGAACAATCGCTTTTAAAAAATATTTTTTAAATTATTTATTTTTCGTGAAAAAGAGAGAGAGTTTAGGGTCCGTTCGTTTGGCGGAAAATAAAGTACTTCCGGAAAATGTTTTCCAGGAAGTCATTTTATTGGAAAATGACACATTTTCCGGTATTCGTTTGAAACTTAAAAATTTTCCGAAAAATTTTTTCCAGAATTTTTTTTTGAGAAATTATCCGGCAACCAACGACGGGCGGGCGGCGAGCGGGTGGTGGCGGCCGATGAGGGTGGCAAGCGGGCGGCGGTGACGGCCGACGGGGGCGGTGGTGCCCGACGGGGTTGGCGGGCAGCGGTGGCGGGCGGGCGACGGCAGCCGACCGGGGGGGGGCGGCGGCGATAGTGGCTGGTTATTAAATTACTCATAAACTCACGATGAAAGAGAAAGAGAGGTGATCCGGAAAATGTTTTCCGCTTTTCAAAAACAGAAAACATTTTCCTTAGTTTTAGAAGGAAATTTTTGGTTAATTGGAAAACATTTTCCTTAGGAAAATATTTTCCGCCCCCTGAACAGCCCAGCTTTCAGAAAATATTTTCTGGAAGAATATTTTCCACAGGTCTGTTCGTTTAACGGAAAATAAAGCACTTTCGGAAAATGTTTTCCAGGAAGTCATTTTCCTGGAAAATGACACATTTTCCGGTGTTCGTTTGAAATTAAAAATTTTCTGAAAATTTTTTTCCGAAATTCTTTTTTTGAGAAATTATCTAATGACTGGTGACCGGGGGGACGACAGTGGCGGCCGATGGGCGGGCGACGGTGGGGGCGGCGGGCGGGCGGCACCGGGGGGGGGGGGGGGGGGGGGGGCGGCGGTCGGCGGCCGAGGGTGGTGGTTGGGTGGCGGCAGGGGCCGGACGGCGGCGGCGACGGCGGCTGGGGGTGGCGGTCGGGCGGGTGACGGCGGGCGGCGGCCGACGGGTGACCGCGGGCGGCGGCAGACGGGGGCGGCGACGGCGGGCGGGGGGGGGGGGGGGGGGGTCGAGGGGGGGCAGCGGTCGGCGGGGTGGCGGCGACGGCGGCTTTTGGGGGGTGGTGGCCGACGAGAGCGGTGGCAGCGGGCGGGCGATGGTTGAGGGTGGCGGCAGCGGCGGGCGAGGGGTGGCAGCCGACAGGAGCGGTGGCGACGGGTGGGCGGGCGACGACTGGGGGTGGGGTCGGGCTGGGGGCGGCGGTCGTCGGGTGGCGGCGATGACCACCGGCAACGGCCGGCAATTAAATTGCTCATAGACTCACGACGAGAGAGAAAGAAAGGCGATCCGGAAAATGTTTTTCGCTTTTCAAAAACGGAAAACATTTTCCTTAGTTTTAGAAGGAAATCTTTGGTTGATTGGAAAACCGAACAGCCCAATTTCTGGAAAATGTTTTTCGGAAGAATATTTTTCGCCAAACGAACGGACCCATAACGTGATATCAAAATGACTACATGAGGCCAGGCCCGGCCCGCCAAGCCCAAATGAGCCCTCCATTGTCAGCTGATCATCCTTATCCTATATCCACTTAACCAGCTCTGCACCTCCATTTTTCCTCCAAATTCCATCGGCTATGGCCTCTTCTTCTTCTTCCCTAGCGTCGACGATCAAGCCCCCATTGAATTCCCCATTTTGTCCCTACCCTTCCTCCAAACTCTCATTCCGGCTGGTCTCCTTCTCCCACACCCTCGGGCCGTTCCCTTCCCAGCTCAATGCCACCTGCCAGCACCGCCCTCGGAGAAGAAACGCCGCCTCGGCGGCGCCGGTCCGGGCCCAGACGCTCGACTTCTCCGGCACTTTCTTCGAGGGCGGGTTGGGGTCCGAGGAGGACCCGTCGTCGCCGCCTGGGTCGGGGGTGACGGCGGTGGAGGACAGGGAAACGCCCCAGTGCCCACCCGGGCTGAGGCAGTACGAGACCATGGCGGTCTTGAGGCCCGACATGTCCGAAGATGAGAGGCTCGCGTTGACCCAGAAGTATGAAGAGGTATTGAGTTTGTAAACTTCGTCATGTTGTAGACTTCTAGTTTGTTCTGTTTCTTTCGATTAGGAAGTGGAGGAAAAAGGGAAAAAAAAGTTGGAGTAGGGTATGATTTATGATTTATTGGTGTGTATTGTATAGGTGAGATTAGGCGTTAGCTGGAGGAAGTTGGTAATTTGGTCGTGAAGCTTTGTTGAAGATTGTACAATTGATTATGCAGAAGAGTTAAGAACACGTCTCCAGATTAGCTGAGTTCGCTTTTACTAATGTCTTGAGCTGTTACTAGTAACCCTTCGTTTTGTTGAAAATATATCCTGCAACAATATTGAACTTAGTTGTAGATGCAAGAAATGCCTAGAGATATGAGACGAGTAGCAACAAAGCATTAACCAAAGAGGTGCATGTTATACGCATTTTCGAGAAGGGGAGTTCTTTCTCTAGAAGCTTGCTTGCTTTTGCCCCTCCACTCCTGCTGGCTTTAGATTGGGAGCAGGGAAAATGTGGTTGTTTATCTGGAGCAACAACATTGACATGGAATTTTAACTTATTGATCTTGCTTCTGGTTGTGATTTGAGTGCACAATGGGGGCTTAACTTCGTATAAGGACTTTACTGTGCAGTGATGGCATTATTTTATTGGGGACAATGAGTTGTCCTCTTCTTATTGCTACCTGAGGCAATTGCATGTTCTGTGTGTTTATGATGAAAATGGTCTTGGTTGTGATTAGAGTGCGTAATAGGGGCTTTAGCAGATCCTTTATTAGTATAAGAATGCCATATGAACTGATAGTACAACAGATGACACATTACAGCGCTTCATAAGTCTAGTTATCGTTTTGTTTCATTCCCCAACTGTGGCTGCTGTTTTTCTTGCTTTCCTATTTGCACTTTGTTTTCTGGGTCCCTTTATTTCATATTTTTCCAAAGCAAAGTGCTTTTTCCAACTGGATCATTTTGTCAGCTGATCTGGCAAATAGCTTGTCTCATCATGCTTATCACATAACATGAAGTTGCTCTCTATAACAACTGTCATAATCCTTGAAACGAAAGTGAAGAGATGAAAATGCTGCTCTTGCTTCTCGTGATCTTGAAAAATCTTGCATTGGTTAATATTTGATAAATAGAGGCTAAACAATTGTCTCTAACAATATCTTAATGCAATGAACATCTGAAAGAAGAAATGAGCTGAATGTGTTCCTGACAGCTTTATTGAGTAGAAGGGGTTCTTCAAGGTTAATTACCAACTTGTTTCATATCTCCTATTATAACTATAACACATGAAGAAGAAACGGCTGCATAATTTAATGCCACTTATTAGTGTGCTCTCTCAATGGGAGATCTCCTCATGTTCCATTTCTGCTTTCGATGCAAATATAATGCATCTTTTGTTCTCTTCTTATCCATTGATTTGGGAGGCATGGCCTTAAGGTAATGGGGGCATAAAACACTGAACTGTCGTGATTCTTTGATGTTGTTGTTCTTCCCTTTGTTTTCTTGCACTTTTGACTTGAGCATAAAAGTCTGGTTAAGTCCTTCATTAAGCATATACTGTAGTAATTCTACGTGATATCCAGACATTTCAGACAATAATACCTGCTTTCTGGTACATTTTTACTAATCATCCATTTGCATCTGCATAAGCCTTGCATTTCTTTTGGTTCTTTGACTGTAAATAACACCCTTCAGCAGATCTGCTCTATTAACTTTCTTCCATTCATAATGCTTGTGAAGTGATTGATATCAAGTCGACTATTCTTCTTCTTATTCAATATCAGCTTTTATGTGGTTTAATTCAGTGCAAACTCTAGCTTGTCTAGCTTAACAGAAAATGTGCTGAATTTCACAGTCCATCAGTTTTATCTTGTCAGCCGGTTGAGGTCCCTGCCATGAGGTTCAAAAATTTTCCCTTAACATTTTGTTTACAGGACTTCATGTTTTCTGTCCTTGGTTATGTTGTTTCATGGTTTTTTTTTTGTGCTTCCTGCATGTCCATTTCAAGCAGAGTTTGTTGTATCTCTGTAGGACAAGCTTTAGGTCTGAGCATGCTCAGAAACTGTCTTTTTTTTTATGTCATTCAAGAGGACTAATGAGCCCTAGTTGTGGATGCTCTCCTCACCTATTTTTTCGGAGGAGCTTCTTTAGTGACGGTTGAAACTTCCTGCATATTTCTTGCTGCTTGCTAGTGTTACGGACTCGAGTTTGTCTTGCTAATGGCGTACCTTATTACAGCTGCTTGTTGCTGGAGGCGGCATGTACGTTGATGTTTTCAACAGAGGTGTGATTCCATTGGCCTACAGCATCAAGAAGAAGAACAAAGCTGGGGAGAGCAACACCTATTTGGATGGCATCTATCTTCTGTTCACCTATTTCACCAAACCCGACTCTATTACAAATCTGGAGGCTACCCTGAATGCCGACGATGATGTAATCCGGTCATCCACCTTCAAAATAAGAAAGAGGAAGTACTAGTTGTTTCTGTATAATCACGGATCTCTTGCTAGAGGTGGAAGGGTAGCAAAATTCTCCCATGCTATTAATTTTACTCATGGTTCTGCCTTTTGCAATTGCTTCGGTACAGCGTCATTTTTTCTTCTTTCCTTTTTATACCCTTTTCTGCTGTAGCATAATTTGGTCGATAGAGGTGGGGCCGGGGAGCACACAATACACAAACCTTCATGAGAAAGAGTTTCTGGAAGCTATCTTGCAACCAAACAACACAACTAGAGTCTAGAGTGGCAACGAAGTTGGTTGCGTTGTCCCATACTTGCTTTGAGAAAACTGTTGTTAGGTATGTTTAGTGCATAACGAGGCAATGTTAGATGGATTCAGATCAGGTCCTTCTTATTCAACCTTAGTCAGACGCCTGCCATGTAACATGTAAGACGTCTGACTAAGGTTACAAAAGTCAGACGAGTAAGATTGTTGCCATGTTGGTAACAATCTTACTATTTAGTGCATACTTGCCTCTCGTAGGAAAGTTGCTCAACAGTATACCTTCTGAAGTTCAATTCACTATTTGCATACTTTACATCTTTGTCTTTTTTTTAATTGCTCTTATCGGCTTTTCGCTCTCCTACTAGAGGCAAATGCAAACTAAATGGCGCGAGACGCACTCAAAATGTGTCGGACCACGCAAAAGTGTCCGGAACCATTTACGGCATGAGTGCTCATCAAATCAAATGATATCGCATATGATACTCCTAGAGGTTGAAAAACCTCGAAGGCAACTAAGATAATCTAGCTAGTGTCCAGATGATAGTCCACTGACCAAGATCTGGAAATTATCTGAATCGAGCGTAAACACCTGAGTTGGAAGGCACTAACCATAGATTAATGATCCTCTAATTGTTTCTTTAATCACAAATATCCTACGCGAGGGCTCTCCAACCTGATAATAATAATTTCCCCGTATGCACACTGAGGCCACAATCAGATGTGTCGTGATCTAATAGTGGTTGGACTAGCCCTTTTCAACTGCAACATGATCGTCGTCACCCACACCATCGGCGACTAATAAAGGATAAAGTGGGAGCACTTTTAATTATGTTATTATTTACTCTCGTTGTTGGTATTATTTCTCAATCAGAAAAAGAAAAAGGAAGAGGAAACGTGGGAGAGAACAAGAGATGCCCATTTCAGCGTCACAGAGAGAGAGAGAGAGAGAGAGAGAGAGAGACAGAGAATCCGACTTTCAGTGGTGTGGTTGTAGATCTTATCTCTTTCCCACTAAAGAGAGAGAGAGAAGAGAGGGAGTCTTTGTTCATGATCCACGATTACAGCGAGAGCTCTATCGATCGATGAAAAGGTGAGGAAAGTACGTGGCGGCGTCGATCATGAACAGCTGCAGAACGAGAAGCAAACGAGAAAAAAGAGAAGATGGCAACTAGGGAGAGAGCGGTGAGGGATATCATGATATTGCAGAAGACTTGAGTGAAGTCATCTCTTGGTGGGCCTAAAAAATCAAAGTCTCCAAGAACAAGATCCTCTTTTGGTATTGAGTCGGGTTGTGAATTGATTAACATTTGGAAGGAAAAAGTGGACGAGTTCGATTTTGCTTAGCTTCGGAGGCTTACAGTGAAAAGTTATGTGGTTCTTGGTGGAAACTTTTCCGTGAACCCGTTAAACGGGCCGGATAGAATCAGATTGAAAATGGTTCGATCTAAATAGAATAATTTGACCCGTTTTGACCTATTTCATTGTCATGTAAATCGAGTGATCCATACTTAAATTCGAACAATATTTGAACAATACCTGCCATATGTGATCTAACTCTATTGCTAAAGCACTGCGATATTTAATCCAATCTCAGAAAACTGGTATCCTAATTGAAGCAAGTGTCTAGCGAGTGAGCAAGTGATGAGTTGGGTCTACATAAGTTGTAAATTTATTTAACCGCCACATTATATTGAGTTTTACCATTGTAAACCCATTTCACTATTTACTCATTAAAATTAACATATATAACAATTCAATCCATCATATACGGGTTAATAAACGTGGTTATTTCGACAAGTTTACTTCTACACAGTGATTCTAAATTTGTGAAAACAAATAATTACTTCTGCAGAGCTGTTCGAACCAATTTGACGATGGTTCCCCATCCGTACACTTGCGCCTAACACGTTCTTAGCACACTATGCTTTGGTGGCTTATGTTGCCTTGAGGACTCCAACCTCTGATTTCAACAGCTCTTCGATACAAACAAAAAACGAGTGCGTCTTTCTCTGAATAACATGTCAATTTGCCATCGTCCAACATGGTGCAACTTGTGAGACGACGAACATTGATCGAATTATTTGCACGGGGATCTGGTGAAAAGATAAAATCTGGTTCTTCGATCCTTCTAATCATGACTAATGAAACACCAACTTGATCCGGGCAACGCACGTTATTAAGGCTCACACTAGTCAAAGTAGAAGCTGACACTCTTCCCAAGCGATGGCTGTCCCATCGCATCCTCTGTGAGCTTTTGCTGAAAAAGAAACAATATTTGAAGATATTTAGAAGGTGAATCTGATCGGACCTCCGCTTTTTGAAGTAGTGCGTCCACCGCTTTCTTCATTTTTCTCCTTCAGAAGAATAAGATTCCTCCCAATTCCATTGGTACTGAGGAAGAGGACGCCTGGGTTGGCCCCAACACCCACCTCCTGTTTCTTTGCTTTTGCTTTTGCTTTTGTTTTTGTTTTTCTTCCAATGCCTTCATAATTAGTTGCAAAGGAGATGAAAGTGGTTGTGTTTTGCCTATGAATCAAGCTTATGGTGGACTGACTCATTCTTAAACTGTTGAATCTAGTGGATTACATCTATATTCGACAACTCGAGTAATTGTGATTCGTGGTGGATGGATTCTAGATAAGAACTAATCAAAAGATGAACGTTCATTCTCGACCGGACTGTCTTCTTGACCATGTATGAACCAATGTCAAAGTACGGTTAGGGAGGTTAGGTTAGCACTATCTGCACAAACTTAACGAAGCCTTTTGTTGATTGGAAAACACATGTACCTACCTTACACATCCTCTTCTTCTCTCTTCTCTCTCTCTTTTTCAAGAAATTGCCTACCTCGAATGACTTGGCCCAACTTAATGGAGCCCAGATAGGAAAAAAAAAGCATTGCCTAACTCGAACGACTTCTCTTATAATGAATCACATTAATAACAATTGCTATTGATAGAAACAATCATATGGCGCCAGTGAATAAGAAGTTTTACCCGAGCAGTCTCATCAATCCTTATTTTAAGGATTATAAGTACGTACTTCCTCAAATCGAATGAAGCCGCTTGTGTAGGATTTCCTTTACATTGGTGATGCATGTTACAATTACTCGATTTCTCAAATTAGTGATGAACACCTACTCGCGTAGCATGAGTAGTTTGTGAAGTGCAATTACTCGAGTCTATAGAAAATGTATGCACAAGTATTATTGGCAGGAGAATTCCTGTAAATTGTGAACCTAATATTGAGCCTATTTATGAGGTTGATGTGTTTTTATTTATTTTGAAAAACTCAAGGGTTCTAGTCTAGGAAACCTAGAGATTCAAGAAAATACCTTACAAGTCTCACAAGTCGATTAAGATCATACATTTTGCTTGTGCAAGTAAGCCATATCCAAAGCGATTCACATGCAATTAGTGAGATTGGTACCCGTGATCTCTAGATCCCAAATTGAAAAACCGTGAATGGCCTACATCAATCTGGAGAGTTTTAGGAGCTTGTGGTTTTGTAACTCTCTAGTACAGGGGGAAAAAAAACTAGATGCTAGAGTAGCATCACTTAATCACTAGGCAAGGTCCATCCAAATTAATAATCATTTGGAACTTCTCTCTTTCTTTGGCCAAAAACTTGTTAAATTGCTCATCACTCTGCAAGGTCCATTGAAACCACTGTTTACTCGGAACTTATTTTTCTTCGCTAAAACACAAATGAACCACTCAATACTTCGTTTGATTCAAATCATAAATGCCGTAAGATAATGACGTGCTTTTTAAATGCCTCAAAGTTTCTCGTATTCTAGATTGCTAGATGCATGAACTTGCCAATGATGGATTAATATATAGACTTATAAAAATCTATATAGTGAAGAATCACCTCATCTACCGTAATATCTCAATAAAATTCGAGACCAACATCTTCCTACTCCACTTCTCAGGAGACAATTGCCAACGCCAACAACTTTGGCGCTTCTTGGCTAAGCATACACAAACCAAGTATTTGTACCTTTGTCATTATTAAAATTGGCACCCAAGTCACAAAGATAATCATAAGTTAAAATATTGTCAACAAAAAGTTAAGGTGGCGTTACCCTGTTTAGGGCCATGCCTGGAGGGTGAGGGCAAATGGGCCTCAGTGGCAAAGTGTGAGGGCCCATCTCGTTGTGGTGACTCGCTGGCCAAGTGTGGTAGTAGTCCCATCAATCGAAAAGCACAGAATATATACCATGTTCCATTGATGTCGAAAGCTCTTCCCTCGGTTTATCTTTTATTACCAAAAAGCTCTCATTTTTTCATAGCAATTTTCTTCAATCTTCCAACAATCCCATGAGAGGTCCCCAGCTTCTCTGTCACACAAAAGTATAGAGCAAGCTTCTTCATATAAATAGAAGAAGAAGACCTGCATAACCTCCTATGTATGTGTCTTTGTAAGCTCTACACTTCGCACTCCTGAGATATAGATAAATCGACACGGTTTCTCTCTTTGAGTTTTCATCGAAGTGTGTGAAGAGCTTTGATGGGCCTTCCTCAATCGCCACTGAGCTCGCCCCCCCATCTGTATCCTCAGGCACTTCAGCTCAAGCTTTATCAGGCCTTCATATTCTCCATCCCTATTCTCTTCTCCATCATTCTCTTCTTGTTGTTCTACCTGTTCTACCTCAAGAAGAGGGCCTCCTCTCTCTCCTCTCCCCTGCCTGCCCTCCCTGTATCCTCCAGCCGAGCACCTCCTTATGTCTCCTCGGTGAGCCTATCTCTCTCTCTCTCTCTCTCTCTCTCTCTCTCTCTCTCTCTCTCTCTCTCTCTCTCTCTCATGAATTCGACCAATTTGTGTTTGGCGATAACTTAACATTGTTAGGCGCGCGAAATACCATCTATCGGTCCCATCAGTAGGATTAGATCCTTTCCGAGTTGTATGCTTGAAGGATGAATCTTTGCTTCTCTTGGAGACTTTTAGATGGATTCCGAAGTCAGGCAATGACCGAACGCTAACGTTGCAATATCCGTTTACATTTCTCAGCCATGCCAAATGGGATTGAAAGGAGAGCTCAAAGACAAGCTTCCAACAGTACTCTTCGACGAAGAACTGAGGGCAAAGGACTCGCAGTAAGTTCATCGCTTTCCTGCATCTCGTAATCATTGATTCTTACACGTTTAATCATTTCGCTCCTTCATCTTTTCAACCATTACACTACGCCCGATGTGCGTTTGATTGATACCTTGGACTGTGACATGGACTGTGACATATGCGCTACGTGGCGTTATATCACATCCATCCACCCGGTCGTGGCTGGTCCACATGAGAGGTGGACGACTGAGATTCACTACAAATAATGACCAACCCTTTTTGCTAAAGTTGGGTGCCACTACCTAGAGAAACAACGCAGTATTGTTTTCAATTGCTTCCCTTTATAGCTGGATCACCAATACATTAGGATTATGGACACACATCCTATCTAGTTTAAAAGTTAGTGACGTATTTCATACAATGGAATTATCTAAGATAAGATTCTATTCGCCTACAAAAAGAATGAATAGTTCATTTCTGTTGGATTTTGCTCAAACTACTTAAATATCTGGATAATGCACGAGGATAATCCCGTGCATTATGTTTGTGGAGTATGTTTCAAGCGCACCCAATATTTGTGACCCCAATTCAAATGAATTATTAGATTAAGTGGGTCTTGCACGGGTAAGATTAATCTCGTCCAGCAATACACGCGCGCTATGATTGCATCTTTAGCATGGAGAATATTTCTTTCCATGTTTGCTACCGTTTTTTTTTTTTTTATGGTTTTTGCTGACTAGACCGATGGACAAGTTTAGACCGTAGAAGAAGGCATCGTATTTACATAGCCAAAAAGGGGGCCGAGTCATGTTGGGTTAAGAAATCGCAGCTGGTACGAGCACTTCGAATCTTTGATAGGAGCCAATCTTTCTACTTCCCTGAAAAGAGCTTGACGAGAGAGGCACGTAAATGGGCTTAGCACCAATGAAGGAATTCATGTCCTGTTGCTCCGCAGGATATATCTTTTCGAGCTTCGGCTGTTTTTACATGGCGCCCCATCAGTTGACGTTGTTTGCCACGACCGATGCAAACTCTGTCGGGACATGTCGAAACCCATGTTTAAAGTCAAACAAGCAGAGTCATCAGTAGCCATTTCACGCTACATCATCTAATAAAGCTAGTCAGCATACTATTCTAGATGATTCTACCATTTGGTTTGTGAAAAAAAAAAATTCGAAAGAGTTGACAAATTATCGATCACCTTGATTTCTCGGTACCTTGTTGAAAACTTACCTACACTTCCCTGAAATTTCATAGTTCCTCTTTATCGTATCATTTTTTATTATCTTTTACCGAATTTTATTTGTTTATCTTAGAACCAGCTTAAGTTACCAATTCTTATATGAATTTTACAATCTCTATTTGATTTACTCACCGACTTTTTTCGTTTAATCACCAACTGAATTTTAGTTACCAACTTTGGTTCTCTTTTTTAATTAATCCGTTTTTATAATAGTTTACCCACTTTCATTTTCTTTCTTTTGAGCGCATTAATTGAAGTTACCGATTGTTATATTATATTTATTAACTATTTTATGAATGTACCAATTTATTTGCATGAACTCAAAAGCTCTTCTGCTTTAATTTGTTATATTTCAGATATTTTTGTTTAATAAAGCACATAAATAAATTAAATAAATAAATAGAGTCTACCGATGGAGAAATAAGAAAGAAAACATGGCAAAAGCTAAGTTTATCGAACATGTATTTCTATGCATTTAGAGAAAGTCACAAAATTACTTAGGTATTACTTAGGTTGAAATGAAAGTTATTCCCATATATGCATGAGAACCTAGAGCTTGTAGATAGCCAGTTACATGTTCGGAAGGGATAACTTTCTCATGACACATATTCTTATTGATTAGGTTCTAAATAGATTTGTCATTGAATTTCATATGTACGGATTAATCAGATGGACAAATCAAATCTTCATTTTGCATGAGAAATAATGAATAAATTATTATTATTAATATCTAGAGTCATTTTTACATCTTGCAAGTTCATTTTTGTAGAAGTAGTTAAATCGTCGTTCTAAATAGATAAATAAAAACAAAGGAAAAGATAATGTTAGTTGTAAAGATTAAAAAAAAAAGGTAATGATGAAATGGGGGCTTGAGTGAGTGACACATGTCCACCTCCAAATCCTTCTTTCATCTACTTTATATATACATACATTAAGATAGTTGCAGAGCAATCAAGACTCTACACATCAAGAGCTCTAACATAATGACTTTATCCACTTCAGTAATTGAACTAAAGAGGAAATCATATTCATTTCCTAAGATTGGTGAAGAAAATTGCATGGATCCTCTACGTCACACGTACTTATCTTGTTGTCTTGAAAATTGATCTGCACTGCATCAAAAATAGAGATTTGTTGAGGCATAAAAGAGAGTGCCACCAACATTAAATGATTTTCCTTAGAGTTACTTTGGCGTGAATCCCAACCTTTACTTGGATTCCACGTGGGATCCGTCACCGTCAATTGCTCCAATGTATTAAGCCTAATGCATTCGATCTACCTCAGAATTTTCTTCTTCTTTTTAAAGGAAAGCTGGCGTAGCATCTCTTCTCTAACCATGAATAGGACAACAGGTGTTGCGTCTGCTTGGGAGACTTCGAAATGAAAGAGGAGTTGCTCCAAGTGCCTTCCTGCAAGCACGTGTTCCACATCGACTGCATCCACCACTGGCTCCACTCCAACTCCACTTGCCCTCTCTGTCGCTGCTCCGTCGTCCCCGCCGCCGCCGCCAAGTCTCACTGCTCGCCGCAGCCCCATCAAGATGGCCGGAGCTCATCGGACCCTGCGCGCACGCTCGTTCCGCCCAACCTAGAGCAGGTGCAACAGCGTCGACAAGAACATGTCATCATACAAATCCAAGAATCGAGCTCAAGCGGGGATGCTTGTTTTGGGGAAACACGACCTGTGATTGTGAATGTCCAGGCGGTCGAGTCTTCACGAAGCACGACATGAGAGACTCTCTCTCTCTCTGTTTTTTTGGGCATGAAAGTTTAGGTTAACATCTTATTGAAATCCGTGAAGATGCAAATTTTATTTTATTTTCTTTTTCGCTGAGCTTTTTTTTTTTTGGGAGGCAAAAATTGAAAAATCAGTCTCGAGTACAAAGTAGTTCTTGCGAGAAAACTAAAGGACGCAAAGTTAGATCAAGGAACGAGTAGAAGTAAATCTCACATAGAACAACCAGGGTAGAAAAAAGACCAGTTGATGACATTTATTAATTCGAGTTGAATTTGATTCGCATAGACCCGAGTTAACGGGTTTGGATTAAGGTAATTCTAATGAATTGTCGTACTTGATAGTTGATATCAAATTAATTGAAGCAGATATCTTTATAATGAAATATCACAACATATATCATGTCCATCAAAAGAAAGTTTAACGAAATCATGCATATCCCATTAATCTAATTTCATGCCGGACAAACTACAGCATAAAGAAGAGACCATGTGAATGCTAAGGTAACCTTGGTGGGCATCCTTCCCTTGTTGCTCCTAATAAACATGGCTCCCTAAATCGACCAACAATTAACGACCCTGAAACCGGCCAACAAAATCCGCACCACCACTCCTCTTCACAACAACCGCCAGCAGACCCTACGAGAAGGACACCAAGTTGACGATGGCCGCCGCCGCCGCAGGCGATACTAAAATTGGCAACTCGGCCCCGAACTCGAAAACCCCTTGCTCGTGCTTCTTGCTTTACTCGTTGTCGATGACCTTGCTCGTGACGTTGAACCCGTGTGCAAGTCCTGCCGTGGCCGGCCAAGACAAGGTCGGCCAGGTCGTGTGCGTGGGCTCCGAGGAAGAAGAAAATGTGTAGAAGGAACCTCGGTTCCCAGACCTGAGACGATGCAAATGGCTAAACGGGACAAGGCATGTACTCATAATCCAACTAGGAGATGGTTGTGCAGCTTTACCTATGGTGGTTTCCCTCAAATTATCTTTAAAAAGCTACCATTCCGACGAAATGCTACTCTGAAAACATTTAGGTAGTCTTTTGTTTGGCATACTAATAGAAAAATTGTTAAAAAAATCATGTCTATTTTGTATGATAGTCAATTTAATTGTAAACTTTTCACTTTAGTCTCAAACGTTTTGACTATTTGTTTTCCTTTCCTTTCCTTTTCTTTCTTTATCCTTTTTTATTTTATTTTTTTCCTATTTCCTCTCACCTATTGTTGGAGCCTTGGCGATGGCTAGCGGAGGTCACTGGCCACAAGCGAGAGCTCTGGTGCCCTTTAGGGACCATAAAGAGGGCTAGCAAGGCCTCGGCTATAGCAAGGATTTGAAGGCCCCCACCTGGACCCGTTGAGGACTGATGAGGGTGTTCTAGCCATCACTGAGGCCCTGATGATTGGTAGAGGGAAATTGGAAAAAAAAAAAAAGAAATGAAAAAAATTCGAAAACTATAAAAAAAAAAATTTACCACAATTATCCACGTCAAAATTAGTCATGCCATGTAGAATGGTAAATGTTGACATTAGTGACTTTCAACCAAAATTGGTCAAAATAACCACATTGGAAATTTGTCAAAACATATAAGAATTAATTGGCGAAATTTAAAAGTTTATGATTAAATTAACTGATATACAACAAGTTTAAGAGCTTTTAAAAAATTATCCCGTATACCGATAGTGCAAAAAACTTTCTCTACAAGTAGTGGTAGGATACAATGAATACCGATGCGATCAATCAAATCAATGACGGTATGATTGTTGAAATACTAATTATACATTACTAGTGTAAAGGAAATCTTATAAATACAGCCTGAAATGGAGGATTCATGAGGCTGTTTGTGTAAAATTTCCATGACACATTTTGTAAGATGTGATTACTTGCATATAGAAAATACACAAGTATTAGTAGCAAGAGAGTTCCTCTCATTGACTCAAAATATGGAATTGTCGTTCTTTTTTCTTTTGTTTTTGAAAACTCAAAGATTTAGGTACATAGACTCGTCTACTATGAGACATAAAATACCTTAAAAGCCCCACAAGTTCTGTGCAAGTGAGTCTGACTCAAAATTATTTGCATGTGGTTAGTGCGATTTACGTGGATAATTTCTAAATCTTAATTTCGAAACCTCCCATACCTCAACCAACTATGCCGACCCTAGAGTTTTTTTATAAGCATGCTATTTTATAACTCTCTATCGAATAGAGGAAAACATATGTCAGAAACTTTAGTGGCATCACTTATCACTCGGCAAGGTCCATCCACAATAGTCATTATTTGAAACTTCTCTTTTCTTTGACAAGAAACTAGTACCAATAATCATCACTCTGCAATGTCCATCCAAATCAGTAATCATTGGAAATTTCTTTGTCCTTTGGCAAAAAAAAAAAGGAGAAATTTACAATTTCGTAGCACTTGTCACTCTCAACAATTTATTTGGATAGAACCACGGAAAGTATGAAACAATAATGTGTTTTGAAAACCTCTCATACTTCCTCATATTAATGATAGATTAACATTTAAACTAATCAAACTTGAAACAACAATGAATTGCCTCATCTACCATAGTATTGAAGACCCAACATCTTCCCAATTCACTTCTCAAGAGATAATTACTGATAACTTTTGATGTTTGAGAATTAGCTTTAGCTAAGCATACAATAAAGCAATGATTTGAATATTTTTGCCATTATTAAAGCTAGTCACCTTATCACTAAAAAATCATAAGTTACAATCTTGTTAAAAGAATAATTAAGATGGCATTATGCTGTTCGGGACGATGCCCGGAGAATGAGGTCAAATGGGCCTCGGTGGTAAGTGTGAGGGCCCATCTCATAGTGGTGACTCACTGGCTAAGGTTAGATAGCAGTCCGATCAATCTAAAGGAAGAGAATAGATGCCACGTTCTATTAAGGTCAAATGCTCTTCCCTAACAAAAGGCTTTGCTTTTTATCAATTTTCCTCTCAATCTTTCAACAATAAAAAGGAAGTATCTTTCTCCCTCCGTCACACCAACATATAGTGAGCTTCTTCATATAGATAGAGGAAGAAGGCCTCTATAAACTCCTATGAATTCGTGCTTTATCAGCTCTAGACTTCATACGCTTGAGATGGAGATATATATATATATATGTATATATATTTATATATATATATATATACATATATATATATATAACATAGTTTTTTCCTTTGGTCTTTCATTAAACCATGTGAACATTTTTTTTATGGGTCTTCCTTAATCACCGGCGAGCTCACTACCTCATCCGTATCCTCGGGCACTTCAGCTCAATCTTTATCAGGCCTTCTTATTCTCCATTCTTATTATCTTCTTGTTGTTCCTATTGGGGTGTGGTTCATACTCCCCTAAAATAGAAAAGTGATATATTGCTATTTATTAGTAGTTTGGGCTTAGACTCATAAATAGCTACTGCCAAAAATGCTCTTTTTACATCTTGCGTAGAATATTGATTCTTGCGTAAAATCTTACTTTTTACGCTGAAAAGGAGAAGTTTATATCTTGCGCTGAGGGAGTTTACTTTTTGCGTAGAGAGAGTTTACGTCTTGCGCCAAGAGTTGTAACGAGAGTGGTGAGATGTTGTTATAGTGGAATCCTCTGCTAGACGTAACCCAAATTTAAGGGTGAATCAGGATAAAATCTCGTGTCTCAATTTTATCTTCTCTTACTCGTTTTACTTTTACAGTGATTGTGCATCGATCCTAACATCTGGTATCCGAGCACAAGGTTTAAGGCAAAGGTTTGATTTTTTTTTTCTCTTGGTGAAGAGAGATTAAAAAAATCGAATTTTGAAAGATGTCAGCTGGTCAATCGCGAATTGAAGTGGAGAAGTTTGGAGGAAAGGGTTTCGAGTTATGGAAACTGAAGATGAAGGCTTTGCTCGTGGATAGAGATCTACGGTACGTGATTAAAGAAAATAAACCTGAGGCGATTACCAAGGAGAAAGCGAATGAGGAAGATATTGTGTTTGCATCAAATCAATTGAAGGCATGGATTAATAGCGATCGGATGGCGCGAAACCTAATCTAGCTATGTCTCACTAATAACGTCTTGGTGAATGTAACGTCTGAAAAGGCGATGAAAGATCTCTCGACTAAACTGGGAAGCCTTTATCAAAGCAAGTCGCTTGTGAACATGTTATTTCTGCAAAGGCGATTGTACAATCTTCGGATGAGCGAAAGTGATTCATTTTCTGCACACTTAAACGAATTTAATACAATATGTTGGCAACTTGCATCTATTGATGTTAATCTGGATGAGGAAGATAAAGCATGTGCTTTGCTTTGTTCACTGCCGAATTCATGGGAATATATAATTGTTTAGTGCGTTGTTCTTTGAGAACGTTGTATCTGCTTTATTGTTTGAGGA
The DNA here is from genome assembly GCA_030064385.1 of Melaleuca quinquenervia. Taxonomy (NCBI): domain Eukaryota; kingdom Viridiplantae; phylum Streptophyta; class Magnoliopsida; order Myrtales; family Myrtaceae; genus Melaleuca; species Melaleuca quinquenervia. The sequence goes on along the minus strand of CM057721.1, from coordinate 12,413,003 downwards.
GATGAGGAGAGCAGGTTTTGATAATGCAACGAGTGTGGCTCTTTTCGTAAGAGGAAGGAACAGTGAAAAGATCCAAATCTAAATTTTTTGCCAGAAATAAATCCAGAGGAAGATCTAAAAGTTGATATCGATTAGAAATTAGATGTTGGAAGTGTGGAAAAATTGGACACTTGAAGAAGGATTGCAGAAGTAAAAGTGTGGGTCCAAAGAAGCAAGATGAAGCGTCATCGTCTAGTGTAAAGAATGATGATGACAGTAGTGCATGTGATATGTATCTTGTTTGTAACTCATCTCATGGTGACCGCAGTGCATGGATAATTGATGTTGGAGCGTCTTTCCACATGACACCTCATCGAGATTGGTTCTGTTGTTATGAGCCATATCAATGAGGTACAGTACAGATGTGAGATGATACGATGCTTGATATAGTTGGTCGCGAAAAGGTGAAGCTGAAGATGAAAGATGGGACAATCAAGAATCTTCCAAATATGATGCATACTCCTGGTTTTACCAGAAATCTTATTTCTGTGGGAACTATGGCAGATACTGGCATTACTTTCACCAGCGATAAAATGTTCATGCAAGTTAACACGTGGATCTATGGTGATTGCTAGAGGTAAACGGGAAGGAAAACTGTGGAAATTACTAGCAAGTACAATGGTTAATGACGAGAGTTATATCACAGAGCATGTGAAAGAAGATAATGTAATGTTGTGGCATCAAAGATTGGGTCATATCGGTGAAAAAGGCTTAATGACCCTTACTTCAAAAAAAAATAGTAGATGGAATTCCAAGCTGTTTTATGGGTTTCGGATTTTGTGAATATTGTTTACATGGAAAACAAAATCGAGTCTCTTTTGAATCCGTAGGAGGGAGAGCAAAAGAAATTCTTGATTTAATTGACAGTGACGTCTTCGGTCCTACACTTGTAGCATCTTTTGGAAAATTAAGGTATTGTGTTTCTTTTACTGTGATTTTTCCAAATATGTGTGGATATATTTCTTGCAAAAAAAAAATTGATGTGTTTGAAAAATTTCGTGAGTTCAAAGTTTTGGTAGAAAATCAGTTTGATAGAAAAATTAAAGTTTATAGGAGAATTATGTTTCAACAAAATTTAATCAATTTTGATGGTAGAAAACAACGATATATTCACCTCAACAAAATGGGGTGACAGAGAAGGTTAATCGATCTCTCATGGAGAATACGATGAGTATGTTAAGTGATGCAAGTTTAGCAGTTGAATTTTGGGCAGAAGCAGTGACTACTGCGTGTTATCTGAAGAACAAGTCTTCCACATTATCTTTAAAAGATTAGACACCGTTTAAGGTAGTATTTGGAAAGAAGCCAAATATATCTCATATTAAAGTATTTGGCTGCGAAGCGTATATGCACGTGCCAAAGGAAAAGATGAATAAACTTGAAAGCAAGTCAGAGAAATGCATCTTCATTGGGAATAAAGATGGCCTTAAAAAATATAAGTTATGGAATCCTAATACTACACATATTATTTACAGCAAAGATGTGGTGTTCAGAGAACCTACGGTGAATTTAAATTGTTTCATAAGCTCTCGAAGAACCACCGACAGTTGAGTTAGATGTTGGTTTGCAGGGAAAGACAGAGGCTACACCAATTGAAGCTGAAAATTCAAATTCTAAAGTTGATGAGCCTGATGTAGAGGATGATATTGTAGATTCTGATGTGGAGCTTGAAATTGAAGCATTACCTGGATTGGTTTTAAGGAGGTCCACACGGTATATTAGACCACCTCAGAGATATACCTTATTTGCCAGTAATGAAAATTGTGCTGACTGTTATAGGTGATGATCATAATAATATTAAAGAAGCAAGAAGCGCGGAAGATGCAAAACAGTGAGAGAAAGCCATGAAAGATGAGATTGACTCATTAGATAAAAATAAAATGTGGAGTTTGGTAAAATTACCCACGGATCGGAAGACAATTAGTTCTAAGTGGATATTCAAGAAGAAAATGTCTGCAAACGGAGATTTAGAACGATACAAAACTCGTTTGGTTGCGAAAGGATACTCGTAGATAGAGGGAGTCGATTATGGTGAGGTCTTTTCTCCTGTTGCTAAATTAAATTCCATAAAACTTGTTTTATCGATAGTTACTGCATATAATTTTGAGGTAGAGCAGCTTGACGTGAAAATAGCGTTCCTACATGGTGACTTGGAGGAGGATATTCATATGAAGCAACTAGATAAGTTTGTGGTCAAAGGAAAAGAAGATTTTGTTTGCAAATTGAACAAGCCTCTGTATGACATGAAACAATCTCCAAGAATGTGCTACCAAAAGTTCGACTCATATGCCTTGAAGCTCGATTTTGTTCTTTGTGATGCTGATTATTGCGTCTATATAAAGAGGTTAGATAATGATTTTGTTATCTTAACTTTATATGTTGATGATATGCTATTGGTTGGAAATAGTATGAGAATGATTAACACTGTGAAAGGACCGTTGGCAAAAGAGTTTGAGATGAAAGATCTAGGCCCATCAAATTTCATCTTGGGTATGCAAATAAGGAGGGAACGTGAGAATGGGAAGTTGTGGTTAAGTCAGAATAAATATGTTGAAAGTGTACTAAAAAATTCAACATGAGAGATTGTAAACCTGTGAACACTCCTATGTCCACAAGTTCTAAGTTATCAAAACTTCAGTATCCCAAGACTAAATAAAAAGCCGAAAAGATGGCAGCAGTTCCATATGCAAGTGCAGTAGGAAGCTTAATGTATGCTATGGTATGTACTAGTCTAGATATTGCCCATGCAGTGGGAGTATTGAGTATATATATGTCTAATCCGAGAAAAGAGCACTAGATAGCTGTGAAGAGGGTTTTTTGTTATCTTCACGATATGTTTGACTTTGAGTTATACTATGAAGGTATGAAAAGCTCAAAGGGACATCAAACGTTAGTTCTAAAGTGTTTTGTTGATGCTAACTGGGGAGGTGACATTAATAAAAGGAGATCAACCAGGGGTTATATTATTTTCTTATTTGGTGGAGCTGTGTCTTGGAAAAACAAGAGACTGAGCACATTTGATTTATCTTCTACTGAGACAACGTACATGGCTCTTACTCATATTACTAAGGAAGTGATATAGATGAGCATATTGTGTAAAGAACTTGATTTTACAATAGGAATAGTAAATATTGGATGTGAATATTGGATGTGATAGTCATAGTGCTATATTCTTGGCTAAGAATGCTACTTTTAATGAAAGAACAAAGCATATTGATATTTAATATCACTTCATTCGAGAAAAAGTAGAACGAAAAGTTGTAATATTGAAAAAGATTGACACAAAGGTGAATAGTGCAGATTTTTTGACCAAGAGAGTGACTGCAGAAAAGTATCGGTGGTGTACAATTGAATTGGATTTAAAGAAGCATGTAAAGTATTCACCAAGTGAGAGAATATTAGAGTTTAGTTCATACTCCCTTAAAATAGGAAAGTAATATATTGCTATTTATTAGTAGTTTGGGTTTAGGCTCATGAATAGCTACTGCCAAAAATACTATGAAAAATAAATCCGTCGCTAATTTGTGACGGAAAAAATTCGTTGATAATTTGCAACGAATTTTGCCATCTCAAATTAGTGACGGAATTTGCGACGAAATGTGAGCTCATCGCTCGTGGCGAAAAAAAAAATCATGGCAAATTAGCGATGCAAATGTGTGATGAAAAATAGTTCATCGCTAATTTCTGAAATCCATTAGGGGAACACCAACTCACAAGGACCCACACGATCAGGACAGGTGTCCCTCGCGGCCCTATCTCAATTGTCCGATCACATTAAAGACATTAACTGGAGTAGTCAAAAATCTCAGCTCGAAAGTGAAGGGTAATCCTTACATTAAAGCGAGCGCTGTCTAAGGAGTCTCTCGCTCGCTCTTATCTTCTTCTCCCCTAATGAAGGTATACACATCTCCTTCACCTCAAATTTGACTCGGCCTTCAATTATTCTGACCTACTTGCATTCTTGGCACATCATCTTTCGAGCAAGATTTTTCACAGTTGTTTAATGAATATGTGATAAGGGTTTTGACTTCTAATGTAGAGAAGTCAACGAGAGCACCACATTATACCAAACCAAGATTCGAGCTTGAGCAGGAACGCCGGTTTGTTTTGGGTAATAACAGTCCGTGATTGCGAATGTCCAAACGCTGGAGTCTTCACGAATCACGCCATGGGAGGCTCTCTCTCTCTCTCTCTCTCTCTCTCTCTCTCTCTCTCTCTGCAGGGAAATTTTGTTTTCTTTGTAGAGATGGAAACCTCTGTAGAAAATCTTGAAAAATTAGTCTCAAGTCTTAAGCTAGTTATAAGTGCGGGCAAGGAGCGAGTAGAAGTGAAGCTCACATAGAAAAGCTAAAGCAATAAGAAGACCAGTTGACTACAATCGAGTAAAATTAGATTCAGCAAATACTCGATGCTAGTACATATCACGATATGAAAAGTACCATCTTACATGTCTCTATTGTAAATACTTTGTCCAACGGGACGTAATTTAAACAGAACCATGTATGTCCCATTATTCTTTCATCCTAGAGAAACCGCAGTATAAAGAAGAGACGCTATGAATGCCGAGACCAACGTAACCTTGGGGGGCATCCTTCCCTTGTCTCTCCTTATGAACATGGCTTCGTAAATCGGCCAAAAGTTCACGACCCCGAAACCGGTCAACAGGATCTGCAACACCAACCCTTCCACGTCACCGCCGCTCCTCCGCACAACCACCACCATCAGACCCTGCGTGAGGGACACCAAGTTGACCGCCGCCGCCAGCGCCAGCGCCACAAACATGGGTGACTCAGCCCCGAACTCGAAAACCCCTTGCTCGTACTTCTTGCTCTGCTCGTCATTGAGGACCTTGCTCGTGACGTTGAACCCGTGCGTGGCGACGCCTAGGGACTTGAGCGTGTACTCGATGGTGCCGAACACACTGCTCGTCAGGCCTACTATCAGAAACATCCGCTGGTCGTTCCACCACCGCTGGAGGGTCCCGTTGTGGCCGGCTAAGATGAAGTCGGCCAGGTCTTGTGCGTACGCTCCGAGGAAGAGGAAAATGTATAGGAGGAACCATGGTTCCGAAACCTGGGACAATGTCAATCGGTGCTAAATGGGACTGAACATGTTATCATGAGATTCAACTGGGGGATGGTCCACCGATAGTGCAAAAGGTTTCTCTCCAAACAGGTTAGGATACTGCTCTTTTTTATGTATATTCTATTGATAGTCCTCGCCGGTACAATACTATGAATTCACTGGAAATGCTTATCAATTAAAATTTTAATTAAATTCAATTAATTTCAACTTATTCCGAAAAAATCTATCATTAAACGCAAGGCACTGATCATCCCTATGCATGAATAGAAGTCATCAATGGAGGGGCTCGGGCTGGAACCGACCCTTAAAACGAGTCTAATTTGTTGTCCTGTTCTGTCCATAATAATAATAATTATTATACACAAAATTAACGGATTGAACTAGACTCTGTAACTAAATAGTCTTGTCTAAGCAGTCTACATATGCCCTTCGAGCACATGCAACCCTGCGGTTTTGGACTCAGACTTGAATTTGTGATATTCGCTGTAAATTTCTTCACTTCCGTGAAACCCAAGATCGAGTATTGCACCCCCATAATGTTAGGAAAGACATGATGGTAGTACATTACCTTGGGGAAGATGGAGAGTCCATTGATAAGAGCAATCTGAGGGAGGAAGGCATAGAGGGTGATGGGGATGGAACACATGGCCCAGAACACGTCATTTGCATAAGCGAGGCCCATGAGGAGGCCCATGGATCGGACCCCGTACGTGACTGGGCTGAACTTGGAAAAGGCCACCTCGAGGAGCCCGATGGCCCATCTCTTGTTCTGGTTGAGCACATCAATGAGGCAAATCGGCGCGTCCCCCAGAAACGCCGCCCTCTCAGGGTGGCAAAAAGCTGATCTCCACCCCTCGCACTGGAGCTTGTACCCTGTGTAGCAGTCCTCCACAAGTGATCCATATCTGAAGCCCACCTAAATAATCACATCCGATTCTCAAAACTTTGAGATATGAAAGTAATTAACCAGGAAAGATGCTCTAAAAAAAGGTTGCTAAGACATGAATGATAGCCTTACCATATGGCCCCAGTTTGTCTTGTGCTCATACTTGCATCCGGCCACCTTCTGCGCCAATGCCAACGTCTCTTCCGACTGAATCGAACCCTTCGGACAGTGCTCGGGACTCAACTCCGGAATCCCCAGCAGCACCATAGCCGAAGGACCACCGAACAAGCTCCGCCGCCGAAAAAAGCACCCGCTCCCAACGTAACCCGGGCCATTCTTCACACCGGTCGGCTTGATTTGGAACAAGCGCTTGAAATCACCACAGTATATATCACCTCGATTGATCCCTCGGAAGCGTTGAGGGAACTGAACATACCCAAGTTGGGACTGGTCCGTCGAGGGATCGGCGAAGTAACACAGCGCTCGACGAGGCGTTTGGGGATCGTTCGAGCACATGTCACAGTCCAGGGTCAAGAGTATTGGCGCATTGGTCATGACCGCTGACACGCGGAGCTTTCCTTCAAAGAATCATTAGAAAGATTAGCCTTATAGCTATTCAAAGAAGGACTCCAATGGTATCTTTTAAGTTTCAAAAAGAAATTTCACCGAAAAATCAAACTGCTCATACAAATTTAAGTGTTAGGGTGGGACGGCAATTTGCTAATGAAGTCTCATTCACGTACATCAGAAATTGGTCATTTGGAACTTTTGAAAAAAATGAAAAATCATTTAACTTAACTTAGGTGTGCAGAAGCTTTCTATCAGTCTCTTGACTTAGCCGAAATATCCATCAAGAGAGGACAAAAAAGAAGAGAAACTGAAGTTTGTATTTTATATGAGGCCAACCGATCGATCGATGATGTCCTATATGCATGTTATGGATGCGTATTCGGAGTCAAAAGGTGCATTATGATTTCATGTGGGAGTCATAAAAATGAAAAAATGTACACAATAATAATTCGAATAATGAGAAAATAAATTGAAGATAAGATTTACCAGGGCATTGAGGGCACCAGCTTTAAATTGGTGGGGCACGTCATCGGCCTTCTCTCTGGAAAGGTAGATGAGATTGGGCATCACATTTCCTGCAATGTCTCTGTCTCTGCTGTTGTCCACCAAAACCTGCTCACAAATTACATCCATAATCAAATAACAAAGCTATGTCTCATGGGGCCTCGATATGTACAATACCTAGAGTTATGTCCTCCAACAAATTTGTAGAAAAATAGTACCTATATATGCATATGAACTATATTAATGGCATGATAAACATATTCAATCATGATTCAAGATCTGTACAAGTTATATTTGGTTAGAAGGGACCTCACATGGGGCCTGTCGATTCTCGAAATGTGATTGGCTCAATCCGGGAATCCTCACACTTCTAGATATACGGGTTAAACAAGTTACAAATAAAAGATATATACATATAGTTCGAGAGTGTATATAGATAGATAGTCATAATTGTAATTTGAGTACCTCAATGATTGCAGGATGATTTTGGCGGGTGAACTCATCCGTCCACCTGCTAAGAGCTCGATGCTGGTGATCTCCATTGATGTACTCTTCCCCTACCTTCCCTCTTTCCACCACGTGCTCCACCCGCACCTTCATGTTCTCATACATCATCTGGAACATTATGTGAGCGCGATTAGGGTTTATTAATTATCGCATGATTTACGATCCACAGAATTAGTTAGCTAATTGCTGCTATCACAACATCTGACTTAGATGAGAAAAGTGTCGAAAGAAATATTCGTTCGACTTCTATCCTTGAAAGAGAACTTGCTCCATTTAGTTAACTCTCTTTTGGCATAATTCATTTGTCCTTTCTCTTGTCTTGCAATGAAGCGGAAGATGACCCGGTCTATGACTCTTAAACATACAAGACTGTCCATTTCATGGGCATAAATATATATTCGAATATCAAATATTCGGGGTGATCTCCATTTATATTCAAGACGCCCATCTTCTCGGGATATCACCAATTCCAGATTTCCGGCGGCTCTGGTCAATCTTTCAGTAAGTCAAAGAAACGTTTTTGGAATCGCGTTTATTAATTAATCAGGCAGTGGATTATATGCAGACGCCACACTTCCCTTCAGGTTGTTTGTAAGTGACTCAGTGTCGAGAGCAACATGGTAATGAGTCCGTTGTCCATGGCGACACTCTTGAGGGTCGCGGCAAAATAGAATCTTCAAGTTGGCAAAACAGACACTTCGGTCGAACTTGATCTTCTTAATGAAACTCAGATGAAAAATTTAACAAGGTAAATCCAGCAGTTATACAGTGCTAATAGTGCGACGGGCCTTCATGGCTTGTGTTGCTTTAGAACTTATGAAACATGATCCAAGATGGTCGAACCCTAATTCTATTAACATGTACCTTTCTCTTCTGGATTGAAAATATCCCACATGCCGTTTCACAGAGAGAGAGAGAGAGAGAGAGAGAGAGAGGAGAACAGTCGAAATGAATAAGCAAGCCACTAATTAAGTAATCTGAATGCGCATGACCGAGCATATCAATTTATCCTCTACCTAATCTCAGGGTCTATGCTAATAATGACGCTTCTTCTCTCTCTCTCTCTCTCTCTCTCTCATCTTCGTTTGTAGTCATCAGCTGCTTCGTGTTTACTCGCTACTGGACGGGGGGATAGGATTTGCTAACGTGAACCTTTCACATTAGTATATCATATCCATCAAAATCTCCCCCTAGTACAAGGAGAAGCTTGAATGGACAGGATCCCCAGATGTGGACCGTCCACGTCAAGGATCCTGGTCCCTGGATGGGACCATAACATGTCGCGCCGGAGCAGCCACTTCTGATTATTTAAATTCGTCCGCCAAATTTGACTCAATCCATTAGAGTAAGACAAACAACTCTCTCTCTCTCTCTCTCTCTCTCTCTCTCTCTCCCACCGTTCATCTAGAGGGATATGATGCCACCTGCTGGTCTTCGTTCGTTGGCTTTTCCCCTCTATCTGACTGTTAGCAGCCCTTGACCCTTGGATATATCTTGTGAACTCTAAGAGTTTCTCTCGAAGTGCACACCGTCAATCGGATTCCATATCATGTTATTAAATAAGATATTAGGGAAAAATATCTCAAGTTTGATACTCCTATAAAATTACGATGTAGATTTATTTTTTATAAATTTTTTCGCCGACATATGTTAGGTCTCCAGCTTTAGTCGGTCGCTCACGCGGTGGAATTGTGAATAGTCTGTTGTTTGCGTGTACTCTCTATTTGCTAAGCTAAGAAAATAAGTTAATTTAATTCCACGCAAAAGTTAATTTAATTAAATTATGAACCAAAGATATATTAATTGGGACTTGACCGTCAAGTTCCAATGGCACAATTAGAGTATTTGTCCATGTCATCGATTGTTGACACGTCACACACGTTGGTCACCCAGTTACTCAACCATGTCGTGCGCAAAGACAAGAGTAAGGTTCTGTGTAGCTTAGAATACCAGGGTAACCTCCACTTTCAAGCCAATGGGGTCATGCTGACGAGTTCTCAAAAAAAACTCGTTCGGCATATTCATGATAAAACAGTTCAATGTTAGAAGTGTCAATAAAATGTTACTACACATCAGCCCAGAAAAGCTCATGCTTTGGAATTTGCAAAATCATCTTAACTAGTTGTTCAACAAAATCTTCATAAGAACATGTGTAGGCAGGTTAATGATGGACCCAAGAACGTAGCTGTTAGTGGCCAACAAGTCCACCCTGGTCGCTAGTTGCTCAATACACCTTTTAATCCGCCCCTATTGGTTAGTGATCTTGCAATTGTTCATATTGATGATTTTGCATTTACTTTCATTAGATAAGACGGCTTAAGAGTATCTAAAAACTAATATAAAATCTAGAAATTTTCCATTATTCAAAAAACTCGATAGGTTTTCTAAATCAAAGACTTAAATCAGATGATTATAACCTTTTGTATTGGTTCGTAAATATGAGTGGGGAAAGACTTAGAATTGATTCGTCGAATTTTGGCCGGCGGTTGGTCAAGTTCTCAAGGAAAGATGCTTTCAGCCAAAAAGAAACCAACAACAAAACTAAAAGTAGTTTTCGACGCGCACATGATGCTCAAAAGTGGTACGCGTTTTAAGGGAGCAAAAAAATAAATGAAAACATCATCGTACCTTAATCTTATCAATTTCACTGCCACCACAATGATTGGACGCAAAGTAAGCCTCCGGGCTGCACTCCACCAGATTCCTCTCCCTGCAGAACGGCAGCCAGTGGCCGGCGAACTTGGCTGCCTCCATGAATGCGAACAGCGTCAGCTGCGACCCGCCGTCGTCCGAGACGTACACCGATAACTTCTCCGCTGGGTACTCGTATGCCATCACCGATAGTGCCGTGTTCACCACCCCCATCGGTGGCTCCTTGTAGGGGTCCGCCGTGCATATGAACACGTCCAATGACGGGAAGCGCTTGGATCCTCCCACCACCTTATCGAGGTTCTCTGGGAACTCCTCGTTGCGGGTTTGGTACAGCCGGAAGGACTGGGCGGTAACCCACATGAAGGCAAGGACTGCGTCGGCGAGGAGTAAAAGGAGGCTGGCGATGGTGTTGGCTGCGGTGGTGGGGTGGAGGAGAGTTTTCACGTGGTGATAGAACAGGGCCAGCATGGCACAAGCGTAAGTAAGGGCGAACGCGCGGTGGAGGACGGCACGTCGCAGGAGCTTGCCGGAGTTGAGAGGAGGGTGGTTGGCCGTGGCTGACGCCATGATTCTTTTTGGATCCACCATCCTTTCTTATGATAAAGCAATAAGTTCGGTCTGATGTTATTTGGCTGGAGAGACGTCGAAGATGGCATGGTCTATATATAATATCTTAGGTCTAGAGCAGTGGTGACTTCATGACGTACTGGCTTGGGTAAGAAGGATTTGGATCCCTAGATGTGGGCTAGGGATCCTGTCCATTCAAGATCCCTCCTTGTACTAGGGGAGATTTTTATGGACAGGCTACGTTAGCAGATCCTATCCCGAGAAAATATGACATTTGTTGCCTACTAGATGAACAATAAAAATACTCAAATTATGTTGACAAGTGAAGGGGCCGGAGAGTTTTTCAGGGAAAAAGAAAAACTCACTTTCATTTGTAATAGAATATTTAAATATTAAATCACACATTTATTTAACAACATAAATTTTTAGAGTAATATGCACTAACCTTACAAAATGTTATTTGATACAAAATATGAGATCTTGAGTTCAACTCTGTTAAACGGCTGTGTTACTATCATCTCTTTTCGTCATCCATATCAATGACCAAATCGAGTCCTTGACTCCATCGCTTCTCGCTGCTGTCATCATGCCAACAACTATGTCTCCTTAATCGATAGGGCAACTGCATCTGGCGGAAAGAGTTGAAACACCTGAAAGTTAGGGTCAAAATTATCCTCCTTATTAAAAACTAATGTCATGTTTTTTGGGGAAAAAAATAATCCAGAGAGCTAAGAGGCTGAGTCAGGGATGGCAAACGGACATGCTTGGAATGCCCCGTCCCAAGCTCGATTCTAGTTAATCTAAAAAATGACCGAACCACTCTAATATTATTACTAGACATAATATAACTCCCAAATTGATATAGTGTACTCTTGAAGAATAGGATTATTTTGTTATTATAATTATTCATTTGATTTAGGGTATTCAGCTACTAAATGAAATCCCTTAGAAGCGCATCGGTAACTCAAAATATGAAACCAAGTCTTTAACACTAGGTCGTGAGCTACTTCGAGGCCCAATTATGATAAAGTTGTGGAGTATGCTAGTGGAAGATAATATTAAAGCATACGTGTAATTTATACATTAAAGTAAAGAATAGAGCTTAGTAGCATACGTGCATAATTTACATCCGCTGGTTGTATGTTGAGGTAGTGGCTTATGTAGTTTGAAACCATCAAGTTCGTAACTCTGATACTTATACCAAGGGTGAAGAGATTTTCAACATAAATATTGGTATATTTTCTTCTCTATTTTCTTCTTCAATGGTTGGCGTTCCTAACATATGTAGGTGCGTTTGGTTCAACTTCGCAAATGGACTTTGGAGGAAATGCTAAACTTTTTGCAAATGAGCTTTGGGAGGAATGCAAAGACTGTTTAATAAGTTTTACTTTAAAAAGCAACTTTAAAAGAAATGTCGTTTGGCAGAAAATACATTTGAAAAACCCATTTGAATAATTAATTTATGCTTTTTGATTTTTATTTGTCGAAACATTAAAAATTTAAGTTTGGAACTTTCTTAATTTTAGATTTTAGTAACAATATTAAAAGACATAATGTAAAGAATTTTATTTAAAAATAAAATTTATTTACAGTTAAATAATCTAATCTAAAAATATTACTTTCATTATAACATAAATATAGAAACATATGTCTTGACAAAAAAATCATAATCCTCAAATATTTCCTAAATTTATATCTATTTAATCACGTAAACGTGTTATAATCCCCTCGACTTTTGGTTAATTGAATTTTCGACCTCAAATTGAATTACTCCAAAGGCTTTTATCTCTCTCCTTCTTCCCCCTTTCCCCATGCGTAAAACTCTCTCTCTCTCCCCTCCTTTTTCCTCTTTTCTTTTTTCCTTCTTTTTTTTTTCTTCTATCTCCTCTCTCCTCCCCATCTTCCGCCAAAACCCCCTGCTCATGTTGACCTTGACCCCCGCTCTCTCCTTTGTCTCTTTGCTGCCTCTCATCTCACGCAAAAGGGGCCCACTAAGCGGTCCCCATCCCATCGGGGCAGACTGCCCCTAAGTCTCTCTCTATCCCGTCCCATCTCTCTCTCTCTCTCTCTCTCTCACGACAACTCTTCTTCTTCTTGGGCGCAGCGTCTTCTTCTTCTTCTTCCTCCTCGCTGCTCTGGCCACCGTTTGGCCAGCCATCAGTCGCGTTAGCTTCCCCGTGACTTCTTCTTCCAACCCCAACCCATCATCGAAGCTGCCTCCGTTGTTGCTGCCGCCGGGAGCCGCCAAAAGTTGCTGCTGCACCGAAATTGGTCCTTGCTCGCGAGTTGTTGTCCACGGCAAGTCGAAGCTCCTTCGACTCAACACCCATGCCGCTCCGTCGCTTTCTGTAAGTCGTCAAGCGTCCCTCATCTCCACTAAGGCCATTGTCCACGCCGTCGCTTCCTATGTTATCCAAAGGAGTGGAGGGAATGAAAAGGGTCTCGGATGACTAGCGTTTATTTTGCAAAGGAGCAAAGTTAGGTTTTTATTAAGTTTTTTGGCAAAAAAGGAAATTGAATAAATATTATTAACCATTCCCTCAACATTCCGAAAATGCTGAAAAGCCCAAAATTCATTCAAATTGCCTTTTGAAAGTAGCTTTCTCAAAGCCAGCTTTCACTTCAAAGCTAAAAAAAAAAAATAGTTGACAAACACCCTAACTTTTGTCAAATGAGTTTTGAGATCTCGAAGGACTTTCCAAAAACTGAACCAAACGCACCCGTAGCCCTACCAATTACCATCCCCCACTACAAATCAAATGGATCTAGTTAGAAAAAAATTTACATTTGATTTTATAGTGATTCCATTATCTACTTCATCATTTTATCTAATCTTCAACATTTGAAAAGTGGCAATGTTCTCAATGTTAGACATCTGAAACCTTTAAGAGCCTTTCTTTTTGTCTTCGTAAAATTCCCAAAATAAAAATCATGGCACGCCGACAATGGACTTGTTAACGACAAGATTTATGATTTTTTTCTTACTTTTTATATGTTTGTCTTTTCTTCTTTTAAGTATAAGTTTAAGTGACAGAGTGACAGCTAAATCTCCTTCTAATATTATCAAATAAATCATACGAAGTATGAAATTAACCTTTTTATTGCTGTGTATTGATACCTAAATTTTGGCGCCTCATTTATTAAATAGAAAAATAGAGGTTTACTTTAACACCTTAAAAATATATATATTTTTAGGAAAATATATATGTTTTTTTACATCTAGTTATAGGAGCATCTTGCATTTTAGGTAGGACCATCGGCAGTGATTAGAATTTTGATTTTAACTGGAAATGGACGAGATCAAGCTGAAGATTTCGAGTTATAAAAGGAATGATTTATTCATAAAAATCTAATTTCTTTTGAAAGAGTGTGCAAAGCTACAAATAAGAATAAAAGAGGAAATATATTTTTTCGATGGAGATTATCTTAAAGAGATCTAAAAAATATATGTTCCTTGTGAGGATCATAGGCTCAATTTTGGTAAGGGAGCTCGCATGTAGGGGGATCTTTAAAATTCGGGGAAGAGATTTGACCAAATATTTCACCATCCCTATCTATAGAGCGTCCAAGAGCAATCAAAGAGGGGGACCTTTGGAAAGAAGAAGGGGCGGCCACAGAAGAAAAAACGCGAGAGGACTCTCGGCACAAAAGTTAAGATAGAAACCGTGAGACCTTAAGAAAATTCGGCCAAGAGGGCAGAAAAAGAAACAACGATTGAGAGAAAAAGAGAAAAAGGACAAAGAGAGAAAAGGGGGCACGTCGATTTTGTTCATGGCTGTGACTTCATGCCAATCTTAGTCAAAACCATGACAAGTCTTCCCTCGTGCTTCTGCTACTGGATTCCGTCCACCGATGGACCCGCGGATGTGCTTCCATGAGTCTCCTAGTCTTTTACCCGTGTTGATGCAATGACGATGAAGTGTTGCTGATCAGTCGGTGTGGTGTTGCTGTTGTTCTTCGCCTTGCCACGTCTCAGTTATTGCCTTCGCTTGTGCCATGGTCGCAAATCCTTGTTGCCCCCTAGCAACACCAACGTTGCTGCATCGTCCGACGCGTCGCCAGTGACACCGCCAAGGAACCCACCCCGTTGCACCACCGACGCCGCAATTGGCGCAACTCGAATAGTGGCGAGGCGTCAACCCAGCGTTCCTGACCTCTGTTTTAGGGCAAACTCAGCCACGAGCATCGCTTTGACGTGCCTATTTCGCGGGTTACAAGACCCCGTTCATGAAGAATCCATGATGACGCCTCAGTTTGCACCTGACCACATTTGCTGATCTTCCTTGCAGGTCTTCTTGGCGTACCACCAGTGAAAACCAAAAGATAGAGCAGAGGAAAAGAACGTGACCCATTGGTGGAAGCGAAATAATAAACGTTATGTCTTTGCTACCTAGTCGCTGCCGAGCGGATATCCATCTCAAGTTTAGCCCACGTCGAGAACCGTCATTGACTGCTTCAACTGAAGCAGCAACGACGACCCGTGTTTTTTCCTCTTGTCAAGCATTACAGTCAGCCGATGTAGCCGATGTGATTACTGAGAGTAATCAAGTCCCTGAACTTAGAATCTCTGGTTCGTAGGAGTAAAGTACAACTCTCAGTACTTTGCATGGATTTCTAATCAATCCACCATAAATATATTAGTGGCAACTCCTTTGAAAATGATTTACATGTTAAGAAGTGAAACATAAATCGTGAATTGATATGGACTTGGAAGAACTCGAGTTAAGTCGAACTTAGCAATCTATTAGCCAAATCCTAGATGGTACTCCTTTTAGGAGGTCACAACACTGTGAACTAGTGGCGTATCACTTTTGTATCCAAAAGATTAATTGATCACATAAGGTGTTTAAATCAATGCATCACCCGTCTCTTGCAAATGCGAAGTTGTACATAACATGAGCTTCGTGGTTCCGAAAGTCGAGTACTCCACTGAAGTTACGGGGCTTAACGCAACACATTCTTCACCTTTGTCCCTTAGTCGTGAGTTTTGTTCCCTAAGTTCGCTAGATTATGCGGGGGGGGGGGGGGGGGGGGGGGGGGGGGGGGGGATCTTCAGAACTCAACAACCTATCTCTGTTCGTTAGATTATGTGCGAGAGAGGAACGAGTAGAAGTGAAGCTTACATAGAAAAACCAGAGTAATAAGAAGACCAGTTGATGACAATCGAGTAAAATTAGATTCAGCAAATATCGATACTAGGGCATCTCACGATATGAAAAGTACTAACTTACATATCTTTATTGAAAATACTTAACGGGAGGTAACTTAAACAGAACCATGTATGTCCCATTGATCTTTCATCCGAGAGAAACCGCTGTATAAAGCAGAGACGCTATGAATGCCGAGACCAACGTAACCTTGGGGGGCATCCTTCCCTTGTCGCTCCTTATGAACATGGCTTCGTAAATTGGCCAACAGTTCACAACCCCGAAACCGGCCAACAGGATCTGCAACACCAACCCTTCCACGTCACCGCCGCTCCTCCGCACAACCACCACCATCAGACCCTGCGTGAGGGACACCAAGTTGACCACCGCCGCCAGTGCCAACGCCACGAACATGGGTGACTCGGCCCCGAACTCGAAAACCCCTTGCTCGTACTTCTTGTTCTGCTCATCGTCGAGGACCTTGCTCGTGACGTTGAACCCGTGCGTGGCGACGCCTAGGGACTTGAGCGTGTACTCGACGGTGCCAAACACATAGCTCGTCAGGCCTCGTATCAGAAACATCCGCTGGTCGTTCCACCACCGCTGGAGGGTCCCGTTGTGGCCGGCTAAGATGAAGTCGGCCAAGTCTTGTGCGTACGCTCCGAGGAAGAGGAAAATGTATAGGAGGAACCATGGTTCCGAAACCTGCGACAATGTCGATCGGTGCTAAATGGGACTGAACATGTTGTCATGAGATCCAACTGGGGGAAGGTCCACCGATAGTGCAAAAGATTTCTCTCCAAACAGGTTAGGTTATGTGTAAATTCCATTGATAGTCCTCGCCGATACAATACTATAAATTCAATGGAAATGCTTATCGATTAAAATTTTAGTTAACTTCAATTAATTTCAACTTATTCATAAAAAATCTATCATTAAACGCAAGGTTGGGCACTGACCATCCCTATGCATGAATAGAAATCGTCAATGGAGGGGCTCAGGCAGGATCCAACCCTTAAAACGAGTCTAATTTGTTGTCCTGTTCTGTCCATTATAATAATAATAATAAACTATGTGCAAAATTAACGGATTGAACTAGACTCTATAACTAAATAGTCTTGTCCAAGCCGCCTGAAAATGCCCTTCGAGCACATGCAACCCTGTGGTATCGGACTTAGACTTGAATTTGTGATATTCTTTGTAATTTTCTTCACTTCATGAAACCCAAGATCGAGTATTGCACCCCCATAATGTTAGGAAAGACATGATGGTAGTACATTACCTTGGGGAAGATGGAGAGTCCATTGATAAGAGCAATCTGAGGGAGGAAGGCATAGAGGGTGATGGGGATGGACCACATGGCCCAGAAAGCGTAGTGCGCGTAAGAGAGGCCCATGAGGAGGCCCATCGACCGGACCCCGTACGTGAGGGGGCTGAACTTGGTAAAGGCCGCCTCAAGGAGCCCGATGGCCCATCTCTTGTTTTGGTTGAGCACATCAATGAGGCAAATCGGCGCGTCCCCCAGAAACGCCGCCCTCTCAGGGTGGCAAAAAGCTGATCTCCACCCCTCGCACTGGAGCTTGTACCCTGTGTAGTAGTCCTCCACAAGTGATCCATATCTGAAGCCCACCTAAATGATCACATCCGATTCTCAAAACTCGGAGATATGAAAGTAATTAACCACGAAAGACGCTCTAAAAAAAGGTTGCTAAGACATGACCGATAGCCTTACCATATCCCCCCAGCTTGTATTGTGCTCATACTTGCATCCGGCCACCTTCTGCGCCAACGCCAACGTCTCTTCCGACTGAATCGAACCCTTTGGACAGTGCTCGGGACTCAGCTCCGAGATCTCTGGCAGCACCATAGCTGAAGGACTGCCGAACAAGCTCCGCCGGCGGAAAAAGCACCCGCTCCCGACGTAACTCGGGCCGTTCTTCATACCAATCGGGTTGATTTGGAACAGGCGCTTGTAATCGCCACAATATATGTCGCCTCGATTGATCCCTTGGAAGCGTTGAGGGAACTGAACGTACCCAAGCTGAGACTGGTCCGTCGAGGGGTCGGCAAAGTAACACAGCGCTCGGCGAGGCGTTTGGGGATGGTTCGAGCACATGTCACAGTCCAGGGTCAGGAGTATTGGCGCATTGGTCATGACCGCTGACACACGGAGCTTTCCTTCAAAGAATCATTAGAAAGATTAGCCTTGTAACTATTCAAATAAGGAATCCAACGGCATCTTTTGAGTTTCAAGATGAAATTTCACCTAAAAAGTACACTGAAAAAATCAAACTGCCTGTACAGATTTTAAGTGTTAGGGTTGGATGGCAAGCTGCTAAATAAGTCTCATTCACGTGCATCAGAAATCGGTCATTTTTTGACTTTTGAAAAAATGCCAAAATCATTTGACTTAACTTAGATGCACACAAGCTCTCTATCAGTCTCTTGACTTAGCCGAAATTTCCATCAAGAGGGGACAAAATAGAAGAGAAACTGTCATATGAGGCCTACTGATCGATCGACAATGTCCTACGAATAAATGTCAATAATAATTCGAATAATGAGCAAATAAATTGAAGATAAGATTTACCAGGGCATTGAGGGCACCAGCTTTAAATTGGTGGGGCACGTTCTTGGCCTTCTCTCTGGAAAGGTAGATGAGATTGGGCATCACATTTCCTGCAATGTCTCTGTCTCTGCTGTTGTCCACCAAAACCTGCTCACAAATTACATCCATTATCAAATAACAAAGCTATGTCTCATGGGGTCTCGATATGTACAATACCTAGAGTCATGTCCTCCACCAAATTTATAGAAAAATAATACCTATATATGCATGAGAGAATATGTTATTAAACTGTATGAATGACATGATAGATAGAATCAATCATGATTCAAGAGCCATATGAGTTATATTTGTCTAGATGGGGTCTCGCGTGGGTCCTATCGATTTTCGAAATGTAATTGCCTCAATCCGGGAATCCTCACACCTCTAGATATACGGGTTAAAAAAGTTACAAATAAAAGACATATACATATAGATCGAGAATACGTATAGATAGATTGTTAGGGTTGTAGTTTGAGTACCTCAATGACCGCAGGATGATTTTGGCGGGTGAACTCATCCGTCCACCTGCTAAGAGCTCGACGGTGGTGATCTCCATTAATGTACTCTTCCCCTACCTTCCCTCTTTCAACCACGTGCTCCACCCGCACCTTCATGTTCTCGTACATCATCTAGAACATTACATGAGCCAAGATTAGGGTTTATTAATTATTGCATAATTTACGATCCATGGAATTAATTAGCTAATTGCTACTGTCGCAACGTCTAACTGTGACAAGAAAAGCATTAAAATAAATTTACGTTCGGTTTTTGTCCTTGAAAGAGAACTTGCTCCGTCTAGTTAACTCTTTCTTTTGGCAAAATTCATTTGTCCCTTCTAGAAAAAATCGGGGCGATCCGTCCAAGTCAAAGGTCGATATCTTGTAATGGAGTGGAAGATGACCCGATCTATGACTCTTAAACAAACAAGACTGTCCATTTCTTGGGCATAAATATAATATTCGAATCTTGAAATTTCTATTGAAAAAGACACCTATCTTCTCGGGATATCGCCAAATTCCAGATATCCGGCGGCGATGGTCAAGCTCTCAGTTAGTCAAAGAAACGTTTCTTAGAATCACGTTTAATAGTTAATAAGACAGTGGATTATATGCGGACGCCACACTTCCTAGTGTTCTTATCCCTTTAGGTTGTCTTGTCTGTAAGTGACTCGGTCTTGAGAGCAACATGGTAATGGGTCCTTCAAGCGGGCAAAACAGACACCTCGCTCGAACTTCTTCTCAACAAAACTCAGATGAAAACTTTAACAAGGTAAATCCAGCGGTTATAAAGTGCCAAAGGTGCGGCAGTCTATCATCGCTTTTGTTGCTCTAGAACTTATGAAACGTGACCCAAGATGGTCAAACCCTAACTCTATTAACATGTACCTCTCTCTTGTGGATACAAAATATCACACATACCCTTTCACACACACACACACACACACACACACACAGAGGGGTCCAAATGAATAAGGAAGCCACTAATTGAGTACTTTGAATGTGCTTGATCGATCATATCAACTTATCCTCTACCTCATCTCAGGGTATTTACGGATAATGACACTTCTCTTGTCTCTCTCTCTTTTAACTTCGTTTCAAGTCATCAGCTGCTTCGTGATGCAGCGGTACTCGCCACTGGACGGCACCATAACATTTCGTATCAGAGCAGCCACTTGTGATTGTCCAACAAATTTGGCTCAATCCATTTAGAATAAGACAAACAACTCTCTCTCTCTCTCTCTCTCTCTCTCTCTCTCTCTCTCTCTCTCTCTCTCTCTCTCTCTCTCTCTCTCTCTCTCTCTGTGATGAGCTCTCTCTCCCCCCGTTCATCTAGAGGGATATGATGCCACCTGCTGGTCTTCGTTCGTTGGCTTTTCCCCCTCTATCTGACTGTTAGCAGCCCTTGACCCTTGGATCTTGTGAACTCTTGGATTTTCTCTCGAAGTGCACACCTCGAAGTGCACACCATCAATGGGATTCCATATCATGTTATTAAATAAGATATTAGGGAAAGATATCTCAAGTTTGATACTCCCATAAAATTACGATGTAAATTTATTTTTTTATAAATTTTTTCGCTCCCGTATGTTAGGTCTCCAGCTTTAGTCCGTCGCTCATGCGGTGGAATTGTGAATAGTCAAATTTTTACGTGCACTCTTTATTTGCTAAGCTAAGAAAAATACGTCCCATTAAAGGGAAAAAAAACACGTAATATAAATCACTAGGCACTTGCTAAATGCCATTTTGACTCATCGAAAAAAGAAAAGTGCTGCAGACCATTATCATGAGCTGAAATTCGTACATGTAGCCCAACCCGGAGGACTGTTATGCTATTGGTGGGGGGTAGTTAATTCACGATGGATCTGGAGAGTACAATACGGGCGATGTGAAAAAATTAGCCAAAGACCGATACCTTGTCGTTGGAAGATCCAGAATGCAAACTAAGTTCAATCTCATGAACTCATATAGTAGAATCAAATTCCACGTAAAAGTTAATTTAATTAAATTATGAACCATAAAGATATATTAATTGGGACTCGAACATCAAGTTCCAATGGCACAATTAGAGTATTCATCCATGTCTCTACGTGCAATTCATCGAATGTTGACACGTCAACATACGATGGCCCCCCAGTTCCTCAACCATGTTCGTGCACAACGTCAAGGTTAAGGTTCTGTGGAGCTTGGAATACCGAGGTCACCTCCACTTTTGAGCAGATGGGGTCATGCTGACAAGCTCTCAAAAATACTTGTTCAACATATTTATGATAAAACAGTTCGATTTTCAAAGTGTCAATAAATAATTGCTACATATCAGCCGAGAAAAGCTCATGTTTTGGAATTTGCAAAATTATCTTAACTAGTTGTTCAACAAAATCGTTACAAGAACAAGTGTAGGTAGGTTAATGATGGACCCAAGAACGTAGCTGTTAGCGGCCAACAAGTCCACCCTGGTCGCTAGGTGCTCAATAGACCTTTTAATCCGTCCCTTTTGGTTAGCGATCTTGCAAAGATCTCCTTATTCATGTTGATGATTATGCATTCACTTTTATTAAATAAAATGGCTCGGACGTATCTAAAAACTAATATAAGATGTAGAAACTTTCCGTCATTCAAAAAATTTGATAGATTTTCTAAACTAAAGAGTTAACTCAGATGGTTATAACCTTTTGTATTGGTTTGTAAATATGAGTAGTAAAAGACTCAGAATTGATTCGTTGAATTTCCACTGGCGGTTGGTCAAGTTCTCAAGCAAAGATAGCATGCTTTCAGCCAAAAAGAAACCAACAACAAAACTAAATATTGTATCTGATGCTTAAAAGTGGTGCGTGTACTATGGGAGCAAAAAAAAAGAGAAAACATCATCGTACCTTAATCTTATCAATTTCACTGCCACCACAATGACTGGACGCAAAGTAAGCCTCCGGGCTGCACTCCACCAGATTCATCTCCCTGCAGAACGCCAGCCAGTGGCCGGCGAACTTGGCCGCCTCCATGAATGCGAACAGCGTCAGCTGCGACCCGCCGTCGTCCGAGACGTACACAGATAACTTCTCCGCCGGGTACTCGTATGCCATCACCGATAGTGCCGTGTTCACCACCCCCATCGGTGGCTCCTTGTAGGGGTCCGCCGTGCATATGAACACGTCCAATGAAGGGAAGCCCTTGGATCCTCCCACCACCTTATCGAGGTTCTCTGGGAACTCCTCGTTGCGGGTTGGGTACAGCCGGAAGGACTGGGTGGTACTCCACATGAAGGCAAGGACTGCGTCGGCGAGGAGTAAAAGGAGGCCGGCGATGGCTTTTGCTGCGGTGGTGGGGTGGAGGAGAGTTTTCACATGGTGATAGAACAGGGCCAGGATGGCACAAGCGTAAATAAGGGCGAACGCGCGGTTGAGGAAGGCACGTCGCAGGAGCTTGCCGGAGTTGAGAGGAGGGTGGTTGGCCGTGGCTGAGGCCATGCTTCTTTTTGGATCCACCATCCTGTCTTATGATAAAGCAATAAGTTCGGTCGGATGTTATTTGGCTGGAGAGACGTCGAAGAAGGCACGGTCTATATATAATATCTTAGGTCTGGAGCAGTGGTGACTTCATGACGTACTGGCTTGGATAAGAAAATATGACATTTGTTGCCTCCTAGATGAACAATAAAAAACTCAAATTATGTTGACAAGTGAAGGGGTCGGAGGGTTTTTCAGGGAGGAAAAAAAAACTCGCTTTTATTCGTAATAAAATATTTAAATATTAAATCATATTTTATTTATTAACTTAAATTTGTAGAGTAATATGCAGTGACCTTACAAAATGTCATGTGACACTGAATATGAGATCCTGAGTTTAGATATGTTCCACGGCTGTGTTACGACCATCCCCATCATCACCGAACCACAACCATGTCGATTTTAATTAATATAAAGCTAAGAGGCTGAGTCAGGGTTGGCAACCGGACGTGCTTGGAATGCCCCGTCCCAAGCTCGATTCTTATTAATCTAAAAAATAAATGAACTACTCTCGTATTATTACTAGACATGATACAATTCCGAAATTGATCTAGTGCACTGTAGAAGAATAGGCATATTTTATGAACATAATTATTCATTTGATTTAGGGTATCAAACAATCATTTCTAAATGAAATGCCCTAGAAGTGCGTCGGTAACTCAAAATATGAAACCAAGTCTTTAACCTCTAGGGTGTGAACTACTTAGAAGCCCAAGTTTGATAGCACACATGCAATTTCCATTCAACAGTTGGATGTTGAGGTAATATCTTATGTACTTGAAAAACGTCAAGTTCGTAACTCTGATACTTATATCGAGAGTGAAGAGATTGAAAAGATTTTCAACATAATATTAGTATATTTTCTTCAATAATTGGTAGTCTTAACAGATTTAGCCCTACCAATTACTATCCCCACTACAAATCAACTGGATCTAGTCAGAAAAATCTACATTTGATTAGATGGTAATTCTATAATCTACTTTTATCACTTTTATCTAATCTTCAACATTTGAAAAGAGGCGATGGGCTCAACGATAGACATCTGAAACCTTTAAGAGCATTTTTTTTTCGTCTTCGAAAAATTCCCAAAATAAAAAATCATGGCACGCCAAACATTGACTATAATTAAAAACAACTTGGTTTAAGTGACAGAGTGACAGCTAAATCTCCTTCTAATATTGTCAAATATATCATACTAAGTCTGAAATTAACCTTTTTATTGCCATGAACTATTGGCTCATTACTTTTGTATCACATAAGGTGTTTACTATATAAGCGTGGAGATCCGATTATAAGGATTAGTACAGGTGACCCCAATAGGTCTTCATTAAGAAAAAGAATGAACAGAGGAAACTAGGTACATCATTTTTGGGATGAACTATTTGCAGCCAGTTAGATGTGATACGAACTACTTATGCTGGGAAAAGGGTCATATTAAAGAAAATATATAATCACTACTTATTATTATCCATGCACTTCTCACCAATATTAAACAATTACATTGACTTTTGATTAAGAATAATGATCTCACCGGACATTTTTCACGCTTTATATTGATTCTGATCATATCTTGTTAAGGTACACGTATGAGAGTGTTAGGCAAAAAAAGTTATACATCGGGCATTATGATTGATTATTGACCAGTTAATATATCATAATTGATCATCAGATCAAATTCTTGAATTCTCAAGTTAACGTAAATCCAACTAAATATATAAGCGAGTTCAAACTTGGGTTTCCTCATCAAGTGAACAAATGATACAAAATCCGATAGCAAATTGGAGGAGCCTCAATGTGAAAATTAGTGTTTTCTAAATATCTCAGAAAAGGAATTTCAAGTGTGACTCCTTAATCGAGAGGGTGGATGGTTTCTCTCGACTCCCCAAACACACTTCGCTAGGCCAAGATGATTTAAGATGGTTCCCAGATGAAAATATCAAATTTTTACTAGGTCGACCTGACATATCTAAAATGAAATTACCTAACGACTTCCCTTATTGCCATATCGATGCATGATTTGACGAAACATTTTTTAAACTACTTATGAGTGGTCACCTGCTCTCATCAACAAGAAGAACACCAATTCTCGAATTTCGGAAATCAACAGGCTTTGATCAGTGACATGACACATCATATATGTTTGCGTTAGATGCTTCATTTATGAGCACATCCGGTCGGGGAGAAAGTACGAACATCATCGATTGTCCCTTGTTGTCCATGGGTGATGGAATCAAGTGGGGAGGGAAACATCAACGTTTAGACAAGACATAATGGTTGAGGCAAGCGATTGGCAAATAGATTTTGCGGCACGTAATTTGCCTCGACCCTGAGAACTTCCTTTCCTTCACGAACTTGAGGGCGACGTGTTAAAATTGATCATCCTCCAATCTGAGAATGAAAGAAGAAATCTTGAGGATGGCACACATCGCCTTCACCTTAAACTCGACATTATCCTCTTTTAATTCCTCTGTATGAAATGGAATACAAACTTTCTCCAACCGCGCCCCTGATAATAAGTTACCGCATGTAAGCTAAATTAAATGCACCGATGTCCAAAGATGGTCTCCGGTTCGATTAATCTTATCTCAAAATTGTTACGATAAGAATATAAACATGAAGCGTGTCTTCACAAATTTGCTCGTACTTACCAAAAGGCCTCCCGCTTTGTGTAATTCAAAGGCTGACCAGGTTGTGAGTTCAAATTGAAGTCATACTCAAATACTTTCCGATGCATATGTGAAAAGTTGTGAGCATGGACACATACCAAACGACATTTGAATTGGTTTCTTGCCATGATCAGGCTCTAGCATATCAACTTAAAACATGAGAATTCTTGTCCAGATCGAAAGGTATTCAATCTTATGAAATTGTGGTTAAAGTAGTAGAAATTTACGCGCTAATTAATGATCTAACACTATTTCGACTTCTCACATACAACTTTTGTCGAGGCGTTTTACCTACTCCAAAAGTTAGTGGGCTTTCTTGTGCCTCCTCCTTTCTTGAATTATCAATGTAGGTGCGGCTCCACCTTTGAGAAAATGTTACTGAACGAAAGCTACGGATGAAGAATCTTGAATAGTCTGTGGGACACTAACCCCAAATTATTGCTATTGAGAGGTCGTTTAAGAGTCGCGACAAGACTCACAACATCGATGGATCGTCAAGATCGATGTGTCGTATACCTTGCAACAGGTAGGCACTGGGACTTGATGCTTTCACGATCGCCTTCGCCATCTTTTAATTCCCAAAGCCAGAGAGTTCTCCACAGTTCTGTTCCTTTGGCTAATGAATGCTCCACAAGTTGGGTCATTGGTGGAAGCGTAGTGCTCTTGCGCTTAGAAAGAGAGATTTAAAAGAAATGAGCGTAGGAGAAATGAAATGAAAAGTTTAAATATTGAGCGAGCTAAGGAGAAGTTTGTCCCCGATGTAGGATCATATATAGCTTACACACCTTTTCGTTATTTGAAGTTTGACAAGAGCCTTCATTATTCTGTGAGTTGAGATCCTTCAAACTAAACCGGCATACATCACAAACTTGGACCATCTAATTCTATCCGGTGCTTCGGAAGGAAAAAAAAGAATCACACACTTACTCATTACGTGCAAAGTGTCTCTTTCCAAAGCCGCCCTGTGCTTGGCCTCGAGCTAGTGTGCCGCAGCTTTCTCTCTATGTGGTCACCGCGAATTGTCCCTCTCGCGCACGCGGGAGAGAGAGGGAGAGAGGGAGAGGGGGACGGCGGGAGCTACAGTGATGTGAGTGGCAATTAGATTTACTTCTGCAAAGACTTGAGGATCAATGAGCGGATCAAACTTAGCATTAGACAGAGTTATTTCTTGCCTAGGCTCTCCCACAACTAAACATCCTGAAAAAGAAAGATTATATGAAATTGGCCGGGTCTACATGTGCTTGGCCGGCCAAAGTGGGTGTATCGTGCCATGTGAAAAAAGCGAGTCTTGGGAGGGATAGGAGCTTTCCAGATCTTTAGCCAAAGATTTCATGGGGTTTGGTAGGATGTAGTCACATGTTTTGACTTGAGAAATTTTTGTTGCTCTCTCGGAGTATATAGGCGCTCTTTACTGTATATTGCCCTGATGGAGTATGTTCCCACATTAATAAGTCCTCTGACTCTTGTGGGTTAAGATGAATAGCAAGAATATCCTGTGCAGTTCTTTTTTCGAGCAATTCTGCCACTCTGTTTTCATTCCATTTGCACTGCCCTTCAAGCATGAGTTCATATGTCAAGTATTTAGAAGGAATAACTACTTTATTTAAAAAAATTAAAACTTAATTGCATTGTCATTGCAAGTTTAGGGACTCCAATACACTTATCTCATAAAACTTAAAACCGGTCATAAAGTGCACTTGATTCGTAAAATTTTCAGAAATTGTAATGAAATGCTAAAAGACTTGTCAAATTTATCCAACTAAGTCATACATTTAATTGCATATTTTGAAAGTTTTAGGACTAAATTGTATTGTCGTGACAAATCTTAGGACTTATTTGCACTTTTTGAAGTTTTACAACTTGATTATACTTTCTCGGCAAATTCTAGAACTTGATATACTATTTGAAAATTCAATAACTCCATTATATTTTCACGACAAGTTCTAAAACTTTCAATACACCTATCACTTTATTTATTGGTCAGGAGAAGGGAGAACTTAATATAAAAAAGAAAATTCATAGAATCTTCGTCGGAATCCATTCCGTAGGTGCATCTCGTGTGAATGCTACACAAGATAGCAAATTCGATATCTAAAGTGCCCAGGCACCTAGACGGGCGTATTTGTACCCGGATTTGTACCCCGAATAGGATCGTCACCTATAAACTTTGCCACCCTTCGATTTGATGAGAGCCTCTAAACTGTTAATTGAATCAAAGCCCTCTGAATTTTAACCCATATCCACCACGAATTCAGCCCATTTGACTCTGCCCCACGCTTCGGAAAATATCACACAGCTACCTCACAAAATCACTTTCCACAGCCACCCTGAGCTTGTCCTCACGCTAGTTCACCCGCCCAGCTTTCTCCCTACGTGCCCCTCGGGAATTGTCTCCATCGAGAGAGAGAGAGAGAGAGAGAGAGAGAGAGAGAGAGAGAGGCAGGGAGTGAGCCACAGTGGTAGGTAGTCCCGATCAACCAGAATTGCCCTGGGACTTACATTGCACGCATCGTGGAATTCAGATAGACTCGTAGATTCGATCGACTGCATTTGAGCAACTCATAAGTTCGACAATGCAAATTGCAGACGATCGAATATGTCTGTCTGTTTTTGTTCTTTTGGCTAGGATAGCAAAGATTATATTGATAATCGATTGTGAGTATGCTTGGGCCATCGAGTCGATATGTGAAAGGACCGTCCTTAAGAGGAGAAGCATCATCAAACTTAGAGACACTAACACAATCGTAAGCTTTCAATCTACATAGATGCGTAGAAGAGATTGCAAATCATGCAGAACCTAAAACCCTAGAAGCCCTTGAATCCTCCATGCCAGAGAAAGTGCAACGCGAAGTAAGATACGTTGAAGATGCAGAAGCCCACGTCTCCTTTGCCAGCAATCCTTCGAGAAAATATTAGGTGCACTTAGTGTGCCAGCTCAGGGGTGCAGGAAACCACTCAGAGCGTGACATGCGTCGCCAGCGTGGCTCCAGCGTGGACGTTTGCGGAGCGCCAGCGTGGACGTTTGCGGAGCGGAAGAGAAAGAAGAGAGTAATGAGGTGAAAGAGAACAGACGAGACAGAGAGCGCGGGGAGAGAGGAGAGAGATTTAAATTAAAGTTGACCTCTGTCTGACATTCTCTCTCCTCTCTCTCTCCCGCGTCTTCCCTTTCCCATCTCATCTTCTCTTCTCTTCGTCGTCCATTTTGATTTCTCTCCTCTCTCTCCTGATTTCTCTCTAGAGAGCTCGCGCCACTCCGCCACGGCTGTGCTTCGACGAACCGCAAAGCAAGCGTCCACTCCGCCAGTCTACTTCGTGCGCCACTCCACCACTCTGTGCCGCCGCCGCCGCGCTTGCCTTCATCCGTCAAAGCGACGAAGCTCCTCACTTTGTTCCGCCCCTAAGCGAAGTTGACTACTAGAGCCATTTGGTGTCATGTGAATTTCTTTTTTTTTTTTTTGTATCTTTGGATTCATTGCTTGATCTTATTGTTGTTGTTGTTCTTCTTCTTCTTCGGGTGTTTTTCATGTGTATGTACATCAGTTCAGTTGGAAGATATTTCAGTCAAGCTTCTTTGTACTTGTGCGGTGATTCGGGTGGAGCCTTTTTTTTTTTTTTTTGGCAACTGAAAGAATGAAAAGAAGGGGGAAGTTTGGCTGTAGTTTTTTTTTATACTGTCCCTTTTTTTAGAGGAAGACATGGTTTTCTTTTTTCCTCCTCCCACCAGGTCTATTTCCTCTTCTTTCCATTTCTGGGATTTGAGCATTTGCAGCTCTTTTTGCTGCTTTTGGGGGGCATTGGAGAATTTTGAAGATACTGTTTTGGTAGTTCTTGATCTGTTTCATCTCATTACTTTCTTCTCTCCCCTCCGCTCCACAAATGTCCACGCTGGTGACACGCGTCGTGCGTTGAGTGGTTTCCCGCACCTTTGAGCTGGTGCACTAAGTGCACCTAATATTTTCTCCAATCCTTCCCCTCGTCGCTCCTCAGAAACCTCGCTCCATCAAGCCCACCATGAAAGACACCAAAGTCGATCATCGCGGGCCCAAGCGACACGAACATCGGGGAGTCGAAGCTGTCGTAATTCCATCACAGTAAAGGTGAATAACCACAGAAGTATGTGGCGTCGGAACTCAACGGCCGGCGCTAATGAAGTCTCAGGCTACGCGCTCGCCGATTTACGTCTTGCAGAGCCGGTTTTCTCCGTCGAAGAACTTTACCGTGAAAAGGTTCCTGCTCAAAACTTGGATCCTACGCCTCAAAAATGTCATAGGCTCATGCATTAACGAACTTGATAAGTTCGGTTCTGGTTTCGCGTCTGAACTTAAAGGAAAATATCTGATGCACGTTCAGGAGAGTCCGTACAATATGGTGGCGCAATCTCATGCTAAAGAGAATGTCATACTGGTCATTGGAGATAGAGTCGACGATGGTAGCTTCATCGGTGATTTATTCGGACAGATCTAGGTTGAGCTTGGATCTGGTCGGTGTATCGATAGTATGGAGCCGTACTTTACAAGAAATACACAAATTTTGGACTTGACTAATCTATATGGAGAAAATTATTTTAAAAAGAACTAAACCCATTATAATTATTATGCCAATCGATCTTAATTGTTTTTTTTTTTGCCAACCCAGCTTTAATCATTTAGCGTTTGTGACAATTTTGGCTGACCAGCCTAACGTCGATGCCACGGGCAATCTGGGCAATACTGATGTCAATAGTTGTTAATAATACTATATTTTTTTCGAACTTTTTATTGACTCTCTTTCCTATTCTTTTCTTTGTGGCCGGTGAGGCTTCAGCAAGGCTCGCCCAGCCTCACCCGGACCTAGGCGAGGCCGTAGCGGCCACATGATATGACTACATGAAAATTCTGATTACTCAATCATGGGCTTGCAATCTCCCCGAGTCGAGTATTTTCCAGCTCGAGCTTGCTATGGTCACGAAAACAAGCGCATCACTTTAAAGTTGTGGACGTGCTCTTGAGGGAACCTACATAGGTGGAACATGCATCCCGACGGCATAATTATTGCTCAACACAGGGAAAACATATGATTCCGCGACGGCGAGCCTCGGAAGCCCTCACACAAGTCTGGCTAGAGCTATGATGCCCTCATCCCGGCTAGACCCTCGTTGGCCACAAAGAAAAAGAAAGCGAAGAGAAAAAGGAAAATGAAAAATTCAGAAAATTCATAACTTAAAAAAAATAAAACAATTGAAATCCGCATCAATGATTTCCATCCAAAATTTAAGACTGAATTGACACGAGCATAATAGATTTAGGATTTCCTTTATTAATTTTGTCGAGAAATCTCCCGGTCAAAGCACTTTTAGCGCAAACCAATGTATCTTATTCCTTTAGTTTTTGAATGAAACTTCAATAACTCACGATTGAGTCCGCTTTCTTCCCTCGATAATAGGGGTGATCGGTTCCCAGGGCGGTCCGGTTCCCCCCCCGGAACCGGGAACCGGACCGACGGGACCGGTTCCCGTTTTTTAGGACCATGAACCGGACCACCAAAATATAGGACCGGACCAGACCGGACCAATCGGTCCGGTCCGGTTCTTGGGCGGTCCAATGGGTCCAAGCTAAGGGAAGAAACACACAGCAGAGCTAGAAGAGATGAGAATGATGACCTCAAATCGGAAGGAAGACGCGATCCGAATCCGAAATCCTAGCGCCAAAGCCAACTGTACTATTCAAAGAGAGAGAGGGAGGAGAGAAAGAGGGGAGAAGGAGAGAGAGAGAGAGGAGAGAGAAGGAGTTGATCGTGGAACTACTGCAGTAGAAAGAATGGTTGGACAACACCATCCCCACGCCTTCCGCTTTTCTTATTCATTGGAGACTAGAGAAAGAAATGGGTCGCAGTGTCGCTAGAAAGAAAAATGGAAGAAGTAAAATGGGTAAAGCCTTTACCGTAAAGGGCTTAGGGTTGGACTTGGGCCGGTCCATTGGTCTGGTCCCGTGGTCCGGTTCGGTCCGGTTCCACCCAAGAACCGGGAACCGGACCACCCGGGAACCGGTTCCATTTTTTGGAACCGCGGACCGGACCGGAAGGATGAAGAACCGGACCAACCCGGCCGGTCCGGGCCGGTCCAGTCCGGTTCGGGGTTGGGCGGTCCCGGATGCTCACCCCTACTCGATAATGCATACTGTTTAACTTAAGCCCGTCATGCAAATGCACGCTGGTTTTCACCCATCCGGAAATTCCAGGCGGAGAATACGACCCGCCGTTTTTCTTTTTTCCTTCTTGAACTTACCTCGATGAATCGACTCCAACCGAGTCGCCAGAAAATTCCCGCTCGGAGAAGAGAAAGATAATCTTCATACCTTGGTTTTAATGAATTCATGGTGTTGGAGCCTATTGTGTGAGTTCTTTCTGAATAACGCAAGCTCAACAGTTGCAGTTGCGGGCAAGAGAAGGAGATCAGAAACGCGACGGACAGGCCCAGAACATTGGTGTCCTCTGTTTCTCGCGACTCTCCATAGAATTTGGTGGCCCAGCCCGCTGTCTCGCCCCTCGAGATTCGATTCTCTTCTTTGCTTTTCAAAATGAAGATGGGAGTAGTAAATGGTACCATCGCATGCAAGGACTCGTGCTGTCCTTTTCTTTTCACTTTTCCGAGCCTCTCAGAGCAAAGCAACATGCTGATCCCGTCGGACATAAGGGCTGGCCCTGTCCGGTAGTAATCGGGTCGTCATCGAGACAAGAAGACCTTGGAGGTTAGCCATGAGAAAGCTGTCCTTTCTAGGATTCGAACCCGTGACGATGCTTTTTGGGATAGTGATTTCGTATTGAGCTTTCCACCACCGCAGAACAGAGCTAGTACAAGTATAAAGCCGGCGATACTACAGGGTTTAGAGAGGCTTTGCCTGGGAAAAGAGGGAATGGAAAGACATAATGAGCGTTAAAATCCTACGAATCTCGAGAGCAAGTAGCGATTGACCAAGTAATTTTTGTCAAGTTTCGTCGTAGGATGCCGCGTGAACCAGTTATTCCCTCGTAAACATTGTCGACAACTGGTTTTTCCTAGGATTTCAAATTGACACGAGACATGTTAGCCGTGTGAGCTTACAAAGATCGAGCTTGCTTTGCAAAAGATTTAGAGGGTTCACCTGCTCAGGATGGGGTAATAACATCTCTTATGTGCTCATATAATCATATGGTCTCATCAATTCTAGGAATTCAAAATCCAGGAAAAAATATCCATTGAACATAGTACAAATATACATACCAAATACGACATGGTAAAAGTAGAGAGATACCATTCAAGAACCACACAAAGACATCCTCCAAATTTTAAAAGTGGGGCGTACCTAAGAGTCACTCGGTAGCTTAGTCTGACTTTATCGGCCAGTCTCACAATTGCCCTCATCATGTTCAATGGGGCAACGGATTCCCCGACCAAAAAGAAGAACAGCCGTCCGATTTGAATCGAACAGATGTTCTTTCATAACAACAAAAAGACAAAAAAAAAAACTCTATTAATAGGGGCCGTCTAGACCTTTGGATGCGGTCACCCTAACCTCTGGTCAGGGAATCCAAATCCATTCAATGGGGGTCCGCTGGTATTGCTTAATGTCCAGAAGACTCGTCAGCCTAATTTCATTGCATAAGTCCTCACGAATCCTAACTTCCACGAAGACTCACGAGAAGAAATCTACTAAGGCTTTTTTACCATAGCTGCGGCATCATGACGCCCGAAAAAGAAGGGAGCCCCGAAGACGCAACGACCAAGAAGGTTCACACATGAAAGATTGCGACCCCTCGAGATCATATTCGAAACTCGATGCTTCTTCCCTGCGAGATTCTCGAGCTTTTGTCCAATTGTGGGAACTTGGAAGGAAGGAGACCCCTCCGAGTTGACGTCTATTCTTCCCACCGAGGGTTATAGTAATTAAGTAAAACAACGAGTCCAGGTCGCCAAGACCCGTTCAATGACGTCCTCCTCGGGTTGCGACCAAGTCAAAATCTCAGGAGCAAAGCCACCGTAATTGAAGAATAAAGACGCTACAGATAAATCCACGAGACAAATGGTCGACCGAAAAACTTTGGCCCCGGAGGGATATTCCTCGTCCGATCCGATGACGACCGCCATCGATCGGAATAACGAGGAGCTCGGCTTCGGCCCGAGAGGGCGACGAGCAAAAGGGAAAAATCAAAAGGAAAAGAGATTCGTCTCCTAAACAAAGAAAAAGCTTCACTTCGGTAAAGCTCCAAAGCAACAGGGGTATTAGAACTAAATTAAGGCCAATAATGACGTACTTTACACTAGTGGAGGAGCAAGGCAATAAACAAATGGAGAGGATAGGATTTCAGGTCAATATAATATCAACGCCCAATCGACAGACAGGCCCGAAGAAGCCCGACAGGGGATTGGTGCGGGCGTGGCTGGTCGGTCCACTACATCGACCGCCACCCCTCCTTTTCTTCCTTAAAATTCCCCCACGTGCGGACAACTGGTTCGTTATAATTGTTTTTTTTTTTTTAGAGGGGGGGGGGGGGGGGGGCCTCTCTTCCCACGAGAGGAAAAGGCAAATTCAAAAGAAATCTTTGCAGATATTCTGATGCAAATCCATATTCTCAAAGCTAAAATATTAAAAGGGACAAAGGAAAGGAGGAGAATGAGGAGAAGAAAACAAGAGTGGAAAAGCTTGACATTTTCCATATGCTGATGACTACCATGGATTCCACTTCCCAATTATCATATCTACATAAAACAAAGAGACCTTCCCACTTGCATCCCACCCAAGAAGAAACTCCAAAGATATTCACAGATTCTTGGTCCTAAAAACCTAACACATAGAAAAAACCCCCATCCCAAGTTCCTAAGTGTGATTGATAGTGGGTCCTACATAGAAGTTAGCTTTCGCAAATAACGCCAAGTCCCCAATTCCCCAAGCTATGCAAATTTCAGCCCCCCCAAGAAAAAACCAGAAAAGAGGATAAAGGAAAAAAAAAAAAAAAAAGGCCCCTGTGGCACAAGAGATTCCAGACAACAAACTGAAGACAAGAATTGAAAGGGGGAATAGAGGAGGAAAAAAAATACACGGGCAGTGAGACTCCGGTGTTAAGCTAGCACCCTTCCTCTTCTACTGAGGACACGGGGAGCCTGCTTCCGGGGCTCATCTTCTTCACGTCCTGACTCGACCATATGAAAATTCTTCTGGCCATGTTGCAGAATTCCCTACATAAGGATTGCGAACAAGAGGACGCCTCTAAGTTCAAGTAGCTCAAAAGTGTCAAGACCAAATTGATTGAAGTAGTAGTACAAAATGAAACTTACGGCCAGGGATCATCTCCCACGAGCATCATGTCCTCTTCATCATCGGTGAAGACAATTTCCCACTTGTTTCGAGGCCTGAGCTCTCCTTTAATCTCAAACATCTCCTCAAGCTCATCAATAAGCTGATCATAATCTTCGAACATAGTCAAGTCTACAGCACGACCAACAGCTACTCCTTGCATTTGAACCTGTTGGGACATATTCCAGCCAGGCCAAAAGATGGTGATAGATATACGATGTAGAGAAAACAATCACTGCATATTGATTATAAAAGATATAGCCCACATTGACAGTCACAAAGTAGGTACCTTAGTGCGACTCCTCGCAGGAGTAGAACAATTTTGTTTGCTTCTAATCTCTTTTGGTGAAGCTACAGACTGCTTTTGAATCATCTCTTTCGAGGTCTTCAAAACAACAGACTTCTGCTGTGAATCTACTGCATAAGGGTTGCCAGTAGGGTGTGCTTCATTAATGCCAGGAGATACATCGAGTGGCTGAACAGTCAGCTTGTCCGCTTGCTGAGAGTTCGAAGAATGATTTATCAAGTCAATGCCAAATAATCGGCAACTAGTAGGTCTCTCGGGCTTGTCACCCAGCTCAATCTTAGGTTCATTTCTTGGCTTTGGCGAGTGCATAGTTGAACTGGAAAGAAGTGACCAACCAGAGACATTGGCAGAAAACTGCCTGTCCCCCTCAGTCTGAGGCCACGGCATAGAGCCGCTAATGGTGTTCACATTTGTTTGCTTATGATGCCAATTGGCATGATCCTCAATTCTTTTACCTTCAATAAAAACACTCGGTTGCATAGAATCACAGGGCTGCATAAGTCCAGCATCATGGAAAGCTGGACCAGCAGTATCTGCAATTATGAATGAGAATACATTAGTTGCCATAACTCATGAATAGAAACATATCTGCAGCAGAAAATCAAGAATGAAGCCAACAGCAATTTCCTAGGATTACCAAGAGCGGACTGCTCAGCAGGCGGTCGAGGTCTTTTGTTCTTCGCCACTGCTGACTCTGTTATGCTCAGAGGTATAGACGGTGCAGAGGATTCAATCTCCCATGGTGAAACTCTGTCTGGCCTTGGAACAGAAGCATGTTCGTCCCATTGGACCTAAAGGATGAAAGAGGTTCAAAAAGTTGGGACGATAGTGTTGCAGGTAAAATTCCATCAAAGAGGAAAAGCATTTCCATTTAGTCGTTACCTTCAATGATCGCCACTTGGAATCACTCCATTGGGAGGAAATGTCTTCAACTCCTACTATAGTACCAGAAAACCTGAGGAGAGAAAATACGAGATTATAGAAGAATCAGGAACCAAAATTGATGCATGAAAGAGTAAACTGTGACTTCCATTACCTTCTCTCAGGAGGATCCTCTCCCTCAAACCTCATCTTGAATCTCATTCCAAGAGCAAACTTTTTGTTGACAGCTTCTATATACTTGTCCAAGCTTATGATGAACTGACTTGTCCTGTGGTTTACCAAAAAGAGAATCTATCATGCTTCAATCCAGAATTGCTAAAGTAATAGCAGGAAAGATAATTTCCATAGAGTACCTAGGCTTATAATAGACTATAAACAGGGTTTGCGTTGCAACAGCATGAGAGGCAGTTGCAAGCACTCCTAAGTGCATACTCTGACTGGATATAACCGATGCAGGCATGCTGCTCTGTTGGCGTGCCATACGTCTGACACCAACACGAAGTTCTCCATTCTCCCCTCTATGAATGTATCAAGCAGAAGTACTTAAAAGCCTTGACGACAGAGTAGGACAATCTAATGAAATCAACCATACAACAAATAAGGAGTAGAGATTTAAGATTATGAACAGCCTCTATACCTCAAGAACACAAAGGAATCACCAGCAACCAATCTCTTGGAAGT
The DNA here is from genome assembly GCA_030064385.1 of Melaleuca quinquenervia. NCBI lineage: Eukaryota > Viridiplantae > Streptophyta > Magnoliopsida > Myrtales > Myrtaceae > Melaleuca > Melaleuca quinquenervia. Next base: position 12,376,594 of record CM057721.1, on the reverse strand, counting down.
GACAAATGTACTCCATCCAGTTGTCAGCAAATGCCTACGTGGTTGACCTGTTTTTTAGAGTCAAGTGGAAGCGCGAGTCACAACTTATGGAGCACCGATATGCACTTCCTTCATTTGAGCAAAAGCTACTTTCCTACATGTGCTAAAAGCGTTTCATCTTACCTCTGAAAATATGCTTAAATTTCCACTCATAACCATGAAGATCCTTTGCAACCAACTCTTGAGTCGGTGTTGGCTGGGTCATGTCCTGTGGAGGAATATACATAACAGGAAGCTCACATGAAAATAAGAAAAGAGGGGGTGAGGGGGTGAGGCCAAACAAGTTGTAACGAAATTACCAGAGGAGGAAGACATTCAGTTGCATGTTTCCTGAGAACAGAAAACCCACCATGCGTACTCGTATCAGAAGCAGTCAAGACCTTGCTGAAGCAGTGAACCCTCTGTCTTGGAGGCTCAGGAAGGCGAGGATCGGGACTCATAGGCTCATTTTGCTACAGAAAACCACAAAAATTAACAGAGAGCTTACGATGCAATCTTCCCCTGTACGAGGCTCTGTACAAGAATTATGTTCAGACAGGGTCTTACAGGGCACTCTGGAAGAAGAGTAATCTGGGCATAAACTTCGTCAGTTTCTTGCTCCGCCTAAATAATTTAAAAAAAAAAAAAAGAAAGAGAAAATCGAAACAAGAAGATTAAAGGTCAGGTTGTATCGCAGCTTCCATTTATTATCCATTTGTCATTAAAAACTGTTTTCGGGAACCCAGAAAATGAAAGGAAATGGAAGGAAACAAAAGACAGAAGGGAATTCCCCGAATTCATCTGATACGAAGATCCAAGGGAAGCCAGAATTCATGGCGAAAAACATCATCTTAAAAGATTTGCCTTCCATCCCATTTTTAATGAACAAATAAAGCTCAAATCTACAAGGAGAAATCATGGGGAACAAGCTATGCATGAAACCGAAGTCAAGAGTTTACCATCAGCTGAATGTGCATAACGCGACAAAGTATCTTCGAGGATAGATTGAACAGCGGAATCCTCTCGTTTAGCTCCTGATTTGTGGACGCCTCCAACTGAAACCCGAACAGCATGAGCATTAAGGGAAAATAATTTCTGGATTTCGCCACAAGAAAATATAGATAAGGAAGAAGGAAAAAGGAAGAAAAAAAAAAAAAAGACAACAGCCAAGCCGAAGAACCGTGGGAGGAAACCAACTCAAACAAGAAACGTCAAGAATCGTTCGCTAAATCCCAGCTGTTCCCTACCGAACAAACAAACAAACGTCGATCCGAACAAAAGAGGGAAAGAAAATCGTTCACGGAATGATCCTCACTTGTTCCATGTGTCCTTGAGGGAAGTAGAAGACTCGCTCCCCAGTTCGGGGGACGTCAACGAGGGGCCCCGCGCACGCCTTCCATAGCTCCGTGTACAGATCCTCTCCTCCACCACCTATCAAAGTCGAATCAAAAAACCACCCCCAACAAAAGCAAAAGAAGGAGAAGAAGAAGGAGAAGGAGAGAGAGAGATAGAGAGAGAGAAACACGAATTGTACGGATAGAGAGAGAGAGAGGGGGGGCAGAGTTACGACGCTCCTTTCGACATTCACCTCGATTCGCCATGCCAACTGGGAATTCGACGGAGCGAACGGTCGCCGGAGGATCAGAAGCAGCTCAGAGATATCTCTGCGTCTCACAATAAAGACGGCGGCGAATAAAAGCCACTGGAGCTATAACCGTCCACCGCGAATCACTCAAAAGAAAAGGAGGCGTAACGTAGCCACCGCCACCGTGTCCGTCCGTTACCGACCACCCCAGCTTCAAGCCTCTGCAGCAGAACACACGCCCCTCCCTCCCTCTCCCTCTCCCTCTCTCTCTCTCTCTCTCTCTCTCACGCAGGCTCACGAGGAAAATCTGAAAAGGAAAAGACCAGGCACTATGCGAGCGTCTCTCGGTATGCGCGGACTTGTATTCTAATAAATCTCTTATTTTACCTTTATTTCCGCTGGCGCACTGTGAGAGAGAGCCCCACCTTTCAATTCACGGTGGTGTCCGCGATGTATTGGTTAACGCCAACAGAGGTAACCGCGGTTGAGATTTGACCCGGGAGCTGGGTTAGCTCACGGTCGGGTTTGACGGAGCAGGGACGCGATTGTGCAGCCGTGGGCCCCCCTGTCCTCGACCTCGTTCATTACCAAAAACAAAAAATTATAAAAATAATAATAATAAAAATCGACCGAAGCACGAACGCCACAATTACCGTAACTTTTGTATTTCAAAATTGTCACGCTCATCAAGTGTTGGAATAAATTCAAGCGCGAAAGTCGTGACATTTCATAAACGATCGAATATCGATTTATCCTGATGTGAATTTTCGAAAGTCATGTCGAATTCATTTGTGCTCGGACATAATAAGTGAGCATCCACTCTCTTTTTTTCCCAAAAAGAAAATTACGGGAAAAAAAGTTATCGTCGACCGGGATAACCTCCCCAATCAAGCGTCGCGACGCGTCGTCTCGTGCGCACCGATGAGACGTTTTAGCGGAGCGACCGTGGCAAAAGAGACGACGAAGGTATGAACAATCCGGCGGTCGTCCCACGGTAACGCCGTCGCGTCCCACGATCAAATTCGAGTGCGGTGATCTCAGAGATCACGAGGAACAATTCCTCCCTTCTCTCTCTCTCTTTCTCTCTGTCTCTGTCTCTCTCCTCTTTCAGAAGAGGCGTACGTGTGGCCTCTTTTTAATGTCAGACCACTAGAGATGGCAGGGGGGGGTGGGACGTACGGCGGGCGGCAAGGGGGGGATGTACGGCGTGCCGTCCGGGTGGTAAACGGAGGCCGTCGGGGCTGAGCCGCCGTTACCGTCTCCGTCGCCGTGACCCCGCCCCGTCTCTTTCGTTGTCTGCTTCGCAGCAGGCAACAGGCTTGGCTCGGGTTAGCCCAGCAGGGACTCCTCCGTCAAACCCTCCCCCATCCTCCTCCTCCTCTTTTTTTTTAATATTGCCGTTTCGGTTCCCGAAATATATATATTTATACGCACGTAATAAAGAAAGAATTAATTTGTTTGACCCGCAGATGAGGTGAAAATTACGTGGCCCTGCCATTTGTCCGGGGGACCAATCAACGGTGGCGGGGATGGAGAGGGACATCGGGAGGCATCGCCATATCATTGGATGGCGACGCTTCCCTGTGCTCTGCTCCTCCCTGGTACCCAGCGCCGGCCCCCTTCCCCCCACACACGTGAGAAAGCCTGGGCGCTCGTACTCCACGTGGCGCGCCTCCACTGGACGGCCGGGTCCCCATCCCCGGGGCGGCGGGTCCTGTGCGTTCGCGCGTCGTCTGCCCGGGGCGCGTGATCGAAGAAGGAAAGGACGAATTGGGAGACCCGCGACTCTTCATGATCCATGTCATGAATCGAGAACCGATCTCGTGGGTTCTTGGTTTTGTCGGGAACCGGATCGATTTTTTTCTTTTTTCTTTTTTTTGTTTTCAAAAAAAAGAAAATAGATTTTCATGAAATTTTAAAACTTCGCACCATTTTACTACAATAACATAAATCAACCGAGCGTTTTATGTTGTTATTTATTCATATTGAAAACCGCAATTTAATTCTCCACTCATGCGAAATTTCTCAATCTTTTCTCGTGAAAGATCGGTTCTAAACCGACCAACCTTGAAAAGCATGGTTCAATCCTTTATTGAGCGAAATTTTTCTTTTACTTTTCCCTAAAAGATCAATTCTAAACCGGTTCAAATCGACCGATTCTAGGTTCCGAGGTTGAACAAAAGGTTGAAAAGAATACATATAAATTTGGATTCCATACTTAAGGGGGGGAAAGTATGATACGCAATTAGAAACCAATCTCTAAGACCAGAGGACTTTATCTTTTGTTGAAGTAAAAAAAAATTACGTAAAAAAAAAGAGCACTAAGCAAAGGAACAATAACGAATTTCTTATTCCAGCTAGAGTGTCAGTTATTGCACCTTTTACTTTCCAACCAAAAGCTCGCCCACACTTATACTAAATCTTATCCGTTTGTAAGTGGATCTCTGATGATAGCTAGATAGAAATTAAGAGCTCTATATTCACGCATAACTTCTCTACCAAGGTTAGCACGATTAATAATGTCAGCTCGCGGTATTAACCACACAGCCTTGATTATCGTTTACGGATCGATTGAAATTGAAACCATACGGGTTGAAAAGCCGTGTGCTTACATTTAAAGCAGTGAACCAAACACATACTAAAGTCAAGTAGCTAGGAAGAAATCGGGAATTAGCATTTTTCCCCTTAAAAAGACTAGTTCCAAATTGGTTCCACCCGACGGATCTTAATCCCGCACACGAGCAGAATCATTTTGCTTTAAGGCATGAGTACAATTCGTTGACAATATGCTCGATTTTAATCCGTGCGTTTTTGTAACTATGTCGCACGAGGTTTTCTTCAGAGGTTGTCCAACCACGATGCAACGAAAAAAGATTCTGCTCCATATTAAAGGAGACTTGCCCCGTCCACAAACATCTATTTATCCGATTAACTATTAATTATAGCGGTAAACCACGGCAATTATAATATAATTTGCTCAATAAATTACCGAATGGAATCCCATCTCGTAGTTTAAAAGGGGAAAAAAAAACTAGCAGAATCCCCTGCTAATCCTCCAAAGTCCGAACGACGCGATCTTTCCCCGGATCGTAAGGCAATGGCCGACGTCGATATCAGGGTAAACGAAGTAAATTGTCTTTGGACTTCGACTGCTGATGAAAGATTGGTTTGTCCATTGCAAATCTACGTGATTTCTATTCTAAGACAGATGGACCGGCGCCTGGAATTGTCTGTATCGGGCGAGGCGGAAGTTTGAGATTTACGCGGTGCGCCGGTTCAACGGCGCACATTGATTTTCCAATGACTAAAGAGAGAATCCCATTGGGATGAAAGGGATTAGAAGCTGGGAACCGAACAATAAGAAGAATCTCCAGACTTGTATTGAGAATGAATTTTTGCTATGCTACGGACACTCAAACGTGTTTGTTTTTATCTTAGTGTTGTACTTAGTTACTAGACTAGGACTAAGACTTGCGAGGGTCTATGTCGAGAGTCGCGAAATAATTTGTCTTTTATTATTGGTTATATATATAGAGAGAGAGAGCGTGCTATCTTTAATTGAGGTTAGATGAAATTTATCATCTCCATTAGCTTAATTTCATGTCGATAATCTTAGGGTCCGTTCGTTTGGCAAAAAATAAAGCACTTCCGGAAAATGTTTTTCAGGAAGTCATTTTCCTAGAAAATGACACATTTTCCGGTATTCGTTTGAAACTTAAAAATTTTCTGAAATTTTTTTTTGAGAAATTATCCGGCGACTGGCGACGGGCGGCGGCGGCAAGCGGGTGGGCAGGCGGGTGGCGGCAAACAAGGGCGGTGGGCGAGCGGTGGGCGGGTGGGGGGTGGCGGCCGACGGGGAGCGGTGGGGGGCGGGCGGTGGGGCGGGGTGGCGGCGGGGGGCAAGCGGCGGCCAATGGGGGCGGCGGCGGTGGTGGCGGCGGCGGCGGCGGTCGACGGGGGTCATGGCGGCGAGTGGGCGACGACCGGGGGTGGAGGTCGGGCGGCGGCTGCGGCGAGCGGGCGGGCGACGGCGGCGGGCAAGCGACGGCCGAGGGTGGCGGTCGGGCGAGGGCGGCGGTCGGCGGTGGCGGGCGGGCGGAGAACGGCCGGGGGTGGCGGTCAGCTGGGGGGGCGGCGACGACCGCCAGCAATTAAATTGCTCATAGACTCACGATAAGAGAGAAAAAGAGGAGATCCGGAAAATGTTTTTTGCTTTTCAAAAACGGAAAACATTTTCCTTAGTTTTAGAAGGAAATTTTTGGTTGATTGGAAAATATTTTCCTAAGGAAAATATTTTCCGCACCCCGAACATCCCAATTTTCAAAAAATATTTTTCGGAAGAATATTTTCAGCCAAACGAACGGACCCTTAGGGTTGAATTAGCTTGCTACCAGCTAAGGGTGTTGCATCTACCCCTCAATCAGGGGGGTTATCATATGCAAATGATAGGTGAGGGGGAAATTGTCAAAAAAGTCATAGAGACTAATTCAATCATAGACATATTCATTGTATTAATGGAGTCGTAAAAATTTTTGACAATATGCCAATTTAGTTATAAAACTTTTCAATTATGCTAATTTAATCCTAAACATTTTAACAATTTATTAATGTAGTCCTAAATATTTTGACGATTTGACAATGTAGTCCTTTTAGCCAAATTTTTGAATAATAGGTCTAAGACTAGATAAATACATTTTTAAAAGATTTAAAACTAAATTGACACAAAGAAAAATTTATGACTAAACTAGTATATCATTAAAAAGTACAGTTGAAAAGTTTATGATTAAATTGGCTGCCATATAATAGGTTTAGGACTTATGAAACAATAAAACCCAAGAGTGAGATAGAGAAGTTGCGCATTATTTACGTCATAATTGGCATCGAGATTAATGGTAGATATGTCAAGAACTTACTATCATTGCTCCATGTAGTTATATCATATATTCATTAGTAGGCACTCAAAAAAGTACGACTGCATTAAACATCTAATCAAAATTGGTCACATCAATCGATAAATTCATCTTACAAATCGAGTTTAGCACGCCACAAACGCAAATTAGTTAAATTAAGGCCACGCCGTGACCGAGACTCTGACAGCAGAGTTAGCATTTGCGTCCTTGTTGCAGCCTAACCTAATCCTCAAATCAAGTTAAGCTGTAGATAATTGGACGATCATTTTTCCGCGAAAAGGGCAAGGAAACCACTACGAAACCCTAGAATCCAACCATTAGACGGGAAGCGAGACTTGCTTTCCTGGTCATGACTTCGTGGAAAATTTTGGAAGAAGATATAAAGAAGGGAAAAGGATTCATTCAGACCTAACTTCCGGAAATTTTTTTAATGCCTCAGTCTCCGTTCCCCTTTGCATATTCAGCACAGTGAAGCAACTCTCTTCTCTCCCTTCAACATTACATTCTATGCACGATCCCTTTCACGCCCATAAGCCCGACGCTTATCCTTAATTGCGCCTGGCCAGTGAAAATATGTCAATCATTAAGCCCTTGAAAAATTGTCACAATACTTAAAATTTCCGGTCCTCGGTTCATCTGGGTCACTTCATTTCGTTTCGTCCAAGTTACTCATCTTTTTTGTCCGAGTTTCTTCTTCCCTCTTTGTCTAGCTCCTTCGGTGTTGCAGTTTTAGTCGCAGGTATTTCTTTTCTTTTTCCATGTCGAATACGCGAGGAGGCTAAGGCATATTCCGGTGGTGGATTCGTTAGTCTTTCCTTCTCCTCTCACTTGGGTTGAATTCAGACTCTCGTCATGATTTTATTAAGTCGAAATTGGTTTGGTAGTCTCGGTTGGGCCATCCGAATATGCAAAGATCCGTTGCCACATCGTTTCTGTGAAAGTTCCACGATGCTTTGCGACAGAAGAGAAAAGAGGGGAAGGAGGGGGGATTAAATCTAATCTTCATCATCAGTGCCCATCGAGCTTAGTGAGTCCACTTCAGCTAGGGTTTTTAAGCACGCATAAATTAACTCTCTAGTGACGTAGACATGCATCTAAAACGGCTCCTAGGCATTAAAATTTAGACCTCCCCGAGCCCTTTTGCCCTCGCGGGGGGAGAAAACATGGGGAGGAAGGGGGGCGAGGACAAGCCAATGAGGTTCTGGTTTTGTGTATGTCTGTCTGTCACTGTGCATGATTGGGCTGCAAGATGGAGCGATTAGGGATTTGTTTATTGCTCGGCAGTGAGTGATAATTGGACTGAGGGTATGTGGGTTTCCGGTCCTTGATGTTGATGATCTCCATGATGACCCTTCCCCCTCTCTTTCGAAGAGCCTCGCGTAACGAGACAAATGGTCTTTGGAATCATCTCAGGCACGAAAGAAGAAGAGGAAAGTAAGGATTTGCTGTAATGATAAATCGAATTTCGGCAATACCCAATCCAACTGGAACACACGGACCGTATGATGTCGAACAGAGGTCCTCGCTCTTCTATTCTCATATCATGTTCTTGGAACCATTTCGATAATCTCTCACAGATTTCACGAGAAATCACACTCTCGAGTTGGAGGAAGTGAATGGAATTTAAAAAGATTCAATTCCAAGCTTACTCAATCTAATATGAGGCGATTCAAACCTTTCTTTATCTTAACTATTAGATAATATCTAAGATCACTAAATTAAGTTTGCTTTTTTTATCCTATCGAAACATATGCTCCCTGCACAGGTATTAGGAGGACTCGAAAGAAATCATTTTAGAGCGAAATGTTTTTAAGCGGGCACGTCAAATATTTGATGAATCTAGGGTTTTGGATTTCTTTTTTTTCTCTCTTTATGGTTTCCTTCCTTCTTCTTCCCAAATAGAAAATACTGATAAAAGTCGGATTTCAATGAAGGATTTCCCATTCCTGAGGATATGTGCTCGTTTTTCTTCCAAAAGATGCTTAGGCCCACGGTAATGCCGTCCTCGATAGAGCGTTAAAGACTAAACTGGTGACGTTTATGCGACATCAGCACTTGTCTACAGCTAGCTACCACAACATGTGTTTTTTTTTTTTGTGTATTTTAATGAAAATTATTAATCATGGTTTGTTTTGCCCCGTGGGTATCACTGTCGGTTTCTTTTTAATTCCCTATAAAGAATAAGGAAGTGATGTTATATATATCAACTAGGGCATGTCTGTTTCGAGTCGAGTAAAATAAAGAGTACCTTTTTCTGGTAAAATTCAAAATACTATTTAAATTATACAGAAATATGAAGAAGTTACATATGAATTTTCGTGTATATATATACATTTTGGTGAAGAGTTTCAAGCACTTCAGATTTTAAACAAATATCAAAGGTAAGTAAGGCATAACATTTTGATTAAAACGAGTGGAATGTAAGGAGCAATCCTTACTAAATATGTCTTATCTAACATAAGAAACCATTATGAAATCGTGGTTAGAATCGGAGTTCAATATTTGGAATAAGTAGATTCGTGCATATCAATTAACTAGCGATATGCCTAGTGAAAATTTTACTGGCCGTGAGTCGGCCTAAAAGAACATCCTTTCATATGGAAATGTGCATAGGCAAATAGTTTTCTTTTATTAACAAATTTATCTTATCTAAATACTAAAAATACATCACGAGTAATCGATATGTGAGAAGACTTCTTTTCAATATTAATATGAAAATTATCGTGATACGTCAACGCTCCGTCTAAAAAGCAATTGCCCCCTCAAATTAACATCTAGAGGAAAATACAGATTGCAGGCAATCCATATAGAGAGAAAATTGGGCTACAAGAAACTAAACTCGAAAAAGCAGAACATAAACATACGAACAGTAATGATCCTAAATTAGAGCGAGAGTTTCTAATCTTAATTAGTCAAAAAGTTGATTGTGGTCGGCTCTCTAATCCTATATGTATGTCAGGATCATCTACAGCAAAACTGACAATTAGTCTGTGGATTCTCGTTATATCCACAACTCCCGAGATTAATAATTAAGCTTGTTGTTACTCAGTCATGATACTGTTGATTAAGTTTTAATGATGCCCAGTTGCCCTTGCACGCCTGTATTGACCCAAAGAAAATCGTGGCGCATTGGTTGGACTTACTTGTCAAGGATAACAATACGCTCTTAAGTTGTATATTTATTTATTTTTCGTCCTCTTGTCATATAGTCCTAATTTTTAATTAATTTTATCGGCTAGGGAATGAAATATCCAGTGACGAACACATAATAAATAAGACTCTAAGGGTAGGAGCTTTGTGTGGGCAATATGTTCAGTCTAGTTATTCCGAAGAGCTTATGAGAGTCGCCGAAGCTTAAGCTTCCAACTTATCGAACACGCGGTTCTTCGAGTAATCCAATTACCAAGCGCTTTACAAAACTTGTTATGGAATGAAAACGTCTAAGTTTCAAAATTTGGAGGACATGAGAGACAACATTCGTCCATGATTGATCCTTTCGTCGCTCAGGAATATTCCGCAAGTCCAGAAGCCGATGGCCTGCAAGAGAGACTGTCAGTGCACTGACCGAAGACTATGTGAATTCTTCAAAGAAGTCATTTCTTTGCAGAAACTTTGAATTTTTCAACTGAAGAGAAAGAGAAAGAAAAGAAAGAAAGTAGGCATGCTTTTCCCCCATCAAAGCTGATCGTTCAAAGCTGATTTGGCAAAAGGAAATCCAAAGAGGGGGAAAATCGGTTCGAAGTTGATGCCGAACTCTGCATGAGGAAAAAGCGCTCACGAGGCTGCAGAAAGGGTAGATAACGCAAGCAACACATGCACTCAGGAAAAAAAACAAAGAGCTCGGATCCGGAATGCTGAGCGAAGAAGACGCACTCGGCCAGGACTCACTCATTGATTCAACGTGGCTTTGCATCCGAGGGAGGTCATGACTGTAAGAAATACAAAAGAACCAGCTTTTCCATCTTCTCTCACTCCAGCTTCTCCAAAAGAAGAAGGAATTTAAAAGCATGAACTTTCTGAGAAAATGACACCAACTGGATCGGTAGAAGAGTGCGGACATGACATGATTAGTGATGAAATGACAAAATTAGTGACACCCCAGTTCATGTTACAGCAATCTCACTGGTCCAGTTCCGTTTTGCTCACGAGTCATCTGCACTTGGCGCACCCAGAGAAAAATAAAGCAGAAAGTCATCGATGTTAATCCCCTGAGTTCTGTAGTCGCGAGTTTTGGTGGAGGATAATGCAGTGGGTAAGGGAAGGCGCACATGAACCGAGCGTCTGGTTTTCCCCCGAATGTCGTAATAAGAAAATTACCGACTCTTTTTTTTTTCCCCTGTTATTATCGACAAGTATAAATGAGTTTTCAAGACTTATATTATATCCTTTTGTCTTTTTCTTTTCCTTCTAAAATTGCTTTTACGCTGTACAATTGTGTAATTTGGCAGGAGAGACACTTTAATTCATAATTTGATAGAACGACGGATGAGGAATTGATTGCTGATTCGGCCACACTCTGTTCATAAAGCAACAAGTCAACTGGTCAGTTTGTGTTGCTCGATTAAAAAAGGTTGAAAGTAGATTCTTACTTAACTCTTAGAAAAAGAATTCGTAAGTTCAGTTTTGAATGGATTGAAATTCAATGGAAGAGAAAATAGAAGGCTAGAACTTCGCCAAATTATTTCAGTTGGCTATGCAAATGTCTAAGTATGAGCAATTATTTAAAAATAGAGATAGAGGGCTAGCGAAAAGACTTTAACTAAAAAATAACTTTCGTGGAAAAACGTGTCAAATGATGAATCTTATACCAAGATAAAATTCGGCAAGAGAAAATCCAATTTACTGATGACTAGGGACACAAGATGACTCCTAATTTTTTTTTAATTCCATTCTTTTAAAGGGGGCATATGTTGACTCCCAAAAATGAACATTTTTTTTTCTTATTATTAGTAGGTATCAGACTCAATCGATAATAGTAGACATTAGTCAATAATGAATAGAACTTGCCAAGGAAGTTGTCAACAACAATAGTTATCCACAAGGACTTTTTATCAAGACTTGAAAAGGTGACAGATAAAATCATTGAAAAGACATAAATGTATGTTGGGTAGTTATGTTTTGTTGCGGCTAATTTGGGAATTTTAAACTTATTCTGGATGTTTGTTCTAAATAATGAGAGTTACTGGATAACACAACTTCCTATGGCCATTATTAGAAAGTTATTTGTTATTCAAGTTCAAAAACCCTAATCGTGTAACGGCCAATTGTGGAATATGGATAGCCACATTGTACTTTTTTAAGTCAAATCAATCAATCAAAGAACTCAATATTTTCACAAATTTATCTTAATCTTTATTTTTTCGCAATTTGTCTTTACCGCAATTTAATATATTTCAATTTCCATACTTTAATCGTTGATAAAATATTAGTGTGCATCTTAATAATTTTCAAATCTTTGTGTTGTCGATTATATTCCAAAGTTGTTTAATTGTGGCTGATTAAAATCTCAATAAAATTATTTATGTCATCATATTCCATTATTGATTGAATTTCATTAAAGTGTATCTATTCTTTATGTTCCATCGATACGACTCTTATCCAAAATCACAAAAAAAAAAAAAACTCTATTCATCTAAAAAACCAAAAGACCCTACATTTGGTGAAAGTTATATCGTCAACGATGCAATTCCGGCAAGACAGGGAAATCATGTATATAGTTTGCTCTTTTTAGAAAGGACGTTGTAATTCTACCACTTGCCCAAAGTAGAAACTTTAATCTCTTTCCGTTCATCTGATGATGCTCGTGGAAAAACTCGTGCCCACAAACGACGAGCCCTAATGAAAATCTAAGACAGCCAGCAACATGGGATATCCAATGTGCTTGTGATCTGATAACTTTTCCATTTTGTTGGAGAAACTTGTCTTGCGAAAATCGAATAAAGAGATTTTTAGTAACGCTCCTTAGCCAATGGCGATTATGAACATCCCCGGAGCCACCTCTTTGCAAATCAATCAGACGTTGGAGGTCAAAACCCAGAAGTTCTTTTAACTCAATGTTCTACTCCTTATATATTTATCTTGGCAAAACTTAAGTTTATAGATGTGGGAACAGGCCTCTGGCGACGCAATCATAATTGATCAAATTTATGTGGGCCTGTATACACTTTAATTTATGCATAAATTGGTCTGCGCAGCTCTTATTCTATCCATATAATCATGGGGCCGTGATATTAACTTGTTAATTCTAAGGGGAATAGTTCATTTAAAAGGGTTGAGTAGGTCAAATGGCACTGGAAAGAGGAAATGATGAGAAACTGAGAAGTGGACGGCACCCACCTAACAAGGACTGAGGAACTTGCTGCAGCGCAGAGATTAGATTCTTCTTCTCCTTCTTCTTTTTTTAAGGATCCTAAAGAATATACGTTAACCATCCCGTTCATGTACATTGAATCAGGCCCTATTCATCAGATGACAGACGTTGGCCGTGACCTTATTCTGTGTGAGAGACGTTGTGATTCGAGTACGAGAACTGCCGCAACCAAGCCAAGCCAAGTCAAGCCAAGCGCTCTACCACTTGATGTGTATATACATGTGTTGACCGTCCGTCTTTCTATGCGTATGTGTGTCACTAAAGATTGGGATATCCCAGAGGCATATTCTCCTCAACTCCTTCCAGTAAGATCGGCTGAACGCAATATTTTAAAGGAAATGCATTAACAGAAAGACATTGAATTAGACATGCAAAGCGGGGGGGCTTAAAACTAATTTCTTATCTCTAACCTAATCTCCATAGGGAAACTGATGTTCACTTTCAAGGCAAATGTAACGGAAAGCTCGACGATACGATGTCAACGTCAAAAGACATCAAGCTTGCCCATGTTCAGTGGTCCCCTTTTCACGAGTTGATGCAGTTGCGAGACAAGAAGCCAGCAACTGGGTTTGCCGACGAGTAACGATGGCCGAAAAGCGAAAGCGATTAATGTCCTTTAACCTTGAATGACTTAAAGTAGCCATGTGGAGATCAACTTCCAGTACAAGCAAATATGCTTCTTTGTAACTGATGCTTTTGAAGATACTAATCGCTGACCATGACCTAGCAAGATCCTATCCGTTAGTTCTTTCAAGATCTGGTAATTGTTCACTGTCATAGATTCTATGTTCTGAAGCAAAAATCCGATTAGTCACGGCCTCACAGATTGTCGTTTCTATGGAAAAACAATCACTTATCATTCAGTCTACTCTCTATCATTCCCTCTCGTGACCCGGGGTGTCGAATTCGGAGAGGACCGATCAAGGAAGAATGACAATTTTGCTCCTGTTGAAGCATATGGAAGATGTGACTGATCCTGGCTGAAGTTCTGAAGTGGGCTCTGGTGTGACTAGCCTCACAAGATCCTAGCCCAATTTGCTTGATCTCAAGGTCCTTACGTTCACTATCTGCAGAAGACCAAAGGTCCTCGTGAAGAACCTGTTGTCATCATCACATCCATCCTCTGGAACGGTGTTATCAGTTAAGGGGAGTTCTCAGTTGGTAAGAACATTTCTGGGATAAAAAATATTCCAGAATTGAGGTTTGTGGGATAAAACATATTCTTGTCCTGATTAAAGCCGATCAGTGAAATTCAATTCAACATATGGTTTGTGGGAAATGATACACCACGACAAAAATGAACTGAGGTTTCTTATTCTATGAAAAATGTTTGAATTTCTAGCTGATCTCGGCAAAAGGATAATACTAAAAGAAACAACGCCGGCAATTCCTCCTCGCAGCTTCCTTATGATTAAGCTGCTGATTTCAACTCAATCGCGATAACAAATAAGTTCCCACGAACAACGATGAGAGTGAATGGCGGATGACCAATTGATCAGCTGGTGTTTTGTTTAGGGTGTGTATGGAGCGAAAACCACCACGGAGTTGTGCCCGCCAAAGCCAAATGAGTTAGATATAGCTGCAGATGCATGTGAAATAAATTCAGCGAGATTGTGACTTCTTACAAGATCGTCAGAGACACAATTTCTTTTGAGATTATAGCAGTTTTTGTATATGTTCAACTCCAGCATTCAGCAGATCTGCTTCTCACACTAAAGAGCTGAGTATTGAACTCACCGACATTGACTTCATGCTGTTTCTTCACATTAGGGACAGTGTCGATGGTGACATCGGGTTCGATGTTCTATGAAAAAACAGAACAAATAGACAGACAATGGTCATTTTAAAGTCTCGGGGGATGTCAAAACAAGGAACATAGCAAAAGAAAACATCAACATTCAGTTGCAGTACATCTTGGTTGATGGTCGGATGCACCCAACCGGTGGTGATTGCTTTTATGGTTGCTATGGCCTCTAGTCCACCAGCAGCTCCAAGACCATGGCCGATCATCGACTGCGACAAGTTACATTATCGTTAGTGTCACTTTCTTTTTTGGTGAATGGGACACAGCAAAGTGAGAGTACAAAAGCAATAAGTAGACAAATTAGTGCGTCTAGTCCAAAACCAAACTCAGCACAAGAAGTGCCTCACCTTAGTTCCATTCATCTTGATCTCAGAAGTGTCCTTAAAGACCTTCTTAATGGCATTAACCTCAGCCAAATCCCCTGCTAAAGTTGATGTAGCATGAGCATTTACATAATTCACCTGCCAAACGAAGATCGGCTTAGCTTTCATCTTAACAACAAAATTTGACGTGAATAGGCCTAGGTTGATCATAGGACAGTAAATATCATTACGACAAGTGCTTTCACCTCCTCGGGAGAGACACCGGCATCTTCTAAACTCTTGCTGATGCACGACGAAACACCTAGTCCATCTGAACGTGGATCGGTCATGTGATGAGCGTCACAAGTTATAGCACCACCCAAATACTCTGCGATAATACTGGCTCCTCGTTTCAACGCATGCTCCAAGCTCTCCATGATCTTCCACAATGACAAAAAACGCCGCATAAGTTTTTACATTGCACGAACGAAAGTTGAATGAGTGCAACCAGAGTCAATTTATCCAATCGTAAAGGATAATGGGCAGGTCAGCGCAGTACACACCAGCACACCAGAACCTTCCCCCATAACAAAGCCATCACGATCCTTGTCCCATGGCCTTGAAGCTCCCTTGGGGTCCTCGTTTCTCTGAGATAAAGCCCTGCAAGCTATGAACCCTCCAACACCACTGGGCATGACCGCAGCTTCCGCCCCTCCTACCACCATGATGTCTGCTTCGCCTCTTCTGATGTGGTTCGCAGCCGCATAAAAGCAGTAGTTTGCGGTTGCACAGGCAGTCGATATGGAGTAGTTTGGCCCCATGAGTCCGGTATCAATAGCCAAAAGGGCGGAGCCCATGTTGGTGATGGAGTAAGGGATGAAAAATGGGGTGATCTTCTTGTATCCCTTCAGGACGAGCGCTTCCACTCCGCTGCTGAACACGCTTATCCCTCCCATTCCTGTGCCCACCAGAACCCCTATTCTTGTTTTGTCCATCTGTGAATGATGTACACAAAAGATCGAGGCTATATAAGTTAATCGGAATGACCAAGTGATACGCAAAATACAATTACTCCCAGAGTGTTTTCCTCAAGCAGATTGAACTCACAGTATCGAGGACCTCTGATCTGAGGTTAGCATCTTCGAGGGCCTTTTTTCCAGCAACTATGCAGTACCTCCAGCAGTCATCAAGGCGGCGGTCATTCTTGCCATCAATGTAGCCCTTGGAGGAGAAATTCCGTATTTGGCCCGCAAACCTCACAGAGAAGCTCGAGGCATCGAATCGATCAATCAAGCTGATCCCGCTCTCCCCTTCAAGGAGCTTGTTGTAGAAGGTGTCGATGTCATTGCCAAAAACCGAGACGAGACCCATTCCTGTTATGACGATGCGCTTCTTGGGATCCTTTTCTCGCTTGGGAGCTGATACTGTCGGAGAGGCCATGGCCTTGATCTTTCCACACTTGCGAGCTGACAAAGTGAGGCTAAAATCAGGATTTGATCCATCAAGAAGGTTCTCTCATAGCCCATAAACAACATCAGACTCTACAAACTGTGGATGTAGGACTAATTAGCATGGCCGGTTTCGTGTTGTTTGGATAAAGTGAGCCAGGATTTACTTCATCATTAAGTACAAATTAGTTCTTCACATGAGAACGCTGGACTAATGCATCTAAAGGTACCAACTGAGGAAAGAGCACTCGCAAGGGCTACTACAAGAAATGCTGCAGAAATGTGCATGGTAATTTCTGCAGTGTTAATCAAGAACAAGATTTCTTGGGCTGCAAGAAACCACGAGTTACAGGTTGTAGATGCCACAAACTTATCAGCAAAGGGAAGGAGCTCAATCACAAGGAATACGGAATAATAGAGTGACAAAATCTAGACTTTGTGTTGTTTTCGGGGTTATCAGAATCATATTGAACTTTTCCTGATGACAAATTTGTCAGCTTTATTGAATGAGATGAATTACCCCAAGCTCTGTTAAGTGCAAAGAAATCCTCGGTGCAAAGTTTTCCTCGTATTCCAGGCCCATATGTCATTAACATATGCAAGTTTAGGCCAAGCACTTGACCCAGAAGACAACATTCGATTTACTAGCAACATCGACAAATCAATATATAACTCGACGTTAAGAAGAATCAGAACCGGAGAGAAGCTTTTTCCCCGACTGCAGAGTGCCAGCAACATCGGACCTGACTTGTTTACAGGACACGAGGCTAATGACAGCTGACAATGAGAAAAATCTGAATATGGCGTGATATGATCCATGCGATCCGTATATTGACACGTACTAATGTGTTTTCAGTCGCAAATCAGGTTTCTAACTTATCAAATCAAGATTGCTACTTTTCATCCTATCAGGAATCATCAGTGCGATTACGACACGCTGACACGAATTTGTCAGCATGTGGTTTTATAGTGGATGGGGATCTAGCCTCCGAGATATAATCTTAGCCGACAAGTTTAGCTCTTTGCAGTGTCATTCATACCTGAAGCAGAAACAACCCCAGCAAGATTATTCCTAGGAGGAGCCACATGCACATTCTCCACTGGCCTAAGCCCATTGTACTGCACCAAAGAAGCAGCCCCATTGGCCCCCGAGTCTCTGCCTTTAAACAGCAGACCGGCTGAGCAAGTCCCTGCAATTCCTGCCATCTCTCTCCCTCCCCCTCTGTCTGGGACCCTTCTGTTTCTGGAAAGTTTTAGCTTCAGGTCATGAGAATATAAAGGAGCGGGGACGGACCCAACTTTGGTTTGTCAGAGCTACAATAAGGATGTAACCGAGAATGAGCTATCCGCATTCCTTGTTGGGTTATCGATCCACATTGCCGGGAGGCTTGTAGGCTCCGCCCGCCAGTTCGTTTTTTATCCTCTCTGGTTCCAATGGGAACAAGAACGGGGCGATGATCACAAAAGATGGCCTTCATCTTCCTTCAACCGCTTAGCTACCGCTAACCACTTCATCTTGCCGCTCCGTAGTGAATGCCCAACCGTTCTTTCGGTTCATTCATGATCTCCTTCAAGTGTCGTGGGGTGGGGAACATGTTAGACCTCCATGTGGGCTCTTTTTAAGTCATTCTAGGAGTGTCCGAGAAAGGGAAAACGATGTTAGAAATACTCAAGTCGTACAAGAATGCATAATTGCAGATGAAGTACATCGTTAGAATCGGAACTTCCATTGTTTAATGGGGACTCGTTGCAATTTCGCCCGTTTTCGCACGTGTCGACTGGATCTGAAGAATTGATAATAATGCTGCAGAACTTATGGGAGTTTGGAATTTTTACCTCTTTGGAAATAGATTTTTAGAGAGCATGGGCTCGAAGACCATCCCTTGTCTTTAAAAGCCCAAGACCAATCATTTTAATGAATAGATGGGCTCAAAGCCCGGCCATGGCTCTTAAAGCCCAAGCCCAACCATTTTTATTCCTCTTTTAACAGATGAATCCATTGGAATCAGCGGGCAGACCAATGAAAGAACAAGACGTTCGTCCGTGAAGAAGAAAAATGGAAAAAGAATAAAGGGAAAAAAGTTTTGTGCACAGCTGTTCCGAACGTTCAAACCAGCCGAATCAACTGTGAATTGCAACGTTTGACAAGTATTCAAGCCCATTATATATATATACACACACAGTTATTTATTTTTTCTTTAATGTATGGAGTTGAGAAAAATTATACATTTTGGGTTTGGAAAACCTATATGTGAAAGAATTACGAAAAGCTCTTGATTATTTAGTATATTTTATGAAATGTTATATGTATTGATTTGTGAAATGCTTCATGAAATGCATTTCATTTGATAAAATGGGTTGTGAAAGGTGATATGATTCAGTTTGTGAAATTGGCTTATGAGATGAATCATGGTTTTGATTGTGGGATTATCGGAGAATGAGGTTTCTGCTTAATAGTTAATATCTTTGTGAACTCGTAGCTATGCATACTAGCTTTATGATATTCTTGTGAGGTGGCCACTGGCAATATAGGGGAAAATTTGGCCAAGAGAGAATCTTGATCGCCTAATCATGAGATGCTATGCATGATCATGATTAGATATTTAAGCACGAATTTGTTCAACGGGATAGACCATAGAGATGCGACTTGAGATTAATCGATAGAAGGAACCATTGACATGTGATTTAATAAAGATTAACCAATGAACTACACCATTAACATTTTGTTTACACATTATGGATTTAAGGAATGTTTCCGACATGTACATATTTTATGCTGAATCAATGTAACTCATTTTGATCATGTAAATATATTATATTTTGAATTTGGGTTAAATGAGCAATGTTTTGATTTTGTAAATATGAATAGTGAATGCTTAATCTATTTAAAAGAGTTACTGTACTTATTAAACTACGGTTGCTCAATTAATTCCTTTTCGATCTTTTTATGTTCCCCAGTTAATGGCTAATAGTATGAAAACACTTTTGACAATGCCTTTTCAAAATGGATTTTTTTTGTATGATTTGAAGCTACGTCATTTGGAAGAAAGGGCGATCCTATCATTACCCTTGTTCTTGTTGAATTGGAGGTGTGCCAGTAGTTGATCGGGCAAGTTTGGAAGCATGTAAGAGTCATAAGAGGCGTGCCCATCGTGAGATATCTTAAACATATGCCACGAAAGAGTTATCGTCAATTTATACGCAACATATATTTCCAGATATTTCATTCAACTGAATATTTGATTAACCGGTTGCATATTCCCGTGACTCACATAAAGACCGAGCATAACAGAGCACATGCACAAAGGAGAAGAAGAGATCGAAACCAAACCCTAGCTACTACGCCATCTCCCTCTCTCTCTCTTCTCTTAGCAAAGTGTCAAACACCAATGCAGATAACACTCGCCAGTCGCCACCTCCGCGACCCCAGGCTGTCAAGGTCGCTCGAGGCCGTGGACCTTGTTATCTCAGTAGAGAGAGAGAGAGAGAGAGAGAGAGAGAGAGAGAGAGAGAGAGAGAGAGAGAGAGAGAGAGAGAGAGAGAGAGAGAGATCACTAAACAGATACATGAAACATGATCCTACAGAGAGCGAGAGAGAGAGAGAGAGAGATCACTAAACAGATACATGAAACATGATCCTACAGAGAGCATGGTGTTCCTTACAAGACAAATGAGCCATCGGGCACCAAAAGAAGGCTCAAAAGTGAAGCACCGAGTGACCACTACTCCACTGAGGCAGATGATTTTAAACCCTAAAAGATGAAACAAGAAAGAACAAAGAAAGAAAAAGGTTCAATAGAATCTCAAAGTTTTCAGCCCAGTCCTGCAATAACGTTGGACCGAAACCAACGGACTTGCCATGAAGCACAGCAAGGATGTCTTCCTTATGGAGCGCGTGTTGGTTGTAGTCGAGTGATGTTGATGACCTAGACATCTAAATCGTGTACTCTTCAAGCTAAAGAAAAAGTGGGCACTCTCACTTTCGCCATTCATTTCACACCAGAACTCGGGGCAATAATTCGTCATTAGCTTTTTCTACACGTCTATAATAAAGTTTAAGCTCGAATACTCGTCAGATTACGCGGAGTCGAGATTGAACTCGAGGAAACAAAATTGAGCTTTACATTTCAATATCAAACCTGTGATGATGTGTATACCATATCATTCGTACAAACTTAGTTCAATTACGTCCAGAGCATTTTGAAGCGGGTCGAAAATGAGACAATGGTTCCGTTTATTTCGCGAAAAATACATATCGAACAATTAACAATAAAGAGAGGTACACGTTCGTTCCCCTAAAGTCACTTTCTTATGGGATGAGATAAAGACCGTATTGTTTTATAAAAGAAAATGACTTAAAATATTTTTATCTTTTATGAAAAAATTTTAAAAAATTATTTTCCATTAAATCGATTGATTATTTTAAGCGGTATAAATAAATAATTTTCAGCGACATAAAATATATATTTTTCGTAAAACAAGGGAATTCGAGGTAAATGTATTTCTTCTCTGCTAAGTCTTCCCCACGCGTGGGAACACAAAACGTGAGGTGAAGACCCAGGAAGGCCCCGAGGCCTTCTAGAACGCGACAAGGACGTGGAACCAGGCGAGTCGGCTCTCTCAGACTCTATAACTCGGTCATCCCCGGAGGGTAGCGGAAATTACACATATGACCCTGCGCGCCCACCGTGCTCTTTTCCCGAAGTGCCCCTCCCGACCCGCTCCCAAACCGAAATACGCGTCTTCCTCAGCCGTCATTTCACGTCCACCCCCGGCTTCGCCCCCAGTTCGCTCAACCAACAGCGAGTGGACTTCCAGAGCCCCCCTCTATGAAAGCGTCTCTCCTCAATAAAAATCAAACCATTTGACGAAATCCACACGCAATCCTCTCTCGATCTCCTTCGTCTTCTTCCTCGAAATTTCTCCGATCTCGATTCGATCCCCGCTCTGTACTTAAAAGCGCTGATCTCGCGCTTCTACTGCTCCCTCATAGAACCGCCGAGGTATTCTCTTGTCTCTAAATTCATCAGATCTCGACTTGCGCTCACAGTTCGATCCGTCGCTGCAAAGAAGAAGGGAAGATGGAGAGCAACCAGCAGGCGTTCTGGCAGTTCAGCGACCAGCTCCGGCTCCACACCTCCAACCTCGCCAACCTCTCCCTCAACGACTCCATCTGGAGCAGCAACTACGCCGCCAAGCGCTCCGACGAGCACAGGAACTTCGACGCCAGGGTCGGCGGCGACGCGGCCAACTCGTTGACCGCCCCGGCCCCGAAGCTGCCTCAGCTGAACGAGCCGTGGAAGGTCGGATCTGGGCACGGGCCGGTCGTCCCCGGGAATGACTTCGGCCCGGTCGCGGCCGACGGCTGGAGCAAGATCGGGAACACCAACGGCGGCGGCGACTTCAACGGGTTCAACTACGGGTGGAAGATGGGGAACCCGAGCGGCGGCAACGATTTCAACGCCTTCAATTACGGGTGGAAGGTGAACAGCGGGAAGGATTTCAACGGCTTCGACGATGGTTGGAAGATGGGGGGATACAATTTGGGGGTCAACGAAGGGTTTAACAAGGGGATCTACGCCAAGTCTGTCAATTTCCATAACAACAGTGTTAATCTGAAGGGAGGGAAGAACAAGAACGAGGATTTTTATGGAGGGAAGACTGCGAAGAAGAATGGCAATGGGAATAAGAAGACTGGTGATGGCTATAACAACGGCGAGGAGAAGGAGGCTAAAAGTGGCGTTGATAAGAGGTTCAAGACGCTTCCCCCGTCGGAGTCTCTGCCCAAGAACGAGACTGTTGGTGGGTACATCTTCGTCTGCAACAACGACACCATGCAGGAAAACCTGAAAAGGCAGCTCTTCGGTACGTCTCCGTTGCCTATAGATCTATTTTTATCAAGAGTGATCCGATTGCCCCCATAGCATATGAAATTGTGAATGGTAGGAGATGCTTGATTTAACGTCATGTCTGGCAATTAATTCCTCCTTGTGACTGTGGAATTGTTGTGAATTTGGATGTCACGCGGTCTGAGCTTCTGGGTACCCGACGAGATGATGATATATTTGAAGATTGATGATTTGCAGTGAGAAAAATGCATAACAATGATTGAATTCAGATGATGATAATTGGAGTGGCTTCAGCGCTTGTTCATTCTTCAATTCAACTCTAAGACGGTCAAATTATAGGGCTTTATCTCCTCTTGATAGTTTTTTCTTGATTAGTCACAATCTAAATGATTTCAGTCCCGCTGTTATAGTAGTTGCATCGTTCTTGCTAAAGGGATTGTATTTTGTCGGTATTACAGGTCTTCCTCCGCGTTATCGCGATTCAGTCAGGCAGATTACCCCGGGATTGCCCATTTTCCTCTACAACTACTCGACCCACCAGCTCCACGGGATTTTTGAGGTTAGTATTAAGCTATTCTTTTCTTCTAGATTTGTGCTATCAACATGATCAACATAAGTGTTGTTAACGAGTGGCCAGAGTACAAAAAACTTTAATAACGGCTGACAGCACACTGAAATTTGAACAATTACACATTCTAAAAAAAAGTTCCCTGCTTCAAATAGAGATACTCTATGTTCTTCGAAGGCATCGAAGGCACCACACTTTAATATTTTCTTATTTCTAATCCTTTTCTTTCCATGATATCAAAATGCTCATGGATTTGGTGGTCTAGGGATTGTGCTTACTGGTAATTATCATGATCTTGTTTTTTCAGGCTGCAAGTTTTGGAGGTAGCAACTTAGACCCTACAGCGTGGGAGGATAAAAAATGTCCTGGCGAATCACGCTTCCCGGCACAGGTATTATTCCTTGATCATATGATGGCTTATTGCATTCGAGATGTTTAGTCCTGAAAACTTATTTCTATGTATTATTCCTTTTTACTGACAACAGGTTAGAGTTATAACTAGAAAAATCTGTGAGCCACTTGAGGAGGACTCGTTCCGACCCATTCTTTTCCATTATGATGGACCCAAATTCCGACTGGAACTCAGCGTGCCTGAGGTACTTCTTAATTTAGTTCCATGCTCAGCTACAAGTGAATTGACAAACCGTTTCTTCGGCTATAACTTATGACTTATTGATTTTTCTTGTTTCAGGCACTGTCCCTCTTGGATATATTTGCGGACCAGGATTCTAACCTTACTGGCTTGATATCATTTGACGACACCATTTGAAGTGTTCATGGTGGGACGGAGATATACACAATTACTTTTAAGTTGTGATGGAGTAGTTCAAGGAGTTCTCGAGCAACTGGGGAGGAGAGAGAGCTCCCAATACGAGCTGTGTAGTTATTAGTTCTTGCCTTGAGTTCTGATACTAGTAACAATAACGTTATACTAAATCTAAAATAAGTGTATTTATGATGCTAAATAGTTTGCAAGGGGTTATATCTACATGTAAGCCTTATTTTGCAACTAAACAAGAGGGAGCGGCCAAAGGATGAATGCTTTTATCGGCAGCTTCTTTGCTTTGCTGCCGTGCCTTGGAGAGGAAGGACTTGTTTCCTTACTTTGAACTATGAAGATGCGATTGTAATGTTTTGTTTTTCACATAATGCTTGTTGTTCAAGCCTTTAGTAATACTACAATTCGGGCTAAAGTCTTCGTTATCATTGATGCAAATGTCCCGGGTGCACTTAAAGATGTCATCGTTTGAGCATGGACCCTAGATTTGAATGAATGTTCAGATCTGCAATTTTGTACATGAGCTTGGAGATTGCACGACTGCACATCGACAGTAGTGTATGGAAAAAAGGAGTTTATGTGATGTGAACAAAGGTTATGCAAGGACGAGAAAAATGGGGATGAGAAGATTGATTTGTTGCACGGGAATCATCCCTTCTGTTCATCTTTCCTCGTAAGGCTTCCTCGACTAATCAGCCGCAGCACCACAGCCTCATCGACGCTGCCGTTTTGGTTGGATAGCTGTTATATCAGCCAAACGGATGGAGACCTGAAACCGGTTCGCGTGCTCTTAGATGTGTAGACTCTGACCATGATGCGTTAGGTGCACGAGAAATCACCGGCATTCTATTCTTCAGGAGGGGCAAAGATGACAGGTGGACGGCATTAGGTGAGAACATGTTTAGGAGGGGCAAAGGAGCGAAGACTGGCGACAGCGCATGACGGGTCCACACGGCAGCTCTGAAACGACGTGTTCTTGGGGCAGGCCATCAGCCATGACGCACGAATTGGGATTCTAGAAACGATTCCAATTCCCAAGTTTTTGACTGCTTCCACGGATGTTTTTGTGGAGGTTGGGGGGGGGGGGGGGGGAGGTTGACTGGCTCCAAAGTGAAGCCATGAGCGGTATCGGTTGGCCAGTCCCCTGTCATTACGCGACGTTCGAACTGCCCCGACAGTTCACGAGGGGGAATTCGATCTCCCTCCTCCTTCGACGAAGTCGTAATTCTGAACTGGTGGTGGAACCTTTAAGTGGCCGTGAAGCCAAATTCCTGGTCATGAGTCGGCCCTTGCATCACGCGTCGACCTCTCTGCTCTGTCCCTTCTCAGAATAAGTCGTGGATGACCCGCCAACCCATCTTGTGATTTGCTCAGGCATTTCATTTGCTCATTTATAGGGGATCCAGCACCAGTTTACTCAGCGAAAAGTCAATAATTTCAAAACGTTTGCTCAGAAATGGTTATCCGTATTCTTTCTTGAAAGGCTAGTCCATTCTAAAAATATAATCATCACAAACGATAATTTATACTTACCAATACATTCATTGATAGGGAAAATATCTTTCGTGATCGTGGAGGAGATAATAAGCAATCTTTCGAATCCAAAGGAAATATCTTCTTCTTTTTCTCAAATTATTTACTTTTTACGAGATAAATACATTTCACGTTTCATTTTCGTTGCGCTTTTTTACCGGTTTATGATATTCAAACGATCAAAGAGTAAGATGGTTAAGCACAGAACTTCTGAGGAATGTTCCGCTAGTCTTGTCTACCCTCCACACGGTTGGTTCACTAATCAATTGAATTTAGCACCGCCAGAATTCTCGCAATCTCTTAAATTATCATGATCATGGAGAGGATAGGATAAGAACGCTAAACTAATCAATAGTGTGAAACCGAGGCAGCCGAAAGTTTGACATTCGAAAACTCAATCTTTTATTTTTCCTTTTCAAAATTGGAGTTAGTCCCGTCAAAGCCTCAACTCAACCACTTTCGACAGAACCATCCCTGGATTTTACTGGTTCTCCCCTAGACAAAGACGTTTTCTATAAGAATTCATTCGGTATGATCCAGTCTTTGCTTTGCCTGGGTGTTCTCCATTCAGTCCCGCCCATAAAGCAGTGTGAAACCGCTCTCCTAATGGAATAATTAAGTGCTCGATCATATCGTTATTATCATATCTTGATTTGAGCTGAGAATCTTATGTGCATAATCCACATGAAACGATAATTTTCTTTTATCCACCCTTCGAATTTATAGGACCGAAAATCGAGAGCAAATTCCATCGACTTAAAATTAATGATAAATAGTATCGAATAATTTTTTATACAATTTACAGACAATATCGAATATTTATCAAAGGTTTGATTTATTGATCATATCGACCAAATTAAAAGTTAAGAATCGATATTGCACGTTACTCCAAAAGTTTAAGGATTACATCGAATGAATCAAAAATTCATGTATACTATTGCATATTTGGTGAAAATTCAAAAGCCATTTATGTAATTATCATTAATTCATATGAACACTAGAGGATATCTACTTGTCTTTTTTTAGACCCCAAACTCGTTATCATCATAATTTGGAAAAGGAAAGCCTAGGACTCAAGTCCTGCGATCAGATGCCCTTAGTTTCCGTAGTCATCATTCCTCAACTTATTTGTGACTCTATTTATTGGGCAGAAAACTAAATTTCTTGAGATGTCGAATCTCAAATTATATCCCCGTGAAGCGATTGCTGAAGTTGACAAAACCGCCTAATCGTATTTCAAAAAAAAAAAGTGATGTCGGGATTAGAAGAAAGAAAGATGAAGATGATAATCCGTCGAGTGAATTTGGTTATAGGACAATCAGCTGGAGAACATTTGATTCAAGGATGAATCCACTCAAATATGGGAAGGAAAGAGATGTTAAGCATCTTTTGTTAGCGTAGTTGACATGTATTGAACACGATCACTAACTATCCATATTTCTGAAAAATCGAGCCTTTGGACTCTCTGCTGTTTCAAGAGGGAAAGCATATTGGGGCTGTGAAAATTTGTGTTCTGCAATGTGGGCTTTAATGGGTTTTTTAAGGACTTGTTCTTACACCTCTTTCTTGTGACCCAACATCTTAGGCTTCATTCATTCGTGGAATATGAATTATTGAAAAAATATTTTCTCAATATAATAACTTGAAATGATTAGTTGATGAAAAAATTTCATTCCTTGACATCAATTTATGTCTAAGCATTTTTATGAATGAGAAGAATATTTCTTATTTTCAAGTCTATGAGCTACATAAGTGGTTATTTTTAATAATCACTTTTTCGCCAAATGGACAAAGCCTTAATAATAAGAAAACTAGTCGAAAAACGAATGTGCTCTTCTTCTCTAAGTAGTAGACATTGCTGTTTTTATCATGAGTATTCAAACGTGCATTTCTCTTCTAAAATTTCTATTCATCTATAATGGAAATTATGAACCGCCTAAGGCGGGTTATGTCCCAAGTCCATTCAAAATTGCCATAAGATAGGCTAAGTTCATAACTCAGCTTATATCCATTAACTGAAAAAAAAGCAGTTATTAGAAGAAAACTACTTTGGAAGAACGCAATAAAGAATGAACAATTCTTTTTCCTCTCAATCTCCTTTTGTTGTATGATTCTCACAACAAATTCTTGCAAGGCCACAAATGGGCATTTAATCTGTGACAATTACGGTATGTCCGTCTTTGTGATGTACTTTTCGATCAGTGCAACAATTAGTCCCGGGACACGTCTTCCGCATATTCGTTATCGGAATTTATTTCCATCTTAAGGTTTTGAGTAATCTAAAAGTCCCTACAATTCGTATGAGCAAGGGCAAGTTCTTGGTCCATCCCGTCTTTTTCATTTACGTTGATGCGTTTTCCGAACGCCATTTGATTGGGTTGAATCCTGAGCCTTTTACAGAGCCTTTTACATTCTTAGGTCACGAAGAACGTATCGGGAGTCGGCATGGTTTCGAACAAATACGCTAAAGAAATTGGGTTCGGTAAGATTTATTCATGTAGTTGCTTGTACATTTGTTCGGTTCTTTTATCCACAGAATGATTCTCTGGTGCACTTACTTATTTGGCGTTGGTATTGTCTAATCAATTTTTGCTGTTGCTCTTTATGTTGGGGTTCGTGTCCCAGCTAGCAGCGCATGCTGGATTGTGAACTTGAAACAAGAAATGGAACTGATTTTATAATGCATGGAAGGGGAAAGCTGATCCACATCCGCCAGAGATGCCTTCTCCTCATCCCGACAAATTTTTCTTTTAAGCATCATCAACAAGGCGAGCTGTCATCTAGACGCCAAATATACAATTTGAGAAGTTTTTTCTATCACTTTTATTCATGACGAGTAATAGTGTTTATGAACTTTTGCAATGCTGTTGAGCGTGTTATTTAGAAGACAACTTAATTTTTAGGATTCCCATTGATTCATTATGACGATATGCTTTTAAGATTGTGCACCAACTTTGTTTCAAGTATTCTTAGGAACTCTTCGTTTCGTGAAGCCTCCATCTTGGGCCACCTCGAGCTCGCATTCCCGATCCAGCTGACAGCAAGTGAAAGTGGGCAAGAGAGTGCTAATCAGAATGATTAAGTTAATGAAGTTAATTAAGATTAGATGAACGTTTTGAGTTCCTCGTGGACCCACGTCAAAGGCATGATTATAAGCAAGATACAAAATGGTGAGCCAAACAAAAAGAATGATTCATGCTCTTCTTGGCCTTGACGTGTTCCGGGTGCATGTGACCCCCCTCGATGCATCCTAGCCTTTAAATTTTAGGGAGTTACATGAAGATGGTTCCTGCACGAGTTAAGCGTTGGGATGCATTGGACTCGCATGGATATCAACACATGATATGTACCCAAAAACATCCTTAGTCCGGTCCCCGTGATATTGTAATATGAAAACTCTTATATCACATTGGTATTCTTGATGAATAGAGGGGATGTCTCGACACAAAAGTTTGCTATATAGGATAATTTGAGTAACTAACACAACCGTGAGTTCAAATTGAAACTCTCCTCGATTGTTATTCAACGAATAACTTATGTACTCGAGATAAGTCGGATCTAAAAGATGTGTCCTCAATCCTTAAATGCCTAAAACAAGAATCCAAGTCAAAATTGGGTACCTTTTATATGGCCTGTGGCGAAAGTAATGTTAGTGGAAGACGGAATGGTACGCGATCAAACACGATACAAAAGGTTGTACCAAACTTCACCATGGTTGAATTGTTTTGGCCTAAACTGAGTTGTGAAAATTTGCACAACCTTTACAATTGTTTCGTTTATTAGGAACATGTCCAATTTCAAATGCAAAAAAGATGCACAGCCCCATTTGAGACTAGATTGACCATGTCATAATCTTATTTTAGATAAGGTCAACTCTTGGTGGCTAATTTGAGCAGAAAATATGCTAGGACGAAGCCGAATGCTTTGGCCGTTCGAGTCGCACTTCATCTTGGTTTGTGACGCGAAATTTTCAAACATTCTGATCCCTGTCACCCAACTCAGCAATTTGCTCTCGATGGAGCATCCTCTCAGTCTCCGTTAGTTTTGTAATGGCTACTGACAGGAAAGTGAAGGAAGAGTCCAACATGAAGATTACATACCAGCATGCAGATTTAACACCAGTTAGCCATCTGAACAACAGCATGGTCACCCATGACTCATGTATCAATGACACGACTCTGCAAATCCTGCAGCAACTGCATAGCAGAGATTTCATTTGCTAACCCAGAATTGGGGAGCCTTTCAAGACAGACCCCAATCTATCTTAATGCATGACCAATTAATCCAATCATCAAAGCTGTCGGCATGTTCAGCCACCACCACGCCAAAGCAAAAATCCCCAATAGCAGCTACACATTAGGTCTTGTGTGTGTATGACGGTATAGTCAGTGAGGGTCCTAGACAGGCAAGACTATACGACCGGTGATAATTGAACTTTCCAGTGAACTTCTTACATTGTCATGAAGTCGACGAGCCCGACACTATATCAGTGAATAACAGGACTGACTCAGCATCTTCAAGGACTTGATGTCCAAGAGTATTGTCTCACAAGATCATGTCTCTCTGGCCTCGAATTGAAACAAGTTTGAGTCTGGTAAGAAGATTTTCAACCAACCGATGACATCGCAAGATGATCCGCCACATGCTACTATCGGTGAGACGAATAACACTGCTAGAACGTGCAAAGACGACATCAAGAGCAGCAAAATGCTGAATCATAACATAGAAACTATGTATGGTTCATACGTTGGGTTCAAGAGATGAAATAATCCACGGGTTAGGAAAGAGGGCACTGATCAATCTACTTCTTATCATTTTCAAGTCATCGGTGAATGATTTTCTGAGAGATCATTACTGAGAAAAAGAAAGATAAACGAGCCCGTCCTTAAAAATTGCATATACAAGAAATGTAACGCTCAGGTTCTCTGCATCGCGCGCATTCTGTGGTGCCAGTTTAGAATCAAAATTCACAAGATCTATTAAAACAACGGATAATCAATTGCTTAATGGTTAAACAGAAAGATAATAGAGAAGGGAGACTAAAAAAGGGAATAATGCGTCCTACAACTGAACGGAGAAAGGAAAATCTTCATTGGATGTTGTGATATTTGAGCAAGTAAATCACGATCAGCTCTTTCTGATAACAAAACAAACTGAACAAGGAAATCATATGCCCACTCTGTACAAAGATAGGGGAAAATTGGAACGGACACGATGCGTTTTGGCATTGATAGAATGTTTTTCTGAAGAGATCATCGGTTGTCGGATTATCGCTTGATAGAATGTTTTTCTGTCATCGAGATCGTCGCCT
Organism: Melaleuca quinquenervia; assembly: GCA_030064385.1. Classification (NCBI taxonomy): domain Eukaryota; kingdom Viridiplantae; phylum Streptophyta; class Magnoliopsida; order Myrtales; family Myrtaceae; genus Melaleuca; species Melaleuca quinquenervia. Next base: position 12,346,118 of record CM057721.1, on the reverse strand, counting down.
TACAACGCCGGAACGATGACTATGGTCAGCCGATGATTCCAGCGAGTTATCCCTAGAGACAAACGGGACAGTGCACGAGCCCGTTCTCGTTGCACTTGCCGCACCTCTCCTTCCTACCCTCCACCACCACCTTGCAACTCCCCCCGCAATCCAAGCATGGCACGAACCGGCCCCCGCCGCACCCTTCGCACGCCAGCCTCCCGGGCCCCCGCTCCACCCCCGCGAAGGCCAGCAGCTTCCCGAATCGGCCCGACTCGTTCAGCTCCACGAGCTCCTCCACGCCGCCCAAGTACCGGCCCTTCAGGAACACGCGGGGCACCGGCACCAGCGCCGGCGTGCCTCCCTCCTCGCCCCCGAGGATCTCCCTCAGCTCGCTGAGGAACTTGCCGTGCAGCGCCACGTCGCGCTCGTCGAACACCGCACGGTGGATCTCCAGTATCGTCCTCGCGCGCGCGCAGTCCTCGTACGTGCGGCGGACGCCTCGCAGGGACGTCGTGTAGAGGACCAGCGAATCTTCGCCGCCCGGCGGGCACTTCTCCGGGAACTCGCTCAACGGGTCTCGCTTGCTCAGCATGCGCTCGTACTTGGTCATCTTACCCTCCTTCTCTTTCTCCAGCCTGTCCTTCACGATGAAGATGTTGTCCTTCACTGACTTGAACCCCACCGCCGGCTCCGCGACCCTCGACTCGACGGCGGCTGGCGACTCAGTCTTCTTCTTCGGCTCCTTCCGCATCGACTCGGTCTTGCGCAGCGGCTGCTCCGCCGGCTTCGTGGACAGCTTCGCCTCGAGCTCCTCGAGCGTGTGAAACGAGACGCTCTTCCGCGGCGCCTGGGGCCTCCCCGCCGCCTCTCCCGCAACGTTGCTCGCTGAATGCACCGACGGCTTCGGAGGGGCCGACGGGCGAGGCGGCGCAGCCGCTGCCGTCTTGAGGTCATCGAGGGCCTTGCTGACCTCGACCCAGGATTGGGGGGTCTCGGTCGCCTCGAGCGTATGGAGCTTCTGGAGAATTGGGTTGGGCAAGCGCGAGGGCTTGCCGTCGAGGGCCTGGGGTTCCGAAGCGGGAGCGCTGTCCTTCTCTTGGTCATTGCCGTTCTTGTCGACGAGGAGCCATGGCTCATCGATGGAGTTGACGTCGAAGACGGCAAAGCTGGAGGGAGCAGGGCGGTAGACGTCGACCTTGGCCTCGGTCTTGGAGGAGGCACAGCCCATGGCGACGGCGACGTCCGGTTGTTGGGTTATTCCCTCTTTTTCTCTTCCTCCGACCGGCGCGCGGGGTTTGGGTTAATGCATGTATGGTGAACTTGGAACGATGACGATGGTGACGATTAGAGGAAGAGGGATGGGCTACGTGGTGGCTGAAGAACGATCGTGTGGCGGTGAGTCTGGGGTTATCCGAATGATCTTGGTGTTAAGCGGCGGTAGTGGTGGGGTCGGAACGATTTATAAGCCTCAAGAAGATTGAGTGGTGGTGGGAAGATCCAGGTCGGCCTCGCCAATCAGGCCAGTCCTTGAATTTTTTTAATCTTTTCCGATGCGACCCCTCAATTCCGATGCGACCCCTCAATTTCAAACTCTCATGTGATATGAATTTTTATTTCATCAAATACAATTTTTAAAATTTTCATACACATTTAATTTAATCCCTCAACTATACAAAAATATTAAATATCCTCTTTTAAATTAGTATCAATGGTAAAATAGTATTGAACATATTCATATCGATTATGGAGTACATTATTTAGGATTCGCGTTAAATAAAGTAAAATTTTAAGAATCACATCACATACGATTTCTGAAATTAATGAGAATCAACGTATGAAGGGAGAGACGGTGTACGATTTACGAAGATCGTGGAGATGAATACTCCTACTTCCCAGCTAATCCGATATGATGGCGATTTTCTCACCATGATTATCTAGGGTTGCCACTTGCCCAGATAGAAATTTCCGGACGGATGCGACGCCGGATCGAGAATTTATGATCCGCGGCCTTTCTCAATCTATCAGTAGAAATGGCAACTAGTCTTCCCTTCTCTTTATATTCTCAGCAACGCTGACCAAATAAGGAAAGCGATCAACTGCAAACCCAGCAATTTCGGACGCTCGGCATCGACTGTAGCCGGACGGAGTTGGCGAGCAATACCACGAGTTTGCAGATTTACCCACGCGCCGCTGGAGTGTGCCTCCATTGGAGGACTTTCCAAATGTTCTCAGAAATCAGCAGCGATCTCTCTTAAGAACCTGCATGTGAGACCGCCATGGAAGCTGAACGGTCGTTTACTGCAACCCTTCTAGTCGGGTTCGAGAAATTTTTATTCCTCACGGTGCTCGATGTTCGAAAAACTCTATTCTCATAAATTAACGAGTCGAGATTTGTTTAGACATTGGGAGTACCGAAGGAAGGAAGGTAATCTTTACGTGCATTTCGTGTAATCATAGAGGTCGGCAATGGTGCACCAGCAATGCGTGCTGAGGAAAGAAATTGACGCTCAAAATAAATTTGCGAAATCGCCGCACAGTACAAAACATTATCGTCTATCAATTGATGGAAAGAGGGTACTGACACAGCACGGGAAAACTATATATGGGTGGAGAAGGATGTTTGTAAGATTTGAAATTTTGTGAGTGAAAAGAGTTGGGATCGAATCATTTGCAGCTCCTCTGAGCTGGTTGGAGATGTGTGAGGTTATGGCAGTCTTAGGAGGGACTCATCGCGTTGATTCTACTGCATTCGATGAAGCGAACGTCTCGATGGAGGAGGATTGACCTTATTTACCCCAGAGAAGGGAACAGAACAAGTGTCATGAGCGAAACAGAATACCCAAAGAAGTGCAGTACATGAAGATCGCAGAAGAGCTCATCAGTAGCATATGAAGCCTGCGCGGGCAACGATGCTGTTTTCGGTGTCCTTGCGGCATGTATCAGCATGTACTCATGTTAAGCAGCAAAGTTGTGGAGCTCAAAGCAGAGCAGTAATAGTCGGGTTCGGACATCATTTGTGTTAAACCATGTATATTGTGTATGTCCCACGTCGGATACCTCTCAACCTCTCCTCCTCCTCTAAGCCTATATAAAGTCTTACCAATTTTCAATATCACTTACACCATTAATAGATAACAAATAGCACTCTCTTTTAATCTTTATTTCTTATCATGGTTTCAGAACTAATTTCATTATCTTAGAATGTATGCTCTGCGGTTGTCATAGTTTGGATCTTCTGCAACAGAAATTAAGATAATGAGTTGTGGGCTATTGAGGTACCATCCCCCACCATTCTTGCCAATCTTAGGGCTACTGTAAAGCCGCTATCCTTGCTTGTTTAGTCAGGCTTCTAATTCGTGCTTCCTGTTCTAAATCCATTACACGATTGGAAACCATCAGACAATGACGGCACTTGTTATCGCGATTTGTTCAAGCATGCTGAAGGCTCTCGTCCTTGTCCTACAGCACTCACGGGCAACAACTCAACCAAATCATCTTCCAAGGCAATTCAGCAGCATGGATATCTACTGATCAGAAGGCATGGGCAATCCTCTTCGGTTCCATTGATCATGCACTTCACCCTCAATTTTCTCGAAATTATGGGTGCGAAGCATTTATGGGATTAGCGCGCCGAGATGTTCACTCAAACTGGAGATATTCGAGTCTATCAGTTGAACATGAGTTTTATCATAACTCGGGGATCTCACTCCATTCGAGATTTTTATAATCACATGCACTCCTTTTCGAGTCAATTAAATAGTCTTGCTCCCATTCTTTGTTCGACATGGGACCCATTCTAGGTGAGTGACACTTTTGCTCCCTGGATACTTTATCAGGAGCTGCTAGACATGTGTCTGCTTTCGCTACTTGTCTCACACAGCTCCCTGAGCTCAAGGAGCCAGCTTTTCTTTATAGCCGATGGTTCCCCAAGCATGTCGAACAAAGAACAGACTATCTAATTGACTCCAAAGGGAGTGCATGTGATTATAAAAATCTCGAATGGAGCGAGATCCCTAAATTGTATGATAAAGCTTCTGTTCCAACGGATAGACTTGAATATCTTCAGTTTGAGTGAATATCTCAATGAGTTGATCCCATAGACGCTTGGCACCCATAATTTGAGAAAATTAAGGGCAAAGTGCATGATCAATGAAACATAAGAGGATTGTCCATGCCTTCCGATCAGCAGTTGTCCATGCCCAAATTTCAGTGGCATGCTATTGAATTGCCTCGAAAGATGGTTTGGTTGAGTCGTTAGCCATGTTGTAGGACAAGGACGAGAGCCTTCAACATGCTCGAACAAATCGCGATACACAAGTACCACCATAGCTAATGGTTCCCCTCTTATGGCCACCCGACAAGGTACCCCTCACTGTCTCTCAAGATTTCAGTATCTCTGACGTGCTACATGTTCCATCTCTAGCTCTTAATTTATTGTCAATTGGACAACTCACAGATACATGATGTTTCTGTGAGGTTTACTGGCAATTCTTGTTTTGTTCAAGATCGTTAGTGGCTGGATGATTGGCAAGGGTAGTAGATGGAACGGGCTCTACATTATGGAGCATCTCCATCTTCATGTTCCTATGTTGGCCACCCTTGATTTTGCGCGATGGCATCAACGTCTCAAGCACATTCCTCATTCTCGTCTCACTGTTCTTCATCCACAAGGTGCTCTAGGTCCGGTGTCTTATAGTATTTTCCTCCTTGTTCTATCTATCATTTAGCTAAGCAATCTGCTAAGCCTTTTCCTACCAGTAACTTTAGGTCTAGTGTTATTTTGGGGCCCCACTCCACTTTCTTGTAAGAGTGGTTTCATTTATTATGTTTCTTCTATCGATGATTATTCTCTTTATACATGGAGATTAATATGTTCACTCATTATTTTAATACTCTGACTCAATATATAATAATTCGCATCATTAAATAATGTCTAAATTATCAAAAGGATTCGCATCAATTATAATAAAAATTCAAAAATCACGTTAACCGTTGATCCAAATTTCACAGATCATAGGTATTATCTTCCCGTAAGATATCAGTTTGAACCGTTGGTCTGGTTTTCGCTCCCGAGAACTGAAGAGGCTGGTGACTCGCGAGTGGCCATTATCATCTCTCTCTCACATGCGCAGGGGCCTGGAGAGAGAGAGAGAGAGAGAGAGAGAGAGAGAGAGAGGATGACAATGACGCTTCTCGCAGCTCCGCCGCATCACCACCCCCGCCTTCTCTCTCATCGCCGTTGCTTCAACCATGGAGCTTCGCGATTGGGTTCGTGGGGCCCGTCGAACCGCATCCGTCGTCTCCCTACTGAGCTCAATTTCTCCGTCTCTTCTACCTCGACCCCTTCTTCCGTCGTCGAAGATGGCCTCCCTCCTCCGCCGCCGCCGTCTGACTCTGCTCCTCTCCAGCCGGACTCCACTGCTGAGGGCGGTGATGTCGCTCCTCTGAGGTATCTCCACACCCCCCCCCCTCCCCCGACCCTATTAATCCTCTCCTAAATTGCTTTCAAGCCGTCGAAATGTTGTGGACGGAGTTGTTCTCCATTTGGTACGAAGTGGAATATGGGCGTCAAATCTTTTACTCTAAGAAGTATTAGCATTTGGGATGATTATTAGTTTAAATTTTATTGCTGTCATCTTGAAATAGTTAACCGGAGTTTGTATTCCTATTTTGAATACGTATGCTAGTTGGATTTTGCCGAAAAAGAATTCGAGAGTGGTGGTTGTTCCATGTAAGATGAAGGGATGTGGTTGGCAGCGGCGGCCCTGACAATTTGACATTGCCTTACTGGTGGTCTTAAACTAGCCCAAAAGAGTGGCGGCAACGGCCATCACCTGTTGGTGGGGTATGTAATCAGCAGGTGGCCATGGTTGCGGCACCCGTGGAACAGTGGCATGTGGTTCAATTTTCATTAATTATAGTTAAGCTGCATAAAATGATTAGAACTCTCATTTATGCTTAACTACTGCAGATTATATATCACCACAAGGTGCTGGGTAGTTGGTAGTTCATCTAGAAATTGATCAAAAGGGTATGCCGAGAGATTAATTGTACCTCATGCTATTCTAGATAATCAATCTCCAGCTTTAAAATTTTTTCCGGGTGGACCTATTTTGTAATCTGGTTCAATGGGAAGAGGGTACCAAACTAGGAACTTGCAGTTCTATTAACTTTAGATTCTTTATTAGAGCAGCACAGTACAAGTTAAGTTGAAGCCCATGTGTAAGTGTACTTTACATAATGCCTATGATCCTGTATTGATTCGTTGTCTTGACTCATTGCTTGTTGTGAAAGCATGTTATACTGGCCTATGCTTGTTGAATCTTGTGGTGAAATTTTTGATTCTAATCTGCTAATCTGCTCCTACATCACGAGATGGAAAATTGCAAATTTCAAGAATTTTAGGATCACACTGTCATAATTACTTCTATGTGCAGGGGTTGCAAGGCCTGTGGGAGAGAGGAACTAGAGACAGGATGTAATGGAGAGGGGAGGATACAAGGTGGCATTGCAACAGTCCCAGGCTTTGGTTGGTGGCCAATAAAGGCTTACAGGCCGTGTCCTGGATTTATAGCATCTGGTGGACGATATCGCCGGCAAGGGCAAAGCATGGATGAGGTTGCTTTTGGAAGAGGCGGTTCTGCATCTGGTGATGAATCTGAGTCAAGGTAAAGGTATTCATTTGTCTGCCTTCCTCTGAGGTTTTATGAACATTATGGCATTGCTGGAGGGTCACCTAAGTGATTATTGATGACTGCTGGATATGCTTATTGAATGTTTTTTACAGTTTGGATTAAACGGTTGAGTGTTTGAAACTGAATGTTAGCTCATTTGTAAGTTTGAGCATTAATTTTGAGGCATGGGGATTAAAGAATTCTTCTGGTTTGGGTCAGCATCCTAAGCGAGGATGACATGCATTTGGAGTCTGTATTCACATATATACTAAATTAGTTTTCAGTTCTCCTGTGCAAGTAGTCTTAATATGCTTCTAACATGTAGAGAAATCAAATCTTCCTTGAGGGCAGCGAAATCCGTAATTTACTTTGTTCTCTAGCACAACTATGGTTTTGACAAGCAACAATGTTCAGTTATAGCTAATGTGCAAATGCAATCCCGGTAAGGGCTTAACAAAAGATAAAACCTCCTGCTTCAACCTCATTTCCTTGGCCTCGATAGTGTTGCGCTTTTCTTTTCTTTCACTTCCCCATGGGGTCTAAATTTGTGAATTGTCCTGATCCATTGTCGGAAAACCTGTCAGTATTGTTTATTTTTTACTTACAGCTATCATTCCACCTATGCTTGAATGGTTTGTTGTGATTTTGTTTATGCCTATTCCTTGTTTTCGGTGCTTCAATCATAAGAGTATTTCTCGGTTAGTCTTGAAAGCTTTGAGTTCTCATTGAAAAGCCTGACATTATGTGGAATCCGGATCATTAAGTGTGGCTGTGACTTCCCTTTTTTCCCCTTGGTTTGGTGATCTAGCCCTCATTTTTTGGTTATAATAATCAAGCTGAAACAAAATGAGTTTTAAGCCGTAGCCCACTCTTTCCAATAATGACTTCCTATTAGTGTTGATGGCAACAATTTAGGAACTACTGGAATTCTATTGCGTATTTTTAATCTTGAAGCATCAATATGTTTCAAACTGGTTAAGCAACCAATGAATTCTACAGCAAGAAAGGGCGAGATCGGAGGAAATTCAAGAGGTAATTCTCTCCCATTCATGATAGCCAGATGAGTTCACGATCCTACTGGTCTCCTGGGATACCCAAAAGGCCAGAAGAGAAGAAAGTGAAGGGATGAATGCATATCACCTGTCCTCATCTTAGCTACGCCAGTTTCTGGTGCTTGGACCGCAGGATTCAGTGATGATCAGTGAATCTTTCTTGTTAACTACTTTCTTTTGGCTTGCACTTAACATCAACAAATATACACAATATCTTTGAGTCATGAATTTCTATGCTCTTAACTGCTCTGCTTCCAGCAAACAAAAAAGAACACCTCCGCAAGACTGCAAATAACGTTGTACCTAATTCCTTGGATGGTCTATCACTATTGAAGGAAAAGAAACTATGGGCATGTTTGGAAACGTTTTTGTTTTGAGGAATAATTTTTGGACAGAAATCATTTTTTCTATTTCTGTTCCCAGAAAGTGTTTGATAATAGCTACCGTATTCATTTATTTGTTTATTAAAAAGTATTGAGTTTTTCTTAAAAAGTCTTTTTTGGTAATAGCTAATTAAGTGTTCAAAAGAAAAAAAAATTGAGTTTTTGTTCTTTTATTTTTTAAAAAGTGTTCCCTAGAGTAAGAAATAAATTTTATATACTTCTTATTTATGTTCCAAATCTATTCCCGAGAAAAAAAAGAATAGATTTTTTGTTCCCGAGAACAAAAGTGTAAATAAACGCGTTTTTGTTCTTTTTTTATTCTCCAGAACAAAGGAACATAAATTTTTATTCCGGGAAACTAAACACTTTTTACCAAATAGGCCCTATACGATTGAATTCGAAGATGTTTTCTTTCCCACTTCTTCATTTGCATCGGTGGACTTTTAAGTTAAGTTGTCCGTTCACTTTTGGTTGACTCAATCATCAACCATATGCATATCAATAGCATAAGGAGAGAATTCAGGAGTCATCCAGAAAACTAGACTTGACCTCGGTACAAGATCCTGCCGACCAAAACAATATCTTCTGATGAACAGTTCCTGTGAAATATTTACAAAAATAAACAAGTGGCTTGCCTTTCACTTAATGGTACCGTTTCGCTTAATCAACTGCTTTCCTTCCCTTATAATACTTGTAAGTACTGTTAGGAGTATTATAAGTACTGTTAGGCCTTGTTTGGTAACATTCATAAACAAGAGTATTTATGTTCTTTTATTCTGAAAGCAAAAAAAAAAAAATCCATTTTTTTGTTCTTAAAAATACATTTGGACCAATAAAAAAAATTTACTTATTGTTCTTGAATACTTTATTAAAAAACATGTTTTTTTTTCTTTTTTTACTCTCTTGCCCTTGCGACCTCCGATTGCGCCCCCCTCCCAAACAGTGGCGAGGGGCAGCCGGTAGCGATGGTCCTGTGGCGGGAGGCCGATCGGCCACGATCGATCATTCATAAACAAGAAGAAAAAATGAGAAGAATGAAAAATATAGTAATCATATCAAACGCATTTATATTCTTTTTCTATTTCAAGAGCACTTTTACCAAACACTCTTACTCAAAATTTATTTCAGAAAGTAAAAATACAAAAAAATGTTTATATTCAAAAATTATTCCATGGAATAAAAACATTACCAATCGCGCCTTTAACAGCTACAATAATCTTAAGCGCCAGCTACTCGTCTTATTTCTGACTGCACTGAGAAGTTGCCGACGGTTCTCTTAGGTTACACATTCTTCTCTTTCCATGGACTGAGCTGAAACAATTAAACACTGAGCACCACGAAAATCCCCATGCTCTTGTCATTCGCGATATTTCTGAATGCGACCTTTCAAATGAGACGAGGAAATCACTCATTGAAGCGTCCTCTCTCACACCCATCAAGGGATCTACTGCATTGAGCCAGGCCACGTACTGTTTCACAGGCTTTGCTCTTTTGACTGAGATACAAGTGCGCACTCCAAATCACTTGTTTCTTGTTTGAAGAACGGAAGACTTCCCGGGTTTTCCTCCTCCAAGAGAAGTCTCACAGGTGTTTGTGGAGGATATTTATTCAGAATGAAGTCAATTTCCTCTCCACTGATTTCTTCCTGGTTGAGCAGAACCTAAAAAACAGATCCAACGGGATCAGGATTTGTAATCTCTTGTAAGAGCAGGAAACAAATAGTCCACAAGCTCAGCATGCCTCACAATTTAGCTTGACTCTGGTTTCATTTGGCCCGAAGGTTTGAAGATACCGAAAAATCTAAAAAAAGTACTCAGATGCATCAGGTATTTCACCTTCACAGCTTTGAGTAGGGCCGCATGGTGCCTCCTGAGCAGAGAGACGGTCCTTCCATACATGTCATGTATGAGCTCTTCAGTCCTTTGAGCGACCTGATCATCCAAGTTGAAATTTATTGGTGGTTCAATCAAACCATAGTCATCGTAGAGTGATCCTTCAAAGTCTAGCCTTGGTCCGATAAATTTGACTTTCTTTCTCCAAGGAGGTGGCTCACCTTGGATGACCATCGGATCCTCCAAATTCCATCTGTTGACAGAGCACGGAAAAACCCCGTATTAAACACCATGACATGTTCGAAAAGAAAATTCACTGATTACAGCACAAGGGACCAACATTGTCAAAATTTTACGAGCAAGCCAAGAAGCATCTGCAAGATACCCAACAGATGCTCTTGATGTATCCCGTCCATAAATGACCTCTTCGGCTGCACGTCCTCCAAGCAAAACCTATAGTTCAAATACAGCAGGTTAAGGACATGATTCAATTTAATCTATTTATAGAGATAAGAGGAAGGGAAGAAACACCAACTGCCTATAAGCCAAATAGAGTGTCATACCTGAAGGCGATGAAGCAATTGTGGCCGGCGCTCAAACATATATTTCTCATCATCAAGTCGATGAAAGATAACTTGAGATAACGTCTGCATGTTCACAACTTAACCATTCAGTAATAAGAGGAGACTAAATAAAGCTTAAAAGGAGAAATAATAATTGGAGCAAATCCAATGATGATACTGATTGCTCAATAGCTAATGGCACCAGCAGCAGGGCATCCAACAAATGACATGTTCCAGGTCATGAACATTCCGAAGAAATCTCAAGTCTTTGTGAAAGAATAAAACAGGATACAAAGGACTTCAGAACAGAAATAGGACCTCTCCACGAGGTATGATTGATATCCGATCACAGTACTCAACATCTGCATTTTCGTATCTCTTCAGAAGATGAGAAGTCATCGCAACTCCTACTTCAGTGGTAGCTCTCCTACATTGTCCTTGATGACCTAACTCTATCCCAACACGTCTTGGCCCCACAGTGAGTCTATCAACTGCATCGTCCATATCCGATTGAAGAATTGATCCATGTCCTTTCCTAACTGCCACTAGAGCAGCCTCTTGGACAAGCTGAGCCAATCGTGCTCCACTCCATCCTATTAACAATTCAAACACATTTCAGATATTGAATCGACAAATTGAGAATAGTTGAAAAACATAGCTACCTGGCAAATTCTGTGCATATGACGATAAATCAACAGTCTCTGACATCTTTACTTTGCTTGCATGAATTTTTAGAATATCATGTCTCCCTTTTGCATTAGGGGGCCGTATCTTAATCTGCAGTATACAAAAAATTCAGAAATAAAGAAAAAGAAGTTTAAGAACATTAGATAGTCCGGTTAGCCACCTTAAACACTATTCTAAAACTCAGACGCAAAATATCAAGATCAGCCTTGATACCAAGTATGAATTTAACTCAAAGCTTTTCTGTTCTTCTTTTTTAACTTCTCCTTCGGGTTCAGTGTAGCCAAAATAAAGTACAGCTACTATTCACTAACAGAAACAAACCTTCCGATCAAAACGACCAGGACGAAGGAGTGCAGGATCTAGTAGGTCCCTACGATTTGTAGCTGCCAGAAATATCACACCTTTTCCAGTATCAAACCCATCAAGCTCAATAAGAAGCTGATTCAATGTAGTTTCCCTTTCTTGAGTTCCGGCATTGTACAGGTGATCTGTGGACTCCTTGAAGATGCCTTGACGCCTGATCAAATATAAATGAAAACCAAAGAGACCAGCAAAAGTAACGGGCTTAACATCCACATTAGACTAGCTTTAATTACTACTGCAGTGACAACTGTCCCCACCAAATCATAGGCAACTCAATTATTTCCAGAGGACAAGAATGTGACAGGAAGAGTTCAATTGATCAAGAGCTGGCTCAAATAGAACACTAACCTGGTTGCCAGGGCATCGATTTCATCAATGAATATAACCGAAGGCTTATTTACCTGCAGAAACAGATAAACCTCAAAATCAGAAGACTGATCAGAATAGTTAAAACTAAAGTAAAGCGGTAAAAGGATGTTGACAATTCCAAAGGCATTTGAACCAACCCACTTAACAAGTAAATGTGCATTAGAAAAAAACATTCTGTAAATTGGGGCATTGCAAACAAGAAATCTAACCTCTGTCACACAAATGACATAATAAAGATCAGATAATCCCATCAAAAAGCTTGAAAAGTTAACAAAATTCCACATTCCTCGATTCAGGATAGGCCTATTAGCTACATTAAGGAATTAATCCTTTACTAGAATAGTAGGGACACTATAATACCTTTGCTCTCTTGAATAGATCCCTGATACGAGCAGAACCAACACCGACTAAAACTTCAACAAATTCAGACCCAGCCATTTGATAAAATGGAACACCAGCTTCACCAGCTATGGCTTTGGCAACCAGTGTCTGCAGAATAATAGAGAGGATGAGATTAGGCAAAGGTATTTGCAGGAGAAACCAAATAAAAACCAACCTTTCCACACCCAGGAGGTCCCTCCAAAAGGACACCATGGGGAGGCTTGATTCCCATTTTATCAAACAGTTCTGGATTCTTCAAGTACCTCACTAACTAACCAGCAAAATAAACAGAATCTGTGAGCTTCTGCTGAACGATGGTAACAAATCAAAAGCACATTCTGGAGTTACAATATAAAGATGTCACAAAAGAGCAAAATACTTTATATTAAGTAAGGGCCCTTGCATATAATCTGTTCTAAACAGGAAATTTGGGGTTAAAATAAGACTCTACTAAGTGGTATTGTTTGCATGTGCATGTATACAAAATGTCTGTGTCTATGTTTTCAGGCCACAACCAACGATAATTTCGAAATTTTGGCATGTTATCGCCCTTCAAGAAAATAAGTTAGTTAGGGATGCAAATATCACGCATGATGTATCTAGATTATCTCACTGTGTAAGGTATGATTTGCTAGAACAATATTTTCATCATGTAAAATTGCCAAAGCTCAGAGAATATGGTTAAGTGTTAAACAAGTACAAAAAGTGCTAGATTCATGTCTTTAAATAGTAGTTCTCCAAAAAAAACTCTTGAAACATTTGTCAAAGATAATTCAAAGGGACCATTCAGGCAGGAAGAAAGCAATAAATTAGCTGTTCTTACAAGTGAACACCCATAGAACAAGAGTGATTACCTCTTGAAGTTCCTCCACAGCCTCATCTATCCCTGCCACATCAGTGAACTTTACTCCTGTAGAACCCTGGAATATTTCATCCACAGAGAACATTCTAAAAGTTTAGTCCAAATTCTAGACCAACAAAGAACACTTGGATGCAAATTACAGCACGAAACTAACATCAACACGAGCTTCTGCTTTGGATCTCGAAAAATCAATTCCTTGCCATAGATCCTGCACAATGGCAAGTGATGTCATGCAAAGAATTAAACAGTTAACAGACACTAGAATATTGCTATCGCATCATATTACAAGCAAGAGAATAGGACAAGAGAAGAGGAGTACCCATTTCCTGAAGTTCTTGGGTCTTCTCGATAGAGTGAAACGGACAAGAAGCACCATAGTCAAAAGAACAATGCTTATCGGTTTTAGCATTTCAAGGCTAGCTGAGACACCGCCAAAGGTGTAAAACTCATAAAATTTGGAGAAGATCCCTCCATCACTGAATAGATCGACAACATTGTCCCACACTCTCTCAAGAAAACTAAAGATAAGACCGAGAAAGAGCTTGAGAAATGGTCTGGCTATTGGCCAAACAATATATACTGTTGTGACAAAGACGAAACTGGTAACAGCAAAGACTGCTGAAGCCAAAAAACCCCCTACCACCACTGCTGCAGCAGCCATAACAGCTGTGATCATCCCAAACTCAACCATCACTCTGCTTGATATAGAAGATGCCACCGGATGAGGATATTCTGGTAAGTTTCGCACCCAAGACTACAGAAAAATTTATCAGCAAGAATGAAAAATCAGGGGAATTCACCATCTCTAGTCCCATCTTTGCACAAAACTTATGAAGCAAATAACAAACTGGATTACCATAGTTTGCCTCTCTATTTCATACTGTGGACCATTGTACTCCTCCAGAAGAGCTTGAGCTTCACCCTGATTCAGCTTCATAGCCCTACAAACAACTAAATGGCTCAAAACCAAAAACTGACCTCAAAACAAAATATGCGGCAAACACTACAAGCAAAGAAATATACCATCGAGTTCTATGCAAACTCCTATCCCCTGGGATCTCTTTCAACTCTACAATAAAATCTCTAGACCCATTAGCTATTGAAATGCTGGCAACCTCCTTTGAAGTCAACAGCTTGACCTTATCACTTTCCACGGCTTTCCTGAAATCCTCTAAGCTCATCCTAGGCAATGCCTCCAAATTCCTATCGAACTCCTCTTCCTCGGACAAGTCTTCGCCGAAGACTTGCTCGGGGACGTACAATTTCCCCTTGTACTCCCTCAGTATGTCTTTCAAGTACACCGACTCCTCTTTCGCGGCGGTCTTGGCCTTGTTTTGACCCCCATCACTCCCTCTCTTCAATCTACCTCTTGTGTCCAGTGTCCTTCTCAATATCTCAAGCACACCCTCGTCAGCATTTTTGCTCAAATTCTCTTTTTCCTTCGAAGTGTAGAACTTGTCCCCTATCAGGTACCTGGGCTCAACCTGACTAGGGTTCTCCTTCAAAACCCTAGCCACAAAGTCATCCCCTTTCGGAGGAGTCGAGTCTGAACTCGATTCGCATGAAACTTTAAAGAACCTTCGAGTTATTCCCGTCCGTAACCGAATTCCTCGAACAGAACTTGAGTGTTGGAGACCTCGCCGAGAGATGATTGGAGCGGGGCACAATCCTCTCGAGTGTGCATGCGGTTTGGCATAAAAAGCCCTAGACGATAACAGAGCGTCAATGCTGCTCATATTCCAGGGAAAGAACTTCAATTCGCAGGGCTATGCCGCCAAGGTTTCTAATACGTTACGCTCGAAGGTCGTCACTTGAGCACATTTTCGCGAGATTTAATCAAAAGGGGTTGGAAAAAATTACGAGCTTGGAGAAGCTGAAACGAATTGCCATGGACGACGGTGCTCAAGCTCAAGAAGAAGACATTGCAGAGAACTCCTTGGGTTTATCCAAACCAAGGCGAAGTTCTGCAGGCTGCAGCCGTAACGGGGCGGACTGAAATGGGCCGGAAAGTGGCAGTAAAGGCCGGGCCGAATTCAGGCCCATTCCGGGTAATCTACATTTTGATCACTCTCTGGAGCTTTTTTTTTTTCCCTTAAAAAATCGAATGATTTAAAAAATATTTTTTCAATAATAGTCACGTTTACCACTCGAAATAATTAATTTATAAAAAATATTTCATCATCAATTATGGACTTATGTCTAAACATTTTTGCAGATGATGAAATTTTTTTTCATTAGTTCTATTTTTAAAGCAACCCTAACAATTACGTTTGAAAAAAAATTTCAAATCTTTCATTCTACACGAAATGAATGTATATTCGACTTTTGAATTATTACACTCATTTCCCTCCAAAAAGCGTGGATGATTCTCTTAATGAAAAACAACTACATCATCAAGATTAATAAATTATTGATCAAACACAGCGATCGTTAAATTTCTCATTTAGTTATTTAATAAAAAATTATCAAGTGTTATTTTAAATTATCGATGTCTAGTTAGTTGCTTATGCATTACCTACCATTTTAGTAACTACCAAATCCTATTATTAATATGACTTATCGAGATGTTAAAGTTGTTTGCTTTTATAAGAGATTATAGACCTGAATTCAATAAGAGTTATTGATTATTCTTTGACAAATTCATCAATTACCTTTAGATAATCAACTTTAATTTGACTCACTCGACGACGTTAATTTGATTAATTTTGAATGATCGATTTTCTTTTAATATCTCGCAAACTTTTACGAAAGTTGTCAACCGTTCCATCACATTACAAAATAAAATAACTCTTTGTCAAGGTTAGAATTAACTTTGAAATATATGTTTGTTAGCACCTAAACAAGAAAAAGAAAATCAAATTATGCTTTCAAGATCGACTAACCCGACTTAATTAAGAAGGCATTCTTTTCTCCAAACTTTTTGATGCGTAAACAGCCCGTTTCCTTAAATTTGAAAAAGGGCAAGGGGCGCCTATTACCGTGGTTAGTGACTACTCTTTCGAAGTGTTCTCGTAAGGTGAAAATTCTTGGAAAGATATTCACTCAAATTTACCTATGGCTAGAGGTATGCATAGTTCAGGGCGATTCGGTTCCCCCCTGGAATCGGGAACCATATCGATAGGACCGGCTTTTCCCCAGAACTAGGAACCAAATCGATGGAACCGGTTCTTTCTCGAATCTAGGAACTGAATTGAGGAACCGATTTCCAGTCTGGGACAATGGATTGTACCGCCTAAATCTTGGACCACACTGGACCGTCTGATCCGATCTGGTCTAGTTCTTGGAAAATCTAATAGACCTGTTGGGAATTGAAAAAATTCTAAAAAAAATAAATTTATTTACTTATTTTTATGAAATTTTTATTTTGGTAAAGTTGGGTAAAGATTAAAATTTTAGAAATTAAAATTGAGTTGTTTTTACTTTTTTTCATCTTTATTTATAAAAAAAATATAACCGATCGGTTTGGCATTCCTAGAAACCGGGAACCGGACCGCCCGGATATCAGTACCACTTTTAGAAATCGGGAAACAAACCAAAACTTCCGATCCAATCCAGTTCCTAGCCGATCTTAACTGTTCTCAATTCAGACAATTCAAGTTACCCATCCCTACCTATGACCTATGCTCGATCAAGATGCTAGAAGTCCAAAATCCATCGACCACAATCGAGACGTGCGCTATTGCCACAAGTGAGTTCGAAGTCGAAGTACAATTTCGGAGGTGGACATCAAAGTGATGGTGTGCGTACGTTCGCAAAATAATCGCGTCCCCCAATCATCACGTGCAAATGGCGATGCGTTCTCTTTTCTTCTCTCAATTGAAGAACGAATCAAAAAATCAAAAGGGTGGGGCGGTTCGATTCGACGGTTTTATTATATGTTCGGATTGTATTGTGCCGTAACTTTCACCGGATTTGTCATCGGACGAACCGTATTTGATGACGTCGACCCTGAAAAAGAATCGGACAGGTACGGTTGGTCCAAAGACCGGACTCATCTGGCATTATTCGCAATACGTCGTTTTTGTGGTGCCATGACTTCTGCAGGCTTTTGGCCAATCATAACTTGTCTTGATTTTTCGTGGTCAGCTCTTTTCATTAATGCGGAGTCTTGTCAAAGATAAGATCTTGGACGTAAGGGGTGGAGGTTGGTCCAAGCAAAAATTCCGGGTGCTTAACAGTAAGGGGTACTAATTTAGGGCTGTTTGGCAAGTTGATGATCTCTTCAAGAGCGCAAATTAATTCTGAAATGATTCTAAGGAAAAAAAAAACAGTATATGATTAGGGTGTGTTTGTACAAATGGAATGCGAATTAGTTTTTCCGATCTTTCACAAACTCGATTTGCTAAAAATAATTAGTTAACGGAAAACTATTTATGATCGATAAAAATATGCATGCTTAATGATAATAAAAAAATGAATTTTCTGACTCGAAAGTGGAAAATAGTTTATCAATATATGATTTTTGACGAATTTTTTTGTTCGTCATGAAATGATTGCCCGAAATAAACATATATGCCATTAGAACTAGGGATTATTTCGCAATCAAAGAAAAAAAATAATAATCAAGGGTACCTCTTTGACAGCTTCCTGAAAATCAAAGTGCCATGATGCTATTGTCAAAAGCTACTTCGAAATCCTTAGTGAAGATATGATAATTCTAAAGTTAGGTCAGTAGGCTGAGAGACGATATTGATGTGATCTTGATTCCGTGTAGATATCAAGAACCTTATCAAACCATGTTTGCTCGTGTTAGCGGTCCGGAAAAGAAGTCAACTTTACATCGTGTTTCAGTTCGACATCTTTTCTGGCTCGATCTAATCAGAACGATACATGGCCCTCTCTTTGTGCTCTAAAGTTTGTGAAGTACAAACAAAATTGGAATGGACACGATTATAAGCAAATCATATGATCGAAAATTCCCAAAAAAACCACAAGATCAGGCATATTTCTTGTTTGAAATATGTGGCGGGTTCCTATTTTCAGTAAGAACGAGAGAATTGTAACTAAGATAACGAAGGTTTTATCAGTATCCATGTGCGTGCTGTGAAAGAGCGCATTGTTCTTTCGGTGCTTTGTCCACTAAAGAAAGTTCATCCACTTATTCCAGTAATTCGAGATCTGCATGTAGTATTACAAAGCATTCTCTATCTTTTAACGTCCCTTAATGAGTCTCCCTTGGATTTCTAACTTGCAAAGGTCTCGATCGTTCTCATTGCAAGACCGAGAGAAAAGGGTTTGGGGTTTAGCTTCCTAGCAAGTAGCAACCTTAGTTGGAGTCGATGAGGTGGTGATACTCACCGGCGGCCATCCCAGGTGGCCAGAATGTGGCGGTGGGATTGATTGACAATCTCCCCCCCCCCCTATTTCTCTTCCCTTTTAGGCTTCGTTTTTTTCACATAAAATAATTTTCAGGAAAAGATTTTGCGAATTTTCCGTCGTTTGTTTTACTAAAAATAAAACAATCAAGGTAACAATGGAAAAGACACTTTTAAAAGTGGGGAAAATGTTTTTATCTTTTTTGAAAATGGAAAACATTTTCCTTATTCTTTATTTATCTTTAAGTATCGTAACATCTAACAGCGTACTTCAACCTCGCCCGAGGTCGGTAAGTCGGTAGCCTTTCACAGCGAGCTCATAGTCTTTAGGCTGCGTTTGGTCGTCCGGATTTCTAGACGGGATAGGACTAGATAAGATAGGATATGAAATCTTTGGATCCTATCCATTGTTTGGTGAATTTTGGATTTAAAGTCAGATATCATCATATCCTATCCAATTTACTGTTTGGTAAACTATAGATTTAAAGTCGGATATCCTTATATCTTATCAAATTTGTTGTTTGGTGAACTAAATATTTAAATTCAAATATTTTGATATAAATAATATTATGCAAGTACAAATTTGCATGTTTAATATTCAAAAAACATCTAAACCAATAATTTTTTTTCAAATTAACATATTATCATCGAGTTTCATGATTACGCATTTTTTTCCGTTCCTTGAAAGTAATTTTTTGGTTACCCCCTTCAATATCAAATGTTTTTAAAATAACCTCAATTTCAATATATTCACTTTGAAACATGAATTCTTTTTGTCTCTTACAAATTTTTCATTAATAATACCCAATCAAATAAATGCCCAATTAGAACAAAGCATAAAATCCAAAGTTTATTCGCTTTTTTTTTCCAACTGTCACGAGGATACAATGACAATTAATCACGTTAATGAATGATATTTGAATAATTCGCACATATAAAGTATATTACAGTTCATCACTTTCATAAAATTTCGATGTAAATCGGATAGCCATTAAGGAGAAGGTTTCAATGCCGATACTTTCGATAAGAGTTTATTCAATTGAGTTTAAAACTTTATAGGGTTTTCTCATTTTTTATGTTAAACTAAAAATGTTTATTTAAAATAAAAATCTATAATCGGTTCAAGACTTATAGAATTAATATTATATGAAATAAATTGTGGTCAAACAACTAGACATTTTTTTAACAAAAATGAAATTTTGAAATTTTTTGAAATTTTGAATTTATGGTATTATTATTTTTATTATTTAGTATTTTTTTAATTTGAAAAAAGAAAATTCGGATCGGGTTAGGGAAACTTAGTCCGACTATATGACCTGACCCAATAAAGGAGTTGGAGTAGTCTGAACACTTAGACATTTTTTTAACAAGAATGAATTTTTGAATTTTTAAAATTTTAAATTTATGGTATTATTATTTTTATTACTTAGTATTTTTTAATTCGAAAAAATAAAATTCTGACCAAGTCAGGAAAACTTGGTCCGACTATATGACTCGAACCCAATAGAAAAGTTGGAGTAATTTGTGGGTGCACGACGGAGAAAGGAAAAAAAAGTGGGGTTTTGTGTTTCGGATAAAATAAATCCTATCCTACCTTATCCCACCCTCCCCTTGAAATTTTTTGATCCAGTCTATATCCTCTCTATGTCCAACCTTATCCTATCTTAGACAGTTACCAAACACGGGATAGGATAAAATATATCATATCCTGCTCTTTATCCGGTCGACCAAACGCAGCCTTAGAGGTGAACTCGAGGCTTATCTTGGATTGGCAAGTTCGTGGCCTCTAATGAGAGCCTGTCAAGACTTATGACCATGTCAATGTATTACAAATAAAAGGAAACAATTTAAAAATATATATTTTTCTATAATTTTCCTTAAGTTTCAAATGAATACCCGAAAATATTATTATTTTCTAGGAAAATAATTTCCTGAAAAATATTTTTCAAAATGTTATATTTTTCGTGAAACAAACGAAACCGTAATATTCTTTTATTTTCCTTTTCTTTATCATATTTAGAGGAGCAAATTGCACAATTAACAAAAATGATGGACTAAAACTATACTTAACTCTTATATATGTACTATATCCAATTAGCACGGATTAAAAAAGGTTTGTGCCTTATTACTCAAAATATAGAGCTTACGTCAATTTGCATGCTCATGACAACAGAATTAAGGCTAAAACACGTGCAATGGCTCATAAAATTAATTCGAAAAATGTGATGGGCACAGGTTAATCGGAGTACTGAATATGTAAGATCTCGATACTTGTCCAATTTATTCTTTTGTGTTGGATGTTGTTAGAGAGACACGATATAATTATATTATTAGCTAAAAAAAGCATTAATTGAAAATATAACAAGGTGAGAGAATCTTTCAATTTGATATCACTTTTTAACATTCTGTGATACATTTATCATAAAAAATTTAATGTGATCTAAAAATCCCAACTTTATGCTTATGTGACATATTTGTCTTAAATTTTTTTCATGACATGAAAATCCAACTTATTTTCTTGTAATGCATTTACCATAAATTTTTTTATGATGTGACACTTTTATATTATAATTATTTTCTTCTTTTATTTTTTTGGCATCTACTTTGGCCGTGAACTAAGGTTGGTGAGAGTTTCATGGCCCTTGCTTAGTGGCTGGCGAACTTCGGCGGCCCTCACCAATTCTCATCGGTTAAAGTGGGTTTTCAAAGATAAGAAAAGAACAAAAAGAAATATGAAGTAAATATGTCACAAATATAAAATTAGAATTTTTAGTGTTACAAAAGGGTTTAGAATAGATGTATTAAAATAAGATAAGTAGATCTTTGATGTTACAAAATAAAATTTTATAATAAATATATTATAGAGAATATAATTTAGAGTTTTCTTTATGATATTTTCCTGTCGTTTTATAACATGTGGGTCCCGGTTTAAGAGATTCGACTCTTTCGAGGTTTAGGAAATGTCCGGCGTGCCCTGTCTTTTTTTTTTGAACGGGTCCTGTCATTTTGAATGCACATGTTTTTAAACTTTTATGGCGGGCAATGAATGTTTCGAAAGGGTAATTATTTGTCCCGGCACTCGATGACTCGCTATAATACCATAATTAATAAAAAAAAATGAATAAAATCCCTTCGGTGTCGGATGCCACGTCAGAAATTGGTGGGCCCATGTGCCGGTACTGACGACGGTGACAGAACGACAAGCGTCGGCGGATCGATCGCCTGATTGGCTCGTCCGCACGATGCATGTGGTCTCATGATGCGAGGCCGACGCCCAACTTTTCCAGATCAAGTGAAAAAGAGAGAGCTTTTTAAAAATTAGGCGAAGAACCGGGGCGTTGAATTTCGCAGCTCCTGTCGTTTATAGAGATGATGCAGGACTGGAAAGCGATGCGACCCAGCAATCCAACTGCCATTCAATTGCAGTAGCTCTCAACGCACGGTCGAGACGGAGAAGAAGACTAGGAGGAAGAAGAAGAAGAAGAAGGGAGAGAGAGACGAAGGCGGGAGAGCATCGTGCGCAGGTGATCGCTACTGCTACCCATGATCGATATTACCATGCTGCTGTCACGGAAAATCAGATTCTTGGCGGTGTTTGCTTGATCTGCTCCATTCCGTTGCTAACCCCCGCCCCCTTTTCTTATCTTCTACTTTTTCGGCTTTCTTTGGGCTTTTAGAGCATGCCCTTTTTCGTGTTATGCATCGAGAGGTATCTAACAGTGAAAAGGCGTTGCCTACTCATCTTGAATCGGATGGGTCCTACAGCATCATGAGTTGGTAGAAAGAGTGCATAGCTTCTGTTTCCTCCATTAGGGTGGAGTTTCTGCTTATCGAATTTGACTTATTTTCTTTGGTTTGTAATTTCATGGCGCCCTTCTTTTTTGGCCCCTTTTGCTACTGTAAGGGCTTTCATAATTTGTAGACTCGATTGACAGCACTTTTGCACAGTGTACACGTGAGAATATAGAGGAATTGAAAGCTGGGAATGCGTCGTATGCAGAGTCGGAGAGGGAATTTTAGCCACTAAGCGTCGGTATCAGTACTTAAAATTGCTAGAGTTGATCAGGCTTTTGAAACTTAGGAGATTTAAATGAATACAAGATGCTTTAAAAACTTTTTACGAATGAGGGATTCAGGAAAAGCTGTTGCCTTTTTTAGCAAATGGTGGCATCATGTTGTTGTATCACTAGTAATTGGTGTCATCGTGGTGCTAGATTTTGTTTTGGAGGGTCAGTCACCGGTTGCGTTTTTGGGGAAACCCGGTATAGTATCACCAAAAGGGATTTTGTACATATATAAGTAACACCTCACCAAGCTTTAGTAGTTGGAGTAACTTTTTACCATTGAATCAGTAATGGTAACTTTTCAAGCACACCAAGTAATGATCATGGGACTATAACCCATCTCTACCAGTCTATCGTAGTTGACAGGTACCAGCAGCAGGTTCCGCAATTATCAATTAAGGGGGAGGGAGAGAAAGAGAGAGTTATCTGATTCATACTTATTCAACAGCAGCTCTACATGTTTTGAATTATCTCGTTCTGTAAAGCATGTCGAATTTCAGTATAACGAAGATCACAACTATCTTTGAGTTTGGAAGTACAATCGAGGATGGCTCCAGCTACAGAGCTTAGATAAGAGGTCCTGGACAATGTTGCTAACTAAGTCAGATGCTAATTCTGAATTACTGGTTGCCAAGAGTTTCCACCCAAATTACTCTGACCATCCCTTTTATATTTACACACTTCCAATGCCAAAAGATTTCTCCTTCAAGTTATCTAGTCCTTCTTTGTCATGAGTTCACACAAGCCCTTCCCCTGTGCCAAGCCTTGCTCATTTGAACTTTCTGAATCTTAATTTCCAAAATCAATTCCCTCAGGAATCATATTGAACTTTCTCCCATTGACTGAGATTACTTTAAAAGAAACTTGAATCGGGCACAAGCATAAAACCTTGGAAGTACTGTCTGTGAGAGATGCTTGACCTCAAGACATTCACACCTAAGTTCCTAGTATATTAACCATCAAAATTTTCAAGTCCTCCTTTCTGCTGTTTTTAACAGGTCCAACTCTACGTGAAGTAATGCAGTCGCTCTTTGGCTGCTTTTGCATGAGGAAAGTTCAACGGAAAGCTGGTTATGAGGATCCAATCATTCTTGCTTCAGAAACACCTTGTAAGTAGGAATTTAAATAGGTAACAATCTTAAGTCTGATGAAATTAGTACACTGGTCTTAGGGATGGACACAAATTAGCAACTTAATAGCTGCCTATGTATCTGTATCATGTTCATCTTACTTGTTAGCAGGTCTGCTTATGCCCTCATAACACCAGCAGGGACATGATGCTGTTGCTCCATTTAGCTTATATAAGTTGATGGGCTGAGTTATACTTTAAACAACTTTTCTCAGGAGATTTATTATTATTTTTGAGTTACATGTCATAATCTCCACATTATGATCAATTTGGCAGTTACCGTGAATGAAGTGGAGGCATTGTATGACCTTTTCAAGAAACTAAGCAGTTCCATAATTAACGATGGTCTTATTCACAAGGTATCCTCTTGCTAGTCTGGACTATATCAGGAATTCATGCTTGCTCTATAAGATAGAAGCACTCCTCTTAAACCAGGTTCCTAGTTCCGGTACATCACAAAGGCTTACTTTATGTCTACTTGCTTGAACAGGAAGAGTTTCAGCTTGCACTATTCAGAAACAGTAACAGGCAGAATCTTTTTGCAGATAGGGTGAGTGCATATGCTTATATTTTCTGTAATTTTTTTTTTCCTTTAGGAACCTAATTAACACCTGTTAGTTCATTCTTCAGTGGATATCCATGTTTTGCTTCTTCTAGGTGCACGACATCTGAAATCAAAGTGGAATTCCTTTTGGAATTTGTCAATCAATTGAAATTTCAGACTAATCATGCATAGATATGCAGATAAGAATCCTGCAGCCTCTGTCATATGTTGCAGTGTTTGGGCGTGTTGATGTTAATAACCGCTGCACTATTTTTTTCTAGTTGCATGCTGCCTAAAATTTCACCAAGCATGACCATTTATTCTTTGGCCTGAAACTGAACTGCAGGTATTTGATCTATTCGATGTGAAGCATAATGGAGTGATAGAATTTGGAGAATTTGTCCGGTCATTGAGCGTCTTCCACCCAAATGCTCCCGAGGCAGACAAAATAGACTGTACAATCCGATTAACAATCTCCCCTTCTTACTGGTTTTTTTTGTTATTTTGAAGCAGACTAGAGAATACGAGAATGCAATTTCTGCGACTGCGCTTCAAGATCAATAAGGATTCTTTCCTGACTTGGGGACATTTTTTCGCAGTTGCTTTTAGAATATATGATTTAAAGCAGACTGGTTACATAGAGCGAGAGGAGGTAAATAAATTAGTTGTATTCTGATGCTTCTGCCTCTACAGTGCATGAATAGTTCTATAAATATGAGCAGTTATGACAAGTTTCTTTAAAGCATGTAAAACATTCTTTTTCTCGCTTCAAAATGTCTGTATAACTTGGCTCTTTTTTTTTTTTTTTTGTAGCAAGTGTATAACTTGGCTGTTGGGACCTCTTTTTCTCAGAAAATTTGATTTTGCAATTTAGGAATGGAAATCTTGTTTAAAAAGACATCACACTGTCTTGAAGAAATAAAGGTGGAGAATACAAAAAGAGAACTTGCTGTTATGACCTCGAATATGATCTTGATTTACCAGAGATTATTTTATTTTTTTGTTTTTCAACTGGTGTAATCATTGAATCATAGGTACAAGCAAGTGATGGTAGTTGTTGGACCCAACATGCCAGTCATCCAACCATCTTTCGGCCCCGAGCTAATTCTGCCTTAGCTTCTCTTACATGCATTGCATGACTGCATCTTCGGTCAAGTTTTACTGCAAACTGCAGCAACTGCCCTGCTTTTCCTCTGAATGTCAAGTTCTAACATCTCGTTATTTAATCTTTCCGACATTGCATTGCTATATCATAATTCAAAAGTTGAAGGAGATGGTAGTGGCCCTTCTCAGTGAATCAGATCTGGCCCTCTCCAATGATGTCATAGACACGATTGTTGATACAGTATGGGATGACTCTGCTTGATTCTGTCCTCAAATTATTTGAAGCGGTCATGTTCTGTTGTTCATGCTCCTGTTTGCCTTGTCTTGACAGACAATGACAGAGGCAGATACAAAAGAAGATGGGAAGATCGATCAAGAAGAGTGGAGAGAGTTCGTGGCAAAGAATCCTTCCCTCATGAAAAACATGACTCTTCCCTATCTAAAGTGGGTACTTAGTTTATGTATGGCTGTCTACATCGTATGCCTTTGTCACTCTAGATTCACAATCCCAAAGCTGCCATTTCTGATTGCAGTTTCTACTTTTCAGGGAGATAACCTTAGCATTTCCAAGTTTTGTGATGAACAGTGAAGTTCAGGATTAAGCAGAAGGGTATTGGTGCGAGACTTTATTTCCAATTAGGGCCGGTAATACCGAGAAAGAGTGATCCAATACCGCAAGTCATTAAACTCTCTCGGGTGCACCGGGTGCAGTATAGAGAAGATGGTTGAAAAATGGACCGAGTGTCAGATAAAATCATCACATAACTAGAGACCTTGCTGCTAATTTTTCCCAAGTTTCTGATACAGGATCAACTCGGATCAAATTAACAGTAGTTTGAGAGCGAACCTGCTTTGTTAACCTAATTTATCATTCTCTTTGTTGAGCTGGAATACTAGTGTTGAGTGAATGACCCCGTTACAATCGTTATTTGTGTGCATCATGTCGGGAGGAGATTGGTTGCATAATGCTCATTGAATTTCAGAGAGGTAGATGATGTTTCTAAATCAATAAGTTTTTTAAATAGTTGGTAGTATTCTTACCAAATCTTAAATAGTATTGGAATAAGAGATTTTGAGTTCAAATTTTTTAAGGCTCGTATTTGCCTCCCTAATGAAATATTTCCACACTTCATACTAGTTAAAAAGATCGGATTAAACTTGAGGGGGAATGATAGAATATTAAATAAGAAATTGGTTTTTTTATTTAATGACTTAAACTTTAAGAACAGTTGATAATAATATCATAATATTTTACAATAAATTCTTCTTTTGTATTGTTTGGAATGTTGGCATGTGGTGCTTTAATCGGCAATTGGCTAGTCACACCCCAAGCATGGCCCACCCCTATTCTAAACATGCCTAGAAATAGCAAATCTCAAATGGTTCTATGGCTTTTAGGAGTGGCTTCAAGAGAGTAGCAACTGGGAGGTTCAAATTTAGATATCTTATCGTTATGTCGATTCATTTGAAATTCAGTAATAATTACATTCACCTAACTCAATGCATATTTGCACGGTGTCTCTCTTGACAAAAGCTTCCATAAACAAGCCATTTGCACCACTTGAGATGTACAACGGAAGTAACAATCACATGGGCATATAAATAGCCTATTGAAAAGACATACACATGAATTTAAGGCAGAAAGCATCTTTTATTGTAACTAATACCATAAGTGCTTATCAAAAGCCATGAATTAATTGATGGAGACATCGACTAAGTTGTTGCAATAAAACGAAAGGATCATGGTAACATTTTATTTCACGACCCAAAATTTTCACACCCCTTCCAATTCCCAAGATTCGGTAGTGTGACATTCCCGAGCCCAATTTCGTGCCTATCAATGATATTGCCCTAAAAGTTAATTTAAGTCGAGAAATTCGATAAGAAAATTAATATTTTATCTAATCCATATAATTTAATATTTTTCTTTTTATACCTGAATTGAACTTTTTTTCAATTTAATGATGAAAAATTATGTTCGGTTCTGAAAATTATGCTAAAATTTTCGTGCAGATGTATATGCCATTATTTTCCCGCTTCAAAATGATTTCAGATATCTCGTGTCAAACAACAGCTAACGCGCTGATTTGCAAGTTTTTTTATCAAAAAGAAGAAGAAGTTCAGAACAATTAAAGAAGTCATATAAAACATGTTGGAATTTGCTTACTTTTTTAAGTAAAAAGATTATGAGTTCCTAGCCAAAGCTCCAGATAATTGTTCAAACTCTGAAATTATGGAAAAATATATATGCACCATGTGCTTTACCAATCTTAGAGGTGTAACATTATTTTTTTAGGTTCAAATTTCAGCTCGACTTATCGCCACTCTTTGAAGTTTTAAATCTATTAGATGTTATTTATCCCAAATGTTTTGCGCGTTGCATTATTCTTGAAACTTTGCATCTCCAGTTAAGAAGATTAGTTAACGAGAAACATATTTAGAGTTTAATGGAATCTCATAATCTCATAGTCTTAATTAACCGACTAATAGGCCTATCTTCGGAGAAAGAACGTGGCGATGAGACTGATTCAGGAGTTAATGGTGGAACTTCATCTCATAATCTCAGTCTTACCTTCTGCTTGTCTTGGCGAATGTCCAAAGAATTCTCAGTTGTTGGGAGACAAAACAATTCCATCCATTGCTGAAAAAAGGAAGAGAACCATGTTCCATACTCAAGATTCTGATGAAATCACCACCTTCAAGGAGGAATTTTCCAGGTCACCTTCAGTCAGGTGTTTCTTAGCCAACGCACATGCACAATTCATAAATTCATTGTACCTTCAATTGAAATGTCAGAGCCCTTTTCATGCTGTCGTGCTCGTCGACTGAACCTTAACAAGACCGGAGATTCCGGAGCTACTTTGTTGAGCTATGAAATATATTCTGCACCTTATTCTAACAGCTCGACTGCTTTAAGCTTTTGCCATGACTCCTTGCGCAAGTCACCCTCTATAGCCAACTTCATACTCTGGTCAATATAATTCTAAGAGCCTGACGTGATGTGCACTGCTTTAGATACACCTGTTGTAATTATTGTTAATGGATCAACGTATCGTGCAAAACGAGATACGTCGCTTCTGTTCACGTATCTCTTGATTCATGATTTTTGTAGATACACGCGTCTATTTAATTGATGTATTTCTTGGATTCGTGTATCCACTTATTCCTATATTCATGTATTTGTTTGATTCGTGAATCTAATTAATTATTGATTCATGTATTTTATTAGTTCATGTTTCTTCTCGTACATGTATCTTCTTTGTTCATGTACTTGATTAATTGTGGTATTTATCACGGTTCATGAACTGTTTCGTCTCGAAATCTCTATAAATAGAGACAGCTTCCATTCTTCTTTACTCACTTGTAATTCACATCAATCACTCATCTCCTCAAGTTCTCTCCAAGTGTGCTGGTTTCAAGAAGTGTTCGACAGAGTCCTGTTCGTATAGTGCTGATACCAACAGGTTCGAGGTGTTGTATCTTGGGAGGCGAAGTTCGTGAAGCTGCTTGGCACCGTGGGCAGGAACTTATCGTTTTAAGGAGATTTGGATTTGCCGTACCTCACCTCATTTTGTATTGTGTATCTCTCATATATTCTTTTCTTCTGATTGTAACAAATAGTGAAACGTATTTTCTCCCAATACGTGTTCGTTTTATTATTACTGCCCAAACAATCTTAAGACGATAAGAGAGTACTTGCTGTTTGTTGATTTTGTCAGAAATCGAAATGGATGAAAACACTCAAGCACCTGTCAATGTTCAGGATATTCCTCGTGACACTCCTATGGTCGATTCAACCAGTGAGGTTCCAACCTCAAGGCCTAGTGCCGATGCAGCTAATGCTGCGAGCCTTCGGGCTGACACCAATCTTGGTGGTGTGGGTATAAGTCGCTTGACTAATATACCCGGTACTGGTTTTGATAACAGTACAGGCCAAATGGCATATGGCTCAATTACTGGAGGAAGGGTTCAACAGGTGATGCCTAGTTTGATGATACCTCCTCCAATGACACCGAATGAGAAACCGGAGAAATTCGCTGGTGTGGGCTTCAAGCAGTGGCAGAAGAAAATGTTCTTCTATTTGACCACACTGAATCTGGTCAAATATTTATCGGAGGTGTGCCCGATAATCAGTCCAAATGAGCAAGATGTCACAACGCTCGAGGCGTTGGAGGCTTGGAAGCACAGAGACTTCTTATGCCGGAATTATATCCTTAACTGTTTGGTAAATTCTTTATATAGCATTTATTGCAATGTTGAAACTGCCAAACAGTTGTGGGAATCCTTGGAAAAGAAATACAAAACGGAGGATGCTGGGACCAAGAAATTTGTAGTTGCCAAATTTCTAGAATTTAAAATGATAGATTCTAAGTCTGTCATAAATCAGGTTCAAGAATTGCAGATTATCTTGAACGACATCTTTGCTAAGGGAATGACGCTGAGTGAATCATTCCAAGTGGCAGCAATTGTTGAGAAACTACCTCCGGGCTGGTCAGACTTCAATAATTATTTGAAGCACAAACGGAAAGAAATGAGCCTTGAAGATCTCATTCTGCACCTTAGAATCGAGGAGGACAATAGAAGGAATGCAAATCCTTCTATGGAGCCAAAGGCCAATAATGTCGAATATTCCAATTCTGATCAAAATAAGAAGAGGAAGAAGCCTTTTCAAGGTAAAGGCAAACAGAAGGAGGTGTTCCAGAAATTTCAAGGGACGTGCTTTATTTGCAATAAGCCTGGACATCGAGCTAAGGATTGCAAGAAGCGGCCAAATAAAGGCAAGAACGGTGGTGCAACCAAACAGCTGAATCTGACAAAACAAGCAGATGATGAGAGATTAATTGCTGTGGTGTTGTCAGAGATATGTTTAGTGTCAAACAACATCGATTGGTGGTTGGACACGGGTGCCACAAATCATATATGTGTGGATAAGCACTTATTCACGTCCTACGAGCATGTTGGAGATGAGATGATTTATATGGCAAATTCTACACCAGCTACAATTGCCGGAAGAGGAAAGGTGATCCTGAAGTTCACCTCTGGCAAGGAACTCATCTTGCAAAATGTGCTGCATGTACCTGAGATAAGAAAGAATCTCATTTCTGGCCTCATACTTGTCAAGAAGGGCTTCAAAATTGTGTTTGAATCTGACAAGTTTGTAATTTCCAAAGGGGGAATGTATGTGGGGAAAGGGTACTTATGTAATGACTTGTTCAAAGTCAATGTGACTGTTATTGATGATAATTCAAAGTTCTTGTACCCAAAGACTATCAATAAAGAGAAGTCTTCAGTTTACGCTGTGGTGTCTCCTTATCTATGGCATGGTAGATTAGGACTTGTAAACTATGGTACAATGAAAAAGATAGCAAACTTGGGGCTAATTCCAAAATTTGAGTTGGATACCCATAACAAGTGTGAGACTTGTGTTGAGGCTAAGTTTGCTAAGAAATCTTTCAAATCGATTGAAAGAACGAGTGAACCTTTGCAATTAATCCACAGTGATATTTGTGATTTGAAGTTTGTGGAAAGTAGAGGTGGAAAGAAGAGGTGGAAAGAAGTACTTCATCACTTTTGTGGATGATTGTACTCGATTTTGCTATGTTTATTTGTTAACTAGCAAATATGAGGCTATGGGCATGTTTATCAAGTATAAAAATGAGGTTGAAAATCAACTTGATAAACGTATCAAAGTGCTTAGGTCTGACAGAGGAGGAGAATATAGTTCTTCCAATTTAAAGGAAATGTGTGCTAGTTTGGGAATAATTCTCCAAACGACTGCACCTTATACTCCACAGCAAAATGGAATTGCTGAAAGGAAGAACATAACTCTAAAAGAAATGGCTAACGCCATGCTTTTAAGTTCAGGTTTACCTCAGAATTTGTGGGGGGAGGCAGTTTTAACTGTAAATTATATTCTTAATAAAGTACCCCACAAGAAGACAAGTAAGACACCATATGAATTATGGAATGGAAGGTTACCATCCTACAATTATTTAAAAGTGTGGGGGTGCCTTGCTAAGGTGGCAATTCCTCCTCCTAAACAAACTCGTTTGGGACCTAAAACAGTGGATTGCATATTCATTGGTTATGCTCAAAATAGCAGTGCATACAGATTTCTAGTTTATAAATCTGAAAATGTAGAAATCCATGCCAATACTATCCTTGAATCAAGGGATGCTAAATTCTTTGAGGATATATTTCCTGCGAAAAGAATTCAAAATGAACCTTCTCAGAAGAGATTTAGAAAATCAGAATCTGAGAATGAAGAAGTTGAGGTTGAAGAAACCGAACTTCGAAGAAGTAAGAGGTCACGAATTGAAAAATCTTTCGGACCTGACTTTCTGACTTACATGTTAGAAAGGGAGCCTCAAACTTTTCAAGAGGCAATGTCAACTCGAGATGCTCCTTATTGGAAGGAAGCTGTTGACAGTGAAATTGATTCTATCCTAAGTAATTGCACTTGGGAATTGGTTGATCTTTCACCAGGAAATAAACCAATTGGATGTAAATGGATCTTTAAAAGAAAGCTAAAAGCTAAAAGCTGATAGTTCCATAGATAAGTACAAAGCAAGGCTTGTTGCTAAAGGGTTTAGACAAAAAGAAGGTCTAGACTACTTTGATACTTATTCACCTGTAACAAGAATAACATCAGTAAGGATGTTGATTGCTATAGCTTCGCTATACAATTTGCAAATACATCAGATGGATGTGAAAACTGCATTCTTGAATGGTGATCTCGATGAGGAGATTTATATGGAACAACCTGAAGGGTTCAAGGTCAAAGGACAAGAATACAAAGTGTGTAAGCTTGTCAAACCATTGTATGGACTTAAACAAGCTCCTAAACAATGGCATGAAAAGTTTGACCGAGTAATGATCCAAAATGGATTTAGAATCAATGAATGTGACAAATGCGTGTACTTTAAATCCACATCAGTTGGATGTGTACTTATTTGTCTTTATGTCGATGACTTGTTGATTTTTGGAGTCAACGCTGAAGTTATCAAAAACACCAAGGATATTCTCAAGAATAATTTTGAGATGAAAGATTTAGGTGTTACGGATGTTATACTCGGCATCAAAATTCTAAGGAATTCTGATGGCTTAGGTTTAACACAATCTCATTACATTGAAAAGATGATTGAGAAATTTAAAGGATTCGGCATTAAAGATGCAAATAATCCTTTTCTTCCACACCTAACTCTAAGAAAGAATACTGGAGACAGTATTCGACAGTTGGAATACTCTCAAATAATCGGTAGCATCATGTACATCATGAATTGCACAAGACCGGATATTGCATACTCAGTGGGAAAATTGAGTCGATATACAAGTAATCCTGGTCATGAGCATTGGAACGCTCTTTTGAGAGTATTGGGTTATTTGCAAAAGACGAAAACTTTTGTATTACAATATGGCAATTATCCAGCTGTTTTGGAAGGCTACAGTGATGCCAACTGGATTTCAGATTCAAATGAATCGAAATCAACTAGCGGATATGTATTCACGCTAGGAGGTGGTGCAATATCGTGGAAATCCTCAAAACAAACTCTGATATCACGCTCCACAATGGAATCGGAGTTTATTGCTTTAGATAAAGCTGCAGAAGAAGCAGAGTGGCTTCAAAATTTTCTAGATGATATTCCGATATGGCCAAAACCTGTGCCTGCAGTGTGTATTCACTGTGACAATCAAGCATCAATTGCAAGGGCACGTAATGTGATCTATAACGGTAAGTCTAGACACATTCGTCGTAGACATAATACTGTGAGGCAGTTGCTCTCAAATGGAATAATTTCTTTGGACTTTGTAAGGTCAAAAGAAAATATTGCGGATCCACTGACAAAAGGTTTGTCGAGAGAGCAATTAAACTGCGCATCGAGGGGTATGGGTTTAAGAGCCTTAACTCAATAAAGAGATTTCAGGGTGGAAACCTAACCTATGCGATTGGAGATCCCATGGAATAGGTTCAATAGGACAACGTAAATTCTGGAAACTCTAACCTTAGGGTGAGCACTGTCTCCCATTCCTATGATGCAACAGTGCTTCCTACAGCGTTTTTTAGGGTACGCTAAGCGTTTAATGATTCCTATATCTTGGATTTCAATATTCAAGTGAGGTATGGTAGGATACCTTTAATAGGAATGCACCTATATGCGTGGAGCTGGCCGACTCTATGAAAATCTTTAAAGGCTGGATTTTCTAAAGCACGCATGAATCCTGAGAGGTTCAGGGCCGAAATAATGAACGCAACCGAGAACCAATCTTGATTCGGAGGTACTCTGTGTGAGGTCTATTGTCTGGACTTACACTAACAACTGGCGGTTCAAGGTTATGTCCACCGACTGGTTAAGTATGTCCGATAGGCTTTCACTAAAGAAGGTTCAAAGCGAAAGCTACCTATCTTGATGCAGTATATTTCCACAGGCACACTTGGATTTCCTCGAGTCAAAGTTTTGTTGATCCATTAATGTGGGGGATTGTTGTAATTATTGTTAATGGATCAACGTATCGTGCAAAACGAGATACGTCGCTTCTGTTCACGTATCTCTTGATTCATGATTTTTGTAGATACACGCGTCTATTTAATTGATGTATTTCTTGGATTCGTGTATCCACTTATTCCTATATTCATGTATTTGTTTGATTCGTGAATCTAATTAATTATTGATTCATGTATTTTATTAGTTCATGTTTCTTCTCGTACATGTATCTTCTTTGTTCATGTACTTGATTAATTGTGGTATTTATCACGGTTCATGAACTGTTTCGTCTCGAAATCTCTATAAATAGAGACAGCTTCCATTCTTCTTTACTCACTTGTAATTCACATCAATCACTCATCTCCTCAAGTTCTCTCCAAGTGTGCTGGTTTCAAGAAGTGTTCGACAGAGTCCTGTTCGTATAGTGCTGATACCAACAGGTTCGAGGTGTTGTATCTTGGGAGGCGAAGTTCGTGAAGCTGCTTGGCACCGTGGGTAGGAACTTATCGTCTTAAGGAGATTCGGATTTGCCGTACCTCACCTCATTTTGTATTGTGTATCTCTCATATATTCTTTTCTTCTAATTGTAACAAATAGTGAAACGTATTTTCTCCCAATACGTGTTCGTTTTATTATTACTGCCCAAACAACACCATTATCAGACATTTCTTTATTTTCTCTCAAATTGGAGAGGAAGTATGATATTCTGTCCATCCAAATAAAACATCGAATCTGAAGTTCTATCTATTTGATCATACTGAAGTGAACAATGAACTTTTTTCCTCTATTTAACCATGATCATCGGTCACATTCTGTCCAAAACAAGTCACCAAGTGCTTTGAAGCTCTTGCCTCTCAAAATCTGCTGTATGCTTCCCTTTCTCATCAAACCCATCTCCTCTTATGGTCGCTCTTTTCTTGTTCCCTGGTTGAACAAAAGTAATTTTTGAGTTACACTTCAGCGAATGAGCGAAAGAAGTTTTGTTTTTTTGGGTAAATTAAGTAATGAGCAAAAAGTTGTTGGCGATTGTTCTTTGTAAGAAACGACTCCCTCGATTCTGTTCTCGCAGTTAATGCTGGTGAAGTCAAAGCTTTGTACCTTCTGTTCAAGAAATTAAGCAGTTGCTTAATGGATGATGGGCTCATAAAGAAAGTAAGCTTCTAGGTTTCCTTCCCTCTGCTCTTTTCACGTGCACAAAGATAAACGTCTAGCAATCTACAAAGTGAGCGATTAGTAGTTTCATCTTATGTGTTGTAGCAGGAAATTTTAAGTAATCTTCACGAAGACAAAGTAGATTGACTTGGCTTTTCATTTCTGAGAAGAGTTTTGATGGTGCAGGAAGAGCCTCAAGTTGGCTTCCTCAAAAGCAGAAAGAAGCAGAGTCTCTTTACAGATAGGGTCAGCTTCTTCATCATGAATCTTTAATGATTTTCTTGTCCTTAACATCCTCCATAGCGGGCCTAGTTTTTCCAGATCTTCCATTTGTTCCACTTGAAGCACGATGGGGTGATTGAATTTCTAGAGTTTGTTCATTCTCTAAGCGTTATTCCATCTGTCGGCATCTCAAGAAGAAAAGGCCCTCTTTATAGAGTTTCCCATTTTTTATTAACTTTCTTTGCATTCCTAGTCAGAAGTCGGTTATTTGAAGGAGTCAATCGTTTGCTGCAGTTGTCTTCCAATTGTACGCCATACGGCAGACTGCCTCATCAGACGTAGAGGGGTAACCACCGACTTCTAAATGTAGGAAGCAGATGACATCTGCAAAATGAAACTACTTGAGGCTGTCATAGATGACTAGCTCCTCAAGTACCAAGTTAAAGATTCATAGGTAAGTCTTATGATGAAAGGATAACTCAGTCTGATCAAGCAGCTAATCCAAGTGACAAGAGATAAGGTGCCAAACTCACGCAAGGTTTCACTATCTGGTTATATCTACTGCTGATGCTACCTTTTGAAATTACGTCGTGGAAGGTAGAAGAGTTGATTTCGGCTCTGCTAAGGCAGTGGGATCTGATCCTCCCATGCGACACCGTCGATGCTATTATCGATAAGGTATTTGCAAAATGATAGATATAATCACCAATTTATCTGTCGTATGATGGTAAAGCAATGGTTTTATTTCAAGCTCAGACAATCCAAGAAACAGATAGGCAGAGAGATGGAAAAATTGATCTCGAAGAGTGGAGGAAAACTGCAGCTAAAAACACATCCATACTCGAGAATACGATGATTCCATATCTCAAGCGCATGAGAATATGACGATTTCATATCTCAAGCTCATCTCTCTCTCTCCGCACAGTAGCGAGATATTCACACATCCATCAGACATCACATTTTTACTTCGAGTAATGACTCTTTTCCTTCTCACAATCACCGGGGTTCATTCGGCCTTTTGTATCACTTCAGACGTCTTTCATTTATCTAGGCTCCACAAAGCATACATCTATAACAATCAAGACCAAAGTCAGGCATTGGACATACACCTGTAAATAGAGCAGTGCTTGTAAGTTGCCCATGGCATTCTAGTCTGAATTGCTATCGTAATCCTAGTGTCTTCTACTTAGGAACTTTCAATTGGCTTCCGCAGGGACATTAATACTGCTTTCCCTAGTTTCGAGGTAAGATCAGATATTGAAGATGACAGGCACCTTTCCTACGAAGAGTTGTATGAACAGAATTGGAACCAATCGTTTGAGTTTTCTTGGATCTTCAGTGACAATCTACTGATATGTAGGAGCTAACATCAGGGATCACTATCTTAAGAAATGAAGAGCGCAAGAAAAGTAGGCAAGTTTGTAAATGAATGCAGCAGGTCCGGCGAGTAGAACCTCTATACTAATCATTTAGCCTTATGAACCACCATCTCTTCCATGTTTGTCGGATAGCACATCCTCGAGTGCAGTCCGCTCCACACGTTGTCTGCTAAAATTGCATTCACCGCTGCTGTTGGATGGAACTGGTCCCACCAAATATGCCCGGAAGCATCTTCGCACGCCATTCCGGATGATAAACACATGATCCAGCCTCTGTACTTGCCCAGCCCGCAGCACG
This sequence comes from Melaleuca quinquenervia, assembly GCA_030064385.1. Classification (NCBI taxonomy): domain Eukaryota; kingdom Viridiplantae; phylum Streptophyta; class Magnoliopsida; order Myrtales; family Myrtaceae; genus Melaleuca; species Melaleuca quinquenervia. The sequence continues at coordinate 12,309,280 of CM057721.1, read as the reverse complement.
CATCGGCAGTAAAATTGAAACCTGAACCAGAGTCAATTCGAATTTCAAACCGCAGGATAGTTCATTCAAGTAGAGAAAACGGCTAATTGACAATAACCGCACCATAATGCTTGTGATTCTTCAGTATGTCCATGGAACCTTGAAACACGTCGCAGAAGGTTATGCTTGAGCCTGGGAGTTCCTGACCTAGCCCCTCGACCATGAATCTCATAGCGAAATTGAACTCCATGATTGCGTCATTAATCTCGTCCACACACTCCCCATTTTTGCTATTGTACTGCCACAGATAGTGAGGAGCGCAACCGATAGGTGGCAATCCCATCACCACAACCTTCCTAGCATGCATGTTGTACAAATTCTGCATCGAGGATCATATACGTATTGGCAATCCATCAACAAAATAATCAACACTGAAACGCCCTGCGAATTTAACGAAAGACCTCGCTCCTTATCGCCACCAATAGTTATTATAATTAAGCAGATTTCTTCTTTTGACGAAATTAGTTTGCCTGTAAAACTCAAGCAAAGTACTTGAACTCTCTGTATTTCTCTCCTGATATATAAAAGTCAGCAAAATTCAAAGGTTATGCATTTGAATGAAGTGGGCCACGATATCAACCTTAATTTCCTGCCTTAGGGATGATGCCAGAAAATGGTTGAAACTCCACGGTAAGTACAGGCTCTGCACGCCAGACACGTTCGGCAAGTAGTAATGTATGTAGTCGTTGATTCCGATTGAGATATAAATCACCGAGCTCGAGACGAGATCGGCCGCAGCCTCCTCTCCCATATTCAAAATGAACTGCTGGCATGTGTCTGCGAATTGCTGGACTTGCTGAGTGAAGGAGACGCGTTGACCCTTCATAGGATGGTTAGTCGTAGTCAGTATGCTCGTGATGAGTGGTTCATTAGCAAAATTTTATAACATCCACTTTCGTTTTATGAGAGATGTCATGAAAGTTGTACCATCTCCGATCCGCTCGAGAAGATTAATCCAGCTCCAGCAGATGCGTAGTTCACTCCATGAATCAGATCTTCCACCCCTCCTCGCTGTCCAAGATAACTCGGTACAAACGGAAGACCGAGATGTAGAGCTGATAAAAAGAGAATCGAGAATCAGAAGAGTAATGAGAAATGAACCTCCACGGATGTGATCATTGAACAAGGTGGGAAAAGGACATCTTCACAGGATGACTTAAAAAGTAGGACTCTCCACCATGTCTTTGATTGCGTGACAAAATTTCTTCAGGTCCAAGAAAAAGGGTCATTCAAGAAATCAAAGAAAACCAAGAAAGCGAGGTGAAGTTACCGAGATAGTCGACGGGGATTCGTCCATTGCAGAATCTGCCAGTGGGCTCGTGGGTGTCGAAGTCTCTGCCATAAGGAAGGCGGTCCGCCCTCGCTAGCGTCCCGAGGAAATTGTTAGTGCCGCAGTCGACGGAGGAGTCGCCAAGCACGAACAGGGCAGGGGCGAGGGGACGGGGGCTCGGGCTGGGAGAAGTCAGCCGTGAAGATGAGATATGGACGCCAGAGTTTTTCAGTCGTCCTTGACGAGAAGTTGAAGGGGAAGGAGATGGAGTAGGGCTCGATTGTGGCGAGGGAAAGGACGTGCACGGTGAGAAAGCGGCGGAGATGAGGACGAGAAAGAAGAGGAGAGAGAGTTGGAGATCCATCGACCCTGTTCGGAGAGAGAGAGAGAGAGAGAGAGAGAGAGAGAGGGAGGGAGGTTAAAGTGGCGGGAAGAGATGGCGGTTAAAGTAGTTAGGGGAAGAATCAAAATAACTTGAAACTAAAATCTGCGGTACAACCGCAAGCCGGTAAGAAAAGACTTTGAGGAATAAAAAGAAGACACTTAAAATTTGATGTGGCAAAATGAAGCGCTGCGCTAGAAGGAGGCGATCGATCAGCGAGGCCGGGCCGGGCAGGGCCGAGCCCTAATATCGGACCTAAAGTTTTGTCCAAGCCGGCCCATGATAAAAATCTTACGTGTAAAATTAGCGGGACGCGACGAGCTGCCACGAGCCCAATTGGGCCCGGCCTTTTTAATGAAAGTCCTTATTTAAGCCTGCCCAACGGTTGCCCTTCCCTTCCGGTTAATGCGGACTAAGCTGACGCGTGGACCACTAAAGTTATGATCCGGTGTGATGCACACACTGTGGAAACTGGGGACGCCGAACCCGGACCAGAAAAATCTGCGAAATAACAAACAAAACGCCAAACGAGGGACGGCTTGCGTCTCCTACCCACTCACAATCCGACACGTCTGCAACTTCTCCGACCGCACCGTCAGATTCCCGCAACGGCCTCAGGAGGAGCGATTGTTAAGGAGGTAAAATTCAGGGATTCATTAATCCCCTCACCAAGCTTTGATTTTTGAAATTAAACTTTGGCGAAATAAACTCGGTAGGATTTGGGATATGGAACCGGGTTTGTTAAGCTACAAAACCATGGTAATTAATTAGGGATTCATCCATTTACTTAACAGTTATCCTTGAAATGCTACTCATGGAACTGTAGAGTATTTGAGTGATTGGCTTACCGTAAATATGGTAGGGGTTATATTGATTCTCTTCTTTACTCTGCTTCAATTTGCATTTGGCATGCATGAATAGAACAACTTATACATATTTCTATAATCATGGACTCAAATAGTCTAAGTTTCCATAACATATATATAAAAGATAAAAAAAAACATTTTAGTATCTACGTGTTTTGCGCAATGTTTGTAAAGCACTAGGACTAATCAATCTATCTCGATCGGAATAGATTGATGAAGAATTAGATGATAAGTAAATAAACATATATCAAGATGGCATGGTTCAGCCATGTTTTTCAGATCAACGGCGACAGAGAGAGTGGCAACGATAAATGAACAAGGAGAGCAAAAGGTTGCATCTATGTCTCGCTCAATATGAACTTCGACCTACCCAATATCTAACACAATTTGAAACATTATTTTCCTCCTAAAAAAAACTCCTCGAGACGATCTAGAAACACCCTCCTCTCACATCTAATCTTAAGAAAATTGTAAAACAACCAAAAATAAATAAATAAAAGTTTTAGCTAATTAGGATTATAGTTCTATATGGTAAGTTCCTAACGGTGGTTGATCAAAGAGCGAGACTTCGATCATCCTTTTAGCAATTGGCCAAGACTCAAGCCATAATCAATAACGTCCACGTCGACGCGGTTACGATCCGTTCAAAAATTTGTCCCCACCTAGTTCAAAGGAAAACTAATTTTGCTCTTCATTGTCCTAGAGTCTCATGATAGTTGCCACTTCGACGGTAGAGGAAAAAGATCATCATCGTGCAAGGACCAACTAAAGAAGACCATGATGGAGAGGACCCCATCATGCCACATGAAGGGGGTCACCATAGTTGCTCAATGCCCATGAAAAAGCAATCATCCACTAGAATTGAATCGTTTGCCCTGGGGTACAGCCCATGGCAGATCTGATCTTTCCCCACAGCCGTCCGATCGTTGATCGGACGGCAGATGATGGACCCCATCTTTTAATGGGTGTGAGCCCCACTTTTAAATACAGCCGTTTGATGGGGAAAGATCAGATCTGCCCTAAGCCGTAACCCAAGGCAGACGATCCAAATCAATCTTCCACCGGTGTTGCCCCTGCTTTTTTCCCCTCTCTTACGATTGAATTTGAAGTTAAAAAGACCACCTAAAGTTAATTTCAACTTCCCCAAAAGCAATCGTGCCGAAAGGATCTCTTTGCACGTATATCGAAAGGACTTGGGGATGTGACGATTCTCAATGTTTCCTGCATCCCTAAGCTCGCCTTTTCCCTCCTTTTTGGCCCACCCAAGAGCCGATTCGTCCTTTATTGGGAAAACCCATTTTGTCCATTGCTGTTGCCGTCGCATTCACCAGGTTTCTCTCGAGGAACCTTCATGGAGGAGGTTTGAGCAAGAACCAGCTTGCAGCCACGGCATATCGTTCAGCAATTCGGCTTAATTGATCCCAACCTGGAAAGTGTGATGATCATGCCATCCCCTTTTTGGTCTTTACGAAGACTGAGAGGGGCTCGATGAGTTGAGTGAGTTTTGGACTCATCGGCCATCATACTCTGTCCAGATTGTTTGCAATTGGCCACGGAGAGAGTTGAGCCTGCGCCGATGCGCCTGATTACCCACACATGAGCCCGTTTCTTAATCGCGGAATCAATCTTTTGGACTTTCGGATAATCAAGTCCCTACACTCGTGCTCCGGATTATTCGAGAGAAGAAAAATAATCAATCTTGCGAGATCAACATACATATCATAACCCACCCTTGTTTAACCGACATTCAAAGTCGTGGAGAAAGCAGAGGAAATGGTTATTATCAATTAATATATCGACGAGTCATGCGCACTGGTTAATGACGTAAAGTATAATGCTTGTAAAATTATTCTTCCTCTCAAATATAATCCTAAGTTTGCAATCTTGGTACATGATTAAATGAAAAAAAAAAAGAGGAAAAAGGAAAGGGAAGAGGTTAATTTGTAAGCTCTTTCCAGAAGATAAGAGTTCTGTAAGCTTAGCCGATGCTCCATAAGGACCAAAAGAGTAACTCGATAGCCTAGAAATCAAAAGAGAAATATCAAAGAGAGTCTCCGAGCAACTTCGTCAGACCAGATTAAAATGAAATGTGCTATTGAGGACCGGTTGCTAACAAGATCCGATATAAGCGCAAGTAATAATCCTAAAGCATCTGGCTCCTATCTATAATAAACTCAAACTCATCTAATGCACTTTTTAATAATAAGTTTTGTCATATTTTTAAAGCAATCTCAAGATAATTTGTGCCATTCGATGCAAAGGGGATTTTTAGATCAAGAATCGAAGGTCCCATATTCAAATCATATCAATTGCATGTAGACACTGCTCTGACCTCTAGACTCGTGCTCTTAAGAAATAAAAAGTAATTATGGGTGCAACCAACGAAGGCCACCATGCGATCGGCAGCTCATCTAAGTTTACACTCGCAACGCTCATCGAAAATTTATGAAGGACTTGTATATTCCGTCCGGATTACAAGTTTTATTTGTGGTTGAGGAACATATTTGCTTCTAAATTAGGCATGCAATACGAATTTAATAAACCCGCACCACCAAGAAGTTTTGTTGTTGTTGTTGTTGTTGGGTAACAAAAAAAAAAAAGAAAAGAATTGCCATCCTCGAAGCATAGTTTAATTAGGGAGCTCTAAATATCTAATAAACAAACACTTGGTAATTATTATTATTATTATGACGTTAAGATGCCGGAGGAAGAGGCTGATCCATGGGGATTGTACAATGTGGGGAGTGGCTTCTAGCTGTTGCCCAAGAAAAGCAATTTGAAAAGTTCTTTCGAAGGACAAGCTGATTCTTACAAGACAGAAAGGACAAATACATGAATAGTTTGAAGCATGATTAACCGACAGAAGTGGTACTCTATCTACTTTCGAAAGAATTGTAGTGTGGACGTTGGACCCTCTCCTCCAGCTAAGGCACCAAGCGAGGTCCAATGAACCTAAGCCTCACGGAGGCAATTAGTTTTTTTTTTAATCTCGTTAATTAATCCTAATGATACTTTGTTATGATTTTATGATCGACTTTGGGAGATATGAAATGAGAAGTATGCATTTGTCCACGAATTTGAAAAGTCAAGTAACTGGAATCAGGTGACCCTCATTGATAGGGGAATTTTTTTTTTGATTGTTTTCCGACCATCCAATTCGCCATCCAATCAGAATCGGATGGCTAGAGGTACATCACCGTTTCCTTTGTCCACGTTCGAGCCATTTTGGTTAGTACAATGACAAGGGGTTTTTTGTGGGGGTATACATATGTCATATTCGGCGAGGTACCAAAAAGACTCCGTCAATGCACGTGTCAATCTAATTCTTTTGCCGGCATGTTCGTTTATTTCGCCGGAAATTAACGAGTCAGATTAGCATTTGAATCTCAATAAAAGCTCGTTGCCGAACAACGATTAATCTCACAACGCGCATTACGAATGGCAAGTTACAAGATAGGTAAGTGGAACCTACTCCGTCATTTATCAGAACCGGTTCTCGTTTTTGTAGAATTCGGAATCTATCATATTCTTAAGGCGGCTCGATCCGACTATCGGGTAGAATCGTCGTCGACAACGTTAGAAACATTTAATCCAAGAAATGAATGATATTCTGGATCACCCCCAAGCAAGAGAAGAAAACAAAAAGGAAGAAAAAAAAAGGACGAATAAAAAAAGAAAAGAAAAGAAGAAGCCATAATTCCAAAACTACGTGAAACTCCGGGGGGTGGGGGGGGGGGGGGGGGGGTTTCCCGTCCTCCTCCGTCCGTGAACCTGCAGTTTGCAGCTTCTTCAACGAAACGTCCGTTAGCAAACGGTTAAGAAAGATTGGAAAATAAAAAAAAAATGAAGAAAAAGGAGGAAATGAACAATCGAGGAGCTTCGGTCGTTTAAAAAGGGGACACGTCCCGTCGAAGTCGTCGGGTCAAAGCTCGTATCTGTGAAGGGAGCCAACGGCTACATTACCGCTCGCTCATCCGCATCGGCGACATCCTCATCGGAGCAGAGAATATCGGCGAGATGACCGCGCCGTTGGACTCGACGACCCTCTAATCTTGGAAAGAGCCCCTTCCCTCCCAAGCTATCGGGTAAACCTTCCCCCCTTCCCCCTCGCCGATTCATCGCCCATCGATTTAAAGCCCAACCCGTCTGCTCACCTCCCCTTCGGTTCTTTCCCTCAAGGTTAGAATCCGCTCTCTCTGAAGGACGGAGGAAAGGCCTTAATCTCACGCGATCCTCAAGTCCGTTTTTTACTGGCTTCTCTGGTCCCGAATCGCTCGATTCGCCGTTGGTGAATTGAGGGAGGGAGGGGGGTGTTTGGTTTTTGGGTTTCTTTTCTGGGGATTGCAGGTGCATTCGGGGAGGGGGTTTGGTTTTGGATTTTCGGGGCGGTTATCCGTTCTTTACCCTTGAGTCTTAAATTTTTCAAATTTTTTTTTTTGTTTTTTTTTTCGTGTTTAGAGTTCTTCTGGGTAGTGGTCTTTCAATCAATTTGATTGGAGGGCCTCATGGAGGTCAGAGGGTGAAAGGAGCTTGTATATTACACATAAATGTGTATAGGGATTTAGGTGAAGAAGAAGAAGAGGGATCGCGGGTTTCTTGAGGCGGCACCACAAGGATTTGCGTACAAGATGTCTGCAGCCGATGTTGCCTTGAGTCCGGTTCAGGATGGGTCGATAAGGTTCCCCGGGTATTGCCGTGACTGGGCTGATTCCGGCTCCAGCGACTCGATCCTGATATACCTTACCGTCGGTGGTTCCGCGACCCCTATGCGAGTCCTGGAATCCGATTCGATTGCTTCGGTGAAGCTTAGGATCCAGACATGCAAAGGGTTTGTGGTGAAGAAGCAGAAGCTCGTTTTTGGAGGCAGGGAACTAGCGCGGCACGATTCTCTTGTTAAGGACTACGGTGTCACGGGGGGAAATGTTCTGCATCTGGTTCTCAAGCTTTCCGATCTTTTGATCATCAGTGTTAGGACCATTAGTGGGAAGGAGTTTGAGTTCCATGTGGATCGTCATCGGAATGTGGCTTATCTCAAGCAACGAATAGCCAAGAAAGGGAAAGGCTTTGTTGATCTCGAGAGCCAAGAACTCTTCTGCAATGGCGAGAAGCTTGAGGACCAGAAACTTATCAATGACATCAGTAATAATAGCGATGCTGTGATCCACTTGCTGGTCCGGAAATCGGCAAAGGTTAGAGCTAAGCCCATCGAGAAAGATTTCGAACTGTCTGTCGAGGCAGCAAAACCAAATGTGACTACAAACGGAGACAAACCTTCGGGGGAGCTTGCGGTTGTAGCTGGGGAGGCACCGCAACTGGGTAGAAAATTTTCGCTTGAACCTATCGTTGGCAAGGTCACATTGCCCTCGGTCATAGGGAATATGATCAAGGAAACTTTTGGTGGCTTGGAGAGTGGCAATCCTCCTATCAGGTCAAGCGAGGGCACCGGAGGAGCTTACTTTATGCAGGACTCCTCCGGTGCCAAGCTTGTTTGTGTTTTCAAGCCTATCGACGAAGAGCCAAATGCTGTGAATAACCCTCAGGGATTGCCCGTTTCATCTGACGGCGAAGGCCTGAAAAGAGGGACAAGGGTCGGTGAAGGAGCACTGAGGGAAGTTGCAGCCTACATATTGGATCATCCAAAAAGTGGGCCTCGCATTTTAACTGGTGAAGTAATGGGCTTTGCTGGTGTGCCTCCAACTGTGATGGTTCAGTGTTTGCATGAAGGGTTTAACCATCCCGATGGTTATGAAGGTAAGACAAAGAACATCAAGACTGGGTCTTTGCAGATGTTTATGGATAACTATGGAAGTTGTGAGGACATGGGTCCTAGGGCTTTCCCTGTGGAGGAGATCCACAAAATTAGCGTGCTGGATATTAGAATGGCAAATGCTGATAGGCATTCTGGGAACATCTTGATTAGCAAGGATAAAGAGGGTCAGACTGTTCTCATACCAATTGATCATGGATACTGCCTGCCTGAGAGTGTGAGTACTTCCATCTGCTTCTATATGCTTAAATGTTTCATTCAATAATTATTCAATGGTAACTTAATACTTATGGCATGGTTGTCTCAAATTTAGTCCATGGTGTCCTTAATTGTGTTATTTCAAGGATGGGGCTTATTTTTGGAATATCTAGATAAAATTTCCTTTGCTGAATTACTATTAGAAGGATTAATCATACGTAGGTTCTATGTCGATGGTTTAATCCAAGAACTGGCATAGCTAATTTGAGATAATCATTTTAAAAGTATTGTGCAGAGTGCTTCACATTTTTTTTCCTCCAAGACTAAGAACGAGTTTGATTATGACTATTGTTTTTGCTGTAAAAAATGTTGTAGGCTGCGAGCTTTTCATTTTAACTGTTGTCTGTCAAACATAGCATTGACTAAGCTGCCTTCAGTATGTGAAAGACAACTTCCGCATACTTTTGTAATTTTTTACGGGTTTCGTAAGTGTTTAGATTTTGTTTGGAGGTATAGTTTCGGCATAATTTGACAAGTTTGCTGAATGTGTCCTTGTGAGTTCTTCTTGTCTGCTGGCAAACGCAAAGTTCCTCTATGCCTAACATGCATCCGTTCCCTTGTTATACAGTTTGAGGATTGTACCTTCGATTGGCTTTACTGGCCCCAAGCTCATCAACCCTACTCTCCCGACACTGTCAACTACATAAAATCTCTGGATGCCGAGAAAGACATAGCACTTCTGAAGTTCTACGGCTGGGACATCTCCCCCGAGTGCGCTCGCACCCTCCGCCTGTCCACGATGCTTCTGAAGAAAGGGGTCGAGAGAGGCCTCACTCCTTTTGCCATCGGGAGCATCATGTGCAGAGAGACGGTGAACAAGGTGTCCGTGATCGAGGAAATGGTCCGCGAGGCCGAGAACCATCTGCTCCCGGCAATGAGTGAAGCCGCATTCCTCGAGACCGTCTCCCTGATCATGGACTCCCGGCTCGATGGGGCTCGTCAAGTAACTTAATGTCCGGTCTTGCTGTGATATATATAGGTATATATTGTGCATGTATGACTGAAAATCGAGCCGAGTCCATTTTCGGGTGGGCTGGTTAGCTCCTGTTTGTGCTTTGGATGGCTTATATAGTTCTTCATGAGCCTGGAAAGCTTTCGGTTTGTTCTTTCGCTTCTGTCAGCGATTTGCCCTGAATTGTGCTTGAAACGTTGAACGGAAGTTGTTCGAGAGAATATGAATAAGAAATCATGTATTTGTGAATCTTGCTACGACTTATTCGTTTTATTATCAAAAGGTGGTGTAAATTTCCTCCTTGTTAAGTGGAAAGAACTGCTCCCGAAACCCGAAAAAGAAAAGAAAAAAGCCAAAAGAGAAATCTAAAAAAAAAATTAAAAAAAGAAGTTGAGAAAAAAACAAAATAAACGAAGTCTCACTTTCGCACTGACACTCGCTCCCCTCACTCTTCACTTCCCACCGTTCCTTTCCAAAGTATATCAGAAAACTCCACATCCAAACAACCTCCTCTCTCTCTCTCTCTCTCTCTCTCGACACAATGCCCAAGCCAAACCGCCGACCGCCGCCGCGGCACTCCTCCGGCGGCCGCACAAACTTGGCGTCGTGCGTGGTGGCGACGATCTTCCTCGTCTTCGTTGTCATCGTTGTGCTCATCGTGTTCTTCACCGTGTTCCGGCCGCGGGACCCCAAGATCTCCGTCAATGGCGTGCAGCTCCCGTCCTTCTCGATGGCCAACAACACCGTCAACTTCACCTTCTCCCAGTACGTCTCCGTGGAGAACCCCAACAAGGCCATGTTCTCCCACTACGACAGCTCGATCCAGCTCCTCTACGCCGGCAACCAGGTCGGCTTCATGTTCGTCCCCGCCGGCAAGATCGCCGCCGGCCGCATGCAGTACATGGCCGCCACCTTCGCCGTTCAGTCTTTTCCGCTCTCGGCGATGCCGAGCCCGCCCGCCGCGTTTTCGGCGGAGGAGGAGGTGGCCGTGGCGTCGGTGCCGCCGCCGCCGCTGCCGACGGTGACGGACGGGTCCGGGTTCGGGCTCGGAGGCGCGGGCGGAGGGGGAGGTCTGAGGGTGGGGCCGACGCTGGAGATAGAGTCGAGGATGAAGTTGGCGGGGAGGGTTAGGGTTTTGCACTTCTTCACGCACCATGTGGAGGCCAGAGCTGATTGCAGGGTGGCCATTGCGGTGAGTGACGGATCTGTGCTGGGTTTCCACTGTTGAATATATGTATTTCCTCCTCTGTTCTTGTCTCTCTCTCCTGTCTTATTCTGAGGTTAAACATCGTTAGTTAGATCAATCTTAGGTTCTTGGTTTTTTCTTTTCCTTTTTTTGGTGGGTTAGAACTTATTAGGGGCTTGGGAAGAGGCCCTTCTTGCATCTTGAGGGGGGCTTGTTCAAATTCTCGCTGCCCTCTAACCCAATTTAGAGGAAACAAAGTGTAAAAATATCCAACTTCCTTTCTTGGAATTTGTCCTACTTGACATGGAGATTGGTCTAGTTTTGGACTCAGTTACTATCATCATTTTCATCATTCCCGATGCGATAGGAGTTGTTCTGTATGAGGAATTAATGGAGTCGATTGCAGTAGGAGTTGTTCTGTATGAGGAATTAATGGAGTCGATTGCAGTTCGAGCGAGATCTCATCTCAGGATCGATTCCTTTGGTGGCGTGAGTATTGGTGGAGAGTGGGAAAAGAGGGGTGGGACAAAAGTGGAAGAGAAAGCCACAATTTGAGGAGGAGGAGGAATGATGAGTTTTTTTGGCTTTTGCTTTCTCTAAGGGAGATTAATTCCGTCGTAAGCAAAGGGACGATGCCCATTGTCCCAAAGGAAAAAATGAATTTGTGGTTGGGTATATCCAACCCCCCCCCGATCACGGCTTATATTCAACGGCAAGAACGGGCGATTGACCCGAAAGTCGCCGACGAATTCGTAGGCTGTCTGCATTGAGGCACTTCGGCCTGAACATAAGGAAGGCGTCCATCGCCCCATGTGGGATTTGCTGGTTCTCATTTGCTTTGTGTACGAAATTTTCCAAGTGGGCGGTCCGATCCGACGGCGATCGGCGCAGGGAAGAAGTGGGTGAGAAAAAGCAGGGGCCCAGATGTTTTCTCTCAAAGGACGTGCCCTTTAAGTTTCCCATCGGGCGGGCCTCCCCTCCTAATTCTCGAAAAATTAGGTTCCCAATCCGTCACTAGGGGAGACAAAGTAATGGCAGGACCCGGAACAAGCGCGAAAAATAAAAGCAATCGGCTTGACCCCGATGCGACCCCATTTCACTGTCGGCAAGTTAAATTCTAGCCATTGATTCGGATCGGGGATTGCCTTTTGTGAAGTTTTTATAGTCGAGTTAAGACATATGTATGTATTGTCGAGTTGGATCTGGTTCGGTTCGAGTATTTAGAGAGGTTTGAAATAGGTTTTCTTTCTTTGGAAATTGAGGTTTTAAGATTTTGAAGTGAAAATCATATGTAAAATGTGGTCAATAGTTTTATGATGCTCTGGTGTTGGCATTGTTGGTGTTGAGCTACAATGTTTGTGCACACTCCTTTTTTTTTTTTTTTTTGTAACTGAAGTGTTCGGATCAGCTTGCACGCACCTTGACTGTTTCTCGGAGAAGATTAGTATAGCAACCTACCGCCATGACCCCTCACTTAAATCACGGGTATTTCCTTGAGAAATCGAACCCAAGACCTCAAAAAAATCCAAGTTCGTTCTAACAAGCTATACTACCCATGGATGGGTCCCTGTTTCCTCTTTTGAGAAACTTGAAAAAAGAAAGAAAAAAAGAAAGGTGAAATAAATTAATAATTCCACAAAATAATGACCACGTAGTAAAACCTCCACGTAGAGTGTGATAAATGGTCAAAAATTAATATTATCAGTTCATTTCCTCCACGTTTAAATAAAAAAAATGATTCATATTAGTGTTTTGGATGTCTTATTATGGGGTTAATCTTCAAGAATCGATCCGCTAATCCCTTTAGTCTCAAATTTGTTCAGTATCCGCAAAATACGTGGTGGGTACAGGTTTAAGAAAAGTAGCTCCTATTCAATTTAATTAGCTACATATTATCGGAACGATTTGAATTCTTACTTAGTTTGTCATCAATGTTGTGTGTATGTCAATATATTGTATTATCTTAAATAATGCTTGTTTGGTGAAAAATGAATGGTCTGATGAATATTTTCCTAAAAATACTAGCATGTATTGCTTGAAATAATTACTCATCGGAAAATGTTTTTCATCGTCGACAACGATTTATATCTAGATATTATCGCAAATGGCGAAAATATTTTTCGTTTATTAATTTCTTTTTCAGGGGAAAAAAAACATTATTCGAATTACTCATCTTTCGCGAAAGAGACGGAACTCGACCGATTTTCATTCATTTTGCTTCGAACTTAGCTCCTTGCCCAGGCTTGAGCTTATAGCCATTAAACTCAAATGAACATATGAAGTTCAAATCCCACAGATGTTCTGATCTTCTCTGGTCCGCTTCTTGCCACATCGTGTATTTTTCCCTCATGTGATCCTAACTGAGTCAGCACCAATGTGAGTACGTCTGCAGAACAATCTCTTCACATAGTTCTTCCATTCCCCCTTACATCCTACGGCAAGATGTTCTCTCGTCACAGAATCACCTTTGAAGATGAGGAAGTCGACGCCTCCGTCCCAGATGAAGCTTCCGCCGGAAGTCGTTCGATCGATGAGGTGGAGGACATCGTCCGTTCTCAACTCCACAAACTCAAGACATCTGCAGAAAGACCCAAAATCCTAGCCGTTCTTCTCTTCACGCCCACTTCTCTCCGTTTCCTTCTTTTGTCTTCCACTCTCGGTCGAGGGAGGCTCCATCTTCTCAACTCGTATCGAGATCTTCTCTTCTGATTTGATTTGGAAGTATTTCGTTGTTCTTATCTGTTTTTTTTTTCCCGTTATTGTCTTCTTTGCTCGCCACCGATGCTCTTCTCTGCTCGTTGCTTGTTCTTAGAAATTAATCCGCCGCTTCAGATTCTCTAATCAACAAGTCCGATGGGATTGGAATATAGTGAGTTCATACTAGACTTTTCCAAGCTTTGGCAGCTCTCATTTCCCTATCTAGATATGAGAGTCTAATGATCGAAATCTAGATATGAGAGTCTTTTTAGATGTGTTTATGCATTGATTATACATCTCCCAATCTAGATCGAGATTTGGAGGCATGCTCAATAAATTTTTAGTATTTTCATGAGTTGATAGTGTTGAGAATGTTAAATCTAAGCGAGAGCACGCCTTTTGTTTTTATAGGATGAGAGAGTGCTATTTATGATTTATCATTCTACTTTGATATTATTATGTATTAGATTGAGATCTTGAGATATGAATGAAATATCTACTTTCGGGGGAAAAAGAAAAAATCTAACAACAATCTCTCCATCAAAGGCTGTTCGCATTTCTGTCTCATAATCGAACTTCTTAATGCAATGTGCGTTCCTTCATGACCACGAGTATTTCTTGGAAACCCTAGTTAGTGTTGTGGGGGTGGACATAAATGAAGATGCGAGGAAGCCAAGAAACTAATAAGGCCTTCAAATGTCAACCACGGTCGATCTCCGTGGGTCATGTGCGGCTCCAAAGACTGGCCATGGCTATGCTTGATAAAGAACTTAAAAGGCCAGAGAAGATCATACGGATTCGGTGGGACAAGGAGTTGACTATCGGTCACGAAGAGTACTCATGTCTAGATGCACTCGGTTCTCTAGAACCAGGGAGGGTTTTTGCAGGCATCAATCAAATTGCAAATGAATTTTGTCAAGAATGCCAGCCCTACATAAGGTTTGGTCAGAACGCCAACATGCCTAATCGCGTGTCGCGAAAGCAAGTCATGATGGAAACTGTGAGCCCGCTGTAGAATCCATGTTACCTATGAATTGAAGGGAATTTGTAGATTACCTACCTATGGTTTTCAAAGGAAGCTTCTCCTAAGCCTCTCCTTCCCAGAGTCATTTTGGGCTCACCTTATCTAGCATAGTAAGGGCACCGGTCACCCTATATCCCCTGAAAGAATCAAACTCATAAACCGAGAATGACTGGGGCCTAGCGTGTGAAACCAGATTGCAGAAAATTATTCCAGTCACCTAAGCTTAGCAAGAGAAAGTTAAGCTGAAGAGGACAAGCAAAGGAACTATGGTTTTGGTACCTTGCAAAGTAACTTCGTGTTTCTTGACTAGCAATCTTACTCTTCAGCCAATAGTTGCATCCCGTTCCAGCATGCTGATAATTACTTCACATATGTCATTACTTATATAATTAAGAGCCAAGAAAAATAGAAATCTGACGAGGGAACTTTCTTTCCACAGATTCCAAAACTTCATTTCAAAAACTCATGCGTGCGCTATACCAGTTTGTCCCCGGTGGAACATGGCAATGTCAAGGGAGAGAAGCCAGTCACAAAAATGCATGATGCCAAAAAGAAGTATGTACTGCACTTTTCCCCCACATAATCAACAAGGCGCATCAATTTTGTCGATGTTCATTCAACAGACTATACAGCCAACTGAACTCGAGATGGAGGTGAAAAGGAACAATACAACCTTCATTGATTAATAACCCTGCAGAATACAATGGGAAGAATATACCTACAAAGGTCTCTCGGGTAAACAACCAAAGTAATTATAAAAAACAGGCCATACTAATCATCTCAGCTTTCAATCCGATGCCTCAGGAGATCCATAGCCATAAGGGTTTTGGTTAGCCCAGTTCCATTGATCCCGACACATCTCTTCAATCCCATATTTTGCCCTGCATAGAAATTAGCACACAAGAATCAGAATCTATGATGATTCCAACATTAGATGAAACAAGTTTAATGAGAAAGCACGATTCTTATGAAAGTGAGGCTAGTAGGATGATCACTGCAATGAGTTTCAGTCATGTGGAGCAGGATAATAGATGATATAGTAGTCAGATGAATTGGCCCTTACTTCCAATTCAATTCACGCTCCGCTTTCTCTGTTGAAGCATACACAATTTCCGCGTCGCCAGGTCGTCTTCCAGCCATAACAAGAGGAATTTCCTGGAAAAAAATAACTCACGCTATTACAAAAAAGATGATAGATTAAGTGCAATATGCACTCTGGTAACACTTTCACATATTGCCAATGATCTCCATTCAGTCTCAAATAGTAATTTTATTAGCTCTGAGACCTCTTTCCCAAACTTTAAAATCTCCCAGAATGAATTTGTTACAAGGAAAAATCAGAAGCTTCACAGTGAAAGTTAACCATTTTATCAAGGCTAAAGATATGGAACTGCAAAACCTTCCACAGGACAGATCCACAAAAATAAAGTAGTTGGCTTTGCTCTAAAATCAGTCGGATGCTAAGTCAGTGAACTCGGTCAATAAGCCTTTCGTACCATGGAAAGTACATTTAGTAGGCACATGCAATCTATCTTCTTTCCGCATGCTTTAGTGCAATAAGATAAGTTTTGGCAGCAAGTGCAAGAAATTCAGTTAAGGAGTACTACACGAGAGCTTAGATGAAAAAAGTACCTTTCCAGATGCCTTTTCAAATGCAGCAACCATCTCCAAAACTGACGTTCCTTTACCTGTTCCTAAGTTGTACACTTCACAACCTGCGAATAAGGTGTCAATCATACACACCTAATCAAGCTCTGCCAGAAAAAGTTCCTCATGAACTATTAAAAGAAAATTTAAGGAGCTATGTTTTCTTCCATCTCCAGTTGGAGGAAACTCCCTCCACCCTCTCCAACCAGGTTCTGATTGGTGGGTTACAAACTGGTGAACTAAATTATTTCAGCAATAAGTACACTTGAAACAACTACTATAGCATATAGACAACGATGCCTAGCAAAAAGTCCAAAAAAATCACTGCAGATGAAAAAAGGCATGACTTCATTGGGTGACTATGTCAAAACACACATGAGCGGACAAATGCTTCTCCAGCACAGATGATCAAAGAGAACACATCCCTCATAGTTGGCAAATGCACATTTTTGTCACCATCGATCAATTGATGATGGATATCAGGACAAGATATCCACAAATTGATGATGAATATCAGGACGAGATATCCATAATTCACAATACATCAGAAACCGAAATAACACAGGCAGATTTATCCCATCCCACAATCTAAGAAGAACCAAGGATGGGTAGCTTTGCAATTGACCTAAATAGAGTGAAAGCATCAGATGACATACCGATGCCAGATTCATCAAGCTTGCGCAACGCTGCTATATGTCCATCTGCTAAGTCAACCACATGGATGTAATCGCGGACCTAAATTTGGAAAAAAAAAAACAAGCCTTAGCAAGACTAGAAAGTAAGAATATGCATCACAGTAAGCCCAAAATCACAATCTTTTAACTCCATAATCAATAAGATACACACAGCACCAGTCCATCATGTAAAAAATAGTGCAATTATTCACCATCTCTGTTAGATGCTGGACTTTCCAGAGTAAAAGACATACCCCTGTACCATCTACTGTTGCATAGTCATTTCCAAAAACCGTTAGGGAAGGTCGCCTGCCAACAGCAACTTGCTGCACATATGGCATGAGATTGTTTGGAATACCACGAGGATCCTCACCAATGTAGCCACTGGGATGTGCACCCACGGGATTGAAGTATCTTAGCAGCATGATTCTCCACTCAGAGTCCGCTTGGTAGATATCACGACAAATATCTTCAATAATTAGCTAAAAACAGAATATAACAACAAAGGAAAAGGTTTTTGTCATTCAAATGGCAGAGTGACTAAGCATCATTTAATATAACAGTATTACATAGTAGAGCTTACAAGTGAGAATCTATACTGCCATTTTGCTTAAAGAAAATTGGCCAGGCGCTTAACAGTATAAAGCACCAGATACCGAATGAGGAAAAGAGCAATACGGACCTTGGTTCGTCCATATGGATTCGCAGCAGATAGTGGGAACTCCTCTGTGCATGGGACCTCCTTAGGCCAACCATAAACTGTTGCAGACGATGAAAAGACAAGCTGATATAAAGAAAACATTAAAGATAAACATCAGTTGGGTCCTTCTCTCTATACTAAGTAGCATCAGTTATGAAAAGCCGAACAAGGAATGACATTTATGATATAGCTATGGAGGAAGATAAAAATTCATAAGAAACATCAAAAGTTGGATTTTCTATGGCCAAGGAGATTACTCTCCTGTCCTTTACTGGTACACAGCCGATATTACTAATTACCAACAAAAAGATCAGTAAAGCAGCGTCACAGTCATAAGTTCTACTGCACAAATTCCCTATATCAAACTCCAAACGGTTGAGCCACGGAAATATAAACCTAAAACTGGTACTAAGAACTTTCCAGAGGCTAATGTTTCAGTTTTAAGAAAGAGAACCGAGACACTGCAAAGAAGGATTTAGACATGTATTTATCACTTGTTATCACATGGTTAGAAAGAAAGTAGGTAGATGATTACTACGTAAATTACACTTAAAATGGGCAACCAGCTGAGAATCTGAAAAAAGTCAACAACAGGAAACTGCTATGGAGCGTGCGCGCTTGTGAGGCCCACCTCATTATTGAAATGGGAGTCCGATAAAGCTGGCCAATTATATGGGTTACAGATAAAAAACAGCAATTTTTTTGGTATGTCTAATGTCAAGGATCTAGAAGATTACCTTGTTATGATTAGTAGTTTATTATATGTCAAGTGTCAATAGATTAACTCATTCTTTAGTAAAATATCCAACAGATCATCTACAGCAGTCAGCAATAATCTTAGCAAGTTAAATTCTCGTAAGCAAAATCCTTCCATTGCTATAGGAGTCCCAATCTTTCTCATAAGTATTGCATATACCTTTTTACATCCATGGGAAGCCATCACTTCTAATAAAGTAATTGTCCCAACAAGATTGTTATCATAATATAGCAGCGGTTTCTGTACACTTTCACCGACTGCTTTCAATCCAGCAAAGTGTATGACAGCATCAAACCTGCAGGATTTCAAGGACAAGACAGTTAAGGAATGTTGGCAAGATTAATGAGCAAATAGAAGGACAATGCGTTAAAGCACATCACTTGAATGCACTCTTATGACTAAATTTTCAGAATGATCTTCATTCTTGACATGAATGATCAGATTCTCTGAAATGAAATCATCCAACAACAATGTTGTGGTCAGAAGTTAGAACTACTGTATCAAAAAGATCCACTTTGTTAGTAGACAATGAAATGAAAATGTCTTTCCATAGTAAAATATTAGTTTTCCACGAAAATAGTGCACATCACTTGTCTGCTGATAAGTTTTGTGCCAAGAGGAGCTTTATTTTGAGAAAGAGAACTGAATCCAGTCACGGGCCGACAGAAGCAGAACATTTGTCCCGAAGAGTGAAGAAATACAGTCATACAAGCAATAGCAATGACAGGCTTTACTTTGTCGAGGCGAATAGTTCCTCAAGGGCTGGTCTGTCGCGTAGGTCCATCTGCAAGTAAAGGGAAATATTAACACATACACCAATGTCAAGGCCGTAACAAACAACAAGACAAGTCCAGTGAAAAGGGATATGTTAATACAAATCATCTCAGTACTAGAAAGGAAATGAACGAACTCACAAATTGTGAATAGAAGGGAAATCAAAGGGGACTTGCCCAGAATAGCCACAATGGTTGTCCAACATTCACCCGCATCTTTCATAACTCAAAACAATATGAAACAATTTTTGATCCGTGGCTCCACAACTTTCGAGCAAGAGCAAAAAAGTGTAGAAGTCGACTGGTAATAATCAGCATTTTACCAATCACATGACAATTGCCTTTTGTTTCTTCTTCATATTTTCAACAACATATTTATATGGTCTAAAAGGCTGATAAACAGAGGCCACCAACATATATGTCCAATGAAGGATTACTAATCACACTGCAGAACGAAAGATTACTTCAAAGACAAGGCAATAAGAGGATTCGGTTACAAAATTAAGAGTAGCATACTTCACGTAGAACCGAAAATAAACGACGGCAGAATGATTCAAAGTACAATCCCTAGAATCAAACGCGGAGTCACCGATGACCACAACAAACACCTGACACGCCTTCTCACCACGCATTGACCAACAACACCTTCCGCTTCCCAAAAATGAGCGAGAACGACCATGCTGATCATCACTCGGTCCGACAAAAACCAGAACAAGCCGAAGTTTTGCCCAACAGTCTCCGCGAACCGCATGCGCAAACGGAAAGGGAAAGAATCCGTAACCCGACCGGGGAAGGCTTCATACGAACCTTGCGGAAGTCGAGGTTAGGGCCGTGCTCGCCGGCGAGTTCCCTGACCCTCTGAATGGCGATTTCCGAAGAGTTGTCCAGGTTGTCGACGACGGTGGCCCTGAAGCCGCCGAGCAGGAGCTGAAGCACGGTGTGGCTCCCGATGTAGCCGCAGCCGCCGGTGACCAGGATGTTGTCCGCCATGACGAGCCGAACGGAGGGGAGGAAGCTTCGCGGGCGAGCGAGAAAGAGGAGGAGGATGAGGAGGAGAAGGGGCCAGGCGCTGGCAAGAGAAAAAAATCCAAGCTTGAAACGAGGAGGGGGATGGGTTTTCTAGCTTAATCAGACGAGAAGATGGAGGGAAACCCGGAAAGAAACGGCCATTTATAGAGAGAGACAGAGTGTCTCTGATGAGCGAATAATTGCAAGATTATGCGAGAGAGATAGAGAGAGAGAGAGAAGCAGAGGATCGATTTGAAAGATAATTCAAAAAAGGCAAAATTCGGTTCTTCCCTTTCTTTTTTTAAATTCTTTTTGCTCTGTTCCCTTTTTTTTTCTTTCTTTTTTTGCCCTTTTCCTACCACGTGGCAGAATATTCGGTTCATTTGCGAAAGGAATACAAGGTAGAATGATGCTGTTTTGAGACCGATAATCGAGAGGCCGATCTACGGTTTAGGACTTGTTATGCTGTTTTGAGACCGATATTGGAGGACTTGGCGTTGTGATTTCCTAAATCGCTCTCGATATTCCCAATGATGTAAATAATGATAGTATAGAAAATGATTTTCGGATGAGGTGTTACTGAAAAATTTTAAAGTACTCTCGTGAAGCGAATGACGATGTCGTTTATATATAATCATGACCTATTCACTTGCGTACATATCATAATTGGTCATCATTTAATAGGAACGCTATTTAATGGTATACGATAATATAGTATGTATGAATGGATGATAGACATGTGACATTCAAAATCTTGGATTAAAGAGCCTCAAGGGTTCAAGTTCTTTTCAAGGCAACATTGAAAGCACTCATTGAATTGAGAATAAGTTTGACAATTGAAAGTCCACTTTAAAATCGCCCATTGGTAAACTTATAAAAAGGGTCTTCTTGCTAAAAACTTAAAATGTCAATGGAGCACATTCGCATATGCACAATCCATTAGTAACGATAGCCTCGACTTTTAAGTAGAGGGGAATGGAAGCAAGAGGGCGATACGGGACTCCCTTCCATAAGGATTTAACATATGGAAATGGATCCCTTGCCGTTATACGGATCATGGTAGGGGTTGAGGTCTCCTATCCCACAGTCGTTCAATTCAGATCGAACAATTATGAAAAAAATAAAAAAAAATCCCAGCCGTCCAATCTCAATCGGACAGCTGGGATTATCAAGTCACTTGACGTCATGTGAGGTTACTCCCCCAGCACCGGAACCAAACCAAATGCCAATCACGAGTTCTTGCACTAAAATTTTAAGTAATCAGCGGAGGATAATCACTGATCACAAAGGCTTTTTAGACAGAAAACCAAGTGAAGCAGCGGGACAACGTGGGGATCCCCTTCGCAGGAGCTTAACATATAGCCTGCGAATATCATTCAAATCGCGACCACATAAACGGTTCAAATAATTTGGATTCGCGTCATATACGGTCATATTTTTCAGAGGAATAGCAGCAGAAATACTATTTCTTTTCAGAAAGTCCAGCGACTTTGTTCTCGAGTCACGCGGCACAGGCGCAAGCACGGCCAAAAAGGCCCCTAAAAAAAAAGTGGCCTCTTAATTTATTTGCCCTCTTATTTGGCAATGACGTGGCCTTATCGAACAGAGCAGAAAATTATCTTTCTCCAGAAGTTTCTCCCACACTCGGCACTTCTTGATTGAACATTCCTGCTAAAAATAAAGAAAATAAATTTTGGGTCGAGACGATGGATTTCGATCCACGGAATGCATGTTCCGATCGATTGTTATTTTCTTCAATCGCTCGACTTCATCTCCAATTTTTATTTTTGCCTTCATGGTGCTCTTACGTGAGCTTACAAGGATTTGAAAGCGACTGACTAAAGTGGTAAGAAAGGTGGGGAATTAAATGATGGGTTTTTAGATTCGAAAGTCGCTGTTGGCGAATCATATGCTGAAGTGACGACGGATGCCAATTCAATGTGCGTCATGGACCCATCGCTCCTCACAAGAGACGTCATATGAACTTTTTTAACTTCGTTTCGCTCTGAACATGGAAAGTCGTTCGTATCGCCCGGTGTCTCGTTCGTTGGGTGTTTGACGGCAACAACCTGCGTCGAGATCGGAGCTGTTTTGGGTTCAGAGTCCTGTTTCTCTTTCTTCCTCGTGATGATTCATTGACTTGCGTTGAACAGGAGGGTGGAATGGGTTTGGTAGTCTCGTGACTCGGGCTGGGTTAAAAGGTCTCTGAATCGACGAGGAACGGATCATGAACAAGTAGACGTGCCCTTTGGATAGGACGAGGTGATAGTCACACGGTCTTTTCTTCGGGATACCCTCACGGAACCTTCCCCAAAAAACATAGGGCCTTTATGTCCCACGGGCAACTAATAGGTCAGCCACGTAAAATGAAAATCGAATCATTGTGAAATACCAAGCAGGCAGTAAATTGGCAATTTGATATCATCTATGTAAAGTTTATCTTATTTCATAAGTCAGTCATTTTCCATCATAACTATTTAAATTCATCTCTCAAGAATTTCGAGTCAAAACCCCCTTCGTCCTTTGTTAGTTAGTTTTTTTCTTTCCCTTGCACGCATGACATGTGCCTCTTTTGTTAGTGGAGTAGGAAGATTATGGCGTTTTCTTGTCTAATGTATGGAAAATTTTGAAACAAAAAAGAATCACATTGAAACGGACCTAAGAGGGTGACTCAATTCCAATCTCGTTCCATCCTACAAAATGGACCGCTGACATGATATCGAGCTTTTCCAGTGAACAATGTACGAAAGCAAAATTCATCATGGTACAGTTTAATTGACTTGAGTTTCGTCCTCGGACGAAAGAGAGGATCCGTGAATCTTCCTAGTCATCATACGAACACGAGGCGAGGGCCGGCAGCTAAGGCTTTTCCTGGCGTGAACAAGCTGCAGCAAAAAGGCAAAAGATGCATGTTACTTCGAGATTCACAAGAAGAGCAGGAGCAGAGAAACAAAAAATTGAGACGCTCCCCTGACGTTTCCTACTTGCCTCCACATGCCACGTGAAGAGGAGGTGGAAAGGTAACGGAAACTTAAGATTCGCCATCTTTTTCGAATCTAATAGTGGAATATAAAAATAAAGACGAAGAAGAGAGTTTCGGATAGAAATCAGAATGATTGCTCCACATCACCTAACTTCACAGTGTGATGATGCTAAGCGGTCAACGTAAGGACAAATTAGTTTGGTGGAGACGGACGGAACATGCTAGCTAGGCGCGGTAGGATCATTTCGGCCAAGAACTTCAGGCTTTCTGTTCTGGTACAAGTGAGAGGCAACTGTAAACATCATACGCTTACTGAAACAGTGTTTGTCTTGCAACCACGTCACAGTTGCGAAGGCGATTCCATGATTTTCAACATGGAAAGGATTGAGCGAGAGCTCTCTTTTGTAGACAGAAACTTTTTGTTCTTTGCGGATCAGCATTGATGAGAAGAGAAAGGAGATTCAATTTGACCGTAACAACAATCTAGGAACAAATCCTCCTTAAGCCCGGACTCGGTTACCTGAGCAGCTAGAAAGGGAATAGTAGGAACCAAATCTCATGGAGTTATTACCATGCGTCAGAAATACTGACTTTTCAGGTGTTCTTTTTTCCCCCATTGAACTGGTAGAGGATTCTGAACATTGCGACCCGTGTTCATCATTATGGGAAGACAGACCATTCAGCATTGTGCCATGATATCGTACCTTGTGCGAAGAAGTCCGCCAGCTGACGGTTGAGCTATCTGGCAAAAAATATTGAAGCAGGTAGAAGAATCTGCATCGGATGCCAAAATTGGGTAAGCAGTAATTTATAGTTTATTCCCCTTCTGTAGCTATGGGTTGGGAACTGAGGAGTCTTTCAGCTTCATCATTTGCTTCAGCTTGTAGCCTCCATTTCTGCGAGAAAAGAGTAGAGAATTACTAGTTGAAATTTCTTCATGGTACATGCTGTTCATAATTGAAATGTCAGCTACCAGCCAATTAGATTGAATCGCCAAGGCATACAAGACGAAATCATTGCTTATAAATTAACTGGAAAGAGGCATTGGTTAAAAGACTTAATTCATTCCTAGACAGTTGTAATTCATACCCTATTATTTCATTATGCATGCAATGTCTCCACACAGTCACATATCATACTTGCAAAATTTGTAGGAGTATGAATCTAGCATGTATAAATACTAACAATCAGCCAGGCCAATGCTACTACATTCGCAAATATGTAAATAAAATTACGCACACGTGAATATGATTACACACCAGAGAATGCCAGTTAATAGGTTCTATTGGATGACCAAAATAAAAGAAGAATATCCTTCTTCATCAGAAGAGAAGACTAATGCATGTGAATTTCTTGATTGCCATGCGGTGCAGTCACTTGCTTCCTTTCTAGCCACCACCATTTCTTCAAATTTGGAACAAGATAAATGCCATTCTATTTAAGTGTCAGTCTAAGAAATAATCTCCACCATCAGCAAAGACTTCCATCACCGCAACAAATCTATGCCTCATACCCTGTAACTGTTTATTTGTGAATTTCCCATATCAGTTTGTTTAGTGCAAAAATTAAATTCAGAGTACTCAGGGCATGCCTCTTCAAGTTTTTCTATCTCCATTATCTGCTGTATCTGTTCAGCAACAGTCTCCTGTAAACAGAGATAAGTGAGCTAGTCTATGTTGTGCATCATAGATGTTTGGGAAAGATCACAAAATCGGGAAAACAAACCACATTGCTTGCTGCTTCAGCTGCCAGAACGTCGGAGTCCATTTCTACCTCAATTTCAATCATAGAAGATATCTGACCACCGCATCCAGTAAATAAGATACTTTGTTTGTTATATAAAGAATGAATACAGGCTGAAATTAGGTGGTGTGAGACTAATGAGATAAGGCTTTCCAAGACCTACTCTTGCATAACTTTCAATTAATTCAATTCGTGCCCTCAATGAGTTTTCCAGGCCTTCTCGCACCCTTCTGACTCTACTTTTCCGAGCCCTGAAAAGGCGGAATTTTCCTATAGATTCAATGTCCAGAAAAGAAGCAAATACTGCCTAAACATGTCAATAGAGGAATAATACCATGAAACATGCAACTGATGATGAGTTAAGTGGAGGACCACTTTAAAGAGGTTTACCGATAAGATGGTTCTCCAACAGCATAAATCTTGTTTTCAAGTTGACACATGCGAGCTAACATCCACACCTACATAGATGCACACTGTTCTGAAATCACCATCTTGTCATTTCATGTAAACAAAAGCAAAGAAAATAGTCTAAAGTTGCCAAATGAACTATCACAAGTCATTGCAAAGAAAAATGTTGATGATCAGAGTTCCAGGTGCAGCATTCAACCGCCAGGTTTGACATAATTGACAGCAGTGGAATTTATTCTTGAGATTTGCTTTATTCAAGATTTGAAAAGATCACGTTGCTCAATGATTTTTACTTTCTTTGCCAAAGAACCACGAATCTCCTATCTAGTAGAATTGAATCCACACTACCCAGCGCTGGTGAAGAGACTATCTCCTAGAGATCAAGACTTCTAAATTCTCCACATGAAAACTGATAAACGCAGAGTTAATCATAACTAGGGAATGGCTTCGAGGATATTTAGACTGGAGAGTGACAAAGTGGGTCTTTCCATGTAAAATCACTCGTTGACTTCGTGGAGTAAAGGAATGTCATGCCCAGGTAAGCTAAAATGGTACTTTTACTGGCTAAATTGCCAGGTAATATGGAAGGGACGCAATCTGATTCAGAGGCTTCCAACTAACCAGAGAGTTGACATTATATTTTGGGTTTAACCACCCACTTCCAGAGCCCATCTCAAAAGTGGGAGGAAGTTGCCTTCCACCTACACAAAATGGTCACAACATCTGAAGGACTATACCTCTTTTTCAGCAGCCTGTTTCAGGTCTTTGATGCGAGACTGGAGCACAGCATACTGAGATAGAAGTTGCTGCTTGACTGCAGTTGCATCAACTGATCTTTGGGGAAGCTGACAAATGACAAAATGTATGACTATAGATGCGTAAAACCAAGCTTAATGTTAAAGATAGATTCAAAGCAAAATGTGAAATCATATGACTAGTGCTTGAGGGAAAGTCAGAGCTTGTCTAACAGATCCAGACATGGACGTTAATTGACCTTGATATATAAATGCAGCATATGGCTGTGACCAGAGTTTTCAAAGCAAACATGCAAGGTACTCTGGATTATGACGACATCACACAAGAATATCCTGCACAGTGTGAAATCTGATAATCAAAAAGTACATGTTTCATGATTCAACCAGAAAAACAAAGAAAGAAGAAAAACATCTATAAATTTCTGTGAGATCAACTAATAAGAACCAAGAAGTGTTTGCAATTTCATTAAGTTTTAATTGTAAGAAAGATAATCGATGTCGAGATAAGAGCAAATTTGAAAATGCTGCAAAAAGAAAAAATCAGAAGTAAAACTACATGGAATAGGTGAAGTCCACTTGCATGTACTACATCAAACAATATGATAAACATGCTTACTCTGTTTAATTGGGGAAAAACCAGAACATTTAAAGTAGCCGCAACTGTGAGAGATGCAATTGCACCAACTGAAAGAAGCTGAGGCAAGCTGGGATCAATAAATCCAGATGCAGCATCACCAGTGGCCAGCACAGCTAGAAGTGGAAAAAAGAAAGATGGATTGAATAATGATGAACTTCCGTCTTCTGCAGGTGCTCTTAAAAGTAGCGATTCCCTCCCGTCTTTGTGGTTCGTGAGGCACATGGGCTCACCAGGGTAGAAGTTAGGAGCCTTTGGGCTAAACTTAAATGGACCCACCTCCCGGTAAACATTTGATGGTGCTGCAAAAGCCATAGTTACTCTTTCTCCTGCTTGAGCAGGAAGAGTAGCTGTCTCAGTGGCAAATCGGTGGGTGCATGCCACACCAGAAGGGGTCTGTACCTAAAAATTGAATATGCACAAAAGTCTCTATTAAGTAGTAAAGAACAAAAAGTTCTGCAATTTAAAATTCAAATAACACTAGTGATGCTATGTCCGCAAGCTTTTAACAGCTACTATATCAATGGGAAGATCAAACTCTTCCAGCTTGTTAGAGAAGAGAGGAAAAAATGGATCAGCACAAGTGCTTCCATGGAGACAAAAAAATTGAGCACAAAGTTATTTTGGCCAATTCATTCTATGGTCCCAATTTAATTGCATTTATGAGGACAACAAGCCAGATAGCTTTCAGCACAGATGCAAAGATACAATCCAGTCGACTTTGCAAAATTGAACAAGCCGCATAACTCCTAAGTCATAGTAACATGAACATACCACAACAGAGTGAACCGCAGCAGGGAAAGTTTGCTTGGTTAGATTCAGAAATCTTAGCCCCCGTTTCCACGCTGGAACATCCATGCTGCGTTCGGCAGGAGGAGACCCTTAGAAGAAGTGAATATACAGGGATCAACACCACACAGAATAATATGTGTGATCAA
This sequence comes from Melaleuca quinquenervia, assembly GCA_030064385.1. Classification (NCBI taxonomy): domain Eukaryota; kingdom Viridiplantae; phylum Streptophyta; class Magnoliopsida; order Myrtales; family Myrtaceae; genus Melaleuca; species Melaleuca quinquenervia. Next base: position 12,281,819 of record CM057721.1, on the reverse strand, counting down.
CTAGGAAATAATTGGCTGTTCAAACTAATCATACCAGATCTATCTTATGATTAGAAACTATCATATGGCTTATCAAAAGAGAAAATATTCTGTGACAGTATACACAAATACCTGATCTCAATCAGGATATGCTTAAGTCATATTCAATTAATTATGCAAGAAAGATAGAAGTAACAACCTGATCTCTTTGGACTCAATACTAATGATGTCACCAGAAACTAGCTCATACTTGTAACGGCAGGTGGCACAGGAAACAATCTGTGGCAGCAGGTTCCGAAAAATATGTTATCACAATAAGAAGTTTAATGAATACTTGACATTGATATGTGAATAAGCTATCTCAAAGCTGACAAGCAAATAGAACTAGACTGTCAAGGACAAGACTCATCACCAGAGGAAGTTAATTAGTCTTGATAAGTGCACAGAATTCCATGAACCCATCAACAAGCCTCTTACGAGTAAAATTGCATCCACCTTGGTCATTCATTGAAAATACAAATAGGAAATCTCAGGGAGACCTACTCAACCCTACTTACAGAAGAGCAACACAAAACTCAACATGAAAATGGACAAGAATTCATTTCCATAAAAAGCACCATACATCAATATTTTGAGCTTCAAGAAGAAAAAGGTATCACATCTTACTTCAATCCTAACCACGACTCTGCACTATTTATGCAGTGCTACAGAAAGTTGTCAAAGAACTCAAACTATGCGGCAAAAGGCAAGTATACTTTTACTGCCTAAATCACAATAATCATCCAATTCAAATCCCTGTAGCACATCTATGGTGGAGTCATCCTGCCTTAACATCCATGCATACTTTGAGAGCAACACTTGGAACAAAATTTAGAACTTGGAGTTATCTTCGAAAACAGCATAATCAAGACTAAGAACTGAACTTTAGTAACATACTTGAATACCATCTTGGGGTTGTGCAACAGCGACAGCTACCATGCAACTTGGACATCTCACAACCTTCCCGAAGGGGACCTGCTAGAAGCGAAAGAAGTCACAGGAAGTGCAGGGTCAGTAGGAAAACTACCACCGATAATCCAAGTAATAGTTTTCTAAGAAAATGCATGATGAATTGGCAACCAAAACAGCTTTTAAATGTTAAAACAAGAAAGAGTAGGATTTTACCTCCACACCAGGAGAAACCCCTACTTGACATATGATATCAATCACGCTTAGAGCATCAGGAACCCTTAGTGATGCTGCAAGACCCTGAACTAAAAGTGTGTATACACGCACGTCAGGCCTGGACCATCTCCACCTGTCAACATAAGCACCATCTTCACCTAGACCTGGCCATCATCAAGAATTAACAATAGATTCACAATCGCACATCTAAATGACCTCCACCTCACTCCAGTTGGAATTGCTAGCCGTCCTCCTACGAATGTAAATTCCTCGCATATTCATGGTCCAACCCTACAAAAAGTATCTAAACATCTCTTCTCTCTTTAAGCCGTGAAGCAGAAGAAAGCACCCGCTAAGTACGAGAGAAAGTCAAGGCACTAGTATCAACCAGCGGCAGAAAAAAAAAAGTCTGTTGACATTCTATGACAATAAAGCGTGGACAATTTCACATGTTCCGACGACTGATGAACACTTAGTTAGAAATCATAACCGTGGAACACCATATACATGATATAACAAGACACACCTTGATCGAAAGTCGCGCGCATGGCGCAGAACACGGACAGAGCCAACTCGGCATTGCCGCGCTCAAGCGCCGTGCTCACAATCGAGCAGCAATCAGACACGCCAACCACGCCGCCGCTCCCGCCGGCCTTCTCCGCGATGATCCGCAACGCCTCGTCGGCGTCTCCAGCGCCGGACGCTTCGCCGACCACCTCGTCGCTCAAGAACGCCGAGGAGGAGGAGGAGGAGGACGGCTCGCCGGCAACGCCGTGCTCGCTCTCGCTGAGCGAAGCTCTGCTCTCGAAGGAGCGCCGAGATCGGCGATGGTGCGAAGCCGCGTGGCGACTGCCACTGAGGAGTATGGACAGCAGGGCGGGGTTGCTAGGGGAGCACCGGGGGAGGCGGAGAGAGGAAGAGTGAGGGAGGCGAGAGAGGCACGGCGAGCACAAGCTCAGGGTCATTTCGGGAGCTTCGATAAGCAGCGGCGACAAGAGGAAGAAGACGACGAGGACGGCGGCGACGGGGGAGAATGGAGGGAGGGGTGACGGGCAGTGTACTGGTGGCGGTTGAGGATAACGAACGAGAGGCTCACGTCGTTCTGGAGAGACGCTGTTTGGAGTAGAACGTAAAATGAGGAAGGGCAAAAAAGAAAGGAGATGTGTGGAGGTGCGGGGAATCGAACCCCGTGCCTCTCGCATGCGAAGCGAGCGCTCTACCATATGAGCTACACCCCCGGTCTGATTACCTCGTCTCTGTATTTTAAATAAATCTATTTATTCTCTAAAGGAATTAGGCATGTTCTTGACACCGACGAACCTGCTCATCGTGAAGAAAAGAAAAGCATCCATCCATAGGGTCTTGATCCGACACCAACTTGTTTAAGATTGGCATTCCGGAATAGACTCGTGCGATTTACTTTTGTTCGGTTTGAATCTTGTGACCAATGCAGTTTGATAGTATTGTCCGTAGTTCGAAGCGCCTGAACTAATATACAAAAGTTAACACATAAATTCCCACTTCTTTTGCAAAAGAGGAAATTACCTAATCTTGTCATTTCAACAGCCCGTCGTATTAAGTCTCTTCATATGCTCATCCGGGAAAGCACGGCTCATCCCCCGACACTCTTCGTGTCAGCACAAACACTGTCTACGCCGCAACTCGGATAAACATGATCCATGCAACAGACCCGGCAGAACCTGTGTCCCCGAACATTACACAACACCACGAGATCCTAACATCAACCATTCCAGCTTTGCCCATACAGGAAACATCACAAGCTCGCTTAATTGATGTTGATAATGGCATGTCATTCAGAAAACCAAATTGAGTAAAGGTGAAAAGACTTTTTACAGACGGGGCCTACGGCCAAATACAAAATCAACTCGATGAACACTATACTTTCACTTGAGCACTGCTAGGTACTGAAAAGGTCGCAACAAATGGATGTCGAGGAAGAAAACAGCCGCGAGGGCATGTTCCCTCTCTTAAGCTCTGGGGTAACGGCACTTCATTCCAGCTGCCACTTAACTGGGGCACGAATTAGTTTCTGAATCGAGCTCTATGCCACGGGGGAATTGGGCGGCCACCCCTGTTACGTGGCATTGTATTAATCTGGCGAGGCACTGTATCCATCTGGCGAGGGACAGCCTTCATCCTCTGCTCCTTCAGATCTGCAAACAGCGAATCCAGTGTCTTTGGCCTCTGCTTGGTGCCTGCATTGTTTTCATTCTCTTTCTGCTGCTGCAAATAAGCCGAAGGTGCATGTCATTAGAAGTTAGCTGATGGATGTGAAGGTGCACGTGACATTGCAGAAGGCTCTTCATCAATTGTTCAAGGAACTTCAACAAGGCAATAAAAAAATGTGCAAGACAGACTTAGAGGGAAAAAACTCCAAAAAATCCCAAGTTCTAATCAGCATTATGCATTTCTTACAAACAAGCCAAAAAGCTTTCCAAAAAAATTATGGTGTGAAATACAAGTGAAAGGGAACTACAAAGACTTCCCTCCTTCAAACTAGCATGGACGAAAAAGAAAAAGAAGGAGAGCCTGTAAAGTAGCATCTGTTAGCCCATGTTGGAAAAAAAAACAGAGCTTGTGCTACTGTTATCACTATACACTATGATTGATCAAGCAAAGGCCAGACTACAGTCGATTTTTCAATACCAAACATCTACCTCTGTAGCTTTAGCTTTATCTAAGACTGGTGCAGTTCAACTACACATCATCAAATTAAACACTTGAAACTATTAATACATTAACTAAAAAAGAGAAGGAAAAAAAGCATTAGATGGTTCCATACCTTTGCGGCTACAGCTCCATTTGCAATCCTCTTCTGAAAGACTACAGCTCCAGCCCTGCAGAAGACAGAAAAATCGGGTTGAAGAGAATAACTAGAAGGTTACTTACTTCCTCTTAAATAACCACCATCACTTCTCCCGACAAATGAAGCACTAAAGTACTTACCATCAGGGACATTAAAAAAAACCAACCAAAGTTAAGAAAGGACAAACCAGACCAGGACATGACAATCGCCCTAAATAGAGTATCATCTGCAGCTGATGGATTGTTTGTTTTCTCAAATTTCCTCAAAAGCACACCAAATTACATGGATTCCAATAGAAGCACATATCTTCAGGGCAAAACAAATTGCTTGACTTGCTTTAAACTGTAGACTGTAGAGTATGGCCTCAAAATTGAACGTCTCTCCTTATTCTCCATAACTCCAATGCCAGAATCTCTAAAGTGAAGGTATCCAATGAGCCCCATTTTCAGACTAAAGTCTCAAAACTAGATATCAAGCACTTTCTGTTTCGGGGATGAGGCATAAATTGCAAAAGAAAAAGCATCTACTATGGTTATTTTCTGCAAGCTAAAACTAAAATGTGTCTCCTCATCCTTCGACCAATGAATGAACTTTCAGAAATCACTTCAGATGCATCACAGCTTATTCACGAGGAAACTTGCACAAAAACCATATGAAACCAGTTATATCCCTTCCACTTTTTTATCCAGAAGCCCCCTCGTCCACTCCAAGAAAGTGCTACTGTTTGATACAAAAATAAGTTCAACGCCTTCAGACATACTTGAAGCTCAAATAGTCATCACAGCCCTCTCGAGAGTAATACCCCATAGATTAGCTGAATTCAACACCGAGATCATGGAGTATCAAGTAAACAGTTTCAATCCACACATGAGCACTAGTTCATATTATAGGTCTCTGCAGTCATTAAAGATGAACGCCAATCCAAGGGAAGCCCATAAAAAAGGCATGACATGAATGCTGAATCCTGACCAGCATAGAGTATCAACTAATATCACCAGTCTTCACAGCTGAACACACTGTATGCAAAGCTGCATGTTTTCGTAAACAAACGCACGCCAAATATGAGGCCTTTGACAAAATCATATGCATGAGAGCTCCTCAGTTTTACTTAGAAGTCAAGCAGTCCCTTTGACTAAAACGCTGCTACCATTGGAGGCCAAAAATATAGTAACACACAGTCAAGCAGCCATATGAACTGTCTCACATCCCAAACTGAAAGGCTCCATGACTAAAAGGGATACTTTTCACTAAGGAAGGTAGAGCTTCAAGCTGCAAAGGGAATATTGCAGCTACCAAGAATAACTACACCTACGCCAATGTTGCATGCATTATTCTGGAAGGAAACAAAGATTAAACAGCTGAAACACCAAAATGCCCCAAGCTAATCATTTCCAAGGCAAACCCATCATCCATCTTATAGGGGTACGCCCACGCCAATATTGCATGCATTATTCTGGAAGGAAACAAAGATTAAACAGCTGAAACACCAAAATGCCCCAAGCTAATCATTTCCAAGACAAGCCCATCATCCATCTTATAGGGGAGGTGGTGTCCATTCAGACAAACTCATACATAATAACTTCCACGCACATGGAACTTGAGCTATTATTCAGAGAAACCATGCTTTACCTACATCGAAGCAAAATAAACGATGGTGTTAGACTTAGATATGAAGGATGGCAGTGAGTTTACTTCAATCACCAACACTGTCACTTAGATAGTATAAAACGTAAAAGTCATGGGCATGAAGATACACCTTGGCCTATTTGTGATAGCTGTTCTATTGCGGTTAAAAGCTCTTCCACCAAACGGATTGACCCCAGCCTTTCTAGCAGCTTCAGTCGCCAAAGGAAAATGGTTTGGTTGAAAATTTGATCTTTTCCGAGCAAGAGCTCCCTGCATTGGCAATGTTGCAGAATCAAATCAGGAGACGTACGGATTTCTAGAAGAATTAAAAGAGACTTAGAAGATAAAAATAAAAAATAAAGCAGAGACAAGTCATCAAAGTAATGGAGGAAAGCCTACCAACCTGTCTAAGAGATGATCTTGTGTCCATGAAGTGTCTAAACTTCAGGGATTTTTCTTTGGCAGCATTTCTAAAAGTTCTCTGACTTTTATTCTGTTGTAACAAGAATAGTTACATAAATAAATCAGAACTCAAATTTTGGAATAAGAACTTCATGAACAGCAAATGACCAGTGGCATGAGCTTTTCTAGAGCAAGAACTTATGACCACAGACAAAATCAACAAAATAGAACGAAAGCACCATAGTAGCATGGACAAAAAAGAAACTTACAGAAGTTCTAAACTTCTTGGTTTTATTTGCAGGATTCTTAGACATTTTGATAATTTCATCTGCAAAACCACAGCACCCATAATAAGTATCATATACCTCGAAGTCAAAATCAATAAGCATGCAGTTTGGATCAGTTGTTGGCCATACCTAGTGTCATATCCATTTTCTTCTCCGTAAGAGCGATAGCATCGCTCGTCAGAGGTTTAGCTGCCATCTCTGAAAAAAGTTCAGTTTTTCTGTCAAAGATCATCCAAAGACACGACTTGGACCCAAAATATAAACATTATCTCAGGGAAAGCACACAAAAAAAAAAAAAATCTCAAATCAAGAGAAGGATACAAAAGATACCATGGCGAAGAAAAGCAATCAAGTCGAACCAATAAAGCATCAAATTGGCGACTAAAGTGATTTCGGGTTCCCGTTTGAGGTACCCAGAGTTGATATCAGCGCGAAATCTCAAACTTCGAGAGCAATGTTGCTCCCAATCGAGTTCCAACCATAACTCAACCAGAAGAAAGATCTACTTAACTGGAACCGAACCCGACCACAATGCAATCCCATACCCAAGACACGAAACGCAACAACTTCCACAGTTAAGCATCCCAAAGCAGGATCGCAGCAGGCAGTGCCTCAAAACAAGAAGCGGATCCTAACAAACGACCACGAAAACCAACAACCAGGAACCAACACAAAATCTGCCCGTCCACAATCAAAAAGCTTCGGGCAAGATCAAACTAACGAATACGCATCTAAGAGAGAGAGAAAGAGTGTTTACCAATTCGGACAATCGCAGAAGAAAAGACGCGTTGGAGAGCGACCGAGAGAGAGAGAGAGAGAGAGAGAGAGAGAGAGAGAGGATGGAGAAACAAATCGAAGACCAGGCTTCCTAATTGCAAATATCAACCTTTAGGGTTTCGACCTCGGAGGCCTATTTTTTGCTTCCTAGAGAAGCAAAACGACGATAAAAGCGAAGTGAGAAGATTATCGCTCAAGGCGGGTATGTCGGGCTTCCCATGATGGATCCGAATCATCTTCGCCAGTCCAAACAAATCTTATAGGCCCGATAGCCCAGCCCCGTCAAATCAGGCCCAGAATAGTCTCGACAGAAAAGCCAGGATTTCGGGCCGCTGGGATAATAGTCCAAAAGTTCTTAATTACATAGTGCAGCAATCAATTCAGTCATAAACCTCATAATCATCAAATTCAATTCTAAATAAGTAATTACTTTAGTCATAAGCTTTTTGGATGTATCAAGTTAGTCATTTTTTAATAATTTTTTGGGTAACTTTGGCCGAAAATCACCAAAAGACTATATTGACAAATCACTCAAAGACTTAGTACCACATTAAAAATCGTCAAAAGATTTAAAATTAAATTAACAGAATTAAAATTTTACGACTAAATTGATTGTTGGCACAATTGAAAGGTTTAGCTTTAAAATTTTTGGATTATATTTTACTCTTGCTTTGTACGATGCACCTCGAATCCAAGGTCCACCCTGGAATTTTGATACGAATGATGGTTTCCTCCAGTTCAACGCCCGAATTTAGACGTGGGCTTATCAATCAATCTTTTATTCCTAGACAATGTGTACATCAACTAATCTTTTATGACTGGGAGTGGCGTTTCCAACCTATGCAAATAATAATAATGCTACATAGTGAGTAAACCGTGGTATGCACTCCAAGTATGTGACAATGGTTATCTCGGAAAAATATTTAAAACACTCAACAATGGATTATTTCAAGCGAGAAGGATCCCCTGCACATCCTAGCCATCCATCAAAACTCCCCCCCCTCACCCTCCATTTTCCATGTCCCCTTAAAATCAGGGCAGGGAACCCCAACGCGACGCCCACGCCGTCCGATGATTCACATCGATCAGGTTCACGTGTTCCGACAGCACACTAGAGTGATTGTAGAGTGCGAAAAGAGTGCGACGTGAAGCGAGGAGAAATGTCTCTTTGGGAAGAAACGGAACGAGTGGTTGTGGCCAGGGCGGGCGATTGGTATCTTCCTGGACCTCTTCTTACGTCGCGACGCCACTCTCGCGCAGGACTTTTTGCGACGAGACGCGTGGGAATCCCGGCTGCGTGAATAAGACTTCCTGGCTGGAACCGGTCAAGTGGTGGTGGATCCACCGTTCGAAACACGAAAACGCGGCCCCTTCAAGCTTGGGCCAAAGACCGGCGTGAGACTCGAATCGACCAATGGCCCGCGATGACGTGAGCAGCGACAACAACAGCCCTTTTCTTCCCGTGGACTCTTGACTGTCCACGCCAACATGCCATGGCGGAAGGTTCTACCAAAACACATCACTTCCCAGAAGCTATGCTCCTCAACATCTCCTCTCATCTCCCGTCCTCTCTACTTGCTGAAAGAATCGTTGTGACCTGCGCATGATCAATTCTGGAGAAACGACAGTATCTTCGGTCATGCCGATGGTCTTCTCTGTTCCTCATCGGTCTCTCGTCGGAAAATAGGTCAGAACTCGGCGATGGTTTGTATACGGCAAGAGTTAATCAGCATCTGCCTGAAAACTATTTCGGGGTTGACGTAGATAAGTGGGGGAGAGGCGAGTCTTGGCCTTGACCATTTCAAATTCTCGCTCGACGACTTGCATGTCTCCACCCCTCGAACACGGCCACGTCGCCTTTTGGAAACCCGAAGTTTGGTCTTTCTACGGCTCGCTTTTGCTCCTGTCGCCATCTTTTTTTTTGTGCCACTCGCTTCTTTAAACAAACCTCTGTTACTTGGTGACTATTGCCTATAAAGCTGCAGGGCTGTTTCTCATATAGTCCACCAAAGTGAATTCCTCCTTGGCCTCTGTTCTCTCATGGCTCTGTTTGGAAGCAAAAATTTGCCGGTCCTTCCTTTCTTCGCTTCTTGCCTCGACGCGAGACTACTAGGTGAGCCCGACTGTGAAGCCGCGGAGGAACCGGCCAGGTCGACGACCCTCGTGTACAGGGACGAGCTGAGCAAACCCAAGCGGAAGACGGGTCGCCACAAGATCGCTCCGGATGCGGAAAAGGGCGGATTTTCCCGGGATCCAGTCGACGGAGAGAAGAGGGTGCTGATGAGAGTGAAGGTGAAGATGACTAAGGAGCAGGCGGCCCGGCTGCTCAGCAAGTGCGGAGAAGGAGGGGTTCTTGAGTTCAGGGATGTGGCTCGCGAGCTCGTGCAGATTCCGGCCACCCGCGTGAGCGTGGTGAGCGGGAAGGAGGCCGAGGACGGGGCCGTCCGAGAGCTCAAGAGCATCCCTGAAGAAGATGAAGCGCGAGCGTGAAACGGAGGCGATCGTGAGAAATTTGGGAGACAGATGTAATCTTGTTCCTTCTCTCTTAAGTGTTGAGTCGCGGCTTTTAGGAGTTCAAGTTCAGCCTTTGTGAACCAAATCAGAGAGGATTTGATAGCGAACGAGGATGTATCCATGGAAGCTGTACGCCGGAGTTCAGTTTTCTCTTACCGCGCGAGTGACATCCATGTTTGTAATCATCTGTCTGAATACTGTCTGTAGAGATTGAGAGATTAACTGAGACCGCTTTTCTTGTCAACCCCACTAATGCTATAAGATAAATGCCTAGACGGGGTCACGCATTTGTTAATTACTCAGGCATCAGACTGTCTCAATCGTAAAGGATTCTTGTGGTTCTGCCTTTCATGCCCCATGTGAAATCGCCACTTATGGCCAGACATTAACCCAAAATCTTATCCCCTGATGAACGCACAGAGGGGCCTGCCATCGTGGGCTTTCTCGTATTCTCGTGGGTAAACTAGTTTGGGCTGAGCCAAGTACAGTTGATGCATGGGCCTTGCTCAAAGCCTCACGCGAATCGTTATTCTTCTCGGGCATGGTTCTAATTTTCGTTCTTTCTTCTAGTTTGTTTCATCGAAAACTTCTTTGTCGTTGCAAGAGTTTTCTGGAAATTTAACGATAGAGAAATTAAACCACGCACTAGTGTTTGTTTTGCGCTGAGAATTAGTTCAAAAAAATGGGTTTTCTGGTGTTTGATAATAAGCGAATCCATTAAAGGTGGTTTGTATATTTAAAAACGAAGTGTAATGACTAACAGAACGAAATACACATTTACTTTATTTACTATGTATTCCATCAAAACAACAATAATCAAGCCCTCAAACTAATCAAGTTGGTGCAATCAAATCATTCCATTAACTCCGTTTGATTTGACGGATGGAAAATGCTAAGAAGATTCGGGACTTGGTTGCACCCACTTGACAAGGTTTAGCTAATTGCACCTTTATAAATTTTGGGACTCAATTGCATAATAATGACAATTTTTATAACTTGATTGTATTTTTTAAAGTTTCGAGACCCAATTGCATTTTTGTAATACGTTTTAATATTTTAAGTCACTACAAGAAGAAAGATTTTTAGCAACAGCACATTAGCCACGACAAACAATTCGTCACAATTGGTCACGACATTAGCCACGAACAAAGAAATACCATCGCAAATCATCCATGATTTATTCTTTGTCTCTACTTGCCATGAACATTGCCACGCCAAGACAAATATCGTCGCTATTTAGCGATAACATCAAAATTCGTAGCTAATGTTGTTGCTATTTATCGACGTATTTTTTTGTCGCAATTTCCGTGGCCAATTAATTAACTTAAAGGCATCGGTTTACTCTATTTCTAAGAGCAGAGCTAATTAGCTAATTAGCTACGGCAGGAAAAGACCGTGGCCAAATTATCCACAGCTTGGGCGCAACCGTGACTAATTAGCTACGGCAAATAAGGACGATGGCTAATTAGCTATGGTAAGGAAATATCGTTGCCAATTAGCCACGGCTTGGGCACCGTCCGTAGCTAATTAGCTATGGCAACAAAAGATCGTGGCTAATTAGCCACGGCTTGGGTATAACCGTAGCTAAATTAGCTAAGGCAAGGATAAACCGTGGCCAATAATCAAGGTTGGTCCAGCAAAAATGACACCTAATTTTTGCCAACTTGGTAATTCACTTTTGGTTTAGTTTTTAGTAAAATTGTTATTAATGAGAAATTAGAAGCCTTTTTAGTTTTTGAAAAAAGAAGAAGAAATATTCAAAAAAGAAAGACGGTGCATACTTATTATGTGGTTGGCATCTTGCTTATCCCTTTTGACGCCGGAATGACTAGAGCCACATTTGCCATGGAGGTGAGGTGGCGTAGAAAGAATGAGACTTGCGTTCCATAAATGTGGGCACAACATCTCTATTCATCGACCACCGAACGAGGGGCTCTCTCTCTCTCTCTCTCCCTAAGCATCGAATCTCTGGCGCTCAGAAGATTTGGGCAGAAGATCTTGACTTTTAGGAGGGGCCAAATGGAGATTGACACGCAAAAGGGGGGCAGGCGGTGAAGCGACAAGGGGGGGAAAAAGAAAAAAGAGGGAAGAGGAGGGGAGTTCTCAAAAGGAAGTAGAGGCAAGGAGCAGATAAAAAAGGGGGAAAGGGGAAGAACTCAAAACAAAGAAGACGGAGAGGAGAAAAAGCGGGCAACGAGCAGAAGGAAGAGCCCACAGCAGCTCGCGCAAAACCCCTCTGTCGGGCCCTCTACTATTTCTCGGTAAGCCTTAGTCCGTTGGTCTCTTTTTCCCGAGGACCGTGATCTAGGTGAGTCGCGTGAGCGAGCTGAGACTTGGCTCAAGCTTTTGATCGCGTCCGACAGCAACGGACTCCTTGAATCGGAGAGGGGGAACCCCATTCGTCGCATGCTTTCATTTATGAACCTTTGTTCTTGTTTGTTCGATACTTTATTTCTTTTTTCTTAATCCCTCGGGTCGAGGTGATTTACTGCCATTTTTGCGTGAGCTTCAGGTTTTATGATTTACAACACATCGTCTCCAGTCCAAGGCATGCGAGTAGTGTGTTCTGGGTATTCGTTTTGCTTTGCTTTGCTCTTTAAGTCTATTGGTTCCCTTCGCACAACGAGTGTTTGATAAAATGTCGAAGTGGGAGTTGGGTTTATTTTCTCTGTTTCTAGTTTCTGGAGGTTTGGAAAGTGGAACGTTTTCTAATTCGATGGATGTTTTTGTTGGCAGTTGTGATGTTCGACCATTGAAGTATGGCCGCAGCAAGGATGGTGAGGATGAATGGCAGTGTTAATGTAGCCGTACTTGTTTTGTGTAGTTGGCATTCGGAATCTTAGTGATTTGGCAACTATTATGTTTATATGTAGCTTGTAAATGTTTGGGTGGTGCACTTGGGACGCGTTCTACTTGACCGTGCACCCTCAGGGTATATGGGACGATGTCGCGCACCTCGTCGAGGGCGGGTGCTCACCAGGGCTCATCTTGATTGATGACGGGTGGCAGTCCATCGGCCACGACGCAAACCCAATCACAAAGGAAGGCATGAACCAGACAGTGGCCGGTGAGCAGATGCCCTGTAGGCTCTTAAAGTTCCAAGAGAACTACAAGTTTAGGGACTACGTGAGTCCAAAGGGGAGGCGCGATGGACCCAAGGGAATGGGGGCCTTGATTAAGGACCTTAAGGAGGAGTTTGGGTCCGTGGACTATGTTTACGTCTAGCACGCGCTCTGCGGGTATTGGGCCGGGCTCAGGCCAGAGGTGCTGGGCTTGCCGGAATGTACCGTGATCGAGAGCCCAAGTTGTCACCTAGGCTCCAGATGACAATGCAGGATCTAGTCATATACAAGATCGTGAGCACCGAGGTGGGAATGGTCCCACCAGAGCACGCCGATGAGATGTACGAGAGGCTTCACTCGCACTTGGAGTGCGTGGGCATTGATGACTTCAAGGTGGATGTCATTCATGTGAGTATCTCTATACAACTGCTTTGTGGAATTGTTTCATTGAGTTATTAATGGATCCTCTGATATTGTTTCACGTGACGATGTGCCTATATTAGTTGCTGGAAATGCTGTGTGAAGATTATGGAGGGAGAGTAGAGCTTGCTAAGGCCTACTACAAAGCATTGACAGATTTGTCAGGAAACATTTCAAGGGAAATGGTATGATCGCTAGCATGGAACACTGCAACGATTTCATGTTTCTTGGCACGGAAGCTATTACCCTTGGTCGTGTCGATACGTTGAGAGTGGCACATTGGTTGCGTGATCAATATATCTTGAAAGTGTCTTAGTAAGAGAAGTCGTAGTAATAACATTTGTAAGATGAGAGCTCACATGGATACTGATTTTATATGTTGATAATTTGATGTACGCATTTTTGGAATGATTTATATGCTTAGACAATTGATATATAAAGCAGGATTGCATCTAATGTGGGTTCATCCTACCCATTTATATTCACTATCGTCTCAGACCAAGAGAGTTACATACGGAATATAATCTCAAATTGGCCACGAAGTACAAAAAGACGTCACTTATTAGCGAAAAACACAACAAAAGGCGCTTGAGACAAATAACGTCGCTAATTGGTCACAGCTACATAAAGCCGACGACAGAAAGTGTTGTCACCAAATAGCAATGAGAAATGTAGTCGTCGCTAATTAACCACGGCAAAAAAGGGTCGTAGCTAATTAGCCATGGATGTTCTTGTGACAAATTTGTGACTAAATTAGCTACTACATTTAGCGACAACTTTTGTGATGATCAGTTTTGTCGTCACAAATTGGCGACGTCTTTTATGACGCCGTTTTACCGATGGAATTAGCAACTACATTGGGTGTCACAAATTAGCGTCGAATTCCAAAATTTTCCGTAGCAAATTGTTGCGACAACGTTGGTGTTGATGCTAAGTTCGTCGCAAACCCAATTTAGCCACAACATTTTCCATAATTTTCGTGGGAAAAGCTGTAGCTAAAGACTTGTTTTCTTATAGTGAGTGAATTTATTCCTTTTTTTATTTTTAATGAAGAAAGCAATTGTGGGTAGAACGGTTAAAGGGATTAAGCTTGACAGTCCTTTCCCTACTTTATCCTACTTGTCTTTTGCAAATAATTTAGTCCTTTTGTCTTAACGGGTGGATCAGTGAATCTCAGGGTTTTGCTGCAGTTTTAGTGGAGACTATCTACAAAGCTTAAGGAGGAATATGACTCCTGAACTGAGAGTTCAAAAGATAGAGAATACTGACAAATTTTTGGGAATATCTTTAGAACTAGGGTGCATCTTAAAAATAGATGTTTGCATGACTACTGACCGAGTGTAATATGATAGTAGAGGGACGGAAGGAGAAATTGAACGCGCTTGTAATGAACCAAAGCCTCAGGAGACGGACAAAATTTTTGCAAGGAAACTGTACGAAAATCAGGAACTAACCTCATCAGTATTGGGGACCTCGGGATCATAAGGCTTCTTCAAAATTAACGTCGACTGGCCTTTCCGTGAGGGAACAAGCGAAGGCGCAAATACATGCTGGTGCCGCGACAGCTCCAGCAGACTGGTTGATGGCTTTGCTTGCTCGCTCTGTACTGGTCCCATCAGCAGCACAAGCAGAGGCGTTCGACGTCGTTGAAATCCTAGCTCACTTCGAAAGATGGATCCGGAGCTTGCTTAAAGTTGGAGTCAGATTCTTTTTGATCTAATTAAGGGAGTCTAACAAGTGCAAATCTAGTCAGTGCTCTTGGCGACGAAGCCCAGGGATTACCTATGTGTAGAAGCTTCGGTTTGTGTATCCTCAAAATCTTTTTTTCTAAATGAATGAAATCTACATTTCTGACCCAAAAAAGAACAGAACATATTGATTGAACGGACATCCGTGTGCAAATCTGACGAGCCACACAGCTTTGATTCTCGCGCCATCATATACAAACGGTCGAAGGATTTCGGATGGTCCCATGGATCTTGACCCTCCCCATCTCTCATCATTCGTGGGGCTAAAGAATTGAATCTCGTAAGCTCGAGATTAGTCCAGGATTGACTTTTCCCTCGCGAAAATTTTCCGAATTCCAGAGTGCTTGCCTCCGGTCATTCTTCTGACCCCGTATTCCTCGAAGTTAAGCCGGACACTATTCCCCCATTACGGAATGAAAAGCAGTTCAAACCCAGACATTCCAAGGTCAGCGAAGAACATCCTCCGGGGCTCTCTTGAGTTTTCACTTTCTTTTATTGCCCGTCAAAACAAGCACACTCCTTTCCGGTATATACCCATGAATGACACGTGCGATTGGAAACCCTAAAAGACAGGTACGCGGGAAAGCTCGAGGACAACAAGGTGGGAACTGAGCAGTTTGAGGGTCAAAAAGCACATCTTTCCGTTATGTACTCACGAATGACTCGTGCGATTAATAACCCTAAAAGACAGGTACACAGGAAAGCTCGAGGACAACAAGGTGAGCAGTTGCCGCCCGCACTCATGGAACGTCAGCATATTTTCTATTCCCATCAATTTCACAAAAATTTGACGAATTCGCGTCTATCTTCTCCCTCCGCTGTCGATTCGTTCTTCAACATCCCGATTCTTGGATCGAATCCATGATTAGCTTTGCGTGTCTACACAATCTGTGCATGTGAACAAATTGAGGGGTTCTTTTCTCAATTAATCACTCATTGAGTCGTTGACCCTCCAAGCGTAACCCTTTTCTTCAGTTTTCTAGAAATTTATTGAAATCACAGAACAAAAACAAAAAAGCATACGACCACTTTTAGTTTTATCCCTTTGTTTTGTAATGCAGAGTACAATGTTTAGAAGAGTTGTTTATAATACTTAATCTACTAGAGGGCAAATGCAACAAAAACTCCAAAATTATACCCACCATGACACGAATACTCAATTTTTTTTTTACCAAAAGCTCTAAACTTGCCAAATGTAACACCACATAGTTTTTGTCAAAGAAAATTTCAAACTTATGCACGTGTGTATACATATATTGTTTATTTTAGTTCCGTTCAAGATATATTTGTTATATCGATATAAGTTTGGTTCCGTTCAAGTTATATTTTATGCAAATATTCCGAACATTTTTTTTTGTCATAAAGAAAAGTTATAAGCTTTCCCACTATAACATTGGTATAAATTCGAAAGTTTTTATGATATAATTTTTTTTGAGTATATGTATCATGATTGGCAAATTTAGGGCTTGTAATAACACATAAAAAAGTTTGCGGGGTATTTGTATCATGGTATGTATAATTTGAGGGTTATTTAATGGTATTTACCCTCTACTTATTGATGTGGTAGAATCATATTTAGACATTTACCTAAGTTGGGCATATGCATTCGATGTGGTGGCACTTAATTCTATAAGGACAGTGAAGGATATGGGTCGTCCAACATGGTAACATCATATGATATGGAAAGATACCATACCATGTTCTGCATATGATGTTTCTCAAACGAGAGCGCATACCTTTTATGGGTGAAAGAAAGGGTTTTCAGTCCAAAGCTCATGCAACAACCTTTTCGGTTCGAGCTCGACCTTATCTAGGCATTGACTTGCGTGAATTCCCTCGAGAGAACACGCCCGCAGACACGCACTCCTTAGACCATGTTTTCGCATTTCGCATTCGGCAGCCTTCTTGTCTTCGCTCTTTCCACAAAAATCCTCTATAAATATCCCCCCTCTCCACTTGCTTAGCTACTCCCTCATTGTCCCAACACATACAAACACATATGCACACCTTTCCCTCAATTTCATTCTCATGGATCTTCGTCAAATCTTGTGGCTTCCCTCCTTTTCTTGCTTCGACAAGTCGCCGTCGCAGCAATCTGATCGTGAACTTGCAGAAGCCAAGGAACCGCTTGTTTACCGAGGCGGGCTCGGGCAGAAGCGAGCTAATAATCTAGAGAAGAGGGTGGAGATGACAGTGAAAGTGAAGATGACGGAGCAAGAAGCGCGTCGATTGCTCTCCAAGTGTAAGGACGGCGGGATCCTCGAGTTCAGGGACGTCGCTCTTCAGCTATCTCGGATCCCGGTTAGTCGCGTTAGTGTCGTGCCGATGCCAGCTCGAGAAGCAGATTATACAGCACTTAAGAATATCCCCGAAGATGACATGACAGAATGGTAAACCGTACATGTTCACCGAGAAGCAGATTATGACTGGCCGTTTGCTTGGCTCTCAGTTGGCAAGCACTGCTGTTGCTTAACTATCCTTGAACATTACAGCTTCAAGTTATGCCAATTTTTTTTGCTTTTTGGGGGTTCTCGACTCTTGTATAAAGATTTGAAGTTTATCTCGACTCTTGTATAAAGATTTGAAGTTGAGATGATCCCCTTTGGTCATCTACGGGCGCGCGTATATATGGTCATTTGTGTATTAGTGTTTATCATCACTTTGGTGTACTTTTTGGAATGAATTTTAAGGTTTTCAAGATTTTGAACTATGCTTTAACCTTTTGTAGCTGCAAGTACGTATGCAGATACGTGTGTGCTGATATGTAAAGGTCACTTGGGGAACCATGTAGGTTTTCTTTTTCGTAATCAAGACCACTTTTTTATATGTAAAAAATATTTCTTTTTCTTTTGTCTTGCCTTATTGATATAAAAAAAATCAAAATATTTCATTAAGCAAAAGTCAAAATATTCAAGTCAATCTAAAAAGCTCTCAATCTTTTCTCAGGTGACATCACTTCTTGGAATTATGTAATGAGAAAGTCATCAAGCTCCGGCTTATTCAACATGGACCGGTTCAACTTTTGATAAGATGTACCGATAGTCTTTTTTCGACCCAATCTGGTTTTCATTGCTTGGCCAGAAAAAAGAAACTAGTTGTCACTGATTAATTAAATATTATGTGATCGTTCGATTTAATTTCCAACATGACTATAAAAAAATTAGAAAAGCATTTGTTGATGAAAAATCTTTGAACTTGGCCCACACATTGGATTATATAGATAAGTATGAATACATTATAACGAAGTTTTCTTTTAAAAACTCTATTAATGTGCCACCTAGGCTATAGATCGCTAGAATTGGACATTTAAAATTAATTAAAGACCTTCCGTTGTTAATGAATTTCCACCTAGGCGGGAAAATTGCCAAAAAAGTCATAAACCTTTACCACTTATGCCGATTTAGTCCTCAACCTTTTTTTAAGCCGATTGAGTCCTAAACATTTTTCACATTTGCCAATTAAGTCCTTTCGGCAGGTTTTGGCCGAAAAATGCCTATTTGGACCTCGTCGGCGATGATCGAATCTCGCCAGCGACGATGTGGCGATGACGGGGCGACAAAATTCTTTCTTCTTTTTTTTTTCTTTTCTTTTCTTGCTCCGGCCGCTCCCATGGGCGGCTCGCCCGTCGCCGGCGAGGCCGCCCTCGCCCAGATCTAGGCGGGGCTGTCCCGCCCCTGCCCAGATCAGGGCAGGGGAGAACAAGGGCGGGGCTGCCTTGTTCTCCCCTACCCAGATCTGGGCGGGGATGGCCTCGCCCGGCCCCCGCCGGCCTCGCTAGTGGCCGACGGGGGCTAGGCGAGGCCGCCCCCGCCCAGCCCAGATCTGGGGGGCCAGCTCCGCCCAGCCCAAATCTAGGCGAGGGAGGGGCTGCCCCGCCCAGATCTGGGAGGGGCCGGCCTCCCTCGGCCCCAGCCGGCCCCGCCTAGATATGGGCGAGGGTGGCCTCGCCCGACCCTCGCCGGCGACGGGCGAGGGTGGCGACGGTCTCCCCAGCCCCCGCCGCGCTCATCGGTCGCTGGCGAGGGCTTCGCCGCCCATGGGAGCGGCCGGAGCAAGAAAAGAAAAGAAAAAAAAAGAAGAAAGAATTTTATCGCCTCGTCATTGCCACGTCGTCACCGGCGAGATCCACGTATGCATTTTCCGGCCAAAATCTGCCGAAATGACTTAATTGGCAAATGTAAAAAAGGTTTAGGACTCAATCGGCTTAGAAAAAAAGGTTTAGGACTAACGACATAAGTGGTAAATGTTTAAGACTTTTTTGGCAATTTTCCCCCACCTAGGCTATAGATCGCTAGAATTAGACATTTATAATGTTTATGATACATTAATATTAATTAAAGGTTCGTAAGTTTTTACTTTTATCCTAGTTAATTTCTTTCTATTTTGATAATTTAGTAAAACTTATACGTGGAAAGAACACAAAACCTCCCGGTTCATCTTCTCCTCGATAGACAATGATCAAAGAAGGATGTGGCATATCTTGTGGGTCACGAGTGAATACCACTTTGTCAATAATTGTCTCAAAGCATCTATGAATGCCATGCTTGTATTATTGTTTGTCGAGTCTGTTGGCCATATGTGTTGCGTACTTATTTGTCTTTTCCTCCTTCTTATGATTGTCTATATAAGGCATGGGTTATAAATGCTCACAACTCATAGTTCTTACTAATAAACTTGCGTGGTTAAGTGTTAAAAACCATGTGAAGTTAAAATCTCTCTTTTTTCTTCAAAATCAATGTCTAGAATTATAGATCTTTGAACAATAAGATAGCACCGATCTTGGTAATATATTCTACACCCGGTTCTATGCATATCTCATTCATCAAAATTCTAAGGCTAGTTGGCCTATGTTTGGTGTAAGAATTAAGCTGGATGCAAAAAGTTGCACCTATATGTGTAAGGCCTTGGAGGCATCGTTAAGGGATTGAATACCTGATCGGCTTTGATGTTCTTCCTGGCATAACCCCCTTATGGTTTCACAAATGAAAAGTCGAAATACTATTTCATTTGTTTAAAATGTTTCATGGTCCATTTCAATTATATCTTTGCATGATTGTATATGCAATGCACAAATAAACATCTTGAAATTATAAATACATGTGAGTTGCTAGGTGTAATTGGGAGTGGAGAATGCTTGAATGATTCGAATATGATTATAATATCGATTGTATCACTTAATCTACGGTAGAACTTTACACTTTTTTAAAGTAGGTCCCAATGATAACACCTTATAAATTCAGCGTTTTTTTATATCTTTGTTTCGTTTACTTTATTTAATTGCTTATTTTCTACAACGATATCAATTTCATTACTCATGTCCTGTCTTAGTTTAATGCACTTTAAATCACAAGGAGATCGGCTATACTGTTGTATCTTTTAAGTGGAGTTACAGAGCGATTATGAGCACTTTTGAGGAGATTGCCTTGGCAAGGTCGCTTTTTATGGATTTTTATATGCACAATAGAGATATGTAAGTTATATCAATTGCTTTTTGGTCTTGACTCTCAAATAAATATTTAAGGATATTACAAAACTGATAGCAATCACGTTCGACAAATTTGCGAAAGACTAAAGATCCTGATTGTTCATGGACAAATAAATTTCATGCATAATCATAATCGAATATAGAAACTTAAACAAAGAATTATGTACTAACCTCTAGCTATTGATGAAGTTTGATTGAAACTCATATTCGCATAGCCTGGAATGATTGGCAATGGATACTTCTAATCAATTACCCTCTCAACATCGATAATATGTTTTTTCAGATAATAAAAGGGTTTGGCTTGAGGCCATTTATCTTCCTGTTCAAACCCATTTCATATGGCTTCTTCCCTCAAGATAGTCATATGACATCAGGTGATCACCATACAACTCAATTGATTAATGGATAGTTATCGCAACTTAATATGGATAACAAAATTTCGCTGAAATTAACGTGGGTAAATAATAAGCTAAATGAGGGATCGCATAATTAGATTAACAACATCTTAAGGTCCTCTTTTTCTGTAATTATAGCAATCATCTTTACACTGATAAACAAATGTGTCCTGCTCCTGCTTCAATCAGACTTGTACATACACTAGATATCTACGTACATATGGTGGTTTGAGTATCAGTGTTTCATAACTTTAGTGTACTTTCGGGGCGATTCTTCGTTTCTTCAACTTTTGATTTGGAATGTTGATTTCTAATCAATATCAGCGACCTCAAATTAGCTTGTATAGACGGGCGGAGCATCTTCTGGATAATCTCTCGGAACGGGCTCTGTCCAAGCTTTTCTCCGATTATGTATGGACATGATTCTCTTCTCGAACAAGCTGTCAATCTACGTGGACTGGACTCTTTGAGTCGACAAATAATGTTGGCCCATCGTCCTATCTAATAGAGCCCAATTGTCCAATCGTAAGCCATTTATGAGCCCAATTGTCACCACAAAACAAAGGTTGCGGCAAAGCAATGGCTTGTAAAGAAAGTCCTTTTCTGAAGCCCTTGAAATGTGGTTTTACCAAAATCTAGGCATGTCTCCAAATACTGCCTAGCTTGAATACAGTCGAAGATGGAGGAGGAAGTGGAGGCAGAGATACGCCTGGCAGCTTTGTGTAAGGAGCTGGGTGGTTCTTGGCCGCGGACACAAATAATAGCAGTGGATGAAGAAATCTCTACAGAAAAAATCAAAAAATGTAAGTTATCACTCATTGATAAGCTTTATCAAGATCCAAAGGTTAACATCCAAGCTTTCCAAAATACTATGAGGAAAGCTTGGAGATTGGAGAATGTGGAAATCACATTAATAGGGCCTGGTATATTTGAGTTTTTATTTTGGTCTGATATGGATAGAAGGAGGGTGCTGGAACAAGGACCATGGTCCTTTGCGAGTAATTTATTGTTGCTAAAGAAATGGGAGCCTAATACACCTCCCAACTGCTACGATTTCTCTACTTGTGAGTTCTGGGTTCATATTTATGGGCTGCCAACTGAGTGGATGGGAGATAATGTCATTTCTAAGGTAGCCAGTGTAATGGGGAAAGTAACAGCCACGAAAATAGAGGCTAGAGGCATTACAGCTTGTAAAGTGGGAAAAGCAAGAGTAGAAATCGATATTTCTGTTCCACTTTTACCTGGATCATTAGTCAGCAACAATGGAAAAAAATTATGGCTGGAATTCAGGTATGAAAGGCTTCCCCACTATTGCTATATGTGTGGGAGGATGGGCCACTATGCACAATACTGTGTTGAAAAGCATGATTCGGGGAATAAAATAGAAAATGTGCAAAAGTTTCCGTATGGTTCGTGGATGAAAGTAGAAGCTAATGAGTTTAGCCCATATTGGAAAGCTTTCTATGGGAAAATATCAGAAGAAGTGATGGAGGATGAAGAAATACCAGAGACACCCAGAAGTACAGGGCAACTTGTTGTATATGATGGCCCATTTCTGTCATGCAAAGAGAAAACAGTCGCTGAGAAAGGGAAAGCAGTGATGCAACAGGAGGTTAGGGGAGAGGAGAACATGGTAATGGCTGAGAATCTTATTCCTGTCTCACATATGAAAAAAGGGATAATAATCTCAGATAATAGTCATGATCGTCAGCTTATTACTTATACTAAAAATGTGAAAAGCCCCAAGTTTATAAGTAATAAGAGGAAGAAGAGGTTTAATCCTTATGAGATACAAAATTCAAACTGTGAGTTAATTGATGAATCTCAGTTGATGGATACGGAGATCCAAACTACTGAAGAAGTCTATAATCGGGTTGTGGTGGCTAGCCCTTTAAAGCCACCGGGTTACAAATGAGTTTTATATGCTGGAATTGTCAAGGGTTGGGCTCTCCCTTGACATTCCAGGCACTCAGAACCCTAGTGGTTCAGGAGAAGCCCATGGTTTTATGTTTACTTGAAACTAAGAATAAGGAGAATGTGGTAAGAAGGGTACATAGAAGATTACATTTTCAAAACTATTTTCTAGTGAATCCGGTGGGGATAGCAGGAGGTATGACTATTTTATGGAATGAACAAATCTCTCTTACCGTTGAATCCAGCTCTATGTTTATGATTGATGTTATATGCATGCTCGAAGAAACAAGGCAGCAAATGAGATTAACTTTTGTTCATGCTCCGAATGAATTTCAACAGAGGCTGAGTTTATGGCATCAAATACAACAGATAAGTCAGAAGAATTTGTGTCCTTGGCTTTGTATGGGAGATTTTAACGAAGTTCTTTATCAATGGGAGAAGGTTGGAAAAAAGAAAGCGGAGAATTATAGAATCAACGCATTTCAAGACTTCCTGAATATGTGTGATTTTATAGATATGGAGAGCAAAGGATGTGCTTTCACCTGGTCAAATAACAGAGATGGAGTTAATCTTGTTAAAGAGCAACTGGATAGAGCGGTGTGCAACCTAGAATGGAGAATTATGTTTTCTAACGCTACTGTTTTGGCTCTACCAGCAATAGGCTCAGATCATAGCCCGTTGGTCCTAAATCTATTCCCTAGAAGGAAGAAGAGGAGGAAGGAATTTAAATACGAAATATTCTGGGCTGAAGATGATGAGTATTTTCGTATAGTCAAAGAAGCTTGGCATTGTGTTAATGACCAGAATCAACAACCAAGGTTGTATGAACGATTAAAGAAGGTGGCTGATAATCTGTTTGCCTGGAGTAGGAGAAAATTTATGAATGGCCAAGCTTATATTGGTTATCTCAAAAAGGAACTACAGCAGATCACAAATAGCCAAGACTCTTTCATTAGGGGAAACAGAATAGAGTGGCTGAAGAAGGAGATAGAAAGGATTTGGAGGCAGGAAGAGATGTATTGGGGCATGAGAGCTAGAATCCAATGGCTAAAATGGGGTGATAAAAACTCCAAATTTTTCCATGCTACTACAGTACAAAGGAGAGCAAGAAACAGGATTGCAATGCTTAAAAATGAAAATGACGTATGGGTTAGAGATATGCCACAACTTCAGAAAATGGGTATCGATTTCTTCCAGGAGTTATATACGTCAAAAGGATACAGAAATATTGATCCAGTAATAGAGCAAATCCCTACTGTTGTTACTGCAGATATGAACAATAGTATAATTGAAGCTGTTACGATGGATGAAGTCTCAAATGCTATTCATCAGCTTGGCGCTTTAAAAGCCCCAGGACCGGATGGTCTCAATGGAAAATTTTATCAACTTCACTGGGGGGATGTTAAAGAAGAAATCTTTCGAGAAGTGCAGTTATTTTTTAATACAGGTTATCTAAACCCTGAGCTAAACAAGACTTATATCACCATGATTCCTAAGGTGTCTAATCCTGAGAAGTTTGATCAGTTTAGGCCTATCAGTCTCTGTAATTTCAGCTACAAAATTATCTCAAAAATTATGGCAACAAGGCTAAAGAAGTGGCTCCCAAATCTTATATGTGAAGAACAAAGTGCTTTCATTGGAGCAAGGCAGATACAAGATAATATACTCATTGTACAAGAGGTGCTTCATCAACTCAGAGTTCGAAAAAGAAAGAAAAAGTTTAATGCAGTACTCAAAGTGGATATGAAGAAAGCATACGATCGTGTGGAGTGGGACTTCTTGAATAAATGCCTATTGAAAATGGGGTTTAGCGAAAAATGGGTTTCATGGGTTATGTTATGTGTTTCCTCAGTTTCATACAGTCTTAAGATGAATGGTGAAACATTACCTTTCTTCCAGCCATCCCGCGGTTTAAGTGACCCGCTCTCACCTTACCTGTTTATTTTGATAGCAAACTCTCTATCAGTGCTTTTGAAGAAAGGAGTAGAAAAGGGTTGCATAAAAGGGATCAAATTCAGTTCTAACTGTCCAATTCTATCTCACCTTCTCTTTGCGGATGACTTGATCATTTTCCTTGATGGGAGA
Organism: Melaleuca quinquenervia; assembly: GCA_030064385.1. Lineage (NCBI taxonomy): Eukaryota > Viridiplantae > Streptophyta > Magnoliopsida > Myrtales > Myrtaceae > Melaleuca > Melaleuca quinquenervia. Next base: position 12,257,134 of record CM057721.1, on the reverse strand, counting down.
GTTGAGGAGTGTCAGAATGTTGCAGGAATTCTAAATCAATATTGCTTCTCATCTGGGCAATCAATCAATCTGAACAAGTCTGGAATATTTTTTAGTAAAAACTGTCCACCTGCATTGCGACAGAATATGTCATATGAGCTAAGAGTTCCAGAAATTGTTAAGATTGGAAGGTATCTAGGTATCCCTTCAGATTGGGGGGAACCAAAAAGAAACATGTTCTCATGGATTATGGAAAGAGTTAACCGGAAATTGGCAGGTTGGAAGGAGAATCTACTATCTAAAGCAGGGAAGGAAATCCTTCTGAAATCTGTGGTGCAGGCTTTACCACAATATGCTATGTCGATCTTTAAGATCCCTACCTCGATTTGTCGAACAATTGAGAGGAAAGTAGCTGCTTTTTGGTGGAAACATAATGAAACACAGAAAGGGATACACTGGAGGAATTGGGAAATTATGAAGAAAAGGAAAGATGAAGGAGGGCTCGGTTTTAAGGACCTCATGATGTTTAATAATGCTATGCTTGGGAGACAAGCGTGGAGGTTAACACAAAATCCCAATTCATTATGGGGGAAAGTTCTGAAAGGGTTGTACTTCCCTCATTCTAATTTCCTTAAAGCAGCTAAAGGATCTAGACCGTCGTGGGGATGGCATAGTTTATTAATGGGCAGGGAAGTTATAAAAGATTCTGTTTGTTGGGTGGTTGGTAATGGTACTAAAATCAAAATTCGAGAAGACAAATGGCTGAGGAAAGGGGTTATTGGTGGTCCAGCAAATGAACATGAACCAGAGAGGGTCTCAGAACTCATGGAATCAGGCGAGTATAAATGGAATATCACTATAGTGGAGAACCTGTTTGATGAGGCTACAACTAAAGACATCTTAGCCATCCATCTAAGCCCCTATATGCAAGAAGATGCTTTGAAATGGGAACATACGAAGTCAGGAAATTATTCCGTTAAAAGTGCTTATAAACATCTTAATGCACTGCAGAACAACATCATGCAATCTCAAGCCTCTTCTTCCTACCAGACACCTAAGGAGCTATGGAAGAAAATATGGGCATCCAAAGTACCTCCTAAAGTTAGGTTTTTTATGTGGCATATTGCTCAGAATGCAATTGCTACTAAAGAAAACTTACTTCGAAGGAAGTTAATTTCGGAAAGCCTATGTCCAATTTGTCAGAATGCATCGGAATCCATAGAACACTTGCTTCTCTTATGTCCCTGGACCCGTAACATCTGGAGGGACCCTACGATTAACATCCAAGTCAATCGTCATACGGTGACAAGAATGGATGAATGGCTGGCTAATATATCACTGACCTCTATTTCCTTTGATTTCCTCGAGATGCTCCTATGGCAGATCTGGAAGTCTCGGAATGGGGCGGTCTTCCGAGCTCAGAAAGTAAATCCACAGCAAGTATTAATGGCAGCAAAGGCAGAGGCAGAAAATTTTACGAGATGGTCGAAGGATATACCTGGGGGTTCAGCCGCCATAAACTTTGATTCTTCGAGATGGATCCCGCCTGAACAAGGAACGATCAAAGTAAATATAGATGGATCATTTGATCCGGAGACAAGTGAAGGTGCCATAGCTTGTGTTTGCAGGAACAGCGAGGGATTCCTCACCGATGGGTTTGCACGCTCGATCTGTGTCTCTTCTCCTCTTCAAGCGGAAACGAAGGCTTTGGTGGAAACCCTAGATTTTCTGAAGGGTAGAAGTAAACTAAAGTACGAAGTGGAGTCTGACAGTTTACAACTGGTTGAAGCAATCTGCACAAGTACAGATCACTTTCCGTGGGAGGCTAAGGCTCTTTTTTGCGAAGCTCAGGGCCGTATGAAGTATTTCAAGTCTCTCAAATTAGCCCATTGCCCACGTGATCTAAATAGAGTAGCAGATTGGGCCGCTCGAGCCCAGAGATTGAAGATTTTACCAAGGATGTGGCTTAGTAATCCTCCTGACTTTCTCTTAAATTTACTTTGTGCCGAGGGTTGTAATGTATTACACCGAACTCAGTTTATCCCTAGTATATGAAAAGTATTCTCTTTGACCAAAAAAAAAAATCAGTGAGTGTCTTTCCAAATCTAAAAATAGTCCATTGCTCTAGAACCCAAAATCGTGTAGCTAATTGGGTCGCGAAAGCCGAAAGGTTGAATATGCTTTCTAGTAATTGGTCTTTATATCCCCCCCTCTTGTTTGTGGGATTTATTATGTTCTGAAACAAATGAACAAGTCTATGGTATTCTTCATGAAATGAATATATGAAGGATATGTTTATCGACCAAAAAAAAAAAAATCAGCCGGTAACCCATCAATTGAAACTTACTCGACGTTAGCTTTTAAGGCGTGATTTTCTCTCTCAAGATCCCTTTCAATTGAATTTAGAGTCGGACCATTAAAAGGGCAACAACTTCATTCGATTCAAGTCTTTGTCATATGTATCATTTCAGGTTCACTTACGTTTGAGTATTGATGTTTTCCTCTGGGTATTTTTTATCATTATTTCTTATGGATACCATCTCCTCGAATTTGTAATCAAATGTCATGTTGAGCCTGCCCCAAGGACCTGTTTAGTGTGTTTGATAAGTATATCTTTGATCTTAGAAGTATTAATTACACAGACCATTCGTCCGTGATGAGAAAAAGTCAGCGGATTGATTGTTTCAAGCAAGTTTCCATGACTTTTTTTTCCCTAAAAAACTTCTAATTAAGTGCTTTGTTGTCGTCCAATCAGTTGACGTTTGTTAATAATGTTGATTTTTTTGGCTCGGTAAGTGTCACTCGGTGACTGATGGTTAGCGTGAACTATAATGAGTTACAGTGGAAAAGAGTGGCATTGTCTCCACACATTTCTTTTGGGTGTGGCTAAAATCCACCATCTCAAGTTAATTAACCATTCTATCCTCTGAATACTAATTAAATCAAGCATAAAATAATATTAATAGTTGCATTTTCTTAGTGCAAATGCAATAATGCATACGCATTTGATTTTCATTTTCCTATTTTATTCTTTGGAAAGGTTCCCTTTTCTATCCTTCAAATCTAAAATAAACGGAAATTCTATCTATCTCTGGAAGAAGGAAAAACCCATTGAAAGAAGAATATTTAGCAAGAAATTAAATTTGACAATTTAACTTGTTCGATATTCGGAATCTTAAATAAATACTAACACCACACGAGAGTTGAATAAATAAATCAAACAAAGATTTAGTGGAAATAAGCCAATTCAAAAATGAATAAGACAAAGTCATCCTAGTTCGACTTTAGTTGAACTTCGGTGCACAAGAAGTCAAGCCAAATTACCGCGGTGAACTGTAAGGTGAGAGCAGTTTGATACAGAAAGGGAGGGTGGAGGGTGTTGATCGATTCCGGGAGAATCCAAATCGCAAGGACATTTCTAATCCGCCGTGGATTTAATTAAGCGAGAGAGACGGCTTAATTAATGCCTAATTTATTCTATATTTATGGGATAATTTGGTCAATCAACTTTAAGATCGCTGCCTTCATCCGAACATAAAAAAGAAATTAGGGAAAGAGGCCAATCCAATGGAAAATAAATGCCTTTTTTTTCTTCTTTCTTTTTTGCCTACTAGCACATGGTACTTAAGGTGCGTCCGATTCGACATTTACAAAGTCTATTAAGGAAATTTTGGGGTGTATGGCAATCATTCTCGAGGCTTTGATCCGACTTAGGCGACCCCAATCTGAGTTGCGCAACTACAGATCCGCTTGCAATCATACAATCCCAAGAGATAGGCATTTGGGTCACATCACCCAAGCATTCATTGTCGGAGGTCATTCAATCTCAGCCGACGGTCGCCTAGGTCATGCCAACCAAGCAATCCTCACCGCTTCATGTCATGCAACTCCGATCGTCGGCACCAAACGTGGCTCGCTCGAAAACCGAGCCATTCGTGTTGCCGACAATGAGCAGCCCAATGTTTTTCAAAAATAAAAACAAAACAGAAAATCTGCGATCGAAGCCCTTTTTACCTAACCCAAAATTATTTTGCAAAGGACAAGTTTTCCTCCAAAGTTTTTATTTCTCATACAATTTGCATTATATTCGGAGCATATTATTTGAACGAAACTCATCCTAAACCTCCATATTATCAAAATGGTCCTCACGTCAGTCATTTCGACGTCCCTTCGAAGAAATGCTTACGTCATATTTCACTTAAAAGTGCGACCAGAGTTGAAATACAAGCTAGAAAGAAAAGAAGAAAAAAACATCTAAGATTCGGAGCATCCAATTTTTATAATTGTTCATCAATTTCGAGAAAGTTCTTTTTTTAATTTCATCGTTATTTTATACTTTCGAGGCTGAACGAGCCGATCCCATCCCTACCCCGCCATGTGAACGAAGACTTTCGCGACCTTTGTTTTTTGTCGAGTTTGTCGCCCATCAAATCACACTAATGAGCCAAAACTCTGGCGGTGGATCGACGCACCTAAATAAGACAAGGCCCTCGAAGAAGAGGAGGAAGTCGAATCAATTTTGTAAACCCAAATCATTGTTCTTTGTTTAATCATCTTGCTTGCATTGCTGCTCTTGAGAAGCACGAGATGCGGTAAATAGGGGCAAATTCCGTTGGATAAATTAAAATATGGGTCGTTAGCGTAAAGTAGTTCAAACTATACTAATCGCGTGTGATGCGAATACGTAAAAAATTTGTATTATTGAAAACCCTGAACTTATTTATCGCGACGCATATATTCTAAGCCTTTTTTATCAAAAAAAAGTTGCAAACTCATATCAATGTGATAAACATATCATGATACATATATAATTTTAGAAAATTGAGGGTATTTGCACCGCAGTGGCCATAAAGAAAAATGTTAGAGATATATTTGTTTCACGGTGGATATATTTGCCTTGAAGTATATAATGCAATCATATTGCATATGAATAATTAATCTTGGAAATTTTCAAATGATTAGTCGTTGCATGAGAAGGGCGTTGAAAAGTAGATGATACATAAAAGTTCATTCCGCCATCAAATTTGTCGGTTGGTAATCGAGGAGGAAATTACAATTTGCATACTGTTGATGAAACAACTTGTGCAATTAGCACTTAACGTAAGGCATCCGATCGACATAGATCCACACGTATTATTTTCGTGGGAGATTGATTCAGTAGCATAAGATGTGAAAGAACCTTTCAAATGGGAAATTTTAGCACACTTCCTTTTGAAGTCAATACTCAGCATTTCATAGCAATCTCGACATATCTTCAGCCTGCGGCTGTAGTGTCGATGATGACATATATTTTCGCCTCTAATTCGTCAATCGTACGATTAAGAGGACGAAAATCTCCTCTAATCACAATTTTGCCTAGAGGATTGAGAGAGAACATGTGAATTGGCAATGCGTGTTGAACCAAAATCTGTATCATCAACATCCAAACCAAAAATTTTCCACTATAAGGAGGGAGGATGAACAAGTAAGAAGGGCAAGAACCTTAGGGGCCGTCCAGCAAAATCCCCAAAAAGAAAATTTACATGGTTTTTGGACCAACCGCCCCCCTCGACAAGCCCTCTTCCATCGGTTAAGATACAAGAAGACTAAAAGAAAGTTTAGAAAAGAAAGAAGAAGAAGAAGAAGAAGATGATGAAAATAAATTCATCATGACTTCTCCATCTCAGGCAACTCAGGCACCTCCATGATGCTGTCAAGCGAGGGCTTCCACGACCCATCATCAACAGCTTCAACGACGCCACCATTTCTCCTTCTCCCTCTCTCTATTTCACCCAAAACTTGCTCCAAGCTGCTGCCGTTGCCGCCACCCAACTGGATCAGCAGCAGCTCCAGCTCCTCCTTGGTCAACACTATCTTGACCCTGACTCTCCCACCTCCACCGCCGTCGATCTTGCCGCCGACGCCACCGCTGCAGTCCACGCTAACCTTGGCTGCCGATCCGCCCAGGGCCGCTGTCTTCCCGTTCTTGACCTCTGGAAGCTGTAACTCCTCCGGCTCATTCCAGATCTCTTCTGCTCCCCTCCGCCTGCATGTCTCCACGCAGTTTCCCATTTCCCTCACAACTTCACGGGCAAGACTCCGGACAGAAAGAACGACGAGACGCAGCTTCGATTTCTCCCAGAGAAAGAGGGATTCCCTAAGAGAGGCTAGAAATCACTGGTTATGAAGAGCGGAGGGGGGTGGTTGTGGTTGTTTGCGACTGAAGGAGGAGGTTGCGGAGTAGTGATGCATGTGAGCTAATATAGGGGTTAGCTCTTATAGTCGTTGATGGAGGTGCTAAATTTTCTATTCACTTTAAAAAAATCATACATGAGAATAAAATAATTAAATAGTTTGAGGAGGAGAACTTAGAAAAAAAACCAAAAAGGTGGGTTCACGAGAATTGATTTCGCTAGCGGAGTGACCCGGCGATGTTGAATCTGACGTTGGGCGTACGTATGCCATTTTGGAAGCAGGTCTTACGTAGATTAAAGTCGTGCTTGTACTTTTGTCCGCTTGCCCCACTAGCTCACGGTCCTAAATAATATATTCCGGCTTGGAGATCGTATTCGGATTCTCCATTACTAGAGGACATTGCGCTTTCGTTCGGAGATCTACACGTATTCAGAAGTTTCAAGATGTAAGCCGATACGTGCCCATGACGAGATTGGACCCGTTGGGGTCCGTTTCCAAAATTCGGAAACGTACCGCCTTGACTTACTAAATGACTTTTTGCGTCTTTATAACAGGGAATCGTATGATCTTTTTAGTCTCGTACTAATGCCATGAATTGATTAGGACTTTGGACCATTAGTGGAATCCTACTTTTCTCAGCAACACCGAAAAAGATTTTGCTAGAATGATCGACCAATGTTCTACAACTGAGCATGTTTTGTGTTGAAGCGTTAGAGCTAAGGATTTGTTACCCTAGTCTACCCTGACAATACGGTTTAACATGTGCCGTGGAGTCCGAAGCCTTCTAAAAAAAGAGTTTACTAATGTATACAGTCAAAGAATCAAAAGATTGACGAGCATTAGGTGCGTTTATATCGATTTATCAAATTGTTATACTTAAAAACGCGATACACTACAAGTAGAAATTAAAGTCTGCATTTAATTATATTTGATGAGAATCTCTCTCGTTACTTAGTAGGCATAGTTTTGTGGATCAAACTCGGTATGATTTCTCCGACGAAGAGCCTAGTTAAGCTCCTTTTATTTCTTAGTATGCTTTAATCATTCAAGAAAGGTAAGAAAGAGTTAAGCCTAGGTGTTTGCAGTAAATAGTCGGGGGAGGGGTAGCTAAAGTTGATCTCTAATTAGTCTATTGTGCCAATTTATTTATCTTAATCAATAGGTGCGAACTGTTGACCACTATGTGAAATTTCTAAATAAACGTAACGTAAACCTAAGTTTTTGGAGTCATGTTCAGGTAGGTCCTTCGGGCAGAGTCGGTCGTAGTTCCTGCAATAAATAAGCGACGAGCGCGAACGATTTCGGTGGCAATTCCATGATAGTTAGGTCTTGATATTCATGGAGAAGATTTAATAATATCAGCTAGCCACCGACAAGTATCATGCTGTCTTAACTTCATCACTCAATTGCATAAACTCTAGGCATAAACTATAGCAAATAGTACGTTTTGGCACCTGTATTTTGGACAAGTTTCTCAGTTTGATCCATGAACTAATCGACAGCTTTTCAATTCGGTCCTTGCGGGTGTTCTACTATTTATTTTGCCCAAGATTTCACGAGGGAAAACAAATGTATTCGAAAGCGTAAGGGATGGAACCGAAGTACTTTTTAATATCTTGATTAATGGCACAGATTAAATATTTTAGGGCTTGCCCGATGATTTTGAGGACCCTTTTGACTCTGTTCAACGCTTTACGTGTTCGTACGTACTTATGACCTACGTTCTTTGCACCGAACCGATCGGGTACATAGTAGGTGCTTGAGAGTTGGGAGGATCTATCTCAACTGCTACAATTTCTTGGCCGTACCAAATTCTATACAATAATTCTCTTTCTTAACGTTAATAAAACAGTTCTGCTGAAACATATGATATGAACTCGAACGTCGGTACTCACTTTCATCTTCACCGAGCTTTCTGTCCATTTCTTGATGATCTTGCCAATTGATCAAGTCTGAACCCATTTCGCGCGTAAATCCTAGTTTACACAGGAGGAGTACCGTATCGACCTTTTTCCGACCACCTGAACTTCTGAGAAAATGCGTTCGCCGATACCAGGACAAATCGAGTTAGAGAAACTCCAACTTATATCCATTGTATTTCGATTATAAGTACATCGTGTGGTCACTATGGTCCATTAGAAACACCTCAGCTGACCTTATCCGCACCCAATCGCATCATTCGTCTATCATGGGGTCGAAGCATATACTGCGTAGACCATCTGCATGTGACATCTCACCCACTTTTGTCTACTTCGACTGGACCCAACCCTAGACCAAGATGTATTTATTGCAAAAATAATTAGAGCCGCTGTCTAATTCCTGAAAAAGAGCAGGCAGGCTAAACTGCTGGTTTCACGACCCTTCTATACTTTGGGGGGTGAAAGATACAGCAGTTGAGCTGAAAAGTTTGAGAAGACAGAAAGATGTGCAGAATCGCAAACATATATAATTGTCATTTGGTCCAAAGATTTTGGTTTTTTCTTGCCTCGCAAGGAAAGCGATCCTTTCTAACATCTTTCATTCACTCATTTTCAGATCTTCTTATACGTGATCGCGCGTCTCGGTTATTCTTTTGCCCGCATGTATCGTGTTTGCCTGCTTCCGGCCAAAGGGAAAGGGATGTTGAACACGAGATAAAACATGCACACGGCACCATTTCATGGGATCACTGATTAATCTTTAATTGTGGCCAGCCCAAAAGAGAGAGAGAGACAGAGAGACAGAGGGATACACATAATAGATTGATGCATGTGTAAACACAATCTATTGATTGAAAAAGAAAAAAGAACTCTTTGATCGAGTCAATTCCACCCGCTTTAACATTATATTTTTGACTTAGTAGACCTAAACAATCATAATACATAATTTACATTGTGAACACAACAGTGTGAAAGGTACCTTTTGATAATTTAATCCACAGTGCGTTGAGATGAAAGGTCTAAAAGTTCTTCTCAAAAGAAAAGGAAGCGATGACCATGCAAATGCACGTAGCTTTCACCCCTCTTTCGCAAGTCATAAGACAATGCTCTACCCCTTTCCTAGTCCTCCTTTTGAATTTGAGTTTGACCGGGGCAAAGGCAGGCAAGGAGGAACACTTTTATCGTGGACTAAGATTAGCTCATATTTCTATCCTACTGGAATTTGTGGTGCCAAACCTCATTGGAAATGGATATTGTTGACTTATTCTAGCACCGCATTTGATTTTAAGGATGGAAACTAAATATACAGACCATGTGACCATTTTCAACACATGCCGCATCTCTCGCTATACGATCGTTTTACTTTTACCAATCACGTCGCCCCTCAAAGCTTTTAGTCCGTTCAACCCGATCGACATCAAGAGACTAAATCAATATGGACAGGGCCATTCATAATTAGACAGCAATGTCCCAACAGTTTCCGTGAGAACTAGGTGAGTAATAAAGAACCTACAGAGTCAACCGGAGACCCTGCAAGGAGACCCTGCAATCTATCGTTTGGAAATAGGCCATCCGATGAATCAAACTCATGGCTGCGAACGCCACCCCAATCATTTTAGCACGATGGGAACTTGCAAACTACTCTCATCAGAGGAAGAAGTCAGTTCTTCGCCGGGCGATTATCTTATTCACTAGAGATCGACTGGGACAGACACGACCGAGGACTCAAATTTTCTACTAGTGTCAAGAGTAGCATGAGATAATTCGGCCCACTCTGGGTCCTCTCTATAGCACTTGCCTTTGAAAAAGTCACGGTTAATGCATGCACAGGTTCAGTCAACTGTCTTCCACTTCGCGCTGTCTTCTTCCCCTCCAAAGCCCTCTTAGAAAAGTTAAGAAAACCCACCCTCAGGGGAAAATAACTCACGAAGTTTCCTGATAACCTCGTGCACTCAGGCAAGACGCGATCGTTGCGCGGATGGACTTGCTAAAGGTGAATGATCGAATGTGTGTCATACGCCTCATCAACTGGCTGAAATTTGGACGCCTTTTGTCCAGGCCAGTGAATTGAGCGAGAGATATCCCCACGTCCTGCGATACTTGAATGTTTAGTTCGATCTCAAAAATCTCTACAGCGATGGAGCTCGACTGAGTTGACCGCTGTCTTGCCGAGATATACAGTAATGTCTGGAGGCGCGTGAGTTGGGTGGCTGTTGCATCTGACAAAAAGAAAAACCATTAATGGCTGGCTGGCATTAGTATAAGACTCGGGACACAGTTCTTAAATGCGTGATGTAATCGTGACGGTTGATGATGCATGATGTATCTGTCCGAGTTTCTTAAATCAAGAGATAACTTTTTCGAGGTTTTCTATGACTAAGGAAAGCTTTGAAACCATGGCGTAGCCCTGAAAAATAATACAGCGATCGAGAAGTTCTTATGCTGATTTTTTTTTTTTTTTTGCTTTGAAGAAGATAAATCGGATTATCTTAATTTATCCTGTAGATTGAGAGGATGGACATTCAATCTCCACATTAACACAAAGCCCGAAAAGAAGAAAAAAAGAAAGAAACGAAAAGAAATCACATCGCTGTCACGTAGCGGCGGAACAAAGAAGATTGATTACCCGACAGTCTCCCGAGTTTAGGTAGAAGGAGGACCTGTATCCGGACCTCTTTCTGCGTGGAAAACCATTGTTTGCGACTGTTGGATCACATGCAGACAAGCTCATGCAGGACCAACGACCACCTAACACTTGTCCCACCCAATAAAGTTTTAGCTTTCCTTCAAATTCTTTCTTTGTAAATTGAGCGATGGAAAATCAATGCTCCAGGGACATCGTGGGACTGCGCGTGAACAAGAGATGAACTTAACATGATTCCACGACCACTCTAAAAATCAAGGAGACCGAAGACAAAAGTATCAATTCGACGGGAATATATTGCTATGGTCACGGAACCCTAGAAAGAAAAGCCTCGCTTGGCCCCACCTCGACTTCACGATGCTCCTAAATTCAAAACAGCTTAATCTAAATCCTTCCTTTCAGGGACATGCACATATCTGAATGAATGTTTTAAGCATTTCATTGGAGATCATGTCATGTACTAAGTAGTTACGAAATTGTATCTTCGACACATTTTCACAAATCTCTTCGGCATTTTGCATCAATGATAAAGAACCAGAACATGACGCTGTTCTTAACTAAAAACTATGCACTGATGTGCTTTTTTATCTTAATTCTGCATAAAACGACACCCTGCATTTCTTTATGTGTTTTATATCCGCTTCCCTGAGATTCTGCTGAGCAGTTGAGCAAGTGACAGCAACACAGGCAGGTAAGCAAGTCACGTAAAGCGCAGTTCAAGATTATCCCAAGTCGGACTTCCCGGTCAATGGCCAGTGTTAATACCGTTGAGCTCGTTTTATCCTTGCCTGACATTCTCTGCTTCTGTGTAGCAACATCGCGAGTACGTCATGCATGACTTACTGATGAAACAACAAAGTTGGAAAGTGAGTTGCAACTCGCGCAATTGACATCAAGCAAACCACTTGGCTCACCTTCATTCATACGCTTCCGATGAGAAATGGCTTTCCTGGAACACTAATATGAATGGAGACTACATAGATAACCTATGGCCATTACAAGATGCCATCACTTCCGAGTTTAAGGGGCAAGACACCTAATGACCCAATTTAAGTTGCAACCAAACCTCCTCTTAGCTTACTTCACTGATCTAGGACTTAAAAAGAGACCGGAGGGATCTCTCCTTAGATTGGAGTTGGATCAAATGATGAAAACTTAAAAAGTCATGCAAGTTTCCTGCTTCCGTTTGAGAACTACACGAATTTGCATCCCAGTGAAGTATGCCCACATCTGATCACGCAAGTCTATCCAGGCACAAGACCTGGAGACAATGTGACATCAAATACACCATCAACTGTTTGGAATAGTCGACATGGTTGAAGTGAAAGTGATTGTAATAACCACAAGTCAAGCAAAGTATTTCTACAGAGCCAAAAGTCTGCATTCCACATATGAAGCATTCTTACTTGGTGTAGACTATATATCCTCGCTGCATACATATTTTAATCTAATCAAAATTCAAAACAGACCACGAAGGGATAACTTAACAGTCATGGCACTACCTGCTCTGCAACAGCCATAGAAGACCCAACAAGAACTCACTCCGCGCGCTTGCGTTTCTTGGCAAGATTCTCAAAAACCTGATGGATATCAGCAGAAGTGATTGGCTTTGATGGATCATAGGACTCCTGCAGAGGAAAAGGATGTGCATTTAAGGCCGTTTCTATTTTAACATATGCTAGAAGGACGAACATCAAAAGGAAAAGGTAATGAAGGATGACAGTCCAACAAACATTGCCTCCTGACAACTCCCCACCGTCAAGTAAATTCAGTTTCCAAGGAAGAATCAAACTGAGCTAATCATTGAGTTTTAATGACGTACCAGGAAATTTCGCATCTCATCCTTCATGTCTGCAATGCCAGTCAAGATCTCCATCTTCTGCACATGACCTAACCTGTTTAACAAACCCAGTTCTACACCTTCCAGCTGCTGCTTCTTTTCTTCCCTCTTCTGCTTAGCCATTTTCTCATACTCCATGATTGAGTCCTCCTTGTCAAGTAGAAAACTGATATTCTTCTGATTGTACATATCCATGCACCTCTGACACTTACAGAGGACATCCCTCCAACCTTTGGAGAGAAATAGTGGTTTGCAGTCTCCAACAGAGGATTGAAGATCCACCTCAGAGCCAAAGAGACAACTGCCATGTTGAACGTCCTCCTTCACAGAATTATTTGAGCACATAACATTTGCAGAACTTTCGCCATTGCTCTGATTATCTTCATTAGAGATGCCTTGAGAACTTGTCGCGAAATTAGTTTTACAAGAACCGTCATTCCCAACTTTCTCTGATGCAGAAGCTGCAGGGGTTTGCGTCAAAACATCTTTATCCTTGCTAGCATTTTGTATAGGATCACAATGCCTCCTTGCGGCCATTATAGCTTGAGGGTATCTTTTCAGAAAAGAACAATTAGCTGAGCATGATTGGCATATGAAATCCTCATACAAAGGCTCTCCCTCTTCATCGCGAGGAATCTGTGAGTTTGAGGAACAGTACATAGTTAAGCATTGCAAATCATTCAATATAACAACTAACAAAAATCAAAGTACAGGTATGAGAAATCTTGCTATGTACTACACTGGTGAGTGGAGACACTGTCAAACATATAATTTTTTCTTCCTCCAAATAAAAGATTTCACTGAAAGCTTTATTCTAAAGGTGGTTCTAGGAAGAGAAGATTGGCTATTGCTTTCACTTGGCAGATGCTGAGGTTTTAAAGATGACAGCAACCAGAAAGGAGTAGAACTTGAGAATCTAAAAGTGGAAGACTCTAATTAGGTAACGTAACATGCAAATGAGAAGGAAGTATATAAGATACTAAAATACAGAAAACCAAAATACAGTCACTCTCCTACATCACATCACCCAAAATGGTATCTTTTTATATTGGGAATAATCAGTGGACAAAATACTACATGGAGTGAAGACAACTTTTCAAATCTCCAAACTTACCTTCACATAGCAAAGGTGCAATATGTTCAATGTACAATTAATAATTCTAAGGCTGCATTCAAAAATAATGCAGGACATCTTCAATAAAGCAGTCAAAGACAGCAACGATAAATACTCCACCAAGGGAATTTTGACAGCCTATGCATTGGCTTGCTATGAATGAATCTAGTTTCCATAGAAACTGAAGAGCAAAAATGAAGTTTCCAAAGTCTAGATACTCAACAGAACAGCCAAGGTGTAGCATCATGACACAATAATACACATCAGTCTTGGTTGCCTGATCTTTATGAAGAAACTGACATCATGCTCAAAGATTATTCTTTTTTATAGATATGTCATATTCAAAGATGATAAAGTGCATTAAATCCTGTCAGCAAAAAAAACCCCATTAGGTACCTCATGCAATGATTCTAGACCAATATGCTCCTCATGAAACCAGTCCTCGCATACACAGCACTGTACCATCTCTACTTGATCTTCAACATCAGGATCAGGATAGGGCCGACCACATGTGCAGTATGAACCCTTAAAGTTGTGATTATATGAATTCTTGACATTTTCCACATCCTTATTTGCAAAAATCTTGCAAAAGAACTCTCCAAACTTCGAATTTCCACAATCGCACCGGAAATTTCTTTTAGTCCAGAGCTCCAGAATCTTGTGCAAATAGAAATATGAGGGTCATTTTCCATAGAAGGAATTAAAACAAGATTGATATCCACTAAAAAGAAGTAAATCTAAGAGCAAGAAACAGAAAAAAGAACAAAAATCACACAATTGTTAGTATCTGCCAGGAAATGAACTCAGCTAGCACAAGAAATGCAATTGTTACAGTTTCCACTTTTAATGAGCAAGTATTAATGCTAGCCATCTGAGAAATGGGATTTCAATTTCCCTTATGAATATCTTAACAGCGCTAGAAAGCCACACTGATGGAAAATCCACCATATCACTACCCAAAGTAATGGAGCCAACAGATCTATTTTCATTGCAAACATGAAGTTAGCTATTCACCGCAAAGAAACGGACCCACTTATACTTTTATTCATGAGTGTTAAGTAACATATACATACATTCATATATTGTGGACCTATTTCCTGATCGCTCAAGCTAGTGAAAATAACGATTTATCTTATATCCATTGAAGCAAAAATTGCAAGTTTTAAACCTATCGCGTTATCTTGTTGTTCAAGCTATTTTATACGTATTATTACCTCAAACCTTTTGTTTTATGTAGTTATGCCAACATGTCAGGTTGCAAGTGTAAGGAATGGCTTACGTGCCAAGGGGAGTATTGAGCAATACAATGTATACATTGTCATGTGTTTAAAGACAGCCTAAGCTTTTGGTAAAAAAGTTTGCCTGCAAAAGAGCGAGTCAAAAAAATTGAGTAACCTCAACATAGCAAGTCAGAAACCTCCAACCCTATCATAACCCAGAAGGAATTTGAGATATGCCTAATTCCGATTACTAAACAGAGGCAACCTCAATAGGAACAATATTGGGGAAAGCCAGCGTAACCCAAAATGTTGATGAGCAGCCTAGCAGTCTAGTCCAAATTAAATGCCAACTGGTGTAGTTACAATGTGAGTGGATGCTGTTAAAGTTCATCCCTAGCAGGTAATACATGATCTCCACATTAAAAGGTTGGAACCTCATGTCGCATAAGCAAGATATTGATTACAGAAAGGCATATGAGAGCTTCTCTTATTGATGTCAAAAGAGAATAATCATATCATCTTCGAAACGACATAGCATCACAGTTAGAATTTCTGTTCAAGAATATGATCTTTTTTTTTTTGGATAATGGATCTTTGTTCTTTACACTAGAAATGGCAAAACAAACTGAAGGAAGATCCATATCCACCAATGAAGTGACTTTGCCGAGATAAATCTCTAAAACTTCCAGGACAATATAAAATGAACTACCTCATGCCCATCGTGGCAAGACAAGCTGCAAGCTGTGCAAAGTCCAGCATTTCCATCCGGTGTGCATGTCAAACATGAGAATACGGCCTGCCTCTTCAAATAACCTTGGGAATATGTACAATCCTTACCCTCATCGCCACCCAATACCAAATCCGCTTCCTTGCAAGAAAAGCATGAAAATCAGTGAGGAGAATCTATATTGTTAAATATTTAAAGGAAAACCCTACAGACCACAAAATTCTGATCCATAATAAAAAAAAATCAAACAGTAAACCAGGTACATCAACAAACTAAGAACTACCATATCAATATCGCTGGGTAGATGATTAACTACGTGAGTGTATTTATCTGAAGCCACAAAGAAGTACATATTTGCTCACATAGTTAAACTACCCTCTAACCTGATCATCTATGAAGCAATTATGCATGATACGGATTCTAAGGACCATGTTGCATGCCTCCATTCCATCAAACCAACATGATACTAGATATCTGCAACCACCAGCAAGTGGCTAGCAAATATTTTTTCCAAAATCCTCTCTGGAAATCTCAACTCTGAGATAGAGGATTAACTGCATAAGTATATTTATCAGGAGCACATATTGCTCGAATAGACAAACCCCCCTCTTACTGGAGGAAATCTAAGGACCGTGTTATAAAGCCACATTCCATTCAAACAATGTGCTATACCAGATAAGTACCGACCACAGAAAGTGGCTAGCACATAATCTCCACTATCCAGCCTCAAATCTGAGAGCTTTATAGATACTGATTTGCCTTTTGAGCTGACCTCAACATTGACCACGACATGCATCTTTGCTACAGAGCTCAACATTTTGCAACATTTGCAGCATAGCTTTCTAGTTAGGATATAAGGGCCGTGATACTCTTGCCATCAACCTATTTAACCTTTTTAAAAGATAAACTCTTGTCACAAACCTCATCGTTAAATAGCTAAATTCGGAGGGTGAAAGGTTGACAGTATACACTTTGTCCTGATGATAATTAAGCACATTAAAATTGTTGTGCCTTCTAGTATCAAATATGTACTCTAAGTTTAGTTAACCAGACTGGTTCATGATACGGCTATTCTGGCAAGGTTAACAACTTTTAACTGAACAGATGATGCTGTCTCAAATAATATAAATTTAGCATTCTGACAACATTAGAGCCCTAACTAAAATTGCGACTCAAGCAAAACATTTCCTTTTTTAGTGTAGTACATATAATTGACCAAACATTTTTCTTTTCTTGGCTTCGGGTAGCAATTCAAGTATTCCAAAGTATGCACAAACAGGATAGTTCAGTGGCGAATGCACCATCTCTTGTTTTGGAAAAAGCTATATGGAGGATCAATCGTGCAAAATGGAAACTTCCCAAAAACCCTTATAGCCCATAATAATTAGCCTTGACAAATCCAATTATTAGGGGCGTCATTCGCTCACCCAGAACTACTCCAATCTCCTACCAAGGAAGAGCATTATCTACAGTTAGCCACAGAGCAGCACAGCCACAAAGCCAGATTTATTCTCCTGATTCACTGGCTTGCATACCATTGAAAATGCTATAACCTCTTACTCCTCAGTTTCCTCTTTTTTCGTCTCAACGTGGGAGAAGTATCATCAACCAGCCAAAGAATGGAGTTTCCTCTTTCTTCGTCTCAACGTGGCAGAGGTATCACTAACCAGCCAAAATCTGGAACTTTCCTATGCAGTCCCCCAATAAACGCATCGTGGTGGCACTTTAAAGCGTGAGAAAAAAAAAATCGTCGAAACCCATGATCAAAACCAGCAGGTGATGATTTCGCACGCAAAATCAGACGACCCCATGATTAAAAGAAAAAAAAACAGCAGCTGATGATTTCGCAAGAGCAGGGGGGAGAGAGAGACTCACCAATTCCTGTTCCTCGACGTCCTTAAGATACTCCTGGATCGTGATGGTTTGCTCAGCTTCTTCCTCGAACTCACCGGCCATTTCCGCTAGACTAACCACATAAATGACCGGACGTCAGCGGAAATTAACCCAGGATTCGGATTTCAACGACCCCTCAATCGAAGCAACGAGCCCAAACAGGCTAGCCAAAAAACCGACCACCCCCCAAAACGAATCGGAAAACGAAAAAAGGGACACAGAAAAGGGGGCGAGGAAAAGAGAAGAACAGAAACCTAGATCACACGAAACAAAGAGGGTAGCGTGAGTCACCTAGTGCCGTCCCTTGAGAGAATTTGCGAGGTCCGGAAAGGGTTCGATCACATAAGAGAGGAGGCGGAGGAGATGGCGGAGTGTCAGCTCGGAGAGAGGGGAAGCGCGGGCTCTAGGGCTCCTTTTTATTTTGGGGGCGAGGGGAGGAGAGTACGGACATTTCCCGCCATGCTGAAGTCGAGGGGGTTGAGCCTCTCTCGCCTGCTCTGTTCGCCGTGGGGCTTCTCGCTTCTCGGCCAAAATCAAAACTTTGGCTGCCCCCCATCGTTTCCCTCCAAGCGTGAAATTTGTGGTCGGTCGATGTTTCGGTCGGGGAGGGAGGACTCCAAATCACGCCTCTTTGCTCCTCCCTCGCCCGTGAAAATGCGGCGTCAGCAAAACCTCGGACGTTCCTCCGCACGGTCGCCCGGTCGGGAGCTGCCCCGGAAACGTCGCGCGCCTCTTTTTTTTTTTTTTTTTTTTATGGGACGTAACCGTATGGTTCGTGAAGCCGAGACGATGGATAGGGAATCCGACGTGGCACGGTTGAGTTATCCATGAAATCGTCATATTTTCAATTGAGTCATCGATTTCACGACAATATGTCGATCCGATTCTCCCATGTCAATTTTGATCGAGAATTGTTGGCCGTCTTATGTGGCACCGCCAACACTGATGTAGATAATTCTTTTTAGCATTTTATAATTGTGAACAATTTAGTGGTTTTTTTTTATTTTCTTGTTCGATCTTGCAACACAACACTCTTGCTCGGTTCGAGTCAAGGTCAATGGCCCTTGCCGGCCAAATTTGTAAATAAATAAATAAATAAAATAATAGGAAATATATATTATTGATAATTATCAACGTCAATTTACCAAAAAAAAAAATAATTATCAACGTCAACGCCAGTGAGCCAAAGTTGGCTAAATAAATTAAATATACACAAATGCAAATTTTTTATGACTTCTTTTTGTAATTTTTCTAATGTCCAATCATGTAAAAGTGCAAGAAATGTAGAGTCATTTTTTCATCGGTCATATATTTTCCAATTATTCCGGTGTCTAACGAAAGCTAGGGATATACCAAACTTTCGTTATAATTTATATTTGGCATCAAATTTGACTTGCCTTGATTAAAACAAATTACTTGCAACAAGGTGCGCTTGATAATAGCAAGAAATGTGCATAAGCTCTTTCAATACCCATAATCACTATCAACTGAATAAATTTAACGAATAAAAACTCAATAGCAAACAAAAATATGTACACTTTCTAAATAATTCCATTTCTATACCTTTTCTTTTCCCTTTTTCACGATTCTAATTACCATATAATATTTTCCAGCTCCACCAAGAAGTGCCAAATTTGGTATAATAATAGGCGTGGGAATACCTGGGCTTATGTGCATAGTTGGACTCACAACCCTCGTGTCCAATAAAGTAAGGGCTCGTAATGGGCCCCAACCACCCAACAGCACGGATTTGTCCAACTTAATTGGGCCACCGCGTGCTACAGATTATATGGGCCTTGATGGGCCCATAATATAGTCCTACCCGATGGCCCGGCTCAGTGAAAGTGACCGTTTTCCCAAAAGATAGATCTGAAATTAGCATTGATTATCCCGTACATGGGAGTCGCATTAGTGTCCTTGTGTAATCGAATAGGACAAATGTCGATACTCTTGCCTCTGGTTTTGTTGTTGTTTTTTTCTAAATAAAATTCATCCTTTACGAAACTATAGAAAAATAACACGTATAATTGTTAAATTTTAGCCTATTGTATACTATGATCTTTAAATGTATAATTTTTCAATATAATGTATGAATCGTACCCAACATGCAATATGGTCCATAAAATATAATTTGTTCAACGTGATATTTGAACTTTTAATGTATATTCAATTAAGTCTCCAAACTATATGAGAAATGTACAATATATGCTTTGAATTTGAGCTCATGAACTATATGAGAATGTTCAATGGAAGACTAACACTAAATATCTTCATATCATTCGAGGACTAAGTTGAAAATGTATGAAAAATTCAATGATTACATTAAACAAATTAAAAGCTAATGGATCGCATTAAATAAACTAAAATCTTAGGGGCCACATTATATATTGAATTAAAGTTTATGGACTATTATTGTCATCATTTATTAAATTATTAGCTCATATTGATTTTCTTCTTTCCGTGTTAGGTTTTCAATTCTGTCAGCCGCATATGTATAAGAGTGAAACTTAGGTTTTAGAAATGCAGCAAAAGTATAAGTCTAAAAACCTATTTATTTTGCTTAAACATGAAAAAAATAAAAGTCATCGAAGTTTCATCAACCGCATCAAAATATAGTGTGTTACGACTGAAAGTTTGGAGATGAATACGTAATAATAGAGGGAGAAGTTCGGTAATTTTCTCCACATAATGCTAAGCATACAAGAGGAAATCATGTTGACTAATATTACTAGGTACTTGTTAAGTAAGTTTAAATTTGAAACACTACATTTTACAAAATAACGACTACACGTAACGCGACAACCTTATAAAATCAGCATAACCTTGAGTGAGCCGGTCATCGTAACTCGACCATAACGCTTGTTGCAAGCCCGGGATCGATTATCTATAAAGGCCCAAGCTTGTCCTTTGAAAACCGTCCTGCCAAAAAGTGTCAACAAGGCCCATTAGGAAATGTGGATCAATATCGAATTTGACAGAGAATGTTTTTTTTTTTTGGTCGAAAATGCTGGTGTCATATTCTCATATCAGGAAAAGATTGGTGAAACCAATACATAGAGTCAAGGCTAAGTAAATTCAAAAGACTAGCAGGGGGAAAATCTACCCAATTACTAGGTAAAAGCTTTTGTCTTTGGGCCTTAGCAACCCAATCTGCTACTTGGTTTCCACTCCTTGGACAGTGGGCGAAGCTTACGTTTTGGAATTTCTTTAGCTGGGCTTGGGCTTGGGCTATCTGTGCATGCACTTCCCATAACTGCTGATTTGCACTCCCGGTTATCGCCTTCAGCAGATCAAGATTATCTGTCTCCAGATCAAAAGATTTCTCGTGTCTTCCCCGAAGGAGAGCTAGGGCATCTAACATCGCTTGTGCTTCTGCTTGAACAGGAGATGATGCTCGGATAGATCTTGCAGATCCGCCGACGAGCGAGCCCCGACTATCTCGGCAGACACAAGCTACAGAAGCTTCCCTTGTTGCTGGGTCGAAAGACCCATCAATATTTATTTTAATTGTTCCCGGGAGAGGAGGAATCCAAACTTGAGGTACACCTTCTCGCTTGCTTGATCTACTTTGTGCGGTTGCCCAACTAAAGTTTGTCTTTTTTGCTTCAATTTTTGCAGAGGATATGATGTTGAGGTGGTGGGGTTTGAGTCCCCTGAAGATTTGCGCATTCCGCGCTTTCCAGATTTGCCAAAGCAAACATGCAAGGAGTTCAAAAGGTAGATTTTTGGGACTGACCTGTAATATCCATTCCTCGATTCTGGAGATAGTAGATCTGTCGATCTCTATATTGATTTCGGGGTTGCTCCATAGTTCTTTTGTCCATGAACATAGTAGGAAAATATGCTCAATAGACTCGGGTTGTTGTTGGCAGATAGGACAGTTTGCTTGGGGGGTAATTTTTCGCCTAAAAAGATTCTCTTTTGTCGCTAAGGCATTTTGACATACCTGCCATAAGAAAAACCTGACTTTTGGCTGAACTTTTGCTTGCCAAATTTGCTTCCATAGTTGTCTGGGAACTTGATATGATGATGATGGCTGGTTTTGTGAAGTGCTGGTTGTGCTGGCTCGATCGTAATGGTATGCACTTTTCACCGTAAATTGCCCAGATTTTGTGTGCTCCCAAACTAATTTATCCTCTGAAACAAGAGGATTTAGATGCAAGTTCAGAATTTCACTTGCAGTTTCTTCATCAAAAATCTCATGAATTTTTGCTTCATTCCATCTGTTTGCTCCATTTTCCATTAATTCTGACACCCTGCTAGGATCATCTCTATTTGCCGATCCCCCGATTATGCCTCTAGGGAGCCATTTGTCCTCTCTTACTTTTACTTTTTCCCCATTTCCAACCACCCATCTAGTGGATAGATTGATGGTATTGCAGCCTATTAATATGCTCTGCCAACCCCAAGAAGGTCTTGCCCCTTTCCCTGCATGAATTAAATCTGTGTGAGGAAAATAGAGCCCTTTGAAAATTCTGCCCCATAGAGAATTAGGTTGTTGCAAAAGTCGCCATGCTTGATGTCCTAGCATCGCCTTATTTGTTGCAATTAGGTCTCTAAAGCCCAGACCTCCTTCAATCTTTCTTGTTTTTAGGACTTCCCACTTTTTCCAGTGTAAACCTCTGCTGTGCTCATTGCTTTTCCACCAAAAAGCTGCAATTTTCTTTTCTATAGCTCGACAAAGGGACAAAGGAACTTTGAATATGGACATAACGTACTGAGGTATTGCTTGTACCACAGATTTTAGGAGGACTTCTTTCCCTGCCCTAGATAGAAAATTCTCCTTCCACCCTTCTATTTTTTTATTTACTCTGTCTAAAATCCACGCAAACATGTGTTTCTTTGAACTCCCCCAGTCAGAAGGGATGCCTAGATATTTTCCTGTCTTCTCAATCTCTAGAATTCTCATTACATTAGCCATATCCCTTCTTAAGTCAGCTGGACAATCCTTGCTGAAAAACAGACCTGACTTATTTAGATTAATAGATTGCCCAGAAGTAGAGCAGTACTGATTCAGTATCTCCACAACATGTTGACATTCAGTAATTTTACCATCCAAGAAGAGAATAAGGTCATCCGCAAAGAGAAGATGAGACAGGGTAGGACATTTTGAATTTAGGCGAATGCCTCGAGTCCTGCCATTTTCTATTTCTTTTTTTTAACATAACCGACAGAGTATTTGCCATGATAATGAAAAGGTAGGGTGAAAGGGGGTCACCTTGCCTGATACCCCTTGTAGGCTGAAAGTAGGGTAATGTTTCTCCATTCATTTTCACACTATAGGATACGGTAGAAATACATTCCATAATCCACGTAACCCAGCGGACATCAAACCCCATTTGTAGCATACATGCCTTAAGGAAGTCCCATTCTACTCTATCGTAAGCTTTTTTCATGTCGACTTTGAGCACATCACTGAAGTTTTTCTTTCTTTTACGAATCTGCATTTGATGAAGAACCTCCTGCACTATAAGAATATTATCTTGGATTTGCCTGCCACTCACAAAAGCACTCTATTCTTCAGCGATCATTCCCGGGAGCCAGATCTTTAATCTGTTTGCTAAAACTTTGGATATGACTTTATAGATGCAATTACACAAACTGATTGGTCTGAATTGATCTAACCTTTCTGGGTTTGGGACTTTTGGGACTAGAGTAATCTGAGTTCTATTCATCTCTAGATGAAGAAAGCCTGATGAAAAGAAATTTTTAACTTCCTGGAATATCTCATCTTTCATCTCCAGCCAATGAAATTGGAAAAATTTTCCATTAAAACCATCTGGCCCAGGGGCTTTGAAAGCTCCAATCTGAAAAACAGCTTTTTGCACCTCCTCCAAAGTCAACTCAGCAGTCAAAACCTTGTTCATCTCTTCATCTACGACACATGGAATTTGTTCAATAATTGACTGAAACTTTCTGTTCCCTGCAGTAGAGTAGAGATCTTTAAAAAACCGAATAGTCATTTCCTTCAACTGGCTGGGATTTCGGCTCCACTCTTCATTTTCGTTCTTCAACATAGTGATTCTATTTCTGTTTCTTCTTTGGACAGTGGTCGCATGGAAAAATTTCGTATTTCTATCCCCCCATTTCAGCCAATGAATTCTAGACCTCATTCCCCAGTAACTCTCTTCCTGCTTCCATAGTTTTTCAATCTCTACTTTCAGCCCTTCAATTCTGTCTTTGTTTGTATCAAGGTTTAAACTGTTTGTGAGTACTCGTATTTCATTTTTCAGCTGGCTTATTTTCTTTGCAGCATTTGAAAAACGTCTTTTGCTCCATGAAGAAAGCTCCTCCGAGACCCTTTTCAGTTTGCCAATCACTGCAGCCCCTTGTCTTTGGCCAGATTGCCAAGTGTGAGTGACTAACTGTTTGTATTCTTCATCCTCCAACCAGAAGGATTCAATTTTAAAAGCTCTAATCCTTTTCTGATGAGCAGGAAATAGATTGACAAGAATTGGGCTATGATCCGACCCTATGGCAGGCAAAGCAAAGACTTCAGCATTTGGGAATGTAACTCTCCAATCGTAGGTACAAACTGCTCTATCAAGTCTCTTTTTGACTAGTTCATTCCCCTCTCTATTGTTACTCCAAGTAAAAGAGCAACCCTTACTTTCCAAGTCCATTAAATTACTATCATCCAGGAAATCTTGGAAAGCTTTGAGTCTATAGTGTTCAGCCATTTTTTTTCCCACCTTCTCCCAATGATATAGTATCTCATTAAAATGCCCAACACATAGCCAAGGGACTGGATTTTCTCTGTTCAGGTTTTTCAGTAAATTCCACAACCTCAAACGTTGTTGGAAATCCGTCGGGGCATGTACAAAAGTAATCCTCATTGTTTGATTTCTATCTCTCAAGACACATAGTAAGTCCACCACACAAGAGGAGCTGAAGGTAACAGAGAGTGAAACTTGTTCATTCCACATAAGAGCCATCCCCCCTGCAAGTCCATTTGGATTTATTATGAAGTTGTCTTTGAAATTCAGCTTTTTTCTCATTCTCCTGATCATATCTTCTCTGTTTTTAGTCTCCATTAAGAACAAGATATTGGGCTTTTCCTGAGCTACTAGGGCTTTTCAACGCTTGAATTGTCAAGGATGAGCCCAAACCTTGACAATTCCAGCATACTAACTTCATTTATGAACCGATGGCTTATTAGGGCTAGCCATCAGAGCCCGGTTATAGATTTCCTCGCTCAGCATAATCTGCGTTTCCAGAAGCTGAGTTTCATCCAAAGTATCTTTACTATACCCCTGAACTTCATAAGGTGAAAACCTTCTTTTCTTCTTGTTTGCCATGTTCTTGGGACTCTTTCCCTGTTTTACTTTCTCCAATGACAGTGTGCCTTGTTCCATGCTAGCAAAACAGATGCCCATGTTCTTTTTCTGAGGTAAA
Source organism: Melaleuca quinquenervia (assembly GCA_030064385.1). NCBI lineage: Eukaryota > Viridiplantae > Streptophyta > Magnoliopsida > Myrtales > Myrtaceae > Melaleuca > Melaleuca quinquenervia. Next base: position 12,232,229 of record CM057721.1, on the reverse strand, counting down.
GGCCTATTCAAGAACCTTCTTTCCTTCTCTGTCTCCATAGGCTCAGCAATCATCAGACCCTTTCCCCTTTCTGCAGATTTTTTTACATTACTATCCTCTGATGTCCCCTGATAAACTACTACCTGTCCAGATTCTCTTGGAGTTTCAGGAATAGCCTCTTCTTCAAAAGTTTCTTCAATTACTTCTTCAATCTTCTTTTCATAAAAGATATTCCAATATGGGCTACATTCATTTGCTTCAGCTTTCAGCCAAGACCCATATGGAAAATTACTCATATTTTTCAATTGATCTTCTGTGCAGGGAACAAAATCACAGTGTTGCGCATAGTGGCCGAGCCTACCACAGGAATAACAAAAGTGAGGTAGGCGTTTGTACCTGAAATCCAGCCATATTTTCTTGTTACTGTTACTGAAAATAGAACCTGTCACCAAAGGAGACGAGAGATCCAGAGTAACTCTCGCCTTCCCAACTTTGATTGCTGTGTATCCTTTTTGCTCAATTTTAACACTAGTCACATCACCACTTTCTTTAGCTAGTTTTGCTATTACATTCTCAGTCATCCATTCGATTGGAAGACCATAGATTTGCATCCAGAAGTCACATTTACTGAAATCATACTAGGCTGGTGGGGTGTTCGGCTCCCAGTGTTTCAATAATAGCAAATGATTTGCAAAGGACCAAGGCCCCTGCTCCATCACTTTATCCCTGTCTATCCCTGAACAGAATTTAAATTCAAATATGCTCGGAGCTATTTGTGAAATTTCAACTGTTTCCATTCTCCATACTCTACGCATTGTATTCTGAAAAGCTTGTAAGTTTATCTTTGGAGACTGATATAGTTTACCGATCAAAGATAACTTACACTCACTGATCTTTTCCCCAGATATTTGCTCATCCACTTCAACGATCTGTTTGTTCGACCACAAGCTGCCCAGCTTTCTGCATAATGCCGCTAGTCTGATTTCAGGTTCTTCTGGTTCTCCCATGGATTAAGTAGCTTAGATCTTCGGTTACTAGAGTGAGAAAGGGAAGTCTAACGGAAATTTCTGAGGAAAGGGTAATGGGAGTGGTTTGGGCTAGGGTTTTTTTTTTTTATGGAGGATAATACTGGTTGATGTTTTGTGGGTAAGTGTAGTAATCCATTTGTGGAAGACGATGGAAAGTTAGGGGAGCATTGTAGGGATTCAGGGGTTTGATGAAAAGGAAGGTTAGGGTTTTTGGATTTTTAGGGTTTTGGTTTTTGGATTTTCAGCTGCCCTACGGCAGAGAGAGCTCTCCAGGTGAGAGAGAAGGAATTTGACAGAGAATGTGAATGGTTCTTTTTTTATAATTCTAGGAGAAGAAACTCGGATTGACAATAAAATTGAATGTAGAATTGATTGGTCTTTCGCTCGCACCACAATCTTAATATTTATAGCTACTAGTGATGGTTAACAATAGTTATATATAAAAAAAAATAATAATAACATCACGCGTGTGACTCGTAATAAACAGTTATAATCATGATTGTCGATTCGATTGCTCGATGGTCATCGACTGCACTGCTCAACGATATCGACTCGACTACTTTGTGGTCACCAACTCCACTACATGATGATCATTGACTCCAATATCTTAACAATTACCATTTTGACGGTTACACCCGAGATTTGTCAATTACGTGACTTGATGGCTATGGCGACTCCACTTCCTCAATAGTTATTTCTTTGTCGATTGCATTCGAGAATGTCGACTGAACAATTCGACATTTTCTCTTGTCAACTTATGCCCCCTTTTAAAAAGATTGGAATAATTTATGAATTGATCAAATCTTTAAATTCAATAATCAAGGGTCATCATATACCCATGTGTCATCGGCATACTTGATCCTTGCCGAATTTTCATCTCGTGGTTATCATCTAACTCGTATCTTTCCAATGAACCCACATTTCATACGAAGTCCTCATGTTACTCACGTCTCTAAACAAATGCTCGCACTTAGATTCTCTCGTTGTCGACTGAATAAATCAGCAAAGTCTTGGCCTTCAATTTTCTTTCCTAAATTAATTTTCAAACCATTAAATTTTTAAGTGAGACACGTAATCTTAGCCTTCTCAAATCAAGCAATAAACCGATCGATCAATTATTTGCTATGTTGCTAAACTCTATCTAGTTCGGCAATTGGTGCTTCAGGTATCGTTCTCTAAAAATTGAGAATGCAATTATCTTTCTATCTTCGCTCAATTACATTCCAAATCAAGTCAAAGCAGTCTTCAACCAAAAAATAAAAATACAAAATCACCTAAATCTTAAAATTTCATTCATTCATGTTTCTCCACAACGGGCTTATAAGGTCCACTGTCCATCTTCACTAGCAAAGTCAGAAAATTTATAACCTCTAAGCAATGACTAATTATCAACCCATCCAAGGTAAGGTTTCTAGTGAATAGGCTTAATGGGTTTCCTATTTAAATCCAATTATTGTCGAATCTCTTCAGCAAATTGTGTCGGGCTTATTTAGTTGCACTCTAAGTGATGATGCTAGGCACGCTGGATTATTTATACTAACATTGATTGGTAAGCTTGGACCAATTTGACGTGTCGATGGTCGGCTTGATATTTTCATATGGACCCGCTAATCATGTAACGAAACACTGTAATGTAAATATAATAGGTCGATAAAAATGAACAATCGGTGTTTATTAATTCATTGGTGGTCTTTTATTCAAATTACAATCCTAATGTTTGTAATCTCCAACAGCGATTAACAATAGTTATAAAGAAAGCCATTAATATCTCACGCGATTCCTAACAAATAGCCACAGCCATGATCATCAACTCTATTATCTAAATGGTTATCGACCGCCCTACTCGATGGTTATCAACTCGACTACCTCGACGGTTAAATCCGCGATTGTCGACTCCATTACTCGACGGTCATGCTGCCTTGATTTCTTGATGATTTCCTCCTTATCAAGATTTATCGAGATAGAGAATAGACCGGAAAACCGAACCTTTGATCCTCGGTTTGCAAATCGAAGCTGGAACCACTCGATCAACCACCGAAAGTCTATGGAACTGAGTTTTATAATTGGCGTCTCCGCGTCAAACAAACAATCTCTAAATATTCATAAGCCAATTTCACTACGCAACAAATGGCCAATAAGCAATACCACGACTAGCGACCACGACGGAGACTGATGACTGATCAGAAATGTGAAAGGTGTCACCACCCCATTTGTCGTCTCTTCTTAAGCCTCAGATCTTCCCCACCCCACTGTCCGACCGAACTCGACCGCCGAGACGAAGCGACCTTCGTCGTGCGTCCCACCGTTTCCATCTCCGACCACGATGCCATCTTTGCCTCGGCCCAGTCTCAAGATCGCCTCCGTCCTCGCCCTCTTCACCCACCTCCTCTTCCTCCAAACCCCCGCCACCGCCGTCCATCTCTGCGGCACCGCCACCTGCCTCGGCTCCTCCGCTGCGTACCAGACACTGCCACCCCCGCCAGTCCAATTCCCTTTCCGGCTCAACCCCCGGCAGAGACCCCACTGTGGCTATCCGGGCTTCGACCTCTCCTGCACACCTGACGGCGACACCCTCCTCCGCCTCCCCGGCTCTGGCGAATTCCCCGTCCAGTCCATCACCTACTCCCCAACCCAGAGCATCACCATCGCCGACCCCGACGGCTGCTTCCCGAGGCGCCTCCTCGGCAACTTCTCCCTCGAAGGTTCCCCCTTCCGACCCCTGGTCCCAGCGCGTTTCACCTTCCTGAACTGCTCCGATGACGCCGGCTGGTCCTCGGTATCGTCGCAGGGGATGAGTGCCATGCCGATCCCGTGCCTCAGCGGGGGGAACTTCACGGTGATGTCCGTGCCGACCAAGTACTACGACAGGGATTCATTCCCCTGTGAGTTGGTGGCGACGGTGACGGTGCCACTGCCATGGCCGTTCTGGGCGTACGTCGTGGATGCCATAAGCTTGACGTGGGTCGAGCCGGACTGCCGGAACTGTCGGAGACGGGGCGGGCAGTGCGGGTACGAGAGCGTGAACAGCACGGTGGTTGGTTGCAGCGACGTCCCACGAACCGGTGAGTTCCTGTTCCTCGTTTGACTCCTTTGGCGTTCTTTCGTTTGTTTATTTATTTCTTTTCCGAACCGAAGGTTAGGGATGGCTCAAACTTCGACTACCCTCGATAGTTTTTAATCGGCGCTACTTTCTTTAAATCACGTTTCATAGTCAAGACAATTCTCTAGTAGAAACTAGAAATATCAGATGAGTTTAAATCCCGTTAATGGCATTCAATGATTATTGATCGAACTCGCTTGTCGGGATTAATTATCCTACAAAAAAAAAAAAGAACGATCGATCAAATAGATTAGGAAAAACGCCGGTCACCCTTGATCGGTTTCCCGCCACATGCATATGACATGTGATGTTGGAAAGCCTAAGCTAGTGCTCCAAGCGACCCCCGATAAAACATCAGGTAAAGATGGCCGGAAAATTAAATTTCCATACGAAAGCCGGATGCATCTTGCTTCTGACGATCGTGTTGCGATGTTGACTAAGGTTGCCCGGGAAGGTCGTGGATTCCTTGCTCTATTATGTTGGTAGAGCAGGCAACTCTACCAGTGGCGGCCGTCTAATCCTTAATCGGACGGTTGTCGTTTTTTTTTTAAGAAGTAAAAAGGGGTGGGCCCCTATTTAAGTGGGGCCCACCCCTCTCTCTAAATTCCCTACTTTGCTTAGGGAATCCGAGTCTGCCCGGGAAGCGTCATGATTGCTCTACTCGAACAGGACCGGGAGGAGCACCGGCGGTCGAATCAGGGAGTCTAGGTGCGGGATCAAAATCAAGCTTAGCGTGCTTATTTTTTTAATTGATATTGCGTGGTTAGGAGGGAATCGACGTCTTATTAAAGTCAGAACAAGTGTACTGAAAAGGACCCCCCCTCCTTTTCTCCGCCTCATTGCTTGGCCGCCCGCCCAATCACTTTCGTCTTTTGATCCTCGAAAGCGAGAGAGAGGGAGACTCGGGCGAGTCCGATTGATCCTACGTGTGCGGCTGAGCAACAACGTAGCGTACTTAAATGCCCTAATCGGGTCCTCCCACTGACCCCACCCAGGCGATGGTCGCACGCGGTGCTCAAAACGCGGGCGCCACCATCATCGTCGCCTTGCTCTTGGTGGACCCAAAGGGGTTGCCTACTTTATGAATTCGTCCTCTAGTAGTTTCTGTTAGGTCAACGATGCCGGTTGGATCGAAAACCATTTGAAAAGTATGTTTACTGCCATCGACAAGCTCATTAGTAATCCGAGAAGGAATGATGACGTGGATGATTTATGATTTGACTCGATTCACATTTCGATCTATGGATTTTTAATCAATTTAGTATTGCCTTTGGGCTTTAATTTGGCGTGCGATGGGATTCCTAAACTTTTTAAGTATTGTTCAATATTTGTGTGTATGTTCGGTGTAGTTTGAATAAAAAATTCATGAATCGTATTACATATTAAGTTAAAATTTAAAAATTTAGTAATTGCGTTACACATTGAGCCAAAATTTAAGAATTATTTACGTCATTTTCCAGTCCAAGAGCCGGTTTGGTCGTATCTGTTTAGAAAATGATGCGACAATCTCTCGTTAGGTGGCGCGTACAACTCTTCAGTTCGAGGGCGTGAGTCAGTAGTCAACCTCTGCAATTATAGTAGAGCTTTCTGCAAATTAATTTTAATTTCCCAACATTATTCTGGAATGAGCATGATGTCGTGCGCGTGAAAGATGCAAATGCTTGCCATAGATGTTCAGACAAAGTGGGAGAACATGTCTCTTTTGTCTGAAGGTTTGATGCTCTACGAATTGGTCATGTTCTAGACTCGGATTTCTTTTTTTATATATTCCCCTGAATTATTGGCTTTCAGGTTTATCAAGAGGTGCCAAGTATGGCGTCATCCTAGGAGTGGGGATGCCGGGGCTATTGGGCCTAATCGGGCTCGCGTCTTTCCTCTTCGGTAAGATCAAGGCCCGTGGTCGGCCCACACGACCCGGTGAGGTCGACGTGTCCACCTCCATGGCCTCGCGAAGCGCTGTTATTACCATGGGCCTAGATGGGCCCACGATAGAGTCTTACCCGAAAACCCAGCTCGGCGAGAGCCGTCGCTTGCCCAAGCCCAACGACACCACGTGCCCGATTTGCCTGGGCGAGTACCAGCCCAAGGAGACGCTGCGGTCCATTCCCGATTGCAATCACTACTTCCACGTCGACTGCATCGACGAGTGGCTCCGGCTGAACGCCACGTGTCCCTTGTGCAGGAGCGCCCCCGAAGATCCGACCTAATCTCGTCCCGGCTCCTTGGCAGGCCGGACGCGTCCTGCTTTTGTCTTCATCGTCATCGTTATCAGAGATCATTGACTTTGGAAGTTTTGGATTCGACCCCACGTTGTAAATACTTCGCATTCTTTTGTGATGGAATAACTTCGAGGGATAAACAAGAATGGCGCTGTCGGCCAGCTCTTCGTGGAAAAGGACAACAGTTCTCTAAATTGTCTCGTTTTAGAATGAAATGGCTTCGAGAGATGTATTGTCGATTCAAATGAATAAACATCCAAAGGCTCTCCGAACAATGTTCGATGCTTTTCTTCTTGGTTACGATGTATTGTCGAGTCATGCTGTCGTGGCTACACCTAGGGAGGACTTTGAGCTCATGAAGAGCCCGGCAATGTTTGAGCGCATCCGTAATTGGATCGTGCCAGTCCCGGCCAGGGCGTCGGAGCTCAAACAGGTCGATAGGTCGACCGGCACCATCGGAGCCGGTTCGACGTGGTCCGAGCCAACTTACGGGAAGTACCATGCTCGTGGTGCGGCCTGTGGGTTCAAAGGGGATAAGGTCTTCGAGGCCACTCGCACCAACCAGGAGGTTCTTTTGCTAGAAATCCCTCTTCTAATATTTCCTTTTGGCCAGATATGCCTTTTTCTAAGATGATGCCAGTGAAATCATTATCCTAAGGGTGATGGAGTGGGTGGGATGCGGCCAAGCTGTCGTTTTAGGTCATCCTCCTCCAACAAGAAAATAACCCACGACCAAGTCCAAAGTTTACTTTAGACATTATATGGGTCACGTAGTAGGATTTGAATAATCGATGATTTGAATGATGTACCGGTGATGGGTTTCTTTCGAACTCTAGGAAATCGTATTGTGAATTTTTCAGATATAGAACTTAACAATGACGTGCATTATGGTACTTAGGAATCAAAACTTATAGATAATGTTCGCTTTGCTCCATGCATTCCCGTGATGATCGTCACTATCTTTTTCTGTAAATTTTCTCTTCGCTTCTAGAAGACTATCCAAAAAGCGGTGCGGCTGGCTTAGAATCCCTCGTCGGCATCGGCTTACCGTGGTTAATGGTCATCTCGTGCGTGTTTTGCTGCATAAGCCGCAGAATCCGGCTTCAAGATCAGGCCCAGCAAAACCAAACTGATCCCGCAGCAACAGGACAAGTCGAAGCTATCTCGATCAGTATCACGACAGGGATAGACACGCCCGCGATCGAATCGTATCCGAAGACTCAAATAGGCGATGGCGGGTCGCCGCTGCCCGGGGACGGCACTTGCTCGATATGCTTGTCGGAGTACAGACCGGCGGAGACGGTGCGGATGATTCCGGACTGCAATCACCATTTTCATGCTCATTGCATTTACCCATTGCTCAAGAGGAATGCCAGTTGCCCATTGTGTAGGAATCACCAAGGGTATGCGTTCTGTCTTCCGCATGGTTGTTCGTTTGCTCTTAGCAATTTCAGTCTTCAACTCAAGGACCTCTTAGGTGATTATAACATTGTCTGCCCAGAAAAGGTAACGGAAATGGATTAGAGAATGCAGATGTTGATGAGAACGGACTTGGTATCATATGTACCGAATGAGATGGAATCACATGACATTTTAGTTCTATTTGAATTCTCCTTGAGTTTAGGGTTTTTTTCGAGGGTATTGCACACGTTTTTAGTTTGTCTGAAAGATTGATATCACGATGTAGAGATGGTCGCTTCAAATAACATAATTTTCTGGACCAGTAACAAGGCTTATATGTTTCTATCATGTTCTATTGTTTGCCTAGGTCGACCGACTCCACGGTCTCAAGCTAAGGGGCGATCTTGACTGATACGGCATTGATTTTGAAACACGACCCGGTCATAATTGCAATGGAGTTCATTATGCTGGGAATATGTATATACTTTGCAGTCATGCATGGACTTGAATTTGATAGGTTTCCTCGAGGATTGGATTCCATTAAAGAAAGCACCGTTCCCACATCAAGTTCAATAAACCTCGCGGTAGAAGAAACTTTGTCATCCCACTCGAGCCTCGTTTCTTTGTCTCATCTTTTGCTCTTGACTTGAAGCTGTACTTAGTCCCATTGTTAGTGAGCTCAGTTTTCCACGTTCTATTAAATATCCATCCCTTAATCTCTCTCTCAGGAGAATTGTCCAATCAATACTAAAATTATTATATGAAAATCAATTCAGTTTTAATTTTCCAATTTTGCCAATTGAGTCCAAAACTTTTGCAAGAAGCTTCAACATAATTATCCTAACAAATTTTCATAGAAAGTTGTTGACGAGACTATGTAACATAGGATGGATGGTGATGTATGGGTTATCATGGCAGCAATTACCAGCGGAAATTGATTGGACAAATTATATTAGAATTTTGCGCAAATGTTATAGGACTAAATGGACAAATTTGAAAGATTTTGAGATGAATTGACGTATGTATAATTGTTTTAGTATTGGTTGGATAATTTTCCATTTTTGCATGTGCGTGTTAGTGTTAAAATCAAGCTGCGATCGAAGGATTAGGGAAACAAGCAAAAGGTTATTCTTTGGTTCTAGCTCGTCGGCAATGTGATTAAAATAAAAGATGAATTACTTCATGTATTTGTAAATAAGGTGTGCCTGCTCTTAGGACCAAAGCCAGGGGCCGGACCTCCGCTAACCATCTCCCTTTATTCTTGATTTTTTTTAAATTTAATTTTTTTTCTTTTTTAAAATGTAATCTAGTTTATATTTTTCATTTTCCTACTAACGTGGTGCTTACGTGTCTTAAAAAACAACTTAAAAAAAAATTCAATGTCAGCGTTTTCCGTTCATTTAACCGGATGGAGCTAACGGAGGGACTCGATTGAATCAACTTGATAAATTTTAGGTTTCGATTGTACTTTTTGCGAATTTTAGGACTCACTTGCACTCTTCATGCCAAGTTATAGGACTTATGGTGAACTTATGAACCAATTAAGTTATAAATCTTTTCATATTTTGTCAAGTGAGTCCATTTAGTCAACTTTAATCGGAAATTGCTGAAGTGGATATTAACCATTTTATGTGGCACAATCATCACATACATGGACATTTTTTAGTAAGATTTCAATATGTTTCAATCCCTAAACTGCATAATTCGTTGGATGGATGGGTGAAGTGGTCCTCTTGGAGGATCAGGAAAACTTCTTGTCCAGAAAAAAAAACGTGCATTTTTCATGAACAAATGTCATGCCACATGATTTTCTCTCGGATTATCAATCAATAAGTTTTCTTTCCATCCATGATTGTAAGGGTCGAAATTACAGCAAACCATTGTAGCTAATAACATTTTCATTGGCTCCAAGTTTTTGATAGTCACAGCTCTTCCAGTTCATCTTTGCATTTTTCTTTGGTTGATTCGGTCCACGACCAAGAGCTAAGATGCATTGACTTTTTTTTTTAAAAAAAGAATGACTTGAAAATTATTTTTCTAAAAATAATTATTTGTATCTTTTATAAAAATGAATGAAAAGAATATTTTATCGTCTATGGAAATGTTTAGACATAAATCGTTATTGATAATCATAAAAAATTTATTGACTAATTATATCAAATAATACAAGTAATTTTTTTTGTAATTTTTTTTTTCAAATCTTTCAACCTTTGTAAAGCAGATAATTTTTTTTAAATATAGCATTTTCCAAACTTGTCTTCACCCGATTAGCATGAAATCATACAACCACCAACCAATCATCAAGTTGGCTAGGATGTCTTTTTTGCACGTTTCCAATAATGACATAAAAATTCTTCTTAGCTAGGTAACTGCGAGGGTCATGTAGAGAATTCCCTTTTCATATGCAAACTCATAAATTGTGACGTTACTTCCTAGTGATGCTTTAATTACCTTGTCAACAATAGGCATGTTGATCGTCGAGGCGATTGTCTCTTTGGTCACGATAGTCCAGATCCTGTATTCCTTGATGTTCCGAAATTTTGGTGAATTGGCAATGGTGGTTCAACTGTTGAGCCATTGGGACGGGGATATAACTTTAACTTTACACCAACTAGCATCCATCGTGAGTCACGATTGTGAGCTCAACTTGAAATTGAAGAAGAATAGTCATCATTCAACTCTGAAATTTGGGTTAAAAATCCCTCATGCGTTTCATGAAAATTAGAGATTGGATTCGTCAATGATGATTTAGTTTGACGCTGGTCATTTATTCCCCTCTTAAAAAAAAAAAAGACAGCTTCAGCACGAATAACGTTTATCGTGTAGTCGATTGTCATATCTTTCCACTTCTAAATTCCCCTCTTGAATGTCATCTGCTAATTCTCTTTATGGAAACATCCAATCCATGCAATTCCAAGATATCTTGTCTAAAATGCTGCCACCCACCTGCTCGTACATAGTTAAACTCTCCATGTCGTTAGTGATCGGGGATATAAACTAAGAAACTTGGCTATATAGGCATCCTTGCTTTCGTTCACTAGCTAAGATTAGAACTATTTTCCCCGGCACAACCAAATGGCCAGCAATTTGTCCGATCCCTTCTTCTTTTCCACCTCCACCTCATTCTTCTTCTTCTTCTTCTTTCTCCTTCATCTGGTCTCGTCCCTCCCAATTACATGCCCCACCGAGTCCTGCAACATCGACGAGCCAATGATCCACTTCCCTTTCCGTCTTAAACAATTCCAACCAGATGAACGATGTGTGTACCCCGGGTTCGATCTCTCGTGCAATGGCCAAAACCGAACGACTCTAAGTATCCCACTTTCCGGAGAATTCATCGTGATTAACATAGATTATGTGCAACGCGCTCTATGGATTCAAGACCAGGACGATTGCCTCCCCAAACGGCTCCATAATTTCACAACTTTGGGTTCTAACTGGTTGGCGCAACAGCTTAGCGAATTCGCAGTCTTCAAATGTCAAATGGAGTCACAAGCCTCAGATATGTTCTCCCGTGTGCCTTGTCTGGATGGCCAACAGTACTACGTTGTGGTCGTCCCAACAGATGACTTGCCGACATATAGTAATTTCTTGGTGGAGAGGTTGCAATGCAATTATAGCCATAACATATCGATTCCGACCATATATAGCGAACTAATGCCGCATGGGATTTTGGACGAGTTGTCCATTGGTTTGACGTGGGAGGAGCCTTCCGATTGTTCTGACTGCGAAAGGCTTGGAAATTTGTGTGGATTCGAGGGGAAGAACGGTTTGGAGACCGAATGCATTACCCCGCCCCCGGATCTGGGTACGGACCATGGTATGGATTGTTTTTCTCATTTCAATACATTTTCATCCAAAATTATTCATTAAAATTATGTCTTCTCTTAGGGGATAAAACGATTTATTTGAACTTTTTACTCTAATAATCCTCGTAAAATGTATGGAAATCGCCTGTCAATGCGTATCCGACAATATTCTATCTAGACTTTACAATAATATAGCAATAAACAAAATTTGCTGCCCTAATAAGAAAGAGATCGACCGAGGGCATATAATTTCTCTAAGGGGGTTGCAACATGTTTTCTAATTGTCAGCTCGTTAAGATAGGCCAAAAACAATGCGTTCGGAGCACTCAATCAGATATATAGTTGTATACATTCATATCCGTCTCTGGTAATAAGGTATTGCTACGCATCTAATGAAGTGTTGGCCCTAGCTTTTTCAAATTGATTCTTTGATACCGAATCCATACATACAGTCAATTATACTTATTTAGCTCTCTCTCTCTTTTTTTTCCTTTTGTTTTTGTCTTTTTATGTGTAGACAGTTCGAAGGGTGATACCACTGGTAAATGGCTCATCCTGGGCATTAGCGGGTCATGTTTGATGGTCATGTTGAGATTGACAGCCCATAGGTTGCGAGCCCGCCACCAGGCGCAACAAGACCAAACCAATCCGTCTTCTTTGCCTAGCCAACCTCAAGCCCCTGTTGTTATATCTGGTTTGGACACGCCTACGATCGAGTCGTACCCCACAACTTGTGTCGGCGATGCTGAAGGACCGACGACTCAGGACAACAGTTGCTCGATCTGCTTGCTGGAGTACAGATCAAAGGAGGTGTTGCGCATACTACCGGAGTGCAAGCACAGCTTCCATGCCCAGTGCGTCGATCCATGGCTGAAGAGGAATGCCAGTTGCCCTGTCTGTAGGAATCACCAAGGGTATGTACTGTTGCCTACACCATTCTTATCCTGTGGCCATATCTTCCTCTACTCGATTGTTTGCGGGGACTATAGCGCCGGGGTGTTGTCCTAATTCTTCTCCAGGTAGCCGACTTAGTAAGGTCTTACCCTTGGATTATGGGGAAAAAAGAACAAAAGAAGAAAGGATAAGTAGCAATCAAATGGGCAAGCATGTAAGACTAAAATGATCGAAAGATAGCTTATTTAGTTTCTTAAAGTAAGAGAAAAGGTTGAAAGCAATTTAGTAGCACCACCTGGCTTGTGATCACAACCACGACTATCTTGCAAACCAGAATCTGCATCATCATCAGTTATCGAGGCAATCAAGTGATTTTAGGGCAGTGAAAATAATCAATTCTTGGCAAATGGCTTGTTACAGTAATAAAATCAAGTGAAAGAAGACGCGATTACTTCTGAAATGTCTGAAAGATCGCGTCCTTTTAAGATAATAAATTCAATTTTTGTTGGATATAAAAATTTAACTTACCAAAGAAGATTAAAAAAATAAAAAAAAATATTCATTTATGTTGGGTTTTGAGGATTACAGAAATCCTCTCGAAATTGGAAATGGATTCCGATTAACGCAGCGGAAAAACTTACCTAAGATTATTGTATCATCGATCTAAAGGCATATCACGTAAAACGAGCATACTTTAGGTTTCCACAGATTAGATGCCCCATTTGCTTGATAAATTTTCGAGAATCATTCATGGAAAGAGATGGCAAGAGAAAACATCATTGTTATTCACTTGGAGAGGAAAACCCTCACCGAAAACAACCATCACTTACGTTTGTTTTCTATCTCCTCTAATAACTGCCACTCATGGGCTCATATTGGGCTTGACTTATTTTGGTTTGGTCCTGGGCACATAGCCCATCTTGGGTGGCGAATGTAGAAATTCTAAGAGATAAAAGGAATTGTGATAGAGTTTAGCGTTATGAGATTGAAACTATATTTTGGGATTTGCTTTGTTATCTGCAGAAACTGTTTCTCATAGTCCTTAATTCCTTTTTTTTTTGGTTGGTTGCCCAGGTCTGCCAAATCCACAGTCACAACTCAAGGAGAAGACGCTACTGATAATAACATCACAAACCAACACGTGACGCAACAAATCGATTAAGAACGAGTGATTTTAGAATTTAGGTACCATTTAATAAGATCAATATGTCATGCGAGTAATGTGGATGGTTAATCTCACATGTTAATTAGTCGCATGAAAATACTTTCCTCAACTTAAGGGGCAGTCGATTTAGAAATAAATATAAAGGAAAACAGCTATTTTCTTTTTTTAACTTTTTGGCCACGATAATTAACCTCAGTCGCTCTAATTACTAGTATAACCACCCCTCAATAACCTCCCTAACCGCCACTAACAACTCTCTCTCTCTCTCTCTCTCTCTCTCTCTCTCTCTCTCTCTCCAGTCCAATCGCTGTCCTGTCACGCACGTGCCCAGCGTCGGCGATCACGTGCTGATCCTCTCTTCCCTGTAAAACGTAGAGGCTCCCCGTTGGCGTGAGAAACCCAGCCCTGCCGCGAGCCCAACCAACGGCAGTGACCGTTTCCCTCTCGACGGCGTCCGTTAATCATGGTCGGATTAGATAAAGAGGGACTCGGGAGTCCACGTCAGCAAGTCCGTTATGGAGGGAGGGGAGGGACGGACGGAGGCCGTTAAGGGAATGTTTTCTGAGTTTTCTGTACGGATGGGAGTTTACGGAGGCCGGAGGCCAGAGGTCACAGTCCCTGCGCTGATATCGCGGCATCGCTTTAAATTATGGACAAAGCAAATTTAACGGGCATAAAATAATTGCCACAAATAATAATATTTATTTTCTTACAAAAAACAATAAGATATGTAGGAAAGGAAATCAAGATGGTGTCTCGGGTGCCAATCACGACTTTGTCCTATAGGATGGTCATCATCCACATCGGTTATTTTTTGTCAAAATTGATGGGATGTACTCAATTGAAAAAAATATAAAAATGTTCATGATTGAGTAATATGTTGAGGACTTTTTTGATTGTTTTTTCTGAGCTTCTTTTCTTTTCCTGTGTGCGAACATGCACACATAAATCCAATCAAAATTGCCTTAAGTCTACAGTCGGTCCCGTCTTTTACTTAATGAAGATGGCATCTAACACTTTAATTTCTCGCGACAATAATTTTGAGTTAGGGGTAGTTGCCCAACCTTTTGCTGATCGATGCCATGTTTGATCCAGACTGAACATTGACCCTACTTCTCCTATAATGCTTGGGAAAATTGTTGATGCCGGTCGTCCATTCCCCCATTTTTCATTAATAAAAAAAGAAAATGACTTCGGTAGGAATTAAGGCTCCGTTTGTTTTATGAAAAATATAGTATTTCTAAAAAATATTTTCCAAGAAATCATTTTCATGGAAAATGATAATATTTTTGGGTGTTCATTTGAAATTTAAGGAAAATTATAAAAAATTATTTTAAAAAAATTATTCCTTTTTTTGTTATATATTGACATGCTGCTGGTCACAGGAGCTCTCGGCTTGGCCATGAATTTGCCAATTCAAAACAAGTCTCCAGCTTGCCTCTAGAGGCTACAAGCACGCTGTCCAAGGCTACCGGCTTGCTAATCTCATGTGAGGCTGAGATACGTTACTAGAGGCCACGATATTTAAAAATAAACAAAGAATACGAAAAATGTTTTCCACTTTCAAAGAAAAAAGTGAAAAACATTTTCCTCACTTTTGAAGGTATTGGTGGAAAATATTTTCCTTGATTATTTGTTTTCCGTTAAACGAAAGCCGAAAATTCGGAATATATTTTATTGAAAGTTATTTTACATGAAATGAATGGAACCTAAGCATCGTGTCTTTTCACTTCTCAATCAGCCCCCGGAACCTTTCATTTAAATTAATGATCTTGAATGTCATTTGCTTGTTTTGATCCAAACATCCGATGACTTCTCTTACATTGTTGAACCCTCCATGTCATTAATGATAAGGGATATAAACTAAGAATCATGGATACACGGGCCAGCCAGCATGTGTTTTTGTTCATTAGCCAGGATCCCCGGCGCTCTGAAATGGTTAACACCTCGTCACTCTTCTTCTTTTATTTGACCTGCTTCGTCTTCTTCCTTCGTCTAGCCTTGCCCCACCTCGATACGTGCTCCAACAACTCTCGCAGTTTCGCCCAATGAGCGTTTCTTGTGTGAAATATTTATCACGTGAGCTTCACTAATTGAAATTACATTATTCGCTTTATGGAATTCATTTAATAAGATAATGGAGCGCATTACTGTAAGCCGAATAAAGCCTAGCCCTTGACCTTCGGCTATCATTTTTGCGGTTAACATGTGATATCAGAGCAATTACAGTCTAAGATTAGAACTTTTGGTTTTGGCCATTTTCGAAATTTTTTGTACGATGAGAATTAATTTTGATAACATAAACGGAACCTACTTATAGAGGCAAGCAAATCCATGGGTGGCATGTCTCTAAGGGAGGTCGTGTGCACCCCCGTGCGATTGGATTTGGTGTCAACAGTCCGTTGGCCCAAGTCGATCCAGGTGACCTAACCCGGGATCCAACTCAACTTGGTTTACACAATTTGTCTCAATTCGGTTGACCCTGCTGGTTAGGCCGGTCATTCCAATTAGCTTATCAAAATGGTTTGAACGTCAAAGTCGATTGAACCGGTGATCTAATCTAAGTTGGAGTAAGTGTGTGCTTCACGTGCTATGTACTCAGGCAACGTGTGAAGGTGAGTTGAAGCTTTGATTGGTGCGTGCTCAGGGCTTGTACGCTCATAAGATGATGCTCTATAAAGTGGTATATTCAATTTATATATTTGACGTTTTTAAGGATGTACAAATGCATGCAAAATCCTATTTAAGTGTATTTATATAAGTAATTTTTCCTATACTAATCTATAATTTTGGAAATATAGATGCTAGCTCACACATATACAATCACATGCAAAATGTACAGAGCATGATTTATTGATAGCATGTACAACATGACTCATAGGTATATGACCACATGTTTAACATGTATCAATAAATGAAGCAATTTAATTGGCATGATATGTGATTTTATCGACAAATTCTTATTGCCTTCAAGTCTTAAATTACATGAATACAGTAAATGTGAGAAACTAAATTTATTTCATTGGCATAAGAGAGTTTCAAGAATTCAATTGGGTAGTAACAGTGAAATTGACATACTTAATTAGGTTTGAAAAACATCGATTTCATATTGTGGTAGGATATTTTCAATTCATGGTCATACTCCTAAAGAAGGTAATTTTGTATCGGTTGATAGAGGGACACATGTATAATATATAGTTGATAAGTGACTGATCTTAATGATTTGCGGTTAAAATATATTCTTTTTGCCATTATTATGTGGAGAGTATCAATCTACGTGTGATGTATTCTGCCCAAAAGTGATTATATGATAATGTATGCGACTATTAGGATGTGAACTTATACAATTTCAAGTCATATAATACTCACACTATAGTTGTGTACATTGCTTGTTATCTAATCACATTCCTCATAAACAACAACTTCATTGCGATTAATATTCTTACCAATTTAAACTTTAATATGATTTTCCATTTGGGATGAAATTGGTGGGTGTTCATATTGCTCTTACGGAAGATAACCTGTCAAATCTCATGAAAGTAAAAAATACCAGGAACACAATTTCTACCTAGGGAAGGAGCAATCATATTTGTTTAATATCTATAAAGCGACCCATTTATAAATATTTGAAGAGTATTTTTCCGGCTAATTGCACTGCTTGATAGATAATGATAGCCTTAAAGGTTGGAACCCATATCTCATCTAATGTTGAGATTGTGACATATTTGTAAGGACTTTTTAATATGAGGTACAATGGTTCTAATGGGGTTAAGGAGCAACATTATTTATATATAATTTTAATTTAATTAAAGCTTATGCTGCAATATGTCCAATAAATTGTACATATTGTGTTTGACATACGTTGCTCATATGATTTAAATAATTTATTTTCAAAATGCATATACCCAAATAATCGTCTTGTGCATTGTGGTATAAATGGCTTGATCATATCTTTAGGGAAAGAGTGGAAAATCCGGTAAAGGTTGACATTGTGTCTGATCTTAAAGGTGACTCGGAAAATTGCATCGACTGTTGTAGAGATAAGATGAATAAGAAAAAGAAGAAAACTATAGTCTATTAGTGAACCATACTAATATTAGTGAACCATATAATTTAATGTATTTTTTTTTGTTTCGTCATTTTATTGATGACTAATCCCGACATGGTTATCTATATTTAATTTAGGAAAGCCTTAGACTCTTGACAAGCTTAAGATTTTTCATACTAAAGTTGAAAAATAGTTGGGAAAGTTCATAAAAGTTATCAAATCTTATAGTATTTTGATATACATGATGATGTTAGATAACTTAAAAAATCATTTGCTAAGTACTTAGGGAATTCTGTGATAGTCGCTCAGTTTACTATACTTAATGGTGTGACCTAAAGGCGTAACCACATTCTTATGGAGATGATGATAAGTGTGATTAGTAGGACCAATTAATTTGGTTTTCTACGAGATGAAGCTTTGAAAGTAACGCTCTACTTTTTTTACTGTGTTCTCATCAAAACTGTTCCATTGACTCATTTTCAATTATGGAATGGACATAAACCCAGCTTGACTTATCTTATGATTTTGGGTTGTCCTACAGAAGTTGGGTTATATAATTAAATGTTAAGTAAGTTGAACTCCAAAAATAACTCCTTGTTACTTCGTTTCTTACATAGCTCATTCAAAGGGATATCAATTTGATAGGCATAAGAATTATGAAATCATAGACAAAAAAAAATTCTGGAGTTTGATTTGGCCAAAGAAAGTAGCTAGTCACAAACTATTGAAGAAAATATATACCAGAGACAATAGATGATTATAGAGCCTCCCAAATCATAAAATAAGCTTATCAAGGTCCATGTTCCTATTATTGAAGTAGGTCCTAATGAAGTTTCTCAGGCCTCTCTAATTTAGGATGAGATTGTAGTAGCTTTAATTAGCATATCCATCAGACAAAGAGAACCGGTTATACCACAAGAATATATAATTTATTTGAAAGAGCATGACTATGATAGTAGCTATGTGATTGATTCAATGAGTTATGCAAATGCTGTTTCTTATCATTAGTTAGGACGATAATCTCAATTGGGAAATAATCTATGATAGTAGCCGTTTCTTGACATCATGACTATGATAGTAGCTAAGTGTATGGATGTGATTAAGGACGATAAATAATCTATGCAAATCTCAATTGGGAATCTAGATTGGTTATTAGCGACTTTGATAGCTGCGAGTCATGCGTTTTCGGCTGATCCAGCAAGATATGTTGCTAGTCACTTAGGTTCTAGCGACACGATGGACAACCTTGATCAATGGCGACACTCCTCTAGCCTGGCTAAAGTCGTCGCTGATGAAGATGGAGCTGACTTAGTGCTTGCTGGGGTGGGCGCAATTTACATGTGATGAACAGAGAAGATTCGGCATGAAAAGGAAGATCTTGGTGATTGATGAGGCTCCAAGGCCGTGCGGAATTCCTTTTTTCAGAGGTTCCCTTTGCCCTTTTCTCTCCCTCTTGCACTTTCCTTTCTGTTTTTTTTTTCCCGACAGTGCGATTTCCTCGTCATTGAGATAACCTTCAAAAAAAAAAACAAACAAACAAACAGAACCAGTTCTTCTGGAAAGCAAGACCAATCAATCTAGGCATTTTCTTGGACTTAGTTCATGCAAGACAAAACACGAATTTGATCTTGACATCAAAGGAACAAGAAAGCCTGTCTCGAACCTCCAATTAACTTGGGCAATATGCTCGCTAAGTGATCAAATTGCCCTCAAATTGAAATCGACAGAAATGTCTTCCGCTACTCAGTTATGAAGCGAACGTGGCCTCGCTCAAATGAATGGCTTTAACAATGAAATGCAGCGTCTGAGACGGAATTTGACGGTGGTCATCCATTCCCCCACTCTTACTTATGAAAAGAATAATTCTTGTCATGTAATCAATGGTCGTATCGTGCCACTTCTCAAATGCCAGCCACGGCCATCTATTTTTTCAACAATACCAATGATTGGACTTGATTGTCATCTGGTTGTTCTGATCTAAAGCAATATATCTTGCCAAAAATGCTGTCCGCCCGACTTCTTTACATTGTTAAACTCTCCATTTCCCTAATGATTCGTGGATATAAACTAAGAATGATGGCTACATAGGCCTCCCTGTTTTTGTTTATAAGCTAAGATTAAAACTATGTTCCCAGGCACAACCAAATGGGTAGTAATTTGGTCATCACCTTCTTCTTTTCCAGTTCCTCCTTCGTTTTCTTCTTCTTCCTCCATCTCGTCTCGCCCCATCCCAATGTATGCTCCAGTGAGTTTTGCAGAAAGGGCGAGCTGGGGATCCGGTTCCCATTCCGTCTGAAACACTTCCAACCGGATGAACGTTGTGTGTACCCTGGGTTTGATCTCTCCTGCAACGGCCAAAACCAGACAACTATAAGTATCCCGCTTTCCGGGGAATTCATCGTAATCTCTATAGAATATGCGCGACGAGTTATATGGCTTCAAGACCCAGACAATTGCCTCCCCAAACGGCTCCGCAATTTCACTACTCTGAGTTCGAATTGGTTGGTGCAACAATATACCGAATTCACGTTCTTCAAATGTCCAATGAAGTCAGGAGCCTCGAATAAGTTCGCGCGCATGCCTTGTCTGGATGGCCAAAAGTACTATGTTGTGATTGTTGCGACGGACGACTTGCGAATATATGGGATTTTACTGATGGGGGTGTTCGGTTGCACGCGTAGCCATGATATTTCGATTCCGAGCATAGATGGCAAATTTACACCGGACAAGTCCTATTTTGGTTTGACGTGGAACGAGCCTACTGATTGCAGCGTCTGCGAAAAACATGGAGAAACGTGCGTATTCAAGGGGAAGAAGGGCTTGGAGACTAAATGCACGCCCCCACCTCCTCATCCGGGTACGCACCTTTGTTATAGATGGTTTTTACAAGCTGCTCAGTAATAATTCCTCTTCTCCTTTCAATGTAATGTCATCCAAAAGATTCATAATAATTATATCCTCTTTTAGATGATAAGATCATCTACCTGAACTTTTTACTTGATTAATCCTCATAAATGCATGCAGATCGTCTATTAATATGTATCCGACAAGACTCTATCTTGGCTTTGCTTATAATATAGGAAAAATTAAATACACAATTTTTTTTTGGCTACCTTAAAATAAGGACGAGATCTGCGGAGGGCATAATTTCTCTAGGGCTTGGAATGGCCTTTCCAAATGTCAACTTGCTATGATCCACCAGCGTCTGGAGCACATAATAAGATGTATAGATACACACATCCATCCCGTTAATGATTAGGCATCCTAATTGATGAAGTGTTGCACCTAGCTTTTTCAAGTTGATCATTGGACACTAAACCCATACGTACAGTCAATTATTCACCGATTTTGCTCCTTTGTTATTTCACTTGTCTCTTTCGGTGTAGAGATTCAGAAGGGTAAAACCACTTGTCCATGGATTATCAGCATAGCATGTGTTGCGTGTTTCGCGTGCTTTGTAGCCTGCAAATTGCGAGTCCGACGCCTGGCTCAACAGGACCGAGCCACTCTGCCTCCTCCACCTGGCCGATCTCAAGCCCCTGTCATCGAATTGGGTATGACTCGATTGGGTATGGACTCGCCCACGATCGAGTCGTACCCTAAGAGTCGTGTTGGTGATGCTGGAGGATTGATGCCTCGGGACAACGGTTGCTCGATATGCTTGGCGGAGTACAAACGGAAGGAGGTATTGCGGACATTACCGGAGTGCAAGCACAGCTTTCATGCCAATTGCATTGATCCATGGCTGAAAGGGAATGGCCGTTGTCCTCTGTGTAGGAATGACCAGGGGTACGTAATGCTGCCCAGATTTTCTTTATCCCGCGTCGATATCTTCTTCTATACAATCGTCTACTGTCCTGATTCTTCTCCAGGAAGCTGGCTAATTAAGTCATGCCCCTCGGGTATTAAAAAGATCAAGAAGAAGAAGAAGAAGGCCCAATAGTCATAAACGTCCTCACCTTTTCTTCTCTTTTCAATTTTATCCCCATCGTTTTAGGTTATCAAGATAAATGATCACCTTTAGAAATAGTATCAAATCTATCCTCGAACCGGCCTCCTTCAAAGAATCATTTGATTTCCTTTTGCTGTCTTTATCATTAAGTACTCAGGCTACGTTTGGTCGTCCAAATTTCTAAACGGGATATGACTGGATAGGATATGATAAGAAATCCTTGCGTTCGGTCAGAGCGATGAAGACAAAATTTTATAGAACCATCTAACTTCTTGAATTCTCCGCCATACCAAAAAATTTAATAAAATTTCAATCAATCAACAAAAAAAAGTTTCATACGAAGCCAAATGACTATTATCTCTCGAACTCTTCTCTTGAATAAAAAAAATTAGATAACTCTTCTTTCTTTTAGGAGCACAAAGTATTACCCCTCCTAAATGGTGTCGAAAGACTTCGGATAGATTTGGAAGCAAGTTCAAAAATTTGGGTATCTTTCTGATGTATTTATAAGGCTGGGATAGTATTCAAGATCATTAGAAAGATTAGGATTTATCTTGTTATTTGGACACAAAAAGGAAATACTCCACGAATTTGGTGGGTGATAATAATGTAGTTTTCTGGTCACAAACTATACTATTTCGAGCTTAAATAGAAAGTACAATGGTAAATATAAGAGTAAATAGGAGTCAATTAGCTAATATATGCATTCTTTTGGAGAAGAAAATGCTAAACTTAAAAGTTCTGGTTTCGTTGTTCATTCACCGAACAAGATGATTACACGGAATTGTTTGATTAAGTTTCTAGTTGGGTACGGTGGACATTCTATTCTCTCGAAGCTCTCTTCATACTTTTGATGGTATCTGAAAGTTTACTGTCGTGATGTATAGATGACTGCTTCCAGATGTTGTTCTACTTCTATTAGTAAAACATGTAAGAAATTAACATTTATAAAAGAAGCAACATCATTTACTGTAAATGATTTGAAAATTTAGAATCATTAAACAATAGAATAAATAAGTGGTAAAATTACATAAGTCAAAGAAATTATGTGGCAAAGTAAGGACATTTCGATAATTGACATTTTTTTTTTTGGGAATGTTATTGTAGGATAGAAACGAATGCAATATTTTTTTTTTGGGAACATATAAGAGATAAGGTAAACTTATTTACACAATGGGCAATATTTGTAAGCTCAATAACGAAGGAAATTTTGGAAAGAAAGAAAAAAACTAAAACCCCTTTAAAGTGGGAGGTTCTCTTTACTTTTCTTATAATTGTAGAGTTATTTTTTTGGACCATCAATGACAATTTTTTTCTTGGTAGCAACGTAAATGCGATCTACATGCAAGTAAATCCAAAATAATTTAGCACTTTATGTTTTCGGAATGATGTTGAAAAAATAGGCGATCAAGTAAAAATAAGACCAATCTCGAATTATCTTTTCCTCGGGGTTGTAGAGAATCGAATGAATATAATTCTAAAAATTGTTTATTTAGCTTCTTAAATTATGGGAAAAAATTAAAAGCAATTCAGTAGTCCCATTTGGGCTGTGAACAGACCACATCTATCTTGCAACCCAGAATCTCCATTGTGACAAGTTACCTAGGCAATCAAATACTTTTACGGAAGCGAAATATTTACTTGTTGATATATGGCTAGTTATAGTACCCCAAAAAAAAGAAAAAAAGAAAAAGCAACAGAGGACAGATTTTTGCTTGTGAAAAGAACAGCCAATTTTTTTTTAACTTGGTTCATTTAACATAATAATATTAAGTATATTATAAAATAGAGATTTGACAAAAGACATTCAAATTAGAATGTAGAATTTGTTAGAGATTTAAGGAACCAAAAATGTTTTACTGGGATTTTCTTTATTATTCATAGAATTTGTTCCCCGAAGTCCCTAATATATTTCTGTTGATTGCCCAGGTATGCCAAGTCCATGGACTCAATTCAAGGAGAAGAAGAAGATTTTCCAAATGCTGATTATACAATAGGAAATTAATATTTGCTGTAACAATTCGATTAAGAGGGAGTGATTCCACAATTTCAGCATCATGTAAGATGATAAAAATGTCGCACTAGCAACATACAGTCTCACAAGTTAGCCATGCGACTGACAAATAAAATACTTTGCTCAACTTAAGAGGTATTGGTGCCTCATATATGACAGTGGTTTAGAATAAGTTATAAAAAGCTCGTTTACAGTTATGTACAGTGTTATTGTACATGTATTCAAAGCAAGCCGGCACTAGAACGGTCAACGGCCATTGAACACAAATTCAGATTCTGAAGGTATAAATTGTCGTATGATCGAATTCCATTTGAGGGGTAGTTCTGCGCTTAAAATTTGGCAAGTCAATCCCAAAAATGCTAATATGCAAACTACAAAAAAAAAAAGTTGGGAAAAATTTTAAAAGAATATATTAATAAGTGACCAACAAGTCACCTGAAAAAAGAAAAATTATCAATCACTTTTCTTCACAACAATGTTTTGGATATTTAGTATACATATACATATATATATATATATATATATATATTAACATTTACCATAAGTGAGAAGAATCCATATTTTTAAATAATGAACAGTATAATTATGCACATGATTTAGGGGTTCTAAGGGATTCATGGGTTATTCTTCGTGCACCTCGACAGTTAGTCACAAGAGATTTTACTGCTGACGTATTACAGGTGTCGGGTTCTTGTGGAAGTCTGGTTGAATATGGGCAATGCTATTATGCTTCAAGTTCTTCAATAAACACTTCCCCGTTTCTGCATCAGAACAGGCGCACGATCAAGAGCTTAAAACATTTCTTTCCCCTGAATAAACAGCTGTAAACTACTAGATTGCTTCGTATTCTTCATGCTTCAAACACATTTCCTTCTCTTGACGATTGGCCTCGAGACAAATTTCGCATCTCAATACCTTTCTTTCCCTTCTCTGTTCAGAGCCAGCCCGCGGCCTTTGTTTTCATTCGGTCGTCTTGACCCATACGTCCAAATCATTGCAGTTTCATGGAAACTCGTCGGAATGCCATCCAACGTCGCTTATTACGTTGTTAACATCTCCATGCCATTGATGGTGTCGGATCCCGAAAGGGACATAAGCTAAGAAAGATGGGTATTTAAAAAGCCTTCATGTTCTTGGTGTTCACTTGGACTAGCACTTGTTTCAGGCACCCACCAAATGGCTAGTAACTTGCCAATCCTCCTCCTCTTTTCCACACCTCCTTCTTCTTCCTTCTCGATCATCTCATCTCGCCTCTCTCACAAACGTGCTACGCCGAACATTGCGAACCCAACGAGCCGGGGTTACTATTTCCGTTCCGTCTGAAACAGTTCCAACCCGAGGAAAGCTGCGTGTTCCCGGGGTTTGACCTCTCCTGCAACGCTCAAAGCCAGACCATCCTAAGTCTTCCGTCTTCGGGGGAATTCGTTGTAAGATCCATAGGTTACGTCGGACAAGTCACATGGCTTGGAGACCCCGACGGTTGTCTCCCCAGGAGGCTCCAAACTTTCACACCTTCGGGTTCCAACTGGACTGTTCAACACTACACAAGCTTCACATATTTCAAATGTCCAATCAGGATGTGGTACCCGTCGACGTTCGCTCGCGTGCCTTGTCTGGATGGCCACGACTACTTTGTTGTGGTCGTGGCGACGGACATCATGTCGCATAGTTAGGAATCTCTTGTCCGAGCTTGGGTGCGGTGATGACCGGACCGTTGAGATCCCGACCACATACAGCGCGTATACTCCATCTGACGATGCGGAGGCGTCCTCAAACGCTTTTGGGCTGACGTGGGCCGAACCTTCCCGCGGAAGGTGCGAAGCCCACGGAGGCACTTGCCAATTCAAGCGGGAGGAGGGTTTGGAGACTGAATGCATTGACTCTCATTCCCATGGTATGCGCTTTTTCATTTAAGGAAGATGTTGTTTAATAATTCGAGTCATTACTAATTTATATTGATGACTTAAATATGCTCATAATCCCTAGCTATAAAAATAGGTATACACTATGATAGAGTACACACCAATCGAGTATTGTCATAGCAAGACTTGGTAAATAATATAAGAGTGAAATGTTACATTTGAGTGATTCCATCAAATTTGTGCGATTATATATCTAACTTCCATTTGCTCCATTCATTGTATAATTTTATCTTCAATTAACGATTACAATGTAGAATAAACTTACCCATAATATGTTTTTGCACCATTTTACGTCAATTCTATAGTAACTCTTGATTTTTGAACTTCATACTCGTCATCTTACCTCAACTTAGGTAAGTTGCAATTTAGCATGGACTCAGATCAATTAGTATGCTTCTTTTTTTTAAACTTGTTGTAGAGTCCGCAAGGGGAAAAAAGAGAGAGAAATGTTTAATTACCCTGAAATAAAGAAAGAGAAAGTGAGAT
Organism: Melaleuca quinquenervia; assembly: GCA_030064385.1. Classification (NCBI taxonomy): domain Eukaryota; kingdom Viridiplantae; phylum Streptophyta; class Magnoliopsida; order Myrtales; family Myrtaceae; genus Melaleuca; species Melaleuca quinquenervia. The sequence goes on along the minus strand of CM057721.1, from coordinate 12,206,212 downwards.
AGTGAGAGAGAATAATCCATAGATACATAGCTGTTTGATCTAGTTATCTGGACTTCGAAGAGATGAGCATCGCGTGGAGGATTCTGCTTTTGAGGAGACGATGCGCGTTCGCACCATTAGGTATCGTGCAGAGAATCGGTGCAAGGCATTCCTTAGCTGCTTCGTTGGGTCCTTCTTCGAAGATTCTGATTGTGACAAGTGACCATCTAATGAGAGTCCCTGTATACGTTGAAGTTGGAAACAATCATAGAAGATTGCAAATTCCAGTTCCAGTTTGATGCACTGTCATATCATATGACAGTTAGTTTGGCAAGCCTGACGATATTGACTTCAATTTTTGAATGCATTTGTTACAAATTGTACCTGTTGGGCCCGTCTTCATCAGATCCTCTTTTATTTTGTTATTTGTTTGTTTGACATAGAAATGTGCTTCTATTTACCAAAAAAAGAAATGTACTTCCCGTCCATTTACAATGAAGATAACTTCATGCCAATGTTGGTGCCAAAATTCTCGTTGTGCGACGATTGATGCATAGTCCTAGTTTTCTTCCGAACTGTAGTTGGAAATAGAAAATTGGCAGTGCTCCACGTCCTGAAGCAAGAAGGCATGATCAAGAGCTCAAATAACCAATCAACGTAGATTGGTCATAGGAAAAATATCACCAAAAAACCTAATCTATACCTACTATGACACCCCAACATATGAAACTTTATTTTGCATCATCAAAACACTCAACCAGTGCGACAATTATTTGCTGCGTTCTATCCAAAACGCCCGTTAAAAATCCTACATTGTGGCTTACGTTGTCAATACTGGTAAACTAGAGCTGATGTGGATTTAATGCAGTTCTAGTGAAGCCAAAATGATGTATTTTTATGGAGATAATGTGATACGTCAATAAAAATTAGTGAAATGCCAGTTAATAAAATAATAAAAGCACCGGAAAATCAGCCTGTCGGTAACTTCTTTTGCTGACAAATTTTTTGACACTTAGAAACTCTTTCATAATTTTACCATTAGGGAAAATAAACCAGCATTATTTTTTGTAAGAATACAACAGTAGAATTGTAAAGATGGCAAAAATAAGCATAAAAAGCAATCTTTTAGTCGAGATTTAATGTAATCTAAAAGAAAAGTGACATAAAAAGGAAACCAAGATTACTTCTAATTTCAACTTTTTTCTTTAAGGTCGGAAACAGATTCGACTTGATCTATCAGTTTCTTCATCTTCGTTTGAAATCCAAAATCTAGAATTTCGTAGTTGTACCAATCAACCTTAAGCTTTGGCCCAAATGGATTTGACAGTTCCGAGGCAATATTGCTGGACAATCAATCCAGCTCTAATTTGGGTCTTAATATAGTGTTTCTTCGCGTAAGTAACAAGATATTGACTTGTATATAATATAATCTCTCAACATAGAGCAAAACGCAGCATGGTATGCTTATTAAATTTCGCTTGCGTATGCATTAATGAATCCTGATGGAGTGCAGCCCAAGGACTTAAAACAAAGAGTGCGATTAACATAAACCCTAAAAACACGTAGAAAAAATTTGCTGTGCCAGTTCGTGCACGATTCTTGGTCAACTCGCCCATTCCTTTGGGTAATGGGCTTGAGAAGGCATCGAGTTCGTTAGCTGTGTGCTGTCGCTTCATGGAACAGCCACGAGCTAGGTGACGCTTGAAGTACTTATTCTTAATAATACCAAAAGAGAGGATGACCAGACAAAATGGAAAGGGTCGATGGTTCTTAAGTTTTTGCTTTTTCGTTGAAGATCGACTAAGATCTATAATGTCCTCATGCTGTTCATCATGGTTCGTGGAGATAACGTTGGACGATGCCTGTAATATATAGTGCAATTTGTTTCCCTTTTAATGGTATTCTTGTGTGTCGATTGCTATATTATCTGAGATAGTGACATGAATGATCTCTAAACTTTCACTTAATGTGCAATGTGATCCGTGAATAATACTACTATATTCAATGTGATTTCTAAACTTTTGGCACACGTCTTCAATTTAGATATCTAATAATTTCATATGATTTAGGGTTCAAATCAAACATTTTTCGAAAGTCGAGGGATCATTTTGAATGATTTAAAAATTTGGAAACTATATTCTACTTTGAGTTAAAGTTTATAGAGCATATCGTACAGATTAAAAATTTAAGGACTACGTACAATTCGTGGCATCTTCTCTATTTATTTTTATATATTCTAAATTATGAGATTTATCTTGTATTATGCTTACTGATAGAATTCACCTTGTTTGTGATTAGCTGTCCTTAGGTCTTCCGTTTATTCAAGAGTCGAAAATGGGAACATCTTGATGCAAATCTATGTGGAGTCTCCTTTCTAGTGTCGTTCATTTTGCTTCTTTTATCAGTACAATCGCTTTTATGATACTTGATGGTATTGTTTGCTTCATAAAAAGTCAAGAAGATTTTAAGATATTTTGTCAAAACTCACTTATGTCGCATGCTGAAATAATTGAGAGAAAAGCATTTTAGTTTCATCACCGATGAAAGTGTTTAGGTATGGACTATTGCATAAGATAAGATATATGAATGAATAAGATACATGACACACATCACCGATCATTTTCATATCATAATAATGAATAAGATATATGACAACAGATCGATCGATGGGTCAAGGGATTTAAGATTTGGTTTGCTCCAAGCTCGAATTAGCAAGTCAAAAGTCCCGCGTTTGATTATCCAATTCGTATTTTGATTACTCTACAGAGAATATGTTTAGGAATGTGCTATTGTTAAATAAGATAAGATATATGAATGAATAAGATATACGACACACGTCACCGACCATTTTCACATCATATCAATGAATAAGATATATGATACGGATCGATCGGTGAGTCAAGGGATTCAAGATTTGGTTTGCTATTAAACGTCCAATTCGTCCTCCGTTTCAGAATATTTTGATTACTCCACAGAGAATAGGTTTAGCGAAAAAGTCAGTCGGTCCCTCGTCGGCTCCTGCAATCAAGCACGTCTGTCCCAATCCAAACTCTTTATTCTTCAAGCAAAAAAGAAAACACAACATGGCGAGCATGAATGATGCCACTGAAGCCACGTGACGGGATAAGAACATCACATCTTAAGGCGCAAGGAACAAAACCCTAAAAAAACACAGAGAATTGCGTGGTTGGGTGGCGCATAATTCTTGGTCAACCCTGTCCTTGCACGGTTCAGCCAAGACCTAGCTGTCGCATGAAATGCTTGTTCTTATCGACACGGCAAGAGAAGATGAACAGACAACGTGGAAAGAGTCGATGGTTCTAACGTTTGTCTTGGATCGACTGAGAACAAAATAACCTTATGCAGTTCGTCACGTCTCGTACGAAAAAAAATATATTTAGAAAGTTCTAAATCTATTACACTTTTATCAATTTAGGTTTCGTTTGTTTCACGGAAAATATAACATTTCTGGAAGATATTTTCCGGAAATCATTATCCTGAAAAATGATAATATTTTCCGATATTTATTTGTCAAAGGCCGCCAACTCGTCGACATCAAGCAATGTCAAGGCATGGTATTAGAGGTCGCGATATTTAAATGTAGATAAAAAAGACGGAAAATATTTTCCACTTTCAAAAAACCGGAAAACATTTTCCCCACTTTTGAGTGTGTTTTTTTTCCATTTGTGGAAAATATTTTCCTTAACCAAGTTATTTTCCTTGAAACGAACGCTAAAAAATTCAGAAAATGTTTTCCTGAAAGTTATTTTCCGTGAAACAAACAAAGTCTTAATTTTAAACCTTTAAATTTTGCTAATCTATCCTAAATTTTTTAAAACCATGCCAATTCAGTCAAATTTTGGCAAATTTGTCTCCGACACGTAAACATTTTTTGGACATCCACATAAATATTTCTTGAGACAAATTTGCCGGAATGACTGAATTGGTGAGATTTTAAAAGAATTATGACTAAATTGACAAAATATAAAGATTTATGATTAGATTGGTAAATGTCCAATAGATTTAGGACTGTTTGTATCATTTATCCCGTTTCATAGAGATAATGTTGGAGAATGGCTCGAATGTATAGTAAAATTTTCCTTCCTTTGAATGATATTTTCATATAATAATTGCTATATTTATATTTATAGATTCTAAATTAAGAGGTTCATCATCTATTATGAATACCAATAGAATTCACCTTAATGCATATCTATAGAGGAAGTTACCAAAAAAGTACTAGATTTATTATATGTGTACCAATTCAATTCCATTTTTTTTTATATTTTATCAATTGAGTCCATGAGACTAATTAGCTGAAGATTGTTAATATAGACATTAACAATCCTATGTGGCACGACCAATGCCGACATGAACATTTTCTAACAACATTTAAAAATATTTTTACAATGTTAAAATTTTATTTCTTTTTCTTTTTAATTTTCTTTTATTAAATTTTTTATTTGAGGGTCAGTGGGGTGGCGGCCAACCTTTACTAGCTAGAATGAGGGCTAGGAAACCCACCGGCCATGGACAAGGGAAGGGATGCTCTCCTATCGAGGTGAGTGCTACGGTACTCTTGCTCGATCTAGGCATCATGGTCCTCGCCCAAACCAAGCAAGGACTGCAACACACTCACCTATGCCCGGCAAGGGGTTGGGCACGGGCCACAAGCCCTTTGGTTAATGAGAGCATTGGGCAAGGGCCGATGCACCTTTGTCAACCACATTGCCCTTGCCTAATGCTGGCCATCTTACCTAAACCCTTGTTAGCATTGGGCAAGGGTATCACAGCCCTTTCTTACCATAGTGAGTGCTTGTGATGCCCTTGCTTAGTGTAGGCGAGAGTTCATGTAAGATAGTCGATATCTATGTCAATAATTCTCAACCAAATTTGGCCAAACAAACTCAATTAGCCAAATATAAAAAAAATACATAACTCAATTGGTCAAAAGCTTTAGAAAGAAATTGAAACAAGTGTGATAAACTTAAGGTTTTTTTTTTTAAAATTTTCCCCATTTCTTTGCAGAATCTCCTTTCCCGGTTTGCTTATTTTGTTTCCTTCATCAGTACAATCACTTGGTGACATTTGATGGTACTATTTATTTCCTAAAAATTTTAAGATTTTGTAAATATTTGCCGAAAATATATCGTTCATGTCACATAAAAGAAAGATAAAAAATTGTCATTCCTGATTTTTCTAAACAATATAAATGATGGTACTTGTAAAAATATCTTTTCGAAAACCGTTTCGTTTTCTATCGAACAAGCCAGCCACGAGTCATCAAGAGTCCATTGCCTTCAGGAACTTTCCATTCCCAGTTCTTTACATTAGGAAAGAATATCAGTGATTTGAAGCTCAAACTACACGGGTAAGGAGAAAGTAGCTATTATGAAAGAATAACAAGAATGACAAGGCCATTGTCAAGTCATATCAACAGATAAGACATGAGACGACAGGCGCAAACCAGTTAATAGGCTAAGTGATTCAAAGTTTGATTCGCAGGTCTAAGATCACAGGTCTGACCATCGAATTCATCCTCCATTTCAGAAAACTCTGGTTAGTCTGCATCGATGGGTTTAGCGAAAAAGTTGGTCCTTTGTCGACGCCTTAAACCAAGCACTCCAATAGAGAGCGAGAGAGGTCCATCCCCTGTCCAAACCCTTTATTCTTTATGAATCATGCCACTGAAAGAGGCATTTCTGGATAATTTTTGTTTAGAAGGATTGCTGATATCATATTCTCCCTTATTTACTTCCGAACGTGCCTTTCCGCTGACCCAGTGCTTTGAGCACGCCTCCTTCGTTTTTCAAACCGCTTCCTTTTCCCGTTCACGCATACTCAACATGGACGTGTGATAGAACCGTCCACTCTTCATCTTCCATTGGAGCGCCGATGTTGCATGAATGAACGACGAAAGTCACGCGGACACCGAGCAATAGACCCGTCTAACTCGAGCTTTTTTTTGAGGACTTTTCTTTTGTTCGTGCTTTGTTCAAGTGCCGATTCATCCCCACATACAAATGCATGTAGTGCATGAATGCGGAATTTGTTAACGAGAAGACATTTGTTTTAAGTAACAGGATAAGAAGATGCTGCAATCTCATGCATTAGCTGGTTGAACATGCATGTGCTCCCCACGAATGAGGGGCACGCTAACCAAAGAAGAAAAGAGCGAGTCTTGTATCGCTATAATTGGAAAAATCCTTCTTAAGATTGCGCCTCTATTAAGAAAATTGCAAGTTACAAACGTCACACAGGTGCAAGCTAGATAAAAATAATGGGTGATCCTTATCGGGAATCTATCAATAGAAGACTGGTTAGAGGAAGGGGAACTTAGAAAAGTATATGGCCTCTTCTTATTCTTCTTCTGTTTTTTTTTTTTTTTGATAACTCGGGAACTCCCTCCACGGCTGATAGCTGGAGAGGTAAACCCGAAGTAACGCTAGCGCAGGACTCACCACCACGATGTCATATTTAAGAATCCCTAACGACAGCGCTATGATTCGAACTCATACCCTTCGTGGGGGGAAGAGAGCCCGAAATCAATGCAGTCGCTGCGGACGGTGGTTTCTTTTTCTTCAAAATCGAAGATTGAGACCTCCGCATTATCACGCCTAAAAAGTTTACATCATGCATTTGATCACCAGGTGACCAATTCTTGTCGCATAGACCCCGCAAAACTGCATAAATTTTTACGTTGGACTTTTTGTGAATTTAACGATCGGATCATCTGATTTGGACTTCATTCATTTAATGCATAAAAATTTGCCCCTATTTTTTTTTATCTTGGTCGAAGGAAAAAAAATTGTGGCCGCTTCTATGGATGTCGCATCATTGCCAAGTCAATAAATAAACTTTTAAGCGCATTCAACGATCACAATTCTTGTAAAAAAAATGATGACCTAATTAAGGAATTAAATAAATTATTAAAAAAATCTTAGATTTATTGCAGTTGGGCCAATTCAATCTAAAAATTCGGACACTACGCAGTCTTTCATGGCATGATTCGACTTTCCCTTCGTCAAGTGATAGCCATGGGTTGATGTTCTTGGAAGCTCTGCTTTTACCCTTCCCCGTGTCCGGCGAGCATGAACTGAAAACCCAGGTTTCACGTCAAGAATATAAAACCAGTAAGAGTCTTAGGAAATGATGATCCTCCGACTCGAATGTCCGTAAGTCCAACGTGATCATCCACTCAAATAGGCTCGGTTTAGAGGACGAATGTCTAATTCTTTTCTTGTCTCGTTCATTCTCTGAGCTTATTTTCTGTTTGTCACTCTCGAATAGAAGTCCTAACGCGCTTTGAAAGACTCCAATGCTCGAAGCTTCGTGGAAATTTCATCAACTGTGATTTCCAACCCTCTTGTTTCTCTCTTTTCCTTCGCTTCTAGAATCGATCTCTTCATCGCCGTTCCGCAGACGTTAAGGAACAGTCTGCTCGCTTGTCTTTTGCGGCTCGAAGTCGTAAAGAGAACCCGGTGTCACGAAGCTGCGTCAAAGTCAAATTTCCACAAATTGACTCAAGAACAACATTTCCAGGTGAGCACCATTTATAGCCCCCCAAAGAATGCGCGTATCATAATAAGAGACGTTCAGAAAGATTGATATGTAAAAGCTCAAATGGTGCATACCAAAATGAAATCTTCTCATATTAAATTTTAGGAGCATTTGTACTCCTCGAATCAGAGTCTATTTGTACATAGACGCAACCAATCTCATCACGTATATTTTCCATTTGCATGGTCTTGTCGTATTCTTGCTCGTTACCAAATTGGTATATTTGGCACGATGATAAGTCATTTTCATTAACTATGGACCACAACTCATCTAACTTTCGTTGGTCTTGGTGCTAGATGTGTTCTTGCTCCGTTGAATTCAGCTTTCTGTTAGTGATTTTGTATTGTGCTCGAATTATAGCTTTATATCGTGCCAAAAACTCAAGGTGTTAAACTTCCGATATTAGCCGATGATCGATATGGTGTGCGACCATCGTTGATTATTTCGGTCTGCTTTTTAAGATGGCAACTGCTATTACATGAAATGTCTTTCCAAGGAAACTAACGTTCATTATTCCCTTGGAAGGAAGGATCATTATGAGTTACCTCAACCGGTCCAACCTAACTGTCTCTCACCAACGCGAGATCCATAGCTGCACACAAATCAAACGGGAAAACAATAATGAATCGTGCGACTCTCTCCATCAAGTGGGGCCACTAGCCTACTTCCTGGTGATGGACCAGACATAGTTAGGTTCGATTTTCATGATTTACCTACGTGGATCACGAAATAAATGGTAGTAACATAGCAGGACGATGATGCTTCCCTTGATCTAGTTAGTACAGCCAATTGTTAGAAATTTACTTTTGTATATACTAAGTACCTGCTGTCAGTGTACCCGGATTGCAGATGGGAGAAGTAATGAAAAGGAATTTGTGGTCTGTGACGAAAGAGACAACATTCGGATATTTAATCTATCTTGCAAAAGTGAATTTAGATTTTCTAAGGATTTGGAAAGATTCGACTACAGAAATTGTGAATTTCTTAGAAAATCTACATAAATTAGGGATAGACAACCACAAAAAAGATCATTCAATGAGTCATATTGGGATTCGATGATATCTTGGATGGCGTATTTGACGTTGAAACCTCGCTTAAAATTTACTTTGTATTTTATTAGAGAATGAGCAAGCTAAGCGAGAGAATGTACCGTAGGAATATTCTTGAACAATTCGAAGTCTCATAGATTTACCCAAAAAATAAATCCCTTTGGACCGTAGGGCTGCGTGTGGGCGTCGATAGATGGGCTGGGAATGATTCAGCTAGATATGATATGAGGTTATCCAAATATTTCTTAATACAATTTAGGATAACACATGTATATAATTAGGAAAATTATCTTAAATGTCATAAACCTATTGTACGAATGTTAATTTAATCATAAATATTTATCATATGTATTCTCAAATCTTTTAACATATTTTCAATGTAGTTAATCCGGCCAATTTAGGCCAATAGAGATTGATGTGGAGATCCAATCAGTGCAAGCCATTCTATGTGGTATAGCCAATACTGACAGTGGACATGAAAGAAATGAATTGAACCAACATTATTTGTAAGATTTTTTTTTCTATATTATTCCATTTATTTTCCACACCAATGTTCATTTTCTTCCTCATGTCTTCTTCTCCTTCCACCTAATCACCAAGACTATTCATTTTCTTTTTATACCACCTCACCATGGTTAGAAAAAGGTTGGCAGAATCTTCGAAGCCCAAAAACCCTCACCTAGATTTAGGGGAGCTCCATGACCCTCACCGGGGTCATAGTAATGGTTGGTAACCCTTACTGGCTACTATTTTCTATCTCAAATTTTCCTTGGCGGCTATAAGCATGAGGAGTTCAAGCTATGAGGAGAGTAGGATTAAAAAAATTTGGGCCGTAATTAGATTCCGTACAATAGTCTTGAACCTTTTTAGGTAATTTCCCATATGGTCAAATCGAATCCTATGAAGTGTATAGTGAACCTAAAAGAGGATTGATAAAAATAAAATTAAGGTAGACTACACTAAAAAGCACCCTAGTCTACGCAAGTGGAGCTACGGCCACCATTATCAGGACTTCCCAATCGTGGAGAACTTTTTTTATAAGGTGCAACTCAATCGTGGATACCATTTTTATCCATCAATGATCCTTAAACTTTGTGTAATATACAACATCATTCTTAAACATTTAATTTGTTCAATGTGGTCTTTAAATTTTAACCCAAGGCAATATGGTCCCTGAATTTTTAATTTATCTAATGCGTTCCTTTAATTTCTTATACATGCTTAGTTTAATACATGATCTATGTGAAAAATGTTCGATTCTATCCTCATAAATTTTACCCTAATATGCGAGTCAATCGTGGGCACATATAAAAAGAAAAAGAAAAAGCAAAAGTACTTTTCCTTCACCTAAAAAGGCTTCGAAAGACCGATTCATTTGAGGATCGGATCGATTTTTAAATAGAATCGACCGAGTCCATCCTTCGGGATTGAAAACCAAAATCAGCCCCGAGCCCTCGAAGTTGGGGACGGCGGTCGCCACAAGAGGAAGGGAAGAGAGAACATGGATTAATCTCGACGTCGGGCGAGGAATAATATAAAAGATGGAAAAAAATAAATAAAGCAAGGAATTCGTCAAAACAAATGGCTCATCGGTTGACCAGTCCAAACCAAATTCAAACTCCCCCGACCAAATGGAGCCAATACGGAACGAACGACAACCGCCCCAGCCCGAATACTGTCAGCCACCGGTTTTCCCAACTTGCGCCACCTAACGACGTTTTGACTATTTTTTTACTTCAAGAAAATAGGAAAATTCTCCCCCCCCCCCTCTCTCTCTCTCTCTCTCTCTCTCTCTCTCCCCTCCCTCTGTGGACCCCGCCGGTTATCCCTCCAGCCTCAGCCTTGAAGCTCCACGTCCTTCATATCCTCCCCCTCCCTCTCTCGACGATCGATCCAATCGGCGAGTCCAGGAGCCACAGAGCGTGAGCCAGTGGACTCCGATCGATCGACGTTTCGGATTCGCATACGCGCCGATAGAGAGAGAGAGAGAGAGAGAGAGAGAGAGAGAGAGAGAGAGAGATTGCGGGTGTGGACGGAGTGAACATGGCGCAGATGAAGTACTTGATTGAGGTGGAGAAGGGGAAGGAGGCCAGGGACGGGAGGCCGTCGGTCGGCCCCGTGTACCGGAGCGTCTTCGCCAAGGACGGCTTCCCACCGCCGGTCCCGGGATTGGAGAGCTGCTGGGACGTCTTCCGGTGAGTGGTCGTGGCTCTGTTCGGCCTGGAGATGATGGGGGTCTTTCGTGTGTTTTGAGTTTGTCTCGTGGCTTGGTGCGAAGTAGGGGTGAATCGCTGCTGGTGAAGTTTAGTTGTCAATTCTGATTCGAAAATTGGATCGGCGTATCTTTCTTTCGTCCTGGAAGTTTGTTCTTTTTTGTTACGTATGAAGTGCGGTGCTTCAGATTCGACATTCTCTTTCTGCAATTCATAGTAATTCAATCGAGTGCAAAGACCTGCTCGAATGCGTGATTGTGATCGGTTACTTTAGTAAAGCAGTTCATTTCCTTGGAGAGATCTAATAGTCTTTGATTCGTTGGCCTGGTGCTTCGGTAGAGCGTGTGTTTTGGTTTATTATACTAGTTAACCCGATCCTATCGACTGCCTTTGCTTGTTTTATTTTGGTGAAAATATCGTACTTATGTGATCTTTTTTTATGTGATGTTTGTGATGCTAAATACCATTCTTTTACAGGATGACTGTCGAAAAATATCCGAACAACCGTATGCTCGGTCGACGTGAGATCGTGGATGGAAAGGTGCGTTCATGATTAATTGGTCATTTTTGCGCTTTACTTGCTATGTCTTGCCTTGATATCTGGATTGTTTGAAAGCAGGCTGGAAGATATGTGTGGCAAACATACAAAGAAGTATACGATATAGTGGTCAGAGTTGGAAATGCTATCCGGAACTGTGGTGTTGAACCGGTAAAATTTTATTAATAAAAGCTCCAGTCTTGAATAATATGTTATGCGTCTTAATTGTTTCGTTTCTCTAACACAGGGAGCAAAATGTGGAATTTATGGTGTCAACAGCCCAGAGTGGATTATGAGCATGGAGGTATGTTGCTTCGTCGGGGGATCAAACATATTAGTAGACTTATAGCTTTTTGCAAACATAACCTGTCTTGATAGCACCAAAGTAAGAATTGGTACTGGAGCCTGGAGGATAGTCCTGCCGAATTTCATGCCATCTGATTCACTTTCTGGGGTTTTAATGCTCAAATTCTTTAAGGTCTCTCCATTGGGGATATCCAACAGTCTACTGGCAAAGGGACATGTCATCATTTTCCCCTTATCCAATTGATACATGTCATCTTTGTTGACTCTGACAAAAGTACCTCGGATTTGAGTGTTGCTTGTGGACATCCGTCCTTTGCACTGCCTTGGAGTTTGACTACTTTTCTCTTAGCTTAGACTTGTACAATAAAAAAGATGCTGAGTGGCACAATGAACGGCAATCAAAACTGAAGCATGATCCAATGACTCATGTAGGGTCCCATAATTACACAGTAAAAGACTATTATAGCTAGTAATGAATAATAATGAAAGTATGCAAAAGGCACTTAATATGAAATTTGAATCAGCACGACTCAATACAAGTATTTCCGATCTCCCGATAAATTAACATCTTCAGTTAGTCACGTGAAAAATGGCGTCCTTCGATGCCAGAATCAATCTACACATATTCAAAAGATTTGTTTGAAGAGGCATAGGATGTCACGAAAACCTAATTGAAACGGTCTTGGCAAGATGTAATAAGTTTAGATTGAAATGTGATTACTCAACAAAAGATGGGGATTATATACTTTATTGGATGAGGAAGATGCATTTTTGGAAGAATTTTGTGGGACTGACATAGAAGAAAACTTTTTGGTGTTATCTTGAGATCAAGTGAGATATTGGGTTCATATTACACTGCTAGTTAACTAAGCCAAGGAACCACTGAATTTTGAAGTTCCCTTGTCCTGATTTGCATTTAAGATGTAAAGTTTCTAAAAAAATACTGATGAGTGATGAAGCAGAATTTATGGTTGTATGAAGTGCATATAGAATCAAAGTAGGCAGGGGCAACAGAAATAAGTCGCATATCAATAGAATCAGGTTGTTACCTGCTGAAGGTGCAACTGCTTCCGTGGTACTTTCGGATCACAGATAACTGCTTTACTGTCCTAGACTTTTAATCCATAACCACAGGCATTTTAAACACTTTTGCATCTCCATTGTGTGGTGGAAGCTCCTTGTCATTTTAGATGTGCCTTCCTAGAACCCTGCTGCACACCAAAATTAATCAATTCCAAAACTACTGCAGGCTTGCAATGCTCATGGGCTCTATTGCGTTCCTTTATATGACACATTAGGTATGTCTTTTCCTTCCGACATGAATTGTGTAATAACGTGTAGATGGCAGGTTTGGAATGGTTTAAAGCATCATTGGGGCAGAAATGGACCAGTATCCACTCATGAGCGTATTCAATCTTATAAAAAATTTCTGTCACTAACTTTATAGTCAATGCTAATTGAATAATTTGTGCCAGTTCATGCTTTTTTTTTACAGCTGGATAGTACCAATAGCTTTTGCTCAATACCAATGTGTTTTCCTGTCAATATGCAGGTGCTGGTGCCGTTGAATTCATTATATGTCATGCTGAGGTTTCAATTGCTTTCGTAGAGGAGAAAAAGATTGCCGAGGTTTAAATTTTATTCTAATTCAGTTTTTTTTTGTTCTTAGCAGTTTCATGGAAAATTCTGCAATTATATGCACTGTAATTTCCTGATTAGTAAGAAATTGATAGTAATGCGTTTTCTGAACTTATTGTGCTAGCAAGAATGTAGCTAATCAATTGTGGTGAATGTACTCTGGAAATTTTTTTTGTTGTTTGATTGCCATGTGATTAGTTCCCAGTACTTATATATTGTTAATATGATAGGGGCATTAACATTCAGTTTTTGATAGAGGCATCTTTTCTTTTTCTATTATCATTCAATCTTTCTTTGTACGTACAGGTACTGAAAACACTTCCACGCTCAACGGAGTTCTTGAAAAGTAAGTTGTTAAGATGATTAACTTTCTTGATACCTTTATTTGTGGAATGCTGGAGTTTTATCAAGTCTACCATGTTGCAGCACTCGTGAGCTTTGGAAAGGTGACCCCTGAACAAAGGGACGAAGTTGAGAAGTTTGGTTTGGCTATATATGCTTGGGAGGATTTTTTGAAGCTGGTCGGTTTCTCTATCCATGTACTTGTTCCATTGGTCATTACAATTTGCTCTTCTTCTTTGTGTCATCAACTGAAAGAGATGTTCATATCTCATTATACTTCTTCATGTGAGAAATTATAGTTGCAGGCGGCATCCTTCATCTTTACCCTTGGAATGCTATATATAAGGGCTCCCAATCTTCATGTCCATTATCAATGCAGCCTATCCTAATGCTTTCTTATCTGAATTTTTTTCTGTTGGGACATGACACAACTTTAGTGCTTACAAAACCAATTGTAGCTTTAGGAAATGTTTAGCTATTCCTCCTTAGTGCCTCTGTGTTTTGGGCATGCACGTGCGTGAGGTTAATTTAGCTCAATGGATAAGTTTGATTCATTTCAGTGCTTACTATTAATCAATCAGTATATGATCAATTCTTATAATGCTTTTGAAGTTTAAGCAATCTCTATGCTTCTCTGAGTTGTCTATCGAGGTGTTATACCCTTGTCGGTTAGATATGACAAGGGTGTGGATTCATCCCAATGTCAAATAATAACAGAAAATCATACTTCAAGTGATCCGTTAAAAGTTGTGTTCCCATTCTTAGTGTTCTTAAATATAATAAAGGTCTTGCATGTATTGCACTGTATGAGTGTATATATTTGATAATATTCTGACATTTCCAAGTTCCAATTTTTTGCTTTATATATTTTATGCCATGCCCGAATGTCTCACAACTAAATACGGAAATGAGTTAGCCAGATATATATCTATTACTCTGTAACAAGTCAAGCATGAGAAATATTATGCGCTGAAAGCTGTTAATATGTGGTAGTTCTGGTGAGACAAGAACAATGATTGGTGCTGCAGCTTTAGATCTGGGTGGTGCGGACCAGTCTATCTTTTGTAACTTTTGCACATTGTATTGTTAACTTGATGGTCAATCTAGAAACCCGTTTTGCGTGGTTAATCTTTTGGCTGTTTTTAATTTTGATGGCTAATGTTGTTTACGTTCCTCACCAGTTCTAAATACAACTCTGATGGATCTGAATAGTGTGTCTAGGCTAACTGACAATAAAAAATAGGATACCTTGTTGATTGAGTGAATGCTGCATCTATCACATGCATGCCTTTCAGCTTCTGAAATAAAAAACTTGTTTTGAGATTGCTCAACTTTAGTAGCTCCAACATCTGCTGCCTACTTTCACTTGCAGGGAGACAATCAGCAGTTTGAACTTCCTGCCAAAGAGAAAACAGATATATGTACGATCATGTATACTAGCGGAACAACTGGTGACCCGAAAGGTGTAATGATCTCTAATGAGGGCATCATCACTCTTATAGCTGGAGTGAAGCGTCTGCTAGAGTGTGTCAATGAAAAGGTAAGATTTTGCCAATTTCAACTCCAGATCTCCTGAAGAGAACAAGCACTTTGGGACCAATTGCAGCTTATAGGCTTTATGCCATATGATGCAAATATTGAAGAGTTCATTTTGTTTTAACACTGTATCTTCTAACTCTGACAGCTCCACCAGAAGGATGTGTATATGTCTTATCTTCCACTGGCCCACATCTTTGATAGGGTGATTGAGGAGTGTTTTATACATCATGGTGCCTCAATTGGATTTTGGCGTGGGGTAAGGATACTGGCTATTGTACATTATCTCTTTCTTCTCAGGAAAATGATGTACCATAGTTTTACTAAGGCTTATTTGCTAAATAGTATGGTGATTGATGGTAGTTTGATTGTTTGTCTTGTGATTTTTCTTCAATACATGGGAACGAACAATGATTACTTTTGGATTATTGTGATTGAGGATATTTATTCAATTACGATTTCTTTTTCTTCTTTTACCAATAAAGAATTTGTTGTCATAGTTGTTCACGTCTTATTTGTTCCAGGACGTTAAGTTGTTGACTGAGGATATTGGGGAATTAAAACCAACTATTTTCTGTGCCGTACCCCGTGTGTTAGATAGAATATACTCAGGTAAAATTTTCTTTTGACATGATTCACTTAGTCTGATAACTTTACTAACATCTTTTCCATGGCATTTATATTTCAGTTTTGATTACCGCTGCCTTAATGAATGTGGAGACATAACATTAGATCCTGCGTGCACAAAATCATTTTAGATAAATGATACTTGGAATATCAACAGTTGCATGTCTGATTCCCTATCAAATGATTCCTTATGCATGCAGGGCTGACTCAAAAGATCTCTGCTGGAGGTTTCTTAAGACATACATTGTTCAACTTTGCATACTCATAGTAAGTTCCTTGTTAAAATTCATATTTTACTTGTTCGAGTATGTATAGTTCCTTGGGCATGATAAAGATAGAATTATCATATAGTTATCCAATGTGCTTTGATTTGCTTCCTTCCAGAATTTTTTAAATTTTTGGGTCCTTTTTCTCCCAATGGAAATTTGGCTCATTAATTATTGCCACTGCATACCTAGAAATATTTCCTTGGACATGTGGTTGTCCAGAATATTGCAGGCATCAAATGGCTTAACAATAACGAAGTCTCCCACTTAAGACTTGTAGGTTGACATGACTAGCGAACTAGCCAATTGTATCTCAGATACCAAATTTTGAGATCTCTTCCTATAATGTGCTGATGAGAGGTTGAGAACCTGTCCAATTATGTCCAGGATCACTACAATTTCTCTGCATAATTTGTTAATGATTTTGCATTTCTTTTATGCTTGATTTTTTGTACTAAATGGATTATTGCATTTTACTTTCATATCTGATTATAGTTTGTTCTCATAATTTTGCTGTAGTAAATTAAATAACTTGAAGAAGGGGAACAAATCTGAAGAGGCAGCTCCTTTATTTGACAAATTTGTCTTCAGTAAGGTGATCAAAATAGACTTGTGGTGCATATTTCTAATTGTCCTTCCCAACCCTATATTTAACTAAATCCTGATGTTTTCAATTTCTCTGGCTGGCTGTATATCAGGTAAAGCAAGGGCTGGGTGGTAATGTACGGCTGATTCTATCAGGGGCAGCCCCTCTATCTAACCACGTAGAAGCTTTCCTTAGGGTGGTTACATGTGCACACGTTCTACAAGGATATGGTATGAATGAATTGCCCCCTCTGTAGGTTTTACATGATCTTTTTTTCTTGTTGATTCTAAACTTCAAGAATTAATCTTTGTTAAAATTGCAATCTAGCAAGAGATAATGATTAGCAAGAAGAAGCTCTCAAAAAGATGGATGATGACAAGCATGCGTTGTTATCCTGCGATTACTTGAAGTATTTCTCTTATTCTTGTAGGTCTGACCGAAACCTGTGCTGGCACATTTGTTTCACTACCAAATGCGCATTCAATGCTTGGCACAGTGGGCCCTCCAGTGCCTAATGTTGATGTCTGCTTGGAATCTGTTCCTGAAATGGGATATGATGCCCTCTCAAGCACCCCGCGAGGAGAAGTTTGCGTGAAGGGGAAGACTTTATTCAGTGGTTATTATAAACGGGAAGATCTGACTAGAGAAGTCTTGGTTGATGGATGGTTTCATACAGGTAACTCTAGCCCTCTTCTTAGATTCAGTGAAACCTGTGCCATTCAGAGTCTCTTAAGTCAAAATGTATGGATGTTTTGCATCAGGGGATGTTGGTGAGTGGCAACCAGATGGAAGCTTGAAAATAATTGACCGCAAGAAAAATATTTTCAAGCTTTCACAAGGAGAATATGTAGCTGTTGAAAACTTGGAAAACATCTATGGCCTTGTTAGTGCTATTGAGTCGGTATGCTCCTCGGTCCTTTATTTACTTCCTTTCGGCATTTGATTTGTGTTTTGTGTATTTATGCATATTTCCTATTTCATTTGGTTCTGATTTGCAGGATGCATATTTTCTGCTTTATCTTTCATGGATTCCCCCCCATTTCCTTTTACCGTCTGAAGGAGTGTCTTTTTGTCCTGGTGACTGGACCATATTTAAATTGCGTATATAGATCATAGCAATATCCTAATGATCGCTGGCTCCTACATTCTTTGAGAAATCTATGACTTAAAGAGATAGATATTCTCTCTCATGGGCATCAAAAGCATGTCAATACACAGTTCCATGAAGACATTATGCATTCTATTTGAGCTAAACGTTTTTGGATGTAGCAGGATGATTGACATGCCAGTTATGTTTTCCACTGCCAATGCTATCTGCTTTCAGGATTGCACTTATACAGTGGATTGATCCTCTATGATGTTAGATATTTATCATTGTCGACTTTTGACTGGAATTTCTACAAGCTGCTAATTAGGATCTTGTAGTAGTGAAATGTCTGCTGAAGTAGTGGTGCATTCTAGTCAGAACATGTTTGATTATCTTCCCCTACCACATGAATTCGAGAAGTCCACAATCTCATCCAAGTTCTTTCCGTTGCTATTCTATAGAGATTTAAAATGTTTGATCAAGGGCACAGTCAAGATCTTACGACTATTTTCTGACCTATTCCTTTTTTGGTTTTGGCCAAATGCTTGCCATCCCTTAAATGTGGGCTCGTTGTATCTTCCAGCTCCTCGTGAATTGTCAGCATTTGCTCAGTTGACCTGACTGTGTTCATCCTGTCTTGCCCCAGATATGGGTTTACGGAAGCAGCTTTGAGTCCTTCCTTGTTGCTGTCGTTAACCCCAGCAAAGAAGCTCTTGAAAAGTGGGCTCAGGAGAATGGAGTTAGTGGGGATTTCAATTCTCTATGCGAAAACCCTAAAGCCAAGGAGTTCATCATAGGGGAGCTCACAAAGACTGGGAAAGAAAAGAAGGTTCTGAGTCATATTGCTTATGCAGAAACCTTTTCCTTCCTTTTCTTTCAGGCAGCTTTCTAATACGTAAATATTATCTCTGTGCAGCTGAAGGGATTTGAGTTTATTAAGGCAGTGCACCTTGATCCTGTACCATTCGATATGGAACGCGACCTTCTCACTCCTACATATAAGAAGAAGAGGCCCCAATTGCTCAAATACTATCAGGTAGCTTTTAAAAGCTAAGAGAAAGGTTTTATTTTTCTGTTATTTTAACTCATTCCTCAATCACTCGCACATGACATGAAGTTAGTAGAATCAGGTCATGATGCACTAGTTGCTGTTTCTCTTAAACTTGTCTGAGATGTACTTCTCTTTGGTTGAATATTTGATTGGGACAGTTGTATATATTGGAGTAAAATGTCTATGAATTCTCGCATGTGCAGTTGCCAGTCAGCTGTTTGAGAAACATTATTATGCTTTATATCGTGATTTCTTCTGACAATCTCTATTCCAAAGAATACTAAATAGAACTTTCTTGCAGGGTGTCATTGATAACATGTACAAAAGTGCAAACAAGCCGAGTGCCTGAAGTGTCCATGTCTGCATTTGTGGCTGTTTAACCTATACAAGAGTGCAAATGAGCCGAGTGACCAAAGTGTAGTTGTTTGCCTTCATGGCTAAATTCAGCATTCATTCCGGAGACTGTACATATGTTTATTTAAATAGCCGATATTTTTCCAGATAGATCGTGTACTCAGAGCTGCTTTCTATAGAGTAGTGAATAAGTCAAACATCTTACTTATATTACACAATAACATTACAAAGAAGTGATGCTTTGGAACTCATGCAACTCCAAACGCCATTGTTCTGTTTTACTTACTATTTTGTATCATGAGTTGTGTTTCCGTACCTGTTTTGAAGCCTCTCATGCAGATGCTCTAGGTGTTAATATTCTAAAATTATAAATCGAGAAGTAGAACCTACCGGCCGTGGCGACAATCAATCTACGAATTTGCCAAGAGGTCAGGGTCACGCCCTCACTCGGAATGAGGAAAAAAAAGTAGTGAAAACGATGAACAGCCGAGACCGAGCCGGTTTGAAAATAAAAGAAAGTACGGCCAAAACAAAGAAGAATAGAAAGGGTAACTATAAGAACACGACCGAAAATTGACCAAGCGTTGCGTTTTATTTATCCCCATTTTTTAGTCGGAATTAGGTATTCGTGTTTATTTACTAATTCTAACGGCAAATTAAAAGAACAGTAAAACATAGTCGATCACGTTGGTTCTAATTTTATCCAATCACTAACTTTGGATCACAATAAGAAAATCCAGTGGGTCCGCTAGATTTCAAGGACCACAAGCAATTATACTAAGTACTTGCTATAGTTGGGATTAACTTGCCCAAGTAGAAGAAGAATAAATGATCCAGTTATTGCTGTTCTTTACGTTTGCATCTCATCTAAGATTGAAGGATGATGATCTTTGTGAAGTGTGTGATCCAGAGAATATCTATCCTCAACTGTAGTTTTTACACTGGTGTAAGTGGATTTATACTCAATTCAATTGCACTTGTCACTTGATGCTTTCGAACTTCTGAAGTGAAAGTCTATTGCACAGAACAGATCCCGGCCTCGAGTTTTGATAGAATACGGGTGCTTCATACATTAAAAACATTGGAGAGCAGACCCATGACGGGAATATCTGTCAAATTGTTGCAAAGCAAGTAGAAACTGTCATCGCAAGAACAGAGTTTGCACAATTTCTTGCAGAAGAAACGAGTAATGTTGCAGAGCTTACAACATTGACGACACGACACGACACAAAACAGACAACCAAATCTTCTGTCTGACGCTAGAAAGGGGAAAAAGAAAAAACCACTCTTTTGTAACCTGTTGTTGGGAAGCCATTGTTTTGACCTCTCAAGCTTTTTTCCACTCTTTAATTACCTTTCAAATGTCTCTATGTAACAGCAGGTGAAGTGGCAGGAGAAAGAGGATGAGCTCTCCTTTTGCATTCTGTCTCTTCACTCCTTTCTTGCCTTCCATCTTCAACCTTTGTTTATTCCAGTTTCATCCGACAGCTCCATAGTCACATTCCACTCAAGAAGTCGAAAAAAAAAAAAAAAAAACAAACAAACAAAGGGACGAAAAGAGCACCAATGTTTTCAAATGCCTATCCTATAGCTGCACGATCCTTACACTACAACTACACAAACCTTTTCTTTTGCCTTCCGACTTCAGATTGCCATCGTTGAATAGGTGATTTAAGTACCTATTCAAAGGTGTAGTTTGAGACTGAAACTTCAGCCTGAGAAGAAGAGTGGATATAGACAAACTCAAGGCTCTTTCCGGCTGGCAATGAACGGAGCCACAAAGGGAAAGTGTACAAATCACCAGATTTTGAGAGACCCCACAAGGGACCGTAGAGCTTGGATATGGAAAGCCAAAGGTTCTTCAGAGTTTTATCAGACTCGTTCGTCACAATTGTTGAGTATCTGCGGTAAGTTCTTCCCTTGCTGTTCCAAGACGAGGTCAACTTCTGCTCTACAGCCACTGGACTAGTGATAACTGCGAAAATAAATAATGTTCACAACCGTGTAGAGAAATGCGAGACCAATGTATTGATATTTATCAAAACCATATGCCAGCGGAAAACGAATCACTTTGCTTTGTGTGAGCTCACTACATGATGAATGGATTTGATTCAGAAATCGTAGTAACCAGCAATGAATTCTTTTACTTAAGAATATGGATGTCTTGTTCAGTCATCGCCATATTTGCATACTAATGTAAAGCTCTTGCTTATTTCTTTTTTTGATGATCGACGAATCAAATAATATTTTTGTTCCAGTTTTTTGCCTCTTCGTCTCTCATTGAATTCAAATTTTCCTTGCCATAATAATTTGTTTCCTATTAGTATCGATTATACAAGTCCGTTCTTGGATGTAGATGTTCCCAACAGAAAAGAAGAGACTGGTCACCAAAAAAAAAAAAGAGAAAAGAAGAGACTTAAACGTGTTGTTGGAATTATGGATGATCCAATTACCTGGGACTGGATTTGGTCTCGAAACAATCGGTTTTAGGGCAGGAAGCTCAACTGCAGAGAAGATGCTTGTTAGTCATTGATGAACAATCAGAGTGAGCCCAAGATGCTTCTTCTGATCAAAACAAAATTTGGATATAACAATCATTATCAGGATCTTTTCACCTGGAAGAAGCTGATTATATCCGCCGTGGCCTCCACTTAGCCTTGCAAGCACGCCGAGAATAGGCGCGTTGTTGTATGTGGCTGGTTCGGTTTGTTCATAGTTGTCCCTCTGGTCTGCAAAATTGTCGTAGCCATCAGGTCCGCCAACTATTGCACCAGTCAAGAGATTTGGATCGCTGCCCTTTCTGATGAACCAGGTTGCATAACCTCCTCGGCAGCTCACAAATGTGGGGTTGACCTTAAAAGAGACGATCGAAGAAGCGCGGTGGTGGACTTGCCTTGGATAGTTGGTTCCATACCCCACCATGTAACTTGTTGCTCTCGGGTTGTCCCCGAGAATGTAGTCCACCTGCGAGTGTAATGAGTTAGGCTCTGGCAATTGACGGAATCTTTGCACTTTTATCTTGTCAATGCACTGGTTAGCTGAGTTCCTTATGAATTCAATAGGCTATGAATATAGGAACAACATGTGTTAGCGAGATCAATGAAGCAGAATTTCCATTGTACTTCATCACATAAAAAGAGGTAAAATTGAATTAGGAAAAGACACAAGAGAGTCAGGAATCATCAATGTACCTGTGATTTTGCAAATGAGAGGAGCACAGAAGGAGCGACGGCACCTGAGGAGCAGTGCAAGCTCCTTCTTGAAGACGCGAGGTAATCGGAATAAACAGTCATCAGAAATGAGGCACTGGTGACGAACTGCAAGTTGTTCCACCGCTGGCGGAACATGAGACCGCCCGGTGTCCTCTGGACATTCCTAGACCCTCTGCCAAGGCAAGAGCACATAAAGTACTCCGCCTTCTGCTGGTACCTCTCAAACACCGGTGCATAGTGACCTGCTCTCCCTTGCATCAGGATCTGCAGTGGCAGCAACACACAAGAATCCAGTTAAGCTTCCTCATCCAAACCGCTACAACAGAGTGATATTATCGCCTAGGCATAAATAAATCAATCACTGCATGATTACAAAATAGACTATTTATCAACCGAAGTCGACTTTTTACTAACGCATAAAGGTTATCATTGTCAAGCTTAAGACTTCGTCAAATTTTATTAACAAACCACACATGATCTATGGTGAGTTCACGTCCATTAATACTGTTAATTGAATGACAGGCAACTGAGCTCCACAGAGCTGAGTGGCGACGAGCTACATGGGCATCGTGCGACAACTACAATGCCGATGGTCAACTAAACAAGACGAGGGAGCCCGACATATTACATTCAATATCGTCTCTAGCCGAATGGATAAACGGGTGATTTAGTAGGCACAGAAGATTTGGTTGGTGCATGTGGAGATTTTGAGGAGAGTAGTGACCTTCGACACAAGCGTCTGAACACCGGCATACTTGACATCCCAGCTGAATTCAGTCATTGCCCATCCAGTCCCACCGAGGGAGTCGCCATTCCTGCCCAGATACTCCAAGTAATACTGATTGTGCGTTGCTTGGAACAACCACGCAGCTGCCCACAGCAGCTCATCCTGCACCACCCCAAGAAAAACCAACAAGTCCCATCATAATTTCTTCTTCCTGACACGGAAGTTCGAACCCACGACTTCGATTCACAGTACACAATCACCATCTCGATGCATCTAGACGAGTCCTCTAGGCATAAAAATGAACACTTTGATCCGGACAGTAGCGAAGGACACACTCACATTGTAACCGCTGACTGACCGGTAGTACTTCTGGGCCACGGTGATGCTGCTGTCGTATTTCCCTCTGTATTTGTCCGCGAACTCAAACAGCTGGAAAAGAAGGAGCCAAACAAAGACACCAACAGTGTGTAAGGGAAGGTTGGCCAACGCCGACAGTGTCCTCTCACGTGACAAAAGACAACAAGAAGGGAAACACGTGGACGATCCAGATCCGGTGTTACGATTACGCTTGTACGGTTCAGGGAAGCTGCGCGTGATGGGCCCAAAAAGATATGTGCCTTACGAGATCCAAAGCGTACGCCGAGCTTCACTTGCCACCATATATGTACCGTCGCTCTTTTATATTAATTTTTTCTTTTCACGTCCGTATTTAAATTAAACTCTCAAATTCGATTATAAATAAATGACCTCCTTTTTTTTAAATTTCCATTTGAATTTAGTAAGTCTCCTAACTTTAAGATCATCAGACTATATTACACATTTAGAGATAGTATTAATAGTTACAATTTTAGTTTCACATTGATAGGTCCGTACATTTTTTATTAGACGAGAAAACAACATGCTATAAAGGGAAAAAAAGAGGATGCGAATCATTAGGAACACAAACTAAATTTCATAATCGAACGACAGTTTCTTCTTAGGGACATTGATGTCACGTCAATTGAAAAAGAATACGATAAAAAAAATTTAGTATAGAGCAGCAGCTTTTGTTCTTTGTTTTTTTCTTTCTTTAATTTAGTGATAGATCCTCTTGTTTATTGAGATTTTCTCTAGGGCATAAGGACAATGGAACGTGGGAGGGGTTACGCTAGCTGGTCGATCTCTACGAGTGCAAGCGACGGGTGTCTGCTCGAACCGACCAAGCTCCGCAACCGCCACCGACTAAAACTAATCGACTGAAACAAGTGCGAAACCTGTTGGGCATGCCGGAGGAGCTCGGTGGAGTAGGCTGGGTCGTAGCGGCGGAAGACGAGGGAGGCGGCGGCCATGGCGGCGGCGGTCTCTCCGGCGAGGTCCGACCCGGGGTTGCTTGGGTCGATCCGGTACGCCCTCCTGTCGGTGGTCATCTCCTCGGGCCTCTGCCAGCAGTAGTGGTCGCTGTTCCCATCCCCCACCTAAACGACAGTTCCACAAGTCACATTCCCCCCGCCACATCAAAAGGAAACCGTTCATCGACATTTATTCATGAGCTAAGGTTCGAATCGAATTGCTTTCTGTCTTAGCTAATTCAGAAAGAGCACGAGATAAATCCGCTGAAAGCGACAAAGAGAGAGGGAAAATAGGAAAGATAACCCCCATGATGCATACCAATGCATGTGATTATTAAACGAGAAGGGCCCTACTTGTTCATACATCGATTTTGTGAATGATTTGAGACTGAAGATTGATTGTAAGAAATGAAAGAAAAGTTTCTGAACAGTCTGATGACCTCTCCATAGAGAACATAGGGATGAGGATGGGCCTTGATGAAGTAGTCGGTGCCCCATTTAACAGCCTCCATGGCGTGGCCGAGCTCGCCGGTCTTGGCCATCTGCTTCCCATACTCCAGTATGCTCCATGACATCATCGTCACAGTGAACGCCATTGGCAGCCCAAACTTCACATTGTCCCCTGCATCATAATACCCCCCCACCAGATCCACCTGTAGTTCCCACAGAGAGAATTAATATCCAAAAAGAAACGATCAAGTTCCATTTAGCAGGTTGTGTCGAGTTCTAGTTTTCATTTTCATATTTCTGGTCATTTGGCCAAAATGGTAGCCAAGGAAACGTGACTTACTCCGCTGGCTTTGCCATCGTTGAGGCCAGAGTTAGCCCTCCATGAGACCCTCTGGTTCTCGGGGAGATGACCAGATCTCTGAGCTTCAAAGAAGAGGATGCTCTTGCTCAGAGCTTGCCCATAGTCATGACCACCAAGAACCACGGTGGGTATGCACAGAAACAGCATCAGAAGCAGAGGAGCCATCGAAATGATGAGCCTCACAAGCCTCTTCTTAATGTAACTGAGACTCCCCAGAAATGCCAGAGTATTAGGAGACACAGAGCGTTTGGATGCTCTTTGAGTTTGTAATGGGGAACCAGAAGTGTGGGATGAAACACTGCTAATGAGATTATTCTTTGCTTCGAACGTTCGAAACACAAAAAAGAACCCCCAGGACAAAAAGTGAAGTGATTTAAGGCAAGAAATGGCAACGTCGGTGTGATTTATGAGATAGATGTTCTGATAAACCCCCCAGGAAGCAGGGAGAGACTGCTTTTCGGTACTCACAAAGAGTGAAAAAGAAAAAGAGAGAGAAAAGCAGCAAGAGAGGGTGGGAGTGAGGAAGTGGAGAAGAAAGTGACCCTTTATACTGATGAGGAAAGGAAGGTCCTTAATGCCCAGAAATGGCTAAATGGGTCCAATAAAAGCAACCTCCCTCTCTCTCTCTCTCTCTCTCTCTCTCTCTCTCTCTCTCTCTCCCCCTTCCTTTTAATTGGTTTCTCTCAACCAATTATTTCTCTTTTGGATGGCCGCAATGGAAACGGTTGAAAAGCAGAACAGAATCATGTGGGTGTCCCAGGGCTCTTTACAGGTACGGACGAACGTGGATTTCAAAGGGTTTTCGCTGGGAAGAAAAATGAGGACAAGAACACAGTAACATTCACGGACGAAGAAGCCAGAGTGGAGTGGGGCATATGGCTTTGGCCCAAGACGAAATTATGCAGAATAAAGGTCGGGACGAGGCAGTAAGATATAGCAGTAACTCACGATTCAATCCCGAGATGCGGACTAGGGTTATGGACAGCGACACTTCCGCAGGTACAATGGAGGCTAGCCAGAGAATTACCGAAAGGAGGAAGTGAAGCGGAAGGAGCATTTTGCTCGAGAACGATCAGTTCCCCACGGTTCCAGCGCCACAGAGGCCGACAGTGTTCAGAGAAGCCGTCGCTGTCGTTGGCTTTCTCTTTCTTAACCTCAAAAAATCTCATTTTTATCTCGCCACCCCACTTTCCTAAAACATCCATGTCGACCCTCCATCTCTTTCCGGGAAGCTCGCTTGGGGGTTCCGGGATCTGAGAAAATTGGCACTTCAGAAAAATTTCGACTTTCCAAATTCTAGTTCTTGTTTTTTACTGTTCTATTGCGCGAGTGCCGAGATCGTTCCTTTCGTTTTGTCGTCGCAACGAATGAGATAAGACACACCCGAAAGACGGATCCAGAGAAGCAAACGAGAGAGTATGATATGTCATCTGCACGAGGATCGGAGCTGCATCTAGCTTCGTTGTCCGCGACTGTTTTCGCTCCGTCATGACTGATCGTTTTCTGGCTCCCATCCTCTTGTCGAGTGGCGACGACTCCTCGCCATAAATGTATGATCGAATTTAGAGATTAGGCCCCAGCAGTTCTTGGGGCCGGGCCCATCACGGGGACGCGGGCCCATATCACGGAGCAAGCTTGGCCCGCTCGACGGGTGAGGCTGAAGCCCCAACCGACATGCTCATGAGCGATAATTTGAAAAACGAGAGAAAAAGAAGATGAAGAACAATTAAAAGAAAAAACATGGAGCGAAGGGCAGAGATGGTAATAAAAAAGAAGGGTTGGTTCCGACGTCACGCTCTTTGTCTCCCAGCCGCGATCAACGGAACTCGCGGAGAAAGAACTACCGTCCGTACTTCCCTTCTTTTTCACTTTAACGGCTTCCGTACTCTTCTTAAGGTTTTCTTTCCCATGTCTTTTTTCTTTTTCTTTTTACTTTATGGAAAGGGATTTTCACTTTGAATGGAAAGCCAAATTGGAGTCGTGGACACCACATTCGAATCAAAAGAGCGGGCTCGGGGTTGACCGGTCGGTGCCGGTTCCGCAGCGCCCGCGGTAACTACATTTTCTCATTAGTCTCTTTCTCTCCATAATGAGATCACTCAATATGATAGATAGGTAATGGAGGATCTTTGTTTCCTAAAACTCTCGATATTAAGTGTAATTTTCATCGATATAATCATGAAAACCATTATCATTTATATTTGACCTACTTAATATTGTCCTCATGTTTCAAAAATTTATATTTTGTATTTATCTTAGGATACCCATTTGCCCTCTTGCACACCCAAACCCCTCTCCTTGTTTTCCTTCCCTCTTAGGCTGCATTTGGTCGTCCGGATTTTTAAACGGGATAACACTGAATAGGATAAGATAATAAATCTATGGATTTCTTCATATCCTATCCACTGTTTGGTGAATTTCGGATTTAAAGTCGAATAACCTCATATCCCATTCAATCTACTGTTTGGTGAACTATGGATTTAAAGTCGGATATCCTCATATCTTATCAAATTTTTCGTTTAGCGAACTATGGATTTAAATTCAAATATTTTAAAATAATAATATTAGGCAAGTATAAATTTTCATGTTTGAATATCATCCAAAACAATTTTTTTTCTAAATTAACATATTCTTATTGAGTTTCATGATTACACATTATTTTTTCCCGTTCCTTTGAAATAATTTTTTTGTTACCTCTTTCAACATCAAACGTTTTTAAAATAACCTCAATTTCAATATATTCATTTTGAAATATAAATTCTTTTTCTCTTACAAGTTTTTTATTAGTTCCATTTTGTTATAGGTGCAATATCAAATTAAACAAATGCCTAATTAGAACAAAGTATAAAGTCTAAAGTTCATTTGCTTTTTTTTTTTCAGCTATCACGAGAATGCAATAACAATTGATCATGTTAATGAATAATTTTTGAACAATTTACACATATAAAAATACATTACAGTTCATCACTTTAGTAAAATTTCTAGAGGTGAGCACGATAGACCACCTAACCTAGGAATCACCCTAATTAGACCGGACTGACCGGATTGATCCGGTTCTTAATACTTGTGGTCCGGTCCATAGTTCCAAAAAATGGAACTGGCTCTCAGGCGGTCCGATTCCTAGTTTTTAGGAGTGTGGGACCGGACCGGATCACTTGGACCGAAGAAGAATTGGCCAGCTCCCTGTCGTTTCAGCTGCATTTTTCTTTCCTTGGTAATTTGGTCCAAAGTATGGATTGTGTATACTAGAAACAATAGATAATTATTTGTTTACTAGCATCACAAAATTAGCGGAGTGTTGAAGTGTTGTCTCAAAGTCAGCCTCCGTTTTTTCTCCCCTGTTTCCTTGCTTCTCCTCCTGCATTCTCGTCATCAATGGTGTTGCACTCTTTTGGCAGATGCTCTGTTAGGCTGCCTGTCCTCGATAAATTACTAGAAAATGTGAGGATCACTTCTTCAGTAAAGTTGTCCTCATTTGGACGTGTGCAATGAAAATGATGTTTTTCGATCTTGTTTTTACTCTCAACAATCTCATCCAACTTCGCTTCCCGGGCAAGCCTGAAGAACTATCATGAGAGGCTGCCGAGGCTAGGAACTCCAAGCTATTGTCGCGATCATTCCATCCGATGCATTACTTCGTCGGATGAGCTCCATTGCGGATGACGCGAAGTCTAATAGGATCAAATCTGAAGCAATGTTCGTTTGATGTGCTTTCCTTACTTGTTAGGCGTAGTAATTAGTGTGGGTGCTGGCTGAAGCTGAATTGACATGAAAAGTATACCCCTGAACTCTAATTAGGCTGCCTTTCCAAATTGCTCAGTGTGTTTCAGTCCCATTGGACCACCCGAGAACCGAACCGGACCAGTTGCTTTGGTCTAGTTTGGTCTTAGATTTAATTGGTCCGGTCCCTGGTCCTAAAAATCGAGGACCGGTTTTGTCAGTCCGGTTCCCGGTTCTAGGGGGAAAATCGGACTGCTCGGGGAACCGATCACTCCTAAAAATTTCGATATAAATCGAAGATCTATTAAGGAGAAGGTGTCGATAGTCAATTGAGTTTAAAACTTTATAAGGGTTTTCTCTTCTTCTTTTTTTGTTTAACTAAAAATGTTTATTCAAAATAAAAAATCTAAAATTGGTTCAAGACTTATAGAATTTATACTATATGAAATAAATTGTGATCAAACACGTAGACATTTTTTTAACAAAAATGAAAATTTGAATTGTTTTTGAAACTTTTAATTTCTGGTATTATTATTTTTACTATTTATTTTTTTAATTAAAAAAAAAAACTTCGGACCGGGTCGGGGAAACCCGGTCCGACTCTATGACCCAAACTTGACAAAGGAGTTAGAGTAGTTTGTGGGTGAACGACGGAGAAAGAAAAAAAAAAGTGGAATGTTATGTTTCGGATAAAGGAAATCCTATCTTACCTTATTCCACCCTCCTCTAGGATTTTTTTTATTCGGTTTATATCCCATCTATATCTAACCTTATCATATCCTAAATAACTATCAAATACGAGATATGATAAGATATATCATATCCTGCTTTTTATTCGATCGACCAAACGCAGCCTTAGAGTTTCTCTCTCCTCGGTCGTCTCATGCCCCCAAAACTGAACTAGCGGATGCTTCTTTTTAAGTATGTGTATTAGATGATGTATAGCTCAATTCTTGTTAAATGACGTTCTCTCATCATTACAATCAAGCTCTGCCATGGCCACCAAATCAAAGTCGTCGCCGACCTCAATCTACCCTCGAGCCGGGGCGGTGAGCATCAAAGGGCTCGAATCTGAGGTTGGCAAGGATCACAAGGCCGTGGCATCCATGGCCGCCAACAACCGAAGCTCTATCTCAAATCCGAGCTCCACGATAGAGCTCAGGCGTCGCAGCCATTGCTGCCAAATCAGTTTCCTTTATCCTCGACTAGCCTCACCATCTGAGGTGGATCTGGAGGCAATGGCTATGCGCGGTGGACAAAGGTGAGATGCGACGGTGGTTGTGTCCAGCCTATGCGCGGGGGAAGAGAGAGGGAGAGGATACGTTGTGTCCAAATTCTAGCTCTGTTTATTTCGTTTAAAAAAGGGAACCGGCCATAATGCGGTATCATCGAATCAATTATGAAATTCGAGATCGTCCCGATTTAACACGGTGACATAAGCATACTAAATGTGAACACATGCATAAACCATGCATAAACATGTGTGCTTTCCTCATTCGCGAGTGTCAAACCTCTTCGATCTGAGATGCCCACGCCGTGGGAAACCGAGCCTTTGACCAAAAAGGCTAATGGCGCACGTTAGGGTTTCTTCCACAGAAAGCGAGAACAGTTGTGAATCACGACTCCATTTTCTTTCCATACGCAGCAACTGGAGGCCTTACATCCAATTTCTTTAAAGAACAAAGAGAGAGGGGTGCTGAGCTGAGCTGAGCTTTTGGTATGGAACCCCATCATCACACGTGCGAGTCCGGACGCGAGGACAGAGACACCGGCGGACCCGCCGGCCAGATTCACTCTGAGACATGCTGCACGTTCCCCTCCCTTCTTTAATGGAGCGCCGGGGCGCTTTCCGTCGATCGGCTCCCTCCGGCATGTACCCACATCCTTCCTCTTGGATGCTCGCCATTTTGCTACGAATGGCCCTCCATAAGACATTCATCCGGGAAACTAACGTTGACGTTCGGCATGCATGCAGGCACTGGTTGGTCTCCCACCCCTTATCTATTAGTTACATTAGAGATTATGCTTGTTTAGGACATGATGATCATGTCAATTTTTAAGCTTCTTAAGCTCGACCCTTGGCCCAATGTCGTAGTCAAGGTCCTTCCCCAGAACATTGGTCATCATTTTGCTCTTTTTTACTTTTTATTTTTTGGCTAATTTCGGTCGCCTATTGACCCTTTGGAAAGAGATGCATGTCCCGGAGTTTTGACCACCACTTAGTAATTGGGGTAAGCTATCTTCCTCAACCGATGTGCGTCGGTAGCCAGACTTTCAGCATAATTCAATTCACAATTGTAATTTAATTTTTTTTAAAAGGTTCAATTCACATTTCGGACCACCAATTTGAAAATCAAGCCAACTAACAAGTGGGCCAAATGTATAGAGGAATCGATCCGGGAGAGCTTTTCATCGGAGACCCATCCCTTCTTCTTCGTCCTTCGATTCTTTTTCCCTTCCCTTTATTTGGCGAGGAGACAAAACACAAAAGCAAGAACGCTCTCCCCTACCCTATAATAAAATGAAATCAAATGAAATGAAATCTCCCCGTGGCTTTTAGGTCGATCATTAATAGCTTTGAGCTTCAAGCAGGGCCGAACGGTAATTGACATGTCCGAATTAACCAATCCCACTAACTTTGTCTTCGCACGGCTTTCGACGAGATTTTAAAAGATTATATGATCGAAATATGAGAGTGAGAACGTTAGAAAAGTCATAAATTTATTGTGTTTGTACTAGTTCAATCCCAAACCTTTTAAATGAACAAATCACATCCTAAACTCATTTGTATTTGTGCCAATCCATTTCTAAACATTTTCAATATGTTAATTCTAGACTGAATTGTCACATTTAAGAGGTTGAGAATTAAATTGGTGCAAACACAATAAATTTATGACTTCTTCGATGCTTTTCCTTGAGACATAAGAGTCGTGCTATTTGAAATGCTTTCGACAATGCCTCTAAGGTTTTGCTTTTCCTGTCGGAGATATGGACATGAATAAACGTAAATGTTGACATCCGAAGTTTCAAATCCTTAACTTGAAAACCCCTATATTCTCCCCCCCCCCCCCCCCCCCCCCCCCCCCCCCCCCCCCTTTTGCGCTCGACATGCATAATCAACGTTTCAAAGTACCTCGGCATCACATCAAAGGCAGATGATCGTGCGGCAGAATTCTTCGTCCGCTCACCCCCGTGCCTCGTTTGTCGGAGGACCGGCAATAGGGATCACCGAACCTGCCTGAATACTTTTAACGTGGAGTAGAGCCCACGTCGGATTCGCTTGTGTTCGGGCAATGACTTTACTTAGAGCGTGTGCCGACGGTCCGCCTTCCCATTACTGTCCTCCTATCAGCGTGAATCGTGCTGTGATTCCCCGGAAAGTGGCTTCGGCTTGCCAAGAAACTTCACTCGACCAAAATCGCCTTTCTTCGTATGCCGACGATCCACCTTCCCTCTTTAAGCCGACGCTTCGCTCGTTGGAGACCACGTCCGCAGCGGATCGGGGCGTCCGTCACGGTTGCCGATCGTGCGGGATCTACGATCGATTTATGGGCCAACCGTCGTGTCGGATCTAATTAAGGGCTCGCGGTTTCCTTAATCAGCGTCGGAGCCTGAAGACCCACAACGTGACGCTCCCTATCACACCGGATCGCGCCCTGATCATCTCCCCAATGCCGACAGTACGCACAAGGGGGACGAGAGAACGGCATGTGCCGGTGGGTGCATGTGTGGTCCTGCTGGCTCCGCTTCGTTTCATGTGACGCTCTCCCTACGCCTCACATGCTCCGTCCTGTGTTGGCTCCATCTGGACAATGATGTGCTTCCCGTTCTTCTCTCCCCGTAAAAGTTATCCATTCGCCTTAATTAGCCAGTTTAGGCCCGTAGAAAGATTACGCGACACCGTAGCGATTCGATTCCGTATCCTATTCCGATTCTTTACGTAATCATTAGACGTTCCTTAGTTTCTCTTCGAGCGTCGTTCGCCCCCTTCGTGGTTTATCTCTAGCAGTAATTTAGCGAGTGGGGAGATTGCTCCATCCCGGGGGACTAACTGGGTCATCGGCGAACGGCCGTGCACCTCCCACCGACACCAAAAGACAGCGTGTTTCGCTTGCATAACTTGTGTGTTCGCGTGCCTAACGTGTAAACGATTTTCTCTTCTCGATGAGATCAGGAGAAGGAAGCACAAGTTGGAGGTTTCGAATGGTGCGGAGCTTTTGGTCCGTGTGCAGCCGAATCTCCCGCAGGATTCGAAGGGCAAAAGCTAGATGACCAAAAATGAAGTAACATACGAGCATAAGCTGACGTCAGGGAGGCAAGATGTGGAATTTGAGATTGGCCAGATATAAGATTTCCTTAAAAGGGCGAGGGAGGTGACCGGATTAGGGAAAAATCAGTATTTTAGCAAAAGCGGGCACCGGACACGTCGATATTGTATCGATAAACAATATGATTACGGGATTTTGCTACATCAAACTTGGATCCAAGATTCCAATTGTTGAATAGCATCTAGCATTCCTTTATGGCGCCAACTGGGGGTAGATCTATAATGCATACGAGCAGGGCATTGTGCATGATGTGAATGTCGTCGTTCATTTGGGGTTGAGTCATGGGTTTTGGTTCAGAGGAGGATGTGGGAAGGTGCCGAAAACTAGATCAAAGATCCAGGGAGCAGGCCTGTAGAGAAAGCCCACTTCTAGTTGGGAGCCCTCCCTGGTCCGGCCCAGGAAGCAGATGCATGGGCCCTCGGCCATTACATCTGTCTACACCACAGATGTGAGTTCACTTTTGTTGAAGATATGATCGGAGGGCAGTATCGGCGGTGTGCCGGGGACATCTACGGGGGCGTCGAAGTCTTTAACACCTTTGGCGAACTTGTCGTGAAGAGTTGGGGGCGTAAGGGAAGAAGTTGAGGAAACAGACGGCGGAAGTAAGGAAACAGTAGCGGGGGATGCTGAGCCCTCGCCCGACGGAGACGGTGGGGGCGTGGAAGAAGCCGATGATGAGGCCGTGAACGACGTGGTTCTTTGAGATGGAGGCGAGGGTGCGGTGGACGTTGGGGTTGTCGAGGCGGAGGAGCTTGAAGGCGAGGGTCTAGTGGTGGGGGAAGGTGGTGGAGAAGCTTGCGGGGAGGGTGCTGGCAGCGGAGATGTGGAAGGCGATGGAGGGGATAGTGCTGGAGATGGAGTCCATAATTTGGGTGGTCATATTAGCTTAGGATCTAGATCAGATTAATCATAACTTCAAAAAGTTTCGAAAGATTTTTAAACACTTTGGAGAATACGTCGTCACACTTCCATCTATACGACGGCCAAGTCTAGAAATACGACGCATTTCGTATTTCTAGAAGCTGATGCAAAAGTCAAGGGTGACGGCTCGAAACGAGAATCGCCGTATGTGCTGGGCTTTTTTAAGGGTCGGGACTGGTTAAGCTCGGACAAACATGGGCTCTCTCTGGTCTGGGCCGCGTCACTGGGCTTCGCGTCGCCGTGTCTCGACAGCTTTCCTCGGCGACGGGAACGAAGCGAGAGGACTCGCGATATCTCGAGCGCCGTTCGCCGACTCGCGACACGATATGGCGGCCGAGAAGTGTGGGGGGGTTGGGAGGACCGGGTTCACGGGTCGCTCTCGGGAGAAAGGAGGAGGACCAGCTGGACCGGACAGTCGGTGGCGCCCGACAACTTGGGTGGGTTTGGACCGAGTCCCATGTGCCGACAAAACTCCACTTTTTGGGAGATTTCCCTTTTCGTGGGAAACCTCATTCCCACTTTTTTCACGGCAACTTGGCCAAGACGGCCCTTGCATTTTCATACGCTGTTCACCTCGAAAGCACGGATTTTGAATTCATAGATTGTCCGATCCTTATCCTATTTAGGGTCGCTTAACGAAGCGTGCTCGCGTCAGCAGACTATCCGCACCAACGTTCGAGGGATGTCTATCGAATTGTCTGACCGAATCGAGTTGAAAACGTACCTTTCAAGTCATGAAAATCCCTTCATCTTGATATTTTTAAGTAGGCATGGGGATGGGGCGATCATCGATCGTCGTGTTATAATGAACGCTTCGTTGTGTAAATGGGAAGGTGATGCATCGCCATCTTTACTAACTATATATTTCACGGGTGATGTCGAAATCAAAAGGCCGACATTTGACTTAAGGGCTAGGTTGCACCAACAATTTCCGAAGGCCTTCATGTCGTGTCCAATGCTCCTAAGTTTGACACGTTTGAAGACGTTGAGAGTACTTGAAGTTACAAGTCTTTCGCTCGATGAGCTGCAGATAAGCATGTTGTTTTTTCAGAAGGAGTGGATAATGTAGATAAATCACTTAATATTAAACGTGAGTGCGAGACGTGAATTACTTGACTCAAAGGGAGTTGATCCATTCTCCCGTTCCTATCGGCTATCACCCTCGTGTAATTAGTTGTTTTCCCTTTTCCGTCTAAGCTCGCTGTATAAACAAGAATTTTCTTTTTATTTTGGTGATTCTTCATAATATCGAAAGTCTTAAATGATAATCCCTCATTTTATATATAAAAGAAAGTATTCGATATACAACGTATCGAATTCTCTATTTTTGTTTTCAATTGACGCAACGGCAATGTCGTGTCGTATCAAACACTTGTGCCGTACCGCTTATCAGTGCAACCTAGCTTATGAGAAGGTGGGGGTGGGTCGGTTCACGGGGAGACGGGTCCAAATATCAGGACTGGACAATCGCGGTCGCGGGAGGCGAAAGGGAGCGCCCTCTCTCACGAGCTTCCCCTTCCAACAAGTCCAAAAGGAGAAGCCCCGCCCCACCTTTGCGTCTTCAATGCGATTTGGCTTCATCGACCAGCTCGAGAGTGTGGGGTCCCCCCCACCGCCTCAACGGTTGACATTTGGGACGGCGCGCCTTCCGGACTTCTGTGGCCGTCGATTGTGGAAGAAGGGGTCAAAGGAGGATGCGATCGAGGGTCGATCCCATCTGCTTTCTTTCATTCTTGATTGGATTGGTTGACCTTATCGCATCTGCTTTTAGAGGGGGAAAGATAGATCTAACTTTAGGTGATGTCTGTAATCAATCCGCGTCAGACGGAAATATCCTCCGACCAAAGAAAAAGACAAATATAGCCTTTTTTTTTTTATAAAAAAGAGAAGACGAAGATTGGATTTAGAATCAAAGACACGCGGTATTTTCTCTGTAATCAAATATGACCTGACATGACAGGCGTCGCTCTGCAGAAACTTTATCGAAATCTCGATCAAATGTATGTCGGGCATCGCATTCGCCATACTTTTATCCCCTCACTAATTGATAAGCCAACTCTAAGGCTAAATTATAGAGCTCCATAGCAAATGCTCGCCGCAATATGAAGTAATCTTTTTTAATCTTTCTAGTTCGATTACATCTTCATATATATATACATATTCTATAAATTTATATTAACCTTATTTTTCCTTCTGTTTTCTTTCAAAGTGAACTAAATCGCATCAATCAATAGATAAGGTGGAGCTTCGACCCATGATTGGGACTACCCTCACACCGAGTTTAAAAAGTAAATCACGTCATTAAGCGAAACTCGATCCTCTGCCTAAAGTCGGGAGGATGAAAAGGAGAGTCAAGGGGCAAAAGCTCTTCATCGCGCACGAGATGAAGACGATACGCTTGGAGAAACAGGGGCTGACTCGATCCACTTCAATAAATTAAAAAAGTAGCCTTTCGCTCTCTGTCTCTCTCTGTCTCTCTCTGTCTCTCTCCCCTTCTTTCCTCCCGTGGCCCGACTCTGGCCGCGTGGCGACGTCGCGTAGGTCAAACTGACCAAGGGACGTCCGCGCTTTTGAGCTGGTACAGCTCGCCGGCAAATTACCTCCGCATCCTGCACGGCATCCCCAAGGGCGATTTCTTTTGAGGGTACAATCGCCATCCGGGGATTGCTGAGACTCTTCCCCCACCTGCATCTATAAATACACTCCCAATGTCAAACTTGGGAACACAGTATCAGTCTCGTTCCTCTCCTTAACTTTGCGATTCAATCTCCTCATCCTTTTCTTCTTGATCTTGTCCTTCTCCCGATTCTTCAACTGGGTGATCTGGTGTCTTCTCATAACATTCCTCTGCTGTATCGTAGTCTGCTGTGAATTTCTGAGTTTCTCTACTGTCCGAGCTATTTTCAGCTGGAAATTTTGTCTTTCTCGCACTCGATTTCTTCGTTCTGACTCGTATTTCCTGAGGCAAAGAGGATTAGTTCTTTTTTCGTAATCCTGTTAGTCTTCCGAGTGTCTTCTCTCACTCTTTAGTTCCTCTGTTTTTCCATCAATAGAGGGTTTCAGCAGAACTCTGTTTCGCACATGGAAACTATCCTTCAGAATCGTCCACCAGTCACTTACGACAACCACAACGACAATGGAAACGTTGGCTCCTCACTCTCGGAGCTCATTCTGAAAGGTTTCGGCTCCAACACTCTCGACTTGATCTTCTCGAACTCAGACCGGACGAATTCAACCACTGATAACACCCCTGTTCTGGAACCTTTAGGCTCTTCAATATATCTGCTCCAAAGAGATCTTCTGCAGAAGTTCTGCGACCGGAACAAGCCGGACATGTCTCTGACTCACACCACTCTGGAACCAGCGTTTCAGCGCTGGGGCAACACGACCACTTGCCTTGCTCCGTCCAAGAAGAAGCTGTACAGAGGAGTGAGGCAGAGGCACTGGGGGAAATGGGTGGCAGAGATCAGATTGCCCCAGAACAGGAGTAGAGTGTGGCTGGGGACCTACGATTCGGCCGAGTCCGCTGCCTACGCGTACGACCGGGCCGCATACAAATTGAGGGGCGAGTACGCCCGACTGAATTTCCCCGAACTAAAGGACTTGAAGGACTCGGGGCTCGCTGACAGCAAAAGGCTGAAGGCCGTGAGGAGCTCCGTGGACGCAAAGATCCAAGCAATATGCCAGAAGGCGAGGAAGGATAGAGCGAGGCGGAGCGTAAGGAAGGCCGAGGTGTCAGTAAAGCAGGTCACGTCGTGTTCGTCGTCGTCATCGTCATCTTCATGGGGGAATGAAGTGATGCTGTCCCCTAGTTGCTCTGAAGAAGAAGAGATATGGAGGATCGCGAATTCTAATTCGTCCGTCTCAGCCAGTTCGACTGGTCCAGAATTGGAGCTCGAAGGCTATTCCCTTGAGACGATGCCGTCTTTCGATGCGGAGTTGATTTGGGAAATTCTCGCTGATTGAGAGGAAGAGAATTTCCCCCCTCGCCCAAAAACAAAAAAAAACAAACAAAATTTCGGGTGAATCTGTCATTGAGGAGTGACGCTGTTCGGTACATGATCTCTGGTAGTTGTGCCAAATTGTGGATAGTAGTGTGGGTGTCGCAGCTTAGCTTGTTCTTTTTGTTCTGGAGTTCAGATAGGGAATTAGCTTTGGTAGGAAGCAATATTCTGGAGTCATATTTTGATATTGGACTGTTTTATTTGTTCAATTATCTGTCATTACCTCCGACTGTCGTGATCCATTGTTGAAGACTAACTAATTTGCCATTGAGCTTGATGTATGCATGATGCGCATAACATAAGACCAGCCCATGCAGGTTAAAAGACTGTTTATCTTCTAAACCCTAACACTCATGTCACTTCTCATGACATTAAGAAGAATATTTAACATCATAGGAGAAAGAACGATTTGGAATTTCTAGGGATTATTTTCAGTCAAGATTGGCGGCGACCCACGAGCAAAGGAAGTTTCATGCATTTATATGGGCCTGATTGTCCATCCAAGAGCATCTGTTGGGCTTATTGGGCCGCCGATGATGGGCCACATGATGCCCGGCCTTCTGCAAAGTGAAGCAGACAGAGCAGAGAGTGATTATCTTTTTCGTTAGTGCAGAAATATCAGATTCTCGAATTCCAGTCGCTGTAAGTTATTGAATAAGCTGAAACTCATTGCTTAGTAACATGCGAAATGAATGCAGTTTGCCGGCACTCAATAATAAACTAGATTTGCAATGTACATGTTATGCCTGCTAGATCAGACAGCTTTGACAGGGCACTAGGATCACACGACCATGTGAAGACCATTTACCTTGGAGGACCCACTGTCACATGCTATGAATGCACCAAAGTTTTGATTCCTCGGCCTCAGCTATTCTCGTCTTCGTCTTCACTTTCGGATCAATCTTTGCTCGTCACTCGCCAGAAATAAAAATATATAGGCAACTGCCATCCACTTGGGACGCTTTAGTTACACCTGCACATCCTTTTTTTTTTTTTTCTGTCGAAGATAACATGGGACGTATGGGTACCTGTAAACCGCCCCTTCAATGTAAGATAAGCAGAGCTCTAGGGATACGGAGACAGAGAAAAGCTACCGTGATGACGAGAACGACGGATACAGAAGATGGCGTGGAAATGGCTGAAATGAGCCCGACTACTCCGGCTTTGGGAGTGTCTGGCATGACAAAAGGGAGTGCAACCCGTGCTGCGGAGTGTAGTGAGCGTATATGGACCACCCCATCAAGACGTATTCCAAGACAGAAGATGATGGATCAATGAATTCCCGGTTTTATGATTATGCAATCTCAAACCTTTTGGCAGCACGCACAGAAAAAGTAGGAACAGCAAACCTGTCTCGTTTTGGACAAAGCAGGATAATGCGATCTGGTCAACCAGTTTTGGATGGTGTCCTGCTGGATCACGGGCTATTTTTCTGTTTCTTTACCTAATCATAGAGAGAACAGGCTCTATCCTCGACATGCATGGGTCCTATATTTTCACAAATAGAAATCTTCGGAGCTGTTAATATCTTTCGATGGAGTTGTTTCTGCGGAAGGGTATGAGTAAAAACATAAATATCGTAATTTTTCGTACTTTAGACAATTACATCACTGAATTTTCAATAGTCTAAAAAGAGGCACGATCATTGGCTTTTCGTGTAAATTGACATCTACTAGCATTCTCGTCCATACCTCGCGTTGGGTGTCTAATGTGTTTCACGAATGCAACACACTGAACAGAAGCATACAGTAAACCTTAGTCTCTCCTAAAACAAGGTCGTTTTCCAAGTAAGCAGAATGAAATATAATCTAACTTGGGGAATGTGAAATAATTGTGGCAGGATATGGAGAAAAACGAACCTGGGGGCAAGCATGCATTTAGTAATTAAGAGTATTTTAGCCCAAATCCCCATTTTTCTCGGCTCTTTCTTTCTTTCTACCTTGGAAAAATCCGCATTTTTCAAAAAAGAAAAGACTAGGAAAAAGAAGAAGAAGAAGAAAAGGAAGACAAAAAGGAGAAACCCAAAAGCAAAAGGCCTTGCACTTTTAGAAGGTGAATAGGTAATGGGGCAACGCCTTACAAAAATCATGCAGAAGGACGACAGAGGCCTATGGCTGGCCTGTGACTCTGTCCTGTCCTCTCCCTTGTCATGCTTTTCTGCCTATGCTCACCTCGTCCTCTTCCTCTAAACTCTTACCAATTCTCTCCCTATATCCGATTCCCTAGGCTGGTTCATGTAATGAGCTCCCTATGCTGGTCGATGCAGTTGAATCATCTCTAAAGCCTCGTTTGGACTCTTCCACTTGTTTCGTTTTCAGACCCACCATACTTCCAACGCCATCCTCTCTCTATCTCTCTCTCATCCTGCGAGCACCAGCTCTTCACTTTCTCTTTGTACTCTTCTCCTTGTAACTCACCTATAAAGTTCCCCTCCCGGTCTGACACCCATCTCTCACCAAGACAACAAGAAGGGGAAAAAAAGCAGCTCCCCCGTTTTTTCTTCATCATCTTCCAATCATTCCCGCCCTCTCCAAAAAGCGCTTTTCGTACCTTTCTCTTTGGCTCGATTTCGCAATCGGATTTCTTCTGTGCTAACCGCCAAAGTTTCACCTGAGAGGTTTCAAATGAAGTACCGTTTCCAAACTCCTGAGATTATGAAAATATTGCGGTTCGCCGTCTCAGTTGTCCTAGCGATCATGGCGGTCGCGTCCGTTACGCTGGAGGGGGTGGCAGGATCGATGGTGACATGCTCGGGGATAGTGCCAATGAGGTACCGGAGTGACAAGGTGTCGATAACAGACTTTGGAGGGGTCGGGGATGGGAGAACAGTGAACACCAAGGCGTTCAGGGAGGCGACATACCGGATCCAACACCTACGGCGAAGGGGCGGGACCCTCCTCTACATCCCTCCGGGGGTGTACCTCACCGGCAGCTTCAGCCTCACCAGTCACATGACCCTTTACCTGGCCCGGGGGGCCGTCATCAAGGCCACCCAGGTAAAGTTATTTCTCCTGCTTCACATTGTTAGAAAGTTGTTATTTATTTAGACTTTCGACGCGTGAAAAGCATCGTCTAGGCTCAATCTGATGGAACAAATCTGCTTCATCTCTGACTAGGCTCACTGGGAACTACGAAAAACCAGAACCTTATACGTGATTCTTGCACTATGAGCGACCATCGTGTAGTTAGTGCCAGTCTATACAAGTCAATCGATAGGAACCATGTGTAGCAAAAGAAACTGAATCACATCGATCCGATGCAGTTCTTGGTTTTGTTCGCACTGGCGACTCGAATTCAAATATGCTTTAGCCCTCACCTCATGGCAAAAAGAAGGCCAATCGCAATGTAGTCTGTATGCGTCCTGTTTCTTGATGAGCTACACGGTAGGTAAATGTAAGACTCGTTCATTGTGCTGACCGCTGAATTCGAGGACCCTGTAGGTTTGACTCGCTTGCACAGACTACGAGTTTTTCCGAAGGGAATTTGATTCAGTGGTGGTAGACAATAAAGTATAGAGTTAAAGAATATTGGTGAGTGGGGTGTAGAACAGCAGGGATTCCTCCTGTTTCTTTAACCATCATGATGGCCTGATTCGGTTGATTCTTTTAATGGGATAATTTAAAGCTCGTTCGATGCCCCCTGCCATCTAAGAACAGAACACTTCAGCAGAAACGAGGTCCGGGGTTTGTGCGTAGAAGCATTTCTTGGGATGCAGGCTCCGACTTACTATTTGCTGTGACACTCGAATGTATTTTGTATGATGTTGGCAATTAAATAAATAAATACCACGTGAATTTATCATGTAGAGACCAGATAGGAGTCATCACAGAGTCATTCGCAGCGCCGGAACTACACGAGATCTCGTGCTTTTTCTGTGTAGTCCGGTCGGGGGTCCGAATGTTTCTCGAGAACACAATTCGCTCGATTGTACTAAGAATAACCAGAGGTGCGACTGGCCTTGATTTTGGATTATGCAGATCCAGTAATAACAAGAAAGTTGCTACGACAATAACATGGGCGAGTCATAAATGGAGATTAGTACTTGCGATATTGTAAGGTCAATTTCTTAAAGATTTTGTTGCTCTCCTTTCATTGATTTCATCTGATCTTCTGTCTTTTCTTGTTCCTGATGAGATATATGCTATTGGAGTAACCACCACCTCAAAAGAATGGAAGTGGTCCTACTAGCTTCAGCAGAAATATTTGTATTAATTAATTTCGCGGCCCTGGAAAGAAAGGGAAGGATATGGGTGGGAGCGTGCTGGCTCCAAGCGCATGTGCATTGCGCATCTGATAATGGACATTCCAGATGTTTGGACAGCTAGACACTCATCGATGCATCTTCATCTGGAGCATCACA
This sequence comes from Melaleuca quinquenervia, assembly GCA_030064385.1. Taxonomy (NCBI): domain Eukaryota; kingdom Viridiplantae; phylum Streptophyta; class Magnoliopsida; order Myrtales; family Myrtaceae; genus Melaleuca; species Melaleuca quinquenervia. The sequence continues at coordinate 12,163,669 of CM057721.1, read as the reverse complement.
TTAATCTATTCACTTTCCTTTTCCAGTAACATGGCAAGGGCCATAGGATTTAGCTCATTTGTGTCGGGCATATGGCCGGGCTTGGGCAGAGCCGGCATTCGCCATTGCCTGGTGTGGGCCTGTGGCCTGAACCTGTCTGGGCTCGCCCATCGACCAGGTTGAATCATCTCGATAGCTCACAGCATAATAAATCAACAGCAGAACTAATAGGGTGGAGGGCCTCTGCTCACTTAAGCGTGTTGGAATTGCCCAACAAACATCCATAGATCTCTTATAACGTTGTGAAGGGATAGGAAAGGTCGGAAGCCGCTCAGAGCATTAATACAGCGTGGTCCCTAAAATCTTTGCATGCCTGAAGATGACATCTTAGCATCACTATATACTGTTTCCAATAGCATTTCTGAAGTACACATCTCCCTCGTGATCATTCATAGTTGCTCACTTCCTCTGTGAGGGATATTTTTTGGGACGATTGTTTTCGATTTGTTAACTTGCGAGATACCATAGTCTAATTAGTCATAAATATGTTGAAAATATTAGTGACTGTATATTGTAATGGTAACCATAAATTTGCAACATGACGATTAAGTGCATAAGTTTTGTCTGAACTCTCTGAATTATTAGAGAACGAAAGAAGAAATTTGGATGATTCTGAAGATATGAGGATGAAAGAAACTTCTGGTCAATCTCAATTGCGTTGAGAGAAGATAGCAAGTAAAGCTATAATTTGCCTGACATTGCATAGTACCCTGCTAAACTGTGGTGGTTGATGCTTCAGGATACTTGGAATTGGCCTCTGATCCCGCCTTTGCCTTCTTACGGAAGAGGGAGGGAACGTCCTGGAAGGAGGTATATGAGTCTCATCCAAGGGTATGGCCTTCGCGATGTGATAATCACGGGTGGGTATCGATGAAAACATGTTGCACGATCCTTCACTTCAACAAGCGTCTCACAAAGTCATTAACCACGATTGAACTGAAGTTGGTGCACCATAACAGTGCTTAAATGGATCCGACATTCAGAAACAACTTTGTAAAGGGAATTGTACGATTGTTCTTTTTCAGGTGAGAATGGGACCATCGATGGTCAAGGAGAGGTATGGTGGAACATGTGGAGGCAGGGCACTCTCCGCTATACTCGACCGCATCTTGTTGAATTTATGTACTCCAGAAGCATCATGATCTCCAACGTGGTTTTCAAGAATTCCCCATTTTGGAACATTCACCCTGTTTATTGCAGGTTACCTCTAGCCGTGCGTGTTTCAATGTGCTATGTGCAGATCTTAGGACATGGTTTTTAATTAGTGATACTGCAATACCAATCCAGCAACTTAAGAGTAACGGACATCTTGCTCGAACCTGATCTGATAGTTCTGTTTTTCCTTTCCAACAGCAACGTTGTCATCAGATATGTAACCATATTGGCCCCTTACGACTCTCCTAATACTGATGGAATTGATCCAGGTATGTACTATGCTCGAATTTTACTGGGAACTTCTGGCCCAGGTTAGCTTTGCTATCCCATTTCATAGTGCACGATGTGCATGGGCTGTTTGCAGAACTGCAGTGCATCTTATGTACTTTGGATGAGTATCATACGGTGCTCCTCCAAATTAGATGGTTCTGAACAAAGTATTACATTGGATTGAGTGCTAGCAGGGCACATGGTTAGCAAATCCGATCCAGCTATGCAGTTTTTCTGCTATATACGGCCAATGTTTGCTCATCATACAGTATCTCAGTACTTTAATAGCATCTATAAGAGCTGATTTAAAAATCAATGGCAACAGTAAAAGTGAAGATAGCGTTAGATCATCATATTGAGGCAATCGTCCGCACGTTCTCCAATTCAGTTAGTCCTGTCAATGATGCTGTAATAGATGTTCAAGAGTATGTTTTGGCTGGTCAGACAATCTTACCGATTGCTTCTTTGTGGAAGAGTCCGACTTCTCAGGAAAGAAAGCTAACTATTGCATCTGCATTTGTACTGGCTCAGATTCCAGTTCCAATGTCTGCATAGAGGATTCACACATATCCGTAGGAGATGATCTCGTTTCAGTGAAAAGCGGATGGGACGAATATGGAATACGTTATGGCCGTCGTAGCTCATGGATCACGATCCGGCGGATAACCGGGTCATCCCCTTTTGCTGGAATTTCAGTCGGAAGCGAAATGTCCGGTGGGGTGGAGAACGTCTTGGTCGAGGACATCAACCTGTACAACATGGGCATAGGAATCCACATCAAAACAAACGTCGGAAGGGGAGGGTTCATAAAGGACATCACCGTGTCCAATGTGTACATGGAGAACGTGCGAAAAGGCATACGCATCGTGGGGAACGTCGGCGACCACCCAGACGATTACTACAGCCCTTACGCTCTCCCTTACGTCAAGGGCATCCGAATTAAGGATGTCTGGGGCCTGAAGGTCCAAGAGGCAGGCTTAATACAGGGGTTGAAGAATTCGCCGTTCACCGGGATTTGTCTCTCCAATATCTATCTTCACGGCATGCCGGGACAAGGAAGAGCGACCTGGACGTGCTCCGACGTCACCGGAGCCGCTCTCGAGGTAAGCCCTTGGGTGTGCTTGGAGCTCGCCAGGACCTATCAAAGCGGGATTTGCTCCAACTCTTTCAGAGACTAAATTTATAGCTGTTAATCTAATCCATCTAGAGGAAAGCCGGTCGGACTAATCCATAGCAGAATGCAAGAGTCAATCCGGCTCATAAACCTCTTTGAATCTTTCAATTTATGGTTGTACCATCACATCTCACCCCCAAAAAATAGCTGGTGGACACCTTGCTGTTGCTGCGTATGTTAAGGACATGTTCATTCAGCAAAGCTTTTGGATCATCATCCTGCCCACCCTATCTTCTTACCTGTTTGATGGCTATATGATCTTGATTCTATCAATATGGAAACAAAACGCAATTGTCGAAAAAATTATCGAATCTCATCCAGAAAGCTGAACAAAATACTGCGTAGATAGCAAACATCCGATCATACAAGAACCCATCAGTGTTGTTATATACAAAACACGGTACGAACCTAACGCACTATCCATCTCGCATGCCATCATCTATCTCAGCAAACGGTGTTCAGATCGTCCATCTCTCAAGGATGATGCAAACTTATTTACATAAGACACACAGATACTTAAAGGCTAATAATCCCTAGAACCGTCATAAACGGTATATAGCTGCATCGTATTCATCACCACCAGTTCACTCGCATCGCCACAGTGGTCCTCAGAAATGGTTCAAGAACTTGCGGATCCTCTTATAGATGCCCTCACCTCCGTGGTGCTCCTCGTCCTCGTCCTCGTGGTCGTGGTGGTGGCGGAAATGGTGGTGGTGGCGGTGGTGGTGGTGCTCTCTCTCCTCGTCGTCCTCGCGGTCCTCCGGGCGATGGGGCCTCTTCATCATGTCCTTGTCCTCCTTCCAGCGACGGTGGTGATGCTCTCTCTCCTCATCCTCGTGCTCCTCGTGGTGATCGGACCTCTTCATCATGTCCTTGTCCTCCTTCCAGCGGCGGTGGTGATGCTCTCTCTCCTCCTCATCCTCGTGCTCCTCGTGGCGATCGGGCCTCTTCATCATGTCCTCGTCCTTCCAGCGGAAGATTTTATGCGATCCCTCCTCCTCATCCTCGCGCTCCTCGTGGCGATCGGCCCTCTTCATCATGTCCCCGTCCTCCTTCCACGCCACGTCGACAAATCCGAACCTCGGCTTCCTGTGGTGGACCCTGATCCACCGGCCGGCCATCTGGCGCTCGATCGCTCGCGATTCGGGAGCCGAGCCCGATTCCGACAGGATCATGTCGTTGCCGAACGAGATCTCGCGACCCGGGAACCGCGTCCGGGACTGCCGGTGACCGTGGTGGCACCCGCGGCCTCCGTGGCGGAACGGGAAGCGGAGAGAAAGCGGCACCATCCGCTCGCGGAACCCGCCGTGTTCATCCGGGCGGAAGGTGACCGTCCTCAGCGGGACGGAGGCGATCTTCTCGGATTCCGATGCCGACCGATCTAAGGCTACGGCGGGCTGGTCCTGAGAGTTGGAGTCGATGGCCATGGTCACCGGGTCAATCTGGACCTCCGCAGCGGCGTCGGACTGGGGCTTCTCGCTGGGAAGGAGGATGGCCGGGGTGGAACGAGGCAGATCGCCGCCGCTGACATCTTCTATGGGGAGATCGGACGGCAGGCTAGCCTCGGAGAAGGCGATGACGAAGAAGAGGAGGAGGAAGGAGAGGGTTAGTTTGGCCATTTTCTTCAGAAAGAGAGAAAAAGTTATCTCCAAGTGAAGCTTGGTAGAGAGAGAGAGAGAATATAAAGGGTAGATACGGGGGCAGAACGGGCAGGTATGAACGGGGGTTAGGAGGGTTTGACTCTCGCGGCCGAGAAAAGTGGGCACCGGGCGGGGAGGGAAGACCGACCACGTGATTGGAGGAGGGAGTTGCGAAGACGACGGGGAGGGTGCTTCCGGGATTTCAATCATCTGAGGGAGTCCGTTGCGGTTCCTAAAATTCAAATTTGCATAATTTCGCTACCTTTTTTTTATTATTAGATTAATAGATATTTCATAATCCAAGAACTCACATATTCCATGTGGATTTTTCTTATTATTAAAAAAGATGTCGAGCTCCTCCGTTTGTCTCGAAAAGAATGCGACATTTCTAAAAAAGTTTTATGTAGGATAATAATTTTTTTGGATGGTTGAATCATGAAAATAAACTCAAAAAATATTTTCTATTGTTTGATATAAAAAAATCTAACTTAATTTTCCTTAAATGAACATATACCACTCAAGCAATTGAAGTGCTAGTAACTTGTGCATAAGTATATGGGAGATCGGATATGAACACTAGAGTCCCAATTTCGACCTTGATAAACCCCGGCCCGAGCATCAAATCAAAGGTACGATAATTAGGTCTCAAGTGGCCAACTTTGATGGACTTGAGCGTTGGCACCAAGGTCCCAGCGTCGGCCTCGATGGAATTGGGCATAACATTGGTGGACTCGGAAGACTTAGGTGTTGTGATTCGAGCTCAGGTATTGGGATTTTGCGCTTGGCCTTCAAGAACTCGAGCCTCGGTGCTTAGGCATTAATCATAGGCATCATGGTTTCAGGCCATGTCTACATCAATCCAAATACAGCGCAACACGAAGCAATTTGAATAAAATTCTCCACGAAGCAAACGGAACCTGATATTCAGATCTAGCTTGATAGTCAATGGGCATCATGCGCAGCTGTCTTCTTTACTCTTATGCCAGAAATAATGGGAATCTAAATAGAGCCAAATAGAATGTGGTGATATGAGTTTTAAGTTATTTCTCAATTGGCGGCCCATGATTAAGTTAGTCAATTAATCCTAAAGGGAATTGGTCAATTAACTGATTGCGGCCGTTGCGTACACGGCGAGCGCCAGCTGGTCCGGGGGGGCGGTTGACCCTTGGGCCCTGAGGTGACGTGGCATCCCCCGATCCCGCGTGCTGCGCTGCGCTGGCGACTCCGTTGACTTTTTTCGCCTTTCGCGATCGGACTTCTCTTCTTTTTCGGCCGAACCCCCTGCGGGTTGACGAAGATACTAATCCTCGTTCGCAATCCCGGTGGCCAATTTGTACATCGACACTCCGGTCAATACACGCCAACATGACGTGGCACGCGTGCATTGGCAACCCGAATCGCGCCCCCTAAAGTCTACGGTATGTGAATCGTAAGCATGGTTCAGATCGCGTGACAAAAGATGAATGGCGAAAAAGACTTTTTTGGAGGGCGTTTTATAGGGAGAATATGATGTAGGGTTTGAAATGTTTCGAGTGCTTTCGGTTCGGTTTACGTCCGGGTATCGAAGCTAAACTGTTCATGTTCCCTTTTTCTTCTTTAATTACCCAAAATAAGAAGGAACCCGATTCACCAAATCTTTATTAAAAAAAAAAGGGCTCGATGCGAGTCTTCTTAACACCCCAAGGAATATTTTAAGATAGCGATGTTTCCATGTACCTTTTGGCTAAACGAATACTTTACCTAGCCAAATAAGTCTTTTAACTTTGGTAGGCGTACATTGGTATTTAACGAAGCTAATTTTAAAAAGTAATATTAATAACGATTTACGAATTGATATTTTCTCATCTCATTTTTATTCGAAAATTTCTTGTCTCTCTTTTTCTTTTGGCACCTAACTGGAGAAAACAGAAATGGTTTTTTTTTAACCTTAAAACATAGCTTTACTCAGAGTAAAGACAGCTTTTTTTTTTTTCGAAAGAACCTTTGAAATGATCTGAAAGAACACCGGAGATTTTGATCGGAGGGGGTCGACGGCACGCATCAATCCGAACGGCCGGCAATAAAACAGTCGAACCCGGCAGTGGTTGATGGGACATACGCCGAAGTCGCGATGCATGTAATCGCCGGAGCGTCCAATCAGCCCCACCCGACCAAGAGACCCAACTAGGTCGGATCCCTACATCGACACGCGATACCCCTGTGGTTGGTTTTGTTTTTTTTTTTTTTCTAAGTTTTAAGAGGTGAGAAAGATATCGGTTAGTACTCCAAACATATAATGGGCCTTGTGCACCACAAAGGCCTAAGTCACATCAGATCCTCTCAAGCCTCACGAAGGCCCGGTTGGCCCATTAGACATGCTTGTTTCACTGAAAAAATTCCATATGAAGTTTTCATGAAAATCATCTAAAAAAGAAGATGATGATAAGCATTCATTTATCTAGTATTTTAGAGAAGGTAATTCCCTCCTCGTTAGAAGAGGGAGTCGTCTTCCTCAAATCTAAACTTTCTTCGTTGCATGGAAAACATTTTTTTTATAAATTAGTTACTTTTTTATTATCTGCATGTCGGAAAGCCGAAAGATAATTTTTCATAACTAATTGTCATTCGGACAAACGGACACGTCTCTCTTTTGAACATAGTTTTTTGCTACATCAAGTGCGGCTACAATGATTTATTTTCAATATTACCTCTGATAAAATCCTGCAACCACAAAATAAAAAATGGATGATTAAGACTGCATTCTTTAGACATATAGAAGTAATAACTTTCACTCGAGCAGAGATTGTTAGCTTAAGAGGAGTGGTCGAGCTTTGAAATCATCAAGAGTTAAAAACCTTTCTCAGAGTTCATTTTGGATCTTTTCTCTCTTCAGTCATGTGGTCCTAGAGCACCCATTCTTCGTTTCTTCATCCTCTTTCCGAATAAGTTCGTCAGTTGTTCAGAATCCATAGCTGATTCTTCGGCATGGAATTGTGAATAACCCGCACCATGTCAAAGTACATGGAATCAAAGTGAATATGCAGAGCAAGTGAGGGCATGCCCTAGCATGAATCTGGTAGTCCCATCGGTTGAATCTACTCGAGCCTGATCGACCTCCTGATCGTCCTCCCCAAGGCAGAGCGACTCTCTCTGCCTTGAATCTTCCACCATTTTTCAGATACTCACGGTCTCGATCTTCCAATGGCTGAAGTGTCCTCCTCGGACCAGGCTCTGATCAAACGAAGAAGACAAAAAGAGTATCTGATTCTTGTTCAGGCGTGGGATCATTACAACAGATGCAAAGACACGAAGAGGAACAAGGTTCTTGAAGTAGTCCCAGACCGACCAATGAAATCCGTGGGGAATTTCAATGGATCACATTGTTGGTGCTTCCGAAAATCCAGACACACCCCAACATAAGATCTATCATGCTGGAGCTCGATACTTCCCAAGACCATTAATTCTTTTTCTTTATAGGAAAGAAACAAAGACCCAAGAGTAAACCAATCAAAACCAGCCGAAAGACCTCAACAAAAGGGGCCCCCCGCCCAAAGAAAATCACCCTCATATCCTTCCTTCACTGATCCCTACCTGACAGACCAAGACCAAATTATCTTTCCCCTGCCAAATGCTGTCAAGGGCTTTCACGAAGCCCAAGAGGAGCCCCAAAAATGGCGACAACGTCACCCTGTCGGAGTCCATCCTGCACGAGTACGAAGACTGCATCGTGGGGTTCATGGATGACATCCCTCTGGTGGTGTGCAACTCGATCAAGGACTACCCGGGGGCACGCGGCGAGCCGACGCTGAGGGAGGTCCTGAGGGCGTCGGTCGGAGTGATGGGGGAGAGCTGCTTGGGGATTACAGAGAAGGTAGTGTTCTTGGGAGGGAAGGTATGCGCGCTCAAGAGGTTCCGGGCGGTGGGCGTGAGCAAGGTGGAGTTCGGAAGGAGGCTGCAGAGGGTGGCGCAGATCAGCAGGAGGTGCGAGCAGCTCGTGCCGGTGTCGGCGTACCTCTACTCTAAGCGGATTAAGTTCGTGCTCTGCGATTACTACCCCATGGGTAGCCTCCATGACCTCCTCTCCGGTGAGCATAAGCAATGTCCTATTCTTGTGTGTTTGAAGGCATTAGATTCGACGACAACATTCAATGTGAATCGTTCTTTCTCGTCTAAATTCGCTCAACACAGAAAATAACTGTCTCCTACTTACTGTCTCTATGTAAATTTTGAAAGGTGGGAGGGACTGTGGATACACAGCCCTGAACTGGAACCAGAGGCTCAAGATCCTCTTCACAGCCGCACACGCCATCCTCTTCATCCACTCCCTCTCCCCTCCGAAAGAGAGAAAGATGCAGATGAACGTGCACGGCAACATCAAGTCCACCAACATCATGATCAACGCCGACTTCACCGCCTGCCTCTCCGACTACGGCTTCGCCCAGCTGGCGCACCGTGTCGATGTCTCCAACACAGGGCAGCGCCCGCCGCCCGAGAGCGTCTACTCCGACAAGATGAGCCAGAAGGGGGACATATACAACTTCGGGGTCGTCATGCTCGACATCGTCGGCGGGGACAAGGCGATGCAGCAGTACCGCAAGTGCATACTGCGGAAGAAAGAGGAGATCATGGACGGACGGATCGATTTCTTCGACTTCAGCGCGGAAGAGAAGGAGAGGAGCCAGGCCATGCAGGTGTTAGAGATTGCCCTAGAGTGTACAAATGAAGTAGCGGAAGGGAGGCCTCCCATAGAGCAGGTACTGAAGACCATTAGCAACGTTTTTGAGTGCGTGATTTGAATCTGGATGGTATAAACGTGGTGGTGCATCGTCCTGCTATTTTGTGCTCTCGTACTTTTCATGGCACTGAGGTCCACATGATACATCGAGGACCCCACTCCATTGTATTTTCTCAGGTTATACTGTGAGCTTAGGGATGGAGGTGGTGATGGTCGACGCCAGATTCTCTTCCTCGAAGGGCTGCGAGATGTTTATCTTGTTAGTATCTCCCTGAACCTAAAATATTAGGTTAATAAGGCAACCAAATCAAAATTAGGAATACTAACATCTCTTTCAAACCCAAAAAAAGAAATAGTAAAAAAAATCAGATATGGGAAGTAAAAGTGAGGATGAGATTTATAATATTTCCCTACTGAGCCAAGTACACACAAATGTCAATCATTTAACATGAAAGCAATTTGAGTGATTGATGAATAGTAACGATTTTTCGACGGACACATAAATTTGAACACACGAAATGATAAACAAAAGTCCTAATATGAAGTAGGAACGTCACCGTTGGCATCATCGCCTCAATCAAATTGATCAAATGGAACAAAGGAGTACCTATTCAGTGAGTACAGTACATACGTAAAATTATATATTGAATTTTAAATTCGATGAGTCCCATGTGGAAATTTCACGAGTTCCATCAAATCTGACGTTTCAAATTCATTTTGGCGTGCATCACGCACGGACCGAATAATTTCTCTGCAAACCTAGACTGTACGTGGGACCGGAAGAGCACGTGGCATCAGCGTGAACTACCCGTACAGTGGACCCCCCCCCCCCCCCCCCAACCGCGGCCCCTACCTCCACCTCACGTGGATTTTGAAAAGTCCACATCCCCCGACCTGAACTCTGCAAGAGAGGCGGGAGCATGCATGTCAAGCACCGGCCAGATGGCTGATGAAAGAACAGAAGCAGCCCATCATAAATGTCAACGTGATATGAATTTCACCTAATTTCGTAATTTGATTTTGACTAGTTTCTTTTAAGTATTCCCATCACGCAGGTATCCCGTGCCATGAAATATATGCGAATAAACCAAAACACTTTCGGACATTTGAATCAATTTCTATAGAATAATTGATGGGACGAAATCCTATTATTACGGATGATGCGGATTTGACGTGGTCTCTTCATGCTCCAATTTAAAGTGTTAGATGATCATTAGTAACACTGCCTTGATGGGCAATTTTGATCTGCATGATCGCGCCAAATTCGCGAAATACTTTGCTTGTTAGGTTATAATATCGCTCAACATGTACTTTGGTCATCGAGAAAATCAAGCGAGCCTCTGAATTTTTCATCTTTGTTTTTGTTCGAGGGATTAATTTAGGAAGCCAACGATCAGTTGACTTTGACCAAAGGGCCTCTGATTGATACATTTACATTGCTTAATTTAGCCATCGTTCGGCCATAGATCCACTCATGTCGTGGGCACATATGATTCTACGAACTCACGTGATGGGAACATCAAGACTTTGACTCTTGACTCCCTTAATTATCATCCTCTATTCACACGATTGGGGAAGGGGCTATCCTGGATTGGTCATTCGTCGAGATTGCGGGGGGGGGGGGGGGGGGGGGGGGACACGTTGCGGCCCGTGATTGGGCCGTCCTCGGAACGAACGCGTCGGGACGACTTTTCCAGACCCGAGGCACGTTAAGCCTCTCATATAATACTTGCGCTCTCTTTTTCTAGAACTATTTAGAAATGTTGACTTTTCCGAACATGAGCGTGCGGGTTAGCGTATTTTAATGCGATGTTACCAAGGCAACCTTAGTCGCCTTAAGCATCTTTCGCTTTGTCTAATATTTTCTGGAACTTCATCTGTTATCAAGCTCGTACAAGTAAGGAAGAAAAAATAAAAAAATAAAAAAAAAAGATTTTGGGAGGCTATTTTGGATGCTCGACATTTTTGTCTAATCATTTTCTTCTTTTAAAAGATAAAAGTTCGGGGACCACAAGTCAATGAATCAATTCTTTGAGGCCGCAAGAATATGCCACGTGTCATTACCACGTGATAATCATAGAGATAAAGGTCGCGCGGCAAGTATAGAAGCGGAACACTCTCTCAGCTCCGAATTTAAGGATGCGTAATAATTCCAGCGCGAAGACGAAGTGATTAATAGATGATGAGAAGCCGGTGCTTTCTAAAGTGGTAACGTGACTGGTCTTCGCTGGGCTCCAAAAAGTCAACCCGTCTCCTAAGTATAAAGAAGCTCCTCATGTGAGTGAAAACTTGAAGCTACTTCATTTCCCACACCATCTTCAAGAAGCAAAGCGCAGCCAGAGATCGGAGAGATCGATCCAGGAGGGGGCAAACGACAACAATGGGGAGCGGAGAAAGCGAAATGTACTTCGTCTTTATGAACTACGATCCCGAGTACGAGCGCCTTCGTGCCAAAAGGTCGCCGCACTCGACTCGCTACTCTTACTGCAAATGCGATTCTTTTTCTTGTTCTTGTAGTACCGCGTGTGCACGTTTTGACATATGGTGTGTGGATGCGGTCGTTGATGGCGAACAGAAGCAAGCGAGGAGCGTATGAGCTGGACTCGTACCTGAGCACCAAGCACGATGGGTTACTGGCGGCCACTCTCGAGCCGGGGACTTACAAGAAGACCTTCTCTCTTGTCATTGTAGACGGGTTCGCCGTGGAGATCACCGAGGACCAGGTAGTGACAGAACCCTCCCTTCGTCTCTCTTTAGGTTTAAACTTTCGAAAGGATAAATCCACGATGATGGAGGCAACTTATGCGTTTCACATTCTGCGTGAACAGGCAAATGCGCTTAGATCCGCGCAGGGAGTGAGGGTGGTGGAGAAGAATCAAGAGCTTGCTTGAGGCTCTCTCTCTCTCTCTCTCTCTCTGCGTGTGCGTGTGCGTGTAGGCGGCTGTATGTGTGTTGTGATTTGTGGTTAATTGTAGAAGGATGAAGATGCGGAGGTGAAGACTGGAAGACGACGTACCTGGACACAGATCGTTCTGGGACTGTGTGAATGCGTGCTGCTTATGAGTTCATTAATTCTTGATGGAACTGGTGAAATCAAGGCACTTTACTATTGTACTCAGATTGTTTTGTCTCAGGGACTCTCCCATGCCCGTTTAAATATGCCTCGTGCGCTCCCTCTTTCTTTTCTCTCCCTCTTTCTCTCTCAACTTTGCATTCGCTCACGATTCAAGAAACGCAAACACCTTTCATTCCAAAATGACTAGAGAACACATGGTATGCTCGACCGCATGAAGCTGTGCATTCGAGAAAATGATATGCCTAAAGCAACAGTCATGATTGTATATTGAATGCTCCGCTAATTGTGTACGGGACAAAAGTCCATGTGCCCATCGAGTCTGGATCTATCGACCGCTTATTGCAATATACCCTGAAACTTGAAAGGGAGGGAGGGCCATGAGAGTAGATAACGAAATAAATGCTTGGCAGCATAAAAGACTTTGAAATCAATTTGGATCGACAATGGGTCTTGATTAACTTGATGGTGTGTGCCCTTCGATCGAACGTCTATTGCACAACTTTTGGCCACGGGATAACAGCTTGACCGGTTTAGAGTAGTGGGGTAGTCCATGTGCACTTTGCACGCTTGTGCGCCGCGGACCAAATTAGCCTTAATCAACTTGTTTTTATTTTTATTTTCGAAATTACTTTCATTTATTTATTTTTACTTTTTTAATTTGTGACTGTTCGGACTTAATATAACTTGTGACCGTTTAGGAAAAACATCTTGTTTTAAGACACGAAGAGATGCGTCCAAAATGACAAGTCTTAAACGCGAAAATGTGTGTCCAAAACGACAAGTCTTGAGCACGAAATGATGTGTTTGATTTTGACAGTTTTTAGATAGAAAGAGTAAAATTACAGCCTTATCTCTATTATCTTCTTAAAGAGTTTAAGGAGATTTTCTGGAATTGTTATCTATTGATCTCAAGACTTTATTGTATCATGAAGAGAATTCACCAGAAACCTATAACAATTTAGTAGGGCAAATTGATCATAAAAAACAGTAATTACACGCCTTAAAGTCTAACATAATTTCGATTCCATTTCTTCCGTACAAGAATTTTCCTGACAGTCTATGGAGGGAGGGGACGGGTCCATGGAGGGAGGGGACGGGCAGAGATGAGTGCATGAAATTCAACTTCAGTACGGGGACGATTTGACGCATGAGACGAGCGTTGCCTTTGGCCTCATTATCTAAGTAAGGGCGTAGAGCAGCAGGCCCCGGACGCGCCTGAAATCGGTCCCTTTTTCAACAAGACCTCGAAACAGTTCGAAATGAAAGCCTGACAAATTGTGGGTCACATTCACATGTATGCAACCACGACACTAAATCCATGTGTCCATGTTTCGTGCGTTGGTCGGCGGGGACCCCTACGTCGGTCCTCGGTCGCAGCCCAACCCAAAAGCGGCCAATCGGCGGAGGCATGTCCCCCTTTGATCCCCTATACGGCGGAGACACGAGGGGCAGATCGAACGTATTCGAATTTGACGTCAATGAAATCCTGTCATTAGATAGTTAAGATGCGACTAAACCATATCTTGTGCGGGTGGCCGGGTCCATAATCGAATTTGACTTGATGATACGTTGGAGTTGACATGTGGACGTCCTTTTCTTTCAAGAGAACATGGTTATGTGTCATTTAGGATAGTCGATAGAAACATTGAAAGTCGTCTGTAAGTTTTGAGAAGGTAATCCCCATTTCCCTAAATATTGAAAAATAGAGCGTGTCTATCTACCAAAACTTAAAAGAATAAGAAGGAAAATATAAATATGCATAGAAATTCACAATTGTATAATATATGTAGAATGCATTTGGTTTGTAGATTTCCAATCTTTAAAATGCTTTGGAAAAAGCAGAGGCGATTGATGATCTCATTTGAGAAAGTTTTAAATAAAAACTAGCCCTGAAAGAGTAGTAAGCAGCTTCCATAGTTAACAAAATTTTATTAGTTGCCTTTCTTGCCCTAAAAATAACTTATTAAAAGTCCAAGTTCGGCACCTTTCAAATATAAATAAAACCCTAGATCTGCCTCTCTCTCTTCGCTTAGACTAGTCCTTTGCGTCTCTCTGGAGCCCAGTCGCTTGACTCTCTCTTCGCTCAGGGAAGGAGGTACCATTTCATATATCATTGCACTTTCAGTTCAGAGTGAGATAGGGCATAAAGACGATGACGACTTTTCTTGGAGATTTTCATATTTAAACTTTAAGTTTTTAGGGTATCCTTCCCAATAAAACTCCAAAGTTAATATACTTTTATCAATCCAGATCTAAATCTTTTAATTTTTTCCAATTATTCTTAAATATTTTTACATTTCGTTAATTAAATCCATCCAATTATTGGAAATCGCTAATGTATCAGTGCAGAACATCTTATATAGCATGATTGGTACTAACGTTGTGATTTTTTTTCTTTCTTTTTCTTTTCTGGTTCAAAGGGCTTGGGACCCTGTCAAAGGCCATGAAGCACTATAGGGGCTCGTGAGTCCTTGCTGTGACTGGCAAGGGCTTACAACGCCCTCGTCAGCTACAACGATAGCTCGTAAGCCCAACTGGGTTTGGTGAGGCGAGGGCATGGTAGTCCTCGTAAGCCGTAGTAGGGTAGGCAAGGGCTTCGCGTCCCTCACCTAAGGGCTAGCTGATGGTGTCAGCAGAGGTCATCGGGCCTTTGAACCAAAAACAAAAGGAAAAAGAAAACAAATATACGAAATGTAGAAAAATATGCAAATATAATTAAAAATTATCCATGTCAATATTAGCCAGACTGAATTAGTAAAAATATAATTTGTTTAGAATTTTTGGACAAATTTCCCAAATTTTTTCTCTAGCTTGATGAGGTTAGCATCGCGTAGTAGTCTCTTCATGATAAATAAAATCAAAATGACGAATAAAAATCGAACAAATTCGGGGGTTACTTGTAAACAAAATGAATAAAACGCAGGGTGGGGTTACATTATTGATGATGCTTAACCTTACGAAAGGATTAGATATTGATAAGTAAATAAACATAGTAAAAATGGAATTGGACGGTCTGTCTCGTGAACTAAAACGCCACCCTTCCGATCACTCCCTTTGCCTTTCCCTGCCAAACTTTAAAGACTCAAGGCTTGACAGAAGGAAGAGATCAGGATCTGCAGGAACGAGGCGCCTTCATCTTCACTCTCCTCAACGACTTCGGTCAAGGCATCGCGCATCCCACACGCGTCAATGCGCCCGGTGATGCGTCCATTGTCGGAAGCCCTTGAGGGAGAGTGAGGTGAAGGCGCGCCTCGGCTCTCATGCACGAACAAGTCGACGGCGCACCAGCACAGAGAAGCAGCAAATCCGATGGAAACAGAAATTCTAGCGAGGGGCGCAGCTTGTTCGCGCTCCCCCAAGTTCTTCTGGCCATCTTGAACGCGCCCCACTTCTGGTGTTCGATCAAGAAGGCCAGAAACCAGAAGAAGCCCTTGAGGGAGAGAGAGCAGCCGATGTGCTCATGCTTTTGTCTCGTCTCCGTGCTTGCTGTCAAGCCCTCTTTCTCTGTTTATATAGGCCCTGCCCGAGAGCCGAAAAGTTTCGAGCACCTTCACAAAGGGAATGCACCATGCTGCAGGGACCCCATGCAAGTGATCTTGGAGAAAAGATTGGTTCTTGATTTGCTCGTATCTGCGATTCTTGTGTGATCTTGACCCACTATCAAAGTCGCACAAGATCTCCAAAGCAGTGAACTTATGGTGCATGTGGCCCAAAGCCTATCGCCTATCTCGACTTTGTGGTTTTGATCGCGTTTGAGAGTTGGCCTCTTGCGCGCAACTTCGATTTCAAGGGTACGATAGAGAGATCTGAGTTGATTCCTCTCCCATCTCTAACTCCGTCTCTAAGTCATAGATAAAAACTCATGATAATGACAACACACACACACACTCTCTCTCTAATGGGTACCGATCGCGTTATCCTGCTCCTTCCTATCGACGGGCCACTTGATGTGGTCCATATCCACGCTCGCATCAACACGGTTTCACGTAGGAGAATATGTTGAGGGATACTGGAGTTGATTTAGGAAATGGATCCCTTGCCATTGTACAGACCACGATAGGTAGTGACGTCGCCTACCCCATAGCCGTCCACGGGCAGTTATAAAAAAAATTCGAATTTTTTCGTTTTTTTTTTTTGAAGAATTCCATCCATCCAATTTCAAACGGACTACTGAGATCATCAAGTCATTTGACATAATGCCAGGTGATCCAAAATCCGTTGATTTATTGCGCATACTAGACTTTTGAGTGGCGAAACCGGATTCTAGTTGTCTTCTTCGTGGGTTTCGGTGGACGGGCAGAGGGTGGGTCTGTGACAAGAGATGCCGAATAATTCAGCAGCCGAGCCAAGTTGAGGACAACTTGGACGAGAAGCAGCATTTTCAACATGCAAAGGAAGTCAAGCTACGTGGCAATATTCTCTTCCATGTTTGCAAATCCAAGCCTACCCCAACTTTTATTCTAACTGCACGTGACTGATTTCTGAGTAGCTAAAGTTGGTCTTTTGTCAAAGTATGGAACATAATGTCTTGGCGCCTCATGATTCCACAAAATTATTCGCAGAAAGGAATTAAGAAAAATTTATTGAGCTAATTACATTTACATCGGTCATTTCGACCCTGGTGGCCTAAACCAAAGTACTCGTCCATTTTCTTTCGATTATGAACAAACTCATTCTAAGGAAAAAAAAAAGGAGAGAGGAGAAACTATTAAAAAAGTTTTGAAACTGTCGTATTTATGCCAAATTAGTTTTTAATATTTTAATCTGATCATTTTAGTTATTAACTTTTTGAATATTTATCAATATAGTCTTTTTGACCAAGTTTGTGGATGCCAGCCATTCTATGTTGTATAACCACTACTAACTTGAATATTGTAATTTCTTTGAACTTTTGTTTTATAATTTTTGGGTTATAGATTTTATTTTTGTTTTTCCTTTTTTCCCCTTCCTTCTCTTTCCTTATTCATCCACAAGCCTTGGTCACTATAAAATATTCTTAAAAATTATCCACATCAACACTAACCATGACACTTAAGATAGTTATTTTTAGGTTAGCAATTTCCAATCAAAATTTGTTTGAATAACTAAATTGATAAATTGCCAAATGTGTTGAATTAAATCGTCAAAATTGTGAAGTTTATCATTAAATTAACAAAAGGTCAACATGTACATGACTTTTTTTTTAATAACTTTCCTTGTGAGTCGCGCACAACTTTCTTTTTTCAACATTTTTATTTGGATCAGTTATTGTAGTTTACAATGTAATGTGCTAAAAAAAAATCATCAACAATCCATTGAGCGAACCAAAGTTAAAATTTTTGGCTGCCCCTTAGAGACCTTGAGAAGCCAATAACAATTTTCTAACATGTCATTATTCTTGCCCTACGACCAAGAAGTCAATCCAAAAGCACATTCCACTTGGACATTCCCCTACCTCCCTACTTTCGTGTTACAGCCGATATGTGTGAATTTGGCATCTTAGTCAAGTGCGATCCAGTTGCTCCACTCATTGATGCTTTTCATTCCTTCCGGTGGTCGTTCCTCGGTGAAGATAACCCAGCACATAATGTCAACCAAAGCTATCGCCGCCAAGAAGATGAGGCCGCGTGTTGCCTCAACGGGCCTTCATGGCTCGTAGGAGGAGGCGCCGCCGCACTTGGACAATTTGAATTACGAAGGCGATCGAGTGAAGGTTATTGAGAGGTTATTGCCATTTTGGAATCAGGTTAGTGGCGTCTTTTCTTCTTTCCAAGGACGAGATAAAAGTACGGGTCGAGATGGGCTTTGGACTGCATACATGATAAGTCAACTGCTTAATAGATGTTCCTGCGACTTTAATAGTAGGACAAAGGTCACACAAGATTCGCAAACCCCAGATCGAATAAAAAACCTATCTTTTCTCGAAGATCATTTACATGGGTCGTTCCCTGTCAAATGGTAAATTCCCTCTTCAGGTACTCAAAAGACTTTTCCCCACCTTGGGAGAAGGCCTATATAAAGCGGGGCTGGAGAGCAAAGCATGGGACAAGACAAAAAGCGTGAGCCAAAGGAGGGGCTCATGACTCGCTCTAGTTGCAAACTTTCAACGAGGCATGGGTTGCTCACTCTCCCTCAAGGGCTTCTGGCCTACTTGATCAAACGCTAAAAGTGGGCGTGTTCAAAATGGCTAGAAGAACTTGGGGGAGTGCGAACAAACTGTGCCCTTGCTAAATTCTCAGCTTCAGGTCAATCAGGGTTTCGTTGGATTTTGTTGCTTCTTCGTTTGTGTGCCGTCGGATCTTTTCGCACGTAAGAGCCGAGGCGTGTCTTCGCCTCACTCTCCCTCAAGGGCTTCCGACAACGATGCGTCGCACGGGTGGGTCGCGCGCTCGATGCAATACGTTGCCTGAGGTACTTGAGGAGAGTGAAGATGGGGGCGTCTTGTTCATGCGGGTTCTATTCTGCCATACCGTATGCGTCATTTTCATATGCGATCGACTCATCGTCAATGTTTGGCAGAAGAGAGAGGCGGCCATCAAAGGGGTGGCATCTAAGTTCGCAAGTCACCAGGCTCGAGCTTCAGTAAGCCTGTCCATTCGCCCATGGGAGCACTATTGTCTTGCAAACTATCTCAAATGAAGCTTTGAAGGATGGGTAGGTTATATTCTTACTTTAAAATACCTCAAGAGTCATACCTTGCTAGGTCGTGTGCATGTTTTACCCGATGATTTATTTCGTATCGTCATTTAGCAAATTACAATATTTTGGTAGTAGTTTCAATCAATGTACGGGAATAATAGAATGCACACATTTTGCTAATAAAAACTTCAAAATAAAAATAAAAATCGCTCGACGCCCATGTGGATAATGAATTTTGAGAGCAGAAAGGATGATAAATGAGGTTCTCAATTGGGCAAAATGTTAGGAGTAATTGGTTTCAGGGCCAGTAGGCCATGGAAGTTGGAACCTACCATTTTATAACTGATTCAAAATTTTTGGAGCCTAAAACCTATATTGTTTATCTATAATCAGTTTTGTAATATACCACTGCCTTTTCCAAAAAAGAGTTCCTCATCACTGTTATTAGAATTGCCGACATTCGTGTTTTCGATCCCCAAAAAGAATTCAAAACTTGCATAATTAAGCTGACTCCTGAAATCCCGTAACAAAGGAGTGGAACTAGAATGTTATAGGGTGAATTAAACCAAATTGACATTTTTAATTTTTAACAGGTCGTGAACCTTGTTCAGTAAGATGGCATCAAGAAGCTAAGTCTAAGAGCCACAATAAGAACCCTCAAGTGATGCTGCTAATGGCCAATTTCTCCATAACATAAACGAAGCATAAAGATAGAGCAGGTGAAAGAACGCAAAAAGAGCGCGTCAATGTCCACCGCAACACATAATTCTTGAGGGGTGAGAGAAATTCGGGCAATTTCGGCTAAGCTAGACACAGTCGGAGGCTTGGTAGAGGAGGAGGAGGAGGGAGATTTCGAGGTCGAGCAGATTTGAATGATTACTTGTCGAGTGATTGAGTTTGAGAAGGTAATAATGTTGCGGGTAAAGAGGAGATAGCGAAGGATGGAAGAACTAAAGCATTGTTGAGATTATAATTAAAAATTAGGGGAAAATCAATTAGGGTTTTGAGTTTTTTAGCATATTAAACCGGTTCCGAAATCGATTCAGATATCGTATCGAGTAGTCCTATTTTTCATTAAAAAAAGATGCTGAATTCTTATTTAAAAAAACACACAAAAATGGATGATATGAAGCCAAACGAATATTCTCCCATTTATTTTTACACCTATCAAACTACATCCCTTTTTTTTTTTGTCGAAATAGCTTTCTTCATATATTAATATTTGAAATGTTTAGGTATGACAAGTGGCTGATATCAAAACACATCAAATTTATAAGGCAAAGGGGTGGGGATTTAACTCGTGAGAATGTTAGCTCTTTTCTATGTTGGGTTTTTGTAGCCTAATCTGCAATCCAGTTGGCTCATCTAGGACAATGGGCCGTCTGTAGTTCTTTGATTCACATGGGCTTGGGCTTTGATTATAATTGCACGCGTGTTCCAGCTTGCTTGATCTTCGAAGTGTATCCGTTAAATAATTTTCTTTAAATAAGAAAAACTTTAGAGTTAAACTGATCTCCTTCTTTTGGCATAGTTAGGCCTTAAGTAATAAAGAATATTTTTTGCAGAAGCATCTTATTACCACTTGGAATTTAAAGAAGGAGAAGAAGAAGAAGAAGAGGAGGGATGGGAAAATGTTACAATAAAAAATAACAATGATAAGAGAAAGGCAAAATCGAAATTTGAGAAGGAAGTTAACTAAATATAGGGGTTAGCATGGTTTAGGTTTAGCCGATCGCATGCTTAACCCGAGGACCAACCCGCACAGTATCGATCTTCAAATTTTTGGGATCATGGATTGACTCGTAAATTTGGGACCAAGGACCATGCCGACCTTATTGGTAGGGTCAGTCCTCGGGTCAACCCAGGACCGTTGATCGAGCGACTAGCAACCGAGTGATGGGCGAGCGAGCGAGCAACGGTGAGCAAGGCTGATGGGAACTCAAATTAGGGTTAGAAGAAGAAGAAGAAGTAAAGATTGAAGAAAGTGCTGAAGAACAGGCCCTGTCAAGGTGATTCCTGCTTTTTCTCTTCTTCTTCTTTTTTAATTTTCTTTTTTCAGCTTCTTTTTTTTTTCCTTATTCGCCGTGGTCTTCTTATACAAATCAATTTATAATATTTTGTTTAGATGATAATTGTGACTGGAGTCTTCTTTCTCTTAGGACCCTGTGGCGCTCTAGTTCTTTCTTCACTTGGGCTTGTGTGTGGGTTAGGCTTTTTGTCTTGGTTTGGGCTTGGAAAGAACATAAGTGAATGATGAATTGACAATTGAGAAATGCTGAGTAGTGAGTTGAGCCACTATCTAATGTCCCTTAAAAAAATGACAATAATTATTATATATATATATATATATATATATTGTCAGGTTGATCTGAGTTGGACTCGAAAACCAACCCGTATAGTATCGAATTAGAGATTTTATTATCGATGACCAACCCGTTCGTTTTAAAAACCCAACTAGAACCGATCGGGTTGGGCCGGTCCAAGGTCAACCCTAGGCCGGTCCAAGGTCAACCCTGGACCGATGCTCACCCCTACTAAATATTCCTTCGGTCCACTGGCATTAAAAGGACTTGAAATGGATTGAAAATAATTTTGGAATGTTAATGTACACATTTTTGTGATATAAATAAAATTTTGGGATAAGATTCAATATCCTTAAAAAGGTTGCGATTTATTTTATCATTTACACTTTTTTTAAATAGAGATTATGTTACAAATAGTTTATGAACTTTGGATTAAATTGCCATATGATCTCTAAGCTTTTAATATATTTCATATGATATCCGAACTTTTGATACATGTTCAAATTAGTCCATCAACTATACAAAAGTGTTTAATATTAACATTATATTAATTCAATTTTACTGACCATGCTATGTATTTTTATGTATTACAATAACTAATTTAAACATATACTAAAAATTTAACAAATCACATTAAATAAAGTGAAATATTATTAACAATATTGTACACCGAATTAAAATTAAGGAACTATATTGAAGCTCCGAAATTATGTTGCATATTAAATCAAAATTTGTAAATTATTTGTTTCATTTTCTCTTTATAATATCATCATTTATTGAAAATTTATTACTAATAAAAACATCGTATTTACCTCCCATAACGTGGCGGGAAAACACGTGGCGGGAAACTGTGTGCTGTCTTCTCGTTTGCAGTGAATGTGAAGAGAATTCGACTTCCAGTTCCAGTTCCAGTTGCTCGGCTTCCTCTGCGGTTTCGACCAACAAAAGAAGACAATGGCTTCTTCTTCGCCTCCTCCTGCGAAGCGCCGACGCGAGAGCGGCCCCTCGCCGCCGCCGTTGTCAGCGCTCGAGAAATCCTCCCCTGTGGTGGTCCTCGCTCACGGTGCCGGCGCACCTTCTTCCTCCGATTGGATGGTTAGGTACCTCTCTCTCTCTCTCTCTAGCGTTTTCGTACTTGACGTTGTTCTTGCTATTGTTGTCGATTTTGAGCGATTTCTGGTCATGATTGTCAAATGGGTTCGAGGTTTTTAAGGTTGTCATCGGAAAACTTGCTCGCGTCCGTGCTAGATCGTCAAAGAGGATATTTTTTTTTTATTATATACTTCTCCGCAGAAGAAAATGATTTTGGATACGTTTCATAATGCTTGAGGGCTTAAAGATCGAATCATGAATTCGTGCAGATGGAAGGAAATGTTGGGCAAGGCCCTGCATGCTGTTGAAGTTATCACCTTTGACTACCCCTGTATGTAAAGCTGACGCTCATAGATTTTTTTTTTTCCCTTTTAATATCTCTATTTGCTCTGCTAACGATCTAATGCAGTTTTGTTCTGTCTTTTCCCCTCTTTTAGTTCCGCATTAAAAATGGTACGGGCGTTTCAATTATATACTCTGTCTCCACAAGCAAGCCAATAGCTTGACATTTTTCGATGTTTGGCCAAAAATAATTGCCCAGTAGTGCACATGTGTTTTTCGTTTCACCCGGCTTGTGGAATGCAATTTTTTCTCATAAAAACGAATATCAATAAAAAGACTCTTATGTTTGTTATTCACATTTCTTTGCTGTATGTGGCTTGTTTTACTAAATCGAAGTCTAGCATTTTGCCATTATGGTTGTTTTACATTGTCATTATCTAGCTACTTTCTTTATAGATTGAAAATGAATCTCAAATGTGGCAGATATATCTGGTGGGAAACGAAAAGCTCCTCCCAAGGCTGAAAAATTGGTTGAGTTCCACTCAGATGTTGTCAGAAAGGCTGCTGCTAAGTACCCCGGCCATCCATTGATTTTAGCTGGGAAATCTATGGGTTCAAGGTGACAGTAACTTTCTCAATAAACGAAGACTTGTTACAAAATATTTATGTTCACTTGTTTGCATGGAATCAGAAACTATTTTCCAGCACGTATATGTGGGAGACTGCTGCCATTGCTTCTGTTCTCTTACCACATCTGTAATTCCAGTTAGCATTTGTGTTAGGAAAGACAATTGATGAATACATGTTAGTATGGCTGGCGAAACTTGAAACTTAGTTTTCCTTCCTGAGATTTGGCAATAAATCTTCTTATTGCATTTCTGCTGCCACCAGCTACAAGATCATGCAACATATTCATTTGGACATAATGGTATCAGACTTGTATTGCTGATTTTAAATTTTCGGTTTATGGTTATGTGATTTCCATTTGTAGGGTTAGCTGCATGGTTGCTAATGAGGGCGGTGTTTGTCCATCCGCAATAGTTTGCTTGGGATATCCTCTAAAGGTTCTTCTTATATTTGTTCTTACTTGACAGTGGGCTTTACATTGCATTATGACTGATTGCTTTCTAAGGTGTCCTCTTCATTTGGTCTGCTTAAGTTTGATTTCTTAGAATCTTATCCTTTACAGTGAGATAGCATTGTTGCACTGAAAGCTTGTTAATCGCCATTGTAAACAATACACCTCGGGTGAGCTCTAGCATCTTCATGAAGTATCGGTTAACTGTTTGATTTTACAATTCACTCCGAAAGAGGTGGAGAGAATTCTTTACCTTCCTTCGATGAGTCTGAAGCATCAATAGCATTTATTGTCTTCTTGTGTAGTATGTACTATAACTTTTGCAGTCTCGGCTGAAAAGCATCCTGGAGATGAGCTTAAGACAGCTAAAGAATGGACAACTTCAAAATCAGATGATGCATAGATCTTCATACTGTTGGCAAAAAATTAACAAGGGAACTAACTACTTCTGAAAGCAGTTCCTGCTGCACTTAAGGAGTACGCGTGATTATCATTCTTGAGACCAAAACCTTTAGTTCAGTCCATGCCTCTGCCTATATTAGTTGTCTAGGTAGAGAGAACAAGGTTTTCTTCTTCAGCTTATTGAGATTCTAGTTTCAATCTGTGGACCAGATCTGTGTAGCGATGATGAAATTTAGCAAATATGGAGTATCAAGTAGTTTAAATGAAGGTTGCTCTAACCCTCATGGGCCTGATCCGTTTTGTAGTAAGGTAGTATTCAGTGACTAGGTATTTCTATGACAATATCCAGCAATGAAGTTTGTCTTCCGTTTTTGAAAGTCTGCAAACCTTTATTCCTGAACTTTCAAGAGGTTGCTTTTATAATTGTTGAAGCCCGGCACAATTCTCTAATCTTGCTTATCATACGCTTATCTGACTGAGAAACTCCTGATATGGATGTTGACGAAATGTCTCAGGGTATAAATGGAGTTATTAGAGATGAGACTCTCCTGCAGCTTTCAATTCCTGTAATGTTTGTGCAGGTAATGCTTTTAATCTTTGTAAAAGATTTATAATTAGACGATTGCTCTCCAGAGAGTTTAAGTTCTGGAAATGCTGGGTGAAGCTTCAGAGATGAATTCTGCTGAGGCAGACTCTGAACGAGAGTTGCAAAATTTGGATAAAGGGATATTACTATGAGCTTAATGGTTTATTTTAGTCTTGAAGTGGTATTTAGTTTTTGGTTTTGCTTGTCTCGATTTTTCTGTTTCTCTCCTTTATGCTAACCGGCAAAACTGTAGTTGCAATCGGGAGAAAAAACATGAAATTCGGTTTGATCCAATTACATTAGGTTTTGGATTATAACTCCATTTGTTCATTGGTAGAGTTTATCTTCCCTTATCTTGTTCTCCCATCCAATACTTTAGGAGGTGGCCTATGATAATGCTCTTGTTTCTATGGATCATGGTGTGCTCATAATCTACTGTATGTGTATTTTGTTTTAAAGATGCACCTGCCTATTTTTCATTCTTCACATCGTAGAGTCTTTTCTTAAAAAGGGTAGCAAAGATGGCCTTTGTCCGCTGGAAAAGTTGGAGGCTGTCTGTGAGAAGATAAAATCCATTACTAGGTTGTACGTGATTGATGGTGGTGATCACTCTTTTAAGATTGCAAAGAAACTCCTACAAAGCTCGGGACTGACCCAAGATGAAGCTGAAGATTTTGCAGTCCATGAGATTGCCAAATTTGTTTCCAATGTGATCGATGAAAATTGAAACCTCGTGCCCCGAAAGCTCTACATGCTGGTGATGTGAAGGTTGCACTTTCTTGAGCCTTACCTTGCAAATATCATCTCTTATTTGTATCTCTAGTTTTCAGATTTTTGTCATGGCAACTACCTAATCTGCGTTGTGATTGTTGTGGATGGAACATTGTAGCTTGCTTGATTCATTTTGATTATTTTTCCTTCAAAAAGAGTCCATTCCTTTCTCAAAGTCTTCTTGATATCTTGATCCATACAGAGAGCGAGAATTCTTTCTTTTTTTGGGGAGGTGGAGAAGGGGGAGAAAGGGAGAAAGGGAGAAAGGGAGGGGCAGATAGGGGAAGATCTGTACTTCACATTGGTTGTAAATCAGAAGTTACTTTATTCTTACACTGTGGATGGAGGGAGGGAGGGAGGGAGGGAGCGGAGGGAGGCAGGTCCATACTTTATATGTTACATATAGGTTGGTTGTATATCAGAAGTTATTTTGCGGAGGCATCATCCTTGTAGCCAATGATGCACACTCACATTTATTTAGTTTTAACATACCTTCTGATTGTGAGGCCAAATTTGTTCCCTTGCTTTATCTTCTGCTTTTCAGTTCTGCAGACATCAGAATATAGAAAATAAACAGTTGATTGAAGTTAGCTCTTGATAAACGCTCATTCTTTCATTTTGAAGTAAGTAAGCTAAAAAAGTGTGCTTAAACATTTTTTTTGCTAGTTACTTGTGACTGTAATCTAGTATGCATATGTAGTCAAATCTGCAGAGTTACTTGTGTCAAGTCATGAATTTTGTTTTAAGCAATTTTTCTGGCAGTGGGGAGAGGTGATCATGTATGCCTGCTCAGAGAAGTGGATGATGCATATGATCATTTCGTTGCACTTGCCTTTTTACGGCAGGCATCACTGTCGCTCTCGCTCTCACTGTCACTGCTGCTGCTGCTGCTGCTGCTGCTGCTGCTGAAGCTTTTTTTATCATCACATTGGCAATTCTGATTCTTTTTCTTGAAAAGGCCCTTCACTTTGTTCTTCTTCTCAGCAATCTTTTCTTTCAAGGACTTTTCATTCTTCCCGTGGAGATCTAGATTATGACCTGCCTGTTGCTTAACATGGTGGCCTTGTGCTTGGCCTGTGTAGTGAGATTGAGCCTGGGCCACATGGGCATTCCCATTGCGGTGAGTCTGGGCTTTAGGAATCCCTTGGTCTGGGTGGTGAGAGTATGTTTGGCCATTGCACTGGGTCTGGCATGTCACCACAGTGTGGCCGGCTTCTTGTCCCTGGTGACCTTGGTGATGCTTGAATTCGCGGCACGATTTAAGTACCCGATGAGTCACCTCGGTTATTTTCTGGCCAAATGTGTGCTCATGGCTTTTCTGGTCGCAGGTTTGTTCAGTGGGTTTTTGCAACTGACAGGAGGCCATGGTGAAGGGTTAGAATTGTTCTTGGGAGTTTGCTGGGCTTCTTGTACTCGCTCGATTTTGATCAGTGCCATGAAACGATTATCTAGTTGTGAATTGTGCAGCAGAGTGAATGAGATTCTGTCACCTTTTCTGACGAGACATTTTGCAATTAATTTACCAAGTTGGGACAGAGAACATATTCTGTTAACAAGATGCAATCAAACATTCCTTCTCTTTTTTATCTGAAAGGCATCCACTCATACTGATTCCAGCCTTCTTTTTCTACACAAGGTGGGTGACAACATACATGCTTGAGTGGGAATACATTCTGTGAGATTGCTTGCTACCACACGCTGGAACTTTGGGATTCTTTGAAAGGCCTAGAAGTCAAAAGGCAGATACGTGTGTGTGATATATATTCTGTCGAAAGAAGGCTAGAAAATGGTCATATTCGGATATACTTTTGTCCGATCGACCTGGCATCTGCCTGTCGGCCAACGAAAAGAAAACCTGGCATCTGTTTAAGGGTACTTTATGCGACTGCTTTCCTATGTCAAGTCTATCTATAATGTCACTTGTGTGGTGACGGGGTTGTGAAGAATATGTAGACCGGAATGTCCACAGATGGTGAAAAGGAAACACCCCAGTCAAAGAAAAGTATCGACTGATCCTTTGGACGTTGCAGGCCGTATTGATGTCCCTTCAAAGACGATGACCACCGAAAACAGTTCACCGTTGCCTATATCCTACCACAAGCACGATCAACTTACATTTCGGAAATGTCACGACAGTGTGGCACTATCGTATGGTTACGTGATTGAGAGAGATATTGTGTGCTCTTCGTCCGCTGTCATTCGAAGTGGTGGCAGCTCTTGCCTATAAACCACCTTTTACATGGTATGCTGACATGGTTTTGCATTTTTCCACCTGAAATGTCACTTTGTATTTTCTCTGTGACTTAATAGTTAGTCGATTTCTTTTTTGAATAAAAATAGTGTGGTTTTAGGCTCTGTTTGTTTCGCAAAAACATAAATAATTTGAGAAAGATTTTCCTAATTGAAATAATTATTAAAGGAATAATATTTCAATTGCCAATAATAATTTATATTTAACTACTTATGTAAATAATGGAAATATTTTCATTTATTCATTTTTGTAAACGACTTTTACTTACCAAGATATGAGGGTTGACATAGTGCTTTGACGGGTTGTTCGGAGTTGGCAGAAAGATTATATACTTTGAAAGGTATGATCCTTTGACTGGAGTACCTCATATTTCATGCCACGCGGAGTCGTGAGCAATCGATGAACCATCGATCAAAACAAGGCAAGTTGTGGATCAAAGGTGGGGTTTTAGGTGAA
The DNA here is from genome assembly GCA_030064385.1 of Melaleuca quinquenervia. Lineage (NCBI taxonomy): Eukaryota > Viridiplantae > Streptophyta > Magnoliopsida > Myrtales > Myrtaceae > Melaleuca > Melaleuca quinquenervia. The sequence continues at coordinate 12,135,762 of CM057721.1, read as the reverse complement.
AAATGCCGAACCTTGATAGACTAGTTATTGTGGATCCATCTTCAAACATAAATCAGTATTCAAGATGATACAGCATCCCCTCAAGATCTTTAAACCCTTTTCAACAATTGTTGCAGTGATATCTCAGAGCTAGCAGCATTTCCAACTGCACAAGCCAACAAGCATAACGAACGAGCAATAATGATACCTTACATTACTTGGTTTAGTACCTCTTTCTTTTTCTGACTTTATTAAATTTTGGATGGCAATGATAATGATGCCTAATGTTTAACCTATGCAGTGCTTTAGTCATCTCTATTAACTTTGTCTATTGCACTCTTCAATTGCCAGCGCTCACAAATTGCCCTTTAGAATCGAGGCAATGCATGATAGACGAGAAGGTTTTGGCTATAAGTGGGTTGTGAACGAATTATGGGTAGTTCAATATTCACGTTTTAAGGGAGAACATTTTGAAAAAGTGAAAGCTTTAGAAACTGACAGTGCTAGCTTCTACATTCGTTTTGGGTAAGCCATTCTCTCGAATGTCAGAGCACAACTTCATCTTTCTATTTAGTGAGGCTTCCAAATTTCTTAATGAAGAGAGATGGTTGAGTTCGGGCAGTTGCCTTTGGTTTAAGCTGATCACACGTTTTCTAGGCAGGTGAACTGGTAACTGTTGAAAAGGCCCTGAACGAATTCTCCCCCATTCTTGAATAGATCTTTATCCGACCTTACTTCTTAGGTTTGTTGCATTATCATATACTACTTCCATCATTTTTTTTTTTTGGTAAATACTTCTTCCATCATTGAGGACTCCTCCAAGTTAAAAAAAATTTCTGTCTAGATAGGGAACTATTCTTCAGTCCAGTGACTTCAACAAACGGTTTCGGAGTAATCCATCATGCAGTTGAACTTCAGTTTTTTTTTCTTCCGCCCCCTCCTTTTATCTTTTTGCCGAGCAGACTTGTGCAGAACTCTACAGTGTATAGTATTTAGGAGGAAAAACCTTTTGGAGGTGATGTTAGAGCAATGAAGAAATTCTTTAAGCTAAAAAAAAGGCATACGAACAAATGCATGTTCAGTCTACTTTACGCTCAGTTGCTAGGTGTCGTTAAGATCAAGATTGTGCAATTGAGTGCATCAACGATGTGATGTCTGCTATATCTTTCTTGCTCCAATGCGACTAGTAGTAGGTTCTAGGTCAACCTTTCTGTTAGATGGATGTGTGAATTTATCTTGGCTTATCTAGTTGCATTCTGCCTAACTTACATAGAATGCTTCTCGTTGTCAGTCAAAAGGGAGAACGATCTTGATGCTTTGATCTGTCAGCATTCCTCCGATTTGTTTGTCAATTTCTTTATCAGTGGTGCTTTTAGTTTTGCGAAGTCAATTGCAGCTTTTGACCACCAAAAGAAAAAGGCAATTACAGCTCACTAACGGTTCAAACAAGATCGCTTTTTTTTTTTAACCTGATTAAACTGACGATTGAGGGACATGTAGCTGAGGAAGAAGGAGAGATTTCTGAAGCAAAGTCATTCTTTAGCATTCATAGTACAAGATCCCATACAGGTGCAAGATTTGCATCAAGAGTCTGTAATAAGTCGTGCCATTTCATTGGCCTTATTTATTTAGGATAGGATGACAGGGAACTTTCTGCTGATCTGATGTCTAGCAGCCGCTTCCCTTAAGCCTGCAAAACAAGGAAGTAAGCTGTTAGAGTGGGAGCTTGATACATTTGGGTCTTGTTACATTGAGAACATATTGGGGAGAAATGTTGCTACCTTTTTTATTGTTACAATCATTATGAGTGTCTCATAAACTAAGATCAGTATCTTCCTGAAGACACTGAATCCTATATGCATTGGTATACAAGATGTCGAATAGAAATATATCAGACAACATAAATAAGCGTATCAACATCTTTTCCTTTTTCAGAATACTTAAGCTGGCAAAATTTTCCAGGTTGGAGTTTTGTCAAGCCTTTCTTGTTCATTTGCATTTGTGGAAATATTACGTACACATGTTTTTCCGTAATGAACTTATCATTTGATTGCTCAATGGATCCCATTTTATATGAAATAGTTAATCCTTATAAGCATATTTGTAAATCCTTGAGTTATGTGAAATACTTGGCTACCAGCTGGTTGTCTACCTTTTATATCTTCACCATTCAGCAGCGATCATTGTCGCTCTCGCTCTCGCTCTCGCTGCTGCCGCCGCTGCCGCTATCACCAGATTTGCATTCCCAGGATTCCCTCTTGAATATGTACTTCGCTTTCTTCTTGTGTTCGCCCTTCTTCTTAGACTGCGCATGGCAAGCAGAATTCTCGTTTTTGTGGCCGTGAGCTTGAGTAATGCAGTGAGTCAGGGAATGTTGGCCAAGGTGATGGCCATTATTATGGCCCAAGTGATGGCCATTGTTTTGGCCCATGCAGTGAGTCTGGGTTTTGGCTATGGCATGGCCACTGTGGTGACCATGAGCCAGGTGATGGCCATTAGTTTGGCTCGCTATGGCATGCTCACTGTGGTGACCATGAGCCAGGTGATGGCCATTGTTTTGGCCCATGCAGTGAGTCTGGGTTTTGGCTATGGCATGCTCACTGTGATGACCATGAGCTTGAGCCACGTGGCCAAGGCCCAATGAATGGTGTTTCTCACCCTGGCTATAGCACTGGGTCTGACTGTAGCTCATTGCATATTCCATGTCATGGCCATGGTGGCTCTCTTGGTAGCGGGTTTTCTCGGCATTCTTGAAGCACTGGACCGCGGCCATGGCAACTGACACAAGAGGGCCTTTTGTGTAGCTCTCTCTGGCTATTTTTTGTGCTCGCTTGGCACTGGGAGGCAGTCTTGAAGAGCAATATATAGGCATGAGGTTGAGTGTAATTCTCTCGCTTTTGTTGCATAACTCTTTGATTTCCTTTCGCAGGAGCCGACACAAAGCATCCATTCTGTCTCCAGAAGGTAAAATTCCCATTCTCAACGGACCATTGAAGAAACTCCAATGAATATGGCGGAAAATGGTTTCCAAGTGGCACTGGTTCGTCTATCTCTAGCTAAATAATTAGTTTCTCAACGATCAGAAATCGTGTGCAAGTCACTATCATAATACAATCGATTGTTGGGTTTTTAATAGAATGGGTCGCCCAAGATGGGCCGAACCTGGCCCAAAACCCAGGTAGTTCAAATTTCCTTTAGAAGGAGATTTGGTAACCGCCAATCTAAGTGGGTGACGAATTCTCTCTCTCTCTCTCTCGAAGAACGAACGACGTTCTTGGCTTCGCGCTTCGTCGGGCAATCTTCGTCGAGCGACCGATCTTCCGTGGACTACAGGTACGATTCGTGAGTCGTGATCGTATCTAGATCAGTGATGCAAGTTTTGGGTGTTCGTTGTTATTGTTTCCGCTGCGTTCTTCGAATTTGTTCGAAGACTTTATAGGAATTGTGTATTCCGTCATTGGTATCAGAGCCATAAATCACTTGTATTCCTGATATTTTTACTCGTTTCATCGTTTATGCATGTTGATTTAGAATGAATTTTTCTGATTAAGGCATGTTTAGGAAATGTCAGTAGGTTCTAGGCCTTTTCTGGAGTTTTTGGTTCGGAAAAATTGGATTTTTCTTGCATGATAGCGTAGTACTCGAAGAGACGAGCGTTTTGAGTGGTCGCACGCCCCGAACGGAGGTCGGGAAGGTCGCCGGAATGGCCTCGCCGCCGTCGCCGGCGAACTGCCAATGGGTAGTTTTTTATTTGCGCGAAAATGGGCTGATTTTTGCGGACGTGGGCTAGACGTGGGCGACGTGGGCTTGACGTGCGAACGGGCTGAACGTGCGGACGTGGGCTGGTAGTTAGGCCCAATTCGTGGGCTTAATAAAATAAAATAAAAAGGGAGGAAGAAAGGGGCTATCCGGGTGGGCCGTCGCGCGCGGCCCGCTCGACCCGGTCAGCCCGACCTGGTCCGCTGACCCGTTTGACCGTTGACCCATTGACCCGTTGACCGTTGACCAAATTTTTTTTTTTTTTTGAAAATTTGGATTTGTGTAATCCATTGATTGACTGTGTGTCATATTTGATTGTTTTTATGGATTTGTGTAATCCTTCGGTCAACTAGTGATCATGAGAGCTATAGATATGTGGATTTGTGAATCCCTAATCTTTTCTGCATGTGTTGCAGGAACGATGCCTCTGATAATGAATTCACCCCATGTTGTACGCACTCCAATGCAAGAAAAGATCTTGCAAGAGCATAAAGACAAGCTTGAGAAAGCTCGCTGGAGAAAAGGTACAATGGTGGACTATATAATTAAGATCAATGGGTTGATTCAAGGGGTCATCTGGAAAGGTGATCGGTCAATGGCTGAGGAAGAAAAGAAGGCAACGGTGCTTCGTTCTAAACTTCCACCTGTGTGGAGGAAGGTCCTTGATAAAGTCAAGGAGGAGGTCTGGGACACTACTGAAGACCAATATAAAACGATGGTCATTTATTTTCTGAATGAGTATCAGAAGCAAGAGGATAAGACTCTTTGCACCAAGTCCACACGGCGTGGACCGTACCCAAAGAGGGTTCCTTCGTGTCCGTTTTATGATTATACTCGGCTTAAGAACTCATTTCTAGTTCTCTTTAGGTTGACCCGTCTTGGATGATTTGTTTTTGCACAGTTAATTTGTCTTTCTAGTTGGATATTTTTATTGTTGTTCAAGGACAAAAATTTCCGTTATCTTGGCATTTGTGAATATAGTTTCTTTTATATATTATGCCTTTTCATGGATGTTTTAAATTGTGTTATGACACAATTATGTGGTATGTTCTCCTAGTTATAAGTAGCTAGATAGAACTGGAAATCTTGCCTAGATGATTATATTAGTGATAGTTTCAAGTTAGGATTTTGTAATGATGATTGGATACAAAAGTGTCCTTTCGAGTTCTAAACCTAAAGTGAAATTGTTACCAATATAGTTAACTAGTGTGAGATAATTGCATAAACAAAGACAATAAAATACTTGTGCTTATGTGTCTACTGAACTTCGTGTTCAGATAATGGCTTCAGCATCAAAGAACATAGTTGCTGAACTGAACAAGGGAGAAAAATTGAACGGCGATAATTTTGAGATTTGGAAGATAAAAATCCAATATGTGCTGAAAGAGCAGGAAGTCTTAGAGGCTTTAAACCTGATCATGCAAGAACCAGAGGACGGAAATACTGCCCAACATAAAAGGGATAAGGATGCATTTGCTGCTTGGAAAAAGAAGAATTCCACGGCTCGCATCACGCTGTTAAGCAGCATGGAAAATGATCTGATGCGAGAATTTGGGCGTTTTGACAACGCTAAGGACGTGTGGAGTGCATTGGCATAGAGGTTTGGTCAGACATCGGTCACCAGACTCAGGCAGCTCACTGTACGATTCGACTCGTACAAGATGTCACATGGTCTGTCCATAAGGCAGCATCTGAGGCGTATGACCAACATGATATGTGAGCTGAAAGATGCAGGCCACGTCCTGACCGACGAGCAGCAAGTGCAGGCAGTAATTCGTTCTCTTCCTCGAAGTTTGGAGCACATGAAGGTGCACCTGACCCATAACGAGAGCATCAAGACTTTTGAGGATGCTATGCGCCATCTAGAGCTGGAAGAGGACCGCCTCTTGGCAGCCAAACCCGAATCCGATATTTATTATGTCGGATCAAGCTCAGTGGGAGCTTCGGGTTTCAAGCGCAAGCGTCAAGGTGGGTTCAGAGGGTGGCCGAGGAAGAAGACGAATCCGTCAGAGAAGAAATCGAGAGAGGACCAACAGAAAGATGGGAAGCGTCCCAAGAAGAAGCTGAACATTTCAAGGGTGAAGTGTTTCAACTGTGGCAAGAAGGGTCACTTTGCTCGCGACTGCGCAGAGCCCAAGAAGGTAACCCTTGATGCATGTGAAAGTGTCACTTATGTATCTAGTTCTATCTTTCTGTCTGAATCTCATCCTTTGTGGACTGTAGATTCGGGAGCCACGGACCATGTAGCCAAGGAAAGAGGGGCATTCGTGGAGTTCCGACGACTCCCACATGGAGCGAAGTATATATATGTAGGAAACAACTCCAGAGCTGAGGTGAAAGGGATTGGCACATGTCAGCTACAAATGCGTGGTGGTCGCATTTTGTTTCTACATGATGTATTGTACGCTCCTGAGATACGTCGGAATTTGGTTTCTGTATTGGTTTTGGTTAAACTTGGTTTTAGTGTGAATTTTCATGATCGAGGTGTGGATTTGTTTTTAGGAACAAATATGTATGGCTCTGGATATTTTCTCGATGGCTTTATCGTTTTGGATGTTGAACACCATAGTGTGAATGTGTGTTATTCCTTATTCACGTCCCCTAACTCTAGTGTTGACGACGTGAATGTGTGGCATGCTAGACTTGGTCACATTGGCCAGCAAAGAATGAATAGATTAGCCAAAGAAGGCTTATTAGGCAATATTGAAAATGTCGATTTGCCTGTTTGTGAGCATTGCCTGTCTGGAAAAACAACACGTAAGCCATTTGGAAAAGGAACTAGAGCTGAACTTCCATTGCAATTAATCCATTCAGACGTCTGTGGTCCTATGAATGTTAGGGCAAGGCATGGGGCTGTTTATTTCATCACATTTATAGATGACTATACCCGATTTGGATATGTCTATTTGATTGCCCATAAGTCCGAAACTTTTGGTTGCTTCGTGAAATTCTTGAATTTGGTAGAAAATCAATTAGACAAGAAGGTGAAGGCCTTAAGATCCGATCGAGGACGAGAATACTTATCTGATGAGTTCAGAAAGTTCTGTGATGAAAAAGGGATAGATAGACAGTTGTCTATTCCCTATACTCCGCAACAGAACGGTGTTGCAGAAAGGAGAAACAGAACCCTTTTAGAGATGGTTAGGTCTATGATGGCACAGGCTAAGCTCCTGATCATCTTTTGGGGTGATGCTTTGTTGACTGCTGCCTTTATACTTAACCGAGTGCCTTCAAAATCAGTTGCTTCCACTCCATATGAGTTATGGACAGGACGGAAACCCAACTTAGGTTTTACGAAACCATGGGGTTGCGCCGCTTATATTCACGAGCCATCTCATAAATATGGCAAGTTGGGTCCTAGAGGAAAGAAGTGTATCTTTATAAGATACTCAGAGCACTCAAAAGGATATGTGTTTATAGGCGAGCAAGAAAGTGGGAGTGTAACTGAGATAGAATCAAGGGACGTCACATTCTTAGAGAATGATTTTCCTAAAAAGGGTGAAATAGGAGAAAATGTTTCCTTATTTGAGACATTGGATATTGATGACAGAAACATAGGTACTATTCCAAGTGGGAGTGAAATGAGCAGAAGGGAATTAGTTCCCGAACAGTCTCAGATGGAACCACTTGATATGACAGTGCCACTGTCATCTGATCCGAGTGGGAGCAACACGACATTGAGGGATTCGCCCCCAATAAGACGAACGAGTCGTCGGAGAGTTCCCCGTCGACGTTTTGACGTTGAGGGAGAAGCTTTCATGGTTGCTCCACAAGATGAAATAGAGCCAAGGAATGTAAATGATGCTCTAAATGGCCCTGACAAGGATGAATGGATGAAAGCAATGGAAGAGGAGATGAAGTCTATGAGATTAAACCAAGTGTAGGAATTGGTTGATCTCCCTAAAGGACGAAAGGCTGTTGAGAACAAATGGGTTCTCAAGATAAAAAGAACGGCTGATGGCTCAATTGAGAGGTATAAGGCTCGCCTTGTGGCGAAAGGGTTTAGTCAACAGGAAGGAATTGATTACGATGAGACCTTTTCCCCTGTAGTGAGATTTACCTCTATTCGCCTTATATTAGCGATAGTGGCAAGTATGGATCTCGAATTACATCAGATGGATGTAAAGACTGCTTTTCTCAATGGAGAATTGAAAGAAGAAATTTATATGAAACAACCTATTGGTTTCATATCAAAAGGTCAAGAACAAAAAGTATGTCGACTTTTGAGATCGATATATGGCCTTAAGCAATCATCGAGACAGTGGTATATACGGTTTCATAATGCCATCACGGCATATGATTTTTCAATGATAGATGAGGATCATTGCGTATATATCAAGAGATCCAATGATCAATTTGTGATCATATCATTATATGTTGATGATATACTACTTGTCGGAAGCAATTTGGAGTTTGTTAAAACGGTCAAAGATTGGTTAAGCACCAACTTTGAGATGAAAGATATGGGTGAAGCTGCGTACATCCTTGGAGTTAAGATTTCAAGAGATCGTTCGAAGAGATTATTGTCTCTTTCGCAAGAGACTTACATAAAGAAAGTTCTTGAACGATTCCGCATGCAAGATTGCAAACCCATAGACACTCCTATTGCAAAAGGCGTCGAATTGAGCAAGTGGCTTTGTCCTGAGACTTCTGAAGAGATGGAACGAATGATGAAGGTTCCATACAGACCTGCTGTCGGAAGTTTGATGTACGCTATGACGTGTACAAGGCCTGACATTTGTCATGCGGTTGGAATGGTTAGTAGATACCAATCCAATCCAGGTCAAGCACATTGGATCGCCGTCAAAAGGATTCTCCGATATCTAAAGGGTACTGTGGACTACTCACTGTGCTATCAAGGAAGAGATTTGCACCTTGAAGGCTATAGTGATGCTGATTGGGGAGGAGACTTGGATGCAAGAATGTCTACCTCTGGATACGCATTCTTACTGAACAATGGCGCCATATCATGGAGCAGTAAGAAACAGACATGCGTAGCTCAATCCACGATGGAGGCAGAGTTCGTGGCTTTATCAGCAACAGTACAAGAGGGTGTTTGGTTGAGGAGATTCTTGGATCATCTGGGAGTTAGTAAGAGAGCTGCAGAGCCATTGTTGGTACATTGTGATAACCAAGCAGCGATCTCCTACCTAAAAGATCCCAAGTATCATGGAAAAACCAAACACATAGATATCAAATACAATTTTGTTAAAGACATGGTAGCACAAGGGATTGTGAATGTACGGTACATTTCTACGCATAGAATGGTTGCGGATCCATTGACAAAACCGATGACCAGAGATGTTTTCAGTGGTCATGTAAAATCTCTAGGTCTGCGTAGAGGCTGATGTACTGAGTTATGTATTTCCCAGAATATTCACAATGAATGAGAATGTTGTCTTCATTACTAATCTCAATGTGATTGGTACGATGTTTATGCAAGTTAGCACTTTGTGTGTTAAGTTAACACTTTGTGTGTTAAAGAAAGTATGTCGGACAGATGAGATCGACCTACTCACACGGGTGATCGCCTCTATTTAAATACGTTGAATAGAGATGAGACAGTTTAAGCTTGTTATCTAAGTGATAAATGAGAGCCCAAGCTTAAACCAGATTGTCGCCTTAACAAAAGGGTTAAGATGAGGTCACATTTCATTTGTGACCGAAAGTGACATTGACCACGTGGTTCACTTTATCTGTCTTTATGCCAGATGTGAGTTCAGATGGAAGTTTAGAAAGAGTAGAAAGTGAACTCAATTTTAGATATTGTGTATATCTAAAATATCATCTGTACGGTATTATAAGGAAAGACATACGCTCCATGGGAAAGGAGAGAATACCGTAATACGTTTTTCATATGACGTATGCATAGTCGACCAAAAAGAGATGGCAGAAGTTTAGATCTCAACTTCTTGTGCCGTGTGAGACTCTGATGGAAAACGTTCCTCAACTAGTCCCCTTAAGACTTTAACCCATTCTCAAGATTTCTGTTCGATGGTCGCTATCTTAGAATGTTACCAATGGTCATGTGTGATACGATCTAATTGGACATCTCTAGAAAAGCGAGTTGGATTGGGATTAAGAGGTTTGGGAAAGAGGAAGATCAACTTAGTGTCGCATTAAAGAGATTGTGTTCACAGACCGGTCAGTTATGATTGATGAGTTAATCATAATTGTGAATACAATACAGCATTGATAAGAGATCGTGAGAGAGCAATGCAAATGTGGCTGTCTTTGATCTAGGGTACTGCATACTACACCTACTCTAAGCCCGAATTTCTGAGCGGCTGTACACTCCCAACGGATGTATAGCAAATTAGAGCTCTCAGAGTATGCTGGTCGCACGGATTATCTGTCAATATGAAAGTCGACGAGAGGTTAATGAAGCGTTCAGCCCATCGTGGGCGAGTGGGAGATTGTTGGGTTTTTAATAGAATGGGCCGCCCAAGATGGGCCGAACCTGGCCCAAAACCCAGGTAGTTCAAATTTCCTTTAGAAGGAGATTTGGTAACCGCCAATCTAAGTGGGTGACGAATTCTCTCTCTCTCTCTCTCTCGAAGAACGAACGACGTTCTTGGCTTCGCGCTTCGTCGGGCAATCTTCGTCGAGCGACCGATCTTCCGTGGACTACAGGTACGATTCGTGAGTCGTGATCGTATCTAGATCAGTGATGCAAGTTTTGGGTGTTCGTTGTTATTGTTTCCGCTGCGTTCTTTGAATTTGTTCGAAGACTTTATAGGAATTGTGTATTCCGTCACAATCGGGAGTGGGGAAGAATAAATAGAGCTCTTTTGAAGCGGGTTGGATTCTGCGAGTGTTACTGCCTTTCTTTTTCTTCGGTTGATAAAATGGCGTTAATGACATTTCACTTGGCCTTCCAGTAGTTTGTTTTGGAACACGATGCTGCATAGCCTTTGATAAAAGAAGCATTCACGACATGGAGTTTGTCGGGTGATCATGTTTAGTTCCTCATGATAAACCAGACAGCATACTATCAAGTCCATTTTTGGAGTTACTACAAAGTTGCGAGGTCTCTGATGGACCAGAGCATGCTCGGGGAGGACATGTTTAATTGGAAGTAGGAACGACTCAGAGATGCTATGGCCGGTAGCTTATAGTGTCATGTGTAGTGCATGGCCGAGAGTCCGACCTCACAAAAGAGCAAAATCAGAAATTAAGGCCTGTTTGAGGATGGAAGATATATATCATTAGCAACATACTCTCGATAGGCATGGGAAAGCGCTGATCCCGGTGTTTAGTGATTGCTTTAACAAGTGACGAAACCAAGAAAGTCGACATGCTCTATCTGCTCCTTTCATAATCATGATGTTATTCGTGCTCTCAAATATCATCTCCTCTTACAAGGGAATAGTAAGCTCGAGAGAGCGACTGTTACGTAATGATTGGATTTGGCAGACCGTCACGCCTCATCTGGAGGGCAATCTTTCTTGGATAGCAATCCTCCTGACATCTACTTTCAGAACCCGAAAATGGTTACTTGAAGAACTGATCCGTTGTCAACGATGTCTCATACAGTTGCAAGTCTTTGCAAGCTTCCCTCTGATATAATTCTTCATGCAAATAAAATGCCACAGATCCATGAGCTGGTATAGTGCTCAATGAGCTAATAACCTGCATAATCACTTGACCCTTTGGGCTTAGTTCATTTCTCTACAACCCCTGTTGACAGAAGGCATTTTTATTTCAAGGTTTGAATTGATAAACCATGACCCAGAACTATTAAAATTGATAATTCACCTTTGAATCAATGCTTGCAAGATAATCAGATGGATGTTATCTTTATGGATAAAAAACGTAAAGAACTAGTTCCAAGGCCCGTTCTACCTTGGAACTTGCAGCGAATTACTAGAACTGCTCCAACCGAGCTAGGTTCAAAGCCTAAACTGAAGATCGAGCCTCAACGACCAATTTCAAGGTTTGGAAACTCGGACCCAAATGGATTCGCCAGGAACCAGCTAGGAACAAAATCGACAAGGTCGGCTGTGGTCGACTCCCGATTTCACCCTGGACCATTGGTCACCCCTATAATTCGAGCACCAGTCCTACCGCAACACAACTTGTTCTAGAGATAACTAAATTAGGACCATAAACGTCACAAAACAAAGTAATGACTAAACCGAACACAAACTGAAGTTCAGGGACTCTAGAGTCCCATCTTCAGTGTGCACCTTACCTAGTTGTCGGATCACATGAGATTAAAAGGCCATTGCGATTGACCAGATGAAACAGAAAAGAAAATGAGGAAGGAAGTATGGCCCAGGTTGGCGCAATATACCGCTTGGCTTCATCCTCAGTCGCAGAATGTGCGCTTTCTGGTAGGGCCATGATCACCGGACTGTCCATCTTGGCGCACTACTTTTCCATGTGAATGATGCAGACATCTTTTACTAAAATACCATGAGAAATACCACGCCTAATGAAAAAAATTATCAAAATCAGAGTTGAAGCAAATGAGATTTTTTTATGAAATCCCTGAGTACGTGTAGCATCGGTTAATCACTGTTCCTCGTCCACATGATTAAAACTTGTGAGGCGCTTGCATATTTCATAGAAAAGGGTTTTCCACAATCATCTCAGGAACCCGCTGCGCTATGTTTTAGTAGCCGTGGATTCACAAAGTAATAATACTCAGGCATAGATCTAAGACGTTTTAAGTTTATATGTATTATGATGATTTATTATATAAATTATGACAATGTAAATGTTACAATGTGTACAATAGAGATAGTTATCTCTCGAAAATCATCAAAAATGCCTGTTTTTTATTATTATTTATGCGCGCACTAGGATAACAGTAGAAATAGAAGTCCCATAAAGTAATGGATATGGCAAAGAATAATCAAACCGATATATCTAAATGGTGCATGAATCTATTCGGCTAGAATAGAAGCCGAGTGTACCCAGTTGTGTTTCTTATGAGTGGCAATGGTGGAATGACATAATAACTACAAGTCAACACATTCTCTCTCTCTCTCTCTCTCTCTCTGCGCGTCCGGTCGCTAGCACCAGCCATTCCATGCAAGACTTTGCATGATAATCATTACCTTCCCCAAAACCAGTCTTCAAATTTTTGGGCTCCCCGTGCAAAATTTTCCACACTTCTCCCCTTTTTCCTTGTCTTGTTTATAGTTGTTCTTATCGTGATGTATTTGCACGAACTCTTTTCGATCTCTCTCATTGGCAAAGATATATATACGACACTAACTTGTGGAGGCTTGGCTATCTCATTGGCATAGATATATATATATATATATAATTTGTGGAGGCTTGCTTCTTTGTTCAACCCCTCCATTTCAAGCGAGAGTTGCCACTTTATCACCGCACATTTTTATAAAGCCCCATCTTCTTCTCGTTTGTCTTCTGTCTCATCGTTTCTTGTAGTCGGTGATATCTACGAAACTTACGCATTCTGTTCCAGTTTCTCCCTTCTTATGTCAAGTCAAGTCTTTCCTTTTCTTTCTCTTCTAAACTAGTACTTGAGTTTATCCAAATCCTTAACCTAAACTCTCCCTCCCTCCCTCCCTCCCTCCCTCCCTCTGTGCGCGCGCTCGCGCACGCGTGGCATGAGAAGAAGAAATGGATGAACGTGCGTGCAAGCAAGCGAAAAAATCAACTTCTTCAGGCACCAACTCAGAAGGTTTTCTTCTTTCACTACCATCAAACTTTGCTCATTTGCAGCTTCTTGATTTATCCACAAACAGATATATAACATAACAGCTCCTTGAATGCTCGCTTTCAGATATTAAGGGTTTCCTTTTAGCAAAATTATTGGCTTCTCTTACTTTGAGAGTTAGGATCATAATCAGCTGTATCATTCTCTTAACGCAACAAGTATTGTGCTTTATTTTGTAGAAGTGAGTAGCATCGAATGGGATTCCATCTCAATGACGGAGCAAGAAGAAGATCTCATTTACAGAATGTACAGACTAATTGGAGACAGGTAATTATCAAAATCTCGAGCTCCATGTATCATGCTAACCTTTTTGATGGTTTGCGTGGTTAATTACCACCGCAAGCTCTGGTGTGCCCGGATGTGTGAGTGTGCGCATGTGTATAGATGATCAGATCATAAAGATCGCTGGTTTGAAAGGGGATACAGATGGAAATTACCGTAGTTTCCTACTTCATTTATTAGCATGTATCATATTGGGTCGATTAATAACTTTTACACAGAACCCAAGAGGACTGTTCTAAGGAGGCTCATGCTCAGCTATAATAACATTTCATGTGGTCCTCTAGCAATGGATATTCAGAAAGCATGCACGTCCCTGGCTTGGCTGCACACTTTATTTTGCTTCTTTTTCCCCCCTTTTCAACCCAAAGATGAGCATATAGAAGAATCTTCTGGTCACTCGTGAGAAAGAGAGAGAGAGAGAGAGAGAGAGAGAGAGAGAGAGAGAGGGGGGGGGGGGGGGGGTGATGATGAAGGGGAAAGGCAGAGGTATAATTACAAGAAAGGCACGCTATGCAACAGCATCATGTCGAAAGGTTAAAAACAAGGACCATGACTGGGAAATATATTTATTGCATGACTAAAAGTAACCAGTTTGGCACTGTTATATATATATATATATATATATATATATATATATGCATTGCAGCGAATTTTTATGTTGGGAGATTCAGTACACCTATTACCATGAGTATATTGCAATTGACAGGGTGCAGAGTGGGTCATGCTGACCGATGTGGGGTCAATGGAGACCAAAACAAGACATAGACCTAGTGCCTGACCATCACACTAGCTTTACCTTGCATTTAATTTTTTCCAATTTCGGTCCTATTACAGCTGAAGGACACATGCCTTAGCTGCACTTTGCTCTTCATGCCCATTGTCACCCATGTCTAGATTGATTATGGGGGATATGCTTACTTTATTTTGTTGTTAGAATCAACTCGCAAACAAAATGGACCCTTCATGGTACAGTAATATACCATACGCTAGTATGCTAATTTATTATATCAAGTGCAAAAACCGTGGACCATGAGGTTTTTAGTTTTATGTCTTTATGACGTATTGTTATTTCGGCAAAATGTCATAAAAAAGATTTGTGGGACACTGATGTACAATAGAAGTATTCCAAATTGTTGACTTGCACTGGTAAAAGATCAGCTTTTCCATTCGTTGATATGTATCCGGTGAAACTAAAATTACTAGGTGCTTTGGGAGCATAGCCCTTCTCTCTCTTCAAAAATTACCCACCTATTCAAATGTCCGATTACCATCTATCGTAACATGTTTCGATAAATTGACTTGGTAGATTTGTGTGTGTGTCTATATATATATATATAGTTGTATTTGGGCATTACGCTTCATATAGGATGTTGAAAGTGGTACAATGTGAACACATGAAAGAAGGAGAAAAAAAACTTTACCCATAAAATTGATCATTTGGATCGACTCCACTTGATATGGATGAGAGAGTAAAAAGTGTTTACTAGAATTCACTTTTCAAATAATATCTCAATTTTGAAGTGATGATCTTTACACGGAGGCAATTACCTTCAATAAATCACTAGTTTGTATCTGTAATCCAGTTTACCATTTCCTAAGACCTTGAGAGGGGTTGCTTTTATCAATAAGTGTAGTCATCTTGTGTCGTGGTAAGTTCTTTTTTTCCGCGATCGAGCAAGTCAATCTCAGTGACTGAGTTTTCCTTTAATATGAGCAAGATTATTCACTGAGAGAAAGAGATGTAGTCGTGACATATAACAATGTATCATACCAGTGCAGGTGGGATTTGATAGCGGGTCGGATCCCAGGTCGCAAACCGGAAGAAATAGAGAGGTTTTGGATAATGAGGCATGGAGAGGCGTATGCGGAAAAGAGGAACAGGTTCAACTCCCTGGCTCGATGATGATCATGTTACCTTCATTAGTTCCTTTTCTTTTGGCTGTTCACAAAAACAGGTTCTTTGGATTGCCTCTCCTCCGTGCAAACGATTGATATGAGTATGATCTTCGAGAAGTTCCTTATTTGACTGAATTTGTAGAGGTTGAACCAGTCTTGTAGTGGATATAACATGTTCATGTCGGATCTCGTCTTCATCGCGGATAGTAGAGTCAATGACTTGGTTTCAATGCTCCCCAAGATTATGACGAATGAATTATCATTCCGTCATCCTCTCAGTTGAAAGGATCTTCATTAAAGCCAACTTGTTTCGTTGCGGGGTGGAGCTTCGATCTTGCTTAAGAGATGACCTAGCCAAGCATGTGAAAGTGGCCGTACTGGGGATATTTATTGCTGATGTACGTCATACGTCGACAAGTTTGAAGAAGCCCTGTTGTCTCGTTCAGTGTTTGTCTTTCCATGTCCCCAATATAGTCCCCAGTCGTCGCCATGTCAGTATCGCTAGTAGAAACTACAGCACAGCAAGAGCTGTGGTAAAAGAAGTTCCGAGTGGTACCTTCACCAGGAAGGAAAACATCAAAAACAGGAACAAGAACGTCCTGGGCATTTTGAACTTCGAAGTTGTCAGTACTTGCATGACATGACAAGAGAGTGAACTATTCTTCGGTAATTTTCTGTTCAGTCCTAGCTAGGGAGATTCAGGAAGACAGAGCTTTTCCAAAACAATGCATCCGGTGATACATCAGCAACTAACCTTAAAGAGAAAGCCACAGAAGATGCAAAACGCTTTTACATACACAAATAAAAGCTTACAGGAGAGTTCATTAATGTGTTCATTTGTCATCTTGCTGACTTTGGGAAAATTACTGAAAAAGTTATAATCCTATTATAATTATGTCAATTCAGTTCAGTCATAAATTGTTGTCGATTTAATCATAAAATTTTTTACAATTTATTCATCGAGTCTTTCTTCTCAATTTTAAGAGGAAATCACTAATGTTGACAATTTCTGATTTAAAAAAAATTGCTTTCATTTTGGGCAAACCATGATGGCCTTGCCCAAGGCCATCGTGGCTTTGCCAGCCACAGCCAAGGTAGCCCATGCCTGGTTCGGGTGAGAACTCGGGCAAGGGTTGCAATCAAGCCTCACTAGCCAAAATGAAAGGAAAGTAAAACTAAAAATGAAAAATGAAAAATCGATTACAAAAATAAAGAAAACAAAATAAAAATAATAAAAATAATTCATTAATATATTATGTAAAAATATTCACTTTAACGTCTCCATGTCATGTAAGATGAATAACATCAACATTAATAATATTCAGTTAAAATTAATCTAATAGACTCAAATGAAAAATGTTCAATAGTAAATTTGTACAATTGAAAGGCTTAGTAACAAACTGCTACGATTACACTAGGTCTAAGCCCTCTTTTTTATAATTATCCCGATCGACTTTCATACCTAAAAATTTTGCAACGTAACAACCGTGTGAGATCCTTGTCCCACATCGCTTAGGGAGAGAGTCCTGTGCTAGCTTATACCCTTGACTCACAGATAACGTGTTTTCCTGAATTGCGCGTTCGTGAATTGCTACGGAGGGCCACGAGGATGGTGGACCCGAATAACAATAAAGCCGTGAGGGTCAATGGGGACTCAAAGCTGATAATATTATCGATGGTGGTGCGAGAATGTTATAAACCGACTATTCTAAAAATCCAGAACTGTTAGATAAATTCGTTCTTTTAACAACATGTGCAGAAGCCATGTGCGAAATTAAACTTTATACGACGCCGGGGTAGCAATAACTAATACGACCATAAAGTTGGTCTTAATCATTGGCGGAGCTGCCTCGGCAATGAGTTCCCCAACTGGACAGTGGATTCCATTCACATGCATCGACGTTGGGCTGAACAATGCCCGTCTTGTCGTTTCAAGGGATGGAGCCAAGAAGATTGCTGATTGCCACTATAAACTATGGCTTAAATTGTAGTTGATTTGGCCTTCCCCTCCTAATGTCCAGGCACTGTGCTGGCTTTCCGAGTCAATATGAGATCACTCTCGAGATCCACAGGGTGCGTGTCGGATCGTGAGTTTGTCTGTCCCAACAGTACGCGTCTGTTCCAATTGGGTCTGTAAGAGGGACGAGGAAGTTTCCTTTTTTCTATCCAGTTTATCCTTTGATTATTGCTTGAACGTCATTTTCGAAATTGGGTGGCCTGATTTTGCCCAGAAACACGTGGCTGTGGATGCACCGAGACAGGTTGGCCGAGACCCAGATCGTGAAATGTTCATCGTCCTGCGGCAGTGTTCAAATGCTCATACGCATCCGGCGTTTGAGTACTTACTTCCAAAATCCGTTTCGCGTATCATCTGCCAAGTCTGGATTTCTGTTTAGCCAGTGATTAGTTCTTGTTTCGTGAGCAACTCGTCAATGATCCGACACTCCGACGTGAGGCCACTGGCTTAATGGCTGAATGTTATGGAGAAGATGATCCAGAATTTTATGAATGCTGATTTGGTCACTAATAAGCAAGAGTTGATTGGGTTCTGGTTCTGGCAAGTTGGGTGAAAAGATGATCGGAGTACTTGCGAATAATTAATAAACTTAAATGGCCCGAAGTAGAAGAAAAATCAAGATCAGCCACCAAAGATTTCATTTATGAGCGAGCCAAACCAACACTTTGCTTCTTGCGAAATTCATCCATTACGAGAAATGACTACAGTTACTGTGATAAACAAAGCAGACCCCAAAAGGATCAGTGCTGCTGAGTAGTCACAAATGTAGCTTGCTCCTGCCACGAACCCTTCAAATTAGATTGCCACAGTTTCACAGAGCCGTCGCTCGCAGTTGTTGCCAAGGTCATTCCGCTCATGTCCCATTCCATTTGCCACACCTACTCAAGAAAAATTCAACACGTGATTCTCCAACAACCATCCATCTTTTCTTACGAAAATGCTAAGGCAAAGCAAAGTTATGTATAGCACTCGAGTAATGAGTAGTTCCTACTTCTAAACATCTTAGCAAGATGCCATCATTTTAGCAACACCCAAGCTTCTTGTCCAATTTAATGATAATCCATGCGGTATTCTTGCTTTATATAGTAGATGCTCCCAACCAATAGGCTAATAATTATAACAATACAGCCTGCCATTCACACTTGATACATAAACCTGAAGTTTCCAAAGCTTTAAGATGCTAGAATGGAAGTGTCTACCTCGCCTTCGTGACCAGAAAGAGATGCAACCCTTTCCACCGAGAGCCTTCCATCCACTTCAACATTCAGGCTAAGATGCCAGATTGAAATTCCTCTCTCAGTTGCCACAGCTATCACCTCATAAGGCCTGAAAAAGAATTTTATGGTATCTCCAATGAAGAATAATGCACTTTGGAGCTGATTGGGTATCTCTACAAATTCAATTTCTTTGTATTCAGTTATCTACCACATGCATGATTATTCCGCAGCAGAGTCAAAATTACCAAGGTAATATGAATAACTCACCTCCTGTGTTATGTCATAGGGCAAACGCTAATGCCAGAAAACAAACCACATTTACCTTCCAATGTTAGGTGCCCATGCAACACCATAAACCTGATCACCCCTGTCGTCAGCCAAAGCCAACTCTGCTACTGGGAGCCATCTTTGATGGGCCTGATCAAATTCCCACACCTGAAAAAGTACAAAAAAAAAAAGTGAAATACGTAATTTTACAGCAGCATCCTAAATCTTACTCACGGATATGAATTCCCCCCAAAAAACTAAGAATTTTTTGGCACGATATCTTCATTCTACCACTCTAAGCTTACTTCAACACACATTAACAAGTGAAAAATTCCTCCCACATGAACAAAATGGATTCAATCGATAGTAAGTAGATAAAAATTTCATCACCATGAACCTAGGGTTGTACTTTTCCTGTAATGATGAGGGTTATCACAACTTAGAAAGCAAAGGGACAAAAAAGAAGAGGCAGCCAGAGGACATGGAATCCCAAAGAAGAGGACGCCAACAGTTGGAATGGATATCCAGGATAGCCTTGGAATGCAATTACCAGAGGAAATCACTGATCGCAATACCATCATGTTTGTCAGTAGTACTGACTATTTTTGTTCACATAAATGAATGGAATCTTTACAGTATTTCAACTTCAGAAATTAAATAATATTTTTTCCCATATCTAGCTGGATAAGAAGCTCAACATACACAAATGGGAGAACAAACAAGTTCTATTTGAAAAATCATATCAACGCCATAGATGTGCACCAATCTAGAAATGCACCCATGAGCATCTGACACGGCCAGACAGAAAGCAAACATGCACAATGTGGACCATTGATTCTATAGAAAAAACCTACTAAGACAAGCTATACCGGTTCATGGTACACATATGAATAAGGAATCAGACGAAAAGAATGAGACCTGCCTTGGAGGAACTAAGTTGCGGACTATCTGAACTGAAACCCAAGATAAAACTCAATCCCTGGCCTTCACCTCTAGTTGGATTCCAAGAAATTGATGCCAACGAGCAGCAGGCCTTTGAAGAAGGGGAAACCAGATCGATAACATTCTGGAATTCGGCCTGGAAATCATAAAAGATTAACGTTCTTGAACTATGAAACACATCTGACAAATGAGAGAAATGCTGACAACCATCAACCAAATGATTGCACTGGACTATGGAAAGACAGATACGAATTTAAGCAACAAATTAATAAGAGTAAAGACCACACATGTCACCTGTTGACGCATGCATCAGCACATGATGTAGCCTCAACATATATCGGTTCAAATCCCAGTGACACAAGTGAAAAGTTAATAATACTAAAGAAAGAACGAACTTGATTTTTGACTGGAAAAAAAAATACTGTACTCGGTGAGATTATAGAGAATAAGCTACATTAAGTGCATTGCAGAGACAAACCCTCCTATTTCCACTCCAGCACGGGATAAATATAGTTTCATAGTTCACATTTTTTTAACAATAATTCTGACAAAATCTACCTTAATATTTTACTCAAATTCAAAAACTCAGGCCCTAGCCCCTCCTTGAATCTTTAGCCTCTTGGGTCTAATTTCTCTTTTTTCTCAACCTGGTGAAAACACCTCTTTAGATGCAATCAGAATATCTAAAAGAAGCCACCATAAGAACTGGCAAAACCTCATCAAGTGTTGAAAGGAGGAACTTCAAGGGAAAAATAAAAATTGATGGCCCAAAAGAGGAGAAAAAAGATGCACAGTATAACAATGGATGAGCTGCCAAGTGTCATTCATTAAGCATGATTAGATGACATGATCACCTGAAGTTGCCAATTCTTCAGTTCCATGGGATTCATCAGTTCATAGACTTTCGCATACCCATTTGACAAAGCGACAACCTGTGAAATCACCAAAGAACTGCTCATGATTCTCCCTTTCATTTCTATTTTTCCCTTGGGAACATACATATATATATATATATATATATATATACACACACACATATATATATTTATGAGGTTGGGTACAACATATTATACCCATCTGAAAGGAAAGACAGTATCAAAACTTGCAACTGAAAAACGGGGTTCTCATTGTAATATGCATGATGCACCAAACAACTAAATCTAGATGTCATTTCAATAAAATTTCGGGTGATCCATGGGGTTAAACAACGACTCAAAAATTAAAAGAAAATGAGATATGGCTCACCATTTTCAAACTCGAAGGAGAAACACCGAATTGGACATCCAACACCCTAGCTGAACTGCTTTTAAAGTGCTCACAAAGTTTCCATTGGAGGGGTAGAGAGTCTACATAAGACAAGGAGTCTACATAAGATAAGTAAAAGTTGTATTGAGGTTCTTTTGTAATCTTCACGAGATCATTAGCTCATCTTTATGGCATTTCACCACACATGAGGCTTTCAAATTCTATCAGGATGAAAGTGGTAACTAAGGTAATTACATTTAAGCCTAAGCAATTTTCACCTATTACAGACCAGAGCATATTGCTATTCCTCCTCCCACCCTACTTGTAAGTTAAGAAACAAAACCCGTAATTTACCTTCAGCAAGCTCTTCCCACAATGAGAAAGTTCCATCCTCAAATATGCAAGCCACCGCATCGCCATATTCTGGAGGAACCCAGACTATCTTCACAATACTCCCCTCATGCACCTACAGGGAATAGTTCAGGCTTCTTTCAACAGAAAGCACAATCCTGGCCTATATCATTTCCTGCTCAAAGCCCATATATGAACTGCAAATCCGGTCTAATTTTTTCCTCATCTTGGAAGAGTGTAACTTGAATTCAGCTAACAATGTGAGATGAAGCCTTTGTGCTAGTCCACCATCACATGTTCCATTCGCTGATAGAACTACAAGCAGCCAAGATTGCCGACTTGGCTGCTCCCTCATCAGTTACACAGAGTAACAAGGCCCAGATTTTTTTTTTCCAATCACCTTGCCCTCTGAGGCTGTAAGGTAAATGCATTGCTCGAAATGCTGCAATTCAGGGCCACCACCAAGCAACCCCAATTGGCCCAGCGAGCAAATTCACTCACCCACACCACGCTCTCGAATCGACGGTCGCACGCCATCCAAATATAATCACTGGCATACTGGCATAAGAGGCAACAAAAGGAAAGCGAGGAAAAACCTTGGTTCTGGAAACGCAGGCAAAGGAAGAGGAAGCCAGGGGGAGCGAGTCGAAGACGGCGAGCGTCCCGTCGACGGAGCCGGAAGCCAGCCGATCGCCGGAGTAGTTCCACGAGGTGCAGGCGGTGCCCTTATCCAGCTTCAGCAGCGACTTTTCCATCGTCGCCCGGGATCCGCCTCTCGGCGAGCGGGTCGAGGGAGCGATCGATTTGAGTTGGGCGTGCGCGCGTCGGAGCCCGACTGAGCTTAAACCTCCGTCTAGTGTCTAGGGATTTTCCCGAAGTGAATTGCAGGGTAATGTAGTCTTTTCTTAATTTTTTTTTTTATGTTGGTTGCAATTTTGCAAGCCTTGAGGTAATCTTTACGTTCGTTGATAATTGGCTAATCAAGAGTAGCATAAAAAGGTTAAACAATATTTTGAGAAAGAAGAAGAGAGCAAATACCACCCAAAAAATAAAAAAGATCTCCCAACTATACTTGTTTCGACACAAATACTTAAGATTTTTTTTATCACGAAAAGATCCAAATTTATACGCGCATGATAAATATATTCTCTATTTAAGTTCGAAATTGTTCATGACTCAAAAAAAAAACTTTAAAGTATTTGTGTCACAGTGAATAGGTTTAAGATTTTTGGCAATGCAAAAAAATTCAGATTACTTGTGTCATAACGGGTACAGCTTGATTTTTTTATGGTGTTATTTAAAAAAAATTGAAAATTTGCATGGAAAGGACCTTTCTTTGAACAATTTTACAAAGGGATAATAACATCACATTCTTAAATTTTATTGCGCATGGTTTATGTTATCACTTAATTTTTTGTTCAAAAATTGGGATTCGAATTATAGTCTTTATGTCCATGCTAGTCCTCTTCACTAGGTATGTGTCGATATTGTTTAGATTACTCGACTGGAGTGAATCTCAAAAATGAAATTTAAAAAAACTTGAATATTAGAAAGCTAATAAATTTTAACAAATCATTTCAAATTCAACTCGATCATGAAGAGTATGATTCACGATCTGCTCAAGCTCGACTCGTCCAACTCGATTTGTACTCGGCTCAAGTGACTAGAGAACTTTATTGAGTTGAGTGAATTTGGGCCAAAAAATAAATAAATTGGAATAGTTCACTCCCTCCTTGTTTTGTACCTAAGTATATATTTGAATACCATAATGATTTTTATATTAGCATCCCCTTCCTGCTAGTTACTTCTATCACATCTAAGATCTTTTGCATAATGACCAAAAAAAAACCTAATCTTTCCTTGGGAGCTGTTTCGATTGAAAAGTCTCCTCGGATGCAGTTTTCGTTGACTGAACAAGGTTGGAGTGTCGTGGTGGCCTCCTCCTCCTTCTTTCTTTTTTTTTTTTTTTCTTTTTCTGGGTCGAATACGTCATCGATATTATTAGGCCTCACTAGTTCTCAAAGAGAAGGGGCTCCGAACATTAAAAAAAAAAAATCCTAAAGAGGTCGAAGGAGACGGGCGGCCCATAAAGAGGGGAGGGGAATTCAATCATTGGGCCTTCGCTACCCAATCGGCTACATGATTTGCAGAACGGCCATAATGGGCCGCGGAAGCGTTCTTCAAATGGGCCAACCTGAGCCGGGCCTCTTCCACCGGAGCTTCCAGCTCGTAGCCCACGTGGGTCTTCTTCAGTACTCCTTCTACCGATTCTGCGCCGTACCTATTTAAAGAGCGACAAACGGTACGGAGACTTGATGATCCGAGTGCTGGAACACACGATTCATGCGAGATCTCGTTCAGAATCAGTCCTCCGATGGAAGAAAACCAGAAATTACGACAAAACGTGGTATAATCACCGGGTCGTATATAAGCTGATATCAGTTTTCTCTTTTAACATAACCAAAAACCAACATCACTTCATTAAATACATGATATGAGGTGCAAGACATGATGATTGAGATCGAATTTCGAGAGAACAACGTCGGAAATAGTCCTTATATACTTGGCAAGTGTTCAATTTGGTTCTCAAGCTTTAATTTTGTTCAATTTGGCCATTGCAATCTTTTTTTTTTTAGTCGAACGGATGTCATATTTCTAATTAATCTATTCTTTATTGTCATTTGTGCTGGGGACTTAGTGTCCAAATCCCCTAGCATAAGTGAACGATAAGTAAGAGACGAGGAGTTCCATGTTTTGAACAATTATGACTCTTTGTTAGTCGCATTCGATCTTCGTGACCACTCATTAAATAGACACCGTCCATTCATGCATGTTGGGTAAAAGGCCGAACCTCATAATGAAAAGATATCAATCATTCATTCATTCTCTCTCTCGTTTTTTTCCCTTTTCATAAAAAGAATTTGCTGATGTTATTCCATCCGTCAAAACCCATACCACCAACTGTGGATTGACCAAGCCGATCAATTTATCGCGTCAAATGTCAATACAACCTCCACTAAAGGAAATCGGTTCCGAATCGAAGAGCACGACGATCCAATTGAATTAAAAAAAAAAGTAGAGAAAGTAAAATTGGAGAATCGAAGTGAATATTAAAATAAAGGAGCGAAAAAAAGAAAAAGAAAGAACCAGACGATACATACGTGACAAAGGGCTATTGTGACTATATTATCGACATCCTGTCCAGTTCTCATGGGCATGTCATGTTGCTGCGAAATCCCATTCGCATTTACACCAGGAGCTACCTAATTCGGAAGATCGGACGGCGGGATTGACCAAAACTCCGAGTCAATTTACACGACCGACCAAGTCAGAGACCATGCCCTGCATAGGAGGATGGATGGGAACGTGGGAGAGCAGGACGTGTACCTACTATATTATCCGGAACCCATGATTCGTTCATACTTTGATTTAATCAGATGTGCCGAGCTGGGGGGGAACAAAAAGAAAGGGGAAAAAGGTTTAAAAATGAAAATTGGATTAGGTGAGTCGTCCCCCTTGAATTGACACTCCGCACACCCTAAAGCTTCGACGGCGGAAGGCCCCTCGCTCCTTCGTTCGTTCATCAGGTCAATTCCGCGAGGAACTTCGACTGCAAAACCCCGAGTGCGACAAACTGAAAGCCACGTCAACCCCCGAGCCCAGCCCAAAAAAGCAAATCTTGGGCAGCTAACGAAAACGGAATTCGAGGGGGGCTGGCTTACTTCCGGGGATTTTGCCAAGCCGAGAGAGGACATTAGATATTTATTTTAACAAATTCGAAAAATACCTTTTTTAAAAGATGATAGTTTAAATCACTAATAAAAATAAATCAATGCATCCATGAAATCATTTGAGCCCAATTTATTTGTTATGATAAAAAGTATTTTATTTCCACCTAAATATTCATGAACTCGGAACAACTCTAGCTGCGAGCTGGGAGCAAACTGCCTTGCATTCATTTTCCATCTCTCTACTTGATCCGACCGAAACAATCTCTCTGAGAAATCATTCACCCAGCCCGTTCGTCTCCTTCATCTCTCCACTCAATGATCTGATCATGCCTATCAAGCATCAAGTGACGCGAAGTCGACGCCTTACAATCCACCAAGCATTACCGCTAGTGTGTCCTTCCCCCCCAAAAAGAGCGAACGTAGTTTCATGAGAACGAAAACCTATACAAAACGATCATGGGATCTCTGATTATTTGACGAACTAAATCTGACAACCAACGAACTTTTTATGCACAAACCTACTCTTATGTGTGGCCCTCGCTATCGTGTGCGATGATCCGCTCTTCAAGTGCACGAGATCCCGATGGATCTGGGCGCGAACCTCTCCGACGCGGTCTTCCTGACGAACCGATCCATCTCCGGCGCCAACTTCCCGAGGTACTCAACCTCCGGGGCTTCCGGAATCGTGGTGAGCGCGCCGGACTTGTCGTACACAACGTAGAACCCGTCTTCCTCGCCGACGACGACGCCGAACGCCGGGGTCGGGCTAGGCTTCGGCTTGAAGACCGACCGCAGCAGCTTCTGGATCGACCGCGAGATTCTGGAGTGCTTCTTCGCCGCCGGTCGAGGTTGCGGTTGCGGTTGCGGTTTCGGAGGAGGAGCGGGGAGGGCGCGGCGGTCAAGTAGGTGAGGCATGGAGAGGGTGCGGGCGGAGATGGCGGAGTCGAGCTGGCGGTTGAAGGACTTAAGCTCGAAGGAGTCGTAGAGGTCGCTCCCGCAGTCCCACACCGCCGAGCTAGGCCGGTCGAGTCGCTTCTGCTTGGACGATTCCAGCGATCTCTCCATTTCTCGGTGCTTCTTCTCTCGTTCAGCGTCACAGAATACAACGGAGAGAGATGATCGAAGAACGCGTGTAAGGATATAAGCGAAGCTGGGGGCGTAAAGACGGTTGGCTACGAATCAAACGCGTAAGAGGACGCAGACGAAGACCGACTGAAGAAGGAAGAAAAGAGGAGAGAAGCCTCCTTTGACGCTCACGACGTCCATCCCATGTCCGCCATTAAATCTGTTCTTCCTTTTTCCTCTCTCTTTCCTTCTCTCTCTCTCTCTCTCTCTCTCTCTCCGTGTGTTTGAGCGGAGATGGTTTCGTCGCGCGCTCGCATTTATTTAGAGGCGGTTGAGGCACAAGTGTTTTCCGCTCTCGCCTTTTTATTTCTCTCTTTCCTAATTTAATTTGCAATTTCCGCAACCGACATATTATGATTGCGTTATTGGAAGTTTATTTGATATATGTTCTATCCATTATTTAATATCCTACTATTTTCCATCCCCCCTCCAAAAAACAAAAAACAAAAATCCGTCTTAAATTTTAATTATTTTCCCTCTATTGCATATGTACTCGAAAAAGCGGATGCATCCGTGCAAAGATTCGAATCTCTAATTGTGTGCGCGTAATTAACCTCAGCACGACGGTTCTTCATTAATCTGTCATGCGGTTTGTATAATTTCGGGTATCATGGAATTGAAGAAGGTGTCTAATCATTTTGGGGCAAGTTTCCAAAAAGCCCTCAATCTTTTGGAACCCTTTTGGAAGTTACTATTTCAGTTTTTCTGGTGACTTTGTGCCGGAACGATATCTGACGTGGCCAGACATTTTTCGGCACAAAGTCGCTGGAAGGATTAAAATGGCCACATTAAAAAAAAGTTTATGACTAAATCGATAAAGTTCCAAAAAGTTTATGATTTTTTTTTTGGACAATTGTACCTAATCATTTTCGTCGGTGTGAAACTAAGAGTCGTGGTAAGAAAGAAGCGGACAGCAACCTGCCGGATTAGTCAATTGATTAATCCGACGGGGTGGGAACGTGGGCGAATCATCCGAACTTGCTTCGCTCGCTACGATCTCCTGTACGCAAGCTGTGTCTGTACGTGGAGAGACGACCATTCGACTCAGAAATAGAATATTCCGAACGCGCCAATACTTTAGTCGAATTCCATTACGGTTGACCCTACACACACGGATTGTACAGTCGGGCCTTCGTTCTTGGCAGAAGTACGTCTGCATGACGTCTTCATGATCACGACCAATGTATTAAAGGCTTTCGTATTTGAGCCGTATCTGCCGCGAAATACGAACGTGGTATTTTCTTGGAGCCGGATTTTATTAATTGAAAAGCAAATTATTGATCCCAAGATGAATCGATAAATAAGGGCGGGCGATTCTATCAAACCATCCATCGGCTTTCAAGGCGACTATGGATTTAAGTTACCAAAAGTACTTGACAAAGACTAGTAAGTTTTTCGACGGTTCCTGTTTTTGTTCTTGATTACTCTTAATGAATGTCTGTAGGTTGTTCAGTGTTCAATGTCTAGCGAGTACAGCTTTTCTCAGAATGATGTAAATTTTCGACAACGAATAGTTGAATGACAGTATTATAATTTTGCATAAAAAATTTAGGATTGTATTGACACAATTTAAAAGTTTAAGGTGAAATTGATATCTTTATAATATATTTAGAATCGAATAAGTAATTTTTCTCCACCATTATCATTATTATTATTATTATTATTAGGCAAATTGATATAAACAGTTCATGACTTTTGACTAAATGTACAATGTGATCCCTAAAGTTTGTGTACATAATCAGTTTCGTTCTTGAACTATATGAAATTGTTCGATGTTGCCATCTCATTAAGTCAAGTTTAGAGATGGCATTGAATACTTTCTTATAGTCCAGAGACTGAATTAAAGACGTACCAAAAGTTGAGGCTCATATTGGATAAATTAAAAGATAAGAGATCGCATTGCACATTTGAGTCAAGTTTAGGTACCACATTAAATAAATTAGAAGTTGATGGATCACATTACACATTAGATTAGAGTTCGTCGACAATACCAATAGGTACCATGTAAATACTTGGTAGGCTTGTTTAGGAAAATTGGGAAATTTTCATGTGCAAGAACAAGTTGTGCTCGCTTCAATTTATTAATTATTTCAGATGGGCATAGCCAGAGAGACATTTGGTACACGTCCTTATTGAATGAAGCCGGTTTCATTGCTCAACGATGTGATCCCTTGCAACTACCGCAATGATTGTATCTGTCAAATTGATTTATTACAAACATAACTCATTACGCTTTAAAAGATATGGTGGTGTGACCTCCCCTTTTGGTCTTCTGTCCAAGTGCCACTGCATGAAAAACGATCAGATTTCTGGTTGGAAACTTGAGCGATTGCTAGGTGAACGAGTGATGAAACTACCGATTGCTGAATGAACTGGATACAGGTCTAGAATGATCTCGGAAATGGCTTTGGTTTATTGATGAAGGCCGCAACAAGCACGGGACGGTCCGAACGAAACGTTCGTTTCGCTCGATTAGTTTTCTATTGGAAGCGTATGGTGGCGTCGATCTAAACGTAGATGAAAGGACTGATCAGACAGCGGAATTGCAATCATAGCTGTCATGATTGATGACAGAGCGTGAGATGGATGACTGTGACAACCTTACGCAAATCCCATGACTTGAGGAGGAATCATGCTGCATGCATGCTTTGCGAGCACTTTAAACTACTGCGACGAGTAACTTGCGCATGCACCCTCCATCCGATCCATTCATTACCGTGAATGAGAAAGAAAGAAGATCAAGAAGAAAAGTCGTTATGACCTGTCGAGAACATGATCTATGTTTGTTGCGCCAATGTTGTCTCGGGGAAACCTGAGTGTTTCGATCTTCTTTGATGAACGTGATGACCCTTTTCTTCAGCTGTATACTGTCAGCTGCTGTTCATTCTCTCAAATTCTCCCAATGGTAGCCAGGAAACAAGAAACCTTTTTCACTTCTGTTGTTCAATACTTTTTCTTCTTTACTCAAAGCATAAGAGATAGTATGACTAGATCTTCTTGCTGGTAAAGATATTGCCAGCATCGATCATGATTTTTAGGACGTCATTGACATACATCCCATGATTATAAGCAGTTGCTGTGAGGAAGAAATGGCTGACAGGTGAATTGCTTACGGTGCGTTTGCTCATATATTTGTGCCGACTTTTATGGAGTACAAAACAACCAGTCAAAATGAAAGGTGCTGCGCACGACATCAGATGCCATTGCGGGTAAGCTTAGCTTGTGTTTATATCACATAATCAAGCAAGACCACGTCTTTGACAGATCAGAATACACAAAGGAAAGCCTCTTTCGGTTTGCTGAGTTGAAGTTGGGGATACCAACTCGTCCCCACTTCCAAATTACAGTGCCTAAAACTCTAGTATTCATGATGAACCAGTCACTCCCCCTAAATGTTCATGTTTTTCAAACCGGTAACTTTTTTGTGTAACTTTTTGGCGCAAGTACAATGAAGCTGCAGAGTTTCTATTTCTGTACCTTAGTCCACCACCTTACTGCTGAAGAGCTTGAACTGGTTGGCATCAAGAATTAACTTCCTCGTAGAAGAAAATGTTCCCATTAGTCCTACACCAGTGAAGATGAAGATGATCGAGATGTTGATCACATAGGTTAAGGATGATTTCGTTGGCTTGAATGTCTTGTTGTAGAGAACCATCGGAAGAACAAAATCTAGAGGGATGAAGCCAATAGCTCCCACGACACCATTGATGTCCCCAAAGAAGGGAAGCATGGCTGCCATGAACCCGCAAAACGCCACATACAAAGTCCGAAGAATTATCCTAGGAATAAGGTTGCGCAGGGCGAATATTCCTTGCTTGACATCAGCCGATTGGCTTTCCATGATCTCATATGCCACTTGAGAGTAGACCTGTTTCCAAGCCCTCGGAGATGAGTTTAGAAATTCGGATCAAATGAGTACACCAATACTAATAATCCTACAAGTGTGATTACCAGGCCAATGGCAAAGAGCTGTAGGAGGACAAAAACCACGCCCAGGCCTAGAACCCAAGTCGGAGCTAAAGCAGGTCCATTGTCGGGAAGTAGGCTATTAAGTATGTTTGAGTCTGATTTGTTGCCGAAAACCCAGTATCCAGACACAGCAGCAGAATAGAATGTGACAAAGATCGTTGCATAGCACATGAGAAGGCCTCTAACCATCTTCCCAGTCACAGGTGGAGCCAGAGTCGCCTGCGATGGAGCATAACAATTCAGAGCAGAGTTCATGTTCTGACAGCTAATGGATATGAACCTACAGTACTAGATAATACTAATCTTCGACCTTTCTTTCTAGTACTCAATGCTTCTTAGCCCAGATTTTGAACTTGCTATGTCCGCATGCTTATAGCGATTTTATTAGATGAAACAGAAGTTGAGTTTACCTGTATTTCAGGCAGTATCCCATTCCCATAAATGGCAGCTATTATGGATATGGAAGTGAAAGCACTAAAAATCTTTGCTGATTCCGAAGATTCCAAGGAATAGTCTCTTGGAGGAGCATTCTTTGATAAACCTGCAAGATGTAGAAGTTAGTTAGATGGCCAGGATGGAAAAGGAATAGTCTGCTTTAGGAACATTGCCGCCACTTACATGATTTCTATGTGGAAAAGGTTACAGAATTCATTTATTCCATAGCTAACTCGTGCCTCTACAAAATTTGACCTCCATGAAGAACATAAATGACAGATTTTTAGGGGTTCAAAGTGACATTTGGAGATGTGAAAGGCTGGAAGAACGATTTCCAGTGTGAACTTTGACATAAAACTGGAAATAAGACTGGCCACTCCGCTCAGACAAACATAAATTGCTCTCCACGGGTTGGACTGGATAGTAAGTTCTTGTTCCTTCTTTCCGCGAGAGCTGTTATAAGGACCTTTCTAATTGGACCTCGAAGGAAGTATGCAAGTGGATGAAAGCTCCACGAGAATCCTCCAATACACCATGCATTCTATTCAGAGATGGAGATTACAATTTCAACATAGTGATTTTTATGCAGATTTCACTTCATATGAGACTGGCAGTGTCAGTTAAAGATGCCCAGAAATGCGATTTTCAGGATTTTACAGTAATTTCTTCTACTCATCTCAGAAATTCAATCTTCTTCAGTATTTTTTGTGGGTTAAATTGGACAACGTAGAGGTTTTGTTATATCAAAAAGTTGTTCTATGTCCATATGGCATTTTCTTGATAACCAATCAAATATCGATATCACTAGCTTTTGTTTTGAGCTGCTAAGAAATATTTCACCTTCCTCCTCAAGTAGGGGCTCTCAGTATTCTTTAGTCCCATGGTTACTAACACCGACAAGAAACTAAAACATATACAATTTGATTAAAATACAATAAACATGGATTTAATACCTGCATGAACACAAGCACCAACTACAAGGAAGGTATATCCCAAGCTGAGAAACAGTGAACCCAAATTAATGTGCCTGAGAGAGTGGAAGGTCGGAAGCTGGGAGAGAACTATCATAACCACCGTCACCATTGCTATGAACTCGTACAGTTTAAGGGACCCATTAGGTGAAAGGTTTGAGTACATGATCTTGTACAGTCCAAACAGAAAAAAGAAAGTTGTATAAAGATAAATCCATCTGTATCCGAGTTGATACAAGAAAGAAAGAAAACGCAGCAGACAGTAAATGCATTTAAATCATGAAATATTCCTGCATTAACTTATTCTCCGGGAGACTCGAGAAAAGCCACATTTTACGCGGAAGTTTTGCTTATGGACAACCTATAGCGGTATCCTTTTTCACATATAGTTCAAAATGTTTCAAAGTTATAACTTGATTAGATTATCTAGCCTAAAGAACCGTTTCCTTTCCTGTTCGTTATGCATACTTTCAACCACCATAGGCTTCATGAATGCTTCCGGGAGTTCCAATTCCTATAGTGAAGCAAAGCTAATAGACTTTGCTGCCACCAGGGAGAAGAGGTAACGAGATCTTCAGTTAATAAGAAGTGTCAATCTGATTAGCCAGCTTAAAGTCATGCCTGAGGAAGGCTTGTGCACATTGCAAAAGTGTCACGAACCTGCAGTACACTGGAGTAGACATAGACATACCTGAAGGCACTCTCCGGCCAGCAGAATCGCTCCAATTCCGATCCCAGTGTTGACGGCAGTTTGAATA
Source organism: Melaleuca quinquenervia (assembly GCA_030064385.1). Classification (NCBI taxonomy): domain Eukaryota; kingdom Viridiplantae; phylum Streptophyta; class Magnoliopsida; order Myrtales; family Myrtaceae; genus Melaleuca; species Melaleuca quinquenervia. The sequence continues at coordinate 12,103,124 of CM057721.1, read as the reverse complement.
AGTATCACGAAATAAAACATCCATCCAGATCCTATAAACAACAGAGGGCAGGACCATAAGATCTGCATAGATTAGAACGATGGCAACAGCATTCATCTTCGCATGCGAGAAGGAATTTACCCGCGAGAATTTTTTCCGCATGGTAAAGAATCCAGCATCTGAACAACTAGAAGATGCACCGAGCTAACTTATCAAATTAGACCCGACCGGAAGGCCTAGTCGCAACACACTACAGTAATACATGATCCACCATTGCGCCCCGATGGCAATACTTCCTTGTCTAGGCTTGCCTACCGGATTATGCTTTACCGGGTCAAGAATCTGAGTGGAAGAAAACGTGCATTCCATCAGAAGTTTCTCTTGTCGGCCCAAGAAGAATCGACGGACTGGTCACTGCCCATTATAGCCATGGGCCGTGGGCCACCAACTCCAAGATAATTGGACGCAGACATTACTGATATATGAACCGGCATTAAACAAGGAAGGAAGAAAAGAAAAGGAAAGTAGCCGCCGAATACGAAAGCCCACCTCCAAGTTCCAACTCAGAAGAGGAAAGCTAAGATAAGATTAGAGAACTACGAAAGTCCAGCCGTCAGCACGACGTGCCTGAACCCTCCGTGCGGCGCTCTTACTGCGCTCGTGTCTGCCGGTCCGCATCCCAAGGTCAGCCTTTGCCAGCACAGCCACCGAACGACAAAATCCGATGACTCTGTCTACCAACAATTTGATAATGATGCTTTTTCCCGTCTACAACCATTCTACAAGATTACTTCCTCTAAAAATATTATAACGCGACTTATGTAATACTATAAATCCGATAATCTAGATGACAAGAACCAATTACGGGCACGCAACACATTCAAAAATTAATAGACCCGATATCAATATCCATTGGTATTTAAAATTAAAATCAAAAAAAGTAAGAAAGAACGTGATTTTGGACAAATCGAAGAGTTTTGTCCTTTTTAATGTTTTTCGATACTAGTTATGCTTGTTTCGTCTACTGCAACTAGTTCGGTTTTCTTCTCTTCTTCTTCTTCTTTTTGTCCTGTTCCTTTGAAGGATAAATATTCACAAACGAATCTAAAACGCTGGATAAATTCTTTAAAAAAATAATGAAGAGTTTATACGTGAATATTAAGGGTTTTGAAAGTTTTAAATAAGTAAAAATTGCGTTGTGATTCGGTCATAATTAATGAAGAAGGAAAACAAAAAGGAAAATGAATGGAGAGGAGACTTTGTGATGGACTAAGAAGCCAATAAGGAAAAGCATCGATACCAAATCCCCGAAAGCCCCGACTTGCTATAAGACGCGATCGACATACTCGGTAACAAAGTAGGCACGCGTCGAGATCATCGTCGTCTCGCGGCGGACGAATAGATGGGGTTCAACTCACCGAGGACGTCGGCGGCGAGCTCGCGGAAGCGGATGTGGCGGCGGCCTTCCTTCTCGCAGTGCTCCAGCACCTTCGACATGAGGAGGTAGGAGTAGAACGTGACGATCCCCATCAACGTCAGGCAGAGGAAGCCCAGCCCCCAGCCCAGCCCCCGGAACGCGTACGGCAGCGTGAGTATCGTCGGCCCCACGATCGCCGTCGTCAGATGGAACCCCGCGTGCCACCACTGCCCTGTCCAAGCACGAGGGGATCGACAAGCTCGATTCAGTCCCTCCTCGGTCGGAGAAGGAGGAGGAGGAAAGAACAGAAAAGACAACAATACAGAGCGAGGCGGTTGCGGTCGACGGCCATCGCAGCGACGTCGATGACCGTCGCGAATGGCGAGCGGTAGTCACCTTTAGACTCGAGGACGAAGGCGGCTCCGGCGTCGGCCTCGCGGCTGCGGTCGGGGAACGTGTCCGGCTTGGGAGGGCTCGCCATTGGTGACGGTAAGGTAGTGAAGAACTGAAGTCTGTCGAGGGAGAGAGGAGAAGGAGGAGGTGGAGGGAGAGTTATAAGCAAGCTACCCGCGTACCATGGAGGTGCGCAGGTTAGGCAGCGTGCGCCCATAGGCGCAGAATAGAAGCCTGGGAAGCGGGAATTGAGGGTGAGACGAATATGTGCTGACTGCTTAGTGATGTATTATTATAGAAATAAAAATAAAAAGGAGGGAGTGACCCATGAATACATTTTTTTTTTAAATGTTTCTTATGGTTGGCCGGAAGCGGTGGGCCCTCAAGAAACCTTATTTAATTGTATTCATTATCTTTTATTTTGTGCCGTTGATGCGATCAGTTCGCTCTTTCGATCGAGGGACGTCGAGATCGCTCCTTCTTGGGGTTGACTTTCTATGAATTTTAAAATGCAGCATCATTCCTCAAACTTTTTATACAAACTCGATTAGCCACTGGACTATTTGCTCTTAAATGTGAATTTAATGAATGGATAATATTGAACATTTTTGTACGGTTTAAAACTAAATCGAACATGTATAAAATTAGTCCATGAGCCAAATCGAATGAATGAAAAGTTTAAGGATAGCATACATGTTGAGCATGGACCATATCAAACGAAATCAAATTTCACGGACCACGTCGCACTTTTGATTGAAATTCAAAAACTATTTAATGTTATTATCTATTCTAGATTCTATAAACCGAAGTTCGGATAGATTTAATTCGTCTGAGAAATCTCGCGCACATCTGAAGGCTCGTACGTCTAGCAAAAAAAAAATTTAACGATTTAAAAAACCCATTATTCTAGAACCGATGGCTTATGTCACGCGAAATACTTAGTTAATGAATAAATATTTTCATCATCAACAATAATTTAAAATTTAAAATTAATTTTTCGTTCATTCATTTTCGTAAACGATGAAATCAATCAATAAATCGCTTTTCAAACCATTCGTATTTTTCACCGAGTTCGATTTGATGCGGTTCTAAAGTTTTGTTAAAGTGGGGATTTGCCATTGTTTAATGTGGAGTGTTCACTTGCCTGGCCTTGTTCTGCGTGAGAGCAGCCGTCCAACTGAAAAATGAATGCCATTAACATACGAAACCGAATGATAAAGATCCTTCTTTACGTCTTGTAACTATATATGATGAGAGAGAGAGAGAGAGAGAGAGAGAGAGAGAGAGAGAGAGAGAGAGAGAGAGAGAGAGAGACGTTTTTAAAACTTCCAATTTGAATTGGAGCATGGTCGTCTGTTGTGGGGGTGAAAGTGAAATTCCTTACTTTCTAAGACGATGCCACCAAATGCACATTTGAAATTTCTATTCATACTAAGATTCTATTCGTTTCGTGAAAAATAAAGTATTTTTCAGGAAAGGTTTTCTAAGAAATCATTTTCCTAAAAAATATTAATATTTTTCGATGTTTATTTGAAACTTAAAAATAAATTTGTTAATTTTTTATTTTTTCCGTCTTTTTTCTTATTCATGGACGCCCAACTACCGCCGCCGCCCAACGGCCAAACGAACCACCGCCTCCGCCAACGGCGGCGACGTTACGGCGGCGGGTGTATTGGTAATTTGGTCGACATCGATGATCGATTGGCTGTCGGAAAATGTTTTCCTTTCCTTTCTTGGGAAGGGAAAACATTTTCCCTGTTTTTAAAAGAACATTTTTCTTTGTTTGGAAAACATTTTCCTTGGCGAGTTATTTTCCGTCTCCTCCCGAACATCACAATTTTCAGAACATATTTTTCGCAAACGAACGGAGCCCAAAAATCATTTTTTTTTCCAATTAACTGAGTTTATTTTTTTTAAATGAAGAAGACAGAAAACAATTATCGTTCTGAGGTTCTACCTCAAAAAGAACTCTCACGAGTAAAATGCAGCTAAAATGTGGATTAATTTCACATGCTAGTGACACCCCCAAGAAATGGCCAACTTTCAATCAAAACAGAAGTCATCGACAAGCAAGATAGATAGTCAACAATTTTGAAGGGAATCGACAGCAGACATCACAAGTCAACAACAAGAGCCTCCGTTAATTGGAGAGGTCACCGACATCGGCATGTTTGGTCGGACGCATGTAACCGTCGAGGCAATGAAGCAAATGTAATAATCAGGATAGCCTAGTCGATGTGATTGGTCGTGGAGTCGGTTTAACCGTAATTGAATATATCGTAACTTCCAATGACCTTTTATAGGATTACGAACTTTTGCGCCGAGAGGTTGTGTAATTGTCGATTGTAATTGTAAGACATCGTAACTTCCAATGACCTTTTATAGGATTATGAACTTTTGTGCCGAGAGGTTGTAAGACCCTCTTAATCAATTACACAGCTCAACCTTCCCTTCTGTAAATTCCCCTTTATGTTCACTTTCTTACAGTTTGTGAAGTTTTCGTGGTACAAAAGCCAACTATCCTAAAAGTTTAAGTTATTAGGTGAAGATATGATTTAATATTTATATACTCTCACACCCTTCTCACGCTTAGCATGGTCTTTTTTTTTTTTTTTTGCTTAGTATTAAGCGTGGAGGGATTTGAGGAGACAGGGGCCTAATTCAGGATGTGAAGTTTCTTTAGGATCACAACCAATTGTCCTAAAAGTTTAAACCGTTAGGTGAAGACGTGGTTTAATATTTATGTACTTTTACAGTTCACGTAATTGGAAAACTGCTATCACTTTAAAAAAAGAAAAAATTATTATTTTACCATTTTATTCTCTCTCTGCCTTTTTATTTGATGGAAGACAAAGAACGAGTCATCAACTGTCGTTGTTGCCGGCACGAAACGGTGAGAATGGAGTGGCGTGGCCGGGAGTGGGAGTGTTTTTGGTCGCCGTCCTGATGATGATGAGCCCCAAGACAAGACGCCACAGCCCACACGAACTTGGCCGTCGACGATCACGCGCCCCCTCGAAGGCTTTCGTCATTATCTCCTAATCAAGACAACTCTGCTGTCTTAACTGCACCACGCGTGAGGGAGGGGACGTGGAAACGGGCCGCCCCCTTCTTTTGTCTCCCTCTTATTCCACCGGCAGGAGAATTTTGTCTCCCTCTTTTTCCACGAGCAGGAGAATACTGAAGAGGACGAAAGACGAAGCATCTTGGGGGCATTCTCCTCGCTTTATCATGTTTACCACAGGATTTGATGAGCTAGTGATGATCGGGTTGGGGGGGCAGAATCTCGTTGTCTTTATCCCCCACGAACTGGTTCTTTATCGGGTTAAACAACTTCTTGAGTTGGGTCTCTGTTTTCTTTGACAGGGAATAAAGGGAAAGCTCCGTTTCCCCCTTTTTGAATGGACCTTCGTGGGTAGCCTAGGGGAGACACTTGGTCAGGTTCGTTTTGGTTTGTTCTTGCGCGGGTCCAGCCTACGTGCAGAGAGGGAAAGGCTCGCGATGATGGCGACGGTGGAATACCCTGCTGGATTTCTAAGAGATGTTCCAGTTCAAAAGATCAGGTCGTCGCGAAATCAACACCACAGGACATTAGAAGGGATACATGGTCAGTATTTCAGTAAACAATTGAGTCTAGTGGAGCTCAGTATCAAGTACTGAGATCAGAGAAACCTCACCACTCCAATACAACACCATTCCATTCCTTTTTTGCCAATACAACGTCATTTCTGTCAACTTCAGAGCATCTGCTCTCTTTGTACCATCAAATGAATTAATTCCTTGACTGGCCGTATAGTCTATGTAATACCTGAGCAAGATGGGACAGCTGAAGAAGGAACTAGAGCGTATTCACAACTATTGCAATGCATCAACAGACTGTGAATTCCTGCCGAGGAGTGTGCATTGCCCTGCTGCATGCATTTACAACCTCACCAATCTATCAATTAAATATCATGTTTTGCTGCTCTGATTCAACTTGCATTCACCACAATTTCCATCATCACATCGTTCCAAGTGTCAATAGGCCCTGGCAAGCACCAGTGCAAGCAGTCATTCTGGACTTTGGCATTCTTATCCTTCGCAAATGGATTCAGCTCCCTGTAAGGACCTGGATGCCCATCAGGCCTTGTCAGCAAGAGATTAGTGAAGTCGAGAAGCTTTAGATTGACGCCATTATCAGCAGCTATGGCCGATGCCTTCTCGTACTCACTGAGTTCGATGTCACGGAGAATCCGGTTCAAGTCCTTCAATTCAATCTCACCTTCTTTGACAGGAGCTTTTCTTTGACAGGTCCCACCGCTGTCCCACTCCCCATTCTCAAAATGATCTGGGGTGGATGTGCGAAAAAATATTAGACCTTTGTGCTCAGATTTTGCTATGAAGTTCACCACATTATGCAGGGTCTTTCTGTAGGCAAATTCAAATCCCACCTCAGGTATGTCTTCTTTGTTACAGTTATGGCAGCCCACAGCTCGATCATTCTCATAGTATATTGCAGTTTTGAGAAACCATTTCCCGGTTGATATTATCATGTAATCCAAGTTTGGATACAAACTAGTCCAGTTCGTATCAAGCTTATCCAGATGAAGCTCAATTGCCGATGTGGAGACGCCATTGTAGTCCTCGAAAATCGCCGCTTGTACAAGAAAAGGAGCCCAGATGACTGAGATGTTGAAGTTGTAGGAGGGGAAGTGCCATCTTCTCGATTTGTATTCTTCATCATGGTAGACGTGTAGTGGTTGTTCTACCTAAAAAAATGCATTCGCTGAACTTAATAAACAACATAATAGTGAACAAATGTCAGAACAGTGAATTTTCACTGATAGATACCCAATATCAAGATGAAATATCCCAAAAGATAATCTCTCCCTCTTCCCCCAGGCCCCCCGCCCTCTCTCTCTCTCTCTCTCTCTAACCCAAAGACAACACCTTCAATAAGCTTGCCTGCTTCTGTGTGTTACAACACCATATCATGCACACTGTGCAGCTATGGATTGGAAACCAAGGACAAGCAAATAATGATACTGATAATCTGCAATTCTCCTGTCTATTCAGAAAATATCTACTTATGACACGTTCTGAGGACAAACAGGCACTACCCTTTGCTCATCCATTCTGCCCACCGTCCAACTAAAACATTCAATTGTATGAAGTCACATTTCAAAGAAACTGAGAGGTCATTCCAAGATGGAAACATCCTAAAAGATTAATTTCGAAAAAAATAAATAGAAGTGACCTAAAGCCTCAATATGCCAATTCAGCTCCATCCTCAGACACTTGAATCAACTATAATATCTCTTTGAGCAAAACACTAGAATGTCTGTAGATGATCAAGACATTCTGTTTTCTCGTCAGTAGACGACATCCTCATAAAAAGAGACAAATCTACAATAGAACTCTCTTTTCTGTCAACCTTTCGTTCATAGGCAAGATCACCCCCACATGCACAGACAAGATGTAGCAAAGTCTGCCCTAAAGGGTCTTGGTTTATCATTAAGCCCACAAACTCGACCCATTTACACTCTCATTTGAAAGATTTGGAAATACTATGATTGAATGATGCAATGGGCACATCAAACCCCAATGCCTATTGCTTATTAACAGGCTTTATCTAGCTGCAGTTGTGAGAAGAGGTAGAGTCACAAGCCAGTAAAGCAATATCCTGGAGTTCCCAGGCCAGATAAAGTATAAATGGTATTGCTTAGAGAGAGGGGGAGGGAAAGAAAAACAGAATATACACCCTCATAAAATACTGAAGTTGCACAACTCCTATAACTGGACAGATGATGGGCAGACAACCGTCAATGGATGAAAAATCATATCTGATAATCAAGTACAACCATCGCAATTTTAGATGACATTTGCACAACATCAAACCCACAAACCAGCATAATAGAAACAAGATGATGAAAATTTTCATTCCCTCAAAAGGAATGTCAGATAATCAAAAGAACTCCCCTTCAAAATCTCTGTAGGCAGCAAACATGACATCACACTTTTGAGTAAAGATTGCTAAAACTTACAGTTGAAAGCATGCATAGCAAAGACTGCACATGGTTACGAGAAATCGAATCACCAATCAACGCCCATGCCTTGTTCCTCATAAACTCTAGAAACCTCCGCCCATTGAATGGTGGCAATTCACAGTTTCTCGGTTTCCACCTCCAGTACAAATACCCTTTATCTGGCCTCCCGTTTGCCATACAGTTTTGGTGAGTCTCGATCAAGGAGCAACTCTGATTGGTATAGACTGGCCCAGACCGATGGGGAATCCAATCCCCAGAGAAAAGATCACATTTATCTGAAGCAAATGTCGACATCCATTGGCAAACACCAAATCAGTGAAAAATGTGAACTTTTAATGAGACAAAAACAGGATTGCCCTTCAAAAGTAGCTAACTGGAGATCAACCAAAGGAACATAGAGTTCACTGCATACAAAAACTGTCACTAAGCATTTCATCATTACAAATCAAAATATTCACGACTGAGGCAGCCACTGTCAGTATCCGACAACAATTTAAGCAACTTTCTAAGTTACATCTTGCTTCCCCTTTCCCAGTTCAGCAACTACTCAGTAATTGCACAACAAGAAAAGAGACTGATCTTGACCAACAAAGAATACAAACCGAGAGCAGCAAGAAAAACTACCTGCGCTAGCATTTTCATCTTCTGCACTTGTTGGGTCGAATTGAGGCGAGGCTTCATCAGACTCAGTCGGCTTTGCCACCTCCGATTTTTCGGCAACGGGGTTCGCTACATTGGGGGACAACTCCTCTGATCTTGAAAAGAGAAGCCTAAACGCGAGACCCACCAAGAGAATCGAGACGGCCAGCTTCACCGCCAAATTACGATGCTTGTTGCGCGACGTCGATCTCCAGTTCAGCTTCATTTCCTTCTCTTCTGTTTTCTTTAGCACCCAGAAGAGTCTGAATTCTTGGTTGCCCTCTTGCGAGGAGAGAGAGAGAAAGAAAGTCGTTTGTCTCCCAGCTAAGTACTTAATTGCTCCAGAGTGGGACAAAGTGAGATTAACTCAAGAAGACCAAGATCACAGATACTAATGGCTCGCCGCGAATCCAGCTGTGATTGCTTAATCATTCGGCTGAAGAGGACGAAAAGGAAGTTTAACCAGAGCGAGCAACCGACAGGAACTGGTCACCATATGCGCTTCGGACACGTAAATTATTTATTTATTTATTTAAAGTAAGTAACTTTCATGAAAAGTGTGTATTTCTTCAATTTTATTTGTTTAAAATCCCTCGAACAGTGTTTTGTTACCCAACTCGTGCCTCGGATGCGCAATTCAGAATTCTGTACCTTAACCGGTGCCCTTGATATAGTTATTAACATGACCAAGAGATTATCATGTGAACTTATGATTAATTAAGTATAACGAGAAATAATTTGTACTTAACCAAGTAATCGGAGGGTTAGTGTGATGTCTGATGTATGGATATTTGTATGAATAATTTCATATTTATGTTCGATGAAAATAATTTATATATAAAGAGAAGTTCAAAATGAGATGACTGTTGCTTACTTGTTTACACTTGATGAAAGTAAGAGTTTTTTTTTATTACTTTTATGTTATTTCAAATTTCAAAAATTCACAAAAAAAATATGTACGTGTGTACCTATGCCACAAAATTTATCCTAAATTAAAATTGCAAGTCCAAATCTAACTAAAAATAGAGATAAAAGAGATCCATCGAATTCGGACATATTTGAAACTTTGAAATCTATTGAAAATGCCAATACGAAAGAAATGTGACTTATTTGGGAATCACTCGTCTAGAACGAACGTTTCAAGTCGCAATCATTGGATCTGAATTGGGGAAAAAAATTACAGATCATAGTTCACGGTTCGTGACCTCGCACGATCGGTGTAGATCCAATCACGATAATAATCACAACAATGATGGACTTCCACCTGAGAAGAAGGGGAAGCAAAAGCATACATATTTACACACTGAAGCCGAAAAGTGCATTTATTACTATATGCTGGATCTCCGTTGCCTGTACTCCTTCATGCCAAATCCCCGCTTCGTTCTCTGCACTCTGCCAAGAGGTCAAAAGAAGAGGGGCTTTGGTAAGGAAGATTAAACCGATTCGGGGAAATCTATAAACCAGTTAAGTAAGGAACTTTCAGGAAAAGATATTGTGCCGGGATCGCAATCGGATTCATGCCGGACTGGAGAAAAATTCCTGGAGGCACCATGGAAGGGCCTTACAGAGTATCAATCGCTAAGTTGTGTAAGACGGTCGATGATCCTGGTTGTTTTGCGCCAAAACGAATGTTCAGCACCGTGATTCTTATCTGTTCTTGGGAGTTCAGCAGTTAATGTTATCTAGCACACTCTTTTAGTTGAGAACGAAGCTAAATCTGTTTACTTAAATTACTCTAAATCACTTAAGCAGATGATAATCTCGAGAGAATCGTAAGAAAGCAAGGAAGAATACTGTAGTTTTCATGGCGACATTGATCCCCGGCCAAAGGTTTTTTCTTTCCCTTCTAGCTAAGGTAACTGAATCTGTCGTCATCGCTTGTCAAAAATCCAAGAGAATTCCATAACATGTTAAATAATGAGTTCTAGCAAGTGCTATAAGTAAATTCTTGCCATTGTTCAAAGAACCCTATTTAGTTATTAGGAGATGCCCGTTAACCAATATGCGTTAGCAAGACTTACGTTGGCGCGAGCATGCCAAGCCTACACAACTTCTTGCCGGACTTCTCATCCCAGACTCTTCCCGAAATGTCGATTTTGTAGAACCTATCTGGCTCCGTCGGCAGTCCTCGGCTGGTGAGTAGTTCCAAATCTTTCTGATGCAACTCTCTCCCGTTCACAAAGACTCCTGTGTTTCCAGCCGCGCAATCCACCAGCATGGGATAATTGAACTCCTCGATGAACGGCTGGGGAAATATAGCTCAAAGTCAGATGAGAGAACACAGTATTATGGCCAACGACTGAAGTGCAATGCGTCTTGACCCTTGTTTCGGTAACTGCATCAAAGTTCGAAAATTGTTTGCTGAGCCGAGGAAGAGTAGGTCTCACCGGAATAATCCCACGACAGGTTCTGCCCATTTCACCCCAGAATCCACCTTGGAAATCATACCTGGCGAAAGGGAAAAACTCGACCTCGTCATCAAGCGTCAGTTAATCACATTCAAGCAAAAGATGACCAACTACGCCGAATGACGTATTGTACCAGCTGATCATAGATAATAACACAACGCAACCACCAAGCGTCCCGTAGGTCAAATTTTTCATGTCGGAAAATCGTAGATCGCAAACCAATTAGCACTCTGCTTATCCAATCTGAAGGCCTAGAGAGATACGCGTAACATGCACTCCCTACTTCACCTACCAGATAAAAGTATGTGATGTTTTGAAGATCGACATTGGACTTACCAATAATTCCCTGGAAGTATTGGCCCGGCAAGTTTTTCAGCTTTTTTGACAAGGTGGTCGGGTAGACGGTGTCCGTTAATGACGACTCCAGGCTTTTCAATTTGCACGATCTCGTTAGATCTTAAGAAATCTCCAATGCTCTTCTTGATGCCCCTCACAAAGAAAAATTTGTCCCTTTTCTTCGTCTTCGATCGATCTGCTTCTTCACTTGCACCCGAAGAATCTTGATAAGTGTTAAGGTAGTCACTGAACGAATACTCCATCTCAGCTTCTGTGGCTGTATCTTGCACTGATTTTTGTCTCGGCAGACCATTTTTTACTAGAAAATCCCATTGTGTTTCTTTGATCTCCCTTTCTCCTGCATAATGATCCTCAGAAATCTCAGCACAGGAATCGGGGAGATTCTCGGTGAATTTTGAGTTTGGGAGTGCGGGAGACTCTTCATGTGGTGATGGGTTCTCCGCAGAAGTGGATAGAGGTGTACCGAGCTTTACATCGTTCAGAACGTCTTCTTCCTCGGAAGAATAGGAAGATGGAGCGAGACTAAGACTCTGCTCGTACTTCTGCATGTTTACTTGTCGGTCATCCGACTCTTCATTTGCTTCACATTTCTCGTGGAAACTGGAATTGCCATGACCAGGAGAGCAAATGTCTATGGCACTACCCTCACCAGAGAAGACCATCCCTTTAACGCCCAAGCAGTGTCGCAAACTAGCTTCTTTCTCTTCCCCTGCCCCGTGAGAATTTTTCTTGCCAAGGTAAGATGATTGTCTTGCGATGGAAGCGATAAGCCTCTTGCCCAGAATTTCAACCAAGAGTACAGTTGAGCAGGACCCGCATTGCAGGTTCGGTTTTTTACGCCTCCCCATGCTTATTTGGGAAGGCAGCGTCAGCAACTCGGAGCATTTGCAACATGTAAAGAATGGAGCGCCACCGGATATTGGATGGTAATGCTTCTTACTTTTATCAGAAATTCCAGTCATCTTCCACTGAGAACTGGCGGTACCAGTGTCTAAATCGATGCTCTCGGTTGGCCATCTTCTTTGGGCCCACGGGTCATGGGAACTCGGAGGGGGAATACGAACGCCCAGATGACCGCGAGTACAGATTTGGAAGGGATCGTGATGGTGATAGGAGATGGAATTCACAGGGTACTCTACACTCCCTTCAGTGTCGAAGGGAATTGGTTGGGCGGATTGAGGAGCTCGCTCAGGCTTGTGACGGCAGTGAAAACAGGTGCACAAGGTGCGGTCAAGAGAGGAATCTCTTGAATCTGATGAAGGGAAATCTTGATTCAAATCCACGTACTTATTCCAGTGACCTCGATAGGATTGTTTTACATATTGATGGTAAGGCCGCAATGTCATCATGCTGCTAGGACTAGGAGGAACAGGATGCTGTTGGCCGCGATGAATCCAATGAGGGTGCACTGGAGCAGGCTTTCCCGGGGTCGAGGGTCCACCAGAGAAATACCTGAATCCATCATCAAAAGGCTCGGATAGACCCTCCCCATCAAGAAAAACCATCTCGCCAGTTCTCTTGGGTGCATCACTAATTCTGCGGATGTGATTTTTCACATCATCCAACTTCCTCAGCAGCTCGGCAACCATGTCCAAGCTATCTCCTCTGTTAAGCCCATTTGGGTGGACATTACTCTTCACCGGCTGGCCATGCTCAAAGTAGCAACGAGTTTGATGACTGGACGATCCATCAATAACATATGCATGTGAAGGACTCCCCCACGTCCCAACGGCATTATTGGAGTTCCCGGGAAACTCTTTGAAACATTCTTCAACCATGTCCCACTGCTGAGCATCGACCCCAAAACCTGGCCACCTAGAATGTTGGGTCAACTCAGCTGGATTCTTTCTGAGGCCTCCTTCCATGCTTGAGTTTGTAGAGTTTGGCCTGTTCTGTTCGATCTTCAAGGGTCATCTACTTTCGATACCGTACCCAGTCTCTACAAAAGCCTCCGACCGATCCATTCCTTTCTGCGACGCCGAAGTCATCCTTCTGTGTCCCTGATGAAGAATTACTCTTTATATCAAGACCACTTCCTCTGGAAACTACTGTTGCATATCCGCCATCGACAGCATGTGATGTATCTCCTTCCCTTTTCTTATCCTAAACGAAAAACAGTAACCGTACCCACGGAAGAGAACACCGGATCAGTGGCCAGCGCATTCTTCTTCTTCGCTGCGCTGCAAAGGAAAATCCATTCGAATTATCTCAATTAGGAAAACCCCTCTACTGCTATTGTATATAACTAAAAAAAATCTCTCTTACTATTACAATCAAAAGAGGGGTGTTGCCAATTTAGTCACTGCTACTTTGCTCTGTCTTTCTTTCCTCACTCTGTCATCGAAAATCCAAACCATGACACGGCACAAACATACGAATCCCTCTCCTTCTTCCTAAGAGTCTCGGACTTAATTACTTTCATTTCCAAACACAACAAGAGAAAAAAGAGAAAAAGGACTTGGTTTCTCTGTAATGAACTGACCAAAACAGAGATGGCCCAAAAAGAAAAAGAAGAAATAAATAACCTCAAAGAAAAGCACCACAAGCACCACACGGGTACACAGAAAAGTCGGAGAGCTCAGGCGACAGAATCACACACCTTGGGCAACGAACGATTCGAACTCTCCAACTAGACCCACTGGCCATCATTCCAGCATCAAGAAAGCAAAGCTCACACAGGCAACACCACGCAAGAAGATCATCGTTAGCCTTAACGACGCCCGAGCCACCGGTCACCTCCCGAGAGAAGACGAGACGGCATGCAGAGAAAACCAGCGGGAGATTCTCTACCTGAGGGCAAGCTTACGTAACGTTGTGCACGTGGGTCTTCGGATCAAGGAAGTAGGAAGATGAAGAGGAGGAGATTTTTTAACTCTGGCAGTGGGCAGAGTCTGGTCTACGAGGAGGACATTGGGCTCAAGGAGGAGGAGCAGATCTGCTTCCGAGAAAATGATGCAGCAGTGGTCGTGGATACGTACTCAAGCGCGAACTCTCTTTCACGAGGAAATCACAGTCAACGAGGAAACGGGTGGAGTGGCTTTGGCAAGCAATCGCCCTCGGGCTCAAGCTTAGAACTTGCGATTGACAGCTTCTTTTCATTAGGAGAGAGGTTCATTGCTTCACTATCAGTTCTCTCATCATATCAGGAGCGCTTAAAGATTTGGATTACCAAATGATTTAATCAAAGTAACTGTACTAGGATATTGATCGCTTGAATGTGAAGCCAACAATTTTCCACATCTCTTTCCTAAAGCGGTATTGCTCTTTTGCTGAGTACCCTATCGCGGTAGGTTCCTCCTCGAACAGTTTTCTGAATCCGCATCGATGAGTAGTGACCAATTAGACAAATGAACCGATAATAATCACCAAAGCAATAAGCTAAAAGCTGCCGGAGAACCCAGATAAGCAGATGGAAAGCCACCTCTTCCGGGGTGTTCGGTTTTCGATATGTAATCGCATCCATCCCTCAAACCTCTGAACCGATGTCTTGCCGATTGTCTAGATTCGAGTCCAAGTTATCCCTCACGAAGAAAGTATCATCTTACAATCTCTCTCATTTTGCGCAGAACTCTGGAAAATCTACTAAAAAGAAGTCCCAAACCTATTGACTTGTATTAGTCTAGAAGTAAATCAATTAACTTGTATAGATTCTGTCGTAAACTTTTTAACTTGGCCAATTTAAGTCTACAATTTTTTTATGATTAACCAATTCATTCATAAACCTTTTAATTGTCATATTTAGTACTATCACTTTTGATGATTTGTCAACTTTATACTTTCAACCAATTTTGATAAAAAATAGTTAGCGACTATCAACTTGAAGAGGGTTGCTTTCTTCTCGCCTATCAAGTCAGTAGGTTGACACCATCAACCATGGCGTGTTCTTATTTTCTGCAACACTCGGGGGTAAATATAGCTAATGCCCATCCTTCCATTTGAAATTTCAAACCCATGACTGACATAGACTGTACGAATGTTAATATTCACGATCAGATCTTCAGTGTGGATTGCACTCGCGATGGGACCTGTTCACCTTTTTGAGTCGACCTGGTCTTCAAGCGTTGCGACTGTTTTCTTCTACTTTTCTTGGTATCATCTCTGGCCTGGCTTCAAGTGATGAGGGTTGCCTGCATTAACGTTGAAGTCAAAATTACAGACTAGCTCGGATGAGTACCCAAGTGGAGGTCGTTTTGGGAATTAAAAAAATACGTGGGCTCTATAACGTTAATTAGGCTGTCCATTTCGCAGGAATTGATCAACAGGTCAGTTTGAGACTTGGTCGTGGTCGGATCGCCCGTTGCTTAATGAAGCTATTTATCCCCCAACTAGTCCAGGACGATGACCTGCTCTCTTCGTGCTCGTCATTTTGCAAACTAACCATGAACTTTGGTCAACGTGGACTTAGATGAACATGACGACTCGGGGAGTTATGTCCATCTGTTTCTGATGAAGACCGGGAAGAATCCATTGCATATAACATAGCGTTTTCTAAAAGAAAAGGGACGCGTTTGCACGTCGGCAATCGCATATTTTGAAAATATTTCGTTAAGCAATAAATGAAATTTCAAGTATAGGTGCAAGACATGAGAATAAAAATAACAAAAAGCCAGAAGCGAAAGTCAAGATGTAGACCCAATGTGGCTCCATTCCATGATCACATAGCGCGACACTGGGCTTCGCATTGCCCACTTGGGCATGTTGAAGTCGGTTTCCTCATTTCTATCTCGATTCATTTTCCCATTAGCTTTATGGGTTTCCATATTTCTTACTCTTATCTCAGTTGAAAATCTTTTGAGCACCACTAATTCTAATTGGAGCGGACAATTTTTGGAAACCATCTCAATCAGAATCTCGAAACCCGCCTGCTGTTTCAACCAGATTGGCTAGGGAGAGAGATTGCCATTCCGCCACCAAAACTTTCGAAGCAGATATCCATGTTAGGTAAAATATATACAATGAATAAATCCCTCGGGAACAAGTCACTTTTAGGATCTTGAGGGAATGAGGTGGGAGATCTCACAAATTTTTGGCTTACACCCCTATTGGTTACTGGCGGAAACATTGGAGGTGAATTCTATAGGAAAAATCTGGCTTATAGAACAATCCTAAATGGACACAAGATTAATTGTGGCTCCAACCCCAAGAAAATCCGTTTTCGGCAGGATGGACAGAAAGCGAACATTTCATCAAAAAATCTAGACTAAAACACGAATGCAGTGCCCATACGTTCCATTTAGGGAGGCAAAATGCCCATAATCCATAGCCATCACCTGAAAGAGAACAACCCATCTGGAAGAGCGCCATATACCCATTTTCCTAGGCCAACTCCAATTGTACACAGGCTCGATTGGTTAATCATCATCCGAAGCAATCTTTTGCTTCTTCCATTTGTATGCGGCTTCCAAGATTTTGAAATTTGTGGTCTGCGTCTCTTCTGGGAACAAGTAGTCTATGTATTCCTCATACCTGCGATTCAAGAACGGATTCAAGAACGTCAGACAAGCTCCAAAGGGCTGATTGAAGAGGACAGTCACAAATAGAGACCAACGAAATAGGTACGCCTCATATCAGACTCATTAAAGCCCATCTTGCAGAAGATTGGCTCATAAGATTCTATCAATATAGAAACAAACCAGCAACTGGCCCAGCAATAGAAAAAACATAGATATCAGAAGAGCTGCATTGCAAAAGAATAAAATCCGAAACCAGAAAGAGAAGAACCCAACAGACAACTCACTGGACCTATCATCGATGGGCATTACCAAATTTACAACTCATTATGGGGACATCTCACTCAGATACACCAACAACCATGAATCGGAATGAACAAAAAGGAAGCATTATATCAGGAAGCCAGTGAGTTGATACCAACAGACTACAGTCGAAAACCAATTAAAGAGAGAGATTCTTAAAAATCAATATAAAGACATCTTCATTGACAAGCATCAAATGTACCGAATAGAAGAAATAAGTGACAACAGAAGTCAGTTATGTCAAGGAATTAAGTATTCCTCTAGGCGAGAACAGAGGAAACAGAGCAGATGGTAATGGCAAGACACGTGCAGCATGTGACCATGAAGTTAACGCAAGAGGATGTGAAGCTGAGCTGCAGTCAAATGAACCCAGATATTTGGAGATGAAAGAATGCGATGTAATTCCAGTTATTAAATAGTTTAATTGAGCTGAATTGTTTACAGCTGTTGACAGTTGTCAAGTTAGTTGCTGTAACAGTTGTAACAAACTGTGCGTAGTAGCTTTCCTCGTGTTGCATATATAGACACTAGAATATTCTTCTGAAAGTAGAGAAGTAAGCTCTCAGTTGTAAAAAGACTTCTCTAGAACAATACAAAGAATTCTTCGTCCTCTTTATCTGCTTCATCTTCAATCTTCTATCTTCAACCTTCAATTCTGTTTGCTGAACTTCTTCATGGTATCAGAGCGTACCTGAGAGCTTTACAGAGGTTGATCCTGCGACTGGAAGAATGGCAGCTAGGGTTCAGAAATATGCATTTCCCATTCATGTAAACATCGCTAACTTTGTTACGATCAAGTTAGCTGAAGATAATTTTCTGTTGTGGCAAGCTCAGTTCGATCGATTCTTGCGGAGTCAAGATCTGTATGGATTTATCAGTGGAGAGATTTCTCCACCAGCTCGAATGATTTGTGTTGAGGCTGAAGGCCGTGAAGTCGAAGAAGTGAATCTTGACTACGTTGACTGGGTAAGAACTGATCAGCTTATATCTTCTTGGATTAGTGGTGCTGTATCTGAGAGTATATTGAGTTTGATTATTGGACTTGAGACTTCGTATGAGATCTGGCAAACATTACTCAATCGTTTCACTCAAAAATCTGTGGCGAGAGAGTTTGAGTTGCGAGGAAAATTACAAGCATGTCAAAAGAGAGATCGAGCCTTATCGGTCTATCTTAGAGAGTATAAAACGATATGTGATCAGCTTAATGCTATCGGCAAACCGTTAGATGAAATAACAAAGATCTTTGGTGTATTGGATGGTCTGGGAGCTGAGTATGAAAACTTCAAGACAACTATGTATTGCTTGAAGCCTCAGCCGGAATATGATGAAGTTTTGTCACAGTTAGAAAGATTCGAAGTAAGGTTGCAAAGCTATGCTTCAGCTAAATACAATCCAAGTCTAGCATTTTTTGGGCAAAAGAAATCAAGTAGCCATCAGAAGGATGTGTCTGATATAGGACCTGTTTATCAAGGTTCTAATTTTAGAGGAGCACGGGGAGGTCGTGGATATGGAAGAGGTCGTTTCTTTAATAACAGGAGTCATGATAATGCATATTCTGGCAGAGGAATGTTTTATAGGCCAAGTGGATGGAATGCTGAGCAAGAAGGATTTCACTCTAAGAGAGTTAATTACTCTCCTGGTTACAATCGAGGTCAGGGTTTTAGACCCTATGTTGGACAAAGATATCAAGATACTAAGTCATATCCTGTTTTTGATTCTGTGCATAATAAATCAGTGCAGGATAAGAAAGGTCTTAGTAATGTACCTTTAGAATGTCAGATTTGTAAGCGACCAGGACATGATGCTCTTCATTGCTGGTATCGCTTTGACAATTCTTATCAAGCTGAAGAGATACCTACAGCTTTAGCTGCGTTGCATATTGAGGATTCGTCTGGAAGTGAGTGGTATCCAGATACTGGTGCTACAGCTCATATCTCTTCCAGCACAGGTATTCTCTCTACTTGTTCTACATATAAGGGAACTGACACTGTCATGGTTGGCAGTGGCCAATGTTTGCCTATTACTCATACTGGTCGTATGATGTTTCAAACTGACAATACTTCATTACCTCTCAATGACGTGTTAATTGTTCCTGACATCAAGAAAAACCTTCTCTCAGTGTCTAAACTCACTGAAGATTATCCGTGCTCTTTTGTGTTTGATAAAAATGGTGTCTATCTTAAGGATCATTGCCACAACTCCACTATGATGCTGGGAAGGAAAATCAGGGGACTTTATCGGGTTGACCCTGCTCCAACTATTGCTCTTTTTACTCAACGACATAAAGGTACAGGAGAGGATGTTTGGCATCAAAGGTTAGCTCACACCAACATGAGAACCTTGAAGTTTTTACAAGCTCAACAACTAATACGTTGTACTACTAAAGCAAAGACTTTGTGTAGTAGTTGCCAAATGGCCAAGTCCAGTGCTTTGTCATTTCCTTTATCGGATTCTGTGACTTCTCGTCCTCTTGAGAAGGTGCACTGTGATATATGGGGGCCTTCCCCAGTTACTTCTATTCAACATTTCCGATATTATGTTCTATTCATTGACAATTTCTCTCGGTTTACTTGGATCTATCCACTGAAATTGAAGTCAGACTTTTATGATGTCTTTGTGCTGTTTCACAAGCAAGTTGAGAACTACTTTGATTGTCGAATCAAGCAGTTTCAATGTGATGGTGGAGGAGAATTTCTTAGCAACAAGTTTCAGACTTATCTTCAGACTTGTGGCATTAATCAGTGTGTGTCCTGTCCCCACACACCTGAGCAGAATGGCATTTCTGAAAGAAAACATCGCCATGTTGTTGAACTTGGTCTTGCTATGTTGTTCCATGCTAAAGTTCCACTCCATTACTGGGTTGATGCTTTCATGACAGCTAATTATGTCATCAATCGACTTCCTCTTCCTAAGCTTCAAATGCAATCGCCTTACAGTAAATTGTATGGCAAGTCACCAAGTTATGATCATCTTCGCATATTTGGATGTGCTTGCTATCCATGCCTACGGCCTTATGCTCAGACCAAGTTTGATCCAAGATCTTTGCCTTGCATTTTCCTTGGTTATAGTGACAGACATAAGGGCTACAGGTGCCTTCTTCCCACTACTGGTCGAGTTTATATTTCCAGACATGTGATCTTTGATGAAGCTGCTTTTCCTTTTACTAAAGATTTGTCTACAGTCTATCCTTCTTCCACTACTCTCTATCGTTTGTGGGTTGATCAACTTGGTTTGTTTCACACAGCTTGCAGTTCTTCTCCTCTAAACCAAGGTACTTCCTCTACTTCTCATACTTTGTTAACTTCCCATACACTTCCTCCTCATATCTTGTCCCAGTCTACTATTCTTTCTCGTCCACATACTTCTACACAATCTGGAGTCCAGGAATCTTCAGTCTCTTCTTCTACACAATCTGGAGTCCAGGAATCATTAGTCTCTTCTTCTCTTTCTACACCTCTTCCTCCTGCTTCTGTCTCTTCATCTCATAATACACATCCCATGCAAACTCGTTCCAGGGCTGGCATTGTGAAACCAAACCCCAAATATGCTTGTTTAGTCACTTATAATATTCCTTCTGAACCTAAAACTGTCAAAGCAGCTCTTGCTGATCCAGGTTGGTACTCGGCCATGAAAGAGGAAATGGATGCTTTATATGTTAATAACACATGGTCTTTGGTCCCTTGTACTGAAGATATGAATGTTATAGGCTGCAAATGGGTGTTCAAAACTAAGTTGACATCTACTGGCAGCCTTGATCGATTGAAGGCTCGACTAGTTGCTAAAGGGTTTCATCAAGAGGAAGGGATCGATTATACTGAAACATTCAGTCCTGTCATTAAGCATGCCACGATTCGAATCATTCTTTCTGTGGCTCTTACACGACACTGGACTATACATCAACTTGATGTAAAGAATGCGTTTTTGCATGGTACGTTACAAGAGAAGGTTTACATGACTCAGCCTCCTGGGTTTGTTGATCCTCACAACCCATCTCATGTTTGTCTTCTACATAAGTCTCTCTATGGACTTCGACAAGCACCTCGAGCATGGTTTGACAAATTTAGTAATTTTCTGCTTGAAGTTGGCTTTTATTGTAGCTCAGCTGATCCGTCTCTCTTTGTTTTTCATGATGGTCCTCATACTCTGCTCTTACTCTTATATGTTGATGACATTCTTTTAACTGGCAGCTCACCACAACTGATTCATGACTTGGTTGTTGCTCTTAGTCGCCAGTTTCATATGAAGGACCTTGGGGAGCTTCATTATTTCCTTGGCATTGAAGTTAGTCGTACTTCTCATAATCTCTTTCTTTGTCAAACCAAGTATGCTCATGACCTTCTTCGGAAAGCTGCTATGCTTGAGTGTAAACCTGTCTCAACTCCCTTATCATTGAAGTCTGTTGTCTTGCTGAATGATGATTGTCCTCTTGCTGATCCGATGGAGTATAGGAGTCTGGTTGGAGGCCTACAGTATCTTACTATTACTCGGCCTGACATTGCTTTTGCTACCAATTCCCTATGTCAACATTTGAAGTCTCCTACTGTTGGTGATCTTCATAGGCTGAAAAGGGTTCTTCGATATATCAAAGGGACACTTCGTCTTGGTGTCTTTCTTCATTCTCATAGCTTGCCATTTCTTTATGGTTTTTCTGATGCGGATTGGGCCGGTTGCTTCACCTCTAGACGGTCTACTACGGGCTATTGTACTTATCTTGGCTCGAATCTTATTTCCTGGGCAGCTAAAAAGCAGACTACTGTCTCTCGTTCTTCAACCGAGGCAGAGTATTGAGCTCTTGCCTCTGCCACCGCTGAGCTCACCTGGGTTACCTTTATACTTCGAGATATTGGTGTCCGTCTTTCATCTCCTACATTGCTCTTGTGTGATAATTTGTCGGCTATTTCTCTCACGGCCAATCCAGTTCTCCATGCTCGGACTAAGCATATTGAAGTCGATTTTCACTTTGTTAGAGAAAAAGTCTCCTCTGGTTCTCTTTGTTTACGTTATACTCCCAGTGTTCATCAACTTGCCGATATCTTTACTAAGGCTATCTCACGGCGTGCTCTCTTTTATATTCGGCACAAATTGGGTATGGGAGTGAGACCCCTTCCCAATTTGCGGGGGGATGTCAAGGAATTAAGTATTCCTCTAGGCGAGAACAGAGGAAACAGAGCAGATGGTAATGGCAAGACACGTGCAGCATGTGACCATGAAGTTAACGCAAGAGGATGTGAAGCTGAGCTGCAGTCAAATGAACCCAGATATTTGGAGATGAAAGAATGCGATGTAATTCCAGTTATTAAATAGTTTAATTGAGCTGAATTGTTTACAGCTGTTGACAGTTGTCAAGTTAGTTGCTGTAACAGTTGTAACAAACTGTGCGTAGTAGCTTTCCTCGTGTTGCATATATAGACACTAGAATATTCTTCTGAAAGTAGAGAAGTAAGCTCTCAGTTGTAAAAAGACTTCTCTAGAACAATACAAAGAATTCTTCGTCCTCTTTATCTGCTTCATCTTCAATCTTCTATCTTCAACCTTCAATTCTGTTTGCTGAACTTCTTCAAGTTATATACCCAGCTGGACCGCCCTCAGCCAATATCTGCCTCCTCTTCTTCCGCTTCTTTGGCAGTTTAGGCTGTACAATGCCAACATCACCAAGTTCTCCAAAACTGCTCTCCATGTTTAACCACTCCTCCGATAGCATTGCCCTTTCTTCTTTAAGTTCCGGAGCTGACGTTCTGAAGTAGTTAATGGCTCTTTCAAAGACTCCTGATGCATATACAGAGTAGAAATAAAAATATATCAACACTCAAACCACGAAGAGGAAAAACCTAAGTTAAATTTCAATTGAGCACTCACTTCTGGCAAGTTGCAAGCATTCCCCTTTTCGATCCAACGGATGTGATTGCAATTGATCTTCTCACAAATCTGAATTATAGGCATCCATAGCTGTTGCCTCAAACTTAGCATAGCTGATCCACACTTTCAGGTGCTTAGTCCGATCTGATAATCTCTCATATAGCTCTCTTGTTCGTTGAAATTCACACTCGGATATCTCAAAATCAATGTATGCCTGTTATCAAAAGAAAACTACAATCAGCACACATCAACAGTAATTTATAAAATACTATTCTGTGAGTTATTATGATTGCCTCTGCAGTCAACAAGTCGGAACCTTAGAACCCTATAAAACTTAACGTCATATCAAGGACAGGCCATGCAAAGACCCTATTAACAACAAATTGTGCCACTTAGCTATTGTGTCGGCAATAAACTAAATACAGAGAACATCAGAATAAAAATGGATAAGATGGGACATATAGACATATGCTGTTAAGACAGCTGTAAGCCTTTAAAACAAAAACAGAAAAAAAAAAAAAAAAAATGACGACAACAGTGAACATGCATTAGATCAGATCAGGCAAAATCATTGGCAAGCGCCTGTCATAAGATAACATAAAGGCCACAAGTTTGAGAGTAGAACCCTGGGCTAGATTTTATATCAAAAAATTAACATACTGGCATGGGCTTGAAATGAATATGGGCATGCATTTCGCATTTAAATTTGATTTTTGCCCAACATTGAAACCTCAAATTTTAAAAGTACACAGGCATGTGCATTTGAAAGCATATGAATATGTATGTTTTCAGGAATCCTACAAGATATAAAAATATTTTTCCCTTTCGCCCTTAAGTCATACATATTTTGGGTAAGTAAAACAAAAGGCAGGCTTTTACCTTCCATAACAGTTCAGGCATGTCAAGTGCGGGCTGTGCAATCGCTAATTTAAAAATGGCTCTAGCTCGGTCGGTTTCGCCCAAGGATATTTCCAATTCAGCATACTTGCTCCAAGCATAACAGTTTTCTGGAGACCACTCCAAGTATTTTTTGTATAGTTTTCGGCATCGATCTATGTTGCCAAGTTGTAGCTCAATCTAGATGTATTTTTTAAATATCTGTTATTTACAAAGCACAACAAAGAAACTTGTTTAGAAAAGGATGGGGAGGTAAAACTAAAGGACGAGAATGACAGGAAACTAACTTACAGACTATTCTCTCTTCATGAAACTTTATCCAATCTATATTACCTTATCTTTAGGAGCTTTGCCAATTGCATTGCCTAGGATCTGCCTTGCACCCGTAAGATTCAATTGTCTGATCTCAGATTGAGCCGCTAAGAGCCAAATTTAGGGAAATGAAAATTTCTGGTGAGGAGTCAGTCTGAGACACTCTCTGTAAGGATTCAAAATTGAATGAGATAAGCCACTGATTCCATTTTACACTGTCATACACCTTTATGAAGCTTTGGACAAGAGAAAATCACATGTCATCAATTTAGCTCAGACGAGTCCTATGTAGCATCAACTCCCCCTAGACATCAAATATACTACTTTGCTCATGAGTTTAGAAACAAATATAGTAATCATCTGTGGCGTGGCATAATCAATGGACCACTTTATCATTCCTTAACATAATAAATAGGAAAATTAGTATAAATTAACAGATTAACAAACCTAATTCTTTTGAAAACACAAACAGGGAGGATGTGAGGTAGGTCCCATCCATGTTAAAAAAGCGGAAATTACTGCTTCCACAAATCAAGGGCATAAGTACCTGTATACATTCCGTGTACACTCCATATCTTTGGCATGAAGCTCTTCATACAATGCATAATTAATCCTGAAACACCAATAGAAACACCCTGAGGCATATTTCATCACAAAAGTAGATATAGCATATACATTTCACAAATATATACCTACCACAAATAGATATACCGTTGCCAATACCGCTTCTCCTCAGCAGGTGGCACGTTGGCAATTGCACGCTCATAAATTTCCCTAACCCTCTCTTTATGGCCCACACTTTCTTCCAAGCGAATGTAATCAAACCATGAATCGTAATTTAACGGATTCTTTCTGACCTCGTCCTCATACTGAAATCTCCTCTTACCCACAATAGCATCTTCAATCACTTCCCTGTCTCCACACTGCTTTTCAAAAGCTACAAACTTTCTATACAAGTCCTCTGCCCTTCCCTTTGGATTATGATCTAGATCAAACTTAAAAATGTACCTCGCCTTCTCGGTCTCCTTACAGCACTCCTCAGATTCCGCGAATGCCATAAACAACGTCTCTGCTTCCTCAGCGCGCCCGGTTGAAGTCCTTCTGAGACTCCTCCCACTGAGCGTACTTCACCCACACGGCGCACGCTGACATTCCATCGTACGCGGCGGATGAGGTCCTCGAACTCCTTGCGCTTCCGGAGGCGGCAATCGCCGAGCTCGGTGTGGTCCGTGATCTTCTGCTTCGGGGGGCGGATTTCAGCCTCCTGCCGCTCGCGGTCCTCCTGGAGGATCTGCTCGGCCGTGATCTAGACCGGAGCCGGCGTCTTGTTCTTGACCCTGGTGGGGCGCGGGAGCTTCACCTCCATGTCCCGTCAGGTCAAGTAGCCCAGAGTCCGGTCTGAATCGGACATCGACGGGGACGCGAGGGGCGGAAGAGAGGGGACTGGCTGTGGCGGGGCGTTCATGAGGATCGAAACGCTAAAAGGGAACTGGCGGCACGAAAGGAAGAAGAGAGGGGAGGGGCGGCACGAAGGAAGAAGAGAAGCAGATGCAACTGATCCCTGAGGCCGACGAGTTGCTTATGGGCTTCAGGCCGGAGCTCAAAGGTCAGGAACTGGTTGCGCACCAGGACCGAGTTCCAAACAATAAGAGCGGGCCCTCCGAAGGGCTTCAGGCCCGCTTGGGTCTGGTCGAAACAGCTGGGGGGAAAACAGACTTGGCCTCCGGCGGATAGTGACCGGCGACTGAGGCCGTGACCGGCAATGCCTCCATCCAAATTTGGTTCCACGGCCCGTGTGACGGTCCCGTGGGTCAGAAACGAGGAAATGGATCATCTATCTTGGATTAGTGCACCTTACCTCCCTCCCTACCTTTGAATCAAAAAGCTCCCCCTCATTGCATAGAAAACACCCCCTCCCCTACCATTGGATCCACTAAGGCACATTAATTCAAAGTACAAAGCATAAAAGGCTATAACAAGGCAGCAACAAATGGAGAAAAAGCAAGGAGCAAATCTGGATCTTGAACGGACAACCAAACAAACAAACAAACTGGATTCCGAGTGCGCGACCAAACCGGGTAACTATCTAGGGGTACCTCGAGCAAACAAACATGAGGCATGATGTATCGAAGACCCCGGAGAAGCTTGAAGCTCACATGGTCGACGGCAAAAGTCCAAGCCACGGAATGCAAACCAAACAAAGTACCAAGAACAGGGAAAGAAATGCTCTCTTTGTACCATCAAACGAATCAATTCCTTGACTGGCTCATATGGTCTATGTAATACCTGAGCAAGATGGGACAGCTGAAGAAGGAACTAGAGCAATTCACAACCATTGCAAGGCATCCACAGACTGCGAATTCCTGCCGAGGAGCGTGCATTGCCCTGCTGCATGCATTTACAACCTCACCAATCTATCAATTAAATCTCGTGTTTTGCTGCTCTGATTCAACTCGCATTCACCACACTTTCCATTATCACATCGTTCCAAGTGTCAATAGGCCCAGGCAAGCACCAGTGCAAGCAGTCGTTCTGGACTTTGGCATTCTTATCCTTCGCAAATGGATACAACTCCCTGTAAGGACCTGGATGCCCATCAGGCCTTGTCAGCAAGAGATTAGTGAAGTTGAGAAGCTTTAGATTGACACCATTATCAGCAGCTATGGCCAATGCCTTCTCGTACTCGCTGAGTTCGATGTCA
This sequence comes from Melaleuca quinquenervia, assembly GCA_030064385.1. Lineage (NCBI taxonomy): Eukaryota > Viridiplantae > Streptophyta > Magnoliopsida > Myrtales > Myrtaceae > Melaleuca > Melaleuca quinquenervia. The sequence continues at coordinate 12,076,386 of CM057721.1, read as the reverse complement.
CGGAGAATCCGGCTCAAGTCCTTCAATTCAATCTCACCTTCTTTGACAGGAGCTATTCTTTGGCAGGTCCCACCGTTGTCCCAATCCCCATTCTCAAAATGATCTGGGGTGGCAGTGCGAAAAAATATTAGACCTTTGTGCTCAGATTTTGCTATGAAGTTCACCACGTTATGCAGGGTCTTTCTGTAGGCAAACTCGAATCCCACCTCAGGTATGTCTTCTTTGTTACACTTATAGCAGCCCAAGGCTTGACCATTCTCATAGTATACTGCAGTTTTGAGAAACCATTTCCCGATTGCTATTATCATGTAATCCAAGTTGGGATACAAACTAGTCCAGTTCGTATCAAGCTTATCCAGATGAAGCTCAACTGCCGATGTGGAGACGCCATTGGAGTCCTCAAAAATCGCTGCTTGTACAAGAAAAGGAGCCCAGATGACAGAGATGTTGAAGTTGTAGGAGGGGAAGTGCCATCTTCTCGATTTATATTCTTCATCATGGTAGACATGTATTGGTTGTTCTACCTAAAAAAATGCATTCGCTGAGCTTAATAAACAACATAATAGTGAACAAATGTCAGAGAACAGTGCAATTTTCACTGATAGATACCCAATGTCAAGATGGAAATATCTCAAAAGATTATCTCTCCCTCCCTTCCCCCTGCCCCTCCGCCCTTCCTCCCTCTCTCTGTCCCCCCCCCCCCCCCCCCACACTCTCTCTCTCTCTCTCTCTCTCACTTCCAAAGACAACACCTTCAATAAGCTTGCCTGTCTCTGCTTCTGTGTGTTACAACACCATATCATGCACACTATGCAGTCATGGATTAGAAACCAAGGACAAGCAAAGAATAATACTGATAAATCTGCAATTCCCTGGTCTATTCAGAAAGCATCAACTTATGACATGTTCTGAGGACAAACAGGCACTGCCCTTTGCTCATCCACTCTACCCAACGTCCAACTAAAACATTCAATTGTATGAAGTCACGTTTCAAAGAAACGGAGAGGTCATTCCAAGATGGAAACATCCTAAAATATTAATTTCGAATAAAAATAAAAGGAAGTGATCTAAAGCCTCAATATGCCAATTCAGCCTCCATCTTCAGACACATAAATCAACTATAATTGTTAGAGGAAATCCTTATGGTATTTCGAAGATGAGAAAACTTGTTTCAGTCTGATTCATGTATCGATATGGAAGACGTCAGACTATTTACAGTCTAAGAAGCATAGTCTGATGGTTATCAGACTTTAGCTTTTCTATACATCTTATTTTGTGGCGATCCAAGAAATTTTATCTTTATGATTTGATTAGATCTTAGACAGCTTTTTGATTGGATAATCTGATTGATTATCTCGGTTATTATGGAATAAATTGATCAACAATTACTAGAGTACTTAAAGCAAGTATTCACTTTTGGAAACTGAAGATCATGTTTGTATGGGCGATTAGGATTGATGGACTCTCGTTATGATTTATATATGGCTTGAGATCTCCTTGTTTATTATGTCAAACGGGTAAATTGGAAGAACTACTTTGGAATGTGCCAACGGTTATGAAAGTTGAAGGAGTATTTAAGGGAGTTATCTCTAGCCGTGTCATAAAACGTGTATTAAGAGTTATTTTCCTAAAGTTTGAATCTATTCAAATTTGATCAATTGCAAAAGCACATTCATTATACTCAAAAGAGATAACCATACGAGTTTCATAAGTGTGGAGCAGAGAAGCTTAGATCTTGATATTGTAACTCTTTTGATTCATAGTAAACTTCAACCGATAGGTTGTCATCGCGGGAGAGTGGACGTGAGCTTAACCAATACATCTTGTGTTTGATCTTCTCTCTCTTCTCTCTATTTATGTTCTTCGTTTAAGGTAAGATTCAAGTACTGAAAGCTTAATTCTTTACATTTCTGCAAAAGCGTTCAAGTACATTTACTGCACTGTTAATTTCAATAATATCTCTTTAAGCAAAATACTAGAAAGTCTGTAGATGATCAAGGACATTCTGTTTTCTCGTCAGTAGACGACATCCTCATAAAAAGAGACAAATCTACAGTAGAACTCTCTTTTCTGTCAACCTTTCGTTCATAGGAAAGATCACCCCCACATGCACAGACAAGATGTAGCAAAGTCCGTTCTAAAGGGTCTTGGTTTATCATCATGCCCACAAACTCGACCCGTCTACATTCTCGTTTGAAAGAATTGGAAATACCATGATTGAATGATGCAATGGGCACATCAGCGCCAATGCCTATTACTTATTAACAAGCTTTATCTAGCTTCAGTTGTCAGAAGAGGTAGAGTCACAAGCCAGTAAAGCAATATCCTGGAGTTCCCAGGCCAGATAAAGTATAAATGGTTTTGCTTAGAGAGAGGGGGACGGAAAGAAAAAACAGAACATACACCTCCATAAAATACTGATGTTGCACAACTCCTATAACTGGACAGACGATGGGCAGACATCCGTCAATTAATGAAAAATCATATCTGATAATCAAATACAACGATCAAAATTTTAGATGACATTTGCACAACATCAAACCCACAAACCAGCATAATAGAAACAAGATGATGAAAATTTTCATTCCCTCAAAAAGAATGTCAGATGATCAAAAACACTCCTCTTCAAAATCTGTGTAGGCAGCAAACATGACATTTCGAGTAAAGAATGCTATAACTTACCGTTGAAAGCATGCATAGCAAAGACTGCACATGGTTTCTAGAAATCGAATCACCAATCAACGCCCATGCCTTGTTCCTCATAAACTCAAGAAACCTCTGCCCATTGAATGGTGGCAACTCGCAGTTTCTCGGTTTCCACCTCCAGTACAAATAACCTTTATCTGGCCTCCCGTTCCCCATACAGTTTTGGTGAGCCTCGATCAAAGAGCAACTCTGATTGGTATATACTGGCCCAGACCGATGGGGAATCCAGTCCCCAGAGAGAAGATCACATTCATCTGAAGCAAATGTCAACATCCGTTGGCAAACACCAAATCAGTCAAAAATGTGAACTTTTAATGAGACAAAAACAGGATTGCCCTTCAAAAGCAAGCACTTCATCATTACAAATTAAATTATTCACGACTGAGGCAGCCACTGTCAGTATCCGACAACAATTTAAGCAACTTTCTAAGTTATATCTTGCTTCCCCTTTCCCAGTTCAGCAACTACTCAGTAATTGCACAACAAGAAAAGAGACTGATCTTGACCAACAAAGAATACAAACCGAGAGCAGCAAGAAAAACTACCTGCGCTAGCATTTTCATCTTCTGCACTTGTTGGGTCGAATTGAGGCGAGGCTTCATCAGACTCAGTCGGCTTTGCCACTTCCGATTTTTCAGCAACGGGGTTCGCTACATTGGGCGACAACTCCTCTGATCTTGAAAAGAGAAGCCTAAACGCGAGCCCCACCAAGAGAAACGAGACTACTACCTTCACCGCCAAATTACTATGCTTGTTACGCGACGGCGATCTCCAGTTCAGCTTCATTTTCTTCTCTTCTGTTTTCTCTAGCACCCGGAAGAGAGTCTGAATTCTTGGTTGCCCTCTTGTGAGGAGAGAGAGAGAGAAAGAAAGCCGTTTGTCTCCGAGCAAAGTACTTAATTGGGGGCGCGCTGCTCCAGAGTGGGAAAGAGTGAGATTAACTCAAGAAGACCAAGATCACAGAAATTAATGGCTCGCCGCGAATCCAGCTGTGATTGCTTAATCATTCGGCTGAAGAAGACGAACAGGAAGATTTTTTTAGAGCGAGCAACCGACAGGAGCTGGTCACCACATGCGCTTCGGACACGTAAATTTCATGAAAAATTGTGTATTTCTTCAACATTTTTTTTAAAATCCCTTGAAAAGTGTTCTGTTACTTAACTCGTGCCTCGGATGCGAAAATCAGAATTATGTACCTTAACCAGTGCCCTTGATATAGTCATTAACATGACCAAACGATTATGATGCAAACTTATGATTATATAACAAGAAATAATTTGTACTTAACCAAGTAATCAGGAGGTCAGCGCGACGTCTAATGTATATAATGAGCTGATGTATGGATACTTGTATGAGTATTTCGTATTTATGTTTGAGGAAAATAATTTAAATATGAAGAGAAGTCCAAAAGGAGAAGACCGATTCTTACTTGTTTACACTTGAGGAAAGCAAGAGTTTTTTTTATTACTTTTTTCATCTAAATATAAAATGTTCTTTCAAATTTCAAAAATAAACGGTATATGTGTGTGTGTACCGGTGCCGCAAAATTTATCCTAAATTAAAAGTGAAAGTCCAAATCTATCTAAAGATAGAGATAATAGAGATGCATCGAATTCAAAGATACTTGAAACTTCGAAATTTATTAACAATGTCAACATGGAAAAAAGATAACTTATTTGGGAATCATGAGTTTAGAAGGAACGTATTCAAGTCGTAATCATTGGATCTGAATTGGGAAAAAAAATTACTGATCATAGTTCACAATTCATGACCTCGTACGATTGGTGTAGATCCAATCACGATAATACGACAATGGTTGACTTCCACCTGAGAAGAAGGGGAAGCAAAAGCATATATATTTACACACTGAAGCCCAAAAGTGCACTTATTACTATATGCTGGATCTTCATTGGTCAAAAGAAGAGGGACTTTGGTGAGGAAGATAAAACCGATTCAGGAAAATCTATAAACCAGTCAAGTAAGGAACTTTCAAGAATCGATATCGCGCCGGGATCGCGATTGGATTCGTGTCGCCCGAAGAAAAATTCCTGGAGGCACCATGGAAGGGCCTTACAGAGTACCAATCGCTAAGTTGTGTAAAACGGTCGATCATCGTGGTTGTTTTGTGCCAAAACGAATGTTCAGCACGTGATTCTTCTCCACTCTTGGGAGTTCAGCAGTAAATGTTATCTAGCACACCCTTTCAATTGAGAATGAAGCTAAATCTTTTTCCTTAAATTACTCTAAATCACTTAAGCAGATGATAATCTTGAGAGAATCATAAGAAAGTAGGGAGAGTACTGCAGTTTCCATGGCGACAACGATCCTTGGCCAGACGTTTTTTCTTGGGCCCCTTCTAGTTAAGGTAACTAAATCTGTCATCATCGCTTATCAAGAATCCAAGAGAATTCCAGAGCATATTGAATAATGAGTTCTAACAGTGCTATAAGTGAATTATTTCCATTGTTCAAAGAACACTGTTTAGTTATTAGGAGATGCCCGTTAACTGATATGCATTAGCAAGACTTACGTTGGCGCGAGCTTGCGAGCCTACACAGCTTCTTGCCGGACTTATCATCCCAGACTCTTCCTGAAAAAGTTGATTTTGTAGAACCTATCTAGCTCTGTCGGCAATCCTCGGCTAGTGAGTAGTTACAGATCTTTATAATGCAACTCTCTCTCATTCACAAAGACTCCCGTGTTTCCAGCCGCGCAATCTGCCATCATGGGATAAATGAACTCCTCGATGAACAGCTGGGGAAATATAGCTCTGAAAGAAACTTTGAAAGAACATATTTTTTGTATTACTCTCTAATCAATGTTACATACAAGTATAAAGCAAAAGGCAAAATGAAGCTACAATATAGAATATTTACATTCTATCTTTGACACTCATCATCAAGTTGGAGCATATATGTCTAACATGCCCAACTTGTTACATGTAGCATCAATTTGAGCTTTGTAAAGAGACTTGGTGAGAATGTTGGCGAGTTGAAAATCTGTTCGACCAGGAATGAGCTGAACACATGGGGGACAAGAGGATGTCCCAATGGAAAGATCTCGAATCACGTGACAATTAATCTCAATGTGTTTTGTCTGCTCATGAAAGAACGGATTCTTAGTGATATGCATGGCGGCTTGATTGTCACAGTGTAGTCTCATCAAACCTTTGTAGCAAACACCTAGGTCATTAAGTAAACGCTTTATCCAAACTAGCTCACAAGAAATGTCTGCCCTTGCACAGTATTCTGACTCCGCGCTGGATCAAGAAGCAATAGTATGTTTCTTACTCTTTCAAGAAAAAAGGTTACCACCAAAGAAGACACAAAACCCTGTAGTAGACCTCCGACTGTTAGGACATCCTGCCCAATCTGCATCTGTGAAGCATGATATCTTGTATGCATATGTGAAACCTACTATCCTATCATGTCCTTGGTCAAAGTATACTAGCCCTTTTCCTAGAAATCCCTTGATATACTTGAGGATCCGTATAACAGCATCCCAATGGATAGTACGAGGGGAAGACATGAACTGACTCACAACACTCACTGGATGCAAAATGTCATGCCAAGTAACTGTCAGATAATTTATCTTACCAATTAATCATTGATATTTCTTCGGATCATGTAATAAATCTCCATCATTTGGCATGAGATTAGTCTGAGGAACCATCGGTGAGTCAATAGGTTTGCATCTAAGTAACCCACTTTCTGAGAGTATATCAAGTACATACTTTCTCTAACAAATAAGAAGTTTGTCACAAGACCGTGATATCTCAATGCTAAGAAAGTACTTAAGCTTGCCAAGGACAGTAATCCGAAACTGTTCCCCTAAGAACTTCTTAAGTGCGAGAATTTCATCGTTATCATCACCAGTAATAATGAGATCATCGACATATACAACCAAAATAACGGTCTTTTTTCTCAAGTGTATACAGAAAACCGAGTGATCATTGGCACTTCTGATCATGCCAAAATGACTAAGAGCCTGAGATAAACGATCAAACCAAGCTCGAGGAGATTGCTTGAGACCATATAGAGACTTTCGCAAGTGACATACTTTAGAGGCCTCCTTCTAAACAACAAACCCTGGTGGTTGAGCCATATATACCTCATCCTTAAGAATACCATCGAAAAATGCATTCTTGACATCAAGTTGGTGAAGTGGCCAATGACGAGTAGCAACAAGAGCCATACATATGCGAACATATGTCATCTTGGTAATAGGAGAGAATGTCTAATCATAATCAATGCCATAAGATTGAGAGTAACCCTTGGCAAGTAACTGAGCTTTAAGTCAGTGAAAGGACCCATTAGGATGAACCTTAACCATGAAAACCCACTTGCAACCGACCACTGATTTACCAGGAGGAAGAGGACAAAGAGTCAAAGTCTCATTTTTCCACAGAGCTGACATTTCCTCTTGCATAGCACTAAACCATGTTGCAGAGCCTCTGTCACATTCTTAGAATCGAGTAACTGTCAAGACGGGTAATAAAGGCATGGTGAGTGGTGAACAAGGCTACGTAATTACAAAAGCTATCAAGAGGATATCTGGTACTAAGACAGTTGTGCAGTCCTTTGCAAAGTGCAATAGGTAGGTCAAGGTTGAAGGTCGGATGTGGAGGATTAGGAGCAATATGTAATGGACTAGAAGGTGTAAGAAATGCAACAGTGAGGTCGGGGCCGGTAGGTGCGGGAGGTATATGTAAAGGGACAAGAGACGTACAAGGCTCGTGATCCTGCATAGTCGGAACAGGGTTAGTATCAACAGAGAGTGGCTTACCCCTTCGAGTATATACCTGAGTAATAGCAGGCGTAGGAGGTGTCGGTGTCCCCCCACTCACGGGAATTGAAGAAGAAGTAACAAGAACATCAAGATATTTTAGAATAGACAAGACTGATGCAGGAGCAGAAGAGATACGAGATTCAAAAGCAGAGTAATACTGTACAAACTCCATAAAAGTAACATCAGGTGAAACAAAATATCACATAAGAGTAGGACTATAACACCAATAACCCTTTTGAGTTCCAGAATATCCCGAAAAGATGCAACGCGGTGATTTGGAATCAAGTTTCGTACGACCTGGACGAATATCATACACATAGCAGACATAACCAAATATATTGGGGGGAACAGGAAATAAAGGCATAGATGGATGCAATACATTATATGGTATTGTGCCATCAAGAACAGAAGACAGCATCAGGTAACATGCAGTTAAAATTGCATCAGCCCAGAAGCAATGAGGGACATGTATATGAATCATCATAGTATGGGCCACCTTAAGAATGTGTCTGTTCTTTCGTTCAACAACGCCATTTTGTTGAGATGTATAAGCACATGACGATTCATGGATGATACCATTATTGGTCGTATATTGCAAAAATGCATTTGAAAACTATTCCTTTGGATTATCGCTACGAAAAATTTTAACAGTGGTTTTGAACTAATTTTGCACAAGAGAACAGAAAGCTGAAAATTGTACAAAAATTTCTTATCTAGATTTAATTATAAAAATCCAAGTTGCACGGGAGAAATCATCCAAAAAAATAAAAAAGTACTGAAAACCAGAGATAGATTCAACAGGATAAAGACCTCAGACATCAGAATGCACTAAAGCAAAACGACTGTCTGAATGACTAATGACTCTAGAAGGATGGGAAGCACGAACATGATTTCCCTGAATACAAGACGCACAAACTAATTCTGAAATAGATTGAAATTCAAGATGAAGCTTCTTCAATACTGGTAGAGATGGATGCCCCAACTGATTATGAACCTCCTTAGCACTAACAGCACTCAAATATGCTACTTGCTGAGATGAGTTCTCCATGCAATACAGACCTCTTTCCTTATACGCAATGCCAATCAACCTGTTCGCCCCAAGTTCTTGAAAGACACATTTAGTTGGAGTAAAGATAACTAAGCTGGATAATTGTTATGTTACTTTGCTGATAGACATCTGATTTTCAGGAAAAGAATGAACATATAAGAGAAATGACAATGGCATATTTTGTGAAATCTGAGTAGATCCCACCCCTTCGATATTACAAGTGGAGCCGACAATTTTTAACATCGCTTCTCTATCCAAACGCAGTATTGCTCTTTTGCTGAGTACCCTATCGCGGTAGGTTCCTCCTCGAACAGTTTTCAGAATCCGCATCGATGAGTAGTGACCAATTAGACAAATGAATCGATAATAATCACGAAAGCAATAAGCTAAAAGCTACCGGAGAACCTAGATAATCAGATGGCAAGCCTCCTCTTCCGGGGTGTTCGGTTTTTGATATGTAATTCACATCCATCCGTCAAAGGTCTAAATCAATGTCTCGCTGATTATCTAGATTCGGGTCTGATTTATCCTTTGCGAAGAGAGTATCATCTTACAATCTCTCTCATTTTGCGTAGAATTTGGAAAAAAAAATTGTCCAAAAAGTCCCAAATCTATTTACTTGTATTAATCTAGTCATACATTAATTAACTTGTATGACTTATGTCGTAAACTTTTTAATTTGGCCAATTTAGGTCTAATTTTTTTATGATTAACTAATTCATTCTCAAATATTTCAATTGTAACATTATTACTATAACTTTTAATGATTTATCAATTTAGTGCTTTCGGCCATATTCGATCAAGAATAGTTAACCTAGTGATTTAGTCACCACTATTCATTCCATGTGGTATGGTCGGCAACTGACATGGACTATTTTCTTTAAGTATTTTTCAATTTTTGAATTTTTTTTCTTTTTTTTGTTTTTCTAACCTTGGGTTTGTGAGGGCCACAAGACCCTTGTCTATAGCAAATGAGGATCGGCTGCCAACCTTGCTAGCCTAGGGTTAGGGAAAACAAGAAAAGAAAAGAAGAAACAACAATTAAAAATCATCAATTTAAAATAAAAATAAAAATATATTTATGAGAGCATCCACCATGCCACATAAGATGGCTGGCACTGACTAACTATCACGTTAGTGATATATGGTCAAAATTAGCAAATCGTCAAAAAATCTAAGACTGAATTTTCATGATTGAAAAGTTTAGGATCGAATTTATAAAATGTTAAAATGGATAAGATTAGTGCAATAGATTTAGGATGTTTATAGTTAATTTTCACTTGAATTCGAGTATTACACATCCAAGCACTTGAAAAAGGGGAGAAAGCGAGGATGAGTTGATGCACTCTCCCACATATTTATTTTGTATAAACCATCGAACTACTTTCTAATTCCTCAAAATTAACAGTTCCTGATCAATTTTGTGACGAGTTCCCCAGTCTTAAAGTTTTAAATTTTTACCCAACTTTGCCATAATAATTTTTTTCTTAAAAATAAGTAAAGAAATTCAATTTTTTTAAGAAATGTTCGGGTTCCCAAGCGGTCCATTAGATTTTCTAGGAATCAAACTGCACAAATAAGTCTAGTCTGGTCCAATCCAAGACATCGGCAGTCTGGTCCACAGTCATAGAGACCAAGAACCGATCCAATTGGTCCAGTTTCTAGTTCTGGGGGAAATCGAACCGCCCTAATCCATGCATAAAATCAATACATACATGCAATGTAGCATTACACAGCGAGAAGAGACAGCACTGCCGGAAGCAACAAATTTCAGTCTTGATGCTCTACCGCGAGACACACCAGCATATCTCTCTTATTGGGAGCATATTCTCAACACAACCATTGCAACTCATGACATATCAAGGATATCGAGATATGAAGATGACTTCCCAAAATCCACCAATAATTCAAAAGAAGACAATAACATTGTAGAGCCTATCGATCGCTAGTATCGAGACTAGAAAAATAGCACGTGTAATAAATGTGTTTTGACTTTGAAGAAGAAAAGTTTGGCTCTTGTAATAAATGTCTTGTAGTTTTGTAGTGTGATAAAATGTGTCTTCGTCTGAAAACTCAAAAGATGGAAAATTAGGGGCGATAGGTAGTACGTGTCCTTGTATGTCATTGTCTTTATATCATGTGTCCTTTGTCAGAAAAAAAAAAAGAGTCGTCGGGCATGTAAAGACAATAGTCTTCAAGACCATGTGTTGTAACTATGCAATAAATGCACATAGTATGGTTTGCGAAATAAGAGTTTTCGAAAAAAAGTTCCTCTCGGACAAAATCCTAAAGCCATATATCTCTAAATCCTCTCATTTTTCTTTTTAGCCTGGTAAAAACCTCCAGGAACTACGGTTTCTCTCATTTGCACGATGCACAATATTAGCGATTCTGTGTCATTTAACCCAGGCAAGCTGTTCGTCTCCAAAAAGGTAGTCCATTGGAGGCTTGAGCGTGGTTGCTCGCCAGTACGAGATAACATACCCGAAGACTGTTTAGCTTGCTTGCTTTAATGGAAAATTAAAGGTGATAGGTAGTACGTGTCCTTGTCTGTCCTTGTCTTTATATCTTGTGTCCTTTGTCAGAAGAAAAAAGAGTCATCAGGCATGTAAAGACAACAGTTTTTAAGACCATATGTTGTAACTTTACCTATATAAAGGCACGTAGTGTGATTTGCGAAATAAGAGTTTCCGAAGAGAAGTTCCTCTCAAGTCTTACCTCGTGCGCGGCTGGCGGGGCGCTCTTTCCCACTTTGCATTATGAGCGTTAATGCCGTCCCATGAAAACACAAGAATTTCGGTGCATCATGCCTACATTGACTTTTTATTTTATTTTTCATTTCCTTGCTTTTTACTTAAAAGTGTGTTTCCAATAGTTCATTAATTGATTTTCCAAACTTTCACGCGTTTAATTTGCTGTGAATGATTAGTCAATGAAAATCATTTACGACCAAAAGAAGATACTCGTATTTAAGACGAGGAAAATGAATCCCCTAATCCAAAAGGAGAAAACATTTGCGGCCAACAATGATTTTCATGAAAAGCATATTCTTTAATAACGAAGTTTTCCCTGAAACAAAAACACCCTTCAGTAAATTCTTGCAGCATCGTGTATTTTTGAGCTGATTTTTGGGAAACAACACTTGAAATTTCACCATGCGACGTGCAAAGTTACGTACATTTTTGTCTTTCTTTTTTCCTAATTCGGCACTTACCTTGCCATTGTTGAAGCAAGATGTAAATTTGGGTAGATATTTGGGGCACAAGCTTGAAGAGTTTTAACGTTTGGGATGATGCCACACCCGAGAAACGTGTGAACCTAAACAATCCTTCGACGTACGCAGGCCAGATCGAAGGGTTGCTTACTGGCCATAATGTGTGTGTGTACCATAATGTGTGCATCGCCATATGTATTTGTCTGCTGCTTACTGGCCTATTCATCAAAATTTTAATCGATTTTAGCGACTATATCAACTTGAAGATTGCAGGGTTGCTTTCTTGTCGCCTATCAAGTCGGTACGTTGACACCGTCAACCATGGCGTGTTCTTAATTTTCTGCAACACTCGTGGGTAAATATAGCTAATGCCCATCCTTCCATTTGAAATTTTAAACCCGTGACTGATATAGATTGTACGAATGTTAATATACACGATCAGATCTACAGTGGGGATTGCACTCCTGATGGGACCTGTTCACCTTTTTGAGTCGATCTGGTCTTCAAGCGATGCGACTGTTTTATTCTTCTTTTCTTGGTATCATCTCTGGCCTGGCTTCAAGTGATGAGGAATGAGCGTTGCCTGCATTAACGTTGAAGTCAAAATTACAGACAAGCTCGGATGAGTACCCAAGTGGAGGTCGTTTTGGGAATTAAAAAAATAAGTGGGCTCTATAACGTTAATTAGGCTGTCCATTTCGCAGGAATTGATCAACGGGTCAGTTTGAGTCTCGGTCGTGGTCGGATCGCCCGTTGCTTAATGAAGCTATTTATCAACCAACTAGTTCTGGACGATGACTTGCTCTCTTCATGCTCGTCATTTTGCGAACTAACCATGAAATTTGGTCAATGTGGAATTAGATGAACATGACGATTCGGGGGAGTTATGTCCATCCATTTCTGATTATCGTAGTGTTTTCTAAAAGATAAGGGACGCGTTTGCACGTCAGCAATTGCATGTTTTGAAAATATTTCGATAAGCAATAAATGAAATTTCAAGTATAGGTGCAAGACTCGAAAATAAAAATAATAAAAAGCCAGAAGCGAAAGTCAAGATGTAGACCCAATGTGCCTCCATTCCATGATCACATAGCGCGTCACTGGGCTTCGCATTGCCCACTTGGGCATGTTGAAGTCGGTTTCCTCATTTCTATATTGATTCATTTTTCCATAAGCTTTATGGGTTTCCATATTTCTTACTCTTATCTCAGTTGAAAATCTTTTGAGCACCACTGATTCTAATTCGAGAGGACAACTTTGGAAAGCATCTCAATCAAATTGTTGAAACCCGCCTGCAATTTCGACCAAATTGGCAAGGGAGAGAGAGATTGCCATTCCGCCACCAACACTTTCGAAGCAGATATCCATGTAAAATAAAATATATACAATGAATACGTCCCTTGGGAACAAGTCACTTTTAGGATCTTGAGGGAATGAGGTGGGAGATCTCACAAATTTTTGGCTTACACCCCTATTGGTTACTGGCGGAAACATTTGAGGTGAATTCTATAGGAAAAATCTGGCTTATAAAACAATCCTAAATGGTCACAAGATTAATTGTGGATCCAACACCAACAAAATCCGTTTTCGGCAGGATGGACAGAAGGCTAACATTTCATCAAAAGATCTAGACTTACACACGAATACAGTGCCCATAGGTTCCATTTCGGGAGGCAAAATGCCAATAATCCATAGCCATCACCTGAAAGAGAACAACCCGTCTGGAAGAGCGCCATATACACATTTTCCTAGGCCAATTCCAATTGTACACAGGCTCGATCAGTTAATCATCATCCGAAGCAATCTTTTGCTTCTTCCATTTGTAAGCGGCTTCCAAGATTTTGAAATTTGTGGTCTGCGTCTCTTCTGGGAACAAGTAGTCTATGTATTCCTCGTACCTGCAATTCAAGAACGTCATACAAGCTCCAAAGGGCTGATTGAAGAGGACAATCACAAATAGAAACCAATAAAATAGGTACGCCTTGTATCAGACGCATTACAGCCCAGCTTGCAGATGATTGGCTCATTAAGTTTCTATCAATATAGAGACCAGTGACTGGCCCAGGAATAGAAAAAAACACAGACATCAGCACAAAGAGCTTCATTACAACAGAAATGAAAATCCAAAACCAGAAAGAGCAGAAGCCAACAGACAACTCACTGGACCTATCATCGATGGGCATTACCAAATTTACTACTCATTATGGGGACATCTCACTCAGATAGACCAACAAGCATGAATCGGAATGAACAAAAAGGAAGCATTCTATCAGGAAGCCAGTGAGTTGATACCAACAGACTACAGTCGAAAACTACAGAGAGAGATGCTTAAAAATCAATATAAGGACATCTTCATTGACAAGCATCAAATGTACCAAATAGAAGAAATAAGTGACAACAGAAGTCAGTTACATACCCAGCTGGACCGTCCTCAGCCAATATCTGCCTCCTCTTCTTCAGCTTCTTTGGCAGTTTAGGCTGTACAATGCCAACATCACCAACTTCACCGAAACTGCTCTCCATGTTTAACCACTCCTCCAATAGCATTGCCCTTTCTTCTTTAAGTTCCGGAGCTGACGTTCTGAAGTAGTTAATGGCTCTTTCAAAGACTCCTGATGCATTTACAAAGTTGAAATAAGAATATATAAACACTCAAAATCTCAGTTAAATTTCAATTGAGCACTCACTTCTGGCAAGTTGTAAGCATTCCCTTTTTTGATCCAACAGATGTGATTGCAATTGATCTTCTGACAAATCTGAATTATAGGCATCCATAGCTGTTGCCTCAAACTTAGCATAGCTGATCCACACTTTCAGGTGCTTAGTCCGATCTAATAATCTCTCATATAGCTCTCTTGTTCGTTGAAATTCACACTCAGATATCTCAAAATCAATGTATGCCTGTTATCAAAAGACAACTACAATCAGCACACATCAACAGTAATTTAAAAAATACTACTCTATGACTTATTATGATTGCCTCTGCAGTCAACAAGTCGGAACCTTAGAACCTATAAAACTTAATATCATATCAAGAACAGGCCATGTAAAGCCTGTATTAACAAGAAATTGTGCCAGTCAGCTATCGTGCCGGCAATCAACTAAATACAGAGAACATCAGAATAAAAATGGATACGATGGGACATATAGACATATGCTATTAAGATAGCTGTAAGCATTTAAAGCAAAAACAGAAAAAAAAAATGACAACAACAGTGAACATGCGTTAGATCAGATCAGGCAAATTCATTGGCAAGTGCCTGTTACAAGATAACATAAAGGTCACAAGTTTGAGAGTAGAACCCTGGGCTAACTCAATTTTATATCAAAAAATTAACACACTAGCATGGGCTTGAAATGAATATGGGCTTGCATTTCGCATTTAAATTTGATTTTTGCCCAACATTGAAACCTCAAATTTTAAAAGTACACAGGCATGTTCATTAGAAAGCATATGAATATGTATGTTTTCAGGAATCCTACAAGATATAAAAATATTTTTCCCTTTCGCCCTTATGTCATACATATTTCGGGTAAGTAAAACAAAAGGCAGGCTTTTACCTTCCATAACAGTTCAGGCATGTCAAGTGCGGGCTGTGCAATCGCTAATTCAAAAATGGCTCTAGCTCGGTCGGTTTCGCCCAAGGATATTTCCAATTCAGCATACTTGCTCCAAGCATAACAGTTTTCTGGAGACCATTCCAAGTATTTCTCATATAGTTTTCGGCATCGATCTATGTTGCCAAGTTGTAGCTCAATCTCAATGTATTTTTTAAATATCTGTTAATAACAAATCACGACAAAGAAACTTGTTTAGAAAAGGATGGGAAGGGAAAAACTAAAGGACCAGAATGACAGGAAACTAACTTAAAGACCATTCTCTCTTTGTGAAAACTTTATCCAATCTATATTACCTTATCTTTAGGAGCTTTGCCAATTGCATTGCCTAGGATCTGCCTTGCGCCTGTAAGATTCAATTGTCTGATCTCAAATTGAGCCGCTAAGAGCCAAATTTTGGCAAATGAAAATTTCTGGTGAGGAATCAGTCTCAGACACTCTCTGTAAGGATTCAAAATTGAATGAGAAAGCTTTATGAGTAATAAGACTAGTCTTCAATGCAGGATAGAGAGGAACAAAAAAAAACAATGTATACTTGGGGTTACATGCATTCAAAACCTCATAATCCTTCCATCCTACAGACTTACATGTACCTGTATATTTCAGCCAAAAAGTGGGCTTTGTCACTTTTTTACTTCCCAGAATACCCTTAAATGAATCATAATTCATAGAGTAAGGGCCGAAGATGCAAATCAACTGAGTGTGTACATGAAGAAATGCATCTATCCATCACTCTCCCTCTCCATTAGGCATTAACCGTCACCCTCACCATCCACGTACACATGTTCATCCACATTCCAAGTCCAGCTATAACTATAGCTACAACAAAAAATTTTCCAGCTCCTATATGTTGGATAAGAAACATGGGTTTCTTTTTATCTGTATGTATGAGAATTGATTTGAGAAACATAATAATGTCTATCTCGCAACAATGCCACAAAGACTAAAATCACTCTACGTGTGTGCCACATCTAGTTGAAAAATTAAAAGACATATCAGCTAGGACTAGGATTCTCACTCAGTGTTGACAGCTTAATTTGATAGTGAAAAAAGAGAAGGCATGAAATTGTGACAGAAAAACACATTTGAAAAGAAAAATGAAGTGACCAAACCAAAAATGAAAAATAAAAACATAAACTCTATCCTCAAGATCACATAAAAAGTACCACTAATATACTGCAAAGCTAATATCTGCTCGAACTTTAATCCCTTCACTGAAACTTTCAACTGTACAGCAAAACCGCTAAACCTTTACAAACACAATCTCCAACCATTA
Organism: Melaleuca quinquenervia; assembly: GCA_030064385.1. Taxonomy (NCBI): domain Eukaryota; kingdom Viridiplantae; phylum Streptophyta; class Magnoliopsida; order Myrtales; family Myrtaceae; genus Melaleuca; species Melaleuca quinquenervia. The sequence goes on along the minus strand of CM057721.1, from coordinate 12,059,736 downwards.
AGGAACCAAAAAAAACCTAAGGTCGACAACCCCCATTTTAAATAAAATAAATAATTGCTCAGATAGACAAGCCACTGATTCCATTTTACACTATCATACACCTTCTTGCAAGTCATGAAGCTTCGGACAGGAGAAAATCACATGTCATCACTTTAGCTCATACCAGTCCTATGTAGCATCAACTCCCCCTAGACATCAGATATACTACTTTGCTCATGAGCTTAGAAACAAATATAGCAATCATCTATGGCGGGGCATAATCAATAGACCATTTTATCATTCCTTAACATAAATAGGAAATTTAGTATAAATTAACAGATTGACCAACCTAATTCTTTCGAAAACACAAACAGGGAGGATATGAGGTAGGTCCCATCCATGTCAAAAAAGTGAAAAAAAATGCAGCTTTCACAAAACGAGGACATACATACCTGTACACATCCCGTGTACGCTCCACATCTTCAGCATCAAGCTCTTCATACAATGCATAATTAATCCTGAAACACCAGCAGAAACACCATGAGGCATATTTCATCACAAAAGTAGATATAGCATATACATTTCACAAATATATACCTACCACAAATAGATATATCGTTGCCAGTACCGCTTCTCCTCAGCAGGTGGCACGTTGGCAATTGCACGCTCATAAACCTCCCTAACCCTCTCTTTATGGCCCACACTTTCTTCCAGGCGAATGTAATCAAACCATGAATCATAATTTAACGGATTCTTTCTGACCTCGTCCTCATACTGAAATCTCCTCTTACCCACAATAGCATCCTCAATCCCTTCCCTGTCTCCATACTGCTTTTCAAAAGCTACAAACTTTCTATACAAGTCCTCTGCCCTTCCCTTTGGAATATGATCTAGTGCAAACTTATATATGCACCTCGCCCTCTCAGTCTCCTTACAGCGCTCCTCAAATTCCGCGAATGCCACAAACAACATCTCTGCTTCCTCATCATCAGCGAATTTCTCCACCGCTCTCTCATACACTTGCCTAGCTCTCGCAACCTCACCATTCTTCATTTCAAACTTTGCATACTTAATCCAAGCACTGACTTTAGGGTGGCACTGCACAAATCTCTCGTATATCCCCCTCGCACGCTCAACCTCATTGTATCTAAGTTCGAACTTAATATAAGACAACCAACCTTGCTGGTCGGGCATCCAAGTCATCCACCTCTCAAAGATCTGCCTTGCGCCGGCAATATTGCCCAGCTTCTCCTCCATGTGTATGTACTTATACCACAGCTGATCGACCCTAGGCAAGAGCGAGACCGCACGGTCCCACACATTCCGGGCGTGGTTTATGAACTTGTTCTTCATCTCCATATCCACGTACTTCAACCACAGCGTGTGGTTCCGGTAATCGACCTCGAGAGCTCGCTCCCAGACCGAGCGCGCCCGGTCGAAGTCCTTCTGAGACTCCTCCCACTGAGCGTACTTCACCCACACGCTGACGTTCCATCGGACGCGGCGAATGAGGTCCTCGAACTCCTTGCGCTTCCGGAGGCGGTAATCGCCGAGCTCGGTATGGTCCGTGATCTTCTGCTTCGGCGGGCGGATTTCAGCCTCCTGCCGCTCGCGGGCCTCCCGGAGGATCTGCTCCGCCGTAATCTGGACTGGAGCCGGCGTCTTGTTCTTGACCCTGGTGGGTCGCGGGAGCTTCACCTCTGTGTCCCGTCGGGTCAAGTAGCCCAGAGTCCGGTCTGAATCGGCCATCGTCGGAGCTGGCGCTTAACGGGGACGAGAGCAGCGGCGACTCCGAAACCCTAGCGGGGAGAGAGAGAGAGAGAGAGCACCAAAAAGCAGAGACGCCAATCTAAATGTACGGATTTACAAAACTATCCGTGTTATCGAGGCTGCGGTGCGGACGAGGAGGAGGACCGGCGGAGGCGGAGGCGGAGGCGTGGGGACGAGGTGGAGGAGAGGCGGCCTTTTTGGGTAAGGGAGAGCAGAGTAGGTTAGGGCAAGGGAAAGAAGAGAAATTGGCGCAAATCAAACTTTTAGACTGCATGATTGAGTTTCTCTTTTAAAAATTTAGTTCCGTTTAGAATTAGATTTTTCTATTTCTAATTCAAAAAAAATTTTTGATGAAAAATTAAAATCTGTTGATTTTATTTTTGATTCTGTTTCATTTTCTAAAAAATATAATTTTGGAAATTGCAAGATGTTTATATTAATAAAAATCAACTACTTAATTATTTAGAGAAAAAAATTGACAAATTTTTTACATTTAATATTGTAATTAAACTCCGAATTCACTTTAATTGCATTGAACATTCGTAATCTTCTAACTAAAACAATAAATCCACTGAGGTAACCATAGACGATGTGACGGACAACAAAAATGTACAAACTTCGTTACTAATATCTGAAATCTCATAAAATATTTCAATAGATGGAAAAAGATTACAAAAGTTCACATTACAACATATAACATTACAGAAGTTAAGATAAGAAATACAAATTGATACAAGTACATCATGATTGATCCCATTTTAGTCCAAGACTAGATACTATGACCAATAACGCAAAAATTCGAGAAAAAAACGAGATACTAGGACCCAAAAAAACGCAAAATTTGGGAAAATTCGAGTAAAGTAGATACTATGACCAATAACGAGATTCCTCCAGGTATAGGCCATCAAGGCCCCACATTATCAATCCAGAACCATAGTTGTGGTGGTCCACTCTGCAATGAGCATAATTGATCATTCTCAAAGACAAACATGCTACAGGGACTATCGTAAGTGTTATTAAGAAGAGAATGACATGAAATAGCAACGGAACCTAAGAGAGTTGAATAAACCAGCCCAATCAAAACAATCTCCCAACCCAACTGCTTAACTTGTTAGTCCCCATAGTTCAATCAAGGTAGCAAAAAAGCTCTACCAAAAAAGTTGCAGCAATGTAGCAACATGCACGGTCTCTTGAGCGTAACTCGATCGCACGAGCCCCCCAAATCATTGGATGGATAAACGCGAAACCAGAAACAAACCTCTCCAAGAAATGCATTCACCAGTCTTTCTCAAGTTGCCTAAGAACTAAACACATTATAAGCTTTCTTCTCATACTACAAAACGAAAACGATCCCTGAGCTTCGTAAAAATCATGAGGACAAGGCGGCAGTTGAAGGCGAGGAGGACGCCAGGGCAGTCGAAGCGGAGGCGGAGTCGGAGCAGGACCTCGAGGAGGACAACAGGTAGTCGGGCAAGCTAAAGTGGAGGTTGAGGCGAGCGATCGAGCAGCAAGAGAAGGCAGATCTAGGGCAAGGGAGGCGTAGCTTCTTATTTGAGGCTGGGAGAGATTGCATGAAAGGGGAGAGGATAAAAGAAAATAGGTTTTGCAAAGGGGTTTGAAAACCAGAAATATGTTTTTTTTTTCTTTTGGTTTCTCATTCTTGGCCAAAAATCAGTTCTAGCCAATAAACCTATTTTAGAAATAGAAAAAATAAAATCGAATAACAAACATGTTTCTGGTTCAGAATGAGTTTTTTTTTTGTTCATAACTCATTCTGAACCGGTTTTTTTGTTCATAACTCATTTTGAACCGGAAATAGGTGCCAATCATGCGCGCCCTTAATTTCTCATTCTTTCTTGAAATAAATTTTTTCTGGAATAAAAAATCAAAAAAAGAATAATGAAACGAATTTCTATTCCAAAATAATTTTTTTCTTTTGTTTCAAAACTATTCTGAAACAGAAATTGGCGCAAAACATGCACGCCTTAAACATAGTTTGGAGCTTTTTATAATATTTATTTTTTTAAAAATTATAATTATTCAAGATAATTTGTTAAGTTTATGAGTGAGATGGCAAAAATACATTCAATAGCAATTTAAGAAAAATCCACTATAGAATCGAGAATCAGATTAACTTTCTCTTATCAACCAAACCAGCTTGTCCTTGTTCCTATCCCAGATTTAATCACGATTGGCTATTTTTCATTTCTTCTTAACACCCTTCTTTCTAACCCTCATACGTGCCCCTTCAGAACTGGACCCTTTTTCTTCTGACAGATTTGTTCTATATGGTGTGGTCCAACGGTCCGATTGATCAGTTTCTTGTGCAGGACTATAACATTTCTTGTGCGGGACCAAACCGTATTTTGTGTGGGACCAAGAATTGCGCAAGACAAATCAATTCTGTCTAATTCTTTAAGATTGCGTTTGATAACCATTCTCGTCCCGTAAACAGTTTTTCTTTTAGATTGAGTTTTTTTTTTTAGAAATGGTTCTCAGATAAGTTTTTGAGAAGATAAACACGTTTAGTAAAATCGGTTTTCTCTTTCTTATTTGAGACAATAGTAAAAAATGAGAAAGAAATCGGTTTTCTCTATCTCGTACCATGCATTTTCGTCAGAGAAATAGAAAATCAAATTTTCTTTTTTTTTAAAAAAATTTCATTTCGGGAACAGAAAATTTAAGGGTATTTATCAAACAGATTTCTCATCTCAAATTCGTTCGGAGACAATAAATCAATAACCATAATTATTACCAAATGCACTCTAATTGGACCGAAACCATGCTGAACATCATCCCTAGAAAATGAGTGGGTACAAGAAGACAATTTAGGAAATTTAAAAGTGAGATGAAAATTAAGTTTTGGCTTAAAAACATGTAGGTTGAAGATGATTCCCTCTTCCCTACCGAAATTCGGGCCAATCTATTTATACTCAGGCAAAAGTAATTCAATGTCGGAATTTGAGTAATCGTTCGAAATTTAGAGAATTATAAAAAAAAATTTATATTTAAATTCACGTGTCAATATTTGAATATTATGAAATTTTCAGATTAGAAAAAAGTTAAAATGCATCAACCGTGAGATTTCTATTAAATATACAATAAAATGTAAATGTAATAAACAATCTAGATTGGCTTCATAAATTGCGCATGCTCATAGGAATGTTTAATATAAAGTTTTGAAAGATCTGTAAAGCCATGTACTATGTTTCTTAACTTATAAGTAATGAGGCTATGAGATGGACAGCTAGAAGGAAGAAACGAAAGTTCGAAGCCCCAAATTCTTTCCGAAAGTTTCACGAAAGCGATGCGACTTTATATAATAGACAAAATCATAACTTAAATTCCCGAGATTATTATCATCGAATTTCAGTCATCTCTCACGGTCATCTCTCACGTATTAAATTTAAATTTGATCTTCATATCACCTACTATTATTATCGATTTTCCGGAATAAGCCAATCCTACGAGTATTTTGCTTCTTCACACGAGCAACAGAACACAAGTATTGCTTGCAAAAATAAAAACTAAAGACAAATGCCATCTTTTTACTTTTATCTAATGTTATATTTAGGGTATGTTCGTTTGGCGGAAAATATTCTTCCGGAAAATATTTTCCGAAAATTGGGCTGTTCGGGGATGGAAAATATTTTCCTAAGGAAAATGGTTTCCAATTAATTAAAGATTTCCTTCTAAAAATAAGGAAAATGTTTTCCGTTTTTGAAAAGCGGAAAACATTTTCCGGATCTCATCTCTTTCTCTTTTGTTGCGAGTCTATGAGCAATTTAATTGCCAGTCGCCGCCGCCGCCCGCCGCTCGCTTGTCGGCCGCAGTCGCTCACCCGCCCGGCCACCCGCCGCCGCCCGTCCACCGCCTCGGCTGCCGCTCGCCGCCTCCCGCCCACTGCCCGCCACCACTTGCCGCCCGCCCGTCGCCCGTCGCCTCTTGCTCGCCGCCCGCTGCCTCCCTACCGCCGCCTCCCACCCGCCCGTCACCTGCCGCCTCCCACCCGCCTGTCACCTGCCGCCTCCCACCCGCTCGCCGCCTCCCGCCGACCGCCGCTCCCCCGCCGCCCGCAGCTCCCCCGCCGCCCGTCGCCTCCCCCCGCTCGCCGCCTCTCGCCCTCCGCCCGTCGCTCCCCTGCCTCCCCCCGCTCGCCGCCTCTCGCCCTCCGCCCGTCGCTCCCCTGCCTCCCCCCGCTCGCCGCCTCCCGCCCGCCGCCCGTCGCCCTCCCCTCGCCGCTCCCCTGCCTCCCCCCGCTCGCCGCCTCCCGCCCGCCGCCCGCCGCTCCCCCGCCTCCCCCCGCTCGCCGCCTCCCGCCCCCCGCCCGCCGCCCGCCGCTCGCTGCCCGCCACCCGTTGCCCCCAGCCCCCCACCCGTCGCCCGCCGCCCGCCGCTCCCCCGCCTCCCCCCGCTCGCCGCCGCCCGCCCGCCACTCGCCGCTCCCCCGCCTCCCCCCGCCCGCCGCCCCGCCGCCCGCCGCTCCCCCCGCCTCCCCCCGCTCGCCGCCTCCCGCCCGCCGCCCGCCGCCCGTCGCTCGCCGCCCGCCACCCGTCGCCCCCTGCCCCCCACCCGCCTCCCCCCACCGCCGCCCGCCTCTCGCTCACCGCCCGCCCGTCGCCCGTCACCCGCCGTCGCCGCCCCCCGCCACCCGCCCGCCGCCGCCGCCTCCCGCCCGCCCCCCGATCGCCATTCACTGGATAATTTCTCAAAAAAATATTCCAAAAAAAAATAGAAAATTTTTAAGTTTTAAATGAATACCGAAAAATGTGTTGTCGGAGTTTCAAACGAACACCGGAAAATGTGTCAATGACTTTCTGGAAAACATTTTCCGGAAGTGCTTTATTTTCCGTCAAACGAACGGATCCTTAATCCGTCATCTTTTTTTTTTCAGTTCCGTCATCATTTTTTTTTGTTAATTCTTAATTTTATTCCTAGACTTTTTTATTTTTCTTGATTTCATCCTTGTTCTTAGCAGAATGTAATTATTTCGTCCAATTTCGAAAAGTGCAATTGTTGATTTGGCGGCGGAATGCAACTTTCCAGGAGTGGCCACGGTGGCATCCATACTTTCTTGTCTTCATTGGGCAAAACTCCAACTTCTTTTGGAAATAACATTCTTATCTAGAGCTTAATTGCTCAATTCCAGATAAGTTGTTTGGTGACTTTTTTTTTTTGCTTGATTCTCAAGAAAAGTAATAGGTGTGCCGAGTGCAGAGCCACAAATTAAGGGTGCATTTATTTCGAAAGAAATGAATGATTTTAAAAACATTTAAAAAATTGATTTTTTTTGTAGTACTTCAAAAATGAACAAATCATAAATATTTTGATTGTTCATAAAAAATGTTTAGACATAAATTATTTTCGATAATGAAAATCTGTTTCATCCATTAATTATACATTAATTATTTCAAATGCTATAATTAATCATTTTTTAAGAGAATATTTTTCAAATAATAAATTTCCAACGAAATAGACATAACATGAACATGAACATGTAATAAATCTCAACAAATCACAAGGGATGCAAAGTGATATATAGCTATTTCTTTCAATTGTGGCGACAATGATCCCTTGAGCTTTCCCTTTTCCATTTTGCTTGTCTATTATTTCTCCACTCCCATATGTGCATCTCGGCTTCCATTTCTAGCTCGTGCAATATATGCACATCCTAAAAATTTTTGATTACATTAAGGTTGAATTTGGAGTAAGGGTTTAATCTATTTATCTTCACATCATATGAATTGTATCATCTTTGCTCAGTAACTTGAGCATAAAATTGAAGTAATGAGCCTCTCAACATTGGGAGGCTCATTACTTCAACTAATCCTCATGTTATTCAAATGGATATCTTAATTGTTGAGAAGGTTGCCTAAAAGTAGTATATAAATAATATGCCACTGGATATATAGCCCTAGGTAAAATATTGTCACATCGAATTTGTGCGTACTCGTCATATTTACACTCAACGCTTATTTAAACGCATGTCCCTTCTTTTTCTCTTTATTTTCTAACAAATAATCAATATAGTCTTGTATGCCTCAATCATTTGAATACTTTTAAATCACGACGAAGAACATTAATTATGAACGCTGTGTTTTGGTTCAAGTGACTAGACAAAAATGAAAATTTTCGTTAGATTAGAATTAATAATAGATTATAACAAATCACTGATAATTAAGAGTGAAACAAATTGTAAAAAAAAGGGATGACGAAATAAACAAATTGCAAGACAAGCTTTTTTTTTTTTTGCAATTTTGGCTCCATTTTCGTACCCGACGAATCAGATGTGATTACAGAATAACTGAACTGTCAATACAACCCCTGATTTATAAAACACGAAAATCACAGGCTCCGCCTCACGCTCTCCTAGGCGCGTGCGCGTCGGCCCAGTATAAGATCTCGTCCCCATATCACGCGCTCGCTGTTTTCGGGATCGCGCGTGTCGCGCACCGCAGCCTCGATTGAAGCTCGGATAGTTTTGCAAATCCGAACATTTAGATTGGCGTCTCTGCTTTTGGTGCTCTCTCTCTCTCCCTCTCTCTCTCTCCGCTAGGGTTTCGGAGTCGCCGCTGCTCTCGTCCCCGAATCGATCGACTCGCTCTCCATCTCCGAGTTCATCATCGCCTGGATGTAAGTGCTCTCGCTCCCTTCCCACGCCTTCGTTTTTCGCAGTAGGAACTGTTGTCTGTTTGGGCGTTTGGATGGTCGATCTAGGGATTATGATCGCGGACGAGTGTTTAATCTTCGGGAATGTTCGACCGTCTAGTGATCGTGGTGCTTGGTTTTCCGAGCATCGATTCAAGTGGGTTTTTTGCTTGTGTTCTTTGTTCTGAAGTGTTTTTTTTGACTTTCTTCCTTGCGTCATCGGCGAACAGTGACTTCTGAGCAGCGACCAGTCTGCGATTTCCTCTTCTTCTTCTTCTTCTTCTTTTTTTTCCTGATAAGTTGAATTTACTGCATGTTTTGATTTGTCAAACCATGTGAGGGTGACTGAAAGCTCTCTCGGGTTGATCTGCTATGAAATTTGTACTTGAGATCGATGATCGCGTGAAGTTTGGGGCTTTGCGTATTACGTGGTTCCCATTTCCGTTTTGGCTTCTGGTTTGGTAAATCCTGGTGTATTCTTGGCTGTGTAGCTTATCTTCCTGTTAGCTGCATTCGCAATTCATACTTTTCTGGTTTGTCTGATGCTTTGAATTTCTAGATACGTTGTTTGCGGGGTTGACTGTTTCGTACAGTAGTTGGGAAGTTCACTTGCCGTAACTCTGTTTTTTCCTTTTCCTTTTTTAATTAATGTTCCAACATTTGGACGATCTTTGTGGTTGTTTTTGGTGCTTTTGTTCTTCTCTGCTGAGAGTGTGTCGGTCTTGAATTAATTTGACTGGGTTTTCTGCTAGTGCCGTCTTTGATCACTGAGCTTTCTAATCGACTTGACTTTTTTCTCCCTCAGATTTAATGGCGATGGAAGTCACGCAAATTCTCTTGAATGCACAATCTGTAGATGGAGCCGTGCGCAAGCATGCCGAGGACAACTTAAAACAATTTCAGGAGCAGAACCTCCCGAGTTTCTTGCTTTCCTTGGCTGGTGAGTTGGCTAACGAGGAAAAGCCTGCTGAAAGTCGTAAACTGGCTGGTTTAATCCTTAAGAATGCCTTGGATGCCAAAGAACAGCACCGGAAGTATGAGCTTGTACAGCGCTGGTTGGCTTTGGACGCTTCAGTGAAGGTCCAAATAAAAAACTGCTTGATAAAGACGCTCTCCTCCCCTTCTCACGATGCTCGCTCTACTGCTTCGCAAGTTATTGCGAAGGTGGCAGGTATAGAGTTGCCACAGAAACAGTGGCCAGAACTCATTGGTACTCTGTTATCAAATATTCAGCAGCTTCCAGCACATACCAAGCAGGCCACACTTGAAACGCTTGGATATATTTGTGAAGAAGTTTCCCCTGAAGCTGTGGATCAAGATCATGTAAATCAGATACTCACAGCTGTTGTTCAGGGTATGAATGCATCAGAGGCGAACAGTGATGTCAGACTTGCTGCTACTCGGGCTCTCTATAATGCGCTGGGTTTTGCTCAGGCCAATTTTTCCAATGATATGGAACGCGACTACATTATGAGAGTTGTTTGTGAAGCTACTCTTTCTCCTGAAGTTAAGATTAGACAGGCTGCATTTGAATGTTTGGTAGCCATTTCTTCAACGTACTATGAGAAATTGTCTCCTTACATTCATGACATCTTCAGCATCACTGCTAAAGCAGTCAAGGAAGATGAGGAGCCTGTTGCACTTCAAGCCATTGAATTCTGGAGTTCCATTTGCGATGAGGAGATTGATATCTTGGAAGAGTATGGCAGTGATTTTACTGGGGATTCTGAAGTTCCTTGCTTTTATTTCATCAAACAGGCTCTCCCTGTACTTGTTCCACTGCTGCTAGAAACACTTCTAAAGCAGGAGGAGGATCAAGATCAGGATGAAGGAGCTTGGAACATTGCAATGGCTGGAGGGACATGCTTGGGTTTGGTTGCACGAACGGTCGGAGACGACATCGTCCCACTTGTTATGCCTTTCATTGAGTTGAATATTACAAAACCTGACTGGAGACAAAGGGAGGCAGCTACTTATGCTTTTGGCTCTATTCTGGAGGGTCCGTCTCCAGAAAAGCTTGTGCCTCTTGTTAATGTTGCCCTAAACTTCATGCTGAGTGCTTTGATGAAGGATCCAAGTAATCATGTGAAGGACACTACTGCATGGACTCTCGGTAGAATGTTTGAGTTTCTTCACGGCTCAATGTTAGAGACTCCTATAATTACTCAGGCAAACTGTCAACAAATTGTCACAGTTCTTTTGCAAAGCATGAAAGATGTCCCCAATGTTGCTGAAAAAGCTTGTGGGGCTTTATATTTCTTGGCTCAGGGGTATGAGGACATGGGACCCTCACCATCTCCACTGACTCCCTTTTTCCAGGATATTTTGCAGTCACTTTATGCTGTCACTCGCAGAGAGGACGCTGGAGAATCACGCCTCCGCACTGCAGCCTATGAAACTCTAAATGAAGTTGTGCGGTGTTCCACGGATGAGACATCTCCTTTGGTGTTGCAACTAGTTCCCCTCATCATGATGGAGCTTCACAACACTCTTGAAGCCGAGAAGCTTTCAACAGATGAGAGGGAGAAGCAAAATGAGTTACAAGGTCTTTTCTGTGGTTGCTTGCAGGTCATTATACAGAAATTGGGGTCATCTGAGGCAACAAAGTATGTCTTTTTGGAGTATGCTGACCAGATGATGGCGCTCTTTTTGAGAGTATTTTCTTGTAGAAGCGCCACTGCACATGAGGAAGCCATGCTTGCCATTGGGGCGCTTGCATATGCTACGGGCCCTGGTTTTGATAAATATATGATAGGATTTTATCGGTATCTTGAAATGGGTCTTCAGAATTTTGAGGATTACCAGGTCTGTGCTATCACGGTTGGTGTTGTAGGAGATTTATGTAGGGCTCTGGAGGATAAAATCCTGCCATATTGTGACGGGATAATGACACAACTGCTGAAAGACTTGTCAAGCAATCAGCTGCATCGGTCTGTGAAGCCTCCCATCTTCTCATGCTTTGGTGACATTGCTTTGGCAATTGGGGAGAACTTTGAGAAGTACTTGATATATGCTATGCCCATGCTGCAGAGTGCTGCAGAATTATCAGCCCATACGTCTGGTGCAGATGATGATATGACTGAGTATACTAATTCCCTCAGAAATGGAATATTGGAGGCATACTCAGGGATCTTTCAAGGATTCAAGGGCTCTCCAAAGACCCAACTATTAATGCCTTATGCTCCTCATATTCTTCAGTTTTTGGATAGTCTGTACATGGAAAAGGAAATGTGAGTGCTGTAACTCATTCTTATCTTGTCTGTCCAGATTTTGATACATTCTTTTACACTTGTTTCTGACTTATCTGTTCCTTCTTAGGGATGACGTGGTGACCAAGACAGCAATTGGGGTCCTTGGAGATCTAGCAGATACTCTGGGAAGCAATGCCGGTCCCTTGATTCAGCAGTCCATATCAAGCAAAGACTTTTTAAATGAATGCTTATCCTCAGACGATCATATGATCAAAGAATCTGCTGAATGGGCCAAATTGGCTATCAATCGAGCCATTTCTATTTGAGGCCACCGATAGTCCATGCATTCCTTAGTCCTTCATGCATTTGGGTGTGTTGAGTTGGGGTCTGGCATTGCATTCCATGAGTCTGGTCATCACCATTTTTGGGTTCAAAGATATGGGTTATTTCGCCATCCTTGTGTCATGTCAGCAGCAATCCGATGCCTTTTCTATCAAATTAAGTTGATATTAATTTTATTATTTTCCTTTCTGTTGGAGGAAGATGGCAGTGATGACCCACATATCTATCTGCTAACTTGGCAGATAAGTATGGACATTTACCGACAAGGGAAAAACAGTTTAAATGGTTGGGGAGGAAGACGTCCAAGAGACTGCATTCGGTCCTGCGTTGTTTTCTCGTGCCAGGATGATGTGGTTTCTTGTTATGGAGAGGATGATGCTGAAGGCATGCCCCTCAAAGTCGGCGGATTTGGCCCGAATCAAGTCTGCATTTTTCTGATCGTCTTACGTTTGCTCTGTGTTCTTCCCTCCCCACACCAAACTTGGGTATTCAAAGCATTGCATTGTTACAATTATAGAGTTTGGTCTTTGCCTCTCTGTACTCATTTTGTATACTTGCTCGTTGTGTGGTGTTGCTAGAACCACACAATCTAGGGCGTTCATAGCATGCATCATTCACATTTCATCAGTTTGATGTTCAATATAATGGGTTTTTTTGAGTCAATATTCAAAGATCTCGTGCTTAAAGCTCATTTTTGCTTCCGTTTTCTTGACCGTCATGGTTCAGTTTGATTAGATGTGGATAGGTGATGTTTTTTGCTAAATCATACTGTAATGGCCACAATAAAGGATGTTATTGCCACCCTTTATTGGCTATTCACAGAGACAACAGATATGTGCTTACAGTATGTATACTGGATTTGAGAAATTCTGCTTCTTTGTCCTTTATTATGGTTTCTGGATGGATGTAGTGGATATGATTGCCATCCTTGTTTGTTTGGCTTACTCTTGAAGCTTGTAAATCTTTGTTTCTACATTCTAGGAAGATGTGACTACTGCCCGCTGGCTATTGCATGCAGTGAATAAATATTAGTTCCAATGCTTTCATGATGATCTGAAAATATCTGGTGGGGATGGAGGCAATTTGGAAATAGGAAGGAAGGGTCAAGATCAGGCTGCAGGCATAATTATGACTCCGATGTTGTGTTCTACCCTGTTTTTGAGTCTGTTTTTTTTAATTTTTTTAATTGTTTGGCATGTTACCCAGTCTGCAGTTATTTTGTGTATTGGAATGTCTGTGCTGAGTCATGAGTCAGAAAAAGAGAGTAATTGTGACCCTATTTTGCAAGTTGACAATGTGGTTATAGAAGTGTGATATATTTTGTATTGATTTGAGGGAATCTAGGGGCGAAATTTGCGAGGCTTTTGAGCTTGAGGCTGTGAGATTTTTGCCTATTTAGGAGAATATATTCCTTAAGTATGGACAGTGATGGGTTCTAGTGGTCAGGGTTGAGGAACTCCTCTAATGGGGAAGATATAGGGTGACATGAACGTGTTGCAGGGCAAGGCACGGAGTATGTATGAGTGGATATTTCGGCATGGGTCGGGCTGGTGGATGTTTTGTCCTCATCTTGCTAGATATCACTGCAAAGGATGATTAGCAAAGGATGATTAGCTAAACTGGTGTGCTGGTTTACGAAAACCCTAATCTTTCCCAATGTCCCTTTCGATTACAGCATCTCCTTCAGAGATCCAGCTTGATCTCTTAATTGCCATAATCACGTGCCTTCAGCTCCAAGCTGTTCTCTGTGCTTTGGGAATTGAGCATTGCTGTCAATTTTGTCAGCCAACGGATGACTGTCCAGTGTTGTCTCCATCGTCCCTCTTTTAAGTTCGAGCAAGTTGTGCTCACCGTCTCAGTCCGGTTTTCTTTGTGTTAGCTGCAATCCTGGCTTGAGTCTAGGAAGCTCATTATCTGTGTTGAGTACGTGTCCGTCACGAATTTTAATTATCGTTTCTCGTTCTTTTGTCCATCAAGTTGAGTTGCAATTCTCTTCTCACTGACCTTATCATGACACCAGCGTTGAATGCAATCCCAAATTGCTGCTACGCCCAAGCGATCTTTTTATTTCTCAGATGGAAGCAACTGCCCATGGTGCGGGTTTAGTCCGTTTCACCTTAGTCACGGGAGTAGGAATGTGAAATCTGCGCTGCACCTGGCAACTGCCCACTGTTCGTCTCAGTGCATTGTCGGTCTAACTCGTCTGTGTTACACCATGATCCTACTTGATTGGGTCTATCCACAAGAACAGTAGTGCTCGAGAACACGGTATCTAGAAACTGAAGAAAATGCGCTTGTTTGATGATGGATCCTTACGTTTGGTCATAGCTCTCTCTTTGCGGTAGCAGAGACGAACCAATTAAATGTCTCGGCTGACTATTGTCCGGGAATTTCACGTTGTCCCAATATAGTCGGCTTTGGGAATTGCAGAGGATAACTTGAATGGAAGATTAACGACACTTTATTTGATCCCAATTAATCATTGTGGTGATTTATTTGTAATTTCAACAATTAGCAGACGAGGATAGTGTACGTTCTTATATTAGAACAGCGAATGATTAAATCGTACTGAGCCTGAACAAGATATCCCTTAAGTACCTCTCACATGACAATCGACCGACCGTTCCCGTATCAAGAAATGTGGTGAACATCCTGATGGTTTATTATGGTCCACTGAGTGCCAAACTGCCAGCCACAGCCACTCGCTATGGAAAAAGTTCGTCACTTGATATCATCTGTAGTTTCGTCTGTAACCAATTGACAGCCTATTCATGCGGCCCGGAGCCTCATCCTTAACAGTGGCGATAAGAGGGTTTTAGTGCTCTGTGAATTGGCAGTGAAGGATTGGCTGGTCGCAGGGTGGACGGGAATGCGCGGCTCCTTTATGCCTACTCGACGTGCTGATTTCTATGTTGGACACATTTAGGTGGATGGTCCTCACGGACATATTTGGTAGGTTGTCATGTTCAGTCGACTGAAAAAGAGCCTATATATCGTGTGTTATGGGGTAGTGGGCACCTTCTGTGGTTGGACGGAGCTCGCCCTCCTGGAATTCTTGCAAGTGACCAATCGAATCATTGCTATCCTCTCTGACTGACATTTTCACCTAAGTTAGCATAATTTCTCAATCTGTACTCCTCCCAGAGACCACCATCAGAATAGAGTGGCACCTTTATTTTCCATCTTGGAGCAAAAGTTACACGTAAAGGATATGTTAAAGAGGATTTTCCGGTGTGAAGCTTCTTGATTCACTGGAACGAAATGTTCGAGCAGTGAATTTGTGTGTCATCAGTTTAATGATGGGGAGAAGTTAAAATGAACAGGGGAAATGGAGTGTTAAGCGGCCATTGAAGCTTGTCAAGATGAGGCAATTGAAATTATATGACTGAAGGGGTAAGGAAGGCAGCAGGGTGGTCAATCTTACCGAAAGTGGTATTTTCCGGAAGTGAGCAGTGCCGTCTATTTACGATTTGAGCACACAGACTACAGAGGGAAATCTTTGTTTCAACTTCTCGTTCGACTGTTTTCCTTGCTCCGGCTAGTTGCAATAGAAAGTGATTATGGAATGACAGGGACTCAAGTCACTCAGAATTTCCTGGTAAAGGAGAAATTCTACAAATGTTTCCATTGTCTCACATCGTCATGAACACATGATGCTTATTGGACTTCATAAGCATGTCTTATCATCCGCCTAATAGCTTAAACTCCACACAGACAAGCTTCGAAGACTTTATAGTATACAGCGAATGTCATTGTCACTTTTAACTTTCCAAATTGTTGAAAGTTTTTTCTCTAGAAACAGGAGGGAAATACTAGAGGAAAAATTGAGGATATGGAAGTCAAATCCTTCGTATCATTCATAAATCTACAATGCAATCGAGTTTCGTACAGCATAACCAAGTCTCACTGGTGCTCTGACGTCCTACATGCCCTTATATACCCCTCTCATCCTCCAAAATCTAAAACTCAGTCTGACGCTGGCTCCGAAAAATTACTGCATGGATCCTTATAATAAGATGGCAATTGTCATCCTGTTCATGCTCTTTGTCAACAGTTACTCAGGTGAGAGTTCTTCATAACCTTTTAAATCGCAAAGATTATACGCTTGAACTTAGCTTGAGCTACAAATTCATTATGCTGTAGTGGCTGTTGTGAGCTTCAGCAGAGGTGATAATCCTGCAGAGTCGCTGAGCAAGGTAGCTATCTATTCACGTTCATGTACTTGGATGAATCTTTCATTTTCCCAGCGGACATGCACCCGTAGCTTTACTTATTAGCATACAGTTGATTTTGTCTAAATCCCTTATGATTCTCAAATCAATCAACTCTAGCTATACTCTTAGCACAGATCTCTTTATAGATAGAATTGTCCATAGGGTAAAAAGTCAACTTACAGACAGAGGATGATTCAATGTTCACATTCACGACAGACACATTTGAAGCGAGTAAGTAGAATATATTTGTTAAATAGTCATGTCTTCCTAGTATTTCATTGTAAACAAGAAAAATTTATCCAAGCTTGCACGAAATGCCTCCCCTTCCCTTCTGACGATCCACAAACTGTCTGCATGAAGGTCAAGAATCAGAGGAACGTGAAAGAGTCAATAATGCTTGAAGCTTTGTCAGATTATGATAAACCAGGGCCCAACCCGAAGCATGACCAAGGAAAAGGCAAACTCGCTCCTGGTGGAGGTGCCACCTCCAACACCTGAACTGCCTGCTTCTTCCTACTTTTAAGTGCTTCTTTTTACTCCAATAAATGTTGTTTATTTCGATAAGGAGACTGGGACTTTTAATTGCATTGTGATCAATCATAGTTCATCTGTTATGATGTTCGATGCTAAAGTTAAGAACTTTAAGGTTGATGTATCCCCGGCCAGGAACCGGTCATGATTATGTTCCCCATTCCTCTTATGTACTATTTCCCCTTTGTTTAACAACTCCCAATTAAATCTCTCTCGTCTTGCTCTTCTAACCAAACTTGTGGGCTGTTTTACTTCTTACACTAGAAGGTCATTATATCAGCACTTCCCTAGATAGATTATACCAAGAGGGACTTTAGAGTTGTAGTGGGAAACATGAAAGGAGGTACCAAGAACTGAAGCCAAGTACTTGCAGCTTTTGTTAAAAGGGGTTCTCCTCTTCGGTTTAGAGAGACTGGGTTTGTATTGTCAAGGAGTGATATCAAGAGCGACAGTGCCCTTAGAAGCTTCCTAGGACAGTATACTGGTAAAATTTTGTAGTAAAAAAAATCTTCAACTGCAGCAGAATTTTCCATACATAATTTTGGGTGAAATCTACATAAAATTAATAAGTTTGCAGGATCAGATAAATGTTTCAGGTTGTTTCACCACTCTTGAGTTCTCATTAAAATTAGCGTACTGCTGTGCTAGAGTTCATTGGTTTCTCATAGATTGTGAAGTCATTTTTTATCTGCATTGTCATTTTGACTCAGATGAAGATTGTTCCTCCGACTAAATATCATTACTTTAGAAGATTTTTCCTTTTTCCCAACTTACCATAGAGGATTGAACAATCATTTTGAAATTCCGAAGGCCCTCCTTGCTTTACAATTCTTTGGATCTCACAAACGAAAAAAGATTGCAGAAATTGATATGTTCTGGTTCCTTGAAAGAACCTATTGTGTTTTGATCATTAGCGTTACCAGACTCCAGGGTTTGCGTGTATTCTGGATTCACCGAGGCCTTGAACAGCATAAATCCATCGTATATCATCAAGTGACACCTATAATTTGCGAGAAGACAAAACCTTTTGTACGCAGAACTCTGATACCAAAAGTTCAGTTGGAAACCTTAACAAGGCATTATACTTTCAGCCTGCATTTGGTCTATTTGAACAGTACAAGTGTCATTATGTTCTACAGTTACCCAGAACTTAGTACATGATCCTCCCATAATGTCCCATAAATATTTATGCTTGTGCTTATGTTCCCAGTCAACTTCATGATCGACAATCTAATTGCTCAGCCAAAACTTCTCATAGCATAATTTCGGCAATCTTTCTTATCCTATTTTGCAAGTGATATTTTATGATGCTCAAAGTTTTAAGGGTTCCAATTGTTTCCACAACTCCTTTTCCACGATGTCATGCGTGTTTTCAGGGGCTGACAAACTGAGATTGCTTATGTTGGAAACTTTTGACTGTCAATAACTCGGGCTTTAACACCAGAAATGAGTGGTGTCACTATGAAAGATCTCTGTCAATGGAGAAAATGAAAGAAATGGTGGCATCAACAGTTTTCAAGTTAATGCAGACCACAAGATGACTTCCTTGGTCTTGCTTGGGCTTGCTGAGAAGTCGATAAGTCAATTATAGAGAAAGTGCTCTTGATTTTATAGAACTGACTACTGACTAGCGCCTACCACCTTGTAACTCTAAAAGAATATTCGAAGCATTATGGCTATGCAGAGAGTGGGTGATCAGAAATTACCTGGAAAACACCATACAATCTGGCCGAGAACACAAATAGATTCATCAAGAATGAATGGAAGGAAAAAGAAGGGATGAAGTAAGCATACATGACGAATAGTGCCCACCATATGAAGCAGAATCGATTGTTAATTTTGGGGTGGTGATGAACACGCGTACTGTCCAGATGTAAAAGGTTGACTATGTTATTTGGAGTCATCATTCGATGGCTGAATATTTTAAGAGATCTAAATTACAAAGAGAATTTGGCCGTAACTTTCGGAGACAGGACATCTGTGAGTGCCTTGGTTGGTTCCTGGCAATGGGAGCGTTCGAGGTTGGCATTAGCTATATCGGAAAAGATGGCTATTGGATGCATGATCCGATGAACAACGAGAAAAGAAAGAAGAAATAAAAACAAATGGATGTTCTCTTTACGTTATTACCTCTTCTTTTTACTTTCTCTTTGACTGTGAGTACTACTTAGATGCTGCTACGGAGAAGGTGTTTGGAGGGAAAATGCATCAACTTCTTACCAGATGAAATATAAATAGAGCTCGATATTTTCTTTCGCTTTTGTTTGATTAGTTTCACTCTTGTTCAGGAGGCTCTTAAAGTCCCATATCTGGAAAATTCCTGTTGGACACGCTCTTTGAAGGTTTATGGACTAGACTAGATGGCATTTCCCAAAGCAATGGAACCAGGGCAAGCTTCTGTTTTGGGTCATTCTTTGGGAAACTCACAGGTACAATCAGCCAACTCATTTGTAAAGAAATTGTGGGCATAATTTTGATTTCCTCAACCAACTGGGGTTAAATTGTTCTCCTCCCATGACCAATTTAAACTCTTCACTTTAACAAGTCTAAATAGCACATCTCTGTCATAATTCACTCTTAATGAGCATCACCAGACTAAGCTAAACCTATGGATCTCACTAAGATATCCCACAGAATTTCTCTGGGAGGGACAAACCCTTTCGAGTGCTTGCAAAATGATATCTCACTTTGAAACTCAGAAAACTTCGCCTTTTCCCTGAGCAGTAGATGGAATGGTACCTAACCATTTGAATGGCCCATGTTTAGTGGTTGGCAATTAAAAAAAAAAAAGAAGACCTAATTCAAGATACCCAAAAAGTGTGTCAATGACCGGTGTTCACACAAACCCTTAGTATTGTCCCACGTACAGACAAAAATCCAGAGAGTGAGGGCAAAAAAAGAAAGAAGACTATGTGATACTACGAGCTTTTGGTGTAGTTGACTTTGAGGTGGGGAATAATGGGTTGCATCTTGTGTGCCATCTTTTCCGCAAAGCTCTTGAGTGTCTCACCGTGGCAAGGCTATTTTGGCTCCATTCTCAACCCTCCCACTAAGCATAAAAAGGCTAAGCTCACACTCACACGCTACCCCTGAATCAGACAGCAAGAAGAGCAAGGAGAGAACAATCTCGTTATCAGCAAATGTCTCTTCCTTTCAAGTCCTCTTTTCTCATCCTCCTCATCCTTCTCCATGCATATCTGGGTGAGAAAGAAAGTCCTGCAATTAATTCGGAGCCCATCATTTCACAACTTACATGAATTCTCGATAATGTTGACATAGAACTTGCTTCTTCTTCTTCTTCTTCTTCTTTTTTAAATTCTCATAGGCAATAGCGAAAGCATCGACACTGCGAAGTCTATGAGGTCTCCAGGCGGTGAGGTAAGAAACACCCACATGACTGCGAAGATAATTAAATTTTTCATCGGTCCTAATTGCTTTCTTTGGCATTTGGTGCACCTTCAAGGCTGCGATATGGCATGCTTTACCGCACGAAAAAGATCCTTCTGTTTCGTTCTTCTTTGATGGTAGATAAAATGGAATTGATTAGTCTCTCGCCCATGGAAAGACTGAAATACATGTGGAGAGAGTGACATGACTTATTAAGAACACGAATGTCTGTTTTGCTTGGAAACATGAATGACCTGAAACAACACGACTTCGTGAAGAAAAAGTGCAGAATTTTCCCTATTCTATGCGATCCTTCCCAATTCAGATTACACCTGGTTAATTCACATGAAAATTTTGTCATAGGGTAATGTTGCAGTGAAGGTGAGGAAGCTTATTGGACTAGAAGCACTGCTGGATTATGAACCTCCAGGAGCTAATCCGGCTCATGATCCACGTAAAGGTGGTGGAAGAGGCAACAACCCTTGAATGAAGACCCGCCAAAATGAATCTATCTTTCTATGTGTATGTTGTCTTTTATAAGAACCAATGCAATGACCGTTTAACGTGCCCTAGTGATGTTTGTGTGAGAGAGAGAGAGAGAGAGAGAGAGAGAGAGAGAGAGAGAGAGAGAGAGAGAGAGAGAGAGAGAGAGATGCATGGCTGAGAAAAAGACTAGGTTTTGGTGCTGAAAATGGTGCTGGGAAAATGGTTTGATAATGTTAAGCTGGTGCATTGTGGTATGTATACATATGTGTATGGAGAATATATATTGTGTTCTTATATTTATATTACCTAGTGATGGTTCCATAGTTATATATAGTGTATGCACCATTTATGATCAAAGAAGACAAGAAAAAAAAAAGAGATCATGCCAATACAATCTTCAAACTGATTATTATTGAAGTGATTCACATGTATATCAATCACCTAAATGATATACATTTCCAAAAATATATACGCCATATATTCACTCGAGATCTAGTGAGTATAATTATGTATAAATATATCAATTTTTCTTAGTAGATATATGAAGAATGTTAATCCACAAGGATGGGGAAAATTAAAGAGGATCGTTAAATGATTGCCCACGTTTTTCTTCGTCGAAGATGAAATAACAGAGAGAAAAACAACGAGTAGAGTGAGAGAGTTACAATAGTTAAAAAAGAGGATTCCTTATTATTTTCTCTCATTCAAAAACATGCACAAAACTTTCTTCTCCCAAGGTTCCTAGTGATAAAAGAAAATGGAGCTCTTTTTGTTCTTTCTTTACTACCTTCCTCGCATATGTACAATATCGAATCCATTTGGTTTCTAAAAATGATTACTAATCTTTAACTTTTTGAGGAGTCATTCTTTAATAATTGTGAATGACCAATTTTTTCCAATCTTTTTTCGAACTTAGTTTCGTAGGAGCAAGTTAGAAAGACCATAAGATGGTACCATCTGATTTGATTCGTTCTTAATAGCCTTAAGATGATCATTTGAGAGCAATCCTTTTGTCAATGATGATCCTAAAATCGTAATCTCTGAAGAACGAAAACAACACCGCAACATCGAAAAGTGTATGATTTAGGCAGCATTTTTAGAGAAGAGTCTAAGTCATGAGAAACTCCGTGATGCTTGAAAGATAGAAAGCTGCCTGCTTTTCTGGTTGTACGCCTGATTTCTAGTGCTTTCCAATGGCAGTTGTCCCCTTAGGAGATGTAACATGGTAACTCACCGTACCCAAAAATTTGTTTTATGGTCACATATGACTACATAGAGATTTACAAAATATATATATGTATATATATAGTTGCTAAATATTAGCGTAATAGACAATATCATACTTAGACGTTTAATCTGCTTAGAGTAATTCTTGAATTATTCTCGAATGTTCAATAGAATCCCTAAACTTTCTATTCATTTAGCCTATATCAACTTTCCATATAAAGTCAAATTAGTCCTCTGGATCTTTTTATTTCAATCGATTCCCCAAATGAAGAACAAAATATGCTATCTTTTTATTTGCTATCCATCATTTCAGTTTTCATAAATAGTACAATAATTCCATTTAGTTATGTATTGACATATGATCTATAAAATAGCAAAAACGTAACTTCATTTAAAGTTATATCGGAATTATATTCCTTTTATTATAAAATAAATGTTTTCATAAGAATGTTCAATGACAACAACAATTCTTCTATCAATTTTTCGTACTTATTTATATAAAACTACTTCCTAGTTTTTTAAGATAGAGAAAACTTTCAAGTTTTGCATTTTGTGTTTTCTTAATTAATTTAGTTAAATCAGTAAATTAGGATATTAAAATAGCGGAAATATCAACTCTATATAACTCTTTACTATTGTATAGCTCATAAACTTAAATGTACTTAAATGGAACTATTGTAATATCATAGAGACTAAAAAGTTAAAACAAATTAAATAAGAAATGGATAGTCTTTTTTTTTTTTCAATTTAAGAATAGATGGAGAGATGAAAAGATATTTTAAAATCCAGTCAATAGTATAATTGTCAAAACCTCTAACTTTTATTATGGAAAATTGATGGACTATATTGAGCATTTAGAATTAATTCGAAAATCGCATTAAACGAATTTAAAGTTCAATGATAGCATTGCATCTTAGATTAAAGTTAATAAATTATTTGTGAAATTTCCTATAAATATTTTATAAATTGTTATTAACTGTCGTGGAAAAACATGCACTACAAGAATGACAATAAAAATACTACGAATGTAACAAGTTACGAAACAAGACAGTCCCCACATGTAAATTTAGGTCATTACTGTGAGGATTTTTAATTATAACTTAATTTTTCTAAATTTCCTATACATTGCAATTTCTCTTGTTTTATCTTGCACACAACTTATCATCGAATCGATACATAAAACCATCGGTTGTCTCCTGATCAGCACGCATCTCGTCCTCCAGTTTCGACCGGACTGCAGACCCTCAAGCCAATGGAGAAAGTACTGCAAAACACATTTTCTAAAAAGAAATCAAGAACAAGTTAGGCAAGTCTTCCGAGAAGTTGATGACAGCTCTCAAGAGAATGATGATCCCCGAGGGAAATTCTAATCCGCATCAGGACAGGAGATGAAAACGTGTGGGAGGGCATGTGGTTGGGGGAAGCGAAGAGACATAATTGTCTCCTGAACGGTGGAATGAATCTCAGACTCCATCTCGCATCATTGATTGCACTGAAAGCAAGCCAGCAAGTTGGGAGACAGCAACTCGGGCCAGAGATGACCCACGGCCATTACTCTTTAGTTCTTGAAGAAATCACATGAAAAAGGATCTGCATTTTCTTATTTCATTTGTCCTGCAAAAGAAGTATATTTATCGATCGACGAAGCTTCTCATTGGGGTACCAAAGCTTGTGGTCATTATGACAAGCCTGTACCCCACTTCAGAATAATCATACCTTAACCGACTTCGCTTTATGATATAAGAAGAATTATCTCTAATATTGAATCATGCATCGTGGAGAAACTTTTCGTGAGTCATTTAGGGCACAAATGATAATCATTGTATTTCAAAAGTGAATTTATGATTAGAAACATATTTTTCTATTTCTACTATCCATATGAATTTTTGAATAAAGAAGTGTGCTTATCAACGATGCAAGATTCTTGTTTCCAAAATATTTGATAACGATACAAAATTCCTATTTCTATCACCATCATCGACAAGCAATAGGCAGCAGTGCCAAGTAATGACCGTAGTGAGGGGCGGCGACTAGTTGCCGATGGTGGTGGCTAGCAGTTGATGGCGATGGCAAGTGGTAGCCAATGGCTAGCTAGGGGTGGTGGCAGCATTAGTGGCTTGTGAGGGCCGATGATGTTGGCTAGAAGTGGCTAGTGGCTGAGGGGGGAGGCAGGTACTTACTAGCGGTGCTTGGCAATTGGCTAATGGTGACTGGTGTCGGGCGATAGTCGATGGCAAGGGGTTGTGGTCGATGGTGGCGACAAGTAGTAGTCGGTGAGGGGCGGTGGTTGGCAACCAATAGCGAGTGATGGGTGGTGGCCGATGGTAATAGGGTGGCAGTTGGTGGCCAATGGCTGATAAGCCAATGTGGGGAGTGGCTGGCGATGGTTGGTGGCCAATAGTGATGGCGAGTAGTGACCGATGAAGGGTTGTGTCTGACGGCAAGGGGTGGTGGCAGTGACTGCTGGCAAATAGTGGTCGATAGCCAGCGGCCGTCAAGTTGAAGAAGTGTCAAAGAGAGTGTGACAAAAAAAAAGAATGAAAAAAGAGAGAAAACTATTTCTACTTCTATTCCAAAAATAGAGAAGTAAAATTTACCTCTCATTTATGTTCCCAATTTATTTCTAATGTAAAAATTTGTTCAAAAAAAATAAAATTATTTTATTTTCTCAAATAAATTTCTGTTCCAAACCCGATCTCGAGAATAGAAAAATAGTTCTGAACAAAAATAGGATGATCATCACACGCGCCCATGCATAGTTACTGCGGAACCGCTTTTTCACCATTTTTCATGTGACAAACCGCAGAAGTATCTAGGTGGGGAATGGTACACAATAAGCATGCAGGTTCTACCCCTCTCATCGATGGGGCCACACCGACGGCCCTGTCGATCTAGAGCTTACATGGTTAGTGTCTACGGTAGCGGCGATGTCCTCCAAATATCCGGTGGCGAGGCGCGGGCACTTGAAGTCACGCCTAAGGAGGGTTGGCTGTGCTGATTGTCCAGACGGGCTCTTGCAATGTCGACGGAATTCTAACCTATTAGCACCAAGGTCATCCTTAACATGCATGCCTGTTTGACCATCAAGGACTTTCAGGCGAGATGATGGGCCAGACGATGAAAGAAATTGGGGATTCCTACTGGGCTTCATCGCAAGATGTATTTCTGGACTGGCTTACACGAGGGTTGGGCCCGGTAGCTTTGTTTCCCCGTTAAATATTCAATTGATGTACACTGTATTGGTAAATCTCAGATGATGTCTGCTGCTTGATTCCAGACCTTGAAAGCGAACTCCTTTTCATGAATATGAAAATTCCCATCGTCCATCCGTTTATACATGAATAGCAAACTCGTTTTTCGCGATTCCAAATTAGACGATTTCCAATTTTGTTAACGACCCGGATCGAACGCGTTTTAATTTTGCATGTTGACCCGTTTGCCGGCGCTTGGGTTGCGACAACACAATAGGATCGATAGTTGTGTTATATTCCGATTTGAACGACTGAAACTCACTTGTCACGCCCATGCTAGAGGCTGCCATGGGATGGGAATTGGTTTGGGCCTAAGCTCTCTTGCCTGAGCAGCCCACTATGGTCTCCAGGTCAGTTTGGACTTTTCTCACTAATTGTTGCCCTTGCTCAAGCCCACCCCCTCAAAGTCATCCGGCCCTCGCGGGTCGGGCAAGGCCGAGGCCCATACCCACGATCAAGCCTAACGGGCATCGCGTTACGTAACATAGAAATGTTTAAACGACGCGCGTTTCCTTCGACGGGAATTTCCCCTCGGCGACTCTTCCGATCAACCCGCATCGACGCTTTCAAAGTTTGCATGCAGCGGATATCGACAATTTCTCAACCCAGCCAAGAAACATATGGATTAGAAGAAATCGACAACGGAGGAAACCGCAATGTGGCGACGCTGATGATATATCATTAGAAGGAACGTTCGATACGTATTAATTATTGTACAGACGGTCCACCTAACTTGACTATTCACGACTTTTAATTATCTTCATTAAAGGGGCGTGATGGTCACCGTACGTGTGGGATTATCGACTTAATCAAGGGGGGGGGGATTAAGTCGTGACGTGGAGATCAAGGCACGCAATCATGCAGCATGATTATCGCCTTAACCCCTTTTCTTTAATCAAGAGGCGTTCTTATTAGTGGGGGGCAAACATTAATTGCTTGACCGAACGCTGCACATGCCTTTATGCTCTCCTTCTGGTGCGTCCAGCCCCGTTGCCACCATACTTTTTTGGTGGGGCCCTCCTTGGATTCCACCTGGACCAATGGGCGATCGATCATGATGATTTCCATCTTGCCATTGCCCTTCTTTTTTTTTTCCCTTCTTTGCTTAAAATAGGACAATCCGGGATTAGCAACTTTTCATTATTTAAGCAGTCTTCACGTAATTTAGGTAATTAACTCCTCATGGAGAATGTGCTTAGGAACCACAGGAGATTACTTGACCACATTCGCGATCCGAGACGATTGCCGAACGAGTTAGGGAAAGTTCGGCTGGTCCAATTCTTGGGATGGCAATGCGGTATCCTTAAATTGTCGTAAGAACAATAACGCAACCCTTCACCACGCCCCATGATTATTAGGACCAACCTACATGAGTTGAAGCAAAACGAAAGGAACGGTAGAAGATAATTTACAATGAACCCCACATGCTTTTTTTTTTTTGAAATCGAAAGGCAAGGAAAATCGAATTATCGCGCAACATCGAGCTAAGGAGACGTCTAAAAAGTCTTGCCGTGCCGTCAACGCTGTGTCGAATATATCGATTCACCGTATACACGGGACTTGGGCTTGCGACCGGAACATTATCAGTGATGGCAATATAGACTCAATCAATGAGGCATTAATCTTAATTTAACAAACGAAATCGTCATCATGATTATTACCAAAATTCTCATGCTTCGTCTCATGATCCATGGACGTCGGTCCGGGGATTTGGAAGGGCGAAGGTACCTGGCAAAGTACATATTTACGCGACACGTGAAGTGAAGAGAAAAGGAGGAAAAGGCCTGGAAATAAAGGGTGGGGCCCATCAACCACCGATTCTGAGGTGGCAAGACAGAGAGGGACTACGGGTAACGGTCTGCCAAGAGAGATGACCCGCTTCACTGGCCACAGCGGCATAATCACGGGGGGCTGCCGCTGCAAATAATGAATAAATAAAGTACCCAAGTACTTTCGACCAAAAAAAAAAAAAAAAGTACCCAAGTTCACAGAAAAAGAAGAAGAAGAATTTTTTTTTTAACCCATAAAAGATTTCGAAATCGTACTAATGATACAAATATTTCCAAATTTCACAACAAAAAGATTGATACCCGTAAAAAATTTTGAAATTATGCGAATGGGGCAAAATTTCAAAATTTTTTTATATCATTAAAAATTATAAACCTATAAATTATTATTTTTATGTCATGAAAATCGCGAATTTATATTAGTGTGGGAAATATGCCATACATGAAACTAAAATGAATTTATGTAAATGAGATAAATTTATTATATATGAAATTAAGGTAGATGATATATATTACATACGTTTTAATTTGACCCTTTTTCGTGATATTAAAAAAATAGAGGTATTACAAAGAATAGTTTGCTTTTTTTTTTAAATATTATTCGCCCAAAATAAGAATCATTCTTATTAAACGGAACGGACAAGACAAATAAATAAATTAAAAGAGCAAAAAACAAACAAAAGGAGAGAGAGAGAGAGAGAGTAACCACCAGCAAGCAACTTGGGGTTGGGGCCCACCTAACAAAAAACAGAGATGCCCCCCCTCCTCTCTCTCTCTCTCTCTCTCTCTCTCTCTCTCTATAGCAGCAAACAAAGTCAATCATCAATTTACCATTTTACCCCCACCCTCGCCGCGCCGAGCAAACGTTCTAGCCTTGGCGACCTCTCTCCCGGACGAAGAAGAAGGAGCCGAAGCTCCAACTGATCTGGATCCACACTCACACTCACAGTCTCTCTGTCTCTGTCTCTGTCTCTCTCTCTCTCTGTAGTCATCAGAGCTTATCGACAGTGGTTGAGAACGGTGGCCAGTCATATTTCTACTTCTTAGATTAATCCCCTCCTGCTCTCTCTCTCTCTCTCTCTCTCTAGCGTCAGTTCCTGCGTTACCTCAAATTCCGCGAACTAGACCAAGAATTCCCCTCCACCGCCTCATCCTACTCCTCCGCCGCCGCCGCCGCCATGCCCGGCCTCGTCTCCGTCAAAACGCCGCCCGATGCTCCGGCCCCCCGCATTTCCCTCCCCGATGCCACCCCGAGATCCGACCCGGCCCCGGCCGCCGGCCCGATCCCTCCCAAGCCCGCGTCCCCGCTCCCCAAGAAGCCCCCCTCCCCCTCCCCTTCCCGCTCCAAGTTCTCTCCCCGGAAGCCCCCGCCGGAGTCGCCGAGCTCCGTCGCCAACCACGCCCCGCCCGACTCGTCCCTCGACAACCCGGATCTCGGGCCCTTCCTCCTCAAGCTCGCGCGCGACACCATCGCCTCCGGCGACGGCCCCGCCAGGGCTCTCGACTACGCGATCCGGGCGTCGAAGTCGTTCGAGCGGTGCGCGGCCGACGGCGAGCCCAGCCTCGACCTGGCCATGAGCCTGCACGTGCTGGCGGCGATCTATTGCAGCTTGGGCCGGTTCGAGGAGGCCGTCCCGGCGCTGGAGCGCGCGATCCAAGTTCCTGACCCGACGCGCGGCCCCGATCACGCGCTCGCCTCTTTCTCCGGGTATATGCAGCTAGGGGACACGTTCTCGATGCTGGGCCTGGTCGATCGGTCCATTGGGTGTTATGAGGAAGGGCTGAAGATACAGATCGAGGCACTTGGGGAGACAGATCCGAGAGTGGGCGAGACTTGCAGGTGCATGACGGTGGTCTAATTGCTAGATCTTTGTTTTCTTTCTGTCCATCTTTCTCAGATTTTAATATTTGTATGCTGCGAGGTGGATATGGATTTTGGTAGGTTCTTGCTTCCCTTAGTTTGATGCGCCTAGGTCGCTAGGGAGTTGCAATTAGCAACCTTGGGAATGTATGACTGAAGCATGGTCCGAACTACGTTCTGACTTATAGCCGAAAAATGTTGCCTTTGGATCGTGTGACTTGGATCCGTGGAGTGCTGATCACTGATGTACATGGCACCGTCGGACATGCTTGTAATATGGTTTTGTCGGAATCTTTTAGTTTCTGGTTAGTAATTAAGGGAAACTTGGTGCACGAGCATTGAGGTGACTGGGATTGACTATGATAATCCATTTTTTGCTGTCCTGAACTTCAAAGTGTATTAGGTGCTTACAGTCTGATGTGTAAATGAACTATGGTGAAGAGAAAACTACAGTCTTCTAGCAAATGTCGTTGAATCTCCATTGCCTTCTAATTTTAATTTCGGGAGGATTGTATTCTCCAGAGATCATTACTTTGCTATATCTCAGAAATAGTTAATTTCTCACTTCTGATATCCGTATCTATCCATTTCCAGTCTCCCGTGGCTCGCCTGTTGCAACAACTGATGATGCTTTTTTGCATTGCTTTCCATGCCATCCATGCGTGTTGAAATGACTCCCAAAAGACCTTGTTGGTCACTCTTTACCCGGTCTTTTGCTGAAACTAGCAGAAATTTTTTTCAGTTAAAGTATTACTTTGCTTTCCTCGCTTGATCTCATGAACATTGCCAAATAGGTTGGCTTCTGAGGAGATTTTCTCTTCATTGATTGATGAGTTGATACTTTATCTGAACATTCCATTTTCTTTCTTTGGTCAAACTTTCTGGAATATTCTGAATGTCCCAGATTGAGTTGGAGTACGTGGATATGGTCACTGTCCTGTAAATTTTACTTTATTGCTTTTGAATATTATGGACACATCTCAAATGTCTGGGCACTCATAAACTGCAGGTACTTAGCTGAGGCCTATGTCCAAGCAATGCAGTTTGATAAAGCAGAAGAGTTGTCCAAGAGAACTCTTGAAATCCATCGGGCCCATAGTGAACCAGCATCTCTTGAAGAAGCGGCTGATCGCCGGCTCATGGCTCTGATATGTGAGGCAAAGGGGGACTATGAGTCTGCTCTTGAGCATCTTGTCCTTGCCAGTATGGCAATGATTGCCAATGGACAGGACAATGAGGTTGCTGCAATCGATGTTAGCATCGGCAACATCTACCTTTCACTTTGTCGTTTTGACGAGGCTGTGTTTTCTTACCAGAAGGCACTTACTGTCTTCAAATCATCAAAAGGCGACAACCATCCTTCAGTTGCCTCTGTTTATGTACGTCTAGCAGATCTGTACCATCGGACAGGAAAATTGCGTGAGTCTAAATCTTATTGCGAAAATGCCCTCCGAATTTATTCCAAACCCGTGCCTGGAACTACAGCAGAAGAAATTGCTTGCGGGTTGACTGAAATTTCAGCAATTTATGAGTCTGTGGATGAGCCTGAGGAGGCGCTTAAGCTATTGCTGAAGGCTATGAAATTGTTGGAGGATAAGCCAGGACAGCAGAGCACTATTGCAGGAATAGAAGCAAGGATGGGAGTGATGTTTTACATGATTGGGAGGTATGAAGAAGCACGGAGCTCCTTTGGAAATGCAGTGACTAAACTTAGGGCCTGTGGGGAGAGGAAGTCGGCCTTCTTTGGGGTTGTATTGAACCAGATGGGATTAGCTTGTGTGCAGTTGTTCAAGATTGATGAGGCTGCTGAATTGTTTGAAGAAGCAAGGAGCATTCTTGAACAAGAGTGTGGTCCTTGTAATCAGGATACACTTGGAGTGTATAGCAATCTTGCTGCAACATATGATGCAATGGGGAGGTATTTTTTCTTTTGGAAACTGTACATTGCGCTCCGCACGCGTGCTCTGTCAATTTTGTCTGATTAGTCTGTTGAATAGGCAAGTCAGAGGATTGCCCACCCAAAGCAATAATTGTGGCATAATGCCATATTGTTATGAGGTTGGGACTTTGTGTTTTAATTAACTGTGTTGAAATCAGTTCTGAGCTGTGTGGTCTATAATTCTATCTCAACTTATTGCGGAATTGGCTATCTTTCTGATGATTACTAGATCTTGTCTGTGTTTTATTTAGAGTCACAGCTTGGTATGATAGATGCTACTTTTCTCTTTTCTCTGTCTCCACTTTTTGTGAAGTGCACATGCATAACTGGGACGTCTCCTATTTATGTTTTCAATTTCCATATTGTATTCCCAAGAGAAGATTTAGAATGAATCTATCTCGTGTTGATTAATCTTTAGCATACTTGCAGCATATTGGATTACAAGCCAAAGTTCAACTTTTCACTGCATTAGTATCGCTTGTTTTCATTTATGTGCATTCTCTTTACCGAGGCTGCTTTGTGTAACAGTCTTGCCTCTTTCGTGGGCCAATTTCAGTTGAATCATGGTTGTTCACTTCGATTGTGAATTCCAGTATAAACTGCTAGCAAGCTTTAAGTGTGATTCTTCTGATATTTTACTTTGTTACCCCATTTACAGAGTTGAGGATGCAATTGAAATCTTGGAGTATGTGCTCAAATTGCGAGAGGAAAAACTTGGCATAGCTAATCCTGATTTTGAAGACGAGAAGGGTAGATTAGCTGAACTGCTTAAAGAAGCTGGAAGGTCTCGCAATAGAAAAGCCAAGTCTCTAGAAAACCTCATTGACCCCAACTCGAAGAGGACGAAGAAAGAAGGTACTAAGAGGTGGCCTGGCCTGGGCTTTAGAATATAAGCAGGTGCTAATAATTGTCCGCATCAATCCACGATTTGAGACACGCACATCCTGTAACATAGAAGATCATGTATAGAGTTAGCATTATTGCCTGGGCAAGTTTTTATGTTTTCTTTGGCTTCAAATTTTTCATTTGCTTTCTTCTTTAATTGTTTTTTTTGGCACTGATGGTGTGTTGTGATCTTGGATCTTTCGACTGAGAAGGGGAATGGTCAGTTGGTTGTGTACATTTCGATGTGCTCTTTGCTTGCTTCTCTTGATTACGTTTTTTTTTATCCGTTTCAATTTGCTTCGTCATAACTTGTATTCTTTTCTGTTTTTCGGTATCTTATGATCCGGTCGAATCGAGCTGTAAAATGTAGTTGATATCAGCGTCCCTTAGCAAGTAAAGGCATTGTAGAGATTCAAGAATGCAGGATCCTCAAGAGTGAAGCGGCCCATTTTAATATGCTTCAGCCAAGTGAAATGATACATGCCGTGCCCTGCTTTGGGGACAGATGTGTTCACGCGTGAATGAATTGCCTCTCTCCGAATGCACCTCTTCCACTGGTGTGGGACTTCACGTTGCACGTAAATATATAGTCAATGCATCATCTGGGTCCATCAATTTGTCTCCCTTATTCTAAGGTCTACATTATAATTGTCATCGAGGGCATATTTTCATTTCGGGGTGAAGTCATGGAGAGCAATAATCCTCTCTCATGGTCCATCTCTCTCTCGAGGCAACTATTCAGTCTTTAATCAGATAAGGTAAAGCTTTCTACTTCGATTCCGTTTGCTTTGTCAATAATCGTTTTGCATTGCCTAGAAAAATTAAACAGAGGACAACAGATCTCTATCTAAAACATTCCCGTCCACGATCCGAACTATCAATTTTACGAAAGTACTCTTGCAATCGTTAGATTTTGTCACAAAATACGAAGAAATCCTCCCCCCCCCCCCCCCCCCTCCCCCCCACCAAATTTTTTTTTTTTGATTTCTCTCTCTTTGATATCCTTATTCATTGAAGATTTTCTTGCTCAGTTCTAGGATGCGAAAAAAATATTTCTGAACACCTTCCTGACTTCGTGGGGTCGAGCAAATAGCAGGTGGCCCGCAATTTCACAGCGTCGATAATGGCACTACGCAGATGGACCAAACCTGTGTCCACCTCGTCAACATCTCATCTCGTTCACTTGTCATATTGGGTTCGGCCCGGACATTATCCAAATTTATTCGGGTCGAGTCGATCGAGGATCTGATGCCTTCTTAGCCATCACTCATCGCTGATCTTAAAGATTGAAACCCATGCCCGCCCGACGTCGCAACCGTTAATGCTGGCGGATTGGTGAGTTGGAACTAATTTCCTCGGGCACGTAATGCTGATGATATGTCACGTCAACTGCCGACAAGATAAAATCAACGGACCCGAGGAAAGAAAAATAAAAAGGTATCGAACAGCAGAAACGTTTAGCAAAGAGAAAAGTGGATAGAGAGGAGGCTTCAAATGGTTTGGTTTTGTTAGAATGGTTATGAGTCATGATGCAAAGAAGAAGAAAATGCTAATAGAGAGAGAATGATGAATATTCTGTGTATATAATTTTCTCTCTTGTTTCTTAACTTGATACAGCCTCCTATATTTATAATGTTTTACAAATGGGACAATATCTACAATTAAGGAATCACAATTGGAAACTAAATATCTGATTTGATGATTGATGCATAGGAGGAAACTTTGGATCATGATTTGATGGAGCTTCAATTGATGCAGAGGAGGAAACTTTGGATCATGATTTGATGGAGCTTGATTTTGATTCTGTTAACATACCCCCGCAAGCTGACTGTGCAGAATGGATAGTAAGCTTGGATCGTAGCATCCGAAATCTGGTTGATGATAGCCCTTTGGTGAAGATGTCAGCCGGTTGATCAACAGATGAGATATAATGAATTGAGAGTTGACGACGTGCCAAGCGCTCCCGTATGAAGTGAAAATCTATCTCCACGTGCTTTGTGCGAGCATGGAAAACCGGATTGGCAGTGAGATAGATAGCTGAGAGATTATCACACCATAGAGTGGGCGGAGTTGGTGGTAGTGCCCTAAGGTCACGTAGAAGGAACTCTATCCAAATGAGCTCAGCCGTGGTGTCTGCCAAGCATTTGTATTCCGCTTCTGTGCTAGAGCGAGCAACTGTGCGTTGTTTGCGAGAACTCCACAAAATAAGATTGGAACCGAGGAAGATGCAAAAGCCTCCAACAGAACGTTGATCGTCTCGATCACCAGCCCAGCTGGCGTCAGAGAATGCATGGAGAGCCGTGGACGAAGTGCGAGTAAAGTGTAATCCATGATGTGGAGTGTCAGCAAGATAGCGTAGGATTCGCTTGACGGCTTGCCAATGCATGTTGGTGGGAGCATGAAGGTACTAGCAAGTAGTGTTCACAGAGTACGCTATATCAGGACGTGTGAGTGTGAGGTATTGAAGAGCTCCAACAATGCTGCGATAAAGTGCAGGATCAGGCATAGGTTCACCAATTCGAGCGGATAGTGGTTCATCGGTGGTGCAAGGAGTAGGTGCAGCTTTAGCTTCGGTCATCTTGGATCTTCGCAGGATCTCTTGAGTGAATTTGGCCTGACTGAGTAGAAGCCCAATGGAAGTATGGTGTACCTCCATTCCCAAGAAGTAATGAATGGATCCGAGATCCTTGATGGCAAATTCACCTTGGAGGGAGTTGAGTAAGGCTTGTAAAGGAGCTTGAGGTGACCCCGTGAGTATTATATCGTCCACATATACAAGCAGAAAAATACTATAATGTGAAGTATGCATAATGAAGAGAGAGTAGTCCGCACTAGATATTCGGAACCCGATTTTGAGGAGATGCGAACTGAGCCGTTGGTACCATGCGCGTGGCGCTTGCTTCAAACTATAGAGATAGCGTCGAAGACGACAAACATGAGTTGGACGATGGGCATCAACAAATCCTTGTGGCTGCGTCATGTAGACTTCTTCGGTTAAGTGGCCATGAAGGAAAGCATTAGAGACGTCAAGTTGACGAATGGGCCACCCTCGAGAGTAAGATAAAGCAATGACTGTGCGGATTGTGACTGGTTTGGCCACGGGGCTGAAAGTCTCTGTATAGTCTAGTCCCGGTTGTTGGTGATAGCCTTTTGCAACTAGTCGAGCCTTGTACCTTTCAAGGGAGCCATCAGACTTGAGCTTGACTTTGAAAATCCATTTACAACCGATGGGACGGGCATGAGAAGGTGGTGGTACAAGTTCCCAAGTTCTGTTTTTTAGTAAGGCATCATATTTTGCCGCCATAGCTGCTCGCCAATTTGGATCTCGGGATGCTTGCGTGAAGCAAGTAGGCTCGATGGGAGTATGTGTACTGGCAGTCAACGCAAAAGTTTGATTTTTTGTGAGTGTCCGTCGATGAATTGTGCCATCTTTCAGTCGAGTGACCATGGGATGTGTCGGAACTGATGTGGAGGAAACTGGGGTAGAGGAGTTGGAAGTCTCATGCTCTGGAGTTGTGGAGGGAGCTGCCAAAGGGGATGGGGAGAGACATGATGTAAAGTCAGTATTTACTGTTGCAGATGTGGAGGATAGATTAGAAGTGTCTGTAGGTGGCAGGGATAGTACAACATCTGTAGGTGGAGAAGTAGAACATGGTGGTAGAGAAGGTGGATCGCTAAATGGAAACGTGCTCTCATCGAAAACTGCATCAGCGGCAATAAAGATTTTACCAGTTCGCGGGCAATAACATCGATATCCTTTATACTCTGGAGGATAGCCAAGGAAAATGCAACGTTGAGATCTGGGAGCAAGTTTGTGAGGAGCATAGGGACGTAAATATGGAAAAACAGTGCACCCGAAAACTCTGAGGTGTGAGATCTCTGGAGGTGTTTTGAATAGTGCCTGCCAGGGTGTGAGATTGTTGAGGAGAGGAGTCGGAGTCCTGTTGATTAGATGTACAGCTGTTTCAAAAGCATATTCCCAAAATTTGTAGGGAACTGACGCATGAGACATAAGTGCAAGGCCTGTCTCGACAATATGGCGGTGTTTGCGTTCTGCTATGCCATTCTGAAATGAGGCATATGGACACGATACTCGCTGATGTATACCATGGTGGAGAAGATAGTTGCGCATTTCTGTAGAACGGCGAAATTCTAGTGCACCATCACATTGAATTGTCTGAAGTTGACGCTGCAATTGAGTTTCTGCAAATTTGTGGAAAGCTTGGAAAATGCGTGCAAATTGATCGCGAGTAGTAAATGAATAATACCAAGTGAAACAGGAATGATCATCAACAAAACAGACATAATATTTGTAGCATGAAACAGAAGTGACGGGGGATGGCCCCCAAACATCAAAATGAACTAATGCAAGAGGAAATTGAGCTCTGGACGGGGAAGGAGGGTGTGGCTGGCGTTTACTCTTGCTAAGAGCACAGGCCGTACAATGGGAGGTAGACGATTTGGAAAATTTAGTTTGTGTCGATTGAAGGAGACGTGTTATTCTATCTGATGATGCATGTCCCAGCCGTTGATGCCACACATTTAAGGAGCTAAGAAAGGCAGAAGTAGGTTTGTCAGATGTGGAGACCCGATATAAACCATCCTCAAGATGACATTGGAGGAATACCTGACCAGTACGAACACATAAAGCAACAAATGAGGTGGGGTAAAATAAGAAAACGCAATTGTTATCGCGAGAAAATTTTGAAACCGACAGTAGATTTTTCGTAATAGTAGGAACGACTAAAATGTCCAAGAGGCGAAATTGGGGACCTGATGAGGGCACAAATGTACCTGTGTGAGTGATGGGAAGAGAAACTCCATCACCCACAGTCAATTGTTGGTTGCCTGTGTATGGAGTGACTTCAGAAAGACCAAAGGTGTTATTAGTGATGTGGTGGGTGGCACCAGAATCTGGGTACCAAGATTGAATATCCATGGCAAAAGGTGGAGTTGCAGGATGGGCATAATATGCTACTGGTTGAGTAGCTCCATTGGGAACTGAGCAATTTGCCTGAGGTGGTGGTGGTGTCATAAACTGGTGATTGAAGCGCTCCCTGCAACTATTGGCTCGATGGCCTTGGCGACGACATATCTGACAAAATGGGCCAAAGTTGCGACGCTTACTACCTCCACCAGATGATCGGTAGAGAGGAGGACCAGTTGGTGTCGGCAGAAGTGGATTGGTATTGGACGTGCCTGCATTAGATGGTCTGAAATTGTGAGGGCCTCCTTTAGATTGTTGAGATGCAAATCGTGTCTGGTGAGACATAAAAGCAGCAGGCGGAGGAGCATGGGAGGTCATTTTGCTCAACTCTAGTCTTCCTTCATGTTGAAGGAGCAGTCCGTGGAGAGTATCACATGAGAGTGCCCCTGATTGAGATACAACAGAGATCGCTGTGTCTAATCCAGAAAATTCTGGGCCAAGACCATGGAAGATGTGTGTGTGGTATTCGTTTGCTGAAAGAGGCTCTCCAATGGTGGCCAATTGATCTGCGATGGTGGCTGCCTCTTGAAGGAACTCTGTGATTGTGCGACTCCCTTTAGTGATGGATTGAAATTGAAGACGCAGGGCCGATGCTCGTGCCGTTGATTGAGCTGCATAGGACTCTGACAAGTATTTCCAGATTGCTGCTGCAGAGGTGTGGTTCGTCAATTGAGCAACGACAGGAGAGGTGGATGAGTTGAGGATCCACCCCATTGCAATCGAGTCACGGATTCGCCATGCCTTGTATTCTGGATTAGGAACCAGTGTGGTGTCGTCAGAGGCACGACAAATATATTGTGGAGGAGCTGGTTCGGAGCCATCAAGAATAGAGAGTAGGTTGGCTGCTTGTAGATATGGAGAAATTTGAGCTTTCTAGATCGGATAATTTTGTCCAGCAAGCTTCTCTCCTATGGTGGGTGGGGATCCAAAATTAAGGTTGGACGTTGAGTTGGGTAAAGCAACTGGAGGATTGACAGCATTTAAATTTGAGGAGGGAAGATTTGGGTTTGTGTCGGATCGAGTGCTTTCGCTAGAAAGCTCTGATACCATGTTAGAATGGTTATGAGTCATGATGCAAAGAAGAAGAAAATGCTAATAGAGAGAGAATGATGAATATTCTGTGTATATAATTTTCTCTCTTGTTTCTTAACTTGATACAGCCTCCTATATTTATAATGTTTTACAAATGGGACAATATCTACAATTAAGGAATCACAATTGGAAACTAAATATCTGATTTGATGATTGATGCATAGGAGGAAACTTTGGATCATGATTTGATGGAGCTTCAATTGATGCAGAGGAGGAAACTTTGGATCATGATTTGATGGAGCTTGATTTTGATTCTGTTAACAGGTTTCAAAGGACGATTAAGTTATTTTATACAATTTTGTGGATCGCATCATATCATATGAATTACAATCCTACATCCTTCAACATCATATCTCATTTTATGTTTGTATTTCATTTTTTGGCTAACCGCTTGGTCATTACTTTTACGGTCCTGTTCTCGAGACCCTGTAAGATTTTCCAACTGGGGATATGTAATGTGTAGAGTGTTGATGAGATATATTGTGGTTGGAAGAAGTGTGGTGTGGTTCATCTTATACTTTAATGCGAGGTGATTTGTTCGTTGAAAATCATTATGGCATGTTTTAGTTTCGATGAATCGCCCAATTATTTTAGTAAGGCGGGTTTTTAAATTTTGTGCCGATTGCTGAGTTAATGGAAGAAGATCAATCCCCACAAAACTTGTCATGTTTTCTTTCCTACAACAAATACAGACCTTTGTCATGTTTTCTTTCCTTATCCCCGTACCGTCTGATCAAAAGCTTTCCCCCCTATATAAGGAAACATATTCTCTGATCTCAAATCAGAGGGATCTGCATATCTCCACTCTCCAAAGTGTTGCCCTCTCAAGTAAGGGGGAAATCCCCACCCCTCTCTCCCTCCAGATTCCTCTGATCTATCAGTGGATCTGGACCTCCTAATAGAGGGGGGAAAGCCCCATCTCACTCTTTATTGCTGCCGTCATAGGTGACAGCAGGATAGGGAACCCCAATCTTTGATAGTCACCCTTCGCTCTCTATCTTCTCTTTTTTCTTTATTTCATTCTTATTTAAAGCTTTTTGACTTTCTTTGGACTCTTTTATTTTTGACATTTCTTAAAAAACTTTTCAATGTTTAGGGCAGACGTGGCACCGCATCAGTTGCCACATCACCATTTTGATGATGGACTCTAGTGGTAGAAGTTGTATGTATTCAATAGCAAGTTGGCAAGTCTCGTAAAATAGTTCATAGATCCAGATATTCTCAGCAGATAGTGTAAAAGCTTCAAGGTTGCCATGATGTTTGGTCTTCTTCTAACGATGGGTGTTCGAGCTCTCTTGACGCCAGATGATCATCATCGAGCCTTTCGGAGGGGCGTCGAGTAATCCTCGCCATAGGAAGAGATAGATCCTCAGATGTCTTCGAGAGGAAGTGCAATTAACTTACAATGATTAATTAATCTTGACAGCATTTTTAGTAAGCTGTATATTGTTTTTCACGAGATGTGAATAGCTAGTCATTAAAGCTTCCCCATGTTCGAACTACTGTGCAACGAATTGCAGAAAATCTGCAATGGTTTGTATTAGCCCCAATTACCTGAGAGCAGAACTATTTGCTCCCAACCGCGAACTCTTCTTCCACAACTTTTTCTTAGTCTTATTTCGATTGCACTAATTTTCCCTTAGCAATTCAACCTCAATCTCTATGAGAATTCCCGAAATTACAAAAACCAAAAGTACCATCTAACTAATTAAACATATAACCTAATAGATATAACCTGCCTTTTTGGTTGTTGACAAAACCAAAACATTTACTTCTATTTTTGTTGAGGATAATGACCATTCTTCTTTTATATACATATAACTAGATGACTGGCTTAAACAAACATCCTCATTGAAGATTTCCCAATAAAATCACACTGTATTCTACGATTTATAAATTAAAAAGATGAAATTTAATCAAATTTAAACTTTGCATAAAATTATTCTCCAAAAATGATTAATTAAGTTTATTTATTAGATTGAGAAAAATTGATACCATTACTAGATTGCTTAAAGAAAAATATATGAGGGTGTGCACAACATTTTGGTCATTATCTTTACTGTACTTCTAGATACTCCTATATCTTTTTACACGCTCTGTTAAAATTATTTCATTGGTAGTAGAATATAATCCCTAATTCTTTGATATAATAAGTAGAGACTTCCATATCTCTTTTAGACTAATAATAACAAGTTCACCACAAAAGTGAAAACTTTAGAGGTAGGAGTGATGGAGAATGAGCAGGTTGCTATAAGAGAAATGTTGAATAATTGTTTCGAATAGCAACGAGATTAAATTTGAAATAACTTGTAAGGGGAAGTAAGACAGGTTGAAGGACCTTGAGCAGATTTGGAAAACCATCGAGGGCGATTTTGTGAGCATGGTGAAAGGAAGAGTGGATTTAGTCATAGAAAGATTGGAAATATGCCTGCCCTATCATCATTTTTCTGTTCAAGGTACAGACATTAAATGAGTGTCCTGAGTTCCGAATTCAACTTCCATCGCGCACCACGGCAAATCTTCTTCTAGTGCAAGTTTCTTACCACGACCGAGTTTGGCCGAATTGAGCAACAGTAATCGTTCATGGGGAAGCTAATTAGCAAATCGTTACCATGGCACATGAAATTCCATAACATGCTCAAAATATCGCAAGACCGATATGATTTCATCGCCATTATCATTCTATGTACAAAGTAATCATTGATCAATCCAACACGAACCTCCAATAGACATCTTGCCCGAAGAATCTATTAGTGCCTTTCGATGTTGCGTTGCTGCCTTTCCCTCCTCGTCCTTTTCTTCCTCCCTATTTCCACGTTACTTCTCTTTCAGCGACGATAAAGACGCGGGATGAGTGGCATCAAATCGAAAAATTGCAAGGACAGCCGTAGCTTTTCACCGGAGCGAAGCCGAAACACGTCAAGCTCTGTGCAGAAAGATTTCCAAGTCTGGAGAGGAAGAAGAACGAACGAGGAGACGGGGAGTATTTAGAAAGTAGCGATCGAAATGGAAAAGGCCAAACAAGAGAACGTGCAGACGACACCACTCGCACTGGCCGGTGCGAAGGGAATGTCGATTTCAGCAGACCCATCTCGTGCAGAATCCCCACCTCCATCTCTCTTCTTCCTGTCGCTTGCAATGATTCCTCCCAAGTTTTTTTCTAGGAGTAAAGCAAGAGTCTTTCAATCACTTCTCGATTTGACGCATGGACTTATCGTGATTGGGCCATAAATTGACATCTTTCTACTTACGTTTGACACATGGACTCATCGATGACCTATTTATAAATGCGTATCACCAAGAGAAGAATCACTACTCAAATAAGTATTTAAGCACGCGTTTGTCCCTGCAAGATGTACAAGTATTGAGATATACAGTTAGTTTCGGATCAATGCTTTCCACACACAAATGGTTTTGTTTTCGTACTAAAAAATACTTTTAAGAAAAAACCAAAGTTAGCAAAAATGTTAGCACGAACGGATTTGAAATCTTTTCAAATGAAGTTTCTATAGTGAGAATGAAATGGATCCTCCAACTTGGAAGATGTTAATTTCATTAAACAAACTTTTTAAGTAGTGAGCTCACGATACGACAAATCTCTTATGTAAAAGACAAAATGGAAACGTAACCATTTTCAGAAAATATGAGAAGAGGATCGACAAGATGAAGAAATGTGTAATAGTTTGAACTCATGACATGTGTACTTTTATCATCTTGTTTCGTGTCGAGAAAGATTTTCACAACACAGGTCTGCCAGGTTAGTCCCTCGCCCACCAAGTCCCTTACCGTTGGGCTGGCTCGACTTGGCCGAGTGCCTCACGATCTAAAACCATGTTACTTCCCCATTTTCTGAAGATTTGGATCTGGAACTAGCCATCACGTTCTGTAAGTTCTAAAGTGGTCATAAGACGAATCCACAAGATACATATAACAGCAAATTCATCTCAGAAAACCGAAGCTGTCCATATTCAAACATCAGTCCTGGCTGACAAAGGAATCAAACATCGTTTTGTTTTCTTACCTGTTGAACGATGTGTCGTGTTGGGTCTCCTCGATAAATTGGTGCACAACTTGTGGACAATGCCTCGCGTGATCTTTCCTGAAGAAACCAAATCTGGTAAGAGATTGATAATTGACAAGGAGGATAGAGATATTCTTTTGGAAAAGGAAAGGAGGAATTATACTACAGTCTCCAAAGAAGTTCCCCTGCGTGGAATTCTATTTTCCGACGATCAATTCTCTTACGCCTTCCTAGAGTCAAAGCTTTTAGTTTCTTTCAACGGAAAACTTTGACTCTTTAGGGGGTGTTTATTTCACGAAAAATAGAGAATTTTAATTTTTTTTCCCAAAATGATCACTCATTTTGCTTAAAAAAAATGAATGAATGAAAAATATTTTCATTGTCCAGAAAACTATTTAGTTATAAAATGTTATCAATACTAAAAATAATTTTTTTGTGAGTCAATTATTTCAAGCAAAACAGACAGTTATTTTTTTTATAAATATTTTTCAAATCAATTTATTTTTATGAAACAAATGCATCATAAGTTATTCAAGGAAAATTTCTATCTTATATTCCGGGAATGTTGGAAATAGTACTTTTTATAAAAAGAATTAGTAGAACTTCATTAGGTTAGGTCCATCTCTAGCTAGTGCAATTAGACCTTGCTTAGGTTAGGTCCACAGTTAAGCTACATTAAGGCTCCGTTCGTTTCACGGAAAATAAAGCATTTCCAAAAAATATTTTTCAGGAAGTTATTTTCCTGAAAAATGACAATATTTTCCAGTGTTCATTTGAAACTTAAAAATAAATTCACAAATTTTTGTTCTTTATGTTTTTTTTCTTGTTCATGGATGCCCGACTACCACCGGCCGCCAGCTGTCGGACGGACCATTTGTAACAAGATACAGATTGCAGGGCAAGCTTTATAAAATGGCAGGGAAGTCGATTCGGGAGTTATAACATACAGGCCCGCAATCCATGTATCCATTCAAAAAGTCATGAACCATGAAGTCTATACGTAGACCACAGAACAATTGCACAAAGCACATTTTCCCAATCCTGCAACAAAAAGAAAAAGGAAAATTCTGGGCCAATCAAAGGTTTATTGCTCGATGAGGATCAGAACTGGAACTGCATTTCCGGTGCATAACCGAGAGCCTCAAGGTGCGCCGCCATGGCTTTATTCATTGGTGGCCGGTGGCAAATGGCGGCGGGTGGCGGCGGCGATGGGCGGGTGGCGGCGGCGACGGGCGGCTGCGGCAGCAACGGAGATGGAGGCAGGCGGTCCGACGATCGGCGCTGAATTTATTGGTAAGTTAGTCAACATCGATGATCAGTTGGTTGTCGAAAAGTGTTTTCATTTTTTCGAGAAATAAAACATTTTCCTTGATTTTAGAAGAAAACTTTTCATTGATTAGAAAACATTTTCTTTGACGAGTTATTATTTTTTTTTTTTGGTAACCCAGGAACCCCCCGCACGGCCGGGGGCCGGAGGAGTAAACCTGGAGGGCTGCGTAAGCGGGAGGACCCACCACCCCCGA
The DNA here is from genome assembly GCA_030064385.1 of Melaleuca quinquenervia. NCBI lineage: Eukaryota > Viridiplantae > Streptophyta > Magnoliopsida > Myrtales > Myrtaceae > Melaleuca > Melaleuca quinquenervia. The sequence continues at coordinate 12,016,615 of CM057721.1, read as the reverse complement.
CAACCCACTTAAGACATGGCTTGCACTTAAGCACGACGACGCCGTGGATCGAACTCGGGACCTCTCGTGAAAAGTACCCTTGCCCAACCACCTACGCCACCACCACGGGTGGTTCTTTGACGAGTTATTTTCTGCTCCTAAACACCACAATTTCCAAAAAATACTTTTCGGAAGAATATTTTCCGTGAAATTGAAGCCTAATATTAAGTAATTTTTAGGGATACGAGAATGAATACCTGACTATATTTAAGCCTATCAAACATAGTACAAGTCTCATTAATCGATTAAGTCTAAGCATGTGATTTATATTGGGGACTAGGAGCTCGAACGAACGATTTCTATTTTATGAGTTAGAAGTCTCCTAATATCTTAATCTATTATACTAACCATTGAAGGTTCCATGGTATATTCGATTAAGGTGTTTAGTTACTTATTCAAGTTTGTAGATGGGAGAGATTATGGCATAGTAAATCCACGTATCTCTTGTTAAGCACCTATGATTTTTTTATTAGTTCCTTACGATTAACTTGCATAACAATAATTGAGATTCTCTCGCATCTCGAAAATACAAGTATCATAAACAGAATGACTTTGAAGGCAGTGGCAAAATAATTTATTAGCTAAACTAGCTTGCTTTCACAACTTGTAGGCCTTTGGTTGTTCATCCGAAATCTAGGTCTCAAATGATCGAAAAACTCGTCTAGTTCGCAAAAGTATAGAAGAAAATGAACATACAATTATTATCTATTATGTGGGACTAGCCATGCATTTAATATAAGTATTTACAGATCAATAATTGAGATTTCTCCCCATCTTACGAAGTTACGAACCAAACAATTCAAATAATTATTTTGGTAAGCTACTGAAACTCAATTAGATTTTTCTCCTTAATGAAATTTAAAAAAAAAAAACTCTTTTTTTCCAAATTCCATTTTGGGTCAAAAAGCACATTTTTCCAAACAAGGAAATTGGAAACCGGCACCATCAACCTTGTAGCCACTACCATCCAACCGACATCCAACCGAAACTTTTCTTATCCCCTTCAATTTCTTTCTTTCCCTTTCTTCTTTTGATTTTTGGCAACAATCACAATCTTAGCATGCATTGACCCAGCTGCTTTACACCTAATGAACAGCAAGAACAGTTTCGTCACCACTTCGATAACTCGAGTGCTATATACATCACGCTTTACAAGAGATCATGTGAAACATGCCGAAACAAGTGCAAGAAAGATGCCTAGCAATGTATATGTGCTAATCCTTTTGTTTGTTTTCTTTCACAGTCATGCTTTCTTCTTTCATAGTTTGATGTTCTAGTGTCCTGGGCAAAGAAGGACATCTGTGTATAGAAAGCAGTTCTAGGTTAGAAGGATTAAGGGCTGCCCGACAGCCTTAAGTATGGAAATACACTAAGTGCGCGCATGATACTCATTCTGGTTCAGAAACCTATTTCTGTCAAGAACTAGTTTTTTCTATTTCTGGTTCAGAATGAGTTTTTGACGAAAAAAACTCGTTTGATATGTACATACAATTTCTGTTTCAGAAAGAGAAAGCTGTTTGATATGACAAAAAAATTTCTATTTCTGATTTTATTTCATTTTCTAAAATATATGATTTGGGATATTGGAAGATGTTCATATTAATAAAAATAAAGAAATTTGATATTTTTTTGCACAATTTATTGTAATCAACTCTAAAATTGAAAAATCACTTTAATTGCATTAAACATTTGTAATATTCTAAATTTAAAAAAAAAATCCATGTAGGCCGTTGGCGAAATATTCAATATTTTCCTTATATTATTTAAACTTCCTTAAATGATATTGAACTTTGCATTTTGTTATAGAGAAAATATTAAATATTTTAATATAATTTAGAGATTAAATTATTTATATATATTAAAATATTTAGATTAAATAATTTAAAAATTGAGGATAAAATCGCATGTTAATCAAAGTTTGAGAAATATTTATTTTCCCCTCGTTCTTTTGGCGGCCGAGGCCGAGGACGAGGACGAAGAAGAAGGAAGAAAGGAAAGAAAAAAGAAAGGGAAGAAGAAGGAAGAAAAGGCAAGAACTGGTTCTAGGAGAATGAGAAATAGCTTTTTTTTTCAGTTTCTCATTCTTGGCCAAAAGTTGGTTCTGGATGAAAAAATTGGTTCAGAACCGATTTTCACAAAATCGCGAAGCAAACGGGTTTCTCGTCCAGAACTGGTTTTTTTGGTCCAGAACCAGTTCTGGACGAGAAATAGGTGCCCGTCATGCAGACCCTAAACTTGCGGCAATAACTATAACAGTTCTAAGTTAGCAAAATTCTTGATTTGCAAACTGTCAGTATATCTTTCCTACAAAACTACAAAGTTATAGAAACTTAAAGGTACGATGTTTATTTCCTTTTCAAATCTTAGCATGAAAACATAAGTTGTGAAATAAGAATGCGCAAAGTACTTGTAAGAAACTAAAGGACGCAAAAGTGTGACATGGAGAATTTTTGAACTTTGTCTTTGTAAATTTCTAGAGAAAAATCCACTTTAACGTATTTAAATTCACCAAAATTGTTCAAATAGAGAAAACATATGATGTAATGATAATACTAAATGACGGTAGAGTTAATATGGTCACAACAAATCAATCAAGTGCCTCGCTTTCACGACATAATATGCGGGATGTGATTGTAGACGAATCTATTGATTATGGATACATATGCATGTCAATGTGGTGATGATACCACTATTTGAAGAAAACAACCTCGTGCGATAATTATAGAAATACAAGATCTGCCAATAAACATTATTTTCTCTAAGTATTTGGACCAAGATCAAATAATCAAATCATGTCTCATCAGGCTCAACGCCCAAAGATCTTACAAGTGGAAAACTCCTACTGCAATATGTCCAACTGATCATGTCCGCCCGACTAACATGGTCATGTTCTCATCCCCAAAATTTGCAAAAAAAAAGAAAAAAGAAAAGAAGATAATTAATGTTCTCATGAGAAGACCATTTCCTTATTGGGGAAAATAAACGAAATCAAGACCACGACCTCATGAAGAAAAATGAGCCGCTAACATACTTGTGGATAATTTTCCACTTTGAAAACATATGGACGGCTTCAACATTCGAGAATTCAGAACCCTCGAACCTCACGATTCTGTTCCTCAAATAGTATGTGAACTCCTTAATTTTTATCCATTATATATAGCTGGAAAATCAATTACAAGAGATAGTGATGAAGTTTTCTGAGATTAAGTATACTGCTGACAAGTGCTACTATCATTTGGGGTAAATATACTCTTTGGAATTCGATCATTTACTCAATGAAAACTTCATAAACACCTTGACTGTATAAATTCAATCAACAGAAAAATTACCAAAGTCGTAAATTTATATAATCATTTGAGTCTTAAACCTTTTGACATTTTGTTTATATAATCATTTCGATTGATTTTAGTCAGAAGCCGTCAATGTAAATTCCAGCAGTCTTGCATGGCACGATTAATGCCAACATTGACATTTTTTTTTAATTATGAATTTCCTTTTTTTTTTCTTTTCTTTATTAATTGTGTTTGGCATGGCTATCATCTAGGCCATCGCCAAATTAAGGCAGGGGTCCCCTCGCTTGCAGCTGATGGGGTTGCAAATCCCCTTGGTGAGGCCATGGTGGCCTCATTAGCCATGGGTAAGCCTATTCTTGCCTAGCTTTGATGAGGGTTGCAACCCTTGCTAGCGGCCTGTCATAATGAAAGAAGAAAAATAAAAGAAAAAATAGCCAAAATGAAGAGAATTTGTAATAAAAAATGTCAATGTTTGCGGTTTCTGACTATAATTGGTTGGAAGGATGACGTTGGAAAATTTTCAAAAGATTTATTACTAAATTGGTCAAATTTAATAATTTATGACTGAATTGATATCTATATAATAATTTAACATTTTTTTGGTAATTAGGCCTTCAACTTATTACTATCATATTGTCAATGAATTTATCAAACCGTTTTTACTGGTGAGCTGTATTTATGTATATGACCCCGTTTAAAATGGACTCATACTTTTAACCCCCACTTTCTATAGATATCGTGGTCGAACTCTTTGACTCTCTTTTCCCAAACATTCAAAGCCCATTTCAATTTACACAACTATTGACATAAATATTACAATAGAGACAGCCCGCACCCCATGGTCGGGCTGTTTAATTCATTATGACACGGATAGATTGAGTTTAGATAACAAAAATTTCCCCTCACGAGTCAGGAGTGAAGTCTTTATTACATACTCTCGAGCGAGGTTCCCATGAGAAAAACCATCTTAAATAGCTAAATCTCAGTTCATGAAATACCCCAAGTGTCATATATATCGTTTGATCCACATGATATTTATGCTCCTCCTGCATCTCAATCAATAGACCAAATGATTTACTGTAACATTGTTCATGCAACTCTTATCTTATGTATTGATTGGCCAAAATATGTATTATTTTGAGCATCTGGGCTACTGTCAAGAAGCATAATAACAAAACAAAAAAAATGTCATTCTCAATGTACGACTATTACTATGTTATATGTAATTAATATGGCAAATATCGGAACCTTTTTTTATATCAAATATGTTCAATTGATCTTCAAGCGGTAAAGTTGATATTTCTCAAATTGTTCTTTTGAGTGAACTCAATAAGTATCACCATAAGTCGGGGTGATTAGTTTTAGGATAGATGGATTCACACATAGAGCCTTGAGTCGAACTAGATAAGGACCGTTCATTGTTCGTGGAAGTAGATCCTAGAATCGGTGATTTTTTTCTTTTTTATGGGTTTCTTCTATTTCCTACAAGTGGAAATTTCTCAATATTAAAAGAAAAAAGTAATTTACCAATTAAAATTTGCTTCACAATAAAAATATAAACAAAATTAAGAAATCTTTGCCAGTCTGATTATATATGTGGAAATGAGAACTGGATTAGTTCATTCAGAATTAATAGAACTTGCCGATTTAATTCCGTCCAATCCGGTCTGAGTCTCAAATTGAATAGGGATCAATGCACAACCCGAGTCGAGAGGTTCCAATAACCTTGAAGGCAGTGCCGAAAGAGAGAGGTATCGAACGCCACTGTCTTCCATGTGTTGTATGAAGTTTTGGAGAGCCAGCACATGTCATGCGAGTGACCAACCTACCTTTTGAATTTTGATACATGTTGAGGGAGAGACTTCACTCCTAATCTTGAGATAGACACAAACCGAACACCCTCTCTCCGTCTCTCTCTTCCCATTTCTCTCTTCCTTTGCTTAATATTTAAATCCCTCATCATCAACTTCACATGATAACACCCAAAGAAGAAGGCAATCGCCCTCTCTAGTCTGGGCTTACCTTAGCTTAGTATATCTCTTTGGTTGGTGTTTTCTTTTAGTTCTGTTCATCATTGTTCAGCCATGGTTTCTGCAGACGCTGCCCTAACAGCAGTCGGTGTCTTAGGTGAGTTCCATTCTTTCATGTTCATATCCCCACGGACTATATTGAAACTGAACCTCTAAATTCTCACCGGAATCAAGACTGATGTGGTTTCTCATGCTTTTCTTTCCTTCTCTTTCCTTTTTCAGGAAATGCGATCGCACTCTTCTTGTTTCTATCGCCGACGTAAGAACTGTGTCAACTCCTGTGATTTTCTCTTTTCGAATTTTGGCGATTTTCTCTCTTCGAATTTTGGCGGTGTAAAGTGGTTTTGGTTTCACTATTTGAAGAAAAGGGTAGTCAAACGAAGTTTCTTCAAATGAAGTTAACCCCAATTGACTTTGGCCTTAAAGATGTTCTCGTAATTGTTGAAAGATTAAAGAAACTTATGCTGTACGGATTCTTCTCCAGCATGTCCCTATACCATGTCGTGTGGACAACGAAAAAGTTCACTATCGTGAAAGAAGTTTCATTTTGCGTATAATTTTCCCTCAAGGTTACAAAACTATGTCTTATTATTGGGAAACGACTCTAGTCTTTTTTATTATTATTTATGTTCTCCTTTCTTTTCCGAATTCTCCGCCATTTGAAAATATATAGTTTTCCAACCGGAGGGTATATCAAACCCATTGCACCCCTTCTATTGTCATTTCACAAAACACATAAGTACAATGTAATTCTTCAATTTGTCTCCAACCCCGACAGAGCTGATTAGTGCATCTCCCTCCCTCAGCAAAAACAGCTGCTTAATCTTTCATTTTGCCTAGTGTATAAATGCGTGGAATTAACAATAAATTCGGCTCGAAGGAAGCTATCCAGCGCTTGATCATGTCGTAGAACCAAATTTTCACGAGCAAGTCTCTTTATAGAACGAATGAGGGAAATAGTTACGAACTGTAAAGCTGGGAGGCATTGAGACAGCAGCCAAATATATATTGTTTTTCCAGAAGAGCACACGCATTTCATAATAAAGGAACAATTCTCAACATACATTTTGGGAGGGAAGCAGAATTTCTTGGCATCTACAGCCTCCCAAAGCTTGACTACCGCTTTTCTTTTCCATAGTAAATTCATGATTTTGCTTTAACCATCTCGTAAATCAAGTTCGTAGATCATGCAATTTTATTTGACACAGGCCGACGTTCGTTCGGATTTGGAAGAAGGGCTCGGTGGAGCAGTACTCACCGTTGCCGTACCTAGCCTCCCTCATCAACTGCATGGTGTGGGTTCTCTACGGCCTCCCCATGGTCCACCCCAACAGCACCCTCGTTGTCACCATCAACGGTGCGGGGACCCTCATCATGCTCGTCTACATACTCCTCTTCCTCTTCTACTCCGACCGGCAGAAGAGGCTCTGGGTGGCGGTGGTGGTGCTTACCGAGCTCGTTTTCATCTCGACTCTTGCAGCCCTGGTCCTGACCTTGGCTCACTCCCACGAGCGGAGGTCAATGGTTGTCGGGATCTTGTGCATGGTGTTCAACGTCATGATGTACGCCTCGCCACTATCTGTCATGGTAAGCTTTGACCAGGATTAATCACCTGTCTACTTTGTCCATCAGCGACGTGGGGTGCAAATAATTTGGCGAACAAGGGGAAGGCAATGATAAAACGGCACGTATACATAATCATAACTCCCAGGCTAGTCTTGGTAAACATTTCGTTCCTATAGAGCATCATGCTTGTGTTTTCAAGCGAGTCTGTGTCATGGGATAAATTTCTGGATAATTGGAACTGTATCCAACCCAGCTCACAGGGATGAATTTGTCCGTCTGGGTGCAGAAACTGGTGATAACGACGAAGAGCGTGGAGTATATGCCCTTCTTCCTGTCCCTCGCTTCTTGTGCCAACGGCCTTTGCTGGACTGCTTACGCCCTCATCCGCTTTGATGTCTTCATTGCTGTAATTACTCTCCAACTCTCTCTCTCTCTCTCTCTCTCTCTCTCTCTCTCTCTCTCTCTCGCATCCCAAGAGGATCGGATAGTATATAATGTCTCGCATCATCTTCCACGTACAGTAATTTCGAGGAACCATCCTTCGTGCACTGTATGCATAAAACTTTACTCAATGCATGACATGTACAGTCATATCAGATTGAAAAAAATTCAATTCAAACGGCACCTTTCTTGTAAGCAGTACAGATTGTGTAAACTTTTTTGCTTTTCCTAATAGATTTCGTATCTTTAAAAATCGAAAGAGCTCTCAAAATTATTATAAGTAATTGATTTGATATGATCCTGAGATTGGCCAAAACTAACTAGATCAATTAAGTTCCAAGTAGGTTTCAAAGAGAACCGGTTTCGTGAACCTAGTATCCCTTGTCTATCAAGAATGCAGACTACATGGCGATTGCATGAGCTTGCTTCGTTTGCATAGTCATTTGTTCTCACAGCTAGATTACTTAAGATAGGTCAAGATCGTTAAGACCCCGAAATAAAAGAAAAATTACTATATGACCTCATCAATAAACGAGGAAATAAAGAAGATTTCCTCACACGAACGAGAAAGTCTTTCTACACTCATTTCCCATATGAGCACGACTGTCATCCATTGATTTGACTTTCTCACGATTAGGGTTTCAGGCTCCTAATGGGCTCGGGTCACTGTTCGGGCTGGCCCAACTGATCCTATACGCCACCTTCTACAAGTCCACGAAGCAACAAATGGCCGCGAGGAAGCTCAAGGAGGTGGTCTTATCAGAAGAGGTGGTGAACAACGGAGGAGATGTAGACTCCAAGAAAATCAACGGCACTGCCCTTCAGAATGAGATTCAGGGGGCATGAAATTTGATGATATCGTGATTTTATTATTTCTAGCCAAATCACAAGATCGGCAAATTCATCTAGATACTCGTCTTCTTCATAATGCGATGGGAATTTAGAATGAACCTGGAAATTCGATTTCGAGTTTACTGCGGAGAGTACGCTCTCTAGTCGCAGCTAATTAGATAACGATAGGCTTCTGTATCTTCATCCAACCGCGGCCGACGGAAGAAAGGCTCATATTGTTTAGACGATACTAAATGTTGAGACAGCCGGCACATTTCATGGAAGTGACCAACCTGTCTTTTTGAGGCCGACGGAAAAGGCTTGTATGAACGTGTGTCGTGGCCCATTTATGCTTTGGGTTCCTATTGGGCTTGGGTTTACGTCTTGAGACTGGCCCAACTGTCTTATGTACTACTTTCCACAAAGTCAGAAAGCATCCAATGGCTTCAAGAAAGCTCTGGAGGACACAAATGAAATCCACAGAGCATGAGATAATCGTTCGAATTGAATATACTGCAAATCCTCCATTTCCCGTGAAACAAACACAACTTAAATTGAACCGCAAGTAAGTTTCAAGTTTGTTGATGGGAAAGTATACGCCCGTCACAATACTTCATATAACAGTATGGTGTTCCACTTAATAATTTTCGGTTTTAAGATTCAAATGATCTTGCTGCGTGTGTATCTCTGCTCTGGAAGTGTTTGCAAGTTGCGATTTTTGAAAGAGCTAATGGCAGCAACGACCGTGAAGAATTTGTTAAATATCATACTACAATAACATAATACAGTGCGAAGTTATTTCGATATGACTGCATATGGAGAAAAGAATAGTCAAAATTCATGATGTTCAGTACAAAAAATGTATTAATGAATGGAGAGGAGTGAGAAATTGAAGATTTTTCACTCTAATGCCATGTTAAGTTGTGTGAGCAATCGTCGTAGAAATGACAAAAGTTTCATTTTCCCCTCCTTTCTCCTTTGTTGCAAACCAAAAAGAAGTAAAAAGAGAAAAAGAAAACGACGTAAGAAAGAAGTCGTTTCCTCCTTGAAGCGTCGGCCGGCATATGCAGGGTTATATAATTTCCCATATTTCGCAGCCTTGGCACAAGGCACAAGGCACAAGGGCCACGATATTGACCTCTTGATGTTGACCTTCTTTGGTTTTTCATCCGTTGATTCCTTCTATGGTTTTGTCTCGTATCATTGAGTTCGCCTCCGTAAGTGTAAATGACAAGACATACACAGACGCACCATATTTAAGAAGATTTGATCCAATGAACTGAAAAAAAAAGCTGTTGGATCTACTCCCGAATCGCACAGTATGATAACTAGCGATATCAAAATAGTTTTGAGCTCGTTCATGCTTTATGTCAGCTTAACCTATTTCTTATCTACTAATGATTTTCGATACACGTGAAAATCCGGAAGGAGAAGTACAATTCATGATTCTGACCATGCAAGCTTTGTGTTCATCCTCTCCATGACGGTTTGAATCATCTCCAAGTGTACGTAGGTTGCTTTTGGCACTGCAATTATCATCAGTTGCTTCAAATTACTCTATTCGGAAGACCGGGAATATATTATATACAAATCTTTTGGTTCCTTGTTCTGTTTCTCGGTTCGGCTTCTTGTTGTCACTTTCCAGGAACTGGGGACCAGGAGTGTAGACCCGGATCGATTGCGTTAGCACTACTTGCGAGAGAATCAAACCATATTATTAAGGATTTCCACTCATATTGCTCTCACGTGCCCACGTCGTCCCACTGCAATACAGTTTTTTTTTTTCTGTCAAACGGGAAAGAAAGAGTGGAAGGTAGGCACGTGAAAATTCGTTGCGGAACATGGAAAAGCCAACTGCTTCGTACCAGCTTTTTGATGATCACGAGGGCAACTACAATTTTTTACCAGTCAAACTAACAAGGAATTGATGAAAGTCTCAATCTGCACGCGCTCCTCCGCTCTCAGCAGCTCCTGATATTCCTCGAAGATCTCCTGCAGAACGCGGTTGTTCTCTTCCTTGGTGGGTATCAAGATTTCGCATGAACTAGTAGTTTCTTGACGATGATCATAATAGGAGCACTCGTCGCTAACTTTGATGCGATCTTCGTCTAAAACCAGCAATCCCTCAATGTCGGAAGTGGTGCTCATTGCCGCTGAACCAGACAATACATGTGGAGGGAGTTGTTGCGGAAGCTGTTCACTTGGAGCTGTTTGGTCTTCTTCAAGAATATCATCATTGCTGTTATTGACACGTGACCCCCTCGGAGGACTATTACAACTGTTGTTCCTTGCAACAGCTGAAACCCTAGTGGGCTTTGGCTGATGCACTTTGATCTTTGTCATTTTCGTCTCACCATTTTCATTGGTCATCTCTTGCTTCTGCTTATTGGTGCCCAACCTGACCTTATTAGCGGTGACATTCTTCCTCTTTTTGGGCCCCTTAATGCCTCCGTTATTGCTATTGTTTTGGTGACTATTGTCGTTCACTCTTTTGCTGAGGTGGGAGTTCCAGTAGTTCTTTATCTCGTTGTCGGTCCGGCCAGGCAATCTGCCAGCTATGAGAGACCAGCGGTTGCCAAGCAGAGCGTGGAGGCGTACGATGAGGTCTTCCTCGTCCGGGGTTACGTTCCCACGCTTGATGTCAGGCCGGAGATAGTTCATCCATCTCAGCCTGCAACTCTTCCCACATCTAAGTAATCCTTCACAAGGCCAAAAAAGAAAATAAGAAAAAGAGATGCTACGGCCGGCCGACGGGTACTAAAATCCAACTAAATTCATACAAAATATATGGGGCTACCTAATGCCCGAGGCTCACGGTACCTATTGGATTGGTGTTAATTAAAATTCAACTGTTCCATCGTTTAGTAAACAAATCTATAAAAATAAATTTACTACGCAGGGCACTCCTTAAGAGATGGGGAAGGCTTTTGCATGAAAAGATTCCCTAAAAGTAGTGCATTATTGACATCATGAAAGTTTTTCTAGTAAAATCAATCCTTTCGCCTACAGTTTCTAAAGGAATCAATGAAGGTCACTGAATAACATCCATAGCACGACCCCGACTTTCTAAACTGAGCAAACTTTAGATGGTATTCCAGACAGCAAAGGGATGCTTAATGTTACTGTCGGGACATCTAGCACGCATTCATGCGCCAACGAAACAATTTACGAGCAAACTTAATTAGCAAGAAAATACCCTAACTGTATTTGTCATCCCCCTCAGCCACCCAAACCTTGCCATTAGCCGGCGCCGCCACCGTGTCACCATCGCTGACGACAGTGCTCTGACTAATGACTCTGTCACTTATGACTTCCACGACTAACACTCTCTCTTAGCAGCCCCTCCAACTTTTTCTCTAATAGAAATTTTCTTTCATATCGTGTTGACTTGAGATCATGTCGACTCATATAACATAAATTCTCTAAAAACGTAACACATTGACATAGCATTGCCCATACAACACGATTGAATAACACGTTGATGGGTCGATACGTTTGCATGACTCATCACGGAACAAAATTGACTCCCCAACACAAGTTCGTCATGAAATATCCTCAAATTTCACCCCCCAGAAAAAATCTATTCGCAAATCGCAGTAATCCGTTACAAAAATTCTTTCTAATCAAACTAAACAATATGTTCCTAATCAATGCAATATTAGTAATTTAGAGTCTCGAAAGTGAATGACATTGGAAATAACAGTCTTTAAATTAATGGCGTTAGCCTCACCCAAATCTTTGCTAATTTTCACTTCTTTTCCCATCGTAACATCATGTCTTATAAAAAATTTCAACCTGTAGCTGCCCGGCAATCACATAACCTTTCCTTAACTGCTTTGCGGTTTTTAATGTTCTTATTGTTAGTTAAGAGCTTAGCCAAAGAAGAATCTTCTTCCTAGAAAACAGAATTTGTGCGACTGTTTGGTAGGTAAGTAGAACTTTTTTTTTGTCTCTCTTTTCCTCATTTGGGGCAACTCACTGAGAGTTCGTCAAGGTCAAGAGACTCATTAAATACTATTTTGAGTAAATGTCGATTTCACCGAGGAGGAAGATGAATGAAATAAGGGAGAACCTTGAATTTGTCCAAAAATAAAGAGGGGAATGCGCGAAATATAAATCGTTTGAGGTGGAGAAACTGAAGGCAATGAAGTGGATGCATGTCTGAAACGGAATTAAAACGAGCAAAGAAACTTTGCTCTTTAAAAGAACTCTCGAGTTCACTGAACTAGGATCCAGTTCTTCTTCTTCTTGTTCTCCTCCTCCTCCTCCAGAATTTTTTTAATACTTTTTTTTTTCAGTTGGTTAACCAACTCAAGCAAATTCTTTCATGCAAGAGTTCAATAAGCCAGAAACACATAGAATACCTGCTCTTTTAGGCATGGATTTCCAGTGGCCTTCTCCATGAGCTTTTATATATTGGATGAGCAACCTGTCTTCCTTATCAGACCAAGGGCCTCTGTGCAAACCCACCTTTGAGCAACATGGAGCTCTTCCCATTTTTCCTCCCTCTCTCTCTCTCTCTCTCTCTCTCTCTCTCTCTCTCTCTCTCTCTCTCTCTGTTCTGATCTTCCAATTCTCTGTGAAGGCTTTTTAAATACAGATATATATACGGAAAGACTCTGCGTGCGCGTGCGCGTGTGCGTGCGCGTGAGAGAGAGAGAGAGAGAGAGAGAGAGAGAGAGAGAGAGAGAGAGAGAGAGAGAGAGAGAGAGAGCGCTACATAAGTGCAGTAGGAGAGTGCGAACCTTGTCTTCGCTTTTTATACTCAAAAATTTGGAAGAAGCTCTGGAAAAAGTGAAATTCGCGAGACATTTTAAGAGGGAGCTCTTGAGTCCACTGAGAACTTCAAATTATGGCTTAATCTTATACACAATATCGATTACTTCTGTAGCCCAATGTAGGACTTTTTCCTTTCACGAGTTTCGCCTCTATGAATGAACCGATTGCTCTCCGCTATCTTATTACAAATAGAGAGGGAACAATCGAGCTTCATATCATAAATTATTCCTCAATAACTCCATGTCCTGATATAGCAAACTCTGCTTTCTGGCCCACTTCGATGGTAAGATTTTTTTGACAAAGTCGTCGCAAGTAATCATAAGCGTTTAGAAAATAAGCAGACCATAGAGTTTTATACCTTAAAATTGATGATTATCATCTAAGAGTCCTAAACTTTTTGCATAGATATTAATTTAATCCTAAACTTTTTAATCTTGGCTAATTAAATTTTAAGTCTTTTGACTGTTTGCCAATGTAGTTTTTCTTATCAAAATTGGCTGGGAGCTGCTAATATAGTGGTCTAGCCAATATGGAGCCATCTTGTGTGGTACACTAGTACTCACGCGGAAAAATTTTACACTTTTTTTAATTTTAGTTTTTTCCTTTTTTCCCCTATTTACCTCGGCTAGGCTTTGGCAAAATGGTTGGTGGAGGTAATTGAAAACAGCTCGCCCAGATTTGATCAGGTTAAGACGCCATCGTTGAGGTCTTAGCAACTGGCAAAGGAAAAAAAAAGGAAAAAGAAAACAATGGAGAAGATTTCTGGAAATTTAAAAAAAATTACAAAATTTGTCAATGTAGGATGCCTGATATCCACTAGTGATTGTTAGCCAAAATTGATGAAAAGACTAGATTGACAAATTGTCAAAAAGTTCTTGATTAAATATGATCAAATTAAAAAGTTTAAAATTAAATAAGCATTCATATGATATATTTAAGACTTTTTTTAGTCATTTTGCCGGTATCTCTCTCTCTCTCTCTCTCTCTCTCTCTCTCTCTCTCCATATATATCAATCAGTGACACGTCTTTTCCCGAAGTCACGCTTGCAAAAAGCTGTCAAGTTATGCAGATGTGAATGGGTCGAATTAATCTTTGGCGAAAGAAGCAAATGGCAATTGCGCGTTGTTCTGGACAGACGTACGCATTCAGCGTCAAGAAAAGAACATGATAACAACTTCCACGGATGAATACTAAATACCTATCAACCTCTGCTTATAGCAATTATTACAAGCCACCGAGGTATGAATTGAGTTGATGGAAGAACCTCGGCGTTGTCCCAGGCTTACGATCTCGCCATGATTGCGTCGTCTCCACATATGATAAATAATTTTTATTACCTGCTCCATGTTCGTCCCTTTCGTCGGAGGAGAGAGAACAAAAAGAGTTGGGATATGGTGAGGCTCGAGCTCAACTAACGTTCTCGATCATCTGTCCTTCCTTGCATCGTGCGCTGTGGAACCCTTTGGTTTTTGAAGGAGAAAGCGACGACGCATGGCGTTGGGTTGATTGCAGCATGAGCAACGTCGCAGCACGTATAATTATAATAACGAGTTTTAAGAACCCTCTTGCCCATTTGTATTTTTTTATTAGGTAAACTGCCATGCATGCTCCATAGGGTTGGGTAGTATTATAAATTGAACTTGCGTGAGGATTCTCTGCCTTGGCTCGTTGCCCTAGTGCGGAGGGCGGCTGCGGAGAAGATAGCTGATATGTTTCACCTAAAAGATGTCAAGAAGATAATCTAAATTGAGAAGGAGAGAGGGATTCGCTCGTGTTGTATTCTCGCAACTTTGCAGGACAACATATGCCTATGCATGTATAGTTCCAAAACAAGCCTAAAAGTATCATATTAATTGATAGGACCGATATGGATTTAGCATGTGCTTGAAGATGTCATTCCGATCTCATGTGATTGGAGAGTACTCTGCATGTGTGTGAGAGTGCGCGCGTGCATAGGGATGAGAGAGAGAGAGAGAGAGATGAGTTGGTGGATTTTTAGTGTCCCCATAACGAAAGACTTGGTGGAATTTTGGTGTCCCCATAACGAAGGACTTTGAAATTTTGAAAGATTCATGTAAAAGTCTAGTAGAATCGATTAAAATTTGACTCTAACAAGCCTTTAGATCACTCTGAAATCGCCAGTGAAGGGGTGTCATAAGGCACAATCAAGTCAATCAACGATTTCGACATGAATAATATTACGAGACTATGGTTCCTCAAAGAAGAGTAATGATATGATTTGTCTCTATTCAATGAATGAAGTAGAGGGTTATAAGTCGTGACCATAATATGATAGATAAGCTCTCCATGTTTCTCTAACTAATACCATCAATCATTATCAATTACATCGGTCGGCTTCAACGATTGGGCAATTTAATTTGACAATGAAATCTACTCATGCTCATCAAACAGAAAGGGCATATAGAATGATTGATTAGTGCATAATTTGATGAAAAGGAAAGATATTTCATGCTATCATCGGCAGCAAACAAGTAACTGTATGTATCATATATGTTGTAGAGAAGTGAATACAAGGTTTCTTCAAATGAGATTTCATTTATAGCATGCCCTTTGATTATAGATTAAGCAACGTGCATTGGTGAGAAAGAAAATTGTTCAAATTATGTCTCGAGTTTGAGTTAAAAAAATAAATTTTTTAATTGAAATATGTTTTTTATTTTGAATAGGTTTCTTAATTGAATGGTTTTCTAGTTAAAGAAAATTTAAAAAAAAAGATATTCATATTCTAATCCAATTCTTACCTATATATAATAAGTGAATGTTCTATACGGGGAGTACCCGTAGAAAGAGCCGCACACCCAATATACGAAGAGAAAAAGGATGGACATCATTCATTGTTTTTGCCATACGAAAAGCTTTACTTTTGGGACTTGAACACCTAGTGATTTTGTGTAACATTCCGACATTACCCATAGTACGGATATTGTCCACTTTGAATACTAAATTCTTACGATTTTGTTTTTCTCGGTCTATCCGAGAAAATGTGTCTATATTACTAAGGAGACCCAATATCTTATAAGTTGGCCTTATGACTCCCCCTAGGCGTTATGGGAGGCGTTATGGGACAAGAGAAGTGCCTCCCTTTGCGCGCGTTCGGGGACCAAGGTTCAGACGCACCTCCATTCCTCCTCCCCACACACCGTCGACTGGGTCGTCACATTTTGTGTTGTAAGTTTTATATCTAAATGCTCTGGGTTTGTGTTTAATCTATATGTGGAAACACTGGAGTGTGTGAGTGATTGTAAACTTTAATTCTTTGATTATAGTAGATTATTTGCAACTGGCTTTCCTTATGGATGTAGTGCTAATAATTATACCAAATCACGTAAATCTCCGGTGTCTTTGTTATTCCTTATTTATTTCTCTAGTATTTTTGCATTGACTTAATTTGCAAGATCATGTTATAAGAATTGGTATTAGAGCTTGGATTCGATTGTCTAAATTTTGATTTTGGGCTTTTGCTTTTCTGATTATTATTTAAAAAGTATGTTATTATAATGATGTCTAGAGTGAAAGCTAAAATTCTGAAGTTTAATGGAAGGAACACCTTTGGGTAATAGAGCGTTATTGTCAAGATACATGCCTTATTGACAACTTAATTTGGCAAAGTAGTAGATGGTGAAGATGAGTTGCCAACTATAACGAAAGCCATTGGAGGGTGAATGAAATCAGCTTCCCAGATTGTCGAATCTCACTGCTTGAACTTAAACCCAGTGAACATTTGCAAAATAATATAGCCTAGAGAAAGGTTAGCCTTCGTGGATTGGGGTTCGATGGTGGAGACGAGGTTTCTCCCCTTTTTATAGGGGGGATCATTAGTGGGATGGATGTGTGAATGGTGGGATGGGGAAAGATCATCTATGCACTTAGTGCATGGGATCCTCTTCCAACCTTCGTGATGCTATGCATAGAATATGTGTGAACAGAAGCAGAAGTAGGAACAACAAGCCCAAATTCAATCGATACTATGAAATTCTTGCCATAAAGTAGAGTAGACATAGTCAAGGCTGTGAACCTCAGATGGTGGGATTTTAAGGGCCAACCCACTATATGTGGGCAGTTTCCATCATTAGCACAACAAGGCAATGCTTTGATAGCTAACTCACGCTACGATGACAGCTGCAAGCATAGTCGAAAAGATGCTTCAAGAATAGCATGAAAGTATTGAAACAATGTGAAATTTTTGTAAGACTATCATCAACTGTCCTAAAAACTTAAAGCGTTTGGTGAATACGTAGTTTAATATTTATGTATTTTTATACTCATCATCATGCTTAGTCTGGTCTTTTTTTTTTTTTTACCTAGTACTAAGCGTTGAGAGATTTTGAGGAGATTAGGACCTGGTAAGATTTGACTCAAGATTTCTTATTCCGATACCATGTGAAGTTTTTATATAACCATCACCAACTATCCTAAAAGCTTAAGCCGTTAGGTGAAGACGTTGTTTAATATTTATGTATTTTCATGGGAAGTACTGTGTCGGCAAGTATATGAGAGAGAGAGAGAGAGAGAGAGAAGCAGTCCAATTGCTTCTAAAGTTTCCCTACTATGGCGGCTGAGGTGGGTGGAACGAGTTTTGTGTGGGTGTGAAGGAGAGAGACAAACAGAGGAAGGAAGCAGGATTGAGCTTGAAGAAAGAAGAAAGTGAAAGTGTCCTGGAGTCTGACTTCCTATTCGGAGGACTTCCCCTAAAACCAAAATGTTTTGAAATTAGTATTTTTTTTTAGAGGTGAAAAACAATTTATGATTTAGGGACAAACATAAAAACAACCCTTAAACTTTACCCCAATATTTAGAATGATTTATAAATTTTTAATTTGTTCAATATGACAAGTAAACTTTAACTCAATATACAATACGGTCCATAAACTTTTGCCTAATATGCAAAATGATTTCTAAAATTTTAATTTATTCAATATAATTCTTAAACTTTAGCCCAATGCATAATATGATCTCTAATTTTTCAATTTTATTTAATGTGTTCTATGAATTTTTGGTAGGTATCTAATTTAATCCTTCACAATTATATTTTTGTATTCAATCTAGTCTCTCAATTATCTAGTTCAAGAACTAAATTGAATATATAATGATAATCCATAAACCACATTGAATAAAGTAAAAGTTGAGGGATCTTTTTGTCTGTTGAGCCAAAGTTTAGAGATTGTTAATATTATCTTTTATATAATTTATAATTCGAACTTAAATGAGAAAAAAGTCTCTTATTTAAAAATCTTGTTTCTACTTGGTTCTATTGAGAGTATAGTTTTACTCAATAAATGAAGTCAAAGTAATCTTTTTCTAAAATATTTGTAGATCGACTCTTGCAACGCACATGCTTCGACACTTCTTAATTTACAAGTACTTTTTTATACTCGCAAAATATTTTAAATTTTTGTGTAAATACAAAAAACTGTTTTTTACTTATACTTATTGCTAAATACATAAGCCCAAAACTTTACATTTAGAAGCAAATAATATCTGAAGTACTTTGAGTTTGTTCTTGTAAATTTATCGAGACATTCTAATTCTTTTTTTCTCTTTTTTTTATAGTCGATTTGAATTGCTAAAGCTTTTTCAGAACAAATGGTGAGAAGAAAAGGGAATTTTAGGAAACCAACAGTTTACATACCACCAAAGCCTAATAATTCAGACGAAATTATGGTGAATAACCTAGATATAAATATAGAAAGGTGACCTACTCCCCAACCTAGAGTAGCTAAGTGGGAAAGTAAAATTAATCCTTATTCATACATGGGCTTTTTTAGAATAAAATGAGCCACTTCAAATAGGTTTGAACACTAAAGAGGCATCAACCCCCATACATAGTCTTTAATGTAAAATTATAATGGCTTTTACAAAGGAAAAAACTTAATTTGTCAAGATCATGAGCTCTTATATATAATTAGATATGGCAAAGTGGGTCAAATACTTATATTTTAACTCATATAAGACAATATGAGTCATAAGTGAATTAGTTAAAAAGTTAAAATGAATCTAAATTGATCACTTAATAATTTAACAAGTCTTCTAAAGGGGTTATTTAGTTAACTTTAAGTGTTATAAGAAAAGTCATTTTTAGGCTATAAAAGTTTTGATATTTGATAGTTATTTTTAAATAAATCAAAAATATAATTGTTTTTATTTTTCCTTTTTTCTCTTTTTCTTTTTCTGTTCACTAGTTATGGCAACGGCTGGCAATCAGCCAAGAGTTGAGGGACGAGTTTGCCAAACTTCGGTGAGCTTGAGAGTCCAAGTTGTGAGGCATAAGGTGCCAGCTCAACCTCAATGAATCTAGTGAGCTTGAGACTAGTCAGATTCTGACAAGCTTGACCTCGCCTTTGCGAGTCTTGAGTTGCCCAAGGTCAGCGAGGTCAAGCTTGCTAGAAGTTGGTAAGCTGGAGCCTCGTCGGCCTTGAGCGAGGCTTGAGACTCGCCAGTGAGTTTGTTCGTTCACTCATGCTTGGTTGCCAATAGTCGTGGCTAGTGACCAGCGAAGGAAAAACAAAAAAAAAATCTATTTTTTAAAAATAAAAAATAATTGAAATTCGAAAAAAAAAATGGAATAAAATAGGAAATGTTAAAAATATAATTACCAACAAAATCGTATTGCATACAAATATTTTAACAATACTTTTAAAAAAATCATAAAAAGTAAATTTTCATATATTCGGTTAAATATGTAAGTGTTTTAACAATATGAATTATGTGTCGTTTGAATTGTATTATATAAAAAATATATCATACGGGTTAAATTAGTCAATATAAATCGGATCATTTTTGACTCCACCCATCTGATGCCCTTGCATATGATACGTATCTTTTGTCAAAGTTGGTGATTATTCATCACTGCATTTTTGTGGCTTATGCTCACGCAAGATGGATATCCTTTTCCAAAGGCATTTCGCTTAGAAAAATATCGCCAAACCCCATTCCACTAGCGTGCACATTTCTCATGAGTTCATTACGGGTAAACTTGTGGTGTTCATGGATATTTTGGGATAAAGCCCACTATGCGGGAATTTTTGGAGAATTGACACAACTTTTAGTGGATTACTTAAACGTTTTTTCCCCCAAAATGTAATCTTTCTGTTATTAATAACAATACTCATAGTAACTGTGTCGGTTGGAAATTTCTCTTTTATCGTTGATGTTAAGGATTTAAAATTTATAATTGTTAGTGTTTTAAATGAAGGGGTTATCTCTCTTAATGTATAGAGGCCCGAACCTTTGGTTCCGTCTGGGCGCGGGAGCCTGTGGTTAATTCTCCGGTCATTAGAAAAAAAAACAATAATATCCAGTAAAATAACATAAATATGACATCTACATCTTAATCAAGTTTTCGAAAGATATGGTAATATGCGTTGGCTTTTGCCCGCTCAATATTATAAAATATTTATTATTATACTGTTTGTCATTTTGAGGGCAAAAACCCTAATTTTGACCACCCGTGTTTTGTCCTGGAGAAGACTCATCCTGTTCGGCTTCACTCCCAGTGTTCCCCCAATCCTTATCTTCCCGAACAGTGTCGTTTCACTTTCTGCTTGTGTTGCTGTCAAATTGGTGTCTGCAGGATCGGACGAGAGAGCACAACCGAAGCGTCTTAGCTCCAATTCAAGTTGAAGCTTCAGCGAGCTTACGACCGACCTTGATTCCTCCAAGAGGGAGGAGTTATGAGGTTTTCAAGGCCTTGTTTGAGTAAGATATCAATCTCTATTGTTACCCATTTGATGAAGTTCATTTATTTGAGGAAATAGAAATACCCTTTGTCGCGGCAAGTGTCTTTCTGGAGATGCTGTCTAAGTTTCGCTTAAAAGAAAGATTTTTTGTGCTTTTCCCTTGTATTGTGCCTATGCCCTCTGTTGTGGATTGGATTCGTGGATATCGCGGCAGACCCAAAATGCAAAATTGGACATTAACGCCATAAATAATCTTTACATGTCCACATTGGACTCCGATATGGCCTCTTGAAATGATGCCGCCTTAACAGAGACATATTGGACCACCAAGCGAATGTTTTCTCTGGTCACTGAATTCCTAGATAGAGATTAACATAACTTTGCTGAGTAAGCGAACCACATCAAAATTGGGTTCAACCTTTGCTTAGTTAGTAACTCACCTCAGCAAAATCACACGACAAGATAATTTATTTAGCTGATATTTTCAGATCGGGTCGAATTTGAAAAGTCAAGGTACTTGATTGAATAAAAGGAAAAAAGTTTTGGTTGTTAAACAGATAATTGTTTAGGTACTTGTTATGTCATGATCCCTTGAAATTAATGAGTCAACAATGTGGTGACTGGTGAGAAGATCAGTTTAATCCTTCTTGTCACTTGCTTTCAAACTCCGAATCAGATCTTGTGAAATGGAACTCTGAAGTGCTCTGTTTGTCTCTTAGGTCATGAGATGATACTCGAACTTTTCAGTTCTTGAGGAAATCATCAGACTTTTAAAAACTGTCAACAGGTTAATGAGTAAGCATATTTCTGGCTGGCCAATATTCGTACATGACTTGGATGAGAAGAAATTTGCAGCAATCACCTTAGGAGAGGTAGTGGTTGCTGTGGTAGAGTTGATCTTAGCTGACTTGTCTATTTTAGCTATTCAAAATTACTAATTAAATCATGTTAGAAAGGGATTTTTTTTTTTTTCATAGATTGTGAGTGACTCGAGCTCTGCAAGCTTTTCGTTGCCTAGTCATGTGGTGCTTATTCAGTTCTAGAATGTCTTCACAACATGATGTTTTAAGGTTCCTGATCTTGTAGAACCTTGGAAATTGACTAGATGTAGAGATATTTCTGCTTATTTCCTCCCTTTCCTATACTGTTATAAAAGTTCACTCACCCAGAACTTTACTGAAACTTCTGCAGGTTGATTTATCTTATTAGATCTTTAAAGCATTGTACTGGTGGAGGATACTTTATGCTTTAACAACATGAATCATGAATCCGTTTGTTAGCACTTCGATGTATGGAGGCTACCAGAGAACATGAGCCCTGCAGACTTGGTGAGCAAGTCACCAGTGACGTTACATTATGCTTCTTGAATGATGAAGGAAGACCAGAACTTTTCTACTGCCATTCCTCCATCTTGACTGAGAAGAGCAAGTTTTTTGCAGAAAAACTCACTTCTCCAGATTCCACGACTTGCCTTGAAATTAACTGTTCGACGCTAGACTATGATTACCATGTCAAACTTCTGGAGTTGATTTATTTACCTTGTGAGTCGCATTTGGGCTTCTATGGCTCTGTGAAATCTGCCCTCGGTATACTACAGGTAGCAGTTGCATTTCACTGTGACGAGATCACTCACAGCTGCGTCCAATACCTTGAGGCCATTCCTTGGGATAACAAGGAAGAAGAAGAGATAATGGAAGCTGCATCCAAGCTTGGTCCAGTTGCTATGCCTATATTAGCCAGGATTCAACCAGTTGACTTTACTGTCACTAAAAGTGTTTTTGTTTCTGCATTTCGTTTTGCCACATCCACTGCTGGGCCCTGTCCTCCATTTGGAGAAGAGCTCAAAAGTTCAGCCCAAGAGCAAATAGAATTCATGCTACGGGAAGATGAGGACATGCCATTAATTATTGTTGATGATGAAGTGAAATCAGTAGTTAAAAAGGGCCTATCTTTTGTGTTCTCCTCATTTGAGAGCAAGTTGTCCTCCTTGCTTAACGAGTCAGACCTTGGGTCTGAGACAGCAGAGGCCGATATATTGCAGGGTTTAAGCAATCTTGATTGGATGAGTAATGTACTGCCGAAAATGGAACTAATGAAGGATTTTGTCTCAACGTGGGCAGAAACCTCTGAAAATATTTTGGGAATTGTTGAAGACCAGAAGCTCCAGTCTGTCATGTGGGGTTTGAAGCTAAAGCTAATAGAAGTGTGTGGGAAAGTCTTGGAGGCAGTCGGGTATGGAAATGTGATACTTCCGGCTGATTTTCGGGTGCAGATACTTAAACTCTGGCTTCCTTTTATAAGAAAAATGAAACCTCTTCTAGATTTAAAGAGCAATGAGGAGGCCAGTTTTCCTTATAAAATGGATGAAGAATTGTGCCAGAGCATCGAAGGTGCAATCGTCTCATTTGTATTAGCACTGCCATCAAATGATCAAGCTGATATTCTGGCAGATTGGATGAAAGCAGAGCAGGCGAAGTATCCCGACTTAACTGAGGCCTTCGAAGTATGGTGCTATAGGACCAAATCTGCAAAGAGGCGGTTGACAGAGGCAGTGGACGAGGTTGATAATGGCCCCATCAGCTTGTGATATGTTACGGCGCTTTGTTTTGACTAGTTCTAAAAAAGTAGCTGGAGCTTGAAGGTCCAGCGGGTAAGTCTAACTCTAAGGAGTTGGTTATCCCCTCTTGTCATGGACGTTTCTCACCTCTACAAAGAGCAGTTTCAAAATGAAGTTTCAATCCTCAAGGTGATTAGAATATAACAGAGAGGGGTTGTGCTTCATCACGTGAATTGCTTGATCTTGCCAAAGTTGCAATCAGTCAAACTAGCTAACAAAGAATATATCCCTGGTCCTTCCAACTATATTTTTCGTGGGAATATTCAGCTAGTTTTAATCTACCTCCATTACAAGCTGACATTTCAAGGAAGTAAAACATTTAGCAAGGTGTCCTGACACATCAGTTCTACTGTACATCTTTAGTACCTGTTTCAACAAGACATTATTGATCATTAGGTAAGATCCAGCTAATTGTATTGTATCAGAGACGCTGTTGAATTTGATTTTCCTTTTCCAGCAATAAGATGCTTATCACGGAAGAAAAGAAGCCCTGTGCACTCACTCATTGTAAACCTGCCTTTCCTGCAATTTATGAGCGAAATTTCTTTGATTCTTGCCAGTCTCTGTTACTCAATGCGTTGTTAGCTGAATGGTTTCAAGCACATATCATCGGGGTGAAGCTTCCCTGCAATTTTCGCTTTCGTGGTTAGCACTAAGTAGTCTGCTCATCTTTGCAAACGAGGCAAGTGCATTCAGTTCTGATGCTAAGGGTTTATGCGTGGATTAGGAACTATGCAAATACTTTTAGTTTTCGGCCCAACTGTTTCTTAGACTTTAATGTGCATCAATGGACTTGGGAGCTAATTAAGGCTTTGTTTGATGAATCTTTTATTCAACCTTTTGACATCGTGCTCCATCGATTCTGTCCCACTAGATCACCAGATTTCGCTTTGTGATACCCCCGGTTTCTTTGCGGCTTCTTCTGTTCTCGCGTGGGGAAAAGATTAAAGCTAGTTTGGTAAGAGTTTGTAATCTCTAACTCTCCATGTTGCTGGCTGAAGGAAAAGGCAGATCACCCGAAAATCCTGAACGTCATCAACGACAGGACCACTTTCACCTGTGGAAACAAATTTAATCTTTGCAACTGCTTCGTGGAGAAATCTTGGAAAAGCTCTTTGACGAGTCACTGCCTATAGCAAAAGAGATTATTACTAGGTGGTTCGAGCTGACATTGAACATTTATTGATTGTCAAATAGTCGGAACCAACAGCAAGATCAATAGAGTAAAAGCTCACCTTGTCCCTCGTCCCTTTCACAATAAACCTTCCCAAATAAGTAAGCTTTTACAGCAAAACTTCAGGTGTTCTTCAATTCATAACCCTCAAGAAAGAATTATACGGCAAAGATGGGTCAGATCAAGTCCTTGGCCGGCTCTCTCCATTTCAAAGCAGCTGGGAGAGAGAGACAGAGAGAGATGATCGAGTCTTTAATTCTTGTAGGCATGGTTCAAACAATTACACGTATGCATCTATCATTTATAGTAACTGTTGATTGCCTCTATCATATAAATACGTAGACCTCTCTTTGTTTTTCCATTTTTTTTACTGTTGTCGGAAAATGTCGTTAAGAGTAATGCATATGTGCATTACAAATTAGAGAAAAAAAATGTAATTGCTGCTTTTAGATGTATACATAGAAGCGAACAATATCATATAACGTGAATTCTAATATGTTTCCGAATGAAAGTCAATTATAAGCAAACCGAATTGCACATAGCATCATATAACTTTTGTTTGGTAAATGTAAGGATGAAGAGTCTTCGGTATTCACTTGCATCGATCCAAAGCTACTTTGCTTTCACCTTCATTTCGACTCAATTAGTGATTAGATTTGTGAAGATGAAGAATTGGATCAAAACATTCAATGCGATACACGATGATTAGTTTTGTCCAGTGTATACGAACCAAAATTTCCAATAAAAGATGTTTGAGACTCATCGCCCCGTGGCAACTCAAAATCCGCCATTTCGCCAAATCATGCGAGGGTAAGTCTTGACCTTTACGCCATCCTCTAGAGATGCATATTCTCCCTTCTTATCGGTCCCGCAATCTCCACATACATAAGATCCGGGCACTCATACAACTTGGTTTGATTTCTAAGAAATAAAATAATTAGTGGCCCATTTTAGCAAGTGAAATAGATTTTCTTTTTCTAACGCACTTAAGAGGATCTCCATCTCCTTGATTAACCTTGGTAGTATGTTAGAGTCGTACCTAAGCTCCATTAATTTCACGAAAAGTGAATAATTCATAATATATATATATATATATATTAAAATGATCGCTTTCTATCATGCTTGAAATAATTAGTAGACAAAAAAATATTTTCATTGCCGATAAAAATTTATGTCTAAACGTCTTCGTGAAAGATAAAAGTATTATTTATTTATTCTTTTAAGTGATATAAACGATAATTTTTAAGAAGTTACCACAAAAAAAAACGATAAATGTTAAGAATATATTTTTCGTATCATTTACTTTTCACAAAAAAATCTTATAATATACCACTTTTCCCCTAACGAGCAAGAGTCTCGTCACTTTCTGGATGATAAGAGATCGGACCTGCAAGAGATCGGACCTGCAAGAAACTATGCCAAACCCGGATAACACTTCCGTCCCAACATGTCGATTAAGAATCAATGTTAGAAAAATGCACACTTGTCCACAAAGACGACCGTAATTAGGGGGAATGGGCATCATGTCCCTCTACTGCAGACTAAAGTGGCTTACAGCAAAGAACAGGAAAAAAAAGAAATAACCCATTCATTTAATAAAGAGCAATAGTCATTTAATATTAATAATAAGAGGAAAACCGGAGCATCCAGATCTCGACGGATCCACTTAGTGGAAAGCATAATTCCCTCTCTGCACACTTGCCTAAGAGAATGTTTTTTGTGGGTCCCCACGAAGACTCCTAAGAAAGCAGGGCGTGTCAGATTATCTTTCTTCCTAATCTTCTTGCCAAATTATAGAATAAATAAAAAACCGTGTGAAATAAAAAAGAAAAGAGAGAGAGAGAGAGAGAGAGAGAGAGGGGAGAAATAGTCGTGGCGATGCTTCAAGCATGTGATATGCTCGTTCGGGGCAACATGAAGGAGGGACTTTCAAAAGGATGCCCGGGAATAGAATTTGGGTGGTTGAAACTTCTGGTCGAGGCAGGTTTGATGGCCATTCTTGACACAGCAGCTCCCACTTTGCTCCGATTCATAACTTCCTTTATTGCTGTCATATGCAACAAGGCAACCAGGCTCTCGAGAGCGCTCGCCAATCATGCTCAATATAGGAATGTTTTGATCTTTCGATACACTGATTAAACGTGACACGAGAGAGATAGTCGATTGCAAACCTTAAGTACTTGTTGCATGGGTGTTTAACTAGTGCATTTGAGGGGTTTATTGAAGAACCCTGAATAGAATAACGGAAGCAAGAACAATGGAGTACTATGATATGCACATCAACATGTGTAAAAGTTTCCTTTACACGAGCTGTTCTGGATGAGTTCTATGTGCATTTTTGCAATGTGAGAAAAGTCTTAGAAGATTTTGATTGACTCCTGTTCTAAAATACTTGGTCAAGCTTGTGAGCGAAAAAAGTTTTATGATAGGGAAGTTGGGCCGAGGGTGATAATAGTTTTCAAAGGTTACAAGCAAGAGTATTCATACAAAATTCACCTTTTTTTTCCTTTGTTATTCAGACAACCGTTAAATCTATAAAAAAAAAACAAAAAAGAGCAACCGTTAATAGATCTTCATGGGGAAAAGATGAATTGCATAGGCTTCAAAGCTATAGGTTTTGTAGGTTCAGTCATCCATAGTACAAAGAAACTGCCTTTGACAGAGTTGACATGTTCTCCACTTGTGACAGGACCAGGTTGGTTAACCTCTGAAATTTCTCGATAATTTGTCAGAAACTCTTAAAGAATATGGTTCTTTGCTTATTCTTTAGCTGCTACTTCTGGAATTCATGTGGAAGGACCACCGGTGGACAGACCTTTAGATCTACTCAAATTGTACTCGATGAATGGAGGAAGGAAGTAACTATTCCATGACTAGTGCTGCAGATGCAAAAAATTTAATTATACTATGATTCTTCAGACTGCTTTAAGTGATGGAATATGGTTCATTAATACAAATGCGGCAGTTTAAACCAGCTTTTGTACCTCAATGTTTCTCTTCCGATTAGTTAGATGCAATCAGTACAAGCTCAAATAAAAGGATAAGTGAAGAACATCTGATAGGATCAGATAATGAAACATAGTGCTCAAAAGAAATATTAGTAACTATATAATTCATTGAATTAATTGTGCAATTACAGCATAACATGTCTAAATTTGACCCAAAGCTAAACATACATACATAAAAACTTGGGTCTCTCTCTCTCTCTCTCTCTCTCTCTCTCACATTGGGTGTGGAAGATGAAGGATGAAATGAAGGGCAAAATTCATGCCCTCATCCGCTCAAATGCCCTAAAAAATGGGCTTTAACTAACTGACCTTTTTAAATCCTTATCGCCCTTTGGATAGTCATACATGCACAGTGAAGCTTTCTGATCTTGAAGCTGAGCCCTACACCTAAAGGAAAGCTTCAATTTCCTTCAACAATCTTCACAAGGCGAAGATGATGATGAAAGGGCTGATATTGAAGAGAGATGGAGAGAAAAAGGAACCCACTTAATAAACCTATGATCCGTTAGTTTCCAAGAAAAATCAAGAAGTCATCATAAAATGCACCCCCCTCCCAAATAAAACAAAACCAGCAGAGAGAAACTGATGATATTAAGTAAATTAAACACCCAAGAAGAACAACTAGAAGCCCATTATTTTTTTTTTCCTTTTTTACTGTTTCTTTAATCTGAAACTAATTTTTTTACCACGATCCTCCACCCAACATCCCACTCCAGTACCCATTAGAGTCTCCTTGCTCTCCTCTATTCTGCTCAATATCACTTGTGCTTGAGACTGGCTTCAAATCTTCAAAGGGAAACAAGAGCCTCCCTCCATTAGTGCCCCCATCTTGCACGCTAGGGAGGCTCCTATAAGTCCCACTCCCAAGGGCATCAAGAGAGAAATTGAGGGT
This sequence comes from Melaleuca quinquenervia, assembly GCA_030064385.1. Taxonomy (NCBI): domain Eukaryota; kingdom Viridiplantae; phylum Streptophyta; class Magnoliopsida; order Myrtales; family Myrtaceae; genus Melaleuca; species Melaleuca quinquenervia. The sequence continues at coordinate 11,988,247 of CM057721.1, read as the reverse complement.
TGGCTTGAAGTCTGGCAGGGCGAACAGCCCGGGCGCATAGACAGAGCCTGGATCAGGGACAGGCATCGACATGAACGAACTCAAACTACCTCTCGACGTAATCCCTGAGAGCAGCTCCAGAGCAGAGAGCTGCGGCGAGGCCACCGGAGCACCAGCAGAGCTAGAGTTGGCAGAGATTTGGTGGTTCTTGCCGGCCTCATGGCTTGGCACTTGGACCAGCTCAGAGATGGACTTGAAATCATGGTGGTGAGGGTTTGGGAAGGCCAGGTTCAGATCTTGGCCTTCATGGAGTGACACTTTGTTGTTAGGGTTTGTTGCAGGTGTGCTGATCAGATCAGGCAGCTTCTTGGATGAAGAATTGAAAGACGAGGAAGAAGATGATGATCTCTTGTTCTTCCTTGAGCCACCACCCACAGGGATGTTCCTGAGTGACCCACCGTCAGTCCAGTACCTCCTGCAGGTCTTGCAGAAATACCTGGGCTGGGTGAGACTGTAATTGTTGTAGTAGCAGAACTTGGTGTTGGTGGAGTTGCATCTTGGGCAGTTCAGGGCTTGCTCCTTTTGTGGCCTTGGCTTCCTCTCCAAAGACGAAGATGATGATGGCTTTGGGGTGGTTGTTGCTGTGCATGTGTTTGTGACTATTTCTTGTATTGGTTTCACCACAATCTCCTAAAGAAAAAAGGTCCAAAAAAGAAAATGAAGAAGGCATCAATAAACCGTAGCAGCATGAAGATCAAAACGCGAGGGAAGATCAACCCCGAAAATCTGAGAGAAAAAAGCAGGAGGAAGGGGAACACAAACAGACAAAACGAGACCAAGAAACAAGGCAAAAACAGCCCACTTTTCACTTTTTCAAAGTTGGCATCAGCCCAGAAAATAAAGATGCAGCGTCTCTCTCTCTCTCTCTCTCTCTCTCTCTCTCTCTCTCTCTCTCTCTCTCTCTGTTCTTTTTTCTTGGTGACTATAATTGAAAAGGAGAAAAGAAAGCGGTAAACACTATCAGTAACAGGTATGACTGAATTCATAGGAGAGTGAAGACGTCGCACTAAGCTATTGTACGAGCTTGAGAGAGGAGGAAAAGAAAACAAGTGATCATCTTTCATCTTCAAAGAACAGCACTACTTTACCCTTTATTAGCAGCCAAATCATCAAGAAAGAAGAGAAGAGAGAGACAGAGAGAGATAGGAGATGATGCAGATCAAGTGAGAGAAGAGAGATGGATGGATCTATCTTACCTGTGGCCACTGAGCGCTGTCCATGGATGGAAGCTCTTGATTAAAAGGGATGGCAAAGATATAAGTTGGCTTTTAGAGAGAGAGAGAGAGAGAGAGAGATGAGCTGCTTTAGTTGAAGCTGGTTATGAAAGCAGGAAAAGGAATGTTTGAGAGTGTCTGGACGTCCTATGAATGTGTTATTTTGTTCTCTTAGAGAGAGAGAGAGAGAGAGAGAGAGAGAGAGAGAGAGAGATTCCGGGAATGTTTGTCTCGGTGAATTTTTTTTTTTTTAAATTCGTTATCCCGTGTCGAATTGTATAATCTTCCCGATAATAATGATTTTATCGACATCAGCCCGAAAACACTAGTTAAACATGCTCAACAACGAGGAAATGTTCTAGTTCAAAAGCATTTATTTTACATATCACAATTAAAAATTACGAAATTCCCCTTTTGATTAACTTAATTGATATTTTTAAAAGCACTTCAATAAAAACCTTAAAAATTGATTGTCATGTATAATATCAACGTATTATAATTTTTTATATGATCGATGAATTTATCACGGGGCCTAAGGCTCGAACAACACTAATAAACCAAGCCCTTATACCTTGGTCTCCCACTTAAAACACTAGTAAATGTGACAAAATAGATTAAAGATCCGTATCATGTGAGTTATAAATTAGTTAACCTGAAAGGTTAAATGGGTTTTAAATGGGTCATTCAATAATTTACGAGTCTTAAATGATTCTAAATGGGTCATAAACGGTTTACCTAATTAATTTTAAGTGTTATTAACAGATCATTTTAAATGATATTAATAAGTCATTTTTAGATTATGAAAATTATGATATGCTAATTTTTTTAAAATAAAAGTTTGATTATTTTTATTTTCCCTTTTTTCTTTCCTATTTGTTTTATCATTTTTCCCTCTTTCTAAGTTGGTCGCTAGTCAAGAGGTGAGGGATGAGCTCACTAGACTCCATGACTGGAAGAGGAAAAAATAAAAAAAATCAAAATACTTTTTAAAAAAATAAAAATAATTAAAATTTCGGAAAAAATAAAATATTAGAAAAATGATAAAATTATTTTAACAATACATTCTTAAAAAACTCATAAAGCAAAATTTCTTGAATTTGGTAAAATATGAAAGTGTTTTAATAATACGAGTAGGTTGGGTATAGGTCGGGTCAGGTATGTGTCACTAAAATTGTATTGTATATAAATGGATCAAAACGAGTTAAATGGGTCAATATAAATCAAACTATTTTTTACTCGACCCACTCATTTGATGCCCTTAAACGCTAATAATTGCGGGTGTCGAACATTTAACCTTGACGATAAAGGATAAACTTTCAATAGACACGGCTACCCACTGTTATATTCAACATATTATTTTTTTTTTTTTTGTAACCGAGGATTCCACCACCAGCCCTCCATGCTTGGATGGCACTAATGGGTCAGGCCTTTATACCTTGGGGGAGATTAGCACAGGATGCCAACACCATGACTTATCACTTAAAACTCTAACAATTGCCGGTTTCAAATCCATAACCTCGGTGATGAGGGATGTGTTTTTAACCAGCACAGCTACCCGTCATTGGATTTCAATATATTATAGTTGATCCCTAAAAAAAACAGTAAAATCGAAAATTTTGGGGATTAAAATGCTTGCTCTATTTCCATCTTCTTATTGGCTCCCGATATCTGCTATCACGTTGAATTGGCTACATTGATCTTTACGGGTCCCACGTTGTTCTTTTTTTTTTTCCCCCTTCTTTCTCTTTTTTTCAAATTTTGCCGGAGACAAACTTATCATGCTCCTCTTAACAACATTTATTAAGGTTAAACATGGGGTTCACTCTTAATTTGAGATTATTTGTTGCATTATTTTCTTCATTTTAGTTTGTTCCTTTTCTTTTTCCATTTGGAACAAATTTTATGTGCGTTTTCTCAGAAAAATAGTTAATTTTGATAGATAGCTAACTTAATATCGTGTTAATAAGTTATATGTATCTTTTTTTTATTAGTAAACTATTATTTATAAATAAACCAAGCACAAGTAAGAGTGGAAAGAATGATCTACCAGTTTTAGAACGTATTTAATTTAATTATGTTAATATGTGCTATTAGATTGGAGTTTGTGTATTTTAATTGCTCAAATTTAAATTTATTCAATGAATCTAATGGCCCGATTTTTATTTTATTTTCATGCCATCATTGCATGATGTTAGATACTTTCACAAAATAATTACAATTGTGACAAAATTAAGTACGTAAAATTTTTTAAACACCCAGATCATAATGCAAATGCAAAAGAAAATGCTTCGTAGGATACTATTACATAGATTTTCCTTGATTACGTGACATAATTAGCTATTGAAAAGAAATTATGGAAATTTTAATGACATTACAAGACAACCCATTCAAACCATTTGAATAGACATGGTTAATTCTAAATGTATCAGAATTTTCATATAATAATCAATAGAAAAAAGTTATCTTCAAAGTACAAATGTACTGCAATAATAAGTTGGGTATGCAACTTAACAAAATATATTGCCCATTCAGCTGCTGGGCACCCTTCAAAAAGTTTCGTCTCTGGGAAAAAATCTTACTTTCAGACAATATTTTTTAATTACATCAATAAAAGAGTCTTTACTCACATAAAACAAATATATATATATATGAATAAAAAAATTTCAATATTTAGTGCTGGAAGCCTCTGAATGAACTTGTGGACCTGATTGATTCATGTTCTTTGTTCACAATTTCATCGTTAGTAGATACATTTAAGTGATTTGGGTCCTCTTCAGTATTGTTTTCCATAGTGACCACACTACAAAAAGCAATACAATGAAAAATGAATAAATTGAGTATAGTAAGATCATCAACCTCAATATTCAACCATTGAATAAATTCTCATAAGTCTGTACAGCAATTCAAAGTTGAAAAATTCACAATCATGGGGATTATCTAGGGAAATAAAGTTAATAATTAGTGGAATAAATTTAGAGGAAGAACGAGCATAAATGAAATGTTAAAATATAATATTGTGGAAGAAGTGGCTAGGGTGAAAAAGGTTGTTCAAAGATAATCGTGGCTAATTCTTTCTTTAATAAAATTGACACAAAAGAAAAAGATGAAAGATGTAAGAAATAATCTTTAATCGAGATTGAACTTGTAAGGGATAATTTTGTCAATTCAATGAAATTGGGGTGTCAAGAGTCAATAAGGGATGCCAATAGGGTGAGCCGTGTTAAAAAAAAGACAATTTTTATGACTATGAAAAAAGAAGAAGAAGCTATCTCTAGAAACGACGGTAGACCAATTGTGTGAAATAACCATAAACAATCACTCTCTATTTAAAAAAAAACACTTGTTACTAATTTATGCCACATTTGAAAGTACATCATTAATCTTATCCATGATGTTTCAAAGTAAGACCGTAGTGAAAATGAATGCTATTATATTATGGTCTCTTTTGTATAGTCTTGAACTTAGTGGTTTTACGATGATAGTTATGCACATCCTATTAGCATCGCCTATCCTTTATGTGATGAAGATAGAGGAAGGTAACTTAAAGTCTCTTCTCATCTTGCTTTTCGGGAAACGGAGGAAAAAGCCGGGCACGCATTTCAATTTTGAAAGAAGAAAATATTCTAGCATCTTCATGATCTATCCCAAATTTGAATGTCCTAACACATGCCGTCGCCAACATTGTACTTATAGGACCCAATTTGTACGATCACATGTTTCACAGAGAAACCTACACAGAACATCTTGGACGATGTTGATAAGACTTAGGCCTTGGATATTGAATGGTTCTCACTCGCATTAGCTTGATTGATATGATATCATGAAAACTATTCGCATGATTTCGAGCATTAAATGATCGTGTCTCAACCCTATCATAGCAAATAATTTCGTCTTTCTTTCATCATGTTCCATTTTATTTTTAATATTCCGACTGATTGAATCAATTGATTATAAAAGAACGAACATGAAATGAGTAGAATCGAAGGCTAAATGTGTGCAGAGGCCACTAATAACCTCAGCTGGGGAATAAAACTGCTTAGAATCGTGTCCACGGAGTCGCCATCATTGCCAACTTCAGGGTTTTTTTTTTTTGGTCGATAACTTCAGGGTTGAGTGACTATAATTTGGCAGAATTATGTCGATGCTGCATTAAACTCCCATTACCATGCCTTATGGCTTGCCGCTTCAGTATCGCCAGCCGCCGCTGCCGCCCTCCGCCGCGGTGCTCTCTCTTTCACTCTCTAGTTTGTCTCCGCCTTCCCCCGCCTCAAGGCGTCTCCTCCACACCTCGCTTAACGGAGCTCATCAAGCTCGGCGACCTCTAACTTGAGACTGCTACCTCAGAGAGAGAGTGAGAGAGAAGGGAACGCAAGCCGATGCAGCAGTAGTGGCAGATGAGTGGTGGCAAAGAAGTCAAAAAGTAAAAGGCAGGGCAAGAAACAGTACGGGCCACATCTCAGTCATCAAGCTTATATGGGTCGATTCGTGCTTTTGCCAATATGATACATTCAAGGCATAGATTTATACCTAGCCCTACCCTACAAATTTTGGAAATTCCAAAGCATATAGCCAGATATTATTAATGAAAAATTCTTTTTTCCCCTAGAAGGAGAATGACATTTATAATCCTCCAAATACTATTATAAAAATATATTCTTTTTATGAAGAGAAAATGACATACAAGAATCATAAATTTTAATAAAATGTGCAATGCGATTCTTCAACTTTTAATTTTTTTAAATTTAATTTTGAAATTTAACCTAATGCGCAATGTTTTGATTTATCTAAAATGGTCCATGAACAATATTTAATTTAGCCCATGGACTATATGTGAGTATTTTATATTGTCCCTAAATTTAAATTAATTAAAGGATAATATAATATATGTTTATGTAGTTATGGATTAAATTGAATATTTAGCAAAAGTTCAATGATCAAATTGAACAATTTAAAAGTTCAACAACCACATTGTATACTGGGATAAAATTTAGCGACAACATTGCACGTCGGCACAAAGTTTAGGTATTACTTGGAATAAATTGAAAGTTTAAAAGTCGCATTATACATTTTATCCCTTACACGACCAAACGGAACGGCGATCGTGATAAAAGTATGAATTGCGAAATATCTAATCCGATCATCTTAAATCTATTTAATGAACGGCTTTCTTTTCATTGAGGACGTCTCTTATATTAAAAGTAAAAAAGAAGAAGAAGAAGAAGAAGAGAGAGAAACATGAAGTTTTGAATACGGAAGATGCTAATCCGAAATAAAAGAAGGTGGCCCCGAAAATCTGTGGCCCTCTTCTTCCTTTTGCTTTCTTCCTTTGTTATCGGCACAAAGGGACATAATTCCCCCGGGCTGATCACCCATTGCTCACGAGCTATTTACGGAACAAACATGAAGCGTACGGAGTTGCTTTTAAATCAAAACATGTTGACGTACCCTTCACTCTCTCTCATTTCAGCTTAAGATGCACGAAATTCCCCCGTCGCACCGGCAAATCTGTCTCCACGACTTAGCCCCTAGGGCTTGTCTTTAGTCTAGGTTCGTGGGTGCTGCCGGTTTTTCTTCTTCTCTTTATTCCCATGAAAGGAAATACCGATGGCGTTTTTCAACTCCCGAAATGAAAAGAAAAGAGAAGGAAAAGAAAAGGTCGTTGTATACCGACATTTGCAAATGATCAATATAGTCAATAAGATCATACGTTGTGAGCTTACCTACAATTCGCTCTTTTCAGGGTGAAAGATGTTGTTTGGAGTTTTAAATGTGCCTCCGTAATCGAGTTATGACGATTAAGTTATATCCGTTATAAGAAGTTTGACAAGTTCCTCGCTTCTCTACTTAGTTATTTTGCGACTCGTCTTGAACACAAACCATAATTTGTCAGCTGGGTCGTCGAATTGATTTACCACCAACCGATTTTGACTATTGGTTGTTAGCAAAGGGATTCCATATAGCATGTCTCTTCTGCATAAAAATGCAGCCACAGGCAAAGGCAGCTCATGCCACGTAGGACGGCTGGTGTTTACATCAGTAGTTTCCCGATCTAAATTAATCGACACAATTGATGAATCTTTAAAATGCGTAGGACTCAATTGAAAACAATTAAAAATTTATGACTAAATTAAAAAAATGCAATAAATTTGGGTTTTTTTTTCTTTCATCCACCTCCGCGGCCTTGGTAACGCGCTGCTCAAATTGGAGACTGGCGCTACGATTTTTTTTTCTTTTTATTCTTGATTTGGACACGTGGTAAATGTTGAGTGGCTGCTTTGACCGCATCATTGCCCATCATTTCCCGTTTCGGTTGGCATTTCTTCATCATTCAGCATGCAGCGGGATGCTGGAGAAAGCAAAAAGCTGCCAGTTGCGTCCATTTACAATTTAATTGCATTATGTGATCACTACGATATTTAGATCGCTATCTAGATTTGAGTTTTGAGTTAATTTTTTTTAATTTTTCAGCCAAAATTTAAAAAGTAAATCAAATTTCTATAAAAAAAAATGTGATGGAAAATATATGCAAAATTTACATGTCAGAAAATATACCTTAAAAAAGTTTATGTGTTTATGATTAAATAAAAATTTGAAATGCATTCGATGTAAAGTTCACATTAAGTAAATATACACAAGTAATTTACATTGCTTGCGGTTTATAGGTCATTTGATAATACATTTTTCTCCACTTTTTATAAATTTTGCTGAAAATTTTAATAATAGAAATACCTATTTCAGATTTTCAAGAAACAAAGCATGAAACTAACGATTTTATTTATCGGGATTTGTATGTTTAATAAGTTAAGTATTCCTCGCAACAATAAATAAAAGATAAAATTAGAAGTCATCCATCGTAGTTATTTTTATTTAATTTATCCATTACTACATTAGAACTTAAAACCCAAAAAACGCAAGCAACAAGAATTGTCTTGTATCCGGAAAGGATTTATCATGACAATGTCATACGACGCGGCAAAGACACGTGGTATAACATGGCAATCAAAACCGAGTGTTTCTAAAATTTAAGTGCTGCATAAGATGACAAACATATGAAATGGGAAAAATAATTGGTCGATCACAACACATTTGCCGTGTGACTAACATGTAATGTACTTGTCCTGGTAACCATGGTGGACACTTTAGATAACATTGACGGATGATTTAATGCCGCCCCACCTATATTTTTGTCAAGTGAAGCTCAAATTACTTAGCAGATGAATGAGGAAAAGGAACTTGGTTGAAAATACAAACAGTTACTTACAAAAATCAACAAACCAAGAATTAGATGCGTCTGGTCATTGCCGGATATCGTACTTGGCATGCCGACATAACCAAATTTACTTGAAAGGATGTCCTGCGAGGATAACATAGGATGATCATGTCGGCGATTTTCCTGTGACAATCAATCATAAAAAGGTTCGGGATTACATTTTCGGGATTACATTATCATAAAGTCTAAAACTATATTGGTATCATAAAATAAACTTAAGATTAAATAGATAATTTTTCCCTATATAGTCTGCATGTGATCTTAGCTAACGATGTTTCTACGATCAAGGGAAACATAATAAAACAAGATTAGGTCAGTCGTAGCTCCAGCAAGATTGCCTTTGCCTCGTGGCCTCGTGACGCTGGGTATGGGGATTAGGTTTTCTGTATGAGTTCGAATTTACTGCAATCCCTGGAGCAATCGATGGCCGCTGCCTTTTACATTGCATCTTGTTCATAAGATATTCTCGCGGTGCAAATGCAGAGTGAACATCGGCCAGTCAATTCTCGTGTTACTAAAACAAACCCTAGGGCTAGGCACCGGTCAACATCTATGACGATGGTGGTTGCTGTTCCGAAGTCGGGACTGTGATGGCAGCAGCCATAGTAGGCAGATGGTAGTGGTTTCAAAGTAGTGGCTGTGGTCATGGGCGGTGGCTGATGGTGGGGGTGGAATCTCTGTGTGTGTGGGCGCATGAGAGAGAAGAAGAAGAAGAGGAGGAGGAGGAGGAAGATGATGGAGAAGAAGAAGAACAAGAACAAGAAGAGAAGGCTAGAGAGAGGGGAACAAGGAGAGATAGGGCTCTAAGATTCTCTTGTCTGGATAAGCTCAAATCACATTCCTAAACGTCCGTTAGTGCTTTAAAAATCCAAAAACAACACTAGGGACTGCAACCGATTCGTTGTATTTTGTGGTTATCACTTATAATTTAAGGCCGCTGATAGGAGATCATATTACCGAAGCGTACTCATAACATCGGATGTACTTGGAAAGGTTCGAGCTAGGTTAGCCCCATCCAAACCCGAGTTTGGTTGGGTGCAATCTTTCTCAAGCAAAAATATTGTTCATGTCAACCCATTTGCCTTTCGATCTCGGACAAACCAAGTGGAATTGACCATCCATTTATCAACTCTATTATGAATGATACCGAACTCCATAATTCACTAATCAAAGATGCTTATTGGAGGCAACCTAATATCCGCGGGGCTCTTTTGTAGTCTTAGAGAATTAATATGTCCACATAATGGGGTTGGTACACTGTCCATTCTATCGTAACATCGATGGAAAAATGTCGGGACATACAAAATATGGAAAGTCAAAAGGGTTCTAAATGGACCACTAAAATCTATTTTCCTGCAATCCAACAAGTATCATTCTAAAGGGATGTGCTTGGAGTAAGTTGAATAACTCGTGTAAGGGAGAATGGACAACTACAAAAATGCTTTTTGAATTCTGGCCGAACGCATGATGCTGTCCTTAAATTTTTAATTTATTTAATAAGATCCATATTTTTTAACCAAATATGTAATGTGATTCTCATAATCCATAAACATTTTCATATAATTTAATATTAAGCCGAACGTATATAAAAAAACATGATATATTGAATAAATTAAGATTTTCGAAATTGCGTTACACATTCATCATTCTCCCCGGAGAGAAGTGTAGCACCATCCTTAGAAAGCCGCGAATAGGTTCTAGCGGGGACCGGACCAACCAATCATAGAGTGGTGACTCCGGCAGCAAACGGACGCCGTCGGCATGTGGTGGGAGGGGACGGGCCCCACCACTACAGCCTTGATCAACGCGGCGGGTCCCTTGACGCCAACGGCTGATGTCGACCCCCGCCACGGGGATATTATTCTACACATGTTCACACGCTACGCACGCTCGCACGCAGTGGCCCACGATCCTCTGAAAAAAGTAAAAAAAATAAAATAAAATAAGAGAATGTTAGAGAGAGAGAGAGAGAGAGAGAGAGAGAGAAGGGGAGGCGGCATGGGATGGGAAAGGGAGGTGGGCGGTGGAGGTAGGGAGGTTGAAGGAGCGCGTGGGGCCCGGAGCATATGCGCGCGTGCCGAGTGAATTCCTACCCGACCAAGCAAGGAATCTGGTCATCTCCGCCGTCCGATCCGATCCGATCTTCGCCCCAGATTCCCCCACCGGGCTGTGGCTCGGGCTCGGGCCCCACCCCTACCTCCCACTCTTCGGATGACGTCACGCGATCGGTCGCCCCGTACGTGGACCGCATGTCGTTGTGCGCACCACGCCAGCAGACTTTGTCCTCTTCCCCCGGTTTAATTTAGGAGGGGCGGGAGGAAAATAACGGCTGGCGTCCTAAAATTCGTCACGACAACATCCGAGAAAAAAACTCTCGTCCTTCCGTACGCGTCTTGCCATTGTCGTTTCGCACATTAAATTGGGAACAGAAACTCGTGATCGAAGTCCATGGAGTCTTGGCTGGCTCTGAACTTTTATTTCGTGCACTGAAATTATAAAATTCTTCCCCCGCCGTCCACTTCAAACTTCAGATAAGCTTTGTTAGGGTTTTAGAAGACGGAGAATCCGAGTGGCCGTTGTCATTGGAGACCATGGTGGACAAGAAAAATGGCTTTTAAAATAATTACGCCATGCTCCTGACTATTTAATAGTGGCAACATTAAAGGAATGACTTAAATATAAGGGAATTGCAAATTTTATTATTTGAATAGGTCGATTGTAATTTTTGGAATTATAAATTTCGTGATTAAATGTGGATATAAAATCTTTTGGGATTTAAATACGTCATCATGTGATCTTTCCACAAAAAAAGATTAGGAATTTCTGATTTAAATGCGTTATCATCTTTTTTTTTTGTGTGTGTGTGATCTTTCTTATTCGATTTATTATATAACTCATCAATTGGTATCATAGCCAAGTTTGAGGAATTATGGTTTACCTAAGATGTTAGGAAGGTCACGGATTGAGATAGAAAGTTCAATTAGATGCGATTCGATCTGTGAAAGATGAAGACGAATGATCTTTTCTGTTATCCGGATCTTTGGTTGGCAATCATCAAGGAAAGGCTAGTTATTGGCAAGGAGACGAAATCGACTCCTAAATGGCTAGATCCAAAAGGATATTGAGAAATGAGATTAGATCGATTGGAAAGCAAAGGGCTCGATTTGGCTTTGTCTCACAGTCTCAATTTTGTCAAATGTGATGAATCAACCTACAGCCAAGGATTTATGGCACAAATTGGAGTCATTGCATCAAAGTAAGTCCATGTTAATAAGCTATTCTTAAGGGAAAAACTGTATAATTTTAGATGCATGAGGGAACTCATTTTATGCACATTTGTATGACTTCAGCACATTGATCAGTCAACTCGTATTAGTTGATGTTAAGTTCCTCGATGATGACAAGATGATAACACTATTTTGTTCACTAACAGATTCATGTGATAACTAGATTGTAGTAATCGGTGTTGGGGATAAGGAATTATTGTATGAGAGTGTGTGTTCGGCCTTGTTATCAGAGAAAATATGAAGAAATTTGGGAATTCTAGTAAAGAGGTGTTGTTGGCCAGGGTAGGCCAACAAAGAAGGTTCTTAGTTGAAAAGCTTCTAGATCCAAATCTCATGGGCAATCAAAGAGCAGGGAGATGAGGGTACATTGCTAGATATATGAAGAGTGGGGTCATATGAAGTGATACTATAAAAACAAGTCCAATTGTAAGAAAGAAGCTAAATCATCATCTGGAATGAAGGAGTTCGAGATAGGAGATATATATGTGATTGCTGCATCTATAGGTTTTGGGCTTATTTATAAGTTTAAATAATTGTGAAATCCATTACAAAACATAACCCTAGTATAAAATTCTCTCGCTCATTCTTTTTTTGTTCCTGTGTGATTTTTTGATTTGGTTTACGATACAACTCATCAAGAACAACCACAATATAAAATTTCATGCGGAACTCATATCTATTTTGTGGGAATACCCATATGAATCCCAATAATTACACCATGTAACTTGATGCAGTATAATATTAGATCACACATCGATATTTCCTGTCAACTTCACTGTGCGGTCAGAACCGACCGATTATCAATTAGATTAATCAAAGATTGACTAACCCAACATACACGTTAAGGTGGTTGTACTGACCTAAGGAAAAGCAGAAAACACGGGTGCCACTGCTGATGCCGCCTTCTTTTCGAGAGTCAAGACTGGGCATGAGCGCCACACCGTTCCTTGGCTTGCCGTTCACACTGCCAAACCCAATCTTTCCACAAAACTTCTCAGGAGAATCGAATTTATGCACCGAACCACGTGTGGACCGCAATGTGAACGGGGAGGGGGGGACGGCTTAGGGTTTCCTCACGGTCAATTCAATCGGAGCCTCCCAAGATCAAGCAGCAGGACCCACCAAATCTCAGATGGAAGTAGACCGTCCACTGAGAAAGAACCAAAAGCGATGGAGACATTCAAATTCATGGCGTGCGAAGGAGCATCGGCGAAAGCACACGGGGACTAATCGCTTATCTTAGCCAAAAGCAAAGTCAGATTTGCAGACAGGGATGGCGCTTAAAGTCGCCCAAGCATCGGCCAAGATTTGCGTATTCCGATCGTTTAGCTTAGCATCAATCAAGACCACCGGTGTGACAATTAAGAAAGGTGGATTAGGAGTTTGAAAAACATAAGATGTCGTGGGACCGTGGTTAGATTAAGGTAAGGTCGGCACCGGGGTCGAAGGGACCACATTGCCCCCACTCTGTGGAGCAGCATGGGGCCACCGCGAGAAGCTTTAGAGAATTCGATTGGGGAATCCGGCCCTAAATTTTCAAGCTTATATTCGACACTCTCGGGGGAATTCTTGTACATGTTTGTCCATAATGGAAAACGAATCCCATTAAATCGTTTCTCCACTTGATATAAGCGATCGATGTTGGGAAAGTTATTTCTAACTTCTCGATTTCACATGAAATTAAAAGGAGACCATGAAAACTTTTAATTTCTGTGAACTGCATCGGTTCCTTTAGTGGACAAAACATCTAATGCTAAGGGGGATAAAAAGTTGTGTTGCATGTATCTTTTCCATGATAATCTGATGTCTTTTTTTAACATATGGTGGCAAATTTTGCTATTGTTATATCAACCGCAGAGCTCCACGAAATGAGTTTCTGCTTATGCAGAACTTACTCTCTCAGTTCACGAAATTAAACAATTGTCGCATGCATATAACCAGAAAAATTACTGCGTAAACTCGACCTAGTGTAGCTAATGACCGACCTAACTAGTCCCCCTATATAGATAAAAATGAGAAAGTTAAGAAAAGTGAACAAGGGGCAATTTAAAACAAAAAAACAAAAACGTTAGGTCGAATGATAAATCCGACCTCAATTTTTTTATCTGAGAAAAAAGCACTAACTTTAGGTCTAATAATATGCCCCAGCTTTTTAAAGTCTTGTAACAAGCATAATTTTAGGTCAAGTGATAATTCTAACCGCAACTTTTTTTTTAATCTTATGAAAAATTATAAACTTTCACCATTATCCTAAATATGGCCCCCGTCGACTCTTTGTCTAAAGTCACCCTCATTTTAGAAAAAAAAAGTTATAGCCATGAACTTGACAAATCTCATCCATAGTATCTCTCGATAAGCAATAGTTTACAACCTCGGATTACGATAAAATGACAAAATATGGCCGAAGAAATTTAATTTGAAGAACTTTTTTTACTCGTTTGTGAAGTGTAGGAGACGATGAATTGCTTAAACATGTTCAAGCTGTAACTCAGAGAATAAAACAATGACTAGTACTTTAGATCCAACTAGCAAGCCACGTGAAATTATTGCCGAGGCGGAATAGTTATATTGGACAATCAATGATTCTAAGTTAAGGAGCCTAAATTTAAGATTTAAGTGAAAGTTAGTGATTTTTGATTAGATAAAAAAAAAGTTGGGATTAGAATTGTCACTTGACTTAAAGTTGGTTCTTTTTTAGGAGACCAAAAAAAAAAATCGAGGCTAAATTTGTCATTTGACTTAAAGTTCATACCTTTTTTAAAAAAAAATTAGCCCAAGAGAACTGCTCTATGACTCTGGCATACACATTGGCCATGCTAATGCAGGATGCCTGTAAACCACGATACTTATGGATGCATTCCATGTCGTACTTCACATGGGAACTATCAAGTAAATTGTCTCCACGAAAATAATAGTGACAATATCATAAATATGATCAATCATCCCAAAGAAAAGAAATAATAAAAAGAAGAAATCTCTCTTGGCTTTGATTATCAGCAAAATTTTTATTTTGCGTGACTCAGATCATTACTGTCATCTTTATGTTTGCTTAGGAGAAAAGTCTTGGTTGCAAATAAACCTACTTTGATTTGCACGAAACCGACATCAACATGCCATAAAGTTCAATTGCCGACTTTAAGATATACTTGCTGCGACGCTGTCTCAACTTCTTGTTAACGTAAAATCTAGATAAATTAATCGTTTGCATGATCTACTGAGGTGGTGTCATGCGGCACAGGCAGAACGATTGTAAACAGATGCAAGGAAATCGTTGTGAAAGTACATAAATATTAAATCACGTCTTCACCTAACGGCTTAAGCTTTTAGGACAGTTGGCGGTGGTCCTACACAAAACTTCACATGGTATCAGAGCAGGAGGTCCTGAGTTCAAATCTTACCAGGCCCCTAGTCTCCCCAAAGTCCTTCCACACTTAGTACTAGGTAAAAAAAAGACCAGACTAAGCGTGAGGGGGAGTGTGAAAGTACATAAATATTAAATCACGTCTTCACCTAACGGCTTAAGCTTTTAGGACAGTTGGCGGTGGTTCTACACAAAACTTCACAATCGTCATAGAACACGAAGTCTCCCAATTCCCCAGATGGGGAACAAATATGACGTGTTCCGAAAGGCGTCCATGAAAGGAAGCAAAAAGCTAAACCGTTTGTAACTTCAGGCATTTCGCAGTACATAGGTGCATGCTTAGACTCATGGTTGATGATAGGATTTGAAAAGCGCATGCAACGCTGTTTGAGATAGTCCGAAAAGTAACGGGGATGCCATATCAACGAACCGGCCGAATTGAATAAAGTAGTATTGACTCTAGTTCAATGTTTCTCACCGGAACAAAAATGGATACAATGGGCAGATCTTGCATCATAGAAAAAGATGTTACACCTTCCTATCAAGATTGACAAGAGAAATGACTCCCACCGCACACTCGGAAGGGATCATAACGCAACAAGCGATGCTGGATTGATGATTTAACAACATTAACCTATCTATCAAAGTGAAGATTAGAGGGCCCAGTGAATGATTGATTCCATGCATTTGATTAGGTTTTTTTCCTTGTTGACAGGAAAAAAGTCATCAAATTCAAGCGATTAATGTTGTCTTTGTTAGTCCATGGCTTCAAGTTATTATTCTTCTCGAATTCCAGTAACATGCATCGCGTGTACGTTCTTTTCACTGGGAACGTAAAAGAGATCTCAATCCCGAACTCGTCAGAAGTCCAACTCATTCTCCATGTTCATGGCCAAGTAAAAGGATCAACTAAGGCCTACGATCATACTTGAGTTAACCCTTGATTTGGGTAGAAGAAAGGCGAAGCGTAGCAACCTCCGAATGTCAGCTTTTGTTTTGCCCTACCTCACGCACAAGCTACTGCATTGATGCATTCTTCGGCTCGCCAAACATTGCACCTTATTCTCAGAGTTCCTGATTTGTAAAGTAATGTTTTTCATGCAGACATTAGCAGTAACACATTCACTCGTGTCCGGGTAAAACTCCGTTGCCCCAAGCAAAAATTCTTCACACACACATCCTCCAAACTCTGGAGCCTCAAGACCAGGTGATGTTGGTGACCCCAGGCTCAATTCCTGCCTGATGAAAAACGCCATGTCTTTCTCGCCTAGTAATTACTCATTCTCCAATGAGACACACCAACGAACCGCACGGTCACGACGCGAACAACCAATCCATATGGCCGACATCTTTGTCCTTCTAAATGGAGTAAGGCCTAAGAAAAACCACGTAAATGCAAGGAGGGAGAGCGCCATGATGATGTTCCTCCAAAGAAACCACACCATCCTCGAGCTTTATCGTGACAGGCCCAACCTAGTGGGCCTGATCACCTCTCCGGGATGCAACATGTCATCGCGAACTGCGGCCATGATTTCTCCCCGAGAAGGGAACACCTAAAAGCTTTGAGAAGCTTTTTTGGACCACGAATTCAAAAAGCTTTCAGGGGTCTCTGTCCAACCCCACTCTGTCACATGGGTATCCAAGGGAAGCCCAAATACCACGCAGCTACCACGGTTTGTAGTTCAATGCGTAATTAAGCATCTGACCCATGCACCGTTGGAGGGACGAAAAGAAGTTTCCACAAGAGCAAGGATACCTATGTTTATATTAGGGATAATTATATGAAATTTCCATGAATTCTTGTTCGTTATGTAATGCAATTCATAATCTTTTAATTTGTTAAATGAACTTTTGCTCTATATTCAATCTAGTCTCTGAATTTTTTCTACATATTTAATATAGTTCATGAATTATATGAAAATATTTAATTAATATTATCCCTCCATTCGATTATTCAAGTTCGGGGATAATATTGAATATTTTCATATAGTCCAGGTACTAGACTGAATGTGTATCAAAAGTCGAGGGACTATGCTAAATAAATTGGCGAGTTTGGTTAAAGTTTAAGGATCAAATTGAATACATTAAAAGCTCATTGATCACATTATACATTGGATCAAAGTTGGGGAAATTATTTGTATTATTTTCCATTTAGATTAATGGCTTGAGTCGGGGCTCGACGATTGGAGGATCAAAAAGGCAGAGGTGGTCCAAAAGGGGATCCACCGCGGTTGGCAAAACGCGGTCGGTGAGGATTTACGTACAGACCACGCCCCAACATCACAAGCAATCAATGACAATGTTCCGTTCACCTTTTAGGTCATCACCCTCCGAAAGCATGGTCCTCAAATCACGCCTTTTGAGGCCCAAAAATTAGGAAGTGATAAAGGAAAAAGAACATACAAGGGCACTCTGGCCTATACTTCGTGCTCTCCTTTTGCTAGTCAAAAGAACTTTTGGTGTTGTTATACATGTGTACATAACTTCGCATGCTCCTTGAAGCAAACTCAAAGGATACACATAGCCAACGATTTTTGGTATAATTTCTCGATAATGATATTAGGGTTTCCTATGAGGAGGTGCTGAGGCGCATTTCGCGACAACATAACTAGAATTGTGGTTAATAGTCCCAACATGTCAAAGTGTTTCCTCTAACCAAGGTACTCACGGCAATCCCAAGACATATTTGTGCAGTTATTTTCATAAGTCGAAGCCAAATTTGACCCCTAAGTTTTTCATTCAAGCAAATCACGAGGATCAACCATTCATACCGTGGCGTACTAGTGACCCGACTTGACCCGCGAGAAAACGAACCGATTCTTTTGTTTATGTCCTTTTACCTAACTAAATATTGTCGTTTTTTCCAATGACATGTGATGTGCGTGCCATTTACCATAAAGTCAAAAAAGGGGAATGAACATGGACTTAGGTCGGGTGTTTGGAGTGAAGTGATGTGCTGATTAAGATTAAGACATCTAATCCCTCCAACACATTACCCCACTGAAGAAAGCCCTGAAAAATGACCCGACAAAGATAAAGTAGCTATGTTATCCTTCTTAATCTCCTTTAAATTGGCATCATTAAGACAAAAGATCCTCGTTCACTCGATTTAAAAAAAGAACAAGAAGAAAAAACCCGGCTTAAGTAGGTAATTTTGGGTCATAAGATCCCCTTAATCTCATAGGCCAGTTAACGAACAAGGAACGGTCGTGGAATTGTCCGCATTTGGTGGTGCAGAAATCGAACTCATGCTGTATGCCGAATATATGTGCTATTCAGAAAGCTAGTTGTTCATAGGTGAAGTGCGAGGACAAGTTTTTTCGACAACGTGCTTAAAACAATTCTAAGTTTACTTAATACTCAGCGAAACTAATTTGCTAGACTGCATAACTACATATGCAAACAAGTTTGGTAAAAAATGAGGGTAGCAGTTCGCCACAGCGCTCACTATACAAGTTTTGTAAATTGATTTTAATAGATCAAATTTCATTCAAATGGCCCATAGGGAAAGTTCCAAATGGTGAGGGCAAATTGGCTCGATTTCCTATGTTGATCTAACTTCATTTATTTTGATGTAATAAGAAGTGATCTAATAATAAAACATACATAACGAAAAAATAAATCATATATTTGATTTACACGATTCGATCGGCTTGAATTATAATTACAGAGAGACTAGCACAAAATTTTACTATAAATTGAGCGATATAAAGGAGATTATGAAACACTTCGGTGTATCTTAACCCTCAATTACCCAACTACTCTTACAATGTCTAATTATGAAAGTACCTCCAAAATAAGTCTATCTATCTTAATATTTGACGAAATAATCTTTAGTCTCTTAAAGAAATTTCACAAATTTTTTTGACAAGATTTTTTACCGAAATACCCTTTGAATTGATCACAATGGAATCAATTAGCTAATTGCCAATTTGTACACACAATATAACCCTTGCTCATGTCAAAAGTTCCAAATCATATCAGTTTTTCAATATGAGATTTTTATAACATAATTTAAACATGTATTTTAATAATATTTCGTTCATGTGTAGTCTCGACGTTGGGTATCCCTTTAATTCTGGTATCCTTTTACATTAAGATGTCTCTACCTGAATCTTTCTTCATCACCAAGCAAGTAAATATGCCTTTTACCCATGGTCTACTCTTGGATCAAACCGTGATGGGAAACCGTACTTAGCAACTACAAAGATCCATGTGATTCCTTGATGAAATTCAATTCAGCAATCAACAATTTACTCTAAATATCATTTGTTGAGAGCGAACAATAGAAATTTGATACGTTAGTCCGAGGAGATCGTCAAGAGGGAGCCCATGCCCAAGCCCATTATCCTAACACATTATCTGGGCACCAATCACAATATAAACTTCATTTGAGACACCAAAACTAAATCTAAACCTATGACTGTTGATCTGAACGTAACAACCAGTCTGCAAAGCAGGGAATTCTTCTTCTCTTCCCCATCCTTCTAATCTCAATAAATTGATCTGAAGTTCGATCGCAGCAATCAATAGGACAGAACAAGGATTGACTAATGGGCTTGCACATCTGGTCCAGAAAATTAATTTCAGCATAAACACTCCAGAATTCATATTCCACAATCATATTTAAGGCACGCGACCCTTTCTTGACCGTCGGTGTACGGTTGGCCACGCCTACTATTCAATAACCTTGAAGGAAAGTTCTACTTTTCCTCGTCTTTTAAGGGCTAAAAAGTTCCAGCACGCCAACTTTTACTTCGTGGAGACTTTGAAACTTTGAAAAACTGCCAATACGAGCACCGCATTTGACGGATATCAGTAACCCTAAGTAGAATATAGAACATAATCAACATCTACCACATAAGTTCTCGAATTCTCATATAAGTTGCAGCGACGGACGCACTCGACTCTTTCTTACCCTGAAACTTTTGCGGCACACAAACTTTGGCACGTGAATTCGCAAGTAAGTCTTTCCTTAGCGCGAGCAAACGAGCTCCAAAGTCGGCTGTCGGAACTAGGAAACTTTGTCTCCTTCGTCGTCCCAGTTGGAGGGGAAAAACATTCAGAGTTCATTAGGTGGAGATTAGTTAGGGTTTGGAAATCCATTTCGTGGAGTCGGTAGGAAGGGGACGATGCGACTTCTTGCCACTTCTCCTTTCTGAAGTTTAAAGCGCATTACCGGCATGAACGACAAGGAAGGAGAAAATTCAACATCATTAAATAATCAGTCATTGTCATTACCACCTCCATCTGCGCATCGATGCGTATTAAAAGACTTCTTAGGTCAAGCCGGCCAACCATTTGATTATTTGCGCTCTTGAAAACGGAAGGTTGCGGAAGGGGTAGAGACTGCTTGATCGACGGGGAAAAGGTTTGAAATTTGGAGAGGCGACCTCCTCTTGTTTGGCTTCGTCGTGGAAGTGGAGATTTTATTTTCTTGAATACTTCTCAGGCGACTATAGACCAAAGTCTAGTTTTTTTCTTTTTTGAATATTTCTCAATCTATGTAATAAACAGCATGTAAATGTTTGCTTTTTAATCGCCGAGTCGATTCCAATAGGTGAAAAATGCTAGCTTTCGAATGTGTGTATATATATTTTTCTTAGTGTGGGAGATATTATTTTCGTATCGAGTTGTAATTAAACAGAATTACCTGGACGAAGGAATGCCTTTTCTAATGATATCCGCTAATAAATGACTTCTTATTCTTCTTCTTTTCAATTTACTCAAAGGGTATAATTTTTGTTTTTTAGGAGCATGTGTACGTGCGACTAGAGTTATGTATTCTATCATGGCAATGTGAAAATATGAAATGTATTCTTCCTCGAGCAATTCGCACGATGATTGCGCAGACAAAAATCATGTACGCACAGCATCAGGTACTTCGGAAGATCTATCTTTCCAATTTGATGAGTTGACTTATGATAGGATGTCGGTTTCGCCGTCGTCTTCTTTCTTTGCTGATGATTTCAAATGGACGACATTTTCCCTCGTACAAATTGTCGGCTTTTCTGGAGGAACTCGTTGCCTGCTTTCCAGTGAGGACATTTCCAATTGAGGACTACGTCCTCAATCGCCCGCCACATTTTTATTCCCCCTTTCGTAAGAGTCAAATCCGCTTTTATTTGATAGGATAGGATCGGCTTTCGGTAAATATGGCTCATCCATTGCCTGTCGTTACCGCCAACTTGAGTCGCCCTCCAGCAAGAATGGGCCAAGAAATCACATTGGAATTCCGGACAGAAGTACAGTAATCGACTAGTCAAATTAGAAAAGTTAAAAATTGAATTGTCATCCTTACAACAGATTAAGGGTCGATGGAACTATTGGTAAACTTATTTTGATAAAAAGAACCTCAAATTATATCCACTATGATATAAGTACAGCAAAAGACCTTTATACCCACCATGACATAACTACACTTCCAATTATTTTTTTGTGTCATGAAAAACCTAAACTTATATGTGTATAATATAATGCAATTCTATACATAGTCGTCGTTTTTTATGAGACAAAAAGTTTAAAGTATTTATGTCATAATGTCCATATTTATGATTTTTAATAACACAAAGAATTTTGGATATTTACATTACAACAAATATAATTTGAGAAATATATATATATATATTATATGCGATTGGACGAGGTGTCCAATCCATTTCGTTGGACGACACGGTTGTTTGTGTCCCGAGGCTCAATTCTGGAGGCATGTGGGCGGATCTGCCATCGCAAACGTGGCGGCGAACGGCGGATCTCCGTCGTGTGGCGACCATTCGTGGGGATGCGTCAGCTGAGAACTCCGTCGCGCGCGCATGCGTCTTTGACCTCTCTTTTCTTGGCCGAGTGACTGTAGCCCAAAGGTCTAATCGAAATCCAAGACGATGGCCCTCTCCTACCCACCATATTTCGTGTGTGTCTCGGCCTGTTCTGGGAAGAAAAGTACCCCGCGACCCACCTCGAGCAGCGACCTGCATAAACCCAAGTCGGGTGTTTCTTTTTTCCTAACTCTGGGGGGTCATGTGATGTAGCAAATCTGGAGCCACTTAGATACGAACGTACTGGTTACTAGTTACTGTTAATAGTTGGCATTTTGGAAGTAGCAACCCATCTGAACCTGGGAAATGATCAGGCCTCGTGAGGATGAAACCGAGCGACCTTACGATTCCGAAACCTCCGAGCATTGCTCTCGTCGCGACGAGCAAGAGCTGTACCAAGCATATCGAAGTAAGCTGGCCATCATGTTCGATCTTCTGGACGGTGGTTTCCGGGGTCGGGACTGTCTCGAGCTTTGAGAACCTCGATCTTCAGTTCTGTAACTCGGTTTTAAACCAGTCACAAACTGTCCAAAAAAGTCCTAAAACTTATAGTATATGGCGGTCGATCCGGGCATCAACCTTGACTGGAGTGGTCCAGAGGCCTCGCGATACAGCAGATCGGAAGATTGATGCGAAAGTGGTGGGGGCACGGAGGTGGGGTCACGGCTTACGGGCAGGATCAGGATCCACGAAGCACGAGAAGTCGACATTTCAACCAACTTTCTCGGACTTTGAATCCGGAGGACTCGGCCGTCGGCAGAGACTTTCCCCCTCGATCACGCCCTCCGGGGGTTTGAATCGACGCGGTCTCTGTAAACGAAAGCGGCCTGCCCGCCGACAACAACCCCTTTCCGATAACGACGGCCGTGAAATTTTATCAATAAGGAAAGAAGGAAGAAGGAAGGAAAGGAGGAACAAAGGAGGAAGGAGCGGTGCATCACGATGAACCATTCAACTTCCTTCTTTTGTTTTGCTGTGGATTGGACCTTCGCTTTGACTTAGCCAAGGGGAGACCTCAGCGTGACGACTGATCTCATGCTTCCCCAGTAATATCTAAATCGAGAAGCGGGGCATCTGCACATTTGTTAGGCCTTTTACAGCATCATACTCGAACTCTAATTGCTCGAGTATCCCTCGGCACAATGCTTGCAACCGTGGCCGCTCGATAGAGCGGTATGCTCGTAGCGCCGGACCGCACGCCGCATTTCAGAAAATTTAGAGCACATACCATTGGTAAGGAAGGTAATTAGATATAGGACGATCTTGTCCAAGGCTCATATTAGGGTTTCGACAGCTCTTTCTTCTAGTGAATAAGATCGCCTGTGTACGTTACTCATTTAGGTTCTACATATGGATTGCATAGAAGAATATGTGAGACATGAAAGAGTATAAAGAATCTTCACCCTAACTTCCATTTAATTAGAGGATTTGCATTTTTTTAAAAACTCGGGTCTGTTTATAATTAATTTAAGGAAGAAGCGCACTAAAATCTATAAATGTGTTTTGAAAGTGCATTACACTGTAGAACTTTTAGATTATTTCAATATTTATCAAATTGGTATGATGTTGTTTTTTGTTTAACTATATTTGATTTGACTAAAGAAAAATCAAGTTGTCATTTTTTTCCCATTTTTTTTCTCTGCTTCATTGCTGTTGTTTAAAGGTGCACCCAAGCCCAAAACGACCTTGTTTTTCTAATTCTCTTTTGCTTTCCTCAGACATTAATTCATTTTTATTGAGTGGGATTTAAAGTAAATAATTCTGAAAAAGTAGGAAAAAAAGAACAAGAAATAAAAGCCAAGCTACATGGACATTAAGCCGGAGACGTCGCCGGCTTCACTAGTGAGGGCTGCCAACTCTTGCCTGGTGCGAGCCATCGCCTCTAAGCGACAACGTTTGTCGACCCTCCTGGAAACCTTGGCGAGCTAGGTTTATGCAGCACCCTAAGCTTTGTTCTTTTGAAAAAAAAAAGTTATATTCTATAATTTGTGTCTTTTTTTAATTTCTCATCCCTTAAAACTATTTTTTGTCCTTTGAAATTTTTGATTTTTTGACGATTCAACATCCGTCGTGTGAGACATCGAAAAAAATTATGTCAATATTTTTCATTTATCAAATCAATTTTTTCAAAGAGACTTGATTATTAATTTGACAAGTTTTAGAATTTTATTTGCGCCATCTAAAATGTTTTAGTACTTTCCATTATTTAACCTCTACGAAAAGGTCACAATATAATGGATCTAATTTCATGGCATTTCCCCATTCTTTTCACAAGGTCTTTCCTTTGAAAGTGCACAAAAATACATTCTATTTTCTTTGTAGAAGCTTATTTTGAGAATTGCATAAATATAATTTTTGCCCTCCCCTTTGTGCTCTTCCATCTCTTAAGAAAATTGTATATTTCTTAATTAAGGCAGAAATAAAAAAAATTCTTTTTACTGACGGACAATAAAATGGAAAAATTATCACTGTTTATACTTGCGTGGTATGTACATTTTATCGTCCGGTGCTCATAAAAGCCGATAAGCACTTCACAGAATTCGATGAGCAACTATTACATCAATTTACTTATTGTGAATACTTATTAATTTTTGAATGTGAATCGAGATCAAGAGAGATAGTACATATCCCATTATAGAATTTAAATAACAATCTTAAATTGTGATCTTCTTGATTTTTGAATTCTTACAAGCTGGTAAACTCTGAAAAGGAAAAGCCAAAAAGATTTATAAAAATAAAAAGGAGGAGAGGAGTCGGTCTAAAATACGTTGGAAACAAAGAACGTGGAGGCTTCCACCAAAAGACGAACTAGAACCTCCACCACCACCACCACCACCACCACCATACTCTGCTCTGGGACCTTCCTTTCTCTTTGGGCACTAAAGCTAATATCGAGGCTGTTCTTGTTTGCCTCTTCCCCAATTCATCCTCTCTCTCTCTCTCTCTCTCTCTCTTCCTTTTCTTTTTAAATCTCATTTTCATTATATCCAGTCTAATGGATTCTTTGCCTCCTCATGCGGGACGTCAGTAGAGAGAGAGAGAGAGAGAGAGAGAGGTGAAAGCTCAGAAGTGGAAATTCCCATGGCTGTGTCGATTTCTGGGTTTCGACCTGAATACCATTTTTGATTTCCAGGTGAGCAAAAGGATAAAGATCTTCCTTCTTTTGTGGATTCTCATGTTGCCCTCTTCTATATGATTTATTTTTCGCTATTGATGTGCTGTCAGTTAAAGTGATGTTCCCTTCTTTTTATTTCTGTAGTCGAAAGACCAATTTTCTTTTCGTTGCTTAGGTACTTGTCTGTGAACTAATCAGTCAAGATCTGTGTGGTGAGCTCTTTTGTCACGATTTCTGATTAAATTTTGTGGGTACGTTTTGGTTCGTTCCTTTCCGATTGAGAATTCAAGCTTCAGTGAGATGTTAATTTCCCCTTTTCTACTTCTTGTTTTGGTGGATCAGGTCCTCATGGGTTGAAAACAGAAAAGGGTCATGGGGAATTACGGTGAAGAGGACAAGGATCAGTACTTTGATGCCCTTGGGGAGACATGCTCCGTTTCAGATCGGAGTTTAAACTGCTCTGATTGTTGTAGTTCAGGTTCCAGTTTTGATGAGAACGTTTTGGATATTTTAGGGTATGATTTTTGGACTAAGTTTCCTGAAAGCGTTGGGGCACGGCGCAATCGGTTCTTTATGTTGACCGGGTTGGTAATGGAGGAAAATTCGATGGATAAGGAGGATACATTTCCACCATCTTGTAATGAAATCGGGTTGGATACATGTAGAGTAACAGAAGGTGATGGGGCGGTTCAAGGATCTTTGGATTCATATAATTGTCTTCCACTGATACAGTCATCCACGTCCAGTTGCTCGAATCAAGAAGTTCAATCATCAGGTGTTGGCTTGCTGCTCAGCAGTTTCCAGGGTAGAAGCAAGGAATCTGATGATTTGATGGAATTTGAGGGGGGTGGTCTTGTCCAGAGTCGAAGAGAGATGCGATTAAGTGATGTTAGTTCAGTTAAGTCGGGAAGCATTGAAGAACTGAGGAGAATTGTTGCATCTTCCCCTTTGGTCCATCCGGTGTTGCATAGAAAACTAGAGTATGAAAGGGAATTGGTGGAAACTAAACAAAAAATGAGGGTGGGTTGGTTGAGGAAACTTGGCTCTGCCGCATGTATTAGTGGAAGACATGGTGATGCATGGTCAAAACCTGATGATCTTGAACTAACAACAGGGTTGAAAATGCGGAGACTTCGTGCACATTCATCTAGGAAGAAGTACAAGGAATTGTCTTCCCTTTACGCTGCACAGGAATTTCTGGCACATGAGGGGTCGATTTTGACTATGAAGTTCAGTATGGATGGGCAATACTTGGCAAGTGCTGGTGAAGACACAATAGTTCGAGTTTGGAAGGTGACTGAGGAGGATAGATCAGAGAGGGTCAACATTGCAAATGTGGACTCATCCTGTTTATATTTTGCTCTAAATGAATCCACACGGTTGGCGTCTCTCAATTCGAATAAAGAGCACATTGGCAAAACAAAAACATTTGGGAGATCATCAGACTCCTCATGTGTCATTCTACCCTCAAAGGTCTTCCGGATAACAGAGAAGCCTTGGCACGAGTTCAAAGGACATGATGGCGAGGTCTTAGACCTCTCCTGGTCTAGTGAAGGGGTTAGTAGATTTTTGAAGTTACAATTAGACCTTTGACTTTCATAAGTCTTCTAGATTTACTCAGTTATGATTTTAATTGTCTGATTTTAACCTGGTGTAGTATTTGCTGTCCTCCTCTACTGATAAGACCGTCCGGTTGTGGAGGGTGGGATGTGATAGATGCCTGAGAGTGTATTCTCACAATGATTATGGTGAGTTTCTTCTATGCATCTGTATGTTTTACCCTAGAAATTGGGTTTTATTGTTACTTAGAGGAATCGATCAGGATGTTGACATTTTTCGTTATCTGCAGTTACTTGTATAAGTTTCAACCCTGTTAATGAGAATTTCTTCATCAGTGGGTCCATAGATGGAAAAGTACGCATCTGGGATGTGTTTGGTGGTCAGGTTGTTGATTACATTGATAGTAGGGAGATTGTCTCTGCTGTGTGTTATCAATCTGATGGAAAGGTTGGGTATATTCTCATCCCTTTTCATGGTAAAATATTCATATTGACTTGTTTCTAACAGGATTTAGGTTGCTTTGATGCAGGGAGCCATCGTGGGTATGATGACAGGCAATTGCCGCTTTTATAGTATTCAAGGTATTCATCACTTTCCTTAACCAGAAGTTCTTCAATAAAAGCAGTCAATATCAGATGAATTGCCAATGAATAGCAACGTTTTGTTATTAGTTGCTGATCTCGGTAATTTATTTTCACCGATTTGATATGCTTGCTTGTCTGTAGCATTTGCAGATTTCATTTTTGGTTTTTTGATAGCATTTTGGGATGGAACTGGACTAGAGAAAATGAGAAAAAAGATTGGTCGGACACTGTCTGGATTTAGAACATAAACCTGGCATTATACCAAAATGTCTTAGGTCTTGTGTTGCGGTGGGATGTTGAACCTGTTTTAGTGCAACTATGCATGGTCAAAACTTTTGCCTAAGTACAAGTCTTTAATGTTCGTTTGTAGTGGGAACTATATGGGAAGTTCAATGACTGAAGCATCTCATTTGCATCACATATGCTTTCGTGAAGAGTAGGTGTCTGATAAATGAGTGATTTTTGGCAGTTCATCAATAACAGAATTTTAGCTATGAGATTAAGGTTCCACTTTCACTTTGACTTATACTTACTTTCTGTTGTTCTCTTTGTGAACCTGAACCATGAATGAGACAAATTGCCTATTCGATCATATCATTAAGGTTCTGCAAAAATGAAATAAACATTAATTTCTTCCTTCTGTTTGTCAGGTAATCACTTGCAAATGGATGCACAAGTATGCCTACATGGTAAGAAGAAGTCTCCTGGCAAGAGAATAACTGGCTTTCAGGTAGTGAACGTATTCCGCTTTTGCTTATAATTGAGATTCTCATTGCTTCCGATTTGGGTATGGAACTAATGAAATTTTGGTGATCAGCTTCCTCCCAATGATCCTGGCAAAGTAATGATCACATCTGCTGATTCTGTAATTCGAGTGTTAAGCGGTATGGATGTAATCTGCAAACTCAAAGGTGAGGTTTCTGGATGATATATGCAGTGATATATATAGATTATTTGACAGTTAGTCAACTTTACAAGTTATATATATAAACTCACTTTTATCTCCTTGATTTAAGGCCTTCGAAATTCAGGGGGGCCAATGATTGCGACTTTTACTTCAGATGGAAAACACGTGATCTCAGCAAGTGAAGATTCAAATGTCTACATCTGGAACTACACCAATCAGGACAAGACTTCATCCCGGGTGAAGAACATATGGTCTTGCGAGAGTTTCTGGTCTAGCAATGCCTCTGTTGCTTTACCCTGGTGTGGCATAAGAAACATGCCTGAAACACTTGCACCTCCTTCACAAAGCGAAGAGAGCAGATCGAGTTGTGCAGATAATGGAGAGAATCATCATAGGCTGGAGGAATGTTTCCAGAATATGCCTCCGTATTCCCCGGACTGTTTCTCTCTCAGCCGCGGATTCTTCCTGGAGCTCTTGCCAAAGGGATCTGCGACTTGGCCGGAGGAGAAATTATCTGATTCCAGTCCAACTATGGTCCCATCTCAAGCAATTTCTAAAATGGACTACAAGTTTCTGAAGAGTTCATGCCACAGGGTATTGAGTTCTTCTCACATGTGGGGCCTGGTGATAGTGACTGCAGGATGGGATGGACGGATCAGGACATATCACAACTACGGATTACCTGTACGTTCTTGAAATCCCGAATTACCAAAATTATGCAGGCAACTGGGTTTGGTTGTCGGGCTGTTCTTAATTAGTTTCACACTACAAATGACACATGATGCTTAAGTTCAAGGGGCTTGCCTCAAGTGTATAAGTACGCCCCTAATAGATTATGCCTAGTACATATATAGTGCTTTTGTCACCCCATTCCAAGTGGCAATGTGGCTTTTGTATCTTCAACTAAACTCCGCCGATGAGTGCTGACCGGCACGGCGGATTTTGTCCGTGTACTGGAGATGTGCATAAGGGTTTAATCAATACGATTCTTTAATTTTTTTTTTGTCTGCTCTTTTTGGGCGACGACACTGTCATCTTGTAATGGCGCAGTTTCACGTGATGCTTGGGCCCATGTGGTTGGAAATGTATTCACGCATTATATGGCTAAGATGCGGGAGGCTGTCAAGAGGCAGATTGTGCCTTTCTTTCCGGAGCATTGATGCATGAAACTATGATGGATGGACGTCTTCAGTGGGAAGTAGGGTATAGGATGTTGTGGAGGCCACAAGAAATGCATCTGTACCTTTGTGTTTCTCTCTCATGGCGCTTGTGCAAGATGGCTATGCGTGGCGGGAGGTACGGGCGCGAGTGAGTCGCGCACTCATTCAGCGTGTCGAATTGCACGGATGGATCTCAGACCTCAACAACTATTGAGAAGGGATTGCTCGGTCGAATCTTGAGCAAAGCTAAGATGAAACTTACAAATTAGGCTGAAGGACTTCTCTCTCTCGCTCTCCGAATGATAACCACCTGAAGTGGCTATTGTGGAATGAAAAGGGTGCAGTCATTTTAGATCATATAAAAGCATAAATCCAGCAAAGTGGGGTTCGAAAATAGATTGCACCACTTGGCCGAGAGCCGATGGTGGTGCGCAAGCGACCGAACCATAAACGACTCATGATAGGTTTCTACAGTGATAAGGGGTAGTGGCGAATCATATAACATGTTGAATTGCCAGCATACCATTAGGTGACATGTGCCGAGATTAACGAATTTGTCGGCGTCGATATGTAAACGCTAAGGGAAAATATTTGCTCATGGGAAGGATGTGAATATATCTGATCATTAAGCAAGCCTAGCTTGCACTGATCGGATGTGGAACCTAAAAGCCCTTGCCAAAATCCACCGTGGTTGGAAAAGCTTTAACATTTTCTTCATCAAATGATAGGGCTTGAGCGGGCCTAAGAAGATTGCTACCTAGGCCCACCCAAATTATGCTCAAGCCTTATTGGTGAGGGCGGGCCCAGTGGGCAGCTGAGTCCATCATCATGCCTATTTAGGGGTTGATCTTTGCGAGATTGTTGCGATAACTGAATAACAAGCTTTTTGTTATTGTCTAGCAAAACCTCACGATGATCTTCGACTTGATATTCGATCATTTTGATGGGATATTTTTTGTGGTGTGGTTGCGTTTGAATATTAAGGCTCTGTTTGTTTCGTCAAAAATAGATGATTTTTGGAAAATATTTTTGAAAAAATCACTTGTATCGCTTATAAAAATAAATGAACGAAAAATTTTCTCACCGTCCACAAAAATGTTCAGACATAGACCATTTATGAAAATGCTAACATCTTCAATCGACTAATTGTTTCAAGTACTATAAGCGATTGTTTAAAAAAAGAGTTTTCTAAATCATTTGTTTTTCGCGAAATAAACAGAGTATAAAGTAGCTTTCGATAATTTAAGTTCATTTGGGTAGGCTTGGAGGAGGGGCCTAGACAATATATAGCCGATCCTTGTTACCCTTGTGGTCGGTCCGGCGCAACTAGTGATCAAAGGAAGAGTTTGTGGTGATGCAAAATCAAGATGTTTCTAGAGAACATGTTACTTTGGCTAATGGAGTACAGATTATATAAAACTATTATCAGGAAGGTCGCATCGACCAAGGGGGGACAATGACCTAGGGGGGGGGCAGCTCTCCCTAGCTCCTCGGGTGGTCCTTCGTAGATCTAACCCAATATTTATGGGAGGATTTGTCAGTCACACTTGCAACACCACTTGCACTCGCGTGTGATGTTCCGTCGCCAGGTGAAATTCTCGTTTATGAACTTCCTCCTCCTCCTTCTCGTTACCAACTGTGATCCGGCGACTTTGGCCACCCGATGCGCAATCTCCAGTCCAGTTTGGCCTGAGAAACGGGACGGCTCATGTGTGCTGATCCATGAACCAGTGCGGACACAAGGTGTCTTGCTCCCCAGTAGAAAACTCGCCACCGCCGTCGTGGTGGAGGTTTGCAGTGGAGTTCTCGCGTCCGCAGCTGAACTCTGCCACGGAGCTTCCATGGTCGGCTGCGACCCTCGTGAGCACGAGAAACACCTTGCACAGTTTGTGATGGCTGCAAGCTTGGTCTCCAGCTCTTGTTGAGAGTTGGGTGCCCGTTGTGAGCCGCCACAAGCTCGCCACCAATAGAGAGAGGGGCGTGGGAAGAGGGGCAGTGAGGGCATCATCAGTGGGGTCGCGCTGCTGTGGTGAGATCGGCATTCGTCATATTGCCAATGTGAAAAGTACAACGAAATTAAAACTGATAACAGTAGAAAAACAAGATCTCTACAACATGCCTCGGGGGCCCAGACCCTGCACACCCACCGAGGATTAAGTTCCCGTAGCAGAGGGGCTTGGGCCTCTATTTGTTTCTAAAGTCAAGTTGCTACAAATTGCGATTCGAATATCAAAAGTCAAGTTGGATGGAATGCCCAGAACATAGCTCGATCGTCGCCATAGGTGCAAGCATAGACCGATGTCTTGAATCAACCGATCTGAGCAAAGCGACGGCCACTCAACCAATAGATGATGTCAGTATTTGTGGAGGCGTCTTTTGCTTCAGCACGCATTCCAGTAAAATCATTTTGCATCGGCGTCATCTTCAGGTCTTGCGTGTTTCATAGGTCGATCAGGATATTGCTCACGAGCGAGCAGTGCGTAGAGGACACTTGGAATGCAGAATGAGGACAGTCTGAGGAGGAAAGAATCGGTTTTTCAATCTGCAATAGATTCCCTTGCTGTAAGCCAATACTTGCTCCCCACATACGGACATATGCTCTATCAAGGCTCACTAGAGTTCTGCACCTTCTATGTGGACACGATCGCATCCTCATAAACCAATTACAAAGAACAGAGGATTGATTCAACAAGATCCATTTCACACATCTAACATTTCTCATACACCTCTCTGCACAAGGAATGTATGATCAAGGGATCGCGTCATCGCAAATTGGTCTCTTCTCAGTACCATGGAAAAGGGCACCACGTTAGGCATATAAAAGAGAAAAAGGACACGCTTTAACGCACGGAACTTCACCGATCCATCGCTTCCATTGGCTCGTAACATTATGCACATGCATTGTCGGCATCTTCATACTTTGACAAATGATAACTCCAGAATTGATCCGACAAACCACGCCTGAAAATCTACCGTTACGAACTCAGGTGAACTAACGGAAGCCTTCATGTTGGGACCAGGGAATTTTCTAATGGAGACATGAAAATTCAGAAGCAACCCTAGAGCAAAACAACACTTTGATCTGAGGAGCAAGCTTGCCCCAACTTTTTGCTCAATTTTTGTCAATGGATGGGGCTGACCATCGATGTCATTATGGTCAAACTATGGAACAATTATCCATGGTCTACTCACATTGGCCATCTCAGATGTAAAAACCAAGCAAAGCCTATGATTATAAGAATAAGTGCGAAAACCTTGTTGTTACGTAGATTAATGTAGGTGGAAACAAAAAGGAAGTGTGTGGAATCATATCTTTGGCTTTGGGAATCCCCCAACCTAAACAGTCCAAAGAGTCACCAGACAACCGTAGCAGAAAGGGCAGACATTCTCTGGGCGAAAGTTTTCACCGAGGTAACAAAAAAACAAAAGGTAAACAAAACTCCTCCTCTTATTTTTTCATGTTTATATATATATATATAAAGATATCATAAAAATTCTTAAACTTTAAGTCCAGATTTTTATTGTGCCACCAAAACTTATGAATTTGTACTTGTGTGATATGTTTATTCTAATTTTTTTGTATCATAAAAAATTCTGAACTTATATGACATATCTATTTCATATTTTTTGTGACATCAAAAATTCTAAATTTAATTTTTATGACACGTTTATCAAAGATATATTTTTCTTCTTTTCTTTTATTCGTCAAAGCTTGCCATGAAGCCCTCGTTCCCACCTAGATTTGGATGAGGGACACCTCACTGGCTACGGCGAGGACAACCTTATAGACCACAGTAAGGGCTCACAACCCTTGTCTAAGCCATTGTGGTTGCAAGCGAGGCTCCCCTCACCCAGATCTAGGCGAGGCTAGCCTCATTGACTAAGAGTGAAGGCAACCTTCCCTTGGCCATGGCCGACTGTCAGTGAGGGCTTTGCAAGCCTCGCCCAGTGGTCGATGAGCCCTGGCCACAGCCAATGAGGTTGGGCAAGGGCTGCGAACCCTGGCTGATAGTCCATGAGGGCTTCGTGAACCTCCCCCCGTGGCCGATGAGCTTTGGCAACCCCCACCAATGCTGATCGCAATTCACCAGCCAAAGTGGATAAAAAAAATTATAGAGTAAATTTAATATAAGGATCTTTAATGTTACAAAAAAAGAAGAAGGTTTTGAGTAAATATGCCAAGCAAGTACAAAGTTCAGATTTTTCTTTTTGTGATATAAGAAAGTTGAGGGTAAATGTGTTATGAATGGCATGGTTTATGGTTTTTGGTAATACTTTCTATGTTTATAATTTTTGTGGGGGCCAAAAGAAAAAGGCCAAGAAAAGGGGGGAGTGTCGGGGGAGTGGGGCCCACTGGTTTCGAGGCTGCTTCCTACGTGGGGCCCGCGGGTGGGGACCTGGGAATGGACCAAAAAGAGGAGGAGGGAGGGCGGGACTTGCAGAGAGGGTGGAGAGAGAGAGAGAGGACAAAACAGGGATCATGATTGGATCATTAAGAGGTTCCATACGGCCTCCTAATACTCCCTTCGGCCCTTCTGTTTTTCCTTCCTCTCTTAAGCTTTTCTCAATGAATGCTTATTGCTTACGCGCCCTCCCTCTAGGGTTCATCCTTTTTGGCCAGAAAAAAGGAGGAAAAACAAGATTTGTTTGCTTCAACTTTTTGTTTTCCATCTCCTCTCTAGTGTTGTAGGGTTTGTAAATTTTCGACACCCAGCTTCCTCGAGAATATGTAGATACCGATGGTAGAATCATTTGTAATGAACTCCAATAGATAGATGAGTGGCTCTCTTTTTTTTTTTTTGTTGTTTTTTGAGAAAGGAAAAGGAGAAAGATTGGGACTTTAAACCCCTCGAACGAGTCCCTATCTACAACAAGACTTTTGTCTCCTGTGATGTTTGTTCATTCAGGGTTTCTGTGTAACACTTATGTAGAATCATGTGAATTCTACGAAAACTCGGTTATTTTATTTGTGCAGGTGACCTTTAATTAATTCGTACGCGATGAGGGAGATCTGAATAACTCTTTATATCTTGAGTTGAAAACTCCTTGACATCCTAATAAAACACATCAAATCGCCCCCCTCGGACCCCCCCCCCCCTCTCAGAGTTCCTGCTCCATTCGTCACGCTAATCAATTTTCCATGCCCTCTCTCCACCTCACAAAATGATGCAGACGTTATCCGTCGCCACATTTTGCCTTATTTGGAAATCAATTTGCAAAGGCAAAAATGAAAAAAATTAATAATTATTCAACATTATTACATCTTTTTTTATCTTCAGACTAATTGACCAACGAATATTTGTGGTAACTTATGCTCGATTGCTAGTATAGACAAAATATAGTAAACTTGAATATGATAGTACAATATGAAATATAGGTTATTCTAACAATAGCATTAATAATAGGAATATTGATGCTAATTTTAGTCCCCAGTAAATTCCCCCATCACGGGCTTGCCCCAAACGGAGCGGATAAAATCCACAATCAATAGCTTTAGAGAGGAAATGGGGCAAATTTCATTATTCCGAGGTCGGCCTTGCCCTGGCTGTAATCACAAGCTGCATAATCCTAGATCTGACCTAGTTTTTTTTTTTTAAATGGGTTGTACAACTTTTCAAAATAAATGATTGTTTAGTTTCTCGATCTTTTTCTACATATTTTAACAAATTAACGCAGCATAGACAAGTACACTAGCATATGTAGGGGCTAGAGAGAATAGTCATACCAAGAGAAAAATGTTGAAAAGAAGTCCGCTA
Source organism: Melaleuca quinquenervia (assembly GCA_030064385.1). Lineage (NCBI taxonomy): Eukaryota > Viridiplantae > Streptophyta > Magnoliopsida > Myrtales > Myrtaceae > Melaleuca > Melaleuca quinquenervia. The sequence goes on along the minus strand of CM057721.1, from coordinate 11,953,179 downwards.
ATCATTTTTTAATTAACCTATTAAATTTCCCAACTTGCATTGCATTAAATGATCACCAACTTCATCTATACAATTTAATAACTATCCACCTTTGTTTTTCCTTTAAAATATTTACCCGTCTTTTAATTTTGTGAACGGAAAAGGCGATCGAAATAAAAGAAGTCATCCTACATCTTAAATCAAGAGAAAACAATTGGCAGTGCACATAAAACAAACTGATAAACCACATTTTTCCCGAGAGAGAGAGAGAGAGGGGGAAGAAATTTGAAAGAATCTGACCAGTCAAAACAAAAACTATGGCAATCCTCCCCATGTTGATTCGCAAATCATTTACTTTTATGATTTCAAAAACTGAAAAGAGAGGAACTAACTTAGAAAAATAATTTTTTTAGGCTTCCTGTGTTCTACAAAAAAAAATACGAAAATTTCTCCTTGAAAAATACCATTTTAATGATGATCATTTGTATCTAGAGATATAAGAAGAGAAGACTGATACTCAATGATTAATGTGGTTCTAATGATCAAGAGTATAATTACTTGAAAACTTACATCCATAGTGATAGATCCCCCATTCATAATATTACATTTGGGAAGGATTTATTATCTTTTAATAGTGAGTTACGTTCATTGATTTGATAACTACAGTTACCATGCAATCTAACAAAATTTCTTACTATATATGGTATTAGGATAATTTGACATTCTTATTATTCCAACACTTCCTCCCAAGCTAGAGTGAAGACGTCTTCGAAGATTAGCTTGGATACCATTTGAAAACGTCTCTACAGAGAGCCTTAGTGAATACATTTGCAAATTGATCATCACTACGGACATAGAGAGTTTTCATTGTCTTATCTTGGAACTATCTCACAAATAAAGTGACAATCGAAATCTATGTGTTTCTTCCGTTCATGGAAAACTAGATTCGAAGCAATATGAATTGCAATTTGACTATCACAAAATAAATTCATAGGAGAGTTAGGGGTTCCAAACCCCAATTCTTGCACAAGCAATCGACCGCAAATCATTTCACTTGTAGTTGAGGCCACGGCTATGTCTTCGGCCTCTTCACTTGATCTTGCTTCAACAATCTGTTTTTAACTTTTCCAATTGACTAACTGGCCACTTACCTTTAGTTGACTTTTTGTTCGTGGGTCTCCCAGCCTAGTTCGCATTAGTGTATCTACAATATTAGTATGACCATGTTTCTTCATCAAAATACCCCACTTGGACTAGACTTAAAAGGTATTGAAGTATGCCATCCACAAGTGCCAAATGTCCTTCAACAGGAGCATGCATGAATTTGCTTAGATAACTGATGATGCAAGCAATACGAGTAATGGTTAAGTAGATTAGTCGTCTAACCAACCTTTGAAACCAACCACTATAAAGTAATGAGATGATGTTGTCCACAAATTTACCGTCATAATCCATGGAAGACTTGCAGGAGCAGCTCCAAGTTTTCCTATAACTTTTAACAACTCAAGAGTATGTTTCCTTTTAGAGATGAATAATCATTTAGTAAATGGTGCTGGTGTCCCAGAACCTTATTATTAGATGGATCGAAACATTTATACCCCTTCTCGATAAAGGAGTAGCCAATATACTTGCAAGCATGAGGATCAAGTTTTCCCCCAGGAGAGTGAACTAAACAATCACTTCAAAATATTTGAAGATGGAGGTCACCCAATAAGAACTTCCATTGGAGATTTGTAGTATTAGATTTTACTGGGTTGACAATCAATCAACTAATAACTAGTGATCACCGCATTTGAACAATATGTCTGGGGAAAGTTACCATGAAGTAACATAGCTCTTATTTCTTCTAATAGGTGACGACTTTTCCATTCAACTATCTCATTTTGTTGAGGGGTGCCTACAAAAGAGGTTTACTGAACAATTACCAAGGACTTAAGTAAAAACTCAAAAACATGGTTTATATATTCAATCTCATTATCAGTTCGGAAAATCTTTATATGATGACCATACTGAGTGTGAATCATATTACAAAATTCTTGGAATATTTTTAGTTCTTCACTCTTAGCTTATCATCAATATAAATAAAAATATATAAAATCACCATGTGAGTCTACAAAAGCATTATCCCAAACATGAGAGCGTACTAATTCAAACAGTTCTTGTGAAGCATGTGTGTTAGAGGTAAAACAGCGGTTTATGCTGCTTAAAATAATGACAAGTTTCACCAGTACTCGAAACAAGAGAAAAATCAGAATTCAAATTCTGCAGTACATTATCTGAGGGGTGGCCCATGCATAAATGTTAGAATTGTGAGTAGCCTCCTTATTTGTCGTTGCAACCAAAGCCTCACGTGGAAAATCAACCACCTCAAGACCTTTCTAAAGTCAGCCTTCACTAATACGGATTTGTTGTTATCAACCATAGAAGTTCAACAAGCTTATTTGGGACCAGATGAGTTCAATGACAGATCGTTCTCTGCACAAACCCAAAAAAAAAAAACCACAAAAAAAGAAAGATCCACAAATAGCAAAGCACGTCATAGGCTATTGAAACCACCAAGAGAGATTAATCCGAAGAATAAGATTACAGGAACAATTCACAATAAGCTGTTGGTAGTGCACTATTGCAACAATAATAAAGAACTTGTTTTCTCAATCACCAACAGATAAGCGAAATAATTGACAATATAGCTCATCTTAGGAACATGTTTCGCTATTTTAATGATGATGGTGTATTGAAGAGAGATAAGGGAAGAGAAGAGGGATTCTCAATGATTAACGTGATTTAGACGACCGAGAGTATAATCCCTCAAGAACTTACATCCACGACGCTAAATCCCTAATTCATCTGATTTTCTTTGGGATGATACATTATCCCTTGATAGAGAACAATGCGATGGGTCACATTCAATGGTTTGGTTACTACAGCTATCCCATAGTCCAGCCGGGCGAAAAATAATTCTCCAAAATATTATTGGGTTGTAATGAAACTTTTCACGAAACACGTATTTCCTAGGAAACATCACAATATGAATATGACCGTCGTATTATATGATAAAAGAACAGTCAAACGTAAGAAGAATGAGATATCTTTCTTGGAAAATAAGGCTTTTAGCAACTGTTTGTCGACTGTTGGGTGCATATAACGGAGCACAACGAAGGGAAATGAGAACAATTTAGTGATCAAACCTGTAGGGGAGAGATAAAGAGAGGTGGTCCGTGAGATCGGCCGCCTGTGCTTCGCTTTTGTTGGGCAGCCTGAAGCTCGCGTGGCAGCTCTCAGTGCCTTGTTCGCTTTCAGTTTCTGACAAAGGGGCAATCAGATTCCCCTCCTGCAAAGCAAAAAGAAAAACATTTTTCCCAAATTTAGTCCGACACCACATACATCAATCAAAATACTTAACCAAAGACCCTCGATGCCCTACCAAATGGAATGCTTCTCGATGTATATGCACATTGACACGAAGATCATAGCTAGCAAGCTGTCCTCTTCACTTATAATGTCCTCCGCGTCCGATATGAATTTCGATTGCATTGTCATAGATTCGCATATCGCATTTTGGTTGGGCTTATTACACCCTTCATCGGGAAAAAAGAGATAGCAATGATCGGACGTAGTTTCATACATCTACATGTACTTATTGCGTAGAGGTTACTGAGATATTTGAACAGAAGATTATGTAGCTGAAGTTGTTTCCATGTTCTCTTTTGGTTTTCTCCAGCGATTCCTAGGCTGCTTTGGAGTATTCTTGGCGCTCCACAAGCCAGTGATTTCACTGTGGAACACAAGATTCATTTCTAATTAATCTTTTCCAGGAAAACTTGTATTGGTCGTCAAAGCACCCAAAGAAGGACTTGCAGTGGGGTTATTGACCTTGTTAATGTCGCGAATTAGTGGAATTTACCGAGTTCAAGACATCCTAGTATCAGTCACTTTTACAACAATTAAAAGATCATAATAAGGAAGGCGTTGCGGGACATGCATCACCGAACGTTACACAGGCTGTGGACACCATGAAATTCGAGTGTATCCATGCTGTGATTATAAGATATGGAGGCAACGAAAATTTGAAATCTTCTGGTGTTCATAATCCATCTCGAGAACCGAGCCGAAAAGATTTGCTCGGTTGTGGATCCATCACGCGAACTATTTCTGTGCTGACATTATCTGTTCGGCCCACTGTCTTTAGATCATTTTTTTTTTTTGGTAAATGTCTTTAGATCATTCCCCTCCAAAATGCCAAAAAAGAAAAAAAAATCAGATGCCAATTTTAATATTTCCTGAATAAACTTGAGGCAATTTTAATGAGCAGCAACAAATTAGACTAAGTTCCACCTTATCACAAGTCAAAACCAACAAAAAAATCAGATAGAGACCAAATCATTTTTTGACACCTTTTGCTTTTTTTCCCCCTTCTTTTGTGTTCATTTGTTTTTAGTTTTTTTGCCCTTTCTATTCAAGAAATGAGAATGTTTTGACATTGTGTTCGAAAGTAAACATGAACATAATAATTGACCCGCAATTATAATTTTTGTCCCCTTTCCCTTAATTGGCCTTCAAGACCCATCTCAATGGAGCAAAGCATGTTTTCCCAGAGAATATAATCCAAGACACCAGCAATCATATGCTCAAAGCATATATACATATATCTACATCAATCATCATAAGTAGGGCCTCTCACTCGATTCGTGTTGTCACCCATCAAACACCTTGATTGTTTATTCAACCATCTTTATAGAATTTGTTTGAGCAGGCCAATAGCAGAAGGAGATGGAGAAATGGAGGAGAAAAGCCGAGGACGTGATCTAGCAAAGCTAAAAATCTCAAAGTTGGATTTTAAGTTCCTTCTTTAAGGTGGGGAGGAGAAAAAAGGTGGGGATTAAAAAAGAAGAAAGCATATTAACTTTTGATGCCGTTGACTTCGTTCTCTCAACGGTCATGATGAAGCGTGTGTCGCCTCCAAGAGACAGAATGATCATCATCCTTTGCTGGCTAAAAAGAGAAAAAGGAAGCCTTTTCTTTCTCCTCTTAATTTCTTCTTTTTTTGCCTCCCTCTCCTTTTTGCTCATTCTTTTGTCGCAAAATATAATTTCTTTGCATCTTTTTGTTTAGCATTTGTTAGCGTTAGAAAGTTCTCATTGAAGAGGGAGATTACATCCATGCAAAGAGGATTAAAACTTGGTAATTGGACGAAGTGGGGTAATATGATTGCAAGCGGGTCGACTATCGGTGTGAGTAAAATCCACACATCTTGTTAATTGGGATGGAAAGTTTTAATCCATCAGACATTGCCTGTGTTGTACCTTCCATATTGAAATCGATGTACTAATATGTGCTAATGGTGATTATTTCTTTCTTTGCCAAGAATGTTGGCGTTTGCTTTGTGTTTGGAATCATGTCACCCCAAAAAAACAAAACACTTTGCGTTTGGAGGGTCTTTTCTAACTCCTCTTTCTCTGACACATCCGCCCACTGAAAAGAGGGAGTCTCTCTCGTGGTTCCGCAAACCAGACACCATCAAAGATGTTATCTAACAAATGAACAAGAGAACCAAGGATGTTGAAGAGAATCTAAAATGGGGGTCTTCTCAATCATGCTTTTCTCTAGAAAGCATGTATTTTGGCCAAGTCCAATCATAAAATGACAAAAGAAAAGAAAAGGTGGTCCTTGGCTAAGTGATGTTGTTATTGGAGTAGTGTATGACCAATTCAGAATGGAGAACAGAACATGTAAGAATTGAAAAACAAAGAGGCAAATCGAGGGAGGGGGAAAGTTAGGGTTTTGGGGTTGGTGTGTGAGTGTGGGATGTGTTTAGGTCAAGATTCTCATACCAAGAGTGAGATTGCGATATGGGGGACCCATATTCTTTGCCTCTATGCAAAACATTCCTTTCATTCTCTCACAGAGAATTATGGGTGTCCCCTAAGCTTTTCTAGATGTTGGACACCTTGGATACCCTATACACACATACATACATAGAGAGAGAGAGAGAGAGAGAGAGAGAGAGAGAGAGAGAGAGAGAGAGAGAGAGAGAGAGAGAGAGAGAGAGTAGAAGAGAGAATAGAAGTGTATCATTAAGACTGAATGTGCATTGACTTGAAGAAAGTAAACAAAAAGTTGCACTATTGAGGATAGGGGAACCTTTGATTAATTGACATTATTTGTAGGATCTGGTGATAATATAGATGACAACTTCCAATTACGCGCGAATTCACTACTAAATCATATGCATAGATCAAAGATCTGGATATAACTAGGTGCATGGGACTTGTTCTATGGGTCTCTTCGTATATATTAGGTCTCTAAGCTGGTACCCTACTTATCATGTGTGTGCATATGCCTATCATGCAAAGTTTACAGTCTCTTTTGTTGGTAAACTTACCAATTTCATCTTAAACTTAATATATTAATTCCATCATAAATTTCTCAATTTGACCAATGTAATACTAAATATTTATGTAAAATTAAAATATAGTCTTTTAATCAATTGCTAGCAGAAATCACCAACATGGTGTAACGTGGCATGTTGGCATTGATTATTTGTGGATTGTCACGTTAGCAATTGCCCAAAAAAATTGAATTGGAATTTCCATAAGTATTTAGGACCGCATCATCAAAACTATATAGAAAAAAATTAAGATCGAATTACATATACTCAATAGGCTTAAGATTTATTGGGTTATTATCCCTTCTTTTGTTGTTGAGGGTAAAGAGGAGGAGCAACAAATGTCAAACCCCGTCGTGCGGGGCATCGCATGCTTTTCCACTTGCTTAGCCTGAAAGCGTTAAATGGTGACTCGGTCTACTAAATTGGGCGGTGAGAGGTCGGTCCAAAAGGGCAAAAAATCAAATAAAAAACGGGGGTTCGAGACGACCATCGGAAAATGCTCAGTGCATGTTGTGCCTCCTATCAATCAAGGTCAACTTTGATAATTTCGATATCTCACGTTACATTATGTGTGATCCACATGAGGGCTGGTTTAGTAGGGCGTTGATGGGCGATTGATCAATTATTGTGGCTATAAGAGCCAAAGTTTCATCAAATTTTTGAGGAGACAAGTGAAAGGACAAGGTTCGATGATTGACACAAGGGTACGCGTCGATGCGCTCTTCGTGTTTTTCTTCTTTTTTTTTTCCCTTTTTTCTTCCCCACGATTTGCGTGGCTTTCAGGCTCTTTACGAGAGGCCTAATTGATCCTGTCCGCGGGCAAAAAAAGAAAAAAAAAACAGAGAAGGAATGTGTCGAAACAGATGCAGTGCTGTAATCCAGCTATGTTTATAATCATGCACGATCACTTGACAGTAGTACTGTGCATGAGCAAACAGTTTGATCCACTAAGGGGAAAAGGTAAATCATCGTTAGAGTTCTAATTATCTCTTCTTCTTCTTCTTCTTCTTCTTACTTTTTGCATGACTCCCGCCGTCGTCTTAATCCGTGAAAGTATTCGAGGTTTATCGATCTTGTCTTTTCATTGCCTGTAAAAGAAAATTGTCCATCGATAAGTAATTTTGCATTTACCAGCTGCGTATGTGCATGTTCATCAATGAACGACGCGTCTAGGTTGAGTAAACATTTGTTGATCATGGTACGTGTTTGAGTCTTTTCCTATGTAGGCACTTAGGTTTAGTTCTTGTTTATTTACAGAATCCCCACGTCAATTCCTAAACAATATGCTTAGTATGTTTTGAGACACACGAGAATCTCAGTTCATCGTGTATGCTGATAAAAGTCTCCTTCTCCTCGCCGCCACCAGCGGCGCTGGCCACTGTTGGCCGTGGTTGCAAGGCCACAAAGTCACTGCCCGCCACTTGAGGTTGTGAACTGGGTCACCTCTACGGGCTTAAATTGTTCTTCATTCTTTCAACCTCAATTTTTTGATATAACTTTCATTTGCAATAATTTTTCCTTAACCTTGTGATGGATAAATAGTTTTTAGGGATTCATAATGGTTAAGACTTAAAAAGAGACTTCTTGTTATTCTCTAGCTTGGATAGTTAAACTTTTATTGCATGGATTTCTATTATAATTTCAAAGATTATACATAAACAGATTTTAGGTCACATTTGTGAAGAGATTGGTGAGCATATAAGAGATGAATGACCCTCTGAGGGGCTACTGTCATTCTTCCTTTCCTTGCAGGAATAGAGAATCTTGCAGAAATAGAGATAATGACACGAACATATACTTTTTGCCAATTGATTTCATCCGGCTAGTTTTAACTAGAAATCACTGACGTAAATATGTCATATCTCGTAACACAAGTATTGACATGAACAATTTCAAGTAATTTTTTTAATTTTATTATATTCTTTAATTTATTTTCCTTTTTCCTTTCCTTTTCTTTTCTTTCCTTCCTTTTTTTTTTCCAAAACTTGTTGGGGGTGAGCGTGCAAAAAATTAATAGAATAGAAAAAGAAAAGAAAAGACAGCAAAATATTAATAATTTTTTAAAAGATGTTAATTAAAAAATTTCAATGTTAGCACTAGCTGCGTCACCTAGAATGACCAATGTCTACGTGAACAATCTTTGGTCAAAATTAACTTGATGGATTCAATTGGCAAATTTTGAAATTGGTTAGTACTCAATTGACACTAATTGGAAAGTTTACAACATAATTGGCAAAATGTAATAGATTTAGGATTTTTTAGACAATTCTCCCAATACTTCTAGTGGCCAAATCCGCTACATACAAACTTTTGCAATGTTATACACTAGAAGAATGGTAATCGATGAATATACAGTAAGGAGCACGCACACTCTCAATTACCATTACCACATTCTGCAAGGGCCAATCTCAACGTTTGTATCTTGAATTGTGGTTCGGTAACCCTAGGGTTGGCGGTATTGAGGTGGTCCGGGATATCCAACTCAAGAATTGAAAGTCATCTATTCTTGTCCCACCAGGCAGGGCCACATACACAAGCCTAAATGTCTTAAACTTAACCGGTTCGTGAGAATCACAAAATGCTCGACATGCCTTCAGGTCATTGAATCTCCCCACCATTGCGTTCGGCTTATAAGAAGAAAGAATCAATGATTGTTTGTAGATATCGCATAGAGACGGGTGCATATACATTATATATGTATACAAGCTTGTGAGAGGGACGATCTGAATTAAATTAGAGTGTCATCAATCAGGATGACGACGGGCACAGCCAAACTTTAGATAAGTGCGACAGCCTATGGCCAATAATCCTCTAACTTTTCACGTAGATAAAGCATTCATGTACAATAATTTATCTGCATGACATAACTTATACAAGTAGAGAAAAAGTTGACGCTCTTTAACTACATTAATTGGTGGGGGATCCCCGTTTTTATTAAAACGTCCCGCATCATTTTCGCCTTCTCGATTTGATTTCCTCAAAGACAAAAATACGTCGCCAACTGGAAAAGATTCTGGTAGACTATGCAGTGTAAAACCTCACTCTGGTTTCCTAATCCGGCGTCGTCGAGGAAACAAAAGTCCAAGTTATGTCAGGATCACTTGAACATTTTTTTTTCGTTTTGCGTAAATTATTAATAGATCCATCAAATAGATCGGTCGGATCAGATTAAAATTAGTCCAACCCGATGACTTATTTAACCCGTTTTGACTCATTTTTCGTGTACTACAAAACTAGTGATATATACTTCACCCTGCTCGTATTGTTAAGTTACTTTTGTATTTAACCATGTCTTAGAAAAACTCATACTAAATTGAGGTGTGAGAGCACAACAAACAAGTGCGAGAGAAAGAGACGGAGTTGTAGAGATGAGTTGAATCTAGATAACTGATTAACGAATTTAACACCCATGTTGCTTTGAGTTTTGCAATTATAAGCTCATTTATAACTCGTTCACTATATATAACTAACTTTATAACAGCTAACCTATTAAATATTCGATTAATAAACGAGTCTATGATCCATTTTAGAAAGTTTTAGTCATTACGGAGGGCTTAATTTCCTAAGGCATCACTATTGGCCGTGGAATCATTTATCTGAACTCTTGAAAATTTATCTGAGTAAAAAATTTGAACCCTCCATCTCATCCTAACATAATATCATTCTCATAATGCTGTAGAGAGATTATTCACACCTCAAAAATTACATATTCAACGTAAAAAAAAAAAAACTTACGTCTTGATATACATGGCAAATTTCCATGAGCTATCAACTAAGGTGAACGTGGTTTGGCAAATAAAAGAATTACTATCGAGTTTCCAAAAATAATGGTGCTGAAAAAAAAAGCAACTTCTTCAACATGAAGTCCATTATTTATGTAATTTTATGTCGTATGACGCGATTGGGTACGTTGTTATTCCAATAAAATCAAGATACTTCTTACGTGCTTAGAGACATACAAAAATAGTGAATCGAGGCCACGGGTCACATAGTATGGATAACACTTGATTAGAAAGAAAAAAGAAAGGCGGAATCCATTCAATGACCTGCTTATGTAAAACCTCTATTTGATATTAGCACTAAGTTAAAAAGCTTCGCGGGACGGGCATGTGTTTTGATCTAACATGCTCTGAAATGATCAAGGTCCAACTTGGACAATTAAATTTCGAGTGTAGTGGAATAGCTGACGAAATCCAATGGATCAAGTGACGTCATTAAGGTATGGTCCGCTTAATTAATCCGGCTCTCCCAATTTGATTGCGACAAATAGTTTAAAAGCGCAGCGGGCACCGACTCCAAGGTGAGTAATCTTAGATGACAAGGGATTTAATTTTCGTCTTTTTTTTTCTCTCTCTCTCTTTTTGTCCGTAGGGGGTATTTCATGATGAGACCAGGGGCAATTAGTACTGAAGTAGTGGTCGCTGTCGCGAATATAATTATAGGGCAGGGGAGGGTGGTGGGGGCATGTTTGTAAATTCCATGTAATTTTGTGCCCCCCAAAAAAATAATGATAAATGGAAAATATAATAATAATAATAATAATAATGATGATTTCGGAGGAGGTATTTTTGGGGAATAAAAAGGGGCAGGCAATTCCCTGAAGAGGGTGTCAGAAGTTGATCCCTACAAACCCCACAGCCCTATTCAAAGAAAAAAAAAGAACAGAGTAGGGACCACTCCTCCACTACTCCTTTTTTCCCATGATTACACGAAATTTATCTCGAACTTAACGAGGGTATATACGGTCGCATACGTAGGGAGTGATCGTGAACATGTACAAGATACTGATACGTCCGACCGTATCACTCAACTTGTTGGAATTGGCCTTCTTCCAAGGCCCTAGCGAAGGATGAGTGAAGAAGGCTTAGGGTAATGTGACAAAAGGCAAAAGGATTTGCGAATCAATGAGTCTACTGAGCTATTTCCACTAAGGCGTGGCGGTCAAGAGCTTCGATTGTGGGGTTGGTGGCTCAAGTTGAGAGAGAGAGAGAGAGAGAGAGAGAGAGAGAGAGAGAGAGAGTTGGGGGGGATTAATCTCTATGGGATTCAATGCTTTATAGCTCGTTCGCATCGCTATCAATTTCCAAAAACTTACTCAGCAAAAAATCGTGGCACGATCAAATTGGCGAATTTAAAAAAGATCTTGGGTGGCTGAGGCTCGATGTGGACGTGTGAGATGGTGCCAAATTGTGCTCCTCTGGTTTAGCCTCTTAGACAGCGACCCTCGTCTTGCTAATCTCGAGTGCTTCTCCTTTGCCGGAGGAGCTTTCCCGTCGCTGCCCAAGACCACTCATTTTGGACGTGGAAACCACTCGCGAAGAAAATATCCGTACTTTGCTAGCTTGGTCGCCGTTCGAAATCCCTTAAGAGGGATTAAGTCGACTAATTAACTGTATTAGCTCGGTAATTTGGCTAATTGATCATTAGCCTCTCCGATCTCATCTTACGACGTATTGGCGACGATTAGGAAAATTCAAGCGGATCGACCGGCTGCAGCCGGTGGAGCGGTCCCTTTTGGGAAACTTCGAAAGCCAAAAGGAAAAGGGGCTGGGACCGGTTGTCTCCGGGAACGCATCGAGACAGAGACAGAGACAGAGGGAGACTTCATTTAATGGCGAGGATGTCCCTCTGCTCCCCTCCGGAAGCTCGAACCGCATCGGATCTCATCTTTTGTCCATAAACAACAGCAAGATTCAGCCAATTCCTTGCTTACTACACATGCATGTTATGAAGCATCAAAGAAGCAATAAATCCCAAAAGAAGGAACCGAACCCAGCTTCTATATATACACAAGCCAGCTTCTGATCCTCTCTCTCTCCCTCTCCCTCTTTCTCTCTCTCATTGTCCCTCTGTCTCTCACAGACCCACCTCTTTCCTCTTTCCTCTTTCTTTAATTTAGTCCCCTGTTCGTCCCCAGAACAGAGCACTTCCATTTCTGCAACGAGAACAACGAAGGGCAGAGCACAAAGGACGTCCCTTTTTCTCGTCTTCTCAAGAAAAAGGAGCTGCTTTTTCTCGGCAGCTCAAGATCAAGCTGCGGGAAAGGTTCTTGCTTTGCTTCAGGAAAGTCGCTTTGGAAGGAGCTCAAGAACGGCAACGCTTGGTTTTAAGTCCGTCTCGCATTCGTTTTGGACGTAGATTTTTTTTCCTGTGTGATTTTTTCGCCTTTCGAGTGAAGGCTGGTTTTGGAAATTGAATGGGGGCTTGAGTGACAAAGAAACGAGGCGTTGAAGTGAGTGAATCAGGGATGGCTTCGGTGGTGAAGGCGAAGCTCAAGAGTCTGTGCTGCGACAACGGCTGGTCATACGGTGTCTTCTGGCGTTTTGATCACAGAAACCCCATGTAACCTCTTCTTCTTACTCATGTCTCTTGTATGCGTCCATTTCTAGTTTTCGATGAAATTTTACTGTTCTGTCTCTTTGTTTGTTGCATAAAAGTTCTCTCTCTCTCTCTTCTCTCTCCTGTTGTTTTGCTTTGCTTTCCGTTTGAGGCATTTCTTGGCGCAAATTTCGCGTCGGTATCTGATGCTATTGGTTTTGAGTGACTCAACTTTGTCCCTTTGCAATAGTTTGATGGAGTCTGCTTGAGGACAGCTCAAAGTTTAGTTTCTTTATAATTGTCCTTGAGGTAGCAAGTGTTCGGGACGGCTTTGTCAACATCTTTCTTTATAAATAAAATCAAATTCTCATTTTAAATTCTTGGTATAGCAGGGGACATGGGATCTTCTAAAGCAAATTACTTTTCTCCGTGTCAAATACATTTTGGTTTAGCCCTCTCCTCTTAGGATTAATTTTGCAGCTCTTAGCCTCATCACCTTACATTCTTCTTGGGATGAGAATAATCTTGCGAAGCTGATCTACTGCTACTGTAATTTGAGTAAAATTCAGCAACGCCCTGGGCATTATAAGAAGAAAAAGAAAGAGCAACCAACGTCAAATTTATAAAAAAAATGAGGAAACAAGGAAAGCAATTGACTTTTTGTTGGCCTATGTTAGAGCTATGGAGGAAGTCTGCACTTCGTTAGCTTTCAGATTTCAGTCGCGTAGGGATTATACTTGACGTTTCAATTTGATGTTACCAGGTTATTGACTGTGGAAGATGCTTATTTTGATGAACAATTGGAGACGGTGGTGAGCAGTGTGATCCAACAGGTGCACCTGCTGGGCGAAGGGTATGCCTTTGAATAATCTGTTTCGAATTTGTTCCATTTGTATTGTTCCTTTTCCTTTTCCGAGTTCCAAACTGATTTTCCAAATTCTACGCGATGTGTTTATCTTTTCCTCCTCGTATCTATGTAGAGTTATTGGCCAAGCCGCTTTCACAGGGAAGCAGCGATGGATAATCGAACATGTTCGTGGAGAACAATGCTGTTGTGTTGGTAATACTGGTCTCCAGGTAACCATCCTTATTCTTCCCTCTTTTGTGCTATTGTTGCCTGCTTAGGTGATGGTGAGCTAAATCTTCAAAGTTATATCTTCTAATTAGTGTGACCTTGCTTATCTTCAGGATGACTGTGGGATGCATCGGGAATTTTCAGCTGGAATTAAGGTGGGTCTTCTTATGACCATGCATGTAGTGAATTAAATCTTCCGTATAACATGTTGGGATGGTTGTTCTTCCCTTGAGCTGATTTTTAGTGCGATTGCGTGAGCTATGTTTGTTAATTAATGAGTTCTTGTGCTTATTTTGCAGACTATTGGGATAATCCCCGTGGAACAACTGGGAGTCGTGCAAGTTGGAGCCATGAAAAAGGTTAGTTTGTGGTTGCTAATTAGATGAGTCTACAGTTTGATCAAGTAGAATCCGGTCTCCCATGTGCCAAAAAGACAAAGCTCAAGAGACTAATAATACATGCTCTTGTGCCATTTTCTAGATCTGCTTCCAAGAAAAGTTGGAGCTTCGTTGAAAGAGCATATGGATTCTGATTGCTTTCCTGATTTTCAGATTTACGTAACTTTTTAAAGGAAATATGTTGGTATCTTGCAACAAAATGCATATCTAAATTAGGATAATCAAAGTGATGGTCCTTGCTTGCTGATGTGCTGCTTCTTTATGGATGTTCCTGTCTGCACGCTCCAGATATAAAATGATCTAACACGGAGTCTAATATATTTCACATCCTTCTTGATAGACGCTTGTTCTAATCAGTTGTAACTATTACTTCTCCAGATTCTAGAGAGCTCGGAATTCTTGGATAAAGTAAAGAAACTATTTCAAGATACCGGACATATCGATGGCAGGCTTCACTTGGAAAACGCTTCATCTCTGAACAACAATGGCAATGTTCTGAATGGATTGTTTGCTTCACTACTCGTATCTTGGAACTCCTACAACGGCAACCTGATATCAGTGAACAGCGGCAGCCACGCAAATCTGAGAGGAGATGCCCGCTCTGGAGAAGATCGGATCCCATTATTGGGACATACATGGGACAAATACTCCGGAGACTTGGTCTCTATGCTTGGGGGAGTTTCCAATTTTAACTACCAAACGCAAAAGCCCATCTCGCGTCCTGACATGCCAATTGCTTCTCATGAGCCTTGGCATTTACAAACAACCTCTCTCACGAAAAATGCATCTTCTGCAACTTGCACCAGCTCACGGAGCGGTGGAGGTTCTGCTTTAACTTCGCTCGAGCCATCATTGCCACAGAATTTTCCTCATCCGTTCTCTACAAGTACAAGAAAGAACACGTTAACGTCCTTTAGCAGTTCGGCGAAGAGTTCCCGTGCTTCTTCTGCTGTCTCAACACCATCCTTATCATGCAACAGAGGACAGGCAGAGAGGAAAAAAATGCAAGCCATCTCAGGGAACTTCTTGAACAACCAACAATCTGCTCCATACACACAAGAAATTTGCAGTGAACTTCCAGGTGTATCATCTGGCCAGAAAAGATCTGCTGAGTATCTTCAACATACAGAAGATTGTTCTAATTCATGTCTAGTGGATGATCTTTCCGAATGGTTTTCTGATTTGCCAGAGCATGGCTTCTTTGGAACGGCCAGCTCTTTGGATAAGAGCCTTGCACACTCCATGGCACTTTCCTCCATCTCATCTGTCATTGACAGAGGTGATTATCCTTGTGAATTTCCAATCAATCAAGTAACTGGCTCTCCGTGGAATTCCATTTCTGATGCCTTTGCGATGGAAGAGAAGACGATTAATATTCAAAATGCTGAAAGAGAAGTGTTTGACGAATTTGGAGCAAATGCTGGATGCAAAATCGAGCCTGACTGTTATGAAGATAGCAGCCCCTGGAAAGGTCTATTCTCTGAATTAGGATTAGAAGAGTTCTTTGAAGGTAACCAGAACTCAGATACGAAATCAGGTTTTCAGGAATCACCTCCCTTCGCTCAAAAAAAATTGGTAGAGCAACCGTCCTATAGTTCTAAACAGTTTCACTCATCAAATCTTTCTTGCTCTGGGAGCGTGAAGACCTCTATGAACCCCATGCACTATCTATGCAAGGAAAAAGATATTGTTCAAAGGGAGGCGGTTTTCCCCAAGTCGCAGGTAGGCTTATGGATTGATGATAGCTATAGCATCAACACAAAAGGTGCAACTGTCATGCCACCAAGGAGGACAGAAGAACCCATAAAAGCCCCCAGGAAAAGGGCCAGACCCGGTGAAAGTACAAGGCCAAGACCGAAAGACCGTCAACAGATCCAAGACCGCCTCAAAGAGTTGCGAGGGATCATTCCTAATGGGGCAAAGGTACCGACTAGTGAGCTTTAAAACCCGTAAAAGGAGTTTCAGCTTGTATACAATAAATTTCATTTGTTGCTAACATTGTTCTTCTTCTTTGTGGCGCCATATTCCAGTGTAGCATTGATGCTTTGTTGGAGCGTACGATCAAACACATGCTCTTCTTGCAAAACATGACAAAGTATGCCGACAAGCTTAAGCAAGCTCATGAGACAAAGGTGCATTTTAGTCAACAATTTATCCATTTATTGGCTAAAGTCAGATGCCTTATTTGATTGACTCATGCAGCACCAATTTTTCGCTTGATTTTGTACAGCTGATTGGCCAAGGTAACAATTTGGTCCTCAAAAATGAAAGAGATGGGAGGGATGTAGGAGAGGGCAGCAGAGGCGGCACTACTTGGGCCTACGAAGTTGGAGGTCAAGCCATGGTGTGTCCTATAGTAGTTGAAGACCTTGGCCCGCCGGGACAAATGCTTATTGAGGTAATGGAGTAAGAAGTGACCAAGCATGCCCGCATTTTTCTGCTGAACCTGATTATCTAAACCTGTTATTATATTTTGTTCTAGATGCTTTGCGACGATCGAGGATTATTCCTTGAGATAGCAGATGTAATCCGAGGCTTTGGCCTCGATATATTGAAAGGAGAGATGGGAGTTCGAGAGGACAAGATATGGTCCCGCTTCATTGTTGAGGTATGTCCTGGACAATCCGTCAAGCTTAGTTTCAGTCCGTCGGTTTCGGGCTAAATTTCAAATAAAGATGCCTTTCCACCCTGCTTTTGGAAAGCTTTTGACATATAGATGATTTTGGAACGTCTTACAGGCGAATAGGCATGTGACGAGGATGGATGTGTTTTGGTCCCTTATTCAGCTTGTCCAAGAAACAAATAGCTGCGGCATCAATCTAACTACACAGCCTACTGATGCCATGGATAGCCAATTCTTTTCGTGTAATGACTACAAAGAGTCGCTCTTGCCACTTCCAATCAGCTGATCGGGACACTCCCATGTCCAGGATCGTTTCATACCCGAAGATATTTTTGAATGTCTCGATCTTACATAGTGATAGACAGCCCCCTTCACGTCAAAGCGCAGTTCATCCTGCGTCTCCTATAAACAAGAAAGATGGTTGGAAGATCGCACTATATGTAGTGAGAATGATTAAGGTGTCATGGAGGGTCATTTCGCTTCAGATATGCATGATCAGCAGAGCAGGAATATTTCGGAGAATAGGCATTAGACCGATCTAGACGACGCGTGAAGATTTTATCAGGTTAATCAGAGTAAGATATGCTAGTGTGATGTGTGACCATTTGGTTTTTAGCTTTTACGTTCCTTCCTGCTTTTTTTTCCTTCCATGGCCTCCTCATGATTTGTGGCATAACTGTTTATATCCTTTGATCAATTGGCTAGTTGTAGGCTAACATCTAACGGGTTCCTTGCCCTTCATGCCCTGTATTTGTTTCATTACATAATTAATCATATGAATCCCTCTCTCTCTCTCTCTCTCTCTCTCTCTCTCTCTCTCTCTCTCTGCACTTGAGTATTTGATGCTATACCTAAACGTTTGACATCTCCCTGTGCTTGGCACTGTGAGAAAGAGCCTCGAAGTGTAGAGAAATGTCTGCATATGTTTGCTTTTCTAGTTCTACTGCGACATGGAGGTCTCTGCGAAGAGTCGGACCAGATTTTGATCTATATGATCGCCAAGATCAAGTTATGGTTTCTAGTGTTCATTAGAGTACGTGACTGAGGGCGAAAAGAAGAGTTGCATCTTCAATCTTCACCTGCTGATAAAGTGAAAATCAAAGATGACGAGTGAGAAAAGAACAAGAAGATTCACGAGAGAGCAACACACCTTGAAACAAGAACAGATGGAACTCAGATTTACGATCACGGTAGCTTGCAAAAGCTGCGACCGTGCTCACGCCTGATGCACGAGATGAGTTCTGCTGCCGGAGGATCGGCCAAGGTTTACTAAGCAAATTGACTTAGACTGAAGTTTGCTGGCGTAGTAAGACTTCTTGACAAGGATTGTGAACTACGAAGGGAAATTCAACTTACAGATGAACAGAAATCTTAGTACATAAAGCGGTTCATTAGTTTCCTTTCGCTTGTCGGCGTCTTTACAAGTGCTGCATGATCATGCTAATTAATTCCCATCTGCAAGCCATGAAAGAAGAGCTGGGCTGAAGATTTGGCACACAAAACAACACTGAGATACGGCCTTTTAGCAGTCTTCTTCCTCATCTTGCCAAGCCTCTTCTTTCTTTTCCTGTCAAAAGAAACTCCATTGAAGGTTTAGAAGAATCTAGCAATCGCCTTCAGGAAAAAGTACAGTAAAAGAATCCGTGCTAGCAGGAGATATGTGACGTACGACAAAGCTTAAGTAGATATTCACGCTAACTAATGCGCAAGTTGCACCAAATTTCGTAAGTCGTTTTGTCTCGGGATGGATTACCTTCCGTGACCGTAACACTAAGCACCGAATATTTACCTCATTTCAGTTTTCGCACTTAAGTTTTTAATCTATCCCTTTCCCTTCTCTCCATCGCACTATAACCGGATCTTTTTGTCCTCTTTGATTCGCGATGACGCCATTCCAATTTGACGTACCAAATGATACGTGGTGTCATTTTCTACTTAAATATAATCTACTGAGTGCCACAAGATGGAGAGTTATAAAAAGGTTACAACTAGCTGTTAACATAGCCCAATGTTAGGACAAGTGCTTCATTACGTACATGAAAGTCACAATGCATTAACGCAAAAGTTGAAGGGAGCAAAAAGAGGAGAGAAAGGAAGAATGTGTGGGAGACAGCAGACAAAAAACTTTTTGATAGTTTAGTTTGCCTTTCAAAATCAGTCTGTGGAAAGAAATTTAACGGAAAAAAGGAGATGAGTGCTCGTTTGCTTTCATTTCAAGTTTTTACAGAAATAATTGAAATCACTTTTAAAAGTACATTTCGCAAGAATTGGGTTAGCGACGAAATATCTTTCATCGAGAATTGTTCTTCTATTTTTATAATAGAAAACGGGTTATGTAGCGATTTTGGATAAGAAATATCATAAACATACAAGAAAATCGATAATTTCACTCCAATTAAAACTATAAATCTATAAATTTTGCTGGAATTTAATTGATGGCAAAGTTTCAAAAATATAGCCATTTCATAAGGTTGAAGCCATGTTTCTTCATCTCCGAAAATCTCATTCCCATGCTCCAACAATGCCATGATCTTGTTTTCAAGCGGTTGCTCCCTTAGAATTGTGTCTTGGTTACTTGATGACTTCCATTGCCTCACTCTCCAATGACTACACACTCATAACTACATCCTATGTCCTTTAGGCATCGAAGTTTCTCTTTATGCCTTAGTCAACAATCCGTCGATCATTCTAATCGATACCCTATCGAGTATCAGTAATCATAGGTGGTCATCGATATTGGGGTGGGGCCCATACTCATGATCAATAGGAGGCGGGATGCTTTCTTAGTTTAACCTTGTAGTTTATTCGTAGTTTAGGCTTGGGCTTACAATTAGCTGCTGAGTATATATAGTCACTTTCTCTTATAATTGAGGGATGTAACAAAGAAGTGCAAGGTGCATATTATAGTGGAGTTCTCCACTAAATATATCACCAGTTTAAGAATGAACTAGGATAAGATTTTGTGAATCTAAAGTAACTTTTATCCATTGAGCGACGGCCTTTCCCTAGTATGAGAAGACTGGGAAGGACGCACCTCTGGTGTACCAGTTAATAATAAGTTGGTCTCAGGCATCTACCATTATACCTACAATGATAGGTCATACTATTGCTATCCATAATGGAAGGGAACATTTGTAACGGCCCGTTTTTACGGACTTAATTTTATACTTAATTATATTTTGAGGAAATGAAATTCAGAGTAATTCCACCAATATCCTTGTTTCTTTTATTTTTCTCAGCCTTTTCCCTTGGGCCGCACAAGATCAGCCCACGCGACTGCCTCCTCTTCCTCTCTCGCGTGTGACCACGGCCTGCGGGAATGGCCCACGCCTCCCGGCCTAGCCCGACTTCCTTTCTCCTTCCTCCTGTTCATCGTCTCCTTCGCGAGGAACGGCCGTGGGTGAGAAACCCTAGCCATGAGCAAACCGAAAACGCGAGGAAATCGCGAGGGAATCGCGATCTGCCCAACGGCAAGACACGCGGAAGCCTTGCCGTTCGCCAGCTGGTCCTCTCCTTCGTTAGTTCCGTTTCCATCGCGCAAAATCGTCTTGAAAAGAGACGAAACCCTAGCTGCAAAAGGGGTGGACGATTACTCAACAAATAGTCTAGAAAATCTCACGAAAGCTCGCGGCGAAACTTGGGTGGCTCGCTCTCGGTCGTCTTGTTGCTGTCTTCGTCGTTCAGCTTCGTGGACGGAGCTCGGCCGCGACTCCCATTCTGGAACGACGCTGCTGTTCGTCGTCACCGCGGGCCACCTCCTCGGACTCCGCCGAAATTGGCGTGTGGGAAAACCTCCCAAGATCTCCTTGAACGCTTCTAGGTGAGCCGTTAGCTTCAATTTGGTTTGGATGGCTTCGGATTCCTCTTTAATCGCGGGTTCATTGGATGAATAGCTGCTGGACCGCGAGCTAGTCACGCCGCCGCCGCATCTCCGGCCACCATCAAGCCCCGACGCCGACCCAGCCGTTTCCCGGCGCTGACCCACGCTCCCCCGTCACCACCAGCACCTCCCAGCAGCTCCACAGCTCGTTCACCACGCACGAACATGCTGGAGGTGGGTGAGTCGGCCATGAACAGCCACTGTTCTTCCATGAACAGCCACTGTTCTTAACGAATTTGACATTTTAGTAGTTGATTTTTCAGTAGAAGTTGGTGATTGACTCGCCGGAGCGTCGTCGGAAGCCCGTCGGAGCATCGCCGGAGCTTCGCCGGCGAACGGTCGGAAATCTCGCCGGTGACCGGACGACGAGCTTGAGCTAAGGGTGAGTTCGCCCTAAATCCTAATTAGGCGTTTATTTACTTTAGTAGATAAATTACTTGATTTATGGGTAATTTGTGAAGTTTAAATTAGTTGGGGATGAAAATAGAAATTTCCAAGGAATCAGGTGGCAGAAAATGAAAATTCGGTAAGATTAGGGGCTGAATAGGAAATTCGAATGGCTTAGGGACAAAATTGTGAAAGTTAGGGACAAAATAGGAAATTCGGAGGGTCTAGGGGCAAATTTGTAATTTAGGATACGCTAGGGGCAGAAGAGTAATTTCGGGTATAATAGGGGCAGGAGAGTAATTTCTGAGTTGTCAAGGGCAGAAACGTAAATTTCGGATGGGTTAAGGGCAAAAAGGTAAATTTGGATAGGACAGGGGCAAAATGGTAAATGTCTCAGCTGAATGGACGCAATGGAATATTTCTAAGCGGCTGGGGAGTGAATAATGAATTAATTAATAAAATATATTTATGGAGTTTTTTAAATATAGGTTTATTTAGTTAAATGAATTATTAGAAGAAGAAAGGAAAGGATTAGAGTGTTGATTAAATTCTGAAATTTTATATTTTTAGTTTAGTGTGAAGTATTATGTGTAATTTTTGTGTTTGGCCAAATGAGGACCAATGGTGGTGACATAAACCCGTAGATTGTCGAATAATCTTGGATTCGACTAGGGACCCGGGCAAGTTCCTAATTGGTGGCTCAACTGGTTGATTATGACAATTTAGGGAATATTCCCGAAAATTGTACATGTATGTCTTTGAATGTCTAATAATTTATTTATGGATGTTTTATGGTGAATGTCGTGTTGGAACCGTTGTGTTAAGAGATTGATTGGTTTATATTGGGTATTTATTTTTGGTACCGATTTGGTGAATGGAGTGGAAATAGAGGAGGGTGTTAGGAAGTGGTTTGATGAGATAATTGGCTATAGACGTAAAATTAGATTATTTGACAAACCAAATAATTAAAATATATAATAAGAAGATCAATAGGGACCCTAGGGTGGTATTCTCCTAATTAGGAGTTAGGGTGTAGACTCACTGAAAATCTCATTGTTGTTATCTAACCATTTTTACAGGACCAGACCATAGGGCACCTCCTCGAGGGTCGGATGAGGCTGGAGGCTCTCGATAATTTAGTCTGTTATTTGTTATTTTATGATCTATTTTGAAGTATTAAGATGAGCTTGACTCTTATTTGTTTTGGATTTTATTGTATTTGAATTTGATGTTACGGGAGACTTTAGTTGACATTAATTTGATTTATGAGTTTGATGTTATTTTCTTGATAGTCCCCAATTTTAGTCAGGGGTTTATTGATTAAGATTCCGCTGCAAATTCTTTAAATTATATCGGGGATATTACCTGGGAGAATTTCGGGCGTGACAATTTTTGGTATCAAAGCCAGGTTAGAAAACGGAGTGATAAGGTTAGGTATATAATGCTGGGGATAATAATAATAATAAAATTTAAAAAAAATTAAAAATTAAAAATTAAAATTAGGTATAACATAATAGCTATTAGTGCCTGATAGGAATGTTCTTATGTAAATATTAATCTTACATGGAATGGGACATGTCAGATTAATATCTAAAATGAATAGTCGTACACTTAGCCAAGTTGGCATGATCCGGACATGTGCAGCAAGGCCGAATGTTCGACTTTGTTAAATATGATGATAGAAGTGGTTAGGAATAATGAGTGGTGTGAGGCTTGTTGCCAGGACGACTCACGGTGGTGTGACCACGCCTCAGAGGGAGGTACGTCGCTGGAACATCACATGCGGTGTGGCCGTGCCTCACAAGGGCATGTCCATGGGATGTCGCACGGCGGTGTGGCCGCGCCCTATCGATGAATATTTTGATAGGCTCGTTGAGGAGACGACACATGGCAGTGTGGCTGCGCCTTAGGAAGACACGTCGTTGGGACGTCACAGGGCAGTGTGACTGCGTCTTAGTGAGGCATGTTGTTAGAATATCACATGGCGGTGTGGCCGCGCCTCTGATTGATTGGCATGATGAATATTGTGGGATGATTTAATTGTGCACCCTGTTTGAGGTTTTGATGTCGTACGACCTTGATTACCGTAAGAAGTATCATGTCATGTTAGATTGCTATATTATTGTCTTGCTAATACAAGTTAAACAGGCTGCTAGCATGAGCGGGAGTGATAGACCGCCGAGGAGAAAAGCGACTTTGGGTCGCTTTGGTGTGGGGGCTGAAGCTCCCCCTGATCCGAGGATTGAAGTCCTCATGAAGTCTGTGGAGGATCTTAGGGATCGGTTAGACCAGCAGGCTCGAAACCAGGAGGCTGCTAACGCTGCTGCTGCTGCCGCTGCAGCGAATGCTGCCCAGAATCAGGAAGCTGCCATGGCAGCTGTTGTTGCTGCTGCGGCGGAAGCGGCTGTCGCCGCTGTTTTGAATATGAATGCACCTCCCCCTGTTGAAGGTGTTGCAGGTCAGGCACCTAATGAGGAGAGAAGACCCAATGTTATGGCTAATCCAATTCCGGCTGTTCCTGTCGCTGAAGGCGCGGATGAAGAGGGAAGGATTCAAAGACAAGTGGAGCAGTTCCTGAAATTGAAGCCGCCGAAGTTTCAGGGAAAAGGAGACTCAGAGGCCGCCGTTTCATGGCTTGAGGGTATCGAGACTGTGTTCTCGGTACTGAGGTGTACGGACGCTGATAAGGTTGTATTGGCCGTGTTCCAGCTGCAGGACAATGCCAAGAATTGGTGGAAGGCCACCAAGGATAGAATATTCCCGACGGGAGTGGTGCCGACCTGGGCTGCGTTTGTGGAGGCTTTCAACCACAAATACTTCTCCAATGCTGCGAGGGACCAAAAGATGGCGGAGTTCTTGAGGCTCCACCAGGGTCAGATGACAGTGGAGGAGTACGAGGCAAAGTTCGCGGAGCTATCCAAGTATAGCCGAAAGATTGTGGAGGATCCTGAGGATAGGGCCATCAAGTTTCAGGATGGGTTGAGACCTGATATCAGGAGTAGATTGGTGCCTTTTGAGTTGCATGATTATGATGAAGTTTTCAGTAAGGCCCTTACAGTGGAGAGAGATATAGCTGAGAGCGTTGGTGCGTCAATACCGAGGGATGCTCTGGGAAGAGACAACCGCAGGTTTGGGAAGAGACCTATGACGGGGAATAGATTTCCAATACCGCCTAGGAGAGGGAATTTCAAACGACCGGCATCCCCGTCGTTCAACAAGTGCAATAACTGTGGTAGATTCCATAGGGCCGGCGTTTGCCCCCTCAGGACTGGAGCTTGCTTTGGGTGTGGTCAGCATGGCCACCTACAGAGAGATTGTCCGCGCCGCCCAGCTGGGGTTGCTGCTTTGGCTCGTATGGGACCGCCTGCTAGGAACTTCGGTCCGAACAATAGGGAACGACCGCCAGCTCAGGGAAGAGTATATGTTGTGAATCGAGCTGAGGCTCAGAGTACGGGTGGAGTGATTACAGGTATGGTCTCATTACATCATCATGCCGCTTATGCACTATTTGACACTGGAGCCACCCATTCGTTTGTAGCTGCTCAGTTTGCTAAGTTAGCTGAATTGAATTTAGAGCCACTAGATATGGTTCTTAGTGTTACCACCCCTATGAAAGATAGGGTTTTGTCGGTTGAGGGGTGTGAGGGGTGTGAGATAGTGATCAGTGGGGTGAAAGGGGTCATTGATTTGGCTGTGCTGAGTATGTATGACTTCGACATGATTGTTGGGATGGATTGGCTAAGAGAACAAAGAGCCACGGTGGACTGCTACAATCAGATGATTCAGTTCCAACCGGTGGACTGCCCTAGTTATAAGTTCGTGGGAAGTAGAGGAGGCCCATCGGTGACATTGATTTCATCTCTCGAGGCTGTGAAGCTACTCGAGGATGGATGCCAGAGTTTCTTGGCCACGGTGGTTGACACATCGGTTGAAGGACCGATGATTGAAGAAATCGTTGTAGTGCGAGAGTTTGCTGATGTTTTCCCAAAGGAGCTACCCGGACTGCCCCCGGAGAGAGAAGTTGAGTTCGTGATTGAACTAGCTCCTGGTACGACACCTATTTCCAAACCTCCCTATCGGATGTCTCTGCCAGAATTGAAAGAGCTTAAAGTTCAGATGCAAGATTTGTTAGACAAGGGATTCATACGTCCTAGTGCGTCGCCTTGGGGTGCGCCGGTACTCTTCGTGAAGAAGAAGGATGGGTCAATGAGGCTGTGCATTGACTATCGACAGTTAAATCAGGTGACGATTAAGAACAAGTATCCCTTACCGAGGATCGATGACCTGTTTGATCAGTTGCAAGGTGCCTCAATGTTTTCCAAAATAGACCTGAGGACAAGTTATCATCAGCTGAGGATCAAAAGGGAGGATGTCCCGAAGACCGCGTTTCGTACGCGGTATGGCCATTATGAGTTCACGGTGATGCCATTTGGATTGACTAACGCCCCTGCTGCATTTATGGATATGATGAATCGGGTGTTTAAGGAGTACTTGGATCAGTTCGTCATTGTGTTTATAGACGATATTTTGGTGTACTCGAAGAGTTTCGAGGAACATGAACGGCATTTGAGGATTGTGTTGACGACTTTGCGAGACCATGGACTCTACGCCAAGTTCAGCAAGTGTGAATTCTGGTTAGGTCGTGTGGCTTTCTTGGGTCATGTTATCTCAGGTGAAGGAATCTCGGTAGACCCAGCTAAGATCGAAGCGGTTACAGAATGGCCAAGGCCCACTACGGTGACTGAGATTAGGAGTTTCTTGGGCTTGGCTGGTTATTATCGTCGCTTTGTGGAGAAATTCTCGAGTATAGCGGCACCACTGACTAGTCTCCTAAAGAAAGACACCAAGTTTGAATGGACCGACAGGTGTGAAAGGAGCTTCCAAGAGCTTAAGAGGAGGTTGACCACCGCCCCGGTATTGACGATTCCATCAGGTCCAGGTGGGTTCGAGATTTATAGTGACGCCTCGTACCAGGGTTTAGGGTGTGTTTTGATGCAGCATGGACGAGTAGTGGCATATGCGTCGAGACAATTGAGGCCCCATGAGCAGAATTATCCGACACATGATCTTGAGTTGGCTGCCATCATCTTCGCTCTCAAGATTTGGAGGCACTACTTATGTGGAGAGAAGTTTCCGATTTATACGGACCACCAGAGTCTTAAGTACTTATTTTCTCAGAAAGAGTTGAACATGAGACAACGCCGATGGATGGAGCTCTTGAAAGATTATGACTGCGACATTGTATACCATCCAGGAAAGGCCAATAAGGTAGCTGATGCCCTCAGTAGGAAATTGTCGATGGCACACTTGATGGCGAAAGAGTGGCATCTTCTGGAAGAGGCGAGAGACTGTGACTTTAAGCTCGAGATAAGTCATCTCACCTGTTTGATGGCCACCTTGCGTGTGGAGCCACTGATTCAATCAAGGATTAAATCCTTGCAGTCACTGGACCCAGTCCTTCAGAAGATTATTCGAACGAGAGAGGATAAAAGAAAACCAGACTTTCAGATATCCGAGGATGGGATACTGAGATATAGAGGAAGGCTATGTGTGCCTGATGATGCGACACTCAAGGAAGAATTATTGACAGAAGCTCACAGGAGCAACTACAGTATCCACCCGGGGAGTACTAAGATGTACCAGAACCTGAGGCCACATTACTGGTGGAATGGCATGAAGGTAGATGTAGCGAAGCATGTGGCTAAGTGTTTGACATGTCAGCAGGTGAAGGCACAACATTGCAAGCCAGGAGGTCTATTGAGACCCTTGGAAGTTCCAGAATGGAAGTGGGAACATATCACAATGGACTTCGTGACAGGTCTGCCTAGGAGTCAGCGAGGCCATGACGCGATTTGGGTCATAGTGGATAGATTGACCAAGTCTGCTCATTTCATCGCGGTACGTAAGGACTTTGCCTTAGACCGATTAGCCGAGTTGTATGTCCGACTGATAGTTAGACTCCACGGAGTTCCTGTGACGGTCACCTCTGACCGTGACCCGAGGTTCACAGCTGCCTTCTGGAGAAGCTTACAGGACGCTTTGGGAACAAGGTTACAATATAGTACTGCCTATCACCCACAGACAGATGGACAGTCTGAGCGGACCATCCAGACCCTGGAGGACATGCTGCGAGCGTGTGCCTTAGATTTCAAGGGTAGTTGGGAGGATCAGTTGCACTTGGTAGAGTTCGCTTATAATAACAGTTTCCAGCAGAGCATAGGAATGGCCCCTTTTGAAGCGTTGTATGGGCGTGCTTGTCGAACTCCATTATGTTGGGAGGAGGTTGGCGAGCGGAAAATCACGGGTCCAGAACTGGTTCAGCAGTCAGTGGAAGCGGTCAAGGTCATTAGAGAGAGAATGAAGACCGCTCAGAGCCGCCAGAAAAGTTATGCCGATAAGAGACGAAGACCTCTGGAGTTTCAGGAGGGTGATCACGTGTTCTTGAAGGTGTCACCTAAGAGAGGATTGTCACGTTTCGGCAAGAAGGGTAAGTTGAGCCCGAGGTACGTGGGACCATTCGAGATATTGGAGAGGATTGGAGTTGCAGCCTATCGTCTAGCTCTACCACCTAATCTAGCTCACGTTCATAACGTCTTCCACGTGTCTATGCTGAGAAAGTACGAACCCGACCCATCGCATGTGCTGAGCTTCGAAGAGATTGAGGTTGACGACAGTGTGTCGTACGTGGAGAGGCCGATCAGGATTGAAGACCGCAGAGAACAACGCTTGAGAAATAAAGTGATTCCATTGGTCAAAGTAGTCTGGCAGTACCACGACACTGAAAAGGCGACCTGGGAAAGCGAAGAAGCCATGAAGCGCAACTATCCTTATTTGTTTGAGATGACTAGTAGTGAAAATTTCGAGGACGAAATGTCCTAAGGGGGGGAGAATTTTAACGGCCCGTTTTTACGGACTTAATTTTATACTTAATTATATTTTGAGGAAATGAAATTCAGAGTAATTCCACCAATATCCTTGTTTCTTTTATTTTTCTCAGCCTTTTCCCTTGGGCCGCACAAGATCAGCCCACGCGACTGCCTCCTCTTCCTCTCTCGCGTGTGACCACGGCCTGCGGGAATGGCCCACGCCTCTCGGCCTAGCCCGACTTCCTTTCTCCTTCCTCCTGTTCATCGTCTCCTTCGCGAGGAACGGCCGTGGGTGAGAAACCCTAGCCATGAGCAAACCGAAAACGCGAGAAAATCGCGAGGGAATCGCGATCTGCCCAACGGCAAGACACGCGGAAGCCTTGCCGTTCGCCAGCTGGTCCTCTCCTTCGTTAGTTCCGTTTCCATCGCGCAAAATCGTCTTGAAAAGAGACGAAACCCTAGCTGCAAAAGGGGTGGACGATTACTCAACAAATAGTCTAGAAAATCTCACGAAAGCTCGCGGCGAAACTTGGGTGGCTCGCTCTCGGTCGTCTTGTTGCTATCTTCGTCGTTCAGCTTCGTGGACGGAGCTCGGCCGCGACTCCCATTCTGGAACGACGCTGCTGTTCGTCGTCACCGCGGGCCACCTCCTCGGACTCCGCCGAAATTGGCGTGTGGGAAAACCTCCCAAGATCACCTTGAACGCTTCTAGGTGAGCCGTTAGCTTCAATTTGGTTTGGATGGCTTCGGATTCCTCTTTAATCGCAGGTTCATTGGATGAATAGCTGCTGGACCGCGAGCTAGTCACGCCGCCGCCGCATCTCCGGCCACCATCAAGCCCCGACGCCGACCCAGCCGTTTCCCGGCGCTGACCCACGCTCCCCCGTCACCACCAGCACCTCCCAGCAGCTCCACAGCTCGTTCACCACGCACGAACATGCTGGAGGTGGGTGAGTCGGCCATGAACAGCCACTGTTCTTCCATGAACAGCCACTGTTCTTAACGAATTTGACATTTTAGTAGTTGATTTTTCAGTAGAAGTTGGTGATTGACTCGCCGGAGCGTCGTCGGAAGCCCGTCGGAGCATCGCCGGAGCTTCACCGGCGAACGGTCGGAAATCTCGCCGGTGACCGGACGACGAGCTTGAGCTAAGGGTGAGTTCGCCCTAAATCCTAATTAGGCGTTTATTTACTTTAGTAGATAAATTACTTGATTTATGGGTAATTTGTGAAGTTTAAATTAGTTGGGGATGAAAATAGAAATTTCCAAGGAATCAGGTGGCAGAAAATGAAAATTCGGTAAGATTAGGGGCTGAATAGGAAATTCGAATGGCTTAGGGACAAAATTGTGAAAGTTAGGGACAAAATAGGAAATTCGGAGGGTCTAGGGGCAAATTTGTAATTTAGGATACGCTAGGGGCAGAAGAGTAATTTCGGGTATAATAGGGGCAGGAGAGTAATTTCTGAGTTGTCAAGGGCAGAAACGTAAATTTCGGATGGGTTAAGGGCAAAAAGGTAAATTTGGATAGGACAGGGGCAAAATGGTAAATGTCTCAGCTGAATGGACGCAATGGAATATTTCTAAGCGGCTGGGGAGTGAATAATGAATTAATTAATAAAATATATTTATGGAGTTATTTAAATATAGGTTTATTTAGTTAAATGAATTATTAGAAGAAGAAAGGAAAGGATTAGAGTGTTGATTAAATTCTGAAATTTTATATTTTTAGTTTAGTGTGAAGTATTATGTGTAATTTTTGTGTTTGGCCAAATGAGGACCAATGGTGGTGACATAAACCCGTAGATTGTCGAATAATCTTGGATTCGACTAGGGACCCGGGCAAGTTCCTAATTGGTGGCTCAACTGGTTGATTATGACAATTTAGGGAATATTCCCGAAAATTGTACATGTATGTCTTTGAATGTCTAATAATTTATTTATGGATGTTTTATGGTGAATGTCGTGTTGGAACCGTTGTGTTAAGAGATTGATTGGTTTATATTGGGTATTTATTTTTGGTACCGATTTGGTGAATGGAGTGGAAATAGAGGAGGGTGTTAGGAAGTGGTTTGATGAGATAATTGGCTATAGACGTAAAATTAGATTATTTGACAAACCAAATAATTAAAATATATAATAAGAAGATCAATAGGGACCCTAGGGTGGTATTCTCCTAATTAGGAGTTAGGGTGTAGACTCACTGAAAATCTCATTGTTGTTATCTAACCATTTTTACAGGACCAGACCATAGGGCACCTCCTCGAGGGTCGGATGAGGCTGGAGGCTCTCGATAATTTAGTCTGTTATTTGTTATTTTATGATCTATTTTGAAGTATTAAGATGAGCTTGACTCTTATTTGTTTTGGATTTTATTGTATTTGAATTTGATGTTACGGGAGACTTTAGTTGACATTAATTTGATTTATGAGTTTGATGTTATTTTCTTGATAGTCCCCAATTTTAGTCAGGGGTTTATTGATTAAGATTCCGCTGCAAATTCTTTAAATTATATCGGGGATATTACCTGGGAGAATTTCGGGCGTGACAACATTTCTTGTCTATATTCTATTTCATTGTGCTTGTATGTCAAATCCTAATAGTCAATGTACATCAATACTTGATGACTCAATTGGTGATTTATCACCCCTTCTGATCAATACCCTTGTCAACAATTGATCGGTAGTGATCGTTGATGTATATTAATATCGATAATGATCCTTGTACTTGTTGACAATGGATCAAGTGCTTAATAATACTCTACATTCTAGTCACATGTATATCTATATCAATCGCTTGGTCAGTTTTTGGTGCAAACACAAGTGAAATTAGAGCAAGCCAATGGCATTGAATTTGTTTCACTAGTGCTCAATATTAGGAGTGCGCAACAAAGTCCAAGATCGTTGCTTAGGGAGATTGCCAAGGGAGAACCTAAGCTCAAGCCCGTTAGCACTGTGAAGTCTGCTAAAAAATTACATTGCTCACGGGATTCCTTCCTCTTAGAGATATGGTTTGAGCTCGTTGGTTGCCTAAAAACTATGTCGTTCATGGGATTTATACCTTAAGATATTTAGTAGACACACTATACTTCGAGAATAGGCCATCCCAATCAATTTATTGATTCTATTACCATGTATCGAGAGCACATAGTATAAATATGATTCCTTCTATGTCGAGAGAGAAAGAGAGTCCAAGTTCAAATTTGTCAATATATTAATTTAGAGACCCAAGTTTACCTATAGAAATGAGTAGCAAGTCAGTTAAGATATATTTATTGCTTCACCATATATCAATTTCCATTACAAGACTTTTTTTCTAATGCAATTTACATGTACTCTCAAACAATTCATTTCTTTTAAACATGAGATTATTGGGGTAGTCAAAGTCATCACCTAAGTTGAGTTTGCCTTACAAAATCAGTGCATTTGTGGAAACATTTCAGCGCCAAAAGGAGAAATGTGCTCTTTTCTTCGATTCAAGTGAAATCAGCAAGCCAATCGGATCGAATTTGTTCCACTAGTGCTCGAATTTATTTGGAAGTATGGGGCAGTCCAAATCATGACCTAATTTGTCAAATAAAAACTAGGAATTCCATCGGCTGCCAGGGGCACTAGAAACAAAAGAAAACCACTGTTCGAATCGATCTCTCCTTTTTTGTTTGTTTTACTTTTGGGCAACATAAACAAATCTTTAGGAGGTTTCCTAAGGCATATTGGGGCTGTCACTTTGGTGGATATCTAGTAGATGGAGGGCTCCCCAGTGTCTAGAATGCACTGTCGTTTTTCTCTTCTTCTCATGAGAGCCTCTTGGGTGCTTTTGAAATCATATTTTCGCCTATATATAAGTCAATCACACCATATCAATTGTCATTACTTTGAAAAGAAAAGAAGAAGAAGAAGAAAAGATACCACAATATAACACATGCGAGACGAGTACATATTATTCTGTGAACTAGAAATTTGTAACAATTTCCCGAGATGGTGGATTTTACTTGGGTAAAATGAGGTACATATGTTCTCTAGATGGCAGATTTTTAAGTCCCTTTGTCGTGTCTGCCTTGTAATATCACCATTTTTTTTCAGGTGCTTTATATTTTATCATCGAGGCATAGTTAGTG
Organism: Melaleuca quinquenervia; assembly: GCA_030064385.1. Taxonomy (NCBI): domain Eukaryota; kingdom Viridiplantae; phylum Streptophyta; class Magnoliopsida; order Myrtales; family Myrtaceae; genus Melaleuca; species Melaleuca quinquenervia. The sequence continues at coordinate 11,921,151 of CM057721.1, read as the reverse complement.
GGTAGGCCGGAAATGCAAAGTAGTGGATAAGTTATTTGCATAAAAAATACTGTCTACTCTCAAAGCGGAACCCACGGCCATGACCTAATTAACAGTCGATGGGGTCCCCCTAAGTACATGAGGTTGATGTTGGCCGTAAATGTGTCAATATTTGAGGTTGATGAAGGGGAAGAGAGTTTGAGACAGGGATGGAAATAATGCCCTAGTGCGAAAACAAAAACAGAAGAAGAAAGAAAAAGAAAGGACTATTTAGGATCCTATTATTTTTTTTTAGAATATGAATAATTTGGAAAAAAATTTCTTAAGAATAATTACTGGTGTCATTGAATGATTAGTTAGTGAAAGATATTTTCATTATCAGCAACAATTTATTTTTAAACATTTATGTGAATAATGAGAATACTTATTGCATTCATTTATGTTTATAAGTGTTACAAGCTCCCATTTTAAAGAAAATTTTTGTAAACGGAGCCTTCACATTGGAGTTAAGGACTATATTCAACTCCGGATAATAAATTCACATGAGGTACGTGGCCAAAGTTATAGGCCATTTCATTTTAATGTCAATATCTCGAATGTGATGGACAATGTCTAAGCTATGCGTACCTAAAGCATGAACTATGTTCTATGACATGATTAATAGGAAACTAAGATGTCGAGAAGATAATTAGCTATTACTAATGCCAGGAGTGAGAAGTCACATACATAGAGTTTAGAATTTGGACAAATTGCTTAAATAGTCCATGTTTCGTAACTATTTGTGTCGCATCATCATATTCATGTCATCTTGTATCATCGGCAAAATATTTTAATGTGATTGCAAAGTACTTTTCATAACCAAAAAAATCATGTGAATTTATATCTGTGGTGAGTTAATCGGGTCATGTCCCATAGTTTTAAGATTTGTCTCAGCAGATCAACCATTTTTCGATCTGTGTTCTAGTGTCAGGTCAAGATTTGACGCCCCTCCACACGAGAAGAGACACCATGGTGGGAATGAGCTCAGACATGAAACAACGAGCACTAGGCTGACGGTTTTCGAAACGAAAATATTTACAACCAAAGAGAAGGAAAATGAAAAGTCGATATCGCAGTGAAGGCTTCTGATCTCTCACTTTTTTATACAAGTACGTAAAAGCAGCATGTCATGATATTTCCTCTATATATACCCCTCCATATTCGGCAATCCCTGACCGTACTTGCTTGGTGCCGCCAAATATTTCTCGGCAGTGCCATATAAGTAACATCAGGTTCCTGTTCCATTCAGATCAAATCCACCAGCAAAAGCCAGAAAAACAAAAGCTATGTCTCAGGCAAAGGAAACGAGCAATGGACTAGAGTGGACAATAAAGATGGTGGATGGAACATCTGAGACCTTGGTTCCTCATGAAGGGCCGCTCGTGAAGGCTTGGAACTGTCTGGTCGGCCTGTTTTGGCGGTTCATCTCGAAGATTTGGAGATTTCTCCTGAAAGCATGGAACTTGGGAGTCGATGATCCGAGGAAAGTGATCCACTGTCTCAAGGTTGGGACGGCGCTCAGCGTGGTGTCGCTCTTCTACTACATGAGGCCCTTGTATGAAGGCGTCGGCGGGAACGCCATGTGGGCCGTTATGACTGTTGTGGTAGTTTTCGAGCAGACTGTTGGTAAGTAAACTCGTTATCCTCTGAGATTTTCCTACTAATGATCCGGTACAGTTCATGAGTATCGATGCTGTAGTAACCGGCAAGTTGGATTTCTTTTAACTGCAGGTGCAACAGTATCCAAATGCTTGAATAGAGTCTGCGGGACCTTTCTCGCTGGATTCCTTGGCATCGGCGTCAACTGGGTGGCTGACCGATCTGGAGAGAAGTTTGAGCCCTTGATCATCGGGGCTTCCCTATTTCTACTCGGTACGTCAGCTGGGCAACAGTCGCATTTTAGCTGTGTTATAAGTTCATTGCCTAGATAGATATGCAATCCAAGCTCACAACTGACTAGTGCTTTTATATCGGCCAGCTTCTGCAGCCACATTCTCGAGGTTCATTCCGACAGTGAAAGCCCGGTTCGATTATGGCGCCATGATATTCATCCTCACTTTCAGCTTGGTCTCGGTGTCAGGTTACCGGGTGGATGAGCTGTTCACCCTGGCCCACGAGAGGGTATCCACTATCATCATTGGGACTTCCCTATGCATCGTCGTGAGCATGCTCATTTGCCCGATTTGGGCCGGCACTGAGCTGCACAATCTGATCATCCGGAACTTGGACAAGCTCTCCTGCTCTTTAGAGGGTAAGCATCAGTATGTAAAATGACCGCGACTAATTCTTAGTGAGCTAACTTGCATCTTTCTGAGGACTTTTTGACGAGATTCTTTTTCTTATCTTTCTAGGTTGTGTCAACGAATACTTTGATGGAAGTACTGAAGGCGGCAATGATGAACCTGTTAAGAACTTACAAGGCTACAAATGCGTGTTAACTTCAAAAGCAAGCGAAGAAACTATGGTATGCAAACTGACCAACAGTTAGCGTGATGCTGCCGAAAATTAAGTTGCCTTCAGGTTTTCTTGTATAATTCCCTTTTTAAATTACTTCCTTTATAGGCAAACTTTGCTAGATGGGAGCCGGCGCATGGACGTTTCTACTTCCAGCACCCATGGAAACAGTACCTCAAAGTCGGGGCATCGTTGCGTAGATGTGCATATTGTGTCGAGGCTCTCTATGGCTGCATCTATTCAGAAACTCAGGTAAACTAAGAACCACTGTGTCCCATTCATATGAATTTTGTCAAATTTCAACCCAAAATCTTCAGTTTGGTATATGGTGATAAATTGGAACGTGCGTTTTAACAGGCCCCAGAATCGATAAAGAGCCATCTCGCGAGTACGTGCTTGAGAGTGAGCTCCAGATCTTCCAACGTCATAAGAGAACTAGCGAAAGAAATCAAGGCAACTAAGAAATCTTCGACAATAGATTTCGTGGTAGGAGAAATGGAGGACGCTGTGAAAGACCTCCAGAGTTGCTTAGCAGATCTTCCTAATCTGCTTCAACCGTTGCCATTACCTGAAGTTAGTGGCACTGAGAGTGAGGAAGCAGAGGGATCAGCCGCGTCATCGGCAACAACGCAACTATTGGACGTCATCCCACTAATGACTTTAGCATCTTTACTCATCGAAATCGCCGGAAGAATCAAAGGAGTTGTGGATGAGGTTGAAGGATTGGCGGACTTGGCCGAATACAAGCCCGCAGGCCAGGAGAAGTTGAAAATCAATGAGCCCACGAACAGAATCGCTCTGCAGAAACAGAATGAGGAGGGAAGAGAGAAGGCCCTTGAGAAAGTATGAACGACAAGAAGCAAATCTTTTCACGCCTTTTGATTTTCACACCTTTTGATTTGGTTAAGTGACCACTAAAAATTTCGACCAAAAAAAAAGTGACCACTAATCAAGAAAATTGACATGATTCCAAGATCAAGATTGACTGCCAATAAATCTATGAAGAATCAATATAGCTCCAAAATAATGAATCTCAGAATCAGAAGTAGAACAGATCTCGTACGAAAAAGTCAGTTGGGATGTAGGCAAACGTTTTTGGTGGGCAAAAGATGATTGTTGTTTCACACCCCACAAGAGCAAAAGTGTTTGTTTCTTGTTTCCAAACCAATAGATGATTGATGCCCTTCATTTTGGATTGAGCATGTTAGGGTACTTACTCTTTAATAATGTGGCACCAGATGTAACACTACTTTTTGGTCGGATGTTTCCAGGGTGAATTTTTTTCTATATGGTCAAGTTAAGATCAACTTCATGGAATGACCAATCTCAATATAATCCAAGCAAATTGAAGCTTACAAATAACAATCACCTTCCACCAAATTACGAGAATTCCTGCCCGGGAATAAAAGACAGTACAGCGGAAACTGCATACTACCACTTTTAATGGATCTTATTCCCCAACGGCTTGCGTCCTTCAATGCTGACTTTGACTGCAAAAGCAACCATTTTTAATACATAATCCACGGAAGGATCAAGTAGACCGTGCTACAATTCATTACCAGCCCTAGAGATGGAGCAAACGCACCCATTTCAAGCCTACATCGATGCTTCGGATTTAAACCTGACCCTTTTTGGGATGTCGCTTCATCCAAGTTATTTCCAAGTTCCACATACCAGGTGCCCTATCAACAGCAGACGATGAAAGAGATTTCCTCCAAATTTGAGAAGAAAACCCGAGATTCCACGTAGCAGAAGCTCATTCTCTACAGCTGGAGAGATCAGCAGGAGCTTGGTATTTACACCAGGAAATTTTGCTAAGAGGGAGTCCAAATTCAAGACCATCAACACGTCCAGTTGAAGTTATGAGCCAACTAGATTAATATCAACTGTTTCAAACCACACTAATTTTTCGATATAAGAATTTTTAACACAACTCATATATGCATCTCAACAAATTAGGTTACAATATGGATAGAACCAAATAAAACGCCACCTCTATTCCTTACACTTTTCCCGGCAACAGCAGAAGAGAACATACCATTTTGCGTAGCTGCACAAGCCAGTTTATCCTCAAGTAAAGAGATAGGATTAAGTATAAAGTATGCCCCCACGAAGGGGCTTGAATGGCAACTAGCTCATTCGATCTCACAGGTGGCAAATGCCAATTACAACCAGAAATAAGGTCCCCAGCTGTAGTGATTAAGGGTCAGGTAGCTTTATCACGAGATTTTGAGCCTTACGTGTCTACCATTTCATCACCAAGACATCTTATTTTGACATTTATCTAATGTCACGTAGAAAATATATGAGAAAGATGGAGTGCCGGAGTATTTCTATCAAACGTCTCTACTGGGGTGCCAATCATCTGTCCACAAATGGGTGGACCGACCATTGCCTATTATATGATCTATTTGAAGGTTCCAGCAGCGAGTTTACCCTCACTATTCTGCTCCAAGCATGAGGTTGGAACCTTGACACTTGACAGCACTTGATTCCAAGGTCTTACGTGTTGGTGTCCAATTTTAAGTAATGGGAAGCTGCCACTTGCTAATCGCCCCCATAACTACGTGTCTTGAGGAGAAATTGCCCAATCAATCTTATATTTATTATACATATGTCAAATCAACCATAAATTTTCTAATCTTGACAATTTCATCCTAAACATTTGCATAAAACTCCAATATAGTTCTTCTGATCAATTTTCGTTGAAAATTACTAACATGGCAGTCCAATTATGCTACGTGACACACCTTTATGATAGTAATTTCTTGTGAAAATTGATTGGAAGCACTACATTGGAATTTTGCGCATATTTAGGACCAAATTAGCAAGATTTAAAAATCTATGATTGAATTGATGTCCGTGCAATATATTTCAGATTGATTGATTAAATCTCTATGTCTTATTGAGGCCTAACATACTTGTGAGGCTATGTTATAACACCCCAAATCCCATATCGAATACAAATAATTAGGGCGCGCATGATTCACACCAATTTCTAATTCAAAATGAGTTCTGGACAAAAAAAAAAACTCATTCTTAACTATAAACCTATTTGATAGACAATTTTATTTTTTCTATTTCTAAAATAGATTTCTTGATTAGAACTAGTTTTGGGCCAATAATAAGAAACCAAAAAAGAAGAAGCTATTTTTGATTTTGAGCCACAAAATCATAACTCATTCTATTATCTTGATAGCCCTTCCCCCCCCTCTCTCTCTCTCTCTCTCTCTCTCTGTGGAAAGAAAGATTTGGTAGTTCTCGGAGACTTCTCATGATCAAATCCCATAAACAATATGCTTGAATCTGAGCGTTAGCGGTTTGGGCAAATCATAACTTAATCCCATAATAGTTTATTTACATTTTAAAAATGTGTTTTTGCGTTTACCAAAAAAAATTATTTTTTTATGAATTTCTTAAATTAAGAATAAAAATTGTAATTGACTTGGGATTAGATTGAGCCCGACATAAGAATTTTTAACCAAGGTGGTGCTCACATGAGCCTCGACCTTTCCTATTTCTATTGTTCGTCATTAGTATTCGGTTGCCTCCGACTTGGTATCGAATTAACTCCACCTTCGCCTTTCCTATTTCTATTGTACGTCATTGGTATTTGGTTGTCTCATTGGATTTCTTTCTTTAGTTAGAAATTTACGAATATGTAATGCAATTAAAGTGAATTCAGAGTTTGATTACAATAGAAAATGTGACCAAACTTGTCAATTTTTTGCTCTAAATAATAAAATATTTGATTTTTATTAGAACGAACATATTGTAATCTCAAAAAGTAAAATTTGTTTAATGTAAAAAAGAAATAGAAATATAACTTTTTTTTTACATATTAAATAGATTTCTGTTTCTGGAAGAGAAATTTCGCGTCCATATTAAACGTGTTTTTTCTTCAGAAATTTTTTTTTGGTTCAAAAAGAATTTCTGAAATAGAAACTCAATCATGCACGCCCTTAGGGAAATCTCGACAGCTTGATGAGTTCATCTTAATGATCGTGCCCATGAGAATTGGACAGCACCGATTCACCCCCTCTTACCATCTTAAATTCCTTAGGACAATGCATGTATGAATTACCCATTGAAGTAAATATAATAATATCGCAATACGAAAGATTTGAAGAAAACTTCGCGGTGTGTTTAAAAGTTAACATATGTCCTCAAAAGCGTGGAGCGTTGGGCAGAAAGGTAATTTCGTTTTCCTAATTCCTTGGGGCCGTCAGTAACGGGACAAGCTGGAAAAGCAATTCGAAGAACCCGGCCCGGCCCACGGCCCACGAGCAGACGGAGCGGCGCTTCATTCTCCGGCTTCGCCCGCCCGACAGCTTCACCGGACAGCGCAGCAGGACACCCTTCCAGCGTCTTCGACAACACCCGCCTTCACCCTTGCCGCGACGAAGAAGAAGAAGAAGTGGGTGAAGTAATTCATCTTTTGCGGAGAGCAACGCCCGACTGCCGTCCATATCGCTTCCGATGGCCGACGCGATCCGGCCGTCCGGTGATTCGCCCGCTCCTTCCCCTCTCGATCCTCCTTCCCGCACAATCTGCCTCGTGTACGTCCCCTCACTCCGCCGCTCGCCTCCTGCTATCTTAACTTCGCTCGTTTGTTGATGGGGAGCCGTCATCGTCCCAGCTGCATGATGGTCGCTGCTGGGATCGACGGCGGCCTGCTTCGTTTCATTCGTTGGAGAACTTCTGAGTGAAATACTCTAGCTTTCCCCTTTTCTTCCAGTTTGCTCATTGGAATTCTGGAGTTCTCGTGGTTTATCTATTTATTTATTTTTGTGGGTCTGTTCAGTTTGAACTCGGCGACTTCTTGACGTTGTATTTTGAATCTCTTGGCTAGGTGCCAGAAACAATTCTCGCAGTATACTTGCCCTCGATGTAACTCCCGGTATTGTTCCCTGCAATGCTACAAGGTAAAATAGTATTGCTGATGATGACTAGTTTAAACCATGTAGCAATCGAAGTCTGCAGTTCCTGAAATGAATTTCTTTCCTGTCATTTCTTGCTGGGAAATGTACTAATTGATCGACTATAGAACACTCTTGGTGCCTTTCTGGCTTATATGATTGGTTTTTCTGTGTTACAGTCTCACAGTGTTAGATGCACGGAATCGTTCATGCGAGAGAATGTAATCGAGGAGCTGCGCCACGTCCAATCAGATGAAGTAACCAAGAGAAAGATGTTGGACATACTTAAAAGACTCCATTCGGAGGAGGAGGAAGAGAGTATGGATGAGGATGGTATGTACCAAGATACTACTGTCTAATTGAGACCGCTCGGTCATGGTCAGTGATCTGCATGTTCTATACAATCATATTCCTGTGCAGTTTGATTTTTTGTATAGGCTACTGAGTTCTGTACTTTCTAGACATATATCTGTTGAAAGTGGTCTAATAGTTTTCTCTGAGACCTTTTCTCTAAGCTACTACTTGTCTTTTCAATCTGAATTTATTTTCCTTTTCATGACTGCAACAAGAAGTCACAAGTACTTTAAGTTGTCTCTTATATGTAATATGATTGATGTGCTCTTATGGCAACACGAATTTCATATTGAGATTGAAGACTTGAAGAAATGGTTGCTGGTCGCGTTTCTGTGAACAATAAAAAAGTAACTGATTGTAGTAAAGTCTTTCGTGAACCTCATAAGAAAATGTGTCTTACCTCCTAACACGAACATAAGGAAGTGGGTGCTTACTGATAACACTTTACTGAGTTTTGTTATCCTATTACAAGTCTCTCATGGATATCATGTAATATTGTTTGTATCATGACTGTATTATTACTTAGACAAAAATTATAAAAATAGCAGATGAACCAAATGGTAGAGACCTGAGTTTTATGGCTTATCTTGAACATCAAGCTGCTTGTATGCTGGTCATGCGGGCTATGCTCTTTCTCAAGTGCTAAACATGCAAATTTTGAGAGCTTTAATTTCTACTTGGTTTCATTGATGGCTATAACCAATCCTTTTATACACTGAAACTCCTGATTGTGCTTGGTTACTCTTTGCATTAAACTTTGTTTTAGACAATGGCAAGCAAGAAATAAGTAGTCGACTTGGGGCAGCATACAGGTAAATATTTGGAGCCATAAAAGTGGAGTAAAAGACCACTGGCACTAGCCTTCCTTTTCTAAATCTGTAAATTATAGAAGGAAATTTAGATTCTGGTATAAGTGTTATATTACGATAGGAAAAAACGTGACAGTCGTGGCTCCTGAATGAGAGATTTATTCTGGCCTTTTACTTTTTCCATACAAAAGATTTTTACTGATTGTTTGTTTGATGTTAGGTCAAGATTCGGGCCTCTCCGAGGAGATTATAGAAAAGATTTTATCAGGTACCATTTTGCCTTAAATGGAGACTACATTTTGGATGTGATGCTTTTGTATGAATCTGGTTTTTCCCCCCTTAAGCTATGATTTTTTTATGTGAAATGAACAAATTTGATGATGAAATGTGGTACTGTTACTTGTAATGTTATGCATATTATTGCTTTTGCACTTTCTGTGAGATGATGCAAGCTTTGATGCTATGGCAATGCGCAGGTGGACAGATTAGTTTGGACGATCTATCGACAGAAGAGAAGAAACGGTTTCATAGAGCTGTGGCATCTGGAGAACTCAGCAGGATGATTGATCCATGGGAACCATGGTGGTTGAAGCCTTCTGCTGGAAAAATACGTCTTAGCCAAGACGGAACTCAGCTTGTTCAACCGCTTGCTAGGGAAGAAGAATCAGGGTTATCAGAAGCTAATACTGATAGTTCCTACTTGAGTGATATCCCTCCTGGCCCTGAAACTCCATTACCACCACTTAGCAAGCTTAGCTCAACACCACCCTCTTCCCTTCTAGCTATTCACCTGGTCGACATAATATATAGCTATTGTTTCACGGTTCGTTTTTACAATGGAGATTGGCAAGCAGATGCAATGGGTTCGTCGATGGTCATTCTGAGTGTGTCTTCTGTCCTGGGTCAAAGTGGGCAGCCAGAAACCATGCTTGAAGCTTTATCTTATTGCCTAGAGCAGACATGTTCTCCAGCTTATCGAAATGTGGGTGGCTTAAAGTTTGGGATGGCTCTTATAGACGATGTTGTGAGCATCCTTTCTCTTGGAACCCCTGCTTTAATCTGCCTTCTTAGTGACCTTCGGAGGCTTGTTCAGGCTGGAGAGAGGGAAATGAAGCTAGAGAAGCCGAAGAGATCAAGGAGAACAGAAGTCAAGAATAAGCTTAAGCTCGCCGAAAGGAAAGTTTATTTCATCATGTGTTGGGTCCACGAGCAACCTGGGGAGGCTTGGCCTTCCTTGGCAACGATTGTAGCTGCCGAGAAAAAGGCGGCCCTCATCCATGGAGATTGCAAGAGGGTAGAAAAAAATGGTGATGAAGGCGTAATCCGGGGGAAGACTTTGATCGAGGAGGTCGAGTAATGCCGCGTTATTTGCTTAGAGTTTTGACCTTTCGCGATTTGCATTTTCTCATGTGGCGGAGCTTTTCTGTATCTAGGACTCTCTTCGAGTCTGGAAACCATATATGTCCATAGCTGAGCTAGATTGAGAATCCTGAAGTTTTCCAGTGGGAACTAAATCAAGAACCCTTCTGATTCTCGATAGAACACTAGGGCCTTGACCTCTTCCGCTTGGCTAAAGTGGGGGCAAAACCCGCCGGCAGGAGCGTTGTCTTCTCGGAGTGCGGGAAGGAATTCTAGAGAGGCGGGCGGAGCAATCCGTAGCTTTGAGAGGTGGCCGACGGTCCAATCATGCGGATGCCGATGGTTCCTCCCCCGTCTGTCCCTCGGGGTGTGGTGTCCCAACCAAACCAAGAGCATGGTGTGATTATACAAGAAGATTATGTGTAGATAGTCACGTTATCTAATAATATATAGACTAAGCTTAGATTCGGTAGTTGCCCTTCAACTATAGTTGTAAGGACGTCCTTGCAAGATATGTCATTAGAGCTGGCGCTTTCTGTTTATTCATGTTCGAACGCCCCTTGTCAATCAATCTCTTCTAATGATTTGATGTGACACGTGTTCAATTGTACAATGATTAGACTTAATGGGTATAAATCAGCTGGAGAGGTGAAAATGAGCAAATTGAGATGAATGGTTTTTTTTGTATGACGATGAGATCTGATCTCGGAATTGAAACTGCGATTGGAATATATGGGGATATGATGTGTTGTGATATTGGAAGTGACTGTCAAGGGATCGAAAAGCCCTTGGAGGGCTTGTCAAAGATGACCTTGGCCACATCCGTTTTGTTAGTTACCCGACATGGGATCCTTCCTAAAAAAGAACTTGGGGAATCGTGCAAAACATCCTATATTTATTGCACTTTTATCAATCAAGTCGTCAAAATTTTCATAGATTTGTCAATTGAATCAATCCAATCAATTTTGATTAGAAAATCATTCACATGAATGCCGATTATCTTATGTGCAGCTCTGATGCGGATAATTTGTAACGGTATTTTAACATTTTTTCGAATCTTCATCATTTTTTATCGTTGATTTTGATTTTCCTTTTTTCTTTCTTTTCTTTGCATTAGCAAACCTTGAAGGCAAGGCCTTCACAATTTTTTTAAATAATTATAATATTATTGAAAATTATGTCCATTCTCATCAGCGGTGCCGCATAAGTCAACATCTACATAAATGATATTCCTTATCACAAGTGGCCAAATACGCTTCAAGAATTACGTATCTAGATAAATAACAAGGCCATGTTACATAGGTCGGTTAAAATTTATAACAGATTTAATTGAAAACTTTAAAATGCTAAAATTCGTAATGAGTTTAAATGAAAAACTTTAAAAATGCTTGTGGACTCAATTAATAAACTCGAAATGTTTAGGATCGAATTAATAAAATGGCAATATGTCCAAGACTTTTGGGCTAATTTTTGCCGACAAGCTTGCCGTTTCTCATTAACTCCCGTAAAACCAGTGCGGTGGCACTTTCGTTATTTCGCGCCGAACTTGAGGGCCAGTTTCGGTTTTTCGGTATCTCCGAAAGCGCGATCAATCCCGCACCACCACCACCACCGCCATCTCCCAAACGAACGAACCCATTTTCGACTGTTCAACAGCCCGAGAGGATCACTCCAGTTCTTCGCTCCGACCCAAAGCCGGAGTTGCAGAAGACGAAGAAGAAAGACGAAGGAGAAGAAGAAGCAGTTCGCGCGCACGCTTGTCTTGTTGTTTGTACTTCGCATCTCTGGCTGTCTACGATCTCTCTGCAATTTGCTTGTTTATCGATAGAGAGAGAGAGAGAGAGAGAGAGAGAGAGAGAGAGAGAGAGAGAGAGACAGAGGAAAAAATGGGCGATGTATCCGATAAAGTGGCGTATTTCCAAGCGATCACCGGCCTCGAAGATGCCGATTTGTGTACCGAGATCCTCCAAGCCCATGGCTGGGACCTTGAGCTCGCGATCTCCTCCTTCACCGGTTCTAACGCCCCCGACGATCCCCCCTCGGCATCCCCCGCCGCCGCCGCCGCCGCCGCGGCCTCGGCTTCCAACCCCGCGGATGCGAGCTCCAGTTCTCGGCAGCTGGCTGTCGAGCAGCCGTCCAACGCCGGAGGGCCTACGCTGGCGTGGAGGCTGATCACCTTGCCCGTCTCGGTGATCTCTGGCGGTTTAGGGTTAGTTTCTGGTGCGATTGGGCTCGGGATGTGGATAGCGGGTGGGGTCCTGTCTTATTCTCTCGGGATGGTAGGGTTAGGTTCCGGCTCGGGACGAAGTGGCGGCGAGGCATCGTCCCGGTTGGTCTCGGTGTCTGCCGCGGCAGCTGAGGCTGTGGAATTCGTGGCTTCTTTCGAGAGGGAGTATGGCACGGCAGCGGTGAGGCCCAATTTCGTCTCCGAGGGTTTTATGGATGCCTTGCAGCGGTCAAGGAACGCTTTCAAGTTATTGTTCGTGTACTTGCACTCACCGGATCATCCGGATACCCCACTTTTCTGTGAGCAGACGTTGTGTAGTGAGGCGTTGGCAGCTTTTGTGAATGAGAATTTCATTGCATGGGGTGGAAGCATAAGGGCCAGTGAAGGTTTTAAAATGAGCAATAGTTTGAAAGCATCACGGTTCCCCTTTTGTGCTGTGGTTATGGCTGCCACTAATCAGAGGATTGCTTTGCTTCAACAGGTACTTCCACATTGCCCTTAATTGTTAATATGGAAGTGCAGGGTGATTTCTTCTTTTAGAGTGTCTGGAACAGAAAAGGGCTAATTTGTTTATACTATTCGTGATCCAAATGTGAAATATCTTTGACCATGAGAGGTTTTAGCTGCCTTAGTAAGATGTAGAAGCAGTTGCATTGAATAATTATACTGTTTTGAATTTTTAAATAAGTGGTTATTGCTTAGCTTGGTTGAAGGAGAACAGACTTGTCCCCCAAAAAATCAATAAATTAGGCTACAAGAGGTTTTGAGCGAGATAAGAAGGAACATAGCTTCATTGCCGTTTGGGATGGATAGTTCTTTATCATGTTGGTTACATTGGTTAACTGGTGAAGCTGTTTTCTTTCAATGAGAAAATGGTGAAGGGCATTTGGATTGTTCTGAAAACCAGCTTTCCACTCTTTAGAAAGTAGAAACTGTCCTTTGGATGAAGCATTTCGAGCATGTTATTTTATCAAGTGATTTTGCAAGGTTTTAAGAGTATAGACATGATTCTATCACTTATCGACTCCCGCCACCCCGCGCAGCCCCCGGGGCCCTGTGCCTGCCCCCGGGGGGGTGGGGGTGTGTTTGGTTGTTTGACAGAGTGACAAAACACACTCTGGGAAAAAATGGAACATGAAGGTTGGTTGCTACTTTGGCAGTTTGGCACTTGATGGGTCGGTTAGTTGATTAAGGTTGTGCTTTGAGGGGAAAAGAACTGTCCTAAATTGTTCATTTAGGTGGTGGTTAGTCGATTTCGCTTTGTTTGTTATGACTGGGATCGCTAATGTTAGGTGTCTTTAGGAAGATTATTGAAAGTACCCTCAAATTTTTTAATTTATCAAAACATCATATTGTGTAAGTGAAATTTATAATTGATATCTGGTCATAGTCCATTATAAGTGGCAGAAATCCACCAGAAAGTGCTTTTAGGAGCTTTGTCATCTCTGCAACTATTACCAAGATACAGGCTAGTGGTCTTGGTTGTTGCATGTTCCATATGTTGTGGAGATTGGTAATTGTGTCTGTTCCTAGGAGTGATAAGAGGATATCTTGCTTGTTCTTTTTTGGTCTACAACTTTAAATGCTTTCCTGTTTATTTTCTCTTCCGAAAATTTCTTTGGGCTATGATTCATGTGATTATTAAGCTTCATTGTTGCAATTACATTCCATGGCGGTGGTTTGATGTTTAGGGGTTGAGGAAATTGAATACTTGATAGCTGTCATACAATAGCTTAGGGACTGTCAAACAATGTCCTGGAAGGCCTTTGCTTTGAATCTTTGTCTTTTTCTATTCTTAAGTATCTTAGGACATTGTCCTGGAATGCAAAGGTTGGGTAAATCGGTCTTGGCTTGTTCTGTTATTCTACTATTTCTATGTTTTAACTGTAATGCCAAGGCTCTGTGCACAATTTTTAGAGTCAGAGCTTGCTCTTGGGGGAACACAGCAATCTTTTCTTGGTTGGTGCCATTATATAACGGTGTTCTGTATGTGTGCTTGTTCTGATATTCTGCTTCTTTTTCCAATTGCGGATTTAACTGGTTTTATTCTAATATTCCGGTGTCATATGGGTAAATTTAGTTTCAATTTTGGAGTCAATGTTATTTATGTGATGACTTGTTAGCATGGAAACATAGCCTGATGAGTTTTTGGCCCCAAGACTCTTAATGAATGGTCATGTGCTTGAAGTGATTGTCATATGGGTTCTTAAGTATCTGAATTGTCCCTTTTGTGACCCTTTTTTCCTGTAAAATGTTTGAATTGAAAAGAAAAAAAATTGATGGAAGGAAGCTAAATATTTGTAAATCCTGAAAAATTTTATGTGCAAGGGAGATGGGATACTTCAACACCCCATATTCATTTTAATAGACATTGAAACAGAGCATGAAAATGACAAATGGGAATAAGACCAATAAGAGCCACATGTGACAGAAGACGGGAAATACCCACGAACAACTGAAGCCTAGCGCTGTTTTCATGTAAGAAAATCAAGCAAAAATTCTTTAAATTATTATGTGGAGAGAGACTGCTTGTGTGTAAAGCCCAGACAAACTCATAGATAAGTGAAGTGGATATTTTAACTTAAAATAATTGCTTTCCCAACACAGAGTCTTGATGGTCCATTGAAGAGCTTATTAGTTTTATAGGTCATTTTTTATATATATGTAATTACTCAATACCAGTGCAAAATGTTGAGAGTGCGTAACAGAAGCATGACACCATAACTTGAGAGACGACTAAGAGGTAGCTCGAGCTCAAGGCCGTCAATATATTCAGTTCAATATACCTTCACAAAAGCTTAAGCCATTGAGTTATGGACCAATTGAGATATTTTAACTATTCCACATACCAATTCTCCACGTGGGACATTTTCTAACAACTCGCAGATCCATCACAACACAAAAGGCAGTGAGATTTCTGATTTTTGCATTTTTTTAGTTGAGACTATCTTTAATTTGAAGACCCAAAACACGCATTGCTTCGGCTTGTTCACTATATTCTCTTTGAATTAGTTTCCTTGCTGTTTTCTTAATATCGTATGGGTGATCATCTTATGAGAACTCGTCTTGCTTTTTAAATGCAGAAATTCCTTTGTCTGCCATAATTTTGATTTTTCGAATTCTGTAAGTATATTATAGACTTTCTAATTGTTATAGAACAGTGTGGACTATTGCCTTGGCTAGGGTTGTCTCTTCCTCCTCATCATCTATCAGTTTACTCTAAATTCCTCTCAGAAGATAAACTTTGGTACTGATTGCAGATAGCCAGGGAGAATGTCATCCCCAATTGAGTTTTAAATGTTCCCCACCTTCACATATGGACATATTTATTAACTTATGTCTGTACTCATCATCTAAAAAGAACTGAGACTTTTTCAATCAAATATCTTTAAGATGAGGGTTTAGGCTTCCTCATGTCAGTCCCTCTCTGTTAATTCAGATTTGTGGTTCTTTTACTCAAAATTCAAGTGTATGTATTTACTCTTGTAGGTTGAGGGCCCAAAATCACCTGAAGAAATGCTTACAATACTTCAGAGAGTGTTGGAAGAAAGTAGCCCTGTTCTTATTTCAGCGAGACTTGAAGCAGAAGAAAGAAGGACTAACATGCGGTTGAGGGAGGAGCAAGATGCCGCTTACAGAGCAGCTCTTGAAGCAGATCAGGTAGATTACTGGGTGAATTAGTTTAGTTTTGTTTTGGCATTTCATTGTGGTTAGTAGGAGTCTGTGATTCTTATTTTCTTACTAGAAAGATTTATTTACTCAATGGTTATCCTTATGGTGCCTGCTGGCACTCCCTTGGCCCTAACAATCTCCTTTTTTCCCTTTATGTTCCATATCAGGCTAGGGAACGGCAGAGGAGAGAGGAGCAAGAGCGTTTGGAGAGAGAAGCTGCTGAAGCTGAAAGAAAGCGCAAAGAGGAAGAAGAGGCTCGTGAAAGAGCAGAGCATGAAGCTGCTGAGAAAGCAGCCGCATTAGCTAAACTTCGGGAGGAGAAGGCCTTGTCTCTTGGGGCTGAACCTGAAAAGGGACCAAATGTAACTCAAGTAAGTTTCTTTTGCTTCCTGCAAAGTCTTCTTCCTTGCTTGTTATTCAAAGGGTTACACCGTCTTACTGGCTTTAAGTCCTCTTGGTACTGGATATTTTTGCGGAATGCTAGTTTCTTCTCCTTGCTTAAATGTGTGGGATTGGGTGTTGGTTGATTAGGTGTTGGTGCGATTTCCTACGGGAGAACGCAAGGAGCGAAGATTCCAAAGTGATGCCACAGTACAGTCACTGTATGATTATGTCGATTCACTGGGTTGCTTGGAAATGGGAAATTACACACTAGTCTCCAACTTCCCTCGCGTGTCCTATGGTTCGGACAAGTTCTCATTGTCATTGAAGGAAGCAGGATTGTATCCTCAAGCCAGCCTTTTCGTGGAGCTAAACTCGTGAGGAGAACCCACTATCATACTTTCTGATTAGTGACAGTCCCAAAAGGAATTTGCGCTAGAAAATGTTATATCCCCGTGCTTCCTTTTTCCATGTTGATAGATCTCACATAGATCTTTCTTACTTCTTTTCCATGTGCTCCTCGTTTCTTCGTTTTTGGGCCACATTGTGTGGTCCTGTTTCTCGATAAATTTCTGGTTCGATCCGCCAGCTGGCGTAGACTGAAATAATGTTTGGTCTTGCTCCTTAATATGCACTGGGGATTGCTGTGGTTAGCTTCTATTACTATATAGCAGGCAAAGAATTATCAATGTATTGGTTCTGTCCATCCATTTTCTTGGATCCAAGAAGTCAATTGATGGTAAGAAAGGTGATCTTCTCCTATGGTTGGTTTGTAGAGCACACAGGTATCGTGTTTCACCCCTTTTTGGGTCTTGGTTTTGTTCATTGCCGATCTCTGGCTCGCTCTCTCTCTCTCTCTCTAGAGCGCGCAGCCACAAGTGGGACGGATTTGAAGTTGGAAAATATATCCTAACCTGGGGATGATCCCGTGATGCCCTCAGAATCGTTTGGTTTCTCTGCGCAACCTTCAGTGCACATGGAGGCAAACGTCTTCCAAGCACGACAATGGCTCTTGGCCTCTTAGGAACTAGATATCCATAAGGGTGCCGGGGCATGGTTTTCGGTACGTGTATTTTGCCAGTTAGTAGTCGATCAACTACAGCGTGATATTTCCATGTCTATGAAACGGCATCTCTTGTTTTTCCATGTCGAAAGGGAATACTAACCTTGTCTCAAATTCTTTGGGATTGCCAAAAAAGGCATTAAATCTATTGTAATCATGTCAATTTAATCTTAAAGCCTTTCATGTTTTGTCAAATGAATTTACTCGGTTAATTTTGATTAGAAATTGATGATGTAGACTTCGGGTGTCACACCGTCGATATTAAGGTAGATATATAATAATAACTCTTGGAGTTTTCATTTATTTATTCTGTTTCTTCCCTTCCATTTTGGTCGGCTGGGGTTGTCGGCCACTAGCGATATGCAGGGCTACGCAGGCAGCCTGCAGCCAACAAGATAACGATGGCCTTGCCTAATGCTTTAGTCGCCTCCTCCCCCTCCCCCCAAAACTGGCGGCAAGGGCTTGCTGGCCGTCGCGGGTCAAAATGAAAGATAAAATAAATGAGGAAAAGATAAAATTTTCAAAATGATATTTAAAAAAAATTCATGCCGATGACAACTATGCCACATTGAACAATCAACATCCACGTCAATGATTTTCAGTCAAACTTAATCGGATGAATTCAATTTGAGAAATTTGAAAATATTTAAAATTAAATAGACGCATTCGAAAATATTGTTATGATAGATTTATGAATTTTTTTTATAATTATGTCCTCTATATAACTTCCACTTCTTTGAGTATGGCGACCGGATTGTTCGGGCTTCATTTTACTCGTCAATTTTCTGAAGGTTGTCAAAAGCAAATCTCCCTTTCATTTCGCATCTTGCTTTATTCATAATGCTAGGAATAAAAATAACTGCACCAATGAAACTTAAGGGGAACCGGATCCCCTAACGTGGGGATCCCATATCTAGGGATCCGGTCCGTTCATTTCCCTCTCCCTTGTACTAGGGAGGTAAATGAACGGCTCGGATGGGCTAAATCCACGTTGGCCGATCCAAGCAAAACTTTAGGGGGAAAAAAGAAGAAGTCCTAAGATTCTCGAAGTGAGGGCCTTTCCAGATAAACCTAGGAGGTCCTCGGTTTCAGGAAAATTGTCAACCCTGCTTTTTGAAGGACAGTTGCGGGAACGACAGAGTTTAAGGTTTCCATCTGCCTGACTTCTTGGTCATATTTATTAACGGCCATCATTTCTTTGGCCAAATTTTTTTTGGTCGATCTTTGGCCCAATTCACAATTGAATAAAAGATTCAACTTGACCGAAAACTGACGTCTAATTGAAATGGTTTTAAATGGGCTTTTGATTTTTCAAAAGATGGATCTTACCGAGAGTGCTTGACTTTTTTGGCAGTTTTAATTCCTCCTTGAAACCAACACTAGACCAATGAGGCCGGTTCTCCATTCTCTCTATAATAGGGAACTAGACTGATTGGTCTTGCGACCAGTCCAACCGATTCGATCCGAACAATCCAATTTAGTTTCAAATGGTCCAATAGAATTGGTGAATCGATATGAAATTGTAAAATAGGGAGAGGTGAAATAAGAGAATAGAGCAAGGCATTTGAGAAGAGAAGGGAAATTATTTTGTTTGAAAAATAAAAATAAAACAATAAATCATTGGTCTGATTCGGGCAGCCAGGTTTTGAGAATCAAATTGAAAATCACCGATTCCAATCTTATGGAACTGGAACTGGATCGACTCAAGCAAGATCCATCCAAAGCCAGCCGGCCAGACCAGTCCGTACTATTCATCCTTAAGTTTTACATATTAGATTTCCACATTGACCAATAAATTTGAAGATAAATTTTTTTTTTTGAAACTCTCCAGGACCACTGGCCCATTTCTAGAGCTATTGGAAAGTTTACAATCAACCCATTTGAAGTGTACGAAATGAAAGTACAAAAAATTGAGATGATCAGACTTGGGGATCTCCTGACTGGATTGTAGGGAGATCAGGGGATTTAAGGGAGGGGGTTTTTCCCCTTTAAATGGGGTTAATCAGATGGTGGTGATCGTAAAAGGTCACCTAATATACTGTCAGGTGATCCTTTTTCCTTGAGAAGTAGGAGTAAATTTATCGCCGGAGGCTCGATTACACTTCCAAAGAGACGTGATTAGACTTTTGTGGTTTTTGGAGATTTTGCCCACTCAATGGCGGATTTTGACGGAATATCTTCACAAGTTCTCCATCGACATTAAAATCCCAATAAACCTGAAAATTAGACATAAAGTTATGCGCAGAAAAGAATTTATTCCTCAAACTTTTACACTTTTTTTTATTTTTTTTCCCTTAAAAAAAGCATAATTTTCTCTGTGTGGGGATCTACAACCGTCGGATAACAAAACATAATAAAACTCATCCATTGAATCGTTCCTATCGTCAATGTATTTCTTTCCACCACGACGGGAATGATAGATATAGTGTAATTACCAAAAAACCTTAACTTTTTTTCTCACTTGTATTAATCTAGTCATAAACATTTTAATTTGACAAACTTAATCTTACACCTTTTAATGATTTTTATTATTTCCTTAAGACACGCGACTTTTTTTTTCGTAAATAACGTGACTTTTGTTGTGGCAAACCGGAAAAAAAAAAAAAAAAAGCTAGTAGGCCCTCGGTAGTGGGCCGCCGCCGCCGAAAAAGGGCTGGAGGAGATCGCTATGGCCTCGTCTTGCCGGCCCTGGCCTAGATCTGAGCAGAATTCGCGATCCTCTCTGCAGGTCTGGCCGGCGACGTTTGCTTTGAGTCCTTGGGTGGTCGCCTGAAGACCTCCCGGTTTTGCATCTTTTCTCCATCCTTTATAAACAAATTTCCTTTTGCATTTTCGCGTGTTCACTGCTGAGTTTCTCTCCTTACCATCGTCGTCAGGAAAGGAAAAGGATCAGCTGACTTCCTCCATGATTGTGAGTTTCAGGAGCAAGCATTCTTTTGGGCTCAAAACAGTGGCCTCCTCCTCTGAATCTGTAAGTTTTATTTCTTTTCTCTTTCCCGCTCTGTCTAATATTTTGCCACTCAGAACATGTGTATTGTAAATCTTAAAACTTATTAAGAAAGTGAATTTCAATTTTAAGTTTTATAAAAAAATGCAATCGAGTCATTCCGTTAATCACGTCCAACTTAGTTAACACTATACAATATTTTATCTCTCTTACGTGACAATAACATGGCTAAGCATTGAAACATAAGTCTAATGCGATGTTGTTTTGGTCCAAAATTATTTTTAGATATAACTTTTATGTAAATTAATTTAAAATAAGCTAAATTTAAAACCAATAAAAATGAAGAAAGAGGAGACTTGGTGAGAAAGGGATTCGAGCCCTTGCTACCATTGCCCCATCGTTGTTACGAAGGGCTAGCAATCGTTGCTGACTGTAAGTGAGGGGTTAGCGACGGTTGCGGCCCTCCCCGAGATCAAGCAAAGGTGGCAGCACTCGTCGGCTAGGTTTAGGTGAGGGCTAGCAATGGTGGGGTGGTGACGGCAATGGCTTGTAGCCTTCTCTAACCAGTCTCCTTCCTCCTTTTGTCAATTTTAATTTTAATTTTTCTTTTATTTAATTTAAATAAAAATTATATCAAATTTTTTATTAAAAAAACATTGTTTTAGCCACGTAGGATGAAGAAAATAATAAGAATCACATACATATTTTTCGTTAAATGGAGTTAACGGAATAACTCAATTGGAGTAATTTGATAAGTTTTAGAATTTAATTGCATTTTCTTTTCTTTTTTACTTTCCTGACCCAACAGTAGGTAGTTGTGTTGATTGAGAGCTTATTTCTCATCATCAAGGCCAATGATTCGAAACTCGCAGTTACTAATGTCTTAAGGGGGGTTATGGTATTAGGGCCCTATGCTAGTCTCTCTCAAAGTATAGGGGCATAACCCTTTGGTGCCGTCCGGGCACGGAGATCCGCGGTGGATTCCTCGATTAGAAAAAAATTATACTTTCTTGATAAGCTTGGAAACTTTTAATGCGCATATCCATTTAATTTTTTAACTTTTAGCTTTTTCTTTTTGTTTTTAAATCTAAATTAGTCTGTGTTTTTTTTTCTTTTCAGACGTGGCCTTTGCTAGACGCCACATATCTTGAGAAATAATAAAATAAGCCACGTTGATATTTTACATTAATCTAATTAAATGGAATTTAATGGAAAGATCTTGATTGTGCTTTTTCTTAAAATGTTAGTACCCAATAAATCGAGCACCAAAAAAGGTCCTTCAACATCATTTTGAGAGGCAGCTATTCGTCATGCTTTGTTTCGCGGGGGCAAGGGCCCTCCCTCTCTCTCTCTCTCTCTGTGAAGACTCAACCGAAAAAGTAGGATAGAAAAACCGGTAAACCAAAGGTCAACTGTAGCGAAGCCCCTCGTGCTTCAGATTCTGCAACAACTCATCTCCTCAGTAACCTCTCCTCCTCCTCCTCCTCCTCCTCTTATTGAATCTTCCGCTTATAGTATATCAAAACTACGACTCAACTCTCTCTCTCTACCATCTCCCTTTCCCTTTTATTCCTAGATCTGACGCCACTCTATATGGTAAGCCTGCAGAATCCCATTTCTTGGAATCTCATCTCTCAGATTCATCCCAAAGATGAGATGAAAGAACATAAGATATATAAATGACTTAGCCCACGAGAGAGCGAGAGCGAGAGCAAGAAGAGAGATTAATGGAAGAATCACCAAGTGAAGAAATCAGAGCTCCTCTCAGTGAGTCCTGTTAAATACCCACTTTCTCCATTTGTGGCTGTCTGTCTTGTCATTGTTTCTTTGAAGATCTTTCAATTCTGGCAATCTTGCTTTTGCAGTGTCCAAGAATGGGGACTCTATCGACCCCGCTGCACCATCCGCGTCAACTTTGGATCGGGTCGTCGAAGAGCCGGAGGAGAACTCGCCGGTGCCGCAGGTGGCGCTGACGGTGCCGACCACTGACGACCCGTCCCTTCCGGTGCTCACCTTCCGGATGTGGGTCCTGGGGACGTTGTCGTGCGCGCTGCTCTCGTTCCTCAACCAGTTCTTCTGGTACCGGACGGAGCCGCTGACGATCACGGCCATCTCGGCACAGATTGCCGTGGTGCCGATCGGCCGGCTCATGGCGGCGAAGATCACGGACCGGGTGTTCTTCAAGGGGACCCGGTGGGAGTTCACGCTGAACCCCGGCCCGTTCAACGTGAAGGAGCACGTGCTCATCACCATCTTCGCCAATTCCGGGGCCGGCACGGTCTACGCCATCCACGTCGTCACGGTGGTGAAGGTGTTCTACAAGCAGCACATCACCTTCTTTGTGTCCTTGATAGTGGTCATCACGACCCAGGTTTGAATTCCCTTCTTGTTTTCCTCCTCTTTTTCTACCAATCTTCCTTATGCGACGGAGAAAAAGCAAACGTGTCCTCGCAAAACGCCTCAATGTTTAACAAGCGCATTCATTCCGTTGACAAAGGGAAAACTTCGCCAAATTATCTTTGATTTTATTACTTTCCATGTCCAACATGGTTAGGTGATACGGCGTGAGGATTGACATTGTGATCGTAAGAACTTGGTTATCTTTCGGGAGATGCATGCTTAGTTGAACATGAAAGAGAAAAGTTTCTTTAGGAGAAGATGGTGCACGTTGATGAAGTGGTAATTGATGGTCTAAACAACTCGAAAGTGTTGATTCTTTTCTTTTACGGGTTCCAAACTTAACGAAAAATTGCTTTTTCATTTTCAATATATAATGTTTGGGAGAGGGTCCATGACGGAGTGTGGATGGGTTTTGAATGGTAGGTGTTAGGGTTCGGATGGGCCGGTCTCTTCAGAAAATATTTGGTGGAGCCAGCGGCTATGTGGTGGCCAGCCAACCTTGTTCAGGTCTCTCTATTCAGGTACAATTTTATTGTAGTAACTTTACCATATGTATTACGCACGCTTGTATACAGTCGTTTGTTACGTGGAGGAGTGGGTGAACGACAGTGTTCCGATTTAATAATCAAGAAAAATACTATATTGAAAGCTGCAATCCTTTTTGATATGATTGCCTAACAAATGTCTTGGAGCATTCTTTTCATGATGTTATCTGATATATATATGTCTTGTCACTGTATCATTCTCCCGTCGTGCGTTCTCATATCCGTCGGGGCTATCTACAGGAATGTAGGAATGGTTGGTGTAGAATCTCCGGGAGATCCGTGATTCATTTGAATGATTGGTATAAGGACAGTCGAGCTTGCGTCTTTTTTCTGAGGTAGTCAGGTCGGATTTCTTCTGTTTGTCACATAGTGAGTACCCACCACTTTGTGGGGCATGCGAAAATCACATTTCTCCACTTTTCCACGAGTGGAATAAGAAAATTCCAAGATAAATGAGACGATCTCACGAGAACACGTTAACCCCCTAGTCCTGCCTTGGAGTCCAGTGCTTCGAGCTGCGAAGTTAACTATCCTCCTCTAATTTCATGGGTTTTTTTTGTTTGTTCGGTTATATAACTATCTTTCAATAACCAAGTACTTCGTCGTGTTGGCCATGCACAATAAGCCAATAAAACTTTTGTGTTTGTGTCTTAAGGGATCGATTGGGTGGTAAAACGATTGAGATTTTATGACTCAAGAAGTGCAAGATCTTAAGTTTGACTCATGCTTGATGCAATTATTTGGAATCGAGTCATTAAAGATAGGGAATTCACCCCCCAAGAGCCCTCAATCCTTATGCAAATGACCTACATCTAATCAGACCAAGAAGGTAAGTATAGTTTAGTTTGTGAAAGTTGCTCGAGATCCCACCCGACAGCTAAAAATGTTCACACAAAAGAAAAAGAAAAGGTATCTCAAACAACTTCCGATTGTGTTGACACTTTAATTGGTCGTGTCCGTGGTCGTAGATGTATAGAACCACTGCTAACTGCCCTAAAAACTTAAACCGTTAGGTGAAAACGTTGATTAACATTTAAATATTTTCACACTCATCCTCATGCTTAATATAATCTCTTTGCCTAATACTAAGCATGAAAATATTTGAGAAAACAAAATAGGAATTTGGTAAGATTTGTACTCAAGATCTCATGCTCTGATATGATATGAAGTTTTTGTAGGACCACTGTCAATTGCCCTAAAAATTTAAATCGTTAGGTGAAAACGTGAATTAATATCTAAGTACTTTCACAGTATGTACTTAAGCCGAGCTACTCATTAACTGTTTGCTTATTTTTGTAAGTTGACTGATTATTTTGACGGTTGGTTTGATTAGTCATGGATACAGTTTTTTTGACTCTCGGGTTTAAGCTTCTTTCACTTCTCAACTAGTCAAAGGTTAGGCAGGAGCCTCCCCAGGGAGAAAGAGAATCTCACGAGTAAGAAAGATGCCAAAGCAAGAAACTGCATAGACAACGACGGCGCCACTTATAATAAAACAACACATAAAGGATACCGCTAGTCTAATTATGCATGAGATTTCCTGAAACAGTTCTGCTTTGCATGGACCCGGTTTCGAGTACCCTCGTTTCTGAAGTTCTGTTTCACCGAGCGACATCGATGATTCTAATCTCTTCCTATGGAAGATCCGGTGAAGAACTTGGAAAAAAAAATGGGCAGAAGTGATCTTTCCTGGACGCGTACGATGTGATTGCCAATTGAAATTCACTCATCTAGAGGCAAAGTTGCGATTTCTAATTCTAGTTGTGTTCCCTTAGGTATATACAATGAACAGCTTCTGGTCAATTTATTTAAGCACGAGGTGTGATATATGTATGTTAACATTCTTCAAGTTTGAGTATTAAAAGACTTGGATCAGTTTTTGGTGTCTTGAGTCCAATGCTTCATGTATTTACTGTTGATCGCAGGGCGCTTCACGAGAAAGAGGAGCGGCCGAAGGGTGGAGTGACGCGGACCCAGTTTTTCCTCATCGCCTTCATCTGCAGCTTCGCATACTACGTCTTCCCAGGCTACATCTTCGAGATGCTCACCTCCCTCTCTTGGATCTGCTGGATCTTCCCCAAATCTGTCCTGGCTCAGCAGCTCGGCTCAGGCCTCTACGGACTTGGGATCGCTGCCGTCGGGCTGGACTGGTCCACAATCTCTGCCTACCTTGGAAGCCCGCTTGCCAGCCCGTGGTTCGCCACGGCCAACGTGGCCGTCGGCTTTGTCTTCGTGATGTACGTGCTGACTCCGATCTGCTACTGGCTCAATGTGTACAAGGCCAAGACGTTCCCGATATTCTCGGACGACCTGTTCACTTCTACTGGCCAGGAGTACAACATCTCGAGCATCATTGACTCCAATTTCCACCTCGATCTCGCAGCTTACGAGAAGGAAGGACCTCTCTACCTCAGTACGTTCTTTGCCATGACCTATGGGGTTGGCTTTGCTTCACTCACCGCCACCGTCGTTCACGTCCTTCTCTTCCACGGAAGGTAAAACAGAAGTGAAAATTACTTAGCCCACGGAGATCAGTCTGTTCACGCCATCCAAAAATAGTTACTTCAAAAGTTCAAATCAATATCAAATATGCAGGGAGATATGGGAGCAGAGTAAGGCAAGTTTCCAAGAGAAGACGGCTGATATACACACACGAATGATGAGGCGATACAGGCAAGTCCCGGGGTGGTGGTTCTGGTGCATCCTGGTGGTGAACATTGCAGCCACCATCTTTGCCTGCCAGTACTACAACTCTCAGCTTCAACTCCCGTGGTGGGGCGTCTTGCTGGCTTGTGTGATTGCCATCGTCTTCACTCTTCCTATTGGCATCATCACCGCCATCACAAATCAGGTAAAATCCCCTTCTTATTCAGCGGCACTAATACAAAGCAGCGGTTCACACATCGTCGATAATCTGATTCATTTTTTTTGCCTTTCTTCCTTTGCAACAGACTCCAGGGTTGAATATCATCACCGAGTACATAATCGGGTATATTTACCCAGGATACCCTGTCGCGAATATGTGTTTCAAGGTGTATGGGTACATAAGCATGACTCAAGCCATCACCTTCCTGCAGGACTTCAAGCTTGGCCATTACATGAAAATCCCTCCTAGAACAATGTTCATGGCTCAGGTACTTATATGAGGCTCCTCCATCTTCTTGGCTAGGACTCTAGGAAAATTTTCTGAATGTTGATCCTTTTGTTCACTAGGTAGTGGGGACTCTTATAGCTGGGTTCGTGTACCTGGGCACGGCATGGTGGCTCATGGAGACGATCACTGACATCTGCGAGACGACCTCCTCAAGCAGCCCCTGGACGTGCCCCAGTGACACAGTCTTCTATGATGCGTCGGTGATCTGGGGCCTGATTGGGCCACGGAGAATCTTCGGCGACTTGGGCACCTATGGGGCCATCAATTGGTTCTTCCTAGGAGGAGCAATTGCACCCCTCCTCGTCTGGCTGGCCCACAAGGCCTTCCCTGAACAAGAGTGGATCGGGCTCATCAACATGCCGGTCCTGATCGGGGCGACGGGATATATGCCACCCGCGACGGCCGTGAACTACACGACATGGATCATTGCGGGGTTCCTGTCTGGGTTCGTGGTGTACCGGTACCGGCCAGACCTGTGGAAGAAATACAATTATGTGCTCTCTGGGGCACTGGATGCCGGGCTTGCATTCATGGGGGTGCTGTTGTACTTGTGCTTGGGGCTTGAGAGCATTGATTTGGATTGGTGGGGGAATGATTTGGATGGGTGTCCACTCGCTACATGTCCAACTGCTGCAGGAGTTGTGGTTGAAGGCTGCCCTGTTTTCACTTAGGAGAGCGGCGGCATCTGTCAAAATATTTTGTACATACAGCCTTAAAGAATAGCACTGGGATTGATTGGGATTAGGATTACAAATAACAGAGAGTCCTCCATGAAAGAGAAACATCGTTGGTTCAATGTTTCATTCTTCGTTACTGAGATAAAATTCAAAGAAATTGGCGGGGCACATCTTCGTTTTCAGATGTGTCAAGTGCGCTACTCTGCGGTACAAAAGTTACTGAATGTGACACCTCCATGAAGATGAAGACTGGTAATGACAGCTGATCGTTGCCGCAAGTCATCGTTGACCACATAAGCTCGTACATAACTCTTGTTGTCTTACTTAAAAGCGTGATTTAAACCCCTCTAACAAGAGAACGCAACTAAGGAAAATTATACTGCATCTATTTATTATTCATATAAAATCTATCATGGTTACCAACTGTTAGGACAAGCTCCCAGGCCAGATGTATTAAACTGTTCGAGCGGTCGAATGCTTATTTTAGTTTAGCTATTTCTCTATATCCTCTAATAAGCTCAAAGGTAAATTTAACCTGAAACTTTTGACGGTAAATTCAACGGAAGCCTCTTCTGTAATCAAGTTGAATTCCCAGGGACAAATTTGTTACTCATGATCTATGAAATACGTGAGTGCTTTTGCACCTAGACAATCTCTGAGCTGCGCGTAGCTTTCATCCGTAGCTCTCCATCTCTTCTCCATTCCGAGCCCCTCGTTTATCTTGTGTCCTCTTCAACTCTTCTCCAAACAAAATCAATCTTGAATTCAAGCTTATTCTTGATTCCTCACCAACTGTTCGCGAAATTGCACCATTTTTACGCCCTTCCACTTCCCTCCCAAATTGAGCTAGCCACAGGACTTTGCCAATAGGAAAAAGTTATCCAGAAGGGTATGCAGCATGTTGGGTAAGAGCTGAATTGAGAGCCAGTCTACCCTACCCCGATGATGCCGCCTTCTCCAGATCCTCGTATTCAAAGTGGGTGGCAGAGCCGAGCCTCATTTCTTGGTGGGAGAGCAGCAGCCCCTCGTCCGTTTGTCAGGTCGATGGCGGCAGTGTGCCTACTGGAGCAGGTCCCCTTTCACTGTGACCGACTCGTCCACGGTGTTGAGGAAGCTGGAGAACGACCGGAATGTGACCCCAGCAGGATAGGCGACGTTGCGTGAGTTGGGTGGAATCAGGCGCAATGTTGGCGGAGGAGATGGCGCTGGACTCACGCATTCTTCGCTTCGATGAATTCCCATGACCGACGAGGGTCGCTGGAGCTTGGTTGTCATTGAGCGAGGTCATTGCGCCCGCTACCGAGGAGGTGCAGGTGCCTTGCCCATGACCATGATGGCGATAACATTGCTCTTGATGCGCGGCCACAGGTGAGGCCGCCCTCCCTTAGATCTGAACGAAGTGAAGCCCTTGTCGGCGACTGGCAAGAGCTTGGCGTCCCTCACCGCGGAACACATTACATAAGTTACACTTTCCTTGTCGTTGTTTTCCGTCTAGCATGAATTGTAATCTGCATACAAATAACAATGGAACTTTTCAAGGGAGTCCATCCATTTCGAGCAATCACGAGCACGAATTCATTTTTTCTTAAACTCAAGCTTGTTGCTCTTCGAATTACAATGTTCGTGGACTTCATCAATGCTGACTGACATGTCTAGGCCTTGTTAGTTTCTTTCCTTAATTCATCCTAGTTTAATTTATTGATTAGTCAGCATATTAATGCCCTATTATTGCCTATTACCTTAATTTCCATTAAAGCAATATCCATCTTTTTATAGCAATATTCTTGTTGCAAGGATCTCCCTCCTCATTGTTACTATTTATTGATCATATTCATTTTTTTTCATAGCTTTTGACTCGTGAATTTGATTGAGAGAAGTGATGTGTGTTATCTCATTAATATTTTGTTTCCTCCCATAATGTGAGATGATTTGCATTTAATTTTTTAAGGCTAAGAATTGCGAAACAAATCCTTCTTATATTAGATTAAAGAACTCGGATGAAGATTTTCCTTATTTTCATTTTCTAGATGTCAGCTCAACTTGATTAGAAACATCGCGTGTATGCGAAATAGTTGTTGTAGATGTTTTTTTTTAATTTCTTTTTAAAGAGAGAAATGCAACGCAAATCATAATATTAACAAAAATTTAATCATTGCTCAATTCGCATTTATATAACTTATAATAACGGTGCTGCGCATATCACAGCTTAGTGACTATAAATGTATTATAATCATAAATGATATGTACTTGAAACATAATAAATGATACATAAAATAGGCAATCATATCACCGTCCACGAGTTTATACATGATGTTTCATAATGTGATAATTTTCCTCTCGATTATTTTTTATAATCTATCTTATATCATCAAGTTGTTTATTATTTATCGAATTGCATAAGGTACCTTTATCTAACACATGCATTTTATTTATTCTTAATTGTCACACTTGTTTAATTTACATTGAAATCTTTCTTATCTCAAAACAATTTAGTTCAATCTTTCATGAATGCAACAAACAAAATATACATCTTTTTATTTTTGGAGATACATGTAAAATGTCTCCCTGGTCAAAACAATCCAAAGTCCAGGCTCTCTTTTCCTAGTTGCAGTTGAATCGTTGGGGAAGGGAAAAAGACACGATCTTTGCCTAAACCTTAAACCCTTCGGAACCGCCAAAGGTTTCATCTTTGTCCCTCAGATCAGAACTCGCAACCTTCGTTGCAGACCCAAACCTGAGACTCCACGAACGCCACCAATGGAGACACAATCGGACGGCAAAGAAGACGCCGCTGCCGCCGCCACCGTCAAGGACATGGCTTCGCAGCTGGAGTCGCGGATTCGCTCCGCCAGCAACACCCAGCTTCAACTCCTTGCTTCCCTCCAAACCGAATTCCCCGACCTCGTCCCCTCCATCGATCTCTCCCTCAGGGTCGTTTCCGCCTTCAACCACCGCCCTTTCACCCCCATCCCCACTCTCCCCAACCCTAATCCCCTCCCCAGAAAACCCTCCGACCCGAATCGCCCGCCGACCCCCGACGATACCGCCGTTCCCAGATCCTCGAGTTCGAAGGGGACGGCGGAGCTGAGCCTGATGTCTCGGTCAGAGAGCGAAAAATTCTCGCTTGATGAGTGTAACAGCCCCTTGTCCGTTGTCAGGTCGATGGTGGCAGTGTGCCTGCTGGAGCGGGTCCCCTTCACTGCGATTGACTCGTCCACGGTGTTGAGGAAGCTGGAGAACGACCAGAATGTGACGCCGGCAGAGAAGGCTGCTTTGCGGGAGGTGGGCGGAGAATCAGGGGCAATATTGGCGGTGGAGATGGCGCTGCGCTCGATAGCAGACGATAATGATGGGGTTGAATTGGGGGAATTTGTGTTGAGCGGGAAGTCGCGGGTGATGGTTTTGGGGATTGACAGGACTCGGCTTTTGAAGGAATTGCCGGAGAGTGGGCAGGATCAGCAACAGCAGCAGGATTCGAGTTCAGGGGATGATAATTCTAATCATAATCAGAGTCGTGGTGGGCAGGGGATTGGTAATAGTGCAGCTGATGTGAATGGTGGGATCTTCGGAATGGGAGGACCAGTTAGGCCGATGCAGGACATGTGGATGGGAGCCAGTGGTGACCCGCACATTTCAGGTGTCCCACCAATGTTTCCAGGTGGTGGACCGCCTGGAGCATTGATGGGACCTCGGGGTGTGCCTAGA
This sequence comes from Melaleuca quinquenervia, assembly GCA_030064385.1. Taxonomy (NCBI): domain Eukaryota; kingdom Viridiplantae; phylum Streptophyta; class Magnoliopsida; order Myrtales; family Myrtaceae; genus Melaleuca; species Melaleuca quinquenervia. Next base: position 11,890,467 of record CM057721.1, on the reverse strand, counting down.
GCAATGGGCATGATGGCAATTCCTAGAGGAATCGGCATTCCTCCAATGCATAGACCTCCTTTGGGGCCGAATACAAATGGGTTGCCTCAGAAGCCAAGGACAGAAGAGGATGATATGAAGGATCTTGAGGCATTGTTGAAAAAGAAGTCTTTCAGAGAAATGCAGAAGTCAAAAACTGGAGAGGAGCTTTTGGACCTGATACATCGGCCAACTGCAAAGGAAACTGCTGTGGCTGCCAAGGTATTGAGATTCATGTTGCTTTCAGTTGACTCTATGGATGCCTTGTTCTGCATAGGAGCTAGCATTGTCTGGAAGCTTTTCTAACTTGTATTTCGAGTTATGTTTCAGTGAATGTGATAGCTTATCTGATCAAGGTCTTCATTGAATGCTTTGTATTGCAGTTTAAAACAAAAGGCGGGTCACAGTTAAAGGAATACTGTTTGTCACTCACTAAAGAAGATTGCAGACGCCAATGTGGGTCCTTTATAGCATGTGAAAAGGTACTCAGCAGATTGTGTTAGGCGGTTGTTTTTTAAGTAATTGTGAATGCAAAAACTCTGGTTGCTGGATTCATTCTCTATGGCTAGGCTGTGTACAGTGGACTTTTGTAATTCTGTCATTTATTAAGGAGTTGAGGGTGACATTTGGCTTCTAAGTGTTTCTTCTGTGAGAGTGCAACACATTCACACTGTGATGTTTTTACTTCCCTTTTTGCCAGTAGTAATTCCTCAATGGAAGTCTTAAACAAGCAAAGAGCTTCTAAGAAAATAATGAAGGTACCATACCCCTAGTAGCTGCTATGGCGGTGCAAGTGCAGTTGTCATATGGGCCACTATTGCAACAGTGCATGCAGCTCCAAGTTGCAAGCCTTTACCTTATGGGTTATTGTCTGCATACATAACTTTCCTATCACTGGCTGCTTCTGCGAAATTTTTCTGCATTATTAACCAGCTTAGCAAGTGTTATTTGCTTCATCTTCTCTTTTATGATTGTGCATGTATTTAGAGACTACTAGTATTAGTGTCGGTTCTGTCCTTAAGACATAACCTTCTCTGCCTTTTCATCCCCTGGTCAGAATTCTTAATTTGGAGACACCCTTTTTGCCTCCCACAATCACAATGGAGCAAATTGAATGGATATCAGATCTATGCCTTTGTAATGTCTGGTGGCCTTTCCTAGGGTATTTGGGCCTTTGTCCTTTTTCACTTGAGTCTGTATTATGCACCATCTGAAATGATGGTGCAATCATGTACTTGTTGTGCCCACAAGGTAAATGTGAAGAAAGAAAACAAACTTAAGAGCTATGGCTTCATATGTCTTGTTTGGATTAACAAAGGTTTAATGTTATTCACGGAGCAACAAATCTGGATATTGTATTTAGCAATTTAAAGTGGTTTGAAATGTGTTGTTTTCCTGTAATAAAGACGTTTAAACTGAGACATTGGCCCTACACAAGCATTTGTTATTTCTTCTTCATGTTGTACTTGTGTAACTACTTCACTGTTGTTTCATAGATTCACATTCTGTATTCACCTCAAGAAATGTCATCTTTCAGGTTCATTTTCGGCGAATAATTGCTCCGCATACTGACGTAAACTTAGGGGATTGTTCTTTCCTTGATACTTGCCGGCACATGAAGGTCTATTTCATCTCTATTTTTGTTCCTTGGGCACCCTTGGTTGCAGCTTTAACTAAATCTGATTAATCTTTCTTTTCCACAGACATGCAAGTATGTTCATTATGAGCTTGACCCAACACCAGATGCGCCACCAATGATGATGGGGGCAGCACCAGCACCTCCCAAGCCATTAAAGCCACAGCGTGCAGAATACTGTTCAGAAGTAGAACTTGGTGAAGCACAGTGGATCAATTGTGATATCCGGAACTTTAGAATGGATGTGATAGGGCAATTCGGAGTTATAATGGCAGATCCTCCGTGGGACATCCATATGGAATTGCCTTATGGGACAATGTCAGATGATGAGATGCGAAATCTTAATGTTCCTGCGCTGCAGACTGATGGCCTGATTTTTCTGTGGGTCACTGGACGTGCCATGGAGCTAGGACGAGAATGGTATGTCCTTGTCTGTTTTGATGGACCAATTTGATTCACAACATTTTTAGTGCATCTTAGTTATTTGCCTGATAGAGTCTTTTGATGGGGAAAGAAAGGCTAGATACAGGTAATGATTTCCATGGAGGTTGCATAGGTGCTTGTGTGGAAGTCAATAGATGAGGTAGTGGCTGTCCAGTTGTTCAATTTTGTTGAATTCCTCTAAGACTATATGAGTAAGCTATGCTTTGTCATTTCCAAAGGAACCTGATGGTAGAGCTCACAATGCTACTTACAAATGAAATCATGCTGTTTATCATTTATGAAGCTCGTGCATAATCATTTTATTCCATATGTTACAGTTTGGAACTTTGGGGTTACAAGCGTGTTGAGGAAATCATCTGGGTGAAGACCAATCAGCTTCAGCGGATCATTAGAACAGGCCGCACGGGCCATTGGCTCAATCATAGTAAAGAGCATTGCCTTGTTGGAATTAAGGGGAATCCCGAAGTAAACAGGAACATTGATACCGACGTCATTGTTGCTGAGGTTCGAGAGACTAGTCGCAAGCCAGATGAGGTTGGTGAATTATGCATGCACACTAATCCTCGGAACTGATCCAAACTGCATGAAATCTGTTCGTTCCGTCTCTTGGGTTTGCTGATAGCATTTTTATGACCTTAAAATGGTGATTGTGCTTATGTATATGCAAAGATGCTGGTGCAACCTAATTTATGCACTGCAGAAGCCACATCTCTTAATGTAGATAGTAATTGTTGTACTTTATGCTAATGTAAGCAGTGATTTTGCAGATGTATCCAATGCTGGAGAGGATTAGTCCGAGGACAAGAAAATTGGAGCTGTTTGCTCGCATGCACAACACTCATGCAGGGTATTTTGAATTTATTGTTCTTAATTTTTGGAAATAAGGACAAGCTGCGGAAGAAAAGTGAAACTTGCATATTCCTCTTGTGGACAAGGAATGGTGGAAGAGTCTAGGCATTTTGGACAACTTTATATTTTTGACAAACAAGCAATTTCAGAATGAGTATTAGGCATTTTGTACAACTGTATATATTTGACGAACAAGTAATTTCAGAATAATTATTAAGTGGGTAATGCATGTTTTTTGCCCAGAACCTTAGGATTGTCACTCTTCCAGGGTGAAGGCCTGCTTGTCATTGCATTGATTTATTTTCATCAAAAGAATCTCATCCTACGTATTATTGTTGCCTTGGGGTCTCCTTTGATGGTCTGCCCTTTTCAGGTGGTTGTCTCTTGGTAATCAGTTGAGCGGCGCACGATTGGTAGAAGAAGGGCTGCGAGCAAGATTTAAGGCGGCTTACCCCGATGTTGAGGTGCAACCAGCTTCTCCTCCAAGGGCTTCGGCAATGGAAGTTGACTCAGCTGCTAGTCAAATGAGGAGTCCTTTTGCGACCACAGAACCCAAGTCCGCTTCTGTGCAGTTTTCAGAACCTGCAATTTCTGGAGCTATGGAGGTCGATATAGTGAGCTAGAGCGGCCAGCCGTTGGTGTCATGAAGTAATTAAACATCAGTCGACTCTTTGCAATGTTACTGCCTCGGATGTTGGTGGTTTGTTCCTCGCAATTGCCGATTGAATTCATCAATTGTTGGCCACTAACTTCCATTGGATTACTTCTTACAATGATGTCAAAGCGACGCAATAAGATAGATGAGGAATTATCGCCGGATGTTTGTCGCTGACGCATCCCGATGTGCCGGTTCTCAGTGGTATATCTGTACTTGTAGCCTTGATGTAATCTGCTAGAGTAAGATTATGACATATGACTTGTGTCGTGTAAACAAGTATTGACCTCCTTTTTTGTTAAGTGTAGAATGTCAATTTTCAACTGTTATCTGTATTAAACTCATATGGGTCCGAAGAAAATTATGAGTTTTCGAGGATTAATTTCTTGGACAGCAAGAAACTGCTCGGAAGTGCATGAGACATGAGACCAAGCAATGCCCAAGTTGTTTCCTCAATAAAAACCCTAGTCATGTTCAATGTCATAAAAGAATTTGAGTGCAGACAAGACGGTCGGTTGTGGTTCCAAGTGACAATTACAGATGGGTAGTGTGGTCCCAAGCCGTAACATCGGAATATCTGAAATGGAGCTTTCTAACAAATTTTTTGGGGCGAAATTACATGACAGAACCGAAAAACATTGATGCAAACAGAGACCAGGAAAACTACGAACCTCAGTCAAGGAAAGTAAGAAAAGTAACCATCTGATTCTGCAATTTCTCCAGAACAAATATTCCACAAATTTACAAAATTGATTAGAAAGACCGAAAGAACCGAAACACGGGATTTCCTCTTCTTCTTTTTTCTGCAGCTTGAAATGCCATTCAAGCTCTTGCTCTCTCACTCACTCACTCCAGTACTTCTCATCAGCATCCTTCCCATCCACCCTCTCGCCGTCACTGTCGCTGCCCTGATCCTCCAACCCCATCCTGAACCTCCTCACGTCCTCGACGACGGCATCACGGAACAGCCCCACGTCCACCGCACCCGACACCATGTGGTACCCTCTCTTCCGCAGATCTTCTGGCGAATCAAACGGCATTGCGAAGCCCGACAGATAGGCCTGGCCGCATCCTAACACTCCTTTCTCGGCCGTCCTCATCATCTCCTTCACCTTCTTGTTCCCCGGGTCCCAAAGGTACCCCATGCTCGCGCTCAGATCCAACGGCCCCATTTGGATGCAGTCCACCCCGTCGACGGCCGCAATCTGTTCAACATTTCTGACGCCTTGTTCGGATTCCACCTGAGAAAGGAAGCATTCATGCATCATTTACACCACGCTTGGAGAAAACAAAACTAGAACAAAACAAAGATTGGATCCGATATTCAAATCACGCCAGGGATCAAAAGAGCCGGGCCTCAAGCCAATTGACAAATAAGCAGTAACAAATTTAAGGCTATTCTCAATTGAAATCTGGCTGCATGAATCGCCATAAGCTCAATTCAGTATCAAATTTTCGGAAGTTCTAAATGATTTCTATCTTTCTTAATTATCAATGTCCTCTTCATATATGATCATCAATTTACAGGAATATAATGACTCCCGGTCAGATTTTTATCATTAGTACTTATATTAAGGGAGATTCATTTTTCGACTTCTCGGTATTTGGACGGCGAAAAATCAGTTGATTGAAAATAACCAATTTATATTGGAAGAAACGAGATTCTCCCTTGAACAAGAAAGAAATTACTTTTCTTAAATTACTAAACGAATGTTCTATGTTGGCCCCATATGTTCAATCAACAAGAGATGATGTTATTCAGTGAAACAGAGTCCATGAAATAACTTCCCTTCATCATGATTTACTCCTCATCCGAAGCACTGTCTGTAATCCTTCACCTAAAAAAATTCATTCTTTGTACCTGACACATGATGAGGAGCTCCCCCTCGCAATTACTCAAATACCCTTCCTCGATCCCGTACTTGGAGGCCCGGACCACCGTGTGGGCTGACCCGCGGACGCCGCCGGGCGGGAAGCGGGAGTACGACACCGCGTCCATGGCCAACTCCGGGCTGTCGATCATCGGGAACATCAGGCCCTGCGGGCCGAGGTCGAGGGCCTTCTTCGCCCACGTCGGGGAGCTCTCCGGGAGCCTAAGGATCGCCGGGGTGCCGGTGCTGGCGAGGGCGCGGAGGCAGTGGAGGGCGTCGGAGACGCCGCCGGGGCCGTGCTCCATGTCCACGACGGCGAAGTCGTAGCCGGCGAGGCCCGCGATCTCGGCCACGGTGGGGGAGAAGGAGAGGAGGAAGATGCCGTAGAGGGTCTCGCCGCCGCGGAGGCGGGATTTGAGGGAAATGGGGTTGGTGGAGGACGAGGGGGAGGGAGAGAGATCGGAGGGGTTGGAGGAGGAGCGGACCGGGGTCAGAGCTTTGAGGTGGGTGGTGAGGTGCAGGGGCTTGTGATTCGGCGGAGTCGCGGATGGAATGGAGAAGAAAGGCGAAGGCTTTGGGTTTCTGAGAGTGGAGAGGGATGAATTGGTGGTCTGGGAGACAATGGCGGCGGCGGCGGCGGCGGTTGTGGCCGCCATACTTGGTGGGTGTGAGGGGTTAGTAGGGTTCTTGTTGGGCTTTAGGTGGAGAGACAGGAGGGGAGTGGTAGAGGGTAGTGATGAGACCAGAAGTCAGGACAGAACATCAGACGATGAAGAAGACGACCTCCCTGATTTGTCCTGTGCGAGTTTGTTTGTCGTGTATATTGCCCAGTACTGAAGCAAAAGCGCCCTTTTACTTCGGCCAAAAGAGAAACCAAAGGAAACCATGTTTTTATCGCCTCTGATAAGTCAGTCTCTCATTCGTCTCAATAGTTGGGTGGGCGATGCTAATCAAGCCCTTGATTTTTACAAAACATAGAGAAGCACCCCCTGTTTCAATCTCCTCCTTCAAAATTTATCCGTGTATCGCGAGCGATATCTCTCACAAATTTTAGATTCGTATCGACCCAATTCCTCCTTTATCTTTTGTTGTCTACTTCCTTCCCAAATCGTGCTAGCTAACAGGACTTGCCAATGGATAGTAAGCCGGAGGACTTCAAAGACGAGTCTTTGCAGCATGCTGTGTAAAAATGCCGAATTAATAGCCAATCTCCACCTGACCAACATAAATTCCCTCGCACATCCTCAAGCTTCCGTAATAAATAACCCTTGTGAGGTGACCAATTCAATCAAATGAATCTCGTCTAAAGTTACAGGACATTGGGAGAAAATGAAAATGTCAACTGAATACAGGCATAGGTAGCTTGCTAACACGACGCTTTATAAAAGTCGCTTCCCACAAAATGGGGAACCCAATCTTCCTTCCCCTTAGAGCTTTAAACCGCCTCTGGCCATCGCAAGAGCGCCCTCATAAGTTTGATTCCCGCCAATGAACCCACTCATGTGGACGAATACACAGCCGGGGATTCCCGACTCTTTGGACAGCTCGTCATCTCTCAGACCACGCCACTGAGCTGGAAGAGCCTTCCGGCTTTCAAATCTGTCGGGAGCCACTGCAACTGCCTGCACCCGCCAGTTTTTGCTCCGGTCATCCTACACATGCAGAAGCGTCGCTGTTCGTTCAAGTACTTACATTATAAATTGACATTCTTCTATTTCTCTAATAAGAGTAAAGCTTATCCAAAAAGAAAGAAAAGAAAAAAGGCTCTTGATCGTTGTGCTCTTTGTTGCATTTGCAGTAACAAGATATATCCATCGAATCTTAAGTTTTGTTCGTTTATGATATTGATTTCTTTGACTTGACTGGCAAGTGGTATACCACCCCAAAAGTGATTCATTCACTGATGAACTAAAGCAGACACTCACTAAAGCCTTAAAGCTTTTCCATTAAGGATGTGCATAAATAAGTTCTCCATATACTCTCCATTGATTTCCCACACAGCAAGACAAAATTCTCCACCAGAAATTATTGTCTACACAGCAAATTAACAAATGGCGCAAAGGGTTCAAATCGGTACCTGATAAAGCACATATTTGATGGAAGGTTCAATTTTCATCTCCTCCTCCAGCTCAAACAAATGAAGCTTCCACTATGAAGATAGATAAAATCAAACATATTAGACTAAATGTACTTAGCTGATAACAATCCAAGAACCATTAGTCATCAGATGAGAAACAAATCAAAGTATAGCCTAACAACTACAAAAATTAACAATCTGCCAACAAACTGCTGCTTGTGATATACCTCTTCGCATACAGAATCTAATTCTATCTAAACAGACACCGAATTCTCAAGCATGTTCATGAGTCAATATCACAAAAAATTCAGTTACTTACGGGACAAAATCGATTTAAAACCATAATTTCTCCACTTGAGTCGATATCATATCTAGCTGCAAGACACTCCATTACAATGGACCTTGCTGGTAACCACGACCTTGTATGAAATCGTACACTCTGAAAATCAAAGAAAAAGTGCAAAAATTAGCATAGGAGTTGTTAAAATGACTGATAACCATTATACCACCATCAAGACCACTTCAATCAAAGCTTACATCTAAAAATTCGCTGCCAGCCAAAGACATAGCTCGCTGAAAAGCCTCATTCTCCTTCTCCGAAGATTGATCAGGATCAATCCAGTCCAGATTCAGTCTTCCGACTCTTGAAGACAAATGCGTGTTATTAACATATCTTGGAGGCTGGTCGGTGTCATACTGATTTATTCCATTGTCAATAGCATCAATTGCCTGACATTGTCAATTAGAAGATGAAACTCATCAACCAGCAAAAAGTGTTTTAACATGCATTTATGTATTGGTGAGATAAAAGAACCCCAAGGAAACAGACTGGGCAAGGTACAGATAACTAGATATCAGAAAATGTAATGCCAAGCAAGCAACAGTTGCCATGCTCAAGCTCTACATGTGAATGTTATGCATTGCTATCACACTTAGAATGTCACATAACTTCTACCAACAACTCATTCACTATTTAAAGAATCTTGTGATTTGTACATGGCAAAATGACGTTTAATATACAAATCACAATTCAAATCTCGATCTAACAACACTGTTCTTGGGAACTAAGTAAAGAGATGTCTCTTATGCCTAATAATGCATAAAAGAGTTCCACAGCCTTTATATTGATGCAACTAATACAAAGAAATGACCAAAGCCAAACTGATTTATGTTTGCCGATAGAAATTATGCTCCAATTCCAATCACACCATTCTGTCTAATGATACAAAGGGAAGTCAGTACATCTGTCACTACTAGGTCAGTCAGCATCTAAAGGGGGGAAAAAGTGTCTGAAGCAAAAGCACGTACCTCCATGAAGCTCTTATATACAGCAAGAAACAGCCGATGCACATCTGGATGATTTTCATCGACCTGAAGCTCCTTAGCTATTATCTCCTTCCCAAAATGCTAAACATGGGAAGAATAAAATACAAACCATGTCAAACAATCCAGAAAATCTAGACCACCATTAATGCAAAAATCAAGAACTGAAACAACCAGGTAGAAACTAAAAGCTTGCCTAATGGAAGCAAACACTCAGGTACAACTAGTACCTTGTAAACCAAGCCAGCACTGCTGAGCTTGGTGGAAAACCCATACCCAAATACCTCCTCAAAACCTTTCTGGTGATGATCATACCGGTCTCTACTCGGATCATACACACCCCCGACATCAAGTACAGCATCAAGAGCCTCCAGCACCTGCAATCTCCAACCAATTCCCATAACACGTCGCATAAGAAAAACAACCCACTATCCTTCTGGCCAAGAGATACGCAAAACCAAGCGTTAAACATATACCCGTCAAACAATAGCCAAAAGAATTGCCGCTTTCACCCGATGAGCTACAAAAGATACCGTTTTTCACTTTTTTAAAATTTCGCTTTTGGGTTTTTCTCTGAAATGGTCCAAGAAGACGAGAAGGAGAGCAACAAAATGAAGGAGGTGAAAGACCTGAGGGTCTCTGGTACGGACGATTTCGGCGTTGGAGTACTTGTCGGTGAGGCGAATCATGAAGCAGCCGAGAGCCTCGTCGCAGTGGAAGCTACCATTGTGGGTGCCCACGCGCTTCAGCGGCGGCCCGGCGGAGAAGGAAGAAGCAAAAACCCTAGAAGGAGAAGCGGGAGGAGGAGTAGCCATGCGAGGAGAGAGGGCTAGGAGGCGCTGGAGGTTGAACAAGCAATGCGGGTGCTGCTTCCAAATTCCCCTTGCTGCTCCCAGCATTCCTCTATGCGAAAAATCAAACCTTTGGAGCGTGGCAAGGAGATTTATGGATTACGGGGAACCAAGATTGCACTTTTCATTAAATAAGACTAAACCCAATACGAAAAATTGCCCAAGAAGTTGCTCAAATTTCGAATTCCATTCGTAAAATTACTCGACGGTCAACTCAATTCTTTTGAAATTAGTATTGAAGTTTAGTAGACCAATCCAAATAAATCATAACCTCATTTATTTATATATGACTAATTGAGTTGTTACGTAGATTAGTCATGTTTACTAAGTTGGTCATAAATGAGATTAAACATCTAAGTTAAAAAACATATCGACGAGCCTATTTGAATAATTGCGATTTTATTTTCTTTTTAATTAAGTACGTGTTTTGTAAATAAAAACAGCTCAAGTCATCAATTCCAATTTGACTCATGCTCAGCCCAAGTACTTTTCAAATCCTCTAATTCAGCCTAAAGTTGAACTCCCTGTTTGTAAATTTATATATGAGCAAAGCTTGAACTCGAGTTCTATATGTTTAAATTGAGTTGAGCTCAAGTCAATTCAGTTCAATTTGATAATTTTAGTCACGACTCTCTCTCTTTCTTGATAAAACTCGAATCGCTATTCAAAAAAGAATTTATTTAAAAATTGTTCATAAGAAAGTTAATATAAATAGGAAAAAAGATATATATTTTTTTTTTGTGAATGTCATGTTATGTAAGAATGACATGAGAAGAAATTAGTGAATAATAAGAAAGCAATTCAAATGAGCACGGTCTCTATTGCAATTACTCTTCCACTTCATTTAGAGTGACTAATTAATAAGGCAACAAACTTTTCGGATCGAATGTAGAGGGTTTTATTTGTTGATGGTCATTGGATAATTTGATTGAACAAATAATGAAAACTTTGACCGTTAAGAGTATGTAACCTGTTTATTCTGTGCGCGTTTTTTTCTATTGCATCATATCTCATCGTATCGCATTCTGTTCTTCGATATTTGGCAATCACTGAGTAACTCGGTGTAGGTCTGGCATAATAATTTATATCTTAGGTAAGAAGACAAACGCAAAAGCGGGGTGGTGGCGCAGTTGGCTAGCGCGTAGGTCTCATAGCTTCTGAGTTATCCTGAGGTCGAGAGTTCGAGCCTCTCTCACCCCAATCCACCTTTTTCCTTAAAACTGATTTTAGTTATTCATTTTCAAAGGACTTAAGCATTTTCGTCTCATCTTCTACAATGCATGTTAAGCAATCTTTCTTCTTCTTCTTCTTTTTTTTCTAAGTTGGCCATTGACCAGTTTAGGAATTTCTTGCCCCTTTGACTCTGAACAAAGAGTCGAGAGAGGTTGCCATCCCATTATTCTTCAGTAGTTTTGAGCAACACAATGACGGGCTAGACTCTTGAAAAAGCCATCGTCTCAGCAAATCTCATTGAAACATCACCGTCTGCATTATAACGCTTACTCCCGCAGACGCAAGCTCCAGCACTTCCCATTTTGCATTAGCTCGGGTCCGAAAAGTACAGAATACACGCTCATACTGGAAACTCTGACTCCCGCAGACGCAAGCTCCAGCACTTCCTATTTTGCATTAGCTCGGGTCCGAAAAGTACAGAATACACGCTCTTACTGGAAACTCTGAGACGACATTGGTCCCTAAAAAATTTATGCGTTCGCCATGCAGGAGGTGATGTTGAATGATGGTACTCCTGAACTTTGTTCTTGTTTTGTCTCGCCTTAGAATGCATCCCGCAGCGAAACCTGCTCAAGGCATTAATTTGCAAATCGAGAACAACTATGTTGATCATCACGTAAATATGCGCGTTTTAATGCGTGTACGGGCGGGTATCTCTTTGGTAAATACTGAAAGTTGCCGGACCAAACCAAAAGTATGGGATAGAGAAGTAGAAAAATCTCGCTCTCCTTTCCCAATCAGCTATGTTCATGACATGCCCCCGACTAGACCTATTTATTTTGCTGATCCAGAGAAACTAAAACGACAGTCATCAACATTCCAACTTGTTTCAAACAGACACGCTACAATCTAGTGTAGGAGGCAAGAGTAGCCACCCGAAAAGATGCTTATGCATTTGTGAACGATCAGTAAATCCATCAACAGCTTGCATCTTTCATTCAAGTCCACCTACATTATAGCACCTCGTTAACTTATTTCTCCCTCCTCTCGTCATCATCCCAATCTCCCTCCATATGTTCCTGATCTCGTGTGGGTCTTCTAGGAACATCCCATTGCCGAATCTCATTTCTTGCTTGCGTATCAGAAGATGGCAAATTCACGTGCTTTCTTTTGCTCTACTTGACAAGAAAACACTGTTAGCTACAAAAGGTTAATCTATGTTGGAAATACATACATGCTGTAGTCGGCAATACCTCAGAGAATCCCTGATGATCATCTTTCTTTCTGGATATCGAGGAGAAAAGCTTTGCAGCCTCGTTAAACAATTGAAAACCCTCAATGTCTCCATTTCTGATGCTTGCCTCCAGCTGCAAAGAGAAAATACTTTGGAGATTTGCAGATAACCATATTTAAGTTTCAGCAGAGAACATGCATAAGAAGAGAAGCCCGTCCCAGGCCCACTTGCATGCACATCAGTTTGCCTGCACAATAGTAAGGCAAGTCTAATTCAAATGCAAGGTGATTTCTTCATTTGGTTGAGAGTTTGTACCTGAACATGCACAATGCAGAAAAGTATACTAGCAATTGGCAGCCAACTCTCTTCAGGTGACAGAGATAAATTTGATCTGAACAAATGACCAGAAGGATGCACTTATGTCAAATACCATGAGAGAACAATAATCATTGAAAAATGAGAAAATCAATCTAGCCCATTAAGACTTCAGAGGGCTGCATCGAATGCAAAGAGAGCTCACCCAGAATAGAAACATTCGAGAGATACTCATCCAGGTAAATTGATACAAAGAAACAACCCTAAAAAGATACCTAAAATGGTCATAAAACTGCAGCAACAAGAACTAAGTGTCCTTAATATCATGATCGCATCACCTAGTTCAAAGAACGAATACGAGAAAGTTTGAAGCAAAGAAAAACCTTGAGCTAAGAACTAGGAAAGCCAATTCTCAATTTCTGGTCAAATAGGTATGCATAAGCTAAGAAACTAAAACATAATTTATAAATCTATGAGATTTTATAAACTAGTTCCAGGTTTACTACCAGATAACTACGCTGATAAAATGCAGTATTACAGAAATAAAACATGGAAGTATCTCACAAGACTGCAATAAGTAAAGGACATCGAATCAGGAAAACCAACTATACATCCACTTAAACCAAATCTTACAAGCATACAATTTGATACTTTAACACAGCAAGAAATTAATATCTTATCACATGTTTGGTTGAATAAACAGAATGACGTGTTAATAATATCACACTAGCACCTCAGCGAACACTAGAATGAGATGGACTCCCTCCTCTTAGACATTCCTCATGAACAATAAAATCTAGTAGACGCCAGAAACATGCATGCATCTACAATGTGCCGGATACTGGCAATTCAAAATTATGGTACCCATCTCTCAAATTAACTCGGTCTAAACAGAAGGCGCTGTCATTTTCTTCTCAGCTAAAGGTGGACTGATACTACAGTTAATATGCACATAATAAGTGCTAGCTAGGAACATCCAAGACTCGATTTGCTTCAACAAAAGATCCATTGGCTAAAAGGTCACAAAGACTACGCCGGAAGTAGCATGAAGTTACAGCTAGGGAACCGACTTCCTTACAACACAAGACCAAAAAGCAACCTACGGAGACATACGTCAAGCTTCAAGAAACGAAGAGCAATCGATGACAGAAACATATTGAACCACAATTTCTCACGACGGTCAAAAAGCAGGGCTCAAAAAAGGAAGAAAAAGACCGAGTATTCTCAAGAGTTGAACCTCAAGTATGGAGCCAAATAAACAAGAGCATACACAGCATAGCGCCGTTTCCCAGTATCAAGCCACGCGAACACCCAACTCTGCACAGAACAAAACCCACGCCATTCACGGGAGCAAACGAATGCTTATCAACACACATCGAAGCCACCCAAATCAAGAGAACTCTCACCAGCCAATTGAAGTAGGGAATGAAGCTGACGATCCCCATCACAGCTAACCTCGCGTCCGTGGAGTCCACGACAGTGCCGTCCTCCTCATCTACCGAGCCGGCGGAGGCGGGGAGGACCAAGGAGGAGAGCATACACGCGCCTATCGCGGCGGCGAGGGGCGCGTCGGGGGAGAGCTCGGCCCGGCAAGTCCCATTCCCGACCCGGCTCCTCTGGCAAAAACACCCGTGCTCCAGGTGAATTCATCGGTCGAATACAGAAAGGAAAGGAACGAGAGAGAAGTAGATCGAGGTCCGACGCGTCCACGGTGCCGCTTACCTTGATGGGGTTTTTGGCGCGGGAGGGTTTATGGAGGCCGGGGAGAGCGGAAAGGGAGGGCGGCGCGGGAGCTTTGAGAGGAGGGAGGCGAGCCGGAGGCAAGAGAGAAGCGGCGGAAGTGAGGGAGGCCATGGCCCGTCACGCATTCACTCATCACTCCCACTCTATAGACACGGAGAGAGAGAGAAGAGAGGGAGGCTGGGCAGTGGGCGGTGCCTCGAGCCCCTCGCATTTTGGGGAAAGGCGACGGAACGGAAGTGCAGTCAGTCCCCGTCGCCCTCGACTTCGATCGATCATAATAAGAAAGAGTCAACGTGCAATTTCGGACGCCGTTACTGAAAAAGGACACAGATTGCAAATTTTTTTTTATAAGAAAGATTTAATACATGATCAAATGAACCGGAAAATGCAAGACTAGATAACATTCGATGGATAAAATTTAGAAGTGGCATTGGCCCCCATACCAATATCATGTCATTATAGATTTAGTGGCTATTATTCATGAGTAAGTATTACTAATCATCAAGTCAACATCTTGAGTCACGTTAGCCACAAAAAAATAATAATAATCGCGGACCTCTTGCGTTGAATCTGATACACTTAAAAAGAGAAACATCGATCCACACTGCTAAAACAACAGGGACAGGCCGGCATCTCCGGTTTCTCACAATCTAATCACCCGATGTGATGAAACAAGCACATTTGCTGAACATCTGAGGAGAATTCAATCAATTGATAATCTACTTCGTCTCACCTAATCTGCCGTTTCATGCATGATCTGTCTGAGATGGAAGGGAAAAGACAAACTCGCAGTCGATACGACGGTAGAATCGACACGACCATCAAGCACTCAATCGCATGGGAAGCCATCAGTAGGCATCAGTTTTTCATTTATTCATCAACAATACATGATAAAAAGGTATCGATCGCGACAACAAAATCCGTAGACATTACAAAGAATGACGGGGAAAGAAACTGCAACACAGCTCTACAAACCCAATCTATACAGTCTTTCTTTGTGCTTAGCAGGTAATCTTGAAATATCATTGTTGAACATGTTGATACAGGCCAAAATACAGGATATCAACCCAGGACTCGATTCTCCTCATGACCACTGCAAAAGAATTCTCTGCAGATCAAGGGAAGTCCTTAACATAAATTTTATGCTTAAACCCAAAGGGCTCGTTATCTCCGCTTGTTCGACAGATTGTGGTCGACACGCCTGAGATTGAACATAGTTGTGGAGTAAGAAGATTGGGATGCTCCCTATGTTGCACTCTCGCCTGAATGCGTGCACAAATCTTTTCAGAGGGACAAAGAGCGAGACCGTTTCCTGTGCGATTTACAGTTGCTAGCTGAAATGTACATAGCGACACAGATCTCTGAGAACCCAAATCAAATCTCAGACATCCCCTCCATTCTCTTCCTGGATGGATAAAGTACTTATCTGCTGTTGCAACTGGAGTAAAATATTAACTCGTTACTTCCCCTCAAGGACTATTGAAAAGATTGCCAGAATTGGAAGAGCCAAATACAAACTTGAGTTATACTCACCTGCAAGTGTTTTAATTTCTCAGCAGTCAATTCTTCAGTCAAGATGGCCATCCTGTGGATATAGAAAGAGGCAATTCATCAACACTTAAAAGCAGGAGTTGAAAATATGGTGTCAATCAATCCAAATCCAGATTGGTGATGACAAACCTAGCTTGAAGTTCTGAGATTCTGAATAGCAATAATCGTTCCCTTTGAGAGGCTGCTGAATCAACCTAACAAGCAAGCAGCTAAATCAGAAAGGAAAGAGATGAATGCTTGTATTAGAACTGATTATGATCCAGAATTGCAATTTGATTGGCACTAAATATGAAGAAGACTACTTGAGAAAAGTTCCTTAAGCGAGAGAGCTCTTCTGAACAAAATGGCGATTGCATCCATTAAGCAGAAGCATTTAATTTGATAAAAGCGTACTTTATGGCCATCTAAAATCTCACTACGGCTTGAACGAAATTGAGAAAAGTTTTCCTGACAGCAAAAGAAAAAAGAGCACCAGCACAAGAGACAGATCCAAAACACAAGCAAAATATCTTAATTATGAGCAAAGAAAAAGGCAAAGGAGGATTAAAAGATTTTACAATTCCATTGTTTTCCAGAGTACGAGGCAGAGGAGGCAATTTTCCATTTTGAGTAGCTGAAATGGATAAAAGCAAGTCTAAAGTTAATTCTTATAATGCGTCATGGGTATTCACAGAGTATATAGAAAAACACAAACAAATCATTCACTAACCATCAACCTCAGCAGTTTGCAAGCTATTCAGCAAACTCATAATTAGCTCCTATCATCACAAAAAAAAGTACACAGATTTTAGAGCAGGTCAAAACAGTCACAATGTAGTCATTCCAACACTGGAAACATAGAACACACTTTCAATTGCTTGTAACTGTACCTGTTGCATGGAGGTTTGCTGGAAAAGATTCTGAAGATGAGGCATTATGACACTTGCAGGCGAACTGCTGCAGTTGAACTCTTTTGAAGACTGACAATTAGGCTGCTAAAAAGAGAAAGAACAACTTTTATAGCTTAAAACACCAGCAAAGCTGATCAAATCCTATGTATCTACTTCATAATGCAGACATGCAATATATTCCTGCTGAAATCATTACTACGAGTTAAGAGCTGGCAGCACACATATGCCAGGAGAAAAAATTCTCTCCCTGAGAGCACAAAAATATCAACTATCTTCAAAGACCATTTGGTTTTGTTTTCTCCGAAGAATATTACCGGAGCTCATCTAAAAAAGTCCTCTAGATTAGTCAGCATGTTGAAAGAGTCAGATGTGAAGACAAACCATTTGCCTGGATTCAAATATCCAGTCCCCAACACTGGCAGATTTTCTTAAAGGTGATCCCTGCAAAATACAGGAGGGAAATCCTATTCAAAAGTCCTAAGGCTTAGAATGTGAAGAACCACAGCACAACAGCAAGTCACCAGGTACCTGTGAAGATCGACGTGGAACTGCACCTAATGGAATATCCTATTAAGATATTCTTAGTTAGCAGGAGTCATGCCTTGAAACAAAACACCATATTTACAGAGAAATACCTTTACAAGATCCAAATTTTCAGATGTCACTGAAAATCGTCCTTTAATCTGCACCAAGTTGGCCTTCGACTTTTCATCCAGAGAGTCTTTAAATCCTATCACAGGTGAAACATTCAGAGTCGTGATGACATTTGCAGCAGGTGTTGATAGTATACACATGAACAACGTATATTACACGAATTTAGTACCTCCAGAAGATTTTATGGGAGCTGACAAGCTGTTAGCTGAAGCTCGATTTGGGAGCATCAGAGGACCACTAAAGCTCGGTGCCCTTCGCACTTCAGACTTAGGTCTGTCTGTCACTTGTAAAATTTCGCCGTCGCCCCTATCAACAATATATAAAGGGCAACTTACCTCCACTGTTCAGAAAACTCAAAGATGCAAGTTTGATATGATCTCACAGCAACAATTTCCAGAGATAATTTTCATTTTAGACAATCAGGCAATGTGCAAGTCCATGGATAATTAGATAGTTGAGAACAAACTTAGGACTTCGGTAATTTTATCAACCTGAATAATAAGGTAAAAGAAGTAGTTGGAGTCCTTTGAGGAAGCTGAGACGAACTTCCAATTCATACCCACTCATTTGTACTCCTAGTATTTTCCTCAGCACATGAATTTGTTAATAAAGTGAAAAGAAAAGTAAGCAAGGCTCAGAAGGGACATCCCTTTCTTCTCCCTCTTTTTTCGATGAACTGAAAACAGTACATTGGAGAGTAACATCCACCTTGTCCTCATTGGACCCAACCCCCAAAAGGTATCCTCTAATGCACTAGAGGGCACTTGAGGGGAGCAGCGTCACTCGAATCAAGGACTTGGCCGGGAAAACAAGCGTGTTGACCATCAGGCCACCACCCTGAGTACAAAATGCAACCCGCCATTCTAGGGCTAAAACCTATCAATTGTATTAACTCTTCTTTTAGGCGAAGAAAATTTGAATTGACTTGTTGGACCAAATCTTTTCACCAGGCACATACTGATTGAAATGACAAACATCAAAAGATCAGCGGATCAATACTGAGGGTGGCCGACCATAGGCAGCTTCATAACACAGTGCACACATTCACAAGCAGACCTACTTCACCAACAACTACTGCTTTAAATTGGTAGTCGAGTAGGTAAATTTAGCAAAACTGACATGATAGCTGCTGAATACACAAAACCAAATAGCATTCTGATTCAAAATTTCAATGTTGCTTCAGAAAATGATCGTTGAAAATTCAGGACCAACCTTTCAGAAGTGCGACCTCTATCAGAAAGAGAATGGCTGAGCACCACATTTTGCATGAGAGGCCCACTATGAGTCTGACGACTCTTCATTGTTTGATATTTAGCCTTGGCCTGTAAATCCATTTCCGATGTTGATGGCATCATCTCATTGCTCATACCATTTTTCTTCAAACTAACCTGTCCAGGACAAGCAGAATCTCCAAGATCACTTTGGTGAACCTTCGCCTTTTGATTTAAGCACTCGGTTGATGGTACTTCATCCCCATTTAAGTTTCCTTTGGTTTCAGCTGGTGTTGATTCACTGCTGGTGCCTGGTCGGCTCAAGGAAGATCTGCAATCATTTGAATCCTGTTGAAGCAATGAAAGATAACAAATTACCTGAGCACCAAAAAGAAATAAATGGCCACACAAGAAGTATAACTAACTTCTAAACACCAAGAATGGGAATAAATGATGTCAAAACTAGAAAAAATATCAGACAAAGTAAAAAATACTAAGGCTGTGTATACCTTATCGCAGGCAAAGGTTGTACATGTCTTTATCACCTCATCGTCTTCCTTACCCTCAGAGAGGTCATCATCATCTCTAATCTAGCAAATCCAGTATAACAAATAACATTTATTTTGTTATCTGATCATAAAATCAAAATTATCAATCAACTCAAGGTGGATATACTGTAGTTACAGGCAAAGAGAAGTCATACCAGTGATGCTTGGGCTTTTAAATCCTCGATATCAAAATTCCAGGCACTGACTCCTCTGTTGTACTCACTCTGAAACAGTAACGCTCTAAAGTTAAAAGAGCTGCTAAAGTGGCCTATGAACATGCACCTACATAGGTTATCCCCCTAGTCCAAATTAAGCATGCAAAGAAAACCAATTTGTATAGCCACATGTGGACCAACTGACATTAATTCTACTCTAGGAAAAATTAACTACTATAAACAGCTGAGATACAACCATCAAAACCAACTTAACTAAATTATACATTATCAATATTTAGCTCAAATTGCACTATCAATCTCTCCATCCATGATGTTCAGACAAAAGAAACTTCCAACTGGGGGGAAAGAGTAAAACGCAATGCAGTATGTTACATACTTAGTCAAAAGAAAGGGATAACTTAAAAGTCTTGATAGGGTGACCCTTAATCACACTGATTGTAAGGAAAATCATGTGGCAGATTGAAATATAAGTAATGCTACTTGAGCTTGCTTAGAATTTGGAAGAGGTAAGTTTTAAGGCAATGCTTAGTTGGGTTGTGGAGTATAAGTCAATAGAAAGCATGACAAATGCAACAAACAGGTAGTAGATATATAATATGTTTAATATTCCTTGTTTCCAGATCATCTTTCTCACCTGTGATAATGCTTCTTGCTCTGCTGATGGCATTTTCTTTAGAGCTAATTGTGCAGCGTCTTTGAGCTGATATATTTCAGCAAGTTAGTCAAACAATGTTCCAGATATAAGAAATGCAACAAGCTTGACCATGGCAGTCTGACATCCTACCTGCAAAGCTTTAACTCGATTCCATAGTGGGGGCAAGTCAGCAAATAATTTTTTCAGTGAAACTTCTGGAGGCTTAGCATGCTTGAAAAATGAGTGTTTCAATAGTTTCTCGGCAGTTGGCCTCTTTGTTTGATCTTTCACCAGGCACATGGCAACCATCTCTTTGAAAAGCTGATGACAACTGGAAAACCTCCAATTAGAACAGTACTTACAAAGAGAAACACCCAACTTGGTCACGGATCATCACCAAGACAACTGGAATCCAATCCAGTTAATCCAAGGAACTATCTATAAAGACCCAATTGACCTTCTTAACTACTATTTAGTGGTCAAATCAAATCTATGAAGCAGCACGAAAACGCTGCTAAATCATATTAACTTTCTTAGAAGTCAAATGACCAATTAATATCAATGGAAACTGCATATCAAAGATAAGACTTCCATCCACCAAAAGCTAATCATAGAAAGCCACTCATCGACTGAGGAGTTTGACATGCTCAAAACTAAGCTCTCCTATTTTCTCTTTCCATACACACCTAAATCTCGACCAAAAAATATTATGATTTTTCTTTTCTCATACATATTGGATCCACATGATCTCATTTTTATCAGGTTCTCTCCAGAAAGAAGTGCACGTACCTTTGAAAATTTTTTATCTCGATCATAGTCGAGGCCAGGTGGGGCATTTTGAATGGTCATCAGCAGAACCTTAAAAAGTAAAATCATGTCAGGAGCAAATCCTAGAATTCTTCAATAGTTCATACCATCTGCACATTTATACAAGTGTTGGAACCCCTATAAGAAAACAATAATAAGCACCTTCATAGGAGGGTACTTTGAAAAAGGTGCATGACCATGAGCCAATTCCAGCGCAGTTATTCCAAATGACCAAATATCCGCCCTGCACGTGTTGGGAAATGGTAACCAAAAAAACCAAAAATGATATTTCACTTTGAAGATGTGAAAAGATATTCTCAGCAATCAAGATCAAGTCAAAGAATGGCCACAAGCAGGACATTTAGAGCAATTGTTGCACATTTTTATAATCCAGGAGAACTACTGTACAAAGATTATTAAAAGTTGAGCCCAATTCCAGCATAGTTATTCGAAATGACCAAATATCCGCCCTGCGCATGTTGGGAGTTGATAACTAAAAAGACCTGAAATGATATCTCACTTTGAAGACGAGAAAAGATACAGTAATCAAGATCAAGTCAAAGGATGGCCCCAAGCAGGACTTTCAGAGAAATTGTTGAACAATTTTACAATTATCCAGGACAATTGTACAAGGCTAATCAAAAGTTAAATCACCTTACTTTTGTGAGCATGACCCTCATTATATTCCTGTTCTCAGAAAACAGAAAATCCAAATGCATTATTCTATCTCTAAGCTAAGAAATTCATCACACTTTACCCTCATTCAACTAGAAAATTACATGTTGAGATCGATAGTAGCTTTCAAATAGTTAATGCTATGGACCTACAGCAACTCCTTTTAGCATGACCATGACAACAACCAAGGTAGCAATAACATCCTCTCAAAATCTCCTCAAGAAACACTTCTTTACATAGAAGAAAACTCACTTGGAATTATATCCGCTCCCAGGCTGTAGAACCTCCGGTGCCATCCTAGGAGCACAGTTAAAGTGAAAAAGCAGTGGTTGAATCTTATAAAACAAGAATCGCCTGAAACATAACTTACCAACAGGGAGTTCCCACAAAGGTATTTCTAGAACGCCGTCTCTCTCCTGTATCGAACATGCAAGCTGAAACACCAAAGTCAGCTAGCTTGACATCCCCACTGCTATTAAGTAGTATATTTCCCGCCTGCAAGTATCGAAGTATATAAGTTGAGCGCAAATCGAAGCAGTAAAGATAAATGAACACGAAACCATTTAAAAGAGTCAAATCCATTAAAACTCGCCTTGACATCCCGATGTATATGCCCTTGTCGATGGAGGTACTCTAGGGCCTTCAAAGTCTCTTTAAGTATAGTACAAATAGCAGCCTCTTCGAATCCATCCGGGTATGCAATCTCCATGAGATGTAAACAGGAACCCTCTGCCATAAAAGGCATAACTACCCATAAATTGCGTTCGACCACAAATGAGCAGTATGCTTTTATGACATTCGGATGGTCTATCAAAGACATTGTTTGAGCCTCTTTATGTATATCATCCTGCAAAACATTGACGCTACAACGATATTACTTCTGAAAAAAAAAAAAACATGAGGCATACAATATCAAGTACATTCCTTCATCTCCCTAAAGAGTATCAATATGAATCTAAGTCTAATAAAAAAGAATGACACAGCTCAGAGCCATGCAAATGCATCTACCATATATTGGTTCAGCAATGAATTGGCAAACAAGATGTAGCTGATTTTACCCTCACAAGACAACAAGTAACAATATTTGGTAGGTCAATGTATATCAGCAGGAAGCTTTCCAAGGCTGATACCGAAGATGGAAACCACATAAATACTGATGGAATATTATAAGCCAATAGAAAGGAAAACCATCACTCTACATAGAAAAAAAACTTCAGCGCATCTTTTTATAGACTAATAAACACGACCATGATTATCCATCTTATTACATTATTTGATGGTCTCAAATGCTGAATATAAATTCCTATACTGATTATGGGTGAAAAAAACATCTAATCATTCTTAAAATCCTGGGTGTATCAAATTGTAAGTCCTCAAATGCTAAAGCAAAAAATCTTCGTGCTGATAATGTGGTAGCAAAACATGCATTCATTCTTAGATCTTGGCTTCTCCAAATTCCATTCTTTTTTCTGTTGCCTATGACTATTGAAAAGTCACATCAGCTATGCCTAATCAATCACCATCAATACCGATGGTAATTCATAAGAAGAAACAGCTGATATTTTCCTACATGTGAAAACAGATGGAACTGTTTAAGCCCCCAACTTTCCCCCACATCAAACATGAAGCCATCAAGTGCTCATCTATCAAGTAGCTAGCAAGCAACTTTAATACACTGGATAAGGAGCCTATATACAATTATTAGGAGGCACTAAGTTTGAACAACACTTTCACACAATAGAGATAGGATATTGGATACTTTAACTCAACATGAATGAAGACAGGAAGAAGATGACAGACAAAAAAGAATCACGGCCAATAGCTACCTTATCTCCTCAATCACAATTATCACAATTATTTCATTCTTGGTATCATTCTTTTCCTACAGAACCAGATAATTGTAGACAACCACTAAAATCTCTCTCTCCCCAGATCATACAGCAACCTGTTTAGCGGTTATACTCAGTTGAGCAGGTTTGAGTTCATGAGATCAATAGATACACAAGATACAGAACTGGGACAATGGACAGGATTTTCTGTGATGTTCCAATTTAATAGGGCTCCACCAAGAGACAGATATAGTATCCTACAACTATCTAACCGAATCATAAAATGCTTTCATCAATTCAATCAGCACCAGATCTCCTTCCCCCAAGTCTACCTTGTACCAATTATATCAAGATCTGAACCAACACAAAATTTCAAACAATGTATAGAATTCAGTTCATTGACCCCATCTCATCCCTCAACAAGATGAAAGTAGATCGAATACACTCCACAAGTTTGCGTAAATGGCTTAAGTAGCACTTCAAGCAAGCAGCATAAATATCGCGTCTAAGCTGCAACCAGCGGAAGGAGCTGAGGAACAGTAGAGGAAACCGACCAGATTGCTGTTGCATCGATCGAGATCCAAGCACTTGACCGCGACGACCTCATTAAAGGGCAGGTAGATCGCCCTATACACTGTGGCACTGGCCCCATAGCCGACCTCCTCGAGGAGCCTGTAGTCGCTCGGATTCGCAGAGTACGCCCTCGAATTCACTCCCATCCTCCCCATAAACCCTAACCGAATCGAACCGAACCGAATCCTACCGAACCGACTTCAGAGCCAGGCGCGCGGAGATCGAGAGCTGAAAGAAACGTCGCGATCGAGGGGACTAGTTTGGTCTCGAAATGG
Source organism: Melaleuca quinquenervia (assembly GCA_030064385.1). Lineage (NCBI taxonomy): Eukaryota > Viridiplantae > Streptophyta > Magnoliopsida > Myrtales > Myrtaceae > Melaleuca > Melaleuca quinquenervia. The sequence goes on along the minus strand of CM057721.1, from coordinate 11,866,455 downwards.
AGGCTAGGTCGAGGACTGACGAGTTGTCGCGGGTTTCTGCCGGCGATGCGTTGACCGCCATGTGAAGCGATGGAGAAAAAGCAAAGACGAGAGAGAGAGAGAGAGAGAGAGAGATCCTTCGTGTTCTTCTGGGCTTGTCGAGGGGAGGATGGGCGCAAGCTCGTGGGAGGTGGGGGCCATGCTGACGTGGCTCGGCCGCTGCTTGACTGCGACCTCGACACGTGGATTGACGTCGCTCTGGACGGCGGGGGCCTGCAGTTCGTTGGTGATTTTATTTTAGGAAAAGACTATTTGGAAAAAAAAAAAAAAAACCTCTCCATTTTGCTCTTATCACTATAAGTCCTCAAACTTGTACATGTGCAACGAACTTGCCTAGAGCTTAATCTAAATATATATATGTATAACATATTTATTTAAAACCTTGTATCCATGTGATATTACGTTAACTAACGTCGTTAAAAATCTTATGTGAATAGTCACCTATCTAAAGGGTGGAAATTAAACAATATTCGCATAGCAAAACATGTGAATTAAAACCATGTTCATTTTGCGGAAAATGTAACATTTTAAGAAATTATTTTTCAGGAAATTATTTTTCTAAAAAATGAAAATATCTTTTGGGTGTTCATTTGAAACTTAGGAAAAATTAGTAAAAACTAAAAATTTTATTGTTAATCTTTTTTTTTGTTTTATATTGATTAATCGTTAGCCACAAACCTCACTAAGCCCCAACAAGCTCCCTGCTTATCACCACAAACCTCACAAATCCAACGTGAGCATTGAGCTCGCCTCTAGAAGCCGCGAGTTTATCTTGACTATTTTATTTTCTGCAAAATAACCGACGGAAAATCTTGTACTTTTTTTAAGAAGTTATTTTTTGTTAAACGAATGGAGCTTGGTTGTATGTTTTTTCTTTTCTCATCTTCTTTTTGCCTTTTTTGGCCATCTTCCTCTTTTGTTTTCTTTCTTAGTTTGACCACAGTAAGACTGGTGGCAATGATGACGGCAATGGTAAGGATAGTAGCAGTGGCAAAGAAGACAGTGAAGATGAAGGAGGAAGGAAAGAACAAATCTTGAGGGAGAATTAATGTGTGGTATAATTCTAAATTCGAGATCTTTTATATTATCATTAAAAATAACTTTTAAATATATTTTTTCACATGAATACAAGTTTATATTTTTTTTATATAATAAATTTTTAGTGAGATCTAATGTGTTACACAAGTTAAGCTTAGAATAATATGTTACACATGTACAAATTCGATATTATTCATGTAAAAAAACACTTAGAATAATTATATTGCAGTCGATATAGTTTAAGTTTTTTGATAAATTTTATCATTTTACGTACTTGTAAAGACATGCGACGTGATTCCAATTTTGTGCATTGCAATGAGATTGTTATCGTATCTATTTGAAGTGATTTCTTTGTCAACTCCTTCTGACCGTTCAAAATTTATTCAGTGGAAAATGATGAAATAATTAAAATTTATTTGGTTAATGATAAATAGAATTGCATGTGAGTTGTCTTATTTTATGATGCACAAAGCAATTGCTTCACCAAATGCAATATGGGCTACAATTTCAGAGTCAGGCCCATCAAGCCCACCCACATTGTCCACTTCCTTTTATATCTCTAACGTGCCTATTTCTAAAAAAGGGTCATGAGCTAATCTCCTTTTCAAATTTTCAGATTTGAATGCATAAGCAAGTTAAAAGTGAATGTCAAAGAATGCATTTAACATTCATAGATATGCCGATATTAATGAATATATAAGTTAAGACAAGTGTGGATGGGAATCGGTTCAATTTTAGTTTGGGTAGTCCTCGTGGTTAGGTTTCATTCTTAGGGATTTAGGTCTACGGAGACGCATGAATAACTTAATTACACCGATGCTCTACTTATTGTATATCGGCGTACGTAATTACTATTAAAATATCATAACTTTTCTTATAAAATCTTTATATGACCACAAGCCTTAAAAATTCGACGCATCAAGGGCACGCAAAACACAATGTAAAGAGGAATTCAAAAGCATCGGATCTCATAAAGAACTCCAAAATTTATCATGCTCGCCCGAAAAAAAAAAGGCCCAATCCATTGTTTATGTCATCTAGTGAGTCCTTGAAGGCCCATGAATTGACATTGCTAAGGTGGGCCCACGATATCCAGCACGAGGACAATGACTCTTTTTTTTTTTTTTCCTTCTAATTCTTTTCTTTTTTACTAATTGATAAAAGAAAAGGCACGGCGGATAGACTTGGCAATCGACACGGGAGGGGGAGGCAATTTCGGGCGCAGTTGGGTTCGGTTCGGGCCAACACGGATCCAAATTGTGAAGCAAGTGATTTCAAATTGACATATGATCGTCACATTTGCACGATCCTATTCAAATTATGTTACCCCTTCTTAACCCTAATTTTTTCCTTTGAAAAAGAGATGTACATGTTAGCATGCAAAATATTTCATGCAGCAATTATCTTCACAAAAAGACTTATAAAAAAAAATGCAAGTGTCTCTTGCAAATCTACGGTAGCTTCCAAATAATCACATATTTTAGTTCCCTCGAAACATTATAGCAGCAAATAAAAATATATGTTTGACATTTATTGCAATTTCAATAATTAAATAAAGTGGCAATATTTTGACAAAAGAATAATTCTAAAAATCATAATAAAGCCGATCTCGCTCGGAAGTCTCATCAAAATGCAAACAAAAACATTAAAAGAAAAGTAGAGCTCCTATCTTAACGTGATACCGCGCAACTTTAGCTTTTCATGAGAAAAGCGACATCTTCCGGCAAATTAGCTGTCTAGGATATCACCCAACTTTTCATCGACAACTTGAATATATACTTCATGATTTTAATAATTGCAAATTTCTAACTACACATGGAAAAAAAAGGAAAGGAAAGAAAAGAATATTCGGACATCAAATCGAGTCGACTTAAGCCATTTTGAACCAATCCATTTCACAAATAATTCGAGCAATAATAGAGGTAACGAGTTTTATTCGTTTTCCAAGTGCGGCGATAATCTGTAAGTAGCTATTTAAATAGAAGGGTATCAACTATCGAGCATATAATTAGGGGCAATGTTTATTTCGCGAAAATTATTTTTTCAAAAATAATTGATTGCGTCACTTAAAAATATGAACGGATGAAGAGGATCTTCATCGGCGCTACCCTTGTTTTCAAAATTCTTTTTTTTCTTTGGCCGTCTACATATAAATTATTGTCGATAATAACAACACAAGCGATTATTCTTCTGAAAAATGCTTTTTTTAAAATCATTCATTTTACGTGAACCTAAACAAACGAGCGCTTTTCGGCCTAGCATTAATCCGAATGTTCTCAATTTGTGCGCTCCAACGGAAGGAATTCCATAAGATCAATATGTGGAAGTAATGCTAGGAGACGGAAAAAGAGTGTTCGTTTCTCCTTTTTCCCATCTAGCCAAAAGGAAAAAAGGACCACAAACGTCGGGTCGCGTCGCGAGTGGAAAGAGATTCCATCCACACTTTCCTCCAACCGCACTTTGAGAAAGTGGGAATCCTTGGCTCATGAAGTTAGGACGTTGGAAAACGATGTCCACGAAAATAAAAGATATTTTATTTTATTTTATGGTAGATATTTTCAAGGCTTTTTCTGATTTTCACGTACCCGGCCGCGGGAGAAAGTCGCAACGAACCCACCTTTTATTTATAGGATAAAAAAAATATTTCAAACTACACTCCTACCTCTTTGGTATCACAAAAAAAAGAAAAAAGAAACTAAGGTTATATGCCTACTACGTGATGTATGCGCCTTTTTTCTTTCGTTCCATCCAAAGCACATTTATCACGTAATTATGAGTCGGAATTCTTTTTTTTTTTATGATATGAAAAAGTTTGGAATAATATGAATTTTCGATGAACAAGTTTAGGGATTTTAGCCATATAAAAGAATGTAGTATTTAGGCTCCATTCGTTTTGCGAAAAATAACTTCCAGAAAAATATTTTCCTAATTTTCCAGCGTTCGTTTCACGGAAAAAAAATAGTCAAGGAAAATATTTTCCTCAAATGAAAAAAAAAACACATTCAAAATTGTGGCTGAAAATATTTTCCGTGTTCTTCGTTTACCTTTAAATATCGTGGTTTCTAACAGCGTGTCTTGACTTTGCTCGAGATCGGGGAGTTGGTGGCTTTTGACAAATAAATACCGAAAAATATTATTATTTTTCAGAAAAATAATCATTTATTTTCTGTAAAACAAACAGAGCTTTATATTATATTTTTTGTGATACTTCTTCTTTTTATTCTTACTAATTTCAACGGGGGCAATCAAGGAGGGAAGACCACACAATGTGGGAGTGCTGGCTTGGGGGGGCCATTTCGCCTTTTTGTCCGAAAGCCGGCGACGGTGTCGGGAGGTCCGAAGCTTTTTCGATGCGAAAAAGGAATGATTGTCGAATGAATGCTCTCCTCCGAGTCCGAGTCCACTCTTGCCTTCGACGGACGATGATGATGGATGGGCACCGCCGGGCCACGTGTTCGTAGGAGATGGCGTTCCCTTGGGATGTCATGTCACGTCACGAGCCCCATACGACGCCGCACTGGTCACGGCATGTGATCCACACGTGGCATGTTTTAAGTGCACCTCGATCTCCAGCTGTCGGATCGCATTGAGGGCATCCTGGCCCTTACATTTTATTACAGGTACGTTTCGTTCCTTTAAGCTCCGTTGATCAATGCAAGGAACTCCTATTATCGATAATAATTTACATTTAAATATTTTATACAGATAGTGAAAATAATTTTCATTTATGCTTCGTTGGTTCCACGGAAAATGTAGTATTTCTAGAAAATATTTTTCATAAAGTCATTTTCTTTGAAAATGACGATATTTATCGATGTCCGTTTGAAACTTAGAAAAATTTACAAAAAAAAAAAATTAATTACATTGACTAGACACTGAGAAGATAAGAAGATGTTTTCAACATTTTCCCGACGTTTTTCTTGACCATCTCGTTTTCCTCGAGATTCACACGATGATATGAAATTAGATGAATAATTAAAGAGTCGTGCCGTGATGGGGAGAAGAAGGAAGTGGTTGCCACGCGCAAGTTTTGGAGAGAGAGAGATGAAATTTCGCATGTAAAACATGTTAAGGGAGGCGCGTAGGAGTTAGTTTTTTTTTTTAGTGGAATTGAGATCCAATGAAATGTGTTGGCCGAGAACATTGAGGAGAAGTGTACAAAAAATTAAATTTGTAGGCCTGTTGCGATTGTGCTAATTTAATACTGAACATTTTAATCGAACTAATTAGTGGAATCTAAACTTTTTGATAGTATACTAATATGATTGATTTCACTAATTTCAACTGAAAACTACTGACATGGAAGTCGACTGTCCTATTTAGCATAACCGGCAGCAATATAGATAAGTTTATAAATTTATAATTTTTTCGGAATGTTTTATCATTTTATTCCTTCTTCTTTATTTTATTTTATTTTTTAACTTTTTTTTACAACTTTCGGTTGGCAAGCGCTAGCGAGGGTATCTTTTTTTTTTTTTTGTATTTGTGACTAGTAAGGGCGTGGAGGCCCTCGCTTATGGTCGATGAGGGTCGGACAACGAGGTCATCGGCCCAAAATTGGAGAAAAAACAAAAGGGTTGATAAAAAAGGAAAAGAAAAAAAAGAAAAAAGTAATGAAAAATCAGAATATCTTAAAAAGATCGATGAAGTCAGAGTTGGCAGTGCCAGGTCGGATTGCCACCATTTATATTGGCGATTTCCTCTCAAATTTAGCTGGATGAACTATATTGGCAAATCGCCATAATGTTTATAATTGAATTAATACGGATGCAACATGTTTAATTATTTATATATATTTTTTCCCGATAGATTCAGGCGTCTCTTTTGACTTTCCCCAGTATGGAAGTTTCTGACCTCCTCTACGCTTTGACGAAAATAGCATGCACCGATGTTCAAAAAGGATGGCTCTAGTGCGCACATGCAATACAAAGGAGCATCTCAACAAGGAATATCATCGAAACACCGAGTCATTTCTATTTGTCATCGTGCGGTTCGTTCTCATGGAGGAGTGGACCACGGTAGAATGTTGCGCTGTGACCACCTCCGGCGGCCAGAGACTCAAGTTCGCCCTTGTCTACTTAGGAAAAAAAAGAATCTCGACTAAAGCAAATGGTGATTGATGGAGTAATCTCTGATCATAATTTCTGCCACCAACATCGACGTCTTGAACATTTCAATTTTGTTTCATTAGGAATGGACGGGAATAGAACCGCTGCTCTATAAACAATCTTGTTTTCTAGAAGAATTTAGAAAAGTCCTCCTCGAACTTTGGATGGATTTGGAAGAATTTTCTTACTCCCATCAGGAAATTGAAATCTGATTGCGAACGGTCCAAAATCGAAATCACGTGTTGGCAAAGGAGCTTGTCCCGTACCCAAATTCCGTCATTTCAAAAACCGATCTTGTCCGGCCCAGTTCGATCCCAATCCACCTCTATTTTAGAACCGATCGCTCCTAATACATACAGCGTAGCTATCTTAAAACAAGGTAGGGGGGGAAAAGTGTAATTTGCTGCGGTAATGAAGATACGTGGCATTAAATTAGGTGGAATTTAGCCATAAATGCGACGTGTCGTCAAACGTATGGAAGGGAAAATGACAGAAAGAGGCACTTTCGTACTGTGGTGCTCTTCGATTCGAACTTCCACTATCAACGGTGGAATCGAAGGCGCATGTCCATCTGTCAAGCACGAGCCGCACGATCATGTGGAGCATCCAAGCTTTTTGTCGAGAGGGAGACCAAAATAATTAGAAAGGGACGAGTCTTTTACTGATTATTTTTCGACAAGACTAATCGATTTGTGTGTGGCCAGGACCTCCCGGAGTCATCTAAAGGTCCATTGCTTTCTTTTACTATTTTTTTTTTGTGTGTGCCTAATTTCCGAAAAACCCTTAACTTTCAGTCTTCCGAAATCCACCTCGAGCTTTTTTTTTTTGTTGTTGTCTCGAATATAAATTTCAAACTTTAGGTCCGGTTCCAAATTTATTCTAAACTTCTTTTTCCTCAAAATTATTCCAAACATTAATTTCAGTCCCAATTCTAACATAAACTTTTTTTTTTCTCGAAAAAAAATCACAAACTTTAGGTTCAGTTCAAAATTTACCCTGGACCTTTCTTTTTTTGGTTTGAGAGATAAATCATCACTTTGCACTCTAATCTCAAATTTACCTAGATTAGTCCTTCATCCAAAAATATCATTAGTTGTTCCTATATTTTTTGTTTAGAATGGTTATACTTTAAAGATAACGTTTCATGCCACATTATCGATGTGGATTTGTTATCGATATAAAAATAGCATGTCAAATTGGGACTGGGCTGCATGAGTCGATTTTAAAATAAATTAAAAATTAATTATTTTTTTAATAAAAAATTAAAATCCGGGATAAGTTTGGGACTTGATCTAAAGTTTGTGGTTTTTTCTAAGAAAAAAAGAATTTCGATGTAGATTTAGGATTGGATTTAAAGTTAAGAATTTTTTTTGAGACAAAAAAAAGGTTTGGTGTAGAATTGCGATTAGACCTAAAGTTGATTTTTTTTTGGGTATGGAATTAAGCTTTTCTTTTTTGGTACGCTACAAAAGGCCCATCAATTTCTATCCACAAGGTAGGGTTCTGCCATGTGCCCATGTACCATTCCCAAAAACAAAAGTAGGAGACCTTCACATGGTATGAGATATTATCAGATCTGCTCGACTTAAGAACCTAATCGAACCGGCCTAGTTCTCGATTCTTGGCCTTGAACCGGCTTGATTCTTGGGTAGAAACAATTTCAAAGCTGGCCTCTAGTAGAAACAGTTCATGGGTCACCTCTAGGATCGGCTTGGAATTGGCTGGTTTGGTTCCTAGTTTCAAAAAATCCAGAAGCAACTCTGATGGAGTAGGTTTTAAGTTTCTAGTCTGAATCCAATCCAATATTTCAATAAGATGGTCGACATACTCATCTCACCGATAGCAATAAGTATGTTTTGACGATATGTTGTTAGGAAATATCCAAACCTTTTTTTTTACGGGAACGAACAAGAATATGAATTCACTGCACGTATATCTTTTCATTTCAAGATGTTTACCGAACGATTGGTCATGGGATGCATACTTCAATCTCGGAAAATGAGTTTCATCAAAAGAAAATTTCAAATATGTTCACAGCTAGCAAATCATAATATCATTATCCCATCCACAGGAAATTCGAGAGGCACTGAGACACGGAACAAAACGAGAATCATGATCGCGAAAGAACAAGCGAGCCCTGCTTAGTTCAGAACGTTTCTCTCTGTTCCTTTTTCGGAGCCCACCTTTCACTTTCTGAACACCCTCCAATACCATCATGCCGACCTCAGTGGTGAAGTGTGTGAACAGGTGAGTGCGTGAACATTTTGAACCGATCTTATCTTACAAATTCCCTCCTCCTGCCCCATTAATATCTCACCGACCTGCATGGTCGCAAGAGAGAGAGGGAGGGAGGATAAGGTCAGCTTTGTCGAGCTAATGACTGTGCAGTGACAAGGTGCGCTTTGTCAAGCTAATGATGATGTAGTCACAACCTCGGGTGGGTTGAGTTGCGATCTAATTTTTTTGTAGGACAATTAGAATGCCTTTGGGTAAGGTTCATCAGATCCGACAGTCTGGTTTCGGGATCTTTGGGAGCTTCAAATACGATAACACGAACTTACAGTTTCGAGGCAACGCATGTCTGATGTAGGACCATCCCCAACAGTTGCAGACATATATGCGAACGGATACTGCCCCTGTGCACCGGTTGCAGGTGCATTTACTACTGTTCGGGAGCTGCTGGTGTCCGTATTTGCACCTGTCAATCTTCCGGAGCACTTTCTGATTGTTCAGTAATGCTTCATGATTAAGACTAACCCACTTGATGATTGATGAGTTCTGTCGTTTCAATCTCTTTTGAATGCTGAAGCGCCGTGGCAAAGTGAAGTTTTTCAATGAAGAAGCACGATTTCCTCGTCAACATAGTTCAAAATGAAGAGATCTCTAACGAACCTTATTGTCAAGAGTTTCCCCAAGGACATGAATTATAGAAAAGAAGAGCGAAAGGCAGTAGGATTGTGCCTAATTAAATTGTCGGCAGTAGGAATGCGCCTAATTAAATTGAAATGGACACACCCTGTGAGAGTTTGATACTTAAACATTCACCAATTGTGATATTATGTCAAGGATGAGCACCTCACACATCGACGACAGAGGGAGGAGGCCAATAGGAGCCCTCGCCATTTGGTGGATTCATGCTTAAAGTATATTTTTTTTATTTATCGAAGTACACATGATAATCGATGAAATTTCACATAGCATTCCTATATCTCATCTCTTGAGCTAGGTAATCTAATTTCTATTTAATCTCATTTCAAGTTAGGTTTCTGCTTAGCCGCTCCCTTCCACACACACACACACACATATATATATATATATATATAACATGGTCACTTCAGCTCTCTGCAGCCACGAGCAGGCATTTTACTCTCCCCCGTCCATGAAACATTGTACTGTTATGTCCATGAGAAAGATTCCAGATTGCATAACTCCAGGGCTCCAGTGACTCAAGCAATTTGATAGGAAGAGACATACATCGACATCGAACAAGTTCACAGCCAACCAAACGCTTACTCTTAGCTGTCCGGATTGCAAAAGAGTTCTCACTTACTGGGGTCTTCAAGACAATGAAGCGCCAACCTTAAAACTCTCTCTCCTTCCAGGCGGTTTTAATATTTTTCAGGTGCAGGTTCAACTAGTCCTCTGAATCTCCGAGCTTTCTTTACTACAATGGAGAGCACGGAAACCATAAATGGAAAGAAGGAAATCGAGAGAGACAACTTGGAGGAGGAGTTGCCGGAAGAGTCGGAAGAGGGTGGCTTGAGAAGGACCCCGCCCTGGACGAGGCAGCTGACACTGCGTGGGGTCGTGGTGAGCATCATGATTGGGGTCATCTACAGCATCATAGCCATGAAACTGAACCTCACAACCGGGCTCGTCCCGAACCTCAATGTGTCAGCCGCGCTCCTCGCCTTTGTGTTCATCCGCACATGGACCAACATGCTCCACAAGGCCGGCTATGTCACCAGGCCGTTCACCAGGCAAGAGAACACCATGATCCAGACATGTGCGGTCGCGTGTTACAGCATTTCTGTTGGAGGTTAGAGGGACGTCATTCGAATCAAGGAATGACTTAACTAAGGCTTTAATCAGCTCGTTCTCGATTCCTTTTCTAATCAAATGGCATCACTTCTCCTTTGACGTTCAGGTGGCTTTGCCTCGTATCTACTGGGGTTGAATAGGAGGACGTATGAGTTAGCAGGAGTGGACGCCGAGGGAAATTCCCCAAAAGCCGTGAAGGAACCTGGGCTTGGTTGGATGACTGGTTTCCTCTTTGTGGTTTGCTTCGTGGGATTATTTGTGTTGATTCCACTCAGGAAGGTACAATGAGTTTGAGCTTTATACGGTCAACAAAGAGCCTGTGTTCGATATAAGAAACTATTGTTTACAAAGAGTTTTCTCGTACCAGATTCTGATTGTGGATCTCAAATTGACCTATCCGAGCGGCTTGGCGACGGCGGTGCTCATCAATGGCTTCCACTCACAGGGAGACAAAATGGCCAAGTAAATATACATTAACCCTACAAGAAAATTTTTCGCACCATTAATACCGCGAATTGTTCTTAGACAAACATGAAGTCTAAGCGGCAATGACGGTCGTTGTCCGCAGGAAGCAAGTTCGTGGGTTCATGAAGTGCTTCTCTTTCTCATTCCTTTGGGGCTTCTTTCAGTGGTTCTACAAGGGGAAGGACAGTTGCGGGTTCGCCCAGTTCCCCACTTTCGGATTGCAAGCTTGGAAGCAAACGTGTGTGGTTTGCGCATCTTTTTCCGTCCTCATACTCGTCACTTCAGCAAACCTATTTATAACTGTCTAGCTAACTTCGTTGCTCATGTTGGATGAAACGTTGCTCTCCAGATTCTTCTTTGACTTCAGCATGACTTTCGTTGGAGCGGGGATGATCTGTTCCCACCTGGTGAATCTGTCTCTGCTTCTTGGCGCGGTGATCTCCTACGGCCTCATGTGGCCGCTCATCGATCGCCACAAGGGAGACTGGTTTTCCAATGGTCTGGAAGAGAGTAGCATGAAGAGCTTATATGGCTATAAGGTCGGTCTCTCTCTCTCTCTCTCTCTCTCTCTCTCTCTCTCTCTCTCTCGCTAGAGTAAGCATAGGTGAAAGCGAAGAGATGCCGTTCTCAAATCTTCTATCACTAATTTATATTTTGGTCTCGCAGGCGTTTACGTCCGTGGCTCTGATCCTTGGCGATGGGCTCTACAACATTGTAAAGATAATGCTTGTCACAATCATCAACATCCATGGAAGAATGAAGAACCACAACCAAAACCAAAGCCCTGCTACAGGTAGATGATGCATAACCATCAAGATCGAATCTTCTTTGCTGCCATGGCTTGTCTAGTTGGTCAACGAATTCATGTTGCTCAAATTAAGGTGTAGGCCATAAGGACAAGCATTCCGAGGGATCTTAATGATAAAGCACATTTAGATGGTGTCTAACTGCGGAAAAAGTGATCAATACAGCATTTTTTTTTATCTGTCGTATACCAAGCTTTAGTTCAATTGAAGTTGCACATTGTCAGTGTTTTAAGATGCTCACCATGAAACTTCAAACTTTCTAGCGCATTTCATCTCTTTAAGCAAGGGTGTACGCTTGTGCATTCCCTAAGTTTGACTCGTGAATTCTTCCTCTTGACGTCACATTTCCATTTCAATGCAGCTGAAGAAGACCAGAGCAAAACCCTCGAGGCCAAAAGACAAAACGAGATCTTCCTGAGAGAGAACATCCCTATGTGGATAGGACTCGCCGGATATGGCCTCTTCTCTGTTGTATCCATAATCGCAATCCCCATCATGTTCCCTCAGCTTAAATGGTACTTTGTCCTTGTCGCGTACATTCTCGCTCCTTCCCTAGCTTTCTGCAATGCATATGGAGCCGGACTAACTGATATGAACATGGCCTACAACTATGGCAAAGTGGCACTTTTCATCCTCGCCGCCATATCAGGCAAGGAAAATGGCCTAGTGGCAGGCCTCGCGGGGTGTGGCCTCATCAAGTCCGTCGTCTCCGTGGCATGCATCCTGATGCAAGATTTCAAGACGGCCCATTTCACGCTCACATCCCCTCGAGCAATGTTCCTCAGCCAGGTCGTTGGCACGGCCATAGGATGCGTGGTGGCTCCCTTAAGCTTCTTCCTATTCTACAAGGCGTTTGACGTGGGCAATCCTAATGGAGAATTCAAAGCGCCGTATGCTCTGATCTACAGGAACATGGCAATCTTGGGCGTTCAGGGGTTCTCAGCTCTGCCTCGCCATTGCTTGCAGCTCTGCTATGGGTTCTTCAGTTTCGCCGTGGCTGTAAACCTCATAAGAGATCTCGGGCCACCAAAGGTAGGGAAGTGGATGCCACTTCCGATGGCCATGGCTCCTCCGTTTCTGGTGGGGGCATATTTCGCGATCGATATGTGCTTGGGAACTCTGGTCGTGTACGTTTGGCAGAAGCTCAACGCGAAGAAGGCAGAGTTGATGGTGCCTGCAGTGGCTTCGGGGTTGATATGCGGAGAGGGACTGTGGATTCTTCCAGCTTCAGTCCTGGCCTTGGCCAAAATAAAGCCCCCCATTTGTATGAAGTTTTTGCCTTCCTAAAGGTCCTAGCGTCCACGTTACATAGTTATGATAGAAGATTACTTATCAGCCAAGTAGATGACAGCATGGAATCTACCATTAGAAAGATATTGTAACGCGGCCTAGGGCGTGAAAATCATAGAAATATGTGACGATTAGTCCTTCCACTAGATCCTAAACAAAGGAAAATCCATATGTACGGTTTCATAGGTACCCAAAAGATGCCTCAAATGGTCGTACGAGACAACCATATCCATGTATTTCACAGAAAATTGATTCACATGGAAAGCGGCTTATCAGTTGATCGTCCTCTATGACAATAATGCTGATGTTGGCATAACCATGGAGTAAGTTCCTTGATTGCCTTATATCATATAACTGCGATGTAGAAAAAGTAATTAAAAAACAATTGAACCATGATGACTTGACAGCTATAGTTCGAACAACTAATGGAACAAAACCACATGTATGAAATCAGACAGTTGTCAAAGACCACTTTTGTGGGAACAGAAGAGTGTGTAATATACAAAAATTGTCTGGGAAACCGCATATTCTATAACTCATCATGATCTCAAGAAGATTGTATGGTGATACATCACTAAGTGATCTAAAAATTTCAGCCTGTTATGATACCAGCCAATACATCACTCTTTCCTCGTGCATAAATTGTATATACCAAACGGATAGCATCGAGCCAACCATCCAAGGACTCCCAGGAATCAGCTACCTGTATGAATCATGGGTAGATGTCACTCAAAAAAGTACTTAAATAGAGTCTAGTGTACTGAGCATAATTTATTTTAAAAGCCATAAATGTACCTACACCAAAAACATGGAAAAGCCAGATGCAGAATTTTGCCATCTCAGTCCCATGATGTTTTCAACTTCATAGCTCACGGATAAGAAGTATGCATTAACTTCTTCACCGAGAGATATTGAGTTAATATAAAACACCATTCATCCTGAATGTAGCAAAACCTTTTCATGTTGACAACAGCCACACACGGTCAAGATCACAGAAAATGGGAAAACTGCTTTTAATTAGTCATCGGCATGAGTCACGCAACATCATTCTTTCATGAGTATTACATGCCTTGACTTTTACATGCCGACATCATCCAAATGTTTGCATTGGAAACAACCTACTTCAGACCATATGCTAATTGGAATAGCTATCAAAGTCAGCCAGTCAAAAGAAAGGAGAATAAGGGTACTAGATACTAGACATGAGTCGACCTAACTGTCCCCTACTGACATTGCTCTATAAAAGGTCCAACCAGCAGTTCATTACATTTGATTTATAAGCCACTTACCATGAATACCGGTCCATTAATCGTGTCAATACAGAGGCCAGGACCAGGTGGTAAAGTCAGATCCGAGCATGCCGATACAGACACTATATCTGGAATATTGACTTTAGTTGCCCTTCTGTCACTATGGGCCAACTCTCCAGATCTGCTGGATAGACCTTGAGGTGCTTGTTTTTGGTCAACAGTGTTGAGCTGCTAAGACAGAAAGAAAGAAAACCAACATTCAGCGGCAGCATGGCAGTGAACCATTTTCTAGCTCAACAACAAGATGGGCGCAGCTAGTACATGGCTTAAGGTCTGACTATCGTTGAATTCCTAGGAGGCTTGGCATTTCATCTCTTTTAGACATGACACCAACCTTTGGATTTACCAAAATGGAAGGCAAGAAACACTAGGCTACTAATTTTGGAAGGATAGTTCCATAAAAATATTAAGATTATACACAAAATTCACCAGAAAAGCAGGATATACAGCACCTGCTGAAGACCTTCATGGTTAAGAACAAATTGCGATCTCTTCCAATCACTATGAGGTGCAACTGGGCTCCCCACCGGTGGTGCTGTCAAATATCCAACCTTAAGATAGGGTAGTGGTAGCTGCCAATGCCAGAGTAACAATAATTGATTTATTAAAACAAGGAAATCAGGTGCAAAATCCAATATTTGTTCCATTAGACAAGAGTATCATAATTATCAAGAGAACCTCTTCAAGTATTAAATTACTAGTGTGATCCACTTAAATAACTTAAAAATTCATAAGTGTCTGAAAAGTGCGGCAGAACAAGAAAACTTTTAAAGCCATAGATCAGATCTTGAACAATGTTCAAATTCTATCTTATTTCATAGAGATGGAGGTCAAGTTAGGTTCATAGAATGAATAAACCAACACGGGATCTTTAGTGTTTACAGACAAAAGTCTTACTCAAACTTTGTCAGCCCATAGGGCACATTGACGTTGATATTGCACACAGTTGTCAAAGTTCATTCGATGGTACGTCACTGGAAAGAGTGGGCAAAAACTTGGAATAGATTTTCTAGCTTAAGTCTGATGAGCTAAGAGGGTGGATGGATATATTAATTCCCATAACTGGTACACAGAATTACTAACCATGGATCTTACAAGCCTTAAGGCGCTGCTGTAAACCTGTAAGAAGGTAAAACAAACATAGCTTAGAAGCAGCTCAAATATATAGCAAGTTCTGATAACTAAAAAGTTTTTCTCAGAACCACCCGTTAATTTCAGAGTTATACAGAAGTGCAATGGGCAAGTCATACATAGTACCTATTTCAGGAAATCACACATGATCAGCTATATTTTTTCTGTATTAACTAAAACAACGGAGCAAGGTCCCAAGAATTATCTCCACACACACACAGACGCAGAGAGAGAGAGAGAGGTCCGAGTTTATGACAATTTACTAGATGTCTCAGGTCCATGGTTGACAGATTTTCTACATTCAATAACACTATAAACAACTCACATACAATCAGGACAGGTGCTTTAGCTAAGCAGACATTTCAGAGGCAAAAGAAAAAGGCAAATACCGAGTAACTTGGTTTTAATGCATGAGCAGCTGCAATATAGATAGCTGATTGGCTGTACAGTTCATTAGGAGAAATTTCTTTTGCATTGGCTGCTCCCCCCGTCCTTAATGTGTCCTCTGCCAACCCATACTGCCAACATTGTTCCAGCAAATAGAATGAATATATTCTTTCTCTAAATATCTCATGCAAAAGTTGTAATAGAATCCTACATTTGGTGTCCATACGATACTCACTGTTCAACTATCACAGTAAATAAGTTGAATTATACTAACCAGAACAGTCCCGAGGTTGTAAATTGCTCGATGGAAATCAAATTGTAACTGTATTGCTGCACGAAACTGCATCATAGGCAGAAAAGAGAAGCAATGAAGTAGAGTTGACCGAAATTACGGAGGAGAATGAGGCTACAATATTAGATTAAGCTACAACTAAAAATCAGTGAAATTCTACTAGTTCTGCAATAATTTGCACACCTTGCTTATTGCAGTTCTCACTATGGTTTGTTTCTCACGAGCAGGAACAATTGCACTGAGTTCCTACATAGAATGCTCAAAGTTAAAAATAAAAGAATTTGTTTAACATTCAGCATATTTGCCAATATCTGCAGGAATAAAATAATCTGAAAATGGATGACTTCCACTCTAAGGTCCGAAGTCAATTTGCATAAGGGGCAATACCCCACCTCAGTAACTTTTATACTAGAAATTTCTTCATCATTCAGAAATAAAAAAGATCTAGAAAAGGAGCAGAGCTTTTGTGACAATATTGCGAAACCACTGGCTGTTTAATGAAGCGTACCTGTAAAGCAAGTCCCCAGTTGTTAAGTGCCTGCAAATGAAATGGTGTGAAGTTTTTGTCAATTTATTGATCTGCATATTCTTGCCTTCATTGTGATCATCACTTCCAGAATGAGTCATTACAAAAAAAAAAAAAACACATTCAAAGGCTCAAAAAATTGTAAAAGCTGAAAGCTGTAGCAGATATGTTTAATATGAAGTTCCATCAATGAAGCCCTGAAATACGAGAAGCGCACCTGAGGACTGTTCCAATTAAGTTGGACTGCTTTTTCATAGTTTCTGGTTGCCTGCAAAAGAAGATGAACGACAATTTACATGCAAAGCAGCATAGACATTTTGAGAAAAACAAATAACCTTGTGATTTGAAATTGGCATACACTCTGGGTTCTACCATTCTAATAGTATTTCTTCGTATATGTAAGACACGTAGTATGTCTTTGTATATGTAGGACACATTCTTCTTATCATGATCGAGGAACATTGACTTATATAGGCTCAGAACTACAGCTAGTACTACAACTAAGATACAAGAAAATGTCCAGGCCCACCCAAGATACAAGAAAATGTTAAATTTTCTTCATCAAATGACTGGGACCAAAAAGGAATATGCTTGCTTGGACCCGCTCAAATTCTATGTCCCGGTGGGCCTGCACAGACCTAGCTAGCTGTCGGACTACTCTTACTACTACTATGACGATGGAATGACAATAAGGTCTTCTACCATTAAATCAGCATCAACTAGGTAGATCCTCTAACACCATTCCGCCTTAATTTGCGGCAAATCATCAGTAAGCTCCAAATGCTCAAGATCTCTTTCCTTGTAGCCTCTTTTGATATGCTTTTAGGTTTTCTCCTCCCCCTTTTAACTCACATCTCCAAGTCCATCATAGAGTCACATTCAGGCAGAAGAGCATATATTCGACTGAGGACAGAAAAGACAGAACACAGTCCACAATTTGTAGATGAAAGTTTGTAATATAGAAAAAATTTTCTTTTCACAATGTGGAACCAAAACTTCAATTAACAAAATACCCACTGCATCACTAACTACAAATGTAGAGTTCATGCAGTAAAAAGAGAAGCGTAGGCTAGTGAGTCACAACCAGAAGATGCTTTAGAGAGAACATCAAAGAAGATAAAATGTTATTATGAGGCCCAATTTTAACAGTAGCAAGGCAGATGTGGCTAAATCTCAAAACAAGCTGGAATGTACAATCCAGGTAAATGACCATATTTGGAGGATAGACTTTGATATTGGTCTCATCTAATTAAATTTATGATTAATCATAAACGGGAAATGCCCATTTTAGAACAGCAATAGGGTGAAAAGGGAAGAAGGATCAAGTTTATTTAGCTGTCGAGAAATCAAACTTAGCACTGACTTCTCTAGTTGTTCCCAGAAAATATTCCAGGGACACATCAATTTAGCTCCAGATGGAGCATTTGCTTCAAGCAGAACCAGGCTATGCACCTCTGGAAAGTTACAGTTTGAAATGAGGACGTACAAATCGGTTCCCTCATCTTCAACAAAACTAGGTCAGCAATTACATATTTGTAGGATTTGGCTTGCGTCTGACTCCCATGAGTAGTCTGACTTATCATCACTTGGTTAAGATTTTGACAGTTTTGAGTATGTAGAACGTAGTCATCGGTCAAGCCCCCAAGATATTATAAATTGAGTAGTTACTTCTTGTCCCTGCTCTACTCTGATTGTCATTTCAAAAAGTTCGTACTGGCTCATGCATTAAAAAACATTTCCAATTTGCACCCACAGGATTCTTAAATTTCAAACAGCTAACATGTCGGAAGTCAGTTTCAGGGTTTTTATTAATCAGAACAATTTAAGAGATAAATAGCTACAGTATGTTGAAAGGACTGCATCCTTTAAATGTCAAGTCCTTGCTGCTATGGTTGAAAATTTAAAATAATGTCACTATAACGTATCATTATGGCCCCACCGATTATTAGCTAAATTAAATAGCTAGAAAGAAGACATAACAGACAAAGAAACAAAACCACAAATAAAAGAAAACCTAGTAAAGATGAGGTAAGAACCTGCTTCCAGAACTCTTCAGCCTCCTTTGTACGACCTCGCATTTTAGCCCTGTCAGATATAGCTATTGCCCAGTTGTAGAAAGCCTGTCAGAATAGTTAAAAAACAAGTGGTGACCAATGAGAAAATACATCCATGGACCGACAAAGTCATAGATCCATGCACATGGTTGGACATAGTAGATTATCCCGGTGAATAATGATCATGAGGTGGTTCATCTGACATGTGTAAACAAGCAAGACCTTGCAAGATGCTCATAAATAAATAATTAAATGTAATTCATCTAATTCAAATGTAATTCTTCAGCTTCACAGTATTCTCCAACAAATTATGGATTTCTCGCAAGGACCTCATTAGCCCACATGTCATTCTACCCCAGAAAAATCTTGCTTACTTACATCATGAAGTGTAGGGCAAAGACGGGTAGCCTCATCATATTTTTTACAGGCCTCCTCAAGCAAAGCATCCTTAGAAGGTGACGTAGAATCAGGACTAACGACATCCGCACTTTCCTGCATAAGCCAAACTCTACTTAGATAGAATAATCACATAGCATAAAAGATGAGCACATAAATCTTCTGAAGTGACATCACACTGAAGACACTTCTTATGATTCCGAAATTACATTCCAGACAAATGAAAAGGAAAGTTAACCATATGAGCTCGAGTGAGCATGAGACCATTGTTAGACTCGTCAGAGTTTTTATCACATAAGATATCTTATGCCAGCATAGCATAGAGGAAAATAAAGAAAAAGGATCTGCCAAAATCGACCTCATACTACAACATTGCAGCTAGTCAACTGTAACTGACTTGGGGAATTGTATAATTCAATAAAATAGACCCCCAGGCACTTAATGCCAAAAGACACTGTCAAACAATTTCATTTCATAAATGAATAGAAAAGTATCGCGTTAATAGAAAATTATCATGCAAGCTCAAGGAGCAGTCCATGTACAATAGCCATAAGCACAGTAAGAAATCATCGTTGTCCATAAATCGGACGTTTTCTATAGGACTATTTCACAGCACAGAGGAGATTTGCTGTGGATCCAAGAATGAAATGTAAATTATACACTGAAAAAAATAAATCAACGATAATCCAGACCTGAAGAACCAAAGCCCAATTATACAATGCATCATAATCTCCTGGATTTCTGGAAATTGCACTAGCATACCTACAAAACATCATTATTTATTAAGAAACACCCAAGTTAGTACCTATGGAATTAACAAAGAAGCTTAATCAAAGACAATGATAGTGCTGATTCATGCACATCCCTCTATAATTGTTACGATAGGGAAAGAAATATGATTGAGCAAATGTCATAAGACGCAGTCACATGAAATTTCTCTTAGCACTAAATATGTTGGAAGGCCTCTGGTTTTGATTGTATTACATAGTTTCAAGTAAGTGTTATAATAATAAATGACAGCACCTTCGAGCAGCATATGTGAGAATACGTTGACGAGACCTCCCCTCCTCATCAACACCAGTAACGCTATCAATCAACTCCATTGCAGCATTATTCTGCTCCACATTAGATTGTTGCATGCTTTCTTGACTGAATAATGCAAATTAAAAACAATATCAGGCTTCAAAAAAAATACAAAATGAAGAAGTTTCAGATCAAATTAAAGTTCATAACAATGGCTTCAACTTCTCACAATAAGACAATAAGTAGAGCACAAATTGCTTTTGTCAGAATGAAGCAAAGGAGGCAGCAAGAATTTGATAAGATTATAGATTCATGTAATTATACTGGCTACTCAACTTCAGGAATCAGATATATCACAAGCTGTGAAAATCATCATCAGCTTTGACAAATGCCATTAAAGTTCTCAAAGGCACGATATTAATCATTTTCAAATACAGTTATGATAACAATCTTAACAATCATTGCAAATATAGTCATAGTTTAATAAAGCTTTGTTATGATGCCCAATAGACATCAATTTTAGACCAAGAATCCTATAATTACCAAACACTTTCCCTCAAAATAACATAATCAGCTATTGAGTGTTTCAAACTTAAATCTTACCATATTCAGGAAGTCTAGGCAGATGTGAACTATAAGTAAGTATGATCGCCATATGAGTACCAGCTATTGCAAAAGGCCAACTTCTAATAGTGTCAGACTCTTTTTCTATAATTATTGGCACAAATATTGCATGACAAAGTAAAGATTGAAGCTTTAGAGCTAAGCGAACAGTCCGCCATGAAATTTCACAGGGGAATGCCTAATTCACAACTGGTTCACAATTTGACGACATCAGCGAAACAGTTGCTCCCCACAATTGATAGTAAAATACATCATAAGTTCTCCCTGTGAGCTAGTAAAAACTTCAATAAACGACCCACACTTTTAGGATGAGAACTCTGGTAAAAAATGCTTCAAACACTCGAGCATGGAGATAAAAAAAACCCCTAAACCCCCTAATAGTCGGGGTCATGATCTAACTTGCCCCAACGAACTTGAAACTCCCAAACATAACAAACCCAAAATTCCATAGAACTTCACCGGCGCTCGAGGATCCGATTAAAATGCCACAGAGTATCAGCTCCAATTCCAATTCTAACCACCGCGACCAATCATATCCACCTATAATCTCAAGCTCAACTCACAGAGAACCTACGTCCCTAACGCAAATCAGAGCTCTGACCTGTACGGGGAATTCACTTCTCGCCTCTCCCCATCCGGATTGTTCGAGCTCTCGGTCGCATCGTCCTTCTTCAATTCATTCAGCAGTTCCCGCATCGTGAATGTGCGATTCCCTTCGTCCTTTCTCAGCTCCGGATGCGGAGGCGCTTCTTCTCTGGGAGAAGAGCCGCCCTCTGGTTCGCCGGATGGGATCGCCTCTTCCTCGGCCTCTTCCTTCTTGGGATCTGCATTGCTCGGCACTTTCTCTGGCTCTTCCGATTCTGGTTTTGGTTCTGGTTCTGGCTCTGGCTCTGGTTCTGGTTTATGGTCAGGTGCCCTTTGCAGTTCAGGTTCTTCGCCGGTCGCAGACATCGGCAATGGCTGACCGAGAGGGAGGGAGAGAGAGAGAGAGAGAGAGAGAGAGATCTGTTAAACAAGGATGTTACAGAGGAGATGACTGTTGATGTTGGACTAGGGAGGAAAATAGATGCGATTATTCCAAAAAGTCATAATTTCATATTTGGTCCTCTTTGAACTTATCATTATGCAATCGAGTCCTCTGATAAACTAAACTTGTGCAATCGAGTCCCCTCCCTCGCTCTTGTCTCGCAGCCGGATCGGAAGAGGCCGTATGATACGCGAAAGTGAAGAGAGGAAAAGGTAAGGCCATGAAACCCAATTTAGGGCTCGATCCATAGAGAAATAGAAATTTTGGTATATTTTTGGTATATGAGATGAGACAGCCAAATCTTTACCCATAGAGAAATAGAAATTTTGTAAGAGGAAAGGACCAATTCAGGGCTCGATCTGACCATTTTCTCTATGTTTTTATTAGACACTTCTTACCCTAAAAATCCCAAATTTGATATTGGACCATACTTATCTGTCTCAGGATTCTTGAGACCTATGAGGAATTGTTCTAATTTCATATATAATTTCGAGTTCAAAACGTATCCAAAATACCTATTCATTTCACTTTGTTTCCTCCTTGAAAATCAAATCAACTTCCGTTCTCAGCTCATCTCCACTTGTATATCTCCCTGATCAATCCCCTTTGTAGCTATCTATCCTCCATAATATTGGTTTTTGCCCGTTACCAATCATTCACGTAATGCATATGCTATCTCTACCCACTAAAAAGCTTTGTCAATCCCTCGAAGGTCTACTTTTTTTTTTTTAACATGCCAAGAACATCCTTTGGAAAAGTATAATCCTTTAATAATTTGCTCGACAAGGGCAAGGGTTTTTAAGATATTCTCTATGCATACTTCCCCAAGACGACATTGTTAAATTTGATCAAATCTCTAAAATTAGGGCCATCATTATACTTTTTTGAATGTCAAAACATTTTCATTTTTCGATGCATACCAGCCTACTTGTCATCATTTTCCCGTGAAAACACAACAATTTTCTTCCTAATGGTACATCATATAGACACTAATATTTTGAAACTTGTCATAGCATAATGTGGGGGCAAACTTGCACCATAGCTTTGATAAGGATCTTCTTTCCAGCCTTCGACATGAGTTTTTCTTTCCATCCTTCAAACTTCATATAAACCTCCATAATTATCCACGCAAATTTCGATTTTTTTTCCTTCCCATCACAAGGAATTATTAAATATTTGCGAGTTTTGTTAATTATTGGGCTTTCAACTTTACTATTATATATTTTTTAATCTCCGTGGACAATTTATATCGAAGAAGAACCCTGGCTTATTTAAATTGATGGCTCGATTATTAACATAAAGATACTAACTCAAGACTGCAATGACGCTTTCGCATTCACTAATTTTCCCAGCAAGACAGAAAATTGAATCATTTGCAAACAATAAGTGGGATAAAATGGAACAAGATCTATCAAGTTAAACCCTTATAGTACTTCTATTTGCCAACGCTCTATTTATATAAAAATTTGACTATGCATTAACCTCAAAAATAAAACAAGTAAGGGTACAATGGATCACATTCTTAAATACCCCTCAAGGGCACTCCTTGGAATTTGATACTAAAAGATACTGTCGAAATGCATTGCATTATCCAATTAAACCATCTTGAGTAGAAATCCATTTTTAATGAGTTTTCTTCTAGAAAATCCCATTCAACTCAATTATAGGCATTTTACATATCCAGTTTTAATTATGCTTGGATTTTCTTCTTCCTCTTTCTCCCCCTCCCTGATGTAACACTACTTGGATGATCTATTGTTTCGAATATGTCAAAGCACTCTTTATGCGAAAATCAATTTCGGAAGTCAAGGATTGGATATATCTTTGAAATGATTTTGTATACAAAATTGCACGCTTATAGGACAATACTATTATGGTTTTTCAAGGTTGGTAATCTTTGGCATTAGGGAAATATATAGCATGTTTGGTTCTAACTAGAGTTGAACGATTATGCACTCTCTAAACATATTTAGGCTTCGTTTGTTTCATGGAAAATAACTTATAGGAAAATATTTTATGGAAAATAAAATAGTAAAGGACTGGAAAACATTTCATGTTTTCTTTGTTTATCTTTAAACATCGTGACCTCTAACAGCGTGCCTAGACCTCGTCTGAAGCCAGTAAGCCGACAGTCTCTAACAATGAGCTAATAGCCTATGGTAGTAAGTTCGTAACTTCTAGAGGCGAGCTCGATGCTTATTTTGAATTGGTGAATTTGTGACTTATTGCAGCAAGTCCATAGCTTGTTGGGTTAATGAGACTTGTGACAATGACCAACCAATGTAAATAAAAGAATTTAAAAAATCGATTTTTTTATAATTTTCACTAAGTATCCGAAAATATTATCATTTTCCAGTAAAATATTTCATGGAAAATATTTTCTAATAATATTATATTTTTTATGAAACGAACGGAACCTGAGTTGAATATCTTCCCAATGATGATAATAAAACTGTCCATTTGGATCATCAGTCCCCAGTGCTTTGGTGGCGCTCAATCGATGACCAACCCTCCTTTACTTCTTTTAATGATTCGTATGCCATTAAGCTTCAATTAGTATCCTCCTCACTAAGCATGGATAATTCTCGAGTACTAGGTGAAAATCGTGTGGGTTCCTTGAGTTTATAGGTTTTGAAATAAATCCATCATCATCTATTTAACTGGCCGGTGTGTCATATTCATTTCTACACATATTATCATTGCCTTATCTGAATTGTGATCACATGGAAATTTTTTTTTTCATTTTTGTCTCATCAATTTGACTAGTTAATTTTAGATCTTATCCCTTAGTACATCTCAACTTGCCGCTATAATTTTTCTATCTCTCAATTTAAAAAATGCTATTTCTTGGTTTATTAGATACGGACAAAGTTCCTTCTAAAAATTGTTGATTTACTTCTGAGTATTTGAGAACTTTTTTTTACTCCACTATGCTAACTCATCGGAACACCCTTCTTAGCTTGGTCAATGAGACTTCATCTTTACATATGATAAGTGCTAAACCTCTCGAACAATTTGATTACACACGACATCGTCAAGCCATGAAGTCTCAAACTTGAACTCCTTTTTTCTTTTCATTAATTTAAGAGGAGGGGAGATCAATATATGATGTGACATGAACCAATGAATGGCAATGCAAAAACTTTCGCGTTTGGAAAAGAGATTCTTGATTCAATGGGACAAATTACCCAATCTTGTTTTTTTATTGACGTATCATAATTTTTCCTGTTGTTAACCCAGCTAAAAGTATCTGAGAAATTCCCGAATGTGGTGAGCTATAGTTATAAGCTAATTGAGTTCAAACTTTCTCTTAATGATAAAATACTTCATCAAAATCTCCAACACACGCCTATGTGTGGTGATTTAAAAGGCTTATCTACTGCAATTTATCCCATGATTGTGGTCTTGCTTGAAAGTCATCCATAGTGTGAATAAAGGTAACATGAATTCTTTTTTTATTCGATATCTTCTTTTAAAAATTGTAGATGTTTCTCTTTGTCTTGGATTAAACAGTTCATCTCAGAAATAGAAAGATCTTAAATAGTATTCAAATCTCTAGTTTGGGGAGAAGTTTCAAAAATGACTTTTTTGTTTTAAATATTGAGTTTTGACTCTTTGGTTGGCAGCCGTAAAAGGCTATATCAAATTTATAAAACGAGTTTCTAAAATAACATCTTGCTTTAATTTTTTTACAAGAATAAAAGTGGTTTTGTAAGAAACATTTTCTGTAAAAACTTCTGCCTTAGAGATTTTGTATTTCATGTGGAGTCTTATTTAGAAACATATTTGAGAGAATGTGTAGTTTTCTCAAAATATTTGGTAGGAACGATGCATTCTTTTATGCAATTGAGGCATACTGATGTATCAAAAAGAGCTACTGTAGTCAAAGAAAAATCTCCATTATAGAAACATCTAGCCACTTTGTAATAGTTATTTCAGGAAGTGATAGCAAGTAATATTTGGATTTGGAGACTGTTTTTTCATATCCAAAATCTCATTTATCTTGATTTGAGCAATCTTAAGACCCTGGATTTTTTTTTCTTGTTTCTGAATATTGATCTATTTGTTGGGATCATTTATAGAAACATATATATTCAAAATAGTGATAAGATTATAAGGGATACCGGAATGGATTATTGAAGATAAAGAATTAGAAAGAAGGTTGAAGATTATTTAAGAAACAACCCTTTTTCTTCTGGGTTAGCTATTTAATCAACCTTTGCAAAAGAGTTTTTGTTTCTTCTGTTAAAACATTTATTTCAAAAGATTCCTTTTGAACAAGCCTTTTTCTGATTCTGAAGAATATGTGTAAAGGTCATTGACCTGAAGACTATCTTCAATATCAGAATCATCGGAAGAGCTTTGTTTTTTAGTGAAGGTTTGAAGAAGACTATTCAAAATTTCTTCATCTAATTTAGCCTCATTCAATTTTTTGTTTATTTTTCAAAACTTTACTATTTATCCGTTTTTTTTTCCACAATTAAAACATTGTAAATTTTTATAGGAAGATTTTGCTTTCTTATTAAAATCCTTTTTATTTGAAGCTCTCAATTTTTCTTTTTTATCAAACTTGTTTTTATTGAAATTTCTTTTGTATTTTTTGGAAGAACACTGTAGGCATTTGCACCCATCAGGACAAAGTTTTGATTTGGACTTACTTGTTATTTACAAGAGAACAATTATATTGAATATAGAAATCTCGTAAGCCTTTGTTTTTAATCCTCTTTTTTTAGCTACTTGGAGACGAATGCTGGTGCATATGATGCAAGTTTGTTATAAGACAACATATTGTATAGAATTTGTTCTCCATGATCTTCTTATCTTTTTGCAAACTTGTTCTCTTATCAATTTAGGAAGTCCAACAAGAAAATTTTCTTTCCAAAAAGGTTGATCACAATCTGGTCGAAAAAGAATCCTTTGGAAAAAAATGTCCTTCTATTCTCAGAATACTCCCAGGGGATTTACAGTTCATATTGGATTAAAGATTGAGATTTTTATCCATGATATAAAAGGATGTCCGATAAAATACTTGTATTTGAATAAAGAAGGATATTGATAGCATCTTGAATGGGCTTATCATCATCATCCAAAATCTTTTGATCATGATGATTAGTTTTATAAGCATTTAATATATCAATTCTTTGGTTTCAGTGAGATAATTATCCTACTAACCTTTCAACTGACCTATATAACTAGCTATTAAGACATAAGCAATTGATTGGTCAGTAGTATTGGGAATGGTGGTGATCATAACCATTTGGTTGATAATATCTTGAAGGTAAAGTTACCATTCAACCTTCTAGAATGGCATTTGATATTCCAAGAAGATCCTTAGATATAAGGTCAATCCCTTCTCACTCTACTTCTTCTTGGAGATCAATAGATTTAAATTTGAATCATCACCTATCATCATTCCCGAGTGCTCTAACTCTACCTCCTTCTATCAACCCTTCCATAAGTGAAGTACATAATATATCATGAATATTTAGGCCTGTTTATTAGCAAGAACATAACTCTAATATATTCCGATCCTACTACTATTGAGATGACTGATCCAGAAGTCAATATCTTAAATATTAGTTTTGAGCTTGATAGAGTTTTTGTTAAATAATGATTTTAATTCAGCAAAAGTTACTGATATTAGAAATTGATTTGAAAAATTTTAGTGCTCAGGTAAATCAAATCAAAGAAGAATATTATGAATTCAGGTCCTAACATGAAATCATATATATACACACACAAGAAGCCAATATGTGGTTCCAACACTAGCAAGGTAATACGAACCAAGAAGGTATTAAAAAAAAATCTTTTCAAATGTTATCCTTTATCTAGATATATCCGAAATTGGTTTAGTCCAAACCCCGTATAGGATTTTCCATCTCTGGTGCTCGAAGAGTCGAAATCATGTTAAGAAAATTGATTTCTAAAACTCGATCTTAGATTTCTCCTTTTTATTTACTTATATCCAAAATGCATATTTCTGTTTCGGGTTCGAACTTGAGACAAATTTTAATAGGTTCCATTTGAGTAATTTAAGCATTTTCTAATCTCAATGCCTCCTCCTGATATTTTGGGAAGCTTGGAAATTAACCTTCAAGGCTTTGTGTGACTGCCCAAACATAGCCATCCTACCTTTCTTCGCTTCATTTCCTCTTTCATTTGACATCTTCCATAAAAGTAGCATCATTTGCTGAATACATTTTTGCTAACCTTTCGCATGGGGATGCCATTCATTTCTCAGAATCTTCTCCTTCATCCATGGTTCTCCGAGCGAGATACCAACAGGCTAAGGAATGTTCGACACCATCTACAGAGACTTCAATCAAAATCGAAACGGGTAGACGGGGGAATTCACAGTGAGCTGAGACAAATTTTCTCTCTAGAAATAAAAATGTACATGATCTATACCGAGAAATGTAAAGTTTTCGCTTGCGGAACCCTTTTCTGAGTGTAATGCAACGTAATCGCATGTATAGTATGATAATACGATACACAATCTCTCTAACATACAAACCGCAAAAAAAATCAAAGGAGATATACCTAATAATTAAGGGATTGGAGACCGATTCCACAATTCCGATGGATGGATTCACAAACACGTTGCGCATGACTGACAAGAATGTAATTTCACGAAGAGAGGAAGAGGAAGTTCAAACGTGACCAAGAAGGTGGCCCACTCGCTTCAAATGGACCCCCGTCAGCGTTTTGTTCATGTTTCTACTTCAAAGGCCAATAATACATCTTATGGGAAAGAACCTAAGTAAAACTCAGAAATCTTATGGTAAAGAGCATAAGTAAGCAGCAAAAGATCTTCCACCCAGAAATCTTCAGCAATAAATCTTCGATAGGTGACGGCGAACCAGAAACCATCCACCCTCACAAGTTCCACAGAATCGGAAATTAATTATTGACGCTCGTACTAATGGGTTTGCCTAATGCCTTGAAGAACATGATAGAGAAATAGTCACCGGAGAGGCGTTACGTTAGGTTAACAAATTCTATTGGATCATCCCAATTCAGCTCACCAACCTCCTCCCTCCTCTCACGCCCCTCGTCCCTCTTCTCTCTCTTTATAATCCTCGCCGGCCTCGGCACCCCAACTTCCATAATCCCCGGAGTCCCCAGCTGTCTTGGTTTCCGCTCCACCGTCGGAAAGATGTCCAGCAACAAGTCGGCCGCCGACGAGCGCGCGGGAGCGGAGATCGTGTACGGCGCGGCGGAGTGCTACCGCCACTCCATAGAGCTCCTCCAAGAGCTTGGTTTTCCCCCGGGTGTCCTCCCACTTAAGGTGAGACTCGGTCCGGTTCAATTCAGTTCGATTCGGTTCCCCTTTCCCTTTGCCCCCAAGTTAGAAATTCAATAATGTCCATGTACAAATTTGAGGATAAAGATTTATGTCTTGCTCGCGAATCTGAAGTTCTCGTTCCCCTGGTACTCGTTTAGGATTTGGTAGAGTGCGGGCGTGTGCGGGAGACAGGGTTCGTGTGGATGAAGCAGAAGGCGCCATATGAGCACTTCTTCGTGAACACGGGCACCCGGGTGAGCTACTCGGCGGAGGTCACCGGGTACGTGGAGAAGTCGAAGATGAAGAAGATGACCGGGATCAAGAGCAGGCATATGTTCCTCTGGTTCCCCATCGCGGAGATGAGCTTGGACGAGCCGGAGGCCGGCAAGATCACGTTCAAGACGCCGATGGGGGCCGGCAAATCCTACCCGATCACCGCCTTCATGACGGACGAGGAAAAGAGCAAGTACTTGCTGGAGAAGGGAAACTGAAAGATCAGTTCGGGGAGAATAAACTAAAAATCCCTTCTGATTTCTGCTTGTTTTACTCTTATTTCGTCGGAGATGGTCTAATTGTTTTCTCATAGCATACTATGTACATCTTCCGGTCAGTCTGGCGATGTTTAATCTTTGAATTGCGTGGCATATAATAAAGTCATTGTTTTAGTTTTTAGTTTCTTCCGAGTGAGTTAGCTTCGCCGCTGGGCCAAAAGCACAGATATCTTGTTCATGCGTTCAACTACTGTGATGACTGCAGCACTTCATGGGCCTGTGCGGCCCGCATCGTTGGCCCAGCATTGGGCCCAAATTGAGAATTCAATTTGGATTTTGATTGCATCTGCGTAAGCTTACCTATCTTCCAGTACCGAGGCCCGTATGTTTACGCAGAAATCACCCAAGACATGGGTCACATGGTCCTGCCTCAAACGTATCTCTGTGCCTCTTCTTTGAAGGTACCATAGAATTCAATCGCCAGCCCACGTCTGGCGATCTGGGCCATTAATGCCCCCCTCTAGGGGTGATCGGTTCCCCGGGCGGTCCGGTTCCCCTCCGGAACCGGGAACCGGACCGATGGGACCGGTTCCCATTTTCTAGGACCGTGGACCGGACCGCCAAAGTGCTGGACCGGACCGGACCGGACCCGTCGGTCCGGTCCGGTTCTTGGGCGGTCCAATGGGACCGAAAAAAATTCAAAGAAAAACCTAGAGAACTTTCTATTATGCTTTAGTCATGCTAAATAGTCAGTAGGAAGCAAGGTTCGGTAGCCAGGCATTGTAATCGACTGTTGAAGGAGCGTGCGATCACGTGAGTTCGCCGCATACATATTGGATCTGATGTCTAGGGCACTCGTGGATGCAACAATGCTGCTTGTGGAGAGGAAATCTTCCTCAGCTGGACCGAGAATACCTTAATTAAGGCACCCAACAGTTGGTACCCACCTAAACAATTCCATGGACGCTAAACACCTTGTCATAGGCGACTATTACTACAAATCAAGGGTGGACCATTCAAGGCGTGAGAACAATGCATGAGAACAAAGATGATGGCTGTGAAGGGCAATGGCATTTAAGGCTTCACCAATTGAAATTCTCTCTCCCCCCGAAGAGAGAAAGGATTGGTCCAATGGTCCGGTCCAAGTGGTCCGGTCCGGTCCCGCCATACTAAGAACCGGGAACCGGACCGCCCGCGAACCGGTTCCATTTTCTGGAACCGTGGACCGGACCAAAGCTTCCAAGAACCGGACCCACCCACCCGGTCCGGTCCGGTCCGGGCGGTTCTTGGGTTGGGCGGTCCATTGTGCTCACCCCTACCCCTACCCCCTCCCCTTGTATTAGAGGGGCATTAATGGCTGTGATTGGACGTTAATCCTCTTCCTTCTTCTTATGGACGTGAATATGGACAGCATGTGGGGAGAGTTCTAAGTTCGGAAAACTCTGACCAGCGGAAAGGTCAAGGCAATACTGCTGTCTGGTACCCCCGATTCTTATCCACATAGAATTGTTTTGTATGAACTGGTGGTGCTCCAATCATGTAGTATGGTACTTGAATTTGTTAAAGGCGAAAAGAGCACATTTCGAACTAGCGATGCAAGGAAGATTACACGCAAGAGGGACACTTGCGGACGTCAAACCGGGGTGATTTTTTCCTAAAGAAACCGGTTTTCACCCTAGAACCGAGAACGGACTTTATGACCTCAGGTTTCGAAGGTTTGAAATTTAGGACCTGAATTGGCCAATTTCGATATGGTTCCCAGTCCTCAACCCATTCTATATTTTTGGATGAAAATTCCAGATCTTTAAACATTTGTTAATTAAGGGCCTGTTTGTTTTTGTTAAAAAACATGTGTATTTCTGTTTTTTTATTCCTTGGAACAACAAAAGAACAGAAACGTGTTTATTTGTACTTTTGTTCCTGAAAACAAAAAAGATGTTTTTTTTTTGTTTTTAGAAACACATTTGAACCAATAACAAGAAATAAAAAAAAACTTGTTTATTGTTCTCTAATACTTTGTTAAAAAATACTTTTTATTTTTCTTTTCTTTTGCCTTTGTGGCCTCCGACCACCCGCCGCCGGTCGTCGCCCATGACCAAGAAGAAAAAAATGAGAAAAAACAAAAAATTACTAATCGCACCAAAAACATTTCTATTCTATTTCTATTTTAAGAACACTTTTACCAAACATTATATTTTACTCAAAAATTATTCTATAAAGTAGAAATATCAAAAAATGTTTCAGGAAACAGAAACGTTGCCAAATGCGCCCTAATTGACTATATTGTCGTTTGTCCATGTCGAAGACAACGGTGCTCACCCTCCACCGTCAAAGATGAATGTGAATGGAAGTTAATGGAAGTTGAGTTGGAAATGTGACGGGTAACGTGGCTAAATTCAAGCAGAGCAATGAAGCAACGTGAAGAAACCGACGGCAAAGTTTCTGTTTTCTTTTCTCTCAAGTTGGGATTTGGGAGGAAGAAGGGACCACACACATGGCCCATCAACAACTCTCCCAGAATCGTCAGGATTTTAGATTCAATGCACGTTTCACCTTCTTTTCATGTCTTGTCACATCCTTGCAACTTCAATTCTAGTATCATTTAGTCTTACGGATTCGATGTCCTACGCACATTTCGTGCCCAGTGCGGAGCCATCTCGACCGCTCTCCCGATCGCCCGAAGTCAGATCACCTCATCGCATGTCGCTTCTTGTCAAAATCTCTTCTGGCACGTCCGCATATCGATCTGATAGCCACACACTAGGAAGACGAAATTCTCGGTGTTTGGTGTGTCTCCATGTGAGCCAACTAACTTCGTCCCAAGTTTGCTTAATTTTGAATTTTGAATTTTACCATTTTCTAATGTTATGTCGCTATCCAACACTCTTTCCTTGACCCTGTGTGTTCAGTATTCGTGCTTTTAAAAAAATAAGCTGTTGGAGGGTATGTCCGAATCTGACTATTGAATACAATTCAAATGGATTTTAATAGAACGATATGAATAAAAATATATTGAATCAATTACAAAGTTAAGTAGAAAATAGAATACGCAAAACCGAGGCCTGTGCTAATCACAGTTTTGCTTAAAACAGATTCGTCCCCTCTAGTACACAATGAGGATCCCTCCAGTACATGTGAGGCAACTTGGACGTCTGTCTCCCATGATACGACGGTTGACAGCAACGAAGAGTAGAACTTTGAAGCTTTTTGCGAACTTGAACAACGTCGTTTGCTAACGCTCTCTGAAAACAAAAACTATGCACTTGTTTTCTTTTCGAAGAACATATAAAAGTGTATGCAATCGGCCGAGTAAAACGAATGAAATAAGATAAATAATGTGGAGAGACCGTTCGGTATCCAATCTACCATTTCCCAATTAATTCAAACGTTTGAGAATTAAACACGGCTTTAAATCAGCATACAAAACAATGGAATAAAACCATCATTTAATCCAAATATGGTGGCTACAAACTCTACCGTTGAGTCTGTAGTCGCCAATAAAGGCAACTTGGATGTCTGTCTCTCATGATACGACGGTTGACAGCAATGAAGAGTAGAACTTCGAAGCTTTCGGCGAACTTGAACAACGTCGTTTGCTAAACACTCTCTAAAAACAAAAACTATGCGCTTGTTTTCTTTTCGAAGAACATATAAAAGTGTATGCAATCGGCCGAGTAAAACGAATGAAATAAGATAAATAATGTGGAGAGACCGTTCGGTATCCAATCTACCATTTCCGAATTAATTCAGATGTTTGGGAATTAAACACGGCTTTAAATCAGCATACAAAACAATGGAATAAAACCATCATTTAATCCAAATATGATGGCTACAGACTCTACCGTTGAGTCTGTAGTCGCCAATGAAGGCAACTTGGATGTCTGTCTCTCATGATACGACGGTTGACAGCAACGAAGAGTAGAACTTTGAAGCTTTTCGGCGAACTTGAATAACGTCGTTTGCTAAACACTCTCTGAAAACAAAAACTATGCGCTTGTTTTCTTTTCGAAGAACATATAAAAGTGTATGCAATCGGCCGAGTAAAACGAATGAAATAAGATAAATAATGTGGAAAGACTGTTCGGTATCCAATCTACTGTGCCGATTGGGAATTAAACACGGCTTTAAATCAGCATACAAAACAATGGAATAAAACCATCATTTAATCCAAATATGGCGGCTACAAACTCTATCGTTGAATCTGTTCGTTTTCCAAAATGTTCCGTGTCTGCAGACAGAACCCACCATTACAAGAGTATAAAAGCGACTTGTAACTAAGACCACTTTTCAGAGGTTGCATTCGTGTGCGCAGGTCGTACGCATGAATCAATTTTGCATCCCCCTGCACATGCGCACGAGACATAGTGCTTGTGATTTTAAGTTAACACCTTAAAGGAGTGTAATCACATCAACGCCTTCCTTTTAGTGTATGTGGGACAAGTGTTTCTAAACTTTCCATTCACAATGTTGCTTAAAACATCCCACTAAGGATTTCCTTCTTGAGAAATAATTACTCATTCACCCTTATTCATCCCAAATTTCCAACATAAGCGTCGATGATTAGAAAGCAATACAATATATATTATGTCCTGACTAAGTTTAGATTATGTATTGGCGATGGACGAGCAAATTTTTCAATGAATTGGCATTGATGTTCCGACACGATGACGCGGGACATGCAAGACCCGCATCAGGGATAAGCCCGAAACGTGGGACGACTTGGTGCTCCTCGCTTGGACCAATTTCCTTATGCATGTTTTCGCAGAAAACAACGATGAACGAGAGAAAACGAAGGTGGCGGATGATGAATAGACAATTATTCGTGTGATGCTCGTGAATTGGGATGTCCACTTGGAATCAAGCCCGATCGATACCACGTAAAAGAGAGGAAAAAAGAAAGGCAAAGGAGCTCATTTTTCCACGAGTTATGCTGGGGTTTTGGATAGGACCCCGACCTCAGCTACTTGCTCTCGTCATGCCCGCGTTTTCTTCTTCTCCTTCGGAATCACGTTGTTAGCCGCGTCCACTAGTCATCATCATTACTAAATAGAGCTGCCCGATTGGTCAGTTCATTAATCCACGTCACAATGTCTAATATTATAGACACCAACCTTTTTTTTTTAATCGGATTACTAAGTATTTGGAACTTTGACTAACAGAATGGCTCGGCGGTCACTCTCCAATACTCATAATTTCAAGTAAAATAAGGCCGGTTCAATGAAGCACAAATAAAATATATTGACTTCGAATATATACGGTTTGGATCACCTGAACAGGCAACTTCCAACCACATTGATTGCGGAGATCGAGAGTGGCTTCTTTGTAAGGAAAGATCCATAATCTTTTCTGAGATAAAAGATTGACAAGATCAAAGATGTCGAGACAATGTGCATATCACAAGTTCCACGTAGATCTCCATGACTTCTGAAAAAGTTATCTTAAATACCAATCTCGATGTCCATTTCTTATCTCCTAAAAAAAAGGAGACTTTCCACTATCGAATGAGAGAGGAGACAACATCATAGCTCTCAATAATTTTCTCGAATAATTAATGATGTGGGATTGATAATCTGGTGGAGTGGATGAGGATGCTGAAACAATAAAAGAGAAAAAAGAAAAAACACAAACGTTCATGGATGAGTTATCCCCAAAGATGTCATATCATTTGTTGGTACATGCAAGAATGGCGCTTCCTTGGGCATGCGGTTGCCATCCTAGCGATGTGCTGCCCAAATTTTAGGTTCATCTAGACATGGACTGACGTATCAAGCTTTGGACAAGGGCTTCAATTGACGAGCCTAACCCAAGTTCTGTCACTAAACTCTTTCGTGATGGCTCATGTTGACAATTCAAAAGTTTTTAGTACGCATCGCCTTTACATGAATTGTCCCTTCATCTTTCGAGCTTCTGAGTTAGGGCACTGGACCGAGTAATTGACACAAATGGAGAGGAATCCAGCATTGAGAGCAATGGTTTTGTCGCAATGAAAGCAAGACGACAAAGACGAAGGTCATATGCTTGCGTTTTGCACGTGCTTCAGATCTGTGCTCGACCGAGATCACTAGGGCTCTGCTCAACAACGACACGAGGACTCGGATCAAACTCGAGACACCATTAATTTGCAATTATGTCCGCACCATCATTGGTAATGGGTCGATCCCGTATAATTTGCATTAAGCTGACGGAATATATCCCATCATTCACAAGTCCCAAATGACAGTGAAGGCTAGTAGTCCTCTAGGGATCATGGAAAAGAGTCAAAATTTTTTTAACGAAAGATTAAGAGTCTGTTATCGCCCACATAACTTCAGTGGGAGTTTTGGGCAATGTGTCAGTCCCGATATGGCTGATCGTCCTATCGAACCAGCCGATCAGCCATTAGCCATCACTTTACTGATCCTTAATTGGTGTAAGATATAGAGAAGGAAAAGAGACACGTGACTACGCAAGAGCTCAATGGAAGCCATGGATAGAGCTCAAGACGTGGATATCCGACCCTGAGGGGGATGTGATAGGACACATACAAGTGTGCTGGAAACAATTTCTGGGATCGAATCATGCCCAAAGTTGGCAGCACATGGTGGAGGAAGCCGACAAGTTGCACATGAAAGCTTGGAAGAGACGAAAGAGATAGAGATGGACAGTGTGGTGGTGGGGGGTCTTGCTTTATACACCGTAGGACCGCACTCGCCTGGCTCCATCATGACCGTGCGTACACTTCCCATGTCCCCCTGATCAGTCGGGTCCATTCCTCTCAATTAGGACAGAACGATGAACATTTCACTTGCGGACTAATTACATGGCCGATTGGTGGTGAAATAGGTCAAAATTACTTTTCCATATATCAATCACTTTGATCAAAATCGGGTTCCCATCATAGTCGGGAAATTTTTAATGTCGAGTGCACTATTTTCCCAACCAATCGATGTCGCTCAGGATCATGAGTATCGATATGTCGTTATCATTCTATACTTTCTAGTTCAGGCATCAAATGTAATTTATGATAAAATGGAGTGTCTTTGTCCCCATTTCCTTTCCCCACTTGCGAGCCAGCAGCACGGTGGACGGTTCCCCAATATCTGGAGCTCGACTACTATCAGCAGGAATATTCCAGGAAAATTATTCTTGTGGAAGTTCAATCAGGGCGAGGGATTAGACCCAGCAAATTTCTTTTGGAATATAGTTTTGCTTATCTATGAAATTATGGAAAAGAAAGGTGATTTGGAATGTTCTAAGTTCCGTGTATTATACTCTATATGCAACATCTCTTCCATGGATGAGAAATTCCTAGCTAATAGCTTGATAATTTCAATTTCATCTGGCCTTGTGAGGAAGAGAGACCACTGATCACCGCAAGGCGGTCGCTGGTTCCTCCCAAGTCCTCGAAGGAGGGAGAGAGGGTTCCGTGGAAAGGAGGGCGAGATCGAAAGAGATTGCGACGGACCAAAGGAGAGAAATAGACTAAGGAAGAGAAAAAAAAATGTTGTGAGGAGAAAGGAAGAGACTACGGTGACTAACATCAGGGACCATCACCAAGGTCGCCCTTCCTCTGGTGTCCATCATTGTGAAGTTATCGGAGACAGTGGGCAGATGTGGCAATAGCAATTATGTCGTTTTATTCCTATTACATTGGTACTAATTTAATCATGAACTTTTTAATTGTGCTAACTTAGTTTTAAGCATTTCATGTTTTGCCAATTAAGTCTATTTAATCAATTTAGGCAAAAAATTGTCATGAAGGATATTGGTAATTTTACGTGGCAGGGTCAGTACTATTGTGAACATGTTTTTATATGTTTTTAGGTTTTTGTTCCTTTCTTTCTTTTCTTTCTTTTCTTTCTGCCGGTGGTTGGTAGCTGCCTCTTGGCCTGTAGCTGGTGGTGGGAACTGGCCATTGGCAAAAATAAAAAAGGGAAGAAAATAAATAAATAAATAAATAAATAGTTTAAAAATTAATAATTTTGTAAATTAAAAAAGAATGCCCGCAGTAGCAATTTTCAACTTAAAATAGTCAAATGGACTCATTTGACAAAATATGAAAATATTTAAGATTAAAATAAAATTAAAAATATTTAAAACTGAATTGATATTATAATTTTAAAACCTTTTTATTTTTTTTTACTTTTCCTGGCTAATATTATGTCGTATGTTTTTAGAGACGTTATGGAGCAGTGTATGTGAGTTTAGGATTCTAGTGCTATTATCCCTTTTATTGGTGATTGCAATTTTTTTTAAAAAAATTGGTTAATTTTGCTTATTCGAGCAATAATTATTGTCGTTGGTGTCTATCCGAAATGAAAATCGTCATTGGAGGATGATTCCAAGTTCACTAGCATTGAGCAACCATAACTCAAAAGCACTAAGTCCACTTTAATTTAAAGTTTAAATTGATATCCAATATGGTCAATTTCTAGCAAAAAGCTGGCCACAGATGGAAAATTCTGCACAGCAATCTCAGGATTTTGTTAATAAGTGCTTTAGGGACATTTGTTACGCAATCGATTAGGAAAAATTCTTACAAATTTTGATGTGCTAATTGCCCTTTTGTTTTTTTTTTTTGGTAAGGTAAATAATTGCCCTTTTGTTATGCACAATTACATTCAAAATTGAATCATTCCATATGAAATATATTAAACAAGTACTCCATTCAGTCCGAAATCTTTTTTGTTTTATACTAATTTAATCATAAACCTTTTGGAACTTTATCATTTAAGTCTTTCTAGTGACTTTTCGCAAGAAAAAGCCTACGTGAATGTCTAGTCAGCACCATGTACATGACATGGTCCGATCGGTTGGTCGCTGTCGATGATGTGGTGATGATATGGCACAAAACGACATAATTTTGACAATTTGCCCCAAATTTTGCCTCAAAATTGAACGAACCCTAGCTTGCTTTGCCCCAAAAACTAGAGTTCTTGAGTTTCAGGAGTGGGGTTCTTCAGCTACGGTTCTTCTTCTTCATCTTCTCAGGGCAAAATTTGGGGTAAATGTCAAAACTACATAGTTTTGTGCCACATCATTGTCGACGACCAACCGATCTGGTCATGTCATGTATACAGTGCTGAATGGACATCCATGTAGGCTTTTTCCGATGAAAAGTCGTCGGAAGGACTTAAATGGCAAAGTTCCAAAAAGTTTAGGACTTAATTAGCAATATATATGACTGAATCAGCAAAATTGCAAAAGGTTTATGACTTTTTCTACAATTATCCCCCTTTAAAGTCAACTTGTGGGTATACTGTGTTTTATTGAATAGACATTCCAAACAGTCTTTCATATTAAGCAAATCCATATTCAACAAACTTCAATATTTTTTTTTTGAAGTTCCTCGGTCATTCAATGAAAGACTTGTTTGACCGACACAATTAATTACCAGATGTTTAGCCATGTGCGAATTGTCATTGGGATATATTATAAAATAGAGCACGAAATACTTGTGCATCAATACAAAGTTGTTTATAATGTACCAATAGATTAGCAAAACGTAACTTTCATAAAGAAAGCATCAAAATACTTCTTGAATTTGAGAATACTCTTGACTCTAGCAATATACTATTCTACACTTAGACGCGATATCGAAAGAATAGAAGAGAGAGAATACGTTATTATCCTCGATCAATCCTGATGCAACGTGTCATTGTTTGAGAGAAGAGAAGGCACGTCATTTGGTCAGTATTCCACTTCTCTTAAGAAAAAAAAAAAGAAGCTTGTCGGATATGTCTTTGTTAAAATAAATTCACATAGAATTCGTGGTCGGACATAATATTTTCAGAATCACACAAGTACACCTTTTTTCTTTTTAAGATTACGCTGTTCAAGTAATTGTTAGAAAAGTTATGATACCAAATGGAGCACCATCCGGAAGTTATAACATACGTTGGTGTCATTTTTTCCATTTTATTATACGCTGCTACAGACTACGAGGTCGATCCTCCACGTTCGTG
Organism: Melaleuca quinquenervia; assembly: GCA_030064385.1. Classification (NCBI taxonomy): domain Eukaryota; kingdom Viridiplantae; phylum Streptophyta; class Magnoliopsida; order Myrtales; family Myrtaceae; genus Melaleuca; species Melaleuca quinquenervia. The sequence continues at coordinate 11,827,178 of CM057721.1, read as the reverse complement.
GATATCATAGGAGCAAAAAGGTCCCCCTCACGAAAACCCCATGCGAGGCTAGTTTCTTCCCATTTGATGGTCACATACGTCCGTCAGGAAGGAAACGACCAAGTTCATTGTACCTTTGGATATTTTCCTCTTGACCGAAATTCCGGGAAAAAATCAATTTCCTACATGCATAAACCGCGGGATCTTGTCTTTGTCCAACAACGCGAAGGTTTATTTTCCTTGTATCATTTCGATATACCACGTTCCGTTTAGCACAAGAAGTTCAAAAAATGACTCGATATACTTTTTTCTTTTCATCTTTAGCAAGTTTTATCTCATATCGTTGACATAGATAGCGTTGTTATGAATCACAAGCCCGATTTCCGAATCTAATGATCATTTTGATTTTTTTTTGGGTCAAATTGATCGTTTTAATGAGCATTTAAAGCAAATTTTATAATGTAATAAAATTAAATACTGTCTTTATTTATTATCACATAAAGCAAAGAGAGCATTCTACTTTCAAGATCTCAATCATTTGTTTTACTTCTTGCAAATATCCTTAATTATTTGTTTTATTAACTACTTTATAATTATTTTTTTTCATCTTTGGATCCGGATCCTCAGAGGATCCGGAGGGGGAGGCCATTTAATATGGGTCTAAGCAAGTATGGCAGGGGGCTCGATGAGATCTGATTCTATGGCCCCATAGGGAAGGAGAATCCGGAATTGAACTTGCTATGCCTAGACTCACCCGACGTGGACGAAGAACTTGGTATCTTGACAAAGGAGGACCCTGACTATATTAAAGTTACATAGCAAGGTTGGCAATTTTCTAGTCCCTCTTCGACAGGGATTAGCTTTAGGATTCCCTGGAGTCGACGTCGAACGAATTTACCGTTCTTTCCCTATTTATAGCTCACCCTCGTCATCTCCACCACCACCACCACAACCCTCCTCTGCCCTCTCTCTCTCTCTCTCTCTCTCTCTCTCTCTCTCTCTCTCTCTCTCTCTCTCCAGGTGGTTGTCGCTCAGATGGCTGAAACGAGAGCGCATGGGTTCGTTTACGCCGGCAAGAAGAGGCCGGGGTCTGATGACGCCGATGGCGGCGAGGATGCGATGGTGGTGACCAAGAAATCAATGATGTCCGCCCCAGGGGCGGCGGCGCTGTGGGAGGATCCGGCGGCGGCGCTGGCGAGCGCAAGGCACGAGTTCGGGGAGCACGGTGGGGTGAACATGTCGATCGAGGCGTCGGCCACCTTCACGGTGATGGAGCCGGAGACGATGCGGCGCATGTTCGCTGGGGAGCTCGGCCCCGACCGCGACTTCTTCATCTACAGCCGCCACTTCAACCCCACCGTGTTGAACCTCGGCCGTCAGATGGCCGCCCTCGAAGGAACCGAGGCCGCCTATTGTACCGCCAGCGGTAAAAACCATCAATTTCCACCGTTAATTTTGGAAGAAAATTTCATCGGATTTAAATAATGAGACGAGCATCGTGAACTTAATTTATGACGTGTGAAGAGAAGGACAAAAAGAAACGCGATGACGTATTTTTGATGTGTTTTTTTCCCCTTATCTGGGCGTTGCATTGCTCTAATCCTGGTGCCTACCTGCATAGGAATGTCCGCTATATCATCGGTGCTGATGCAGCTGTGCAGCAGCGGGGGACACATGGTGGCATCTCGGACTCTGTACGGCGGAACCCACGCTCTCCTGACCCACTTCCTCCCGAGGGCGTGCAACATAACGACGACGTTCGTGGACATCCGGGACCACGCCGCGGTGGGGGCCGCCATGGTCCAGGGCCGGACCAAGGTGCTCTACTTCGAGTCCATGTCGAACCCAACGCTGACCGTCGCCGACATCCCGGAGCTCTGCAGGTTGGCCCACGACAAGGGAGTGACGGCGGTGGTCGACAACACGTTCGCGCCGATGGTGCTGTCCCCGGCCCGGCTCGGCGCGGACGTGGTGGTGCACAGCATCTCCAAGTTCATCAGTGGCGGGGCCGACATCATCGCAGGTGCGCGTCTCTCTCTTTTGCTATGTCCTTTTGTTGGGATCAATTCCGATTTCCACCCACGTTTACCATCTTGGGTAAACCAAGAGGAAAAGGATCCCAAGAGATATCACGACTGCCAGCTTTGAATCGATCACGAGACTCCTGCATGGCCCCAACTGGTTGGGCAGAAGGTTATCCCTTTGCTTTTTGAAGTACTTTTCTTCAAATCAAAGATAAACGATCCCTCATGCTTGGAGGATGGAGAGTGAAAAAGAAAAAAGCTATAAAAAAAAAACACGAGGCAGTACGATTCGAAAAATAGATAGACGATATAGATATGTTTGCAGATGAGTATATACTGCTTATCTTAAGTCCTTTCATGTCTCGTACGACTTGTCCGATTCTGTCATCTGTGCATGTCAATTAACATAAGATTTCTTTTTTGTTATGAATCTGTCACGGGCCTGCTATCTAGGATGTCTCTTGCGAAAGTGTGTGAGATCTAGGAGATATTTTAAGTCTATAGTGGGCGACAGGTTTAGTGGGTTTTGAATCCTTTGAATCGTGAAAGTGACATCTTTGGGTTTAGGAGCTCTTTGGATTCACGCAGTTATATTCCGTTCCGATTGATGATGTCCTCCTCTAAACAAAGGATTTAACTAGATAAGAAGTATGAATCCGAACATTAGGTTAGCGAATCTTATCTTTTCTGGATTGGTAGATTGGCACAGCTATTAACCAAAACTTCCACGTACTGTAGGCGTTGGTTAGCTGTTTTCCTCTATGGTGTTCCTTTTAACATCATCGAATTGTTTGATGCTAACTGATAATCATCTGGTATCGATCGGGACATTCTCTTGGTCCTGACCATATCTTGTAATTAAAACGTAAATCGCTTTCTTTGCTGGCATATCTTGTGACTTTCGATATTTGTGTGTGTGCCAAAAACAATCCTTTGGTTGATGTGGCGCATCATAGTCCTATCATGCCTTAATGTTTGTCCTATCATGCTTTGGTGATGCCATTTTTTATTCCTCCAAAACAGAACAGGCCAAGATTTTCAGTTTGGTCTATCCTTGCCAAGAGAGAGAATAAATTTCCATTCTCCTCTGTATACATATTCAAATTCGCAAATCGAAATATTCCAGAAAGGTCACATATTCAAATAAATAGATCTTCATGTTTTCAAAGTGCGATTATGGACTCTAGATTGAGTGCACAGGAGGAGCATACCTTAACATTTTCCGTGGAAATAAATACAGGGGCGGTCTGCGGCCCCGCGAAGCTGGTGAACTCGATGATGGACCTCCACCAAGGGGCGTTGATGCTTCTTGGCCCGACCATGAATGCCAAGGTCGCGTTCGAGCTCTCAGAGAGGATCCCTCATCTAGGCCTCAGGATGAAGGAGCACTGCAACCGGGCCCTCACCTTCGCCACCCGACTCAAGAAGTTGGGTCTCAAGGTCATATACCCGGGCCTTGAGGACCACCCTGATCACGAGCTCCTCAAGTCGACGGCCAACAAGGACTACGGGTACGGCGGGCTCCTGTGCATCGACATGGAGACGGAGGAGCGGGCCAACCGGCTGATGCACCACCTGCAGAACATTACACAGTTCGGGTTCATGGCCGTGAGCCTGGGGTACTATGAAACGCTCATGTCGTGCTCGGGGAGCAGCACCAGCAGCGAGATGAATGAGGAGGAGCAGGCGCTGGCCGGGATCTCCCCGGGGCTCGTGCGCATGTCGGTTGGGTACATCGGGACGCTCGAGCAGAGGTGGGGCCAGCTCGAGAAGGCGATCGCAAGGTTGGGTGAGTTTGGGCTGCACAAGAAGAATTGAGGACTAAATTAAACAAATAGCGTAACAAAGTATGCGAGTGATCTTTTAAGGTCGGTTCAATGTGAAAATGGAAGTGCTAATAAACGATTACCCTCCTACTTTGGTTTGTAAATTCATCGGACCTCCTGCGTTCTCTTCGTTTGGAATTCCGTGGTATGTTCTTTTTTTGTTTGTGTGAATGCTTAGGGCTAATACTAATTACATTCGATCTTTGAGGAGCTGCATTATCATCGTACGAGGATGTGGGTATGTCGTTCATCGGCGGGTGATAGTGAGACTGATTTAAATTAGAGACCCGCCCCCACCCTCTTCTCTAAAATGGGCTACGAAGAAGGGCTGCGTTGGTTGAAGATTTGAGTCGGAAGAAGCTTGGAAATCCATTGTTGGGTTCTCAAGTAGGGCCTTTGGCCTATCCATTCCTAATGCCTTAGATCCGCCTCGTCGATGTACGATTATATATGAGTTGTCTTTACGCACTACAAGGGCAAATTCAATTTTGCATACAAAATTCTTGGTGATAATAATAATCTAAAGGAAAAAAAAAACAGGTATAACTTAAGTAGTGGTTAGGATAGGGTAAAAGGGTATAAGCAGATTCCGAGGGTGGGGGAAAGAAAATTTCAAATTTTTCAACGTTTGTTTTACGAAAAATTGACTATAAAAAAAAAACATGAGATGTTTTCCAGCGTCTTTCTTTCACCATTTTACCAAACTGTTTTTCCTTTTGCTTTATTATTCCTTTTTGAAAATATGATATTTTAATTCTTTTTTTTTTAATTTTCTCTCTTTTTCCTTTTGCTTCTTCTTCAGCGGATCGCCGACCACAAGCAAGCTAAGCCTTGCTACAAGCTGGTGAGGTTGAGCTTGTCTAAGATCACCGAAGATTGGCAATTAGACGAGACCCGAGCTCACCTAATAATTGGCTTTGGGTGAGCTCGAGCCTCCCAGATTGTGGTGAGGCTCGAGTAGGCGACCAACTGAGGAAGAAGAAAAGGAAATATGTAATATTAATCTACTAATAAATATTCTTAAAATAAAATAATTAGAAATTCAAAATTTTGGCAATTTTCCTCAAAAACTATTTTACAATACATTCTTAGTTTTAGTCAAAAACCATAAACTATTATCATTTTCTTGAAAATTGGCTTCCTTGGAAATATTTTCAAAAACATCATATGTTTCGTAAAATGAACAACGCCTAAAAGGAAAAGCTTTTCTAAACAAGATTTGCCTTTTTTTTTTTAATCTCTCTTTGTTAGAATGGAGAGTTGATCCATGAGGCTAAACGGTTTGAACAAGATTCGGCTCTTCATAGACTTAAAAGATGGGAAAGAGGGAAAATTTTAATTGAGTTGAACCTTGAGCCAGAAGATATTGTTTTGGAGCTATATATCAAATTGGAACCAATGTGCGACAATATAGTTTAATACAGACATTCTAACATTATGCATGTTCAGGCGAAAATACTAGCAAGACCAATGATATGTTGAAAAGCTCTCGCATTAACGTTGAAGGACAAAACTGTGAAGCTAATAAGTATTTGATGAATCAAAGCGGATAATATATTGATCTCGATTCTGTGGTTTAGATCAAAGCGGATGTGAGCACCGTTTGCTTTGTAGAGCCATTGCTCTAATTCTTTTTTTCTTTTTTGGTAGCCAATTTCAATCTCGTCGTGCTTCCGGCTTAAGAAGAGGAGGAAAAAGGGAAAACTCGTTGCGAATGATACTATCATTCGAGATTCTTGCTAGACTTAATACTAGACATTGCATCACTAAGTCATTCAAGATCATCTTTTAGACTTAATACTAAAGAATATTTATTTACCCCATTTTCATCTCCATCTACCCCCATAAGGAAAAACTGAGTAATAAAATATGGTCCTAAATCTTTCAATATTCTTGCTCTAGTGCTTCTCCTAGATTTAGTCATATCATTAGAATCATTTTTCTCATGAGAATCTAAGTGTGGTTCTACAAGTGTTGAATTACTTTCAATAATTTCAAAATCCATAGAATATTTTTTTTTTGGTAAATAGAAAAATCCATAGAATATTTATTTTCAAAGAATTCAACGTTTCTTGATATACAATGACTTTGGATCTAAATCGAGAAGCCTATAAATTTTACTATTTTCAGTATATCCAATGAAAATGATTTTGATAGCTCTAGGGTCAAGTTTAGTTCTCTTAGTGTCCAACACTCTGTAATATATCAAACACCCTTAGACTTTAAGGAATGGCGGGTTTAGTCTTTTATCTTTCCATAATTTATAAGGACTAATGTTAATTTCCCTGGTCAGTATCTTATTGTGAATGTGACATACGGTAAGCAATACATAGCTTTGAACTTGAAAGCATGTAGTTAACTAATACTTATAGATAGGGATTTTTCCTTTCAACCAAATCATTTTATTATGGAGTATAAAGTGTTGAGACTTGACGAACAATACCATGTTCTTCATAAAATGATGAAAAATCATTTAAGAAATATTTTCTACCTTTATCCGAAGGTATAATTTTGATTTTCCTTTCTAATTAATTTTCCACTTCAAATTTATATTTCTTAAATATGGTAAAAGTTCCATCTTTTGATTTTAGGATATAGACATATAAATACATACTACAATCATCCACAAAGGTAATACCACAAGTAAAAATGCCATTAAATTTACATATGTCACTATGTACCAAATCCCAAATATTCTAATTTCTTTTAATGCTACGAAAAAAAATTTCTTTCTCAATTTAGATTTAGCATATATTTCACATTTATCACATTCACCATTGAAAGTGCTAATCTGTTATGCCATTGAAAAGAAGAATCAACAATATAAGTAGAAGATATGTTCTTATATTTGATAGTTAGTTGACACATGTCATCACTAGCATGACTCTTTCCAACAAATTGTTCATTCTTCAATAGGATAACCTTGTCGGATTCAAACAAAACTCGAAATCCCCTTTTACAAAGCAAATCAATAGAAACTAGGTTCTTCCTAATTTTGAGTACAAACAACAAATTAAGAAAGGTAACATTCTTTCTAGAAGTAAAATCTACCTCCACGATGCATTTGTTAAGCACATTTGCAAGAGAATTATAGTAGCACATATAATGACAAGTTTAGACATATTAGTCTAAAATATGAGTACGTGAGACAATTGATTCAAAATGGTACTATGACAATTGTCTACATGTAGTTAATCAAAAATCTCGCTAATCCCTTTACCAAATCTTTATCAAGAGATGTGGCAAAAATGAAATCAAGAAATAGGCCTAAAACCCTTTGACTAAAATCACTAGTAATGGTAACTTAACTTAATGCTAGAATATCGCTAGTGATAAGGTTCAATGGGTAAAAACAAGTTATTGAAAGTGATTATTTGATATTGACATTAGGTTGGGACAATTTGTAGAACGAATTATATTCTTAATGAAGTATAATATGAATTAGTAATGTGTTTACTAGTAACAGAAACACAAATGGATATGTCGAGACTAGCCACGCCCTATCCTTGGGCACGCAATGATTCCCGATTTCTTTCCCTTATGGCCAATTTAATTGTGACGGTCCAAGTAGGTCGCTGGCCTTCTCAAATATCAAAATCACAATGTTACGCGGAAGCAATATAAATATCAACACTTGCAACCCTTCAAATCATACCTCATTATTTATAAACAACAATTCAAGTACGACTATACACAACCAACTCCAAATAACCTCAATACAAGCCTAGGAGGGGTTCACAACTCGTATTAATTCTTCATATATCGATCCGTCTTGATCCACTCTTGCTCGGTTAGCTCCTCCTCTGGCTCTAGGCTTGAGTCCTCCAATGGATCTGTGATGGGGTGAGATACGAGATTATATCAGTAAGTGAATCTTAACCCAAAACTAGGAACACCACTGCCCTAGGGTCCCTATCGTGTCTCACCCTTTAATGATCATCTCAATTTATCTTCCATCGCTCGACTCTCGCCTAGAGTTTAATTGTTTCTAATCTTTCCAACGAATCATAAACTTTCACATTTCTCATCCTCTAATATCTAACTATGAGTTGACCGGCTCATGACGGGACTTGGCACTAAGCTTAACAAGTCAGTTAGCTAGAAGTAGTCACAATTATCTAACATTCAATTAAATACATAAAGGACATTTAAATAAATAAATAAATAACATTCAAATAAATAAATTGTAAAATAATTAAATAATGCATAAATAAATAAATAAATTGCGTAAATTTAAGCTTAAGGCCGTCTACAACTAGCCTAAGACCCTAACTAAGCATTCTCGACTCGTCATCGTTTTCCACGTTCAATGATCCCCATTGCTGTCTTACCATCAAATTGGCTCATCAACCATACCATCCATTCACGTACCGTCGCCAAGTCCATGGCACGTTATCATCCCATCTATCGATCCATTCAAACACCAAGTCCATGGCACACTATTTAATCCACCAATCTCATGGCACCGTTCAATCATAATTGGACTAAATCATCAATCTAATTGATGATTTTTAATCGAGCTTTGCCACTTCGTTAATACCATATACCCGGCCATAATTGGCCTCATCATTCGTTCTTGCTATCATGGCACCCATTAGATTTCATTGACGTTCAAATCAGCGATTAGAGCTCACAGACCACCTAATCGGTCATTCCCCATTGTCACAGACAAGTAATACTACGCAATCCTCAATGACCCTAATTGTCTAATAACACAATTAGACCATCCAAATATTTCCCGTTTAGGCTCACTGGCCTTTTAATCGATCACATTGTTGCCTCATTACCAAAAGTTTATACTCGGCCATACTTGGCCCTATTCATTTAAACACACAGTTATGCCATCTAGCTATTCCATCGAATTCATTTATTCATACCTAACAAGTCTACTAAAGTAAGAGCACGCCTAATAGAAGGTTAAAGTCCACTCACATAATTGGTCCGCGAAACGACAAGCGGAGCCGAACCAAGGCGAGTCGTACCGTTGGGAAGCGGTGGCAGGTGACAGAACGGCTTTGATTGGATGATCGATCGTGAGCACCGGCTTGGGTTGTTGGTCGGGTCAAATCCAGGTCGGATCTGAGTGGGGTCAGACGAGGTCCGGTCGGGTCGAGAACTCGTTCTCTCTCCTTAGGCCTAGTTGGAGCTTGTGGCCGGTCAAATTTGGAAGTCACCTTCCGTATGAACCCAATGGCACTAGCGGCGAGGGCTGGGGTGGCCTCAGCTGGCGACAACAACGCCACAAAAGCCGGTGAGTCGCACTGCCCTTGAATTCGAGAAGAGGGGAGAAAGTCAAGTCCAAAATCGAGAGATTAGGACCAAACCGACCCAATCCAAAACTAGATCTAAGCTATAGGGGCGTCTAGGAACCCATTAGTGGCCTCAAATTTGAATGGGTGGTTCCGGAGCGACGGGAATCCTAGATCTAGGGTTTCAAGGCTCGATTTGGGGCAAACCAAGCTCAAACCAAGAAATCAACGATCCTAGACAAAATCAACTCAATTGACGGCCATAAGAGAGATCTAGGAACTCCTAGGAACCCATTACAAGAAGTGATGTTAGCCATATATCAAAGGATCGGAGGAACTCATCGTTTGAAGCTCAAAGAGCTTTGCTGGAAAACAGGGGGAGGGCCGACTTGGGTGGCCTCCTTGCGGGGGCTGCCGGAGGCAACTCCGGAAAAGGCAGTGGGGGTAATTGGTCGATCTTCGAAGAGGGGGTTGCAGGCTTCACAATTGGACCCAGTTCGAGAGGAATGAAGGTTTAAGTTGAGAGTTATGTTTCATTAAAGTTGGGGTCGTGTGTGGGCTCGGGAGCAAGGGGCAAGTGGGAGCCGAGTCGGCTTCTAGCTTCTAGCTCGCCAGTGCCACGTGGCCGCCTCCCGCTGGTCATGAGGCACACCAGCATATCAGCAAGGATGGCGGGTGGGTGGCGGAAGGGGCTGGCTGGTCGATTGGCCAACGTGTGACCTCGCGTAGCTGTGCATGCCACCTGTTCATCAGAAATCCGTACGGACGAGGGAGAGGGAGTGGCGGCCGATTCTTACGTGACCGATCGAACCGGTCCTCACGTAGTCCAATCGGCTCGTCCACCAGCTAACCGTTGGCCGGTCTTCAACGGTCAGCATTAACCATTGACCGATCAACAGTTGACCGTTGACCAAAAGTCGACGTTGGCTAAAATTTTTCAAATTTGCCCCTAAACCCAAAATTCACTTCTTTTGGAGCCAAAATGCAATTATCTAAAAGTCGAGAGACTAAAACGTGATATCCAAAAGTCCGAAATTGCTCGAAATGAAAATTCATGGTTTAGGCCGGGGGATTCCCGGGGCCAATGGGCCACTAACTAAATCCTAAAATTCACACTATTAGGCCTCGAATTAGGAGGTCGGAAGTGGGCTGTTATAGGATACTTCACCTATATGAGCTCGGTGCTACTTTTTACCAAAGTGAGGGTTGCTTTCAAGACAACTCATGAAACATATACAAGCACAAAGCCATAATAGTGCTAAGTAAATTGTGAACTTGTCGTCAAAACAAGAAGTTAATTATGTACAGTGTGTCTGGTTCTTTTATTAAAGTAGCAAGTTTAAAGTCATCAGCTACTTGAAATTTTCATAAAATTTTGAGATACTTACACCAAATAAATATTTAACTCGAAAACGCCATATACATATACATATACATATATATATATATATATATATATAAAGTAACGCCATATACATATGCTAATTTCCCGAAAATTTTGACTGTATTGTTTTTAATCTTGTCTTTGTGATTTTATTTTATAAACAAAGTAGGTGATTGTTGGTTGTTCATTTGTAAAACATGTATAATTGAGCCTTTGCTTGGACCATGTTAGAAAGATAAGAACTTATAGTTAATATCTTTTTTTTCTTACAAATAAAGACATTGGATGAGGTGGGTATAATGTTTGCCATATTTGTGTATGGGTGCATGAATAATTGTGTAATTATTAGGCACACTTAGCATTTTGTGCAAAGGCAGTCTATAATAGGCTCTACTCCTTATTTTTTATTTTATTTATTTCAAATTTCTGATTGTTTTACTATTAGATATTAGACATTTTACAACCTTTGGAAGGTGGTGTTAGTTTAGACACAATCTTTACAATGTTATGATCTTTGAGGAACTGTGACTATTCACACATAATTTTTTCATCATGAAAGGTTGCAATTTATTCATTTTCATAATTTGTGAAGTTTGAAATAAAAAATAATTTTTTTATTCTGAATTTTCCATGTAACTTTTTAGAAAGTGTCTCTTTAACTTTGTAAGTTTTCCCAATTGGTGGCTTTTGTTCTAAGAATGACAATTAATATGTTATGTTCTTTCAACCTCTTCTTTTAGTTCTTCTTCATTTTTCTTCTTTCCAAAAAACAAAAAGATAAAGATAGAATCAATTTTTCAATTGTTTTCCTATAAAGTTTTTGAAAAAATACTAAAATTGCCATACAATACTCTCGTTAAAAATTTGTTGTATCCTGAATGATATTTATTACAAGTTATTATCAATATTAAGGAACAAATAATTTCTTAAAAAACGTGTCACGATGTTTCAAGTATGATTCTATTATTCTTTTCATCCTGGACGTTTTTTCCCACAAGTGTATTGTCTGGACAAAAGGGCATGAAACACCCCCATCTCCCATCTTGTTCATTTGGAAAAACATAAGTGTATTGTCTGGACAAAAAAGCATGAAACACCCCCATCTCCCATCTCGTTCATTTGGAAAAACATTTGCGTGGACCGCGATCCGTAGACTGGTACAATCACAAATGGGGTCTGTCGAGGGCAAGATAAGACAGGGAATCATCGATGGAGTACCATCAATTAGGTCCGGTGCAAATACGACATAACGTTTCAGAGAGCGACGCAAGGAACAGGGCCAAGCCAAAGGACGCATTGAGATCCTAAGCGGATTCGACATCAGTGGCAGTGCTCTCCCTTTCCAAAGGAACAGACGAAAGCCCCTCGATATTTCCTCTTTTTGCTTTGGGCACAGCTCATGGGACACGTCGATTCGGACACGACGCCTTCTGCCATCTGTGCAATGGATTTAAGCGATTGCCTCGGCTCATGGGCAATCGCCCATTGAATGCCCAAGGTATGGTACCTTTCGAGGCGCCATGTGCTGTCGATCTACTCCCCATTCACGTGTGCTCCATGGTGCTCTATATCGTCGCACTTCACCTGCTGTTCTCGCCAACGTTCATTCAAGTTTGCTGTCTTGTCAAATAGGTCATGTGTGTAATTGTTCAATACATTCGACTGTTCTAAGACTATGGAGAACAGAAGGAAAAAAGCTCAATAGCTGATGTTGCCGAGTCACTGGTACTACTCGATTATGATCGATAAGAAGGTTAATGTAAATAATCCTGCTAACTCGTGGGCGTAATACAAGAGATACTGTCATTGTTGATAAAACCTGCCTGCTTGGTACAGCTTCACCGTTGCAATTATTGCTGTGAAAAGGGTTGCCATAGTTTTCGTAAGACGCTTCATAGACCTCTCAGAGTTTCAGCAGCCTTAGATATAACAGCTTGCAAGGGCTTTCAAAACGGCTGCATTGACTAACTCTTAGGCGTTGCGGCTTTAAAACATGTTTTGCCAAATACATAAATTACAGCGCTTCAGAACACAGTTCAAATACAACCATACTTACAATTGTACCAAATAGATGTGCAATAATGTCGTTGGTAACACATGTTTCGAAACCGCTATAACTATCACGCTGCCGTGCTTGTGAGGAGTGTTCCAAACATCCAATGAAAATTGGAACAGTACTCTCGCTCTCGTAACAACCGCAATAAAAGCAGTACCAAATGGGCTATATCTGTTAGAATAGTGATAGTGGACAGTGTTCGGAAAAAATAGGAATACAAGGTGGCGTTCGGGAACAAGAAAGTAAAACGAACAAACAGACTTGGAGAAAAGGATTGGACAGCGTTCGGGAACAATAAGCAACAAAGAATTGTTGAAAGACAACGGTCGGATAACAAAGTAAACGAACTTGCGTTGATTGATCCGAAAGCAGAGTAACCCGAAGCCAATACGTACCTAGGCTGCCGGACAATTGTCTCTCAGGATAGAACGAATGCCTTCTCTCTCTTGCGGTACTGCAAGAAGAAATATTCGAAGTCAACTGTTTGTTCGGAACGATCATACTAGACTCGAACGTTAATGAATGAAATGATGCGCTTTTTTTTTTTAAGAATGAGGTTTGATTTTTTTTCGAACCTGTATACATGATGCTTGTTGGGTCGAGTAGTGATATACGAAGAGTCACAATTGTTGCCTTTTGGGTTGAGCAAAAAAATAAAATAGGCAGAGAGAGAAAAAATATTATGATATCCGAACCCGGGCCTAGTCCGAGCCGGGCGGGCGTGTGATGGTCACCTAGGCTTAACTTAGGTCATCTCTCTTCCACAAAAATGGGATACCCCTTGGAGCCCAGCCCCATTTTTGAGGTTTCCAAATATATACTCTCACTTTATTGTCTATTGTTCAATGTGGGACTCCTCACTTATCATTCACTTGTTCTAGAGGACACTTATTCTCCAATGATATCATTGGTAGACAAGGCAATTTGTATAAGATCCCTATGTTTTGTACTTTTATGCCCACCATCCCTTCAAGGGTTGAATGAATAATCACGACACGAGATCGGTGAAGCGATCTGATAGGATGTGACAGGCGAGATGACATCGATCTATTCAAGGTTCAAAGTAGTTGGATGCAAGCTATGATATCGGGCTAGAAAAACACTAACTTCAGCCACCAAGTGGAAAAGTGATGCCAAATACAACCACGTAATAGAGGGCCAATAGGGATTCAAGAGCAATGTAATGATCATCCAAATGGATCGATCAAAGTGAGAGTACCCAATTGTTTTTAAAGCACGTTTTCCTAATGTCAACTTCGCGGCTCATCCTTTTTGCAGCGGCTTTGTTATGTTATTTAACCCCGTTTGCTGGAAATGCCAACTTGATGAAGATTACGAGAGGCATAGAATCTGCCTTTTCTTTCTGGGGTCATATTTAAGTGTTCTGAGATGGCTTTGATGAAAGTTGTGCGTGGGGATGCAGTCAATAGCGTGAAGCTGAAGCCTGCGAGTACTTCTCTTTAAACCGATTTAACAATCCTCGTTATCGAAGAGAGTAACCAGCGAATTTGACTCCGAAATGTGCGACAAACATAGATGATAACGTGATCCAACCCTAGATCGAGGTTCTCTCCAAGAGGTCTCTTCATTTTTTTTTTTTGGCATTCTTGATAGAAAGGGTAGTTAATCCCGTCTTAAGAGAGAATAATTATGGCGAAATTAGGCAAAGCTCCTCAAAGTTAATTCCTTAAGATAACTACCATAGCCTATTCTCGCATCGTCCAACTAAAACAAATGTCCTGCCAAAAAGAAGGAAGTTAGAAGAAGAGATGGCGACAAGCCATGCGATTATTGCAACTTCACTTGTGGTTCCGGAGAGGTTTTTCCATTAGGTCTAGTGCTGGCCCTTCTTTATTTTCAAAACGTCATACACACCACCTATCACCTGAATAACAAATCGATGCGCGATTATTATAGTCGAGAGCTTGCTCGAGTGATGACGACCATGTTTGCTTCCTTGCTCGATGCATAGATTCGAGTTACCATACTAATGCATTCGCTGAGATTAATCTCAAGGGCATGGTTATATGCATGTGCTCCATGACTTATTATCTACTGCGCATCTAAGGGGAATTGACATGAAGGTTGAGAATTGATTGGGTACTCGAAGAGTCTAGATAACTCATCAATAGAAACAAAACCGTAGACTTGTTCTTGATACTCACGATATTGTTATTGGTTCAGGTGATTATGTATATTAATGACAAGTAAAGGCTCCATATACTTAACGATAAAAACAGATAATTACGGAGAGCAATCAAAATCGACGAGGATACAAGTTGAGACATAGTCATGTCGTTTAATGTTAGATGCGATACGGTAGAGTATTGTACTATTAAAAGGAAATTCCATCATTGTCCTGCTGAGCCTTAGGAATTAACTAAAAAAGACAGCCCCACCTCTTCCATTCTCGTTTGTTTTGTTTTTCCTTTCGCTGTCTTTTCTTTCTTGCTCTTGTTTTGGTTTGCTGTAACATGTTCTATGGTCAATTTATACCAAATTTTGGGGTTCTTTTTGGAGCAAATATTCATGAAATTGAGCGAGGCAGAATACACACAACACTTTCTGCGCAATCTAACGTCGTGATAAGTCAGAATTTACTACTTAAAAGCATTTAAATAGCACCAATGCATTCATTGCATGGATTCACATGTCGTTTTGCTTACAGGCAATCTTTCCCTTGTAACTACTTATCGATAGTTGCAAATTGTAATAGATTCTTATACGCATCAAGCTTGTTGATTAGCGAGTCACGTTATTATGGGAAATTCTAAATATATGATAAATTTAGTAGTCTTACAGAACATCACAACCTTATCCAACTTATATGCTGGATGTACATATTTATACACATGTGCAAAGTAGTTGGCGTATCATCGACTGTGTGATATGCACTTCGTTTTTACGATCGCCTGGGACTCACTTTGACGGTCAACGGGTTGACCATCTCAGAGGAGAGCCTGAGCACCTCGGATAGATTCACCGGACTGTGGTCCACCTGGGCCCACTCAAATTCCTGGAGCAGACGCCCCACCCAATAAGTCACCGTGTTCAAGCCCAAGGCCTTCCCGGGGCAGACCCTCCTGCCCGACCCGAACGGGGCGAGCCGCCCATCCGATCCGAAGACGGAGAACTCCGGCTCCGCATCGTCCCGACCCACGAACCTCTCCGGCACGAACGCAAGCGGGTCCTCCCACACTTTCGGATCCCGTGCGATGGCCCACATATTAACCATTGCCGTTGTGCCAGCGGGCACACGGTAACCGCCCACGGTCGTGTCCTCAATCGCCAAACGGGCCCACGACAAGAGCGGGCCCGGCGGGTGCAATCGGAGGGTCTCCTTCACGACGGCGGAGAGGTACGGTGTCAACTGGAGGTCCGATTCCATCAATGGTTGCGATTTCCCGACGACCCGGTCGAGCTCCTCGTGGACCCTTGATTGGATGTGAGGATGGAGCACCATCCTCGCTAGGATCCACTCAATGAGAACCGCCACCGTGTCCGTTCCTCTGAATATCATTTCCTGCAAATCAAGAGAGATGCATTAAGAAATATTATAATCGGCCGAGACAGACTAAGAAACTCGTTAGCGGACCTCCAATCAATTGCAAATAATAAGGCGACTTAGGAGTTATTTTCTAGTCTTTATCGACAAGTAACAACATCCCACGTAAAAAAGTCGACGTGCGCGTGAACTATATGCAACAAAAATCGTTTAACGACACTGTATCATGTTACACATATGCATACTACATATCTTGAGGTGGTTTTCTTGGTTTGTTTGTTTTTTTTTTTCACAGGTTAAGTTTGGATAAATGGAAATAAAACTAGAAGTTTACCTGAACAAACCCAAAGAAATATAAAACGCTAGCTCACTCACCCAAAGAACAGCGATCATATCGTGGTCCGACAACTTGTCGTCCCCCTGAAGAGAGAGCAGAACGTCGACGAAATCGGAGCTTCTCGGACCGGTCCGACCCTTGTGCTCCTGGATGATCCGGCCGACGAACCTGTTCACCCGGGGCACCAGCTTAGAGCACCTGAACCGCACCCTCTGGAGGTCCAGACCCGCCAGCCACGGGAGGTGGTCGGACCAGTTCAACTTCCCCAGCAAGTCGTAACCTTCCTCGACCAGGCTTCTCAGCTCGCGCGTCTCTTCATTCTCATGCAGAATCTCGTACTCGCGCCCGAACACCGAGCTCATCATGTTGTTCAGCGATGCCCGGCTCACGATCTCCCGAACCTGGAAGCTCCCTCTGCCATGGCTGGCGACGGCCGACACCATCTGCTCTGCAATACCGCGCCGCCGCGCCGCGCCCGCGCCGACCTCCCTCGGAGAGAAGAGGTGCCCGGCCGTGACCCGGCGGAGCACCCGCCAGTACCGGCCGTAGGGGGAGAACCCCATGGCCCGGTCGAACATGAGGCCATAGGCAGACTCCTTGGTGGGGCGGTCCGCGAAGGCGGAGCTGTTGAGGATCTCCCGGGCAACGTCGGGATCGGAGGCGACGACGGCCCGCGTCTCGCCAAGGCTGAAGGCCATTAGCCTCCTGGCCTGGTGGTGTGCAGCGGCAGCAGCGAGCCTGCGGTGGGCAAGGCCGTGCATGAGGTGCATGCTGCCCAGCACGGGGAGGCCCCGCGGGCCAGGTATGGGGACGGGGTCAAGGTCGCTGCCGACGCGGCGGTGCCGGCCCCAGGCGGGTCCGCCGGGTTGAGCCCAGCGGGACAGGGCACGGAGGAGCCACGCGGTGGCGAGGAGGAGGAGGAGGAGGAGGAGGTCGGGAGGGGAGAGGTCGCGGTATCTGGTGGGGAGAGCGAAAATCCAGAAGATGTCTAGGTGAGTCTCCATGAGCGAGTGAGAGAGAAGCTTGAGAAGGATCGTGGTTTTCCTTTTTTGGGTTAAAACTAGGAAGGTGGAGGTCGGTTTATATAGAGAGAGAGAGAGAGAGAGGGGGGAACCTTATTATGTTTGGTTCACCACCCCAAAAAGAAAAGAACAGATGAAGAGACTGAGCCTTGGAAAACACACTGACCTGGGTCAGGCAGCGAGTCGAGCGAGTGAGGGGTACCGAGTTTCCTTGCAACGGAAAATCTAGAAAAGTAGCTCTCCTTTTTTTTAATCTTCCTTTAATTTATGGGGGGAAGGGGGGGTTTGGTGGCGAGATATCCGGTGTGCGCCGCCGCCACCATCATCAACAACATATAACGGAAACCCAAATCTCCTACTCCCGCGCACACGGTGGCCGTCCGTGGGCCCCGCCCGCGGTCCCCCCCCGGGGAACTATCCCGTGCTTCGGCACCTATTACGCGGATTTGGTCTTGGCTTGGGGATTGGCCGGAGTTTCTCCGTTGACCTCTTGACAAATCCGCGCTCGCTCGTAATCATCGTCAAATCCAAAGACCGGAAAGAAGATCAGCGTCGTGGGGCCGCATCTTCGCGTCCAAAAATTATTACGTACGTGCGGATGTGCGCGCGTGGTTGGAATGAGGCTCGCGACGTGAACCTAATCCCGCTATAGATGTCATGTCCCCCGTATCGGAAAGAAGGCCTTGGATCGATGGTCATGGGATGCGATGAAGCTTGGGTCTTGGGGGTTAGTCAAACCTTGACCTCGGATCCAAGGTCAAAAGGCTGCCTATCAAGACTTATCCGGGCGGTGGTCGTCTCGCGAGAGAGAGAGAGAGAGAGAGAGAGATGGGACCAGGAGGTTGAAGTCGGCGGAGGCGGCAGCACACTAGCTGAGGAGATGGCGGTGTCGGCGGCGACTGGAGGTGGAGGTGGTACTTGTTGTGGCCAAAGACAGCGTGGTGGTGGCACTTCGAGTCCTATCTAGGTGGAGGGAAGAAGGAAGGAACAAAGGACCCACAACACACATTCGTCCTTCTAAAGTAGGGAGACCAATGTGTCGGTCGCATGTGACCTAAAAAAAATTTACGCTTTAAGCTCTTTTCGTTTCATGGAAAATTAGTTTCAGAAAAATATTTTTTAGATTTTCTGCCGTTAGTTCTACGGAAAAAAAAAGTTAAGGAAAATATTTTTCACCAATAGAAAAAAAAAATTTTCAAAAGTGCAAAAAACCGTTTTGTACTTTTTAGAAGGTGGAAAATATTTTTCTGCTTTCTTTGTTTATATTAAAATATCGCAGCCTCTAACAACGTACCTTGACCTCGCCTAAAGTCAGTAAGCTGATAGCCTCTAGCAACGATTTAGCGGCCTCTGGTAGTGAGCTCACACTTTCTAGAGGCAAGCTCAAGGCTTGCATTGGATTGGCGAGTCCGTGCCTTATGGTGGCAAGCCGAGAACTAGTCGAGGTCTGGTGAGACTTGTAGCCAATAACTAGCTAATGTAAAACAAAAAAAATTAAAATTTGATTTTTGTATTATAATTTCCTTGAATTTCAAACGAACACTCGAAAATAATATCATTTTCCAGAAAAATAATTTTCAGAAATGTTATATTTTCCATGAAAAGAACAGAGTCTTAAATCTAGAAAGGCATGGATTTAGCCGTTTAAAATAAATTGCAGATTGGAGCTTTTTGTCAAGATAAAACAATACGCAATTGACATCTTACACTCTAGTATTATAGATAGAGAGAGAGAGAGAGAGAGAGGATCTATGTAATTGCTGCAATACCTTAAGCGTTTATAAAGAAGTGAAAAGGTACACTCGACTCAATCTGTGACTATGATCCCATGATTTAATTAAATTTAACTCCCCCTCTTTTTTTTTTGGTCCCTCGTGTTCATAGTAGCTCTTAATTTTAGCTTATTTTCGGACTCCATACTTTTTCTCTGTTTCATCAAGAAAATGATGCAGTTTGATAGACCATCTCTCTCTCTCTCTCTCTCTCTCTCTCTCTCTCTCTCTCTCTCTCTCTCTAGCTGTTTTCTGTTTTGCAATTGCCAGTGATGAAGCCATCGCCCGTTAGGAATTTCCGTATCAACAAATAAGATCCAAGTTTCGCCTTCCAATGCAATCACTTTCAAATCTTTTTTGGGACCATCCGCACAGATTCTCCTTTTTTTTCATATATTTTTGCAAAAAAAAAAATTTCTCTTTTTTTTTTCTCCCGACGACTTGGGAGAAGAAAGAAGGAAAAAAAAAAGAAAAAAAATTCATAAAATGCCTAATTTCCTTAAAAAAAACTCAACTTTAAATCTAGTGGCAATTATATCTTGGACTTTTTTTGTCTCATAAAAATGCTTTACTTTAGGTTTAGTCCCCAATCTACCTCAATTTTTTTTCTCAAAAAAAAACCCCTAAATTTTTGGTTTAGTTCCAAATCTACGGTGAATTTTATTTTTTCTAAAAAAATTACTAGCATCCTATCTATTTTCAAATACATTATTATGGTTGACGTGGCATTTCAACATCGCAAATCTACATTGATAAGGTCATATGAAAATTTGTCTCTAAAATGATAACATTATGAGATATAAAAGTAAGTGACGACTAATGGTAATTTTTTTAATAAAAGGCTAACGTTGACAATCATGGGACTAAAGTACAATTTTTTGTTTTTTTTCTTTCAAACAAAAAAAAATTTGGGCAGATTTGGGGTAAGAACTAAAGTTTGCGATTTTTTTAGATAAAAAATATGCTAGGTTTTATTTGGGAATACAATTAAAGTTTGAGGTTCTTTCCAATATAAAAGAAAAGTTTGGGATATAATTAGGACTAAACTTAAAATCTGAGATTTTTAAGGGAATAAGGCCTTCAAAAAAGATATTAAAATACTACCAAAATCATCGATGTTAGTGCCGGTCATGGCGTATGGAGCGACCAGCACCCATGTCATCAATTTTCAGTCGAATTTAGACGGATAAACACGAATATAAAAGGTTATGACTGAGTTATACAAATACTAGAAATTTTATAATTAAATGATATAATCATGATAGATTTATTGTTGTAATTTTCTCTCAACAACATCCAAACACTATCACTTTCTAATCCCTTTTCGCGGGGTAATCCGCACAGATTCGCCCGCGGTGGTCACGCCCCAACATTTGTCTTTCGGACATTGAACTGCGAAAACGATTTCGCAGCGAACTGTTTAAGCATAGGACTCGTCAACACGTGTCCGAACCCATGTACATCTTCTTCTTTCCTCCGGAGATTTGACGCTCAACTTGTATCTTTCTCCCCCCTCAATTTTGGTGATATTGGAATAATAAAGACTTTCAATGGCTCCAAGATCCTGCATTCATGCCTCCTATCCTAGGACCAGTGCAACAATTTAATAGGCTACTTGATCATTGTATTCACATTCGATTTTAAATTCAAAGCAACATGGTCACTGTTTTGCCTGACCTTTCGGGCAGGAAGGAAGAGATCTCTCGTGCCCGAAGATAGTGGTTTTATATAATCTTGGCCAGAAGAAGAGAGTCTGTTTTAAGTTCCATGCAAGTTTTGGGTGTGGCATTAATAAAATCGATTCGTCTCAAAAAAGAAAGATAAATGTTCTATAGACATTGATGGGAATGCGATGGAGATGTTAAGAATTATAATGGCTGCGATGGTCCCGTGATGTCTCTCTCGTTAGGAAAATGATTATATAAATCTACTTGTCGATGACTAAATTGAATCAGTTGTCCTTCTATGCTAGTATTTTTCTGTCTCGAAGATTTCGAGTTTTTCGGGTTTGATCATGATCAGATTACGATAGCTGACAAAGAAAAAGTATTTCAAAAATTTAACCATTAGCATTCGACTTCTCACGTATCACTTTCAAATAAAATTTTTACTTATTAGTGAGAGAGACACACATATGTTTTATACGGAATGGACGATCCAAATCTAAGGCCCGCCTAAAATTACAAATGGCTAATCATCTAATAGGGATAGTAAAGACTATTAGTGAGAGTCAGACAGAGAGAGACATCTATGTCGTATATAGAGAGACGACTCGAATTGACGTCCACTTGAAATTAACAAATACTTTTTTTGAGCACGATTAATTCGAGCTTCTTATAAATTAACTCTTAGGGAATCGTAGAACCGTCCTTTGTCATTAAGTTATGGGCCAATTATGATACCGATCCACTTGCTGCTCGATTAATTTCGATCTTCCATACGTGTCTTAAGAAGATAAAAAAGATAATAATAATAAGAAGGCCCCACGCGAAATCGCAAATCTCATCCGTCGCTGTCCTGAAGAGAGTCGCACGTGAGAGGCGCGAGCTGGAGATGAGAATGCAATCGTGGCTCAAAAGATCCTGCACGGATTCGTGTCCTCGAACTGCCTAGGGACCAGCCCGATGCGTGGGCCCCACCCCTTCCCTCGAACGTGCTGGCGCCGCGTGGACCAATCGCGCACCGCGCTCGAGAGTGACCATACTAAAGTGCCCTCGCTCCGGGGAGTGTCCTCGGGAACGTGAATGGCAGCCACGTGTACGGCCCACGCTCGCGGATGGACCGCGCAAAAGTTAGTAAACCTTATACTGTCGTTAGCTCTTGTTCGGAGAATATTCCAACCGCGAAATGCATTTTCTCCGGCGACTCTTCCTATTTCGTTTCGAAGGGAAATCTCTTTTTTTTTTATACACATTAAATTACCAAAAAAACTAAAACGGGAGATGCAATTATTTGAGCAAAATTTCGAATGGCAATTTTCTTCTTTTTTTCTATATTGACATTTCGATAGAAATCTCTTTATACACACGAAATTATTAAAAAAAACAGAAGAAAAATTGCGCTCCTAGAAGCAGGTATCCCGTAAATTGTCTTGGGGGAGAAGATATCGAAATGTCCTCCTGATTTCTCACGGTGCATTGATCGAAACCAACCCAAGTGTTGTTGCGTATTTCTTCGGGAAGATGTATTGAGAGAAAATGGAGGAGAGCGCTGCGAGGATCCGACGGGGTATCGAGGCGGCCGGTTCTAACCGCCATCTCGCCATGGTTGTCATGGTCTAAGCGGGTGAAATCACAACAATTATGATCTGTCGAGCAAGACCTGCGGAGTCGGATTGTTAAGTATCCTCCAAGTATTTTATGATCGTAACTTTGCGAGTTTGGCTTTGACCGGGGACGAAGTGAATGCATGCACGTAAAGGCATCGGAATGGGCATGCTGCGAGTTCCTGCGAGTTCATGTGTTCTTCGGTACTTATTCCTCGAGGTGCTCGCCGTCTTCCCATCCCCAGATTCAACAGCTCAAACAAAAACAAAAACAAACAAACCCTAGATGCATGCACTCGATCACCTCCAACCGTACTTCATCTTCCCTTTCCCTTACCCTTTTGAGCACTTAAATAACCGTGGAGGCGTTTCCATGCATGCACCTCCAGTTTCCAAGATTCAATAGATTTGAATATAGGGCGAGCGGTGTTTCCATGGAAGGGGAATTGATTGAATCCATACTCTATGTTCCATATCGGTCGCTGTTCAAGATTTTTGTCCGTTAACAATCTTGTGTTCGTCCGGATTCAGCTCCATGGCATTGCCTCTTGAAACCGCAACGGAATAGTTGCTTGCGCATCGTTCCGTGCTGTGTGGATTATGTGCCTTTGACTCGATCTATAAAGTTGTGCCTTATTGCAACCAACTTGCCTGATTACCACATTATATTTCATGTACAAGGGGAGTTGTAAAATCCAACATTATCCTTGGTTTGGACTCAAGCTCATGTGAGCGAGCTCTGCAGCTTTTTCTTCTTGTTGTCAACAATCTAAATATAATCAAGAAGAAGAGAAGAAAAAAATACAAGAATTAATGAGGTTCGACAGTATGCCTCTTAAGAACTAATGTTGGAGAAATAGTAAGAACCAATTATAAGCACACATGAGACGACAAAGCTTCCAAAGATGTTTTAAATTCTAAAACCTTCGATGGCATTAAGCATTGTAGCCACTACAATGTCCCAAAAATGATGAGGAACATTATGTTCAAATTATAAGCGATAAGAATACCAAAAGTGTCAAAAGTTGTGTACGACGCTCACTTCAGTGTCAAAAGTTTCGAAACGCTCACTTCAGTGCCAATTTCGGAAAAAAAATGAATTTGCAAGTGCTAATGGCGAAAATTCAGGTCAAAAAGTGCCACGTCAGCAGCCACGTCAGCATTTTGAATAATAAAAAATACTCCAAAAAATTAGACTTTTGGCTCTCTGTGAGCTCCGTTGGAATTTCAAGAAATTGAAGCCCTTCCACATTAACCCACCACCACTAATTAAAAACTAACTCATTTTCGCACTATCCTAAGCCATCGTGCCCCCTCTTTGCCGTCGAGTCGCCATAATATTGCCGGAGGTTACTCAGATCATGGAGAGCCCCCGTTTCGTGAATAGAGAGAGAAAAACACCAAATTGGAGAAATCCATAGATGCCCATGTGAAACCGAGGACATCACTATGTTCCTTGAAATCTCTAGAATGAATCCAAGCTCTTGGACATGATTGATTTAGTCCCGAAGGCTATTGAAGTTTGCTGGGAAGCTTTGTTGCTCGATTTTTTGCACCCGGTTGAGGTTTATGGTCATATCTTAGGATTTTGGAGTTTCCAACCATGCCCACTAGTTGGAAAAGATTCCTAAGCCTCTCCCGAACACAATGCCACCGGTATTGGCCGTTGACATTTCACCGTTTAGGATAATTTCGCTCCATTGTCCAATTGCTCCTCCCATACCCGAAACTCCAACTAGCCACCTTCGTCCAGCCACCCACAATATCTTCAACCATCTCAGCGGCTGCCACTAGTCACAAAATACTTGTTAGTGAGTCCTGATTGAAGCCCAACCGGTCTCTTCCTTCAACGTTTTCTGGTTTGCTCGAATTTGGCATTGACCTGATCACTGCGCGTTTGATTCGGAACCTCATTGAATTTCCGGCAACTTGGCACTAAATTTTTTGATTTTTTTGAAAAAGTGGGACTAAAGTGAGTATTTTGAAACGTTTGACACTTTTGGTGTTTTTACCCCAAAATACAAAGATCAAAATGTTTCAAGGATATGTCTGTTCTTCCTTACTGCTACCCCTTTTTGTTGGGGCGTTCTTAAGTAGGATGTTTCATGGAGTAAGCCATGTTGTAGAAAATACTCTTTGAGATACTATTTAATGTACTCACCACCATTATCACTGCGACGGATCTGGACTTTTCCACTAAATTAAGTTTGCACCATGGTGGCAACTTCATCCTTAGTTTTCATCAAATATAACAATGTCATTCTAGTGCAATCATTAATGAAAAAGATGAACAATCAATTACCAGACACAATTGTAATTAGAGAAGACCCCATACATCGGAATGAATCAAAGAGAAAGGAATTTCACTTTTATTTAAACTGATATGAAAAGCTACCTAATGGCTTTTTACCAAAATTTAAGTTTGACAATTAAACTGATAATCATTCAAATCTAGAAATAACTTAGGAAATAGCTTCTTCATGTAACCAAAAGATGAATGCGCTAAACATTTATGTCAAAGCCATGTATGTGTTTCTCGACTTGTAGATGACTCTTAGACCCGATTAACATTTTTAGAACTAAAATCATCCATGCAATACAATCCCCCTATCTTAGTAACGCCCAATGATCTCCTTCATGAGGATATCTTGTGACGAGTAGAAATGCAGATACATTATCACAACACAATTTTTTATTTCTCTGCAATTGCCCAACTAAAATCAGTTTCGTAGATGGTGATGGCACAAGAAGTTTATTTAGTAATGAGAGAGAAAGGAAAATATTAACAACTCCAACACCGGTCACTAAATAAAATCACTCTATTAGCATTCGAGATATTACGGCGTTGAGGTTTCGTTATACTAACAAAATCAATCACCGTAAAAGTCATATGGAATAAATAACCCACTAACTACAATCATTCGGTAAAGAAGTAACTAGAGCAAAACCATTGTTACCTTCACCTTCTACAATCATCTTATTTGGTAATTTAAATTGTGGTACTAGTAATAATTGAGGCTCTCCAATAATTAGGGACGCATTCTCTTTGCCATTGTTCATTTCTACCTCTGATTATTTTAGAGTTTTGAGCTCATTCCACCAATCAGGATATCCTGTGAAGTTTAAAGCAAGTCTCTCAAGCGTATTTGGCATTTCCACGATAGAGTAGCCACCGACTTGAAGGTTCTTTTTTATTTCAGGGTTGTGTTAGTTCGTCCACCTTTTGGTTTAACCATTTGTAAAGATGGCTCTTGAGCTTCTCTAAGGCTAGGTTTGCCTCCTCGCGATAACATAACCATAAAACTGTGAGTAGTATTCCCATTGCTCAATATCATTGTTTGTCGTAAACCCCCTGTGAACACGAGCATAAGCCTGCTCAATTGTAGGGAATGGTTGCATTTGTAGCACATCGACTCATATTTTATCTAGGTGATTATCTAAGCCATCGAGAAAATTGTACACACGATTCTCCTAAATGGTTGAATTGTATCTCACAATATCATATGGACATTACAATTGGATTTGGACGACAAAAGTCAATCTCTCTCCATAGCCCTTGAGGGCTGTTGTAGTAAGCTTTAATAGGTACTCCTAATTGTTTCATCTGAATCACATGCCTTTTCAAATCATAAACTTGAGAAGCATCAGTTCCATAAGAAAAAAGTAATAGCTAGTGCATCCCGAATGGCTTTCACAGTTGGAAAGCGAATAAAATTAATAATTAAAACTGGATCCATGAAGTTTATCATTCACCCTTTATGGTGGCATTTTCAGTCTTCCACTTACAATACCCTAGATCTATAGATGAAAGCTGAGAAAGGTCACTATTAATGTATTCTAACTTGTCATTACCCATGATATACATCTCTACCACCCGATACCATAAGCCATAATTAGTCCCATCCAATTTGATCACAAATTGTGCTGAAGATGAATCATTCTGTTGTGTTTGGGTTGAAGACTGATTCTGGGCCAGCATCTGAGTTAATTTGGTTGTGAAATTTTCTAGAAATGCATATGTTGTCGAACTCTCCCCTTGATTTTGATGGGGAACCACTTCTCCTAGAGGATTTTGATCTACCATGGGTTGGTGTGCTAGTCAACACAACCTCTAAACAAGATCGATATGTCTATGGCATTGGGTTTGGTCTGTATGGCGACAATGGGCATCATTGCCTTTTGGTCGAGTTAAATAGAGTAGCAATAGCAACCTGATCTATTGAATTTCAGCAATGGCAATGGTACAATGTTTAGGATTTGGATCAAATAAGGTCCCTAAATCTATCACTTTGAAACCATGTCAACAATCTAAACATAATCAAGAAAAAGAGAAGAAAAAACACAATAATTAACGAGGCTTAACAATGTGTCTACGTCCTCGAATAAACCTTCCATTTTCTTCTTATTTTTTGTTACATTAACACACACACACACACACACATGTAGATACATATGAGATCTCCTATTTTAGGCTTAACATAAAAATCCCCTTATTTTAGCCTAAAATACAGTAATCAATGTCTCCATGAAAATCCTCAAATACAATATTCAAATCTCTACGATAATCCCCTTTCTTAAGCCTTAAATATAACAATACAGCTCACGCTAATGGTTGTTACCGAGTTAGTAATTTGAATATATTGATGAAGAGAGCAGCAGAAAATTTCTCAAGTAACATGAGACGATGACAAATATACGAAGTAAGCATTTTGAAATTACTGTTTTACAGTAGACTGTCCTTTTTTTCTCCTGTAGTTTTTCTCCAAACATATTTACATGATCCAATTTGATTTTTGAAGGTTCAAACCAAAGCATGGGTGTATACGAAATACGTTATTCGTTCATGGTAAACAAAGTATGTTTTTTTTTTTATATATGCAAACACTGAAAAGAAGAGGGGGGGGGGGGGGGGGGGGGGGGACGTTGCGTTTGTGGGAAATCAGTGCGCGAGGACTAGTTATTCTCCATTAAAAGCAAAAGCCAACCTGAAAAGAACTTGATTCTGAAGTTGTTTCGATCTCTTGTTCAAAGATATTTAATAAAGCACCTTCAAAGCAATCGAATCCATGGCATCATTGATCAAATTACTGTTCAAAGACTGCTTAAAGAAAACGTCGGTCCTTCACCGAGCTTTTTAACCAATTATAAAGCACGCAACCTAGATTTGTTCGAAGTGGAGGTGCCACAAAATCCGATCCCGGAACCACCACAAACCCTTAAATTAATACTATAGTAGTACTTAAGAATGCGCTAAGACAGTATCCCATGTCCCTTTTCTTTCCAAATGGTCCATGGTTTGAACAAATATTTCGGATACGGCACTTGGTTAAACTCGATTGGGAAATCACATAAATGCAGATTTGTCGCATCTTTTGAGAACCAAAGAGTCACATTTTCCTGTAGAATTTGCCAAACCTATCTTCCGTTTAGGAGGTGAATCAATAAAAAAATTGTAGTGGATGTTATTGCTCTCGTTCAACTTGTCGGTCAACAATGCGATCCAACGTTCGTTCAATATTCCAACTCATAAAGTTCAGGAAAAAAAAAACTCCAGCAAATTGCACTGGCTGAATGTGGCATTTAAAGGCCCAAGTAGCTCTTAGCTCACTGAAAGTGTATCTTTTGAAGCCTTCTTTATCTTTTGAAGCCTTCTTCTTCTTGACATCGACGTCATTATTAGGTTGAAAACTTTTAGGGGAAAATAGTGTTAACTTTTTCTTTCCCAAATGGACATTTTACCACTCCATTCCTTAAAAAAAAGGTTTCTTTATGAAACATGTGAAACTGTAATATCTCATTTTTACTTACGAATCGCTTTACCCTTGTGACAATTTATTATGATGACAAAATTTTTGATTAATTTGAGTTTTTTAGTGTTTGGAATGCATTTTGTTTGGAATAAAAAAGGTAAGCCAAAAGAGCAAAAGGCGAGGAGGGATTTAGCAGCTTCGGAAGTATTGCAAAGCTTAGTAATATCTTTTAGAGACACTTTGAGACCCTGCTATGGTTTAGGATTGACGCAATTCAATTAAACGTTCGACATACAAAACCTTAAAGAAAATCTAATGCCGACATAGTATCTCAATGGACCGAACATCTAACCTTTGTCCAACAAAGCTTGAACTAATTGTGAGGTCTCAAAACACGAGTCTAGACTCCATACTACCTAAGAGTGTGCCTAACGACCAGTTTTTGGCCAAACCCCTAGTAAAAATCCTAACTATCATTTTTCTCTAGTCAATAGAAGCTATACTTGAACTTTTTATTAAACTTTATCCACTTAATGATGTAGTGAGAATCATAGAGTTTATGCTTAAACAAAAGAGACCTTGCACAAAGTAATTAACTAGTATAGCGCCTATGATATCTCTTTGTTAATTTACATTTCTCTGTTTTCCGTATCTTGTGCTCTCCAGTATCTTTCTTTGGTGATGTCCCAATTTGCTCAAGCATTGGTCATGCGTCACCGTCTATAAAAGCCTATCTCATCTTGACCAATCACCAGAGAAATGAAGTGCTGGGAATATGTTCCCAGTCCAACTCCATTATGTGAACATCTTCTTTTTTGGTATCTCTTGGGGACTTTAATGATTGCTCACCTCATAATTTCGAGTGCCTCGTAGGATTGGGGCTGTAAGCTCCAGAGCAGAGTTGCTTTCATGTTTTTTTTTTGTCTGATTGATCATGTTCGGAATGAATTAAGAAGTAGCTCTAGGAGATTAAGGCGAGATCCACCAATAAAAGCTTCGTTACTTTTTCTCTGTGCGAGAAGATATGATGCCCGAAAAAAGAAGGGGTCACAGATTTAATAATGGGAAAGTGGAAAGCTAAAGGAGCTTCTCGTTTTTGCACGATATCAACCACTATATTTTGTACCTTCCGACATAAAATGTATGATAAACAGAAGGTTGGACGACCACGGGGGTCGCAGATGCCATGAAATAAAGGTGAAGATTTACTTTAACAAGAGAAAAGAGAAAGGCAAGATTGTATCTTAAAACTTAGCCTATTTCCGTTATTGACAAACTCGAGAAAATTTCTATAAGCTCCATCAATAAGAGGTTAGTGGGGGAATTATTGGATGATATCAAAGAAGCGGATTCGCAACAAATATGCAAAGTCGATGCCCATTCGAGTGGTGTATATCTCCACATTAAGCTTCATAGAAGTGGTTTCACTTGCAAGCATAGATGTTGAATTAAAGAATTCATAAGATAAGTTTGGGACAGAGCAAAAATATTCATAAGATAAGTTTGGGACAGAGCAAAAATTTGATCTCTCATACTGTGGAGATCTCTAAATAAGATTTCTCAAGTCCGAGCCTTTCATTTCCTTTTTATTTAAGAGAGTTTTCAAATTCAAGTCTATTATTTAATAAAGAACATAGCAATTTATTGTGAGTTTTAGAAAGTTATCTCACCTAGTCTTGATGAATTACAACTTTATTTATTATCAAACATGAGTTGCATTACATTTACCAAAAAAAAAAAACAGAAGCTGCATTACTTACTTAAAAAATTCTTTAACCTTTTTGTACAAATGTCAATTTAATTCTAGACATTTACAATTTGTCAATTTAATTATAAAACTTTTGACAATTTACCAATACAATCATTCAGACTAATTTTGGTTGGAAATTACCTATGTTGAAATAGTTAACTTTTATAGCATGACTGATGTGGAGAATTTTTTTATTTTTAATTAATTTCTATTTTATTTTTTAATCAAATTTATTTTCTTTTTCTCTCATTGTTGCTGGCAAGAGTCCACAAAGCCCTCTCCCAAGTGAGCCCTCACCAGGATGCAAGGGTCAAGCATTGTTGAGGCGAAGGTCGAGGCTTGCCCAATCTTGTGAGGCATCATGATTGATATATATATATATATATATATATACATACATACCATATGATATATATTTATATATTTGAAGCGGAAGTGATCGTTCTACAAAGATCCATAGATTGCGAATTGCGGACCTCAACCTCCAATCGAACCTGTGATTGACAATCTTGATATGAACGCAACCTGTTGACGAACCTATGTCAACCAATCAACGCTATAACGCCACGAACAAGAGAATTATAAAATTTCGCTCAATAAGTTAAATTCAATCACCACAAGGGAAATCTTGATAAAATCCCTTGATAAGATCTAGTTCTCAAAAGAACTCAAAGAAGAAAACATTTCTGTATAAAATTATGTGTAAAATTGTCTGTCTCATAAAAACCTATAAGTAACATTATATAGGCTGTTAACCCTAATCCTAATCCTACTTGGAATCAAAATAAACAAAAAAAAAAGTCATAACCCTAATCCTGCTAGGATTGGAATCACAAAAATAATAAAGATTCGTAATCATAATCCTACTAGGATTAGAATTACAAAAATGACTCTAATTAAAAGAAATTCGTTCAAAACTAGAAAAAGGCCTAAAAGTCTATCTAAATGGTTTCAAATCGCTAAAAAACATCGTCATTCACTACTAAAGTAGTGAGTATTGATCAGTGGCCCGTTTTCAAGTGTCTATCCAAATTTAAGCCAATTTTGAAATTGTCAATTTGAAACTTGAGAAATAATCATGTTACGCCAAGGATTTTCGGAATCTTTAAGTTTTGAATCCGGATTGTCCTCATGCCAAATATCCTGAATTATGATATCGACAGTTTGTTTGAATTCCTTCGCTTTCGCTTGAGTGATTGGTCCTAGTGGATAGAACAACGGATCTCTAGCACCTCCTCCTCAATAGGGCTCGATGTCCACATCAATGACCCTCCCTCGTGGTCAGTCATCAACAGGGCTTGGCGATTGGCAAAGGGGAATAGAAAAAAAGGACAAAAAAAAGGAAAATTTCAGAAAATTAAACATAAGTATTGTGAAAATAATCTATATCAGTTTCACTTATGCCTCGTAAGATGATCAATATTCATATTAGCAATTTCCAACTAAAATTGACCAAAATGATTATATGGACAAATGGTTAAAAGATTTAAAACCAAAGTGATAGAATTAGAATATTTATGATTAAATTGGTCAATGTACATATATCAATAATGAGTTACCCACTTTTTGGAGATCACTCAACTAGAAATGGGTCATTATGGCTTAATGTAAACCAAATCTCAAAACTGTCGATATGACCTGGCAACTTCTCCATTGCGTCAATAACCTAGATATTACCTGATTAAAAACTATGGTTGATATCATGGTCCACATGAGAGAGAGAGAGAGAGAGAGAGAGAGAGAGAGAGAGAGATGTTTTGTTCCGGCAAAAGTCTGTTCATTCCTAGACGCGTTGGACTTGCGCAGTGACACCATGATTGGTTCCCAAAGCTTCATATGTAGTCAGGGATCATCCAATAAAACCTAGGTACGAGGACATAACAGGTATATGCCATAACATATATCGCATTCCGATTAATATATGAGCAACCAAACAAAAACTTTAGCCTCGAACTGAATGATAAAAGATTGGGAAGTTGATTCCTAAAGATGGACAGACGTCGGGGAGCTGGAATAATTTTTACTCCACACTTGTCCAATCATTAACAAAAAGATGGACAGGCGTCGGGGAGATGGAATAATTTTTACTCCACACTTGGCCATTCATCAACAAAAAGAAGTTCAAAAGAAGCGAAAATAATGGCCAAATTTTCTTTTTCTTGGTTAGTAGGTGTCGACGTCGACAGCTTCAATCGCCATTCGAGGATGTAAAGCCGAGCAAGATCGATAGAACGAAAGACGATGGGGACCCCTTCCACAAAGCAAGCGATGTCACGCTCAGCCATCTGTACTACATGGATACGAACCCCAAACGCGAAGTTAAACAATTCATGTGGGAGCTTATTCTCTCCAATTTGCAGTGGCTTTCGCCCTATTTAATCACTTGGTGTCGCGAGAGAGACCACCTTGAGATTTTGTCCTCATCGTTCAGTTTTGGTTTTGTGGTCCTTATCTCGTTGGTGTGATCTTGTTAAGTATTGCCTTTCCCATTTTTCTTTATTCTGGTCTCTGTGTGATTGAATCCCACTTGCTCACAGCATTTTGCTATCTGGCCTTCTGGAGTTGGTGGGGATTAATATCTTTTTCGCTCATGCGCTTAAAGATCGATCTGCTTTTCGATATCTTCTGTGGTTCGGTGAGTCACCGGCACTACATTCGTACTATGTTATAGTGTCGATGTCTGAAAGGTCTGTTGCAAGTTGGTTAAAGTCTCGACAGAGCCATCTCCAATCAAGTTCGCTTATGTATTAATAGAATTTGTTGGGGAGACAAGATTTTATCTCTTGGCTTCAGAACACTCTCCATTTCTCCACCAAGATTACATCCACGAAACTTGTGACAGATTTGGCTGTTGCACCAACAAGGCCACGAGTCCCTCTGGCAATAACCGGCCTCGAATGCACTGACATGGCACCCTTAAACAGTTCATGAAGTATTGGTAAAAAACAGGACATACCATTTCTTTGCTTGGCCGACTCCAACTCAAATTGGGAAAGTGGATACCTTATTTTGTTTGGACACTCAGTCCAAGTATTTCTTCCTAATACACCATATCCGAAAGAAGAATGCTGAGTCGAATTTTCACACACTTCGATTCGGGTCGCATTTTCTCATGGGCTAAAACTCAAAGTACAATTATAATATATCTCTACCTTGACTCAATGTGTGAACCAAGTCACAATCTTTTCGCTGGAATCTGAATCCATCACTGCTTATTCACTCCTCTTGCAACACCTTTGTTCATTTAGTTCCCTATAACATAAACACGCGATAGATTCATGTTGCTCAAAACTTTCTGACTTCTCTCTTCAACATGCCTCAGATGCATGTGCCAGAATTGGGACTCTCGAACAAACGCATCTGATTTCTTGGCACCGAAATCTATCAGTTGAAGCTCACACTGGCCACTATGCTAATTCCTCTTGCTTCTGTAAAGATACCTTGAATAACATTTAGGTCGATCTGCGGTGGACCTTCCAGAGCAAAGCAAGCAATACTGGTTAGTCACTTTATCGAGAGAGAGAGAGAGAGAGAGAGAGAGAGAGAGAGAGAACCTTGGTTAGGTGAGGGCATGGCGTTTAAGAAATTCGGAGGCCACAGAGCGGTGGCCGTCGAAGGAGTGCGTGGCATTGTCCTTGGCTTTGGTTGCGTCAGCCATGATACAGTAGCGTAACACTCAGAATTTTCCGATCTCCCCTACCATTTGTCACATTTGATCTTTTATTCTTTAAAAATCGATTAGAAGTTATAATAATGTCACGTAGAAATTTCCGGCGAGGCAAAGTCAGCCTGAACAACTCACGCGATCAGTTGTTGAAAGCCTTCGGCGTTAAGAATTAGGCAATTCTGTACGGGCAGGAAAGGATTTTGTTGGGATGCAATGCACGACACTTTGCCTTCATCCCTGGCCTCTACACGGGGACAACTCCGAAAATCCTGAGAGAATCCTAAGAATATGCCGTGAATGGGGCCTTCACAAGGAAAGTATGTACAGATGTCACACACGCGCGATGTATTTGGTTCTGACGCATGCACGAAACAGAAACAAATGGCTGATATGTATTTATGGCCGAGCGAGAGAGAGAGAGAGAGAGAGAGAGAAGAGAGAGAGATGTTGCCCTGACGCCCGTGCATGAATACACACAAAAATATCGACCTGCGTTTCCATCTAATGAGCAAATAAAACCCATGTCATGCCTTCTCTTTTTTTCTTCATGCAACTAATGGTGATTTGTTGTCTGTTGTCAAAAGTTTGACTCTCCATGGCATTAACTGAGTCGATTAAAGCTCGATGGTCACGCCATGGTAATTATCTGGTGATTGCAAGATGAGATGACTAGCGTGACTTGATGAGATTAATCAGGCGCTCCAAGAGACCAAACATCTGACATCATTAAAAAATCAATTCCAAAATCAGTTGTTATGGATAAATAGGTCGGTTCAAAGTGTGATCCTATGCATATATGTTGGGGCAATTGCCGTTTAAATTCTAAACCTTCTACAACTTTGCCGATTCAGTCCTAAATCTCTTTGTTTTTTTTTTTTTTTGCCAATAAGTCCTAAACATTTTGCAACTTTGGCGATTAAGTCTTTTCGACGGATTTTGGCCAGAAAATGCCTACATAGCGACGACTAGACGCGATCGGACCTCGCTAGTGACAACGTGGCGAAAACGACATTGTTTTGGCTAAAAGTTCATTTTCTCCTCTTGCCCCATATGAACACCGATCAAAAAGCCCCAAATTCGTGAACTTGAAGAAAACTTCCCCGCCTCTCTCTGTTTTCTCTTTTTTAACTCTTTCTTTTTGTTGACTTTTCTTTCATCCACCCCCTTTTCCCTCTTCGAAGCTGTCCCTTGTTCCTCTTCTTTGTTCTGGTTTTTCCCAAGTCCATGAACTTCCTCGCCAAACAAGCCCTGGGCAATAGCATTCTTGCCCTATTCCTTTTTGCAGGCTTTCGTGCTAAAACCATTCGTATGGGCCTCTTCACTGCAACAATAACTTCGTTGCTGATCTAGTTAGCGTCATGGGCCTAGTATTGCGACACCAGAAAGAATAGTCAGAGCCCCACCTCATGTTCGAATCCCACAACAACAAAAGGAAATCCCAAGTTTCATGGGCATCTTCCAAGAGTTCCTTGAACTTTTTTGGGCGTTTTGCACACATCATATTCGAGGGTTTTCCTTAGAGAATCACTTTAGATCCACAATTAGATGGCTATTGGGATCAAAGAACTGTTGTCAATGTAGCAATATTAGCAAGTCTCTTTTATGGCAAGGTTGTGAAAGAGAGGCTCGATTCAGTTGCCTAGTTCATAGAAACCTATCGCCCAAGAAATGACCTAGTCGGTTTTGGTTTCGAGCTGGTTCCCAGGAGAACCGAATCCGCTCCCTGTTCTAAGTAAAGAGCGGGAATTGATTTGGCAATGGTATCCATTAAACAGAAAATATCATGTACTCTTTAAAATTTGGCCATTGATCTTCAATGTGATCAAACATTCTTAGAAACATTAGGCCATTACTAGCTTCCTTAATTTAAAAATGCAAGCTTTTATTTTTTGTATTGTTACTTTTAATTTTTTAATGAAAAAAGAGAAAAGAGTGACCGATCGTCGACTGAAAATCGGCTAGTTAGGAAACCAATCATTTCAGTTACTGCTTCTGATTTTTTGGAATCACCTTCACAAAATATGCCCGCGATTCTACATCAATAGCTAACATACCTTCGACCAATCACCCCTAATTTGGGGGACAGCTTCCACACTTGATAAACATTTTCATTGCGTGGTTAGTGATCCCTAATTGTGGTAAAAGGGTATCTCCTGCAATGAAAATGCTCAGCAGTGCCCAGCGTCACTTTCTCCGGTTGGAAGACGATGAGACTTTCCATTATTCAAAAAGCATTTTTCCCCTGGATTCAACAGAAGTTAATCAATCGAATTCCACAGTAGTTGACCAAAGTATATTGATAATCAAAAGAGAGCCAAAAGGAAGAACGAAGGGTATTTTCGAGAAAGAATAACTTTGGAAAAAACAGAAATTACAAGTAAAATTAAGAAAAGAGGAGGAAGAAGAAGCGGGAGGGTCATATCAACCTAGGCATTGCCCAGCTACGTTGGGGCCTCTCAGCTTCACCGGAGCGATTGCTGAGGGTCGCGCACATCCCTGGACATTTTTAGGGCAAGTGAGCACAGCCTTCAATTCCCAAAGAAAAGTAAATAGTTCAATTGAAGTATTATGTACTTGAAAAGTAAATCCTTATCATGAAGAAACTAGGTTTATCACATACTTATGTGCTTTACCCCGGAGGAAATTTACTGTCTAAAGTAACTAGTTTCACAATGAATGGGGCCCTCTACACTTTATTTGAAAGAAAAAAACACATTATTTCCATTCCGGAAATTGAGAGCTAAAGACATAAATCTGCTTTACGTTTTACGAACGTGATTTTACAATATAAAGATGAATTGGGGAGCAGTTACTTGAAGTAAAAGACCCCATTGTAAAGGCCTCAATGTGCCCAATTCATTTTATCATAGAGATTATATTTAATGATCTGTTTCCTAGGGTTTTGATTTGGTACATCGGGAAAAACAATATCAAATAAAACTATTGAAGCGTTATCTCATATTGCTTGAATAAGATTTGGAGAACATTATATGCACACATTTTGTAATCTTCCCTCTGTAATGATTTTAAAATTTTCGATTATAATATGTTGACATAGTGAGATTGCATATCCAAAGCTTAGTCATTTACTCATCTTATTAATGGATTTGCAAGTCATGTAGTTTTCTATGCTGAATGATGTAAAGACTCATTGAAGTGTTGATGTGTGAAATTTATGGCCGTTACTGTGTATTTTCCTCTCTCTCTCTCTCTCTCTCTTCCTTACACGAAAACTTTAATTTCAGTGCAATAGAGCTTTCATTCTTACACTCAATTTTTAACGTGTCAATAATTACGAAACTTTGTAGAAGTTGCACGAGATTTTAAAGGCTCGGACATGTGCTCTTCAATGTCGTAGCATCGAAAATGGGTCTCCCGTAATTTTGTAAATCAAAAAGGTAGAAATGGATGACTAGACCCTCCCTCTCCCAGGCCTCATCGCAAGTGTGTCCCAACATGAAAGTAAGTCTTATCCAACTTGATGAACTACTGCGGTGGTAATGGTTCTCTTATAATTTGGACCCAAAGAACAAATTTAAATATTCGATTGACATTATGTGTACTAGGAGTTTTTAAAGAAAAAAAGGTACTCTGAACACTTGTTAAATATCTAAATAAGCATATAATGCAATCTTTGGTACCTTGACCGTCCTCGTGAATATGCACTGATAATGTTTTGAAAATCGATTATTTCCTCATTAACCATGTCTAATGAGTGCCTTGAAAGCATGTCAGTAAGATATAATCAATTTCCAAAATACTGATTACACAGAACTTGAGGCAAGTCAGTATGTTGGTAATAAATGCGATGTTTCCTTTGTTCTTTTCTTAACAATTATATATAACATGGCACTTGGTTGAAGCGTCCTGAATTGTGAAAGGAAAAAGCAATTTGTGATGCACTTAAAATTGAACGACGACATAACTGCAGCATCATGGTTGGTTATTCCTTCTAAGAAAGCAAGATCGCGGTAGGATCATCAAGTAGGAATGCTGGCAACATAAATATAGCATATAATAGAGAAGTGCCGTAAGAGGGAGACAATTTCAAAACAGCAAATGGTTCTCAGGGAAATAGTTCATATTCGGAGGACTCTTCTTTTCGAAAACCGAGCACAAGATAAGAACAAAATCACAATGAACCAAGAAAATTAAACTTGAAATGAAAATCTTAATAGAGCTCTTTTATTATTTGAACAACTGTTTAGTTATCTCGATCTGATTAAGTCAAAACAACGTGGAACACATTCCAACATCTGCTCAGAGATGCTGCTGTCAGAAATTAATAAATAGGGTACCGTAAATACTATGTGGGTGTCGTGATATTATTATGCGCTTGTGATTGAAGTTTTCATATTAACAAAAAGGGAAAAATCACCCGCGTAAGCTATCGTGGTTTCGTTTCTACTTTGTTTTCTGGCTCCTAGAAGAATCTTCTCCTTTATAATATTCAAAGATGACTCGGGTGGAGTTAAAGCGAGCTCCAAAGGGTCTTCGCCTTTCCTCCTTTTCAACCACTCTCGCATTATTTTTGGGTCATCGGGGAGAGAGAAAGAGAGCAAGCTAATGCTGAAAAATTATTCTCCCGTTTAACAAGAAAAGCTTGCAATTATTTTCTTGTCTCGAGCAGAAAGAAACAAGGCGAGTCTTGCAAGAATGAAAAAAACACAACTTTGGGTATTCGATATCAGATTATTTAATGTTGGCATCGGTTGATGTCGAGTAATTATTTTCCCGATAAACAAGAAGAAAAACCCTGCAATTGTGTTCTTGTCTCGAACAGACACAAACAAAGCGAGTCTTGCAAGAATAAAAGGAACTCAGCGGTGGGTTTTTGATAGCAGATTATTGGATGTTGCCTTTGTTTAATGTCGAATTTTATCTTTTCCTATTTAACAAGAAAAGCCAGCAATTATTAACTGGTCGCGACCAGACAGGAGCAAGGCGAGTCTTGCAAGAATCAAAAAAGCACAATCGTAGGTATATGATATATTAGACTATTTAATGTTGCCTTTGTCTGAAACAATGCAAAAGGGATCTACGCAATTCGTGGCCCTATGGAGCAATAATGTAAGCGCTAAGAAGACGTTTTCGAAATGTTTATATGTATTTGGTTTGTGCAGATTATCGGACATGCGGAGTGAAAAGAACACGACAATTAGATGTATGCAAGTGCCTAAAGTCACTATGATATGAAGGTGTCATAGAGGGACGGGACAAATATGTTGGAAATGGCGCTTCACACAAGGATTAGGTTAACTGCGGAGAGAAGACGATGCCCTCGAATGTGTTTGGGAAATGGAAAAGGGAACAGAAGATAAGGTAAAAGTCCCTGCCTAATGCAAGTCAAACTAAATCAAATCTTCTTGAGTGTGGAAGAATTTTTTTGACCTTTTGAAAGCGTGTCAACTTCAAGATCCCGCGTGACTTTCGGAACAGCAGATTCATAGCAAACGACGAGAACTTTACATACAATCCTTCTGTTCTCGGTTTTGGAACTCGAATTTTGCTCGAAAGGGGATTCCAAAAGAGTGAATCCCATGGGTCTACACTTTTATTTCTCGTTGCCAACATTCAAATTGCAAAGGCAGGTCATTTTTTCGAATGTGGGTTTGCAGAAGCCAATACTCCAGTTCTAAAGCCTAAACTAATTTTTCGAAATTGTGAAATCAGAGCTATAGACCATGCCAACATAATATAATCCGCGTACTGTTTGTAAAATACTAGAGAGTATCATAAACTCAGTCTATCATGTTAGTATGAGGTTAAGATAACGCAAATATTACCCAACAAAGGATAAGGTCATTTCCACACCTGTTTTAGCCGCAACACAACTTTATATAGTTAAAATTTTCTTTCATCCTCTAGTTTAATTTCAGATTTTATGTGGAGGAGTTCAAGTAAAATCATATGTTTTGAAAAAGCTATATATACCTAGCTAATCTTGACCTTGCTGGCTTTTTTGGCCAGAGTAAAGTTTTCAATTGATAGAGATTCTGAGTAATGCAGGGGCAAACTTAGACAGCTGGCGATGGCCCTCGCCGCTAGATCCAAAAGTTTCTTGTTTATTTAGGTAAAAAGCTAATCAAAAAGATTTTTATATACGGTATATAATTAAAAAAATGGAGGTTGGCTTTCTTATTGCAACATTTTCACTTTCAAACTCCAATGACTCTTTTGGTAGAAAAAGGAAAAAACTTGCACCAATCCACAAAAGAAAGTTTTGCGCCTCTCCATATGTTGTGATCCAGTATCAATAAAATTTTGTCTGTGGTAGTGTTAAGAAATTGACGAGTAGAGAGGCATTGATTCTAGAAAAATAGTGCAAGCAAACGATCTATCCATATAAAATATAATAATAAAAGAAATAAAATCAGAAGAACATGCCAAAAATTTATTATTGAAATTCAGATAAATCTGAGTTACATCTCTGAGCAGAGTTACTTTGTGAATCCACTAGACTTCGAAGAAAATTTGAATATAACGATGATCTTCTCTCAAGATTAGAGTACAAAGAGATTGAGAACCCTCACAAAGAAAAAAAATTCTTCTTTTCTTCCCTTTTCTCTCTATTTTTTTTTAGCGTCTTAACGGCTAATGTCTAACTATCGCTAATATAAAGGTACAACTTTTAACCTAAAAATAAATCTATTGAAAATACAAAAAAGCCATTACAAATTATTTGGCTTCATTCACTAACAGGTAGACTGGTAGAACATGCATAGAATTTATTTTCGATCTTTTGCTGGTTATTTTATGTTCTTTTTCTTTTGGGCTCTAATTACTTTATATTTGTCTAGTAAACATGTCCAACATGGACTTGAGCTTCCAACATAATGCTCTTTGAATTTCAATCGAGTCTTTCTCTTTGTAGGAAGAAGAGAAGTCCGCTACGTTTAATCTAGGAACGAGAGAAAGAATAGTAAGATAGAGAAAGAAAACTGACTCTGTACAAACTAGGAACGAGAGAAAAAGTACTTTGATATACTGTGATAATAAGCTAGGTCAATTATTTTTTTTTAAAACGTGTCTATTTAGTTAAAAAGGGTGTGCAAATAACTCCGCCCGACTATTGAAAGACCAAAAGTAAAAAAAGTAAAAGGAGATTCAAAAAGTTGCTTTAGCTTAGACCTGATAAAGCAGTATACAGAAATATTTGAGCATAACCTGGACATCCCATAATTGGAGGAAGAACCAAAAGCAAAGCAAATGGTCGTGCAAGACGATGGAAGGTCAATGGTTTTATGTGCTTTATAGCCCACAAGACTTTGCAATTCGTTGACGAGAACAGAAAAGTTTTTCAAAAACAAGAAAGAAAGAAATTGAATGAAAAGGGTCTAGAAATTTCACTTTCCTAATGCCTTGTAGCCTCTTGATTGATCGCAAGCTATCGACTTTTCCCGCTGGTTTCGTAACCCTAATTTTGGATTCTGTATTTTCGTAATGTGATAAGCTCTATTGGCCTGTATTGATTTTTATCCTGTTTTTTGGCTTTGTCAAAGTTGTAGATGATGCAATGAAGTTGTAGTGTCTGGTGAAGTTTCGAGGATTGATGTGAAAAACCGCACTCAAAAGGCTAATATTCTCAAGAAGCAGGAGTACCGGAGTGGTGCTGCAGCTTCTGATAGTCTAATGACTCTGATGTCAGAAAGGTTTGTTGTTTTAATGATCTTTTGCTGGAAAGATAGACCGAAAGTTGCAAATATTAGAACTCGGTTACATTCTTCAATAAAAATTTAGATTTTAATTACAATAATTGGAGTTTTGGTGCTTGATTTCACTCTAAAATTAAGATAAATAAGATTTAGTTCGTCGATGAACCTTTCCTATTATGAAGTTGCTCATATGATAAAATAAGACATAAATTGGATCTAGTTGACGATGGAATTGAACATGTAAGTGCGTATCTACATGTTTACTTTGAAAGAACAAAATGGTTTAAGTCCTCAACAAAAATTTATGCTTGATTGGATTTTTATATGAAAAAAAATTATAGTTTGTGTGTCAAAGTTATATATATATATATATATATATATATATATATATATATATATATATATATATATATAGTGTGTGTGTGTCACTGCCGCAGTCATGTTGATGAACGAACTTTTTCGTATCGAATGCTTCTCCGATTTTTCTACGTCGGAGAACGATTTTATTTCCTTTTCTTTTCTCTGCTGCAATTGAAGTTTTAACAGGTGCTTTTTCCCAAAAGCTGAATTGAGGTTTTTGCTAATGCAGAACAAAAAGGAAATTGCTTCTTCTTGCCAGTCATTAGAATTACTATTAGGAGATGATTCTACCATCTAAACTTACTATATGCAATAAAGAATATTACCTTGGAACTACTAAAATAAATGAAACTGAAACTTTACCATTGACTATTAATGAATTTTTTTTAAGCAAAAAAAAAATTCCTGCAGTGTTCTTACCATCTAGCACCGAGCTTCCATTAACTATCAACAAGAAAGAACTATGTATAATCAACAAAATGATGAAAAATCAATGCCCAATGAATTTCATATTCGAATTTCATTCCGTATTAAGTGATTCATCGGAGTTCCCAAGAAGTATTCTAAACTTTTATTAGAATGTTGTTTACATTTATGAAGCATACTTAATAAAAAGCACATCTCGATTTTCAGAGCATTGACCATACTTAGCAAAAACAGGAACACATGCAAGACTCTGACGTTTTCAATCAATTTGGTTAACAATCCAAAACCCTTTTCACTTTTCACCAGGGATGGAAGAAAAGAATGGGGGGAGTCCTCATCCGAGCATTACTCAAAGTCTTACACCACTATAGAGCGTGAAGCTACTCAAATTCATCTATAAGTGCCCGATGCCATCGCCCTCGCTCTCATGAATGAAGTCAAGAAGCATCTAAACAAGAAAATAGAGAATGCTTACGTGGCACGACGACATAACTCGAGCTCGTGATCTCATGGAAGAAAGAACAACTCCTTCGCCACTGGTTAACCATGCTCGCCGCGGCGGTATCACGAGTACCTCCTCCACAGTACCCGTCCATCAAAACATTTTCAATTTCTTTCCTCCCTTTCCTCTTTTCCTTCAATTTTTTCAATTTTTTTTAGAATTTTGCAAGAACACAGATGGGGAAGAGAGCACCAGAACATGGTGGACCAGAGACCACCGGATGAGTTCTGACCAGTACGCTGACTCCTTGCCTTTACACTATGTGTCTGTCCTGTCTGTCGTCATCTCGAATCCCCCGCGAGCGTAGAAAAAGGTGTCATACATTGCACTGAACGAGGGGGCCTATTGTTCCCTCTTTCGTGTTAATTCCTCACGATAAGG
This sequence comes from Melaleuca quinquenervia, assembly GCA_030064385.1. Classification (NCBI taxonomy): domain Eukaryota; kingdom Viridiplantae; phylum Streptophyta; class Magnoliopsida; order Myrtales; family Myrtaceae; genus Melaleuca; species Melaleuca quinquenervia. Next base: position 11,784,268 of record CM057721.1, on the reverse strand, counting down.
AAATTATATAAATTTGTCATTTTGCAAAAAAAAGATCAATAATATCCTCCCCTTAAGGAAAATAAAAAAAAAATATGAAAACAGAGCACAGAATTGCGATGACGAGAACATATCGACTCCACTACTAATATTTTTTTTCCTTTACCATAACAAGGTCGGCGAATTAGCTCAACCAAATTCTTGACTTCTTGCTGGTTTTTACCTGTTTGGTGTCTCATCACTTTCATTTGGGTCGTCACCCCCCCTCTCTCAATCACACGCCTCATCAATCCCACTTCATCTTCGTTTTCTCTCCTCTCTTTCGGATCAATGGTGACGCTTTGATTTGCGCATTGATTATGGCCGAATTTTGTCGAATTGAGCCATTGACGTTTGAAATCAAAGTTTTTCCCCTCTTTTCTTCACCCTAGTGGACGGTACGATCTATGATGCGTTTCTCTGAATCGACAGCACCGTGCCGACACCGAGATTGACGAAACCGAACGGCTCGCATCTGCGACCGTAAAATGGTTTTTCCTTCTTCTATTTTTCGACACGGCGAGTCGGGTTTGTGGTGGGCCAACCTTAGCGTATCTCCGCTACAGTTGGCTTTCCCGACTGTTTCCCTAAGGGCACGCTTCCACGCGTCAGTCTTAGTGTATCTAGGATTTTCACTTCGGGTGTGCTCCCGACAAGGTTTGATCCCAACATCATAGGGAGATGATGGAATTAATCAACTTTGCTATCAATGGCATGTTATCGGTTAAGACAATTAAAAGGTTTCCAACTCAGTCACCGGTTCTCGACGGATCTTAGTCTTGTGAGAACGAGAGGTTGCTAACTGTGGACTTCATCTGATTTCAACGGCCTTTAACGGACTCGCTGACTTTGAACCTCATCATGTAAGAACTTTAAGGTCAGATGCCCATGTCCCGCGTCCATTCTCTTTGTGATTTTTCTTTTGCTGTTTTCTGCGTTGCGGCTTCTAGATCAAAATGGAACCGCCTACATTTTGTGGCGCACCCAAGGATTCGAGTTGTCATTCCTCGTTGGTTTTGGCCTCAACACGAGATCAACCCAAACAAGACCGATCCTGTAAGCACCAGACATTTCATCATGCTGCATGATCAGAAGTAGCTGTGCGAACAGATGGAACCACAGGAAAGGCCAAAGAAACTTTTGGGGCGATGAAAGTGGAAAAAGCGAGTGAAGAAATGGAATGGGAAGAGAAACCAAAGAGGTTATGATGGAGGTAGCGAAGCTATGGAGAAGCGGTGCATGGTAGCTGATAGTATGATTAGGTCATGATGATCTGCCGCTGGATATGGGGATTGGTTTCAACGTGGATCGAAAATTTTTTCTTCCGTCTTTCTTCTCCCCCGGAAGAGAAAAAGGAAAGATGGGAAAAAGGGTGGGAGCTGAATCCTATATGCAGCAGAGAGAGAGAGAGAGAGAGAGAGAGCGAGAGAGGGAGGTGGGGCCCAGCTGGTGGGGGCCCAGCGTGGTCTGCTAACTTTTACTGCTCTCTCCTTGTCCTCTTCCCCCTCTCTCCTCTCTCTGCTTCTCTTTTTATCCCCCCCTCTTTCCTTCCTCCTTTTCCTCCTCACTGCCTCTCACGCCCATCTCCCTCCCTCCCTCTCTCTCTCCCTCTCTCTCTCTCTCCCACCATCTTCAACACCCTCATACCCATCACGCTCTCTAACGCCGAGGGTCTTGTGTGTTTTCAGGGTTCGGAGGAGATCGGAAAGGAAGCCTTCTTGTTTTGAGGGGAATGTTGTCTGGCTCGAGGCCGCCGTCTCGAATCAACGATCCTCATCTCCGATAGATCAATTTGAGACCCGCCGTCTTATGTTTTTTTTTTCTCGTTCTCGCTTTTTCCCTTTTTGGGTCCTTTCCTTAGTTTGCTGTTGTGGGTCGGGATCGTCGCGTACCCATCCGAGAGGATCGTGCGACCGATCGATCTGATCGTGAGTTTGACGACCTCGGACCAGGCTTCATTCCCCTCAATCATCGCTTCCCCCGCGCGCCGATCTTCTTCACTGTGCTGCGAATCGATCTCGAGGTGAGTCTCCACGAAAAAAGGAAAAAGCTTGAGACTTTTTTCCCCTTCCTGTTCCATAACTATGGTTTTTTCGTTTCGATTTTTATTTCGGATGCTGGTCGCGTTCCTTTTTCTCCCTCGCTTTGTCACTACTGAAATTAAGGCTTCTATGTGTGTGCATGAGCAGATTGGTGTAATGATTGTAGATTTTGACCCTATTTCATGTTCCTCCGCCTCCTGTTTTTTTTTTTTCTTCTGACGGTGGAAGGATAAAGTTTTCATCATTACACTTTGATTTTTTCCTTCCCTTCTCTCTCTCTCTCTCTCTCCCTAAAATCTATGATATATCTCTTGTCAGTCTAAGGCACTTTGTGGGTTCATCATTGGCACTGGATTTCTTCATGATGAGCTTCATGAATCTTCTTCTTCGTCTGTCTCTTTCTCGGTCCTCTACTCTGATCTGCTTCAATTGTGCCGGTTTCTTTTACTTTTAGGGTTTTCCCTTTTCTTTCTCTCAAATGACTTCTCCTCGTGACACTGATCTTGCGTATTCGCAATCGAATTATTGCCCCATCTATCAAAAGCAGCCCAGTCCCTTGTCTTTCTTTCATTTGGCCTGAGCTTTTCTTGCTAGTATTATGCCGAAAGAAAGAAAGAAAGAAAGAAATTATAACGTCATCAAAGGGTGGTCTATTCTGCATCTTTCATCTTAACGTGTTTATGCCTGTGTGTATGAGACAATGTATGAGTTACTTTTACAGATTAGTATTTCTGCTTTTCATCGTTGACGGCTGAATCTGTGTCAGGTTTGACTCTCCCTATGAAATGCTCGACTTGAAGAAGGACTAGATAACTGGTAAATTGCACTAATAATACCTGGTGTTAATGCAAAAGGAAACGAGAGTCTTAACGTTGCTTCCATTATATTTGTATAAATGACTGTTTGTAAGCATTTGATTGCGCTGCGCAAGGACATCTTGGTTGCCGACCTTGTATTTGATGAGAGACACTTCCGGTATTACATTTGAGAAGCTTGGCCTTCACACTTCTCGAATATTTTGTTGAGGAAAAAGTGGAAGGAATATAATCATTCAGAGAAGAGAAGCGATGCTGAGTGCATATGGAGCTGTCTTGGTGAAGCAACCCAACTTGCGAGAACAAAAATGTGCTCTTTAGAGTTTTCGCAAGAATCTGGGACGGTGCCATTGAAGCGTATTCGAGAAGCAGAACCCACTTAGCAATTAGTATGTGTTGTTTGTTGCCTTTAGTTTTGTATCTTGAAATGCCACAAAGCTTACTGTGCGAGGTCAGTAACAGAAGGCATTTCCAAACACTAAGTATATGTAACTTTGATGCTTGGGGAGTAATGGCTTGTCGCTTCAAATATTATGAAAAAAAAAATAGTAGCAGAGAGAGAGAGAGAGAGAGAGAGAGAGAGAGAGAGAGATTTGATAGATGGGACCTCTGATTTTGCGAGACCTTATGGTCTTGTCATGTACAAGAGGGAAGATTGCAGTATTCCCTTTGAAACTTGAGGAAAAAATTTCAGCATTGTTCCAACCACATCTTCTTCTTCCGCAAAGGAACATTGTAGTTACCTCTGCACATGGGAAGTTAACAGTGCACCAAATAATTGCAGCTCTGGAGGAGGGTTTCAGAACATGATCTTCACTCAAAAACAGATCTCTTCGTCTTCTTGGCTTCCTAGGCCTACAAAACCTTAAACTTAATCGATATAAAAAAAGAGAAGAGAAACCGACCTGTACTTACGTGAGTCTAATAATTTGCCTTCTTTTCATACCATACAGATAAGCCAAAGATAAGAAAGACTGTGTGTGTATATACATAACGTGCAAGGCACAGCCAAAAAGAAGTTAAGGGCTTTGGTTTCTTGACCGAGGAGGTTTCAGTTCGTTCCATTTAAGTTGTTGCCGAGTATGGGAACGGTGAAGCAGAGATCATTGCTCAACCCTTTGGAGTGACTGAGACAAGAGACAGTGCCGTCATCAAGAGGACACGGTCGTGATTGGGGTTTGTGCATGGAATGGTGGAGGTGGAGGTGGAGGTGGAGGTGGAGGTGGCGGTGGCGGTGGAGGTGGTGGTGGTGGTGGTGGTGGTGGTGGGAGGTGGTGAATGATTCTGCCATCAATTTCTGAAGCCAAATGAAGACACAATTTTAATGGTCGGGTGTTTGTCTGACTGACTTGCGTAGTGTGTGGGCTTTCTAGTTTTTTTTTTTAATTTTCTTTCGTTCTCCTTTTTCTTCTTTGCTTTCACTAACGATGCAGTGAAGTCAACATCAGCATTTATGCCATGAATTTTCTCCCGACTGTCTGATTTATTGTAGACTACGATGTATCCATTTGCAAGAACAGTGTGCATATGAATGAATATGACTCGGTCTTCCTTTTGAATTCTTCTGCTTCAGAAAACAGCAAAGAGAAAAAAACAAAAGGAAAAAAAAAATTAAGTGCAGTACTTGCTAGCTAGTTACTAGTGATTAGGGGTGACCATGGTTTTAGGGAACAATCAAGAACTTGGGAAAAGATTAGGTATGATATGTGCAGAGTAGGTTTCAAGTTTCAAATTTTGATGAACATATTATGACAGGTAGATTTCAGTTCCTTAGACTTAAAACTTGGACCTAGACCCTGAAACCATGTTTTGATTTATATTTTCATGTAATTCTATACAATTTCATGGTACCTAATGATGAGTGATAATATAAAATCACTAGTATGAATTTTCATTACTAATAATATTTGGCACTAAAATTTTTCTTTGTTAATGTTTGCATTTTCCTTTTGTCTAAATATGAGTTGTAATTGGTGGACTATAGCAACAAACAATAGTCATTAGAGATGATAATTCACCACAATAGTTCAATTAAGAAAACAAATTGAAGTTGTTAGAATTTGGAATTGACCCTAGAACCTATGACAATGTAGGTTATAGGTTCCAGGGCATATAGAGTAGGTTCCAGGTTCCAAAAATGAGGAACTTGTTCTAATGAGTAGATTTCATATTTTAGGTAGAACCTGTAAGGAACTTGGAACTACTCATCTCTATTAATGATCAATCCTAAAATTGGGAAAATTTTATAAAAAAATCTTTAAATACACCTAATACATTTATCTTTGGTCTTTTTTGTGACATCAAAATTCTCAAATTATGTCCATAGCTACATTTATCATAAACTTTTTCTATAATATAAAAACCCCAAACTTAAACATATGTATTATATTTACTTTCCGCCAAGCTTCGGTCCAATGATTTTCCCTATCAAAATAATGTCATTCTTATTTCATTTGAGCCACGTGAGTTCCGTGCCAACTTCGTTTGCCTTTCTAGCATCCATGTAGACAAACTATTAGTAGTACTCATTGACATAACCTTGACTAAGAGTAGATGGGTCACACATGTATGAGTTTTGAATTTTTGATATCTTAGAAGAAAAAAAATTAAGTAACATGAGTCACGATGGCCATAATTTGAGATTTTGGGTGATTTTTTCTCTTTAAAATATGAAAATTTAATATCGACGTCTATGTCAAATTACCATCACTTTGAAGTGTCGTGCTGAACACTGTACAGCCCACATTAAAACAATGAGATCCTCGCTATTGATTAGAAACTGTTTGTTTAAGTAGGATGAGCACACCTGAAATTGATGATTCCTTAATGTGGGTCCAAAGGGGAAAAACTAAAGAGCGATCTTGAGATCGTACATCACATATGAAGCATTAATCTACAAAAAGATATGCGATTTCCAACATATTAATTATAAATTTTGCAATTATATCCTGTACGTTTTCCTTATGATTTTTGTTGCTTAACAAGTAGTGGACTGGGGATAGTTTTGAATAGTTTCGAACAAAAACCTATCGATTCTAAGGTTCGCACGGCATTTGTAGCCATCTTGCACTATTTCATGTTTTTATGGGAATTTTTCTGTCAAGACGTGTGATTTTACCAGAATGAATAACAGGTGAAATCTTTAGGATGACCCTTTTTATCTCTTGACTTCATTATTCTATCTATCTATTGTCATTGAACTTATTAAAAGAAGCATCTTCATCTCGCCACATGTGCCTTTCTCTCCATAACTTCTACAAAGAGTTTATGGGCGCTTCCGCCCATATCTGAGAATCGGACCTTCAGACATCAGCGACCATACGATCGCAAGAAAACAAATTCCGGGTATTTATCAGAAACTTTGGAAATGCTCCTGAGGTACAGAAGTTTGCTTAGGAGATACGAGAAAACACACTTGGGTACGATGTTTTTATATCGATGGATCGGTCCCTCGAGGCCCTAAAAATCCGCGGGAGCTTATGTGATGTGTTCCATTGTGTTTTCTTCTGTCCATGAAATGATTATTTGGATGCACAGCTCCCTCGCAAAGAGCTAGAAAGCTATAAAGACATGTCCTTCGTTCTTTTGGAAAATGAGGAACACTTTTGCAGGAAGACAATACTCCAAGCCTGCGAAGTACCATTGCTTCTAAAATTTCGTGTGAATGACAGAAAGTAACTCATTTTTTCCACACACCATAGTGTTGGGAGCCCAACTTTTAAGCGTCAACGCGCACGTGAAGTCATTGTCTCGAAACACTAAGCTTTTGACTAATCAAAATTTTCCCTGTTTTCTTTCCCCCACTCTCCCTGTTGATCTCCTGAAATGAAGTGATATTGTGACTTACAGAGTTTTTCTTTTCTTTTCCGCACAAGTAGGTGCATGAATGATCGAACCATTTAACGATTTATTCACGAGCCCATCGATGCGAATTGGATAAGAGGGAGGGCAAATCGACATTTTCCATCCATTTCCAGGGCCAAATTGGCATTTTTTTTTCTCCCTTCCGTTTCCAATGTTAGTTGAAAATGGCAAAACCCTTGTGCAAAGTATTGACCACGGGCTTTAAGCTAATCATGCTTGGTCATCCAATTATGCACCATGGCCAAAGAGGAGACATTCTCGAAAATTGAAGCCCGTCCAGATATCTCGTCAACGATGCATGAGTGATCACTTTATGATTGTACGGGCGGGGAGGGCCCTCTCTCCCTACTAATAAAGTTTAGTCTATGAAGTTTAGGGCGATATTAGCATGAAATTCTTTTTAGTTTTCTTTTTTGAAGAGCTGGGCCTTCCCTTGTCTTTTTGTTTGACTTTGTGTGTAAACGCCACGACCCTTTGATTAAAAAAGGTGGCAAAGGGAAAGGGAAAGCAAAGCAAAAGAGAAGGCATCGCACGATTGTCAAAGTTGAAAGGAAGGGTACAGATGCCTTTCTTGTGTGAAACATCGACATGGAATTCGATTCACAATAGTCTCACAACATGTGCACAAATTGCGTAGGGGGCGTAGCATTGTCAGGCAACTAAAGAACCATGATCCACACTTGAAGTAACAAAATCATTGAAATCAAGTTATTCATGTCATTATATATAAATGGAAGATTAACCATCATGCCCCGATAGGTTGATGAAAAATGCTAGTAATGTGATCCATTGCCTTTCAATTTGGTATTCTCTACAATTATAGCTTTCTCACTAGATTGAGAGATTCACCTCCATGTTCCAATCAAAGTTAGACCATCCAAGACTTTGTTCAAGACATTAACCTCATGTGAGGATCGAACTTGACTTTGGGTTTTCTGAAGCACAAAGTCTCGATCGGCCGACGAACCCTTAAGGACTCTTAGAACTTCCTGATAATTCTTTTTAATAAGAATATCATTGACTGTTAACTCAAATCATTGGTGTGGTGCCAGTGCAATATGTACGACTGGATAAGCAAGAGGAGTGACGTCACAATCCTAAATCATGCACAGCTTATTTCTAACCATAAAATTAGGAAGATTATTGCCTACCCTACACTATTCTTTATGGTAGAAAACCCATGCTCCTCAACTGTTTGTTCGGTTAAGTTCAATGCACAGTTAGATCGTAATGCTCCCTATAATTGATTTTTTCTTCTCTGGAGATTGTGCCAATCTTCAGTGGTTGCTAGTTTGGGCTGAGAGGACACATAGTTATGGGCCGCGACTCATCCCCCAATCGACGGCCTTTGGGCATGCACCTAAATAGATTTCATTGAACTAAACCACTTTATCTCGAGAAGCTCTTGGAGCCAAGCCAAGGAGTCTCATAAGATCTCCTTTCTATTTTTCTGCCAGCACATAGGATCGAACTTGCGACCAGCATCCGAACATCGCGACCCTCACCCCCAACCTCGTGCGATTGGGAAAAATGCCCAGGATTAAAGAAATCGTGATATCGCATGTCTAAATGGTGTTTTGCCATCAGAGCATGTCAATGCATCGCATGGGTCTCGGAAATTTTTCTACCACTTATAGATATGTCACTGCCACTTTATTGATGATGTTGAGAGAGTCAAAATTATATTATATATCAAGTGCAAATCAAAATTATATTGTCATTTATAGAGTTAGCGTCACCAAAAATCTATAACATTGATGATGACATGTAACACATGATGGTTATTTTGAGATAAGAAAATGTTGATATTCTATTGTTGGTGTCATTTCAATCGGCTCTATCTTCGAGATAGTTGTCTCTTGGGTCGGTTTTAGAATATATATATATCGGTCTTCTGTAGTTGATCAAATTTTCCCTTGAGATCTTACCAAATTATGGTAAGAATTTGGTGCATGAACTCATTTCGCTGTCATACGAATAGTGTGAAGGACTCGTGCTCATCTCATCAATGGATGAATGGTGTCGCGAGGTTTTAGGCTTCTATCACTCCAAAAGTTAGCATAAAAAGTAATGTATTATCCTTACCTTATACACCGACACTAGTCACTTTCACAATCGATGTGGGATAACCCTAATAATCTCATCCTCACACATTAGGCCATGGGTTGGCGCAATAACAACTTGTATAATTATTGGTTCAAGCTTGTTTGTAACCAGAGTTCTAATACTAGTGTCAGCAATCTTAGATCTCTCTCACCTCGAAAGCTAGCTCAAATGGTGATGTTTCCTTACACTGTAAAACTAACTACTAACCTCTTACACAATCGATGTGTAATAACGCTAGTGAGGGTATTGCCAAGAGACAAGAATATAAAGGAGCAGTAAACTAAGACATGTACGTGAACAATAACTTCTCGACTCCAGCTAATTTGATGGGGATAATTGTCTAAAAATACTAAATATGTTGTACGGTGGCCAATTCCATCCTTAACCTTTCAATAGTACCAATTTAGTCGTAAACATTTTGACGATTTATCAATTTATTCTAAATATTTCAATTGTGTCCAACTAGTCCCAAACATTTTGATGATTTATTGATTTAGTCGCAAACCTATTATTTAGATATTTGGTCGAAAGAGCTACATTGAAAAATAATCAAAAATTTTATGACAAAATTCGTAAATTGTCAGAAGTTTAAAACTAAATTGGTATAAGTGGTGAGTGGTTTTAGGTTTGTTACAGGTTTCACTTGAAACCTAGATACTACCCCTCAAATCAAGTTCTTCATTTTTTAATATGAAACTACCTTACATAAGGCCTACCTTGCCACAGGTTGCATGATCTAATAGGTTCTACCTAATCATCATATCTAATTATCACAATTTTCTACTATAAATTAGTGGCAACAACTCATATTTAACACATGAAGAATGACAAAATTCAATAGAGAAAAATCTTAATCATGGATATCACAGGAAATACAAGCTCAAAGTGGCGGTTGCATATCACTACTCTTTTTTAACGCTATAGAATACAGTAGGATCATGTGAAACATAGATCAAGAAACACAAAGACTTGTTCAAGGTTTCAAGTTTCAGATTTCAAGTCTAAAAACCTACAATCGACCCATCAAAATAAGTTTTCCAAATTTTGGAACTTAAAATCTATATGCATATTTCCAAATTTAGATCAAGATCAGTTCCCAACTGTTTGGTTCTCAGTTTCCAATTCTATCTTGAAAACATGCTCATCTCTAACTTGCACTATGAAAGGCTTATGATTGAAGTAGCAAATAATCAATAAAGGTTTATGACTAAAATTACATAATGAAAAGATTTAGGACCGAATTGGTTTCCGTACAATAAGTTTATAAATTTTTGGATAATTTTCTGATTCGGTGCATAAGAAATCAGTTTAACTTTGGTCTGTCTGGATCTAGAAAGACGCTGCAAAATGCCAAACACATCTTGAGTCTCCACACTAATTTGCATATCTTTTCGTACTCCGCACAGCCAACCTGAGCTAGATTGCTTCCTTCAACAAAAACAGCTCGAACACTAGGCGTGCCGACATGGACAAACGTTAATGTCACTCTGTGTCTTTGCCGTTTTCTGTAGGTCACCAACAGCATTTTTTGGACAGTCCCTTGCACAAAACATCTCTCCCATCGTATCCGCGCGCTCACCACGAGTCAATGTTGGTGGTCCACCTAACATGTCCATAAGAGAGCTCTTAGAACCATCTGAGCTTATATCTTCCCTTAGAAGTTGTGACACTTCTATTGTGGTGGGCATAGTATCGTTAGAGGCCGTAGAAGTACCCCAAGATCGGCGACTTTAATGTACAGTCATTATCATCATGGACCCGTTCGAGCAGGCTGCAACAGTCATAACTAGAGGCGCAACTAATACATGGGACAACTCGGTACGTCATTCTCGGGTGGCCAGCATCCTTTATTGATGCATTTGTTGGCGATCGGGACACCATATTTCGCAACTGGAGACGTGGGAGGAGAACCGGATTCTTGTCGCGCGATCAATCTCCATAGGATCTAACCGTACGCCCATTTTGGACCCCGGACGATAATGGACGATTGATGACCGAGATCGACCCACCATTTATGGGACGTGAACGACCTAAATTGTGAGATGATAGCGGCAGTAGGGTTCTAGAAGAGTTAAAAAGTTTTGATTACGGGCACAAACAGTAATTCTCTGCAGTAAATTCAACCTGCCAAAATCAACATGGAGGGGACATGTGGGATCGACATTTTGTAACGACGTCGCCCCAAAGAGGCAGCACAAATCTGATTGAAAGCATTGCAATGAAGTAAATGATCGATGGGCACACGGTACGTGCGCCGAATTGGGCGGCCCGGGAGTTATGTCTTTGGACTGCGTCATGTCTCGTAAGCATTACGACCGAAAGAATTTTGAGTCGTAGGAACCGGAGAGCTCGAATCTTGTCAGCCTATGGAGAGGTTGGCCCAAGAAAAATTAATGGAAAATTCTATTTAAAGTAAAAGTTATAAAAATTGTCTGCAGTGCTTCAGCAGAATAAATTTGTTTAAAAATTATTTGAAACAAGTTCTCCTAAATTTGAATTAATATAAAAGTTTTTTAGCAAAACAAGGTCGAGTATAGGTCGTGACATTCGCATTGTAATAAATGGATCATAAATGGATTACATAGGTCAATTTGGGTTGGAGCATTTACGAGCCGACTCGACCAGACCCAATTCTCTCATTTGATAGGTCTAATATTACTTTAGCAACTATTATATTTGTGCATGCTTCACATGGAATTTATACCGAATACATTTTTGCAAGTTTATGTTTATAAAAGTTGTTTTCCCTACTCTTGCACATTCCGCTTACTTGAAAACAGTGACAATAATATTGAGGGAAAAAAAAACAATGTCACGCGAAAATAATGTATACAGCTTGGAAATTGATTTAAGGTAGTGGCATCATTTGCCTTCTATATAACTACGTTTTGCACTTATCAAACATCATATGCCATATTTTAGAAAATGAGTTTATCCATTTGATATTGTAACTCACTTGACGTAATATTAGATGGAAGTGACATAATTTTACTCTCTATGATGTGCTATATTGCCATGACAAAGTCAAATTTTATTTTCGTATTGCTTTGTGGATATATGAGTAGAATTTTTCTATAAGTACATCACATCGGTCGCCGTACATGTATAATCAATTTTTATCTTGAATTGCTTTCTCATTCTGGCCGAGTTAATTTTATTACTCATTGTAGATACTACAAAATAGATGTAATATCTATAATTATATTAAGATCTTAGAAATATGTTCTCTCAGCTTTTTCCAAAATCAAAATTCTCCTCCTCTTGGTCGATTTCACTACTCACTGTCATGAGACTTTTCTCTAAAGCTTTCATTCTTTTTTTTAAGCACATTTAACTTTTCATTCTGAAAGCTCTTCAATTCAACCAATGGGGTTAATAGATACACTGCGATGTTTGACTGGTCTTCGCAGCAAACGATTAGATTGAAAAGGAAATTGAGATATACGGCATATGCATTTATTTCATAGAAAATGAACCTTTTCTGGAAAATCATTTTCCAAAAAAATGACTTTATTTTTTGTTTTTTTTGGTAAATATGACTTTATTTTTTGTTGTTTGGCCAAATTTTGAAGAAAACACAAAAAAAAATCTGCCATTTTCTGGAAAAAAATTTCATTTTTCAATTTAAAAAAATAAAATTTTAGTTAATTTAAATAATTTGTATTTTTTTATTTTTTATCTTTATCTTTATTTTTTACTTTTTTCGCATTTTCTTTACTTATCTTTTTTCTCCTTCTTCCTTGACTAGGTGGCTAGCCACAAAAACAATGAGCGACTGACCACAAGCTAGGGACGAGTTCGCTGATAGCCAGTGAGGCTGGAGCTTGCCAATCAAGCAAGGGTGAGGCATCGCTATCCATTAGCAAGGCTCGAGCCTTGCTCTTGTTTGGCGAGCTCAAGTCTCGCCAAATCAGTGAGGTTGGTGCCTTGTTCTCGAGTTCGCTTGACGTAGGCGAGCTCTTCCCTAGCCTGTGGCCAACCATTGGCCAAGGGAGAAAAAGAAATTAGAAAAAAAGGAAAGAAAAAAGAAAAAAAAACTTAAAATTTTGGAACTTTCCTTTAAAATATTTTTAAAGCGATACTAAATGGCAGGGCCTCGAGAATCAACATTAGAGTTTTCATGCTTAAGCGTAAAATTTCGAGTCTAAGGATGAATATCAGATAACATTTCGTTTGTTTCAAAGCGGAAATCATTTTCCAAAATTTAAGTTTTGATAAGAAAATATCTTTTGATGATTCATTTTCCTTAAGTGAACAAATGCTGGAAAATGAAAAAAAAAAAAAAAAGAGAAGCAAAGCATCTTCCATAAAATAAATGCACCTTAAGAATGTGGAGACAAAACAAATGTGGTTTAGTCATTCGAATTCCTAGAGTAAAAGTTGAGGAAAAATCAGGATCACACGTGGAATAGAACCCCATTAACATAGAGAGTCCGTTTGCAAGGATGACTGCGATTATTGTTCATTCTTTCAACATACGCAATGGCAATACAAGCTCCACAAAAGGAAAACACAAAGGAAAAGAAGATGCCTCCTTAAACCAGACAAAACATGATCATGTTCTATCATACTTTATCTTGTAATATAACAACAATGGCCACCTAACATCCTACGCACCCATATATATATGTATATATTTATACTTGGCAATGGCATTATATATGTATATATATATGCTCCATTAGAAGCTTAACCTTTGTAAAAAAAAAAAACGATAGACGACGATGGTGAAGGCCTTCGGATCTCTTTGTGCAACTTTTCTCAATCCATACATTGCAATTGCTCTTTCCCCAATTGATTTTTGAACTTATTAATTATGCTTCCATTTGCTTGTTCTCCGCAGGAGACGCAAGCCGTGGCCCCGGCTAAACCCTCGACTTCCTCCAGATCTCCTCCAGCTCCCTCGCGAACTCCTTCTGCCTCTCGACGACAATCGTGATGTGGTCCTTTCGCTCCATCACCTTCACATTGGCTCGGCGCAGCCGTTTCTTCACGTTGTGAGTGCACTCCACCGGGATTACCTCGTCGTCCTCGCCGTGAAAGACATTGATCTCGCACTTCAGGCGGTCTTGGACAGCGTCGAGGTAGGCGTCGAGCTTGCCGGCCGTGCCGCAGATGATGTTGTGGAGGGTATGCCACGCAGCGTTGTGGGTGTGGCAGCAGAAACCTTCGACCAAGTATGTCCTAAGCCTGAAGAAGACATCTCATTAATCTAAGGATCATGAACATGCATACAAATATATATACATATATAAAGCAAGTTAGATGGATATTAGCATAAAGATAGGTGTCTCCATCATCCATTGTATTTATTTCCCAAGATGTGCTGGCTGCTCTAGATTGACCTAGAGCGTGAAAACTTTAGTGCCTTGCTAATTAATTTTCAACTACTTTTCTCGCTTTCTTGGTCTCTCCTGGACGATCTTGACGCAACAAAATCAGCCCCTATTTCCCAAGTGATGCCAATAATAAGGAAATTCAGGAGGAAATAATCAGTCGTGGTTTGATGCTGAGTAAACTACACTGAACTTGAATCTAATCCAAAATCTTGTATTTGCATAAAGCACTAACTTTTTGTTATCGACTACCCTAACAATCTTCTAAGCTAGACTAATTTCCATATCCTTAATTCTGTCATTTTCCACCTCGATTGTACTTTTGCAACCCGTGAACCAAGGGTTTCATCAAAATAGACAGAATCATGAATTGCTTTGCTCGACTCCTTTGAACTTTGTTAGAAAGATACTAAAAAGTATCTTGTTTCATAGCTCACTTAATGCTACAGCTAAATAATGATGAATATTGAACGACCCAACACCGACACTTTCATCTTGTTCATTCAGTCATCATTAGTTGTGCGGTTGTACGTGTCGGAGGAGCAAATGACACAGACATAGATCGGATGATCCAAGATTGAACATGCACCTAAAAAACGACGACGATAATTGCAACAGAAAAGGAATCGAAAAAGACCCTTCCCTTCTCTTTCGTTTTCTTCGTTAAGCATAGATCGCTGGCTTCTAACGATGAAACACAAAATATATATAATAAAAGTCATGTTAAAGCTCGTATTCCATCATTCAATTGAACCCCAAAATTATTGCAAGCAGAGCTCGATCCTCTTTGTGATGTCCTGATTGCCACGACCCTAACCTGTCTGGCGACAAAAACATTAATGGCGATGCTCGACCACCCACTTTTAACGACGACCCACCACGTCATTAGGGCTACGACTTTTGTGTTTACAATTTTGGGCCCCACGTTGGGAAAGGCAGGGCCCACTAACTGACCTGACTGGATGACCCAGTCAAGTCCGTCGGAAAATACAATATTCTGACGTGGACCGATCGAGTGGGGTCAACGTGGGTCGACCCACCCCCAAAAGCTTGCAGTAGGTTCACAGGAGCAGCTGTGGTGCCAATTGGTCTCAATACATGATTTTTTGAGGAAAACTTTATTTAGTGTTAGAACAGGATGCACCATGCTAAAGCATACCGGAAGAGATAATATTTTTCATTGGATTTTAACTTGGATAATATTTTGTACACTTTCATTACGGTTACTATCATGTAATTAGATGTTTTTTCACAACCACATCACCGGCGAAGATATTCATTACTTGACTATATTTCTCTGAATTTCTTAATGGCCTATATATACTCTAGTTTCGCTAGACTTCATTAGTTACTTCAGTCACATTAGTGGTTTCATTTACTGAATAATGTACTAATTCGCCCAGACCATCCTCATTCCTCCCCCCCCCCCCCCCCCAAAAAAAAAGCAAGAAAAAATTAACTCCTTAAAGAATATGTATGGGCAGGCAAGACCCTGATGCGTCAAGCAAGACATCGACCATATGCACATCTATCCACACCTATCTATCTATAATGCAAGGGCAACCGTAACCTACCCAACATTTATAAAGCAAGATTGGGTAGTCAGTGACTTGACTTGGAAGAATAACGAAGGTCACTGGCAGTGAACTGAACAAGGAAAAAAGATTGCCTCAATCTTACCAAAGGTAGATAGGAAAATAAAGTAAAGCCCCTTCATTTATTTCTTCAAAGGGAAAAATGGAGGAAGGTTGAGCGTGGAAAATCAAACATTTCCAAACCCCTTGTTTTCCTTCCTTCTTTTTATTATTAAAGGGTGAAATATAAAGATAAGAGAGGTTGAGTGAGCTGATTGAATATAGGAAGTCGGTAGAGCAAGAGGCTTACCTGTTTCTGGTGACCAGCTTGATGAGAAATTCCCACAACCGGTGGTTCTTGCATATGAGCAGGCAAATCGTACGGCTGACGTGCTCATACCAGCAAGCCATCGACGCCCCGAAGGCGATCAACGGCCACACGCGCCGCGGAGCAACCCTTCTCATCACGTATTGCGTCGCTTCTTCTCCCTCCGGCACTGGAAAATAGGGCTGTGTCGCGTAACAAAAGGTTCATATTAAGATGAGATAATTTGTTGTATCGTTAAGTGAGTTTAGGACAATATGAAGACAACATATCACGAGATCAAAATTTGATAACATTATTGGATAAGGTATCGACCGGGTGCATGCACACTTGAGCCAGCCATGTATTATTAGTAAGATGATCTTCTTTAACTTCTACATGAGATCCGTAAAGTTTAATGATCTAGATGACCTCAAGATACATGCACTCTGCCTATCTAATAATTTCTATAAGTTCTGTAATTCTTAATAATTGGAATACTCTCTTGCCGTCAATGATTTCGATATTGTCAAAACATCACGATCCATGTTCACGCCTAAGATATACACCTCGATATCACATTGACATACGTACCATATGATTCTTATCACACTGCCCATACTCTCCCAATCATGAGTCAATGCACGAGTCCAATGACACACGAATGTATGGCATTTGAAACACTAAACCTGGTGGATCCCACCGGATCAAAACGTCAAAAGAGGTTAAATGCGGACGAATTAATCTGATGATTTCGATTGCCAACTACTTACCGGTGCGAGGAGAGTTAAGGACTTGACCGAATTAGGGTGCCGAACCGCGAGGGCGAGGGCCAAGATGCAACCTAAAGAGTGAGCCACGATGTGGAAGGACTTGACCTTGTGCGCCTCCAACACGGACTTCTCTATCATGTCCACGTGCTCCTTGAGCGTGTACAGGGACTCGGCCGGCTTCGGGCTCCTCCCGAACCCCAGGAGGTCGACTGCGAAGAACCGGTATGTCGAGCTCGCCTCCTCAGAGAAGTTCGGGAACAGCGTCTCCGTCCAAAATGCCGACGACGAAATGAAGCCGTGGATGAACACAACATTCTCCCGTGCCTTGCCACCTTAAAAAAAAAACAGAGAAAGAGCAATAAGCCCGCGTCACTAGTCTTATGAACAGATCAGTAACAGAAACTGGTCCCCGTAGAGAAAAAGAAATTTGCGCTGGCATATATTTTTTCATTTTTTTGGCGAGGATTATATGCATAACGTTCCCTTATCAATAGTTTCATCAGGTTGTTCATACGTCACGAAAATGTTTGTCAAATCGCCGAGAAAGGGGAGAAGAAAAAAGAAAGAACTTGCCTTTGCCGCCGTCAGATTTGACGTAGAGGGTCTTGCTACTGGAAGACGACCAGGAATTGCAGAGTTGGCAGTCGCAATCCGACCACCTGGGAATCGGCTGCGATTTCCGCCCAACCATCCTTCCATGAAGCATCTCGACAACCGTGGTATTCACCACAAAGCGTGACCGTGCCCCGGGACTGCCAGTCTTCTTCTTATGATTATGACTGGCGTGGTTTCTGTTGTTGTTGCTATTAAGCCTCTTGACAGCGGAGTTTGAGACCTCGGACACCCGCGAGGCCCGCGCATACAGCGTGTCAGAGACATCCTCCATCTGGACCTTGCTTGAGGTCATCATGCGAACGATCTTGGACTCACCTTGCCCGGAGACCAGGATGTCGCCGCCATTGGTGGTGATGGCCTCCCTTGGCGACGAGCAGTAGCACGGCTTCCACTCCGACTCGATGAAGAAGTCCGCTACCCTATAGGCGAAGCACAGCACCACGTCGAGGACATCCAGAAGGGAGAACACCACAAAGCTCACGACGTCGATCATGGCCGTTCCAATGTGTGCCATTGTGGGTATGCTTTTGGTGATTGAAGCCATACTGTTTAAAAGAGAAGAACTAGAGAGTGCTGTCTACTTGTGTCGGCGTGTGTGCACTACTACGAAGGTAATAGCAATGGTGAGGTATGATCATTCATGGCGTTTGTGAGCAGTGGGGTTTGATCTCTTTGGGTGTGCTTTGGTGGGTGTTCTTGATCCTCTTAATAATGCGCAATATGAGGGGTGAAAACGACAGGAGAAATGGAGCTCGGTTTGTCGTTTGGCTGGCTTTGGGTTGCGAAATGAAATGACAACCCTAGCATGGGAAACGACCCCCTCTTAAACATAAGAATGGTCAGGTTAAAAGGGCTTTGGTGAATGCGTGCGGGAATGCTACCCATGCTCTTTTTTATTTTTTTTGGCACCGCCTATACTAAGTCTATTGCAAAAGAAATTATAATTAGACTTGTTATATCATAGATAATCTCAATGATGACAGTACATCATAGAATGACACGAATTTTACTGGTTTATTAAAATGAGATCGAGTTGATTTAGTACAGTAACTTAAAGATTAAAAACCAAAATGAAGATGTTCAGAATGAAAAAATAGTCTTTGCCATGTAACCCTACGTAAAGTTGATCTAGCAACCGCACATTTTCTTTTTGTACCTTGATCATCTTCTTTTGCCGCGAACGACAGTCATGAATGGGTCAAGAATTTCTTCTAATGAATGGTTTTCCTTTCCAGTTGGGTGATAGAGAGAGACTTGAGAGACACAAAAGCAAAATGTACCCATTTGTTAATTGAACACGGCCCGTGGGACGGAGGAAAAAGTAGGTGGTGGTTGAGCACCCTGGGAAAGAAAACATTAGTTAGACTCCCCCTTAGCGGAAATGCCCTTCTGCCTCCCCTCACGACCTTTCTTCTCCATCAAGATTTAGCACTTCAGAAGCTCAAGAAATCAATTCTTCCTTTTGGCGTTTTCACACGTGATATCAGAACGCAAGAGAGACTGTATAGCACTTTCTTCCTCCTCGCGAATTGTTCAAACTGGGTCACCCTTTTTTTCCCATCCAATTTGGTGACAGTTTCGAAACATGTTACTACAAGGAAAAATCAGATGTCCAAACTCATAAATGTCAAGCAGCACTTTGTCAAACCGTATAGGTGCTCCAAACCTTATTTATTGCTCGCTCTCTCTGGCGCACATGACTCTCTCTCTCTCTCTCTCTCTCTCTCTCTCTCTCTCTCTCTCTCTCTCTCTCACTTATGGTAACATGACCACATCCCACTAGTCCATCATCGATCACCACCGCCCTGATTAGTTGAGAGATCAGTTCTTCGTACCGTACCTATGGTTTTAATTAGGATGTCTCCTTCTTCTCCATAAGATTGTAGTTATGATGCCAAATAGGGTGAAAAGGAATGCAGAGAAAACTTGGGACTTGAAACCGTACTTTGGCGGTGAGAAAAGAGAAATTATTACTGCATGACACGTACATCATGCAGGAGAAGTAAGTGCCATATTACCTTCTTCCAAACTCGCGCTCCGGTCCATTTGACTAACGCCCCCATTTTAATATCATATGTCCATTCGCACGTGCTGCGTTTATCGTAAGACTTCACAAGGCAACGTATTTGGAAGAGATAGCGATCGCAAGGGGTGGATGTACCTGCTACTGTTCTAGAAGAGGCTTGCCAACGAGATAGACTATTCTTGTTGTCCATTCTTGATGACCGTGTAAGCATTGTCGTTGGAAAACAAAATTCTTCACTTGCTATATGAAGCAAGCTCGCGATTTACCGTCTTAGAAAAACTTGCTGCGATAGCGATCGGAGAAAGGAAACAACTGTCCGCGGAGGGCAAAAAAGAATGCGGAAATTAAGGCGAACGGCGGACCCTATACCCTCTTCCTTAAATTAATAGAAGCAATAGCCCATGCAAGAGATCACTCATTCTGACCTAAATGCTTGACTAAGTAGGAAAAATCACCCATACAATGAACATGCCGTCCAGACTAATCAGGCGGTGCCAGATGTCGAAATGTCCTGGTAGAAAATCCAGAGGCCACATCACATTTATAGCACATCCACTTATGTCACGCATTTAGTGAGCTCCGCCTAACATTGTCATCGGACAACATCAAGCGTAAGTCCGGCATCGAGTTCTGGCGGTGCTTGCGGGAGGATAAGATTTGGACGAACAAACTGTTGCTGGCTTATGTTACCATATCAGGTTTGACAATTTACCATGAAACAATTCGAATCATGTAAGCTTTCTCAAAGAATACAAATTGATTTCGTCGCTTGCATCAATCCATCAAAGGAGTCTATCCAGTTGAAACCCCCCCTCGTAGAAGCGCAAGAGGAGATAGAAGATATGGATACACTGAAATATTAACTAAATTTGTTCGTGCCGTAATGACGAATACTAAATGCGTGTACCCATATTCTCTCTATTAAAAGGACAGGAAGTCTGTTGTTGCCCTTATCGTTCTCCAAAAATAGGGCTCCGATTGATTCACGAGACAAAGATATGTCTCAAGAGAATGAAAAACTCTGAACTTTTATTGGCAAAGAAAACAACTCCAGTTATTAACAATGTAACGCATTTAATGTGCAAAAGTCGCTTTTATGCTTTGTTCGTTTTACGGATTTTCCAGGAAATTTCTGGATTTTACAGTGTTAGTTTCACGGAAGACAGGATAGTCAAGGAACATATTTTCCACAAATAGAAAACACATTTAAAAGTGGAGAAAATATTTTCTGCTTTTTCGACAATGGAAAATATTTTCCATATTCTTTTTTCATCTTTAAACATTTTTCATCTTATTTCAAACATGGCCTGTAACCAGAGGCCAGTCAATGTATGACAAACAATTAAGTTTTAATAATTTTTCTTAAATTTCAAACAAATATTGGAAAATATTATCATTTTCTAAGAAAATGGCTTTCTGGAAAATATTTTTCAGAAAATTATATTTTCCGTGAAACGAACGAAACCTCAACATTACGTATCAGGTGGTTGCGCTTTCACTCCTGTATATAATTCATCTTCTTTTTACTTCGTCTCTTCAAGTGCCCTAAAACTTAGATGACTCACTTCGACAAAACAAAAGAAGAACTCTTCCCCATTTTTAACGTATTAATTACGCTCCTAACCGTAGAAGATCAAAAGGTAATTGAGAACGAGAGGTCAAAATTGGAACTTATAGCAATGCGACAATCCTCACGAAGCCTCAGACTCGTGCACACCGTGCTTCTCTCAGTCGGTCTTGTGCTTGTGATCCAGATACTCATCAAGCCAGTCATTCACCCACCAATCATTCCGAGACACCCGCTTGGTTAATGCACTTCCTTCGTGTTCGGGGACTCGCTCGTGGAATTTGGAAATCATGACCATCTCTTGACGCTCTCCAGATTCAGCATCCTAATTATGAAGTTTTTGTAAGATCACTTATCATAAAAACTTAAACTGTTAGGTGAAGGCGTTGATTAATATTTAAGTACTTTCATCTTTTGTGAATACGTGGATTGATATTTAAGTACTTTCATATTCTCCATCGCGCTTATTCTGGTTTTTTTGTCTAGTACTAAGCATTGAAATATTTGAGGAGACTAAATAGGGGCATGGTAAGAGTTGAACTGAGGATCTCCTTCTCTAATACCATGTGAAGTTTTTGTATGACCACAGCTAACTGTCCTAAAAGCTTAAATCGTTAGGTGAAGGCATGAATTAATATTTAAGTACTTTCACACTATTGACATTGAGTTCGAGCCCTTTGGTGGTCGACTCGCGAATGGCCAAACCATTGCAGACACAGTCGACACATTCTTGCCCCCAATGACTTATATGCATAAATCTTTTCTAGCTATTGGAGTTATAGCATGGGGTATTTCGGGAGGACCCATAAGCTTTCCGTTGAGTTTTACTAAACCCGAAAGTCGTAAAGTTTCTATGTTTATCATCGAAGTTTTCCAGTGACGAAAACTTGTTATGGCCTAGGCTCGAGCTCAACAATCATGTTTAAATTCCTTTTATTCCGAATAACTACATGGGTTATGTACACGGTGTCTAGTAAAGGTTGTCACTTGATTGAAAATTAGGTCAAGCTCTTGGGGTAAGAGTCGTTTCCTCCGCCATTCTTGGCCACAAATAGTCATGCACGTGCCACGAGTAGGGGCGAAAACTATGCTTCCGGAGCAGCACGTACTTTGGATGAAACGGGATCCTTATTTGTAGGCGAAAATATTGAAAAAAATCATGAATCTATTATATTTTTATCAATTCAATGCTAAATCCTTAAATTGTGCCAATTGAATTTTAAACTTTTTCACATTTTATCAATTAAGCATATTAGACTAATTTTAGCTAGAAATCATTGAACAGACGCTAGATGTCTTACGTAACACAACCGACGCTAACATCTAATTCAATTGTGCAAGATATTTGTAAATTGTTTAATGATTTTCCAAAGTAATCATTCCAACCAAACATTCAAATAATAGGTTATAAAATTAAATTGGCAAATCATCGAAAGGTTCAGTGCTACATTGGCATAATAAAATGTTTAAAACTAAATTGACGGATTATCATATAATGTTTATGATTGAATTGGTCATTGTAAGAATTGAAGTGGTTCATCAAGACCTTTTACTAATTGCTTCTTCGGTTTTAGTTTGATCTATTGTATGGTGATATTTATGTACATGACTTCTGCTCTAAACCAAACTCTATTACTAGCAACTAAGTCTATCACTTGCCAATTATATTGGCCATTTTTTTGTTGTCAACAAGATACAAAGTCGGATGTTAATTTATGTTGAGGCACGCAGGATGTAAAACAAAGATACATGTCAAGATTTAATCAACAAAACAATTATAGAAACTATGATTAAGAAATATTTAAAACCCACGATTGTTAGTGTCTTAAGTGGGAGGCATGGTGTTGGGGTCTTGTGCTAGTTTCTCTCAAAGTATGCTCGACCATTTAGTGCCGTCCGAGCACAAGGAACCTGTAATGAATATCTCGGTCATAAAATAAAAAAAAAGGAACACTTCAAAAGTTAATCAATGATGTGAGTTTGAAAACTATAACTATTATGTAGGAATTGAATAATGACATGCTTTTGGGATACATATTGATGTGTTTTGGCCAAAATGATCTTCTTGCTTTTCCACAGACTTTGAACGTTACACGAGTAGAATCAAGGTTTCATCAATATGGTGTACCAAGCAAATCCGTCACACTTTTCGATCTCCTCTTTGTATACCAATTCATTTTTGCCCGTTAAATATAAGAGGAGGAGCATATGGAGTTTAGCTTTGACACCTACCAAAACTTAATGTGAATCTCATATCGGATACAAAGAGCGCGCGGTCCACTTGTCTCCACATCCATTGGACACTCACAACATGGTAGTTGTAGCAGCATGGGTACGAGAGAAATTATTACATGCATGCACATGTACTGAACTGAATTTCAATCATTGAAAGTGGCGGGTCCCTCGTACATGGATCCAGTATCCCAGCCAAAGCTGTTCGATTTCCCAATAATCTCGTACGCGCCTTCGTCGGCACAGATGAAGAGAGCTCCGCTGAGGAAGCAAGTGGAATACTTTGAGCACATCTTGGAACTTCATGGCAAATGTAATGAGAGAGAGAGAGAGAGAGAGAGAGAGAGAGAGAGAGAGAGAGAGAGATGACTTCCTCCAGAGGGCTGTCTTTTCAGTCTCGATTGGGGCTAATGACATCATTCACTACATCCTATCGTCCGCACCACATCTTTCTGCCCAAAAAATGCCTCCCACGACGGACCAAAGTTCCATCCATCTCCAATTTGACAGTTAACTGTTCTTGGACACGAATGCCCACATCAAGCTAGTGCACTCTTTCGCGATGTCATTGTAACGAAGATGTGATTTGTCTCGTTTCTATGTACTAAGAGGATGCATGAGATGGGGACTAGAACATTTTTTGTGGTTGGGATCGATCGTGCCGTCAGTGTGAAAGTACTTAAATATTAATCGACGACTTCACCTAACGATTTAAGCTTTTAGGACAGTTGGCAGTAGTCTCTTATCAGGCCCCTATTCTGTCTCCCCAAATATTTCCACGCTTAGTACTAGGCAAAAAGACCGGATTAAGCATGAGGAGGAGTGTGAAAGTACTTACATATTAATTCACGCCTTCATTTAACAACTTAAACTTTTAAGACAGTTGGCAGTAGTCCTACAAAAACTTTACATTCGGTCTATTTCTTCCCGGCGGGAGCTGTGTCGAACGAGTGGACCAGTTTATTCGGGGGGCCACAACAAGAAGCTGAAGGAGCTGCTCGACCAACCGAGTCCAGGAGGAAATCGTGAGGCGATGTTCTCATACGCCAATTGATACGACGTATTCATGGAAATGATGCTAAAGTATTGGCGACACGGCAATCGGCTACCGGATTTTTCTCACCTTTATTTAGTCGCGCGCCGTGCTCCTACAGCGTCGTTTTCTTCCTAATTCCGACTTCGAAATGTTTTCAGGGTTCGCGAATGCCGGTATGCCCCGTGTTGCAGGGCATCCTTTCCGCCGTTCGATTGTTACAATGCGACCTTGGCGATGTGCGATGATCAGTCCAAGTACGTGTTCTGGGATGCTTATCACCCCCACAGAAACCGCCAATGCAGTTGGTGCTCAGGAATTGCTGGATGGAGATCAAACTGGATCGGAAGCTACCCCATCAGCATTCCTCCGCTGTGCAACTATCACTTCCCGAGCTGGTTTACGGAGGTTAAGATGGAGCGGGACGTTATATATGCAAACATACTCAGATTGATGAAATTCAGAATGCAACTATTCACGTGTCGAAGCATTTTCTTTGGAAGGAAAACTATGCAGCAGTTTCTGATAAAGGGCTCTGATTTACTCCTTTGGAAGAACTTCTGTATTCCCATGGTCGAAGAACACTGAACTGGGGAAATGCTGGCCTAATTTGGCGGTAGCAATACAATTTCGCAAATTTCTGCACTAATATGGGGCAAATATGTTGCTACCGTGCGTCAAGAAAATGTTATATATTTACTCACGTCGTGTAACCATTACGTCGGCCCATGTTTTATTTGATATAACGAAACGGGAAATTATTCCTCAAAACACTATCGATCCGACAATTTATTACATCCCGCCTTCGTATGAGTTGTGCCCTTTTGACTGCAAAGAATTTCGTATGCTCGGTCATGATAGCAACCTTGAGGCGAGAGGATGAGATGAGGCCATGCCCGACCCATGAGCCCCATTTCTCTGGTTGATCCTTCTTCTGTTCGCGTGGCGCAAGTTCCAGCCTCAATCGTGGAAATCAATTGCGGAGCACAATCAATTTCGTGTAAAAGATGAGAGAAATGCATTTCTTTGAAGTGAGGAAAAAAGCTAAAAAAATGCAAGCCTGGATTTTATTTTTCCTTTTTTTCAAATTGTTAATTTTTGTCGAAGATATGGATGACAAAGGTCTGGGATTTTGTATGGCTGCTAGCTTTCCTATGAAAAACCAAGCAAGCTCCGCCAGCCAAACGAAAGGAAGTTGTTTCTGCATTGTGTTCGTGCATTTACGATTGCTAATAATTCTTTGAAACGGATTGAATAAAACAGAGGAGAAGGAAGCTCTGTTCTTGCCAACCCGCATCAATTCATGGTGGCTCTCGCTCACAGCAGCTCTCAACTCCTCCAATGCCAGCCACCGCCCGGCCGCCTCCGCCCTCCACGGCAGAGAGCCGTCGTGAGGTGCGGAATCGCGGAGCCGTCGGGGGAGCCGGCACCGATGGGGCAGAAGACGAAGTACAAGGACGGGTTCTTCGAGAAGGCTTTCATGACCCTGTTCGCTCGCAAGATGGAGAAGTTCGCGGCGTCGCCGGCGAGGGCCCCAGGAGGCGGCGGGGGCGTCGAGAGGCCGAAAGGGTGGCTCGAGTACGACTACGAGAGCTTCGTGGACGTGTCGAAGAGGGTAATGCAAGGGAGGTCCCGGGCTCAGCAGCAGGAAGTGGTCCGAGAAGTGCTCATGTCGATGCTTCCGCCTGGTGCGCCTGCTCAGGTGGGTAAGTCCTTTCTTTATTTCTTTTAAGTTGAGAATTCCGCTAGTTCGAGAATGCCCAACATATTTTGAGGGCTAAGTGTCATGGTGATCTAGCAAAGTTTTGAGTTTTTACGATGAATGATGTTCAATCCACAAAATACCGGTTGTCCGCATCACATAAGATATCCTTTTGTATTTGAAAAACATGGATGTTAGAAGCAGTGAACTGGTGATTTTATTGATTGTCGGTGCAGTTTAGGAAGCTGTTTCCACCAACAAAGTGGGCGGCTGAGTTCAATGCTGTACTCACTGTGCCTTTCTTCCACTGGTTAGTTGGGCCTTCCGAGGTAATATGTTTGCAAATTCACACCATTCGCTGGTACTTTTTCTCTGGCTATTTGGTTTAAAAGCAGGGGATATCGGGGAAGAAGTCCTGGAGAACCTCTGTTTGGAACTGTTCTCCATAAGTAGAACAGGAGTTACGATGATCGCGTGCTTCGGAAGTTGTGAGTTAGAAAATCTGGTTTTCGACCAAGAGTTGGGCTGTTCATAGACCACTCTGATGTAGATGCTAGTGACACATGATTTGTGGCTACAAAATTGTTTAGTACAGTTAACATGGCATAAACCTGCAAAACTGAGTAGAGTTTCTTCTTAGTAGTGGATGCACCTAGAAATGGAAGGACGAGACCATAGAGCTTTTTGCTGGAGCTTCAAGGCCAAAATAAAGAAACGTCTCTTTTGACGTGGGTTTGGGAAGACCACGCCTTGCATGTGTTCCTCAAAGCTTGCAGGTTGCAATACGGACAATGAGAAAATGACTGAGGATGATATTTTAGTATATTCAGGAATAGGGTCTTTGTGCATAGCAAATTCATAAAATGTGACCTAAGAACAGCTCGAGAAAAGAGTACTCTGGATCTAAGAAACAGTTCCAGCAAGAGCATGAGGTCCGAAAATTTCTGCATCCATGTTTTATATGTACTGCTCCTGATATGTTCTAGTTGGTCTTTATGACCTCATGCCGCTGGTAATGTGGATGATCAAGCATCACAGGACTTACAGGACTTTTCCACTTCGATTACTTCTTGATGATACCTCTATTTGGTAGGGCGGATAATTCAATACAAACTCTAACCTATGAGCTTCCAGTAGGTTGTGGAGGTAGAAGTAAATGGAGTGAAGCAAAAAAGTGGAGTGCACATTAAAAAGTGCAGGTAAAATCTCTCTCTACCCACCCCCCACTCCATCTTAGTGGCAACATAGTTGCAAAAATTGGCGATCCTTCTTAGATCAGATCTTTAGGAGTATCAAAATATCCATGAAATAAGGTGAGGAGCCAAATAAGTCTCAAATTGCACCAGCATCTAATTTCTTGCCATAGCCAGCCTAGCTTTGTGAGAATGTCCATTTTTCAGGCTGAGGCCGAACTTCTGGTCTTTATCTTCTTGCTTATAAATGGTAGTTCTTTGAATGGAAAGCAAAACAGGAAGAGTCTGTCTAACAAGTACTTGTCTTACTTCTTTTTGTCTTTGGCAACTTTCAACTAGTCTTCTATTTGAAATGTATCATTTGATTCTTCTATTTCAGGTACTTGGAGAATAGCGGTTGTGTAGGGATGTGCGTAAACATGTGCAAGATACCCACTCAGGATTTCTTCACCAATGAATTTGGGCTACCCCTCACCATGATTCCAAGTATCCTCTCATATCCAAACTTTTCAATCAATAAGTAGATAACATATTTTCTGTCAACTAAGTGCATTACAGCCTATTAACATGAAAGTATCTTATCTTTTGGATCATATGGGGAAATGCTTTAAGCCTTTCTCGATTCTGTTTCTGCCGCCCAGATTTTGAAGATATGAGCTGTGAAATGGTGTATGGTCAAGCTCCACCGCCATTTGAAGAGGATCCTGTGTCTAAGCAGCCTTGTTTTGCAGATATTTGTAAGTAATTCAATTTTTCTTGCACAACCTGCAAGCTTTTCTTTGTTTCTGACACCTACATTTCCCTCAGGCTCAATGTCAAATCCTAGCGCTAGCATCTGTCCGAAACTGCAAGCCTGACAAAGATATCGTGACCTTCATTGATTCATACTGCAGACTCACGTATCCACAGATAAGGGTTAAACATGTCCAACCATTTTTACACCAGTCATCAACTATGTCTCTATCCAGAAGAAAGAGACGCGGATTATACATTCGTTGTCATTTATCTTGGAATTACGAGGAAGATATTGCTAGGTTTACCATTTGTCTGTTTAATTAAATCCTAAACTGAGATGTACATTCTCGAGGAAATATGTCCTTGTACCACTCAATGTAAATTTATAGTATGCTGTATGTTAGTGTTGTAAATGTTGCCAGACAGGACTTACGCAATATCATGATTTGCTATTCACAAGCTCAATGAATCAATTACACTGAGGTCCGGGTGATTCAAATAAGATGAGCTAGAAAAGTAGGTAATATGCTTTGCCATGAGATTGCAATAGGAAATCTGGTGCTTTTATCTCCGTAGATTATAATTGCTTTTGGTTCATGTGCAGCCTGATCGGCTTACGAGGTCAATAAATTGTGCCTATTTGAAGTATTTCCACCTCATACTCTGCCTCCATAAGATTTTGCAGTATAAGTTCTGCTGTTTGGTCCAATCGAAGGATCATAAAATAGTTTTACTGACTATATATGAGCCGATTGACTTCATCCATAGGAGAAACTTATGCGCGGATGGTCATTTTATTTTAGCATGGTGTTTTTTTTTTTTTTTTGCGGTAATGACTTTTTCCTTAGTGACCAGATAGATGCGGATTCAGTTCATTCATGGGAGTAATGTAAGTGCTGATAACTAGTGATGCTGTGTGTGCTCGGCATTTTCTATGGGAATATCTTTTTCCTCGTCCTGAAGTTAAATTTCGAAGATTAATCGAGGCCCTTCCAAATGCAATGGCCGGGAGTTCTCTCTTCCAAGGCATGCAGTTTGCCCAGATCATCTAATATGTATGTTAAGGCTTGGAAAAGAAGCAGACAAGAAACATGTCGAGCCATCATAACTTCGAGCCCATAGCTTTCCACCTTCGATTGTTTCATCGTGATCAAAAAGATTCTTGGTGAGATACTGCAGTTGTGCATACAATGCGATGCAGAAAATCCAACCACCCAAAAATGCGAGAGTTTGGCCGGCCTTGGGATTCTCGTAGCTGAATAATGGATGCCATTCCTCTTCATTTTTTGTCTATTGTCAAGTTTTGGCAACTGGGATCCTGCAGGTTATGTTTAATGGCTCCTCTGGACTTTGAAAGCCACCCTGGTTGGGCAAGCTCCAATTCATCTTCTTGTCTTGATCTCTCGCTTACAGGACAAGGAGACATATGGCCATTACGGTTACGTTGATCGATCGACAGAAAACTGCAAAAGAGCAAGCCTAACAGTAGACTAGCAAGCAGCAACATGTGATCACCAAAGCTAGCTGACGGTCTCTTTTGCCCCTCCGGAGATTTCTCAGTTCTTAAAACCGAGGGAAATTGTTTATTGAAGAT
The DNA here is from genome assembly GCA_030064385.1 of Melaleuca quinquenervia. NCBI lineage: Eukaryota > Viridiplantae > Streptophyta > Magnoliopsida > Myrtales > Myrtaceae > Melaleuca > Melaleuca quinquenervia. The sequence continues at coordinate 11,754,739 of CM057721.1, read as the reverse complement.
CTTCACATCTCTGAAAGCTGAATGACGTTCTGATATCACATCCGTGACAATTACTGAAATGACTCCAAACTACAATATCGTTTTGGCTTAAGAGCATCACGAGAGCTCTAGTCAACAGGATTGTAGAATTTTGCAAAACACAGTGGCATCTAAGTTAGCTCGCTCGCTTAATCACGGTCCTGAGAAATGTCTCTCGTTTGGTCTCTGCTACATACTATGTACCTCCAAAGGTATTGCTATCTGGTATTAATTTCCGCCGATCTATTACGAGGAATTGTTCAGTTTTCATGTGAAGCTTCAGTGAGCCTTCTATAAACTCCCCAGTCACATGATGCATAGTGAAGGAGACATTCTCTGACTAATAAAGCTGTCTTTTAGGAGTGACTTCTACAGTTTTATATGCCTAAAAAGGTCAGGGTTCACGTGCTGTTCACATCCTAATAAGTTAATTCGATTTGATTCAATTATTGGGTTTCACTTCTAAGCCCACTGGATTATTTCCAACCAGTAGCCTCTAGTCAGTCTCCTTGTCTGCTTTTGCTACTTTCAGTGTCGAGAGCACCCAGTTTCAGAAGCTACGATGTGTGTCCACGAGAAAATACAAAGATTGCAGCATTGATTCAAGTGCTCTAAAGACTTCACAGGAGAGAAAGAAAGAGAGAATCTTGTGACGAGTGCTTTCTTTCGTGAGGCTAGTTATGAAGACTCCTTGGAGCATCCACCCTTCTCACCGGTCACAAGGAATCATGACAGCATAAATATTTATTTATAGATATCAAGTATCGGATCTTTTCAACAATAACATTCGAAAGTTCCCGTTAAGTGATTTATAAATAAAAATTGGTATCAAAATGGTCATCCTTTGCGTGGTTATTTCGAGTATTGCTTTTGAGGGGGCGATCTCGGGGATGGTATTAAAGCCAAAGCCCTCTGTTGGATTGGTGGTTTGCAGATGGGTTAGGTACATACCCAATCTTATGTGGTTAAGGAGTGATCATCAGGACAATAAGAATGGGATGAGGTGCGACTGTAAGCAAGCTTTTAGGATAGCAAAAGGACGAGAATGAATTGAATCACATATCAAATGGGGGAAGTTCTGCAAGATACGATTGGCTAACACGACCTTGTTAAGCGAACACCTAGTAAAGATCCATCACAAAATGATCATCATTTCGTAACAAATGTTAAGCACGCTGCCCCGTCACACTATTTAGTCTTGTCGTAGTTATATGGTTTTAGTGGGTCTCAGATGGATCCACCTAAAAATCCTTACTCAAAATACATCAACGATTAAACATAATTAAATTTCTTGTACAGAATTTGATTAATTGGGTCTAGTCAAGTGAGGTCGAAGACTAAGCATGCTCAGGCTCACCTATTTTACCTTCAAGCCTCAAAGCCAAGGCGAGTCATTCAATTTCATCTCTAGTGCAGGTTTATCTACAACCACCTGAAATAAGGGTAGGCAATTATTTCACGGTAAAACCAGACCAGTTTTTACCGGTCCAATTCCAAGCTCCGGGTGCAACCTGCTCTGGTTCCCAGTTCCATTTTATTTGGAACCTATACTATACGGTTTAGTTTTCGGTTCCCAAGTAGGAAGCAAACCGGACTGGATCGGGAACCAAACCTAGTATCTACACTTAGTTTGTATTCCCCTCTAGTGTTATTAACACCATGGAAATTAGCTTGTTTTCCCGGCCGGGATGGCATGCTTTATTACCTCTTCCAATGCTTGTAGAAGATTCATTTCTTTGTTAAAGCGATAGATGGATAAGCTGCTTGATATCATGCTATGCTGGTTGCTCTCGCATTTCTTCAACCTATTTGCGTGCACGCTGAAACGTTGTGTACTGGGTAAGGCTCATTAATCTTTTTAATGAGGGGAAAAAGCTACACCTTATCTTCCCCCGAGGGGGGATGGCATTTCCTTTCATCCTGTTTTGCAAAAATCTCAGAGCTCGTACATCAATTATCTATGTTGTCGATGAAATTCGACTCTTCGATTCTCATATTGCAGCTATACACATGCATGCGACTAAAATGAAACAAAAAAGAAGAATTAAAGAAATTAATCAGTTTCCGAGTAAACTTTGGAGCATCACCGTGACGGGATAAGTTACATATTTCAAAATATGCAGACTAGACTCTTAAGTTTCATAAAATAGAGAACTAGCTCCGACATGTGAAAGTTCAATGGAATTGGAAACCGGTCGTGTAGATAACCATGCTTTCAGGTGGAAATCTTTCTTCGTGAGCGTATGTTGGTGCCGCTAATTCAGTGACTGAAGCTTTCGTGTCCGAGTTTAGCGGCGCCATGTGAATTCAGCCACGTCCCGCGCGTCCGTGACTTCGTCTGCAAAATGACAAATTAGAATTCAGAACTCGGAGAGATGCGACCATGGCTCCTTGAATCATGCCATATCCAAAGTGACGGCGACGCGCCCAATCCCCCATCTGTTCTTTCATAATCCACGCTGCTCGAAGACTTTTTACACATGAAAATAGTGAAAACAGAGGAATGAAGGGCGCGAAGCATGATCAAGAACAGTGAAAGCTCAGTGCAGAGATTTTGTCTTGTCCTTCGTTTTCTCTCTGTGTTTGCTCTTGCCAAAGTCGTGGGGATGCAACTTTCCCACAAATTTGCATGAAAGATGTGCCGGGTGTCCCCACTACATAACATCCGATTTGGCGCAGTTGATCCCGTGATTAACCACCCTTTCTCTCTCTCCCCCAACGACCAACGAACACAAAGTCTGTTTTTTTCCCCTCTTTCTTCATGATAAAAGGAATGCCGGGCAAAAAGAATGATTATATGATCGAGCACCTCTGATGTTATAAATACCACCTCTCCACCTCCCTCTATATCGCCACTTTCCAACTTCCACATCTCCCCCACAACCTCGTTATTGCAGGGCTTCATCAAAAAACAAGTCTTCTTTTTTCCTACTCTTGAAAGTCTTGACGGTTGTGGGTATGGCAGCCTCTCTACTGGTGCAACCATTGTGCCTAACTCTGCTCTCGATGCTCTGCGTCTCTTGCGCCGCCTTTACCACCAAAGATTACTCCGAAGCCCTCGAGAAGTCGATCCTCTTCTTTGAGGGGCAGCGGTCGGGGAAACTGCCGCAGACCCAGCGGCTCACGTGGAGGGGCGACTCCGGACTGTCCGACGGCTCATCATATCATGTCCGGGAGACTATCCGTTGCTTTCTTGTGATTCATGACACTTTTGATTGAGGCTCTTTGGTCACGGAGTGATTATGGCTTATGTCATCTTTGGCTTTCAGGTGGACTTGGTAGGAGGGTACTATGATGCTGGAGACAATGTCAAGTTTGGACTGCCAATGGCCTTCACCACCACCTTGCTCGCTTGGAGTGTGATAGAGTTTGGCAGTTCGATGCCGGGCCAGATCGAGAACGCCCGAGCCGCAGTGCGTTGGAGTGCCGATTATCTGTTGAAAGCAGCGTCTGCTACTCCTGGAAGCTTATATGTCCAAGTGAGCCTCCTTTTTTTTCCTTTCGTTTTTTCATGACGCGCGTCAAAACTTCAATTGCCAGATAGCATCCGCATTTGAAAAGAAAGAAAAGAAAGCTAAAAAGAGCATTGTTAGGGTAAAAATCCAGAATAGGGAGTTTGTTTTCGTGCTTTCAAGTGAAAAGGAGACAAAAGCAATTATGTTGGTGAGTATATAAAGAGACAGAAGTTCCCGTGCATGGTTGTCATTAATGTTTTACCTCAGTAGACCCTAACTATGGGGCGCTTTCGACATGCACGGTCTTTGACCTAACGGGGAGGTAAATTTGTGCTAAGCGAATCTTGGCTTCGAGATACCGTCTCTACCGTTAACGAAAAGAGTTACAACACATGCAAGTTTTTTGTGTGGTTCAGGTTGGAGATCCTAACAATGACCACAAGTGCTGGGAGAGGCCGGAAGACATGGACACTGCACGGACCGTCTACAAGGTGTCAGCTCAAAACCCAGGATCCGATGTGGCCGCTGAAACGGCCGCGGCTCTAGCGGCAGCTTCAATAGTGTTCAAAGATTCCGACCCTTCTTATTCGAGCAAATTGCTTCAAACCGCCATGAAGGTCACAAACTGTGGTCACACCTACTTCAAATTTTTCCGTTTAAGTCCCTGCACCTGATGGGACTCACCCAAACCTGCCGCCTCCCATCTTCGTGCAGGTTTTCGACTTTGCGGACAAGTACAGAGGTTCCTACAGCGACTCTCTCAATTCAGCTGTCTGCCCATTTTACTGCTCTTATTCAGGATACCAGGTAAGCCTCACTGAAAAGCCTGCTCCTAGCTTTGTCCGAAATTATAGGTTTGACTTGAACTCTTGAACTCATTTCTTTTATCCAATGCCAGGATGAGTTGCTGTGGGGTGCTTCATGGATTCATAGAGCTTCACAGGACAGCTCATACTTGGCATACATACAGTCCAACGGCCATACTTTGGGCGCCGACGATGATGACTACTCATTCAGTTGGGACGACAAGAGGGCCGGAACCAAAATCCTCCTTTCTAAGGTTTCATCATTGAACTCTGTCTAGTCTCTTGGTCTATGGCATCACAGATGATGTCTGATAGGCCTACTCACGAGCTTGGTGGTTTTAAAAACTCCAGGGATTTTTGGAGAAGAACTCGGAAGAATTTCAACTGTACAAAGCGCATTCAGACAACTACATATGCTCTCTGATCCCCGGAACGCCTAGCTTCCAGGCTCAGTACACTCCAGGTTAATCTTGAACTGCCTCCATGGTTCATATGTTAGCGATCGACAATAAATATGCAAAATGCTTTTGGTCAACGTAATAGTGAAATCATTATAATAAAATATAGATAATTCGAGCAATTATCTCGAATGTTAATTGTCCCAATCTTTTTCTTGTCATACTGTAGCGCAATCACTTATCTCGCAGTTGTCATAACATTTTTAGGTCCAGACTCTGCATTTACCTCTGCAGACCGTTTTAACACAATCAAGATTCATTTGAATTGATCACCAAAGAAAGAAAAACTCACAAAACTGTCCAATTCTTTTAGGAGGACTTCTTTACAAGGGGAGCTCAAGCAACCTTCAGTACGTCACCTCGACTGCATTCCTCCTCCTGACCTACGCCAAGTACCTCAGTGCGAACAGCGTCGCCGTCTCGTGCGGATCCACCATCATCACGGCCGAGAAGCTTATCACACAGGCCAGGAAGCAAGTGGACTACATCCTAGGGGACAACCCTGCAAGGACTTCTTACATGGTCGGGTTCAGTGACAGGTACCCCCTGCATGTGCACCACAGGGGATCGTCCGTCCCTTCCGTGCGCTCGCACCCTAGCCGCATCTCATGCAACGATGGGTTCCAGTATCTTTACTCAGGATCTCCCAATCCAAACGTGCTCGTCGGGGCCATCATTGGAGGCCCGGACAGCAACGATAATTTCGCGGACGACAGGAACAACTACCAGCAGTCCGAACCTGCCACTTATATCAATGCACCATTTGTCGGAGCACTCGCTTTCTTATCTGGCGAAGCAGCTCAGGGACACTGAAATGAAACCCTCTTTGGTTTGCCTTCTAGGAAGAGTTGATGTAGCACGTTGTTTCAGTGCAAAGACGGATGCATGCAGGTGTGAGTGTTTCCATGAGAATCTGCAGGATCTCCATGTCAAGAAGAGATTCTGATTTTCTCTTCTTCTCAAGTCTGCTCATTGAGTCCATGATCATAAGAAAAGTTAAAGAGGAATATAGAAAATCTACTTACATGGTTTCGATCCACTATGGAACAACAGATTAGTATGAATAGCCTTCCACAAAGTGACATCAGACCTGGATTTGGACAAAAGAGATGATCAAGGAATCAATCAAGCTCGTACATAAGATTGGCTTAATCAATCAAATGACAGAACAAACCTTTGCTCATATTATAGCTTCAATGCAACGACTTTAAGAGATTTGGGGCGGCGATGAAATTTCCTAGTAATCAACCCAAGTAATGCGTCCTCTCGCGAAAACAGCTTGCATCAGGTGGCAATTCTGCAAAAATGTGAACTAAACTTGAAGCCGTCCCCTGTTTCAACTGGGTTTGGTGCACTAGCACTGCTCTGTGCTATCAACAGAGCAGCTATTGGTAAGCGCGTTTTCTGAGAGATCTCTCCTGGAAATGGTCGTGTTTGCTTCTTCTGCACACCGGGTTGTTCATGAGATGTTCATCGAATTATTGCTTCAGACACCTCATTTTTCAGATATTGGTGAGCGAAGTCGTACATAGTAAGCAGTAAAGTCGTTCGTGAGTACCTGTCTTTTTGCATCGAGATTTTGTCGGGCTTGGCTACCGAGGCTATTCTGGACCGGTCGGGATACCGGGCCACATCAGTAAAGAGAAACAGAGTTTTGATGAAGATGAAGAAGAACAGAGGAATCTGATATTGAAGATGAAGAGAAGAAAGATAGAGAATGATCGTAGATTGTGTATTCAGCAGAAATGCTAAGAAAGATTACATCTGAGAGCAAAAGCACACTCTCGCTTTTCTCTTCCTTTCCCTTATATACACTTAACTACAATCTCAAGAATGACGATGGTTGAAACTAACTCACATTAGTCAGTTTAAACTGTTACAACAGAATTGTTAACTACATATTGACTCATTCAACGCCAGCTGGATCACTTGTTTAGCCTTCACCTGTTCCTCCTTCTTCTCTAAATTAATAGAGCTACTCGCACTCTGGTTCATACTCTGCTTCAGCACAGTATCTTCAAGATCCCCCCTCAAATTGGTATGGGGTCGGACAGCCATAGCCAATTTGTGTAGAATGGAAAAGAAAGCAGGCCGAGACAAGGCCTTAGTAAATATATCAGCCACCTGAGCACAGCTAGGAACAAACGACACTGAAAGAGAGCCAGAAGCAACCTTTTCTCGGACAAAATGGAAATCAACCTCAATATGCTTCGTGCGAGCATGAAGAACAGGATTAATCGTCAAAGAAATGGCTGACAGATTATCACAAAAGAGTTTAGTTGGGGAATGCAGAAAGATGCCAATATCCCGTAAAAGAAACGCCACCCAAGTAAGCTCAGCTGTAGCATTTGCAAGTGCTCTATACTCTGCTTCAGTAGAGGACCTTGATACAGTAGGTTGTTTCTTAGCAGACCAAGAAATAAGGTTGGCACCAAGATATGTGCAATAGCCAGAAGTAGACCGACGAGTGGTACAACAGCCTGCCCAGTCAGCATCCGAAAAACCATAGAGATTAAAAGAGCTGCGAGCATGAAGAGTCAAACCAAGTGTCAAGGTGCCTTTAACATAACGTAAAACACGTTTAAGCTGAGCCATATCACCAACTGTAGGACATTGCATCCGTTGGCACAAAACATTAGTGGCAAAGGCAAGATCAGGCCGTGTGATAGTAAGGTATTGCAAGCCACCCACCAAGCTGCGATATTCAAGTGGATTAGAAAGAATCTCTGCATCCCTTTCTAAAATAACACGCCGAGGAGACAAGGGAAGAGAAATGGGCTTGCAATCTTGCATATTAGCACGTTTGAGGATATCCAAGGCATATTTGGTTTGACATAAGAAGAGACCAGTAGATGTAGGTTGCACTTCAACACCCAGAAAATAGTGTAAAGACCCAAGATCCTTCATGTGAAATTGCTGACTAAGAGAAGTGATCAGCATATCCAATAAGGAAACCGAGCTACCAGTTAAGATAATGTCATCGACATAGAGAAGTAAAAGAACTGTAGCATGGTCAGTATGAAGAATAAAGAGGGAAGGGTCAGCTGTGCTGCACACAAAGCCAAGTTCAAGTAGATAGTGGCTGAACCTGTCAAACCAGGCACGAGGTGCCTGACGAAGACCATACAAAGACTTCTGAAGTAAACAAACATGAGTTGGGTGCCGAGGATCCTGGAAACCAGGTGGCTGATCCATATACACAACTTCAGTAAGATTGCCATGAAGAAAAGCATTTTTAACATCAAGCTGCCTCAAAGACCATTGACAAGACAATGCCACAGACAACACCACACGAATAGTAGCATGCTTGACCACTGGACTAAAAGTTTCAGTGAAATCAACACCTTCTTCCTGATGAAAGCCCTTAGCCACCAGCCGAGCCTTTAATCTATCAAGTGTACCAGCAGAGGTAAGTTTGGTTTTAAACACCCACTTGCAACCAATAATATTCATAGAATCATCCCGAGGGACCAATGTCCAAGTATGATTAGCATAGAGAGCATCCATTTCTTCCTTCATAGCAGAATACCAGCCCTTATCAGCCAAAGCAGACTTAACTGATTTAGGTTCAGGTGGAATAGAATATTCAACAAGACATGCATACCGAGGATTGGGTTTGACAATACCAGATTTAGATCGAGTACACATAGAATGTGAAGGTAATGGTTGGTGAGAGGAGATGGAAGAAGAGGTAGAGAACTCAGAGTTGGATGAAGACGAAGTAGCTGGAAGAGAATCAGCTGGAAGAGAAATATGTGAAATAGAAGTATGCGAAGAGGAAGAAGTAGGAGATAATGATGAAGACAGGTTAGACAAAGTATCAGGAGAGAAATGATGTAAGGAAGGAGAGGGGGAAGGAATAGAAGTGGATAAATTTGAGGAAGAGGAGGTAGGACGCATGACAGATCTGGGAGAGTCAAGAATTTGAATTTCTTTGACCCAAAGATTATACAAGGTGGTGTAGTGATCAGAGGAGGATAAAGTGTGTGTAAAGGGAAAGAAGTGTTCATCAAAGATGACATGGCGACTAACAAAAATACGACCAGTAGTAGGCACAAGACAACGATAGCCCTTGTGGTGAGGACTATAACCCAAGAAAACACAAGTGAGAGACCGTGGATCGAATTTATGCTGAGAATAAGGACGAAGGCAGGGAAAACAAGCACAACCAAATATCCGTAGATGATCATATGTAGGATGTTTGTGATATAGCTGGAAATAAGGAGACTGCATGTGTAAGGCTGATGTAGGAAGAATATTAATGATGTAATTTGCAGTAACAAAGGCATCAACCCAGTATTGAAAAGGAACACGAGCTTGATAAAGCATAGCAAGGCCAAGCTCAACTATATGCCTATGTTTCCTTTCAGCAAGACCATTCTGAGCTGGGGTGTGTGGACAGGAAAGATATTGTTGAATGCCACAAGATCGAAGTAAAGATAGAAATTTAGTACTGAGGAACTCACCACCATTATCACACTGGAAATACTTAATGTGACAATTAAACTGGTTCTCTACTAGAGCTTTGAACATAACGAAGATGTCAAAGAAATCAGATTTCAATTTCATTGGATAAAGCCAACTGAACCGAGAGTAATTGTCAACAAAAACAACATAATACTTGAAATGCTGGAAAGAGTGTACTGGAGATGGACCCCAGACATCACAATGGATTCTTTCTAGGGGAGAAGTAGCAACTGATGTAGATACAGGAAAAGGCAAGGCAGTATTTTTAGCAACTTGACAACTACGACACACATTCTTGGCTCCAGCTTTAAACTGAATTAATTTCTTATCATGTAAGATCTTCAAGACCTTCGAATTGGTATGCGCTAGCCTCTGATGCCATACTTCTTCATCAACCAGTTTATGTCTCTGTGTGAAGTAAGTCTCTGTGACTTGTTGCTCCACACGATATAGCCCTTTAACTTTCTGCCCGAGCTTCAAGATTGTGTTCATGTAATGGTCCTTGACATAAACCCCAGTTTTATCAAAAATAAAGGAACAAGGGTAATCTTCAGTCAACTTGGACACTGATAGTAAATTTTTCTTGATTTCAGGCACTACCAGTACGTCATTTAGAGGCAAACTACTGGACTCAGTATGTAACACAGCATCACCAACATAAGCAATAGGTATACAATTGCCATTACCAACCATCACTGTATCACTTCCACTATAAGGTGAAGACTTGTGCAACATACCTTGGTCAGCAGTGATGTGAGCTGTTGCTCCAGTGTCAGGGTACCATGCGCTGCCCTTTGGATCCTCAAGATGCAATGCAGCTAAAGCAGCTGGAATTTCCTCAGCTTGATATGAGTGATCAAAACGATACCAACAATGCAATGCATCATGTCCAGACCGTTTACAAATTTGACACTCCAATCGTGCTTTATTGAGAATTCCCTCTTCCTGTACACTTTTATTAGATACTAAGTGTGGAACAGGATAAGTCTTTGTACCTTGATACTTGAGAGTAGTGTCAGCATGTGGCCTAAAACCTGGTCTTGGACCAAGAACAGAATAGTTGTTGTACAGTTGTGGTTGCTGCACATTATTCTGCCTGTAATTAAAACTTCTTCCTGAGTTACCATAGGCTCGACCTCTATTATTGAAGTGTCGACCTCTAGTAAAACCTCTACCACCTCGATTTGAAGTTCTTGAACTTTCAAAAGCTGAGGTTTGCCAGTGTGCATCATTACTCACTTGTTGAGAACCAGAGGTTCGTTGCCCATAGTAGGCCATATTAGAATCAATCAAACTAGGAGCATAACACTTCAACCTTGCATCAAATCGTTCTAACTGAACAATTACTTCATCATAACTTGGTTGAGGATTTAAACAGTATATTGTTGTTCGAAAAGTTTCATACTCAGATCCTAATCCTTCAAGCACGCCAAACATCTTCGTAATATCATCGATTGGTTTACCTATTGCCTTAAGCTGATCACATAACAGCTTATATTCTCTCAGGTAAACTTGTAAAGTTCGACCTCTCTTCTGACATGATTGAAGTTTTCCCTTCAACTCAAATTCACGCGCGATGGATTTTTGCATGAATCTATTAAGCAAAGTCATCCAAACTTCATACGAGGTCTCCAAGCCAATGATTAAGCTCAATATACTCTCAGTCACCGCACCACTAATCCAGGAAGAAATAAGTTGATCAGATCTTACCCAATCTGTATAATCTGGATTGATCACCTCTGATTCTTGTCCTTCAACTTGAACAACAGTATACTGAGCTGGACATGAGATTTCTCCACTGATAAAGCCATACAACTCCTGGCTTCGTAAAAATCGGTGGACTTGTGCTTGCCAAAGCAGAAAATTATCTTCATTCAACTTGATATTGACAAAGTTCGAGATATTCACATGGATCGGATATGGAAATCTTGGTGCTCTCGCTGCCATTTTGCTAAGCTCTCAGAGATGGCTCTGATACCATAAAGAGAAACAGAGTTTTGATGAAGATGAAGAAGAACAGAGGAATCTGATATTGAAGATGAAGAGAAGAAAGATAGAGAATGATCGTAGATTGTGTATTCAGCAGAAATGCTAAGAAAGATTACATCTGAGAGCAAAAGCACACTCTCGCTTTTCTCTTCCTTTCCCTTATATACACTTAACTACAATCTCAAGAATGACGATGGTTGAAACTAACTCACATTAGTCAGTTTAAACTGTTACAACAGAATTGTTAACTACATATTGACTCATTCAACGCCAGCTGGATCACTTGTTTAGCCTTCACCTGTTCCTCCTTCTTCTCTAAATTAATAGAGCTACTCGCACTCTGGTTCATACTCTGCTTCAGCACAGTATCTTCAAGAATCAGAGCCCGAGACAGCCCAAGATAGCCATAGATGTCGATTTTAAAGATCAATAATCAACGCTAAGAACAAAAATCGCCCAATTGAAATTCTAGTCAACTTAATGATTTTTACGGTTTATATGTCACTTCTACCGCAAGTCGGATGATAGTTTTCGTCAAAGATGTGATAATTTGAGTTGTGCGTGCATGGCGGTCGCATATACGAGCACACGATTTGACCTTGAAATTTGAACAACCAAGAAGGGCTCTATGTAATGCACCGGCCTAGAATGGCCTCAACCGATCCGGCTCGGTCTGGTCCAGTCAGAATCTGTTCATCGGCTGGGCTGGAAAAAGTTGAGGCCGGTCCGTTCGGTTCCTATCGTGAGCGGTTCAGCTCAGCAGAATCACTGATCGGATTCCCACATATGATGTCCAAGAGGCTCAATTCACATCTTATTACCAGTTATGGATGAAAAAAGTGATGATGCAGATGATGAACGATTTCCGGACTTCGATTTCTCAGTGCACTGCGAATGCGAAGGTAAAAACACCGATTCCTCGTCGCGAGCGTCAAGGGGATTTGTAGTCCCGAGCGCACCTTTCTGAGAAGAGAAGCAAAGTTAAAAAGGGAGCGGCCGGTCATGTGATAGGAACTGAACGATTGAGTTATGTATTTATTTGTAAATGATTTGTAACTAGTTTTTCGTTTTTAAAGTTCTTGAGTTCAGCTAGGTAATCTCTTAATTCGATTAGTTATCTCGAGCCCTGGATGTATCATAAGCACATGCATCAGCATAGGCATGTCAAGACAGGTTTAAACAGTGTCCCATCCTTGCCCTTCATGGGAAGATATAAAGCAATGATGAACCCGAATCGAGCACACCCAAGACATTAAACTCGATCCAGGTGAAGATATTCTCTCCATTAGCATGGCTTGATCATCAAGGGACCGGAAGAACTGCGGAAAGAAAATCATATTTGGGGAACACAATCTCTCCAAACTTGGGCCAATATGCTCAAACGTAGGGTTGTACCGGTCAATCCATCACATGATCGAATTTGAGACTTAAACATTGCGTACATCAAACCATTATATACAAGCATAAGTGAGACAGTTTCTATTATTGGTTTCAAGCACCTAATGGTTGGGTGTGTCGATAGCAAGAAGTAGGAGAGGGCCCAAGCAGAACCCATAAACTATTTTTGGAATGATGTGGCACTCAATCATCGCAAAATGTGCTTAGCAACTCTCCTAACCTTAGCAACTGCTTTGGGTCCAGTCTCTTGCCCCCATCGATATACCTACTCAAACAAAAGCCACATCTTGATTTCGGCCTTTATTTCAATTCATGAAGAGATGAGGAAGAAAGAGAAAGGGAAAGAGTACTCGAGATGGCTGAGTATAACTTGCCTATCAACCTTGACTATATATTTGATTCGAGCGAAATTTACTCTATCTTAAAGAATCATGTTCATGAAGCGTGACCCTTTAATTGTCAAGGGATAAATTGAGTTGATGTCTCTCAACACCCATCTTTATCACAATAAATTACACATGAATACTTTTCAAATTGTAGAGGGCTTAACTTGACATTAGGATAGAACATCGTGTCATGATCATTGTAACAATAACACTAAGTCATGTGTTCTCAATGTAAGAGTAACGTTAGTGAACCATAAATTTTAGAAACATGCATGCTACAAGACAAGTTTGAGCTCAAAATAGATATCAACTAATAGCTAAAGAGCTAATTAGCTCATGTAGGGGATTGGTCCGGGCCTCTAGTTTGGAGCAAGTGCGGCCCAACTCACCCTAAACATCAACCTTTTGTCGAGTCTTGGGAGGTTAACCACATAATCCCCGATGTGAACATGGCCGTTTCGATAGTCTTATACTCTTATATAATAGCTAGCTAGATGCTCCATGATGACCCTACCACGAGCCTTTCTAGTGATAGATAACCCAATCTGACGCAACAATCGTGTTAGAATACGGTCTATCGAAATTTTTTTTATCAATTTGGAAAATATATTGTATATTTACGAAATCAATTTGTTTAATGTGCCTAATCATCTAAGTTGAGCCTAGAAGTGACCCTCGCCACTATACAATTTTGATCATTTTGGCGGTCCATGCAGAGCATACTATTGATATGCATCGACTTCCTAAGATAGGCAAGAAGCCTCAGCTGTGTAGCCCATCCCCATTACTGTGTAGCCTCCTTTTTTAAGGTCTTGTAAAGGGATCAAACCTTTGACTTTGGGTGAGGCAACGAGAGGCCTCTATACTCAATCATGGAAAGCGCTTTGTCTCCTGAAGTATTTGACAGGGTCAATCGACACAATGGGCTTCTATGATATTCCTGACATGCTGGACTGCTGTTTTAGGCCTTGCGCATTGGCCCTGGTCCTAATAATTAAGGCCTAATCATGGCTTGGTGGCCGATTTGGCAGACGACAGTCAAGTACGCATGGACCCTATCCGACCGGCTTAATGACTAGCAGGTGGGGTAATCAATCCGGTTCAGGTAACAAAGTTAGGTCAAAACGCATGGTCGGCTCAGTGCGATCTGGTCCAGTCATCAATAATCAACCAAAAAGGGCAGGGCGAAAAGTTAAAACACCGTCCATCTTCATATCTTCTAGCACATCTCCCATGAAAGTTCTTACGAATGAGATCTCGTGAAATTGCAACGTCGTGGATACCTAAAAGAAAGCCCACGCGCGATGGCCTTGTGAGTCGTAGCTGCACCAAAAGCTAAGATGATTCAGAAATCCAAACTCCCGATCGAAAGCCCGCATATTGTTATCATCAGTACACGGTACCAAGGCCGAATCACCTGGCTAAGATGCACATTCCGCACGACCAATTATGCTCGTAAATCTAGTGGCCGAACACGTGTCCCCCCTCCCTCTTTTGTTTCGAAGGGGATAATGATGTTTTCGGCTAGCACTTGGTGGATTCTACCCAACCGATGGACCTGGTCCGAATGGTGCCGCCGGCGTTTCCATCAGTCCACGCAATGAAATTGGAAACGGAGATAGGTGAGTCTTGCATTGTGCACATGACGTTGCCACTGAGCATTTGCATGATAACATGCCACTGTCTTTCACTTTTGTTTCGCTTTCCGCTCTCCTGTTCATGGAACAGGAGCCCCACTCTGACTAGGGTTTACCAGAAATTGTCATCTTCACTATTAATTATATCTAGAGAAAAATAATATATATGTCTTGCAGTTGAGCCGTGGTACATTAGTTTGGTATCGACACGACGTGCTATTTGTATATTATTAGATTTTATATATTTATTTTGGTAGATAAAGATTGATTCTCTTCTACCCTAAATAGAAATTAGATTGTATTATGATGCGCTGGAGGTGAAGGGGCAGCCACCTTTAGTGGGCATTTTGGCAAAGAAATCGTCCAGATTAGCTTAATGCTAGTGCTGAAAATATCTTAACTAGGAACCCTATGGGGCAGAAAGAGCATCTTTCCAGAAATCACTAATCTGGCCATAATTTGGGAGAGGTTTTCGTTTCAGCCCAGAAAAGATTCGATCCTTCTCGATTCTTTGTTCCTCATTCAGCAATTTATCTAATTTACGAGTGCAACAAAATGAGTTTTTCTTCTTCCATCCAATAAAAGGTTTGGAGATACCATGTTATCTATAACCAAAGAAGCATATATTCGAGTCGTTATCGACACAAGCATGTCACATAAGAAGTAAACGCATGTTGACACATTCAAAATCAATTTTGATATCGTGCGTACACTTTTTCTTGATTAGAATTTTCTGTAATTTGGACAAAGGCAAGTGAACGGGTAAACAAGGCATTTACATGATAAAAAAAAGAAAAAGACATGTTTCTTATTGATTCGGACCCTTCCGTCTTCTTTGATTGAGATCCTTCATGCCACCAGGCCCACGTAGCGGAGTGCACCCTTGAGATCACTTGAAAGTAAATGAATCGAGATTTGTAAATGTAGATAAAGACTTTTATGGAAATTTCATTGGTACGCTTTTCTTTTCACATAAGCCGACCTTACCTACAATCACGATATGTGTTCATATAATTCTATGGTCAACAATACACCCTTTGACCGTATAATTCCTTTTAGAAAGGAAAAATAAGATAAGTGGTTCCTAAACTTTGGTCTCAAATGTAATGTGGTTTTTAAATTTTAACCAAATATATAATGTCATCCCTAAATTTCAAGTTTATTCAATAAAATCCCTAAACTTTTGGTATATGTTCAATTTAGTCCCTAAATTATATAAAAAAAAAGTCCAATGTTGTCCCATATTTTCATATAATTCAGGGATTAGATTAAATATAAATCAAAATTTCAAAAACCATATTGAATAAATTAAAAACTTAAGGACGACATTCACTACAAAAAAAAAACTGTATTTTAGCTACAGAAAATTTGCCACACCAAAAAAATCGTCACCAGTAGCCACAAATATCGCGACATAAAATAAAGTTCGTCAGAAATTAGCAATAACTTTTAAAAATTTGTCTCTAATTAGCGACAACCGAAATCGCGTCACTATTGACGACGAACTCTGCCATGACCAACTGTACTCGTCCAATTAGCGACTCAAAAAAAAAAAAAAAAGGATCGTTGCGAAGTTAGTTGCTAAGTATTAACGACAACACAAATCGCAAATTTTTGACGAATTCAGCTGCAAAAGAAACGTTATCGCTATTTAGCGACGACATTAATATACTCGTCGCTCATTAGCAACGGAAGATTGAAGTGGTGGCTATATCCATCTCTAAAAAGCGACGGACATAGTTTGTCGCAAATAGAGTTGCTATTTTGCAATGCGTACACGTTGTTGTCTCTAATTGGTGACGAAAATTTGCGACATTTGTTTGCTCATCGATAAGTAGCGTCGATGTTTGTACTTGGTCTCTAATTCTGTCGCCAAATGGCAACGTTCGTGTTGTCATCACCAATTAGCTACATATTTAGTGACGACCTTTTTTGTCATAGCTAATTACTGTATATAAATACAATCTGCAGCTTGCACTTTCTCACTTTCTTCTCCCCTGAGCGGCGCCCTTTCTCCCAGGCTTGCAGTTGCAGCAAAACCCTAACTAAGGTTAGTGTATTTTCTCTTTCTTACTCCTTGTTAAATATATAATATATAAATTTGCTAGTTAGTCATGGGCTTGTGGGGGATTGTGTATGGTTAATTTGTGTATATGACTAATCTCGTTAGAGATACGATTTTGTAATTTGGCAACATTGTGCCGCGGCGAAGTCCATTTCGAGCTTATGGAATGGCAAGAGCAGCTCGGTCTCACCCAGATCTGTATAGTTGTATCCCGATAATAGCCATTATTTGTGTTAACAACCCAACGTTCGTCATAGAGAACAAAGCCATATGAAAAATATTATATAAAGGTTTGGGAAGAAAATGGGTTGAGTCTAAATTTGTGGTTGTGGAATGCGGATAGCTGAGCCAGCTTTGTCTTCAAACAAAAGGGGTTATGTTTGAATTAATTGTACAAAAAATCTTTTATTTTGTGTACATTAGAGCTTGATGTTACTTATTCGCGATATGATAGGGTGTGATTTTGTAATTAAAGTAAATGTTTTGACTCTTTTTTCAATACAGACATAATGGAAAGAGATAGGTCTTGGATGTATAATAAGAACTTACTTAGACGCAAAGAATTGACTGATGAGTTTCATGCTGGGTTAGAAATGTTTATGAAGTTTGATAGTTCAAACGTTGAGTTCATGGATGGAAGTACGATGAGGTGTCCGTGCAGAAAGTGCAGTAATTGTAGATTTCAAGAGGTTAATATAGTTAGAGAGCATCTTTACAGATTCAGCTTTACTCCAAACTACTATAATTGGACTTACTATGGTGAACCATTTATATCTAATGAGGAATAACACCAAACTCACAAATTTCAACCTACCGAAGAATGTAGCTATGATGCACAATTGAATCCATACTAGCGTATGGTAATTGATGCAACTAGTCATAATTTTGCAACTTGGGAAGCAAACCATGCAAGCACACACGAACAAAGTGATTCTTGTCATATATCACAGTTTCATGATATAGTATGACACAACATTTGATAAAAATGGGTGTAATTAGTTTCATGAAGTGTTGAGCGCAGCAGATGAACCTTTATGGACAAGTTGTGAGAACCACACTAAGTTATTCGTCATTACCAGATTGCTAAATATTAAAACCGAACATAATGTGTCAGAGAAGTGCTTCAACTCTTTCGTTGAGTTAATGCGGGAAATATTGCCTCCTTATAATATCATGCCACGTGATTTTTATGATATGAAAAAACTTGTTCATAACTTATGTTTTCCAGTTAAACGGATTGATGTATGTAACAGGGGTTATATGTTATATTGAAGAGATGATGAAACTGCAGAATCTTGCAAATTCTGCAAAAAAACCTAGGTACCGAATTCAAAGGAGGCAGGGTCGTACTAAGAAACGTAGACCGATGAAAAAAATATTTTATTTGCCATTAATCCCCATATTTTAAAGGTTGTACACGTCTCAAGCCATGGCAGAACACATGTCTTGGCATGCAAATAATCAAACAGAAGAGGACATAATGTGTCATTCGTCCGATGTACATGCATGGAAACATTTTGACAAAACATATCCTGAGTTTAGTATTGAGCCTCGAAATATCAGGCTAGATCTATGTGCTGATGGATTTGCCTCATTTGGAAAAACAGGAAAGAATTATTCATGTTGGCCAGTCATCTTAACACAGTACAATCTTCCCCCTAGTATGTGCATGAAGACACCTTACATGTTTTTTATATTGATCGTGTCTAGTTCGAATAATCCGAAGAAGTTAATTGACGTTTATATGCAACCATTGATTGAAGAGTTACAACTGCTATAGAACGAAGGTGTTCCAATGTATGATGTTTGCATTGATCAAACATTTGTACTCAAGGCTGTCCTCCTTTGGATAATAAATGACTTCTCAACTTATGAAATATTATCCGGGTGGAGTACAGCCGGGTTGTTAGACTGTCCAATATGTATGAAGATATCAAAGTCCTTCATATTACAACATGGTAAGAAAACCAGCTATTTCGATTGTCACAGACAATTTTTGCCGAGAAATCATCCATTCAGAAAGAATAAAAAAGAGTTCGTCAAGCCATGGAAGTACGTTGAGCGCATCGGTGCTGGAGCTCCGGTCTACCTCTTTGTTGTCCTCGAGTACCTTGCTGCTGAGGTTCGATTGCTTTTGCGACTTTTTTGGGTTCGTTCGGCTAGATTAGTGTCGATTGCTTTTTCAATTTCCTTGAATGTGTGCTAAAGCATGGACTTTGATGAAGTCATTCAGTTCTGAAGATGGGTTGATTTTCATAATTAATGTTTTTCACTGGAAAATTTGTGACTTTATCGTTCTGGGTATGTTGGGAAATGATTGTTTCATATTCACTCTTGTGGCTTGATTGTTAATGTCGGTCTTTGTCTGAATTATTACCGCTCCCATCGTATAAAAGTAGGAATTTTCTTTTTTGGTCGTCCTATCTTCTGGATTTTGTGGATTATATTGATTTTGTTGAGGCTCTTTCAAGCCCGTGAATTTGTCTATTAAGTTTGATTGTGCTTAAATCTAACGAAGCTTGTTTGTTGGTTTTAGGTGTTAGAACTTACTAGAAATGCTGCGAGAGACAACAAGAAGAACGGGATTGTCTCGAGGCATATCCAGCTTGCAGTAAGGAACAATGAGGAATTGAGCAAGCTCTTTGGTTCTGTGACTATTGCTAATGGAGGGCTATTGCCCAACATTCACCAAACTCTATTGCCGAAGAAGATGGGCAAAGGGAAAGGGGACATTGGGTCTGCTTCTCGGGAGTTTTAGGGCGCGCATGATTCAAATTCTGTCTAGAAATCTCATTCGGGATGGAATTAGTTTTTTCTAATTCTGTTCCCGAATGAGTTTATGAAGAAAGAAACGCATTTGATATGGACAACGAATTTCTATTGCAAAACAAGAAATCTGTTTGATATGGTAAAAAATTGTTGTTTCTATTTCTGATTCATTGAAGGAATTTTTTAATTTTTTAGATTACAAGAAGTTCATTTCAATATCAAATATTTTTTATTTAGTCAAAAAACTTGACAAATTTGAGCATATTTTCTATTATAATTGAACTCCAAATTCACTTATAAATAATTCTCAAAGAAATAGGGGAAGTGAGTATACCAATATTGAGGTAAGATATTTTTCATAAAATCTCACAATGGGAATAATCATAAAATAAATGCAACTAGTGAAGAATAATCCCAACTAGTACTTTACTGGTTATAGCTATCTTTCGAGTGAAGAATAATCCCAACTAGTACTTTACCGGTTACAGCTATCTCTCGCCTTCTCTCTATCACTACCTTCCTCTTGTCTTCTTCTCAATTCACCTTCTTTTGTGATCGGCATCCTCTCTCTATCTCTCTCTTGCTCTCTCGCAAACGCCATGACCGACAGAGTCTTCTTCTCCACCTAATCCGCCGCCGCGAACGACGCAGGGGCCGCGGCCAACGGCTCGGGCACCGCGGCCAACGGCTCGTTCCCCGCTCCATCGGGGTGCCTTCAGTGCTAGCTACCACCCACAGCCCAAGAAGAGCTACCATCGTTGTGGTTGCCGCCACGGTGTTGCCTCTGGACCACCGTTGTCATCCTCGTCCTCCTCCTCCTTATCGGCATCGTCACCGCCGTCTTCTACGTACCGCCCCCACCGCCCTACTTTCGTCGTCACCTCCCTCAAGGTCTGCTACATAAAAATCACCTCCTCGCCCTCCGCTCTCAGCTCCAAGTTCGACCTCTCTGCTCGAAACCCCAACAGCAAGCTCGTGTACATCTACAGCCCAATTTCGGTCTCGGTCCTCAGCGCTGACGGCAACGTCAACCTGGGCGACATGACAATCCTATCCTTCGTGCACGGGAAGATGAACTTCCAGTTCTGGTGAGTGTCCATAGCACACGCACAGAACTTAAGAAGAAGAGAGGAGGCGAAGGCGGAGGCGAAGGCGGAGGCGAAGGCGGAGGCGAAGGCTGAGGCCGAGTCGAAGGCGGAGGCGTGCAGCCAAGTCATGGAGGAGAGGCAGTCGGTCTCGTGGAGGGAGGCGTTCGCGAGAGGTGAAGAAGAAGAGAGGAGTCTGTCGCGTGAGCCCAAGAAAAAGGAAAAGGAAGAATGCCCAAGAATGGGTTCTCAAAAAGTGATTCAGGATGAGAATTGATAAAATTTTCAATTCTCATCCTTGCCCAAAAACCAATTCTAGAATGAAAATCCATTCCATAATTGATTTTCCAAAAACGTTTTACCAAACGCAATTCTGTTCCAGAATGAGCTTTTCTGGTCCAGAACTCATTCTGGAACAGAATTCAGTGCGTGTCATGCGCACCCTTAGGGGCGGTTTTTGTTTGTAGCTCGGGTCTTCGTATTAGAGATTTTGCCATGTGATGACATGTAATATATATGTTTGGATATGGGTTTTTTCAAGTTCTCTCTTGCTGGAAATTCTGGTATCTTAGTAGAATCTTGTTTGAATCAAATGAAAGGGTCCTTCTTTGTTCATGTTTTAAGATATTGAGTAGACTGAAAATTCTATTTAAGTGCTTTCATGATAGATGGGTGGGTCTATCTTGAAAATTCTATTTATATTCATGTCTATTGAAACATCCTATGAGATTTTATATATTTTCGGGACCTCAACATTAGCGGGCAAAGGTATTGAAGTCCGTATTTTTCTATTGTCTGTCATATCATCTATGATTGCCTCATTAGATTTCTTTCTTCACTTAGAAGATTACATATGGTTGATGCAACTTAAGTGACTTTCAAGTTTGATTGAAATAGAAAAGGGGATCAAATTTGTCAATTTTTTGCTCTAATTAATAAAGTATGTGATTTTTTATTAGAATGAACATCTTGTAGGAATTTTTTTAAAAATGAAATAGAAACATAAATAGAATTTTTTGCCATATCAAATAGATTTCTCTTTCTGGAAGAAAAATTCAATATCCGTATCAAACGCGTTTTTTCTTTCAGAAACTCATTCTAAACCAGAAATTAAAAAATTTATTTCTGGATAGGAATAGGTTTCTGAAACAGAAATTGGATCATGTGCGCCCTAAATATCTTTCGAGCAATTTGTGTCAAGAAACTATGGATACTCGACGTGATTCTCTAGCTAGCTGTGGACTGGACCTCCACTTGGCACATGCATGTAATTCCCTCTTTTGGAGATGGCGGGCTTAAAATACTCACAGAAAATGGGACGCACCGGTAGCTTTGCCGCTAAATTTGACTCGAAGACAGAAAACATATAATAGGTGCGGCTCCCGAATTGCAACTCGAAATAGTAATTTAGGGACAAAGTAAACCGAGTGGGCCTGGGAAGACGAATAAAGACTGCCTATGTTGCTGTCCAATTATGTTAAGCTAAGGTCGTACAAAAATTTACCAAAGCAAATAGGGATATCTCAGAGATAGAGAGGCCACCTTGTCCCAAATAATGTTTTTAAAGATTTGATCCGTGCCAAAAAAAAATAAAAGCTCCAGCCGATCTGTGTATTAAAGGTTGATCGGAAATAACCGAAGAATGTTATGGATACTTAGAATCATTTACTAAATACTCTACATAATTATTAAGTGATTTGGCAAGTTTTTATTAGTGGACGACCAATTTGAGCTCATTTATTCTGTTGGCTCGTAAAGCCACGTCGTTTCACGAGAAAATCCCAAGTAAAAGATGAATCTATCAAGTAGCACTACTTATTCCTGCAAACTATACAGTAAAATTCAATTAGGCAGGAGCTCTTGGGTCAAGGAAGATGTTTTATCCTTTTAGGAATGGGGACACGAGGGGACTGATGCGAGTACATTGAGATCAGCAATATTGAACAGCATGATCACTCGTTCTTACTCTCTTCTTCTCTCTCCATGTTAGCAAAGAACCCTTTTCATATGGCGCCGTGCGCGTTTATTATGAAACATTCTCTCTTCTTCTTTTTCTCGACAAAAGCATCGCGAATCGAAAAAGATGAAATAATGAAAGAAAAGATCGGCTTATCTCCAACGGAGACAAAACCAACACGATCAACTTATCCTCCAGAACAGCTAAATCCTTGCCACATGTTAATTAACATTTCTTAATCCACCCCCCACCAACCCCAAATCCCTACTATAATCAAGCTAATTACGTCGTGATAATAGACACCATGCAATCGGCGTCCAACTTACCAATATAGAAACCGAGTTCGAGTCGATCGATGGTATGGAACAAGCGGAGAGGGGAAAAACGGGGGGCGAAGGGAGCGGGAACCTACGGATTCATGATGGCATCCCCTCCCGGTTCAATGAACTTTCCTCCACCCTTTTCGGCCTCGTGAAGCATGGACCGCACGACGACTAACCGGAAATGTTTTACTTAATCCAGCACATGTAAAGTCATTGATCCCGCTCTTCTCAAATCCGGCAGCTACCCCTGCTATGAATCGGCCCTGGGATGGTGGTGTGTGTTCTCTGGAATGGTGGAGGATAGATGGCCATGTCTTTATGAAAATATTGGAGCGTCCTAAATGCTAGCGACCCCACAAATAAAAAAGGATTGTGTAATCTTTGAGATTATAAATGGGTTGTAATATTTGATTCACGTGTTTCTTTTAATTTTCGAGATGTCACATATTTTATACGTGAAGAAAAAGATTCTATAAAAGGGAAAGCTATCAAGACATAGAAAATCACGTGTGTCTTTGCAAAACACAACTAGAAAATGGCCTCATTTTCACCACCCTGAGAGACTCACTCATACACGCACACAAATCCAATACCTCCTCCTCCTTCGCCCTCGGTCTCTCGCCAGACAGACATTCTTCGCCCCAACCAAATTAGATTAAGGCGAGCCCGACATGTTGGCGCCCTTGATCCCCAAAATCCCGGCATCGCGGCCTGATCGCAGTACCGGGGAACCCCGCATGACCCATCTTGCCCTCCTGCTCAAGGAGGGCTGGTCCGTATCCGCGGTAGCCGTCCCCATGGTCCTGACCGGCCTCCTGATCTACGCCCGCTCGGCCATCTCGATGCTCTTCCTCGGCCGCCTTGGCGACCTCGCCCTCGCTGGCGGGTCCCTTGCCATTGGATTCGCCAACATCACGGGCTACTCCGTCCTCTCGGGCCTTGCCATGGGTATGGAGCCCATCTGCGGCCAGGCCTTCGGGGCCCGCCGGTACAAGCTTCTCGGCCTCACCATGCAAAGGACTGTCCTTTTGCTCCTCCTGACTTCCATCCCCATCTCTCTCCTGTGGCTCAACATGAAGCGAATCCTCCTGTTTTTTGGGCAACAAGACGACATCTCGTCTCAGGCTCAGTTGTACATCCTCTTCTCGCTTCCCGACCTTGCCGCGCAGTCGCTCTTGCACCCGTTGCGCATATACCTCCGCTCGCAGTCCATTACAATGCCGCTCGCGTTCTGCGCTGCTCAGGCTATTATTTTCCACGTCCCTATCAATTACCTCCTCGTCAATGTGCTCGGCCTCGGGATCAAAGGCGTCGCGCTCGCTGCCGTCTGGACCAATATCAATCTCGTGTCATCGCTGATCCTTTATATACTAATCTTCGGCGTGCATGAGAAGACGTGGGACGGGGTCTCATTGGAATGCCTCAACGGGTTCAAGTCTCTCGTGGACTTGGCGGTCCCGAGCTGCATCTCGGTCTGCCTTGAGTGGTGGTGGTACGAGATCATGATTTTGTTATGCGGGTATTTGCTGAATCCCCGAGCCACTGTTGCCTCTATGGGTGTTTTGATCCAGACAACGGCGCTGATATACATCTTCCCGTCCTCACTGAGCTTCGGCGTGTCGGCGAGGGTCGGGAACGAGCTCGGGGCTGGCCAGCCTGACAAGGCAAGGCTGGCGATGATCGTGGGGCTCGCTTTTAGCTTTGTGTTGGCGCTAGCTGCTTTGGTGTTCACTACGATGGTGAGGCACACGTGGGCGAGGATATTTACTCAGGATGCCGACATTCTGGCCTTGACCTCCATGGTCTTGCCCATTATAGGGCTGTGCGAGCTTGGGAACTGCCCGCAGACGACGGGTTGCGGTGTTCTCAGAGGGACTGCGAGGCCGAAGATGGGGGCGAATATCAACTTGGGTTGCTTCTATCTGGTCGGCATGCCGATCGCCGTGTGGCTGAGTTTCTTTGCCGGGCTGGACTTCAAGGGGCTGTGGCTCGGGCTATTGGCGGCGCAGGGCTCGTGCGTCGTGACCATGTTGCTTGTCTTGGTCCAGACCGACTGGGAAGGCGAGGCGCGGAGAGCCCAAGAGCTGACTAGAGAAAATATGACTGCCGTTGATGGTGATCGTGATCAGCACGACGGTGCAAGTCAATATTGGAGGTCTCATGAGGATGACGAAGAAGCTGAGAATTCATTACTATTGCCATAAAGAGAAAGGGAATTGAGTGGGTAGATTATCGACTAACCACTTTTTTTGGTTCAACATCGGGGCTCAAACGAGGGGGTTCTATATAATTAATGGATTAGACGATATTACTTCACGTGATCTATAAATTAGGGACAAAATTATCATGTCCGGGGGCATGTGAGAGAAGAACGGGTGGGAATTGTTTTATTGGGTGCAGTCCAAATTTTGTATAGTGATGGAGAATTTGAATCGAGTACAAATTTCAACTCTATGTTAGGGAGACATGTTAGTCTTTTGTTGTTTTATCTAGTTGCTTCTTCTTCTGTCTCGTCACATGGATGTAATAGGAAGACATGCACTTAGCCGCTTTCAGTTCAGACAAAACGCTGTTGAGGCAAATGCCCTTGTTTCGCACTCTTTTTTTTTTTTTTTTGCTTTCGGTTATCTGAATTGGGAGCTCTTGCATATAATATATAAGATTGATATTATTAAATTAAGCAGCCAATAATTATAAATAGTGATTATTAAAAGTTCATTCGGAATAGCCCTATCTTATCTAATATAGGATTTGGACACATCGCATTATTAACGAGTGTCAAACATAATCACTCAGTTATTTTAATGTTTAGTGCATCTTATTTAGTATATCGATCTATAGCTTGATTCTAATATACCTAAGATTACTCATTGATAGTGAGAGGCCTAGCCGCACTATTGTGAAGTGGACCTCTTGTTCCATATATTCATTTATCGACACGTAATCAAGTCAAACCGATACAATGTTAAATGGAGCTTGACAGGCATACTCAGTGCTCGAAACTTCACTTGAGCTCCATCGGGTACTAAAACTTTTGCTTAACGAGAAGGAGATCGAGATGCTCGAGCTTCATTCGACTGACTTTAATTACAATCAATTTTTGAAAGGAGGTCGAGCTCGTTCTTGATCTTATAAAGTTGGAACCATGTGGGTGCCTAATATAATTTTGAGGAATTTCAAGTTTGCTTTTGTGACAGTTAATGTAACATTCCCTGTTCCCACATTGCATATGGAGTAAACCTTGGGATGGCTTATATGTGGGAGATCCACCCTCATCCATCAACAACGCATTTTCTCGGGTTGAGCACTCATGAGTTGCCACTGAGAGCTGCAAGGATGGTGGACCCGAAAAAAAAAAAACAAAACAAAACCACGAGGTTGAGGCCATAACTGGGATGGCGATACGTCCGCACCAGTGTGGTAAGGTCAAAGCGGATAATATTGTTAAGCTGAAGAGGACGTTACAGTTAATGAAACTCTGTTAGATTCGCGAGCCTCGCGATTTGATTATTTGCAAGCTCAAGAACGAACTTGAATATAGAGTAGTAAGGGCTGTCGACTTCACGTAGATTATTCTAAAACGTTAAAATCGTTGAGGATCTTTGGAACTGTGGTACACTATTTTACCTAAAATATAGCAACCGCCACCACCAAATTTCATAGGATATACATTACTAAATCCATGGGTAATGCATTCATTTCCAATTTCCCACGAAAATTATGAAATTTAATAATATGTAGGCGAGTTTGAACTCTATTCATAAAAGATACTCGAGTAGCTCAAGCTCCAATTGGGATTAGGCAAGTCAACCTCAAATAGTCATCGGTTCAGTTACAAGCTACTCTCTTACAAGTGGCTTAGCTTAACTCCTACATAACAAGCGTGTATAATCATCATAGAAGCTGACTCTCTACACCAATCACACACACTACCCAAAAAAAAAAAAAAACTGTAATTTAGTCACAAAAATTTAGCGATGAAACAAAATACGTCGCTAAATCCAATGGAATTTGCGATGGTTTGAGATGACAAAAAAATATATAGCTAATTAGCAACAGGAAAAAAATTTTGTCGCGAAATCCATAGTAAATTAGCAACGATTTCCGTCACTAATTAGAGATGAATTTCATTTCCATCGAATTTTTTTTCCATCGCTAATCAACGACGATTCTCATTTCTGTCGCAAAAATTTACAACAAATTTTTTCCCGTCACTAATTGACGACGAATTTGTTTGAGTGAAGAGATTTGCTATAAAAAAAATCATACCAGATTTTTTGCTTGCATGGTCAATCTGACATTGTAATTCACAAAACCTGCTTCTCTATACATAATGATTGTAATAGCCCGTTTTTAGGAGACTAGAAATTGGGAAAAGTTGAACTCGATTTGGTTTTGAGTAAATAAATTAGATTTAGGACAAATTTGCTTTTATTTTTCTAGGGTTTCTCCCTTTAGCCCGCGCAGGCCCAGCCTTCCTCCTCCTCTCCTTCACGCGCACGTGGCCCGTGGCCCACGAGAACGGCCCAACTCCTTTGGCCCAGCCCTTTCTCCTTTCACTGTTCTTCTTCTTCATCACATCTTCCTCACACAAGGGACACCAGAGGAAACCCTAGCCGCCAGCCCTAACCGTTGCGCTCATCAACGTGAGAAAGTTGCGACTTTGCCAACAGCCAGCCACACAGCAGCCTTTCGCCGGCTGGTCTTCTCCCTCATGTTGATTCCGTCTTCCTCACGCAAGATCTTCTTGATAATGGACGAAACCTTAGCTGCCTCCTCCTTGCCTCACTCGACACCACAGACTTGTGAGTCACACGAAATTCGCCGAGGAGTCCCGCCTGGTGCACCGGAACTTTTCCCCAGCCACCTAGCTGTCGTCATCACCGCTAGGGGTCTCAAACAGAGCTCGACCCGCGACCCCTTGTTCTGGAACGACACCGCTGTTCATTGTCGCTACGAGCTTTTCCAACCAACCCAACTGCAATTGTTGAAGGGGAAATCTTCCCAAGACTTTCCCGAACTCCTTTAGGTAAACCATTGCCCTTGATTTCGCCATGTTTGTCTTGATTTGCTCTTTAGGGCCTATTTGATAATGTTCAAAAATAGTTGTGTTTCTGTTCTTTTGTTCCACGGAACAACAAAAAAACATAAATGTGGTTTTTTGCACTTTTGTTCCTGAAAACAAAAAAGATGTTTTTTTTGTTCCTGAAAACACATTTAGACCAACATCAAGAAACAAAACAAACTTGCTTCTTGTTCTTAAACACTTTGTTAAAAAAAAACATATTTTATTTTTCTTATCTTTTTCTCTCTTGCATCTACGACCGCCGCCGCCAGTCGCCCATGACCAAAAAGAAAAAACAGGAAAAAACAAAAATTTTATTAATTGTACAAAACGTATTTTTGTTCATTTTCTATTTTAAGAACATTTTTATAAAACACTCTATTTTACTCAAAAATTGTTCTATGAAGTAAAAACACAAAAAAGTGTTTCTATTCAAAAAATGTTTCCTGGAACAGAACGTTACCAAACGCGCTTTTAATCGACGACTCGGTTTGAACAAGCAGCTCGAGTTCGAGGCTTAACCGCGAGCCAATCTCGCTGCCTCTGCGATGCCAGCAACCACCACGTCCTCTTGTCGCCTCCAACGCCATTCGACTCGCCCTTCCAGACTGAAACCCCAACTCACGGACGTTGAGCCGCCATTCCCAAGCTTGATCAGCCGTCAGAAGCTCGAGAATGGAGCTGCCCAACCATCGGACGCCTTTGCCATCCCGCTCAGCCGCTTGGTCGACTCACCAGGGTCTAGTTTAGATCGCCGAAACCCTATCAAAGTCTCGCCGGAAAACACACCAGTGAACGCGGACTAAGGGTGAGTTCACTCTAACTCCTAATTAGGCGGTTATTTTCCCTAGTAGTTAATTTGTTGAATTATTTGGTAGATTATGTAATTTATGATTTTTAGATGATAGGGGCAAAATAGTAATTTCAAGGGAGTTGGGGGCAAGACTGTAATTTCAGCAAAATTAGGGACATAATTGCAAATTTAGCTAGGTCAGGGGCAAAATGGTGATTTTGGCTAAGTCAAGGGCAAAATGGCAATGGATCGCCCAATCCGAATGTGCTCGTTGGGGCATCATTGGAGGCCCGGACAACAACGATGATTTCGCGGACGACAGGAACAACAACCAGCAGTCCGAACCTGCCACTTACATCAACGCACCATTTGTCGGAGCACTCGCTTTCTTATCTGGCGAAGCAGCTCAGGGACACTGAAATGAAACCCTCCTTGGTTTTGCCTTCTAGGAAGAGCTGATGTTAACATGTTGTTTCAGTGCAAAGAAGGATGTATGCAGATGCGAGCGTTTCCATGAGAATCTGCAGGATCTCCATGTCACGAAGAGATTCTGATTTTCTCTTATTCTCACATCTGCTCGATGAGTCCATGATCATAAGAAAAGTTAAAAAGGAATATAGAAAATCTACTTACATGGCTTCGATCCACCATGGAACAACAGATTAGCATGAATAGCCTTTTACAAAGTGACATCAGACCTTGGTTTGAACAAAAGAAATGATCAAGGAATCAATTATGTTCATACATAAGATTGGCTTAATCAATCAAGTGGCAGAACAAACCTTTGCTCATCTTATAGCATCAATGCAATGACTTTAAGAGATTTGGGGCAGCGATGAAATTTCCTAGCAATCAACCCAAGCAATGCATCCACTATTCTATTGAAAAGGAAATTGCAGAGCTACAGCGATTTCGCGAAAATTGCCTGCATCAGGCGGCAATTCTGCGAAACCGTGAACTAAACTTGAAGCCTGGGTTTGGTGCACTAGAACTGCTATGTGCTATCAACAGAGCAGCAATTGGTAAGCGCATTCTCTGAGATCTCTCTCCTAGAAATGGTCGGGTTTGCTTCTTCTGCACGCCGGGTTGTTCATGAGATGTTCATCGAATTATTGCTTTAGACACCTCAACTATCGTTGTTCATATGAATCGAAAGCCCATAGCCAATTGAAATCGTGTAGGACGTCCTACTATTTTTCCCCACCACTTCTCTGCCAAACACCGCCTCCTCTCTGGCACTTCGGCTAATCGGTAAGAACTCTGACGGATTGACGGCGGTTTTGAGCGGATCCAACTTTTTTTCGTTTTACATTTCAAATATTGAAACTCTCACGCTTTGATTTGTATTTAAGTTGAACCAGCTTTTCAATTACTTCAAATGGGGA
The DNA here is from genome assembly GCA_030064385.1 of Melaleuca quinquenervia. Taxonomy (NCBI): domain Eukaryota; kingdom Viridiplantae; phylum Streptophyta; class Magnoliopsida; order Myrtales; family Myrtaceae; genus Melaleuca; species Melaleuca quinquenervia. Next base: position 11,724,683 of record CM057721.1, on the reverse strand, counting down.
CATGCGAAATCATTTCTTTTCATAACTGTTTAACTTTCATAGTAGCTTTTTCTATTTCTATTTTCAGATGTTAGAGAGCAAAGTCGTATAAAGAAGCAGGAAAGTAGTTCGCGAGAATTTGTCTTTTTGCATTGAGATTTTGTCGGGCTTGGCTACCGAGGCTATTCTGGACCGGTCAGGATATCGGGCCGCATCAGAGCCCGAGACAGCCCAAGGGGGCCTTAGATGTCGATTTTAAAGATCAATAATCAACGCTATGAACTAATATTTTATATGTCACTTCTACTGCAATTTGAGATTTTCGGCGGTACTTTTCATCAACCATGTGATAATTTGAGTTGTGCGTGCATGGAGGTCGTGCATGCGAGCACACAAATTGAGCTTGAAATTTTAAAAACCAAAAAGGGCTATGTGTAATGCACCGGTCTAGAATGGCCTCAACCAATCCACTTCAGTCTGGTCCGAACAGAATCTGCCCTTCGAATTTTGGGGCTGGGCTGGAAAAAGTCGATCCCGGTCCATCCGGTTCCTACCACAAGCGGTTCAGCTCAGCAGAATCACTGATCGGATTCCCACATATGATGTCCAAGAGGCTCTATTCGCATCTCATTACCAGTTATGGATGAGGCAAGTGATGATGCAGATGATGAACGATTTCCGGACAACGATTCTTCAGTGCACTGCGAGCGGAAAGGTAAAGACTCCGATTCCTCGTCGCGAGCGGCAAAGGGGACTTGTGGTCCCGAGCGCACCTTTCTGAGAAGAAAAGCAAAGTTAAAAAAAGAGGGCGTCTCTGACAAGTGACCAAAGCATGGGGTGCCGATAATCATTGCTCCATTCTGTACGTATGAGCCAGACGAAGATCAGACCCCCAAATGCAAATCCCTTCGTTTTCCTCAGGGACGAAGTTCAAGGGGAAAAGTCAAACGCATCGGTTGACGACCGCCCCCTTCCCCCATCGATGCTCAGAGGCCTTAGGGTTCTGCGTCGTCTCTCTTTCCCTATGCTGCGAAAACACGTGATCGACAGTTGAAAATGAAACGAGCCCGCAGCCGATTCTGCACGGTTTCATGACAATCTTCTCATCTGAAAGCATCTCGGGGCGAGCCAAACGTGTTTCGAGGATCGATCCTCCTTTGGTAAACTGAGGACAGGCTAATTACGCCAGGGGAAATCATTTTCGGCGAACCCGCACGACGGAAGACTACTTCGTCTAAGGTCTTGTGATGGGGCCGTCCTTCCCTTCTGCCGTTAACATGTTTATGCTGTAGCCACCGTGAAGACATGACCAGTCCACAACGAGACCGACCATGTTGCCCAAGGATCAACCCCCCCTAGAGAATTTATGTGACCAGCCTATTGGTGTCATTTAAGTCATAAATATTTTGCAACTTTACTGATTCAGTCAACCCTACTTTACAGATTAAGTCTTTTCAATAAATTTTAACCGGAAAATACCTACATGATGATGATGTGGTGCGACCGGACCTCGTCGGGAACAACGTGGTGATGACATGACGACAAACTTTTTTTTTCTCTTCTTTCTTTTTTAGAGGATGGCCCCCTCGTCAGCCGTTGGTCGCCCTCGCCAGCCGACGTCGGGATAGGCAGCGCCACCACTTGATCAGACTCGAGTGGGTGTCTCAAAGGTTCTGTGAGCCACCATAAGCCGAACTACGCCCAACGAGCAGCTATGGTTCCAGAAAAGGCGACGAACCATTCACAAATCTCTTTTAGGGAATACATCGAACGGTTAGCGAGCGCCAGGAAACGGCTGGTTCCGGGGCAAAAGCGAGGTTGGATCTCTACCTACGGCGCAAAAGAGCAGCCTACGTACACCCCCAGCTTTGTAGAAGAGCCCCAGGCAGCCAGTCTTCTTCTTCTTCTCCCCCCCCCCCCCCCCCCAAGTCGCCTTATGCTCCCTGTTTTTTGTTTTCTTCCTCTCTCCAAGACCTCCACCGCGACTCTCTCCTCCCTCTCCAAGACCTGCACCCCGACTCTCACCTTGCCGCTGGTGAGGGCAGTAGGGGCTGCGGAGGCTTGCCCGCAGCCGGTGAGGGGGCCATCCTCCGGAGTGGCCGGCGAAAAAAAAAAAAGTTTGTCACCGGCAAGGTATGATCATGCCACGTCATCACCGCATAGGTATTTTTCGGTCAAAATCCGTCGAAAGAACTTAATCAATAAAGTATTAAAAAGGTTTATGTCTTATTTGGCAAAAAAAGAAGTTTAGAACTGAATCGACAAAATTACAAAAGATTTTAAAACTTAAATGGCAATTGACCCCCGGCCTATCCTATCAACTCTCCCTCCTCTCCAACAACCGCGAACGTGATATATTGACCACAGCATCCCGACTCATGCCCTCACCGTCAGCGCCATCAATTTGCCTCGCATTGTCAACGCCGCATAGAGAGACACCCGAGTTGCCGCCGTTGCGAGTGACAAAGCCAAGGAGTGGAAAATTGGCGGGTCACAACGAGAAAAAGGGGATGTGTGCCTAACGAAGCCAATCTAACCCATACGAGCTCATGACTCGAGACCGCTTCCGAAGCAAGGTCCCTAATGCTAGGCCAATCGCGGCTAGGAGAACAAGATGGCCAAGGACTATACTAGAGATGAGCCTATATCATTCAGATATGAAAAATTAAGAATCATTAATAGATGGAACTAACATAATTTTGTCATTATTTCTCATTATCTACGACTCGATTGCAAATACCCAGAATTCCAATAACGACACGGACGGAATTATAAATATAAAGGCGATCGATACGTCCTTCCGAGTCGGTGTCCATAAAAACATGTTGTGACCCCCAAAAAGGATACAACTACGCGCGGGGCATCAGACACCCAAATTGACACACCAATTCAGCAAGCAAAAAGGAAAGAAAAATTGAGAGGGAAAATCGAGCATTAAGAGCAAACGCGGGACCAAATCCGAATCGATCGTTTGACGAAAATGGAAACATCTCATGTGGTTTCGAAGCCCCAAAGGTCGTCATAAATTCGGTTAGGGCATCACATCAAATGCGAAACCCCAACAACCCCCCCAACCCCAAGAAAAAGAAAAAACAAACAAACAAACAAAAAGAAACCAAAACGAAAACAAAAACAAAATAAATGAAATAAATGAAACAAAAGAATTGGTCCCCGCCCACCCACTCTGTCACGCGAAACCCCGTGTGGGCCCCGCCGCCGTCGCGACTCCCGATGCGCGCCCCCTCTGCTAATTAACGGTCGGGCTGGACGGAGAGCGACGGCTCTCCACGGAGGACCGTTAGCCAGCCGACCGCGAGACGGTCGACGGCCGCCCCTCGTCAAAGCCAAAAAGAAAGGTGCGAGAAAAGTCTAAGGCTTGATCGGGAGATGAAGTCAAATAGTTAGGGATTAATTAATTGAGACAACGATGTAAACAGCCTGTAAGTTTTTATCTGATGTGCAATACTCTCTTAAATTTTTAATTTATTTAATATAATGTATATAAGTTTAATAAATATTCAATTTAATTTTAAATTCATGTGAAAATTTGTGATGTTGCCGTTCTATTAATTGAAATTTAAGAATGATATAATCTTTTTTTTATAATTCAGAAATTAAAATGAAAATATATTGAAGATTTATATGTTGTGTTGAATAAATTAAAATTTTACAAATCATGCTATAATCTTAGTGGCTTCCGGTGCGCTTTGGTTGCCATCAATGGGGTCTCTTCGAACAAAATATGTTTGTACTTCGGGGACACTTTTGACTTACGACTCCCTAACTAAATTATTGTCCTCATTTTTTTTTTCCTATTTTGCCTTATGATATGGCATTTAATCACTTTTAAAAGAGGAGCAAGAGTCGTCGATGATAATTATATTAAGAGAAGCGGACATTAACATAATCAAAACATCGTTCACGACCGAATTTTTATCTTCTAAATAACGTTTTTGCATTGCGCTTGTCGTGCTCGACGTTGGTAATGACTTCGACGCACTCAATAAAAACACCTTGTCGCGGACATATAGGCTTTAAGCGCGTGCAATTTTGTTTGGGTCAAAGGCACCCAAACAATGTTATTTTGAATAATTTTGGATAGAGGAACGTATAAAAGTTTGGTTGCGTGTGATTATGCCCGAGACGAACCATTTGACGTGGAAAAGTACTATGTCTTGTTATATGTAGCATAATGGCACGTGAATTTGGGTTACACAAATAATGCGTAGGCCATGCTTGAAGAAAAAGGCCAATACCACGCAAAACCCAAAATCAATACAGCCGTGACAACATTATTCCAAACCGATATGGATTTCTATGTGGACATGCCGTGTCAATTGAATAACTTTTACTTATCATCCAATTCTAACAACTTTACAATAAGATCCGATGAAAACTAATAGATGGTAAATGTCTTAAATGTAACAATTTAAGATTTTTAGTGGTAAAAAATTAGTATGTAACAAAGTTGTCATAGGAACATTAATTTGAGATTTTTCGCGGTATCGACTTTAAAAAAATAAAAAAATAATTTTTGAAAATAGATACTAATTGATATGGTCAAGTTTATCCAAAAATTTATTTTTCCCTTGTTAACTTGTAGAATACGGCAGGGTACATGAAATGAAGTTGCAAAGATATGGGAAATACTGAAAAATAGTACTTCATCAAGTGAATCCTATTTTATATCATTTAATTCCGAGATAATTACAGTTTAGCCCAAGAATTGGTTTTATCTAAGTTTAATTTGGACAGTTGATGTTGCTTGATCTTGACAAGGGTTCGGCCACCATCGACGGTGGCTAGCAACAACACTACCACCCTCTATTAGCGGCATACATATTCAAAGGAGTTTTCATCTTCCACATCTCTTCTTCTCTAGAATCAATTCAGTTCTCGTGATATCGTGAATTTTATGTAATCAAGTGACTACTATGTAGGTGAAAGCGCGACATTTTGCCACTGTTAATTAGATGTGACACCCTGTCTAGGACGTTTTTAATGGGACGATTGATACCACCAAATAAAAATAATATAACTTTCGGAATCGATAGGCGATATGACAAAAATACGAGAGAGTCGGAGCTGTTGATGCTATTATCTTTTCGAAGGCTCTATATATATCGTGAGAAATAAATGAATTAAAAATTACTTTTATATAATTAGTTATAGAAAGTATTTCTAATTCTCTAGATCAATTTGACGTTAAGATATTTTTGTAAAGAATAGAAGAATATTTAGTTTATTTTTTAAGAGATATAAATTATTACCTCTAAAAAATATTTATGAATCAATTATTTCTGGCTAATTAAATGCGTTCTGGGGAGACACTGACATGCTCGAGTGGTCGAACCGAAGAGTACCTTTTTATATTATTCTTTATCCCTGGTCAAAACCGAAGAGTACTTTGCTTACCTGAACAAATCCCACGTCCGAGGGAAAAGAGATAAGGAGATGAGAGAGTGGCCTTTTTGAACAGTGCCAGGACGACGACTTCTGCTTTTTCTCTTCTCCTCGGCCAAGTAAACAGTGTTAAGACTTGACGGCAAACAAAAGGTTCTGTATTGCGAGCGTACGTGGATCCTCGCGTCTCTCACAGCGAGAGAGAGAGAGAGAGAGAGATTGTCTGTATTCCTAAAGGGGTGCGAATGTTGGAAGCTGAGGAAGCAAAACCAAAGCTCATGGCTCGAAATGGCGGCACCGCTAAACCCCACCCTTCCCCTCTCTCCCTGTCTCTCATCATCCCCCGCAGCACCACCTTTTGAGAGAGAGAAGCTCGAGAGAGAGAGAGAGGGACATTCAGTGCCGTCGAAGTCTTGTTCCTGATTTCTTTCGTTGAGGGGTAAAATTAAAATAGCTTCAGCTCCAAGTCTTTCACTCTCTTTTGGTCTACCCTGGTGTTCTTCTGGGCGGCGTCGTGACCACTTGGGGTTTTTTTTTTTCTTTGGCCCTTCACTTTGTTGATGGGAAAGGCAACTTTTTGTTGAGACCCAGAGGAGGGAAGGAAGAAAATCAATCATGGGTACAAGAAACAGCAACGACAGCGGGGTGATGATGGTTTCTGCTTCGGAGGAGGAGTGCGATGTCGGGCTGGGTCTGAGGATGCAACAACCCGAGAACGATGACGCCTATTCTCGTAAAAAGACGACCCCGATGATGATGTCCGTGTCCATGCCTCATCATCACCACCATCACCATCCTTATCACCAGCAACACATGCTGTCGCCATCATCCTCTGTTAGAGGAGTTGTTGCTGGAGACTATTATGGCGGTGTTTGTGGGTCCATCTTCTCAGGCTCAAGCAACCACCACTTAGCGTGTGCTAGTGAAGAAGAAGCAACGGCTACGCTGCTTGCTTCTGGCTCTGCCTCTGATTCTTCTTCTGCTGCTTCTGCTCCTGTCTTTAAATCCTCAGGTAAAGCTGCTTCCTTTTTTCTCTCTCCCTCTTATCAGAACTTCTCAGTGATCTCTTTCTTTATCATCAGAAAAAAATAATAGTCTTTTTTTAATTTTTTTGGAACCGAGGATATGACTGGACATTAAGACTTGGGAAGCACGGGTTTTCCGTAGCCTTTGTTGATTTTCCTCTGAAATAATTGGGGTTGTTTTTTTTTTTTGGTCGAAATTTGGGGTTGTTCGGTTGCAGGAAAAATGGCAGCATCTGCAAATGCGAGAGTGCCATTTACGGCAGCACAGTGGCAAGAGATGGAGAGACAGACCATGATACTCAAGCACATGATGACCTCTGCGCCTGTGCCTCCTGAACTCTTGCCCATCGCCAAATCCCTCCCCACTGTTCTTCCTCCGCAGTCCAACAGTAACATTTCACTGCCCTCTTCAATTTTTTCGTTTTGCCTCATTTTCGTCCTTCTTTATATTAGGTCTTTTACCTTAGCAGCTCAAACTCAAGCCAAGTTCATTTCTTTTCCCTTTAAAATTGCTAAAAAGATGGTTTCTTTTTCTGGATTTCTTTAGGGGGTTCTGATCCAGAGCCGTGGAGGTGCCGAAGAACAGATGGGAAAAAATGGAGGTGCTCGAGAGATGTGGCTCCTAACCAGAAGTACTGTGAGCGCCACTCCCACAAGAACCGTCCCCGTTCAAGAAAGCCTGTGGAATTACATGCTGATTACACAAACACCGCTAACAACAACAAGAAAAGCAGTGTTACCATCGCAAGCTCTCAATCCCTCAATTCGTGCCAGAACGCTCCATACCAGACACCAAACTCACCTTCAGTTTTCCCCACCACGGTGGCCTCGACTTATGACCAACCCAGGTGAGCAAAAAGAAGAATTTCTTTAAATGAAAAAAGAGAACTCCTGACCCTAAGCCCCATTGTTTAATCAATTCAAAATTTATTGCATCCCTCGTGCTTATCCAGTGGGCAATGAATGTTGCGCACATCTTTCTCTGTCTTCCTTTTGTTGTTTTGTGCGTAACTTTCTGCAAGTCTCTTTTAAAGTTGCTTTTGTTTGGTTGTTATCGACGCTCGTGAAGGGGCTTGGAGTGGTTCATGAAGGCCGAGACAATCTCTAACCAAGAGGACTATCACCACCCGCAACAACCTATGCATGCCACCTGCAACAAAATCGACCCATTTAATCTAAAGCAGCCATATATGCCCCTGAGCTCATACACTGATTATGGAAGTACCCATGAATTATATGAGACCAGGCATTTCATCGATGCATGGTCAACCCCACACAGAGATGACAGCTCAAACAGCGCAGCCTCTGTTTCTGCAAGCAAGAAGATGCCCATTTCCTCCCTCAGTTTGACAATGTGCGGGATTGGAGAAGAAGACAGCGAGAATACGGACATGGGTGTGGGGTTAACGGGTGGAGGGCGCGAGAAGTTGGGGGATCTGAGGCCGCCGCACTGGATGATTAGCCCTGGCGGGTCATGGATGGGTTCAACAACGCCGGGCGGGCCGTTGGCAGAGGCTCTTTGTCTGGGGTCTGCAAACGCAAGTTCCGCGAGAATGGCAGTCTCATGCGAGGCGTCTCCTCAAGGTTGTACTGGTGTCACCCCTGCTAGCAGTAGGAGCTCTAGTAAAGATGAAGGGCATGAGCTCAATCTCATAAACTGAAGGATAGTTTCATCCTTTTGCCGATGAAGGTCAGGGGAAATTGGATGTTTTGTTTTGTTTTCCTTTTGACTCGATGATACAATTGAACAGCGAGTGCAACATAAAAGGAATGTTGTTTTCGATTCGTTTTATATGGTCTGATCCATTTTGTTCGATATATTTTCATCTTCGGAGTGAAGTACTCTTTCGGCCAGGCGCTTTGTAATCGTTCCTCTATCGTGTACTGATTTTCTTGCGTCCACTTTCATTGTCATTTGTTCTCAGTTGATGTGCTAATTTGCGAAATCACGATGCTCCTGCTCCTGCTCCTGCTAACTGCGAATCGGTTCCGTGTTCCGAGCTATTTCCCGGTTGGTAAAGTTCTTCAATTGAACTTTGGCTGGTTGGATTGGTACCCTGCCATTTGCCCAAACAAAAGACCAAGCGTGCGCGAGTCTTGGAAGATATATTTGCTTTTGCACGAGATTCGTACCTTCTGTCGTGGACTCTATTGGAGCAAAGTTTGATTAGGATGAGGCGCGTAGTGGAATCGAAATCGTACAGGAGACCGTTGACTTCTATCCACGTCGGGGAATGATGTCATCCGACACTGAAAAAGGATTGTGATTTGTGAGGATTCGATGAAGAACTGGGGTTGAGGATGTTTTTCAGGCCGAGATTTTCCGATTCGACTGAATCATGGGATGATCCAATTTGCAGAAAGATATTGGTTGCTCGTGAGCAGGCCATCACGACTTTGGTTTCATTTTTAGCACATGATCGGTCGTCGTCAACTCATAGGTACTAAAAGGGACGGTATGCATCTGGAGATCTAACACTAATTGTGTACTCTCGTGGAGTTTTCGGACCTGCACCTGACCGCAGACCTTCGTCGGCGGTGGGTTGAGAGGACCGCCGATCCAGCAAATTTATTTGTGCATTGTTCCGGCAATTGAAAACGGGTGGGCTCTGCTATTATTGCACTCTTCTAGAGCCAACTCGGCCTGCCTGATCCAACTTGGCCCAAGCCAAAGGTTCTATGCATATAGATCCTTTTGTTTGGCGAAAAATGTGACATCTTGGAAAAAGAATTTGGTGAAGTTATTTTTTGAAAAAATGACAATGTTTTTAGGCTGTGTTTGGCTGAAATTTGAAAATAAATTGGAAAATATTTTTCACTATGTAGGAAAGAAAATTTGATTTAATTTTCCTAAATAGACATTTATTCTTCGAACATTAGTAATTTGCACATAAGTAGCTAAAGAACTAGGTACAGGCATTGGGTCTCAATCTCAATGGGCCCTAACTAGCCTCGATGGACTGGGGATATCTGAAGTCATGATCCTACCCTTGATGGACCTGGGCACTGATCAGGGGCTTGGTCTCAAGCACCAAGGTCCCAAGGACAACCTTGATGGACACGGGCCAAGCGTCAATTGACCTAAGTAGGGGGCGATATCTCGAGCTTGACCTTAATTGATCTAGGTAGGCACTTGGGACCTAGGCAAGTACACCATCCCTGGCTTGGGTGCTAGAGTCCTAGGCAAGGGCACTAATGTCCCAAGTCTAGCCTCAATCGAGGAGGGCCTAGGTGCTGAAATCCAAGCACTAGCATTGGGTCACGGTCCTGTCCTCAATGTACATGCTCTCAAGCATTGTGGACTTAAGCCTAAACTTAATGGGCTCGAGCCTAGGTGGTAGAGATATGGGCAAGAGCTCTAGGGTCTCAAGCTTGGCCATTATGGACCTGAGTTGGGGTGTTGGGGATTTGGGCAAAGGCACCAAAGTCCTAGGCTTTGCCACAAGCATCGATGTCTCAAGCTCAATCTCTACGGTGGTCCTAAAGTCTCGAGCTTGGCCTCTATATTTGCTATTGCACGAAAGTCGTGCCTTCTATTGTGGGCCTTCCTGGAGTAAGTTTGATTAGGATAAGTCGTGTCGTGGAACTGAAATTGAACAAGAGCCGGTTTAACTTCCTTTGACATCGCAGTAATAATGTCATCCCACGTCGAAAAAGGATTTTGAGGCTTTGATGAAGAGCTCGGATTGACTATGTTTTTCAAGCCCACAATTTCAATTGGACTGAATCACAGGATAATTCAATTTGCGAAAAGATATAGGTTTGTCGTGAGTACGCCATCACGATGTTGATTTTAATTATAGTGCATGATTTGGGGTCATCGACTTGTAGTTGCTAAAAGGTTCTATGCATCTGGAGATCTTACACAAATCTATACTCTAGTGGACATTTCGGAACTGCGCCTGACCATGGACATTCGGCCATGGCAAGATAAGAGGACTGCTGATCCAGCAAATTTATCTATACATTGGGCCACCTTGTTCGTACTCTTGTAGAGCCGAAGTAACTTGCCCGAGACGAAGGTCCTACGCATAATTTTGGTTTTTTTTTGTTGAAAATGTAAAATATCTAGAAAATATTTTTCAAAATTGAATTTTAAAAAATGACTATTTTTCAGTGTTCGGCTGAAATATAAAAATGAACTAGAATTTTTTTTTTCGGTTGTTTGGCAAGGAAATATGTGATTTGATCTTACTAAATATATATATGTAATTCAAGGTGCAAGTGATTTGCACAACCTAGGCTTGGGAACAATAGACCTCAGTGCCAAGGAAGGGGGCACAAGCTTTGGGGTCTCGATCCTAGCCTTGATGTACTTAGGCGCTGATGTTGGGATTTGGGTTCGAGCACCAAGGACTCAAGGCTAAAATTGATAGACATGTGCTCAGCCTCGATGGACTTGAGCAGGGTCATATGATATCGAAGCATTCCTTGAAGGCCATTAATTTAGCAACTTTGGAAATAATCAATACGTGGAGATCTATAGCAACTATATTCCTCGCATTTTAAACGTTTTAGAAATATTAATGTTGTATGTCTTAGTTACTAGGTCTCTTTAAGCCTTAATTGTGATGAAGGTCCCAAGAGTTAAAAGTTCTAGTTCCTAGGATTCTATCATGTTACGTCTTTCCAATGTGATTAGGAAATAACTCATGCTTGTAGGATTATTCTATACTCAATTATACAAGCAAGTTATGATAATTGAAAAGAGAAGACTTGGTTGATTATCTGTTTGAGCCTTTGGCATGAGAACAAGATGTCTGATCCCATAGGATAGTTACCTTTGGGTGGTGAATCTAGCTTGTCACGATCACTTAGGCGATACGCCACTTAAGGATTGGCTAATGGATTATTGGAACTAAACCTAACTTAAATTTTCTCAAAGTCATACCAATTCATGACTTGAGGTTTAAGTTATTAGCAAGCAAATAATCTTTTATTGAAATTTGTTATTAATCTGTTTACATTGGATCAATTAGAAACTCACATAAAGTATTTATGGCATATTTTACCTCTATGAACCAAAAAGTTTGGGATTCGAGACTTAATTATATTAGATTAATCTAATGCGATTGTGGTACCTTTAATTTCATTAAAATACTTTAGTCGACAATTTGAATCAAGTTTAATTCTAACCACTTGACATATGGAGTAATCATTCATATGTACAAATATTATTTAATGCTCAATAAAGAAAGCGTTAAATAATTTGCAAATGTATAAAAATGCGGACTTTCCTCGAAAGCCGTAAATGAGACAATTTCTAAAATTAAGATTGAGAAAATAGTCTTACCTGATTCGTGATCGCGCGCGGATAAACTTCCAAATTTAAACCTTGCAGCAAGATGGGACAATGGCAACGGTGGCGGCGACAGGTGTGCATTCGAGGGACGTCTGACATCGGGGCTGGCTCACATGCATGGGGGAGTTTGGCCCTGGGGTAGCTGGTTCGAGCTGGGCTGGCGAGATGTGTGGTGGGCAACGGCGGTAAGGATTTATCGGAGGTGATGGGTTGAGGCACACGGTAGCGTGGCAGCAGGTAGTGGCTTTGGGGGGCTCAAGGGCAGAGGCGAAGGCACAGCGTAGGGTGTGAGCAGTGGTAGCAGTGTACAGTCCAGGCATGAGCAACAGCATGGGCGAATCGGTGAGGCGAGCATAGCAGCGTGAGTTGATCAGCGGTGGGGTGAGCAGCTTCTCTGTAGTAGGTGGCAGCAGGCTAAGGGCACCCAGGGTGGTCGACCAGGCGCCCAGGGGAGCAAGCGAGCTAGAGGCTCTGTTGTTCAGGTTGGCTTGTTGTTGGACGATTCATCCTGAATTAGTTTCGATCAGGACCCCCTTTTGAATCCGTCCACCTATATTTAGATCTCAAACATACGTCTACGGCACTTTGACCTTCTTCTTCTTCTTCTTTTTCGGGCCTTAGTGCTGATGATGAAACGGGGCACAGTTCCATGCAATGATCATGTCATTTCCACGACAGCAAGTATGCAAAATCAAGCTTGGTTAGGTGACTGACAAGATAAAGACAAGGGCGGGAAATTTGGTGTGGCCAACAGCGGGACGGCAGCGTTGCCCCCCTAATGCTGTCCAATTTTAAATTTAAACAAGTGGGGCGCTAAGATAATCATCAGACCCACCACAGAAAGGGTGCTAAAGTTTATTCATGGGGTAGAATCTTTCCGCATACCCACGTTTAGGGGCTAGGAGAATGAGGACATTGTGTCTCCCTTAAGCCAAGCACTCCATTGTTTCAAGCTTAGTTAGGAGCTGAAGCAGTTCTATATGGCCCATGTTTGACCATGTTGTGGTGCAATCTCTCTCGCTAGCGGGTCCCCTTGGTAGCATTTGGAATTTTGGTGCATTTGGATCTGAGTGCTATGCTTAGGTCAAAAGCCATTTCGCTAGGTATGCTAATTGCTATAGGGGGAAGGTGCGGATTGATGTTCTGATTCGCATGCCGCTCTCCTCAAAGGAAAAAAATAAACAAAACCTTCCAAGTGTGGAATAATTAGGTGGGAGTCAGTGTGCGTAATGAAGAGGATCGGGCCACGAATCGATCAAAGTTTTGGGAAGTCGCACGTCTCGAAGTCCGTTTCACGTAGTTGGAGCTTTCAGTACTATGACAGAGATGCTTTATTGCATCCAACATAAAATGTTTATTCATATGGTTAGAGACCACTGATACGTTTTTCCATTGTTCAACTCTTTTTCCCCTTCATATTTAATCTAATCTCGAAACTTTTAACCTGCTTAACCTAATCATTCCACAAGTTTATCATTAGGCCAATTGCTTTTTTCCGGGTATAGACTGTCATATCTGTTTTTGTCCGGCCAAAATGATAATTTGGACTGCCGCGTCATTTCTCCTAGTCAGTAAATCTCGTTCACTTTTTTGTCCTCGTCATTTTTTTTTTCGGGATCAAAATAATGAGAGAGATGTAACACGAAAGCCATGCGTAAGTCCCTTGAATAATTAGTATAAGCTTTAATTACATGACAGCAGGAACCACCCAAGGAATAATTTTGGTTTTTAGGGTAGCTGGTATTGCCTAGACATGAGCTTCAGTTTCATTGATGTCAATTTATTTCACGAGCTGCAGAAGCAATAATATCGCCATGGGACTAGGGACACATGCAGGGCTCAGATTCTGCACCAAACCGTGGTATGCCGTACATTCATGAAGTGGCATGTCCTGTTCGTGACTCTTGCAAATGCTTTGGTCAGATCCAATTTCCATCGAAAGCCCCCCACGAACTTCAAGCTCGCTAACATCATTCGATTCCCTAGTGAGAACGAGAACAAAATGGAACGAGTACAACAGAAAGAAAATTCAATCTAAAATTCATCTTAAATCAATCCCTGCCTGAGACTTGCACCACGAACAATGTGTCTTACTGATTTCCCTCACCTAAACCACCTCAAATCCGTTGTCGAGCATGGCGAAATCTCGCCACCGATGCTCTCTGTGTAACATGACAGATTCGACCTGTGTTCGGCCCCGTAGTTGTAGGTATAGTTCCCGCTGTAGACGCTCTTGAAGCTCGGGCTCCTCAAGTTCTGGCTGAACCCGCCTGTCCCATACCCGACCCCAAAGCCGCCATGCGGGTCTGGGGCTGGATACGACAATCTCTTTTTGGCAGACCCAGTACGGTCTCGCTCTGGTGTGGATGGCCTCTGCCTTGGCGCACTTTGTGACCGGGATCTGGCCTTGGCGGACTCGGTAGCGGCCATGTAGTTTGGAATGGCCGTGGAGTTGCGGTGCAGGAAGGCCAGGCTTGGAGTGTTGGCAGCCGAGTAGCACTGGTCGTCCCGGTAGCAGCGGGGGCTCGCAGAGCGGACCTGGATGGGCCTGGCCTTGGCTGGGGAAGGGGTGATGGGGGAGTGGTGAAGGGAGGGGTTCGTGTGTTGTGAGTGTGACCTGTGGAGTGGTGAAGAAACGGAGTGTGGCGTCGGGCTGGGGGTTGGCTGTCTATGGATGTAGTGATTCTGATGGAACGACCTGCGGTGATATCTCGGCGTGGAGTGAGAGTAGGGCCGGGAGGTGTCGATCTCAACTGTCTTGATTGGATCTTTCTTGTCGGTCGAGGCTCGGCTCTCGGTCTCCCATGGCTTGGCGGCCATCCAGCGGTCCAGCCATTTAATTCGCTCTTCCAGCTCGGTTTCATCCCCAGCCGACGGGTGCCTTCGAGATCTCCATATCTGGGGGGATATGAAGAACTTGAAGTGATCAGTTTCTATTATATGAGACCAAAATGTGTAGACCCAGCAGGTGAAAATCAAAGTAATAAACAGAGATTGCAATGAAATGGAGCTCAAAAAGCTCAAAATTCGCTCCTCGCATAAAACACGATATGTTCCATCTCAGCAGATACATATTGATATGAGCACGTGACTCCTAGGAATTTAACGGGAGGTGATTATGCACTCACTTCCTTAATCAGGTTGAAGACAAATTCAATTAGACTACCAGCATAAAGAACAATTCAAATCAACCGGTGCTTATGAACTTGCTTTAGAACGAATTTTTTTCAATATTTCAGTTCGAGCTCAACAACAGATGAATACAGTCTTGTTGTTGCCTTATTGCAGAAGAGAAAACAACCTGCTGAGAGAAGGCCTGAGAAAGTAATTTCTCTCGTTGCGAAGCTATCTCCTTTCTACTCTGCAACAACGCCTCGACGTCCTCCATTTTGAACGAGTGCTCGTCCCAGAAGTCGGCGGTGCAGCTTGTATTCCTGGACTGTAACCAAAAGGAGCCTGGTTAATGCACATTTAAGAGAAAATACCCTTGCTTTGCATCACAAGAGACATCGGAAAACAAATGAATTAAATCAGTCACAATGTCACATACAACTGATCTCCTCTCGCGAATGTCCTGCAGATAAGAGGACTCCCACAGGTTGTTGGTCTCGGGATCAAACATGGACTTCCTGCCCCCCTCGTGCGAGAGCCTTGCTCGCTGATCCCGCATCCGGTCCTGGACTCGGACCAGCGCTTGCATGCACTGGAGCGTCAGCTTCGCTTGCTTCCGGACATTGTGGCCTCTCACCAATGCCTGGAGCTTCACGAGCCCCTTCAGTGCTCGGAGTGCTCGTCTCGCCTTCAAGAAACAAAAAGAGCACACGAGCCTTAAACTTGCAGTTTTCGGACAATTGCCGTCAAGAATAATTTTTTTTTGAAGTGGCTTCTCAAAAACATCAAATTCAGCAGGATTGAGTTCTATTCTTAAGGTTCGTATCGAGTCAACACAAGGTTTGGCTTGAAAGAGACTTCTCAGGAGAAAGCTGAGCCGATGCTGACTAAAATGTCAAGCCTCAGAAGTAAAGTCACTGTCGAGACAATGCAAAGCGCAATTAGACAGTCAAGACTGTGATGCGTCTTGCTTTCTTTTTTCGTATCGTATGTGGTATGACTTGATGAGTTTTTTAATGGGGTAGTCTAGAGAAGCCGAGCAGATTAAATTTTGTTTTGGTTTTCGACTCACCAAGTAACCTCTGAAAGCCGTTTGAATGACCACAGCAGCCCATTTCTCCTTGAGGAGACTGGCAGGAGGCCTGGTCAGGCGGGCGACCTCCATGGCCGCCTGCGCAGTCGCCACCGCTGCCTCAGCTGCTGCCGCGGTGGCGGCGGCCACTGCAATCGCGTGCCTCTGGTCATTCGCCGCCGCCACCTCAGCCGCTGTCGCGGTGGCAGCGGCCACTGGAATCGCGTGCCTCTGGTCGTCCACCATTGAAGGATTTACCGCCGTACAAATGTCAGCCGCCGCCTCCTTCGTCTCGCAATCGGCCGGGTGGTTACTGCCCGACTTGCGGAACAACCATCTTCTCTTTTCTCTCTTCTGCACAACAAATTGGGTATTATTCCCAAATCAGTAAGGAGCTCTTTTGCATCATTAACGAGCATCGCCCTTAACAAGTAACGTACAAATGACATATGAATCTATGATATTACCCAAACACAATAGAAGATAAAACAATTTTAAGTGGACTTATTTAAGCAGCTAAAAGCCATCGAAACAGAGGGTAAGTAAAAAAAAAAGGGAGACGAGAGCTGAGAATGGAGTCGCACCCTTTCTTCATCTTCTTGCCCACATTCTTCTCTCCTCTTGCCATTACTCTTCTCAGTATCTTTAGCTGGAGACCTGAAAGCCCTCTTGACTTTGGTCAACCAAGAAGTACCACTCTTCTTTCCCATGGGGGAAAAGCAACACAAACAAACACGCACACAGAAGAAGGAAAATAAATCTCTCTCTCTCTCTCTCTCTCTCTCTCTCTCTCTCTCTCTCTCTCTGATTCAGAGCTGGAGCAAAGATGGAGGCGTCATGTGGAGAACGTAGCGGCGAAAAGGTTCGGCACAGTCTCCCCTGAATCCCTTCAACATTATTACTGAACTGTGGGACTGAAGAGAGGCAGAGAGGGACTGGGGTTTATTTATGAAGAGCCCAGCGAGAGTGCGAGCTCCAATAACACCCCTCCTCTCTCTCTCCGCTCCCCCTGTGCTTAACTCGAACGAGGGCTTTTAGCTAGGTAGGTGTTTTGCTGTGGCATTGGAAGTTTAAAAACTCCAAAACAAAAAGAAAGATGATAATACAGTAATAATATGAACGAAGTGTCAGAAGGGATTGGTAAGAACCATGTAGAAATAGTATTTTGAGAGCTGGGAGAGAGAGTGGGGTGTGGGGAAGTGAGTGGACATGAGGGAATTTCAATGCAGTGCAAGAATCCAAGAGAAGGCCCCACTTATAAAATGAAAGGCGCTTTTGAACTTGAGCATGGCTTTTCCCTTTCGTGAAGTGAATGAAAATTTAAAGTCATATACCAAAGTACTGACCCGAGCCTCATGCCTTCACGTGCCCGCGGCAGCTGAAGGCAAAAGGACGAATTCCTTTTCGATTCCTGTTCTTCTGCACCTCCCTTTTTATTTATTTATAGATTTGGCCTTTTAATTCATTTATTCATTATGAACGTGGGGATGTACCAATCAATCCCTTGTCAAATTACTCTAATTGGATAGTTAGGTCAAGAGAACCCTTAGAATGGACCGAACATATTTGTGACACCCGGCAGCAACCAACTCAACAACCCTTCAAGTTTCATTAAGCTCACGCGGTTATATTTGAGCGCTAAGAAATAAATTTACCTAACATTGTGACGGCATACATCGTGAGCAATGTCGATATGATTGGAAAAGATTACGTGAATGAAATTATGTTTTCAAACGTACTTCTGGAAATCCCTACAATCTTCTATTCGTTGAAACGAAAATGTTATTCGTAGCATAGTCATAAGTTCCTCAAAGAATGCAATATAGAAGGGAAGTTGTCGTACAATAGCATTAAAGTAATCCCTCTTATTTAAGAACTATCAGCTTAAATGTACTAATATATTTTGATTAAAAAAACCCTAAAATGGCACTCTTTCTTTTACTCAGTTGGGAAAACCTCAACCAACCTCTTTATTTAATTACTTAAAGTGTATGTATCCGAATCTTTTAACTCGATAATTATTCCTCCACCACATCAACCAATCTGAATTATTCTGGGTTAGCATTGTTTAATCAGTCTCCTTTTCTATTATCTAGAAAGTCAGGGATTTTATTTTGATAAAGGGTGTCATAAAGGCGCCAGCAGCGAGAAGATGAAATGAGTTCATATGGAAAACGAACACGAAGACCAATGTCTAGGGCAGATCTCCAGCTAAGGAGGCGATGAAACAGAGATGGACCAGCCCCAGGATGGCGAAGGAGGGACGGTGTTGTGTTGGACTCATTATCTCGTGCTCGGTGGACCGGTCAAACTGTCTTAGATTCTCCTCATCGTACAGTCCAAATTAGATCCCTTGTCTCGTTGCGGGATGAAGTGAGAAGTATGGCTCCAGCCTCAGCTCTGCTCAGACCTGTGACGTAAACCCTAATTGGCCACGAACACGATGATCTCCCGCCTATTTTTGTCTCGAGATTTCCTTTTGTTTATGCTATAGATGGGGTGAGAAGAGATTACTCATCTTTCTTTCGGAAAAAGAGGGAAACAAATAAAGGGTCGATGGACTTCGCCAAGTAATCTTATATGACGTTGTTGACATGGTCCGGTTTGGGTAATTTTTGGAAAAACATGAGATTATAGCTTTCGACTTAATTTGCAGCCAATAGTTAATGATTAATAAAAGGGTGTCTTGATCTTTGCGGATTTTAAATGTTATGCAATAGGTAAATACCAACCAACAAATTAATATCATATGTCTTGGTAGGGTTATTGTAATAAGTTCGGTGACCTTAAACTTTGGGTCACCAATGGTGGTGTTGTTCGACACGACTGAACCCGAACATTTTATGACTGATGAGGGACCCTGCTGGTAACATTTAGAGAAGCTCACTAGAGTCAGTCCCTTCCTTGCTCTTTTTACTGATGGAGGAAAGGGGATGTTTCAGGATAGCTTGATTGATAAATTGAGTAAATTTACGCATTCTAACTTAGAGGGTCCGATCCACTGTGCATGCTTAAACAGTAATAAAAGTTGCATTGAGTAGTACCACGATAAAACTAAAAGGTCAATTGAAGTCAAAGGATAAACTACCTACCTATTTTGAATTATTTCTAATAGACGTGTTTTTTTTTACATGGGTCTCAATCTTATGGAAATGCGAATGTCACTCATCAGTGAAGGAGAGCTGTCGGAGGCAAGGGCATGGCGGGTTGTTGCTGCGGGCTGCGATTCAGAAGTGCAGATAGTCTTGCTTCACAAGGATCCCCTGAGGGCTCCCGCCATGAATCTGTACAAGAAATCGGGGTTCCAGGTGGACAGCTTGATCCGAGGTCGCCTGGCCCAGGTGACCTTGGCTTGGCGAGGTCCCTAGAGCCACGCGAGGGTCGTGCGACCCTTGATTGGATCTAGGCCAGGTGACCCTCATTGGCCCTCCATCAGCCCTGGCCGGCGGTGGCAGCCTTCGACCAGGGCCTACCGACCCTCCGCCAGCCAATCGTCTCCTCTTTTTTTATTTAAATTTTAACTTTTCTTATATAAAAATGTAATTTGATTTATATTTTTTCAAATTTTTAAATTTCCTTTTGACGTGGCGCTTACGTGTCTTAAAGGATAGATTTAGAAAAATGACACATTGGTGTTTTCTGTTCATTTAATTGGACAGAGCTAACGGAATGATTTAATTGTATCAACTATACAAGTTTTAGGATTTGATTGCACTTTTTGCAAGTTTTGTATTCATTTACACTTTCATTTTAAGTTTTAGGATTTCTAGTGAATTTTTCTCTTTATATATCTGAAGCTGGCAAAGAGATGATGTAGTTGTAGAGTTTTTTTTTTTTTTGGATAGGCAAGGAGCTATTTTCAATGATAGTTAGAGCGTTGTTTGTCCTGTAAAAGTTCTAGTATTCCACTCAAAGACAAAACATATTCAGTTGAAGTATCATCGTATTTGTACTTCATAGATGATGGGACATTGTCATCAAAAATATAATTTACATACAAATTCCAATAGATATGTTTACTAAGCTGTCACTAGTGAAAACCTTGGTTTTTTTATTGCCTTTGTTGGCCTTCATGATTAGTGATGAGGACATGCAGTCCCACAAAGAGCAACCGTCCTGCAAACCAACAAGGGTGGATGGATGAACCGTAATAATTAAAAAGTTCGAGGAGTTGAGGGGCAAAAAATATGATAAAATGTAAATGAAGAATAAGTGGAATATTCTGAAGGAAGAATGAAAAAATTGGAGGAAATTGGTTTTAAATGAAATAGGACTAAGATGGGATGCAAGAAAAAGAACCATTGATGCGAGTGATGAATAGTGGGAGACCAAAATTCAGGTTTTTATCAATTTTTTTACTTTTCTATTAAATTTATATTTAATTATAGGATTTACTCAAATGCTCTATTATAGTAGGCCAATCCTAAGGTTAATATTTTTAGGACAAAAAGCATAACTCCCCATTCTCAAATGTTGACTGGATAAGTCACATGCAATCATGAACAATGTTTTACTTGTCAATGAGGATTTTGAGACCACACATGTTGATATTTTTGGCAGTGCTAGATCTGCTAATGATAATGTGGCTGAAAATATTGTTGAACTAATTGGAACTCAAATCTGTAAAATAGTGATACAGACTTCAAATGGGCAAGCTTGAGAAAAGAAAGAAAAGAGATTCACACAACAACAACAGCTTGAAAATCAAATTGAGAGGCTTTGCTTTGCGGTTGAAAGTAGGATTGCTACCATTCAAGCATCTCAAGGAAATAATGGATTCACTCCTTACAAAGATATCGTACTTATGTTGAATACCATACTTGATACCGCGAAAGATGAAAAGTGATATTTTTTTTTTTTGCAATCAAACATTTTAAGGAAAAGAAAGACAATAGGCAGGTCTTCATGAGCTTGAATAGTGATGCACTAAGGGTCAAGTATCTCAAGCCTGAGATGGAGGAGCTTGGTCATAGCTACGACACTATAGCATCTTATTTGTACTATTTGATATACTACTTTTATTTTACTATGAGATCTCTATTTGCATTATATGTTGAGCTAATTTCTATCTATGCCTTAATGTGAGAATTGTTTTTCGTTGGGCTTTCTTTATGTGTTTGAGTTTGCCTAAATACGATCGTTGGCATTATTGTTTCTTTTGATGGACAATCAATATTATTCATTATTTCTCTTAATCAAACTCTATATTGTTTTTACGTTACACAATTATGGCTAATTCTCCTAAAATGGAAAATTGTGAATAGGAGGAAAACGAATTTTGCGATTTTCTCTTAATCACTCAAGCTTCAATTGCTTATCAAGCAATGTATATATACAAACAACCTTACATGACCTCATCGTATATATGTTTTGCATGGTTAAGAGAGTTGATGTGCGAAGATGCTAATTTGATAAGATGCTATAATATTTTTAGAATGCATACGATTGTATTTAGTATTTAACACATGATTTTAATAACATGTTATGGTCTTAAAAGATCTAGAAATATTAATGTTGCAGAAACAGTTGAAATGTTTCTTTATATGTTAGGACGTGGTATGGGTAATAAGTTGGCACAAGAGTGCTTTCAGCTCTCAAGGAAAACCACAAGTAGACACTTTAGCTTATTTTTAGATAACTTTTGTGATATGGCAAAAGATTTGATATAATCAACCAATCGACAACATAGAGAAGTTCCAGAGAAGATCAATAACAATCGATGATTTTATCCATATTTTAAGGTCAATATGATTGTATAATATAATAAAAAAACTAAATACAAAATTAGTAATATTTGTATTGTTTGTTTTAGAATTGCATTAGAGTTATGAATGGTATATATCCCAGCGATGGTTTTTACATACGATAAAATTCATTTTATTGGTTGAGAAGGAACTACGACTCAAAATGTGTTAGCCATATGTAATTTTAACATGGAATTTGTCTATACTTGTGCCCTTGGGAAGGACAAGCTCATGATCCTCGTATCTTCCATGAAATCATTGAAATACATGATGCACCAATTTCCCTATCCTTTAGGTTCATTAATTAATGTTTCATGCACATCAATATGCATCAATGTGGCATATGATAATTAAATTAATATTATATTTGTGTAGGTAAATATTATTTACTTGATGCGAGATATCTAAATCATTTGTTAGAGTTTCACCAAGTCCCTACACCTACTGGTTATCGAGTAGCGTTCAATTGCGCCCATTTCTCACTATGCTTAGAAAATGAGCGAGCACTTGGTATATTAAAAAAGAAGTGGAAGATTCTAACTAACATGCTGAGTTCTCCATATGCAAAATAAGTGCAAATTGTCATAGTGGCAATGGCTTTGCAGAATTATATAAGAAAAAATGTCATGACCGGTATGGATTTTGAAATAGCATATTTAGATATGAAGTATACATATTCAATTGACCTTGATGTTGTAAATGAGGGGATGAGTAACTTAAATGATAACGCATCTCTTGACATAACATGTTTGCGTGATAAAATAGTTATGAGTTTAAAAAATCATTGACGAGGTTTGTAATATTTAAGGACAACGTATTCCTTTTCTCGAAATATATGGAACCCATGTCTATCTAAATGAAATGAGTCTCTTCTTTAATTGAGAAGATCTCTTTTGATGCGAGTTTTTCTATCTATAAATTTTTTATTATGCCTTTTTTACACTACTCCAAACACGAAAATAAGAATATTAATGTCATTGTTTTATTTTTTCAATTTTGAACAAACTAAAGTTAAAAAAAAACTTAAATTGATTACATGAAAGAGCTTTTCAAATAGAAGTTTATCAAATAGTATTTCTTCGAAATTGCATCATAAGGTACATTTTAATTGCAGTTTACCAGACGTTATTTATATTTCACTAGAACTCTTTAAGTCAAAGATCTTTATATTTTCTCCATAACTTTTCCTGAATAGTAAATCAAAATGCACCACGATCAAAATATATGCCAATGTTGAGCAGTAGAACCCAAAACACGTCAACCGGCCGCGTGGATGTTAGTTCCTAATGTTATGAACCGAACACCGAACACGGTTGGTCGGGAATCGGCTCGGAACCGATCTAGCTGCATGGCCCTGGAAGGACAGGGGTATTGATCTGCTTATCGGAGAAGACATTAGCAGACGGACCGGGGAAAAGAAAAGCGGCGGGGCCGGGCACCCTTTGACCGAATGAATGATCTCTTCTCACCCCCCCTCGCTTTAAATTTTCGCCGCTCCCTCGACCCCGCTTTCCCACTTTCGTCTCTTTTCGAAAAATTGAATTGGAATCGCTCACACTGTTCACTTCTTCTTCTTCTTCTTCTTCTTCTTCGTCACTCTCATTTTGCCTTTAACTCATTCTACTTCCCCTCCTCTCTCCGCCAAAGAAATCGTCTCTTGGATCGAAGCTCTCTCTCTCTCTCTCTCTCTCTCTCTCTCTCTCTCTCGCCATACCCTTCAAGCTCTCTTCCACATTGTACCGTCTCTTCTTCATTTTCTTCTTTTGTTTCGGTTTCGTGAAGAGGAAAGCTGATAAATTCAGCAGCCCCAAAGCTCCGACGGTAACGCCAGGGACCATGGGTTGCGTCTCCTCCAACCTGCTCAGCCACGACGACGAGTTCTCTCCCCTCGGGACCTCCGCCCTCGGCCACCACATCGTCTCTCTCACCTCCACCACCTACGGCCTCCTTACCCTCGACCCACCCCCACCCTCTACTGTCGCCGCCGCCGCCGCCAACCCCACCACGCCGCCCGCTCCTCTGCCGCGATTTACCCTCGGGTCCATCTTCCCCTCGCCTCTCTCCGACCCCAAGTCCTTCCGGTCCGAATCGAAGCCTCTATGGTCCGACCCGGCCCGAACCGAGGTCATCAACTCCTGGGAGCTCATGGCAGGCCTAGACACCGAAAGCTTCCGCTTTTCCCCTCTCCCCCAACCCAAATTCAAAGACCCGTTTGGCATCGACAAAGAGAATTCGAACCCTAATTCCGCTTCCCGCGCTAATTCGTTCAAATTTCAAATTCACCCATCCACCGTTCTCAAGCGGCCACCCCCGCCCCGAGATGGTAGCCGCGACGAAGTTCCAAGTCCCTCTGCTGCTGTGACGGGGGCGAATCCCGCGCTCAACAGGTTTGAGTACATCTGCCCTCCGAGAGGGGAGAACCAGGTTGTGATCTACACCACCAGCCTGCGAGGGGTACGGAAGACGTTCGAGGACTGCAATGCCGTGAGGGCAGCAGTCGAGGGGCTTGGTGTGGCTGTGTGTGAGCGGGACGTGTCAATGGACAGCGGGTTCAAGGAGGAGCTGAGGGAGCTGATGAAGGGACGGGCGAGGGGGGAGGTTGTGCCGCCGAGGGTCTTCGTGAGGGGTAGATACTTGGGTGGGGCTGAGGAGGTGATGAGGATCGTCGAGGAGGGAGGTCTGGGGGAGCTGCTCGAGGGCTTGCCGCAAAGGAAGGCGGGAGTGTTGTGCGAAGGGTGTGGGGGTGTGCGGTTCTTGCCTTGTTTCCGGTGCAATGGGAGTTGCAAAGTGGTGGTGAATCTGGTGACGGTGAAGGAGGAAGGTGCAGATGGAGATAAACCAGAGAGGGTTGTTGTCTTAAGGTGTTCTGATTGCAATGAGAATGGGCTGGTCTTGTGCCCAATCTGTAGCTAATTTCTGTGATCATGTGACTTTTGAACTGGGTGGTCTCTCACAGTTAATTGTTCTAATTAACTTACTAAATATGCGAAATGAAAATGCTTAGCACTTTGTTTACTTGCACTGGCTGTATGATTCTATTCCATTTATTTCTTGCTCTAATCGGAAATGCTGATATCACATTGGACACCATGTTAGACAATGATTTAATGATGTTCTCAGGCCATTGCAAATGATTTTGGTCATCCAGCTGTGAGTTGTGTCAGTTTCTTTGATACATTGTCGTTGCATTTCGACTGTTGACCATCTCTTGAAATGATATAGTTGCTACTCATCTAGGAAATTAACGTGAGTGAGAAGTACGTTCTTTTGAAACTGGATCAGCGTGACTGAGCCATGTTTTGTAGGCAAATGAAGAGCCAGTTTTCCAATACAGGCTTGTTTATTGTGAATGTTTTAGCATCTTATCCCTTGCTTGTTTCCAATCCAGGTTATTATGAATTTTTTAGTATCTTATCCCTTGCTCTGTTCATCTTTCTAAGAGGAGCATTTTATCCACTTCCATTTTGGTAAAGGCACTTTGGAAGTAGAAAGAGAAGCTGAACGAAATTTTGGATCCTTTTGTCATGGACACAACTTTAGATCTTGTAAAAAAGTTTGCATTTGTGTTCCAATTTGGCTATGCTTAAGATGGACACTTACAAATTATACCACTGTCTTCTGCTTATTTGAATGTTCCGCTGCAAGTACTAGTGTCATGGGGTGTGTGCTATACGGTATGAGTTATGAGAAGACAAAGCTTACGTAGCAGTCTGGAAAAGCAGATGCGGCAATGCACTCTTCTACATCTCTTATTACCCCTCGAGTCAAGTGATCATGGTTCCGCATGTTTTGCTTTGGAAATTTGCTAAATGGAATGCTGAAGCTTCCACTAAAAGCGCGTAAAGATCTGCAAGTTATTTTCACAGCTCCTGCCTCTTGGGAACGAATGTGTGATTCGCTTGTTTAAGTAATGGCCATCTCTTTCAAATAAGTCTAAACATTGGAGGGCCTACTTCACGAAGATGCTAGATTTTGGCAAGTGAGGCTGCTTTTTGAACGGATTCTCGGAGACACCGCCCGATCTCCTCCAAACAGCTTCAGACTTCGCGAGTGGAAGTTTGCTTATGAACGTGACCGACAGTAGTCTGGACGAATGTGTCGGCTAGCAGCTGATATTACACTGTGATGGATAGTACAGTGAGTGGACTGAGGAAGATGAACCCCAACCACTGATGCTATGCCGACAATCACTCTCTGCTTATCCATCGATGGCTTCTGATTCGTGCCACTTTAAAATATCATTATTTTGATTTTGTAAGCCAAATAATTAGATTGCTTCGGGAACATATTGATTCTTGTAATTATGGGTTAAGTGCGTCGTGCGGTTTCATTATTGGAGGATGACATTAATGGCCCTGTAAAGATTTGACCTTCACTAGTACCTCTCCGCCATTCGCGGAATGTGCAAATTCACTGGCTCTGACTTGTTGCTCTAATGTCCAGGAGCTCTCTCTCTCTCTCTCTCTATCTCTCTCTCTCAATTTTTGCTTGTCTAAACGTATGTGCTTTATCTGTATTAACGAAGCAACAAAATCAATCTTAAATACTTAGAGATTTAAAATGTATAATGAGTATCATTACTGATCTACGTTCGATTGATACAATCTACCGGATATAGTTTTATGATATTTTGACTTCTCAAACACATAGAAAACTAATGGATACTTAGACATCGCAATAGCATGAACACTCAAACTTATTGGAGATTCAATTTATTTTTCGTGGGAATTATGAAGAATTAAAGGTTACATAAAATTTTATAAAAATCCTAATGCAAAAAGATCTGAAGAAATGTTTCGATTAACTTAAAGGAATCTAATATACTGAAGTACTAATTCCCAAAAAAAGAAGAAGAATAGTTTAAGAGTTATAGCGTGGGAAAACTCAAATGATTTATTTAATGTGATGGAATTGATATAACTTAAAGGGAGACAAGAGCCCCTCCTTGCCCCTCTAGGGTCTTGGAACCACCAAGAAATCTGGAATCTTTAACATTCAACGTAATAACCACAAAGTGCAATCACATTGAGGTACAAGTCTTAAGGCATGGCAAAATGATTTTATGACGTAATAACACAGAAAATTACAAGAAAAAAGAAGATAAATATACTTCCTCCCCTCGATCGACACATTTAAAGATAAAAAATTTATAAAGAAAATAGAAACATCACGAGTACTTTAGTAGACATGTGTTTATTGAAATATTAGGTAGGGTAACATGCATCTTTCTATGGGGAACCTTGCACGAGATTTGAGTCTAGAGCACATGGTGGATGCAATGTGGGTCTAGAGTAGATAAGATCTTGAACCCCGAAACCTACCTCATTTTCCCCAATTACGGAATTTTAGAACTTGAAATTTACCATGCGACAATTGAGATGGGGAAAGATAGGGCCCGATTAGGCCTAATAAGAGTCAGCGTTTGGTGCCAACCGACCAATAATGTGGGGCCTGTCGGCAAAACCCATATGTGGGTCTGGCAATTGGGCCCCGACCCTCACCGTGTCCACTTGCGATTGTCAATTCCCAAAATGAACCCACTATTTCTTAGTTTCAAAAGAACCAAAAAAAAAAAAAAACACTTGCCTCGTTCTTTGTAAGAAGATTAGCTTAAATCATCTCATAAAATCTGAAATCTCGTAAGGTGATGTCTAGTTAATCTTAACGTTGGACCTTTGTTGCCCTGAAATCACGTATAAATGGAATTGAAATCGAGAGGAGCAAATATTGTTGCAAGCATAGGACAACCTTGATTGAAAATCCCAACGCTTATAAAATACTCAGCTGGTTCGATCATAAATTTTCCATAAATTCATTACATGAACTTAGTTTAACTTTGATACTGGAAACGATGCACTGAGAACTATCCCCGTATCACGAGAATTTCTCAGCCTAATTGAACTTCTTCTATCACGAATTTAAGATTTATGGGGACTGCATACAAAGGATAGGATTGGATCTTCATCAGCAGAAGAGCATTGAAAGAAGAGATGATCCATAATAATAACCTCTACTGAGGCTTCAGATTTTTTTTTTATTCCTTTCATCTTATGTAGATTCTCGTTTGATGTCATAACTGTTAAATCTGCAACATGCTATGATTTGTTAACATCCATAAGTTCATCTATCTTTAGACCATAAATCTCCCATCCCTGACTTCTCCAAATTACAATATAGGTGCAAGACAAGACGCATCCACCTGAAGGGGAGAACATTGTCAAAATCTCTACTTAAAAGCTATCATATTATAGGAATTGGTGGTGAAACCACTAAATTAAAGGACCAAGCGCACATTGGTCCCGTGATGGTTTGCCCACCGCATGTCGAGATATGTCATGTTTATCGTAATATATTGCCATTTGTCATGTGAATGTCACCGCTTGTCGACACTAATCTTATGGACATAAGAGGAATAACATCAATATATCATTTGGAAGCTGAGAAACTAGTTCTTGACCCCAATTCAAACTTCACATATGTCCACCACCTTCCTCCATATCCTAACTCGTGCATTGAAGGACCAATTCGTGCTAAAAACGCAGGCACCCTAACCTGCATCAGTGGTTAAAAGTCCAATCAAAACTAGAAGCTTGACCGCATCCCCAAAGACAAAAAGAACGCATACATAAGGCAAGTGGCAATTAATTCTTTCTTTTTTCCTTCAATAATCTAGGAAATGAACTCAGAGTCCCTCTTACTTACGAATCTATAGTAACATTATCGTTTTCACGAACCGATTAAGTTTAGACTTTTACCATTACATGTTGTGTCGACCCAGCATAATTGGCTCGAATTTGATAAGATTGAAATTGATGACTTCTAATTTTTACTATGTGAATTTTTGAATGGCTCAACTAATTACTTCAACAAGGATTGAAATGCAATTCTTCCTTGTTGTTATTGGCGGAAATACGAAAGAACTTCAGTGTACATAAACATCTGGACAAGACTTGAGACAAGACGTCCTAAGTAAGCTGTCTGATTCTCACACGGCATCATTGACACCTTTCATTCCCTAAAAGCATTTGCCTTTTGTCTCATCATTATTTTTTCCTTCATAGGTTGTGCCGTTAGGTAAGGAAAAAAACCCTACCTCTCTCTCTCTCTCTCTCTCTCTCTCTCTCTCTCTCTAGATCACGTTTTTAACGAACTGATGAAGCACATCACCGAATGATAATCCACAACAAGACACCACCCTACCAACTGGGACACGAAATAATTCTAACGTGTGAGACCCCCCTTTGTGCCTCAAAGTCAGCAATGAGCCATGATTAACCGTGTCAACCTTTTCAAATTAGTTAACATCTGCGGTTAAGACCTTAAGCTTAGTCGATACATCAATTATTACAGGTAAGAAATCAAATATAGCTCCCAACATCCCAAAAGAAACTAAACAACGATTCATAACAAACCACAAATCCATGTCGCGTTGATGATGAGACATTGGGGGACAGAATGCCAATGCATTGATTATTTCAGATAACGTGACTAAGCATTATTTAACCGACACTTGTACAGAAACACAATAATTCCAAAGTAATCTATGTATAAATGTACACAGGGAAGTGTAATTTTGCTACAGGAGCTGCTAATTGGGTATCGATTACATATCTTGGCTACAATTATACTGACAAGTGGTGCAATGGGTTCGATGGCATCACCGACGGCGACTTTCCGAAGCTCCAATCGAAACTGTTCTCACTGTTGTAGATCTGATTGGGTCTGTTGAGCTGCAACAGGGACAACTGCCCTACTTGATGATCACTTGGAGTCTGACCGGCCAGTACCAGGTTTGAAGCTCCGGAATGAGGCGATTGCTTGGATGCAACGGTGATCTGAAGCTGGCCATCAAGTTGTGAAGCGACCAGCTGATCCAATGCGATCCAGTCAGTAATCCCAGTACTGGCTTTTGGTTCATAATCAGAACTGGGGTGCTTGGAGGAGGGGTTATCGCTCTCTGGTATGTGAATTTCATCAAACTTTTGATAAAATGTCCTCAAGCCGGTTTCTTGACCCAAGCGTGGACTATCGTCAAGTCTTGGGAGGTGCAAGAACTTCCCATGGATCAGTTGAGTTTGCATACTGGTGATGTTGGTCGGTGCTTGATAATTTTCCGATGATCCACAATTAGTCCTTCCCATGTATGATAGTATCTGATCCAGGACACTGCTGTCTGCGCTCGCTCTCATCAGCATCTCGGTGTCCATGGATATAGTCGACGGGCTTTTAGGACTCTCTGGTGCTCTTTGATGATTCTTCTTCCTAAAAACCCGGCAGACCACCCACCCGTCTTCTGAGGAGGACTCGCAAACCAAACTCGGACCCTGAATTTTTGTTTGTCCCAAAAAATAAGCTCGAAAAGTTGTTCTCCTAAAGATTTGCTAATCTATGCTGATCTAAGATGAAGTTTATTCGAAAGAGGGATTTTCTCAATAGTGGAGGAAAAAAGTCTCAGCTTACCACGGAATTGTTCGAGCTCTCGTCAAGCCTGTACTCATGCATGATCCAGTCCGACTTCTGTCCATGTGGGGCTCGTCCTTTGTAAAACACTAGGGTCTTCCTCAACCCGATCCTTGTAGAGCCGCTATATATGATCTTGTCTCGGCCGGTCGCCTTCCAAAACCCCACGGCTGTTGCACGGTTCGTCCGAGTCCCAGTCGGGTATTTCTTGTCCTTGTGGCTAAAGAAGTACCAATCGCTCTGAGGCCCAGATCCTATCTTGCACTTCTCTACATGTATACTCAACAATCCATGAAACATGCTTCGTTAGATCAGGAATCAGGAACAACTGTAAACTAGGAGATCCAAGAGGAACGAGAGGTTGTAGTAGTACCTTGTATGTCCCACGGCTCAAGCTTATTAAGATCAACCTCGCGAATCACATCCAGATCAATCTTTTTGTGTGACATTTTCTTTCTCAGATAATAGTGCAGAAGCTCCTCTTCCGTTGGATGGAATCTGAAACCTGGAGGAATCTGAGACTGGCCATTTATGGATAAATACATATCCATCCCTTCTCCACATATAGCCTGAAGTTATTAGTGGATCCTTTGGATGAAGCAGAAGCTTTTGAAACTTCAAGAGGTTATGTATCTTCTAGTGTTCTCATGATGTAAATATATAGCATAGCGCTTTGCTTTTGGAGAGACTCACTGGAAGGTGACGAAAGGCCATATGGTGAGAGAAGTTTCTCTTTTTAGACATGTAGGGATGTGCGTAGAGGTGTTATGCTGGTCGCCTTTCTTTCAATCTCTGTTTGGAGGAAACCATTGATATCTAGTTTAGTTTACACGCCAAATGATATTTTTAATTTGCAGTCTACCAATCAAAAGATTCAAATGGAATTGCTCAAGTGGTAGATGATAAGAGCGTGTGTCCTCGTTCCTCAAGGCCCGTACTTGAATAATAATATTTGTGCACTCCATCGGTGTAACGTCTCAAGTCACCCCTCAGTATGAGAGAGGCCATACCGAGTCATAAGTCAACACTCACCGTTAAACGGTTGCTGCCTCGTATAGTTAAGTCGAGTACTCCTTTTAAGAGCTTTGTCCGCGTGAAATGGGATGTGTTGATACAATGGATTGGGCCCAAACCCGATCCTATGAGGGCGGGAAGTGATGGTCGTGGCAAGACCACTCGAACTAGATAAGACCTCCTATAGGCTTCTAGCATAGTGGAAAAGACATGAATAAATCGGATCACACATTGAATAGAAAGAACGTCTTTGAGCAATACGGGCCAACACTAACGATGACGATAGTTATTTAAATAATGAAATTTGCGACATCTCAAGTAGTATGGAGGAGAGGCTCCATTGACTAACTCTTTAGGTCAACATTCGTCCCTAAATGACCATCATATTGTGCGATTATTTAAAGTACTCCTTTAAAGAGCCTTGGCTACATGGAACGAGTCCGATTGTTACTATTGGTGCCATGCTTAAGGGCACATAACTACGCGTCTCTAGTAATTATTTGGTGCATGCGAGGGAACAGGATCACCTGGCTGTGAGTTAGGTGGTCCAGTCAGGTGATCTTGTTCCCATGGCATAATCGGATGTATGCCATGCAATAAAATCTCCCCCACTTTTCCCTTTAATTTTCCTGCCCCTCTAACAGGTAGGCAGGGAACCCCGATCCGCATGTGAGGCGGGTGGACCGCCAACTCGAAGGAGATTCTACGGTGCTCATCGATTCTAGACACCCAAGAGCTGTTTAAGAAAAATAAAATAAAATAGGAGGCATAATTAGAGATTTTCCAGTTAGAGATGAAGAACAATATGACCTGTTGTGCAACTAGATGATGGGATGTAGCTTTGGCTTCATGGGACTTTTGTCATTTATTTGTTCAGCTTTCAGCTCGAAAGCATCATTACAGAGACGGATGTCCTCCGCGGAAGTGACAGCGTTGGACTATGAACATGGGCAAAAGAGAGAGGGAGAGAAGAGGACTGCGGGTTTTTGGTTCCCATGGGACTTAATCCCTGGTTAGATGTACACGTGGCGTCATACAAATGGCTTCCGACAATAACGAGTTAGCTTAATTAGAACTGTCCAAAATCTAAAACATTTCCTAAGGAAGTCAAAGGTTCAGCTTGTACGCAATACATTTACAGAGTACAGATTGCTTTTTATAAAATAAAGGACAATATTTTCCTTTATCCGATCGATGGTTTATAGGTTACGACATCAAGCATATGTGAGCTAGATCAGAGTTAAGCGTTCCCAAGTGTCCATATATGCACCCTATCGAGAAGATGTATGGTTAGAGAAATTTCACTCCGATCTGGCCCCATAGTGAAATATGGCTTTGAAATCAACTTATCATGATGAAATTATGAAAACCCATTTAGAAACGGGCAATAGCTAGAGTCCTAGTGCAAGGTGCGCTAGCGGGTATGCCTCTCCATCTCTCCAACTACGACCTTCGACCTCAAAATCCGTAGGACAATGACCTCTGAAGAAACCACCATCTTACCTTCCCACTCTCCCTCTCTCTCTCTCTCTCTCTCTCTCTCTCTCTCTCTCTCTCTCTCTCTCTCTCTCTCTCTCTCTCTCTCTCTCTCTCTCTCTCTACTTTGCTCAACCACCTCAACGAGAAAAGAGGCAGGAAAGTGATGATGGGGTCGGAGGCACTGAGCTTTCGAGAATGTGGACTTTTGTTGCAGACTTTGGGGTTATCCGGTCTCTATTTTGCTGCTACAGCTCAAAAGAGCTTTCACCCCAGCATCAGCATGAAACCCATTAAGCATAAGCACTAAAAATACCGTTGTGTGCATCTGCATAATTTTTGCATGGTCCTTCACTTCTTGATGTCGCTGGTGGACAGTGCAAATTCGATCCTCTGTTGTGTTCATTTAGTACGTGGGGCTAAGGTAGTTACCTACATGCTAAGATGTATGATCAATGATGAATCAGTTACCCTATATACAACTCATAAAAGACAAGTATCTTGCAACATATATCAAAGATAAAGACCATTTAATAGAGCATTCTCGCTCTCACAGTCGTTTCAGCTCGGAGGAGTGATGCATTGTCTGGATTGCTACGGCACATCGAAAGTTATAACAGGTTACAAAAGCTTTGACAATTTTTTTACGCGACCCATTTACAAATACACGTAGCTGAGGGCGTGGACCGTATCGAGCTTAAGACAAGTTTGTGCTGAAATCATGCTCGTGTCAAGCTCTTCGCCGGTGGTTATTGGCTACCTTCGATTTTTGCCTACAAATTTCCTTTCAAATTCCAAAAAGAGACACTGCATAGTTACCGAAAGAAATCATATAGATATATAAACATCTTCGAAAAACACTCAAATATTTCGAGCAAAATGAGCATATCCTGCATTACCTGAACTTTAAAATCGAGCTTTAAAACGCATGATGCGAAAATGATCCTGGGTTTGGTGAGAGTTTCAATCTATACTAGTCTTTAACTAAAATCCCTAAATTAAATCTATCAAAAGAGGATGGATGGATGGGGGCAACTTAAGCTTTTAATTGAACAGGTCCAGTGATGACATTGTGCGCTTTTCGCGTATCTTGCAGAGTCAGGACAGTGATGATGTTGCTGAGATGATTTTCAGTACTAATCATGATTATCTCCGGGGTTAAAGTGACCGAGCAACCACCTCTCACTAACTTGCCCTTTGACATTTCATCAGCTTTTGATGGAACAGCCCTGCCTTGCTCACGGAATTCTTTTTATCTATATTCCAGAACTCGTTACCAATGATCAATCTCCAAGAATCGGTAGTCTCATGATCTTGAAATCTTTTGGGGTTTAGTGTAAAGGAAAAGATCGGGGTTCTTAATTACCAAAAAAAAAAAAAAGATCGGGGTTCTTTCTGAACTTTGATTAGCGTTGGGGGTGAAAATCACACGGCGTGGGTTGTACATAGTCCGTGGAATATGTCTATTAGTCTATTCTTAGCGGATGTTAAGACGCTTGTTGAACATATTCAATAAAAATGGTTTCGAGGCCTTGTTAATATCCAATGCCTATTGCGGAAAGTTAACGAAATGATGAAACAACAAGAGAGCTAGCACCCAAGAAAGATGTGGCTATTTTGGAGCTATTAGGCCACAAAGAAGTACTCGGTCGTAAATTCTTTAACCTAAAAGTGCTTAGCTATTTTTCCACATAAGGATGAAGAGGTCTTGTTCTGACGCACAAAATTCAGCCAAGATCCCACATAAAGAAATCTCTCTCAGATATATAGTTGGCAGAACACACAATTTAAATTTGAAGATACAAATTTAGAGAGACACATTATAAAATTTATATAACTCGGTTTGTCATCTTGAAGTCCCTGTAAAGCATTTTGGAATCTAGATTATTTGGCCATTTAAGACTTGAGTTCAAATATCTCATGCATCATTTTTGTCACGCCTCATAATTCCCCAGGTAATTTCGCCACATTAACTATTAATTTAACGTAAACTACATAATTAATAAATACAGCTAAATTTCATTATTCAACCTTCGTCCAATTCAAGCTTACAACAATATTCGAAATCCAATAAATACAACGTCATTGCCAATTAAAAGTCCTCAATGGTCCAACTAAACAACAACTAAACATTAATCCCAATAACATTTAAATCTCCCACAATTACTAAATTAATATATGAAATGGAAAAGATTAAACCAATAATAAATAACTAAATATCACATCAACGTGAGCCACTAGCCTCATCTTGCCCTCGGAGAGGGACTCCCTGACACGTACCTGTAAAAATGGTTAAACAACAACAGTGAGATTACTCAGTGAGTCTACACCCTAATTCCCAATTAGGAGGGCACTCACTCTAGGGTCCCTAATCCTCCTATTAATCTAATCCTAACTTATATCTCACCTCTTCCTCATTAAATCACTAATTTCCGCATAAATAATAATTCACCAAAGAAATCACAATATAGTAATTCATTAAAGAATAAAATCACATAATTACAAAATCCAATAATACGGAAATAATCAACCTCGGTCAACAACCATCACCATTATTAAATAAGACTTAATCAAGGAACTCGAATTACCAGATAAATTACGACCGCCTGAGCCCACTAATTAGGAATTTACCCGGGTCCCTAGCCGAATCCAAGCCATTCGACAAACTACGGATAAATCACCTCTAATTGGCCGTCATTTGGCCGTTCGTTCAATTTCGGCAATTATCCGAAATATTGCATATTAACCATCTAATTTAATATTTTCCAAACCAAATAATGACGATTTATAAAAGTCAATTCATTAAATTAATTATTTCAATCTACCTCAAGCCGTACGCCACACTCACGCCTACTCTACTTCCCAGCTTCCAAAAATTACGGATTTGCCATTGACCTTGCCAAATTACCATTCTGCCCCTGACTTTAATAAGAACCCCATTCTGCCCCTATCATGTCAGATTTCCCATTTTGCCCCCAATCAATAATAAATTTACCCCCATTGTCCCTGTGTCCGCGAAATTACCACTCGGCCCCTCGGTCTTTCCCTAATTGCAGTCTTGTCCCTCGGTTTACCAAAATTACAAATTCGCCCCTCGGGTACCAAAATTACAGATTCGTCCCTGAGACTACCGAAAATTATAGATTTGCCCCTGCCACCATCCGTTTTACCAATCAGCCCCTAAACTAACCAAAACTTTCCCATTTAGCCCCCAAATCACCTAAAATTAACTAAATTAACCTTAAAACTTAATTAATCAACTACTAAAACGGGTAACCACCCTAATCGGGAGTTAGAGCTCGACTCACCGGCGGTCCGAGTCCGACATGTTTTCCGGCGAGTCACCGGCGATCCTTTCGGCGGCTAAAATCGACTCCTCGATTCGATCAATCACTCCTAAGTATCAATTAAAGTTAAAATCATTAAAATTCATTATGCTCAAAGATGAACATAAACTATATTCAGCCAAGGTAAAAACCTCCAGCTCGCTCGCCCGTGGGTCGCGGTCAGACGGAGATGGCCGGCGAGCGTGTAGAGGCGGTGGCCGGCCGAGGGCGGCGTTTGGGAGTCGGGGGAGGACGTCGAGGCGCGGCTGGCGACGTGGGACGCGGCAGCGAGGACCTCAGCTCACGGCGAGCCTCAGCTTGAGCTGTTCGTTCAAGCCGCATTCACGATTAAAGATCAAATCGAATCAATTGAAGCAAGATCGAGGGTAATTAGTTACCTATTGGCGTTCGAAACAGTCTTGGGAGGATTTCCCAGACGACTATGGTGATGGATTCCGTCGAAGTCGACCGCGGTGGTGGGTGGAAACAATTGAGGCGGCAGCTAGGGTTTTCAGCACAAATAAAGAAGACGAACGCACAAAATTCGGAATCAACGCAAGGGAGGAACGGCTGGAGCATGGTGGAGCTGCCGCGTGGCTGACCGTTGCTCCAAATCGCGACTTTCTCGCGTGGCCGGTGCAGCTGAATCGCAGCTAGGGTTTCTGCAGAGGCGCCGCACGCGAGGAAGAAGAACAGTGGAGGGAGAAAGGAGAAAGGCGCGGGCTCGGCCGGAAAGAGCTGGGCTGGGCCGGAAAGAGCTGGGCCTTGCGCACGCGTGGAAGGAAAAGAAGAAGGCGGTTCAGACTGGGCTTGTTTGGACCGGCCCGTTTGGACCGGCCCACGCGAAGAAGAAAAACAGAAATAAGGAATTGGGAAATAGTATTTTATTTAAGGTTTCAATTTGCCCTAAATTCGGGCTGTTACAATTTTGGTACAACTAATAGAATAATTATGGAATAAAAAGTGTTAGATCTCATAGATCTGAAACTCTTTAAACTTATTCAAAGATAAACGTAACAAGAAGAGCGAATACGATAGCCCTAGATCGAAATATCTTGTATCACCGATTAAGCACAATCACACAACATCGTTAGAATCGCGAATCGTACCTTTCTTTCCACAGATCAAATGTCTCGGCCGGAAAATAATCCACCTCAGAGAGGAGAGCATTCTTCTATCTTTTTCAAAAAAAGAAACATATGTTTTGCCACTCTTTTTGGAAAAGAACGTAATCTCTTATACACACACATATGGCAACAACGTATCTCTATCATCTCTATTATGGTAAGCAGATTTTTTCGAAAATATTATTTCCGTTATGAATATTTTAAAAAATATTTAATATTTCCGTAACTACCATTTCCGTTACAAGTTACAAATATTAAAGCATATTTAATATTCTTATAACGGCCAAATCAAGAAATAAACAATCGCATGTTAGGTTTGTGTTCAGTCCATCTTGGGCGGACCGTTAAAAACCATCATCTCCCACTCGCCCACGAAGGGCTAAACGTTTCATAAACACTTCAATTTTTCTCTTGGCTAATTCATATTGACATAGAATCAGTGCGACCAGCATACTCTGAGAACTCACTGCTATACATTCGTTGGGAGTATATAACTGCTCAGACAATGAGTATCGAGTAGATATAGTATGCAGCACCATAGATCAAACAGTCGCATTTATATATCTCATGATCTCTTACATATATATATATATATATATTGTATTCACAATTATGATTAATACATCATAATACATCATGTACAACTAAAGTGCATCTATCACGCATAATTAACTAGCAAGTTCCAATTCTTTTAACCTTTTACTCTGATGTTGTTCATTAAATAAATCCAATTTGTTCTTGATGGAACACATTGAAATTCTACGAATGATTCTCTATCATTCGCTACATGGTCTACTCTCGATTGTACAATCCACAGAGGATCAAATTCAGTTAAAAATACAAAATTTGATACAAAAGTAAAATTCTCTAGATGTGAAAGGTATTTTCCTTCTTTGGCTTACGATAGTCGCAAGTAGAGTAACATTTCTTACTACAATTATATTACTTCGCCCTTAATATTCTTTTCTCAAGAGGACACTTTCCTCTTTCACATTGGTTAATTTATGACTTCTTTCTTTAAGAATCCGCTCCCTTGTCTTTCCTCCTTATGAATGAATCAGGATGCTTACATTTAAAACTCTAACCCCTTTGAGCTAGTATTGACATATTACAGATATATTATTGGGCTTATCCGCTAGGAGGCGATCCTCCTCTAGGTCAATGTGACACTATATCATCGAAGGATTTGATGTTCTCCTTGTGGGTTAGGTATAACTTCATATGCTCTCAACTTTGAGGCAAGAAACAAATCATCGCTTGCATTTTATTGCTCATCAATGAGAATATGGCCAGCATATCTTAACCCATTGATCATGTTTGACATTTTTCTCAAATGTTTATCATGGCATGACCATGAGTCTTCCTACAAATGTGAAACCTGATAGTAAACTATTTCAATTTAATCACCAAAGTATGACCGAATTTTACCGTTAATACTTTTAATATTTTTTTGGCATTTTCAAAATGCCTGAACTTTCCCATGACATTATTTTTCATGTTGTTCAGCAATGTGATGCAAGTAAGAGAGTTATTTCTCTTCCATGC
Source organism: Melaleuca quinquenervia (assembly GCA_030064385.1). Classification (NCBI taxonomy): domain Eukaryota; kingdom Viridiplantae; phylum Streptophyta; class Magnoliopsida; order Myrtales; family Myrtaceae; genus Melaleuca; species Melaleuca quinquenervia. Next base: position 11,686,099 of record CM057721.1, on the reverse strand, counting down.
ATCTAATGCATTCTTATCTCTTTTGTGTTGTGCAGTAGTTCCATCTTCAAGCTTAACCATAACCAGGTTAAGAGTTTCAAGAGTCTCTTGCTTTTCCAATACATATTAAATTTTCATATGGTATATCTCATAATTGTCACCGTTAAATTTCTCTCATTTGTTTAATTTAACAACTATACTCTTAATTGCCGATAACATTGAATCTAAATGCATTAGACTACGAATCATTAATGTCTATTATGTTTTTCTTTTTCATAAACCAATTGTGTTAACATATAATTTCACTTTGGAGTTTAAATTTGAAAATTAACTTTTTTAGCAATCATAATCTTAATCCCAATTTGAAATTATCATTTAACATAATTATTTCTTGAAAAATTGAGTTCTGTTAAGGTTACTAAAACTTTTTTAGAATTGTCCATTATTATTACACTTATGATAACAATCAACAACAATAATGACATTGACTTTCATATAATTTTTTTTTATTTTTATGAAGGCATAAATATTTGATAAGAGTTACAAAAAATTATTCATAAGCTAACTTAAAAACGAAACACGTATTATAAATTAAACGATAAACAGGTAAAAACTTACAAAATTCATCGAAAAATTTAATATCCTTCTTTGGTGGCTAAGAGAAGACTATGGGTTTTTTTTTTTTGAGTTCCTTCATGGCGCATTCATTATTTGTGAAGTAGCACTTGTTCCTAGGTTTGTAGTCTTCGTTGTCTCAATTCTATGGTATTCATTCGCAAAAACTTCTACAATTTTGTTATGGATGGGGACTACGTTAATCTTCCATAAACGTTCCATCGCCCTTTGCCATTTGGGTAGGAGTGTATTAATCAATATATTCACATTCTCAAAGTTTGACATTAGGTAGTCGTTCCAGATGATATCTTGTATTATCTTATTTACCTTGACCACATGAGCTTCTGAGTCACGATTTTCCCATTGACAAGTACTCAGCTTTGCCACCAAGAGTACAGTTGTGGCACATTTTAAAACTACGTATGATCAATAAATTTTGTAAAAAAAACACAAAAACCGTTGCTGCCTCAAGGCTGGACATCAACGTAGCACATGGGGCACATGTGGTGGCCAATTGCCACACAAAATTTTCGTATTGATGAATAATTTCTAACTAAGCAATCATATTATGATCTAAACCAATGAAAAAAGTAAATTATAGCCTATAAATAATATACTCAAAAAGTGTAAAAACGGGCTATAATTAGCATCAAATCAACAACAAATGAGAACATTCAATCAAGAGACGATAATGTGTGCTCTAATACCAATTTCGGAAATTTCAAATTACTAAAATTCTAGAAATGGAAATAAATTTCAATGACGAATATGGAAAAGACATGCCCAATGATCAATTGTTACACCGATTGAAAAGTACATCACAAAGAGGGACATACCTTGATTATTACAAATTAAATGCCCCTTTGTAGCCTTTCAAGAATTCGTTGTGAGAATCACACAATGAGAGAAGAGATAGAGAGAAAAAACCTATTTATTAAATGTCCGTTCCTCCAAAGTGGTTTATTTTAATAATTGCTCTTTAGTAGTTAATCTATATGAATTGAGTTATGAGCTTAGTCCATCTGATAGCTCATCTTGGGCATTGGGCTTGGCCCATCTTGGATGGCCCGGGGCATTGTCCCTATTAGGCGACTCGTAATTTTCCATCACGATGAAATGTTCTCTCTCTTCCTTTGTGGCTTGTTTTATTCCTTACAAGTAAGAGTTTCCCAACTCTAAAAAACTTTACTAATAAGAGTTTGTTTCAGAATAATTTTTTTTATAGAAATTTGGTTAGTCTGAATTATTTTCAATTCCAAATTTTTGGAACCATTTACAATTGGATCGATCCTCTTTGGAACCAACCAAATTTGATCTAGCTTGATCTTCACTAGGATTGGACTGTGACTGATGCATGCCCCTAGCCATCATCACAACATTGGTGGCTTGAGAGTTGCGACGATGTCTTGGTGATAGCCCGACTGTGGCGAACACTTTGATTGTGGGGTATACAGGCAAGGCTACAAAAGTGGCCCCTCTCTCCCTATTTAATTTATCAGCCTAATTAAAAAAAAATGAAAAATTTAAGTCCATTGACAATTTATGCCTTAACCTTTTTTTTTGATGAAAATTTACAAATTTTCACTTAAATCTCATATCTACCCCCCATTTACTTAAAACTATTGATTGGCCAACTTTACTATTTTACTTCAGTAACAAATTTAAGTGGCTTGTTTGTTGGATTAAAGTACTATCATTATATTATTCTCGGAATCATAACTCGAATGATAACGGTGAAATTGTTTATTATCTTCTACACTCACGGATAAGTAAATAAGATCTCCAGATTGAATCCCTCTGACAAGACTTCGCTATGTTGTCTTAATACGAAGTTGTAGACCACTGTCTATCAAGAGATGTCACGGATGAGATTTGCCAAACTTATGATTGGAACTTTTTTTTTTTTAAATAACCGTGACTTCAAGTAGAGATTTATCAGGAGGGCAAGATTTGGGATAGGAACGAAAATTTGTAATTTTTATGAGACAAATAATTTGAGGCCAGACATAAAGTTCGTGTTTTTTTATTTGTAATTAGCCCTTAATTTTTCGAATTTGAACGGGTGGGATAATTTCTTAATATCTAACCTATGTAGAACGTAGGAAAATTTCCGAACACGACAAAATTATCATATAGAGTTCTATAGATGTACTGGTGGCCAAACGCAAGATACACTCTATTTTGGGAGGGGTTGGTGAGGGAAAAATTAATACGTTCAATGGATGGGACTTCTGCACGTCTATGTCATACATTTCATATAATGTATAGTTCCCGAATCATAGTTGCCGTTCATTTTGTCAGTTTTTTCCTATTGTCTAATCTCTCTCTCTCTCTCTCTCTCTCTCTCTCTCTCTCTCTGTGCATGATCATCGTGAACAACAAATAAGAATTTGAAAAGACGACGACCAAATGATTGGCCGCACTCCTAGATTCGCACATAGTTATACATAGATAATGTCGTATAAATCGCATTACCCTGTGTTTTTCTAGTGGGATTGAAGAGGAATTCCAGAAATTCTTGAAGTATGATTGATTTCATGCGATGGATTAATCTATGCAGCATTTGTTCTTCGGATCATGCTTAATTGATGGCGTTAGCAACCTACTTATTGGAACTAAACGAGATGAAAAGTATAAATCCGATCGCTTGATGTCAAAAACAAAGGAAGTTTGGCCTTTTTCTTGGTATCCCGGGTTCTTGCAAAGAAACCCTTTTTGATGTAATTAGCTGCAAATGGTGCCCTTTGCCAAATCCTTCGACCTTATGTCGTGGGTCCCCAAAATGAAAAATGTCGTGATCATCGCTAACATTTCGATGAAATGGGAATAGAAACATGATGAACTTCTCAATAAGAAAAAAAAATGAGAGGAGTTCGAGAGGAGTTTCGATCAGGAAATCGAGACGCGCTTTGAGATGTGACTAGCGGGGAATTTGATAGTGATGTTGCAACGTTTTCACTTTTCAGCAATTCCGTTTCATGGGGCAAAAAGACAATGCCGTCGATTAGTTTGATGTATTGGGTTAGTTCGATCGAATGGATCGGGACTCTCGATCGTTATATGCTTTTGCTAAAATCACATTAGGGGAAAGCCAGTCTTTCATTAGAATTGACGTCGACGGCCCTTACTTGAAAGGGGAAAACGGAGGCGCCATAGTGCACAACGTGTTGTGGTTGCTCTGCCCTTCTCGTCGGCGGATTTTGCTCGCGCGATCAAGCCTTCCTCGACTGTGCAAATGAGAAGTCTTCACTCCGCCGGAAACCCTTGTAACACTTTAAATCTAGATCTGAAGCTAAGTTGTAGCCGCGCTTAGATCATTCTGATATGCTAAGAAGCCTCTCCACTGCAGATCGGTCTCTTGCGGGAGGTGCACCTGCTTATCGAACAAGGGCAAGCCAAGTTAGGACTTATTCGTGACCCTAAAGTGATCCATTGTAACCTAGAAGTAAATAAGGCGATAGGGTTGAGTTACCAAAACCCATCGTAGGGAAAATTTTTCCCTTTGGTTGGATTTTACATCCCTTCAAAACCCTTGAAGCTCTTTTATGTTCCAAAATTGCACCTACGTTTGTTCGAACTCATGTTTAGTGAATGAAAGTTATTAATGATGATTGCTTTCCTTAAAGTATCATTGAACGATCTAGTCAATTTACATAGTAGATGAGCTTCTCATCATTATAAGAAGAAGAAGAAGAAGAAGAGAACCAATGACGAGTTATATGACCCGGGCATGGTCACAGTGTTGGCAACAACATCACCACTCAAAGAGAAGGTGAATCGTTTGTTGTTAGTAGAATTTAGTGAGCATATTGAATTCTACCTCATTTTTGCCATGCCCATCATAATCAAATTCACGGGCTCTATGATTTTTCGCTGACGCGGTCTGTTCAAGCTCGAGCTCGACTCAGCTCGGATCGCAACGACGCTCGAGCCGGAGCCCCCAGTACGCCGGCGGATGGCTCCGATTCGCCTAACGACGACCTCTAGACCGAAATCGAAAGGAGCATCGTAAGATGCTCATGAATTGGGCCGAGCCCGAACCGGCCGAAGCCCAAAGGCCTCGGTCAGAACCTCTCAACGGGCCCCCCGCGAGCCTACAAAGCCCAACCGGCTCGACATTTGGAAGCCCAGCCTCCGAAGCCGCCCGGAGAAGAGGTCAAAACCAAAAATCACTGACGGACGCCAAACGATGCCTCGCTCCAGCTTTCGCCAAAATCAAGGATTCGGTTTCAGTTCCGGCGCATAGAGAGAGAGAGAGAGAGAGAGAGAGAGAGGGAGGGAAGCCATTGTCGTTGCTGCTGATTTCGCGATAGATCCACAGACGTCGCCATTGGTGCCAAGTGCTCGTGGCAATTCGCTCTCCCTTCTTCGTCGAATCGAGCCCAGGAGGAGCACCTCTAAAGCGAGGTCTTTTTTCGCCGCGACGCCGCTGCTTATTTCTTCAGGTTTCGAGGTACTCATTCTCTTGCCTACACGTTAAATTCGCGTTGTTCCGGATTCGGAATGAGTAAGGATAAGGATATAGGAGTGGGTATGGCGGTTTTGTAGCTCCGGTCGTGCGGAAGATGCGATTGTGAATTTGGGTTGTGTTTGGTTAGACTTTCAATTTGTATGCACCGGAGTGCGGAAGAATTAGTGATTTAGGGATAGTGATATGAAGGGTCGGTCGCAGCGGTTGCAGAGCACGGACCCGCCAGATGACTGGGTGGACGGTTCCTGGACCGTCGATTGCATATGCGGTGTCAACTATGACGATGGAGAGGAGATGGTCAACTGCGATGAGTGCGGGGTGTGGGTGCATACTCGCTGCTCACGCTATGTGAAAGGAGAGGAGTCGTTCGCTTGTGATAAGTGCAAGAGTAAGAATAATAGGAATGATAGCGAGGAGACTGAGGTTGCTCAGCTGTTGGTTGAGCTGCCGACTAAGACTATGAGGATGGAGGCTTCGTATGCAGCCAATGGGTCCACAAGGCGGCCATTTAGGCTTTGGACAGAGATGCCATTGGATGAGAAGGTACATGTGCAAGGGATTCCTGGTGGAGATCCGGGGCTATTCAGCGGGTTGTCATCGGTTTTTACACCGCAGCTGTGGAAGTGCACAGGGTATGTGCCAAAGAAGTTTAATTTTCAGTATCGGGAGTTCCCTTGTTGGAATGACCACAAGGAAGCTGATGCTAATGTCGAAGAGGACAACGAGAATGCTGTTGATAAGGGTGCTGGAGTATTGTTCTCATTGTCAAAGGAGAATTTCATGGCTGCTCCTGTAAAAGATATGGTTGGCATCAAAAGCAGAGATCAGGAGTGTAGGTATGATAGGAAGACGCACTTGAGAGAGGCAAAGAAATGGGGGGGAGGTGATAATGCCGTGACAAAAGAAAGAACCTTACTTGGGCCTGTTGTGATCCACACTGGGAAGCGTAAGAAAGAAGAATCAGGCATATTAAAAGACATAAGTGGAAAGAAGAAGGCTAGGACTGCCGAAAAAGATGTAGATCACAAGAAAAGAACCCTGCATACTTCTAAAGCAGGTAACTTTTGTCCACTTTTTTCATATTGTCAAATTGTCTCTTCTCTATTTGCTTATGCTTATGACAATATTATATATTCGTCTAGAAGCAAGAACATTTCTGTGGGTCGCTTCTAGTTTTTTCCACAGCTAACATGCGCTTGTTGACTTGATTTTCGTTCATTTTTATTACTAGTGTTTACACCTACCAGTGATGCAAAACAATTGGCATTTTGTGAAGATAGAGGTCCGAAGTCTTTCAAGACTGACATTCGGAGTGTCAAGAACAGGGACTTGAGAGATGGTGTGCCTTTTGAACCTGTTTCAGATGGTGATGTTGCAGTATGCAAGATTCTTGAAAATGCTAAGGCTAACCTGGCAACTCTAAAGCAACCTCTGGAAGGTCCCTCTGCTGAATTCTCCTGTCCGGCTGATGCTGTGTTGGCTAAAGATGCAGCTGGGAACCACTTGCTTTCAGGGGGAAATAGTTCTTTAAAGAGTGTTCCCTTCAGTGACCAGCATAACAAAGCTGACAGCTCTACTAAGTTGAAAGTGGTATTGACCGCCTTGTCCACCATACAAATTTTAAAACATGCCTCATTATAATGTCTTTCTTCAATAACATCTCGGTATAAGTTAAAATGGAATTTGGCTCTAGGTGACTATTGATCCTTGGTGTTTCACCACTTAATTTTGATTTACTGCTGGTGCGGCAATTGATGGTCCCCTTTGGCAATGATTCTTGGTACTTCTAAGCCCAAAATAGTTGCTAGTAGTCCTTCTGCTTGTGTCTGGCATTGGTATCCATTTAATTTGCCTTGATAAATCAGAGTCCAGTAGGTAGACATTGCTTTAGAAATTTGTGATACTGAATTAATGTAGAATGGAGCTATTATTGAGCGAGATTTGAATATGGTGAGTTAAGACATAGTGTTCGAACTGCAGGTTGTAAGAACCTTTTTTAAAGGTTTAGCCGATTAGGAACATATGAAAGATGATCTGTGAAAGGGAATCTGTTGAATTTCCTATAGGACCATGGATCAATGTTTACTGCCAGGGTCATAAGGAAATTCAATACTGCAAAAGGCCTATCACCTGAAGAAATTAATCAAGTAACCCATTTTTGACATCTTTTAGATAGTTGATTTCAAACTTACTGATTGATAGTAATAGAGCTGACGCTTGGAGTCAAATAAAGTCTTGCATTATGGGACTGGCAAGCTATATATTGCTATGTTGGTGGTGAAGATGATGATAGTAGTTGAATGGGGGTACAAACTGGAATTATGCCTGTTTCATTTGTGACTGCTTGTGTTGTGAGGCCCAAGTAGATGAACAACTGAAGCGTTATTGTGCAGAAATTTGCCTAGGAAGAACATTTGGCAGATATTGGAATAATGATTGCAGTTGCAATTTTGATAAAATTCATCTTGTGAGTTATATGAAATCAGGTGCTTGAAGACACTACCATTGCAAGAGCCTTCTAGTGAAAGCCTTCCCTCAATAATTTAAGCAATCATTTAAGAGGGATACTTTTTTCATACCATGTTAAGTTGGCTGCATCACATTTGTTCTCATGGTAATTTCCTTTTACCCCTAAAAAAAATAGCAACCGGAAATTGTTAAGGGCGTCTGGAGTCTAGGAATATGGGCACATTCATGGACATATTCTTCTTGCCTCGATTATTTGGTCTCATTTTTCCTTATGCTGATAATAGGAAGAGAGTGGGACAATAAATAATCCAGATGCTAGCTCCAGTGGAAAGGTTTCAGTGCATCCAGGGGAAGATGTCTCTCAAGCGGCTGCAGAAATGAAAGATAAACAAAGTCCATCAGATATCAACAGCAACAGATCCATGGGTTTTTCTTGCAATTTGAAAAGAGAAGTACATAATGATACTTGTAAGGGGTTGTTGCAGAGTCAGTCTTCTCCTCTTGTAGACAAGAACTCTCTGTCATTACCATCTGATGATGCTAGATGCCCTGCAGTATCTAATACCCAGACATCTGAAAATTTTAAAGCAAATGATGTGGAGGTTAACAGTTCACAATGCACTGACAAAAAGTCATTAGGCACTGCCCCTGATGCAGAAGCAGTCTTTGAGAGTCGTGTCCATACTGGTCAGGAGCTATTTGGTGATGTATGTGAGCTCAAACAGGAAGCAGTAGTATCTGAGGATTCTATTGAAAGGCTGAAAAGTTATGCTGAATCTAAACCTGCTTTGGTGTCTTCTGAAGAGCCTTCAAGATCTAGTGGAACCGAATTACCTATGATGCCATCTGCGCAAAAAGTAGTAGTCTCTGTTGGTGAAGCATCTTCCACACCGTCTTCTCTGCCTATCCAGAAATCTTCCAGCTTAGACAAGTTGAAACCTTCAGATCCTCAGAATGTTAATCCAATTGTGAAGCAACGAACAGCAGGGGAGCCTGATCCTACTGCCAAGAAGGAGCAGGCTTCAGCTGATGTTACAACTGAGAAGAATGGGCATGACCAGGTATTGAAGACAGCAAAATTCTATTCGACATCATCTGCAGGTGCTTCTTTGAAAGCGTCACATTCAAGTAAGGTTTTCCAAGCTTCTGGCTCCAAGCGGACAGTCTCAGATTCAAAAGATCATACCTTTCCCTCTTCAAAATCTTCTTCTTCCCATAATGTGGCAGTTTCTTCAGGGTCTGGTGAATCTATGGGCACTTCGCAAAATTACTCTGCTGGCCATTCACAAAATAAGGCTACAGGCTCAGGATTACCACAGAAAAGTGGAAAGTCCAGCCATAATAATTTTCCTCCATCTTCTAAGGTGAATCATAGCACACAGGGGCAAGCACCTTTAATTTCTAATTCTTCTACGCTGAGCGATGAAGAGGTACGTGCACTGTTCCTTTTTTTTTTTTGTTCTCCTGTTAACTCAAGTTGATCTTGGCAAGTGATTTACTCAATTCGTCAACTTCTTTCGCAGCTCGCTCTACTTTTGCATCAAGAACTCAATAGTTCTCCTAGAGTGCCTAGAGTACCACGAGTACGCCATGCTGGCAGTTTCCCTCAATTGGCTTCTCAAGCTGCTACCAGTATTCTAATAAAGCGAACATCTAGTTCTGGTGCAAAAGATCCTAATTTGGTATGGCTTGATAATTCTGCTTCAATGTTCTGCTTCATTAATTTTCTTTACTTAAATCCCACTCACTTGAGTATCTGATATTGAGGTCTTTAGTGAGCTCCATCTACACTTCCAAATTTCAAAATAATATTTTGTATAGGTTCCTCGAAGAAAAGGCAAGGATGGATCCAAAGATGTGTCGCGTAGTTCTTGTGAGCATGATGATGAAGTTAAAAGGACTGACAGAGTGGCATCTCCTGATCAAGGTAGACGAGAAACAGTGCACAAAGGAGATGCCTCCAAGAGGGAAGTGAATGGATCTCTGCGTCCCTTCAAGAAGAACATTCCTGCTTCAACCACAAGTACAAGCAGCGGTCCTTCTTCTTCCAATGAGGCCAACGATAATAAGGTTTCATCCATACATAGTACTCTGATAAATAACTCGGATGATGATACGGGTACAGTAGGGGGCCTAGCTCATCAGACTTTACCAGGTAGGAACTCGTAAGAAATATTCTTTGGTGTTATTGTTGCAGGACTTGATTGTATCAAGCGCGTTTAGTTAGTCTATTTATTTCTTCGTACTTATACTAACTTGTGCTTGATTCCTGCATAATTTGAAGGATTAATAAATGAGATCATGAGCAAAGGCAGGCGAATGACCTGTGAGGAGCTTTGTAATGCAGTATTGCCGGTACTTTTATTTTTATTTTTAAAAGTAGTTGTTCATTGATGACTGATTTCGTCTATTTATTCTCATTGCCCTTGTCATCCTCCTCTTTCAGCACTGGCATAACTTGAGGAAGCATAATGGAGAGCGTTATGCATATTCGAGTCATTCACAGGCCGTTCTTGATTGTTTAAGAAACCGGCAAGAGTGGGCTCAGTTGATTGACCGGGGTCCAAAGGTATGGAAAATTGTTATTTACATTCTTCTGGTGTCCTGTCCGTTAGACTCTGCTTGGCAGCTTGAGAAGATTTTGTTCCATTAGTCAAATTAAAGCATATGGTGTTATTATGATTGACCTTTCGGTACCACTTTGATTAGACCACAAATTAAAGCTTTTGTTTCTCTAACAATTTGTTTTGTTAGATGTTCAAAAATGCTAATCCAGTGCCAATTAATCTCATCAAACGACTGTGGTTTGACTAGAGAATCATTGCAGAGATTGCTGATTTCGACTTGGGCTCTTGATGCCAAAAATGTGCCTGTACACATTGTTGCTTATTCTATTAGTTATCTAAATTAAAAGCCTTATTCATGGGTTACAGACCAGCTTAAGCAGGAAAAGGAGGAAAACAGATGCCGAAGAATCAGAGGATAACGAAGATGGAGCCCATGGCACTAAGAAGGAAGCAGAAAGCAGAAGTCTTGAATCCCAACGAGAAGATTTCCCTAAGGGCAAGCGAAATGCAAGAAAACGCAGACGTCTAGCTCTTCAAGGGAGAGGAGTGAAGGATTTGAGAAAACGACGGAAGGCGGGAGTGGTAATTGAGGATGATGATGATGATGAGGAGACGCTGTCTAATTCAAGTGAGGATAGTATTTTCAGCGAGGATGAGATTCAGGGAGGTGGAAGAGGGCCAGTTGGAAGTGATGCGTCTAGCTCGGATGAGATTCAGGACATGTAAACTACAATTGTTTTCCATGGTTATTTGCGACCTCAGCCTCCCTCTGGTTCGTATGTGCAGCTACCCCTAGTTTTCTTTAGTTCTATCAGATTCTTGTTTTACTATTCGGACAGTAGAATGCAAAGTTGACAAAATTAGTTGCATGATGTCTCTGAATTAGATGTAACCTCTGTATATTTTACAGGAGATTCAACTTTCCCTGTCAGGTAGATGCTAGTTTGAGGTCTGGATTGAAAATTTGTACCGCTATTGTACATACAGTTGTTTTTTTTATTCCGTCTTAGTAGAACATTTCTTCTATTTCTTCTGATGGGTACTTTGGGGGGTTATGTTAGCTGAGGAATCACTTTTTCGGCCTTGTGGGAGAAGGTGACTTTAGGAATGACTTGCTGAGCAAGAATACTTGTTAGGATGGTCTTCTGGAAACTTCATCTTGGACTTGATATTATTTTGTATGGTCTACAAACTGCAGTAATTCCTGTCACTGTGGTTTAGGATGTATATTATTTGTCTCGTTCGCAAGTTGGAATGTATGTTTCACTTCGTTTCTTAAATCTTCAAACTACGTTCCTGCGGTTTACTATGATCATAGATGCGTCTTTCTATTAGATAATTAGCTGTGCCTACTTAAAGAAAATTGTCGTCAGTCGTCCCATTTGTGACCGTCGACTGACTGACGAGCACCTTGATAAGAAAAAAAGGTGGATGGTTTCTGAGAAGAGGAGCCCTCTCGGGGAATTGGGTAGTGTGACTGCGAGTTCTTCATGGTGTGATGATGCTTGTGGAAGGAAGACATCTTGGGTGTTTTTTTTTTTCCCTTTCCTCTTAGCTGAGAAGGGATGACCAAGTCGCCCATGCTAATTGTCGCCCAAGCCCGAGGATGAACTTTTTAGCTGCATATTGTGTAGCAGTTTCAGAAGAAGTTAGAGCATCACTTTAGTCTTTTGCATCACCGACCTAGTCATCTCTTCACTTCACCAGAAGTGATAAGTCAAGAGAGAACGAATGAGATCATAATGTCATAATCAAGCACATAATTAAAGTCCGGGCAAAGATTAGATTAGTCAAAAACCTAGTTAAAGATTGCAAACTCGTAAAGAAGAAGAAAATCCTAGTTATAATAAGTAATATATGACTACATAAAAACCAAGACTATCGGGCGACAGTCAAGGGAACCATGGTCCTCATCTTGTGCTCCGATCTTTGTGAAATTTCTTTTAAAACAAGAAGGGAACACTTTTTTTCGTAAGTAAAGCTGATCATTTGAAAGCTCTAAACCTTACAAAATCAAATATTTGATTCGACATTTGCTAATCGCCAAACTTCCCTAATAATTATAGTACGGACTGTCTTATGGACGTGTTATATATGAAATTTTCAAACTTTAGTTTCCCTCATTTTCGTAATTAATTTAGTTAAGTGTCCATGCTTTATTTTTGTAATTTTTTTTTGAAAATTTTGGATCGTTAGCTGTAGAACTTGAAAAACACAAAGCTTATAAGCTGAAAATCTAATAGGAAAGCACAAAATACAAAAACTCGAAAGTCTTTTCTATCTAGATAATGAGGAACAAGGGTTACATTAATATACACGAGTATCCATAGATAAATTAGGTAAAAAAACGATACAAATGGTCCTTGAACTTTAATAAAATCTGTATTGTGGTTCATGAACTTTGAATTTATTTAATAAATATTTGAACTTTAGCCAAATCTGCAATTTGATCCCTGAATTTATTAATTTATTCAATATGGCTCATAAACTTTTTGTAGTTATTCAAATTAGTTTTTGGATTATATGAAAGTATTCATTTTCCAAGATAAATCAATATATTTTCTAGATATTTTTTAGAAAACAATCGAAATAGTAGGAATCTTCACCCAATATAATTCTAAAATGGGTTTCTAATTGTACTATTAGAGAGATCATAAGATGAAATGCAATTACGTGAAAACTTCGTAATTTTTTATGAAGGCCAAAAAGTAAATTTGTAAGATAATGGTATTTATCTTTTGCATTGATTTAGGATATGTAATTAAATGGGGATAGCGTAATTATGAAAAACTATGAACAATGTTGAAGAGATAATTTGACTTTGATATGCAAAGTTAAGGGATTATATTAAACAAAATGGTCATTTGAAGGCTTGTCGCGATTTTTTCTAGTTTAAGAATCATATCTAACAAATCACAAGTCCAACTCATAAAATTGTTCATCGGGATAAAGTTTAAAGATCATCAGCGTCCCTTCAACACAAAAAATTTAGAACAATTTCTGCTGGGCAATTCCTTGAATTTCTCGTTACTCTTTTTTGTATTTTTTTCAAAGGCTCCGTTTAAGTTCGAGATTTGTCTGTTGGACAAGGAGTTGGACGATGGCAGGAGCCAGTTATTAGTAGTTGGTAGGTATAGCATTTTGCTGTGGATTTTATTATTATTATTATTATTATTATTTAGTTTTCCTTGTTTCTTAAATTCTTGGTTTCTTTTTTTGGGCAAATACGAGGAGAAAACATGTTTGTATTTTGGGGTATTTATACTACTGTCAAAATCCATTAACTATGCACACTATATAACAAACACTCAACTTTTTTTGCCATTAAAATTTCTAAACTCGTTCATTATGATATACTTCAAATCACCTTTTATTGTAAAAAAAAACCCCGAATTCATATCTTAGATGAAATTAAAATATAAGATATTTACATCATAAATGTATATTTCGAACACGGAAAAACTTGGGGGCATTAATGTTAAGTCAATAAATTTAGAGTTTTTGGTGATAAAAAAGTTTCGGAAATTTGTTTGTTTGTTTTTTTTTTTGTTATGATTGAGAAATCCAACACGTGCTCCTATGTTCGAATGGTACCAAAGGACCGGACATCTATAGTTCGGAGGAGACAAGCACATGACTTCAACACCATCGATTTCTGTTTTTTTTTCTTTTTGTACTTGCCGTTCTTTTTTCTTTTCCCCCGACTTGAGCTCGAAGAAATACATGCGATGCGGTCATCTGAGGAGGCTATAAAATGGGGAGGGAGCGGAGCGCACGAGCAGTCCGGAAGGAGAAGCAAAAAGCAGGAGAATTCATAGAATTCAGGAGGAACGACAACGACGACCAAGACGATCGTTGAAAAAGAAGGTGAGATTTCTCTCTCTCTCTCTCTGTCTCTCTCTCTCTTTCTTTCTCCTCTGGCGGATCATCGTTGCTTCCTCCCTTCAGTCTTAGGGTTCCTTCCTCTTCGCTTCCCTTCGATTCGATCGGGCTTTGCTCCGTCTGACAAACACCTCGCGTGATCGGAGCCCTCTCGACTGACATTCTAATGGGCTCCGTGCGTCTTGGATCTTGCTTGAGCGATGCGAAGTGCGGTCGGGGATCGCAGCTGATTCAAGCGGAAGATGATAAATTTTCTTTACTATTTCTTTATTTTTGGTAGGTCGTGGTAGGTGTCGATTATGACGATTCCCGATTCTGGTTTTATGATGAACAATGGGGCGAGCTGCCTGCCGGTCCCTCCGGATGAAGAGAAGCGCATCGTTGAGGAGTTAAACGACAAATCGGAGGCCAATCTGAAAGAAGGCAGTGTTTACTACGTCGTCTCTAACAGGTATTGATGCTTGTTGCCGCGTCGTGTTCTTTTCTTTAGTTCTGGTGCCTTACGTCTCAAATCTGTGTTCTTGTCATGCTTCATATCACGACAATTATAGCAAGTGGCTTGTTGGTCGGTCTTTGGTTATTAATTATGGCTTTTTACGTGGGTTAGTTGCTTTGCACAAGCAATACCAGTGAAGTTGATCGTAAAGTGATGGTCTTTAGTGAAGGAGTAGATTGCCTGATGTGGATTCTTTGCATGGAACCTTAGGTTTTCTTGTTGGGTTTTTTATTTTCTTGCTAGATACTGTCTGATGCTAGTCGAGGATAGTTGGTTGTGCTGCTGCGGTGGTTCTCTCTCAAATCCAAGACACCCAGTTTTGTCTTTAGGCATATTTGTTGCCTGTCTTCCTGTGGAAGTCCGGTAATCCCCAGGAGAAGGCGATCTTGAATTTGTGGATTGGTTCCCTATTTTGTCTGCGGTTAATTCCTATGTTCCACTTCCATCAGTGTGGTTTGTGGTTTGTGTGGATGAGCATGTTTTTCTCCTTCAAACATACTGTTTCTATTATCCCATCCAAGCAGTTGCATCATCGTGGAAGGTTGTGCGACTGATAGTGTGAATGTTGACTTGCCTTTTTATATGCACTCTATCCTTAGCCATGAACTTTTTTTTTCTTATTTTCCTTTTTTAGGTGGTATAGCTGTTGGCAAAGGTATGTCGGACAAAATACTGACCAGTACTTGGCAGATGAGTCGTCTTTGGATTCTCAGAGATTGAAAGGGTTTTCATCGGAAATGGCTGAGAGACCTGGGCCTATTGATAATTCTGACATAATTTCTGATGAGCATTGTGAGGGTGATCATTTAGAGCTCCGTAAAATGCTGGAAGAGGGGAGTGACTACGTTTTGGTTCCTCAACTAGTTTGGGAAAAGCTCTTTGGTTGGTAATGACCTTGTCATCTTAACAATTTTATGCGAGATATCTGTTCTGTTTGCTACATCATTATACATTATTTTCTACTTTAAATGTTATTGGAGATCTCGTGACATAAGGTGGAGGATATGTAGAAATAATAATGGAGAGTACATGCTCTTGTGGTTTCCTAATATAATTATCTTGAAGAAGACTTTTTGTAAAAATAGCATATTCTCTTTTGGATCATGGAAAAGTTAGTTTCATGGACTTTATCTGCTTTGTCGAGCAATCTTCTCCTTGTTTGTCTCTAAATAAAGCTGGTTAGTGCGGGCTAAAAGGAAAATAACAACAAATGATGCTGGTCGATGTCTCATATGAACCTGAGAAGGTATGAGTATACCAACCAGCTCACTTAACATAGCTTCAATTGGCTGCCACTATCTGGCCCTCCATAGACCTGCAATATTTGTTTTGCTGTTAAAACTTAGTTGCCCTCTAGGTGGATCCTGTAGTAATATATTCTTCAAATGGATGCACAACTTATTCCAGAGTTTATCTTCCTACATTGCAAAGTTTAAGCCTATTCTACACTCTTTTTGCCCTTTTTTCATTTTGTCGTAGCATGCTTTTAATTTCGTATGGCCATGGCATGCTGAAATCAAGGAACTGTCTTTTTCCTATCTTAATTTTGCTGATACGAAACTATGTATCTCCTTTTCTGTTGAATAATTGTTAGAGTAAGCCTTGAATTTGTTGCAAATAAACAAGTTATTGTTCTACTTCTGTGAGCTATGAATCCTCATCTAATTGTCTAGTTTATTTATTTTCTCTTTGCCTAGTTTATTAATAAGTCCAAGGATGTTTTAGATGTGTAAAACAGAAATTGCGGTGGCTTTTGCTACCATTAATCAGCTGAACACGATTTGTCTTTTGCACAGGCATTTCACCTTGAAACGAGAGTTGGTGCTAGGTATCTAAAAATAGAAAAAAGAGAGAAGCAACAAATAGATGTGAATGACATAGTGGATTTCTTCCATTCAGTTGATTTCCTTATGTGGATTTCGTATATAATGTGATGGTTCTGTTAGTGACAACTGTTCTATGACCATCATTGTTTTTTTCGAAAGCATCTGTGGCTCTTTCTAGCTTTATTGTCAGTCCTCACACTCCTCACTTGTACATGCTTGCTTTTGAGAATATATTCCTAAGACTTGTTCTTTAAATTGTTTAAGGGGTAATTGGTGTTATGGTCTACATATTCTAAGGATACATTCAATTGTTAATACACCATCGGCAACTTTTCATGTTTTTCTCTTCTATCTTATAGGTATAAAGGAGGGCCAGCTTTACCTAGAAAGATGATTGAGCAAGGTTATCCTAACAAGATTTATAGTGTGGAGGTTTATTTGCTTTGTCTGAAGTTGATTGATTCAAGAGATAACAGCCAATCAATTATAAGAATAAGCAGAAAGGTATTGGTTAACACATTTCTTTAGTCTGAGATCTTATTTGCTTAGGAAAGTTTTTTTTTACCATTCGTTGTGATCTTCTTTAAGAATGAAAATTAGTTTAGACATGCAAGGTCTAATTGGTTTTCTGTGTTTCAGGCTTCTACACACGACCTGTATGAGAAGGCATGCACACTCAGAAAAGTGGATATGGCAAAGGTATATAGTTGCTCTCTCTCTCTCTTTCTCGCGCGTGCGTGCGCAAGTTTCTTAGAGGTTCTCTCTCTCTCTCTCTCTCTCTCTCTCTCTCTCTCTCTCTCTCTCTCTCTCTCTCGCGCGCGCGCGCGCGCCATCCTATTAATTGTCAGTTAGGTCTCTATGCACTCTTTGATATTTCCGCAATTAAAGGTTGTTTCTTAATTGGTGTTTTCCAATTTCTTGTTTTACATGAAATGGCAGGTTAATATTTGGGACTACTTTAATAAGCATAAGTCTGCATTGTTACACCGGTCAAACAAGACCCTGGAGGAAGAAAGCTTGCAGATGGACCAAGATGTGAGTACTTCGGCAAATTTAGCTTTGTCTTGTTGATACCTGTTCCATTTGTAATTTCCTATATTCAAGAATGGTGTTATATCAACTTATTGGTGATGACTGTTATTTCGTTGATCTGTCATAGTTAATTTGTAACCAGAGTGACCTTAATGAGGTTTTTGAATGGTATGTTTTGATTTGTAATAGCTATTTTGAACCCGAAGGTCTTATACTCAATGTCGCATTGTCAGTGTCTTCGCTCATTAACTTAGTATATGAAAATCTTGAGTTGGCAGTGGAATTGTTGCATAACGTAATTAATATGCTGTCAAGATAGCAAGCGAGCTTGCTTGTTAGCGCTAGTTCTATTGCAGTCAATCGCTTTATTCCATGCTATTGTCAGATTATTGTGTTGAATTGCTCAATTCCGTTTATACATGAGCAAACACCGGAAATTGTTATTAGAAGTTTTACATTACTGAAGTCATATTTCTACAAGATGTGGTCCCAAAGAGATGCGTGGCTGGAACTTTAAGTTAGATGTGAAACAGTGAAACTGATTCTACATTTTCTGCTTAAGCCAAATTTTCACCATTGTCCAACTAGTATATGTTTTTGTGATATGTTATATACATTGCAAAAATCTGAGCCAACTAATTTAAAATTAATTTCATCTTTAGTAGAACATACCTGCTTCCTTAATATTTGTGAGATAATTGAGTTTGGTATTCATATTTGAAATCTTGAGATTTGAGATTTGTCACTACTGACTATTGTCCTCTGTGGTCTATGGGTTTCATATTATTGGGTGAAATATTTGACAATACAACCCAAAAGAGAAAATTTGCATTTTGTACCATTTGCAATTTTCTGCTGATGATAAAGATATGTTGTGTGCTCTTCTAGCGAAGGGAATTGCCGGGGTTTTTCTCTGTTCAGTCTGTTATAAATTATTGGTAATTGGCAATTATGCTCTATTTTGCTTTTGCAGATTCTCCTAGAGTTGCAAGTTGATGGAGTTTCTAATTCTCAAAATGGCATGGATTCAACCCAAAATGATTTGGCTCTGGTAGTGCTTGAGCCTTCTAGGTCTTCTATGACCATTGCAGGGGGACCAACCATGTCGAATGGTCATTCATCGGGGTATAATTTCTACCAGAGAAGTGGATTGAGTTCATCAAGCTCTCATACAGAGGATCGGTATGATGTATTTAATTCTGCCAATAAAGGAGAAAGGGGAGGCTTAGCAGGTTTGCAGAACCTGGGAAACACATGCTTTATGAACAGCGCCATCCAATGTTTAGTCCATACTACCCCTGTTGTTGAGTATTTCTTGCAAGACTATGCAGAGGATATCAACATGGAAAATCCACTGGGAATGCGCGTGGGTCTCAGTCCTTATTTTATCTACGTTGTTTCTTTGATTTTCTGAGAATAATCTATCCTATTATGCCAAAACTCTGACTTAAGTGAGCTTTGCAGGGTGAGCTTGCCCTTGCGTTTGGTGAGTTGTTACGAAAATTGTGGTCATCAGGGAGAACTACAATTGCCCCACGTCCCTTTAAGGGAAAACTTGCTAGATTTGCTCCTCAGTTTAGCGGTTATAACCAGCATGATTCTCAGGTAAGGTGTATAATGTACTTCTGATTACCCCTCTCTCTCATGCTTTTTGTTATTATTAGGTTTTTATTATATCCTTGCTCCATAGGAACTTCTTGCATTCTTGTTGGATGGGCTACACGAGGACTTGAATCGTGTGAAGAAAAAGCCTTATATTGAGGCCAAGGATTCGGATGGTCGCCCAGACCAGGAAGTTGCTGATGAATCGTGGAAGTATCATAAGGCCAGGAATGATTCAATTATTGTTGATGTTTGCCAGGTAAAGAGAGTTCTATAGGTGCAATTGTATGCTTTCTCTGATGAATGACTAATATACTAACTTAGTGCTGGTGTAGGTTATTTTGTGATGAGGTAGGTCTAAGATAGGTGGATTTAAATGGTTTGAGTTCAGTGTCTTCAGGCGTGTTGATCACATTCCTGATGGTGTTATTTCTTGGTAGTGGCTTTCGTCATTGTCCATGCTAACAGAAAATGGAGTAGTTATTGTATTTTCAAACTAGGGAGTTTTTCAGCCGATTAAGGTAACAGCTGAGGGCATTTCTATGTTGTATTCACTTTGCTTCTCGCCACTCTGCCAGGATTGGTAGTTACTAGATCTATGCCCAGGAGTGGCAGTTTATCACTAGAACTTGCATCTGCTGAAATCTATAGGAACTTCCATGCGTTGCAGTCTCTGCTTTTGTGAATCAAAATGCACCTGATGTTTAATTTATTTATCTTTCTTGTTGACCTCTGCAAAGCTGGATTAGAACTTAATCATTCCTGTACCCTCGGTTGCTTGCTTCCTGAGTACATTGAGTTAATACCCTTTTATTTGTGGATTTGTTATCCATTTGAGGAATGACCATGAATTTTCTTTCAGAGCATAGCTTGGTCATTTTGCTTTTATTGCTGCTCACTGTGTATCTGTGTGGTGAACTTGTCAGGGTCAATATAAATCAACATTGGTGTGCCCTGTGTGCGGCAAGATTTCAATAACGTTTGACCCCTTTATGTACCTAACACTGCCACTACCTTCAATTGTAACCCGAACAATGATAGTGACTGTGTTTTATGGTGACGGAAGTGGTCTGCCGATGCCATATACTGTTACCGTGCTTAAATATGGCTGTTGTAAAGATCTTATCCAGGCATTGGAAGCTGCATGCTGCCTCAGGGCTGATGAATGTCTTCTGCTTGCTGAGGTAAACTGATCCTCTTTTGGTGCGGCCTCATTTATTAATAAGGAATCAGTGTATATCCATGGGTGTAGGGTGGGTGACTGTCTGTGGATGTGTATTTTAAATTTTGTTCTGGGCATAATTCTTCAGTTTTGTTCATTGGTTAAAGAGAAGCATTTTTAAATCTCAGGTCTATGAACACAAGATTTACCAATATTTGGACAATTCATCGGATTTATCATCAATCAAGGATGATGATTGCATTGTGGCATACAGACTTCCTAAAGTAGGGGTGGGGAGAACCAAAGTAGAAATTACACATCGCTGGCTAGAAAGGTGAGGCTTTCTCATTGCTATGCTAAGTGCGTTGATGCTATGGAAGATTACATTCTAGTGAAATCTGCAATTGTGTCTGTATGACATATAAGAGTGGCAACAAGCATGGTCAAGGTGCTTGGTGGTCCTCAACTGAAATTTGTGCTATATGGCCCTTAAAAATCAATAAATTGTTCTCATTTGGTCGGTTACATTTCTTTGGGAAATACCAACACATAGTGGAAACCACTGGACCTTCTTCATATGCCATGTGAACATTCTATTGCTTGTCTGTTTCTGCATCTCAAACGATGAAATTGATGGGACTAGGAAAAACTTGCATGTTCAAAGACTGCATCGCGATTAAATTTGAGCGTCACAGAAGGGGGAAAAAAGAAGAAAAAAAGTAAAGCCATTTGTGGGCCCAAATCTATACCATTCATTCTTTTCTGATGGGTTTTCATACCCTATTTATTGTTTGTGCTTGTGGGTATCAAAATACTCTTTTAGGTGTCTGAATTAGACCCGTCCATATCAGGCTTAGGCAAATTAGCCAGCACACACTTGAGTAGTCCGTACTTGATTATGAGCAATATTTATCGCTGCTTTAATTTTCACAATAGAACCTCAAAGGATCAGCCGGCAAATATGCACTTTCTACCCAAGGGAGGAGGCTCTCTCAAGCTCCATGTTCTCAGCTGGCCCACCCTAGCTGTGGTGTGGGATTGATTTAAATAAAGTCTAAGATTGCTGGGTCCTCCCTTGCTTCTCTCTTCCTCTAGAAACTTATTTACTTAATTGACCGAACCATTGTGAGGGTATTCTCAAGCAGTGTTATGCTGTCAACTTGTTGACATCAAATCATTGAGAATGTTTTATGGCTCTACATAGTTGCTTTTTGTTCCTGATCACATTTAGTCTTAAGGACAAAGTCTATCAAGTAGTAGTTTTAAGTGTTATTTCTAATCCCTATTAGAGGATTTTCTTCCATGACTGTATCCTTGAGTTTTCTGAGCCAGATTTAGTGACGCCACATGTGGTGAGTTCTCTGCCTCTTGGCATTTTGCATGTTATCAATCAGTGCTATTCATGTGGTATATTCAATTTCTTTTTGTTGCTAATTGGTGGTGCATTATTTCTATAGGGCTGCGCCAGACACCCTCAAGGGCCATGAGAGGAAGTTCTCTGGAACGCCTCTGGTTATGTATTTGGCAAAGGACTCATTATGTGGAGAGGATATACGTAGAGCTGTTTGCCAAGTATTGTCGCCTTTGAGAAGAGTATATTCTCCTACTAAAAGTAGTTCTGGAAAGGAAAGTAGCTTTGTCCCGAAAGATGGAGAGGAATCGTCCAGTAGCAGTGATGGCCAGTCTGGGCCAGGGAATGACGAAATGGATGATGTAGAGGATGATTCATCAAGTGAGCTACCATCTTTCCAGCTTTTCTTGGTTGATGATAGAGGTGCAAACCACAAACCCATACATAGGGATACTGTGATATCTGGTCAAACTGTGAAGATTATGCTGGATTGGACTGAGAGGGAGCTTGAACTATATGATGCAAGCTACCTCAAGGATCTACCTGAGGTTCATAAGAGTGGGTTCACAGTAAAGAAGACCCGGCAGGAAGCTATTTCTCTCTTTTCATGCTTAGATGCATTCTTGAAGGAAGAACCACTTGGCCCTGATGACATGTGGTATGTATTTGGAACTACTTCATGAGGTCAAAACCATGTATTTACTGTTCTACGTTGCCATCTAGTCTCCTGTGAAGATCTAGCCTAATGAGGCATCTTGAAAATTTTCTGTGTAGGTACTGCCCTGGTTGCAAAGAACATAGACAAGCCACTAAGAAACTAGATCTGTGGAAGTTGCCAGACATTCTTGTGGTTCACTTGAAAAGATTCTCGTACAGCAGATACCTGAAAAACAAACTTGACACATTTGTGAATTTTCCCATTCACAGTCTCGATTTAACCAAATATGTAAAAAGCAACGACGGGCAATCATATGTGTACGAACTCTATGCTATCAGCAACCATTACGGTGGATTAGGTGGTGGGCACTATACTGCATATGCCAAGGTAAGCTATGTACTTAGTTTTCCAAGTCATGCATTTTGACCCCATAGAATCCGGTAGCTCTTCTAGTCTATTTATCGTATTGATGTGGTCCAGAGTTATCCCTTTTTTTTCTTGTAATAATGCTCGAATTATATCTTTTTTAACTTGAAAAACGTGTTGGCTTTGGAAATGCTCCAGAGCTGTTTCCATCACGTCATCTGTTTCCGTCGTGTCATCCAATTAGCATCATTCCCTTAATCTCAGAAGGCTATCCGATTTTATTTCTTCATTACACGTTGATCATGTCTCTTTTCAAGTGAAACTAGACGTACTGATATTATTGGTCAAATTTCACAGCTGATCGATGAGAACAGATGGTACCACTTTGACGATAGCCATGTTTCTCCAGTCGGTGAAGCTGATGTAAGGACTTCAGCTGCTTATTTGTTGTTCTACCAGAGAGTAAAGACAGACTCAGGAGTCAGAGTGGGAGAGACGTCGCATAGCCATATGAACTCTTGAATGCTGAATTGCAGCAATTTTTGTTGGTTGCTATTGTTTGGTTCCGAGGATTTGCTAATTCCATTGACGAGCTGGTTTCCTCCTAGCAATCTGCACTGAGCTCAGCTGCAAGCACCTGGGCTGGAAAGGGACTTGGAAAGAAGCAGGTCTAGGAATTAAATTTTTTGGAGGGGGGGATGAGAAAGGTGGAGCTATGGAGATAGGACAGTCTTGCAGATTCAGAGATGTTGCGAGACTTGTTCGGTAGCAGCCGGTGGCAGCAGGGGATCTGGATGTATTACTTAGCTAGTATTTACATTTATCTTGAAGAGGGATCTCAGCGAGAGGTTCATTTCATCTTGCCGATGGATCATGCCTGTATTTACGGGCATTGTCCTGGCCATCTTCTTTGGACTCACTGTCCAAATCGTGCGGCAAATTGTATTTTCTTATCTTCATCTCCCGTCTCTGCATAACCTTCTACGAAAGTGGTTGGGTCGATCCCATGTCCTCCTCCGATCCATACATTGTAGTTCAATTTGACAGTATTCATCATGTAACCCCCGAAATGATTCGAGGGTGAAAACTCTTCGAAGCTGCTGTTGTTGTTAGCATATAATAAACACATTCAAAAGCTGGAGGCTATCTCACTCTATTCATCAGGTGTTTTTCTTTTGCTTCGAAAGATATGTCATGACTATGATCTGTCCCAACATGTAAACCGTGTCCCTTTCGATAGTTAGACGTTTGGAAAGATTGCCCAAGTGAACGGCTCTAGGGCGCCATGAATCTGGGGATGATGATCGCCAGTCAGTTTTCTGTACAAACGTAGATGGCGTAATAAATGTCAGCGGAACCAAGCAATGCATCATCAAAAGCATTAAAGATAACTTTCGGAAACTGGGAATAATTGAAATTTTTTTTTCCTTGTGTGTAAAAGATAATCGAGATTTCCCGACCGTTGTAATTAGGCAAATAGAGAAATGTTAAATCACCGAAAGCGTCTCTGATTTTCTCTCGCTTTCCCCGCATGTGAGCATCGGTCTTTGTCGTTCGACTCTTTTCTCCATCAAACAAACTCACCACACACACACACACACACACACACACACACACACACAAAAGAAAAGAAAATTTCGCTTTCCACTTCATTCAGGAATTCCGGGTTAATGAGAAATTGCCCTCGAACTTTGGATTAGATGTTTAAATCTTTGGCCCTGAAAAGCTCACTTTCTTTTCTCTCTTGTGCCCCTCTTAAGTTCTGTTAAATCTTTGACATGATATCCAATGCTTTTCATGATCAATCTCACGAGGGTTTATTCTGATCTGATTGCCTCACCATCCATTATTACAATTTGTCAACTGTCAACAGGTCCAAATAAATTATATCCGAAAACAGCAAGGCTCGAATAATTTCACAAACTAATCGATGCCGCAACTACGTTCGGGTAGCTGGATGTAATGATTGGATGCGCGGTCCCCCTCCTCCATTACCACACTGGACTTAACCAGCTCCAAAAATAATTCTACAGCTTTCCTAATGTTCCCAACGGGACATTTTTCTTTTCCCATTTCTATGCCGCGCATGAACCATATTTGCGGTACCCGCAATCTCGTCGTGGCAAATGAATGAGTTACACGTGTTCTCGTGACGATAGGACCAAAAAAAAAGACATTAAGGGTCTTTAAATCTTTGCATGATATGTAATGCGGTCCATATTTTTTTAATCTATTTAATGTGACCCATGAATTTTAACTCAATGTAGAATATCGTCCATCAACTTTTGATTTGTTCAATGTGAATCACAAACTTTTAGTACATACTAAACGTAGTCTCTGGACCATAAGAAAATATTCGATCCTGTTAATGTATGAATTCAAGCTGATGGGATTTATTGATTCGGCTTTCAATTCGGTACATTTGAACGATGGGCAAAAGAATAAATTGCAGATGGATTATTAAAGTAGGATATTTAGTTCAAATTAAAATTTTATGATTTATTTTGTCAAATAACATGGGTAATAATTTTTTTCAATCCGTTGGGTAGTTATGTTGGTTGAGAGCTTCTCCCTCATCGTCGAGGTCCATGGTTCGAAATTCGTAGTTGCTAGCGTCTTAAGTAGATGGTCATAATGTTAGAATCCTATGTTAATTTCTCTCGAGGTAAAGGGCTTGACCTTTTAGTGTTATCCGGGTACGGGAGCCTGTGGTAGATTTCTCTCTCATTGTACGAGAGTTTCTCTCTCATTGTCGATATCGATGGTTCAAAATCTGTAGTTGCTAGCATCTTAAGTAGAGGGTCATGGTGTTAGAATCCTATGTTAGTCTCTCTAGAG
Organism: Melaleuca quinquenervia; assembly: GCA_030064385.1. Taxonomy (NCBI): domain Eukaryota; kingdom Viridiplantae; phylum Streptophyta; class Magnoliopsida; order Myrtales; family Myrtaceae; genus Melaleuca; species Melaleuca quinquenervia. The sequence continues at coordinate 11,660,785 of CM057721.1, read as the reverse complement.
ATATAGTGGCTTGACTTTTTAGTGTCGTTCAAGTACGAGAGCCTGTGATAAATTTCTCGATCAAAAAAAAAAAAAAAGATTTTCATTTGAAAGAACGATCAAAGCTCATGTAGACGCGATATTTCTCGAGCCGGACCAAAACGAGGAAGTGCGACCATGTGAGGCGTGTCGGGAAAAGACGGATCGATGGGGCCCCACGTGCGTTGTCGACCTAATCAAGTGATCGTCAATCATGGCGATTTGCATCCCTCTCTATTTTCGTTTTTCTTCTTTTTTTCTTTTTCTTTTTAGTGTTCTGGTCTTTTCCTACCTTTCTTGGATTTCTTTGGCCACTTCCTTAAATTACGACAAGTGAAGATGTCAATGGCGCCATTGATTTCTTCTGTTGTTTTTCCTCGGTAATAACAAACGATAGTTTTTACCCAATGATGGGTAATGGTATTGATCGGAAATTTCTTCCTCATCGTCGAGGTCGATGGTTCAAAACCTGTAATTTCTTATATTAGTTTCTTTCGAGGTATAGGGGTATGACTCTTTAGTACCGTTTGGGCATGGAGAGCCCATAATGGATTTCTCGATCAAAAATAAAAATAAAAATAAAAATAAAAAAGGAACGATAGTCCTTCCTCAAATCACTCTTCCCTCGCCTCCCTACTACTCTGCAAATCAACCGATCGAATGAATTTTCCTATCGATCCATTTGTATTTTAGTAATGAAGGAGAATAGGTAGACCAAGATTTTCACGGCCTGATTCCCCCAAAAAACCTTCAGCTTCAAGGCCGGTCTCATTTATATTCTACATTTTTTTATTCTCATGAAAAACTCTCAACTTTAGGTCATTGTCCCAATTGTATTGTCCAGTCCTAATTTTAGCCTAGAAATTTTTTAGTCTCATAAAAAGTCACGACTTTCACTTGAGTCACAACTTTGCTCCCATAATCATATGCCAAAATTATTTGTTGACAATCAAGAGATGAAAAACTCAAAGTAGAAGCTATTAGAGCGTTCTAGTTCCCAAGCACTACTAGCTCTTCTACAGCGAGAGATGGAACACTTCTGAGCACAAAAGATTAAAGACCTAGCACAAAATTGAAGACTTTCGGTGGGAAGTCAAAGATATTATTTGGATTGATATGAAAATCCATCTTCAGAAGACATCTTAGTGTATATGAAATTTAGAGAATAACTATATTAATGACCTAAAAATGCCATGTAAGAACAATAAAGGTCATTTTGGACAGAAGGTTAACGGGCGCAAGTTTGGGAATCGAGTAGAATTTTGTGATTTATTTACGGAAATATAAAAAAGGTAAAATTAGAACCGAACCTAAAACTATGTCCTTTTTGAAACACGATTTAAAGTTGGAGGGGTTTATTAGACAAAATACGTTCAGGATAAAGTTGTGATTGAATATAAGTTTGAGAGTTTTGTAGGGTATTTTATGCCAAAATTTTACCATGTTAAATCTCTAGATGATATGATAGGGTGGAAGTTTATGTTATAGCTAACTAATCATGTTCAATATATATTACAAGAATCTAAGTAAATCACATTTTGACGTTAAAGGTGCAATTGGTTTTACCTGGAATGCACCAACAGTGGACTCAATTGCCGGGACTCCATGTAAAGTCAGTTTGAACTTTGAAGGGTGATTGTGGTCAAAAAGCAACGATTATAAAACCCGCCGAAATTCCTTTTGTTTTTTCGTTTTCATCTTTCTTGTGAAGTTCTCAAAAGTGCAAAACGCATCCCCCAAAAAAAAAAAAAGTACAGTAAAAACGCCATTTTGCTTGCACTTCAATGAGAACACGGCTAACAATTCTTGTGATCCAACTGTAATCGCATGACGGTTCCATTTCTAATTAAGTCTAATGTGAACGCGGTATTCTTATTGATCCAAGCAAGACGCGGTTTTGTTGACTGCGTTTACCTAAATTCAAGCCGTTCAACTGTTCGTTTGGAAACTAAACTTAGTAGTCTAATGGTCGATCTATACTGAATCAAGAATCGCCCGGACCTGAAGCGTCGGTTTGGTTTTCGGTTCCTAAGAAGGCCGAATCATACTGGTTAAACTTTTTTATATTTTATTAAAAATGAAGATTTAAAAAAAGTAAAAAAAATCAATTTAAATTTTTAAAGTTTTAATATTTATCCAACTTTACTAAAATATTTTTTCTTAAAAATAAGTAAAGAAATTCAATTTTATTTTTATAATTTTTCCGATTTCCCAACCTACCCATTAGATTTTCTAGGAGTCGGACCAAAAGGATGAGTCTTGTTCAAATTTTAGGCAGTCAGTTCATTTGATTTTCCTTTTTGCTAGTTCTTAACAAGAATAAGAGATATGGATTTATATAATATATGCGTGTGTTTGATTCTCCTGGTCAACACTCATAAGATTTGCCTGTGCTTTTTTTTTTTATGAATGATATACAATTATATATATAAAATATCACAGCTATTTATGGAAAAAAAAGGGACAATAGTTTACTCAAAAGTAGGAGCCCGTTTTCCATTAAATGATGGCAAAAGATAACATATGATTCGATGTGCCTAATTATGTCTAAGTTTATCATCGCATCGACACGAGAAGAATTTTAATCTGTCATGATCAAATGCGTCCAAACATGTTATGGGTAGATTCAAAGGGTGAATCTGTGAACCATATGTGAACATAAGGATGGGTTCCCGATTGAACTCGACTGGAGCACGATTCAGTAGGCGCCCTAACCATGGGAGATATCAGACTTTGATGTTCCCGACGAAAAATTCCAGGACTGGTTGCCAAAATCCAAGATGTGGGAATCCTCAACTAGGTCAACGGAGCTTCAAATCCCAATCTTCCATTGAATTCAAAGAGCTTTGGGATATGTAGCAGAACCTGCACTTGACATTCTCCAACTTAGAGAGAGTCTACTCAAGAAAAAAGCTTCGCAATCGCAAATATGTAAGCACTCTATTTCTGTATTATTGCTGCATTTGTATTTCACATGGAAAATAATATGGGATTTTGTAAAAAGAAACGCGACGAATTCCTCAATTAGATGTTATATATGACTCACTCATTGGAACTTCCCACTTACAAGTTACGACGAATGTCTCTTTTATTTAGAAAATGGGACGTGGTTATTCTCAAAATAGGCACGTGGTATTTCACAAAATACCTTTATCCTTAATCAAACTAACGGGAATATGTACTCTCTATTCAACTAAATCGATCTTTATCACCTGTGCGAAAACCCCACAGATGTCGGCCAGATCGTGAAATCACCTGCTATGTTTTTATTTCCATAAAAGTTGCCCTTAAATTTGTACGTGCACATCTTTTATGTACCTGATACAGTGCATATGAGTTCATTCCATCTTATTCATTAGATCGTTTGACTAAATATGAGGCTCGCAAAATTCAACGGAGATTCGGTGGACTCATAATGCTTCATCTGCATAACAAGAATATTTCCTCTCCGGCTGGTTTTTCCATGTTTTTGTACCTTAGTAGGTCGCATAATAAGGAAATTAACGCCAAACCCTCTAATTCCTAATTAAAAATATGAGCTTTATCCCTCCTTCGTTCTAATGCAACAAGTGCATTATGTACTTGGAAATATGCGTTGGTGTCATAAATCCTTTATGAGTGCGTTGGTACGAACTTGTTCAGGGCACATTATCCATGCGCACTTGAGTCAAGCATGCATCAACATAGTAGATAAATATTTTAGAGAGTTCATGTTTTACTTGCTTTTTTTATTATAATTTTTAGATGGTGTCAATCCAAACATGTGTTACATTTACTTGTGCTTGAATAAATAACATATGTAAAACTATTTGGAAAGGTTCGACTACTCAGAACTTTTCTATCACAGAAGTCCCTTGATATACATTACTCATACCGTTAATTAATACCACCAACTGTGACATTTACACATCCCCGATATTTGTTCTTGCATACTACAAAGGATTCTAAGAACTATGCATGTATCTTAGTATTGAAAGGTTGCGCGCTTGAGCCGGCTGGTGTGCCACTCGCGACCAAGGATAGTACAGGCTGCTAGGTCCTTTTAAAATGGCTCGACGGCCCGGACAAGACCATGGAAGAGTGTGTCCAGGGACTACATCACGTGCTTGACCATGGTGGGAGATTCGACCGTCGTTGTCGTGGGTGATCGATTCTCGAAGCACGCAACTCATTCCCCTCTGCAGAGCACTGTACAACTGAAGAACCAGTCTCCCTGGTTCTCTTGCCATGTGGAGAAGGTCTATCGGGGGCCAGTAAGGCATTCTTGTCATATGCTGAAGATCTTTCTCTAGCGTTACCCTGAGGGAAACCATAGGCAATTTATCCAGAAGTATGAAGGGCCAATGCCAGTATTAGCCGAAGTGGGCAAGGTTGCTTGTCAGCTTCAATCGCCTAGTCGTTTGGGGAGATCATTTAGCGTTCCGCGTGAGTTGCTTGAAGCCTTGCCATCGGATTGTTTTAGACCGAACCACAGATGCTAATCGGAAGGAGTAGCCGGTTCAGCGGAAGGGCTAATCAGTTACAAACACCGGCCAGGAGCTAAAGGAGGACCTCAAAACTGCTCTCTCGCCGTAAATAACAGGACAAGTCGCCGAGGACATGGATAAATTAATTTGGGGAGAGGTTCGCCATTCCATGGCGAGTTTCTTGATTCAAGCTAGTCTAGGTAGCTCATTATCCGCAATCGCTTAGGTCAAGCATACAACAAGTGTATTTTAATATTTTTTTTCTATTTTTCTTACTTTTCGTTATTATTCAAATGGTCATGGCTCAAGCACCATGATATATCTACTCGAGATAAAGTAGGTGATGTTGATAAACCTCTTTAGGAAAGTTTAGCTGCTCAAATTCTCCCATCCCAATCAATAGCCCTTGGATGCACATTGCTCGTGCCATTGTTTAATGCGACTAAGTCGAGCATTGTCATCTCGGCCCATTCTCATTACCGTAGACGATCCTGCAGACCATCCGTCGCTGCCTTTGCATCGAGAAATCGCGCGCTCGGATCGATCCTCGTGATCGAAGATGGTGGACGGCACCCGAGGGCTTGGGCCCCGGGAGAGGCAGACATCTTAGAAACCTCGGGCGTCCTGAGTCACCCTGTTCGGTTCAGCGGGACTCCAACGTGTCTTCAAAGATAACGTTAAGATTCTGCCCAAGAGACACACCTCCTCCTTCCTCTCCACTCCCTTTTGTTTTCCTTTAGCTCCCACTCACGGTACCACTCCACAGTCTCCTCCAGCAACTGAGCCAGTGCAAGCCTCTCTCTCTCTCTCTTCAATCTCCATCACTCTGCCTCTCTCCGCCATGGTTTCCTCCGCATTTACTCCGTCGAACCTTGTGCTCCGTCTCTCTCGTTTTCTCCTCGTCTTCCTCCTCATTTCCGGTAAGTAGCTCACCGTTCAGTCTTCTTCTTCTTCTTCTTCTTCTCTCTCTTTGAAATAGGCTCTCCAGCTTGATTGGTTTGCTTCGCTTCCGCTTGCAGGCCTCGCGTCCCCGGCGGCGATGGCGGCTCCCATCGGTATCAACTATGGCCAGATCGCCAACAACCTACCGCCGCCGGACCATGCGGTGGCGCTGGTGAAGTCGATCGGGGCCACCCGGGTCAAGCTCTACGACGCGGACCCCCGTGTGCTCTGCGCCTTCGCCCGCACGGGCGTCGAGTTCACGGTCGGCCTGGGCAACGAGTTCTTGGGCCAGATGAAGGACCCCAAGAACGCTCTCGCCTGGGTCAAGACCAACGTCCAGGCCTTCCTCCCCGACACCAAAATCACTACTATTGCCGTCGGCAACGAGGTCTTCACCTCCAACGACACCTCCCTCAGGTATCATTAACATTAGGACCGTCGAATTGACACTACTGCATCAGTTTCGGACCGCATATTTATGTCAATTCGCTACATTGTATATAAATTTGTTCGGAAAAGAGAAATCGACGGTCGGTCTTGTTGTTGCTGTGCATTAGGGACCGGCTCATCCCCGCAATGCGGAACGTCCACGACGCGCTCGCGAGCCTCGGCCTCGACAAGCAGGTCACCGTGACCACAGCCCACTCGCTGGCCATCCTCGAGACCTCCTACCCGCCGTCGACGGGTAAATTCCGGCGAGATCTCGTGAGCCGCGTGAGCCAGGTCCTGGACTTCCAATGCCAGACCGGGTCGTCGTTTCTGATCAATGCCTACCCCTACTTTGCGTACCAGTCCAACCCGAAGCAGGTTCCGCTCGACTTCGTCCTCTTCCAGTCGTCACAGGGGATCACCGATCCCTCCACGGGGCTCCACTACGAGAACATGCTGTTCGCCCAGCTCGACGCCGTCCACTCGGCGCTCGCTGCCGTCGGGTACGCGAATATGACGGTGCACGTGTCGGAGACGGGGTGGCCATCAAAGGGCGACGGCGACGAGGTCGGGGCGACGCCGGAGAACGCGAAGAAGTATAATGGGAATCTGATGAAGATTGTGAAGCAGAAGAAAGGGACCCCAATGAGGCCGAACTGTGACCTGAACATATATGTATTCGCGCTGTTCAATGAGAACATGAAGCCCGGGCCAACGTCGGAGAGGAACTACGGGCTGTTCAAGCCGGACGGGACGCCGTCGTACATGCTTGGCGGCGGCGGCGGCGGCGGCGGCAATGGGACAAGCTTTGGAGGGTCCGGTGGGGGTGGGAGCGCTTCCGACGGGTCGTCATCGGCACCGATTGGCTACCTCTCCGTTTCCTCCGGCGCGGTGAGTTTTGGCAATGGTTTGCTTCTCAACATTTTTCTCATTATACTTCGTTCAATTTCGAAAGAAATTATATTAAGTCATTGGGGAAGATGCGTTCTTTTTGGTTTTCACCCCCACTATAGAATTGTTGATTTCTTTTATACAGATTTCAATTTCGCGCCTATTAATCATATGAAAATAGACTAGTATATATAATTAAGACCTCTTATATGAAAAATAAAAAAACACGTTCATATGGATAATTAAGGTAATTTAAAATCACGTGAAACTTTTCACTTTATAAAAAAATGCAAAATCTACAGTATTTCTCGTTTTGGCTGGAAAGCCGGACATGTACCTTTTAAACTTTCTGTCGAGATTGAGAAACAAGAGAGGATATTTTAGTTTTATACACTAGGGAAAAAATCAATTAGCGCCTTAATTGCATTTCATTTCTATCTCATTATTGGAGCCTTATAAAGTTGTCCTAAGTTTTATACAGACAAATCCAATCAAAGAGTGCACAAACAAACAAGAAATAGAACATTTCTCATCATAGTAATCTCTTGTTTAGGTTACCGAACGAAGCTCTCCTGTTCTGGTAAGGCATGACCCTAAAATTCCTCGATGTCAGACCGTAATATAGTCGGAGATCAGGGTTGATATCTCAGGTTTTGTCGGTCAACCGACGTGAAACTCGATTATTATAAGGTGCTCATGGAGCATTACTTATCTCTTGAGTCCGGTGATCGAGATACGATATATGATACTTCTGAATTGGGGGGCATGTGGCCTTCTTTGGAGCTGAGGAGCTGCTTGATCTCTGCCACCACATGCCTTAAACAAAGTTCATTATACCGTGCAACGTCTCTCTGAGTGAATGCCGCTCCTGTTTACTTTCTGCCTCCTCTTTTTTTCAACTTGGGTGCAAACTTTATGCTTTTATATTAGATTTAGAGATGCTGTACGTAAATAATTCGAGTAAAATACTTGAAGGTTCATCGTCCAAGTAAAGAAAGATTCTCCCTCTGGACGAGGCGCCTCCGTCACATTAACAATTTTCCCGATTCTTTATTTCTTGAATTGTCCAAGCACTTTACCAGGACTGACCGACCAACGTGGAAGGTTGAGATCTTTTCTTCTGGCGTAAACCCAGTTGCCTGCAGTTTAGGGTAGCTCGTTTGCTCTGTTTGTGTTTCCAGCTCACTTCTGATCTCAACTCTGTGAAGCATGAACAATTGAATATGGTTGTTTCTTTTTCTTTTCAAGTTCTGGGACAAGAGTTCTGTGTAGTCGTTGGGGCTAGGTTTCGTTAATGTGAAGGTTCCTTCAATTGTTGAAAAGTTGAACTTGCACAAAATTTTCCCATTTTGCAATTGGATCCAATGCATCGGTTCTTGGGGCTTTATGGCCGGTTGCCATAATCCGTTCTTTTTGGGCAATTCGGCCATGACACCAGATTTAAGAGAACGGGTTGAGATTCTCTTGGTATTTTGATTTGACTCTGGCAAAGAAAGAGTTTTTTCGTTGTTAGGCTGACAAAACTTTGTGTACTGCGTGTGCAGGATGAACTCCAAGCAGTAGGTGCGGCAAGTCTCATTTTGGCTCTGTTCCTGATCAAGCTCGTCTTTTGAAGTAATGAATCCATCCGATATCGAACTGGGTGATCAAAAGAATCAACGAATTGGGTACCTAAAAAGAAGGTGAAAGACTTTTGGTTTCTCTTTTGCTTGTAAGCCAGCTCCCCAGAATTCATGGGGCAATAGTGCATCACCATCAAATCTTCCCCGTCGCGTCCTGCCCTGGCGCAACTTGCAGAGAGAGAGAGAGATAGAGAGCGATTGCTTTCGAGACCATCACTTGCTATTATTGGTACTGCACTGGGGTCCATTTCATCAGAGAAATTGCAGAGAGAGAGAGAGAGAGAGAGGGAGGGAATCGAGTGGGTGGGATGTGTAAATGTGAAATGAGTGGTAGCCTTTTCCTGTTTAGTTGGCGATGAACTGTAGTTGTTTGGCAGTTCTTTCTGGCGTTTTTGGGCAGGTTGGTGGGGGAGGATTGTGCAGTGTAGGGTCTTCAATAATTCTAGATGCCATCGGACTGTTATTTCCTTGCTATTTTATTCTGTAATATTCTATCTGGGACGTGGGTTACTGCACGATCACGTACTTTTGCCAACAGAACTATATTGATCATTTTACCTATGGGTAGGAGCATGGGAAAAAGGATTTTTACGGCGTCCTTGCATGGCTGATGTGATAGACACGCGATGTAGGAAACGACCGAGCAGCATTTATGACGTGGGCGGTGAAAGAACTTACTGGAAAACGTCAAGGTAGAAATTGAGTGCATATCTACTCTAGGAACTACTAGGGAGCAGAGTAGGTTAATGAATGGGCTGTCGGTTTGCCTTTAGCAGGGTCTCTCTTTGCCGGGCGCCCGGGGGATTGAGGTCCTTAATATTGAAGATGGTAGTGAATCTCGGATTCAAGGTGATCGTAGTCAGGTTGAGGTCCCCCACCTCAAATTTGTTCTAAAAAAGAGAGAGATAGAGATTTTAGTCATGGTGGCGATGCAGCGGCGAGGCGGACATTGCAGCGGCAGTTAGAATTGCGATGACGAGCTTTCAGAGAAAGAAGAGAGACAAAATGGGACTGCGATTTATGAGGGTCAAAGGTAAAATGAATGTAGGTGATCAAGGGCACGATGAGTGCTAATACTGCTGCCCCGCGGCATAAACGATGTATGAGGAACATAAATTTTATGAAAAGCAGAAGATGGACAGACTTGCCACTTTTCCTAGTGAATGCATGTCAGTCCATGTTTCTCCTCTTCACGAATTAGCCTGTCACGTATCAAGATGCAATCTGAGTGCTCACTCAGCAGCAGGCACGCAGGCACACAGGCACATGCGTAAGCACAGTAGAGAAGAACTCAGCAACCTCAAAATTCAGAAAGATTGCCTGCTTTTGCATGAGCAGAGAAATCACTATTTGTAACTAAAAAAAAAACCTAGAAAAAAAAAAGATCCTGATAAGATAGATTTTAGCGTATATTACTATGCTATGAACTGAAAATAAGCAATATGTATAAAATCCTGGTATCCTAATGATATCAAAATAAGACATCCCAAGAGTATTTGGAGATACTTTTGACATACAGAGCTAATACGAAAATTAAGGGAAAAGATAAAAGAATAAAATAAACAAATCTATCAAATTTCATATCAAATCATATCTTAATTGCCGTGCATTATGAGAAAAAGTAAGCGTCACAACTCAAATCAAGTGAAATTAGCGAATAAATTGACACAACTCGACAACGTCTAAAGAGGTGATAAAGTTTTTAACTTCCTAATAAAGCAAGCAATTGATTTCTGTCAATTCCGTTTTGATGAAGTTCATTTATTCGAAAAGAGTAGAATACCCTTATGATATCAATAGCACATTTGTTATATAGGGATCTCTTTTTGGCGTCACTATTTGAATTTTGGCTTAAAAGAAAGATTTTGGAGCTTTAATTGAGTTAGGTATTGGTATGAATTAAGTCTGGATTACTAATCAACGCGTTTTTATATGAGATTTTGAATTGTAACCGGCAAGCTAATCAAACCAACAAGCATCATCTTGCAATGTTTGGCTGAGAATGAGATATGTCATAAAGGTTGGCATCATTTCTATTTCATCTTTTGAAGAGAAGAGTACCAATAAAATTTTAAACATATTATATTGATATTAATTTAGTCCTACACCTTTAAATTGAATTAATTTGATCCTAAATCTTTTGCATCCATTCCGCCAAATTTAACTAAAAATTATTGATATTGATTTATTGCTAACGTGGAATAGCAACGTTGAACAATTAATGATTCCAAGTCAAGGGATCATATTTGGAATTTAAGTGAAAGTTGGTGATTTTATAAAGACCAAAAAAAATTCAAATCGAATTGTCATTGACCTAAAATTGATGCTTTTAATTTTGTAATTAAGCCGAAAAACCTACCCTTGCATGCCAATGAACGAGAGCTTGAGCTTCACCAGCCATGAACCCTCACTGCAAGAGAGCTCGCAACCCTCACCCAACTCCGAGCAAGAGCCAAGACCCTCACCTGTGGCCGATGAGGGCTCATATGCCATCAAAAAGAGTTTCTAGATTGCAGTATTTGACACAAATTTACAAGAAAACAAAAAGTAAAAGCGATAACAAGAAATAAAGACATTAGGCTTTTATCCTAGTTTGTCGTTAAACTACAATTATGTTAAGTAAATGATTCCACTATAACTAACTCTTCACACTTTCTTGTTACAACTCTCGATTATGAATAAAGAAAATAATATATGTGACAAAAGAAAACTCTAGGCTACTTAGCAGTTATTTGTAAGTCCAAACCCAAATGTTCCTGTTGAAGTGACAATCGACTTCCATATGTTTTGTTATTCATTTAAAATTAGATTTGAAGCAATATGGATTATGGCCTTGACTATTACAAAATAACTACCCATGAGACTTTGGGTTTCCCAAGCCCAATTCTTGCACAAACAATCAAAGCCAAATTATTTCACTTGTAGTTGAGGCCATAGCTATGTATTCGGCTTTCTACGATGGATCTTGCACAATCTGCATTAGTGTACCTATAATTCTAGAATGACCATGTTTCTTCGTCATAATACCCTGACCAAGACTAGACCTTAGGTACTGAAATATGTGTCACAAGCGTCGCACATCCTTCAATAGGAGCATGCATATGTTGGCTAACATAACTGACAGCATAAGCAACATCTGGACGAGTAATATTGAGTGGATCAGTCGTCCAATCAACCTTTGAAACCGACCACTATCAGGTAATAGGGCTGACGTTGTCAATAAACTTGTTGTTATAGTTTATCGGAGATTCTACGGGAGTAGCTCCAACTTTTTCAATCTCCTTTAACAAGTCAAAAGTGGGATGTGTAAATGTGAAATTAGTGGTAGCTTTTTCCTGTTGGCAACGAGCTGTAATTGTTTGGCACTTCTTTTTGGCATTCTAGGGCAAGTTGGTGGGGGAGAATTGTGCAGCGTAGTGTCTTCAATAATTTCTGGATGCCAGTGTATTGTTATTATATTGCTATTTTATTCTGAAACAATCTATCTAAGACATGTGAGATAATGCATGATCATTTTCTTTTGGCCAACATAACCATTTGATCATTCTTCACATAAATTGAAGGAGAAAATTTAAGGAACTGTAATTGTATTTCTATATCTATTGTGCTTGTATGTAGACATATCTATAATACATGAAAAGAATAGGAAAAAAAATATAAAAGATAGCATTTTATTATTTTGCTCCCATATTTCCAAGTCTAATCAATTAATCTATTATCATAATTAGAAACGAATCAAATTCTTTCTCCACTACTTCCCCTCAAGCCAATGCCTTTTATATGTCAAATACGCCTAACTTGCTTAATAGTTATGTATGTTGCCTCTAACACAGTGGTTTGATGAAAATGTCCACAGGTTATTCCACAATTCTAATCCCTCTTGTTGTAACTCTTGGTTATTAATACTTTTATAAATGACAATCAATGTATATATACTTTGTTCTTTCATGAAAGACTAAATTTGTTACTAGTTTGACCACGGCATTATTGTCACAAAACAATTCGCTCGGTTCATCAACTTGTACGCCAAGGTCTAAAAGTAAACCCCATATTCAAACTACTTCACAAATAACCTTTGTCCTAACTCAAAATTCCAGCTCGGATACCAATACAGTTGACTTTTTTTTATTTCTCATTAAATCAAAGATCTTTCCAACTGCTTACCAAAAAAAAAAAAAGATCTTTCCAATTTAAAGCAAATTCCAATATGGATCTGCAGGTCATTAGGCAAGTAGCATAAGCTATGTCGCGATAGGCTATTATCTTCATGTCACAATCACAAAATAAAATTATGCTAAGTTCTAGACATCCCTTAAAATATTTTATAATCTTCAGTGCTGCATTCATATGAGACTACTTTGGGCTATGCATGAATCGATTAAGTATTCATGCCGCATGATATATATCAAGTCTAGTCATAATGAGATACATCAACTTTCTAACAAGGCGTTGATATCTTGATATCTTTAATTTGCGGATCAACTTTCAAACTTTCCATTTCTTAAATGTGTCTATTTACAATTAGCAGCTTTGCAATTTCACACTCGAATGATTTTGTGGGATATATCTAATACTTTTGAAATTGAACTACAATATATGAATCCAAGTAAGACGTTGAATCAATCTAATATGAATCTAGTTGGTGTGGGCCAAGTTGAGCTTGACCTATAATAAAAGGTTCTAGCCAAAAACTCTATAAATAGCGCTCAAGGACTGTGTGGCGCTCATCATCACTTTTCATTGCTATCTATTGAAATGTGCAGTAATTATGTTTTCATTCTTGTTTTACCTCTTAACATTTGCAGATTGTTGAAGAAGCGGAGTGCCGAAGATCTTATGATTTAGCTACTTAGGTTTACATGTCTATTTATGACCGATCTAAGCAACCGGAGGAAGTGAGCAAGACTTTGCCAGAGAAATGAATGCCCTATTGTTTCGATATTTCCCTAGTTCCAGACAATGTTGGCTGGCATGAGGGAGGCTCATGAGGAAGCTGTACAAAAATCATTAGCTGCATTCAATGCGAGTGCTGTTGGTGCTGGTTCAGCAAGGAAGAGATATGAGAAGCGTCTTCTTAAGTGTTTTAAAAAGGGCTTTTGCGGTGGTGCCTAAGTCACAAAATGCTGACCATTTTTCTGCTGCAATGAAGTAGAATCTGCAACGCTTTTTTCATCATGCGTGGCTTCTGATAATTTGGTCCTGTGATGGTTCTAAGTTTGTGGAAATTGAGTCACTATGGGCTCTGTCTTCTTTTTTCCTTAGTGCTTGTGATTAGGTTGTTGCATCGGGTTGGGCTTCGATACTGTTGGTTCTTTTAGGTCAACACTTCGTTTGATTTTCTCCCTTTTATGTGCATTGTCGCGTCAGATTATGGAGATCCATATTCCACTGGCCTTTTTTCTCCTTATATTATGAGACAATTGGCCTAAAAAATTGATCTATGGCGCAGAAAGTGCAACAACTGAGTGGCCCACATATTTGACAATCTTGTTTAGCAGGATGTTGAAGAACGAGTCTCAAGTTCTTGAATAGGGAGTTTGATGCTGTTAAAAGATGACGCCGAAATTGTTAGATAAGGTTTAATTGCAACATTTCCTTATTCGTAAAAAAGCTGTGGAGTGTTGACTAATTATAGTTAATGAAGATGGTCTAGTTGTTTAGGTTGTTTTGATTTCTCTGTATTCAGACCAATAACTTAAGCAATGCCCTCTTGGCTAAACTGGTCTATGCCGGAATACAATACGAATGCATTTATGGAGGCAGACTTTCGATGTGTGAATTTTTCTATTGGACCACTGCCAACTGTCCTAAAAACTTAAGCCGTTAGGTGAAGATATGATTTAATATTTAAGTACTTTCACACTCCCCCTCACGCTTAGTCTGTTTTTTTTTTTTTTGCCTAGTACTAAGCGTGGAGAAATTTGGAAAAACATGGGCCTGGTAAGATTTGAACTCAGTACCTCCCGCTCTGATACCATGTGAATTTTTCTGTAGGACCACTGTCAACTGTTCTAAAAGCTTAAGCCGTTAGGTGAAGACATTGTTTAATATTTAAGTACTTTCACACAGTGTTCAAGTGCTTCACGAAGAGTGGAAAAGATGCTGAGAGCAGCTCTTCATGCACCTGATGCTCATGTTGATAAAGTCGTAAAGCTTAGTACTCATGGTTTGATGCTATCCCATAGAGGATGTTCCTTTCTCTCTTTTTCACCTTTTTTTTCTCGGTATTCTCATGTTTAATAGCTGATTCGATCCCCATGCCTTACGCTTGTCGCCACCATGGATCTTGAAATTCTAGGGTTTCTGAGGTTTTCTCAGCCGGGTGCACCGGGACTCCTCAATCTGGAAGCTACTCGACGGAGCAGCCGTGAAACCCCAGCGTTGCTCGTCGGTCTTGAAGCTCCAAAAGTCCTGAGGAAGTGGAAAGTGAAAGTGCAGTGTGGAGTTGACAGCTTGGGGTTCTACAGGAGAGTGAAATCGCCCGCCTCCGGTTGGCCCACTAGAAAATTGGGCTGAAAAAACCCAAAACCGCCAAGATCGCCCGCTCGACTGCCTTGGGTTGGCCCACTGGAGATTGGGCCGAGAAAAACCCAAAACCACCAAATGGAGACGAATGAAATTGGCGTCACTCCTCCTTGTTGGGCACGCCTTTTCTTGCTTTGAAGTCGAATGAAATTGGCGTCGCTCTTCAAATTTGTCAATACCCATTTTGACTCAGAATTAGGGGTGGCCATACCCATCTTGTGATTTAGATTTTTCACACGTGTAAATCGTTTTTTTACCCCCTAAATGGGTCATAAATAAGTTCAGCAAGAGAAAAAAAACCAAAGAAATAGGTTATGAATGAGTTAATTAGTGACCCATATTTTAACCCATCTTCCAAATCCCACACCCATGGGCAGTCAAGCTGAACATTCCTCGGAAACATAATGAATAACTAAGTCTTTATAATTTTGTTGCGGAAGCAAACAATCGAATAGTAAAATTTACATAATAAAAAATTCATATAATGGGCATCAAGTTTACATGGTTCGATTGGGTGACCGATATATATTGGAAGAGTAGCAAAAAAATTCACTATAGATCAAGCAATACAATAGAAAATATAATCATCCTTTAGTCACTCAAAAGCTCTCAGTGTTTTTCAGTCTCTAGTTACACTCAATAACCCACACATTGATTAGCTCCATCATTTCTCACCAAATAATATTTGAATCTGACAAATCACAAATCTTATTTGTGGGATTATATTGACTTCCACACATTCAAATATCTTTGGTGTGTAATTCATAAGGAGAAACTCCTCCTTGGTATCCTTCACAAAGAACATCGACTTCTTATAAATAAGAGAGAATTGAATCCAAAATAAGAAACCTCTTTCTAAGCAAGATCCTCTAACTAGGAAACCGTTCTATTAGGGAATTTACTTGAATTAGGAAATTTTAATTTCAAGGCTTAGGCTCAGACATGTTTCTAACAAACTCCATAACCGAGACCATGAAACTAAGGAGAATTAGAAAAGTTCCATTTTCGCCTGACACGGAAACATGTTAGGTTTCTAGCTTGATGTAATCTTTCTCACGAGGCAATGTTTCTATATCCGATGGCTGGCCCGGCCGCCCTCCTTGTTTCCCCGGGGGCTCGGTCAGGGCCCCTCGGAGGCCAATCTTGAGCTCAGCTCCCATCCATCCATCGATTAGGTCGTGCCGGGCCTCAAAATTTAGGTCATTCGCAGGACCGGTCTCTACCAATCTAACACTAACACAAAAAATCCTAAAACTCTTATTAAAGAAAGTGTTGGTCCCACCCTGAAGCCCGACATGGATCCTAGGAAATTTTTGCTTCATGACGTGCAGCTCATGCGAATCCTTTTGGCGTGCCTGATCTCGTTTTGGACTTACCGTCACGTTCAATTTCCTCGTCATAAAAAAGATGGAAAAGCATCCGACCGTCGGTCCACCTCCTTCGCCCGCAAGGAATAACTCCGTGGGGCCTTCCCCCATCTCCCGGCGGCTCGCCATCATCTCGAAGAAAAAATAATAATAATTTAATCAAAAGAAATTCTCTTATTCCGTCTAATCACCTAATCTCATAATATTTATCTTGATCGGTGAAGAAGTTCCTTCCTACAGAGATCATTCGTTCGCATGATCCTATAAAAGGATTACGTTGGATTCGATGTCGATTGATAGGAATTTTTCCGACGGCGGAGGGACTCGAAGATGGAAATGTTTGGGGTGTAAAATAATGGAATGCGTAAAAGCACGCGGGATTTGTAATTATTCTTTAAACCGGTGATCTGCCATTAATGGATGTCGTTGTCATAACCATGAGCATGAGGGCCAAGCTCCTTGCTAATCAAGGAAAGTTGCATTTGCACACCAATTGCTCTAAAATAGTTATTGTTTTTAATAAAATACTCAGCCGCCTCTTGGGAACGCAGCTGGGTTTCGTTTCTTATCAAACTGCAATTATTAAAGACCATGTTATCTAAAGAACTATTTAAATTGCACAACATCGCTTAAGATATGCATTTCTTATCGAGCAAACTTTATTGAATCACAAGAATCTTCGCACTGTGAACTTGGACCGTGCACGCCACGGTTCTTGGTACGGGAAAATCGTCCAAAATATCCTAAACTCATTGCGTTTTTTATCGATTCAGTCATCAACATTTTCATGTTCTTGTCAATTGGATCCATAAGTGGACACGGGCCGTCTTTCAATGGTCAAAAAATTAATCCGAGACAAATTTATCGATTGTGTATCAGTTTGGGATTCTTATTCATATTCATATTTATCTTTTGTATCGTCAATATTTCAGTTAATCATTTTTTTCTCATTTTGTATATTTCTCATTGCGTTGCCGCAATTAGAAATTAAAAGGAGAGCTTCCTTCAAAAGAAGAAGAAGAACGACTTCGGTGAGAAAAATATATTATACTTCCATGAGAAATATACTCTTTTGCCTCGACAATCGAACGATGTCAACGGAAAAGAATAATGAAAGAGTTCGACGGATATGACAAAAATCAAAATTCGCGTTGATTTTTTTACCGATTCCACGCGATGCACGATTTGGGAAAATTCAATCTATGAATTTCCTTCAATCCCGACGCGTTGTGGCCCCCATACCGCCAAGGCGAAAAGAGGAAACCCGCACTTTATTTCCTAATATAAACCGTCTCCCCTTCCCTAATTATCATATAAATAATAAGCTCCTCCTATTCGCTAATCATTCCAAAACTCCCCAAGAAGTTCTCTCTCTCCCTCTCCCTCTCTCTGTGCATTCAAGAAGCAGAGATCGTCGAAGAGATTCAAGAAACGGCAGTGCGTCAACGAGAGCAAGAAGAAAGCGCGACCATGAATTCCATCTTCAGCTCCTTCGAAATCCTCTTCGCCGAGCTCTTCGGCATGAAGGTGAAGGCCCACGTCCCTCCGGCGCTCGGCGCCGTCGATCCCGCCCCGCTCCGGCCCAGCAGGAGGGCGCCCGGCGCTCCGAGGACGGAAAGCAAGAGCGAGGACGTTGCGGAGCGGAAGATGGAGAGGCGGGGGGAGAGGTTCCCGCGTTTCGCTCCGGAGCTCGACGGGATTTACTGCTTCGAGACCATCGTCTCTCGCTGATAGCATCATCATCATCATCATACGCAGTTCCAGACGGGAAAGTTTGATTCGTCGCGGAATCAGGGGATTCTTTTTGCTGTGTGTTTTTCTCTTTGGCGGTCGAGATTTGAATTGCGTAACAATGGGGCTGACTGTAGAACTCCTGCGGTTTAAGATTTCTTTTGTTTTAGCAACGGTAACCGATTCTCTCTTTTCTTTTCTTCTTCTCCGAGCGCTGGAAGAAACCCACGCTTGGGTAACTTGTAAGTGATGATTTCCTCATGTATAGACCATTACAGCTATTCCTTCTCCTTCTTCTGTAACTTGTATGCATCTTTTGTTCCACTGTCTTGCTTATCTTCTATGATTTTGTCATGCCACATTCTTGTTTTTCTAAAAGAAAGTAAAGACTCTATCATAATCGGACTAGCATGCAAATCGTTTGCGTACATAAACTAGAGCCGGAAGGGCTAAAGGAAGTAAAGGCCGCAAGGCCCAAGATAAACCAAACAAGTCCAAACCCAAGTGGATTTGGAAAAGGCCGAGCCAATAGAACCATTGAAAGAAAGTCAAAAGGCTTACTTTAGTATAGTATATGGTAACGCGACACATACCGTAGGAAAAAGTTTAGGTCAAGATATCCGCGGAAAAGCCACCGGAATCAGTTTTCGGAGATGACAAAGGAGGAGCACAGCAAAGCCCGCTGGACGTCAGTCGCAGGCCGCCGGTGCAAAGGTGATGGGGCGGCACATCAAATGGCGATTAGAGAGATGGAAGAGGTACGATCGAGATAAGCATGCGAAGGAGGTGGAGGAAACATTGTAGAAGTTCTCAATAAACGACAGAAGTTATACTTTAAGGATCCAACCATCACCAATCCTGAGGGGTCAATTGTAGAAATACCCTGGAAGATGAAGGTCTTTCCACGTTAGGGATGATTAACCACTGTTCCAAGGAAACCGCACAAAACCCAATTGGCGTAAAGGTGTTGTAGAAAGCATATCACGCACGATCGAAGCACGACATCATAGGGATTAGTATGGTGTATTGGGAGATGAAAACCCAAAAAGAGAGAGAGAGAAAACATACGTGAACATTAGACCATCATTTGAATTATAACTCACTGGCGAGTAAGCTTGTCATGAATCAAGAAGGTCGACAAAACTTACTCTTGCAATTTCTCATTCTCCAAAGACCCTGTCCTTTGTTTTTCCCAACAGTATTCATCATCCAGACATGCAACTCGTTGAACCGTGCTGTCCTCGGAACATGGACAATTTGAAATGGCAGAGTCCCCAAGAGGGAATCTCCTTCAGAGGATCAAAAGGTCTTAATTTCACTCTCTCCGCAACCGTTTTCTCATGTAATGCAACAGAGTTCAAAAAAATGGAAACTGACCATTCTTTGTTATTCTTGCAAGTACATGTTGCTCCAATGGTATTAAGGCTTGTCAGTTAATACAAGTATCATCATCGCTTCACGATCAGAGGATTTGCTTCACAGCTAACCAAATCAAAACGATATAAAGAATGAAATACATCGGCCCCCTCGTCCTTCTCCATGGGTTTCTCAGATACAGCCGGCCATCTCAACAGATCTCTCACCTCCCGCGGCCAAGACCTTCAACAGCACCGTGTTGCTTCACGATCCCTCCATAAGCATTTGAATCATAACTTCCTCCCCATTTTAGCAAATCTTCGGGCAACTCCAAATATAACCGCCTTGGTCAAGAGTCCCCGATCGAGACTACATGCGAGGACTATGGCCCCTCCGATGACTAGGAGTTTAGGTATGTTCTTCCCAGGATGCTGCTCGGACGAATCACAGGGCTCAATTTCGGATGAGTTCCCAACAGTACTTTCCAGGGCTCTCAGGTAGTCCGAGCTTATTTTTGTATTGATTTGAGCCATGAAGGCACTTCGCGACAGCTGAGACCCTGAGGATCTTTGCTTTTGATATGCCCGCAAGCCAGGCTCAATTTTCTTCACAGCTCCCCACATACCTTGGCGGACCCCAAGCTTCGCAATCTCCCAGGGTATGCCCATGTCTTCGTGGTGGAAGAGCAGTACTTCGCAAGCACTAAGCTGCCCATCCCCTTTCTTTGATTCAACTGTGCATTATTCAACAAGGAAAAATTCGGGTCATTATTAAGGTTGAAGACCACAATTAAGTGCCACATCTATAATTATATTAACTAAATGTGATTGCTCATTCTATTATTTTCTCTCCTAGTTATCCTCTCCCTTTGCTTCCCCCCACAGAGGAAAAACTGCATCCGCTCATTTCTGGATCGAGTTACTTGGAATTGTCTGTGTTGCAATAAACAAAGAACAAAAATGATCATATTCCACCAGGAAACATGCACTACCTGCGCGAATGCACCAACTCGAATAGTATAAATCGACGCGTCTTGGTTTGTTGCACCTGGGAACAGAGTTGGGAACTCCCTGGAACAATAGAAAATAGAAAATGGTGATCCGGTGTATTTTGAAGCCAAAATTAATCAAAATCAAGTTGACCATAGATCAACACAAATAAAGCAGCTGACATTCAATTCGAAATCAGCAGCAATAAAACCTACTTGTGCCTCAATAGTAAACACTGCTGCTTTCAATCATGTACACCAGCCCCAGGTTAACGCAAACAATTTTTGGCACTCATAAGACGGTTATTTAGATTTGTTTAGAGGAAACCTCCTTCTTAAGGTTGTTAACATACTTAAATCTTTTCCACTCTTCCAAGATAAACCTATACCTGCTGTCACACTTATCATTTCGCACTGAACTGACTCTAGAGTCTAAAGCAAATGTCTCATTGGTAGCTATACAGATAACGATGACAGGACTTCCTCAAAATTGAAACTAAAAGATTCATTATGTGCCAAAGACAAGACTTCATTAGATGTTCTTTATATTGCTAGCACATCAATAGTGGAATGTAACCTAGCGAGCAGATGGAAGGAATGAAGCAACACAGTTCAACCTACTAACCATTATATAACAGGCAAAACTTAGGGCAGATGTCCAACATCCAAGATCCAAGCCTTAGGGTTTGCACTTTAATTTAGCAGGAATGAATTGGACAAAAGTACCATGGATAAACGAAGAGCTACATCAAGAGGGTTGTTCTCCAACTCTGCACCTGAATCGCATCTCTACCCGACTTTAAGGCTTGGAGTGAAATTAGATGGAAGAGATCAAAGTTATCTTTGTTTGAAATAGCCTAGACTATGCTCTTCTTCATATTGGTATCTCCACATATAGTTAAAGCTAGTGGCTCCAAATAAAAAAAAAGCCACCATAAAGCTAATCAAAGAAAGTTGCAGCACAGGAACAAACCATCACAAAGAACATAAACCATGAGACATGCTGAAAGTTTAATGTTTTGCCAATGTAAAGGCAAAAGAAAAATGAATGGATGGAATAAGGATACTGCAGCATCAAGTGCTTTTTAACAAAAATAATAAAATGAATAAAATAACTATACCTTTGTAACACAATAATACAGTCTTCCTGATTCCCAAATTCGACGGCCGATGATGTACTCTCTGTCACTACAGAAAAAGGGAAACTGTACCACAGCACATAACAAAAGACGTCATTAGAGAACACAACAGATTGGCCCCAGCAAAATCATCTTAGAAGACAAAAATTTTCCTTACCTTGCGCACCCACTGCACTAACATTGTGCCTGTGGTGGGACACTCCTCCAAGGTTGTAGAATGAATTAGCATATCATCCCACTTAGGTCGAAAACTATCATCCCAGAAGAAATCTCTCACCAGTTCAGGAGTAGCATCCTCGAAAACAGTCCTACTGCGGTATTGTGGAGGCCCGTTCTAATAAACCCATCAAACCCAAATGAAATCAGATCACGAACATAACCGCATAAACAAACAAACATACATGAATTCCACATGCTGACTGAGAATCACGTCTTTTTTGTCTGCCCACAATTAAGCACGTAAAAGCCTATGAAAAAATGAAAACTAAACCTACCTCAGGATCTCTACGCCAAGCTTGGTAACTCATAGTTGGTGTGGATCGGTCCATCATCTGTATCCAAGCAGGACCTCCATCAGTCACGTCAACAAGGCGGCATATATGCTCTAGATCATCGTCCCCAACAAGACTCGACAATTCTCCCTCACCCTGTGATGAACTGCCAGAATAACACACACACACACATCACTATTGACTTCCAGACACCATTTCCTTTCCCCAACATCATCAAACTAAACACCATCATCAGACTTAAAATGCAACTAGATATACGCATCTCGTAACCACACAAACTAAATGCTAATTCAGAACAAACCTGCAATCAGAACTTTTGGCCGGTGGCACAACAGAAGCCTCCTTCTCAACCCCATCGTCGGCACCAGAAGAAATGAATCTCGTCAGCTGCAATTTCGATGAAATCGAGCTCGGAAATAAGCTCGTACTGATGCAAGACGACATGGGAGATTCCGAAGAATTCTCCTTGGGGCAGTCCAATAATTCCTTGCCTAGATTTGCCCATTTGGGCTTCCACGCCCATCCAACCAAAACCCCAACAATGACAGCAATCCATACAGGAGCCACGAAAAACATGAGCTCGCCTAGTACACCCCCAATCGTGGGTCTTTGCAAGATCTCCGAAACAATCGAAATTAATGCCATTGCAAGCTCCGAAAGCAGTCAAACCGATAAAGATGAGGATTACCCGAAGCACCCAGATGAAGAAAACTAATTGGAAAAAAAAAAAAAAGGAGAAGGAGAAAAACCCTCGAATCAATCGAAATTATAAAGCGTTAGGCGCAGCGATTCTCGAGGGTTTCAAGAGAAGGAAAGGAAGGAAAACCCTAAACACCAACCAGAACGGCAATGGAAATAAATTTTGGTCAAGGGGATGGAAAGGGATGTACAGCGGCGGAGTACTGTGTTGAAACTAATAAAGAAAAGGAGAGGCGGTGAGTTAACAAGGACCGAAGAGATAAAGATTCGGCGTTGCAGAGCGGGAGGGAGAGATTGGGAAGAAGAGAACGGAGACAAAAGAGTGTCAGGCTTTGCGGATAAGAGGGTTTCGAGATAAGCGGTAGATAGACGTCTCACCAGGATAACCGTAGGTCCAGGGGATTTCCCTCCGTATTTTTTGTGAATTTCTCTACAAACATTTGCAATCTCTCTCTCTCCGCCAGTAGAACATCTCGGCTTGACGTTGAACGGTGAGGACACGGGAGAGAGGAATTCTTAAATCTCATGAAATCTCCGCGGCGAAGAGAGGAGAGAGAGAGAGAGAGAGAGAGAACGAGAGAGACAAAGGACGGAATCTGAAGGCGAGATGGTAACCAAGTAGGTCGGTGTAATTTTATAACAGGGAAGCGTTAGGTGTGGGGGATCAGCTCGAGGGTCGTCGTCGTCATCATCACCACCATCATCATCTTCATCAACTCCCCACCATTAAGTATGAGCTCTGCGGTTGACCCAACGCGGTCTCCAGTCCCGCGTTTGCTGACTAAGGCTTTCCATCTTCACCCGAGATTACGTCCTGCTAATCGTAAAGAAAATTATGGCATTAAAAGGAAAAAGGAATTTAACCCTTTTGAAATGGACGATAGACTATTATCATCAGCTCATTTAATCTCAACAATTGAGATTGTTTTTCATCCCCATTATTTTCCCCCTTCTCTGGTTTCCTCCTCCTGGATCGAGGATTCCGATTTGTGATCTCACGTCGAAATTCGTTAGTCTCGTGACTCGAATAGCCGAGCTAAGCGAGACGAAATTAAATTTATCGTCACCTTGTTCTCTCTAATTCGCGACGCACGCGCCCTGATTTCCATGGGGCCTATATTACAAATTTAGATTTGTATAATTAATTTAGAATTAGCATACGTGTAATCTTGTCAAATGGAGTAAATTAGCGTGTCAATCTTCCTCTTAAATGGAAAGCTTCTTACTCCCTCACAAAACTTGCCAAAGAGGAAATTTTTTGGCACCGACAAGGGTGAGGAAAACGCGACAATGGAAAACTTGCCAAAGACTTGTTATTATATTTCTCTTGAGTCCCAGTATTAGCACCAAACCCTATTAGAGTAATAGCTTCTTGACTTTAATCCTTGAAGTTGTCAATTGTCTACTACCAACTCCTGTTTGAAAATTCAATATTTAGTACTCCACCCAAATTCCAACCTGCCAAGGTAAGAAAGTCAGACCTAGTTAAGAACAGTGTGGGGGCGAGGTTCACATGTCCATTCGCTATAGCAAGTTGCAATCCAATCCCTAATCTTAGCTCTCATTAATGAAATTTTCAATACAGGAGGTTAAAAAGCGTAGAGCACTTTTCGCCTGAATTGCCGGGTCGGGCCCTCCTGCTCGGAGAAAGTCTTGTTAAAAGTGGCTTATTACAAAGAGATGTTCGATTAGGGCATGCATAAAAACTCTCTTTTATGCATTAATGGTCGAAATCACTCTTCCACCTTTAGAATCATCGACTGTGCATGCTCCAAACTCTCTATCGATGCTCAGATGCATCATATTGTCCTTTTGATTAAGTAAAAAACTTTGAAACAAATGGTTCCGTGCTTCGTTCAATAGAGATGCAATGAATTGTGATCTATTTTTTAGCAGGATTGCTGAATTTTCGGTGAGGGTCGTGTCATGTGTATTCACTTTTGTGTGATTGTATCCAACTATCGGATATCAATTTATACACCATGCGACCTTAAGATGTGTTTGGCATGAAACGCCATTCAAAATTCCTTGCGCTTCGTCAGTTTTCTACGTCCCATGCCTTCCCGGTACCAAGTCTCCGTTCTTGTTAGGAATTCTTTAATATGCTTTGAATTATTAATGTAATGAATGACCGAAGAGGGGTCGACGGTTTGAACTTGAATTTCAGTGGTTTAAAACCTTAGTACTCTTCATTTCTTTTGTAAGCCAAAGCGCAATATCAATCCAACGCCATAACGCGAGGACATCACAAAGACGGTTGCATTCATGACTATTCTAATTGGACTTACCTTTACTAAAAAAAAATTAAGTTCTAGGATCAATTTCTCATTTACAAATACATACACCCGGCGAAAGATTATCGTTGTTCCACTTCCGACACGCGCACTTTGACATTTTTTCCTTATGTGAACCTATCTCATAAGGTCAGCTCTTGATCGGAATCCTAAACTAAGGATTCTCTTTTCGTTTATAAACCAAGGCAAGGACGTCGAGACTCAGTTTCCCTGGAAGTCCATGAAGAGCACTGCAAACCCTATAGACCAGTTCAGCACAGACATTTGGTCCGTACAAAGGGCCTTCACCTGAAAAGCTTGACACATGATTATTGGAATTTGAACAGTCGACCTCTGATTTTTGACCTGAAAATTTCTTGATAGCCCAGCCGACGGCGCCTACGTCTTCTCTTTCACACCTAGACGATGTCCCCACGAGGAATCTCATGAATCAACACGCCCCCATGATGTTTCATCACCGAAAGTTTCAGGACTTTCACGACTGCTTCTCGAACACATTGCTCACGCCGGGTCGTTTCGTTCTTCGTTTCCCGCCAGCACAGGTCGTTTTCCTCAGAACTCAAATACCCTACATTTTGGACTCATCCGGACTCACGGAGATAGCAGTCTCTTTCAACCGGTGCCTTTCACGTGCATCGTCTTCATCCCGGGGTGAATTCAGATCGCGGAAGTCCAATCACTGGTGCACGAAAGAGGCAAAAAACAAACAGTAGAACCAAACCGCTCCACCAACTCGACAGTGGCTTGAGTGCACCGTGCATGAACCGAACACCACTTCTGCTGGATCGCATGCAACAGATCGCTGTTCAGATTATGTTAAAGACATGTGAAAACCCTGCATTTTCGTAATCATGCGTCGCCAGTGGACTGTGCAATTTCTCGAGGGAGTGAGAGAGAGTTTCGAGTGCTCTTCTTGACCTCTGCCAAGATGGGCCACAGCACTTGTCCCGCAAGAACTGTACCTTCTCTTGTTCCAGGCTTTGCTCGTGCACATCGTGTCCTTAATTTTTCCCGAAGTTCCCATGTGGCGACGGCGACGTGCTCGGGACCCATCGGAATGGACGGAGGAGAAACGTTTGTTTTTGCCTTTTTTTTCCCCCGCAAAATCAATAATTCATGAATTACTTTTTTTGAAAAGATGACTGTGCGGCCCAGTAAAAATTGATCAATTGAAACTATTTTCATTATTAATAACAATTTGTTCTTAGACATTTTTCTCTTCCCGATGAAAATGTCTTTGTTAATTCGTCTTTATAATCAATGCAAGCAGTTATCACTAGAAAAGGGCTTTTAAAATATTGATTTTCCGTGAAATAAGCAAACCCTAATCGATGTATCTTTTTTTTACCTTTGGGTGAGCAATGAAAACTTTTGATCATTGTCGCAAGGAAAGATTTAAATGTCTTTAATGTTCCTCAGTTCCCTTTTATAAGTGATGGAGCCACAATACTAGCAAGAGAGGCGAGAATCTAAAGGTACTAACTTTTGGGGACTAATTCATATTTATATTTATTACATCTAGGAAAGAACGGTGATAAATAAGCAAAATAGTGATATAACCAAACATAATCGTGATTAATAAACAAAATAGTGATATAACCAAAAGTAATCTTTCTATTTAGAATAAAAAAAATACAAAAGAGTATTATTATAAGAAAAAATTATAAGTGAAGCGTTTTCAATTTGTTTTATCAAGCTTCATCTTTTCAAAAGACATCGAGTTAACATCACCAATGTCACTTGAGTCGAAAAACTACTCTTCGTCAGAAGTTTTTTGACTAGTGTATATTAGAGATGATTTGTTAAGAAAAGGATATTTCCTCCTTATCAATTAACCACAAGAAAATAAAAAAAGCAAAACCTGAATAAATATATCATTAATAGGCATGGGGATAAGAAACAAATAAATTATAAGAATGATTAACAGGTAAAACCTTAAGAAGAAGCACACGCCTTAACATGAAGTTCAAGGATTGACCGGAACAAGAAGCAATTTTTAAAGGGTTAACACTATAAAAAACCTTAAATTGTACCAATTATGATACAAGTATTCCGAACTTTCTTTTTATCACTAAAAACCCCTAAACTATCCTATTGTGATCCAAAATACCCTAGACTTTTTTTCATATAAAATCAAAACTTATAACAGTGTGACAAATATATTATGAATCAAATTGAAGCCACACACACATAAATTCAAGATTTTTCGTGATACGAAAGAAAGTCATGGATGTTTGTGTTTAGGGTTTTTTTGGTGACACAAAAGAGTTTTTAGGAGTATTTTTTTCTTTAATTTATGTATATATATGTATATTAATTTTACTTTTTGGAGGGATTGAAAGAGAAATTGAGAGGTCAGCTATGTGATGGCAACTGATGGATGGAGCACTAAAGCAAGAAAGGGGCACGCACACCCTCAACCTCTGGTGTGGGAGCGCACCTGCGCAGAAACCCCAGACGACACAGACTGATGCTTCCGAGCTTCTTGAGTCCGCAGAGGAATGAGTAGCTGCCACGAAACGAGCGAGCACGCTTTGCCTGGGGATAAAGGGCACTTTGGATCGCATCGTGATGGCGCTTTTCCAAGTCCATCGCTCACTCATCGCCATCGCCATTTCCCTTTTCCTCCACTCTTTCAGTGGCGCTGCGATGAATGATTCAGAGGACTCGGCCCCAGCGTTGGGGCAGACAGCGGAGTTCTGAGTCGACGCGGGGCACGGATTATGAAATCTATAGCTTAAAACCTCGCCTTGGAGGAGAGGTGTGAGAGGCACTTTTTTTAACTTTCGGAAAAATCATTCAAGAACGAAAAATTATAAACTTGTTGTATCGTTTGGCGGCCAATTCAATTCTAGACCTTTCAATTCGACCAATCTAATTCTAAACTTTTTTTTGTGATTCTTCAATATAGTCATTATGGCCAATATTGACCGAAAATCCCAATGTGGACACTGCCCGTCATACTTGGAATGGCAGCTAGGTGGCCGGCTCTAACGTGAACAATTTTTATGATATTTTGTTGAAGTTTTCCTTTCTTTTTTATTTTTTTCCTTTGCTCTTCGCCATGTGGCTGGTTTCGGCGATGGCCAGGGAGGGCTGCCGTGCCCTAAACTCTCCAACATCATCAATGATTGGCGAACTGGTTTGCTAATCTTTGATTTGTCTAGAGAGGGTTGAAAGGGGCAGAGCAAACAAAAACAGCTATCAACTTCTATATCGAGCAGCTGGGCAAGGGCAAATGCAGCCTCGCCCTCACTGGGGTCGGCCATAGAGAGCCAAAAAAGTAAAAGGGAAGGGAAAAATAAAAATGAAGAAAAGAAAATTAAAGAAAAAGCTTGTAAACGCCATCTATATCGATGCGGACCGTACCACATGGACGGTTAGCACCACCGTATTAGCAAATTCTTATCGAAATTGACTGTAAAGACTATATTGTAAAATCATCAAAAAATTTAAAACTAAATTTGATCAAATGAAATAGTTTAAGAATAAGTTATCTTATAGTATTTTTTTTTCTATCTTTTTGAACAATTATCCCTACTAGTTTCTCACATGGAATTGCGAAAACCAACGCCATCGCCACTGGCCAGACATACTAGTTATCTTCCGGCGGGGAAACATTCGAAGATCATCAACCGGTGTTCCCAAAATATTTCATTCGAGCTTCAATCGTCTCAAATTCTCAATTTAGACCAAGGGAATTTGTCCCCCAGCACTTCCTTTGTGTACCTACTCCGTTCCCATATCGATATAAGCCAACTTCTCCTCATCACATCAATTTTCAAAATTCCCAATTGTTCTCACTCGCACAGAATGTAAATTAATTAATCAATCAATTAATTAACCAAGTCTCCTTTGTGGACTATTGGTGAAGATGCTTGTCAAGAAAGAACCTAACAAGAATGTGTGCCAGAGAGCTTGTTGACCTATTCAAAAACCTATCGACGTGTGAAGATATCGACCGTTTCTCACCGCCCAAGTATGAATTCTTGCCCAGGTATGAATGGAAAAGAGAGTCCACACGCATGCTAATTTCCATGCAGCTCTTGAAGGGCAATTTGACTTTGTTTTGCCGATACTTTGATGCGCCGTCGCCGGCATGGACCCACCGACGGCGCAATTGTATGACGACAGAAACAAAGGCCGCTGCATAACTATAATAATGACATCAATGACGCCAGTAAATAAATAATGAGAGAGCTGCTACCATCTTCTATCAACATCAATGAATTCATCAATGCCCAATAAACAAATTCTGTGTCATCAAATTCCCACCCTCTAACTTCTTTTTTCAAACTTTGCTTCTATGGTCCGTGTGCATTCTTCGAATTGACATCAAACACATTACTGTACAACATGACCACAATGCACTTTCTCTAAGGCTTATCACTTATGATTGCAAAAGCAGGAGCAAAAGAAAGAAGAAATGAAACCGATTCATGTCTATCAAACAGGAGCTTGGAACTTTCAGATTCAGAGTTTCCAACCCTTTTTTCTCTCTAGCTCCTCTGAGGACCTTCTATGTGCAACAATTTAATTTAATGATGTTACCAAACCGGCCCGAGGCATGCAAAAATCGGGACAGATGGCGTCAGTTTGAAACCCGCTAATTTTCATCGGCCAAAGCACGAATATATTACAAAAAGCGAATGGAGAGAAGATAAAGGAAGGGGCTACTAGAAACTGGTGTGCCAAATAGCTCCATCACCTTCACCACATCGTTGATGCACCTCCTGCATTCTCTCCACGGATTTGCAGATGCCACTGCAACTCCAGTCGAACGAAGCTGCACATGGGTTCCCTGCTTGAGCCTTCCACTCACAATCTATACAGCCAATAGAATTATTAAAAGCCTAAGGATCGCTGGCCAGGAAAAATAAAAATAAAAAAACCTAAGAACCAGAAAAATGCTACCTCAATGAGAGATATATTGAACAATGAATATAGACACAGCTATTTATACAGACAAACAGGAATTGGCTTCGTTGTTCTTCCCGTGACAAAGTGGAGCACACGTTTATAATGACAAAGGAACCGCAAGAGCGTGAGTAATGCTCTTACATGCTCTAGTATCTAGAAAATTATGTTTGCTTATAGAAGGAATTATAAGCACATTAGATTGAGAAACTACTTAGTGAACCCTACAACAGGGTTTGAACTATGTATCTATGTTCAATTTAACTGGCATGGCAAGCCGTAACCATCAATTGTTGGGACAATCAAATCTTGCTGCAGAGACATATGAAAACAGAGTCCGCTACTTACCAAGAGGAGTTCCACAGCAAAGGCTTCGGTCGTCCACATGCTCGACATCAAGGCCAATGAACCAAGAGCCCAGAGAGACATCTTCATTCGCATATAGATGAAGTATGTGTCTACCAAGAGATTAAAATTAAAAAAATGTAAGGAATCACAGTTTTAGTGGGGAGACGCATGATAAGGAGGAATCAAACAGCTGCTTACCTGTTAACTGATATGTAGGTGGCCAAATCTTTGGAGATTGCGTATATTTGTCCAGTCGCATGCCTGAAGTACTTATTCCCATCCTCACCAAATTTCCAGTGTTCTGGTTCATGGTACTTCACTCCTCTGCAAGAAAGAGATTCCTTAGCAAAATGCAAAAATAGTGCACATAAATGCTCAAGATTTAAACTCTGAACACTTACTTTTGTGACAGGACAGGTCCGGACTTCATACAACCGACATAAACTCGAGTTTTTGACCTATGGCGGGCCAATGTAGAACCAACCATACCTACAAGAATACATATTCTCTTTATCTCCTTGTAAGGACAAAATATGAGACGCAGTGTTTGAAAACCTTAGGTTAGAATATTGATGCAGTACCAAGATTTACGTGTATGTCATCGTCCACTTTCACATAGAAGTCAGCATCCCATTTAGCGACAGCTGTGGAAAAGTATATCTGTGTCTTTGAGGACAACTCATGATACCCCTCCACATGGTTCTGCAACATAATCAACAAGGGTATGGTTCATGATTTTTCAGCTAAACGGCTTCAGATGTGACTTAGACCCTGAGGCATGACTATTGCAAATAGGCACCAATTGTTTTACAAACATGTACCTTTCCTAGAAGAAAATCCATCTATGTACCACTAACAGAACTCTCAGAATCATTATAAGGAGACTACTCCTTATTTTGGAATCATTGTGGCATTTTTACTTAAGCTCTAGCATGTCTTTCGCAGGACCGACTCTAACAATCTCATATTTATGAAGAAAAAGCACACAATGTAAATCCTCAACTGCAAGCATTTCCTTATCATTAAAATGTATTAGGCAATTGTGATGGTAACACGCGATAGTAACTTACCAATCTTAAGAAATCTTTATGCTGTGCATCTTCAGCATCTATAGCGCGATCGAGAACACCCCCTGGACTGGCACTGGACACCATAAATATCACTCACAATTAAAAAGAAGCCAAACAGACACAGTATGACAAAAAATTTTGTCTATTACCTACCTACCTGTGTCCTATAACAAACCGCATGATAATTCCCTTCTCAAGTTCCAACTTTTTTAATTCTTCTCCTGCACGAGGAGAGTTGAGAAGACAATATGCATGAAATTAGAGCAATTTAAATATGCATTCAATGATGATAAAGTCCATGCCGGAACTATTCATGCATATTTTATGGACAAACCTTTGGGCATCCAGGTGTCACGGATTGAGTCCCTCCGCTTTCTGCTACTGAATGCTGTAATTATTCCCATGACAAAGAAAAACTTGCGACGGTCTTTCAACTGTTCAGGCCCTAACTCAGTATTAACTTGCAATTCTTCCTCACTGTCTGCCTTGGCAGCTCTTGCTGCGGCTAGCTGCATTTCTAAAGAGGAGATGGTCTTGTCTAATGTCCTATGTCATTTGAAACATGTATTTGCTATGAGAGGATCTTAATTTCCATGAACAAATGAAATTGAAACCTACAACATAAGAGGAAGGGAGGAGAAAGAGTACATGATTACATCATGTGTTTGTGAGACTTGAGAAAAGATGTCCCCTGCCTGGACTGAAGCCTCCTGTTATAGAAAACAAGTGTCATTTGCAAATCCCGCTAAGATGAAAATAGGGACTTTTAACAAGTTTGATTTCCCATTTTACCTTTGTGTCACAGTTGACCATTTGATGAAGTGTACTTGATTGATGTTCCGGCGTAGGATCCTCATCTTTCTCAGCTAGCTCAGGAATTGACCAAAGTCTAAAGATCATGAAAGAGAAGATCATTAATGCTTGTGAAACAAACACTACCCAAGAGTATTCAGTACTTTAAACCAGCATGAAATTAACTCATCTCAAAGAAAGAAAATCTTGCACACACATATGCAGATCATTCATATTTCTATATAAAAATCAAAATCAAAATCCCACTGAAAACCAGAAGGTATTGATAAACCAACAAATTGCTCATGGAAGATGTACGGGCATGATCAAATTTGGCAGATGACCAATATATCCAACAAGGTGAACTTAAGAATCTGAAGATTGCAGCGGCAGAATAATGGCAGAATATGAGATGCCATGCTAATTTCAGCTACACACAACATTTATATACAGATTATCAACAACATAATTTCCATACAGATTCCAGCATTTGATGCATATCTCTAAAACTCTTGATTGCATCATTGGCCATCATTATATACTTCTTTATGCAATCTCAGTGGGGATCTTCTCAACTACATTTCACGCTCTATGGTGCCGAGTCTTGTGATATTTGCCCAAGTGTTCACTGACTGTCAAAAAGGTAACAGCTTTAAAAATCAATGCCTAAGTATTACTAAATTTGACGAATACTTGAATTCTATCAACCATCCATTTCCATGAATGTCACAGAGGCTAAGTGAGTCCCAATTTAATAGCCACGCATCACATGCTACTAAATCCAACTTTGAACTTGCTCTATGATCACTAAGTTTGGACTTGGCTATCGCTGCTCAACCTCAAACCATGATGGATAGATATTCTAAGACCCTCATTTCCAGATGTGGCATCCCAATTCACCTTCAGAAATATCTCGTTTGACTACAAAACAAAGAACCTCAAGAGTAGTTCTATTTCTAAGTTGAACCGAATAATAATCTCCTAACTAAATAAATGTTGATTCCATTAAGCTAAAACATTACAGTATAGGCCTACTGCCAACCCTTGCACAAAGAGAGGAAGAAATTTTAGTTCATCAATGTCACAATTCCACAAACTCAACAATCAAATGCCAGAGTGTATCTTATTTGGCAGCCATTTCATGCATTGAAAATTTTATTTTCTAGAATAACAGCCTACGTCTAATTTCCTGGCAGCTGAACCTAGCTTATTATATTAAACCCTTGGCTGACTCTCTCTCTCCAACATGGGCAAATGAGCACGCAGTTGAATCAGAGTTTGATACGCTTTGTTTCAGTTACAAACTTACTGAACAAAAAGAGATGCTTTTCAGCAGCAGCAAGGTTTCTCTAACCCCAAAATGAAGTTTCTCATACACGCAATAGGACCCAAGTCTCGATATCGTCAAAAGGATAACTTTACCGGTCAATGCATATGAAACATGCGAAAGTTCCACCCAGAAAACAAGTTTCCCCGAACTTGGACATATGACTTAACACAGATGGTCATTCGCTCAAACAAACTCTCTGCATTAAGCAAGACATGCAACCTGATGTTGAGATCACCAAGAACCACTAAAAGATGACTCAATAATTCATAAAAAGAGAGAAAATTGTCAACCAGATTAACAAAATTCTCTCTCTTGAGGGCAGATTCAGCTCATTGGCACACCTTGAATCTGGAAAGCGCACTCTGAGAGCCAAATCTGTTCATCCAGCTTGCCAATAAGCTGGGATTCTTTACCAAAATTTTAGCTAAAAGGGAGGCACATTTCAGACCCATCGCAAAATCAAAAAGCTGATCATTCATTCAACACCAGATCCCACACACACACACACACACATAGAGAGAGAGAGAGAGAGAGAGAGAGAGAGAGAGAGAGAGAGAGAACCTGTTTACGACAAGAACACCCAAGAAGAAGCTGGCAATGCAGAAGAGAAAAACCCATCTGGTGGAAACTCCGCCGGACTTTTGAGGTCTGCTAAGACCCATCCCAAACCTCTTCCCTTCCCACCAGAAAAGCTTAAGCTCTAAGGAAACTTTCCCTCTTCTTATTTTTCGTTGGTTATATGTTGGGACTCTCTTCCCGTGGGTGGTGGAGGAGAGGTGGCGTCCCCAACGTTACAAAGAGAGAACAAAAACAAGAAGTGACCCCATCTCAGAAAGAGAGAGAGAGAGAGAGAGAGAGAGAGAGACACTAGGCAACTCCAACACCAACTACTGCAATGAACAAAAAACTATAGGGTCTCAAGAAGTGGCACAATTGATTCTTGTCCTAAACATGGAAATGAAGATGGGAGTGAAAAAAAAAATTAATAAAAAGGGATTGTGAATTTCTGCTTCCTCGCAAACCCAATCAAATTCGCTGGGAGAATGATGGGGATGCTTGTGTTTTGTTTACAGGGTTGGGTGGTTCTAACTTCTTTACTGTAACCGAGGAAATGAAAAGGACAAAAAAAAAAGGAAGAATTGGAGCGGCGAAGGTCAGGACAACTATTTCTCCACCTTCCCAAAACGCCCCTTCGTCTTCAACGCAGCCACTCGTCTCTACTCCTCTCTCTGCTTCCTTCCTTTTACCAGTTAACTGATGAAGTAACACAAACTTTTCACTTTTAAGGATTTTAATATTTGGATTCATCTTCTTCTTTTTATATCTTTCTGCAATTCCCTCTAGAGCGACAGGAAAACTTGTCACCTGTTGTTTCCTCGTGCAAATTACTATACTTCGACTCCATTTTGGCAATAATTATGGATTATCTATAAATTTTAATCAAATATATAATATATTTTATGGACTTTCAATTTGTTCAATATGATTTATAAACTTTAACCAAATATGCAAGTAATCATTGAGCTTTTAATTTATCCAACATGATTTTTGATCTTTTAGTACATACTCAAATTAATCTCTGAATTACATTAAAATATTCGATATTATTTTTATATTAATTTAAATTCATAGACCACATTAAACATTTACATAATTAGTTTGAATAAGAAGTTCTAAAATCATATCGAATAAATTGAAAGTTCATGAACTACACTGTAAACAAGACTAAATTTCATATATCATATTAAGTGAATTGAAAGTTTAAAAACCTCATTACATATTTAATCAAAATTCAATATCATTTGTCTCATTTTTTTTTTTGGAAAGAAAAAAGAGAGAGGGTTGCTTTTTAGATTATGTACTTTTGGCTCTCTTTAATGAAGCTCCTAGAAAAATGTGTTCACAAAAGTGTGCATGACATAAGCCTTACATCCCCACAAACTTTGAGAATAAAGATCTGAGTCACATTCTAATTGAGATAGTCCCCTAAATGTTCGTAGAATAAGGTGACGAAGACTGACACGGAATTAGGGTTAAATTGCGAGAAAAAAAAACATTCACGGATAAATTATGACGGACGGCCATTTTGATCAATCAATCTCGAAGATGATTTGATTGGTAGAAGGACTAGGAATGACCCATTTCCTATTTGCTCTTCCAAAGTCAAATGCGCTCGTCCTCGATTGGAATCTTGAATAGGGGGAAACGGACTCCGTCTACATTGAAGTAGGGCTAAACCAACAGTTCACCCTCTCAAG
Organism: Melaleuca quinquenervia; assembly: GCA_030064385.1. Classification (NCBI taxonomy): domain Eukaryota; kingdom Viridiplantae; phylum Streptophyta; class Magnoliopsida; order Myrtales; family Myrtaceae; genus Melaleuca; species Melaleuca quinquenervia. The sequence continues at coordinate 11,625,091 of CM057721.1, read as the reverse complement.
AACTCTTACTTTGTTCTTTCACCTGCGGGATTCGATCGCCTGCTGTAGTTTGTCTTTGACGTTTTAAATCCATGAACACCTTCAGGAGGAAAATTCTAAACCCAGAGAAAGGAAGGCCACACCTACTTTTCTGGTTGGCATTCAGGCTTGACATAATTTGACCACGTGCAGTATGGCTAAGTTCGCCATAAGGTCTCAACAGAGCGCTTGGATCAGCTAATGTGGACAAATTCACATTAGCTGATCTCAGCCGTTCAATCCCCCCCTCCCCTCCCACTTAGTACACAAGGATGGGATTGAACGGCCCGGATCCCTAGACATGGACAAGAAAAGCTGCTCTCATTAAAATAAATAAGTGAACGTACACAGGCAAGGCTTGGTTTTGAGCAATCCAGGCAGTGTTCTTGTCATTATCAAGGATTGACTTTTTAAAAACGATAAAATGAAGAATAAAAAACCATATCTTCAAACTCGTATGAATAGAACAACTGGGTTTAAATTTTAATAGTTATGTTTCTGAATGCGACATTTTTGTACCATTTTCTGAAAAGAATGACTGTTGAGATATAATTTTACTAAACATATGTTCGATCTTTTTTCCTCTCCACCATCAGAGATGATCACTGCGTGAGTTTAGTCAAGGTCGAGTTTGATTTGCTGCTGAGACCTGCCCATCACTAAAAGCCACATGGATAACTCTTTGGATCGAACGGGATTCGTTATTGAGTAGTCTTGGCCGAGCTCTCGTTCCCGAATAGTCTTCTGGCTCGGATGACTCAAAGTGAACTCGCAGCGCCAAGCTCATGATCATGTCATTTTGCTATCGTAAGAAATTGCGTGGATGGCCTCTAAAAAGATTATGAATTAGGGCTTTTCTTAGCCCAATTACTGTAAAATGCATATAATTCTTTGCATGTACGGAGTAAAACTTTTTGGACATGCGTGGGAATGCAATTTAAAAGATGGCACAGCAAGACAAGACATGAAAGTACCCCTCGATAAAAAGTTATTCAATTTATGTTTCATTTTAATAAGGATTAATACTACGAAAAATCTCAAACTTTATTCATTATGACACATTTACTCTAAATTTTTTTTTTGTAACACGAAAAATTTCAAACTTTATCCATTGTAACACATTTACCCCAAACTTTTTTATGACACCAAAAATCTTAAATTTTGCACATGTGACACATTTAACAAAAAAAACATTTTATGTTTTTTTTTTCAAAAGGAGCTTCGGTGAGTTCTGGAGCTCGCCGGAGGGCAGCAAAGCCCTCACCAGCCACAAGCGAGGGCGGCGGGGGCTGGGGAGGTTGCCGTGGCCCTCTCCCGTGGGCGGCGAGGGCCGGGTGAGGGCAACTTCACCCAAATCTGGGCGGGGCAGCCCTCACCCAAATCTACCTTGCCCTGGCCGCAAGGGAGGACCACCTAGCCCCCACAGCCCTCGCTCGTGGCCGGTGAAAGCCGGACGTGGCCTGCCCCGCCCAAATTCCTCCCAAAATTCACCCGTAATCGAAGGTTTTCCCACGCGCATGAAATGTGCAAGTGAGCTACGATGAAAATGAAGATGGAGACTCGTGCATTTTCGTCAAACATATGGCGCACGTGGGAAAACCTTTGACTGCGACCATATTTTAGACGGAGTTTAGGCAGGACAGGCCGCGTCCGCCCATTGCCGGCTAGGGGCGAGGGCCACAAGGGCTGGGCGGCCCTCCCCAGTGAATCTAGGCAAGGGCTGCCTCACCCACGGCTGGCGAGGGTTCTGATGAGCTTCGGCGGTTGGTAGAGTTCGCCAGAGCTCCTTTAAAAAAATATGAATTTTTTTTGGTAAATATGTCACATTGATAAAGTTTGGGATTTTTTGTGTTACAAAAAAAATTTGGGATAAATGTGTCGCAGTTGGCAAAATTTGAAGTTTTTCGTGTCGCAAAAAAGTTTGAAATAAATATGTCAAAGTGAATAAAGTTTGGGATTTTTCATGGTATTAATCCTTTTTAATTGTGTTTGAATTATTAAAAAAATGGGATACTTTTATGCACATAAAGTGAATCTCCTAGACGTGTCAATAGAGACCATTTTAAAGCGCTACAACATGACATAACATGAGAGCATTAAGATGAATGCTCGATTATATTCGTGAAATAAACTGAGCTTTTTATAAACTCCACCTTGTCATTGTCCTCGATCTTAATTAATGACAAATACAACAGATAACAACTCCCACCGGAAACTCTTTTGCCTTCCCTTTCTTTCTTTTTTTTTCAATTTTTGTGGCAAAGATAATATAAACTATACGGTTAGCGTAGAAAAAAGTCGGTCGATGCGATGCGATTACGAAATGTATGGCCTTTTCGTGCAAGATAAAAACGTGGATTAGATCAAACGCTTAAAAGGGAGTTTGCAATGCGATGCCGCCGTGGTTGACCAAATTGAGTTAGGTGCCAACCATCGTAATCTCGAGCCGACGTATTCACCTTGTATTAATAAATCAATAGGGCTTAGCATGAAGTGGTTGGTTGACGAAGCCCAATCGAGATGACCTCATTTAGCATTGTTCCGGAATCGACCCTAAGAATGCCAAGAATTTAGGTCTAGGTTTCTGAACTTTTGACAATGCTCTCGTACATGTTCATCATCATCATCATCCATCGAGACCTGGAGATACGAGAGGAGCCTCGAAGGGTTTCTATGGAAGACGCTGAGATTGAGGTGGTTTGTTCATTCGAAATCGGGATTGAAATAATATCGTGACAAATGAATCGCGTCTATCCATTTGTTTTGAGGATCGCCGGTGTCACTTAACGGGATTCGAGTCCACTATCATCATTGTAGAAGATCTTAATTTTGGAGCCGTCTAATCGGAAATCGGATAGTCCCTATCAAATAGGGGGATTCGATTTGTTTTTTTAAATGCTGCAGGCAAAAGTAAGATGCGGGAGATCCAAATCACACTTAATATGATTAGTTGATGAATAATATAGTTTCCGTTGCTGATGGCAACTTATGCCCGAGCATTTTCGTAGACGATGGAAATATCTCTCCTTCCTTCCTTCATGTTATTTTTATAAGTGATATGAGAAGTGATTTTTAGAAAAAAAAAAAAAAGAAGAAGAAGAAGCTTTGTAGATCGCTCGTTTTCCGTGAAAGAGACGGAATCAGGGTCCACAATATATATCCAAGGATCCCGCAGGCGCTCGTAGAAGTCAGAGCATCTTCAGGTGATGTTCGCATGGCAATGTCACCCTCCAACTTTGTTCAAACCCTTCTTCATTGCTCGGGACATTTCGAGGGCCCCAATTCGATTGCCCCATCTTCACAGGGCAAATTTCAAATTGCAATTGCCGCACTGGCTGAGCCGTCGCTGTTATACGAGGCCGTTCAATTTATGAGGCTGAGAAGAGGTCGAAATACAATTTGATCGGGGGGTGGGGCTGTAGAGCATGACTTGTGGTGCAGCGTATTGAAATGTGATTCATACTTTCGATCCACAAGAAGTTATTGAAGTCCTATTTCTCAATGAGCATTTATGGTGGCCCGACTAGGATTACATGGGACAATGTCCGTGCGATACCAGATGACTATTATAACTTGAGCCTATATTTCATTGGTAGTTTGGACTTGAGTCCATTAATGATCGCTGAATATTTATCTAATCTTTCTCTTTTAACTGAAAGATGTAACAGAGAAGTGCAATGTGCCTGATTATAGTATAATCATTCACTTGATGCAACACTAATTTATTGGTAAATCAAGACAACCTTGTCTTTTGATTTTCTTTCTCGTTCTTTACTCTCTATCTCGCTGTACTTGTGTGACGGATTTTAATCGCTCCAATTGCTACCATTGTCTTCCCCTTTCCATTCTCATTCCTCACCCCATTCTCCATTGCTTCTCAGTCCATCACAGCAGATTGGATGGCATGGCGAAGTGCTCAAACACCTGGTTTGATAAGAGGGTTGAAGGAGAGGACACAGAAGGATTCCGAAGATACAAAGGAAGTGCACCGACAACACATGCTTGATAGGAGGGATTAAGCGAGAGAGAAGAGGAGGAAACGATGCCTAAAGCTACGATCTTGCTTGAATCCGCAATGGACTTAACAATTCCATGAACAGATGGTGGGTCGGGGGAGGGAAACAAGTCAGCTCCCTGCAAAACCGCATCGAAATTGAGGAAGAAGAGAGCCCGTGACCGACAATGTGGACCAATCCCTCTTTATCTCGACTGGCAAAATTTCTTCACCATCCCTTCGATTGGTGGTCGGATGCAACTTTTATGATTATCTATCAACATGCGAACTCAACAAAGACCTCGATAGATATGATTTCTATACCTTGCAACCCAGTAATTAAAGAACGGTACTTGCCAAGATGTGCAGACAAAATAACAGGGAAAGTCATGGGCGAATACAACAATGCTAGTCGCAGTGAAGTTGCATACAAGCATAGATGGGATGTTTCCTTATGGAGCCTGAAACTCCAGGCTTCTTATAAGTGAAAAATCGACTGATTGACAAAGGGCTTGGAAATGGGATTTATTTCCTTCAGTTTTTCTCGATCGTGAGAATTAACCATTTCAGGGATCGAAAGATTAGGATGAGTATCGAAGTCGAAGGCGGTGATTTATGAACTCCGCCGCCTGAGGAAGCCGACTGCAATGTCATAAAGCAGATCCCAAACATAAATCCATGACTAACTTCGTCAAAAAGCATTAGCTTTCCCAAGTTATGAGCATAACTCTAGGCTTCACGGCAACTCCAGTCAAACTTTCTTGAATGACATTGAGAAAAACCAGTCTTGCAGTCTCCATTCAATAATTTGGGCTGTTGCCGAAACCACTTAGCAGAGTTGATTGACAATCTCCCTCAAACTGGAATGTTTCGAGGTACTGGCTTTTCAGGACGCAATGCGCAGTCGAAGCCGCTTCCCTCTCCGCTTCAGGGGTGTCTGGGTTCTCATTCTTCTGATCCAAGCTCCTTCGACTCCTCCGTCGTGGACTCTAGCAACAAGGGCATCCTTTCCAATGTCCTCCTTCCACTCTGCATCACAGTAGAATTTGACAATTCCAGGGTCTCATGGTCTCGAAAGTGTGTTGCCATCACGAGCTGGCTTCGCGTCCAGCGAGACTTCTCTTTCTGAATAAAGAAACGGGGTCTAGGAATGATCTTCGCAATAAAATCTTTAGGATTCACCGCCGCTTTGTGAGGGACCTTAGCACCACGCGCTCGCCTAATTTCTTCAGAGATCAAAGCAGCGAAAGTAGATGTCCTAGCAACTCTGTTCCCTGGAAGTCTGTTGGAATGACAGCACGGAATTTTCAAGAATTCCTGGATTGTTGCAGCAGACTATGCTTCCAAGTTAATCCCCCACGGACTGTTCCTCCGCTCCATTCTGTCAATACGGCGCTCAAGCAGTAGATGTAGCTCAGTCTCTGCTCTCATTTCACAGAAAGGTCAGATGTAGTTTACAATGTCAAACGCCGTGAAGTTTGTTCTGCACTGAACCACCCCACCACCAATCGCATCAGTAGGTCCCCTCCAAATTAAGTGGTATTAACCTTCGTTCACCACACTAAAGTTACATCAAATGACGTCCTTAGGGACAGCATTCACAGATGATTGCCCCATTTTATCAGGCCACCGAATGGGATGATGCTCCATTGGAGAGTTTGGGACTTTGATTTTCAAGATCTCTCTCACTGCATCATCAGAGTTCAGCTGTCCAAGTATATCGGCATCCCGGTTCGGCCATTCTCTTTGAGTAGTTCACCGATTTTTAGAGGGCAAGCATGGCATCCACTGTTCTTCCATCGCCTATTTGATAGCACATCCCCTGGCACAACACTTACCTGCTAGACGCGATGGTCTTCCAACTCCTCGAATCCCAAGGCTTCAGGACATGCTCAAGGGAGAATTCATTGTGTAGGTACTAAGTTTCGATGGCCGTAACCCTCAGTTTATCTCTTTCTTTCAACATCGCCCACACCAGCTTGGCATTCAATGCATCCATGAGGTCTGCACGCTGTTTTATCCCGATCGGCCTGCATTTTTTGAGTTTGCAGACACTCTCCCATCTTGTTAGAGCGGATTTGGATCGACTGCCCTAGGCCGTACCCCAGGGCAGAGCTAGGAAATGAACCGTTGTCATCCACATTCCACCAAAAAAGTCTCACCCTCCTGTCAAAAACTCCACACCATGTTTTGGGCAATCGAGATGCGAGCATCGCATACATGGAGATGTTCCGCGCCACTCATTTCCGAACATTGTTCGACCAGCCCAAGGAAGAGTGCTGCACTTCCTGGGGAATAGTACTGCATCAGGCCTTTGGCTAAAATGTCACTAGTCAGGTCTTATGCTTCTAAGCTGCAATCTGTGCCGGCACAAAAGAACACGCCAGGCAACCGTCCATTCTTCAACACGAAATTGTAAAAGGGAAAAGGAAAACATATTTTGAAAAGTTCTAGAATTAAATTAAACAACCAATCGAGGAATCACCTAAGCATCTCGCAGATTAACAGCCATCTTGAGTGAGCTCTTCATGCACACCGCACAATCTCGGAATATATAGTCCATGAATCTTGACTCGTTGTCCAATATAAGTCTTTGAATTTTTAATTTGTCAGATGTGATCCTTGAACTTTTAATTCGTTCAACTTGATTCACAAAAATTTTATACACGTTCAATCTGATCCATGTACAATGTACATTGAACATCTTTACATAGTTTATGGATATTAAGTTTGAGGATCGCATTAAATAAATTAAAAGGTTATGGACCACATTGTAAGTTGATGTCAAAATTTGGAAATTATGTAAATCATTATCCCTTATAAATTATTAAATATGATTAGAGAAAGACGTGACAAGGGAGAATTGCGCGCACTCCGTAGACGATGAAGACGAATAGGGCCGGCCCATCGACCCAAAGAGGTAATAGGAGAGGGGAGGGAGCCGTCCTAGTCAGACCTCACGAGAGCTGCCACGGCATCAATCCAGGAGTAGCGTCCCCCTCTATCACAGCCGCAAGATCCCTACTATTCAACGGCCCAGATTAAACGGCCCCAGCGCACGCGGATCGCGCCCTCCCGTCGGTCGATGTGCTTCCGATCCGACGGACCAGAACTCGCTGCACGATACTCGCTTCAAAAGCCGGCACAGGCGCCTCGTAGCGCGCAAAACCAAAACCTCAAAATTTTCAAACCCCTCCCACGTATAAGTACAGACCCGCCGAAGCTTTTGAATCACTCAGAAGAACAATCTCAGAAAGCTCCGATCTTTGCACATTTAGTAGCTCCCTTCTTCTTCGTTGCGAGTTCAGTGCGAGCTTCGTTCCTGCTGGGGATATGTCGGGCAGAGGAAAAGGGGGCAAGGGGCTGGGGAAGGGAGGGGCGAAGAGGCACAGGAAGGTGCTGAGGGACAACATCCAGGGGATCACCAAGCCCGCCATCCGGAGGCTCGCTCGCCGGGGCGGCGTGAAGCGCATAAGCGGGCTGATCTATGAGGAGACCCGGGGTGTCCTCAAGATCTTCCTCGAGAACGTCATCCGCGACGCCGTGACCTACACCGAGCACGCCCGGCGGAAGACGGTGACCGCCATGGACGTCGTGTACGCGCTCAAGAGGCAGGGGCGCACGCTCTACGGGTTCGGCGGGTGAAGGGGGTGTCTGTGCAGGGCTGGGGATGTGTTCTGTCATGTGTTTTCTATGTCCTTAGCAAGAAGGGAAAAGGAAGGGAAAAACAAAATGAAAACCGTATGTTTTTGCTGGGTAGGCCGCGGATTGTTTCGGTTGTAACGCGGGCATTCGTTTCTTTCCAGTGGAAATGAAATTTGACTTTACTTTTTTCATGCTCGAGCTTGGGTCTTTGTTGGGCGCGTGCTAGGTGTATGTTCCTCGATCTCTTTTAAGGAAGAATTTAGAATAGAATTCGACGTGCTTGGTGGAACGATCAGCTTGTTACAAGAACAAATTGGAGGAGTGAGCAAAGGATAGTCCCATGGTATTGCCACTCTCTTTCAAACTCAACAAAACAGCTTCCCCTTGCAATTTTGCCACAAACTCTAGGAATAAGATCCTTTTCACGGTCCCTCTTTCTCATCAGCACCGTCAATCATCAATGTATGTGAAGTGGAAAGAAAGGGTAATTGGTGTCCTTGATGCAATTGCTGAGTCTTTACTTTGCTAGTCGGTACATGTACATACGCCTGAACATGCCTTTTGCCAGTTCTGTTTCCTAGTGTTGAAACTCGACGTGAAGGGTGTATGTCACCTTCGGACCGCGAGCTTGTTCTATAGTTTTTATTCATTCTGCGTTTCTCATCTGGGCATAAACTTTCCAGCTCCCAAGATGTTCCCCTCTACTAAAAAGCAATCCAATTTCATCTAGTACTCATGGCCGCGTGCCAGATCCATCAGACTTAATAATCGTGTAAGATGTATGTGTTCGTCTCTGTGGTCCACGGATCTTCGACGCTTGATCTTTCTTCCTCGCCTTCGAAAAGTGCAGCCCTGCACAGAGGGCAAGTCACATGCCCCTCATCCACCCATCCATCCAGGCACTCTCTGTGAAACGCGTGACGACACATGGTGGGTTCTCTGATCTCGTGCCCCCTCTCAATCTCCTGCAGGCAGATCGCACAAAGGGCGTCGCCCTCCTCCAGGCGCAGATTCAATCTCGTCACAAAATCCCCGAACTCTACCACCGGAAGCCTCTTCCGTGCTCCCGCCCGAACTCTTCCCGTTGCTGGAACTAACGGAGGGGACGGCCAGAACGCCGGGAACTCGTGAAATCCGGTGCTGTACACGTCGAACTCTCGATCCGCCGAGACCACCTCGGAACTCGGCCTGTTGAGTATGACCGTCGCAACGAGGTTAGCGAAGCGAAGCAGGCTTATAATTATTATGTAGCTGAGGGAGTTGGGCAGGCTCATGCTTCCACAAGGGAAACCCATGAAGATACAACTCAAAAGGAAAGTGAGAATCGAGAGCTGATGAAGATCATGTATACATAGGAGTCATAAACTTGGAGGGTTGCAGGGTGGCATCGCGATTGGACGAGCTAAATGACAAACCAGATCTCAGCCTTTATAACCACAGATTGGGCACGCATTTTCCAAAGCCGTCACCGTCTGATGCATCAGCTAACACAACAAATTTAAGTCGACATCAGACGATGAAGCCAAGAAGGGCGAGCAGATAACCGAACGAAAACGACGTCGGCCTACTCAGTTCGTCTAAGCCGACCGGTGATCGATGACCCCGATGTTGCCTTCTAACGAAGCCGTGCGCAAGCCGCGAGCTTTCTTCTGCGGTCGGCTCGATGTGAAGACATGTTTGTCGGGTCTCGCACAGCGTGGAGTATATGCTGTTTTCTGAGGGGTGTCGAGCATGAAGGAATCTGTAAGATGCCATACCGGAGAGTTTTTTAAAACGCTCGAGCTTTGGTTACTGGCTTAGATTTCAGGGACGTGACACGCCAACACGTACTTCAATTATTGAAGTGGGAGTTCTTTCCACCGACGACGTCGTTGATGTTGTACGTGGCTGTCGCATTCCCGTGCCCGTCGTACACGGCCAAGTTTTCGTCGAGAAGGAGGAGGAACAGAAATTTTCGGAATTCTGAGGACTGAGGAGTTAATTTATAAGTATGGATGTGAAAATAAGTTGGGGATATTAGCCTTAAAAAGTTCTAAACTTGTTATACTAATATTAATTTAGTCCGAAACTTTTTAATAATTGTCAATTTAGTTTAATTGTAACAATTTACTTTTAAACCATTTGATAATTTATTAATTTAGTCATTTTGATTAATTTTGATCAGAAATTATTGATGTGGCGGTTTACTTAACGCCGATTATTCTATTGGTTAATGCTGACGTGGACATTTTTGAATTTGTCTTACTCCTTGTGATTGCTCTCTCTCTCTCTCTCTCTCTCTCTCTCTCTAACCTTGGTGGGTGACCCTCACTTGGTTAGGATGTGTGTCTCCACGCTTAGATCCAAGCAAGAGCCGTGATCATCACTATTAGCCAATGAGAGCTATGACAACCTCGCTTGGTCTGGGCGAGGGTATCGTAGGGCATTAAGGCTCTCACTTGTGGTTAGCAAGGTGAGTCATTGACCCTCACTTGTGGCCAACAATAGTTAGGGAAAAAAATAATTTCACAAAAAATTATAAAATTGACCAAGTCAGTAGGGCTGAGCATGCTAGACTGCCCAACCCTGGAACCGCCCAGATCGAATTGGACCGGCCGATTTGGTCCGGTTCTTTAGAGCTTTGGTCTGGTCCACAGTCCTTAAAAATGGAACCAGTTCTTGGGCAGTCCAGTTCCAAGTTCTTGAGAGGGCGGGACCGGACCGGACCAGCTAGACCAAAGTTAGAACAGCCCATTTCCTTACTCCCCCACTTTCCCTTTTTCCCGGTTCCTGCATTGTATTTGTGCGTGCCTTTTACTTCAAAACAGTGAGACATCATTGTCTCTTTCCACCAATTGTTGTTTACCAGCAAAGATCAGCCTTTGCTGGTCCGGAGGAATACCCTCTTTGTCATGAACTTTAGCCTTCACATTGTCGATAGTGTTGGAGCTTTCGTCTTCCCAGTAAAAGTCTTCACGAAAATCTGCATCCCACCAGCAAACGGAGCACCAAGTGGAGTGTGGAACTGTGGGTTCTTTCTAGATGTTATAATCTGCAAGCGTCCTGCCATCTTCAAGCTGCTTTCTTACAAAAATGAGCCTCTGCTGGTCCGGTGGAATACCCTCCTTGTCTTGGATCTTAGCCTTGACGTTGTCGATGGTATCGGAGCTCTCAACTTCAAGAGTGATTGTCTTCCTAGCGTGGGTCTCTACAAAAAATTGCATGCCTCCCCTGAAACGGTGTGGACTCCTTCTGAATGTTGTAATCGGCCAGAATGGACTCCATTTTAGTCTTTTGTTGGAGCTTAGTTCTTAAGCTTCTAAATTTGTTATGGTCCTATTGGACTGCCTGAGAATTAGACCCGACCGGTTGGTCTAGTTTAGTCCAATCCCAAAATTGACCGGTCCGGTTCTCAGTCCTAGAGAACAGGTTCCCGGTTCCGGGGGAGAACCGGACCGTCTGGGGAACCGAACACCCTATAAGTCAGTGCTAGTCATACCATGTAAAACAAGTATTGCTAAGTAGATCCCCACATTAGCAGTTATCAGTCAAAATTAAACAAAATTGTTAAAAGTTTTATGACTAAATTGATACGATTGAAATTTTTTTGAAATTAAATTGACAAATCATTAAAAATTTTGGGATTAAATTAGCCAAATTAAAAGAATTAAAATTGAATTGACATATAGAACTAGATATAGAACTTTTTTGGTAATTTTTTTAAATAATATGTTATTTTATATGAAGTCATACACGGATAACATGAGAGAGAGTCATCATAAGGAATCGGAATGCTACTAGTGTAAACAAAGAAATCAATAGAAATAGATGTCTCTATTCTTTAGTTCCAATTCCCTAAAAAGCCCCGAACTTTTAGGTCTAATCTCAATTTTTCTTAGAACATTTTTTTATCTAAGAAAAAAAATTTCCCAACTTTCATTCTAATCCAAAATCTGCTGTGGTATCTAAAAATCATCACTTATTTCTTCAAAAATTTTAACATCGGGTTTAGTTAGAGGTTCATTATTAGAACCCGTGTCTTCATTAATCTCATACTTTCGTATGATAAAATCAGCAACAATTTTGGAAAATTTTGTTACGAGAGAGATATGTGCGGGGAGGAGAAAAATCCAATTTTCTGTATTCAAGCCTCTGTTCTTTCCTTCTAGGTGACTTCATACGAAATTATTTTCTCAATGTGGTTACGATATGGATGCAGGCTTATGGCCAGGCCGCGTTGCCCACTTGACCTTGCTAGATTTGGGCTAGGGCTATCCCCACTAGATTCAGGGAGGGCGAACCTCATCTGCGATTAATCGAGAGAAATAGGAAAAGAAAAGGGCAAAATTTTAGAGTTTCTTTTTTTAAAAAATTTGTAAAAGTCATTCATATCAACATCGGCCTTACCATGTAAGATAGTTTGAGCTAACTAGACCGTCCTGCTGGCAATTTTTATATATATCAAAGTTGACTAAAAAGACTACATTGACAACTCGTTAAAAGGTGGCTAAATTGAAAAGTTTAGGTTCCAATTGATATTCATACGTTTCGGTTTTTTTTAGTACTTATCTTGATGAAGATGAGTGGGGGTTAGAATGAAGATTCTGAATGTGCAATGCATCGGGCGGAGTTCGGACCTAAGCGTTGAATATTAAAATATGTACAGAGAATGGAAAACGATGCTGGACGTGATAATGATATGTTTGAGACAGCTCTTGCCTAATGCCTTTGCGTGGATGCAAATGACTTTAAACTAAAGAGCTTTTCATGAAGCATGAATAGCATTTGGTAAACACTATTTGCTTTAGACCTAAGGCTTTATAGAAGAGCAATTTATAAAATTAAAGAGGAAAAAACGAGAATGGCGACGATGGAACTGTCAATGATCGCAAAAACGGCAGAAGCAAGTCCAATTGAAGCAATCAAAGCCGGCAAAGATCGACCTATCGAAGAAGTCGGGCGAGGTAATGTCGAGCGTTGCTTGGCCCTAGATAGGCGACCCTCGTATGAGGTCAGGCGACCCAAATTCCAATGATCCTCTGCGGTCGTCAACAAGCCTCGCGTGACCCTCGGCAAGTCTTGACCTTCCAGCTCTTGCTTGATAGAAGCATGTAATTTAGGTTTTGTTAGTTTTACGGAAAATAATTTCCGAATTTGGTCATGAAAAATAAAATAGTCAAGGAAAATATTTTCCACCAATAGAAAAAATAACTTTAAAAGTGGGAAAAATGTTTTCCGCTTTCTTTGTTTACCTTTAAATATCCTATCCTCTAACAGCATGTATTGATCTCGCTTGAGACCGGCGAACCGACGGCTTTTGACAAACGAACACCCGAAAATATTATCTCAGAAAATATTTTTCAGGAACAGAAATGTTATATTTTCTGCGAAACGAACGGATCCTTAACATGTGCGCATAAATATCAAAATAAGGATATATTTTTTTTAACTTTTCTGCCATAATAATAATAATAATCAACAGCATCATTAGCTAAGCAAGTGGAGCCAAGCATGGCGTCTCCAGAGAGGCAAGCGGGGGCGGTGAGAACTGGAATCATTATCATCGAACAAAAGACATTACATCTAGAGAAGGGCGGCCTGCGTAATGGAGTCAGATGGAGGTAATATACATATTCTTAGGATAATCATTTCTTAATCTAATGCGATTAAGTATTGTAGGATGACGATAACAAGGTCCGTCTCGTTTGAAGTTCATCGTTGACTTTTGAACATCTCAAAAGCATTGAAGCATAAGGTCTGACTCGTGAAAGTAAGAAAATAGAAGGAAAAAGAACTTTCCTCAAAGTCGAGGCTGGCTGGGTCTTTTGATATTGTCACAGTTGCCCAAAGCTTGCCAATTGGCCCTTCGGGCCTCTCCAGCTTGGACATGATAATTAGGCAAGTATAGTTAGATTGGCTGTGGAGCCTAAAAATCCATTGCTCGTACGTGTCCATTAAGCATGTTTAGTAAGTGTCTGTGGAAATACTCTTTAGGAATATCTTTCAGCAAGTACGGAGTTTTCTTCATGAGATGATTGAAATGTTTCGGCCGACCTCATCCAAATTGAATTTCGCTACCTGCTAGCTGGTTTTAACGGTTTGATAGACCGTTGCCGGGAAACACGGGAAATACATCAAGATTGCATCGACTGAAGTAACATGGCAACGAGCTGATCATTATATACGAATGATATACAATTTTGACCGCTGATTAAAATTAACCAGTACACTCGATTCCATTTATTTAGCTGAAAATGAATGATTCATAAAATATTTTACAAAAACAAACGATCACTTATACCGTTTGACAGTAATCAGTCAATGAAAAATATTTTCACGGATGGTACATATATTTTTCACTCATTCATCTCTTTTATGAACGACGTAAGAGGTCAATTTCAAATTGTTTATTTTTCACGAAACAAGTCCAACAACATCGATTCATTTAGAAACCCTAATTAACTGCCCTAATTTATTTGGGGGAACTAAATCAATGACTTGGGGGAACCACGGTCTAAGTCCTTTCCAAAGGGTATGATCTTAAGTAATGTAAACAACCTCCAAAGTCAGAGGATTAATCGGATGGCCCTCGTTTATTTAGAGGAAAGGGTTTTTGTTTCTTTTTAAAAATAAAAAAATTTTGACCGTCCGATTCAAATTAAACTATCAATATCTGATGTATATCAACCTAAATGATGTATATCAGCCGGACATACATGAGACCATCCCACTCTCGGTAGAGGTTGGTGGGGGCTTCCCTCCCGAAAGACGTAGCAAGCAAATTCGTACCATGGTCCCTGAGTTTCGTACGTCGTTTAACGACTAAAAAGCATTAAAAAAGATGAAATACGACAAAATACAATTGTCTTGGGAGTTGTCGAAAGCGGGTCGGCTGCAAAGGAGAGAGAGTATTTGACGAGTGATGCTACTTTCTTATAAAGGGAAAATTACTCGATATGCACGTCACTTCTCACAAGACTTTAGGAAGAAGAAAAAATTGAATGGACGACCAAACATATGATACTCCGATGCCTTGGAAATGCAAAGTCCAAAGTTGGTCTATCGACACCAGCAAATCTTTGCTTCTTACGCATTGCTCTGATTGGCCTGTCGGCCAAGAAATGATAAAGATTGATAAATAAAAATCAACTCATAGAGTAATAGACCGTCAGACGATTGATTAAATCAAACCAATTACATTTCAACATACGTAGTAGGGATGCAAATAGAAAGAAACTGAAATCCCGATACCCCGGTTCGGCCGGGCTCAACATGGCCCCTTGATCTGTGAGCTCGTTTCATGTTGGTGTTTTGGGGCCGAGTTCTAGCTCGGCTTGAAATATTATGATAAGCATCGAAAAGTATTTCATTCTTCAATTAAGTGGATTTAGGAACCATCGACGACTCGGCTCATTTAGTAGCTCCGATCCTCCCATGCCTGCCGCCTCCCTTCTCATCTTAGAGGGGAAGATTAGCAAAGTAGAAAAGATAAGTGGGGTTGGGAGCAACATCTTATTCTCTTCTCTACTCAAGCCAAAAATCCCTTCTAGATCAGGTCCACCTGACCCGTTCGAACTCCTAGTAATTGAAGATTAGCTAGAAAGCCATAACTTTTCAAACACTTATTGTACAATGTTTCATTTTTTTTTCCGTGCAAATGAACGAAAAAGGCCGGCCATCTTCAACAAGCTGGTCATTCATACAGATCAGAAGGTTTTTCTCCCCTTCTAGCATCACTCTTCAAGTTAAAGAGGCAGGTAGCTCTTAGATGCTTTCTCAAGCTGAGCTAACTCATGATAGAATTCCACAAGTTGGTCCAACAAAAAACCAAGGAAGTTGGGATTCCCATATATAGTTCGGTCACCAATAAACTACTCTTTTCTCAACCCCCATCACCAAAATCTGTGGCACGTAAATTGGTCAACCCCCAAAATGTTTATGCTCTGAAAAATAATTGAAAGCGCCAGATGGTCATGCGTCCCATAGCAATGGCCATCAACGCATTGCCCGGCCATCGGCAGAAAGTTGTCCATTGAGATATCAAAGAGGGGGCGAGGCAGGAACGTTGGACCATCAATAACACAACTAATATATATTAGGAAGATCTTAGCTTCAAATGCGTCGACCTGGACACGAGTCACATCGAAACTCCTATGGGAAGTTCCATCGCAACTGCCATAGAGAACGTCCTGATACATAGCACATTCTTTATGGCTGAATAGGATTTTCCTTCTATAGCTGTATGGCCGACTGGGGCTGGACGGCAAGCAAGAGCTCCCCCGGCTCGTCGGCTATGGCTAACAACGACGGTTGGAAGTGCTCGATTCAGCGGATGATGCTAATGATCAAGACTAATTAGTTTCAACGGAGTCGCGAAACTAGACAGGTTGCACGGGGCGCTCAACTAATGTACCACGGACTTAATCAGATAAAAGGGTCCTTCATCATGTAATGTCCGCACGCACCGGCGAGAAAGACGAGAGAGTCGTGACTAGTAATTTGGTGACTGCAGAGACAATCAAACGAGTCCTCAAATGCATGTTGGTCAGTGCCCAACAGCAATGGACAGAGCAGAAGAGATAGTGTTATCATCTAAGTTCGTCAGCTGCGTCTGAATTTTTTGTCAGCTGAGCCGGTCATCCCAAAAATCGAAATTCTGAAGCGATCGACCCACACCACACGTTAATCGACGCCTAAGCTTCTTTTTTTTAAGTCTCAATACGTGACTCGATGAGATAAACTCTGCGCAGCAAGGTCAAAGAACTTCAACGAGGGGTTCATGGCAAAGTTGGAGACTTAAAAATCTTTGTTGACATCCACTTGATAGAGTTTGCCAGACGTGCATAAGTTTTAAGCATCGCCTGAACTGTCAATGGTTTGTCAATGGTTTTGGACCGGTGAGTTCGCCCGCCACTGCTTTCTTGGCTTGCTTTTAAATCGTGCACTATAATTTAACTGGGAAACAGGGCAACGGCCCAATCATGTATCCGCGCGCTCGCATCGTCATGGAGAAGAAGAAGATGGAATTGCAGAAATGCGCCCACAGAGAGAGAGAGAGAGAGAGAGAGAGAGAGAGAGAGAGAGAGAGAGAGAGAGAGAGGAAAATTTGATTCGTTCAAATTACAGATCTGCGAGCCACGCAGATCACTCCGAAGAGGGCTTCGAGCTTCTCTTGCAACAACTGATGCACGGTCAAGAACTACCCTCTAGGTCTCGCTACAAACGGTTCCTGTGAATCCGCAAGTACTTGTCCTAATCCAATGGAATCCCCCGTCTGCGTGGATTAATGTACAACCACTCCACTTGTCCAATAGGAACAGGCCAGTGCTCATAAATGAGTCAACTCGATCCCAGCCTTTTCTTCTGCTTCATCTTCAGCCGCAAGCTTCTGCAATTCTCCTTCGCCTCGGGGTTGCTGCAGGGAAGAGCAAGCACCGGCAGAGAGGGCACGTCACCTGGTTCTCCTCGACCCACCGATCCAAGCACTCCCTGTGGAAAACGTGGCTGCAGTTGAGCAGCTCTCGCACGGAGTGCCTCCCCTCGATCCCGCTCAGGCACACCGCGCACACCTTCTCTCGGCATTGATCGCCTCCCCCTCCTCCGCCGTTATCTCCGCGCAATGCTCTGCTCTTGGCGAGAAGCTCGCCGAACTCGAGGACCGGCACTTTGATCCTGAACTGGGACGCGAGGACGTGGACGGGGACGAGGGCCGGCGTCGAGCCGTCCATCACGAGGACGGAGTTGTCGGACTGGTCCAGCTCGTGCGGTCCTTGGTCTTCCTCCGCCCGCTCTCGCTGTCGAAATCTGATAAGGCCCAGGTGGGCAAGAGAAGAAATCAGCACGATCTTGGCGTGGAAGAGGAGGCTCTTGAGGGATTTGAGGGTCATCCACCTGGGGTCGATCCTCATGCCCAGGCAAGTGAAAGTCGCGCCCATGTCAGGAACAGGGAGAGACGGAGACAGAGAGAGAGAGAGAGAGAAGGAGATGGTGAATTGAAAACGGAGGAGAGAAGGAAAGGGTGACGGAGCCTTTCCTTTATAAAAGAGGAAAAGGGTCTGGAAGGTTTTCTGGAACGACAGTGATGGTGGGGACGGCAATGCGAAGTGGTGGAGCCGGATTACAGTAAAGTTGGAATCTTTCTTCCTTGGAGTAAATCTCGGTAGTGCAGACAGGGAAAGCAGAGAGAGAGACACACAGGGACACAGGGACACAGACCCACGAAGCGGCAGCGGGGTTTTGTCTTTGTCCTCGTCGCGATTTGCCTCTGGTCTTTTGTCTCTTCCCTCTCTTTGTTTCTCGAGATGAGCATTTAAAGTGGATCTTGGACATGTGAGCAGAGCTGTTGCCTATGCGCCGGTGGGGACCGGTGTCCCGGGGGGAGAGTTAATTAGGGTTTCTAGATGAATCAACGTATTTAGACTTGTTTCGCTAAAAATGGACCATTTGGAATTAATCGCTTGTATTTTTTTTTTATATAAAAAATGAACAAGTGAATGATATCTTTGTCATCTATGAAAATATTCAAACATAAAATTCTATTGACTTGAAAATATTTTTCATTGACCGATTACGTCAAACAGTATAAGTGATAGTCTTTTTGTAAAATGTTTTCTAGATCATTCATTTTTCGCTAAAAACATAACAGTTGATAGATATGTTAGTTGAGAGTTTCACCCTTATCGTCGAGGTTAAGGGTTCAAAACCTGCAATTGCTTGTTTCCTAAGTGAGGGGTTATGGTATTGGGTTCTATGCCAGTTTCTCTCGAGATAGAGGGATCCTGCCCTTTGAAGCCCGTGATGAATTTTTCGGTCATAAAAAAAATCTCAAATATATAGGTTCATTTTAATCGACAGTCAAGATTTTCTATCATTCGTATATAATGATCAGCTCGAGAGGGCCGAAGGGCTACTAGGCATGCCTTGGGCAACTATGTCAATGTCAAATGACCTAAGCCAGCCTCGACTTTGGCCGACTTGGCTTGACACGAGCGCTCTAACACACATTTTAGGGAAGTTCTTTTTCCTTCTATTTTCTTACTTTGGAGAGTCAGACCTTATCTCAAAAGTCAACGATGAACTTCAAAGAGTCGAGGGTACACAAGGCAGCAGAAAACCATAGAAACCGAATAGCCGAATCCGTATCATGCAGGCTTAGCGTGCCTTTGTTTTGCCGGAAATTTCATGATCAAGGAAAATATTTCTCACGGAAGTCGTTTTCCAAGTAAAATGCTTAATTTTTCATATGTTTGGTGGTTTCGAGAGGAAGTGAATTCCTCGATCCACGTAGTGGGGAGGCAGGATTGGTCCTGCACTCGAGCGAGACGGACCTCAATTGATATCATCATCCTACAATACTTATCCTATGATACTAATTAAGAAATTATTGTCCTAAGAATATATGTGTAGTACCTCCATCTGACTTTGTACAATGGGAATGATTCCAGTTCTCGCCGCCCTCGCTTGCCTCTCTGGAGACGCCACTATTCTTGGCACCACTTGCTTAAGCTAATGATGCTGCTGATCATTATTATAATTATGATTATGGTATAATTTTTTTAAATTATCCTATTATATATATTTTTATGTGCACATGTTAATTTACATGTTAGAGGTATTGAGTGCCGTCCATTCGGCGCTGTGACGTCGATATCTTGCTGGAAAAGATATTCCACGTTCTGATTAAACTGCATCGTATGTAAAAAGAAGAAAAAAAGAAAAGAAAAATCGAAGACGAATCGTTCTGGTTGACGGAGTCAAATTTTACATGAAATGCTCTACGTGGCCCACGTGTATATCTAAAAGTAATTTCCTTGTTGGGCACGAAGAGAAGGCCCGTGGCCTAAATGGGTCCGTATTGGCCATTTCAACTCGGCCCATCAGAGGCCCAATTTTGGGCACGGGGGAAAAGTCCGTACACCAGAATTATTCTTATTTTAAGGCTCTACGTTCGTTTCGCGGAAAATATTCTTCCGAAAAATGTTTTCCGAAAATTGTGATGTTCGTTAAGTGGATAATGTTTCCCGTCGTGAGTATTTGAGTAATTCCCGCCGCGCCGCCCGTCGCCGGTCGTCGATTGCCTCCGCCAGTCCAGGAAAATGACTGGAAAATTTTTTGGAAAAATTTTAAGTTGTAAATAAATACCGAAAAATATTGTCATTTTCCTGGAAAAAATGATTTCCTAAAAAACATTTTCTGGAGATACTTTATTTTTCGTGAAATGAATGAAGCCTAATAGTTATGCGTCACATCTCGGAATCATCACATAAAATGCCTTTTCCTTATTTCTTGCTCGAGGACTCAAATCGGTGTGATTTTCCATCCTTTTATTTGTCTTTTTTTTTTTTAACATAACAAAGATTGATCCTCTTTTCTAGATTTTCAGCATTCCGCAAGGGTGAGATTGATTTCCATAATTTCACACCTCCCAAAAGTTGTTGTTGTTTTTTTTTTTCCAACTTGTATTTCTTATGTATTGATCTTAGTGCCATTCACCTAAAGCCAACAAGTAATTAAAATGGTGAAATAAATTCTGCGATAAAAGTGAAATCCTTATCTAGTGCATATGGTTTATAAGCAGGGCCATATACAATCGATTCTATTTTTTGGAGCTCATTATTTGTAGTGTCTTCCAATCAGAAAATGGTCATATGGCATCTATTGACCTTAAGTTCATAGTTTGCCCTTTGAAGCATTTTCCACACATCAGGATGCCATGTACTAAGTCTCTATTCATTTACGAGAAAATGATAATATTTTTGGGTGTTTATTTGAAACTTAAGCAAAACTATAAAAAAATAGATCTTAAAATTTTTTCCTTTTTTTTTTGTTATACATTAACATGTTGCCGGCTACAAATCTCACCAGACTTCCATAGACTCTTGTCACCAGAGGCCACAAACTAGCCAATCCAAGGCAAGCCTTGAGCTAGTCTCTAAAGGCTATAAGCTCACTGTCAAAGGCCATCAACTTGCTGGCCTTGGGCGAGGTTAAGACATGCTGCTAGAGGCCACATTATTTCAAGGTAAACAAGAAAAAGCAGAAAATGTTTTCCTCTTCCAAAAAAAGGGAAAACGTTTTCCCTACTGTTGAAGGTGTTCTTTTTATTGGTGGAGAATATTTTCCATGACTATTTTGTTTTCCGTTAAACAAACGCCGGAACATTCAGAAAATATTTTTCTGAAAGTTATTTTCTGTGAAACGAATGGAGCCTAAGGTTCCGTTTATTTTCACGAAAAATAGGTAATTTGAAAATACTTTTTCCTGTAATTAATTTCTTATATCTTTTAAAATAATTAGTCAATGAATAATTTTTTCAACATTGACAATAATTTGTGACTTAATATTTACGTGAGGGATGATAATTTTTTTTTATTCTTTCATCCTTTGTAAGTGATGTACTCAATTATTTTTAGGAATATATTTTCAAAATTATTCATTATTCATGAAATAAACACATCTTGACAAGTACTGTAAAGGCTACAATAAGCATTGATAAAGTATTATACTGCCTTTTAGCATGTGGCGTAGGTCTTTCTATGAAATAACGTATAGTGCTTAATGGGGTTAGTTTTCGTTAAATTTGTGATATATACACTATCCGGGAGTTAAATTAACTATTTTTTACTCATAATAATCATATATATGATATGTATATACATACCCCTGACAGTCGATATTTAAAATTTTCTTCTCTTAAACTTTTTTTTTTGGTAAACGAAGAAACTTCTCTTTATCACATAAATGGTGGACAACGTCTGTTTCATCACACGTACAAAGTATCACAGCATATTTACATTTATTTATTCAGAATAAAATTTTGAGATATTTTATTTTAAATTTTTATTCTTTTCAGGAAAAAAATATTTCTTTTGGAGAAAAAGAGGAATCCTTTTCATTAAATTGAATGCATTAAATGGATAAAAAGAGCCACTTTACCAAAGGGATGTTTGGTTTCTTGGGTGGTTCGATTCCTTCTTGGAACTGGGAACCAGACTGGCCGATCTCGGGACCATCCAATGGGACCATCTCGCCCGTGTCTTCTTCGCAATCTTTGTCCCCTCCTCTGTTTTCCTCTTGAGCTCTGTCTTCCTCGAGGAACGATTGCATAGCCTAACTCACGGTGACCTTGTGCTTCATAAGCAAGAGGTTGACCCCTAGCCGCCCAGAAACCTCCATTCGTATCCAATGCTCGGTCATCTCGTTTGTGTCCGACTCCTGCAATACCTAACGTGCAGTCTTGCGAACTCTAAGGACAAAAGAGTTGGTAAAACCTCTATCTTTAAAAGAATTTGATATTCAATTATCTCTTGGACTAACTTGTGGTGACAATGGAACCTTGGACTTTGGTGCCCCTGTTACTTCTACCTCGAAACTTCAGAAAGAGGATGTTGAACGCTCACAATTTACTTCTAATTGTTTCTTGCACTAGTGGCCTTCTTACCAAGGTTCACCATTCATTTATTTCACACCATATGACTCAAACTTGATTCAAGAAAAGATGCAGTAAACCATATGCTCTGTAATTGTGTGATACTCTTCTACTAAATGAGGGGTTTTAACTGTTTATAATTGGATCAGTTCTAATTTCGGTCTAGGCAGTTTGGTCTGGTCCCACCCTCTAAGGAATCGGAATTGGATTGCTCGGGAACCGGTTCCATTTTTAGGAACTGTGGACTGAACTACAACTCCAAGAACCGAACCAACCTGAACGGTCCGGTCCGGTTTGGGTGATTCTCGAGTTGGGCGATCCATTTACTCGGCCCTACTTTACCATAAGAGATAAATTCGAAAATACCGTCGCAAATAATAATCCTTATTATGATGTCCATTCGGGTAGTCAGATTTATTGACCGTGTTTCCTTATCAAGAGTAAAATTCAAGAAAATAATTTATTCTTTGAAAAGATCGAAAAATATTAAAAAATGATTGCGGAGGGTAATTTTAAAGATCTCAATTTTTGTCGCTGACGACGTCGTCTGATCTTCCCCATTTCGAAGCTTCAAAACTTCGAAGCAGCGAGCATGGTACCGGATAGGATAATCGTTTCCTTCGACTTGCCTCGGTCTCGCTCAGGACTTCTCTGCAACCAAGCAGCTGGCAATGGCGTCCTCGATCTCGACGTGCCACCGCCTCTCGCCCTCCCAATTCTCTCCCAAAAACGGAGTTCCTCACCAACCCACTTCCTTCTTGCCCTCGCCCTCCACCAATTTGTCCTCGAAATCGAATCTTCTTTCTCTTCCGTTCTTGAACACGACGCGTCCTCCACTTCACTCTCCGGCCAGGAAGCGCCTCTCCGTCGTCGCCATGGCTCCTCCTAAACCCGGTGGCAAACCCAAGAAAGGTGTGTCCTTGGTCTCGTTTCCAAGTTATGATGATTCATGTTCCCTCCTTCTTTTTTACGGATAATTAATTGTCCGTGCTTTTGGCTTGTTGAGTTTCCAGTGGTTGGGTTGATAAAGCTTGCGCTAGAAGCTGGGAAAGCAACTCCTGCACCTCCTGTGGGGCCTGCCCTCGGTGCCAAGGGTGTTAACATAATGGCCTTTTGCAAGGATTACAACGCGAAGACCGCCGATAAAGCCGGTTATATTATTCCCGTGGAAATCACTGTTTACGATGTGAGTCTCTTGGGGTCTGTGGCATGTCATTGCTCGTATGATGAACTATATAGTTCGCTAATATAATTTATAAGATGCCTGTGATTTCTTGCAGGATAAGAGTTTCACTTTCATTTTGAAGACCCCTCCAGCTTCAGTTCTGCTACTTAAGGCTGCAGGTATGATGGGCACCGAGTGTTTGATTTTATTGCCCTTCTGCGAGCCTCTTTATGCTCCAATGTCCTCTGCTTGCTGTATCTGATATGATTTATAATCATCAGCACATGTAGGATCTTAACAAACTCAGCGCTGGTATAATGATTAAACGTTCATGAAGTTCATAAAGCAAAATTAACTTCCAGCATGAATATTTTATCAGTGGTTTTGGTTTGCTTTGGTGGTAGTGTCGATGGCGGACGCTGGATTTGGGTATGAGGGTGAAAAATTATGCTTAGAATTTTCTTATAAAAAGTGGGCATGAGGAATTGAGAAAGCAGTTTTCAGCAAATATCAGATAGTTGGGGGCTGTTTCGCTTGTTGCATATTAGTACAAACTGGAAGATCCAATTTTCAAGTCTATGCGATTGATAGTGGAGTAGTACAGTTAAGGGTTCTTCAGGATCCATTTCACTTTGACCCTTTTATCGAACATTGTAAGTCACTCATAATAGCATGTGTCCTACGTCTTTTAGTATTGCAAGCTTGATATGCTTATTCGGCTATTCCTGATCATTGATCCTACTTAAAGATTTGGCATGATGAATTGATGATGACTAATTCGATTCCTGCAATAACAAAAAAATAAGGGGGAAGTATGACCATAAACACTTTTTGAGGGAAACGAACACTTATGGGACCAATTGAAGATGCAAGGGCAATACCGATGTTGTTTGTGCTGTGATCTGTAAAGTGCAAATTTAAGTTTAGTAAATACTTTGGTTTCCCTGCTATGTCGTATGGATATGCTACGGTGCAAAAGAAATACATGTATGTTGGTTGTCATTGGAAGATTTCTTAATGATACTCTCAGATTAAGTCCATTTTGTGTTTGATATATTCTTTTGCCAAAGTTTGAGGCATATCTAAAAGCACATTTTCCAATGGAGGCTAAATTGATAACCTTGTCAAGCCATATTTGTAAGTCTAGTTTTGAATTTAGGTCTTGAATCTCTTCATATTCAGTCAACTAGCTGGGTGAAGAAATCTATATTGTCCTTCTTTACTATGGAGTTGACTAGACGGTTCTGATTCTTTCAATTATTTTCCTTAGCATCCATGACTGATAGATGTTGAACTCTGATGATAGAGTTGGCTTTAGTTATATCGCTTGCAAAGCTTGGGCCCCTTTAAGGCTTTCGTCCAACCTTTGACCAGTTGAGTCTCACTTAAATGTCTGAATGTAACCAGTTTTAGTTTTCGTTCCCTGTGGTTTGTAAAAAAGCTACACACGTTTCTCCCAAATAAGTTACTTGAAAATTCTGGGAGCTTTTTCCTGCCAAAATCTTGGCATGTCTTTGAAGACAACCAATTTCCATAAAATTGATCTTGAGACACTTGTAGCTTCTACATATTTCTTTGAGAGTCCTTTATTTCTAAGTGGCTTCAGATTTTTCTTAGTTTAATGTCAAAATTATGGCAGTAAAAACCTCGAAACAAAGCTTTGATTAGTTTAATGTCACAGTGAAGGGTACATTTAGATAATTTAGATTTTGTGTGCAGCGATGGAAGTTCAAATGATTGGACTTCTGCTTCAGTCTGGAGAAATTTGACAGATGTAGAAACTAGGTTAGCTTGTCATCCATTAAGTTGAGTGAATGTGTCAGTCTTTGTGAAATGAGGAGATTGTTTCTGTAGTGAACTTCCTTATCCTTTATCTTTTGGTTAAGGGTTGTAAGTGCCTTCTATACTCTGATTTGCCTTTTTTAATGGTAGAATCTTTATAGCTGTGGTTAAGCACTGGCATGTAGTTAATACTTTTCTAAAATAGTAAACTCTGACATACGCCATATGCCTTTCTAGTTGGTTTACACATTTAGTTAGGCAAGAAAAGCTATAACCTTTGGAAGGTCCACGAGTTTGGCATTAGGCGGCATGCTGGGCCCATGGGCCATCCTAATGCAAAGCACCTCGGCAGAGCACGTGCTGGCGCACATTAAGAAATTTAGTATTGGATGCTTGACTGTTTTCTGAAGATTGTTGGGTTTGAGCTCTCACTTTGGGAGTGACGGGTGTTTGTAACATGTTAAAGGACTGATTTGTATGGCAGTGATAACATGTTAAAGGACTGATTTGGCCTGGGGGAAAAAAATGGGTTCACGTGTCCGTTTTGGTGCAATTTCTTGTAGAAATTCCATTAATATCAGAGAGATAAAAAGTCTCTTATGGTTCTTGGGAATGAACTCTATCGTGCAATCTACTTGTCTCAGTGCAAGATCAGGATTGGCTCTGCTCTTAAACATGAACGTCTTCATGAAATAACTGTATCAGTCAAAGGCGCATTCTCACTTTACTAGAACCTTGGTAAATATCCAGTTCATTCAAAATAAGGCTTGAAAGTTATAATTTTAGTGAGGGTAACTATCGTGGTTTTCATTGTGTGAATGCAGTTTGCATCCATAAATGCATCTGTAGTCCTCATGCTAGTAATTAAATAACTAGATCCTTTCGTTTCGTTATGAATTGCAAATAATAGTCCGAAATTCTAGCTTTTACTGACTAAGGTGATAATGCAGGTGTGGAGAAAGGTTCAAAGGACCCAAAGATGGAGAAAGTCGGGAAGATCACAATTGACCAACTGCGCGTGATTGCTGCAGAGAAGTTGCCAGACTTGAATTGCACGACTATAGAATCGGCGATGAGAGTAATAGCAGGAACGGCAGCTAATATGGGTATCGATATCGACCCACCTGTTCTTGAGCCCAAAAAGAAAGAACTTGTGTAGTCCCGTTGATTTGCTGTTGCTGTAAGTTTCCCTTCATTGGCGCTTGGAGTCGGGCATTGTAAGCTTTTCCAAAATCCCGCCCTCGGTGAATTTTTGTAACTCAATTCTTTTGTTGTAGTGAAATAGTGTAGATTCAACTATGTAAATCGTCCTGTTCATCCACAGTTTAAGTGCTGACATTGGTGCTTGTCCGGGTTGGCGTTTTCCTGAAATGAAAGGAGCACAATTAGAAATTTTCGTTTCGTTCATAGTCACAGGGAACATAACCGAATAGGACACGTACCTTTGCGCTCCTCAAGTTACCTTTGGTCTTTCTTCATTGAAACCGCAGACGTTACACGGTGATCACCAACCTCAGACGATGTTGATTACCCGGCACTGGTCTCGGCAGCGGTTGCGATTAGGTTTTCAGCCTCTTTCACAAGAACTTTCTTATCAATCTTATGTAATCTTCGATTTGATTTAATCCAACGTACCTTGTACGTGTAATCGAATAGGACATGTACTTCAGACATTCATATCAAGTACTTTACCAAACAAGATGCAGAAAAATCAGACAATTTCTTATGTCAGCAACCGACCAAACATGAAGAAAGATGGCCGAGAGCCATGACTCCGGACCTGTTCATTCGAAAAACTGACGGGTTTCGGGCGGGCCAAACCCGACCCCATCCATATGGCCAGATGCCGTGTCCAAGCTCAGCCCCACATGGACAGGCTGTGCGGGCCAGCCATTACCATGCCCGTGAACAAATTCATTCATCCTGTAAAGTATACGTCAATGAACTTTTGCTTGAAACTACAGAGGGAAATCTGGAAAACCTGGAGTTCACGCCTCTAGTTATCTGACTTCTACTCAACAATTTTGACGGATATATCTACATTGTATTCGCTCTCTCTTTTGGATTTATAAAGTGGAGTTCGTGTAATGCGTGTCGGAAAGCTTGCTCTAGTGTTAAATGGGGTCCATTCCGTCCATCTAAACCTTTAGATCCTGTGGTCCTTAGGCCCAGCAAAATTGAGCGCACATGCTCCGACGCATACATCAAGAAATGCATAACCCCCATTCTCGATCTCTCGGGAAATTTTCACTCTAGTCCTTGAGAGCACACTCTTCTCCTGCTCCACTTCATTGAAGGCTAGTCATCTCCATGGCATGGATATCCTGAGCTCTGAGACCACCCCAGCATATTTTATCCCTTGAGCTCGATCTGCAAGTCTTCCCCAGTATATTTTTATCTCTCTCAGCAAACAAAGAAGGCAACAAGCCATGAAAGGAGCACTCTCCCAGATCAAAGGAAGCAGTTTTGTGATTCTCATATGAACGAAGACGCGAGCAAGACAGCAGAGAACGGGCAAGCTCAAACATGGCAACTGAAGAAGAGATTCAAGCTTTGAATCCCTGTTGCGCGTGCACTTCAGGAATCATGGAGACAATGTCGACAAAATAAATGGTGGCTAAAGAGGGAACCTTATTAGATGTTGAGTGGTGATGTTTAGTTTTCTTTTCTTGTCATCGTGTGTGACCCACTTTGCAAATAATACAACAGAAGGCATTAGTGGACAGGCCTAATTCCTTGAAAACTTCCAAAACTTTAACTTCTTTTCAATTATGTCTAAAACTTTTTCTTTTAAATCTCATGAGAGACCACAAAATTTTTACTTCAACTTCAAATAATACCTACACGTCCAAAAAGCATTACTAGCTTACTTAAACTCATCGATATCAAAACTAGAAAGTAGTACCTTATCATAATCTACGTCTTCATCAATATCCTCACTTTGTAAGGAATAATAACAGTATGGTGTGACGAATATTCGACGTTCGGATAAATTTTGGAATTAAAGTAAAAATAGGGATTGATCTTACGAGATAAAAGGAATTCGAGGCAAAATTAACACCCACAACATAGCTTTTTGGGTTTTTTTTAAAGAAGGGAATCACTCCTATCAGATCGCGGTCGAGAAAAGTCAAAATTGATGTCTGCCACACATATCCAATCACGAGCCAACGGAGCAATTACAAGTTGCCAGAAGTGCCCACTTCTTTCATGCTTCTCTCCTCCCCTCCCCCCCTACCTTTGGAGCCCATACTTTTCAATTCAACACATCAGACCCGACAGCGAAAAAGAACACAGCTTTTGTCCGTCAGTGGAATTCCCGCGTGTCACCAACCACTTATCTCTCTCTCTCTCTCTCTCTCTCTCTCTCTCTCTCTCTCGTCCTATCGAGTTCTGCAAGATTGCACCGGACCACTGGTCCTCTGGGCACCAGAAATTACGTACTTACTGCTCTTCACTTTGGGTTACTGTTTCCCCCCTTTCTTTGCAAGATGTTGTAATTTTTAGGAACGTGCAATCGGACCGGATAAATTTAGACCAAATAGGGATGAGTATTGTAAATCGGCCGGAACTGTCCAGACCGGTCGATTCTGAGCAGTTCCCGAGTGGAACGATCTGGTTCCTGGTTTCATTTATATAGAACTGGAAATTTTCGGTCCGATTTCCGGTTCCGGGGGTGGAACCACCCATCCGGACCGGACCGAAATTATTTATATTTATTAAAAAAATAAAATGTAAAAAAAATCATATAAGGCTATGTTGGCAAGCCATCCTGTATGCGGAGGAATGAGCAATTGCGGTGGAAAACGTATCAATCTGCAGTGACCCTAAAAGAGGGTGTGAAGAAAGACATTGCCAAAGATAGCTTGTGTGAAGAAAGACATTGCTAAAGTGGCTAATTTCCAGTCCATCTCGCCAAATTCTCATGCATTGGCGTGGTTGTGTTGACAAGGAGCTTCGGAACTGGGGTTTGCTTTCTAAAGACGAAAAGATTTCAAGCTTTGGAATTGCCTGGTTGAGCTCCAAAGAAAAAAAAGTCTTTAAGTGGAATGGTGATTGAGAAGAGATCGTCCGACTCTTTCAACCACTCGAACCAAAGAGGTATGCCCAAGCTTCAGCCGAAGGAATGTTTTTGAAGAGCGATATGGCGAGTGTTGATCTCAACGAAACTGAGAGAGAGCAAAACTGATCTGTGAAGGCCAAGGATGCACGTCAAGGTCCAAAGCGTCATCCGGTGTTCCTCTCGATCATCATCCATCTTCCCAAAAATTGCTCCTTGGCGGTCCGCTCGTTGTCATTCACCTTAGGCATCCATTAGTTCGGCTCTGCCAATTTCACAATGAAATGGAAGTAATGAGGACGGTAACAAGAAAACCCACCCGGGAACCGGATTGGACCTCCCAATCCGGTATGGTCTGGTTCCCAGTTCCAAATAACAGGGAACCGGTTCCATCAGTCTGGTTCTCAATTCCGGGAACAATAATCCAATACAAATAAGGTCGGGTACATGGTCCAAAAAAGTGGAACCTATTATAACAGGGATGGGTCTGGAACCTACCATGAACCTTGAACTATAAATCTAATCATTGGAAAATAAATTTCATTTAGTGAAAACTCCGATTTTATAAGTAAATACATTTTATTAAATCATAACTTTTGCATATGTTTTTAGAATATAGTTTCTTATTGATTTTTATTTATACATAAATTTTAGGTTTTTGTTGGAGATTTTGTACCACGTTAATTGACTCGCCTAATTTCACTTTTGGAGGATGAGTAAGTTATGTTGCTTTCACTTTTGGAGGAGTTATGCTTGTGCCAAAGATTTGTTAACCATTTTAGACAAATGAAAAGTTTCATGTAATATTGTGGGAATGAGACTAATATTAGATCCATATTTGTTGCCAATGTACATGTAATGTTATGATTTTTGCTTTGACTTTAATTTTGTTTACGATAAGTTGTCTTGTGGATCCTTAGTTTTTTATTAGTAAAAAAATTTACTTACTTATTAATGTACAAGTGTCTAATGTTTCAAAATAAATTAGAAGAATTATGATATAAAATTCGAAATCGTATATGATGGGCAGTTGTAAAACATGTTTTAATGTAAATATGGTTAACCTTGGAATCGAATCGGAAAAACATGTTGGGTAGGGTACATGGTTCAATGTAAACAGGATATGAAGAGGAACTGGTTATAACAGAGTCGGGTATATGGTTAAGGTCTGGAATTTACATTGTTTGGACCCGATCACCCCTAGTGATTTTGGCTTCATGCTATTCAGATCCACCCGACCTTTCTTGCTTTCCCCCATCATATTCATTTGACAATCGATTTGTGTGTATTTCACCATCTTCTGTGATCTCCATGATCAGAGAATTCAGGGCATGTCGTCTCACAAACAATGACCTAAAGTTATGTGAAGGGTGACTTCCGGAACGAAAGATAGAAGACGGCAAAGATGAAGGGAACATGTTATATCGCAAATTGAATCAAGAATATCACATAGCGCAAAGTTTTACCTAGGTTCACCTAAATTAGGATTATGTAAGAATTTTGCTAGATTTACGACGGTTTAAAAGGTTATAAAAATATCTCATAAAGTAAAATATATAACAATAATAAATGGGCTCAAAGCCCTAAGCATATTAATTCCTTTTTTATCCTATATTTACGTAGGATAAACGCATATTGTTAAACGCATATAACAATAATAAATGGGTCACTATTTTACAAATATATGGTGTTGGTGGATAAACGCATGATTTTAAGGCGCAAACATACGACGGGCCTGCACATATGCCGGCGTGTAAAGAATGACATCATTTAACATCTCCAATGAGAGATTGAATTAAGACGACTTCTTACCAATTCTTAAAAAAAAAAAAAAAAAAAGACATCGGCGAATCTTGATATTCGCGTTCCTCATTTGGATAACTGAATTGTAAATGGGGCCGAGGTAAGGTTTTACAATCGGAATCAAGTTCTCCGGGACTTGCAAATCCATATACGCGCAGTCTGTACGTATCTGCGTATTGTACTACGTATGGTACAAACTTTTGGGACCTATCACAAGGGGGGTCAACTTTTCTTTTTCATCCACTCCCGTTCGCCAAAATAGCAAACCTCCAAAAAGCCATCACCTTTCTCGGATCAAGGCATCTTGTGTTTTGCCGTCTCTTAAGATCAAAATCACTAATCAGAATCAACTCCTCCTTCACCTTTTATATTGCTGTACTTTTATTATTTACCACGAGTCTCAACATCGTACTGGTCCTTAATTTTGTCACTTTAAAACACACTCATCGCTACAAGTCTAAGAACACGGATTATTCTCGTAACATGCCACGTGTCACGTCGGGTTGTATACACATATTTTTTCCCATTATATTATAGTTTTCAAAGATAAGAAGATGACTCATCCGCCCCCTCAAACTTTATTGCAAATAAAATAGCATTTTTTCCGGAATCTTTTGGCCCCGACATTTCTTTTTTCCTCCTATAAAAAGAAACCTTTTTTCCTCAATAAAAGGAAAAAAAAGCCAGATATGTTGGCGGGTCTAGAATATCCAACCAATATTTCTCCCAACAAAAAGCCAACCAAAAGTAGGACAACAAGGGCTGATTAGGGGTGATTGGATCCAGCGGGGGTTAGGTTCCATCATGGAATCCGGATTGGATGATAATGGTGGTTTCTCCAATTTAAGAATAGAGAATTGGCCCACTTTAGTGCTGGAACCGGAGCGACCGGCCCGGTTTGGTGCTCGGGTGGGTCCAGAAACAAGTGCGGCATCATTACTTTCATCTCTTTTCCTACTCCCTAGCGGGGAATGGGAAATTTCAACCAGAGAAGAGATTGGAAAGAACGCCAATTTTGAATCATTGCAAGGAATGCAACACTCTCGCATAGTGCGAGTGTGTTCATGACTGTCATGTTTGTTCTCTTTTCGAGTCCTTTTCGCGAAAAAAAAAACAACTCATGTCTAGATGATTCGGAAAATTTTATGCACATAGAATTAGATTGATTATCGCCGGTTTCAAATTTTAGGAATCAATCCGGAATATTTGTTGCCATTCAATGACTACCAAACAAAATCTCAATACGTGAGACTTGCCCCACCCCCTGAATTAATAACTCCATTAAAAAAGTATTTTCGCATCTCTTGTTTCTTGCGGGCACGGCTTTTGTCCCCGCATAAATAAATAAATAAATAAATCCAGATAAATAAAGAAGCAAATAAATAAGTGAAAATAATAACACTGGGGACACGTCACCGTCGGGATTTTTTGTCCGCATCTATATAAAGAGGTCGAATGACCGTAGAAGTCTGAGGAGACGACGAGAGCACGGTCGTTCGCTCCGGAAGCCGAAGCCTCCCCTGCCTCGCGAGGTCGACGGTCGCTTCCTTCGACTACTTCTCGCGTGTTTTTCCTGCGTGTTGTAGCTCTGGTTTGGTCCTTCGTCGATTGTCTTTTTGCTTCTTTGTCGGGATTCGGTCGGTGGCTTGTTCTGCAAAGGTGCGCTGCGAGAGAGATTTGGCTGTCGATCTGAAGCGGAAGGATGAGCTTCGCCTTTTCGGTGGGGGGTCGGGGTGGGTGGGTGGGGGGGGGGGGGGCAGCGTCTGTCACTGTGGGTGTTTTGCTTCGGTGGATTCTGGTAGGGGAGGTTCCGTGCGAGTTTTTGGGATTTGCATGGCTGATGCGTCGCGTGATTCTCTCCGTCTCTCGCTCTCTCGAGGACTTGCTCGCGTCAAGTTTTGTGGGTGCTGTTGTGTTTTCATGGTTTTTCTTTTTCAATGTTTTTTTGTTTGTTGTGTTTATGCGCACGCTCGATGGAGATTCAACGATAGAGGATTCGTAGTTTCAAGGTTTGTTTTTCCGGTTGTTTTGCTCGTTGGAACTCGTGAAAATTCAGTGCTCTGTGTGCTTTTTTTTTTTTTGAACTGTCAATTTGCTTCACATGGCGGGCCTTTTTTGGGGTTTCCCATATAATTTTTGGCTCGGTGTTGGTATAAGAGGAGGAAGCCGTCGAGGAGTGCGTTCAATTTGGGGGGGGGGGGGGGATAGATTTCTATGATGGTGACGTGTTTAATTAGTTTGCATGCTTGAGTGGTGTTCTCTTCTACTTGAGAGAGAATGGAGTCCAGTACTTGCCATGGCACTTCAAATTTCAGTGTGATTGTTGCTGGGATGGTTGATAACGGCAGTTATTTTCTGTGTCGCTTGTGCTCTTTTTGATGTCTAGTAAGGTGACCCCGAGAGTCGACTAAGCTGGAGTCAACGTGTTTTGGACGAAGTTGCTCAGCTATTCAGTTGAAAACTTGGCCGTTCTGAGTTTTTGGTTCTACTTTAATGCATGACATTTGGGGAACTTCTGCTTTGATGTTTAGCATAGTGACAGCATAAGGTGGAGGATGATTGAAAAGAAACAGGAGGATTAAAATATAGTGAAAAGTGGATAAAACCTCTGAAAGTGACCTGGTCATGGTCAGGGCCCATGGGATGGTACATTTGGCACCACCCTTATCAGTTTTGGCTTGAGTCAAACTAATTGCATCTGCTCAAAATTCTTGTTATTGAATCTTTGCAAGTCTCAGATCTTTTTTTGGCTTTCAAACTTTTCTTTAAGGATGTGAGTGATGATCTTCTTTAGTTCTTTAATTGTCCTGTATGGGATCACAAAAAGTAAATAGAGTCTGATTTTCATCATGCTGGATTGTAGAGTTTCATATGATATGATGTGAAAAGGATGCAGCATTTTACATACTTGAGAGGGATGGGAGAAAAGTGTCCAGTGTGGGAATCCCAGTTTTGTGCTCATCTGTGGCATTTTAGGTAGAACTGAAAATAATTAGAATGCTGTGGTGTTAATTAGTCATAAAATTCATGTCTGTCAAGGCATCAGTAAGATTCCAAGCTTAACGAGTTTTTGTTTGACTTAAATTGCTGCTTATCTTTTTGTTCAGTTGCGTTCTTGCTAGTTAATCTTATGGAATGCTAGTAATTTTTGCATCATTAAAATCAAGAAACTTGTAGGTTAGCAAAAGAAAGATAACCATACTTCTATATCAGTGAATACTGTTCCTTTAGTTTCATTGCTACATAATAGTTGCAGGCTGTGGTTTGGCCAATGCAGAAGTAGACTGTAAGGTAGAACCTTTGAAGCGTCGAATAGTAGTTCAAATGTCATGCTTCTGAAGAATGGACAACTAGATGAGTGTTTTGCTGCATTATGGTATATGCTTGAGAGACCACATGCAGAATTTTCCAGTTATCTGGAACTAATATGCTTTCCAAGTTGGGTTTGGCTATCAGTCAGAAGGTGAGGAATTCAGATGGGGAGGTGATGTTTGGGCCATTGACATATGTGTCATGATTGTATGCCCAATGGCTTTGGTTTGAAGTAACTAGAATTCTAGATGTTCATTGAGAGGCATTGAGGCTTCCCTGTACTATGGGATCTGTCTTTTGGACAACTTACATGTAAAAGAACATTGTGGAGGTATATTAAATTGCAATGCCTTTTAAGATTAGACTTGGCACTTCTTATAGATTGAAGCACTAGAATAAGGAATAGAGAAAATTTAAACTATAAGTTTCCATAAGAAACTTGTCTTTTTGGTATTAGACTGGAATTTTAGGGTAAGCTAATTTTTTGCCTTTTCTTTCTTTTATATTCGGCTTTAGTGTATGAGCCATTGTCCTTAAAGAGTGATACTACATAGCATGGGGCTTATAATTTGGCACTACAATTACCAATGACAATGAAAGCTGCATATCTTATTATTCAACCGTTTAATATCACATTTCTGTATGTTAATCTCTTCTTCATGTGTGTACATTTTTTATTTAGATATTCTTCTGGACTACTCATGTTTCAATGTGTACTTGGTATATATGTTAAATGAAATATTTGGCATTTGCATTAAATCCTTTGACATATCAATCTGGCATTGTTTTTAGATGGAAGCTCAGAGTGGTGAACATGGACATGTAATTGAAGTTTGCGGGAATGGTTCAGCAGAAAGAGGCACAAGTAGAATAAAAATTTGTGGTGAGGCACCTTGTGGATTTTCAGATTCTAATACCAATTCTCAAGATGCAAAGGAGCGGTCAGCATCTATGAGGAAACTTTTGGTGGTAGTTGTCCTCTGCATAATTTTCATGACTGTAGAGGTTGTTGGAGGCATCAAAGCGAACAGTCTGGCAATTTTAACAGATGCAGCTCATTTATTGTCAGACGTTGCTGCATTTGCCATATCCTTATTCTCTCTGTGGGCTTCGGGTTGGGAGGCAACACCTCGTCAATCCTATGGTTTCTTCAGGATTGAGATTCTTGGTGCCCTCGTGTCTATTCAAATGATATGGCTTCTTGCTGGGATTCTCGTATATGAAGCCATTGCAAGGCTGATCCATGATACAGGTGAAGTTCAGGGCTTTCTTATGTTTGTCGTTTCTGCCTTTGGTTTAGTGGTTAATATTGCCATGGCTCTCTTGCTGGGTCATGATCACGGTCACAGTCACGGTCACGGTCACGGTCATGGCCATGATCATGACCATCAGCATGGTGGAGATGGCCATGACCACGGAAGCCATGATACTAATGACGAGGATCATGCTGGACATAACCCAAAACCCAGAGTCACATCTGATGATCACCACCACCACCATCATGATGGAGAGTTTTTGGAACACCATCATGAGCACGATCATCATCATGGCCATGAAACAGATCATAGCCAGCCATTGCTCAAGGCTTGCTGTGATATCAATAATGAGAAAGATAGTGGGCGTAAACAGAAGAAGCAATGGAATATTAATGTGCAGGGTGCTTACCTTCATGTGCTAGGAGATTCGATTCAGAGTGTTGGTGTGATGATTGGTGGAGCAATCATATGGTATAAGCCTGAGTGGAAGATCATCGATTTGATATGCACCCTTATATTCTCAGTAATTGTGCTGGGTACTACAATAAGAATGCTTCGGAATATTTTGGAGGTTCTCATGGAGAGCACACCGAGGGAGATTGATGCCACGAGGCTCGAAAAGGGTCTCTGTGAGATGGATGAGGTGATTGCTGCGCATGAGTTGCACATCTGGGCAATAACAGTCGGGAAAGTCTTGCTGGCTTGCCATGTTAAAATAAAGCGTGAAGCCAATGCGGACTTGGTGCTGAACAAGGTTATTGACTACATCAGAAGAGAATATAACATCAGCCATGTCACTATTCAAATAGAGCGTGAGTAGATGTTGGGCCAGGGAGACGGCCATCTGTAGTTAGGCATCAATGTACTGAACATATGTGGAGATGTTTCAAGCACCTGGTGAGTCAACTGTTCTTGATCAAAACGCGATAGCACCTACGCTATGTTTCCTTGAGCAAGTCAGCTGGATCAGCATCGAGGTTGTAGTTTCTATCTTAATTGTGCAGTGGACATGAAGTCTTTGACCGTGCATAAAATGCAGTGTTATCTCTCCTAATTGTGCGGTGGACATGAAGTCTTTCACCGTGCATACAATGCAGTGTGTACCACCCTTGTTCGCGACTTTTGGACTTGCTATTAATTGACATTGAATGGATATATAGCATATGCGGAAATAGGGCTGGGACTGGGACGAAATTACGAATTCAGCTAGGACTCTCTCTCTGTTGCTAGGTACAATATTTAACAATGGAGCAAACATCCTAGGGTGTGTTTGGTTCAGTTTTCCCAAGGCTTCGAAGCTTTTTGGGGAAATATGAGGTGTTTAATAGCCATTCTCAAATGGTTTTGAGTTGGAAAACTAGCATTGGGGAATGTTGAAAGCTGAATGATTTTGAGTTGGAAAACTAGCCTTGGGGAATGTTGAAAGCTGAATGCAAGTTTTACTAACTTTTAGCACTTCTTCATAATTCATTTCAAAAACTGAACTAAACATAATAAATGAAATAAAACAAATTTGTCATGTGTCCTTTGGCGGGGTTTGCGTATTTGACATCAGGGTCAAATGATTTTGGATTGCCACAATTTCTGTACTCGAGCTCGTACCATTCCATGCCTCATTTTGTCAACATTCCTTTGATTTCCTCATTTCGCACTTGTTCCTTCTGCAGTTCCTTTTCCGCCACATTCCTTTCTTTGGTACTAAATGGGTATGAGCGATTCCCCATTAGTTAGCGCTCCGAAGTCGGCCCACTTCTTCTGAAAGTCGATTGCAGTGGCGAACATCTCTCTATCATAAGTTGGACCATCGACATCGGCCACTCTTCTCACCGGACGAGCCCAATTCTCCCTTGTCCGAGACCCCGAGCTGGCCTGCTTAATATAGAAAGTGCTTTCTTGTTTTTCTCGGGTATAATAGAAATGCAGAAGGCACTCTCTAGCGTCTATTACAATTCGTCATATGTCAAACATGATCTTGCTGTAGGTATTGGAATTTTTTTTACAGCTTTTCAATTTGAACCCCTTTTACTTAACTCTTTTATTTATCCATCTTCTGCATACTTTTGATTTTCATTTCATTTCTATGAAAATTTTCGCTTTTTTGTTAATTTATTTCTTGACCGATCCTTCTATGATAATTTTTTTTTTCCTTTTGATCCATTCTTGTGTCCATTTATTAGCTTAGAATTTATTTTTCACCCTAAATATAACTCTAATGAAATGTCATAGCACTAATTTCGAGACCCAGCACACATGTTAGTTTTTTTTTTTTTTTTTTTTTTTTGCTTTTAGGGCC
The DNA here is from genome assembly GCA_030064385.1 of Melaleuca quinquenervia. Classification (NCBI taxonomy): domain Eukaryota; kingdom Viridiplantae; phylum Streptophyta; class Magnoliopsida; order Myrtales; family Myrtaceae; genus Melaleuca; species Melaleuca quinquenervia. Next base: position 11,587,356 of record CM057721.1, on the reverse strand, counting down.
TAAACAAACTGATTGTATCCCACCCGCAGGCAGCTCTGCATTGGTGTTCGTTCTCACCCGATTGTATATATCTCACCTAGAGTAAGCCCATCGGACCACCTGTTCAGTTGGTTTATAATTAAATTTAGAAGAACTATGTGGGCAGCGGAGGGGGAAAGGAATTGGAGGATGGGCAATCAATAATTGGAAAATTATAGTTACCCACCACGAGAAATTTGTAATTAAAATACAAAGTTATTTACTACAAATTGCTAGTACATTTTCCTGGCCAGTAATTCTGGACACATTGAAATTTACCATTCTACTAAAGAAGTCATCAACCACACGATAAAATACTATTTTACGATAAGTTGAAATCATTTTTCCTTGTATGTACTTACCGCTGGTAAGCAATCCCATGCATGCACGAGCTTGATATATTTGTACCTTACATGACCATTGATCTACTATTATTTACTTTCACGTACCAAAAATGAATTGTATTCGATATTAGCTTCTTTTTTCGGACTGTGTCTCATCATAGAATACAATGATAAGCATAAGTTCATTATTTGATGTTTCAAGCATTAAGCACTAGATCGTACCTGAATAAACTTGTCTCAATTAACAGCGGGCTCATTTGTTACGTAGGTGAGCTGAAGAGGCCCATTGTCCTTGCGCCTTTTATGGCGATGCATCGATTACTATTCATTTTCAAATTATAGGAATAACTGTGCTCAATATGAGGTTCTTCATATGTTTAGTCTGTCTATATTTAATCATTTGATATTTCATAAGTTCTAGACTCTAAAGAAAGATTCAAATGTAAGTGTACTTAACATATGCATATTTCTACATTTTAAAACAAAATTCAAATAAAACGGTGCACAAATCGCATAATTGCAATGTAGATAAAGCATATGCCCACGGTTGTACGCGCTTTCAAAATGAAGATCAAAATGGGCCGAAAGGGCGGACAAAGAACAAGGACGCAGGGCAACGGATGCATCATGTATCCACTACGAAGCGATCGGAGTCCCTTTAGGATTGGAGCGTGGAGAGAATTGGTCCCTTTCGCGGCTGTGTCTTTGGATGAAGCGATCGTCTTTGGATCAAGCTTTGGAGACAAGTGCATGTGGTACCGCGGACTCTTTGCTATTAATTGGGAATCGATCATGCACTGCGCCAACCATTCGCAACCCCATGATGCTGTCGGCATTAGGGGCGAGCAATTGTTTAGGGCCGACCCTGGACCGGCCCAACCTTAGGTTCTTAAGACTAATGGGTCAGTTCTTGGTCTTGAAAGTTCTAACTTGGTATTGTGCGGGTTGGTCCTTAGTCTTGAGATTTTGAGTTGGTTCAACCTGGACCAACCTGACATATATGTAATATATATAAATCTACCCTTTTTCTCGCCAAGCTCAGGAGAGAAGCTCAAGAGAAATTTCTTATTTCCGCCGAGCCTAGCTTCTAGAGACTAGATTACAAGCCTCTCTTCTTGCCAAGTCCACGGCCTAGGGTATATCTTCTTGGCTTCTTGCAAAGCGTTGCTCTTACTTCTGCCTTCTGCTACCGAGCGTGACTTTGTCAATAGCTTCCTCTACATAAAGCTGGCAAAGCCCTAATTTGAGGACCTCCTTGTCGAGCTTGCTCCTCCGTTGGCCTTGCTCGTCGCCCGATTTGCCACTCTTCATTGGCCTCGCTTCTCCGTTGCCCTTGCTCAAAGAATGCAATAAATGATTATAGGAAAATAATTTAGCAGTCCTGGGTTGACCCTAGGACCAAATCGAACCCATAGGGTTAGTTCGGTCTTTGATCTCAAGCTCAACGGGTCGGTCTGCGGTCTCAAAAATTAAGGACCGACACTATGCGGATTGATCCTAGGGTTGAGCACTGGACCGGCTCAACTTGGACTATGCTCATCCCTAGTCGATGTTGCAGCTTAGCGGGGACTGAAGTACTAGGAACCCACGTGCCTTGCCTTTCTGACCATAGAAGAGAATGTGGTTGAGACTATCCCAAAAGAGACCAGGGACTTGCTGCTTGAGGTTAACCATTCAAAAGCACCAATTGCGTGAAAAAAAGCTAAACTTGATTAAGGCGGCATGATCATGTTAAATGGATTGGATTCAATCGGTTCATGGATTTTCAGAGAGTTACATGGTTCTTTAGATAGCCGAGTCCCTCCACTTATGCCCTTGGATTATGAAAGCAACTCAATATCTTTCTAACTAACTTGTTGATATGCACAAACATAATATTTATAAGTCATGTGTGCATGACAAGCAAATAATAGGGGGAAAAAAAAAGTCAAAGTAGACTTTTCCTTCTTGAAAATCTTCAAAAAAATCGGCGGAGGCGAGTAGGTCGCTAGCGACTTTCTTTGGACTATTATAAAGGTCCCGCCCTTTGTGAGGAATCTTAGCCTCACACCATCCGAGGAGCTCATTGTGTCTCACCAAGATACTACTAGTGGAGATGTATCTTCTTACGAGGTATGTTGTAACTAGATAATATAATACGGGGCATCTAGAGATTTGTTTATGATGTGAATTAAATTACGATCTTGTGTAATACAAGATGTTCCTACACTAGCTGACGAGTTTGGTGGGTTTTTTTTTTTGGTCAAAGAGTTTGGTGGTCAAAGTACATTTATCTTGAGATCCTTTTCTCCCCTCCCTTTGTTTTTGGGGTTTATATTTTTGTGCTGAAGATTGACTTATTGATAGAGGTAAACTTATGACTCGACGTTAAAACTGGGCCAATAGATGTAGTTAAATGACAGCAACATTGGTAGGTTTCTCTAGCTCAATATAAGTTAAGAAAGAATATAAAGGTTTTTCTGTTGGTCGAAGCAAAGAGTTTTGGGATGAAGATGGAATTTTATAAGAAATCTAAGATAGGACGGAAATGACGTTAATCAAAACCAACGGCATTTCATTAACCAATCATCTTTACATATATTGAGACGAAAATTTCCATAGAAGTTATAAAATATCTCCTTAATTTGATTTAATCAATCTATATTCAACAATTTAATAATGGAAATCCATTTGTAGAAGAAAATCCTTTTGAACATGTGTTTCGTCAAATATTCTGACATCGGTCTATAAAAATCAAGTAATATCTTCTTGAGTATTGGGTCCAATATAGAATCTTGGAAGTACTGTGCCATCTTCACAATAAAATTGCCTTCTTTTGACACCCATCATCGTATCTTATATAGATGCTGATTTAGTTACATCATTAGCTCTATGTCAAGCATTGCAAGAACATTGTTGATACACGAAGTTACGAGCCCCTACAATCTTCACTGATTTAGATCAAAGACATACTATATCAAGGCATTTGAACTTCGAAAATCTGATTACTCACGGAAAAATCTCATTGTCTATCATTATTATATGACGTGCCTAGTACGCAATATGCTTTTTAGAAACCCTTAAAATCGGGTTCTTAAAGAAGGAAAATAATTAGAAATTGATTTGCAAAATGTTTAACAAATTAGACATTGTATATCTATGTCTTGCGATATTAATGAGAGTTGATAGTAATTTATTTATACAGTACAACCTGATTTTTCTCAATACCAACACTACCATGGCAGAAACGACAAAACATGCCCGAGCACTTTTTTCAGCTACTTTAGATATAATACTCCCAACTGCAGAAAATCACCTTTTATTTGGTCTATATAGTATCGCTTTGTTCCTGATAATATCATACCCCCAACCTTAAAAAAAATCGACGTATAGTAATGTTTATCCCAGACCTGATTTATTGTCATCTAGAAGTTCTAGATAAATCCTAAGTTGAGGGTGTCTTGAACATGTCCAAGCAACATTCAGTCCTCAGTCCTCTGTTCCAGAACTTGTGATAATAATCTTCATACTTGAGGCTCCTGTAAACCGCAGGATATTCATGGTCAATCAAGCCCAGAGCAGGTTCAACTAGGGCTTCTAGGGATGGGCAATAGAAGGTTAGAATGGAGATTCTCTCCTTGTCGCAGTTGACCACTGCTCTATGGAGTATGCTTTTGTACTTGTCATTGCTAATGACCTGATCAAACAACAATAATGTGCAGTTCTAAGACTTGTTGGGCAAAATGATGGAATCAATTGTCATCAGCCAGAAAAATTATATAATTTTTGTTTTTTGTACTAAGCTAAAAGTGTCGCTCCTTCCAGTTTTTATGATTTGTTTTGAACCATGTTCTCCTCTTCATTAGCTTAAAGTCTCATACTTGGACGTGGTTCAGAAGAATGCTAAATTACCTGCATTTGATCTCCTATGTTGACAATGAAGGTGTTGGGGATGGGATTGACAGCAACCCATTTTCCATCCCTAAGGACTTTTAACACGGGCACGTCATCCTGAAGAAGGATGGTGATTAAGTTCTGATCGGTGTGGCTGGGCAACTCGTAAGTGAGCTCAAGCTGAGGGCACGTTGGATAGTAGTTCATAGCCATGTGCTGATCATGCTTGCCCAAGTTCTTGCTTACGTAATCCCTGTCAAGTCCCAGGCTTTCTAAAATGGCTTCCAACAGTTTGAGCACCAATTCTCTTACTCTTGTGCAATAGTCGCCCACCTCCTTCCTGCTAGTCAAGAAGATTAAACTAGTAATACATTTAATGAGTGCCAGCAAGCCAAGACTCTTGAAGTTTGGGAAATAAAATCGACAACTTTTAGATAAGCTCTTCTAAAGTTGACCCCGTGGTAGTCATAATAAATCATTAGAAAGTATCACTTTCTCTTCTGCACCCTGATTGTCTAACAATCCGTTTAAACCAGCTTTATCTGTTGGTGAAAAGTATGCTTTTCCCCTCATTTTCTTGGGTCCTACATTGCTTCTGTTGAGAGAGTCTTGATCTTTCTATCTTTTTCGTTTAGCTACTATCAAACTTTGGAAACTGCAATGAGCAAGCTCTTAACTTTCCAAGGTTTCACTGGAGAAAGCTTGCGAAATCCTCATGATCAACAAGAATCTTCAACGTTTGAAAACAAAAAAGATCATTTGCGTCCTACGTATTTCCCTTTTTTTTATTTAGGAGGAAGCTCCACCTCATATGGTAAATATCTCGGACCTATAAAATAGCCATAAATATTATGGATCAAATAAGATCAAGCCATCACTTGAATGGATGATCGATAGACATTGCTTGCGTGTGACGATAAGAATAATCAAACCCGTTGTGCATCTTATAAAGACAGACAAGTTGATTTTCTAACCACTAAGCCATCCCAATCGAATTACTTAATATATAATATTTGAGTCAAAATAAATAAACCACGTAATTAGAATGAGCTTTGTTTATCACCGAAATGATGGAGGATTGGTAGGCCACTCATGCATGTACTCTTCAAGAGGGTAGCAATGGAGACTCAAGAAGTCCCTCCAGTTAGACACCTTCTCGGTCTTGACATTAAAGCTAATTGAAAACCTGGCCGATTTTGACGGGTCATCGGAGTAATTCTTTAGCCTCTCGCTCTCCCGCAACTGGAAGAATTCCCTGGCTACATTCAGGATTGTCTGCACCGTCTTTTCCGGTATCCCATGGTTCTTGATCTGCCAAAGAAAACGTTGAGTAGAATTGCATGACACAGAGCAAAAACTCATTATGGGATTATCTTACCCATCAAGTTTTAAGTGACAACCTTTGCTTATGGAGCATTTTTTTAGCATACCCGCATGTAATATACTAATGTTGTACCTGAAAGAAGCCATCTTGTTCACAAGCTAGACCAATCTGTCTTATAACATCACCACGGTCGGGGCCAAAGAGGCCTTGGAGATCAACGAGACGAGAGGGATGACAAGGCATCAGAGGCCTCGACCTCAGCGAGGTTTAGCCCCAGGTCGGATGTAATTGTCGGGCATACGGTCGATGCCCAACGCGAGGTCGGTGAGCAAGAGTTTAGTGGCAGCTGGAGTCATATTGTACAGCACCACAAATCATATACTTTTTGCGGGACACAGAACTCGTGGGCGTTTGTGTTTATAGAGAAAACACAATCGAAAAGTCGATTGTGCGTGAGATCATGCTTTGCGTAAGTGAGGACATCATTGCAACTAATCACGAGGCAGTTACGAGTGGTCCGAAATGGAGACTAATAATTTGTCCTTTCTCATTCTCACCATAAATGATCGACTTAGGCGGAAATGATGACGTGATGATGCTTACATGTGGTCGCTGACGTCAATATATAACTGTATTTATTGAGGCCAACGAAGACTTTGCTGGTCATTGGGTTCTTTTGGACCAATAGCCTGGTAGGTCCCAATGGTACGAGATGCAGCGATGATGATGGCGACGACAGATCTTCTCTATCTCGAGGTTGGCAGGGATTTCATCCCACTCTCTATAAATCTGTAGATTACGCTTCAAATGGGAGCCGAAGACAGCAAATGATGAGAAATTCTAGTGTTTTTGTTCATTTGTATCTTGTTTATTACTCCTGATAGTTGGACGGTTTTGACGGGGCTGCATTAATATAATAGTGCATATAGTGTTCGCATATAATAGTGGCTGCATTAATGTATCTTGATAAATGAAAAATTATTTTCTTATATAGTGTTCGCATCTCTATCATTTGTCCTAAACAAGGGATCACGACATATATTCATCATATGTGGACTTAACTACATTAACCCAAACATTAACCCCTCAATCCCAATTCGTGGTATTGGTTTGTTGCTATCGGCAGCACTGCTGGCTGTTATTGGTGTTCGGTGTTCACCATGATAGCTACCTTATTTCAACAATTAAGTCCCACTAGACATGCCAAAAGGATTTTTTGCTGAAAAGTGTCGACAAAGTAGATGAAGAAGATGATCTCATATGCTTGAGTTTGTTTGGAGGTTAATGCTAAGAGACCATTTAGGTCTTCTATTCCTGTTTGTTTAGGTGGAAAATCTATTTATGTTGCTGTGGAATATGAATGGAGACCAATTATGTGCAATAGATGTAGAACATTTGGTTATAAGTGCAAGAAATGGAGGCCAATCATATTGTTCAGGAGAATGAACTTGCTGGTGGATCTAAGGAGCATCATGGGACTTCCCAACTATTGACCAATGACTTACCGGATCAACAACTACACACCCTCAGCTCGTCCAGTGGTCCAGGAAGTGTTAGGCCGCCCCCTAGCTCGATTCCAGGTATGTTGATGCATATCTACGTACAGCTCGATGGTTTCCCCTTGCTCGCCCCCAGCCGAACCTACTGCTATCCTTCTCTCCCAGCTCAAGCAGATGGGTCCCCAGTTGATTAGCTCTCTACCAACTCCTCCTAGCTCGAACGGATTAGTCGCAATCAAGTCACCTAGCTTGAACCGGCGACTCATAGTCAGACCACCTAGCCTGTTCAGACCAACGTTCAACCGGTTCAGACTACCCAGCTCGTTCAAACTAGTGACTGGCCGACTCTTGTGGCAGCCTAGCTCCCAGGCCAACATGACCCGTTGAACCAACAAGACCAGATCCAGCAGCTTCGTTCCGGAAGAATGGCGCAAGCCACTCCTTTCTTCTTTGATGAGCTAGATGAAGAAGTTGATGGTGTCCAGGGAGAGGAAGGTTGGGAGCGGGTCAAAAATAAGAAGAAGAAGGGAAAGAAAGGCAAAAAGAAGAAAGGGAAGAATGATAAGAGGTCCCAAGAAGAGTTCTCATGGGCCATAAGTGGTGAAAGGATGGGTGAGACCTCTTCCTCGATTGAACCTTCCCATGGAAATAGGAAGAATGGTGATGCTAGCTCCTCTGAGGAGGACACTAGCGGATTTGAGGGAGAGGATGGCCAGACATCTCCTTCGCAGCATATACTCGTCCTTCTTAAGGGTGTATTGATGAGGTCAAGTTATAAGCCCAGGATCTGGTAGGCCTTTCACTCACTCTCTTGTATATATGTATATAGGAATATGGAATATTAAAAATGTTGTAGGGTCGTTGAGACATGCTGAGGTTCATTACTTGGCTACGAGCAACAATCTATGTTGCATTGATATTTTGAAGACTCATGCTTCGGAGTCAGTCCTTTTGGATATTTCTGCCAATATTATATCGGGGTGGCTGTGGTTGGCTAATTATAGGTACTCTAGTTGTGAGAGGATTTGGATTAGGTGGAATCCCAGTTTAGTGGAGTTTGTGTTGTCTAATAGCTCCTCTTAGGCCATCCATGACCAACTTAAATGGTTATATTCAGGGTCATTTTTTGCATTATCTGTTATATATGGTGTACATTCATCTTTTGCATTATCTGTTGTGTGCACAAACTCCCATTGGGAGAAGGACGTTATGGGAGGACCTTGCTCGGCATAGCAGAGCTAATAGTGGGGTCCCTTGGTTGGTAGCGGGAGTTCAATGCCATTCGATTCTCATCAGGCAAATTTGGGGGATCTCGTAGATGGCTTGGATCAGACGGCGACTTGCATGATTATTTGTCCAAGGTGGAGTTAGATGATCTAAGATATGTTGTATGTAAATTCACTTAGTCCTCTTACCAGAGTTTGGCCAGGATTCAGAGAAAGATAAACAGAGTGTTAGTGAACTAGCGGTGGAGCTCGGTGTTTTCCTTCTCTGAAGCTAACTTACTTACGCCAGGTATTCCTGACCATTCTCCCATGATTGTTCGTATTGTACCAAATATTCAGGTTTGTAGGCCCTTCAAGTTTTTCAACTTTTGGATGACAAACCCAGACTTTATGAGATTGGTTTCCTAAGTATGGGGTACTAGTACTGGTGATACACTTATGTTCTAGCAATACACCAAGTTTAAACTTTTGAAAGCTTGGTTGAGACAATTCAATAGATAGTCATTATCAGATATTTCTAACTGTATGAGGGAAGCCAAACAAAGGCTTAGTATAGTTCATGAGCTTCTATTGGTAGACCCGTTCAGTATGGCTTTGGTTTAGGAGGTGAGGGTTGCAACAAAGGCGTTTTCTACTCTCCGTCTGTAGGAGGAGGTTTTTTATAGATAAAAATCTCGTATCCAGTGACTCAAAGAAGGGGACTTAAATACTAAATTCTTTCATCAGTCGATGAAGAACATGCAGCTCAGTAATCGAATTATCTTTGTGGTGGATGATTCGGGTATCCAGGTGACGTCTCTTGACCAGATTGGGAGCATCTTTGTATCTCATTATGAGGGTCTCTTTTCCTCCAGTGGACCGTGGGTGCGACCTTCCTATCATGACATTAGGGCGATCCTCAGACATACTTTAGAGGATAGCCAGTTATGTTGCCTATTTTACCATTTTACTAATCTAGAGATATGTAACACCCTATTCTCTTTTGCCCTCGGGAAATCTCCGGCCCGGAGCCAGATGGATTTACTGTTGAGTTCTTTAGACAGTCTTGAGATATTGTATGGCCGTTAGTCACTGCAGCTATTATGGATTTTATGGATTTTTTGAACTCTAGGTGCATGCTTCGTTAGTTGAACACCACCATCATAGCCTTATTCCTAAAGTCCCTAATGTATCATTAGTGAATAATTATAGACCTATTGCATGCTGCAACACTATTTAAAAATGTATTACGAAGTTGCTAGCTAATCGAGTGGCATTGGTTCTTCCATCGATCATTAGTCTATTTCAGAATGCTTTTGTTAAATGCCGGCGTATCAATGATAATATTATGCTAACTCAAGAATTATTTTGTGGTTTCCATCATGAGCCATATTTTTTGAAGTGTGTTATAAAACTGGACTTTATAAAAGCCTATGATACTGTTGATTGGGATTTTTTGGAGTCAACGTTGATTACCTTTGGATTCTCACATGGTTTGATCACCTTGATTATGGCTTATGTAAGAATGCCTAAGTTCTCCACATCGATTAATAGGGAGTTGCAGGGATTTTTTTTTTTCGAGTTCCAGGGGCCTAAGACAGAGAAACCCTATTTCTCCATATCTCTTCACTCTGGTTATGGAGGTGTTTTCAAGAATTATCAGGAGACAAATTAGCTTACCAGGTTATAAGTTCTATTAGAGATGCAAGCCCACAAGTTTGTCTCATCTCTTCTTCACGGATGACGTATTGCTTTTTAGTAAGGCGAATGTGGGGTTAGTTGAGCTCATGAAGACAACATTCATCACATTCTCAGATTGGTCGGGATTAGAGCCTAACCTGAATAAGAGCGAGATTTGCATTTCGGGTGGCGCGGAGGATCTTCCGGCTTCCATTGTTGATATGCTTGGATTCAGGCTTGGATCATTCCTATTTTGGTACCTGGGTATCCCGGTGACAGCTGGTAGATTGGGGAAGACAGACTATATCTCCCTAGTCAACATGATTACGAGGCATGCCCAGGTTGGACCTAGAGGTTCCTATCATTCGCGGGGCAATTATAGCCTGTCAGGTCAATTCTCCATGCCATTCAGGTTTACTGGTTTGATCTGTTTATTTTGCTGTGTTCGTTTATAGAGAGGATTGAACGGTGCTCAGGTAGTTCCTATGAAAGGCCATGTTCTTGGCCTTAGGGGTGCCAAAATAGTTTGGACGGATGTTTGTCTCCCTAAGGAGGAGGGGGGCCCTGGTATACGACGTCTTAGAGAGAGTAATAAGGCGCATATGTTGAAGCATATTTGGGTCCTTTTCTCAGATAATGAGTCTTTGTGGTGCAAATGGGTCCATTCTAATTTCCTTAACAGACAGAACCACCCACTTTTTGTTCATGGGCTTGGAAGAAGATAGTAGGGCTTGGACATGAGTTCAAGCATTTGTTCTAGTGGGGCATAAGAGATGGACGATTTATATCTTTATGGTACGACCATTAGCATAATAGTGATCAACTTCATACTTTATATTCTAATCGTGACATCTATCGGTCTGGTTTATCCAGTCAAGCTAGGTTGGCTGATCTTTTTGAGGCTAGATGATGTGATCATACATTTCTACATGAGCTAGGACCACTTCCTATGATGATTGATCAGTAGGATTCCTTTCGGTGATTAGGGGATCCTTTGGGCACTTTCTCGGTAGAGTCGACATTGAGTATTGTTCATCCTTCAGGCCGAAGAGTTCCATGGTGTGGAACAAATTTATCGAATCTAGACATTAGTTCCACCTATAGATTATGACTCATAACAGACTACCCACTTAGGTATTCTTATTATCCTATGGTAGGATAGTGGATGCTTCTTATGTTTTTTGTCGCTCTAGACCAGATTCGTTAGATCATCTTTATTTTTTTATGTTAGGTCACCTTGAGACTTGCATCTTTTTTGGGCGGGGAACTGTGGGCTTTCGTGTAGGTGTGGTTCATGGCTTGAGACACTTGATTGGGCTACCAGAGTTATATTCGGTAACCGCTTCCACCAGTGCATTGCTAGATTTTCCCTAGGGGCCTTATATCATATTATTTGGAGGACACAGAATGATGCATTATTTCGTAATTGCAATATATTTGTTCCCACCATGAAGACGAAGCTCATTATGATGGTCAGTGATCGAGCCAATTTGTTCCAATAGATTGTGAATTCTCCCCATAATAGGAAGATCCAACAGAAGTGGCAAATTGACTCCTCTATCTTCTCTTGATGTTTTGCTACTCTCAGTGTAGATTAGGCATGATTAGGTCTTTTTTTGTGACTTAGCATTCATTTGGGCTTTTCTAGCCATTGTTTATGCCTTTCCATCATCTTAGATGTCATGTACTTAGGCATCCTTCTTTGGACGTTCCTTTGTTTTCTTGGTACCTTTACACTCACACCCTTTTAGTAGTGTTGAGTATAAGTTTTGTGATGCCAAGTTCATACGCCTTGTACATGTTTGCATTGAAAATTAATATACTACTTACATTTACCAAAAAAAGTAGATGTCAAAATATAAATCGATAAATGGAAATTGACAAAAGATAAGACGGGTTCTTTGATAATAGTCGAACAAGAAATATGTATTAATGGAAAATCAAAGATACGAATACTGGATGCAATCATGACTAATAATGTAAAAAAGTATTGCAATGTAGAAATTATGAGAAAATAAAATTGAACAACAAGTACTTGTTAGTTGATTGGCTAACATTTATTCGAATTACAATCCTAACAGTTGTAGCGACTAGTAATGATACCATAATTATAAAAAAAAACAAATAACATTGTTCATGACCTCTAGAATTTAGCAGTATGTATATACAAAAAGTTACCGAAAGATGCACTACTCAAAGATCATTGTCTTGTCATTCACCCCACGTCACCGGTTTTTCATGTAGTTAAAACTTCTCTTCTTGATGGTTATACATCCTATGTTTCCTGACCATTACCATCTGTGGCTTTTTTGATTTTCCGCTTCATGAACTGGTGATCATGCTGGATTTACGATTGAATGGGTCGTTATGATTGTAGTAGAAATTTTTGGCTCCACGACTTAAACACTTATATCATTATTTATTTATCAATCTTCACTTCAATTTCGGTTCTTTTGTCAATTGAATCAAGTTTCATTTACCAACACTTACGTGAATCAATGCTTAGTGATTATCTCTTATATAGCCAGCCAGCAACTTCTCATCGCCATTGTCAATTATCTATAGTTGCCGACCAAAAGGACTCGGTAGAATTTATCTCAACCATTTTTTGCAGAGTCTAATCTAGTCTGAGTCAATGGCCAGGGACTTGGGGGTAACTTTTGGTTGTCAACAAGTACAAATTGCGAACAAGGGATTACGTGTCCATACTTAGGTTTTGATCGGGAGTCAAGTGGTTTTCATTAATCTTCCATATGAAGACTACAATCTATTGTACTGTCATATGATGTGTACAATCTCGAATTCACCCTGCCCCTTTGCTGGCGGGTAAAAATTGGTAACTTCACATTAAGTTCATTTTTTATCTTCATTTTCCCTTTCTTTGCAAACGATACATTTAGATCTCAATCATTTGTTCAACTTCACTTCCCTCCCATTCCAAGCAACAATAAACAATCCATTTTCGTTATTAATCTGAGATGGCTTTTTGCAACTGATTTCTGAAAACGACGCAGTTGTTGGTGGTGTGGCTCCCTGAGTGATGCCATTTCAAAGTCAGTTTTCTTTATCTTTACTTTTTAATAAATGCTAAGCTGAGGGTGTTGTGAACATGCCTAAGCAACATATAAACCTAAGCTAAGCTATTGATTTACGTAAATTAAGTCCTTGAACTTGAATAACTCTTTAATTTCAATTCCCTCCACCACCAAATTAATTGATTATTGTTAAAGAGATTATTGAGCAGGCAAAATCAGATGCATAAAGCTCAATGCATGTTTACGTTGAAAAGTTTCATTGATTAGGGTCTATTTAAGATCTTATCATCAAAATTTTCCATTCCTAGTAGTGTTAAAAAGTTTTTTGACATTGAACTTTTATTGATTCAGATAGACAAGCTAGCTCTGGTTAACACAAATATAAAGTTCAAGCACTTGATTAAGAAATACGCAACTTCCATCTCGACCTCTTGGTTTTCTTTTTACTAAGCTAAAAGAATTAGTCGTTAGCTTAGTCTTAAACTTAAAAATGGTTTGAAAGTTGTTGCCAAGACTCACATTTGATCTCCTATGCTGAAATGAAAGTGCTGTGAATGGGATTGACCGCAATCAATTTTCATAAGTGAGCTCCGGCAAGATGGCCTTGACAATCTGTGAGTGAGCTCTGGAGGAAAATGATCAAATTTTGGTCACTTTGGCCTCAGAAATCCAAAAGTGAGCTCTGGCTGCGGACATGGCATTAAGCCATATGCTGACCATGCTTTTCCAGGTTCTTGCTTATGTAATCCCTTTCAAGCCTCATGCCTTTATGATATGGTTTACAACAGTTTAAGCACCAGTTCTCTTACTCTGGTGCAATCCTTACCCACCTCGTTCCTGCTAGCCAAAAGGATTGAACTAGCAATGACAATTGACATGTGCTGGTAGATTGCATTGGCACACTTGAATTTCCCTAATGATCGAGATTAACTTTTATTAGACTTGTTTATCAGACTTTTGGGAGTGATAATTGATCATTAGAAAGTGTGCCGCTGTTGTTTATGATCTGAACAATGGAGGATTGGCAAGCCACTCTCATCCATTTACTCTTCGAGAGGGTAGGTAGTAGCGGAGTCTCCAGAGGTCCCCCCAGCGAAGCGCCTTCTCGTGAAAGTCTTGACATTGCAGTGAATACTGTGCCAAGGAATGTACGAACATTCGATACATTCACGTTATTGAGAAAAAGGAGATTTCAATCAATGAATTATATGGAATAAGAAAATAAATTGGACACCAAATTTATGTGATTTGATTAGTGAGACCTCCTTCACAAGGAGGAAATCACATAATTCTCTAGTGGATCGAACAATGTAATGGAGATTACAATAACACTTGAGCCGTTCAAATACTTTCAGTAATTCCAACCTTCAATTCCACTCAATACTTCACACAATGTTTAGTCTTTGCAATTCCTTATGAAATAATCTTGCAAAGGAATTTCCAATATCTTAACACTAGATTGGCATGATTACAGATATTTGGGATGTAATTTGTGAGCATGTCAAACAACTAATTATCACAGCCAAAACTTTTTCTTGAAGTGACTCAAGGTGTAATTCATAAAGAAGCCACCCTTTGGATGCTCTTCACAAAGAAGATCTACTCCTTATATATAAGATGTGAACTCCAAATAGAATACCTATTCAAATTAAGAATTCAACTCTACCTAGGAAACCTACTTGGAACGAGTCTTTTTGTTTCCTTTAACGGATTCAAATTGGAAACATAAATTCATAACAAATCTAAAAAGTGAATCTGTCTCATGAGATGTTGCTAATCTAAAAGGTAACATGAACGAGGTGCATATGCTCATTTATGCCAGAACTTCAATTTGTTGAAGATATTCAACTCATATCTTTGAAAAATGGAATAACAGAGTCGGTCAATGCCCATGATGTCCAAGACTCAAAAGATTGACTTTTCTGTTGTTCAGTTAGAATGCTGGAATTGTCTCGTGTAAACAAAGAGAGAGAGTTGAGTGCAGATTGTAGTTAGGCTCTCAGATGAAGTCACAATCGTTTAGGATTTCCTCTCTATCAAATACAGAGCATCAATAACAGAATTCTTCGCATCTTCGTCATCTTCAATCTCTTCTTCTTCATCTTCGCGATCATCTTCATTCTTAGCTTCAATCTATGAGAGATATCAAACTTCTTTATGGTATCAGAGCCATCTCTGAGAGCGATTACAAGAGTCTATTGAGAAATAGCTGGAAGAGTGTCGAGGTTTCCATTTCCGATTCATATCAACATAGCAAACTTTGTCAACATCAAGCTGACGGAAGATAACTTCTTGCTCTAGCAAGCTTAGATTCATCGATTTCTACGTAGTCAGGAGTTGTTTGGTTTCATCAACGGAGATGTGCCATCACCACCACGGATGTTACGTATCGAAGATGTAGGAGGCATCTCAAAAGTTATTAATCCAGATTATACCGATTGGGTAAGAACTGATCAACTCATCTCTTCATGGATTAGTGGTGTAGTATCGGAGAGTATATTGAGTTTGATCATTGGCGTAGATACGTCATATGAAGTGCGACAGATTTTACTTAATAGGTTTACACAAAAATCAATATCGAGGGAGTTTGAACTAAGAGGGAAACTCCAAGGTTGTCAAAAACGAGATCGACCTTTGCAAGTTTATCTTAGAGAATATAAAATGATTTGCGATTAGCTGAATGCCATAGGCAAACCAATTGATGAAATCACCAAGATGTTTAGTGCTCTTAAAGGTTTGGGACCTAAGTACGAAAGTTTTCGAACAACCATTATTGTCTAAAACCTCAGCCGAGTATGATGAAGTTATCTCTTAGCTGGAAAGATTTGATGCTAAATTACAATGTTATTCATTAAACCAGCTTAACCACAATATAGCATATCTTAGTCAAAAGAACTCTGGACTTCCACCAAAAAGGAGTTTTAGTCAAGATCATGTTTGGCAAAACTCTGCCTTTGAAAGTGTCAGAGTTATTTATTGTGGAACTAGAAGTTTTGGTAGAGGACGTTCTTTTAATAATCGAGGCCGTAGCTTTGGTTATTCTGGAAGAGGTCAGAATTTTAGGTCAAATTTGACCATGCGTGGACAATAGTTGAGTCATATGAAACCATATAACAACCTTCTTGGCACTAGCTCTAGGTCAGGATTTAGACCACATGCTGGCTTTTCTCAATGATCTCAAGACGTGCAATCTTATCCAGTCTCACAATTTGAAAAGTATGATTAGAGTGGGAATGACATAAATAAAAGTCGTATGGAGTGTCAGATTTGTAAACGTCCAGGCCACAATGCATTGCACTATTGGTATATGTTTGATAATTCCTATCAAGCTGAGGACATAGCAAAAGCATTAGCTACCCTACATCTTGAGGATTCAGAAGGTTGTGAATGGTATCCTGATACTGGCGCAACAGCTCATATTACAGCCGATTCAGGTATGCTTTATAAGTCATCTTACTACAATGGCTCAGACTCTATTATGGTTGGGAATGGCACATACTTACCTATCACACGTATAGGTGCTGCAATGTTACACACTGAGCTTGATTCTCTACCTCTGAATGATGTTTTAATAGTTCCATATATCAGGAAAAACTTGTTGTCTATGTCCAAGTTAACTAATGATTACCCATGTTCCTTTGTTTTTGATAATCATGGGGTTTATGTTAAGGACCATTGCACCGACAAAATGATGATGCTCGGCAAGAAAGTTAATGGACTATATCGAGTGGCTCAGCAAGTCACCGTGGCTTACTTTACTCAAAGACAGAAAACTGTGAGTGAAGACATTTGGCATCAAAGGTTAGCTCATTCCAATTTGAGAGTCTTGAAGTATCTCCAAAATCAAAAATTGATACAATGCAATGCAAAAGCTCAGTTTGTATGTAGTAGTTGTCAGATTGCTAAGAGCTCAAGATACAAATTATGTAGTTCTGATTTTTCTGGTAAAATAAAAGAAGATAGGATTCCGGATTATTCAGAACTTAATCGAATCAAATCTATTGTTCATTGTAATCTCAAATATCCTACTACTTTCCATGAGAATTCTGATTTATTGACAAAAAGGCGAAGAAATTGATTTTTCCTTCCACTCCACTCGATTCAAGAACGAAAGAAAGAATTAATTGCTCTTCCTTTTCCTATATCTGACTCCATAGCCACTGTTCCCCTTGAGAAGATTCACTGTGATGTTTGGGAACCCTCCCCTGTGACTTCTTTTCAACAATTCAAGTACTATGTTCTTTTTGTTGATGATCACACTCGAATAGTTGGTTATATCCCATGAAGTTGAAATTTGATTTTCTTAATGTCTTTGTCACATTTAAGACACAAGTAGAAAATTAGTTTAGTTCTAAAGTCAAGATTTTCCAGTGTGATGGTGGTGGTGAGTTCCTTAGTAATCAGTTTCAGACTTTACTTCAAGGCTATGGTATAAGACAATGTGTATCTTGTCTATACACACATGAACAGAATGGTGTTTCAAAGAGGAAGCATTGCCATGTTGTTGAACTTGGACTAGCCATGTTGTATCATGCTAGAGTTCCATTGAAATATTGGGTTGATGCTTTCATTACTGACAATTATATCATTAATTTGCTGCCTACACCAAGACTACAAATGCAGTCTCCTTATCAAAAACTCTACCACAAGTGTCCTAACTATGATCATTTGAGGACCTTTGGTTGTTCATGTTATCCCTATCTAAGGCCTTACACTAAGTACAAGTTTGATCCGAGGTATCTTCCTTGTGTTTTTCTTGGATATAGTGAAAGACACAAATGGTACAAATGTCTCCTTCCTAGTATTGGTCGTGTATATGTCAGCAGGCATGTGATTTTTGATGAAAGTCTATTTCCTTTTATCAAGAGATTGATGGCTGAGTATCAAAACCACACAAGTCTATACAAGCAGTGGCTCCAAGTAATTTCCTTTTCGGATAATGCTATTACATCTCCAATATTTTCATCACAACCATTCTCATCTCCATCTTCTCTATCAATTGAGCCAAGGTCTATTTCTTCTTTTTGCCCTGCTGCAGTTCTTTCTCATACACAAACCACCATACACAGTCATTCTTGTCTAGCCTCTACACAATCTTAATTCAATCACTTATCATCTTCTATAGATTCACATACTCTGTCTTCTCTCAATTCAATCTTACCTTCTTTTCAGTTTGACCATCCTGAGACATCGTCTTCCACTTCCACTTCACCTTCGTTCCCTCCACCTGAGCCTACACAGATTTCTGCACCTACACAAATTCTTGAACCTCCATAGATTCTTGATACACATTCTATTCATTTTATGCAAACTAGATCAAAGGCTGGCATTGTTAAACCAAATCCCCAATATGCTTGTCTTGTTGAATATAAGGTCCCACCTGAACCTCGATCTATCAAGTCAGCTTTAGCTGACAAAGGATGGTACTCAGCCATGCAAGAAGAAATGGATGCCTTGTACAAGAACCAGACTTGGACTTTAGTCCCTCGAACTCCTGATATGAATGTTATCGGTTGTAAATGGGTTTTCAAGACTAGGTTGTAAATGGGTTTTCAAGACTAAGTTGAAATCCGATGGTAGTCTTGATAGATTAAAAGCTCGGTTAGTGGCCAAAGGGTTTCATCAAGAAGAAGGCATAGATTTTACTGAATCTTTTAGTCCATTCGTCAAGCATGCAACAATTCGAATAGTACTTTCTGTTGCATTGATCAAGCAATGGTCTCTCCGACAACTTGATATGAAAAATGCATTTCTACATGGCACACTCACTGAGACTGTATATATGGACTAGCCCCCTGGCTTTGTTGATCCTTTTCGAGCTCAACATGTTTGCCTTCTTCAGAAGTCCTTATATGGTCTATGGCAGGCTCTACGTGCTTGGTTTGATAAATTTAGTGATTATCTCCTTGAAGTTGGGTTCTTTTGCGGTACGGCTGATCCTTCTCTCTTTGTTCTTCATCAAGGGTCAAATACAGTTCTTCTTTTATTATATGTCGATGACATAGTCTTAACTGGCAGCTCCCCTTACTTACTGGATACTTTAATTGCCTCTCTTAGCCAACATTTTCATATAAAGGATCTCAGCTCACTTCATTATTTTCTTGGTATTGAGGTTCATCATGACGCTAATGTCATGTTCTTATGTCAAACCAAGTATGCTCTTGACCTTCTCACAAGAGCTAAGATGCAAGATTGTAAGCCTATTGCTACACCTTTGTTTCAAAAGCCTACAACTCTGTCTACTGACTCAGCTCTCACTAATCCACTTGAATATCGAAGTCTAGTTGGGGGACTTCAGTATCTTACCATCACTCGTCCAGACATTGCCTTTGCTACAAATCTATTATGTCAAAAGAAGCAGCGTCCCACTATGCTTAGATATGTCAAAGGCACTCTTCAGCTTGGTCTTTTTTTTTTCATGCTCACAGTTCACTCAATCTTTATGGTTTTTCCGACTTTGATTGGGCAGGCTGTAGTACCACTCGTCGATCTACAACAGGTTTTTGTGCTTATCTTGGTTCTAATCTCATAGCTTGGTCAGCCAAGAGACAACCTACGGTTTCTCGTTCATCTACTGAGGCTGAGTACATAGCACTTGCCTCTGCCTCGGCTGATCTTACTTGGGTTACGTTTGTTCTCCGAGATATTGACATTTCTTTGTTGCCTCCGACTACGTTGTTTTGTGATAATACTTATGCTATATCTCTCACTTCAAATCCAGTTTTTCATGCTCGGACCAAGCATATTGAGGCCGATTACCATTTTGTTCGTGAGAAGGTTTCCTATGGGTCTTTGCGGGTTTCCTTTGTGCCTAGCTCTGCTCAAGTTGCTGATATCTTCACTAAAGCGCTATCTCGGTTGGCTTTCTTTTCTTTTATACTCAAATTGGGTCTAGGTTCGAGACCCCATACCAATTTGCGGGGGGATGTTGAAGATATTCAGCTCATATCTTTGAAAATTGGAAAAACAGAGTCTGTCAATGCCCAGGACGTCCAAGACTAGATAAAGAGATAGTTGAATGCAAATTGTAGTTAGGCTCTCAGATGAAGTCATAATTGTTTAGGATTTCCTCTCTATCAAATACAGAGCATCAATAACAGAATTCTTCGCATCTTCGTCATCTTCAATCTCTTCTTCTTCTTCATCTTCATCTTCGATCATCTTCATTCTTAGCTTCAATTTGTGAGAGATATCAAACTTCTTTACAATTTGACTCTTACCATTCGATTTCTTACAAGGACGTGTTTATCTTGTCATCCTATTGCGTAAGTGAAATGTTCAGTCACCCAGCTTTCGCCAAAATGGACTAAACATTTGACGTTGGTGTGCGTGGTTCCAAGAGAAAGCAAAAGAGTTCAATTTGTTCTTCTCTAGCTTACACCTAACTTATTAGAAACTTTGACGTAATCATGCTTTGCTCAGATAGGACGATAGCCTCATCTTGATCGAGCGTCCATGTCGTCTTGTATTGAGGTGTCCCACATATATGAGTAGAAGAAAAAGATGGATAACATGAAGGGAAGGTTTGCTTGTCTTACGGATACAGGCAAGCCGCTCTTTCATCACAAAAT
This sequence comes from Melaleuca quinquenervia, assembly GCA_030064385.1. NCBI lineage: Eukaryota > Viridiplantae > Streptophyta > Magnoliopsida > Myrtales > Myrtaceae > Melaleuca > Melaleuca quinquenervia. The sequence continues at coordinate 11,566,807 of CM057721.1, read as the reverse complement.
TGATTAGTTAGGTAAGGCTTGAAAAGAATAGATGGTTCGTATCTTTTTATGAAGCAGAGTGGGTCTGCATCTATCCTTTGGCCCGACCTGGAACGTGTGCATCTAGGAGGTGCAGGTAGAAACTATTGGAGATAGTAGGGCTCGACGATAATGTAATAGGGTTGATACGTTTCTTCATTCTCCTTGATAATGAGAGAAGGAGGGAGACGAGAGAGAATCATTTATCAATTGTTGAAAATGTCTTTTATATGACACGGTACATGGTAACTACTATGGCTTTACTTGTTTATGATATGCCCTTAATAGTAACTGCAGTGAACACTGTAACATGTAATGACCTAATTACCTGTAATGTCATAGCAGAATATGCAGCTGATCATGTCGATTAACATATAATTTGGTTTTTCCGTCGAAGCACAATAAAGGTTTCTGCAGTTTTTTCCCCTAGAAAAGGGTAACATAAACTATCATAATCACAGTCCATTACTTTCTATCAACGAAAGAGTCTATGTAGCTGGGGAACAGAGGTGAAGAAACTGACATTTCACCGCCCCTTGAATGACTTTCTATTTTCCCAGGAACATTTATTTCTACGAATCAGCCTAATATCAAGGCCTAACTTATGTGAGCTAGAGTGGCGACCAATCTTCTTTTGAAGGACCACCTTTCTAGTTTTCAAAAAGAGACGATGGAAAGTGCCAAAAATGTACTCCCGTTCCCTCCTTTTCTGCCAGAGAATGTCATCAGATCTGACTTGGAAGGCCTTGAAATGTCAATTTGAATTCGAATTCTTGCAAGTGGAGAGATAATGCGTTTGATTAACTAGTACACCATATGGCTACCTTTCTAGATTCGGGAAAGACTAATCTGGTCCCGCCAACTTATTCTGATGACACTTAGATAAGGACTTTATCTCAGTTTAGACACGAACTGGACTTTTTCAGGGGAAAAAACAACAACGTAGTAAGCATCCAATACGCCTAATTGAGAATCAGAAGTTAGTTTTCGTGCTGGTTTCTTAAGAAGCGTACAAACAATGTAAAATTAAATGAAGAAACGTATGTTTCCAAGGCTATAGTGAACACATGGTGACCGATCTTTGTTTATGAAAATATAGGCGCATAAACGACGATATACACCATAACTTGAGCTCCTAAAAACAATAGAATTCGAAAGCAAGAGAGGAAATACAAGATACAGATTCTACTTTGTCCATTGACGAGCTTATACCAGGACCTTCTAAGACATATTATGGCTCAAGTGATCAATGGCCCTACTGTTGCTCCTCCTGCATGCATTTGTCTGAACCTGCAGGCCATAGCTTGGGACCAGGGGCTGGGGAGAAAACTCTACTCCCTATGGCCTTCGACTGTGCTTCTAGAAATGGACTTGTTGATCATCAAAGATTTCACTGAATCCTACAAAGAATTCTGTCCTTTGATTCCCTATGAATCCTAGGGGAGATGTAGTCGATATAAATGATAAACATGTAAAGCTTGAGACATGTGCTAATACATAAGATTTTGGCTCCATGGAAGATGTCTTCTTATCAGAACAAATGCATCTTTTTCAGAGGAATAGTAAGAATACCTGATGTGGGAGCTCTTAAAGATACAATCGTCTCCAAAAATCAGTGGGATATAAATGGACATCTTGAGTTCCATGAAGCAATTGTGCCACTGATGTTCATATCAAGCAGAAGCTATGATTTGCCTTCTGAATATAACATGGCAAATATGAATCGGAATGATCATAGCAAAGAACTAGAGGACAATCTAAGATTGGACTGAGTACAACTAGATGTGAAAGTACTTATATATTAATCCATGCCTACAATGTGAAGTTTTTGTAGGACCCTGCTAATTGTTCGAAAAGCTTAAGTCATTAGGTGAAGACCTAGATTAATATTTAAGTACTTTCACACTCTCTCTCATGCTTAGTCTAGTCTTTTTGCCTAGTACTAAGTGTGAAAATATTTAGGGAGACAAAATAGGAGTCTGGTAAGATTAGAACTCAGAACCTTCTGCTCTAATACCATGTGAAGGTTTTGTAGTACCACTGCCAACTGTCCAAAAAGCTTAAACCGTTAGGATAATATTTAAGCACTTTCACACTCCTCCTCACACTTAGTCTGGTCTTTTTGACTAGTACTAAGCGCGAAAATATTTGGAAAGACAAAACAGGGGCTTTGTAAGATTCGAACTCAGAACCTCATGATGAAGTTTTTATAGGACCGCTGTCAGCCATTAGATGAAGGCATTGATTAATATAGTAGATTTGTCACCTTACCATACATATGAGGAAGAACTTGGGGAGATTGATATCAACAAAGATGAAACATATTTGAGAGTAACCTTTTCTAGCAAGGACGGATGATGCACTTAGAATTGACAAATTTGAATGAGTTGAAATTTGGTTGGTTGCATGGAAATAGGCCACTAATCAAAACTCACTGCTTTGTTGTGATTAACGTCATGTTTTCGCATTTTGGAGTCATTTGAATGGATTTTGCAAGCCTTTTTGTTAAGGCAATTATCGTTATTTTAATGACGTTTTTGTAATATTACGTTTCTTATTGTAATTATGTTTAACACCATATAAAATGACATTTTAAGGCTTTGAAAGAGAGACTTTGATATTCTTTTGATTTTGATAATCACACTTGATAGAACGAATTGTTCCTCTATCGATTCTTAATTCTTATTTAATCGATTTTTTTATTGCGTTTCGATATTAAATACCTTCTCAAATTATCAGGAACAAATGTATTCAATATTAGCCTTTTGAATTGTTGTATCTATTGATATTTCATAATCAATTACAGTAAAGAAGCACAAGGCAATTTTTTTTTTCAAGTTCTAAACTTTGAAGTAAGATTCAAACAAAGTATGTTCAACATAAGCATAGTTCTAGACTTTGAAGAAAGATTCAAACAAAGTATGAAGTTCTACATTTGAAGAAAGATTCAGACAAATTGTATTCAACATATAGAGAGTCCCAAATTTGAAGAAAGATTCAAACAAAAAGTGATGGCAATTTATATGAATACATGCCTACATTGATATGCATTTTTATAATGGATATCAAAAGTGCCGAAAGAGCCAATGAAGAATGAGGACGGAAGCGTCATAGATCGAAAGCAAAGCAAATAGAGATCCGAGAAGATTGGATAGTGAAGAGGGGTGCTTCCTTTCAGGATGTGCCTTTGGATGACTTTTCGATCATCCTCGAGTCGAGTTTCGAATGCTAAAGTGTGTGCAACAGGCACCGCTCGCGGACTCTTTGCTGATCATCAGCGATTGGCCATGCACAGTGCCAACCCAATGGCGTAGCCAAAGGACACTGGCCCAAGTAAGAGTTACGATCCCATGATGTTGTTGGCACTTCAGCTCAGCGTGGACTGAAGTACTAGGAAACTAGAAGAGGACGTGGCCAAGACCGTTCCCAAAAAGAGCAGAAGCGACATACGGCTCAATATCAATTGTTCAAAATGCACCAACTGTGTATAAACTACTCCAAATCAAAGCTACATGCACAAGTTAAAAAATTGGACTCAATTGATTTGTGAGCTTTCAAGGAGTCACATGATCTTCTGGTTGTGCCATTGGATGATAAAAGAAATTTAATATCTTTCTAATTTGTACTAACTTATTAATAAGCACAAACAAAATGTTGTTAAGCCAATGTACAAATGACAAGAGAAAAAAAAGAAGCACACTTTTGTATTCTTGATAATTAAAAAGGGCCTGGAGGAGCGACTGGTCCGCTAGTGACCCTCTTTGGGCATTATCATAAGTGTTTCACGCTGGTTATAAAATTTTAGATCCGCACCATTCGGTTAATTAGCTGTGCCCCATCAAGATGCTAGCGATCAAGATATATCTCCATATGAGGTATGCCATAGTCAGGTAATGTAGCACGAGCTGTTCGGAATTTTGATCACAAAGTAAATTCAATTTATGATCACACGGGACACAAGTGATCTTCTATGACTAGGCTCACCACATTGGTGGTCAAAGTACATTTATCTCGAATTCATACTTATCTACCCTGTTTTTTTTTATCCCTCACTTTGTTTCCTCTTAATTTTTTTTTATTGAAACAATTGACTTGCAATTACAGGTAAACTTATAAATTGGACGCTATAATTAGGCGAATAGATTCATCTAAATGATAGAAACCTTGGTAGGTTTCTCGAGATCATGACCAGTCAAAAAGAGAAGGTCGAGTTGGTTTTATTGGCCGATGCAAAGCGTCCTGATATAAATACAGGATTTAATATACTAAGAAATCTAAGAGCAGCCAGAAATGATATTCAATGAGACTCACAACATTTACCTTTAACCAATCATCATTACATATATAGAGACGAAAATTTCTCCTTACTATTTGATTTAATCAATCCATGTTTAATTACTTAATAATGGAAATCCATTTGTAGAAGAAATGACATTAAAATACTTTCTTCAAATATTTTGGCATCATTTATGATAAACTTTTTAAGGTGTATAATATCGAAAGATGAAAAATTAGGAATAAGAATACTACAAGTATCATAAATTGTGTTTTAATGTAAAAAATTTCATCCAAATAACTTAAGTGCCGGTTTTTTAAAAATACAATCACTTCAGTGCCAATTTCAACTTCATTAGCTAGAAATCTGACGTGGCTCAAAATCTAGTAATAATTTAAAATAATAATAATAATAATAATTCAAAAAAAAATAAAAAATGAGGGGTCTAATGAAAAGGGTGGCAAGCCATCACCGCTACTACTCCACACTCGCCAACGAGAGTGGGGACGGTCAGTGGGGGTCACGGGCCCCTGGCCATGTTGACAACCCTCGTTGTTGACAACCCTCGACAACCAGAGAGGGTTGTGGCCTTCCTCGAGTCGGGTGAGGGTCACCAGCCTATGGCTAGGGGCCGTCGCCCTACCCCCTCCTCTCTCTCTCTCTCTCTCTCTCTCTCTCTCTCTCTCTCTCTCTCTCTCTCTCTCTCTCTCTCTCTCTCTCTCTCTCTGTGGACCTTGAACTTGTGTTGCCAACTAAGCACATGGAGTCGAAGAGAGAGGGAGAAGCGATCGGGTGTGTCGTCGATTGGTCAATTTTCCCTTATGGAGGCAAAGTAATGGCAGGCACGATTGAGGCTTGACTGTCGGAACGCTTTGAGGGCGAGCGACCCAACGACCCTGGCTGACTTGGGGAGGGTTGTAACCCTCGCCCAAATCTAGGCGAGGGCCTACGGGGCTGTCATCGATTGTCAGCGAGCGTTGTTGACCCATGGCTAGCGGGGGCAAGGTCCGTGACCCTTGCCGACCGTCCCCACTATCGTCGGCGAGGGTGGGGCGGCAGCGGCGAGCCGTCCTTCCCTTTGACCTTTAAAAAAATTAACTAATTTTTAATTTAAGTTTAATAAATCAAAGAGTCATATACCATAAAAAATAAATTAAAACGCCACGTGAAATAAAATATTTAAATAAAAATGCTACATGGAATATATTTTAACTTTTTATTATTTAAAATGCTGACTTGGTACTTTTGGTGAATCACAACATTTTTTTGCTAGATTTAGGATTTAAGTGATTGTGTTTTCTTCGATTTGACCCTTAAATGATCTGACATAAACTTTTGACACTAAAGTCTTATAATGTCATTCTCCCTGAAAAATCACGTAATAGCTTATTGAGTGTTAAGTCCATTGGTGCCATCGTCCGAATACAAATGCCTTCCTTTAACACCCCTCATTGGATTCTATATGGATGCTTATTCAGTTGGGAAGTCCCATCATTAGCTCAATATCAAGCATCGAAAAGCAACAACTTTGTCGATCGACAAAGTTACAAGTCCCCACAGTTTTCACCCGTTTAAATCAAAAGTTACACTAAATCAGGGAGTTTGAATTTTGAAAATGTGATTTCGTAAGGACGACCTCTTTGCATATAATTATTATATGGTAGACTAGTATAAAAAATGATTTCTTCACTGTGGAAACCCCAAACTTGTGTTCTTAAAGAAGTAAAAGAACTAAAAATTGGCTTGCGAATTGCATGGCGAATTAGAGATTGTACATCTATATCTGTTGATATCAATGAAAGTGACCCTAAATAATTTATAAGTAGGGGAATTGACATAGATAATTTATATGTAGGGTATAAATTGATTTTTCTCAATATCAACACTACAACGGCATAAACTGCTAAACATGCATAGGCAGCTTTTTCCAGCTAATCTAGAAATATCAACTTCAACTTCCAAAAAGAAAAAGAAAAAGATATCCTTTCAAATCTTCATAGTATTTACTTTTCCTTGAAGACATCATGCCGCCAACCTTAAAGAATTTGACATATTATGATGCTTATCTTAGACCCAATTTTGAATCATCGAGAAGTTTTAAATAAATCATAATGATGCCGAAACGTAATAGAAAATCGATTAAACAAGAAATAAATATTGATAGAGAAATAAATTGTTTTCTCAAGTATGATTATCAAAATCAAAATATAAAAAATGTCTCTTTGAAACCCTAAAATACCATTTATATGATGTTAAAATAAGAAATTTGATTACAATAGAACTAATTATAATAGGAAACGTAATTATAATAGGAAACTTGATTATAATAGAAAATTTTGTAATAAGAAACCTAATTATTATGAAAATGCCACTAGAACAACAAAAATTACTCTCAAACCCATGTAAACGATTTCGAAATGTGAAATATATATATATTTTTGGTAAATTCAAAACGTGAAATATTGAGTTGTTAAAAAACCTACTTTTTGTTCGTGAGCTTGGAGGAAGATTTTAGACCTAAGAGAGAAATTCACTCCGCTATTTCAATGGAACATTGGGGATGGTTGCTCAATCTCCTTCTGGTTAGATTCATGGAGCTCTTTTGGCTCTATCTACCAATTTTTCTCTGACCGCAATATTTACCGCTCTTGTATTTTAAGGCAAGCGACGGTTGCTAATTTTGTAACTGCTTTGGACCCACCGTCTTCTCTATGAACTTCTTTGTAGATAGGGGCGAACCTATTCCACTACTCCAAGACATTCCAGATAAATGTAGGTGCTCTGGTCACCCATCTAGTACTTTCTCTATTGCATTTCCATGGAACATTATATGCTCTAGAGGACAGCCTGTAGATTGGTATAGATTTATATGGGATGAGGCGATCATTCCTCGACATCAGTTTCTCATTGGGTTCATGACCCGGAAAAGATTGCCTACCGAGGTACTACTCATTTTTTATCATAGAATTGAATATACCAATTGTAATTTCTGCAATTTGCGGCCTAGCTCCATAGATCATCTATTTTTTTAGTGTCATATTTCGATACATTTGGCTAATTTTTGGGTTGTTAAGTGCAATTTGGCTTGGTCTAATAGCACGTGGTCTACTAATCTTAATTGGGTAATCAAGTATGTCTTCGAGAAAGACTTCCATAGCTGTATAGCCCGATTGGCCTTTGGTGCATTATGTCACATAATTTGGATGGAGCGAAGCAATGTGATCTTCCGAAACCATCCTATCTCCCTCCTGGCTATGAAGAGATGTCTTTAGAAGTTCGTCAAAGACAAGGTGTTGACATTCACACATGTCCCTGATATCGTCAGGAATAGACGTATGCAACACAGTTGGAATATTGACACATCCATTTTCGATTAGGAGGTCAACTATTTGATCTATTTTATAGGTTTTTGAAATCATGTCACCTTTACACTCATATTGACACCATTGTCTTAATGAGTGTAAGTTTTGTGGTGTCAGGTAACACTTTGTATGTTTGGCAAAAGTTAATATTATTCTTAATTTACCCAAAAAAAAAATTTTGAAACGTGAAAGTATGACGTAATCACAGCATAGCGGTGAGCTTTGATTAGCAGCTCATTTCTACGTGACTTGCCAAATTTCAGCTCATTCTGAGTTTGCCAATCTTAAGTGCATCATTCTCCTTTACTAGAAAAAGATTTGCCCTCAAATTTGATTCGTCGCTATTGATATTAATCTCTTTATGTGACAACCCAGGTGACATCTCCTCTAGTATAATATCGACAAACTCCTTAAGTAATGGCAGAACTTGAGTAGGAATTTCAAAACTATCATCAAAATCACCACCACGGCAAAAAGTTCAGGCATGCTCATGACTTCTTCTTGCAATTTTGACCTAAATAGCAAATTGTTCTCCACCTCATTTCTCCAATTTGAAGGAGTTAGAGTGATGATCCAACCATCTCTCTTGAAGGTGTAAATATTTTTGAAGCCATTATACCGGGTCTTTCTGTCAAACCGTTGCGACCCCCCAATAAAATATGACAAGCATTTATTGGGACCACATCTCATCATTGTAAGTTATTTAAATTAAAAATTACACAAGACACCTCTTGCTCACCTACTCAGCCCCTTTCTTAGGTCACGATAGCTTGTATGGTGGATAGTGATATTTTGTTCTTAGTCCCAACTTGTCCGTTATGATAGTTGACACAACGTTCTCAAAAATTTCATCTATTATCATGTTGCATACGTTTCCTTCACTAGTGCTCTTAGTATGAAAAATATTATTTCTAAGCCAAGATTCATCATCCACCACCACAACATTTAAAATTCTTCTAACGACTAAGGACTTACTAGAATTAGCATGAATAATCTCTTCAATTTTCTGGATTCATATCCTATCTTTTATCATAAATCTATCGGTTCGGACAATTAATATCAAAATGCTCGAGTCCCTAATGCTTGAACCATCGTTTGTTCATAACTTTTCAAGAATCTTTGCCTGACCACCAACTATGAAATTTGAGATTGTTGTTCTTCTTTTTACATTGAACTTTTACTTTTAAGGCCAACCAACACATGTCTTCATATGTCCAATATTGTCGTAATTGGACAACATCAAATTTTTCATACTATAGGTATGACAAATATCGAACAATGGTTTGCTCATTTTCCTTAGCCATATCACAATGCATCCGCAATTAATCAAATTCCTTGATTTATTGCTTGACTGTTAAATCTTGTTGCTTAATGTTATGATACTTAATAAATGCTTTATGCCTATAATGAATAGGCAAAAACTCATTTTACAATAATTTTTTCATGTTGTCCAACGATTCACTTTTTATTTTCCTTGTCTAGAATGCTGCCTTTTCACATGCTCCTATCATATCAAGGTATGTTTTCATAACTTGATAGCCAACAATTTACGACTAATATCAAAGATTCACTTTATTGTACATATGATGATCATTATCATGAAATTCAGGAATCTCGATCTTCTTCCCGATATTATACAAAGAGGGATGATTTCTAAGATGTACTCATCAATTCTATCTCTTGCCTAGAACATAGAAAGGATTGACATCCTCCTTTTCATCATTGGATGGATTTGCAAATTTCGCTCCTTGTCCAATTGAACATTCAACCTTGCCTCAGCAAATTATTGCTCTAAATTCTGGATTTGTCTTCTTTGCTCTTCAATTTCTACGTCTCGTTGGTCTCTTAGACAGGATTGCTCATCTACTTTAGGAACGGCTCCATGTCCTCGGCCACCACGAGCCCGCCATCCATGACCAATGCAATTATGTTAAGCCATTGATTAAAACAATGATACTAATTGATGTTAAACCGCAATAGAAAAATGGTTAAACATGAATTAAGAATTGATAGAGGAACAAATAGTTCTCTTAAGCATTATTATCAAAATCAAAGTATAAAAAAATGTCTCTTCAAAAACCTAAAACACCATTTTATATGGTGTTAAAATTAGAAGCCTAATTACAATAGGAAACATAATTATAATAGGAAACTTGATTACAATAAGAAAATATATAATGGGAAACCTATTTATTGTGAAAATGCTACTAGAACAACAAAAATTAACCTAAAAGACATGTAAATGATTTTACAATACGAAAATATTACGTCGATCATAGCATAGTGTCGAGCTTTAGTCAATAGACTATTTCCGTTTGACCAGCCAAATTTCAGTTCATTCCAAATTTGTCAATCTTGAGGGCATCGCTTAAGTTGAGGATGTCTTGAACATGTCCAAGCAACATTCAGTATTGAGTCCTCTGTTCCAGAACTTGTGGTAATATTCTTCATATGTGAAGCTCCTGTAAACCGCAGGGTGTTCTTGGTCAATCAAGCCCTGAGCAGGTCCAATTAGAGCTTCTGGTGACGGGCAATAAAACGTTGGGATGGAAATTCTCTCCGTGTTACAGTTCACCACCGCTCTGTGAAGGACGCTCTTGTACTTGTCATTGCTAATGACCTGATTCAAGCAAAAAATGTGTATAATTCTTGGACTTGTTAGAAAAACAAATGATGAACTTGGGCAAAAAGATGGAATCAATCTTCATCGGCCATAACACTTATGCCAATTTCGTTTCTTGTATCACGCTAAAAGATTCGCTACTTCCACTTTTTTATGAATTGTTGTACCAAATTTCTCCTCATTAGATTAGATATCATATATGGACATGGCTTAAAAGAATATTCCCCAAGTACCTGCATTTGATCTCCTATGTTGACAATGAATGTGTTGGGTATGGGATTGACAGCAACCCATTTTCCATCCCTAAGGACTTGTAAACCGGGTACTTCATCTTGAAGAAGGATGGTGATCAAATTCGGATCGGTGTGGCCAGGCAACCCGTAAGTGAGCTCGGGCTGTGGGCACGGCGGATAGTAGTTCATAGCCATGTGCTGACCATGCCTACCCAAATTCTTGCTTATGTATTCCCTTTCAAGGCCCAAGCTTTCTGATATGCCTTCCAACAGTTTGAGCACCAGTTCTCTTACTCTAGTACAATACTCACCCACCTCCTTCCTGCCAGCAAAAATGATCAAACCAGTAATGCAGTCAAAAGTGTGTCCGCGGTTCACATTGAACGAGACCAGTTCGGTTAAAAAATCGATAACTTTTATGAAGGCCGTCCGATGCTTCCACTACGTGGCCAACACGATAAATCAGTAGAAAGCACCGGCTTCTTTTTCTGAGCTGTGATTGGCCCACATGTTATTTGAATCAGTACCGTCTGTCGGTTGAAAAGCGTGATCTTTCCGCTATCAATACTGCAGCAGATCCATTTTCCGTACTACAGCAGATCCATTTCTTATTTTCTTGACTCCTACATTTTTTATGTCAAGAGATTCTAGATGTCGGTATCATTTTCGTTTGCGCAAATATCGGACTTCAGAAACTACAGTGAACGCTTTGAACTTTCCAAACTTCAATGAAGAAGGCTCGTGAAATCCGATCAACATGAATCTTCAATGGTTGATTATTAAAAAAATCACGCGCGTATACAGATTTCCCATTTTTATTCTTAGAAGGAAGCCCCGCCTCATATGGTAATTATTTTGGGGCCTATGAAGTAGCTAGAAACCTCATAGATCAAATAAGATCGAGCCATAGTTTTGATCGTATGGTTTTAATTGAAATTACTTGCGTAGGGGAATAATCAAGCCCATTGTGCATCTTATAAAGAAAACGCAAGCTGATTTTCTAATTACTAAACCATCCCAATCGAACAAAATATATTAAAAGAGAAGACATTTTCTTAAGGTTGAACGCTCGAGTCAAAATAAATAAACCTCCTGATGAGAATAATCTGCGTTTATTACCTGAACGATGGAGGATTGGTAGGCCACTCATGCATGTATTCTTCAAGAGGGAAGCAATGGAGTCTCAAGAAATCCCTCCAGTTGGACACCTTCTCAGTCTTGAGATTAAAGCTAGTCGAAAGCCTGGTCGATTTCGACGGATCATCGGAGTAATTCTTCAACCTCTCGCTCTCCGGCAACCGGAAAAATTCCCTCGCTATATTCTTAATGGCCTGCACCATCTCTTCCGGTATCCCGTGGTTCTTGATCTGCCAAAGGAATCGTCAAGAAGAATCACGTAAGGGAGAAAACTCATCATGGGGTGATCAACTATCAAGTTTTAAGCGACAATCCTCTGCTCATTTAGCATTTTTAAGCGAACCCGTGGCGTAATATACTTATGTGGTACCTGAAAGAAACCATCTTGCCGACATGCTTGACCTATCTGTCTGATAGTATCATCATGCTGTGCACCAAAGAGGCCTTGCAGATCAATGAGAGGAATGCTGGAGGCATCTGAGGTCTCGACCTCAGTGAGGTTCGGGCGCTCAGCCTCAGGCCGGACGTAACTGCTGGGCACGTGGTCGATGCCGGACGCAAGGTCAGTGAGCAAGAGCTTAGTGGCAGCTGGAGCCATATTTCTGGGCACTGCAAATCATATACTCTCTTTGCTGGACCTAGAACTTGCGGGTCATTTGTTTTTATAGAGAACCACCTACCAAACATGTCCTACCAGAAGGTTTGCTGTGCCATCCGTCCGAGGTGCCGTGGAAGAACCGAGTCAGGAACGGGGGATGACCGAAACGTCGGTTCTAGAAACACGAGCTGGGAAAAACAAGAAGTCTTTCAAAATTTTCGGGAAACTCTATCGCGATGTGTTCCGTATTAGCTGCCGACTGATTCTTTTAGTCACCCTTTTCGGTGCCGACCTGATATTTCAATGCAAATGTGGATGCTGCGGTGATTTATGACGTGCGCTCATCTCGATTCGGCTTGCCTGCCACGTATCAATTGTTCAGTGCTTCTTCACACGTCTTCATCAACGCGCTATGCGATAAGGAAGAAGTGCACAAATTCGATCCAAGCTCCCATTTAATATCTCGTGTATTAATTTCATTGAGCTTCAACCTTCTCTTCCTTTAGAAAAGCTCGTGATTGCGTGAGTGAATCCGTCGCCTGCCCTGTCTCGGCCATTGTGGAATTAGTCTCTCGAGGAAGCGAGATAACGCACTCTTCCTCTCTCATTCTGACCATAATTGATCTGCACGATGACGCCATCGTGCTTACGCTGGTTTATACACGTCATGCGCGACAGGTAAGAGCTGTATAAATTATGCAGACGAAGACTTTTGACAATCCGATTTTCATTGTCTTCTTTCGTACTGGTAGGCCTGCCGTCCACGTGGGGATGACGAGATGGAGCGACGGTGGTGGTGACGAGAGAGCTCCTTTTTATCGAGTTTAACGATGAAAATGTGGAAAAGAAAGGAGTGAACAAAGGACCACCTTTTGATGCGTTGGGACAATTAAAAATTGACAAGATATTTTCAAGTAGCAGCAAAAATTTAAATATCTTAAGGTCGGCAGGGATCTGGAAATGGATCCAGGACAATGGATGGCAGGGGGTGACGTTGCCCCCTTCCTAGCCGTCCAATCTAATTCGAATGGCTGAGAAAAAATTAAAAAAGAATTTATTTTGAATAGTTCCAGCCAACTGGAATCCTTATGTCACTTAACATAATGTCAAGTAATTCGGATTTCAAGACTCCCACCATTGGCCCACATTGATATGCTTTAAATGGGAGCTTGAAAAAGTAATATCAAGATAAACTAAACATGAATGGTTTCGAATTCTTTATAAATTTTATTTTAATTTGAAAATTATCAATCAGATTTTAATTTTTTGAATTGTAAGTATGATATTTGCCCTACATATCCTGAAACTTAAAACCTCTCATGTCATAAATTCTAGAGTTGACTTTAGGATTCGGCATGTTCTATTTATTTTCTTAATTGAATGATTATAGTGAATTATTATCTCTCATTTATGATCATAGTTCACTGACCATAACTCATATTGTGAATATAAGATAAAAGTGTAAAATAAACTAAAGCTTGTGGCTCATTTCTTACTATAATGCACTTGCCCCCCAATAAGAAGGCGTATTATTGAGACGTCATCTCTGCTCCTTAACTTTTTTCAGAAAGAAAAATTTCTCAATACTTGCTCTTTGTCGATATTATAAAAATATTTCGAAATTTACATGCTTCAGAAGAAAGTTATAACGAAGCCTTGTACCTAATCAACTTTGCAAAGGGACCCCCTAGACTTACAGAATGGCAAAATGATTCCCTTGTGCCTCATCGCACATTAATAACTTGGGTGAACTTGTCCCACATAGTGCCTGCATCCGTATGATTTGTTATAATTTGTCACAGAAAAAGGACCACGAGATACTTTCATCCCATGTGAACTTGAGTCAGCATCTCTCTCTCTTTCTCTGTAACCAATGTTCAACACCCTGACCCATCGTCCTCTGTATCTGCCTGAAGCGACCATCCCCCTCTAGAGAGGGAACTACCAACTCATTCTTGCCCTCTGGAGTCATCGTCTCAGTCGGCTGGGTCATTTGTTGTCGTTGCTCCACCATCCTCATCTAAAGCCAGCACTACTTTTTACACAAAACGAAATACCGAAGTCTTCGAGTGTCGACTCGGGCTAAAGAGGCCGAGCAAAACGCAGCAGGGTGACATTTGCGGAGTGTTGAAGGTCATTGGTGAGTACACTTCATTGACAAGATGGCTAGTTCCAACCGGTGGGAAATATAAAAGGAAAACGAAGTCCCGAAACACGAGCGTTAAGTAAGTTAGGCCTGGCCTAGTCCATAAAGGCCATGACTAATAGGGGTTTGAGTGTCGACTTCACGACTAAAACGACTTAAGTAATGGAGTCTCCAACTTTGGGTGCAGCCGGGAAGGGGTGAAATCATCATAACCATTAGATTATAGGGTCATGAAACTCAGAAGCCACTAATCATAGGGGCTGAAAAACATGCATAATTGCAATCGTTGAGTGGTGGAACAAGGGGCTTAAAAAAACTAACGATGATGGGCGTGAAAGAGTGGAGAAGAAATAATCGCCAAGTAGTGGAGTGTCTAATCATTTCTAGATACTAGTTGCTGAATTTTATGAGTTATGTAGGATGTATTTGATTTTTTTCGTTACTGTTATTAACTGTCGGTAGTAGATATAAGTACTTGAATTGTAGTTTGTGCAAAGCACCATCAATTAATCAATGAACACAAATTATTCAGTTTTACTTTCAGATTAGTTTTATATTTCAGTACCCTTATACATGGTTGGAGATATCTCTGATCTCAATACTTCTACTATTCTCGTTGATTTGTGTTTCCCGTTAAAGAATTAGTAGAGTACCCTTAGATCCTTTGTTGATCAATTTGTTCATCCATGGTACAAAAGGTATTTCGCCAACACATTTCAGCACGACATCTTTTTAGCACACCTAGTGAAACTCTTGTTTGCTAATATGAGGAAGCTCTCACGGCGAGACCCAAACACCCAGACAGCAGCCTAGTGCCACGAATTGGTAATGAAGTTTCTATACATTTTGAATCTTCAGCAATTAACCAAGCGGCAAAAGACAATCAACATGAAGGAGCAGAATTACCCAGGCATCTTGCTGAGGAACAAACTAGGGAAGTTGCACCAATTCTCCACATGACAGCCACCATGAGGAAGTTGTGTAAGCAGCAGCACAACGAAATGACCTAGCTACATCATTAGCCACATGTCAAATGTGCTTAAACCGATGGTCATTAACTCTGTGAATGATGCATTGTCAAGGCTAGAATCGCCAACTTACTATCGCAGGGTAGTTCTGAGATGATATGTTCCTAAACCTTCTCTTTATATTAGTGTAGAAATTGCTAGTCAAACCTGAAAAAGGATTATGCAAAGACTGAGTCCTCGAACCAAGATCCAAACAGTAGAAAAGATGTTGATTGAGAGAGTCTTGTCGATAACAATAATATGGCAAACCAGATTGGCTAGCAAACTGGTCAAATGCCTGAAGATGAAAATGGTAGGCCAGAAGTGCTATAACACCACTAAATGCTCACACCCTATTATGCTTTACTTATCGATCAATCTAAACATCGAAAGTCCAGTGAGACCATGGTCATCGCCCCAGGGGCAGGATGGGCAACGAAATGTTCAAGTTGATACTAGACAAATTGCTGAAGAAGTCATGCAGCATTCTGGATTTGATAGAGCTGCTGCAAGACCTATATATAGAAATCATGATCCTCAATTGGTCGACAATTAGCTCTCTGCTAGTAGAATCCAAAGTTCCTGATATTTTCTTTTTTTAATGGGGAGGACGATCAATCTTCGACTGAACATATTTAGATACTTTGTTGTACAGGGTAAGGAAGCAGGAACAAATATGTTTTAGAGGCTACACTTATTTCCCTTGTTTTTATCAAAAGCTACATTCACCTGGTGAAGCAGGGACAAATAAGCTTTTGAGGCTACACTTATTTCCCTTGTTTTTAACAAAAGCTGTATTCACCTGGTACGCCAGTCTACCACCAAATCCGGAAAATACCTGGGCATAGACGGAAAGACAGTTCCATTCTCAGTTTTATAGAATAATTCCTGAAGTATTGATTCTTGATCTAGCTTTGCAGTATTAATACAATAATGAATCAGTTGGCCAACTAATTGCCAAGTTGAAAAGAGGATCCGATGCCTGACAGGGTTCTCAGAGGAAGATTTCACAAATCTAGCTTTTAATGGTTTACAGTCCAACATTAGAGAAAGATATGAAGGGCGTGATCTTGCAACTTTTTCCAGTTGACGACAAGAGTATCTGAATATGAGCAGTTGCTCAAAAAAGGTATAAAAAGCAATATGGAGAGTTCCAGAAGAATATCGCTCTAATCTACGGCTACAAAATTGGCAGCTAAACCCAACTCAGATGAAAACATTGAAGTAGTCGTAGTAAAAGCGGTGTCTGGAAAACCCTACCTCTGTCCAACACTAAGACATGCTAGAATCTACTATGGCTGGGCTAAATTGACTCAGATTTATTCGTGCGACATCAACAATTGGAATGACATTTTTTGTATACTCTTGAAAAATGGCCTTATAAAAATTAAATGAAGGCCAAGTCATTCCGAGTAAAGAGGACTTAGTTAACAAAAGATACTATAAATGGCATCAAGTGTAGACCCATAACACAGTTAACTGTATTGTTTTCAGGAAAATCATTTAAGAGTCGATTTGGCAAGGGAAGATAGAATCTGCCAATGACAAAGGGAAAGGTAAAATGGAAGTCAACACTTACCTATTCCTGCAAATGATCAACATGGTGTTAGCAAACTTTAAAAGAAATTAACCTCAAAAGAGTTTGTGTCAAAGTTATCGATAATGCATCGAGGTAGAGGATCTTGATATTGGTAAGATGAAACAAACTCACAGCCAATCATAGTAGGGGACTGACCTATAATCGTGGTCTTGTTGGTGAAGGAGATCGACCTAGTGTTTTTAATTGGGCTACATGTCCGAAAAAAGAAGTCGACGCGGAAGAAATCATTGAAGCAATGCTATAAATTTGACTACCATGTGAACTATTAAGAACCTCACAATTTTAGAGTTGACTTAAAAATCATTATTTTAACAAGAAAAAGTGATTATGATGAGAGCTTTCCAGACAAAGACATTCTGAGACCTTCAGAGTACCCTTTGGACCCACAAGAGGGTAAGGCAATTATGTAGGTGATGCGTTTGGGGGCATGCTCCCCAAGACTCAAAAGAGAAGATCGCAAACAAAAAGGCGAATGCTTAAACAACAGCAAGAAGCCCAATCATATTGATGCCCAAACACAATAGAAAATTGGCTAAATAGAAATTAAGAATTGATAAATATATGAACAAATTGTTCTTTCAAATGTAATTATCAAAATCAAAGTATAAAAAAAGTCGGTCTTTTTCACACTCTAAAACACCATTTTATATTGTGTTAAAATAAGAATCCTAATTATAATAGAAAATATAAGTACAATAAGAAACATAATTATAATAGAAAATTATATTACAATATGAACTGTTATTATAAAAAACCGTTACTATAATAACAAAAATTACTTTAAAAATCCATGTAAACGATTTCGAAACACGAAATTATGACGTCAGTTACAACATAGCGGTAAGTTTTCATCAACAGCCTGTTTTTATGCTATCCGCCAAATTTGAGCTCATTCTGGATTCATTAATCTTGAGTGCATTATCTTCCCCTCCTAGAAAAAAATTTGCCCTCGAATGTAATTCGTCATTGTTGATATCAATCTCCTCAAGTGGCAATTCAAGTTGTCATGTCCCGCTCTTGAGTACGCGACAGTCCCTGATTACCTTCTCCTCTAGCCAAATAATTAATTGACATCCCAGATAGGTCGCTGGCCTTCTTAATCATCAGAATTGTATTCAACGAAAATGGGGTAAGTAGATAAATTACAACCCTCCAGTACCATATTATCAACATCAACACTTCTTATATATACATCAATATTTATAGCCCCAATTCATGTACACCAATTCACAACCAAATTCAAAGACCCCAATACAAGTCTAGGAGAAGACTACAACCCGCTCCAGCTCTTCCTCCTTTGATACTACCTTTTTCGGTTGTGGTTCAACCTACTCCCGCTCGATCGGCTCCTTCTCTAGAACCATAGCCAATTCTTGTGAAGGAATTTGAGGAGGTGGGGTGAGATATGTGGATATCTCAGTGAGCAATCTTCCTACACCAAAATTAGGAATACTATCGCTTTAGGGTTCCTAATCGTATCCCTAGGGTCAACTGTCATCGCTAAACACTCAACTAACATTCTATTCACCACCAATAACCACATTCTCTCACCCTAACAGTCTCTCTTTCACACCCAATCTACCTATGAAACAATTGATCGGTGACTAAGACTTGGCAATCAGCCAATTCGCTTGTTAAGTTAGGATTAGTCACAATATTGAAATAACTCAATAATAAATAAATTGCATAACCAATCAATTAAGACCGTCCACAACTGGCATGAGACCCTAACTAATCTCCTTGAAACTTTGTTCCCTTCATAGCTCAATTACCACTAATTACAATTTCATCAACCTCTCCCATTGGTTTTTAGTGACCTCTCCCCAACGATTAGGGCACATTGGCTTCCTAATCGATCCTTCCATTCACCTCATCATCGATATCATGTACTCAACCACGCTCGGTCCCATCCATCCAGTCATGCAATCGGGTCATTCAAATATCTCTATATTTCTACTAAAATAAAAAGAATGCCTAATCAAGGCATAGGAGGGCTACTTACCTCAAATTCATGTGTTCTAGGTGATTGGTGGTTGAGGTTTTCTAAGGCTTCAGTCGCGCTTGAGCTTGATGTAGACCTTCTATCTTCGGTTCGATAGTGTAATTGGGTGGCCCAGCCTCAATTGAGTCCAACGGCGGTTCCAGCGACTTTTTGGCAAACCTTCTTGGCTCCGGGAGGTGGGCCAAGGTTGTGAATGATGAAGGCGAGCGACAAAATGGGCCCGAATGCTTAAAAAGCCCACGCCAAACCCGGTTAGGTCTTCCAGGTCACGAACCTGGTCGGGGATGAGGGCAAGTCGAGTTTGGGCCCGATTCTCTCTCCTTAGACCAAATTAAAACTCAAGACTGGTTGAAATTTGAAGCTAACTTCTGTACGAGTCAATTGACACCAATAAAGATGGCTGAGGTGGCTAGAGGGAGGAGGAATCGTTCCTCGATAGCAGAGGAGTGAAGCCAAGGCTTTTCCGGAGAGAGGACAAATCAACTCGAGCTTGATTGGCGAAATCCGGACCAAATCAATCAAATTAACCACCCAATCTTCACTTAAGAGGCTCATACGAGTCAATTGGGGGTGGTGGAGGAGGATAGGTCTAGCTGGATGCACCGACGGACTTGCCAATTCTAGGGTTTTGGTCGCGCGGTTTGGGGCAAACATGGGTTCCATCGAGACCCAAGTAATTCCAGACCAAATAATTCCAATTAAGAGTAAAAAATAAGGTAAATGGGTGCCTAAGAATCGATTGGAAGCAGTGGCGCAAGCTCTAGATTGAAGGATTGGACAAAATCACATGATGAAGCTCTATACACTTACCAGAAAAACAGGGGGAAAATCGAACCGTGGAAGCCTTTTTCAGGAGCTCCCACTGGCCCTTGGAGCAAAGACAGTGGCGATGGTAGGTGGTTGCTTGAAAAGGGTGTTGCAATGAAGCCAATGGAACCAACGGCAAACCAAACGGAGCTCGGAGCTGAGAGAAAACACGATTGCAAATGAGTCTCTCGTATGGATGAAAAACAGGGGAGTGAGGCGTACTGAGGAAAGAAATGGGCTTGTTTGGGCCAAACGGTGGCCATCTATTGGCCAACGTGCACTCTTGTAGACCTTAGGGAGGCTAGCCTAGACTTTCCAGTGAATGGGCAATCAATATGCTAGCGGTGGGGCCCAACATTCACGTGCCCCTTCCCTATCCAACAAAGAGCCCAATAGAGAGAGAGAGAGAGAGAGAGAACTAGTGGGGAAGAGGTCCATTTGCGTGGGCTCGGCCAGTTGAACCAATTGTCCACTAGTTTGACTGGTCTCCCCCACTGATTAGTGTTGACCAGTCAACGGTTGGCCATTGGCTAAAGTCAACGTCGCCTAAAATCTCCCAATAATGCCCCTAGGCCTAAAATTAACTCATTTTAGGGCCAAAACGCAAATATCTAATTCTCGGGAGATCAAAAAGCGATTTTCAAAAGTCTGGAATTGCTCGAAACGAAACTTACGGTCTAATCTAGGGAATCCCAAGGCTGACCCGCCACTAACTAAATCCATAAATTTGTCAATTGGACATCGAAAAGAGAGCCGAAAGTAGGGCGTTACACAAGTGACATCTGCTTCGGTGTGACATTAGCAAATTTCTTAGGTAAGGGTAGAACTTGAGCAGGAATTTCAAAACTGTCCACTCATTCACCGCCAAGGTAAAAAGCTCAAGCACGTTCACTGCCTCTTCTTGAAATTCTGACATAGACAATAGATTATTTTTCAACTTATCCTAGTGATTTACTTCTGATTTCTCATTTCTAGCACTTTATATTTTCACATCCTCTCACCATATCGATGCATGTTTTGGTAACCTAATAGCCATTAACTTAGCATTTAGCTCTTCAATTAGATCTTTTATATCAAAGATCTGTTCTATTGTATGTAACCAATCAATAAACTCATTAGTATGAGTCTTACCATAAAACTTAGGAATCTCGATCTTCATCTCCCGATTATATGAAGATGAGTGATTTTTAGGACTTACTCCTTGATTTTATCTCTGGTCCAGAACGTCAAAAGGGATGGTATCCTCCTCTTTATCATTGAATGGATTTGCAGATTCCACGCATTCTTTAGATTGAACGTTCAACCTTGCATCCACAAGTTGTTGCTCCAAATCATGGATTCACCTTCTCTATTCTTCACTTTCTATGTCTCGCAAGTCTCTTAGATAAGGTCGTTCGTCTACTTCAAGAATGACTCCACATCCCCAACAACCACGAGCTCACTGTCCACAACCAACGCAATTATGTTCACCATTGATTCAAGTACCATATGCTCTAATATCAATTGATGCCGAAACGCAATAAAAATTTGATAAAACAGGAATTAAGAATTGGTAGATAAACAAATAGTTCTCTCAAATGTGATTATCAAAATCAAAGTACGAAAAAGTTTGACTTTTCGAAAACCTGAAACAACATTTTATATGATGCTAAAATAAGAACCCTAATTATAATGAAGAACCTAATTACAATTGAAAGTCTAATTATAATAAGAAACTTGATTCTAATAAGAAATGTTATAATAGGAAACCTACTTATTATGAAAATACTACTATAATAACAAAAATTACCTGAAAACCCTTCTTCAATATTTTAAGTCTAGATGAGGTGATTAAAACCTAGAGCCTGAAGTCATTGCTCAGAGTCTAAAGTTATTTCTTTGAGTCTGAAGTCATCGCTCTAAGTGTGCAATCATTTTTTACTAGGAATTAAATTAGATAAAATCTTTTTTAGTGCTCTTTACTTAATCATTTTATTTTTTTTAACTCTTGTTGGAATTATAATAGTAAATTTGAGAAAGTTGCAATGATCATATGTTGGCGTTGTTTTTTGTTTGCATTGAATTGAGAAGTTTCTACGTGCCAATTTGTAATTAATCAATTCTATAAGATCCGGTTGTACAAAAAGTGATAATGATTCCACTAAACTTGAAGATAATATTTTTGTACTTCCACTAAATTATAAAAGTAGTGGCTGAGTATTGTCAATTATATTTTTTGAATCATTAATGCTCATATTGTCGACTCCTTGAGTTATTGATACTGACGTGATTGATTATTTGAGCCGTTTATGGTTACAATATCAATCATTTTAGTTGTCGATGTTCCGTTTATTTGAGTTGTTGAGGTTCAT
The DNA here is from genome assembly GCA_030064385.1 of Melaleuca quinquenervia. NCBI lineage: Eukaryota > Viridiplantae > Streptophyta > Magnoliopsida > Myrtales > Myrtaceae > Melaleuca > Melaleuca quinquenervia. Next base: position 11,544,647 of record CM057721.1, on the reverse strand, counting down.
GCTGTCGATTCTTTGGTTTGTCGACTTTCAACTATCAATTGTTTGGATGGTCGATGATTCTTTATATATGCAGTCATTGCTTGCATGAGTAATGAAGGGGGGTAAGTATATTGTAAATTGGATGAGAAGGTAGAAAACGTGGGCCACGACAATGTGATAATGGGCTCCAATTAATTTTGAGGTGGAAGATCGTTTCGGAATTTGACAGTTTTAAGATGAAGATCCCAAAAAGGAAAATGGAAGATCTTTAGGCAATGCAAAGGTATGAAATGAAAGAAAGGAAGCGTTATGTTTTTAGAAGTGATATTGTTGGATAATGGGCTTTGGGTCATATGATATGGTACATATTAAAGGGACATCACAATAGGCATGAAGAAAAAAGGTGAAATGAAAAGGTGTAAATACTAAATGCACATCTTTATAGTTTGCAAAGGATGATTGCGTGTAAATATTTAAAAGAATCGCATTTTTTTTTAATTTTAAAGTGGAGCATACATTGACACTAAAATAATGCTCAAGTCTTTCAATAAGTTGACCAAAATACAGCAAGGGTGACAATTGCTAAGTGTTGAAGGTCCTTAGTCGGCAAGTACACCTAATCCTCATAATATACTGGGAAAACTAAGCACAAGCATGGGTAAGTAAGACCTTGCGTAGTTGACAAAAGGTCATAGCCAACACGACTTACATTGAGTACCCACCAAAGCAGTTATTTTAAGTAATGGAGCCTATCATTTCGGATACAATAGTGAAGAGGTCAAATCAACATGACTGTTAGATCGTGCAATCTTGGATTTTGGAAGTCACCAATTATTGGGGGATGAGAAACATGGCTTTAAAAAGATTAGATGGTTTGTCTCTTTTTATGGAGCCCCAAAAATCAGCAGGCGGACGGGTAAACGAAGACCTCTTGAAGTCTGCCTGGCTCTTCATTCATCCCTTACGCCCGACTAGAATGCGTGCATCTGGGAGGTCGTGAAGGTAAAAAATATTGGAAATAGTAGGACTCCTAGATCATGTTGGAGGGGTGGTGCAGTTTTTCCTTCTCCTTAATAATGAGAGGGGGAGAGAGAGAGAGAAAGAGGGTTCATATCTGTGGTTGCTAGAGAGAGTTCATATCTGTGGTTGAAGTAGCTGTAACATGATACATTACACGGATGTCATAGTAAGTGTTACAGATTCAGTTCTTCGTGATATGCCCGTAATATTACTGTAAGCAAATACTCTAATCTGCAATGACCTGTTAGCTATAAAGTTCTTGCAGAATATAAGACCAAACATGCCGATGCCATATACTTTGGTTTTCGTCATGGCGGTCTGCTGTTTTTATACCTACAAATGGGTAACATCGACTTCCAAAAGATATCTCTAGGAGCAGAAGGTACCTTCCGAATCCACAATGAAAGAGCCTAACTTACGTCAGCTGAGGAACAGAGGTGAAAGATACTGACAGTGCACAACTCCATTACTCATTTTCTGATTTTCCAGAAGCATTTATTCCAATGAATCAGCCTAATATCAAGGCCCAACCTACTTGAGGTAGAGTGGCGACCAAGCAATGTCCTTGGGCAATTTTCTTCTAGAGGACTAGAAAACTAGTTTTTGAAGAGATACCGACAGAGTTGAAAATGTAGTCCCGTTTCCTTTTCTTCTCTTCTCTTAGAAAACGTCTTCAAATCCGACTTTTTTTTTGGGGGGGTGTCAGCCCGTCAAATCTGACTTGAAGGGCCTTGAAATGTCAATTCTAATTCAAACTTATGCAAGTAAAATAACGCTGCCTTTCTAGATTCACGAATGCATAGATTCATTGCATAATCTGGTCCCTCCAAACTTGACATTTTTAGGTAAGGACTTTATCGTAGTTTAGACGTGAACAGGAGTTCTCAGGCAAAAACAACACCAGCCAACGTCCAAAGCATTTAACTGAGATATCTATCAGTATTTGTCTTGTTGGCTTAGTGGAAAGCCTACAAATAACGTAAAATCAAATGAAGAAACGTATAATTTTAAGGCTGTAGTGCTCACATAATGACTTACCTTCGTTTATGTATCCATTGGGAACCTAAACAGCTACATTGACCATACTTCGAGCTCCCAAAGAGTACGGAAATTTGAAAACAAAATAGAAAACGCAAGATGCAGATTCTATATTGTCCATTGATGAGCTTAAACGGGGACCTTCATGGCTCGAGTCAATGGCTCAAGCCAATGTGCCTGAATTGAACCTGCAAGCCACGGTTCGAGACCAGGGGCTGTGGAGAAAACCCTTCACCTGCGCTTCCAGACGTGGACTTGTTTGTCCCGACGCCTAGGGAAGATGCAGTTTATATGTACCAGAAACATGCAAAGCCTCAGACTTGCGCCAGTACTCAAGATTTTGCCTCCATTGTCGATGTATAACAACATAGGCATCTTTTCCAGAGGAAGAGTCAGAAAGGGCGTGAACAGTTCGGTTTTGCTGGAAACCCGAACCGAACTGAACCATGAGGGATGTGCACTTACTTTGACAAGACTCAAATCACGATTAGATTTTTAGCTTCTTAGTTTTTCTCAAGAGTGTAGTGAGAACGGAGAACCCAAGCAAAGTAAATATTTTCACCATTACCTACAATATCCTTCAACAAATCTCAACTTCAACAATTTCTTCGAGAAGCACTTCATTTAAGGAGAAAGAAAGCATCGTCGTGGTGTTGCTTCAGGGACAAACCGCTGAGGATGGATTTGAAGGTGAAAGAGGTCTGTTCGTTCAACGGCGAGTGGCTCACCTTCAGCTTCAACTCCTCGGCCTCTGAGGCAGGTTGCTAGCTCTTTGAATTCAACTTTAGCTTCAACTTCTCCATTTTACTTTGAATTTCACCAAAAACTGGTCAGTCCAAGAAGAATCCGATACCTCACCGCATCCAAAAACCAACGAATTCTTCCCCGCTTGTTTGCTCTTCCTTTTTTCTTTCCCTCTTCCACTTTCTGCAAGACCATTGCCTAGGCTCTGAGATCGCCTTTGGATTTGTCTGTGTAGTGGGCAATCGTGAGAGATCAGCGAGTGATACATGCGTGAGAGAGAACGCGCTTGATATGTGATGAAGACGAGAGAGCAGTCCAATGAATTCTGTGACAATCGATTTGGAGGATGTTTTCCAGATCTGGGAGCAGATGCGTTTTCATTTTCCAGATCGAAAAGAGGTGTTTCGGCTAGGTCCGAACCATTATGATACCCAAACTCTTTTCCTATTAACCGAGCCAGAAAGAGACCCGACCCCGAAAAACGAAATCTTGGTTCAGTTCGAACCGGTTTGGTCTGGGTCATTTTAATACCCCTAAGTTAGAATACCTGATACGGAAGCTCAGGGCACCAGCAGCTTCGAAAACCAGTGGGACGTCAAGTGGCAAACCTCAAAGTGCAGTTCTCTGAATGCCCTTTTACAATGGACAGCTTGAGTTTCCACTGAGTCAATCACAACAACCGATGTTCATGTCAATGAAGCATAATATTATCTAAGATTGAGCTGCATGCAGCTAGACAATAAGAAAGGAAAATCCTTCAATCATTCAAGGTGGAGGGCAATCTCAATTCAAAGGAGTTGGCCTCGCGATAATGACTATAAAGCACAATTTGGATACATTATCCAGTCTGAGGTATACTGACTCACAAATTGGCCTAATGCACAATACAAGTCAGGTGTAGATTGGTGGAAGGCTTGGAACTTAGAGAAAATTAACCAGCATGTTGATGAAATGGAGGGGGTGCAAACATATAGAGGGAAAAGCTAAACGGTTCTCAATCAAGCTCTTCACTGCTCAAGGACTACAAATCAGCCTAAGATGAAAGAGGGATCACTTCTCCATGACAGCCAGAAGAAAGAGCGAGGCAAAACTGGTTTGAAGGAATGCTCACCAATGGCTTAGATGCATTAACGGAAGCAGTGTTTTCACCGCTATTTAGTGTGTTTAGTTCATAATCTAGCACTAGCATCGATGAGGTTTTGTCAAAGAAGACTAAATAATAAAGAACATCAACCAGCACCAACCTTTAAGCTTCAAAATGTTGATTTCACAAATAATAGATGAGAGTACAGAATGTGCTTGGCTCATGGGTGAGAATTAAAATGTAAGAATCTAAGTCATCTAAATGAGAAATGTTCTGGTAAAATGGAAATCCATTATACGACGAGTCCTGTGCATCATAGGACTTGGTGGTATAGCAACCTCAACAGTCTTCAAGAATAAAATCTGTAGCAAAATTTCAACGTGGGGAACTAAACATAGCCCTGCTAATGATACCAGTGGCCTCAATATAGCGGTCCACGCACCTAGAAATGCAACTACTTTCGCTTCCACTCAAACTTGATCCAGGCTTAGTAATGCATTTCTCAAAGCACTTTGCCCGAACAGTCTGTACAAAACAATGAAAAAAGAAAAACTAAGATAATGAGAAGAACACAAAGCAATCATAATTCCAATAGCAAATTTAGTGGCAGCATATACAGGCACAATGGCAAAGTCACCCACATTCAAGTACTAATTAATCACACATGAAGCTACAATTAAAACCAATAGAAACTCACGCCCACTGAATAACTTAATAATTCAAACAACAAACATGCCCAATCTAACATGCTCTCACCGCCAGTAAATCGTGAGCATTCTAAGATGGAACTTTTGAGTGCATGACACTTTATATGTTACATGTTCCATGTACCTTCTTCCCCGAGTTAAAGATTCTTTGATGGTCATTTCTTAAAACAAGTACATCATCAGACCATGATTTTCCTTCTTTTAATGTTTTGAATTTCAATCATTCTTCCTCCATATGTCAGGTCCACCCACATTTAGGTTCATCCTACTGTTGGTAATATGCTTCCTACTACCTTCTGCAAAAGACAGAATGCAACTTCTTTTAGAAGCAGAGAGTGTCTGGCATAACTTCTTTACAGTAATGTGCTTCCTACTTCCTACTCATGAAAATATGTGCTTCAACTTTTACAAAGTCTAACAGACACCCCACAGAAACTTTTTATGATGCCCTCATCCTATTTCAAGGTGCTACAACTTAAAAATGTGTTCCCAAACACACATTACTGCAATGATTACAACCACACCAAACTAACCTAAGTGCACACTTGATTTCAAAACACATTCAAATATGTAATTTCCTCATCGAGGCAGAATACCCCAGTTGAACTTGCACTATGGCTCCCTCAGTGCAAGTCCTGAAGAAGATAATCCTTGCAAGTTCTAGGAACTTCTATTACTTTACATAATCATAACAAAATATGGACAAATAACTAATTCAAAAGTCAACGATCTTCCTAGAAAAAAAGTTATGCACTTGAAAAGAAATGAATTGCTTAACCAACTGTTGTAAAGTAAACCATTTGACCAAATCTCAAAACAACCAGAGCATGCCAACATCTTCAATATGAGCACAGTAAAAATAAAACCAGATAAGACTCAAGAGCACGTACTTGCCTTGGAGGAACAGATATTCCACCAGTTATACAGAGTTTCAGGAAATATACTGTGTATTTCAATCCATCAGATCTTAACACGAACTACAGATCTGAAACTGTAGCCGAATAAACCCGCTGGTACCATGCTCACAAAAGTCACAAGTTCTTACAGAAACATGAGGAAATGGGATAGGAAAAGCATTATGAGAACTCTGAAAACCATATGTGTGTATTCCACATAAAATTCAGATTCAGAAGCCCATCATCTTGGTTTAATTCCATTTACCCAACCATGTCCAGAGAGCATATGAAGGGAGAGACAATAAAGTTCTGAAAAATTCCCTTTCAAAACAACTATGTAGCTATGCTCGAGTTAAGCAACTAACAGAAGAAATCACATTCTGTCCACAATGTCCACTGGACTCCACACATTGGCAAGCATAGACAAGTTCTGTACTTTAAATCAGAAAGGCCAACCACTCTAAATGCAGCACTAATTACCAAACAGGATGCATGTACGCACATGGTTGAAGAGTCAGAGAGAGAAGCCAACACCGAGGCTCCACTCGTATCGCTTATAAAAATGAATAAAAGAAAGATATTTCTATCGTCCACGAAGATGTTTAAACATAAATCAACGCAGAAAACACATTTTTTGACTAATTATTTTAAGCGATACAAATGATCATCCTTAGGAAAATGATATTCAAATCATTCATTTCCTACGAAACAAATCAAGCCTGAAATTTAACAAAACCACGCAATCAAAGGCCAATTACGATAACCTTCAAATTCACCCCTTCTTCTATATCCGTACTTTGCAACCAAACACTTGGTTTTCTCTCGGATCTATTTTCGGAGGTGTAACAAACTGCAAATGAAATAGCACAGACGTATCGCATTGACATCCGCCAAGTGAAGCTTGAGCGAGATAAGGTGATCAAATGTTCGAATGGAGCCGCTCCATCACCGGATTAAAAGGTCGAGAACAAGACTCAAACTTCTTCACAGACCAACTGAAGCTGCAACTAATGCGAAACAATGGAGTAAAGTGGATGACCCCCAAACCGATGGCGGAACGAAACATGCAGAGACCGACGCTCGAAACGTAGATCGCACAGCATCACGACAATTAGCGCACGAAGGAATTCCACCCAGGGAACAAAATCAACGCCAATGCCAATAAAATACGACACAGCAATAACACACAACAATTAGCGCACGAAGGAATTTCACCCAGGGAAAAAAATCAAAGCCAATGACCAATGAAATACCACACACACACACACACAGAGATTGACCTCAAGGAACTCCTCGGCGTAAGCTTGAGCGAGCTGGGTCTTGAGTTGGTCCATGAATTCTTCAGTTGAGAATTGGGAAGACGAGGAACCGCTGGAGGGTGACGAAAACGAGTCCATCTCTCTCCCTCCCCCTCTCTCTGTCTCTCTCTCTCTCTGTCTCTCTCTCTCCCGTGTGTGAGGAAGGGGAGCGTCGGCTGATTCTCGGCGGAGGTAAAGAGGTAAACCCTGCAAAATCTGCACATAAACCCTAAATATTTCCACCAAACAGAGAGGATTGGGGCAAGCGGGTGCGGTCGGCGTCGGCAACGGGGCGGTCAATCCACCCGGCCCGATCAGCCTTCGAATTTGGGCCTGTGGATCAATAACGGTAACGGGCCCAAACGGTAGTCAGGTTGCAAAATCCTTGGACAGGACTTATCCATTGACTAAAACTTTTCCCTACTTTCTTCTTTCCCCGGAGAGTGATCCGAGTTTCCATGGGTTCCATGGGATAGTGTCCAGAAGGAAGCAACTCGGGCCAGGCCCGTCCGTTGAGCTTTGAGCTCCGGCATGGACAGGCCGGGGCGAACCCCGTCACGGTCGAGCTTGTGATGAAGACCCGGGCTGGGTTCCGACTCGAGTTAACCATTTTTCTATAGGATAATATCACATCGCTCCGAAAGCTTCAATCGTCCAACCCCATTCAACTAGATTCCCGACGGCACCGATTGCCCAGAACAAACAAAATGGTCCGAGCTTTAGGTATATATTCTTCCAACTTACTTCCCCTATGGGGTAGTGCAAAAACCACCACATTCTCTCTCTCTCTCTCCCCCTCCCTATCCACCAACTTCTCTCCCATTCCCTTTTTTTCCCTCCTCTCTTTTCCATTTCTATATTTTCTCTCAGCTTCACCCGCACTGAGCTATAGGCTCAGATGCAATCGACAGCGACGTATGTTGCAGCCCACGAAATGCACCAGAGCCCAAAACCAAACAAAAACGGAGGAATCAAACCGATAACATGGGAAAATCAACCACACCCCCATCAAAACAATTTAATAGAAAAACAGAGACAAAAGGCAGGAGAGAGAGAGAGAGAGAGAGAGAGAGAGAAGGGATGGGGTTTCATGGTGCTGGTGGTCCTAATGGAGTGAAAGAGGATGGTGTTTTGGATGGGAATGGGTCGATCGAGAGAGAGAGAGAGAGAGAGTGAGGGGAGACCAGCATGTGGTCCTGTGTCTAATGCTAATAGCTACCCACGAGCTACTTCTTAACTCAGCATCATCGATGCATCATCTTTTCCACGGCAAAACTCCACCCCCTTTTTGTTTCCCCTTCTTGTTTCATTTACTTTATTTCCCCTCTCTTTTCTTTAATTAAGAATTTCCAGCTAACGACCAAGCTCAAACAAATCCATCTTCCACTTGAGCGACGTGTCGCCATGTAAGAAGTCGTGGGAGCTAGGGTTTGCGACGAAAGAAATCTATCTCATCCCGAACTGGGTTCGTCTCTATAATAGCATAGGCTCTTGTTCACTTCACCGAAAAATAACTTCTTAGAAAAATATTTTTACAAGATTCTGCGACGTTCGTTTCATGAAAAACAAGATAGTCAAAGAAAACAATTTCAACACCAGGAAAATGTTTTCCGCTTTTTAGAAGTGAAAAATATTTTTCATCTTCTTTTAAAAAAGACTTGTGACAAGCGATCAGTCAATGTCGAACGAAAAAAACTAGAGAAAAGAAAAGAAAACTAAAAAATCGATTTTTTTATAATTTTTTCTAAGTTTCAAATGAACATCCAGAAAAATATTGACATTTTTCAAGAAAATGGCTTCATATAAAATATTCTTCAAAAATGCTACATGTTTCGTGCACCGAACGGAACCCTAATAACCAAGATTTTTCCCCCATTTCTCAAAAGAGAGCCCCATTTTGCACTAGTGGACGAGGGCATCATTAGGTGTGGTTCCCTACTCACCATGAAATGCCGTCCGAAATAGCAGCTAGTCGAAAGCACAAATGCAAAGAGCTCGTGGGTCTTTCTTTAGGGGGGCCAAAAAAAAAATAATGCCAAGGGAATGGAGTGGCCTCTAGGGATAGGGAGGGCTTAACCCTAGCTAGGAATGACTTAAGTGGCCTAAAACGAGAGGGAGCAATCACTCCATGTGTCAGGTTTGCCTGATTGGACTTATTCTATGTTGGAGGGTTTTTCTTTAGAGGGTGTTCTATCGACCGCCCCATGTACAGCTACGCAGATCACCAGCTAATTCCTGGCCGTAAGGAGGAAAAAAAATTAACCCATTCCGACCCATGTGGGCGACGGAGTCGACTCAATGATTACCTTAGTTAATGGCCTCATCTTGAATCTCCTTGTGATGAATTATCAAATCGTAGATGAGTGGGGGACTTTTAAGTATCGAGGTGTGAATTCCTTCACGGTCTTCCTTGTACGGCCCGAAGAGATCTTATCTATGGCACGAAGAACCAGCCCACCGGAATGGATTATAATATAAAACCTCGCCGGCCCTGCGCGCATGCATGCATGCCGAGATGCTCTGCTTCCTCCTCATCTTGGCAGTAGAATAGTGGGGGGGAAAAGGGAGAGAAACTTGAGTAGGCTAAGGACGCGTTTGGTGATGTTTATGTTTCGAGAAATAATCTTTGAACAGAAATAGATTTTTCATAGTTTTTTTCTTCTGTTTCTGTTCCCGGGGAATAATTTTTGAACAGAACGCGTTTGGTAATAGCTAACGTGTTCTTTCGTTTGTTTCTTAAATAGTGTTGAGTGTTGAGTTTTTCTTAAAAAGTGGTCCTTAGTAATAATTAATAAAGTGTTCAAAAGGAATATACTTTGAGTTTTTGTTCTTTCACTACAATAAAACACAACTTTAGCTACGTACTTTGCCACGACAAATTTGTAAAAAGTCGTCGCTAAAAGCTTTTAGCTACGACTTTAGCGACTACACTGTAGTCGTTGGCAATAATGCGTCGCCAAATCTGGCGACTACTATGAGATAGGTCGTCGCTACTTGGCGACCACTTGGCGACGACAAATATCGTTGCCAACTAGCGACAAAGAAACTCGTCGATAATTAGCGACGACTTTAGCGACTACACTCCATAGTCGTTGTTAATATCGCGTCGCCAAATGGCGACTATGAGGAGATAAGTTGTCGCTACTTGGCGACGACATATATCGTTGCCAACTAGCCACGACTCTGTGTATTTCGTCGACAATTAGTGACTACATTTGTTGTTAGTAGTCACTAAATAGCGACGACACACGAACGTGTAGTCACTAAATAGCGACGACACACTAACATGTAGTCACCAAATAGCGACGACACACGAACGTGTAGTCACTAAATAGCGACGACACACGAACCTGTAGTCACTAAATAGCGACGACACACGAACGTGTAGTCACCAAATAGCGATGACACAGTGTAGTTACTAAATAGCGACGACACACTAACATGTAGTCACCAAATAGCGACGACACACTAACATGTAGTCACCAAATAGTGAGGATGCACTAACATGTAGTCACCAAATAGCGACGACGTGCGAACGTGTAGTCACTAAAACCCACAGAATGTCCAAAAGCATACCCAGATTATAGTTGTTCCATCGATTAAACCTAATGACAATTGATAAATCAATCTATACAGACAGTATAATCGAAATTTCCATAATATATTGTATAATCAAACATGTTTACACCAAAACACTTTCCAGTGTATTTTGAACTATCATTAGTACAATCAAAATAGCGCATCTAGCAAAAGCGCTTCCAAAAAAACAGTTTGTCTACAAGCAACAAACTAGCTACATTAATTAATGAAAACTACACATATATACACAAGTGTCAAGTGCCATGACCTATGGGGTCCCCTCCAAGCCATCATCATCATCATCATCATACTCTTCATCTTCAAGGCCGTCATTACCTACAGGTGTAGGTCTCGGGGATATAGCCGAGAGTTGTCGCATGGAATTGATCGCCATGCATTCTTACTGCCTCGTGGTTCATGATCTCCGGTCCTCCTCATCCACTCACCTAACGGAGTCCAAACTTGCAGAAATGTCAGCGTTTCTCAAGGACTTGGAATCCTCGCAAGTTAAGGTCGATTGGTTGTGCCAAGCGCTCAAGAGGCTGTCGAAATCTAGGGAGCTCATCACTCAGCGCGATGCCATCAAGGTGGAGAAGGCCAAATGTGATCGTGTCCTCGAGTCTACAAAGAAGAAGCTGGAACATCATACACAATATTTGGTGAAGAAAGAACGGGCGATCACGGATACAAAAGCACGAGTGGCCCAAACTGAAGACCAGCTACGTCAAATCAAGCTGGAATCTTCCAAATTAGAGGAGTCCATCGCGTCTCTGCAATCCCAGATCGAAAGTCCATCACTTTTACTTGATTTTTTGCATCGAACCCTCATGTCCTCTCGTGTTTCCCTCCCAGAAGAAGACAATATCCACTTAATTTTCAACTATGTGTATCGAACCCCAGAAGGAAAAAACCACAAAAAAGAAACCCCCAATCTCACACCCTCCTTTCCCTTTTTCCATGGAAGACTAGAACAAAAAAAAAACCAATAAATGACTCTGAATCAGACGAGTTTGACTAGCAAAAAACAAAAAAAAAACAACCAGCAAAAAATAGGAAAACAACCCACGAGCTTGTCCAATAAAAGACTCATAAATTGGGCCAGCAAAGACGACCCCCCCCCCCCCCAAACATTGCCTCTCTGTGGAGTGCTTAACATCATGAGTTGAGACCATTACAGCAACCAACTAACTCAAGGGCCTTGAAAACATCCTTCATCATACTTTAAATGACAATAGAAGCACAGCACCGAACTCGAGCCTTATCTTACATATCCTCTTTTACTAATCCTGGCAATCTAAATTGATGATAGACTCTGACCATCAATCCACTCAATTCATATGGCATTTCATCACTATCCCAATGAAGATCAGTAGCCTCATTAATCAGACCAAAATCCTCTAATTTATGGTGAATGATAGAGATTCCCGCATCAAGAAACTTCTTTAAGAATGAACTAGAGCAAATTAGAAATTGAAAATGTCGCCTAATCAACCCAATCTAAATGGAAAATGAGAGCAATCACATAGCAATTCTTCTATAGGCAAGATAAAATATATCTAGGCATAGAGATCTTTCCTTTTCAAACTAAATTAGTAATCTAGCACATTTAGCATACCACTCCTCCCAAAGGAGAAAGTAATTAGCAATCAGAAACGCAAATCCACTAGACACAGAAATTAAATCTCGCACAGGCGATCGAGCAGAAACCAAATTGAACCAAAATCCCAACAGACAATTTCACAAGCCTATTCAAATCCAAACATTTACTCACACGATCAATCTGTTTTGTAGCAGCTGTGACCTTGTCCTCCACAGCCTTGATCAAGACAATTTCTTGATCTATTTATCGATTCCTGTGGAGATGGATCAAGAAATGAGAATGGGTTGAAAGGAAAAGACCTGGAAGAGAGAGAGAGAGATAGAGAGAGAGAGAGAGAGAGAGAGAGAGAGAGATGGCGATGGGTGATGGGGGTGAGGGTGTTGCTTCGCTTTGGAGCGAGCGAGGGAGGAAAAAAACCCTAGCTACACGGCCAAGGGGAAAATCGAGCTTACCTGTCTTCAGTGTCGAGCACCGGCGGTGAAGACTCTGCGATGGGGACGAGGGGTCAGAGATCGGCTCGGTGTGGCTTGGTGACCGGCTGGAACGTGGCGATGCCGACGTGGCTTGAGCTTCGCACAAACCCTAGCAGAGAAACCAAAAACGAAGGAAAGGGGAGAGAGAGAGAGAGAGAGTCGCTTTCGGGAAAAAATAGACCCAGCACGATAATAACCTAAGAAGTTAGCGACGGGTAAGTACTTAATCGTCGCCAACTAGAGACTACATGATCTATGTCGTCGCTAATTTGCCACAACAAAAGTAAGGCTGTCGCTAAATAGACACTACACTAACAATGTAGTGGCTATTTGGTGACGACAAGTAGTAATGTAGTCACTAAAAGTCACAGAATTCAACTCTAAAGTACGAGAAACATAAACCCTATGTGGAATTTAGCTACGACAGCTACTGTAGTGGCTAATTTGTGACTACAACTAAAGCCTAGTCACAAAATAGCCACTAGCTTAACATGTTAGTGGCTAATTTACGATGCAACATACTGTGGAATTTAGCTACGACCAGGCGATTTTTGGTAGCTAATGAGCGACTACAGTGCCAACGAAGTCGCAAAACGGCCACGCTCTATTAAGACCTAACAGAATAGCTACGGGTAAGTAAGCGTTGTCGCCGTTCAACAATGACAAAAGAACAATAGTCGCAAATTAGCTACAACCATGTGAGAGTAGTCACTAATTAGTGATGACAAAAATAATGTTGTCGCTGAATCACTACGAGTAATTAGTAACAAATTTAGCTACTACTATAACTTTTGGTTGCTAACTAGCCACAACAAAAATAATGTTGTTGCCAAATAGCTATGAGGTGGCAAATAGCGTAGCTAATTAGCGACGACTTGTTTTGGTTGTGGGGAAATTCGTCGTAAATAACGACGAGTGTCTGGTCGTCGCTAATTAGAGACATATTTAGCCACTACTATGACTTTTTGTTGCTAATTAGCGACGACAAAAATAATGTCGTAGCTAAATCGCTATGAGGTGGGGGGGTGGCGTAGCTAATTAGCGACGACTTATTTTGGTTGTGGGAAAATTCGTCGTAAATAACGACGAGCATTTGGTCGTCGCTAATTAGAGACAAGTTTTTTTTAATTTTGTCGCTGATTTTCGACGAACTTTGATTTCCGTCACTATTTTTGTGGCTATCAGCCACGACTTTTTGGTCGTCGCAAATTTGTCGTAGCTAAATTACAGTTTTTTTGTAGTGTTTTGTTTTCTTAAAAACTGTTCCCGAAAACAAGAAATAAGTTTTTTTTTCTTATTATTTCTGTTACAAATATATTCTCGGGAACAAAAGTGTGAATAAATGCGTTTTTTTTTTTTTTTTTTGTTCCCTGGAACAAAGAAACAGAAATTTTTGTTCCAAAAAACATAACTACTTTTTTATCAAACAGGCCTAAGCTGATTTGAAGCTTCGGTTATTGCTCTAGCAACGTGATGGTTAGTTGAGTAATTAGTAAAGGTTACACGTAAGAAAACGGTGTGAAAGAAGTTGGAAAACCCTAAGATCAAAAATTGAACCGATGCCACACACACACACAAAAGAGAAAGGATGATTTATCTCTCATTTGCTAGACAAATGCGCTTGAAAAACACAAATTATTAATATTAATATTCCCCAACTTAAAGAAGAAAAGTTGATAAAAAAAATTGCAATTTAGGGCCTGTTTTGTAAAAAAGTGTTTATGTTCTCTAGTCAAATTTTGTTTCAGCGAATAGAAACGCGTTTTGTTTACACTTTTATTCTCGGGAACAAAAAAATATGTTTTTTTGAACAGATTTGAAACAGAAATAAAAAGTAGAAAAAACTTGTTTATTATTTCTAGGAACACTTTTTAAGAAACAAAAGAACAAAAACTTAAAACTTATTTCTTTTGAACACTTTATTAGTTTTTACCAAAGAACACTTTTCAAAGAAAAACTCAAAACTCAAAACTTTTTAAGAAACAAACAAAAGAACGCGTTAACTATTATCAAACACGTTTTTTCTGTTCAAAAATTGTTCCCGAGAACATAAATTATTCCCCAAAATAAATACGTTACCAAATGCCCCCTTAGCTTCCCATGAGTCCTTTTTTTCAGATTTCACCTCAAATGAAGATTTTATATGAAATTATGAGTGTGAGAGATAGAGAGAGAGAGAGAGGGGGGGGGCATTGTATGGGTGTGCATGTGACAATTATGGGCTAGATAAATATCTATAGGTGTTGAATTTTTCCCAATAATTCATATCGATATAATGTACCATACTAATTAATGAACACATGTAGGGATTCACTGCCTATTAACCAAGAGGGCTACCAAATTTATGAGGAGCATTTAAACCTCGAAATTACTACCTAGATATGGAAAAAGGAACGGCGGTAAATAAAGGACGGTCTTAAATTCAGGGACTGGGACGACATCCCTCATAATTTTTTTTTTCTTTTAAAAAATAAATTAATTATTCAAGTGGTAATCTACCAATTTCTAAAAATTATGATTGCCTGGTAGACCAGAGATTGCCTACAAGTAGCTCCTCGTAGAGAACGACATATGGGGGCTGGTGACATTTGTAAAGGAGACTTTGTTCAAGTACCCGAAATCAAAAACCCCCAAAAAGAAAAAAAGAAATCGAGGTTGTTAATACACTGGCTGGCAAAAGCAACAAGCTCATGTGTGATATATTGAGTCCTGAATTGAAGTTTACCTCGCATATTAAACTTGCAATGACTACCTCAATTTTCCATTAGACTTAACAAACTCTTTTAACGTAGAAGATCGATAAGCTTTCTCAATTCTTGCACCTCATTGGCTCATTCAGCCGATACGTGGCATGTACTCTCATTTTGAATCTTCAGAGCGATCCCTTAAGTGTCATTTACGGGCCTGATCAACTTGAGATTTCTTTGGATTCGATCAATTTGTGCTTGACTGCTTGTTCAAAAAGCTGGAACAATCATAGAGCTCTTTAGAAAAGTTGGTAAAGACGGGAGCGCCAGAAATAAAACTCGAGACCCCTAAATTCGTTCTAAAAAAACCTTGTACTTTGAAGGAAAACTCAATTTTCAAAGTAGGTGATCATGTTCATTGAAGTGACCAGGAACGTGTGCTCAATGAAAATGTCTTTCACAGGGTGCAAGACAGAGAAACCCATGCACTGAAAAGCTCAATCGGGCATCGTAGAGAGAGCGCCAGTTGTTCAGAAATTAGGGCCACTCGATTACAGCGCCATTATGATTACAAATTGTTAATTATGTTTAGTCATGGATGGTTCCCTCAACTTGATAACTTCGATAAATTCAAACGTCACTAGTATCAGGAGAGGTGACGAGAGCAGCATTACTCCACTCGAGATTGGTAATTAAACAATGATATTAATCTTGAAATTAGCATGGACTTGGACCAGTGTGTTTGTCTCGGAATCATCGGTGCCCTACTAACAGAGATATGAAATGGCCTTCGCTTAGTCTTAATTAATTGCCATTTTTCAGGAGGGAACTACCTTTGAAATGTAGTCCCTAAGGTACATGTGCATTCATGTGGTCACCCATCATACACTCCCATCACCTTCTTAAGTTATCATATCTTATGGGAAATGTCGGATGTATAGCCTTGGTCGAGTGGAAGGTTTGAGGAAGTGAACATCACGACCTCAGTCCGAATTCGAGTCCGAGGCTCCGTGTTCATCCATGGCCATCGAGCCCTCTAGATTAGGAGGGTGACGGCTCCTCCGTATAGCTGCCACAGTTGGCAAAACAGGAGGAAATAACAAAAAAGTGACGAACATATTGCATTGATGCCAATATAGTTTTAAACATTTTGATTGAATCAATGTAGCTCTAAACAATTTCATTTTTTTTTGCCCTTTTTGGTCAGAAATAACTAGGTGGACACATATCATACATGGCATATCTATCACTAACGTGGACGTTTTTAATTTTTTTTTTCTTTTTTATGATTTCTTTTTCTTTCCTTTCATTTTCAAGGGCCTTCACAGCCCTCCCACAGATCTGGCAAGGGTCTTTTCACCCCTTGCCTATTGCCACGAGCGAGGTAGCCCTCATGTAGATCTTGGTGAGGCCTTTATGAGGGCCTCACCCATAGCCTTTGCTACCCTGCCAGTCATGAGAGAGAGCTTCGATAAGGCAATGCTTGCTTGGATATGACAAGACCCTAGGCGAGGGCTACAACCCTTGTAAATGACAAGCAAAGGCCGGCCATAATAAAATGAAAAGAATTTAGTAATTCAATTTTTTGTTAAAATATATCCACACTAACATCTAATGAACTCAATTACAAAATGTGAATATGATTTACTCAATTGAAAGGTTTAAGATTGAATTAACATTGATGCAATATGTTCCAGACTATTTTGATATTTTCTCCCTTGCCAAAAGGTGAGCGTGGGGGGTAGAGAAAGAGAGAGACAAATATCAACGAGGTGGTGGTGCAATTTGGATAAGTGATAACAAGGGGATCATTGATGAGTCGGCTCAATATTTTAGTGTCGGTTTATGTTAGGACTTTCATTGTGGGTAAGTTAAGAATAGTGAGTATGGGCAATCAATAGAGAAAAATGGCAATCGAAAACATATACGTACGCTGACAATAACTAATGCCCAATATGGTTAATTTGAAGATTATTTACATAAATGACAATGCAAATGGTAGGTTTTAAAAGATGTAGATTTAAAAATTAGTTCAGATTCGAAAAATGGAAAAGGCCAAAAAGAAGAAGAAGAGGTATATGAGATTTTACCAAGTAATCAGTATGCCTATGAAAGGAGGCCTAATGACATGCACCGTCTAGGCAAAAGGACAACCTCAAGGAGGGCCGGTGGGTGATTGACAGCCGCCACGGTCTGCCGAAGTTTGTTTTCAATTTTAATCAAACATCCATTTCCACTCATTGGATAAATTCCCATCTGAAATTCAATGTCCATCTTATCAAACTCCCCGCTTTCTCAAGTTAGATTTGTCCAATTCCCTGAACTGTTGTCCCTTGGAGCTAGAGCTCAACATCTGTCGCCTGGGTCCGAGGAGACTAGAAAGTTAGATCGGAAGCACGTGCGAATCTACGCAGCTTTTTTTCCCCACGATGCATGGTGAAGTTTCCATCGTGAAAGGGCAAACGAAGGACGTAGCGTACCCGATAAGCCATCGCATAGGATCCGGACCTGAATATGCACGGCATGAACATTGACCTTTAAGCACATAACAACACACGATGACGCATCCGCGACTCATTTTGTCTATGCTAATGGATAGGACTCTCGAATATTAGATCGTGCCTTCATACAACAGCTTTAGTTGTCAGAATAATCTACGGTGATCTTGCGAAATCTCACATAGTATTAGAGCGAGAGATTCCGAATTCAAATCTCTCAGACTCTTACTTATCTCAATGATTGCATATTTCCGTGCTTTAGAGTAAGGCCAAAAGTCCAGCTTATGTGTGTTGGGGGAGGGGCGTAAATCGCACATCTATCTGTTAACTTAACTTTTTAGAACAACGGGTAATGGTCCCACGAAAATCTCACACTGATATTGCTCCACGAAATGCTCGGGACGAGAGAGATCGGAATGTCTCTTTGTTGGGGGAGCATGTATGACAGGGAGGATATAAAAGGGCCGTACAGTCTGGAGGGAACAAGGATCGGATTCATATTCACATGGTCAGTGGATATAAGAAAAAACAAACATTGAATGTGATGATACATCTCCATCGTGCAACTTCATAAGTTAGGTGATCATCATAAATCACTCGACCTCCCTTTCGGGTTCCGCCCCGTATTAAAGTATGCGCCTTTGTTGCTACTACATATCGAACCAATTTATGCTCTTTCCCCTCAAATAGAGGCTCAAATATGAGGGGGAAAAGAAAAAAACAAAGGCATCTTTGTGACTTCTAAATGATTGGCCACCCTTTCTTGTCAATTCCATGTTTGATTTGGGACTTCTGGCTTTGATTGGACCGGCCGGATCCAATCAAGGGTTTATTAATCTATTTTATCCATTTGGCCTTCTTTAT
Organism: Melaleuca quinquenervia; assembly: GCA_030064385.1. Taxonomy (NCBI): domain Eukaryota; kingdom Viridiplantae; phylum Streptophyta; class Magnoliopsida; order Myrtales; family Myrtaceae; genus Melaleuca; species Melaleuca quinquenervia. The sequence goes on along the minus strand of CM057721.1, from coordinate 11,526,180 downwards.
TTAAGCCAACTTCGAGATACGTCAGTGAAAATAGAGCCTCGGGCTGAACAAAGGGGATAAATTTTGTAAAGGTGGAAGAGGGTTTGGAAGACAATTTGGATTCGTCTTCCATGGGACTCTGACGGATTGGACTCGGAATTTGGGTGAAATCTGGTTGGTCGAACATCCCGATCCGATGACTTCGTACCCACTAGCTTAATATTCTACTCTTTGGTCACGATCACATCTTGATAGGTGGGAGTGCAACACTGCCTCCGGCATCCTAAGATCCACGACACCAAGTGGATCAAATCACGTGTGGATATGGTTTTGTGAATAGCTTGATGGGGTGCATTTCCGTCCGTGGCTCGAGCAGGATCTATCTATCAGCTTCGGTTGGCCGAAAGAAAGTAGGATGTACCTTAGCTTCTGCTTCCTACGTGACGCATTTGTTACTAGATCCACTGATCGCTTGCAATTCGCCCTAATGAAGCTATGTGAATCTCGAATTCCAGAACATGCATTTCCAAACTATGAAACCCCTCTGGGGTTGGCGCGGTTGGTTGAGGTTTTGGAGAATTTCTCACTGAGAAATTGGAGGTCGCGCGTTAATCTCACCACTTCCATGCAAACTGTCCTGAATCAAGGCCACCTGTGCAAATCAAAGGGTCGGACTTGAATGGTCGACGATACTTACAAAATATTCCATGAGTTTTTAGGTAATTAGGTCTCTACACTTTTGGCCAGAATTATGAAAGTATGAATCGTCGCGCAAGAGCAAAGCTCCTGCTCTAGCCGGAAATAAAGTGGCTTTCACTAAGCATTATTTGGATCGGGCTAAACGGTCTCGAAGGTCTTTGATAATTGATGAGTAGCAGCATAGGTGTGGCTGCATATACTTCTGCGGCTTCCTTGAGCTATCATCATGGAATCCCTGATAAGATGCCTAATTCAGTGGTTAACTTTGATAGCTTAGGGAGCCTTGGCATTATTGATGTCTCCTATTCCACTAGGGGTATTGGAAAGGCATATCACATATTGGAAAAGGCAGTATAATTTGCCTTTATTTTGGCCTTTAACTTAGGAAGTTTTGTCTACATATCTTTTAGTCCTTGTATATTTGGTAGTTTAACATATTGTTTCATAGCTGTATCTTCTTGTATATATGTTACGTTTCGATGATAATGAAAGACAGAAGTTTTATTCCAAATCTTCTTAGTTATTTTACAAAATTCCCTTGTGAGAAATAACTCAATAATTCATATAGAAAATCAATTGAGATTATAATGATTGTATAAGGTAATCAAGGTGTACGTACCTTTGTTACCCTAGGTCCCTACAAATAATTGGCATTAAGATTACCTAATTCATCGATTTTTTTAAAATGTAAAGCTAAAGAAGCATTTTTTTTTTCAAATTGAGTTTGTCCTGACATTTCCATTCGTAATCAAGCACGACTTCAAAAGAACACTTTCTATATATGTTTGTGGAGATTGAGAACCTGATCTCCATTTAGGGTGGTAAGTTGACCTCGTTAATTAAGTCTATATATTAAATTAGCAACATTTATCACTCATATATCCAAATAATTTACATTTATCTCCATCACCATGGAATGAAACCACACGGACAACCTCAATCCTCACGTCTTCACAATCCCAATTGTTCTCTCTCTCTCTCTCATTGAATTTCTGTATAACAATTTTTACTCATAATTCTTTGATAATGAAGCAAAGAAATACGATATAGCTGGCCCTTAGAAGAGTTTCAAAGGGAGTATGTAGCATCAGTCGTGTGTCCGGATTAGGATTCGCGACGGAATTTATCTTCGCTGGACTCGGACCCGAGTAGCCGTGTCAAGGAAGAATTGAACATGACGCATCGTACTTTCGGAAGTGCAAATTCCTTAGTTATCTAACCAAATATATCTAACTCTAGGCAGTAGAATTGTCAACGTTGGTTAAACGAAAAGGGGAAATTTTTCAAAAATCATCCTCAATCCCTATACTAGATAACTTTTTTCTTTTCCTTCGGCCTATCCTATCTCTAATTCTACTCTCTCTTTTTTCCAGACTAATGTTTAATACTCGGCAACTTGAGAATTCCAAAAATCTACATTTTATGCCGTGGAACATATGTAGCTCTATAAAGGAAATATCATAAAAACTAGGAAAGACTAGAGGGTGTATAATAAAGTTTTCTTCCCGAGTAATCCTCGCATACACTGGAGGTGTAAATAAAGTTTCAGAAGAGCAGTGTTATTAACCCTTAATTTGAGAATTAAACCAACCATTCTCTCACCAAAACCTCAAATTAAAGGCGATTGATACCGTTTATGTAAAAATTCTGTGCATAGTCTAATTTTCCCTCCCTTTAGGTTCAAGCACATTACACATACGGTCTTGAAATGACAGTGTGCAAGGTTTGGAAACTGAGCAGCAGAAAAGTGCAGCTAAGGGAAATGAATGCTCTTTTATTTTATTTTATTTATACGACATCATACGTTGGCCAAACTTTAACTCTGGTCTTCACGTATACTTCATGCTATTTACATCACATGCATTAAGTAAGACTCCTCTCATGAAAAAAAAAAATATAAGTGTTCCATCCATTGATATGTACCCAAAGCTAATAATCAGTGAATTGCCGGTGTGCTACCCGATATCAAGAGGACCACGACCCCACTTCTCTAGGCACTTCCCCAAATTGTTCTCATACATTTCGAAAAATAACCCTTTATACAAGAGAAAACCTCGGGAAAAGTCATGTACATAACATGAATTCCGCTCTTATTTAATGCGACCTTTTGCACCCGCAATTAGGGTGGGTACATGTTGTCCATGCTCTATCTCATCAAGAATTGAATCCTACTGAGCAGTGATTGATTTCTTTTTCGGACTGGCTCCCTCCTATATAGGGGCGACTAAAAGTACAACATGGGCTCTGTTATTCATATGACAGCACGCTTCAGAATCTGCAGGGGGACCTTAGGCTTTACAATCCAATTCATTCCTATCTGCTTAGCCACACTCACAACCGACGATGGTAGAGAAATGGGGGAAGAGGAAAAGGAAAAGGAAAAAGAAGATGGTCCTGCGCCTAAATTAATAAAATATGAGGTCAAAACCCTAATAGTACACCCAGTTGGATGGCCAGAATTGCTACAGCAAATTATTTATCTCAAATTGCTGCGGTGTTTATGAATGTCAAGCCGAGCGCAGAAAGAGAATAGAAAAACGCAGGGAGGAGGGGAGTAGGGTGGGTTAAAGAAATGCCCAAAGCAGGTCCGAGGCGGGCGAAAGCTACCGATTACGAGTTCGGGCTATCCAGAAACAGCTGGCCCTCATCGCAAAATCAAAACTTGAGCAACAAAACGAGACCAATGATTAAGATCACCATTATAAATTGCGTAAAATAAGCACCTTCACACACCCTCCTCCTTCAAGACGATGACAGGGACAAGCTCACATGATGCCCAACCAGTTAATACATGAGGTCCCTACGTATAATCTCTCTCCCTCGCCCTTTTTCTCTCCCTCTATCTAAAAAGCAAGAGAGAGAGAGAGAGAGAGAGAGAGAGAGTTTAATCAAGAAAGGAAGAGGAGAAAAAAATTGCCTACTTTGAGAAGCTTCCAGGGTTGCATCTCCTGTGATCTAATCACAACCCTATAATTCAGCCTCCTCTCTCTCTCTCTCTCTCTCTCGCTCCCTCTTTGAGCGTACGTGGGAGTGTCTAATCCATCCTTTCTCACACTAACTCCACTTTTTCCAAGAGGTCAACAACACTGAGAGCAAGTTCAACAGTGTCTCTGTGCGTGCGTGCGTGCGAGTGAGCGTTCGAGACATCCATTTTAGATGTGCCAATTTGTTTCGTGTTGGAGTCCTCTTGTGGGTCAAACCAGAAACCGCGGTGCGTCAGTGTTACAAGAATTTTGAAGCTCCATCTCTTTCTTGGAAGCTGTTGGTGTATATCCCACTAGGATTTTTTTTTTTCTCTTCGGTCTCCCCCAGAAACTTCATTCTGGAAGAACAACAAAGGTGGGTGTACGGTCGATTTGGTCCATTTTCTTGAATTGGGTTTCGGTTTACTTTACCTCAGATCCAGAATTCGAAGATCGGTTTGAATATTGGGGGAGAAAGAGAGGGGGACATGGATTTTAGAGAGGGTGTGATGGAGTACGAAGAAGCCCAGGTTGTCAAAGGTAAGCAAAACCCTTTCTCTTACTCGTCCTCATCGTCTTCACCCTCTTCTTCCACTTCTCATCACCAACACATGAGAGGCCTCTTTCCTATCGGAAACGTCAATAATGGCCAGTGGGACAACCAGATGGGATCTTGGTTAGCCCACAGATTTGACCACGAAGCTGACGGCCGCTCGAAGCCCAAGCTCATGGACATATCACCGCCTCGAGATGACGAGGATTCGCGTCCTCACGAGAGCTCCGCCGCCAAACTCGCTGCTCCTGCACCGCCGATTGAGAGGGAGCACATGTTTGATAAGGTCGTCACGCCGAGTGACGTTGGCAAGCTCAATCGCCTCGTCATTCCGAAGCAGCATGCTGAGAAGTACTTCCCGCTCGATTCCTCAACCAACGACAAGGGCTTGCTCCTGAACTTTGAGGACCGCAACGGGAAGCCATGGCGGTTCCGGTACTCCTACTGGAACAGCAGCCAGAGCTATGTGATGACGAAAGGGTGGAGCCGATTCGTGAAGGAGAAGAAGCTGGACGCTGGGGACATCGTCTCGTTCCAGCGTGGCGTCGGAGAGTTTGGCAAGGACCGTCTCTTCATCGATTGGAGGCGGCGGCCTGACGCCCCAGACCCGCCCCCGATGGCCGCCTTCCAACTCCCAGGCCACTTCTCATTCCATCACCGGGGCTCAGCAACAGCGGTCCCATGGGGCCCTTTGCTATTGCGGCCCGGGGCAGCTGCAGGTGCAATGCACATGTCTGCGAGGGACCACTTACAAGCGTCGCACCTCGGTCCATACCGGAACAGTTACGGAGGTGGCAGTGGTTATGGTTGTGCTTATGGAAATATGGTGAGCTTGAACGCTTGTCCAAATTCATCGTCGGTTTATTACCAGCTCAGATCGAGCATCGGTGCAGGCACAGCCCCAAGGCAAGTGTCCGCTGGGATGGTGCAGTTTCATCAAGGTGGGGGCGGCGGTGTCGGGGGGAACGAGCCAGTGGTATTCGGTTCAGTACCCGTGGTCAAAGGGAAAGTTGCAGCCAAAAGGCTGAGGCTGTTTGGAGTGAACATGGACTGCCCGATTTCGGAGTCCGATGACGAGTCTGACATTCTATCCTCAACCTCCATATCACATGCTCCAATCTCATCGCAAATCCACCAAATTTCCTCCTCTTCTTCTCAGCCGCCCCTTCTCCAATCAAGGCTATACAACGGTACGCCGTTGCCGACCATCCAAGCCGAGTTCTTGAACAAGGGAAAGGCTTCGGTCTCATCATCCCTGGACTTGGATATTTGAAGATAACCCAAAAGGAATTGGCATTACATTGATTGGTTTCAATTTATGTTGTCAATTCATATGATTAACCGGGACCGTGATTTTGTCAAGATGTCTTGCTCATTATCTACTGCAATTCTTGCATTTGGGAAGGATTGGAGGGCTTAGGCATTGAAGGGCAAGAATCGAGAATTGCCCCAAAATGTCATCGTGTTTTGGTATGGCTTTGATGTGTGAAAGAGAAAGGGGGTATTTAAGAGAATCTGGGGTTTTTCGTGAAGAAATCGTTAGAGACATCATCAAATGAGACAGAAAGGAGATCAAGAACTGTGCTGCCACCATTTTCAAGACTTACAGATCGAACAGTTCTTTCTTTCATAGAAAGAAACACATTTTGCTTCGTGTATAATGTACATATATGATATTCATGATCAACTCATTATAGATAGAGAGTCTAATATGGAGAGACATTTGATAGATCCTATCAATTACAGCCCAAGATTTTATGTCACTTTTGTTTTCCCTTTTCTCTCCCGTCTCTATTGGGACCTGGTTTCCCCAGTGTGTATTCATCCCATGGTTTCCACTGAATCAGCTCTTTATGATCAATCTTTATTCTCTCTTTCTCTCTCTCCCACATTTCACTTTCTCTATCCCTGCACTGTTTTCAAGTGAATGATAACAACTTTTCCTGATTCCTGGGTTCAAAGGTCACAGTACCTAGCTTACCTGAATGCCATTCAAGTCTTGTTCGTCTCTCTCTGTGTTTTGTTTCTTTCTCCTTCGTTTTTTTTTTCCTTTCTTTTCCTTTCATTTTTTTTTTTCTGGGTTTTTGGACTTTTGGGGTCTCTGTGTATGTGCGTTAACTACTGTCTAGGTTGTTGATCTTGTCGCTGCTTCGTTGGGCACGCCTGCAGGTAGTTCAGAGAAAGTATTGCAGAGAGCTTTAAAAGGTAAGATTTATCTTTAATCTCTCTCTCTCTCTCTCTCTCTCTCTCTCTCTCTCTCTCTCTCTCTCTCTCTCTTCGTTTTAGCCGCTTCTTTTTTCGCCTTCGTCGTCTCCTCTCTTTCTTGCTCTTTTCATGCTAAGGATTTCCTCCTTTTCTCTCTTGCCTGCTAGACATCTGTGATCTATTAATTGCTTGAATGTCCAACTTGCCAACTCTTCCACATTTGCGCTTTTCTTTTTGGTATATCCCCTCTTTTCTATTACTTAAGTAACTATCAAGAGATTCAAGCTCAACGACATTGTTGTCATCAATGTGTTTAGCTTCAAGAGCAAAATTAGAAGTCCCTAAACTCTACGTAACACACCGATCACATGCTTTCCTTGATTTTTGTGATTGTGCCTTTTCATTCCATTATATACAATGTTCTGCTCTACATTGATATATGCTGTGCTATTTATCATCATACTATTTATTTGTGGTGAGCAAATAAACCTTCTTTTTTTATTAAAAGAGAGAAGGACTGCAAATTCTTCTATCAACGGTTTTCCTCTTTAATTGCCACGCTATTTCTTACTTAGCAAGACTGTCAAACTAATGCTTTTCTGTGATGCATCTACTTATCCTTAGTTGCCACTTTATCAGCCTTTAATTAGCTGTTTTATGCCTAAGCTTTCCACTAAAATCATGTTTGATCTTTAGCAGGAATTCTGAAAATTTAGTTTGATAGTCTGATTTCAAGTGAATGAGCATAACATGCTCGACAGTAATTTACTCTTTTCAGAAATTAGCATCCTCTTAACTAATCAAGGCTTAGGCATATTACGTCTACAATACGTCTACAATAGAAGAGTTTATGGCGAATGATTAGTTTGATTGATTTGAGGCCTTAATTATTTGTTTTGGGTTGAATTCGATGATCTCTATTTGTAGGCGTGGTAGATTTGATTTAGATAACGTTTACTCAAATTCAAGCACAGTTATTTTGAAATTGCGATAAGTAGTACAAACAATCACAGAACTTTGAAATTTAAAGAAGCTACTCTCACAATAGGAAAAAATAGTGGAGAGAGAGAGAGAGAGAGAGTAGTCTAAAATGCCATCTAGATTCATGAGCAATCAAAGTAGGAAACATGGTTGGTAGCCTCGTTTCTCATCTATATATCACATCAAATCATCACCATCAAATGACCACAATCGAAATCCACATATTTTTTGAGCCACGCCTTGAATATTCTTCTTTATATTAAGACTTCTCAACATCAATGCGAATTTCTCTACTGTAGAACAAGTGACTTTCTCTATATATGTTCAACACTCCATAGTCATTAGCTAAGCCTTTGCGAGAATCTAGGTAGTGCCATCTTGTTGCTTCATCTGGTCTTTTGCTCTTGCATAGGATACGTGTGTGCCTGCAACTTAATCACGGAGAAAACCCCAAATGCATCATTTTCGGTATTATATGCATGTATTCTTTGGTTGAAATTTAATAAGTCATGCTAGTGGAGAGACCATAATACCGGCAAGCTGGTTGTACGATCCATATACAACTAGCCAGAATTTCTATAAATTTTAGACTCCAAGAGCTTATTTATCTATATATAATCCGTCTGTATGTTCAGATTATAATGTGATTCACAAAATGTTTCACAGACAAGCATGGAAAGAGCATAGTTCCCATGCATGTATGTGAGCATCTTTTTGCTTTAGAAGCGACTCTCTAAGTTGCACTTTGATTAAATGTTGGCCAAACAAGAGAAACTGCAATTCTGCTGAAGGAACACTGCAAATTTTCACCCAAAGTAGCTTGCTTGCTTGCTTATATATCGGGGTTGCTTGTCATTTTCCTTGAACTGAAGAACCCAAAAGCAATGTAGAAGTCTGTCCATGGCAGCTTGTTTCTGCTGATCCCTGAGAAGTGAAATTTGCATATGGACATGTGGGTGTGTATGACTAACTAAGGGACGTGGATATGTATTAAGCATTGATCATTATGAGCAGATCATAGACGAAATGATTCCCAGAATTGTTTCCTGATCATCTGTTCCTGAATTGGTGAACCATGGACTGAGCCAGCTAGGTTTTGCCTATGCAACATTTCCTCTTTTTATTAGTCGCCTCAGATCTTGTTTTGACATTGGTGCAATGTAATTCATTTAGTTTCTGAATACGAACCCGGGACCCATATCAACAATAGTGGTTTATATATTCTCTGATAATTGATGATTTGCGTATCTTGGATAGTTGATGAAAGAGATAGCCCACGAGTTGATCTAATCATGGAGATGTAATTAGGCAAACATTCTCTCCCGGAACTGTTTGTTGTTTGTTCCTCATATCTTCTGAAGATCATCATTTTCCTATTACGTTTACTTTTGCTTAATTGGACTGAAGTAGGAAGGTGCTATCACTTTTTTGAGCTATTGAATAAAAGATCAACAAAAAGATGAAACTGGATTCTTTTCGTCATGTTTCTTCGTATTACATATTATTTACTTTTGCTATGTAATCAACTTGGTGCAGTCTTGACTTCAGGATAACCAATCACGGCCTAAACAAGAAACATTCAGTGTTCATCTTCTCCGTGAGAGCAGAGATGCTCCATGTTGCTCCAGTTATGAAACGAGCGTCTGAAAACTGCACGGAGCGTATACTTCAGGCGTTTCCTATTGAACATATACAGAGCAGCCATTTCTGAAAGCATATTTGAAGTCACCCGGTTGTTCAAGAGAGCATGAGGTTCTAGGTTTGGACTCGCTGTTGGCCGAGAAATCAAACTCTCACTTATGATATGACAGATTCCTCACTCAAATCACGGTACCTTCCGTCCGTAGTACCGAAGTCGTGCCTCTAGATCTCGCTTTTAATGTTCAGAGTCTTACTCAATACACGCATACTCCGATGGGGTTGAAATGATGCTTCACATAACCATTATTACTTAGGTAAAAGGGGGAAAGCAGAACTCAGACTATATCTCCATTGATAAGTTGCTCAGAGTATCAATTAGAGTTAGAGAAACTTTGAAGTTAATTCAAAATCCGCAAAAAGGTCAATTCGTATGCGATGTGGCCATTTAGGTTTGCCAATGCTACTTGCATCATGCTGCGTGACTCATTTACGCGATTTTGTGGTTTCCTACTAACAAGATACTTCTTATTTATTACGTTAGACAAACTATTTTCATGATTAAAGTGTAGGAAACAATTTCTCAAACGTGTCATACAGGCCATTTTGGATGATTGGTATTTGTTGAAGTGTCGAATGATTGGTTTGAAAAGAATTAAATTAATTAACAAATATGTCATCCAAATTCTTGAAAAAAAAATTATGCTTGTACGTATATCAGAGATGACAAGAGTCACGACACCCAAAATACATGAATAGTCATTCCGATACAAATTGGGTCACTACTTAATGAGCATAGTTCACATTTTGAATGACAAATAGTTTTCTTAAGACCCCAACTAGGAAATAAATTGTTTAGCTTCAAGACAATACGTGAGAATTTCTTTAAGACTATTGCGGGAACAAATGAATGAGTAACTAAATCAACTTAGGGCGCATTTATTTTACTAAAAACTTTATATTAAAGGGAAATATTTTCTATGAAAACCATCTTCAACGAAAATGGTTAATTTTCATTTGTTTGGTGGTTAAAAGAAATCGATTTCCTCTTTGCCAAAAGGGAAAATCGTCTTTCCCTAATTTAAGCTTACTTATTTTAGTATGTGTAAAGAATTTTCCATGCATCGATTAGTTTCTTAAAAGGCAAATATCAAAAAATCAGAAAATAATTTACCGAAAACAGTTCTCCTTCAAACAAAAGTATCGTGTTACCATATATTGTGATGGTACGTGAAGAACCAAAAGGGAACTCTAATACTTGTAACTTGATTCCAACACCCAATGTGTTTCTCCTTTGTAAGAAGTTAGCAAGAAGAAAGTTTCGAATCAAGGTGTAACTAAAATAGTTTGTGCGATCCCATTTAAATCCATGCATTCTTTAGTTCTAATCAAGAACAGGCCATCCACGTGAGACTGATCCAACTTGTTCCATGTCGTTCGTTTAGTTTCTCATCGTCTACCCATCGAATGGTAGATAGAACATGCAATGAATTGATCCTCAACTAATCAAGCTAGCCATCTCCCTTAAAAAAGTCATAATTGATGTGGAAACATAGCAATCTAGCTAGTCATATACTTAAGAGACTCCCAAAATTTTAGGACCTTTCAATGGAACTAGAGTTTCGTTATGTGCGCAAATAACATAACGTGCAACAACCATTGATAATACGTCTATCGGCCTGTGCTTTACTATTTTATCACTAACGAAGCAGGCAAATAAAATTGCACCAATTATCTTCGTCAAGGAACCTTTATATTGACCACTAAATCAATATATTTTTGGACCATATAAGACATATGTAAAGAGAGAGAAAAGGATTATTGGAAATGCAAGAGGGAAATCCAAAGAAACACAATTTGTTTTTGGTTGAAAATCAGATGACTTTGGTCTTGCAAGTCTTTTTTTTTTTATTAGGGAGAAGGTAGTAAATACGTAAGGGGGCAATTTGTAGCTCTCCTTAAAGAAATAGGGAAGTGGCTATGAAGACATCGGCCAATTCAAATCTAAAGTCTGATGTCCTCATGTGCAGTTAAGGGCTAAGTGATCATCGATCCACACATGATGTGTCATGAACAATTGGGGAAAAAGTAATGCTGAAAGATCACTCTTCCTATGCTGTCTTCTTCCCCAAATTAGGTCAGACATTCGGTAGATATCTTGGACCACTCCGCAACGAATCCATTGATTGGCAAGTGATGAACCTGCCGGTGTTCCTTGTGTAGTGAACCACGTCACGACGACTCCCGTGCAATGAATGTGAAGATCATTCAGTCGCGTGGACTACCATCTCGAGCAAGAAGTCATGATGACAAATTGACAGTCAAAGTTCCTCGAAAGCTTACTGATTGAATCCGCTCTGGAAGTCACCTAATGCCGGGGCTAAATCCAGTAATCCTGCTGAATTGCGATGTGGACTCGCCAATGACTTGATTTGGTGATGTTTTTTTACCAAACTCTTTTGGGTTCGAATCACGCGTCCTTGATTTCGAATGTTCTTGGCACGTTATAGAAGTCTATTAATGAGCGCTCTTTGGACACTTGTTAGATAAGCATTAGCAAAGATTTATAATATTCAATGCACAGCTTTCTTTTGAAATTTAAAATGTTCCTTATTTTAACCAGCGGAGGAGCAAAATGCATACAAAACCAAAACGGTATAATTGCACTTTTTTCCTTTGTCACTATAGTAATGTCCTTGACTCAAGTACATACAGTCTGGCCTCGGAATTAAACTTGGACGATTTCTTTTCCAATCACTTTGGATTTAACGCGTGATCCTATGATATTAACTCGCGTTTTGGCTTGCACCTTCTGCCTATGACATGAGTGGCGGAGTAAGCTTCCTGATCATAAAAGAAAAATATTGAGTTTACTCTAACATCGACACAGTTGATGGATGATTGTAGCCGTCGACATGATGAATTAGTTCTTGTTTTCTTTAGCATTATAATTGGGTCATGATCTTAACTAAGTACCCAAAGAATGGCCATCACTAGCCTCAAATCCCTTGGTCTAGTGCAGGGAGAGCAAACAAAACTTGCGCAATCATCAACCAACAGGCAAATCTTGGGACGAATGGCATAATCCTACTGCACTGCACTACTCTGTCCAGTCACAAATATAAACAACACATAAAAAAATTATGGGTGTGGAGAATCTTCCCTTTTAGCTGGACATTCAAGCTTAGGGAAGCTTTTCACGTATTTCTTTTGTTTTCCCAACGTCTCATGAAGTAGGAAAGAGGCCAAATCCACGTCAGAAGGCAGAAAAAACACGGTCTCAGGATTTTGGCTATGTTATGTCCTTTGCAGAGGAAACATTTGTAATCCCTATAGCTCCTATGAAAAGCAAAGTCTGTGTGTGACCATTTACAGCTCGTCCTCTTCGTCTTTTCCTTTTTCCCCTTAACTCTTTTAACACCATCATGCAATTTGTTGTCCGATCGGCTGTCATCCAACGCCACCAGTACCATCGTTCCCCCTGCTCCTTTTCTCTTTCGTAGATAGGTATAACTTCTGGGATCTCTTTTATTCGCCCACGATTCCACCTCATGATTGACGTAGACCGTCACATCCACCGGCCAGGATGAAGCTTCATTCATAGAAATCAGCGTGGCCCTATAATGAAACTGAGGTGCTCGATTTGAACACGGGTCCGTCGCATCCAAATCAAATAAAACACTTAAGTCAATCCACTTGAAGGGTGATACGGCATTCATGATCGAGATCATAGTTTGAACTACTCAGCTCACGCCTTTCTTCCAGGACCGCATCTTGTATGCGTCCGGAGTCACGGTCATACGAGAGACGTGATGGAGACTGGTAAATTGCTCAGAGAGTTTTAGACAGCTCACCACAGCCAAAATTGTTTTAGGAAAAGACAAAATATGCAGAAAACGAAAACAGATATATGCTGCAGATGATATAAATATGATAAGATAAAATAATTGCTAGGATGGGGTCCAAGCAGACCAGTTGGAAAGAGAGGGGGGGTCCTAAAATGTAGGGCACAGGCGATTGAGGGCAGAGGCCATTATAGGGGGGGCGGTGGTGCCACTGGTGAGGGTTTAAGCCTACACTAGCATGGGAGAGGGGGCTGCTCTGAACCACCCCCCAGCAGACAGCCGTAACGAAACTTTACGCAATTCCACGCCCTCTTTAATCGACTGCTTTTCCTTCTCATTGACATCTCATTTACTTCGTTCTTTTATGTAATTATTCCATTTTTCTTTGTGATGGGCAGTGAGAATGACTGTGGGGATTGAGAACCCCCCTTTCAGCTCTTGAGGGGGAAGGGTAGTTGGGGACTTGGCAGGGTGTGCCAAGCCAACCCAAAAAAGAGCACCTTCTTTTTTGTTTTCTTTCTTTTTTCCTCTTTACATCTTTCTTGTTTCACTTTTTCTTTGTTCTGGGTATTCTCGTTCTTGTCCTCGAAGCCAGAGGCAATGCAAGATTGGGTTGTATTGCAGTAAATATAAACTTCTTGAGGGGCTAGGTCTTTGTTTCTGCTTATTTGTACTGTAAGTGGATGCATAGTGTGGTCAATTTCTGTTCATACGTTTAAAGGTGGAAGGTACTGATGGGTCACTCAATCCAACCCCCAGAGAGAGAGAGAGAGAGAGAGAGAGAGAGAGAGAGAGAGAGAGAGAGAGAGAGAGAGAGAGAGAGAGATTTACAATCAGCAAGAAAAGAGAATTGGTTAAACTATCAATTCCTCAAGCCAACGATTCCATCCATTTCGGTGTAAGACCAACCCACCTGTCCAAGAGCCTTTGTCTACCCTACTCCTGTGAATTGTTCCCACTGAATAATGTTATTACTAGCAGCTACCCAGTGTTATCATTATCAGCCCACATACACACGCACATCTAAATTGTCGCTGTGTCAGTTCTTGTTTGGTGGCCCATAATTGCCCTGCCCTCCAATGACAGTCCAACAGTGAAAAAAGCGGGCTCTAATCACACTTTGTACCCACTGGCTTTCTCTTTTCTCTGTTTCGATACTTTGTTTGTGGTGTTTGTGTGGTGTGGGTGGGTGTGTGTTCACTCGTTTCAGCCACCAAAACCCACCTCTCAGAAAGAAAATGAACAAGAAAAGAGAGCTTTGTTTATCTCGTTTCTCTGAACCGAGCACAAAAACATAAGAAAGCGTCCCCCCCCCCCCCCCCCCCCCCCAACCCAAAAAAAAAAAAAAAAACAGAAGGAGGACTCACTAGGGTTAGGGTTTTCGTAGGCCTAATCGATAATTTATTTTTCTCATCTGCACAGTGTAGAACCCCCTCTCTCTCTCTCTCTCTCTCTCTCTCTCTCTCTCTCTCTCTCTGGGTCTCGAACGCATGCGATGTACGTCTCCCACTCGTAGAACATTGTTTTTGCATGGACCACGTTTTGATATTTTTTCCACTAGGGTATTCAATGCACCACACCCACATTCCCCCGTGACGCGATTCTCCTTTTCATCTTTTGATCATGTCCTTTTCCTTCTTGTCTCTTTCCTGCTTTGGACCTCTCTTCCTTGGCGAGAGAGAGAGAGAGAGAGAGTGAGAGAGAGAGAGAGATTAGAGAAACTAAATAAATTAAGACACGGTCTGATTTGTGAGACCATCTCCGAGGTTAGAAAGGCATACGCAGCCCGATATCATATGCATCCCGTTTTCCTCCTTGTGCTCGATGCACTCTAAAACGATCAGGACCTTGCTCGGCCATCTCGAATGCTCTTCTTGGAGCTCGACTAAATGATTCTACTACGTCAAATGGTATTCTTGAGAAGAAACCATACTACTTGTAATGACCTCCCCAATGCTAGGGCAAGTGGGTAAAAGGAAAGTTCGCAGCTTTTCACCCATCTTCTCCTTCCGATGTATGCCTATCAACAAAATTCAGACTCTTGCTCGTTCATTAGGCTATTTAAAGCGAGCCCAGTAGAGCACTTGTTAATATAATCAGGGTGTTATTTTAGATTGACTTAATATGGAGCTTTGGCATAATTACTTTTGGGAAAATGACAGAAACGGTCATCGAGCTTCGACATGATGTATAATGTAATTCACGAACTTGTCACTTATTCGATGTTAGCTCCAAGTGCAATATTATCTCTGAATTTTTAATTTGTTTAATGCATGCCCAAACTATCCTATGAATTATAAGGAAATGCTCAATATTGTTCATGAACTGAAATTAATAGAAAATAATATTGAATTTTTTCATACAATCTAAATACTAGTTTGAACATTTATAATAAAAATTCACACTTGAACAAATTAAATTTTACGAATGTCATCATAAATTAGTTAAAATTGAGATATTACATTGAAATATTTGAAAATTCAAAAGTTATATCGTGAATTGAATCAAAATTAAGAGACTGATCGTATCTCGATCCTTTATTCTTTTTTCCCCCCAATAATTTTGCTAGCTAAACAATCCACGTTGCTAAAGAGTGAGGATAGGATGGGACAGCGTATCCATTGGGGACCTGGGGTTCTGTGTCATCAAGCATGTCAAAGATCGGGCGGCTTTGATGAGCTGGTTTTGATCGGACTTCCGATCTTTCGCCGTCGATTCTCTGCCTCTCTCTCACAGCTAGAAAATCAGTAAAGCGAAGAGTGAAAGGAGGGAGTGCATAGAAGCAGCAGCTAAAGTACTGTGGGGCAGACAGAGAGAGAGAGAGAGAGAGAGAGAGAGAGAGAGAGAGAGAGAGAGAGGTTTTGTGACAGAGCATTAACAATGACAGTGCAAAAAAGAGGGGCAGCCGATCCCAGACAACTAACCCACGATCACAGACAAGTGAATATAAGCATATGGATGTGTATATGTGTGTGTGGGGACGGGGATGATAGTTACAGGTCACGCCCATACGATCCCCGTACACACCACGAGCTCTTTTTCTCTTTTCTACTTTGATTTGGAGCACACACCAGGAGCTTTGTTTCTATGTATACAAGAGCCATATGATCGATTATTGATCCTGTACATGACCACGTTGATTGAAAGGACAAGGACTCCTATTCGTGTTTGAAGTTTCTGATATCTTGATTATCAACCTCATTTGCACCGCTTATCATTCTTAAATAGATTCTAACTATAGATAGGAGTTGCTCATTAAATAACGTAAAATCGCATTTTTTTTTATGTATGGCATATTTGGTTATATTAAAATAATCCGATTCAAAAGATCATGAGTGCAATCTTTTGAAACTCTTTTTCTGCATTAGGTAAGTTATACAAGATATGCATGCTTGTGCTCTATCGGACAGCCTCAGGGAGAGGACGTGCAACAATGATAAATCCAACCCAGGATTTGGACGAAGAGGACAAAGCACCCTTCTCATTCAGGTTTCCTCCTTCGCCTTTCACAAGTGTGGCCTTTTTTCACCCCCTCGTGGAGATTTGAAGGGGGGAAAGAAGAAGGAGGAGGAGGAAAAGAGGCAAAGTAGGGCCACGAATGGGGCCTTCTTTTGTTTTCTAAGGAGCTGCATGAACAGAATGAAGTAACCTGAGAGATTTCTGACCCACTAAGGGTGATGGAGTGGGGCGGATTTTGCTTAAAAGCCCGATCTCTCCAACTCATTTAACGCTAAGTACGCCTTTTGCCCACTTTATTGCTTAGGTATACTCCCCTTCCAACCCCCCCCCCCCCCTCCCCTTCTCTTCTCTTCCTTTTTCCTGCTTCCCCGAATTTGCTGCCCTTTTTTTTTAGGAGTTCCAATGATCAATCTCTTTCTCTTGTCCCAATTTCTGTCTTCTTCACTCCAACTAGACCTCTAAACGGTTCTCTCCCTTTCTTTTTGTCACGCCACTTACTTCACTTGGCTTGCTCAGTCTCAGGCCAACTCTCCTCCTCCTCCTCCTTTTTATTAATGCTTTTGAGGCATATATGTCACGTTATCACTTTGGTTTTAAATGGATATAATGGTCATAAAGTATGGACCATATGGATCATATGGACCATGGAAGATAGAATATTGGGAATTCCCCTCCAAGTTCGAGAGTGAAAGGCGTTGAAGTTCAAGAGAAAATGCTAACACAATCTATTTCTAGACACTTAGCATAACGTGGTTAGATGTTTCGATCTACTAGTGTTCGAAACATTCTAATGTACTTGGACTGTGGATTTAATACAGTAAAGAGGCATATGAATGACCAACGATTGACTGGAGGTACAGGGTTTTGGCCAAGATATGTTCGTATCTAAAGTTCAATATTTCCTCTCCGGCACATCTTGATTGGGGCAGAAAACAATGACATGGGCTTTATCAACAGATGGATGCCATATTAATCAAGTCTTAGAAAAGGGTCCCCACGATCGTATGACCTGTCGCTCTCTCTTTGTGTGGAATGCTACATGGATTGGTTTTGTACTTCCAACAGGTCGTTCGGCATCTAAGCCTGCAATGTTTCTGTGGTACCCCTCCAAAGCAATTTGAGGGGACTCGCACAAGCAGTGATGTCACTACACTACCATGTCCTCTCTCTCTCTCTCTCTCTCTCTCTCTCTCTCTCTCTCTCTCTCTCTCTCTCTCTCTCTCTCTCTCTCTCTCTCTCTCTATGGGTGTTGCATGACAAGAGCTCCTTCATCTTTAAGCATTGGGGAAGAAGAGGAAAGAAACAAAGCTGGTCTGTATTGAATTGTGACAGTTCGTGACATCATGACAGCTGAACGACAACTAAGTGTGGAGATTGCTTGGGCCATTTGGGAACATTCGTCGTTTCGTGAAATGGCACCGGTATTTCCCCTAATTTTACCCGAAATTTAAAGCCTTGTCCGAAATGGTCCTCGTATTTTCTTTTAAAATTGACCTGTGAATTAAGACTAGACTTACACATTCACGGTAAAGTGAGCATGTACCATAGACGCAAATAAGATAAGACTACTGGTGATCCCACCACTGCGTTAAAGTCCAACGAATTATTCCCTTCTGATTTGAAGGTCCCGTTCCTTCTATTGCCGTTTTAACACGGTATTGCTCTTTTCTTTCCATTAGTGACTAAGTTCATACCGATAAGAGCTGAGAAAGTTCATGTTATTAGAAGTAAAGGCCACATGTGAGGACCATGTTTAACAAGACAATAACTAAAAGAAATAACATGTCGATCTAGTAGCTTTGTCGTTCATAGACAAGACGATCGCATTCATAATCTGCTCAGCTTTAGTGCATTCTTTAGCTTGATAAGTTTTAAAGTGTTTAAGCTATTCCCGCAAAATTATTTTTGAGAAGAACCATTCCTGTTCTGCAGTGGAAGAAAGTTAGGTAACTGTCTTGATTCCTAAAGATGTATACCCTAATGACTAAGTGGAGCTTATGTACATCCACTATTCACAAAGGATATGTGAAAGTAGAAGCCCTCCTTCTATTATCCTGAGAAAGAGGCACGAGTTCTTGTTTCAGGGTCACTCACTTTTGTACTCCATTTACTCGAAGGGCAGCATTTTAAGCAGCGTTGATATTCAAGCACTTTGTCTTGCCCCTTCGCCTTTTTTTCCAGAGACGCATACACAGCAGCTCTCTCTGTCAAATTGCAGGTTTGATAAAAGTGAAAAGGATAGTAAAGAGCGTTAATGTCAAACAGCATCATTCCCATGAGCCAAAACATATGGGAGCATCAGTCAGGGTTTGACAAGAATTGCATACAAAACGTGTGTTACACCATTTGCTTGCCAGCTCAAATCTCACATCTTCGCACTCTTTTGTCTAAATGACAAAGCTATTCAAATTCTTCTGTGAGGGTCCAATGGGCTGCAGAACTTACCAAACATTGGAAAGGGATACATCTTATAAAATCCTTAAGCTCCCCGGTACGTAATTCAGGGTCTAAATGGAGTGCATGTAAACCGCAGGATTGTGGAAATAGAAAGTTTCCACCGGTGGGGTTAACTAAACATTTGATCGTGATGCATAACCCATATATAGACCGGAGATTGAGATGTGATTTGTTCGGGATGACTGGCAGTCCTATCCTATATTTGCAGAATAATGTGTGACCAAATACGCAACAATCTATACATACTGATAGGTATACCCTCCGTGCAACAGAGATACAACCCACGATATAAGTTCTTGTTCAGCATGCTTCTATAGCAACGTGGATTGAGCTAGTTTGACTCAGATGGCTGCCCCATCAGTTCAAACTTGCTACACACAAGTGGCCCACTGGATTTGAGGCTGTGGTGATGTTCATTTCTCGTTTCGGGTTTGGGCGGTGGCATTTTCGTGCGGCTGAACCTGGACTGTCCATCCTTTGATTACGCAAGACTATCAGAGACAATTCTTCGGTGTTTACAATCAGAGTGTTCAGATGATCATCTCTGAGATGCCCGCGTGAACATATGCACAGGCATACAATATCTCCATGTTATGATGACTCCTCATCGCTAAATACCATGTAAAGAGAAAAGCAGTCATTCCCTCTAATGAAACAAAACATGCATTTTCTGGTTGGCCTGCTTGAGCCATCGAGGGCAATCATATGCTCTCTCATGAACAATTACACACATAAGCTCGTGCAAGGCTTACAGTTTGTTTTGCTGTCTCAAATATGTGTAGTTTCCCTTCACCACCATCTCTAGAGGGCTAACATCTGGGATCAAATACAAACTCTCAAGTCTCCAAATGACTTTTCCTCAGCCGATGAAAGAATAGCTCATATTCTCCTACGGCAAAATCAGGGCAAGATATTTAGACAATATTGAACTATGCGGCTACATGCTATCAGGTCACTGAACTTAAAACTTTCAATTAGGTTATTGTACTTCAAGATGATTTCAACCATTTGATTTCATCAACTGTCCAACAGGAATAACCAAAACGCTGGGATGCCATATGACAAGTGGATACAGTGATGTCTTTTTTTCTGTCAAGTCAGCCTTTCATTACTTGTTCCATTAACATCTGATCGAATGATGTGGTCAAAATTATCTTGAAAGCACAATCACATTATTAAAACTAATATGTTCAGTGACCTTATTGAAAATGTCTAATATTGAATAAGTAATGGATTTACCAGCAAAATCAAGCTTCAACCAAGAAGTGAAGCTTAAAGTGTTCTCTCCAGTGGATCTATGTCTTGGACTTCATACGCACTACTGATGCCTTATGCTTCATTGCATGTAATGCCTCTTGAGCTTCAAGCCATAGGTTCTTATATAATATAGTCTGAGGACTCATTTGGTCCTCAACGTGACCAGCTTCCATGCTCTTCTCAATAAACTGCACCTCATAAACCACGAGCCATCTAGTATATGTCCTCTTAGTGAAGGCAACTGTCTATAAATACAGTTCAATGCAATGTAGCAAATAGTACCTGGGGTATCCCATTGCTTATATTGCTGGCCAGAGAACAACCATCCTGCAACTCCTTATTTGACAGCACCGAATCAGTATTCTGCATCAAGTAGTTAATTAGTGAAGCTCAAGCCCATAAATCATTAGTTTCAACTACATGACATTGTATTAAGCAGCTGATTGACTAGTCCACATCTTAGCTCTATTGACTAGAAGTACCAGTTGGACCGGCTTATCAGACCACGATTGTTATCCGTTTAAAACAGAACAGAACAAATTGCAGACTTCTATATAAAAATCTGCTGATTTCATTTTACTTCGAATAGTGTAAATAGCTCAGTATAAGAAAGATCAAATCATTGCCTAATATGCAGTCAAGTAAGAGAAAACACAGGATATCCTAACTAAAAAAAATATGATCCTTGGTGAAATTCTTAGAAGTACAGGGATATTGCTGTCAGAAACTTATCATATTTTTGCCTCTCCGAAAGGAAACTGTATTTATCACCAGAGAGGTTAGAGGAAAAGTTGTTGGCAAATGACAATGCTCCTCCATTGTTCATAAATTAGCATGCCCAAGCAGCCAGCATGAGGATTTCTAGATCAATTAATAACATAATACAGATTCTTAGGTCAGAAATCTGCTTTCCCCAAAACATTATCTGTTTATATTCCAGTTAAATATGAGATCGAAAAAATAATAACACAACTATGAAATCATACCATGCATGCATAAGCAAACTTGTTTGAAAAGCTCACAATCCCAGGAACTTTTGATATATCCCAAGATATCCTTTGCCTCTCCCTATATTTTGTGCAATTTGAGAGATTGCTGATTACAGCCTGTACTTTGTCATGCATAACATCACTCAAGGTGTATCCATTTACACACTTATCTATAAGCAACTCTGAAAGAGAATGCATTGTATTGACCAGTGCATCCACTTCTGTGTTCCGTGACATGGACACTAGTTCAGATACACTGGAATGAGCCTCAGTGTGAGCGGGCTCTCCAACTCCCGAATAAGACCACTGTTCAAGTGACTTGGACTCAGAGACATGCACCACTGCAGAGACAGAAACACCAGTTGCATCATTAAGGGCAATATCATTGATAATTTTCCCTGGGGCTTCAAGATTTGTTCCCCTTCCAATATTTCCGGTATGTGTAACATAATCCTCCTTAAGAAATGGTGATGTGAGACTAGAGTCAACCTTAGCAAAGCTATTAGTCTTTCCCTTCACAAAAGGTTCAAGAGCAGGTTTCTGCATATCATCTGTGCACCGAGGGTCCATTGCCTTTGGTTTTTCCCAATTGAGGAGTCTTGCCATGCTGTCATATTGCATTGTCTGTACTTCAGACAATGGGATAGAAGTGGAAGATGCACAGTTTCGGAAAGGCAAGGAATCATTTTGTGCACATTCGATCTCCTTGTGACCCAACTTAAGTTCGACATTTTGAGGAACAAAGACAGGTGCTAAGGGATTCAAACTTTTTCTTGCCTCCAATCGATTTTCATGAAGTTTATGATCACTAGCTTCATCAAGTTTAAGACCTGAAGCTTCAGATTCTTTAAATGCAAATTGTGGAAAATTTTGTCCTTTCCAACAAGGTGAATCTTCGTCAGCATCACTCTCGTCTAGCTCATTTTGGTTGAGCCCATCCTTTTTAAGCATTGAAAGAGAATCTTGGGAAAAATTACTTCCTTCAGCAACTTTCTGTTTGCATTGAACTATAGGCAAGGATTCGACATTCATGATAATTTCGAATCTCTGACTTTTTCTCTCCTCACCTTTTATAGTAGAAACTCTCTCGTGAGAAGCAGGAAAGTCCATTTCTAATGCACTATTACAAGAAAACTTCTCCATTCCGTTGAAAGCCCCAGTACCACTACAACTTGAAGGTTTTGAAACAGCAAGATCAGAGGGAGAAATTATTTCATCAATGCTTGTTTGCCCAAAATACGGAGCTTGACGATGACTTGTACCTGGAAAAGGAGAATCTGCACTTTTCTCTTTGCAAGATTCAAACCGGGAGGAGCATCTCTCAGATTCAGATGTAACAATGTTGGGATTATCATTGTTCCTTCTGACCACATCGGCTGGATATTGTAAGGGACTGTAGCTATCTTGGGAGGTTGTAGAGGAATATTGATCCAATGAAACTGAAAGCTCTACAGGGCTGACACTGGGATCTAGTACTGGAAGTGAGGTACATTCGGATTTCTTTTGCTCTGTCCCCTGGAATTTGACCTGATCATCTCTTGCAAAAGTTTCTAAATAACCCATACAGAGATCTTTAAAAGTTTTGTGGAAGCTCTTTGATCCTTCAGAAGCATTATTCCCTGCTGAGAGAGAAGTTCATGAGCAGACAAAGTAATACCAAACTCATACCGGTTTTCAAATTCTCATTCCCTCTATATGCATCACACAAATTTTTCTCTTTCTCACTACAAACATTATGGCAAAGAAAATCCTGTAGACTGTCAAACATACAAATATTTTTTTGGCTAAAGGAAAGATTAAAAATCGAAAGCTCACAACATCACTATTATAGGGCATTAAGGGAGAACTATCTCGCACAGCTGAAAAGAAAAAAAAAATTGCAAGTAAGAGAACTGTTGCTCAAGCCAAAAACGATTGATAAAGCCAAAATTACTAAATGAAAAGCTTTATGACTGTCTGGGGGCTTCTGATGAGGGCCTGGAAAAACTTATTAAGGCATCATCAGTCCACACCATCCCAATACCTAGTGAAGTTGTTTCCATTCAGAGGCAAACAGTAACAAAAATAGGTGAGGAAAAGGAATCTGAGCAAGATCCTCAAAAGCCACTCAAAAGTTAAAGATTCAAGACAAACGGCCGAGATAGTTGGGTCAGAATATTGGCAAAATATAGACCAGAGACCTAACTAGTAGCACCCTGATGGCATGACATGTCATAGAGGTTCTCTGAGGTATACGAAACCATACACAACAGGTCTTTAATATTTAGATCTGCAATGACTGTAGCTAAGAGTCAAGCATGCCACTAAATGGGTCCCAAAAGAGGAGCAAGCCCTTAATAAAGTCTTGACGAGTTTGAATTAAACAAGAAAAACAATATAATAAAGACTGTCAAAAACTAAATTTCGGAGGTATTTTGACATGAACTGAAACTAAAGTACGTGGTTGCTTTTGTCTTACTTTACAAAGTAGTCTAGTTCCTTCACAAGCAAATCACCAGGACTGAGGCCAAAACAGATTTTCTGAACCAGTGGGACGAATTTGACCGAAAAATTGTGGAGAACTCTTCCAAAACAAAGCAATGCTACCATGATGACAAGCCATAGCATCCATTATACCATAACATAGACTAGTTTAGATGAATGCTGACACAACAATGAGCGGCAAGGCAGGACATCCCCCATAACAGGAACTAGCTTCTCAGATGTTAACGCTAAATCCAAGTCTTTGTAAACACTGCTGTACATACTAGTAATAGAGACAATTATATAACGAGGCAAAGTACGGTCAACAAGAGTCAGTGCCAAGTGAAACACCAATAAGACAAGCGAGAAGTAATTACTGACCAAACAGCACTATTATCTTAGAACAATCACTGCGAGAGATATTATGGGGGGTAATTTGCAATCCAAAAGGGGTCCTCAAACCTGGATAGGATGAGAACAATCATATCTTACCTCCATCTGTCCAGCCTACCCAACAGGACTGAAAAAAATCTAAAGTCGAAAACAAATTACTGACCTTGCTTTGCAAAGAGCGGATATGCAGACAAATCACTAGCATTCTTCCCCTCAACAACAATGCTACCCTGACAATCAATGCTGCTTCCCTTTTTATCCTGAGTGCCCTCATCCTCAACACCACTGATTTGGCCATCACAGATCAGATTGGAAACGTCTTTGCCACAGTTCACACGAGACGACTCAATTACTGATAAAGTTTCATAGCCACTGAGATCCCTGGATGCCTCAGATGGGTAATCTTGATAATCACAAGGAAAGCCTGAGACTTTAGTTCCAAAATCATAAACAGAGTAACTGCAATCACCTGGCGCATCGCAATCCAATTCAAGACTGGAAAACGGATGGACCAAGGCAACAGAAGGACTGAGACTTTGCCAATTGTCAATTGAAGTCTCTGATGAGTGAGTATAAACTTGCTGCTGATAGGGCTTGCTCAATTTGAAGGGCTCGGCCAAAGGCGAGAGGCGAGACGACGATGTCGATGACTGTCTCTGACTCGGACCCCCCATTGAACCACCACTACCTCAACAACATCAAAAGTTAAAACCCCCTCATCCAAGGAGTCACTAAGCATGTCCAAAACATCCGATTTACCCACACTAACAGTTTCCACGAGTGATCAATGTCCCAAGTGTTGAAATTTCGCAAAAAGACAAGTACCCATCAAACTATATGCAATAAGCAGTGGAAAATTTCACATCTTGGCACGAAGCAGGGTCTTTGACTGGGGAGTGATCCGATATGAACCGTGTGCGAGTTCAAGCGAACGACGCAAGTAACAAAAGAACGAGAGATGAAGCTTGTACCTGCAAGAGAAGCGAGCCAGTGACAACTGATGAATCAGCTCCTTCTTCCTTCTCGTCCTGAAACGCTCTACAGCTTGACCTTCCGTATACGGGTCAAGGAGAAGAAAGAGAGGAGAAATGCTTAAGAAAGAAGGAATGCTTCGATCTCTCCTTGGTTTGCTGCTATGTTGTTGTGCCGATACTGATCGTCGTTGCTTTGTCCTATTAATTTTATAAGTCAGCCTCTGCCACCTAATATCTTACTCCATTTTGAAATGGTCTCTTCCTATGGATAAACATTAAAAAAACAATTTCAACCTAATTTTCATCATCAATTCGAAAAATAAACCATAGATTATTTTTAAGCGACTCAAAATAGTATAGCCTGAATCTCAGGGTGAACAAAAAGACTCGTGATAATATAATTCCAAATGGAGGATACAATTGGAATTTTCTCCATTCGGTATTTTAAAAAATAAATTTCCTAAACAACTTCTTAAATCTCTATTGCCTTACAAAATTTAGATCGGAACCTTCTTATTGTTTTTCGGTAAGTCTAATCTTGGTTATTTTAATTTTTTTTATAATTATGATTTGATCGGCATTAGCACGACAAATCATTGCTATGGCTTTCTAACTTAAATATGAGTTTGCAATAGAATAAAACGCGTAACATTCCTAAGAAGGAAGTATGGAAAGTTTCTTGTCACTAGATAAAATCCCAAGATGAGTTAACATTGTTTTTTTGTCCTTTCCCTAACTATCTAATAATGATTTTTCTTCTTTTGCTCAATTAAGATGTATGTTGAAAAAGCTTTCAGTGTATTGGTAAAAAGACGCCATACAAGTGTTCTGATGATTCGATTATCTTATTTAGTCCAGATGTATGCTTTTGAGCATATTCATATTTAATTAATCTGTCGATTTAAGTCCGGTTCGTACTAATTGACAGTTTATTATATCTCGTTAATACCCATTATGATATGGTAATCACGGTTCGCACAACGACTCAATATACGTCTCGCGTGTTTAGTCACTATATCATCGCGCTACATATTTTGCCATACATTGATCCTCTTAAATTAGCTAATTTCCTCGTGCATATCTTCTAGGTATAAATAAATTTGAGTTTAGCACACCATACATACATGTAATATAAGATCCATTCTTCTCATTCGTACATAACTTTTACTTGATAAGAACGAGTACGGAAGCATCTCGATCAAATTAAATTGATTGATTCAACACGCGTTAAAATGCATGATTGATTTGAGCGAAAGGAGTGCCTGAATAAATTCACGCCGTTCATGCTAAATCCAAATACAAACTATTGATCTACCAAATGACACATCTCTTTTTTAAGACTAAACACAACTCACTAGCATCGTACGAACATGGATCACAAGTCGTAATCTTTAGCATATGATAAAGGAATTAATGTCTATCTTTCTCCCCATGTTAGGTCAGAAGTTGCTATACATTATGATTTTCACAGCTGAATAATTGCTGCCAGCTAACCCATGGCTTTGTCTCCACCAATCGGCAGCCGCCGTGGTCGTGCATCTCTGCCTTCT
Organism: Melaleuca quinquenervia; assembly: GCA_030064385.1. Lineage (NCBI taxonomy): Eukaryota > Viridiplantae > Streptophyta > Magnoliopsida > Myrtales > Myrtaceae > Melaleuca > Melaleuca quinquenervia. Next base: position 11,499,775 of record CM057721.1, on the reverse strand, counting down.
CGAGGAAGTCATCTCCATCGGATTAATTAAATTTCGTGTTTATGCGCCAAGAGATTATCGATTCTTTAGGAAAGCACATTTGACCATTTTTTTTTTTTTTTGCTTTTGACATGGAATGATTCCGACCAACGCACTTCAAAAATTATATGCGCAATCATTTAGGTTCCGTTCGTTTCACGAAAGTGGGGGAATTATTTTACACTTCCATCTTCTTTTTTCACCTCTAAACATTTTCTATTTTTTTTTTTCAAAAGTAACTTGTGATCGGCGGTTAGTCAATGTAGAACAAAATAAAAAGTAAAAAGAAAAAATTAAAAAAATTATTTTTTAAATTATTTTTCTTAAGTTTCAAACGAAAACTCGAAAGTATTATTATTTTTCAGGAAAATGACTTTTTAATAAATATTTTCCAGAAATGTCACGTTTTTCATTAAACGAGCGAAACTTTAGTGTAGAAATTTTAATCATTCGAGCACAACGCAGAGCATATTTTGTGCATCGATACTAACGGTTATTCTTCATCAAAATGATGATCACGATAATCTTTAGATAGTCACGAGAAATAACCATAGAATGGAGGATGGCGACCATCCATGTGATTAAATATATAGCAAAATCAAATCGAAAATTCTTCTGTCGAAGTCGACATCATCAATCACAAATACATTATTGTACCGAATGACTTTGTTTTTTTCTCCCCTTGTCGAAATGTTACCGACAACTTCAACTTTTTGGCAATAACAAACGAAAGGGGGATCATCACGTAATTAGAAAAAATAATGATCGAATAATCCGTCGAATGCACCCGGAAAAGAGAAATGAAGAAAAAATTGAAAAGAAATGAGCGAAACCCTCCATTTTCAAACCACCAAGATAGAACAAAATCTGGTGATAATGTCTTGATCAGGTCGACTCCACGCAGCCGTTCTTGACTTGATCATACCGATGCCCTATCCTCTTAAAAGCTTCGATCTGGGAAATATTTGATTATGCACGTGAAAGAAAAAGCGTATAAACTTTCACCTCAACTTCACGATGCATGGAGGAGGAAGTTCACGTCGTAAATGAAGAGGGACAATTACCAAATCGGCTGTAAACCTATTGTACGCACATCGTGCCGGTTCAGTCTTAATATAATCCTAAACTTTTGTCAGTTTGGTCAATCGTAGGCGTGACACCTTGATCACTGCCCGCCTTCCCGCGCGGCACATTGATGTGGATAACTTTACTTAAGATGGCGTCTTACGAGGACCGTCACGTTATTGATTTTCGACTACACCAGAAAAAAAATAAACGAAAAAGTTCAATATTATCTCGACATCCGTGACTAGATTAGGCAAGGGATTGGGCCGGGGTACGGGTTTGAGATTGACTGCTCAAAGCTGTGTTTTGTAACATTAGGAAAATCCGACTTGGCGAACCCAACACGTATTAATTACAAAACTACCAATGTTCCACTGGTAATCGTGATGCAATCTGATCAACATGAATAATTACTGGGGAACATATACAGATTAATTATAATCCAAATGATTTTAATGGCCGGCACCATCGTGATTAAGTCCCGCTCTCATTTTCAGGATCGTCGAGTTCTTGATTTCTGCGAGCGTTATTCTTGAACTCTCGCAAGAATTCCGAGGAGAGGAAGATGGAGAGCTTGATTCAACGTTCGTTCATTCATTCATTCCCTGGAATGTCGATCGCTAAGCGGAAACACACAGCATGGAAGGAGGAGGAACGAATCAATCAAAAAGCCTTAAACAAAAAACAAAAAAGAACTCCTCTCGTATTCACACACGACCGATCACAGCACCCCGCCTCCTCCAAGAAAGAACTATGAAACCGCGGCGCGGACGGGGACCGGAGCAGGCGCCGGGACGGGGCGAGGCCTAGGCGGCGACGCGAACGGGAGGCTGCGGAGGATGAGGAACCGGACGCGCCGCGGGAGCGGCGCTTCGTGGAAGAGGTGCTCCAGCGCCCTCGCCAGGACCACCGTGTACTCCTCCATGATCTCCGCCACTATGGCCACCATCATCATCCTCTCTCTCTCTCTCTCTCTCTCTCTCTCTCTCTCTCTCTCTCCCTCGCTTCTTGAACGATCCTTTCCCTTGCTGGTGGAGTGAGCTCGTTCGACGCTGCTGGGAAACCCAAATCGGAGCTTTGAAACCTCGGGGACGACCGTTGGATGTCAGCGGCTCGCGCGTATTAATACCTGCTCGCGGATGAGGATGAGGATGGGGAAGCTGGCACACCCAGGCGACTCTGTGTTCTGGTTTTCTCGACTGGCGACGACGACGGTGGGTGCTTTCAGTTTCGGGCGTCATTCCAGTGGATCCAGATCTCCTGCTAGAACGGTGGGCAGTTATTTTTTTTTCTTAACAAAAAGGGCAGCCGTCCGATATTTGATCGGACGGCTACCATAATTGAATCACCCTGCTTTGCTTAGGTAGCAAAGCAGGGATCCATTTCCCATTCCAGTGGGCTGGTTTTTGCGGCGCCCCCCACGTGGGGCCATCTCTGCCATCCGGCGGTTTACGGAGCAAAATTCGTTTAGGGTGTTGTGGGTTTACTTGAGCCCAACGCATCTGAACCTTTGATCTCTATGGGTCGCACGTGGCGGTGGTATGATCGAAGGACCGGAATGCACTGGGCTCACATTGTATTGGGGGCATCCAAGAATGTCTAGATATTGAGATGTACCAGGTTTTGGCGATGCCCACTTCATTATCTTTTTGGCCTATTTTGTCGACAAGACTGAAATGCACTAGGTTCATACGCAGCCAGGAGTGTCTCGATCTTAAGATCTAACAAGTTCGACCAAGCCCACTCCTTTCTTCTTCTTCTCCCTTCTTAATCAATCTTAATCGATTATAATTTATTGTATTCGATAGTATAATATTTTGTTACCTTGAATAGTTATTTATACTGGTTTATAAAAGGGCTCATGAATAATCGATACCGTATATATCAAAATATGCAAATAATTCTCCAATTAACTTTTCAATTTCATGCTTAACTTGGTATTAGAGCCACTACTATTTGAGAATGCGGTATACGGTTGTGCCGGTATCCATTCATTATTGAACCATTGCCTTCAATCGCTTATTTTGATTTGTTTCAAAAAATAAACACCATCATCAAACTCACTATCCCAAATAAGTCAGACCTTGAAAATTCATCGCTGATAGACTCAATAAGTTGCCGCATGCGCTGCCACATCACGAGTCCACTGTCACCATCGCTTGTAAGTGCTTTATTTGAAGTCATTAGTCGGATATCATCAACAAATGTTGCCAAAAACAAGTTGCTCATCATCCGATGAGTCCAACCCAACAAATAATGCCGCTGGACTATCTCTCACATGCCACCCAAGTCCTTTACGTGTGAGATTCCATCCACGTGATACATCATATCCACTAAGCAAGTGGTGTCATCCTCCACGTCATTGCTATGTTATCGCCAGCTAAGTTGTCTACCAAGTCATTGCCATGTTAACCTTTGACTGTGATTGTTGACCTACATTGACCCACATTAACTTATGTCAACCCACGTCGATCGATGTTGACTAGACTTTGACTGCCATTGATCAAACCGGTTCATCTACATTTTTAATCGATCCTGACATGTTTCGGACCGGTTATTAGCATTTTTAGACTGGTTCCTAAGGTATTTCAAAGTCTTGAATCAATTTTTTGCCTTATTTTCTCCATATCAGCTCTGCAAGAACCGGTTTTCTTTGAATTCATTATGGAATATACTGGGTTTATACTAGTATACTACATATCATGGATAGATTGGAAGCCTCAGCACCCATTCATACCATCTTGAATGGATCAAACTATATTTTATGGGCTAAAAAATATCAAGTTTTTTGAAAGGACATAGGCTTTGGCATTATTTCTCTGGAAATATTGTGAGCCTAATAAAACTATTGGTGATGCTGAGTTTGCTGGATGTTTGGATGAGTGGGATAGCAAGAATCATCATATATTCATATGATTTTGGAACACTTCGATTTTATTAATCAGACTTTAGTTCGGTTGCCTAAGTACAACAAAGGAAGCATTGCTAGTCGTTGTTCTATATTAGACATTTCTATCAATATCAAATGTTAAAGAATTTACAGTGGATGCATTAGTAGACAAGTAATTCTATTAACGATTTTTTTTTATCTTTCTTGCATGCTATATGTGAGTCGACTTTTGATGCTCGCGTGATCGTATACTTGTTATGGTAGAATACTTGTTACGGTACTTCATAATGAGTTTGACTATGTACAAGTTTCACTTTTAAATTAGGATCTTTTGTGCCATATGAGGTATTTGTCTTGAAATTGTTGACAAAAGAGACTCGATTGACTACTTTGAAGGCATAACGTACTACTTTATCAATCTCCACTTCTAGATTCAATGCTTGCCACTTCTAGATCCTTTTCATGGGCAAGCCTTATTGTAAGCATTGTCATCGACTTGATTATCATGTGCCCAATTGTTGTCAGCTAAAACCTAAGCAACCCATCCACAATAGCTACTACCATTAAAGATTTCTCAAATAGTTCGTTTGTTACTCTATCATTAGATGATCTTCAATCTATAGTTCTTTAATTTATTCAAGAATCCGATACTTCTTACTCCTTTATACCTAGCCTTTTTGCTTTGTCAATCATCCCCAAGTACTCGTGATGTGTGGTTCTTTGAGTTTGCATGTTGTAATCACATGATCTCAAGTGCCAATTTAATTTCAAGAAAAAAGCATAGACTTTTGGAGCAATTGTTGTTCATATAGTTGATAATTCTCAAATGATAGTTAGTCATATAATCACTATTGCCCATCCTGACATCACTTATGCTGTTCATTTTGTAAATCAATTTATGATTGCACCGCGAAAGACTGACTTTGCTGTTGTTCTTCGAATTTTTCGCTACATGAATGTTTGGAGTTGTGATCCTCAAATTATCAAGCAACATATTATAGATTTCTATAAGAACTTGTACACTTTTGTTGGTTCACAATTTTATGAACCTGTTTTAGAGCAGTGCCCTATGGTTGGTTCCAAGGAAATGAATGAATCATTATCAAGAAGAATCACCAAGGAGGAAGTCCAACAAGATGTATTTCAGATGGGGGCAACTAAGGCCCATGGACTAGATGGTTTGAATGGCCTATTTTATCAAAGTCGGTGGCATATTATTCAAAAAGATGTATTTAAAATGGTGGAGTCTTTTTTCAATGATGGAAGATTTGATCCTGAAATGAACATGACTCATATATCACTCATTCTCAAGGTAGCGAATCCTGAGAATGTTACTGAATTTCAACCTATCATCCTTTGTAATTTTAATTACAAAATTATCACAAAGGTTATATCAAGTAGACTCAAATCATGGCTCCCACATATTATTTCATTGGAACAGAGTGCATTTGTAGGTGGTCGGCAAATACAAGACACTATTTTCATTGTTCAAGAAGTCCTACATCAACTAAGGGTCAATAAGAGACGGCAAAAATTCCAAGCCGTGTTGAAGCTGGACATGCAGAAAGCTTATGATATAGTTGAGTGAGACTTTCTCTGTGATTCTATGAAGAAGATGGAATTCTGTGACAAATGGGTTAATATGGTCAGAATTTGTATATCCTATGTGCAATTTCAAGTCCTTATTAATGGAGAAGTCAGTGAAGCTTTCAATCCTTCCAGAAGCATTTAACAAGGTGACCCTCTCTCACCTTATCTTTTCATTATTCTAGCTAATGTCTTATCATATATGGTGAATAGTGTTGTTCATGTTGGTACTATGAAATGCATTAAGCTGAATCCTTACTGTCCTACTTTGTCCCATTTATTTTTTGCTGATGATGCAATCTTCTTCTTAGATGGTACAATTAGGGAAGCTCATAATTTGGCCAATCTACTAAATTGTTATTGCTTTGTATCTGGACAGTCTATTAATCTCAATAAATCTGGGGTTTTCTTTGGGAATAGTTGTCCACATGAACTAAGAAGGAATATTGCTTCAGAGCTGAGGATCCCTATTTTAGAAAAAAAATCGAGAAATATTTAGGGATACCTTCAGATTGGGGCCAAACTAAGAAGCACATGTTTGCTTGGATTAACGTTCGAGTTGAAAGGAAATTGGAGGGATGGAAAGAACAATTAATATTGAAGGCGGCTAAAAAAGTACTAATTAAAATGGTTGTTCATGCACTACCCCAATATACCATGAATATTTTTAAGATCCCTATTTCTATTTGTCAAGCAATTGAGAAGAAGGTCTCAGATTTATGGTGGAGGCAGAACTCAAAGCAGAAAGGAATTCATTGGAAAAGCTGGGAGTTCCTTAAGAGGAGGAAGGAAAGTGGAGGAATGAGATTTAAAGACCTAGTGGAGTTTAACAAGGCCATGTTGGGAAAGCAAGCTTATAGACTAAGCCAAACTCCAGAGGCTCTATGGACCAAAATTCTGAAAGGTCTTTATTTTTCTAGTGGTAATCTATGGAATGCAACGAAGTGGACAAGATCATTGTGGGGCTGGTGAAGTATTCTAATTGGCCAAGATGCTCTAGAAGATGATATGAAGTGGGAGGTAGGTGATGGCAAAACTATAAATGTAAGGGAGGACCGGTGGTTAATGTCAGGCAAGATTAGAAGACCGGCAAACCAAGATGATCCTAAGCTAGTGGCGGATCTTATTAAACTAAATGCACGAGAGTGGAATTCTTCACTGATCAACAAACTCTTCGACAACAAGATCTGAAGAAATTCAAACAATCCCACTCAATATTATCCCCATATCAGATAGGCTTATTTGGATAGGACATAAGTCTGGAAACTACAAGGTCAAATGTGGTACTACAAGTTGTGAGACGATAAAACAACAATCGCAAAATCGCAGGCATCAACTTCATACATAGTTGCAAAACGTTTATGGACGGAGCTTTGGAATATACAGACTTATTCTAGAAACAAGCATTTTATATGGAGTTTATGCAATGAAGGACTACCTACGAAGTCTAACCTATTTCGGAGGAAAATCATACCTGAGCCAATCTGCCCTTTTTGCCACGAATCTCCAGAATCGTGTTATGCAGATGGACAAAGGAAATTTGGTCAAAATATAGTGTGGATATCGATACCTCCACAAGATTTGTAACAAGGGTTGACAAATGGGTTAGCGATTACCTTTTATTTGAGAACTCGGCTCAACAGAATGCGATTTTCGTGCATCTCCTCTAGTTGATATGGAAGGCTCGCAACGCTCTATTATTCCGGGTCGAAATTAGCACAAAAGTCAGATTATTAACGAAGCCATCCTCTCCCAGCAGCTTTATGATAAGTGGTGCTCACCGAAGAAGAAAGAGAGAAGGAGATTACCTCTGCAAAGGAAAGCTGGTCGCCTCCTCCCCTGGGTTCCTTGAAGTTAAATGTGGATTGTTCATGGCAGGAAGGAAGATTGGTGAACTCTGTGGTTGGAATCTTCCGAGGAGCTAATGGTGTGTTTGTTGATGGTTTCGCACAGAAGATTGATGCTAGTTTGGCTTGTATGGGGGAAACCCTAGCCATTCGAGAGAGCCTATTGTGGTTGAAGGAATGCTGAAGTGATCTACGGAGAGCTCCCCATGCACGAATGGATCTGCCAATCTTCATCTCAACTGACTGCTTATCAGCCATGGACTTTATTTTGGGCCGGTCGGAGGTACCTTGGGCCTCTCTCTTGCATGTGCTTGACTGTAGAGATCTGCTAGCCTAGCTAGGAAATGTCCATCTTCAGTATAATCCACGTCAAACGAACCAAGCTGCGGACTAGGTTGCAAAAGCCCATAGTGTCGGTTCTCTTCCTAGTAATTGGGTCTTAAAACCCTGCATAATCTTTATCTTATTTTATGTTCAAACTTGAGTACTACTTGTAATCCACCATTTCCGTATTAATCCATGAAGATTTACCGACAAAAAAAAAACCTTATAGTTCATAGCTTATTCTAATGCTAACTAGGCCGATAACCCTCTTAATCATTGCTTTTCCACAGGCTATTGCTTCTTCTCAAGACACTCTTTATTCCCAACAAAGTAAAAAATATATCACTACTGCTCGATTTAGTATGAAAATAGAATATCGTGACAATATCATAATTTCTATGGTGGCGATGGTTTGTAGAAGATAAGAGAGTCCATCATGAAGGTGGAATGATCATTTATTGCGATAATCGAAGTGTTATTTTAAATAGTACCTAATGATATTTTTCATTAGCGTACCAAGCATATTGAAATACATTGTCATCTCATACACTCTCACATAATGCATGGTACTGTTCAATTTCTTCCCACTTTATCAATTCATCGAATCAGTGATGTTTTTCACTAAAGCACATTACTCCAATTGACATCTTCTACGTCACCTTGAGGTAAAAGGGGATGTTAGAGATATTGTTATCTTCCTTGATTGATTTTAATTGATTAAATTTGATATTGTAACAATTTGTTACTTTATATAGCTATCTAGAATAGCCTATAAGTAAGCTAATGTATCATCAATATTATGCACATCAAAAGATACAAAAAAAAATTCTCCAATTCACCTAAACTTATTTATTCACAATTATTTGAAATTTGGGTAGAGTTCTAAAGTTTGGTAAGATGGGAAAAAAGTTTGATCTACTTTTCCTTTATTCAAAATGGGGGGATAAAGACAAATTAAAGCCATGAAGGGAAAGAAGAAGGACGAATAAGTGTTTACTCATATTTACTCTCTTCTTCAATTTAAAGAAAATTAATTTAAAAGCTTGTTATTGCTAGGCGAAGCTATAAAGAGGAAAAACATATATACATTCACATATGGTTGAGGTAAATGAAGATTGTATCAAGTTCATATAAACAACTTAATTTGATTATAGCTATGAAATTTTGATTCCTAAAATTAGCCATTGAAGGACAATGTTGGTGGATTTTGGCAACGAACTACTAGCTACTATGTGAAATTACAGTAATAAATTATACAATTATCAATAATTAGTGGAAATTAATGTCAATGCGGTCTTGCATTTTTCAATATAGTCCTATATATTTACTCGCAATTTCAATGTAGCTTTGGAATAAACTTTTACTAGAAATTGTTGACATGGTGGTATGTCACATAAGATGGTTGGCAATGATTGGACATCCACATTGGTTTCATACAAGTGTTGTCTTGAATGAGTATCTTAGAATTTTGCGCATGGATTTAAGACTAATTTAGCCAAATTGAAAAGTTTAGAACTGAATTGATATATATATATATATATATATAATATAAGACTGATTTGGTTATTTTCTCTCATTAATAGTTGCCTATTTTATTATGTGGACTTTCAATCATTTGAAAGTTCTTACTTTCCTATACTCGAAAATCTCCTCAGTTTACTCCTCACCAAAATTTTTATAATCTTACTTATTCTTTTTTTTAACGCATTAATTGCCTTCTTTATTATCAAAAACATACTACTAAAATGAGTGGACTTTCAATCACAAGAAAGTTCTTACTTTCCTATATTCGAAAATCTCCTCCGGTTTCTTCCTCACCAAAATTTTATAATCTTACTTTTTTTTTTACTCATTTTAATTCCCCGCTATTTCCTCCTTCTCCCAAAAAAAAAAAATGTTGAGAGCTCGCAAATGAAGTTTTGCCAAATAAACGAAAATATTAAAAAGTTAAAATTCTGGCTGCAAAGTAAGTACAAAAAATAAAGACCATAGTTAAAGTTCGTGGACTGTGCCCTTTTGCACGGCAAAGTTGTCAGGGGCTATATCAACCGTTGGATCACCAGAATTTATTGCCAATCATTAGATAAATACGCAATTTATGCCATCGAAATAGCGAGATCCACCGTCAGCCGTCGGGGAGCACCGGCCACAGAGTAAAAAGCATCCTAAAGTTCGACATCTCCTCAAATTAGTAATAATGCACCACAAGAAAGTAAGTTCAATTGCATAAAAATTTGCTAAAACTAGTGGCATTACTTAGAAAGAACAGCGAGGTTTACATGCTTGACGATACTAATGGCAACGGTACAACGAACAGGCGTCGCAAGCCATTTTCGGATCGCGAGCAACCATTCTGTCGTCCGGCTCGAACTTGACCAGAAAATAAGAGAAATTCCATAGAGAACAAGTGACATTCTTTCATGGAGAAGATTAGGCTGCGACAACCTCCACTTTGGCTTCTTGTTCCTTAATGTCTCGGGCCGACTGCGCCTCTTTCTCCATTTGCTCGTGCATCTCTCTGTTCTTTCCCCACAGAAGAACGTAGAGTCCCACGATCACAAGGACAGATCCCAGCAGGCTGGTCCATCCATAGTCGGACGCGACAAGGAAGAAGTCGCAGCGTGAGTTGAAAGAGATTGAGATTTATGTAATGGGTTTTGCTTGGTCGGGATGAAATGAGATCCGGAGTTACCTTCCGAGATGAAGCTGCTCTTGGAGGGCGGGGATGCCGATGATGGCCGCGAATATCTGAACGAGGGGGCTGAACGACGCCGTGAACACGGGACCCCTTTTCTTGACGCACCATGACATCCCGACGTAGCACAATCCCGAGCACACCGTTCCCTGCACCACGTCGCACCGGTAATCTTACGTTAGGCATCAAAACCGATGCGCAACACAACAGACCGACCGAAAAAACACAACAGATGGAGCAGCTTGCCTTCAAGTTGAGCTTTATGAGAACTCCCGAGACAAACCGCATCGTGTTGGAAGAATTATGGATCTCTCACTCCTTCAGATTATATTTGATTCTTTCATTTTGTTTTACACGGTTTGGTTCGGTTAGATGTGCACGTCGCAACATGCATTGGAGGTAAGCATGAAAGTATATGGAAATGATGCAATTTACAGGCGCAAGCGCGTCACTCTCTTTTCTGTGGCTATCGACTTAAGTTCACGAGGAGTTACTCAAAAGTTTAGCAATGAAGTCCAATTTAAGTCGTACAAAGATTTGAAGGCGACCCTTTTTTGTAGGAAAGAGATCACGCACAAGATTGCAAAACTACCTACCTTTTTTCAAACAACCTTCTGTACGAGTGTTCTTCAAGTGGGCTTGAATTAAGTTCGTTTTGCAAAGTAAACAAAGAACCAAAGCTAGATAGATCTAACAAATGCTTCATAGCTTCCACTGGAAGAAAGATTTTGAGGTTCGAAATTATTGAGATGTGTACTTACTGCAAAGACAACGGTGAATATCTCGACTTTGGACTTGAGAACCCAGTCGGAGAGGCTCCTTCCTGGCGATAAGCTTGCTATCATAGCAGATTGGATTGCACCGAAGAAGGACATGAAGGCTGTGCTGGTGTACTTGCAAGGGTATAATTTCCCAATATTGGATTGAACAATGAACCAACATGACCACAATAAGGTCCCTAAAAACAATGCCATTGAGCTAATCACCCATCTCACCATGCTCCTCTTCGCCCTGAGCCTCGCAGTGGGACTAAAAGCATGCGAACTCAACTGCGGATGGTTGAGCAAAGAGCTTCCTCTGTAGAGAGTGAGTGTCAAGACACCGGCAATGCACACTATAGAGCCCAGTACTTTGGCTATTCCACTGCTGCTTCGTTTGTCCACAACCTCCATCCTGTAAGAAAGTTCGCTCAAATGGGTAGACTTAGCGATAAAATTATGTGGGTAACACAGCTGCTCACGCCCTCATGCGATCTAAGTGGAAAAGTGAGTCATTGATGGGTTTTTCAACAGTACCTGAATGGTAAGGCCACAACAAACGTCATGACGGGGGCCAAGTTTAGGAACGCACACGAAAATGTTGCAGATGTTCGTTGAACACCGAAAAGGAAGAGATATTGACTAAGTGACGCCCTGCAAAAATTTTAAGAAGACCTCCCTAGACTTATTTCCATTTTTTATCCAGTAGCAGAATATTTGGAGAAGGGAAAAAAAAAACAGATTGAGGCATGAAGCTACCCTAGCACCGCACTGAAGAAGAGGTGACACAAAATTCTAAACGTGAGCTTCGGCCTGCTATTCCTGCAAATAAGAGTGCTTTGTTCAGTACATTACTTTGAGTACCCAAAAATAATCTGAGGAAAGCAGGATTGAGCTGTTGGAGTTGCTTCAATGGTGAATAACTAGCAACAGAAGAAGTTTGTCTAAATAATATTTAACAACGTGAGGAACTAATAATAAACATGTAAAGGATAATATTGACTAATGAAAAATTGTGTAAGAGCTTCACCTTTCCAAAATGTAGCTGATTGGAGCCAAAAAAATGGCCGAAATAGAATGCCGGTATGTGATGAGTACCAAAGGGTTCGCTCCACCATTTAGCACTTTCTTGAGTAGTACATTTGCTACGGCTAAGGCAAGCTCAATTGCTAGCATTGCAACAAAAGGTTGCCATGTATCACTGCTGTTCTCTTCAGCCATTCAAATCAGATACTCTTACGGAATGCAACGAACTACGAAGTTCTCACTCTATTAATTAACTCAGAGTTGCTTATGTTCACCTACAGAAAGCCAATCTGTCGCTCTATATATGCAGGGAGCCTCTGGAACAAGCGGACACCAAGTGAGAGCAAATTCTTCGAATCAAATCAGTGCTTCAAGCCACCAATTTTTGCATTAGTCTATTAGGTTATACTCTTTGCTTTTGCTTTCCCTTCTTTTTGCCTTGCTTTCTTTTGACTGATCCTTTCCAATAAAGTGAGATTATTTTGTGGATGCTTTTTCCCAGGCTCATGCAGCAAACAGTCGAGGTTCACACGTACAATCTCATTCGTGGACGCCCTATTTGTATTTTCGGCATGACTTCCTCGTTTAATATCTTGTTTTGTGCTCTAGCAAACAACTTCATTCATGTGGGTCGGTTCTCCATAGCTCGGTATTTTCCCATTTTAAAACCTCCAATAGGCATCTTCCTTTTTTAACCCTTTTAAGTGGGAACGTAAAGATGACTGATCATTCAGCCATTCAATCTACCTCTCTCAGCCATGGCACTAACAAGGCATCCAATGCTTCCTCATTTTATATGAATTTATCGACAACCTCCATGCGACAATGTGGAGAGCAAGAACAATGCGTCAAATCTTGTTTAAATTGCAAGAATAAAAGGATCTGCGATAAATGTCCAGGTGGAAAAGCGAGGCATGAGCCTTTTCTAGTATTCCCAATAATCGATTCTCAGCGTCAGCACCCAAGTCTCCATCTTATGGATTAACAAAAGTCAAAAACGCATTTGACAGGCTAAATCACCATCATTTTACCTGTTTTAGGATCTGCAGCTGGAAAGGTAGGATAGACTTTCCGAGCAACGAACATAATAATCTATCACTTATGCAGATCATTTCCAAATCTTTCTGTAGTTCTAAAGTTTTGGCTGGGAAAATATGCGACTACAGTACGTAATAGAATAAGCATAAACAAGCTGATAGTTACATATATGCTGTTCTTTTCCGTATTTTCAGGACCAAAGAAACTAACCATGAAAAACAGCATCGCAGTACATGACTGTCGTCTTAGCAATCAATAAGAATTTGTCGTCTGTCCCTGTCCCGAGCTTTCTGGCTTGAGTTCACGATTCCCCCATATTGAAAGACTTAGGGTGTAGGACCATTCATCACCATCCGTTGCTAATACCTCTCAATTTATGCTCCCGCGCGCAAACTATCTCTGAATGGCAGGAGGTCCCATTGCATCTTCTGCTCCACATTTTTTTTTTGTCAGAGCCGCTTTATTGTTTCCAGTTAGGGAGAAAAACTGTAATTTCTCAAGATGATGCCCATTTTTTAGTGGGTCACGACTTAGTACTAAAACAGTGATCCATTTCGAGAGCCTTCCAGTCCAATTTAAAAATCAATAGCTCATAGATTCTTGTATTCTTTAGAAACGTGGTCAGCAAGTAAAATCCATGGTTTAGAATTATATGTTTAAATGGTTTATGCCGGTGGAAATCAGCATCTGTATAGGCTTGTTGGTGCTCGGCTAAGGAAATAGAAGAAATCAATAGAAAAAGCCTTTGCTCTTGGATCTCTTCTTCCATAGTCCTCCCCAATTCCATGCCTTGCGAGACTTCCTCATGTATAGATGGCTTCACTCCAACATCCTTGGTCAATGCTGCATTTGCACATTTAGGATTTAGTTTCCTTTGCCTTGTTGAAATTAGGAGATGAGGCACCTGGTTTTTAGATTCTTCTACCCGAGTTGGTTAAAGCTCTTTTTTTCCATTCTAAGACGTACATTAGTTAACCATAGTGTCATGAATCGACAGATTCCATAACTAAAAAGGCCCGTGCAGCGCCTGAGAGGGTCGAGGCCTTCAGGCCAGCCTTCTCTCATGTAGTTGTTCTAAGGAACAATACGACAAATAGCTGAAAAAGCTAAGTGCTTAGTGTAACGATCTGAATATGAAGTAAAGCGCGGAATAAACGAAGTAATAAGAGAAAAGTATAGAAGATCAAACACAGAAGATTATAGTGGTTCGGCTTAATCCAAGCCTACGTCCACTTTGTCCAGAGACAGCCAATCGGCTGTTTATCACTAGTATCAAAAGAGATAGTACAATCAGATCACTTTCTCACTATCACTCTTCCAATACAATCTTTCCTTCACAATCAAATGCTTTGATGATTTCTCTCTCTTATTTTTCTCACAATGGATGTACTATAAATAGTCTTCTCCTTTGGTTACCGTTTAGCCTTCCATAAGTGTCATCCATGATATGTCCGTTGGAAGCTCAATGATTTCTTTCCAAAGATAGATCGTGTGACCAAGAAAGGAAATGATAAAATCAGATATGATTTGATCCTTGGATCGATAGCTTCGATTGAGCATTAATACGTAAATGCTATTCATCCTATATCGTATCTCAATCAAAAGATCTCTTAAAATCTCTTTGACTTTCTGCGTATAGATCTGAGAATCTTGATCTACCGAACTCCATTACATTCTGGATATAAGTTCTACCAATTATCTTTTCCTTCTGAACATCTCCTCGTTCTGCATATAAGATCTTCTAATAGGATTAACCTTCTGAACTTTTCTTTCTTCTGCATATGATATCATCTGGTTTTGTCACCATCAAAATACTCTTCAACAATCTCCCCCTTTTTGATGGTGACAAAACTACCCTGCAGATTCGTTCTATAGCAACATTTGTATGAAGAAACATTTAAGTAGCTATCATAACAAAAGGTCAGAATGTCAATTGAGGCAGAAGGTCAAAACATCCAAAAAAACCAACACTTGCAACTAAAGTATCCAAGTATCCAAAAAATTCAATAAACGAACAATCTGCAGATTTTCTCCCCCTTTTTGTCAGCAATCAAAAAGGATCAAGGCTTGGGAGGAACACGGACGAGGGTAATATCCATAGTGTTAACAGCCTGGATAAGATTTTGGACATCCCCAACAAGGGCATGCACGACTGCATGAAGATCATCAATCTTCTTATGCATCCTAGCAGAAAGATCATCAATCTTCTTATCCAAGGCATGCATACGATCAATGGCCGCAGCCTGCTGCTCCTCAAGATGAATGAAAGCCGCCTGAAGTTCGGCAATAGCTCCAGAAGAAGCAGAAGCAGAGGTAGAAGGACTCTCTCGTGGCGGACTCACCTGAGGTTGCGGAGATGGAGAAACTCCCCCTGTTTGAAGGTGAGAAGGCGATGGAGCATCCAAGGAGGTTCGTGGCAATTCAGAAGGTAGTTGTGGTGAACCAGGTTCATGCTGAGATTTGGAGGATGTGTGAGAAGCAAGATCATCGGAGGAACTAATAGATACCTGACCTCGTGCAGAACGGGAGGAAATAGTTGCTGGAATAGCCTGCTGAGAAACAGGTAAGGTAGGATCGATCGGAGGTGCAGGAGGAATTTCAGAAGGAGCAGTTAGTTGTTCACTGAACAGAGGATCCGTAACTGGTAAGGCAGAGCCAGTTGCTTGGGGCACTCTGCCACCGTCTGAATGTGAAGCACTGGATTCATCTCTGAGAGCAATAGATCGAGACTTCTTCTGTTTTGAAGATCCAGCAGATTTGACAATCTCCTTACGCTTTTCAGAGCCAGGCATTCCAGAGGGACTGGAGAAGGCAGGAAGCCCCATCAGTTCAGGAATTTTCATCCTCCCGATCGAAATTTTGTCAAACACAGAATGAGGAAGAATGGTTGCAGTCATCGAAGTGGGGATGGATATCGTTAGACGATGAAATATCTGTGTGATGAGACTCCCATATGGAAGAAGACCAGAAGGTTTCACCAATGCCCTGTACATCTGCAACAGAATAATGTGTGGAAGACTAATGGGCCAGCACATATCAAGAGCATACATCAATTTAGCTTCAGACTTGGATATATCTGTTTTGGAAGCATACTTTAGACGAAGCACATTGATGACAACTTTGTGAAGCAGAATATGATATGCTGTCATGCGAGAATACATCAGCTTTCCTTGAGTAGAATTGTTCCGAGTAAAATATCTCAGAATGTCCTCATCAGTAACTTCCTTGGAGACAAACTCAACACGAGGAACTTTTAGAAGGTCAACCAAATCATATACAGAAAACCCATGGATGACATTGTTGACCGAGAAGGAAATAGAGTTTCTGGTTGGAAAAGACAAATTCGAGTAAAAGTAGGCAGTTAACTCCTTGTAGGCAGGCACCTCCTCGGTACAAAAGAACTCAAATTTGTGACTTTTCAATAGACTTCTTAACTTTATTTTGATACGATCCAGAAAGTCAAAATCGATCGTGCGAGGGGGCATCACACCTCTATCAAGCAGTGTCTGATAAACCTGATGATGGTTCTCAGACCTAAAAAGATTATCAGCAGTTCCAGAGTCTTTGTCTGCAATACCTTGTCGTGGAACAAAAATCGAGTACAACTTCTCATCATCATCAAGTATATGAGCCAATTTTGAAGAAGGCTCAAGAGAGATAACCAAGGCAGGCGACGGAGCAGGGGAGCGAGGTCCAGTAATGCCACAATCTTCGACGATTTTCAGAAACGCATCAAGAGAGGAATATCCCTCTCCCTTCAAATATCGATTAATAGAAGAATGTGGTTCATCGGAACGTACCATCTAAGTATATGTGGCATAGATACCTTTGACACTTTGCTCTGAAGAGGGGCCCATTCGTCAATGTCCTCCATTGGAGAATCTTCGGTGAGGTCAAAATGAGTTTGACCAGAAGCAGACCCAAAGTATTTGTTGGCCAACCGAGACGATTTACGGGTCCCAGACATGGAAAAAATCGAGTGGAACGGACGAGCACAAAGATGCAGACAAGAGGCGATAAAACAGGGCTAGGGTTTGTAGAAAGGGCAAAAGACGATTGAGTGTTTTGAGAAAGAGAGAGACTTTTGCGGAAAAGATGATAAAAAGAAATCCAAGTATTCTAAAAATATAAGAGGGAATGACGGTTTTATTTTGGAAGAAACCAACTCTAGTTTTTTTTTTTTGAAAAAGGATCCGATTAAATAGGCAATAAATAATAGTCAAGTAACGAGAACATACCTGTTCAAAAATAACGGTCGAAAATCTTCAAACACGAAGCCTAGAAAGAGAGAATATTCAGACGATCTCTGATGAATTCGAATGATCGTTTGTCCAAGGCTTTTGTGAAGATATCGAAAAGCTGATTCTTGGAGTCAATAAAAGTGATAACAACATCCTTCTTCTGAACATGATCACGGATGAAATGGTGACGAATCTCAATATGTTTGGCACGAGAATGAAGGATAGGATTCTTGGTTAAATCTATAGCACTTGTGCTATCACACCGAATTTCAACACAGTATTTCGGAATTCCAAAGTCTTGCAATTATTGTTTCATCCACAGAATTTGAGAACAACAACTGCTTAGAGCCACATATTCAGACTCTGCAGTAGACATAGCAACATTATGCTGTTTGCGAGAGAGCCAGGAAACTAACATGTTTCCAAGCAGCTAACAATTACCCGTTGTACTTTTGCGATTAAGTCTGCAGCCAGCCATGTCAGCATCAGAATAACCAAGAAGTGTGAAATTCCCTTCCTTTGGATACCAAAGACCAAAGTTTGAAGTAGTCGCAATATACTTGATTATTCGTTTCACAGCCGTGAGATGTGATTCCTTAGAATCAGATTGAAATCTAGCACAAAGACAAACACTGAATAGAATGTCAAGACGAGAAGCAGTGAGATATAGAAGTGATCCTATCATACTCCTGTAAAGCTTCTGATCAACAAGTCGTCCTTTTGTATCTTTATCAAGTTTGGAAGTGGTAGACATAGGAGTATCCACTCTTTTACAATTTTCCATACCGAACTTCTTGATAATATCTTTGGCATACTTCTCCTGAAATATGAAAGTCCCATGATTGGACTGCTTAACTTGAAGACCCAGAAAGAAAGTTAACTCACCCATCATACTCATTTCGAATTCACTTTGCATATCTCTTGCAAAGTTCTGACAAAGAGTTTCATTAGAGGATCCGAATAAAATATCATCTACATATATCTAGACTAACAGAAAATCCAGATGAACCCTTTTTATGAACAGAGTAGTATCAACTTTACCTTTGACAAAACCATTAGAAAGAAGAAAGTTACTCAATCTCTCGTACCAAGCTCGAGGAGCTTGTTTTAATCCATAGAGAGCTTTCTTCAATCGGAGAACATGATTGGGCTTAATAGGATCTTCAAACCCAGGAGGTTGAGCAACAAAGACTTCTTCTTGAATAAAGCCGTGAAGAAATGCACTTTTGACATCTATTTGAAATACCCTGAAATTATTAAAGCAAGCAAAGGCTAGTAATAGACGTATTGCTTCTAACCTTGCAACAGGAGCGTAAGTCTCGTCATAGCCAATTCCTTCTTCTTGAGTGTAGCCTTTAGCTACAAGTCAAGCCTTGTTACGAATCACCAGACCATCTTCATCAACTTTGTTTCTGAAAACCTACTTGGTTCCAATGATGGTTTTTCCTGGATGCTTAGGAATTAGTTCCCAGACATCATTGATAGCAAATTGCCTCAACTCGTCCTGCATAGCTTCTATACAGCTATCATCTGTAAGAGCATTGTCTACCTTTTTGGGTTCGTGAGTAGATACGAGAGCAATAGCACTTGATTCCATCCTTTCTTCTGACAATATTAACTTACGAGATCGAGTTTGTATACCTTGATCAAGGTCTCCAATAATAAGATCAATAGGATGACTAGACTTATGCTTCTAGTCCTTTATAACACGAGAAACACTTAAAGAGATCTCCGGTACACGGTCAGAAGAGGAGACAGATGGTTTATCAAACCCAGAAGATGAACAAACAGAGTGATCTATAGATGAATCAGTATGAGTGAAATAGTTAACAGGTAGAGATCCTTCTGAATTTGAAACAGACTCAAAAGATTCATTGTCTGAAAATTTCACATGAATTGATTCTTCAACTACTAGAGAATTTGTATTGAAAACTCTAAAGGCCTTGCTAGTAGAGGAATAACCCAGGAAAATACCTTCGTCTGATCTGGCGTCAAATTTTCCTATGCGATCACTTGAGTTCTTGAGAAGAAAACATTTACATCCGAAAACATGGAAGTAAGACACATCAGGTTTCTTGCCCTTAAATACCTCATAGGATGTCTTCTGTAGAATTGGCCTGAGGAAAACTCGATTAATGATATAACAGGCAGTGGACACCGCTTCAGCCCAAAAACGAGAAGGTAAATTGCTTTCGATAAGCAAAGTTCTGGCCATTTCTTGTAAGGACATGTTCTTCCTTTCAACCACCCCGTTTTGCTGAGGTGTGTATGGTGAAGAAAAAGAATGAACAATACCATATTCATCACAAAACGCAGAGAAATCTTGATTATCAAATTCTCCTCCGTGATCAGATCGAATAGAAGAAATAAAGTACCCTTTCTCATTCTGAATTTGTCTTGCAAACCGAGAGAAAATAGAGAATGTTTCAGACTTGGTTGCAAGAAAGTAAACCCAGGTGAAACGAGAATAGTCATCAACTATGACTAAGCAAAATTTCTTTCCTCCAATACTTTGAGAGCGAGTTGGTCCGAATAAATCCAGATGAAGAAGTTGAAGACCTCGAACTATAGATATTTGATTGACAGACTTAAAAGAACTTTTTACCTGCTTTCCCAGAATACAAGGAGTACAAAGATCTGAACTTTTGAAAGGAATAGAAGGGAGACCCCTCACAAGCTTCTTGGAGGAGAGTTTAGCAAGTTGTTTCAAATTAGTATGACCGAGTTTCCTGTGCCATAGAATTGCCTCTTCCTGCAAAGTAACTAGACATTGCAAATTTTCTAGATTAATATCCAGAAGGTAAATATTACCATGTCTACGTCCAATAAAGACTTGTGAGTTATCATTGCTGAATCCAGAACAAACTCCTTCTTGAAAGGTAATCTTGTATCCAGAATCACATAATTGGCTGATGCTGAGTAAGTTGTAGTTCAGGCCTTTAACAAGTGAAACCCTGTTGATAACAAGATTTCCGATTTTGACTGTCCCAGTGCCGATGATCTTTCCATTACTATTACCTCCGAAAAATACTTTTCCACCATCAATATTTACTAGATTGATGAAAAAATCTGAATTTCCAGTCATATGTCTCGAGCATCCACTGTCTAGATACCACTTCATTTTATTTTTCAAGGATACCTGCAAATAACAAAATACTCAAACTTTCTTTGGTATCCAGACTTTCTTGGGTCCAGTAACAGTCCTTTTTGGTACCCACATTCTTTTGGGTCCAGTAGAGTTAGTAGAAAAACCAAATAATCCAAACACAGAAGATTTTGATTTAGAATGTTCTCTATCAAGATATTCTGAATTATTCGAGGAACGAAAAAGAGAATCATCTCCAACAGGTTTGACAAAAACCTTTTTAAAATGATCTTCATAAACCTTTTTGGAAGGTCTTTGCATTAGTCTCTCTTTGACTTTAGGAAAGTCAATCAAAGGAACCGTTGTAGAAGACATTCCTAAACCTTCTTTTTTAAAATACGGCCTTTGAATGGAAAGAATTTTTTTCAGCTTCTCAGATCCATCGTAAAATTTTTTAGAAAGGCAAGAGAAATCAGATTTTAAACAAACGTTTTCTTTTTCAAGAGAATCAACTTTTTGCTCAAGACAAGAAGAATCTTTTTGTAAAATCTCAATTTTTTTTCTCAAAAAGACTTCCTGTCGTTTGAGTCTCTGATTTTCCTTTTTTAAATCAGAAACCTCCTTAAGAGAATCTTCTAGATCAGAACAAAGTTCATCAATGTATCTAGCAATTTTAATAGGAACTCTGAGATTACTTACCTGATTTTCATTGTAATCAGATTCATAGTCGGAATCAGAACCATCAAATGAATCAGAATTTGCCATAAGACAGACATTGAATTGATCATCACTTGATTCACATTCAGTGTCGCTCCAGGTTTCTGCTTTGAGAGCTCTTTTGTATTTCTCATCTCTTCCCTTTTTGAGTAAGGGACAGTCGAGTTTTATATGACCTTTCTTCTTGCAGTTAAAGCAAGTAACATCTGCATATTGTCCTTCAGCTTCTGTACTTTGTCTCAACGTATTCTGCTGATAGTATCTCGGTCTCCGTCTCTGAAAATTTTGTTGACTGTTGCTTAATCTGTGCTTTTGAAAACTCTGTTGACCATCTTCCATTCCTCTCCTTTGTGAGTTCATTTGATTTGAACTGCTTCTGTTGTTCCTGTTGAACTTCTTGAATCTTTTCACTAGGAGTGCTATTTCTTCATCATTGAGATAGTCTTCTGAATCTGCATCATTAAAATCCTCATTAGATTTTAATGCTAAAGTTTTCTTACCTCTAGTGTTCTCAGTCTCAACAAGCTTTTCTTCTTCATAAGCTTGGAGAGTTCCAACAAGCTCATCGAGGGATAAAGGTTGAATCCGTTGAGTTTCTCTGATGGAAGTTTTAATATAAGTCCATTCGGAAGTAAGACCACGAAGAAGTTTGTTGACTTTCATCTGTCCTTCAACTGGATGACCTTGATAAGCTAGGCCATTTGTGATTTCAGTAAACCTACTAAACATGTCAGTAATGCTCTCCCCTTCCTTCATTTTAAAAGACTCATACTGATTGAGAAGAATATTCGTTCTGGTCTCCTTAACTCGATCTGTGCCTTCATAAGTTACACTTAGAATATCCCATATTTCCTTTGCTGAAACACAAGAAGAAATACGATTATATTCAGAAGTAGATAAAGCACAATATAAAGAATGAATAGCTTTAGCATCAGTATCCTGTCTTTTCTTTAATTTAGATTGAGTCAGAGGATTAGAATCTGAAGATGTTTCTTTGCCAGATGGAGAATTCGGAGAAACGCCATTTTGCACCAATTCCCACTCTAGTGGATCTTTTGCTCTAAGGAATGCTTTCATCTTGTTCTTCCATATGCTATAATCCTTTCCATCAAATAGAGGAGGACGAAAGTGACTCTGTCATTCCATCAGACCTGTAGCACTAGCCATTGATCGTTCTGCTCAGAAGTACAAACACTTCAAAAACGAGCAACCTGGCTCTGATACCAATTGAAAAAGCTAAGTGCTTAGTGTAACGATCTGAATATGAAGTAAAGCGCGGAATAAACGAAGTAATAAGAGAAAAGTATAGAGTATCAAACACAGAAGATTATAGTGGTTCGACTTAATCCAAGCCTACGTCCACTTTGTCCAGAGACAGCCAATCGGCTGTTTATCACTAGTATCAAAAGAGATAATACAATCAGATCACTTTCTCACTATCACTCTTCCAATACAATCTTTCCTTCACAATCAAATGCTTTGATGATTTCTCTCTCTTATTTTTCTCACAATGGATGTACTATAAATAGTCTTCTCCTTTGGTTACCGTTTAGCCTTCCATAAGTGTCATTCATGATATGTCCGTTGGAAGCTCAATGATTTCTTTCCAAAGATAGATCGTGTGACCAAGAAAGGAAATGATAAAATCAGATATGATTTGATCCTTTGATCGATAGCTTCGGTTGAGCATTAATACGTAAATGCTATTCATCCTATATCGTATCTCAATCAAAAGATCTCTTAAAATCTCTTTGACTTTCTGCGTATAGATCTGAGAATCTTGATCTACCGAACTCCATTACCTTCTGGATATAAGTTCTACCAATTATCTTTTCCTTCTGAACATCTCCTCGTTCTGCATATAAGATCTTCTAATAGGATTAACCTTCTGAACTTTTCTTTCTTCTGCATATGATATCATATGGTTTTGTCACCATCAAAATACTCTTCAACAATAGCAACCTCATATCGAATCATGACACGTCCAACTTAACTCAAGGGATTATCTCGTAACGGGACACGCAGCATCATTCTGGCACAACAATTGGTTTTTGCCTGCTATGGCATCATTAGTAGAGCAGCATTAGCCCTCGATCAGTTTGTACACGGGAGGCCAAACCCACATTTAGAGCTCCTAGAGATATAATCTATCTATCCTAGTACAAACCAACCTGATGCTACTCCCACGAATCAGTTGTATCTTCCCTATTGCAACTCTATCCCATCACGATGGCGCCCTCAGTTCCACTCACAAGGGTACATGAATATAGGAAAACATCATGTTGTGACAATAGGCTCTTTGATTTTCCTAGCTACAGTGCCTTAACATCTTTTCTTCATTAATAGGTTGAACTTCTTCACTTACTTCTTCCATTGGTTGGACTTATCAAGCTCAGCATTTCCTTCTATTTTTTTTCATGGACCTCTTCTTCAATTTGTTTTGATAATGGTTGTCCAATGGTGTGTGAAGACCACCGCAAGGATGCCTCCTTGAACACCACGTTCTTGGAAGTGTAGCACCGCCCTTTTGTAAGACTATAGCACTTCCATTCTTTTCCTTTGATCATCATAGCCCACGAATATGTAGGTGCCCACCTTCTTAAAAGAATGCTTAGTAGGTAATTAGGTATAATGCACAAATTACGCATGCAAACACTCGAAGCTAACTCAATGTAGGGTTTGCAATTCCGCAGTTTATAATACAGTGTTATAAAAGCAAGCCCTACTTAGGGTATTTTGTGATGATGCACTACTGTCTTGATACACTCGGCCCAAAACCTTGTAGAACATTCTTCACAAGTGACATGCTCTTATAGGTTTCCACCAAATGTCGATTATTTATTTGGGCAAATCCATTTTGTTGCGTTGTACTTAGACTAGTTAACTTTAGGCGTCTCTTGAACTTTTGTAGAAATCTTGTAAGCTCATGCAAAGCATACTTACCCCGATTATCAGTACGAGGATATCAAATTTCTTGCCAAATCTTTTTTATAACTTTTTCTTAAAACTCCTTGAATTTGTCTAACACCTCTGATTATAAAATCAATCCAAGCATACTTGGAGAAATCATCAATGAACATTATCATGTACTTTGAACCTTTGACTAATAGTAGATTTGGGGGTCCAATTACGTCTGAGTGAATGAGCTCAAGAGGCATCTTGGCTTGGTATTTTGACTCCTTATACGGAAGTTGATGTGCCTTCCCATATTGATACCCAACACATATTGCATATTCTCGAACATCTAGCTGAGGAAGACCCTTTAGCATGGCCTTCTTTAATTTCATATGTAGCTCTTACATGTCCAATCCAAGCATACCCAAAATTAGGCGTCTCGATCTTTTGAGTTTTGTCCATGTATATCGTCTGTGCTAACATCATGTAAACAAACTCTAATTGATGCTCCTCCATGATCGACATACTGGTGGGTTTCAAACTGCAATAAACCTTAACTTTGTTTAGGCCAAACACCACATAATTACCAGAGTTTGTAAGTTGTGATCTTGACAATAGGTTTTTCTTCATTCCTGGCTCATGATACACATTTTGCAGCTCAATTTGATGTGAATTGAGTTGCGTGTTCTTACCATTCTGGCTAACATGGGTGATAAGCAACCCTGAGTTATTGGTGATGACAATTACTCGTTTGCCAGTGTACTCTGGCATGCTTTAGTTTGAATGGATCATTCGCATATGATTTAAGCATCCTAAGTCAACTAACCAATCATCATCATAATTCATTTTTTTATACTTACCGTAACAAAGGTTATTATCTATTAAAATTATATCTTGAGTTTGAACTTGATAAACAAATCTGACCCAAATTGAATTGCATACTTGCCCTACAAATTAAATTTCAAAATTAAATCTTATATAATCCAGAAATTGCGTCCATTTTGAAGTCAGATCAAGAACATAATTACTTCCTCTGTTGGAGTCAGCAAGGAATAAAAGAAAAAGAAGAAGGAGAAGAAAAGTGGTCCCAAAATTGAACTTTGTTTCCTGTCTAGTTTTGGACTTCTCCTACCATGGCATTGTGTGTGTCTATATATATATATATATATATATGTTTTGTATTAATGCGAAGTTGATGTGTAGGGTAAACTTCTTCGTGATTTGTGTGGCGTTGCATCCAATTACAAGAATGCTAATTGCATCAGGAGAAGATCCATGAGTGCTTTACAGCCGATAGAAAACCTTGCTGTAAGATTTTTCTTAATTTATTCATGTGATTGAGTGATTTTTTTATGAAAAATTATGGGGCTTTAACATTATATGAGTTATATGTAATTGAGGGCTAGGAATACAAAAAGTGTTTGAGTGACTTAAATGTGATTTTAATCTTGCTTGTATTGTTTGATCGATAATAAAATTGCTAGGGCGCGAATGATAACCATTATGTTTTAGATATAAATTTTTTTCAAGAAATAAAATTTTCAATTCTATGTTTTGGATAAGTTTCTAAACAAAAAATGTATTTGATAATGACATAAAGTTTATGTTTCTATCTCTATCATTGGTGGAGCAGCCATCGATGATGGTGGTTAGCTGAGGAAGGAGGGGCTAGCTAGCCAACGGTGTGGCTAGCAACGGGCTATGGTTAGTGAGGGGGGCTGGTAGTGATAGCGTGTGGTAGCGGCAACAGGTGGTGGTGAGTGGCTGGCGAGGGGTGGTAGCAATGAGTGAGTGGCCACGGCTAGTGGTGACTGACCAACAAAGGGTAGCGAGGGGTAGTAGTGGGGGCCGACAAGGGGCACGCGGTTAACAATTGGTGGGTGGTAGGTTTGTGAAAAGTCAAAGAGAATATGAGAAATAGAAACTTGATGAGAAAGACAAAATAGGAGGTAGAACTATTTTTAACTTCTAATCTAGAAATAGAGGAATTTGAAAATCTTTACTACTCATTTCTATTTCAAATATAATTTTGAATTAAAAATTTATTTCAAAAATAGAAAAATGAAATTGTATTACCAAATAGATTTCTATTTTAAATCGATTCCGAAAAATAATACAGTTTTGAAGCATACACATAATTTGTTATCATTCACACTCTCAGCGCTCTTCCCGTGGATATGGGTTATAGGTGTTTAATCTATTTCCGTGTTCGGTATATTTTATTGTTCGACTGCGTATTTCTACAATCGTTTGGTCGATATTTTCATGCCATTATCAATTGACTCGATAATAAAAGAGGTCGCGAGTTTTTCTTGATTCTTGACTGCAATGGACTCTTGGAAGCCCCTTTTTCTTTCACTGATTTCTCTTATGTGACAGATGCTATAGCGTTTCCTTTTGCTCGTTTGAATCGATAATCCCTGGTAAAGCGACCTATCTTGCCACAAATGTGGCAATAACTCTCTCTCTTTTGTCTATCATTTCCTTCTTTCTTGTCATTGATCCCGATGAAGTCCCCCGGGTTGACTGCTCATCTCCGCCAGTCTCAATCACCTTGTCCTCTATTTCCTGTCTACTTTGGCCAATCCATATTTCTTCTTTTGTTCTTCAACTCTCTCCTCTATTAATTATTGAAGGGTGAACCTTTGTTTTCCTTAACTAAGACCTTAGACAACTATCTGTCTAAAGCTTCTTGTTTGGCCCGTATATTCAGTGGTGGCCATAGCAATGTCGTTGAATTATCGTACTATGTAAATGACAATTCTCCTCAACTTAGTCTTGAAGATGGCTTTTTCTGAGGATGTAACTTCAATTTTCTTTTAACAAAGAGAACTTTGAAGAAGTCTTGACTCAACATCATGTCTTGCTGCAAGACTGGAAGTAGTTCAATGATCATTGCAAAACATATAGAGCTTTTATCTTCTCAACTCGTTGTCATCAGTTGTAGCGTGGTGCTGCTGCCACCAACAAATATCCTATCAATCTTGACCCAAAAGGCAAAATTGAATGCGCATGTTCCAATTATTATTTGGAGTTGTCAAGCTTCTAGACTCCTTTAAATAACTCGAAATATCCACCATCGTGACTTTATTATAATGTCCAGCATCATTCCAAGTAAGGTTGACTTTAAACCAACCGATAGTCCTCGATTGTGCACCAGGATTACTTCATCATGCTTTAGTTCGTAAGGGCCTGCTCACATCCAATGGTCCCAAACCATTGTCCTCGCAGACCACAACTCGCAATTGTCGGGTTCATCGTCTCCAACTGCTTGCTCTGATACTAATTGTCGAGAGTATGTGCGAGCATAAATTTGATACCAATTGTTAAGAAAGATCGGGATCTCAGCCAAAGAAACAACACTTTTATATTGGAGATACTCTTTAAATTATTGATTAGGAGAACTTCTTATATACAAAAACAAATCAGAACACTTGGTTATTTATAGCCTTTACAAGAGGGTGGTCCACTACTCCTAGATTACATTCACTCCTCTAAATCACTTTAGAAGTTTGTGTGTTTCACCCAAATTACCTTATTCTAGAGATTAGTGGTTCACTTCCTTTATATCATTCTAGTGATTCACTCCCCGTATAGATATATCGAATTCTTTGAAGAAGAGAGGAGGTGAATTCTTCACTCTATTGTTTTTAGTTGGGGACAAGATCATTAAATGATTATTTGAGTTTAAATCCGCTTTTGAGAGATTTGCGACTTATATCACTGCTCAATTGGACACATACTGTTAAATTTTCAGCTTCTTAGACTAATAAATAGCTAACGTGGAAGCTGCTTTATAATAGTATTCATTACTTCAACTACATTCTTATCGTTCTTCTCGTGAACATAAGTCACAACTACCATGTTAATTGATGCGGAGCCCTTTAGTTCTCATGAATCTATCATGGCACACTGACGATCTTTTTGCTTAGCAACTTTAACATTAAAACGGATGTCGAAAATAAGATGGTCCCTCAAACAGCAACAGAGATGTTCTTGCATATTGAAAAAAGATTTAAGGGAAAAAAGTTACCCTGCAACTTTCGGACCTGCAACTTTCTCAGACAAAACGATTGCTCGGCACAACTTTTATGCGCCCTAACTTTACTTCTTATTGAAGAGTATAAACATCTAAGCAAAAGAAAGAATAGTGAGGAATCCAATCCTATCCGGTCTTACCGTAATTTTACCAGAGGGCTCAACCCACATGTCAAGATATGCAGCGAAGAGAGCTTCTAGAATCTCATAGGTAACCATTCTTCGAGAGGCCGGTAGCAATTAAATCGAACAAGAATGAATTGCACCAATCGGTTATATCCTTTTACAAGATTTTGTGTGCTATAGCACGTACAAGAATCACGATAAAATGCACAGCGATCAAAAGTAAACTCACTCAATAGGTCATCCCCCTGGCAAGAGCGACGGTATTGAGCCGCCTCAAATGCAATGATGCCTTAAAAGAGCAAACGATAGTTGGTGTCAAGCATAAATAAATCGATTGTCACTTACGTACATGATCACTCGGATACCATCATAGCAAGTGGTGCCCAAATGGATTTATGGAGTGATTTATATTGTTTCACAGTGTATTTTTAATGGTTTAATTCGTCAAAAATACTTTGTTGGCTTAAATATGGATACTTGTCTGGTGATACACCATTTCATTAAATTTTCTACGTTTTTCGAAAATATTATTAATTTAGCGATGCACATAAACATAATAGAAGACTATAGATTTAAATTTCTTATTTGATTGCTACAAATATTTCCTATGTGAGCGCAATTACACAAATTTTCAATAGTTTTCTATTTTTTTTACATTGATTTAATTTCTTTTAGAATGTTAAAAGAATTTCTTTCTATTTTATTCTTATTTTTCGTTTTCGACTATTTTTGGTCCGATCAAAGACTATTAGCAAGAAAAATTACTATCCAGGCATCCGATCGCCATAGACTACTCTCTTGCATAATGTTTCATATATTATGCTTGGATTATGAATTATTTTCTGACAATGGATTAAAAAAAGGGCAAATATTGTAAATATGCTCCAAATTAATGATCACCGTGACAAAAATGTCTCATAATTTTTTGCATCACAAAAAAAAATTTAGACTTACCACCGTAACACGAGTACTCTCGACACTTTTTGTGCCCACGAAAAACTCAAATTATATATATTCTCGATTTCAATTCTATTCAAAAATATATCTATCATATTAATATAAGTTTAGGTTTTTTTTCCTGGCATGATAAATTTTTTTAGATGTTTATATTACAGCGAACGTAATTTATATTTTTTTTGTAGCATTAAAATTATTTTCAACTGTAATTTATAGGATTTGTCGAAATTTTTTCCCCAAGCAATACTCTTTGCTAAGTCATCAAGCGTGGAATCAACGTCCTAAACACTTCTAGGATTAGGCATTGCTCGACATCTACGGCACAGAAGGCTCACTTACCCCCCATATCTTCTGGACCACGCGCCGAGCGAGCGAGCTTCGCACCACGCGCCTATTAATTACCCGAGCTTCCGTCCTTCCTTCCGCTTGGATGCACCACCGCTCCTCCCTCTTCACTCATCGTCTCCGTCGATTTTCGCCCTCGGGAGGCTCCGAGGCGTCGCTCCGTCTCTGGCCGCCGTCGTCCGCCCTTCAGCAGCTCCGATCGAGGTACTCCGAAAGCCCTAATCGCCGCCTCTCTCCCAGCCTGTCTCTCGTCGCTCGGTGCTATTTTTGCTTTTGGTAACGAACCCTAGCTCTATCGACCCCGCTGACGCGCTTGCTCCCCGCCGCGAGGATTGGCGCCCCCGGGGGCTCGATTGCCTCACTTTTCCGCCGGTTTTTCGCTTTCCTGGTGGATGTTCCGTTCCTAAATTTGGTCGGCGGTTGGGTGGATGAGCTAAAGGCTCCGTTAGTGTCAGCCTTGGCTGTTATTCTGCTGCACTGGCATTGAGATTAGCTTCGCCTGCGTGGCTATGGAATCTCTAGTTTATGCTTGTTGCCATTATGTAGGCAAAATTCGTGGTCTCTGCGTTTTTTGATTCTTTAGAATGATGTTGCAGCTCCTGATCCGGCATTGGGGAACTCTTGAAGTTGTCATACGTTGTTCAGTTTAGACTTTCACAGCGAGGATGTTTGGCGGGACTAACCGTGAGTATTTTCTCTGGATTTTTTAGTTTCTTCAGCAGGGTGCTTTGCTTGATTGAACTATTAAATCTTTTGTCTGTTGCTGATGCCTATTTGAACTATTAAATCTTTTGTTTGTTGCTGATGCCTATTCTCTGCGGTAAATGGTGCTTTTGTTTTTGTATTGATTTCTCGTCAGTTTGTGTGACATGAAAGTGTGATGGATTATGACATTTTCCCTTCTATATTGTTCTCTTTTCCAACCTGTCTGATGAACTTTTTGAAAGTGCCTTTTCCCCTATGTATCCCACGAGTCTCCAGCACTATGTTACCTCTTTTTTCTTCATGAACTTTTTTCAGTTAATTCATTTCATCTTTCGCATGTAATTGCAATGCTGCTATTTTATTTGCCGCAACTGCCTTCTTGCTCGAGACATAAAAATCCTACTTGTCGTGATAGCATTGTCAGATACTTATTCTAGAGCAACTGGATGTCTGTTGCCTGCTTTTATAGGGCCATGTGTATGTGTTTCTCTTTACACTTTAGCTATGAGGATTATGTGCTTATCTTGTTCTATACTGTTACTTTTATTGTCACCTTCTTTGGTTATGTTAATTCAGAATGCTTTTTACAGCTTTTGGGCAATCATCTAGCAGTCCTTTTGGGTCCCAATCAGTCTTTGGGCAGGCAAGTAATCCAACCAATCCTTTTGCCCCAAAGCCTTTTGGTAGCCCAAACCCTTTTGGCACTCAAACGGGGAGCTCTATGTTTGGTGGAACTTCAACTGGTGTTTTTGGTGCTACTCAACCCTCTTCACCCTTTTCTAGTACGCCTGCCTTCGGTGCTTCATCTTCTCCATCTTTTGGAGCTTCAACACCTGCTTTTGGTGCATCGTCAACTCCCGCTTTTGGAAGCTCTTCCTCAGCTTTTGGTGGTAAGTGATGAGCTATTATCTTCGTGATCATGAGGAACCTCTGAACGTGAACTTATAGATAGGCATTTGATAGGGTGCTCATTGTTTCTTTGATATGGGATTTAGCCCAGTTTTCAAACAGATCATGGGACAAGTAGAAGAGTATGTTGAATTTTATCCTTTAGCTCATGTTTGTTTGCTTGGCAAGTTGAGAGGTGAGAATGATAGTAGTAGGTGTGGTATTCAAATACAGCAGAAGCCAAAACACATGCAACTTAAGTTATGTCTCTTTTGTCAAGAAGGTGAACTAGTGGGTCTGGAGATGCCATATTTGAACTGGCCGGATTTATCAGATTTAAGATGCAATTAGGATCATGCAAAATTCCATATAAGCTCAAGAAAACTCAAGGGTCTAAGTAGGGCTGGAATGTTTCTTATGTTTTATGTACCTTTGCATAAAATGGGCGCATGATGAGAACTTGTCTAAGATGATTTGGGCATCTAATTTGTTTTCATGATTCCCCTGAAATGTGGCCCCACATTTAGTAACACGAGGGTTGAAATTCTTAATTTCAAGGTATTTAATCAGTTTTATAGGTTCTGGTCTTTTGACACAAGTTAACGGTTTCCATTTGTAACATTCTGACTAAGTATCTCATACCAAATAATTTTCTTTTTCTCATGGCTGTTGTATGATATATTTTGGAGTTTCCTTTTCTCATGTTCATTTGTGTCATGAGGACATTTGATCAAATATTGAAAAAGAGATGCTTCAAGCACAGTGGTAAAAAAATACTCAATGTGCCATGTACAAGCTCCATGTTAGCTAGTGCTTTTGTGGAAGTTGGATAACAGTCATAAAGGAGAGGATTTGCTCAGTATAAATGAGTGCTTCAAGCTTGCAAATTGTTGAACAATTTTACTCCTAATTGTGTTCAAGGGGAAGAAATTCTTGTGGAAATTTTATTTTATTTTATTTTTTTAAGCTTTTCCTTGAAAGAATGTTGAGTTGTCAGAATTGGACCATTGCAAATTATTTGTTGATGAGGGTTGATTTTCCTTTTATCCACTGTGAGTACTGAACGATTGTCTAGATTGGAATGTCAACTCCGATTGTGTTACATTAAGGTATATAATTCAGCTCTGGAATGGATGAGCAACTAACCATAGCCAGCCTTGAGCTTAACAAAAATTGATTTGAGTTTAGTTGCAACTGCTTGCTTCACATGCAACTTGCCTAATATCTGCAGATGCTAGTTATTTTAAGTGGCATTGATTGCAGCATGATCTATAGTTCTTTCATTAAATCAATGTCTACTTCCCAATTGATAATCCATTTACCTTTCCTTGGTGGAGGTCTGCATTTTAGTCTTGATTCCCTTTCCCTTCCTCTATTCCAATTCTCAGTCATCTGGCTATTGTACTTCGAAAGTTATATTCTTCACTGAAATAGTAGTCGAATTTGGATCTTTTTTCTTTCCACAGTATAAATGCAGTTGTTTCTCCATTTATCTGGCTTACAGTCTGAGACTTTTTCTTTACTAATGGTCTTGTTTTTGGACAGGATCTTCTCTTTTCGGACAAAAGCCTGCTTTTGGTGGGTTTGGTTCAACCCCTCAAACAAGTCCTTTTGGAAGCACAAGTCAGCCATCACAGCCAGCATTTGGGAGCAATGTTTTTGGTTCTTCCCCCACCTTTGGCGCATCAAGTCAGTCAGCATTTGGCGGTACTAGCACTCCTGCCTTTGGTTCTACAAGTACCCCTCAATTTGGAGCTACTACTCCTGCCTTTGGACAAGCAAGCACTCCTGCCTTTGGTTCAACAGCCACTCCTCCATTTGGTAGCACAGGGACTGCATTCGGTTCATCAACCACCCCAGGGTTTGGCAGTGGAGGTGCTTTTGGGACCTCCAGTACACCACTTTTTGGATCTTCGAGTACCCCTGCGTTTGGCACATCCAATACTCCCTTATTTGGTGCTTCAAGTACCCCTGCTTTTGGTGCATCAAGCACCCCGGCTTTTGGTGCCTCAAGCACCCCAGCTTTTGGTGCTTCCAGTACTCCAGCTTTTGGTGCCTCAAGTACATCTGCTTTTGGGGCTTCTAGTAGTCCATCCTTCAGTTTTGGCTCTTCTCCTTCTTTTGGCCAATCAACTTCTGCATTTGGTGGCAGTCCATTTGGAGCTACATCATCGCCTTTTGGATCCCAGATCGGTGAGTCTTGTAAAATGAATTCATTTTGCTTCAGGAATGTTTTGGACTATTATTGTCTTCTGGTTTCCACTTGGAATATCAAGCCTGCCAAAAATAAAATTGCTGGTCTATCCGATTCTGTATCATGGCTTGCTATTAAAAATTATGGACAAGATTTCACTGCAGTGTACTAGCTCATTAAAAATTTGGTCTTTTCACATTGTTTATCATGCAGGAGCCCAGGCCACAACACCAACTTTTGGAACTGGTGGCTTTGGGCAGTCACCTTTTGGAGGTCAGCGTGGGGGAAGTAGAGTGGCTTCTTACACACCAACAACTGAGGCAGATAGTGGTAGTGGGACTCAGCCAGCTGGTAAGCTAGAGTCAATATCAGCAATGCCTATATATAAGGATAAGAGCCATGAGGAGCTTAGATGGGAGGATTATCAAGCGGGAGATAAAGGTGCAGCCCTCAGTATGTCCTTTCCATATAAGTTTTGCCTTTGGCTGTATTAACTGTATGCTAACCTGGCTCAATTCTCAGGTGGACCAAATCCTGCTGGTCAGTCTGCTGGTGCTATTGGCTTCGGTGCACCTTCTTCAACTCCTTCACCAGCATTTGGTCAATCATCTCCTTTTGCTTCCAACACAACCTCCAACCCTTTTGCTTCTAAACCCTTCGGCAGTACTGGATTTGGATCCTCAGCTACACCGAGCATTTCACCTTTTGGTTCTTCAACCTCATCAACTACACCTTCCTTGTTTGGATCAACTCCAGCTCCTACATTTGGTGCTACTTCATCTTCATCCATTTTTTCTTCATCAGGTCCTTCTGCATTTGGTTCATCAACATCAATTTTTAGTTCTCCAGCTATGGCTAGCAGCCCATTTGGCTCTGGTTTTACCTCTCAGTCCTCCCCCTTATTTTCATCTACTACGCCATCCTTTGGCCAGACTGGCTCTGCCTTTGGGCAGAGCACTTCTACTTTTGGACAGACCACGTCTCTCTTTGGACAGACTACATCTCCTTTTGGTCAGACGACTACACCTTCTTTAGGTCAAACAAACATATTCAGCACACCTGCTAGTGGTTTTGGCGGAAGCATATTCCCAAGCACTTCTTCACAGCTTCCTTCTACAAGTCCAGCTGGATTCAATCAAATAACTGTAAGTTGATTTTGATCTAAATTTGTTTGCAGCATCAAGTGCAGTTTCTGCTTTTTGCAGCTTTATTTCTTCTTATATGGTCATTAAGGTTTTAAGGTTTTATTCTCCTTTGATACTTTATTCAGGTTAACTTATGGTTTTTTGTTTTTTGGGAGAGGAGAGTGGAATGGTTTCACTTCTCTTCTTTTAATCACATGTGATGTTTTATCTGCAGCCCTCCTTTTCGACTCCCTTTCAATCATCTCAACCTGCCCAACCAAGCAGTCCTTTTGGCTTTGGCAACTTGGGTCAGACACAAACAGGTTACTTGAATTTATTAAACATTTCTGTGTTTTCTTTTGGTGTTGATATTTGTATGTCAATTATGCTGACTTTATTTCTGTTCCATGGGTGTCAGCTGGGGCCAGTGGTTATGGTACCCAAAATATTTTTGGCCAGAGCAACCTCGGAAATCTGTGCGTCATTTTACACTATAGTACTCTTTATTAACTTCATTGGGTCTGCCTCACTCTATTTGGTGCTATCTATCTTTATGTTTGTTTCGTTGCTTACTTGCTCTTCGTTGGCTGATAAATGAAAGGATTTTGCACTGTGCAATTAATTAATGATCCCATGCTCATGCACAACAGGTCAGCCAACATGACCCCTGCTGTCATGCAACCGGTTCCTGTCACTAATCCTTTCGGAACCCTTCCTGCGATGCCGCAAGTATCAATTGGCCGAACTGGGACTAGTTCTTCTATTCAATATGGAATTTCCAGCATGCCAGTAAGTAAAGATGATCTTAGTGTCTTACATGAGACGACTATGAGCTTGTTGACCTGTCTGAATTTCTTTGTTGGTTTCTCCAATACGGAACACTACTTTCCATTTGGTTGCTAATTTTGTACCCCCCCCCCCCCCCCTTCTCTCTTTTTTTTGGGAGGGGTGGGGGCACCTAATCTTATGCTGTGAAGAAAGTGATCTAATCTTTTAAATCCTATTGACTAGGTGGTGGAAAAACCTGCTCCTGTCCGTATATCCTCTTTATTGACATCCCGGCATTTGTCGCAGAGGCGGATTAGGTTGCCTGTGAGGAAATACCACCCTAAGAGTGATGTGCCAAAGGTGAAAGTGAATTTGCTTTACTGATGTGCTCTATACTTGTTAAATACTCTAGAATATTGATATAGCAATGGGACAATATGAGACCTATGCTCTCTTTGGCCAGAGAATGCTGGGAATATGCACTTTCTGCTCAATAACTCTTCTCATGTGCTTCTATAAACCTCACTTTTGGATTGTCATTCCAGGTTCCCTTTTTTAGTGAGGATGAAGAAACACCTAGCACACCAAAGGCTGATGCCCTTTTCATTCCTCGGGAAAATCCGAGGGCTCTGGTTATTCGTCCATCTGAGCAGTGGCCTTTGAGAAGTAGTGCAGAAAAACCATCTCCATTGAAGGACACATCTGGACCCAGGCAGGAAAATGGTAAGATTCTTATGTCTGGGTCTTGCTGTATAGTTCTGTAAATGTGACGAATAATATGTGGTGAATTTTATTGCTTGTGATGACATCTAAATGTCATCATTAGATGCTTAGTCATGATTTGCTTTTGTTTTTTTTTTTTTTTGGTAAATCATGATTTGCTTTTGTTGTCCTCTTGTGCTTCGCAGAATCAGTCTATATTACTTTTCTCTTTCCAAATGATTTATTTCTGACAGCAATTAATACGTTTATACGTAATTATATAGAAAACCTTAAAAGTGGCACAGATTGACTCCAATTTATAATCCATGCAAGTTTTAGAGCATGATAAAAAGTTGTGTTTCCAATTACATGACTTGACGCTATAGCAAAAGCTGAATATAACACGTGAAAATGAATAACTAGCGCTTTTATACATCTCTCTTTTTCCAAATTTCTTGATTACTCGTTAACATGGTCGTTGTTTTAGTGTCCAAATTCTGCTTTTGCCAGTCTGGACTCCAAATTGAATGCAATGCAATTGTCTATCTTCATTTGCCTTTGCTCCCTTTGATACCTGTTCTATTCAAGTTTCTTCAGGAAATTGATGCTTTGTCGTGGCTTGTTACATTTCATTTATGATGCAGTCTTTGTGTATTATCACCTTTGAAGTTATAGCTTTTGCGGAGGAAATTGTGAGACCGTGGACAAGGAACACTTATGTTCTTATGTTTCAAATTGAATAATTTTAGCCATCTTTACATATATTAGTGTCTTATCCTACCAGTAAGTGAAAAGCTTCTCCTAACAAAGCTGACATTGTGTCTGATACTACTTTTGCAAATAATCTTTAATCTAAGTCGGGATGACAAATTAGTCTTGCACAGATGAGTCCAATCAAAGAGATGTCACTGGTTTGCAAGTATGCATAATTGTTTTCATTTAGAAGGTGTGAAATATGTAGGCAAACATAATTAATATTGTAGATCCGAAAACCTTATGTGATTAACTTAGTTATTATTTGCAACTAGCAACAGGAGGTCCAGATGAAAATGGTGGTGTGAAGGATCAAACAGATTATGTTAGAGGTAGCCACAAATCAAATGGAGTCTATGTTGACCACTCTGTTCAGAAAGGTGAGTCCTCGATGACTCTCAATGGACACAGGGCTGGTGAGGCTGCAATAGTGTATGAGCATGGTGCAGACATTGAGGCACTAATGCCTAAGCTTCGTCGCTCTGATTACTACACTGAGCCTCGAATCCAAGAGCTGGCTGCCAAGGAAAGGGCTGAGCCAGGGTTCTGCCGCCGAGTCAAGGACTTTGTTGTGGGGCGGCATGGCTTTGGAAGTATCAAGTTCATTGGTGAGACTGATGTTCGACGGCTTGATCTTGAAACCCTTGTCCAGTTTAACAACCGAGAGGTGATTGTTTACATGGATGACAACAAGAAACCTCCTATTGGACAAGGTCTCAATAAGCCAGCTGAAGTTACGCTTCTTAACATCAAATGTACCGACAGGAGGACTGGACAACAGTGGACAGAAGGGCCTAAAGTTGAGAAGTACAAGGAGATGCTCAAGAAGAAGGCCGAGGATCAAGGTGCTGAGTTTGTGTCGTATGACCCTGTCAAAGGAGTGTGGAAGTTTAAGGTCAGCCACTTCAGTAAGTACAAGCTTGAAGATGAAGTTGATGATTGGAATGCATCTGCTGCCTCAAGTCCTGATTTAAGAAAGATGGATGGTTGAGATGTTGCACTGGTGGAAGCAGTTTTGGGTTTTGTATAGCACCGGCATGATGTTTTTGAATGGTGTTTCGTTGGGCTTTGTAGTCTATTATTTGCCTTTTCTGCTGGTATCCAATATTTCCCGATCCTCTGTAGTCATCTGTTTCCTTCTTTTTGACTTGGAGCTGTATTTTGGTCTGGTGCCATAAAGATTTGTGAGAAATGAACTTGTATTTACGAAGTTGGACGAGAATGGAGAGAAATTCGCATGCTTCATGGTCACTCTGGCGACGGGTCTTACCTTTTTTGGGTCTGGGCAGTGTTTTGCATAATTGAACTGCCTCCTGAACAGAAAAGGGATTTTCGAGAGAAAGGGCCCGTGCTCCATTCATGGTGGCCCGAGATCTGGCTGTTGATGATGAGAGTCTGGCCGTCAGGTTCTCGACTTTGGGCACTGGGGTCCTCTTTCTGGTCCTTTGAGGCCTCAATCCTGGCCCCTGAGTTTGGGGGGCTCGACTCCAGGTGCTGGGGCTTTCGAGTCCAAGTCTTGGAGTTTGAGTTCAGTTGTTAAGTACCTCTTATCTGTTCAGGTGTCTAGAGCCGGAGTCGGGATCCAAGCATTGGGTCCCAAGTCTAATGTCTGGTATCGCGGACCAAATGCGTCGCTTATTTACGATCGTTTGATGGGTTACCATTCTCCCCCTTGCATTAGTATGATAGCTGGGTCTAACGTGCGACTCTTGGGTACTTAGGGGTGCCGCACATGATGCCGCGGATTTACCACTCTAAGGTTGCATTTGGTTGTCTGGATTTCTAAACGAGATAGGACATAATTTAGAAAGCCATGGAAAGAGTTGAGAGGAATCCAAGAGGAACTTTTTTTTCGGAAAGTCTTATTCTTCACAATGCACTCTGCTCATTACAAGACTCTTGACTCTTGAGTCTGCACGACTCTATTGACAAATCGACAAAACAAGCCTAACATGACAAATATATTTACAAGACTCTTGAGTATTGACACATGATAGGACAAACCAACAAAACAAGCATAACAGGACAAGTACAACAAACTCATCAATTATAGTGGCTGATGGGTTTTTCAGAGTTGTAGTCTTCTTCTGAATTGTTGGGCTTTGGCAAGTCTTCTTCGTCTGTCCTTGATATGATAGGATAAGAAATCCATTGATTTCTTCATATCACATTCATTGTTTGAT
The DNA here is from genome assembly GCA_030064385.1 of Melaleuca quinquenervia. NCBI lineage: Eukaryota > Viridiplantae > Streptophyta > Magnoliopsida > Myrtales > Myrtaceae > Melaleuca > Melaleuca quinquenervia. Next base: position 11,460,806 of record CM057721.1, on the reverse strand, counting down.
GAACTACGGATTTAAAGTCAGATATCCTCATATCTTGTGCAATCTATTGTTTTGTGAATTACGGATTTAAAATCGGGTATCCTCATGTCTTATCAAATATATCGTTTGGTGAACTACGGATTTAAATTCATATATTTTAAAAACAATAACATTAGGCAAGTACAAATTTATAGGTTTAAGATTCACAAAATTATCCAAAACAATATTTGTTTTTCAAAATGACAGATTATCATTGAATTTCATAATTACGTGTTATTCTTTTCCATTCCTTTGAAATAATGTTTTAGTTACCCTCTTCAACATCAAACATTTTTAAAAAAAACCACAATTTCAATTTATTCACTTTGAAACATGAATTTTTTTTTTCTCTTTTACAAGTTTTTTATTTGTTTCCATTTTGTTACAGACCCAATACCAAATCAAATAAATTCCTAAAACAAAGCATAAAATACAAAATTCATTAATTTTTTTTTCCAACTGTCACGAAGATGTAATGACAATTAATCACATTAACGAACGATATTTGAGCAATTCATATTTATAAAGTATATTACAGTTCGTAGCTTTCATAAAATTTTTATGTGAATCGGAGAACTATCGACAATAAGGTTTTAATGTTAATATTTTGGGTAAGAGCTTATTCAATCGAGTTTAAAAATTTTTTAAGAATTTTCTCATTTTTATGCTAAATTAAAAATGTTATTCAAATTGAAAAATCTAAAATTGGTTCAAGACTTAAAAAATTAATACTATATGAAATAAATTGTGGCCAACCACCTAGACATTTTTTTTTCAAAATTTTTAATTTTATTATATATATTTTTAAAATAAAATTTTATTTTTTTAAAAAACTTTTCCCTTTATTTACTTGTTATTTTTTTAAGTTGAAAAAAAAAACCCGGACCTGGGTTGGGGAAACCCAATCCGACTCTCTGACTCAGACCCAATAGAGGAGTTGGAGTCATTTGTGTATGAACGACGGAGAAAGAAAGAAAAAACATAGAGTTTTATATTTCGGATAAAAGAAATCATATTTAACATTATCCCACCCTCTCCCTTGTATTTTTTTATCCGGTCTATACCCCTTATATATTCGATCTTATCATATCCTAGATAGTTACCAAATACGAAATAGGATAAAACTTATTATATCATGATTTTTATTTGGTCAACCAAACGCAATGCATAAAACGGCTAATAGAGAATGAATGTGCCCAAGCCACTCGTGCATTTAGCTCATTGGTACGAGAAATGTACATTCAACGAGCAGTTTGCCTTGTAGCCCTTTAAAGCTCATTAAGCGTAATGCTGTTTTTCGGCGAGGTGGTATTTCTCTATTCTTTAATATGGCATGTTGCTGAGTTTTTAAAAAAGGTTCTGGTTTGTAAGTATTATTGAGAGCCCGTTGATCATACCTAATAAAGAAACAATTGCATCTTCGACGCATTGGTCGTGCATGACATGATAAAGATAATGCTTTAGAATTAGCAAAGCTTCTTTTTTGAATGTTTAACATATCTCACGAACACTAACCAACAAAATCCATTCAGAAAAGAAGCGAAATACCAATCCATATTAGTGGCCCTAGTCTGGGGGCTGTCGGGGGCAACAATGTCTGAGACAAGCTTGAGCTGTGGCACTGAAGTCCTAGTTCGGCATAAGGACCCGAGCTCAAGTATCGGCGATCTGGTTCTGAACGCTGGGGTGCCTGGGACTCGAGTTCAATGGCTAAGATCTTAGTTTTGGTGGTAGGGCATTCTGGTCACGCTGCTAAGGTCTCAGTCAGGCCCTAGATTGGGCTGTTGATTTTGCAGGTTGAGGCATCCGAACCCGATCATCGGAGACAGATTGGATGGGTTCGATCATAGGTTGACGTCCCCGACAGCTAGGGACTCGATTCAATGATGGGCATTGCGGTCTAGGGTTTGAAGATTAGGAACTTGGGCCCGAGTGCCAAAGTTCCGGCTCGAACAGCTCAGAGAGGTTTTACAGCAATCAAAGTGTTCCGCCCGACAACTCAAGTCATCGGTTTTAATCGCGATGACAGCAGAATGTTCAATAGCAAAACCAAATTTTCCATTACTTGAGTATTCAAAATGAAAGCATATTTCATTGACTAATTTTCCTAATCATCACCCAGCAACGACAATCGAGAAAATTGTTTTTTGACCTATGTCAATCGACGACACAGAAGGATTCATGTTCCTCCCAGAAATGATCGTTGACATACTACATGTTTTAACTGTCTAATTAAGAAGCAAACTCATTAGACGTATCACTGTTGTTCAAGCATTCCAACTAGTTCAACAAAATTCTGGAATTTCTAGCTCACTTGTGACTCAGATTGGTGCTTGAGGAAGCCTGAACCGGAAGCATCGAGACCGAATGATGCCAGAAACATGGTACTGATCGAACAAGATCTTGCCCAAAGGGCGATTTGCTTTGATGGCTCCAAACCAATTGCACCAGACGTTGGACCAGTGAGAAGAAGCATTGGCCTCTTTTTTTAGCACCTGCACATTGTTCTCCTTTCATGAGCTGGAGGAATTTGGTGCTTCAGAAAGACTTGAGATACACTCTTTGTAATTTTACACAAGCCAAAACCAAGCAAATAAGGACACAAGGCTCTCAACACAAACCAAAGCATACAACTTCACACGTCGTGGCCCCCTCTTTCCTTGGGAGCTTCGGCATACGGGAAACTACTGTTTAAACTCAAATCTTAAAAGCAACATACGAAAAAAGTAAAGAAAGAGCAAGGCATGTCTTGGATCTCAACAAAGAATTTTTTTTTCAATTACATGATCTCCTCAATGATCATTTTAGTTTTGGACCGATAAAATATCCTACAGGAAAATTGCATGCTCAGTTAGAAAGACTTGGAAGGATCGGGGGACTCTTTAAGTCCTAAAAGCCAATCCAGCTGAAAGAAAATCCAGCTCCACGTTTGTCATATGAACATGAACATGTACGGCATTACAGAGAAACTCACTCGGTTGCAGATATTCACCTACTAGATGAGTTCATCAGGGAAAGGTGGCATGTCGTGGGGAAAGTGAAAAAAGCAATTAATATGTCCTCCACGAAATGAATTCATTTAGACAGGAATTCTTAGTCCGCATCCATCATACCCAAAAAGGAAAAAGGAAAAAAAGGAAATTAAAGGTCAATCATCCATTTACAACACGATTTATGATCGACCATTGCATTTTTTGATAAGTACGTTGACATTCTTGTCCAATATAGTGATGTGATCTGATTCTCAACCCACAACAGATTTGCAGCGTTAAGGGGTTGAAGCCAAAGAAGGTGTTCTTCCCAAAAAAGGGCGATTTAAGGCATAGTAGTACCCGAAACAAAGGAATCTGCAAGATCTTTCTTCAATCAATGATGATCTCCGCATAATGCTTACATGTAGTTTTACTCAGATAAAACTAAAACCAGCAGTAGATTAAGGGTCCACCACAAATTGTGGATATCTTGCATTTCAAGCCAATGCAACATGATCATGCAAAGCAACTAGGTAAAACATGAAAAAAAGAATTGAGTGAGAAGCTATGCCATTGAATCCTGACCTTGCTCCACAGAAATGGAATGATATTGAAAAAAAGATCTCTCATTCTTCACACCCAAAACAATAAATGGACGGTGTACATATAAGTACAATTTCAGCATCAAAACACAACATACCCACTAATCAACTAGCATGGCTTCAGAACCTCCATTAGCATCCTCCAATCCATTTTTCTGTTCTTCTGCAGCTATCCGCATCTCCTCAATCAAATTCTTTTGATCTTCGTCTAAAGTAGTCTGTAGCTCCTCCACCTATATATACAAAGGAACCAAAAGTTTTTTAAGATGGGTACTTATTGACTATTCACCAAGTAGGA